>OU015446.1:12727437-15515628 GCA_907164795.1 Hemaris fuciformis
AATAGCAAAACAAACAATTTTTTTCAACTGTTATTCTCATAATTATGGCAAAACAACACGGAATTAGCATTTTACAGCTTTTTTATGATCGCCATAACCATCGCCTTACTAGTGAGTTGTTTTATGGGCATTAAAATTATTTGAAAATGACATTAATTATGAATACATCTGGATGAATGGCGTTCCTCAACAGTGCGGTTTAAACGGTGTTTCCTTTCTCGCACAACATCTTTGTGGAAACAGGTTTCCTCGGCGGTATTTCCGAATGGATATGACTTAGGGATCTTCAAGAAAAGAGCCTATACCTATTTTCCTCAAAAGCCGGCAACGCACCGTGATTCCTCTGGTATTGTGGGTGTCCATGGGCGGTGTAGACCACTTAACATCAGGTGGCTTGCTAGCTCGTTTGCCTCCTTTCCCATAAAAATAATAATAATTGATTCTTTAGTTGAGAGTTCAGAATATATTTATTTGAAATGTTTTTCCAACTTAAGGAAGTTTAACGCTTTAGGCGTAAAGTAAAGAATCAGCTAAAGGTTCCCTTTATGATTGTTAGACCTAATTAAATTCTAAAACTCACGATTATAGAGAATGTTCTCAAAAGTCATCAACGGTATATTACTTTTGCCAATCTGATGTGGGACCATTTCGTCTGTTGAGAGAAAAAGACCTATGACCATTCTATTACGGACCATACTATATCGGCACAAGCACGTACCTCATCTGGCTGCCGGCTCCATATAACACACATATAACAAGGCTGCAGTTTGGCGTATTAATTTTTTTTTGTATTAAAATTTAACTTATTGTAGCAAAAAAAAATATAGATATTATAGGACCAAAATCCCGATTCATCAGAATTCGATTACCATTTTAAAAGTAAGCAGAGATTAATTTTTATTTATAAGGAATGTGAGAACACAATAAGTGACACGTTGTGGTAGTTTCGTACAAAAAACATGCGATATGTTAATGTTAACAACGTGTAAGTATGCTAATAATATCATTTAACAACAATGTTGGATAATATTATTATATTTTCCTTGATATGCGCATTTCTGCAGAATTTGAAGAACATATATTTGAAGCGTGATTCAATTATAAGTATCATTCAGACAATAAACCGAATAATCAATCAATCAATGTGGGTTTTTTCAACTTAAGTAGGAACTTAAGTACGCCACTGGGCACAACATGTTGAAAATATTTTACTGATTTGTCAGATTATTAAGTATCTTTTTGGAGAGCTAGAATACATACGGTTTGTAGCCAGAACATTATTATCTGGAGCTCTTCTTCATTAATTTACCGTTGCATCGCAAATTGTCCATCAAATATCCGAATTGAAATAACAAAATATATGTAAGAAGTACTTACTCTATAGTTCACTAGATGCCCTAACACGATGTTAAAAAAAGCATAATGTGCCTGTGTTTTTGCTTTTGTAAAGACAGGATTACACGCATTTGCAACAATAGACTGTCTGTCAAGATTGTCGTATTCTTAAAGCAGGGATAATTCTTTCATGCATGCGTAATATGCAAGTCATCATCATCAGCCCAAACACGTCCCACTGCTGGGCACGGGCCTCCTCTACAACTGAGAGGGTTTAGGCCTTAGTCCACCACGCTGGCCTAGTGCGGGTTGGCGGACTACACACCTAAGAAATTTTAGGTGTGCAGGTTTTATTACGATGTTTTCATTCACCGTTAAAGCAAGTGATAATTCATTGTGAATACACACATTACTTCGAAAAGTAAGAGGTGTGTGCCCTTGGGTTTGAACCTGCGACCCCCGAAATTCTCGACCGCGCGCCTAAACCTCGAGGCTCACTGCTTTTTAATATGGTTTATTTGGTCAATATGCAAGTGCTTGTTAGAAATCGACTTCGGGTAAAACTTTGGTAACCTGAGGTAAAGATATGACGGAACATAGTTTCAATTCGAAGGTAGTCAAAGCTAAAGACAGACTAAAAACGTATATTAATCAATTTTGTCGCGTAAATGTTATAAAACACACATTTATATTAATTATAAGGGCTTTTATAATGCTTATGATATGTGTCGGAAATAGAATGCGACAGTTACACTAAGCACTCAAATGAGTATCGACCGTATATCATGCGCAGTTAACAAAGTAAACACTGAAAATTGAAAACGTCTGAGTTGTGTGTCGTTTTCCTCCTTCTCAACGCGAATGTTAATGAGGATTAAATAATATTGCCCATAACTACGACGCAATATATCGTTTACTCTTCGTGATGAACTTGATGTTTAAGGACGAGGCCGAATATATCTCTGCAGTCTCAGCTTCAAAAGCCAGATACACGCCACTGTCTTAGAATTCATTTGTGTCATCATCATCATCATCAGCTCAAATACGTCACACAGCTGGGCACGAGCCTCCTCTAGAACTGTGAGGGTTTTAGGCCTTAGTCCACCACGCTCATTTGTGTATTTAACTATGAATTGTTCTTTAACGGTAGAGGAAAATATCTTGAAGAAACCTGCAGACATAAAATTACTTAGGTCGACCAAGTTGGTGGACTATCAGTTGTTGGAAAGACCTGTGCTGAAGTCGATGATATATATAGTTAATGCAAGCACATGTGTTTATAGTCAAGCTTTGCTTATTTTATCTATACGTACTACTTATCAGCGTTTTAGGTCAATTTGTGTTCATCAAACAGTAACATAAAAGACGGATTTCCACAAATTCAAAACTGACCGATAAAAGTAGAACGGAAGGCAATTTCCCCGAAATATTGATGTTAATAACAGCTAATTTATCTAAATTTGGTCTTGAATAATGATTCGTTAGGAAAATCCAGAAAATTATTATTATTAGAAAGATGATATATGTATATGATATTGATAGTGGGATGGAAGGGGGTGTGGTCTCGATTATATCGCGAACGCTCATTTCAGCAACATCATCATCATCATCATCATCAGCCCATACACGTCCCACTGCTGGGCACGGGCCTCCTCTACAACTGAGAGGGTTTAGACCTTAATCCACCACGCTGGCCTAGTGCGGGTTAGCGGACCACACACCTTAGAAATTCCTAAGAACTTTTAGGTGTGCAGGTTTTATCACGATGTTTTCCTTCAACGTTAAAGCAAGTGATAATTCATTGTGAATACACATATATAAATAGCAACAAGCATATAAATAATTCTTCTTTTGTAGAAAAGAGCTGCATAATCTCACGAAAAGAAAAAGTGGCACCTCTTGAAAAGCTTTAGGCTCTTTTCTACTCATGGTATTTGTAATGATGCAATTATTCTAGCACTCGGACCTGTGAGCCGAAGCTATAAATACTCCAATACTAAAAGAATTCGTCGTAAAAATATTCATGAAGATGCGTTTAATGTCGTAGATACCAGCACGAAAATTGGTCATCTTCGGGTCCTACAAAAGCCTCATTGAGTGGTAACTAAGTTATCGATCCAATTCATTAACCATTTACACATTTGCTTAATATATCAAATTTGAGGAAAGGGCAAAAAATATTGCGTGTAATTTTCCATCTAAATATAAGTACATAGAATAAATTTTACTAAGAAGCAACGAATAGATTTTTTTTTTCATCGTATTAAACCATGATACTATACCTAAACATTTTTTAACAAAAAATGGAAGGCCAAGACACAGTAAAGACACGTCGTGTGTTTACCGCACAGCTGATGTGAAATAAGGAAATCCCAAAGTGTTTTCATTTCTACTTTCGGCAGCTTTATTGATAATAATAAATAAAGTATTGACGTCAATCCAGAATCATCCATCATGCATCATTCATACTACAGCCAAGTGGTTAAAACGTAAATATGAGACAAACAACGATCGATCATGACCGATGTCGAGTTAACCTTAGATCTAACTGATGACTGCCTCGTGGTCTCGCGGTACAAGTATGTGCCGTGCGATCTAGAGGTCCTGGGTTCGATTCCCGGGTCGGGCAAGGTGTTATTGGGTTTTTCCATTAGGAAATTCTCGGTAACAGCACGGATTCTGGAAATGTGCCCGAAATCGGCAATAGGCTCGCCCCCTATTACGTGGGACTGATACATACTTGGCGAAATGTGGGTGCGGAAATGTACCTCTGCCTACCCCTTCGGGGAATACAGGCGTGAGTTTATGTATGTATGTATGTATGCTAACTGATGCTTTAACAGACACTTGTAACGGCTTCAATCTTGATTCGGCAGACATGGATTACATAATTATATGTGTTTGTTTGATTACCCAGTATGAAGCTAAATTGTCATAATTGATTTTATAAAGACCTATTTACTCCGGGCCAATTCCTTCTCCGTTGCTCATCTATGGCGTTTACTGGCAATCGCAAGTTACTTATTATCAATGAAACATTTGCTTTTGGAACGGCTGCTATGATAAATTACACTTTTTTACATTGAAATGGCAAAGTATCGTCTGATCAATCAATCTTGGTGAATACATTATAGTTCAAATAGTGATGAGGAACCATTACGACTTAACGATTATCTTCTTACGTGGATTTCTAATAGAGTTGTACGTCTGCGATTATTCTCTACACCAATACGCACTCAAATTTATACAAGTCTTTAGAAAAATGTATATTTAAAGGCTCTTAACAGTAGATAGCCCAAACTGTACGCTTTGTAACCGCATAGAGGATATTCATCATGTATTGTCGGAATGTGTACGAACTACTTCTATGAGGCAGGAACTAATTAAGCGCTATAATATAAGTAATTTTAATGTAGGTATATTTCAAACCATATTATTTGCCCAAACATCGGAAGCAGCCAGACTGGTATATTTATGTATATATAAAATTTTCCATAGTTAAGTACTTAGAATTAGATAATATTAATATAAATGTATATACAATGGGACTGACATGATCGAAAATGATTCAAAGTCCCTAAACTAAATAAAGAATAAAAAAAAGGCTCTTAATCTTTGAGTACGACATAGGTGAGTTTTATATGACTCCTAAGTTTTATTTCTACATTGGAAAATGCATTGTTGTATTTCTTTCCAATACTGACTTATTATGCTAAAAAAAATCCGGATTAGAATGATAGCAACAAATCTTGGTGCTACGCAGGTCGTAAATATACTTATAGTTCTTTTTGTAACACGCACTATAAAACATATTTTTATAGCTTCCATCTTATCTTGCATATAAAATTTTATTGCGAAACGCACGCACATTTTCAGATGCCAAACTCGTGAGACAGGCCTAATGATTACAAGGAAAATGTTATATTTATTAATTAATGAGTTATCTTCCATATACATATATTGTATATATAATCTAGTTGTAAATATGGATCAAAATATATAAATGACTAACTGACCCGGCGAACTTCGTTCCGCGTAACAGCCGATTCTTTAATCCTTTTTTTAGTTTTTAGCCCAAATTACTCCTTATTACATCAGTTATCTGCCAGTGAAAGTCCCGTTAACATTGGTCCACCCGTTTCAGAGATTAGCTGGAACAAACAGACAGACAAAAATTGTCATCATCAGCCCATATACGTCCCACTGCTGGGCACGGGCCTCCTCTACAACTGAGAGGGTTTAGGCCTTAGTCCACCACGCTGGCCTAGTGCGGGTTGGCGGACTACACACCTAAGAAATTCCTACGAACTTTAGGTGTGCAGGTTTCATCACGATGTTTTCCTTCACCGTTAAAGCAAGTGATAATTCTTTGTGAATACACACATAACCTCGAAAAGTCAGAGGTGTGTGCCTGGGGTTTGAACCTGCGACCGTCGAAATTCTCGACCACGCGCCTAAACCTCGAGGCCATCACTGCTTGACAAAAATGATGCACTGACAAAAATTGTAAAAAACTTTTTTTGATATATTATGTACCGTGTATACATCCATATGTATTTATTAAAAAGCGGTTATTTCAATATTACAAACAGATACTCCAATTTTATTTATTTGTATAAATGAGTAAAAATGTAGACGTTCAATGGAACGTCATGACGTTGAGCTTCCTACACATCTTGCTTGACTTTTTGTTAACAGATTGGCACGTGTGTGTCAATGGCGAGTGATATTCTTCTCTGTTTATTTGATATATCGTTAAGCTTCTTTCTCTATCTACAGTTAAATACCTACTAAGCTAGACACATTAGGCATTACTTGGAAGACCTTTAAAACATTTTTTGTGTATTTAAACTTATTAGACACACACTTCGTAGCAAATTTTACAATGGAGGAAAAAAATCCTTCGTTCATAAAAAAAAATATATTTGTTCCAGATCTTAGGCGAACAAGGTCGTACCGAATATGGCCTCTGTCAGATGGAGTTGTACCCTCCCAATAGCGCCGAGTGCGGGTCGATGGCGTTCGGCCCTCTGGTGGACAACACCCAGATCGGAGGAATCACGTTAAAGCCCCACATAATCGTCGAGGCGCCCGACACAGCTCAGTCCATTACCATCAACAGAACCGTGCTCAATATTACCTTCAGTAATATTAAGTGGACCAGTAAGTATTACTAATGCTACTACCTATATCAGCTCATATACGTCACATTGCTAGGCACGGGCCTCTACATCAGAGAGTTTGTGCCTTAGACCACCACGCTGATGTAGTCCGGGTTGGCGGACTACACACGTAAGATTTTCCTTCTTTTTTTCGAAACGGCAATTGGCTCGCCCCCTATTACGTGGGACTGATACATACCTGGCGAAATGTGGGTGCAGAAATGTATCTCTGCCTACCCCTTCAGAGAATACAGGCGTGAGATTATGAATGTATTTTCCTTTTGTAACTTGGGTGTGCAGATTTCCTCACGATGTTTCCCTTCACCGTTAAGGGCGTGTTGATTTACATTATGAATGCCAATTAATAAATGTTTCTCAATACGATCCTTTTAAGGATCGGATTGAAGATTCGTCGACATGAACTTGTGAAGCCTGAGTTATTTATATTAAGAACTTCTGGCGTAAAGTAGCGTACCAAAACAACTACATATAATGACCTGAAAAAATCCATTATCTATTGTTCTGTCTATGGTACAGAACATGGCAATGTTCGCCAATCCAAAACAGCCCAGCGTGGTGGACTAAGACCTAAACCTTGTTGTAGAGAAGGCCCGTGCCAAGCAGTGGGACATCTATGGGTTGATATCTATATGCCCCAAGGATATGTAAAAAACAATATAATTCTCTCCCATTGTATTTCACTCCTGAAATGTATGTGATTACTTTTAATTTTTCTGACGATCTAACTAAAATCGCGGGAAGCCGCCGGATGCTACTGACAGAGTGCTTTGGAAGTCTTTGGGAGAGGCCTTTGTAGACAGCAGTGGACGTCTTTCGGCTAATGATGATGATGATGTACTCTTTTGCAGGGATGCAATTCCGTTTCCGCGACAAGTACGCGAAAGACAAGAGGAACCACTGCCGGAACATCGTGATCGACAAGGACGTGACGGTCGACGATCGCTCCGTCCTGTACTACGACTGCTACTGGCCACTGACCGCCACCCGCAATGAACAGAACCACATGCTAGACTTCGAGGCCACCAATGACTGGAGTGTGTACCGCGGACGGTACTACTTCAACATACCGTCGTCTGACATGCTTAGTGAGTACTTTCGATGCTAATATTTGGGCTATTTTTATACGGGCAAGACAGAGCGATAACACCGGTCTTGATCCCTATTACGTTAGCAAGCAGATTTATTACAATTATTTACCCCCCATCACCCTTGTCAGCAAAAGTAAGCAAAGCTCTTAACCCCTCCCCCCCCCCCCTACAGTACAGTGCACGTAATACTTGAATGGCGCCTGAGCACTAAATGATAGCACAAAATATTTGTTGAAAGAACGCTTCTTCATAGTAATTGCAATGTCTAAACCGGTGGTTAATGCATATTTCATTGGATTTATCGATTCAATAAAATTTATAGTTCATCGCTCAATCGATCGTTTGATTAATACATATCGATTGTACACCACAGATCAATCGGTATCGGAGAGCGAATGGAAACCGTTCGTCTACATCGAGATATTTCTGACCAAAATGCGCCTGCGCATCATGCCGCCTCCAGAACACCTCAAGATCCTCGGCTATCAGATCAGGGTGATGAAAAAGGACTGCGGCAAGAACAGCCCGTGCGAAGTGAAGTCGAAGACTGTGGACTTGAACAACCAGACTGATGAAGTTTCATACGATTACAACTACGTCGGCGATAACGGAGAGTATTACTTCGCGGTCACTCCACTGCACAAGAAGTGCATGGACAACAGCTCACGGTGCCAGGTTGTGGAGAGTTCCAAGATCGTGATAAGTGAGTTGTGTTTGATTTGTAGACCTACTTTACAGTAGGGATGATCGATATTCATCGATGTTGAAGAAACATCGATGTTTAGCTGAAAAACATCGATGTTTTGACATCGATGTTTCGACTTCGATATCATCGATATATCGATGTTATAAGAATAAAACATCGAAACGACGAAACGTCAATTATTCTTTAGGGCGCCATCTAGTGTTCGCAAGACAAGCCGTACGAATAGTTATTTCTTTGCATTTCTCAAAGAAAAAAACAAACTGATAACTAAATACATTAGCAATAACATTAAAATATATCAATTCAACTGCGAGTGCGAGACAACATTTAACATTATCCTTTTTTTTTTGTGTCTGTCAACGCGAGCGTATTCTTAAGTTCTTGAGTACGTACACAATTCATACCGATATATCGATACTTTTTAGTAAAAATATAAATATAGATAGATATTTTCAAATAATATATTTACTTTATTGCATTTTCCGACATCCCTACCAAAAACATCGATGTTTTAAGACATCGATGTTTTTCAATCGATGTTTATCGTACATCGATACTTCTGGTTCGATGTTAACATCGATGTCAACATCGATGTTTTTCTAACATCGATCATCCCTACTTTACAGCCTTACTTAGCGCAGTTGGTTAGACACAAGCTGTGAAATGTGATCTACAAATATTAGTTTTAGGTCTGGGCGTTCGTAAAACTGTTTTCTAGAATAATAAGTAGAATTTTATTATTCTAGAAAATTGAAAATTCTAACATTGAACCTGTTTCGTGGACCGATCCGTAGTACGGAACAAACATATTACCCTACGTTTACAATGCATTTACTATTGAATAATTTTTTTAAGTCAGCTTTTTGGATAATGTTCTCGGCAGGTCACGAGTTCGATTCGTATGTCAAGTCATTTTGGTTTCTTATTAGGGAATTCTCGATAACAGAATGAATAGCAATACGTCCAACCAGTAACCGAAAATGTAAGCCATCAATCAAGTTGAACTTGGAAACATAGAAGACGAAATGCCGATGTATAGACTCCTTTACTTACCCCACTAGAGACACAGGCGTAAACAAAAGCATAAAAAAACTGTTCCAAAAAATGTTCGATTTCCCATATTTACAAGGGTTTTTTTGTAGGTAGCGAGCCGCAAGTGCTGAACATCTGCATCGCGAGTCTGACCGCTCTCATCGTGGCGGCGCTGTTCGCATACTACATCGTGCTGCGCGCCTTCCGACGGTACTGCTGCAAGGACTACAAGCTGGCCATGAGTATGTACTCCTTTAACATAACCTCCTTTTCATTCTCCTCCTTTATCATTCCATTCCTCCATCGCACCGAATTCCACCCGCAAGTTGGACTGAAAAATATTTTTAAAAATCGAAAAATTGATGGATGCAGTCCATTTATGACAGAGCGCTTTGAAAATCCTATGACTAGTAATTTTGACTGATTATGATGATGACGGTTATCGGAATTTTCGCGCACATCATCTTCAGCCAAAACTGCTGGTGAAAGACCCCCCCTTCCCCCAATTTTCGCACACATCCCCAAAATAATTTATGTAGTTGCATAAAAAATCTTTTATTTTCAGGCAACGAGATTCCAATTCCGCCGAAAGTTCTGGTAATATATTCCCCGACTAACCGCCTGCACGCGGAATGCGTCGCCTCTTTCGTCGCCTACCTTCGCTCTGAATACGGGTTCGACCTGATGTACGACGGCGATATATCCAACACGGCCCACGGCGACCCCTACATCTGGGCCGAGGAGGCTTTCAGAATCTCCTCCCACATCATGTACATCGTAGGACCTGCTGAGGAGACGAACGTTTACAACAACATCTACGACAAACCAATCATAAGCGTTCACAAAGACGTCGACGTTCTCCTGCTGTCTTTCATCAAGGCGAACCGCGTGTCAAAATGCCCCAAGGACGTCCTCAACGTGTTCTTCGAATACTCCAACGGACAATTGCCGGTCGAAACGCGGCACGACAAAGTATTTTTCCTCATCAAAGATTGGAACAAACTAATATCGTATTTATCGAAGAACTTGTTGCCGAAAAAACACATAATGCGCACAGAGAAGGGCAGGAGTTTCCTCGGCGATTTGATCAGGGCCAAAAAACTATTGGACGTCAAAGCTGATGAGGTCATGATCAAGAACGATAAGAATGCATTTGACAGGAAAATTTTACTGTAAATTGTTAAGAGATTCTGATTCAATATTCTGCCTACAAGCGTCGCGTCTCTGAGCGACTGTCAGGCAAAGATATTTAGTTATACAGTCTGTAATTGTTCTACGTGTGATCCCGACTGTCTTGTTAAATATATATGCGTAATGAAGTGATAAAGGGGCGATCAAATATATAGTTAATATTTATCGTTAGCTTACGTCGCCCAGTCTTTTTATATCTCTTTACTGTTAATTCGGTTTTAGATTTTATAATTAACTTGTAATTTTTCTATTACCACCACGTGTGTCTGTGCCCTTCGATTTTGATGTCGATTCAAATTTCTTTTTTCGAGGAAATTGCAGATGTAAGGCACCGTTATGTATTTGTATTGGAGATAATATTCTATTGCTTTTTCTATATTTCTTGGTGTTTCCGATTAAAATTTTGTGTGCCATAACATATAAATGTTGTATACTATGTGTGGGGTCGTTTAATTTGTCGGGTTTAGGGTATATGATGTTGTTATGTGCGTGGTTAAAGTTTATTGAGGTGGCGAATTAAACGACTTTCAACGTAAGACTAAATAACTAAACTTCACACTTTACTATACTGTCGCACAAATCTATATATTAAGATGTTGATGTTGTGTAATAATAGTGAATTGTTAAGCAGGCTTAAAGATTTTCTATTTTCTGTAATTATTACCGCGTAGGTATCGTGTCGTTCAAAGAACTGTCGGATCTGTAGTTATTTAGTCTTATGACGTTTTAATACACGTATCGTTGATCTCAATTGGGAAAACAGATAAAATGTGTTCTATCATTATACAGGACTTTCAATTATTAAGCTCAATATATACCTGTGGTGTATTTTTATAAATAAACTCGTAAATATTACATATTTAGTTTTATTAGTACTGTTATATTATATCCTTATATAAAAAAAACATGAATTTGAGAAATATTCTTGTCTTTAAAACCTCATTGGTCCCGCTGCATAAGTGTGTGGCGATCGAGAAGTCCCGGGTTCGTACCCAAGGTTAATGAAATATATAAAACCTAGTAAAAACAAAACACAATTAATGCATCATTGGTTTATTTATCACTTACAAGGTACACACGAAATTTGGAATGGCGACGCGCGACAAGTCTTTTATATATTACACAAATGAGCAAGATTGGAAGATAATTTCGATTTTATAACATTAAATGCCATATTCCATACACGGATATACAATACGACATACAACAATAATTCAAAAATGATAGTGACTGACCAAAGTTTTTGTTTCAGCCAATTTCGGCAAAGGATGCGGTCTTAAGGCCGACTGATATTTATACATAGATCATATTAGGCTTATTATTAGCCTAAAATTGTTTATTTGGAAGAAAAAGTCCTATGAAAAAAAATTAAGATTTGGATTTAATTTTTAAGGATAAAAAGTTACACTTTCACCTGAACTAAACTATATTAGAAGCCGAACTTGGGTGAAACTAAAATCTTTACGCCAGTCATCGAAAATATGATTAGAAATGCACTGGCAGAAATAAATGATACAAATAAAAATTATTTGGTTAATCCGTAGTTTTTAAACACACACGATAATATTATGACATTATTAATAAAACCCATTAACAATTTGCGTAAAATGAAACAATACTGTATTTTTTAATCTATGGTCTAATCTACATAGTAAGTAGTTAACATTCAGTGAATCTAAAATACCCGGGAAGAATTATTATACCCAATGTCATGAAATCTTAAAAACAATCAATAATGGTGTTACAATGCAGACAATTTTAGATACCTCATTAACACTGCCTTTGAAATGAAGAAAGCGGTTAAAAAATAATGTTTTTTTTTTTTTTTTTTAAGATAAGGCAGAGGAAGCCAAGTCTAATGCGGTACAAAACTTGGTTGCACATATTTTTTTGTTAAGTGAAAAAACACAATCTAGGTATACTATACTACCCTTATATATATTCCATTGCCTCATTAACATTGTGCAGTAAAAAAAAACCGCTTTCTTTATAAAAAAGGCAGCAGGCTTCTGCTAAACAGTCAATATGAATACGGAAAGTCCCAAAACCTACCCTAGTGAGCTATACACAATTTTACACGGAACTGACATTGTACATTATTACAAACCAAGCATGATTATACATACGATCAAGTATTTGTACATGTTTAACACAAAATAGTTTTCCAGATATAATTTTCTGCTGTTTATTTTTTAGTAGAATAAGAATTTTAAATTATATTATCATCAGCCCATATACGTCACACTGCTGGGCACGAGCCTCCTCTACAAATGAGAGGCTTTAGGCCTTAGTCCACCATGCTGGCTTAGCGCGAATTGGTGGACTATACAACTAAGAAATTCTTAAGAACTTTTAGGTGTGAAGGTTATATCACGATGTTTTCCTTCACTGTTAAAGTATGTGATAATTTATTGTGAATACACACATAACTTCGAAGCGTCAGAGGTGTGTGCCTGGGGTTTGAAACCGCGACCCTCAAGATTCTCGACTGTGTGCCTAAACCTCGAGGCCATCACGACTTTGTTTAAATTATATCTGAGAAACCATTTGTTCGTCCATTAAACCTATTTATTTACAACCCGAGAACCTAAAACTATTTCACCGTTGCACAAATACACACCCTATGACCCGCGTAATAAAGTCAAATTTTAAACAAACAATAAAAAACACGCTTTGGTAAGGCTTATGTGTATGTGATGTACTGGAATTATTACTTTCTAACAATCGATAGAAAAATCAAGGACGATTTATGAATTTTTATAAAAATAAGTTATCGGTATTAATTATTGTAATCATCAAATGAGAACGACATAATTCCTTTATTTACAATTTAAAAATTAAACATGCTTCATTTATCGTTAAAATTTGAATGGCAAATAAATTAATTTCCAAAAAATCATATAAATTACTGCACACTTTTAGTAAACAACAATCTGAAATAAATAATTAGCATTAGATTTTTAATAATGTAAGCCTATATCATAAAAATCATTTTGACGTTTTATCTGTCAAAATGTTTAAGTGACATTTATACATGTCAACTCTCCAGTCCTCAATCACACCATATACACAAAACACAATTAACAAGATATGTAAATTATATTCAATAACCGCAAACCTTTAAACACGAACACCTTCACAATGCGTAAAATTAATAACAATATTATCGAAGCGTAATTATTAAATATTTTTTGTATTTTTTTAAATTATTAATTGTAATAGTTACAGCGGCCGTAAGCTTCTTCAGACTAGATCGGCCAAGTGTGAAACCGTCTTACAGAACTTGGTATAGAATATAAAATGTTAGAGATTTAACTTAGTATAATTAATCACAAGCTCTGCTGAAAAAATCCGCAGTTTAACTTCATTGTGCAAGTTCCCGAAAGGCAAGAATTAGACTTTTAACATAACAAATTCGTGAATTAGTAATTTTATCAATTGTCTTGACTTTTTAGAGCATTTTTAATACAAAAACATAATTAATATTATGAACAAAATTATTATGAAAGTTGACATAAATAATTTAATAGTTTTTTTTTATAAAAAAATATTTTAGATATATTTTATTATTCCAATATACACTGCCGTTTCGATTTCACGAGAATACATTTCATTATATGGAAAATGAAATGAAAATCACGGAAAACTAAAATGACCTCAAATAACGCCATTACATTATTACCCAGCTATTACTTATTTGTTTTCATTTTGGGGTCACAGTCAATATTAGTTCTGTGAGACGCACGTGGCCTGTCACGGGCGGAAGGAAGATCAGAGACAGCAGCGAAGTCGTCGGCGTCACATGGCGGGAACCGAACCCACCACCTTCCGCGCTCGCCTGACGTGCGCCGCTATGGATGACTGTCTTCATGTGCTGGAACAATTCATTTAGGATGTTAATAGATGTCATTAGTATAATATTATTAACATTATCTCTACGAAAACGTCCGAATTTTTAATTACATACATAAACTCTCGCCTGTATTCCCTGAAGAGGTAGGCAGAGGGGCATTTCTGCACCCACATTTCGCCAGGTATGTATCAGTCCCACGTAATAGGGGCGAGCCTATTGCCGTTTTCGGGCACATTTCCAGACTCCGTGCTGCTACTGAGAATTTCCTAATGGAAAAACCCAGTAAACACTTTGCCCGACCCGGGAATCGAACCCAGGGCCTCTACATCGCACGGCATATACTTGTACCGCGACTTTTTAATTCTTTTTGGATATTTTATAGCGCCAATGTGTTTTATCACCATACCTATTACCTGCAAAATTTTGCTTCAAATTGGCCGTTAAAAAACTTACAACGAAGACGGGGTAGTGAAACATACGTCTATCTCTGTCACTCACATGATCTCCAGACTGCTGTCGCTGTTCTTGGTGGCCTGCTCTCCCTCGCTGGAGTTGGATCCTCCTGACTCGGACCGCTGGCTGCGGCTGCGGTGCGGCTTCTTCTTCTCATCGCTCGCCACTTCCGTGGACGTCGCTTCTTCGGACTGGCGCTGCCACGCAGGAATGGAGGGGGGGTCCGACCGACTCTTAAGTGAGGGGAACTGGTTTCTGAACGGAATAAACGAACTATGTTTTTCAAAGCCACAATGTCGCGTATGTTAGTTTTTATAGGTAGGGGAAAATAGTACGTGATAATAACTTTACAAGAGGTTGAAAAAAAAATGTTTTTAAGAAAGCCTAAATAAACAACGTTCTTGTGATTTAAACGATCTAAGACGTCGTATTACAACTTAACGATATTTAAAACTTTCCTATATATTTACATACAAACAAATTAAGTTCTACTATATTTTTTTACGTATGGTTAGTTCCTACAGATAAGCTCTCAATCTTGTCTATACTCTATTACTTTACTACAAGATTTTTAGTTTTTGTAGTCTAAAGCCCATCCTGTCCCATTCCGAGAGGAGCTCAGGGATGAATGGAACTTACCTATTGAGTAATATTCCTTTGACCGACGCTATGTCCGACTTGATGTTGTCCAGTTGTGACCGCAGCGCGCTCTGTTGGACGCTGGTCTGAATCTCGCCGCGCAGTGACGTCACGCTCGCATTCAGCACGTCCAGACTCTTGCGCAGCTCGTCAATGCACTCGGCAGTTGTCTTCCGTTTCGGCTGCTCCACGAACAGAAGGTGCCTAAGGCAGTTCTGAAAAATACATTATAACCCATTACTTCCTAAGCATCGAAAACACTGTTTTTTTTTATGAAATGTATAAATTAAGCTCTTACTACATTAAGAAAAAAGAATATGAGAAAAACAAAAATTAGTAAAAAAAAAAAATCGCGATATACAAAATCAGTTCATATTGCTCTTCTTTAGTCGACAAAAATTTTCAAGTTGAAAAAATTACATTAAAATAACCTTAACATATTTTACAGCGAATTTTTTTTATTAGAAAAGTACTGTGAAATTACGAATTTCATCAGAAACAATAAAAATAAGAGACCTAATAACTAAAAAAAAACCCGGTCAAGTGAGAGTCGGACTCGCGTGAAGAGGTTTCCGTACACATAAACTTAACATTGGAGTAGAAAAATATGTTGGGACTAAATTTGTAGTCAAAAATTAATGTATTTTTATGGCATACCGAAAACATTCATATAATTGTAACTACTTATAAATGCGAAATTAGCTCCGTCTCGCTTTTACGCTGACCCTTTTTTTCTTTAGCGCAGGACCATCGTGACTATGATAGGTTAAGAAATCAATACTAATATAATAAACTAGTTTTTGCTCGCGACTCCGTCCGCGTAGACTACAGGGTTGGGTTCAGAAAGAAAATAGTAGTTTATATTACTCCCCTGAGTCCCATTTGTGTCCATACCAAACAATCATTCAAACCTGTCAAATAGACGTGAAACGTGTGCCGCCGCACACCGGCCGGCCGGCGCTTTGTAAATCATAATTGGGCGCTTGATCATTTTTTCGCTGCGGTGTTATTTTAAAATGGCGATATCTTCTAAGATACTCATTGAAATCAAATGATGTAAAGGGCAAATTTCTTTTTAATTAAATACTTGTGATGAATAACGTATTTATTTGGATAAGGATTAATATCATCTTTATACAAACACCTTCACAAATAATGCTTTATTTTAGAACAAATTTGGTTAGCATAAAAAAGGTTATAGTGAGCCAACCTTAAAAGATAGACATATGCTGTCGCGAACTTGTTTTTAGAACTTTTAAAGGGGAACAATTCTGTCATACATTATTTTAGCGAAACTTTAACCGTTTCCGCAGCGCATGCAGCGGAAGCTCTCAAAAGAAAAAAAAAGCCCCCGATCTAAAAACATTTATTATTGGTGCTTCGCTCGTATTGGTCTTAGCGTGATGTTATAAAGCCTATAGCCTTCCTCAATAAATGGGCTATCTAACACTGAAATATTTTTTCAAATCGGACCAGTAGTTCCTGAGATTAGCGCATTCAACCAAACAAACAAACAATCAAACAAACTCTTCAGCTTTATATATTAGTATAGATATAGATATGGCGAAGCAAGTTAAAATTGATAATATTAAATTTTGTTTGATCTTAAAGTGTATCTTTAACTTCATAATTTGTAGTATTGTGTTGACTATTCAAACAAAACGAGGTCTTAAAGGCAATCAGGCAAATGGGCTGGATCTGTAGTAAAAAAATAAGAAAAAATAAAGGTTTTGGGTAAAAAGTGGCGCCTTCTAGAAGAAGGAAGTCGTAATTCGTACCAAACAGCGTTATCTCAATGACCGATAAACTGTGCCAATGTTATCAACAATTGTAGTGATAATAAATGGAAATTTAGAAATTCAAGCATTGTGATACAAAACAATTATAAATAATCTACATTACGCAATAATCCGGCATATAAATAACTATGTGAATTGATCCTATCAATTCATTGTAGATGATGAAGTAACTCTCTCGTTCTACCTATCAATATTGGCTTATGTCTGTCACTCTGCTAGGCACGGGCTTTCTCTACAACTGAGAGGGGTTTGGCCTTTAATATTCCTTAATTACAAAATTCAAAATACCTTAGGGTATTTAAAAAAGACATATTAATGTTTAGGTTATAAAGTAACTTAGAACATTAACATTAAGTGCAGCAAGACCAAAAAGAATAATAAAAATTTTACAGACCCTAGTTCAAATTATATAAGTCAAATTTTATCCTAAAAAGTTGCAAGTATTCAATTGATATCCAGAGTACATATCACATACTTTGCTTGCATTATCAGATAATAATAATTTATCATTGTGATAACAGTTTCTAATGCTTCTTTTATTGCTTGAAGTGACTATTATACTAAGCATGAAGTAAATATTATTATATGGTTTTACATATGGAGATTTTCAGCTAAAACTTGATTCAAAATCTTAGAACTATGGAGGAATTAATTGGTAGAATGCTAGTTACTTTAGCAGGATGCTCGTTAAAAGTTAATCCATAAATACTAATTTTGCCAATGGGAAAGTAGCTTTCAAGGCTAGTCCATTAAACTAATTTTGATGATGAACTTTGAAACAGACATTGAATCTTGGGCGAAGTTAAGTTTGACTGTTTATCGTAATTCTTACCTTGTAGAACCAATAGCAGCCGTAAGCGAAACCACCATAGACTAACACAGGTAGAACGCGCTCTTTGAACCAAGCCGTCCGCGAATGGTGGAAGAACATGAGGTCGGACGCCCTCGAGGGAATGTTTAGCATCTCCGCACACTTCTCAACCGCCTTCTGTATCTCCAGATCGGTGAGACCCTTGCTGCGTAGAAACCGCTCTTTGCTTTCCATCGTGCATTTTTGTATGTTTGGATTCGTAAGGAACTTTATAGCTGTATTTACCTGGAAACATTTAGCATAATGTTTATTAGTATGTCTATTTAATAAGTCAATAAGCGTATACAAAACTAAAATGGTGGATAGGAGACGCGCCATAGTTCATCCTGTGTCAATCAGGGCGGTACCTTAAACCGACACACAGCAATACCGTTGCATTTCGATCGGTGAATGGGATGCTGAAGTCCAAATTGTTGGTGGTAGGATTACTTGTTTCCGGCCGTAAAGTGCCCACTTTATAAGGTATAGAATATACCCAAACGAAGCATGAGGAGAAACTGTCAAAGTTCCAACAAATCCTTAAAAGTGCAGAAACGAAAATATTACACTTTTTTTTACTATTTTACAGCAACAACACCCGAAGATGCTGTCTGAATAGAGTATATGGGCCCTATCCCACCCCACACCCGCCACTGTAACTCCTGTGCTCCATGACCAACAGCGGCACGCACAGGATTGACGCCGAGCAATGAAGCTTAGCGAATCTAAGGGGACCTAAATTTGTCATTTCATGAAGTAAAAATATATATATGTAGGCTAATTAGACAGTAGAACAAACATTTTTTTGCGGTTAATTCACTGTAATGAGCATTTGTTATATATAAATTTAACTTCACAGTTAATTGTATTTAAACAACCGAAATAACAATAACTTGCAATGTATTGTCAAATGATTGTTTGTATTCAAAATTAAAATAATCATAAACATTTTTTAAATAAACACTGATGGGAAAAGTGTTTATAATTTGTTTTTCTTAGGAGATTCTCAAGAATAAGGTAGCCTTATAAGAGACTTATAAGATGGTTCAGTATGAGTGATGGTGTTGAAATAGATTTCTCCCTACTTGTTATGGTATGCCAAGGCACAAGAATATTTATACAGAGCTTTCTTTCAAATAAAATTTTACTGTTGTACAAATAAAGTTTATTTCTACTGATAAATAGAAACTTTATTTGTACAACAGTAAAATTTTATTTATTGACTAAACTACTTAAATTTTACAGACATTTTGTTTAAATAAAACATGGATAACATTTTGCAATAATTGGCACACTTTATCATGTCATAATATTCGTTCTGGAGAATACCAGGTGACTTTAATTCACTATCAATTTTGACCCAACTTTATCTTAGAATGAACCTAAACAAAGCAATTTATCGAATTTCTCTCGAGTTTGGTATATCATGCAGTTTATTAACCTTAATCTTTATATTAACAAAGCAATTAAACAATTCACCTGATCTTAAGCACAATTTTGTCTACATAAGAGTATTGAACAGCAACAAATATTAATCTCCTATTACTCAACTCAATACCATAAAGTAGCTGTCTGAGTGAACAAGCAAAATGATTCACTAATGATTCAGCTAAATGGTACCGAAAAATAAGAATTTGGGAACATTCTGTCTGTCTAAACAAGGTGAATAAACAATAGGTTCATTATATTTTAAAGTATTGTTTATTTTATAAATTTTAAGGAATTTAAATATTAAACAGAAACATAATGAACAAAGTTAACATTTTGAACACAGATTATAATCTAGAATTACAAGGTTTTCAATTGAATTGGTCACTCAAGTGACTTACACAGCAAGTTTCTTGGATATGTGAAATCTGTCAACCCACACTGAATCAATTTTTATTTTTTATTTTTTTTTTATACTGGCACGGCAAAGTGACTCCACTGTACCTGATGGTAAGCCCAAGTGGAGTCCAAGAAAATAATACCAACCAGCGAGAAACTATATGGTCACCCGCTGGTCGACACAATTATGCCGGGCACAAACTTAATGAGAATACCCATGTTTATTACAGGAAGGGTACATTAAATCTTGAATAGTTAAAAAGGTTGAATAAACGAAATAAAAAAAGCTGATTTGCACTATATTAGTACTTATAAATATTGAATATCTTCACACTAATTTTGTATTAATAATGTACAAGACAAATTAAATGAAATCAAACGAGATTTATTTCATAAGACATGTACATTTTTTGAGTATCGACAGGTCTAAATATAGGCAAGCCCGTGTCTTGTATTTCGTTGTTTGTACAGTCTTGTAAGTTTTATATACATTCTTAATTATCCACAAAAATTTCAAGCTATGTCTTTTGTAAAATCATGGAATATAGTTTAAATTACAAATACAATTAACACATTGAATACCCTTAATAGATTAATCAAATTACTATTTAGACACCACCAATTTAATTAAAAGTAAATTTAAACATATATTCACAATTGTTTGATGTTTTCAAATATATTCATAAATTATGAAAATTTGTAAACCAATTTTACACTAATTTATACATGTTTTTTGATATTAGTATTTACCTGTAGCTCAAAGGACAATAAGGTTGTGAAATAACAAATAACATGTATTTAATAAAAAAACAAAGAGCTTTGGGTCAGTGTACGAAGGTCACTCGAAAAGTATTCATCTATGATTTCCCTACAAATCAATAGAATTTCCAGTTATAGGGTATTGTTGTAACGATTCCATGGAACTGAAGAAATATTTGCAATAGATAACGTAACAAACTAATTAAAATGCATATATTCTTACCAAGTTCTCACGAATTTCGCTCCCAGCGGTGACTAGAGTGTCCGCGCTCATATTGCGTGAATTATTTACTATCGCACTATTGTATTAAAGTCACAGCACAGTTTAATATCGGATAGGTTAATAATTCGGGTTATCTAATATAAAGTATTAAAATATAATCAACAACGGCAAGTAAATTTATACAGATTTGGCCCCTACGGGCTGAACCGTGAGCGTCAATTTGACAATTGATTAAAATGTCACTCATTAGTCTGGAAATAGCCAAATCAATCAAATCTATTGCAAGTTGAAAATGGCTGTGTACTTTGATTGTCTTTGATATTTTGAGACACACAGGTGTATGAAAAGGGCGGGAAAAGTTCGGATTGGAGGGCGCGTTTTTTGTTTTTCTCACGTATACTTTTTATTTTTTTCTTGATAATGGTGAACAGGGGATTAAGTGTTGCTTATCGATGTTGTGTGTGGTGTGTTTGATTTAGTTTTCCCTTTTTTCTTCCCTGTCGCGCTGTATTCGGTGAGTCTTGACTTTTCTGGTGATTGTTGGCGAGAGGATGGAGGAGCCTCCTGATCTAGGTGGGACGGTCCCACCGATGCGGTAGGACGGGGTGGGAGGAGGCGAGGGGTGAATCGGATGCACTGTGTGCAATATCGGCGAGTGGTGCTTGATTCTCTGTTCACTATTGTAATGAAGGGATTAAGGGTTGTATGTGGGAGGGACGGGAGGCGCGCCTCCAGTTTGGGAATTTCCCGCCCTTTTTCTTTCATCATTCATCATCATCATCATTCATACTAATGAAATTAAATTACTGAAGACTTGGCAGCATGGTCTTTGACCTTAGCCGGTTCCTTGAGGAAAAAAAAAACACACAGGTGTATGAAATATGAATGTCAATGTCAAAACAATAGTCATTTTTTGTTTGTAAAGTGAGAAATTAATATTTAAGATTGTAATGAAATAGTCTAGCGTTATGAGTGATTTTAGCAACGCCACAGAGGCGGCCTCTCTTGCCGTCCAATTTGATCAGACTGGTCAGACGGACAAGGCAGTAGAATGCTACAGAACGGCTGCGAGGTTATTGGATCGAATACGAGATCGTTTCCCCCCAGAAAAGCAGATAGAAGTGAGGGATAAAGTGAGGGAATATCTTGAAAGAGCAACTATACTACAGGATCAGAAAGGTATTAAAAAAATCTCTAAACTTCTCCTTAAATTGTCTTGTAAAGTTTCATTTATAAACTCAATTACGTTCGTTTCAAACACCATTTTTTGCGCTCTAAGTTAACGCATAGCGGTATTTTACTTTTTACCATTACTGTTACATTTTATCTGTGCTGTGTAACAGAAAAAGAGAATGATACATTTGAATACAGCATTAAAATTCAGCCTAACATTCTGATTTGTCATGTTTTTCTTTATAAAATACTGTTTAAACGCAGCCATTGTCTACTATGAGTCATTGCAGTAGTATTTATAATCGGCCTATTTCTTATAGATACATGACATCATTACAGTCAAGTATATAATATCCGGGTCGGTTAATATAATAACTTGGACTAAAAAACTATTGATATTGTTCTTTATATTTTCAAAAATATTAATTGTATGGGATTGTAACATACCTACTTAAATATTAAAGCAAATAGAGTCTAATACGGACAATAAAAATCATGATTTTCTAAACTTTAGAAATTTGTTAGCAAAAGTAAAATAAGATTACAAATTAAACACCTAAATTGTGCTGCATTAAGATGACCAATCTACAGCATTTTATTTAAAAGTATAATATAATTTTGAGGAATTGGTTTTTACTATTTAATTTCAGATAAAGCGCAGCAAGAGGAAAGTGAACGAGCAATGCAACAATGCTACTTTCTGATGCAACAAGCACTGGATGCTGATGAGGCGGCTCTTAAGGATAATGCTCTGCAATTATACACTCAGGCTGTGGAACTGGCGGTCTCAGTTGTAAGATCTTTCAGCTACATTAATTATATTATACAATTAACACATTGCAGGAAAATATCGTGATAAAACCTGCACACCTCAAAGTTCTTAGGAATTACTTAGGTGTATAGTCCGCCAACCCATACAAGGCCAGCATATTGGACTACAGCTTAAACCCTCTCAATTGTAGAGGAGGCTTGTGTCCAGCAGTGGAACATATTGTCGCTTAAGTTCTTTTTTAGTATAGTAGCTACTCATATGTTCAAGTAACTTACAGCCAGAAACTAATAATTTACAAAATGATTATAGCAGTGGCGATCCATTGAAGCCCAAAAGCCCAGCTTTCCTGACAAAATTCCGAATAATAATATTTAAGCTTTAAATATTTATTTAACAAAAGCAATTTGACATAAAAATTACAATATCCTGACCCCACAATGAACAATTATAATATTTTACATGATTAATGTGTTACACTTTTTGGCTTCTATGGAAGTACCACCACTGGTTTACTTAATTTATGCAGAAAGCAAGTGATCCAGACATAAAAATGAAGATCAAAAGTTTAGCAGAGCAAGCTTTAGACAGAGCTGAGGAGATAAAAGGAATTAAAAAGCTAAGTGCTTTATCAATTAGCAATTCTAATAAACCAGGTAAGAACTATTTACTTTATGATTAAAGTTAATAAGCATAACTTAAGCACAATTCCAAAGAAATATACATTTTTCTGTTTAATTTTGGTGTATTGATTTCCATATTTACCAAAAAAACAAAATTATGAGAAAGGAGGCAATCAAGCAAGCGAGCCACCTTATGTTAAGTGGTCAACACTGCCCATTAACACCTACTAAGTCATAGTATTTCCAACACTACTTTAACATGGTTTTCCTTCATACAGCCATGGCTACTAACAAAGCCGCACTTCAAAGAGAGCAGAGTGTACACTTGAAGGTGAGCGGCAAACACACATACACAGAAGAGGAGAAGGAAGTGCTCCGAACAACCTCCAATATTAACAACAACTGCTTCTTGCCGTTCATGGATGTGGACCTCGCCGAGAAGTTCCAGTACGCCATACCGTTTGAGGACAGGGCGAGTGAACTGAAGTTGTCTTCGAAGCAAGAGAAAGAGTTCGACAGCTGGATAAGACCCCACGAACTGTGCAGTGACCCCAAGCTGATTGTTAATGATCATGTTGATTGTTTTAGTATAAAGCAGACGGTGAGTTTTATAAATAGATATTATTTTTATCACCTGAAACCTAGTCTGTGTAGTTTTGGGATAAAACAGTAATTTCATCATCACTCAATTGAATCTATATTGTCAATATATATATTTATTTATTTAACTCTTTATTGTACACTTTTAAATAATACAATATATGTATATACAACGAGAGGAAGGTACAAATGGCGGCCTTATCGCACGTGGCGATCTTTTCAAAACAACCAACCATAAGATGGATGTGCGGGCACACAAAACCTCAACAGACAGCGGGGGTGAAACGGAGACGCGGCGGCAGCCGACGAAAACCGAGCGGCGGTCGAGAGGAACCGAGCGGCAGCCGGCGATCGACGACGGGGTCATTATTCATTGCAAACCGGGGAGGCGCGGACGCATTATTGTCACCGAATACTTAATATATTGATTCTATTAAATTTATAGTTTTAATCCACTGCTTGAACAATGGATATTTTGATAGGATTTATTGGGAGGAGTTTTCTTGTTTTCTCAAATTCATCAGATGCTGATTATCATCTTTGCATCATTATCCCACTTCAATCCGCCCCGCCACTAAATTCCAATTCATTTTACGGTAGCTATTGTTTAGGGCAGGCTATCAGTTTTATAGGAAATATGAGTAATGTTTTTTCGCTCACTGAATCTTTTCTTTTCAGATAGTATCAGACTGCTCCTTCGTAGCTTCTTTAGCTGTCAGCGCCCTCTATGAGAGGCGTTTTGGAAAGAAAATAATCACATCGATCATATATCCGAAGAATAAGAACAAAGTGCCGGTCTACAATCCTTTTGGAAAGTACATGGTCAAGTTGCACCTCAATGGAGTTAGAAGGAAGGTGAGGGATAATATTTTTAAATGATTTTTTACAATTAACGGCAATAGGCTCGCCCCCTATTACGTGGGACTGATACATATCTGGCGAAATATGGGTGCAGAAATTCACCTCTGCCTACCCGTTCGAGGAATACAGGCGTGACGTTATGTATGTATTTTTTTTTTACATTTTTGGACAACCTGGTACGGTAATATTATACTCGCTTAATTTTTGTCTCATTATGTTAGATAGTTATTTATAACACCCTCAGTGGTAGAGGAGGCCCGTGCCCAGCAGTGGGACGTATATGGGCTGATGATGATGATGATATGTTAGCGATACCCGGAATTAACACTTAACAAGTTTAGAAAAGTACATAAGTAGTGATGGCCTCGGAGCTTAGGCACGCGGTCGAGAATTTCGGCGGTAGCGGGTTCAAACCCCAGGCACACACCTCTGACTTTTCGAAGTTATGTGAGTATTCACAATGAATTATCACGTACTTTAACGGTGAAGGAAAATATCGTGAGGAAACCTGCACACTTAAAAGTTCTTAGCAATTTCTTAGATGTGTTGTCCGTCAACTCGCACTAGGCCAGCGTGGTGGAGGGCCCAAACCCTCTCAGTTGTAGAGGAGGTCCGTGCTCAGCAGTGGGACTGATTATGATGATGAATGCAAGACGAATTGTGGTCAGGAAAACGTTTTTTGGGCTGATGATTGTAACTAAGAAGTATTTTGATTGCATTTCTTAATGCCTAAGAACTTTTAGGTGTGCAAGTTTCCTCACGATGTTTTCCTTCGCCGTTAAAGTAAGTTATAATTCATTGTTAATACACACATAACTTCGAAAAGTCTTGGGCGTGTGTTCGGGGTTTTAGCCCGCGACCGCCGAAATGATTGACCGAGAGCCTAAGCCTCAAAGCCTTAGTTAAGAAAAATTTAATTATTGATTACAGAGCCGTTAATAATATAGCTTCTTTAATTTTCATCTTTTATTATCCATCCTAAGGTTGCCTGGAAAAAATTGCCTAGAGCGATAAGGCCGCCTCTTGTTTTCCTTTTTAATAACTAAGTTTCTTTATATTATTTTGTATATACAAGAAAGTGTTAATAAATAAATAATAATTAAGTGATTGGCAGGTGATAATAGACGATCGTCTCCCGTACAGCAAGTATGGACGGTTGCTCTGTTCGTATTCGAGCAACAAGAACGAATTTTGGGTGTCGCTGCTTGAGAAGGCTTACATGAAAGTCATGGGGGGATACGATTTCCCAGGATCTAACAGTGTAAGTATAAATATTATTTTATTACTCATGCGGGAAAAGTAGTATCTTTGCGCACGCTTTTGGGGTCGAAAAGACGCTGATTGCGCACTCGACAATTATAGTGCGACAAGTAAACTTCTCGCACCCAAATTTTCATTGGCACACGCAAATTCAGTGACAGTGACAGTCGAAGTGTCAATATCAAAGAAATGATACATATCTTTGAAGATATTTTTTTAGTACCTAAATACTTAATCACTTTTAATGAACGCTTTCATATGAAACTATAAATGTATTCTATAAAATGCACATACTTATATTTTTTCAAAATTTATTTTAAGTAACCCCAGCCGTAATTTCGAGAATCATTCTGTACATCAATTCAAATCCCCCAGAATATACTATATGTGTAGAACCGCCCAAGATACAGCATTCAATAACCCCCCACCCTACATCAGAACATAGATCTGCACGCTCTAACTGGTTGGATACCAGAGCGCGTGGCTATTCGGGCGGGCGAGGCGGATTTTAACGCGGATGAAGTGTATCACAACATGGCGGCTCGGCTGCAGCGAGGAGATGTACTAGCTACAGTCGCCACGGGAGCACTCCCGGATCAAGAGCAGGAACGAACCGGGCTGGTGGCTACACATGCGTATGCTGTACTCGATGTAAAGCTCGTTAATGTAAGTATGAACTTTTATATTGATTCATTTAATCGATTGCGTAATCGATTTTTTTGGGCTAATGACCAGTGTCTTGATTTATTATGTAGAACTCATTGAGAATAGAAGTCGTGTTTTTGAAAAAGAAAAGTTTTTTCTTCCCTTATTCTGATGAAGGATAATTCATATAAAATGTATGTTGTTGTTAGGAAAACGTCAAAATTTTTATTTTTTGTCGGGATTTTCTGTAACGCCAGAGGGTCTGTAATCACCTTAGTTATTACCTGCCATAGTTTCCGATCACGGTCTGAATACACCTGTATACAGGTTTTTTTGCTTTTTGGCCCTATCCCACCACACCTGCCGCTGTAACTCCTGTGCTCCACGATCAACAGCACGCACAGTATTGGGGCACTGAAGCTCAGCGGATCTAAGGGGAGCTAAATAATTATATAGGTCATTCTGGAGTGGAGATCGCGACTCGGCAAACGTAGTGTAGGGCGCCCTCTGGCTAGGTGGGGTGACGATATTCGCAAGGTGGCTGGCAGCGGTTGGATGAGGAGGGCCGAAGATCGAGCCCAGTGGCATGCCATAGGAGAGGCCTATGTCCAGCAGTGGACGTTAGAAAGGCTGCTGATGATGATGATGTTGAAATACTTATATACAGGGTGTGAAGCTGCTGAAGCTGAAGAACCCGTGGTCGCACCTGCGCTGGCGCGGGAACTACTCGGAGCTGGACACGGCGCACTGGACGGCCGGCCTGCGCGCGCAACTCAACTACGACCCCGACAGCGCCGCGCAGTACGACAACGGGGTCTTCTGGATCGACTACGCCAGCATCCTCAACTTCTTCGACGTCTTCTACCTCAACTGGAACCCTGAGATGTTCCAGTACACCTACTGCATACACCAGTGAGTGAATTAAATAGACATTTGTTATAGTAGTAATTGTTTTCTTTAACTAAAACAATGTAACGGTAAAAAACCTGTTCTTCTATTTATAACATTCATCATCATCATCAGCCTATATAAGTACGTCCCACTGCTAGGCACAGGCCTCCTCAACAACTAAGAGCGTTTCGGCCCTAGTCCACTACGCTGGCCTAGTGCGGGTTGGCGGACTACACGCCTAAGAAATTCCTAAGAACTTTTAGGTGTGCAGGTTTCATCAAGATATTTCCCTAGTATTTTATATTATTTTCCTTCCACCGTTAAAGTACGTGATGATTCTTCGTGAATACACACATAACTTCAAAAGCCATAGGTCTGTGGGGTTTGTAATGACCTTAGCTATTACCTGCCTTAGTTTCCGATCACGGTCTGAATACACCCTGTATACATCGCATGCGACATATTTTCTCGTTCTAATAATACGGATACTTTCAGAAAGTGGGACGCGGGTAACGGTCCAGCCAAAGATGCGTACAATATAGGAGAGAACCCTCAATTTTCACTACATGTGCAAGGCAAGGGGGCCGTGTGGCTTCTTCTGACGCGACACATCACTCAGATCGACGATTTCAGAGATAATAAGGAGTACATCACGCTTCTAGTTTACAAGAATAAGGGCAAGAGGGTGTACTATCCTTGTGAGTAACTTGTTTTTGATTGATCATCATCATCATCACCATCATCATCATCATCATCATCACCACCATCATCATCATCAGCCCATATACGTCCCAATGCGGGGCACGGGCCTTCTCTACAAGAGGGTTCAGGCCTTAGTCCACCACGCTGACCTAGTGCGAGTTGGTTATATTTCTTTAAATCTACGAATATTATCTCAAAGTTATTAAGTGGTACCTGGTCCCTCGTTTTATTAACCACAATCAACTCTCAACTCTACTGCCTTAATTATAGCAGTTAAATTTAATTTGCCAAAAATTATGTAATTGTAATTGATATGAATTATTACCATGAAGTTATTTTCAATGCGATTTCCTCCAGACGATCCGGAACCTTACATAGACGGCATAAGGATCAACAGTCCGCACTACTTGTGCAAGATCATAGTGGGCGACGGCAGCGCCGACCGGTACACGCTGGTGGTGGCGCAGTACGAGAAGACCAAGACCATCTACTACACGCTGCGGGCCTACGCCACCTGCCCCTTCACGCTCAGCAAGCTGGAGCCCTACCCACACTTCAAGACGGTGAGACTTTTATACTAGCTTTCTGTAGTCTATAGTAGTAGCTATTGGAGTTTATACATACATACATATACATATATACATACATTTCGCCAAGTATGTATCAGTCCCAAGTAATCGGAGGCGTGTCTATTGGTGTTTTTCGGGCACAATTCTAGACTCCGTGCTGCTACTGAGAATTTTCTTATGGAAAACCCAATAACACTTTGCCCGACCCGGGAATCGAACCCAGGACCTCTATATCGCGAGAGATCACGAAGCAGTTTATAGTCTACGTCTGTGTCTGTTCCCCTGGTAGTGAAAGTAGGAAGGCACCTCTTATGAAACGAGAAGCCGCGAGTTTGATCCCCCAACAAATGTTTGTCCTAATTACAAATATTTGTTTCAAGATGTTTGTTTGACAGAACTAAAGTCTTCTGATACCCACGACTCCATACCAGTATGTCCGTAGTGGCTCTTAATGTAGGGCAAGAATTGTGTTAATAGATGTTGGGTGTGTTTATTAACATAAAAACTTCGTCAAAAGCTTCAGTGAACCATGTCAGACTTTGAGTGATTGACAAATATTTGTGTCAGGTCTTGGACTTAGGTACCTTAATGTTTTGTGCTGGATTTTGTTGCCTATTAGGTATTTTTTTCAACAGATAAGAGGCGAGTGGTCGGGTCGCACAGCAGGTGGTTGCGAGAACCATCGCCTCACGTACCCCAACAACCCAAAGTGCGTGATCACGGTGCCCGAGTCACGGGTTCCGTGCAACGTGGTGGTGGAACTCAAGGGTCCCAAGCAGTACCAGATCGGCATCGACGCCAGAGTCGAGGCTATCGACGATCCCACGGTCACTGCGCCGTTCCTCAGGGAGTCTTCGGGACCTTTCAGGTATGTTGTGAGAAATTTGGATGAGGAATAGACCTAAAAGGTCGATAAAAATCCCTAAATATTTAGGTTTCTTGGTATATTGCGGTGAATGTCAGCTGACAGACTGACATGTATGGAATAATATTAATTAGGAGTCATGTGATCGTTATAATTTATCGAAAGTATTTTGAAGAATTTATTAATTTCGATTTGTACCGAGAGGTTAGAGGTACTGTGTATACAGATTTTAATAATCTCAACTCTAGTGATTTAAAAATTTCCCTTTTATAATAGTGTTAGAATTTTTAACCACCCATTCTACTTCTAAGGAAAGGCCACGTCATTGTCTCCATCCTTTCAGATAATTTTAATTGAATTATGATGCAATTAATTGCAGCCTAAAACATAAATAGATCTATTGCAGTAAATCACTCAAAAATTAAATTGTTACAGATCGGGTTTCGTAGTGATGGAGCTTTCGAATCTCCCGGCTGGTAAGTATATATTAACGGTGTCGACTTTCCTGCCCGGCCAGGAAGGTCCGTTCATACTGGAGTTGAGGTCAACCTGCCCATTGACCTGCGAGCTCAGGAACTAGAGGGCTGCACGCTGGCGGAAACAGGAGGATCATCGATTTTAGTACAGTTTTATAGTGAAGGGAATTATCGATAAAATTTGATTAAAATGTATAACACAGGGTTTCTCAAACTTTTGGTTTCACGAACCCCTGTTAAAGTTTCAAGGTGACAGCGAACCCCTTAAGCCTTAAGTAACTAATTCACCCCCCCCCCCCCCCTAAGATTAATGTTGAAAATTTTGAAACATAATTCTGACTCGGTATCAGGTCCATTTCTGTATTTAGTATTCATCATGACCAGGTGTGCAAAACCCACTCTCACATGAGTATGTTGTAGCCACTATGTGTGCTGCACGTGGCTGCTAGGCATCAAGTGACCATTACGTAAGTCTTGTTGCGAACCCCCTGCCGTCGAATGGCAAACCCCTAGGGGTCGCGAACCCCACTTTGAGAAACTGGTATAACATGACCCATTATGCACCGGCCTCTACAACTAAAAGGATTAGGCCTTACACTGCCACGCTGGACTAGTGCGGGTTGGTTGGTATGTCGATAGTTTTTTTTTTGGTATTCATTTTGTATCACGGTTATGGATTAAAGTTTTTATGTATCCTTTTTTTACAAAAATTATAGCAATTTACATTTTTTTACATGATGATTAATTTTCATAGAAAATATGTTCATTTAGAATTGTCATATATCGATAATTTCTTTTGTTGTAAACAATCGTCCATTTAATATTAAGCGTATATTTTTTATTGACAATTGCTTTAAGTGTTTACACTTCTGTTGCCGTAAATTATGTGGGTCAGTGGGACCTCTAGACCTCTTAGAAAAAAGCGTGTTTATTTCGGCAATTGTAGTTTTAAAATATGATTTGTTTGACAATAAAGATGATTTGTATATGTGCCTTCATGAAATATATATTTACTGCGTGTGTTCGCTTTTTTGCGTCATAATACTCAAAAGATATATAGCCTGAGAATACTGCAATATGATAAACTAGTTGTCACTACATGTTTGCATAGATATACATATATGGAGATAAAAAAATATTTTTATAAGTGTCTCATAAATCATTTCAAAATCACGGTGACGTAATAACTACAGTATTAATAAATATATTTAAATATCAAGGTACGCCTAAAAATCACTAGAAATACTATATTGCATCATAAAATCGATGAATATCATCATCGACAAAGTTGATTAGAAATTGATTATTAACATTTTTTTGTGTAGATTTGATAATAAAACAAAATATATCTCTATGCATTTCTATGTACATATTTAAAATTACTGAAGCATTTTAAGCTTTGTACACAAACTGCGATGTATGAAATAAAGTTTTACATGTTGCAGTATACAAGATTTATTATGTCGAATACGATGTCCACAGACTAATGGCATGAGGGAATGACGTCAAATGTAAGCAAAACACAAACAGTCCGCATAGCCAGCGTTCCATACCGTTCTCATTGCATTAATGTTAATTTATGCGAGTTTTTGTCTATGGAACGCCGTGTATACACTTTTTTACGATCGTCAGCGTCGGTCTAATTAGTTGTTGAGTTTGCATGTCTTCACTAAAAGCACATTCACAAAACACATTTCACAAATGTAAATTGTAGTTAAAAAAATTGTATGTGTTTGTGTGTGACAAAAATGAATTGAATTTATTCTGCATTAATACTATCGAGATTAATTTGATTTAAGGCACAAATATTTTTAAAGTGCGAGAATCGATGAGTAGGAAGTGGATTGAATAATATGTTATAACAATAACTTTTAGATGATAAATTAATGATCTGAACCAATTGTGAACCAAAAATGTTTTTTTTTTCTGAATATTAAATTGAATCTATTAAACGGTTGACTATGCATTTAATTTTATTGTTAATTCGAATTTCTAAGTTTTTGGAATGTGGAAGGGGAAACAGGAGAAAGACGGACCTAATACTATATGCAGTCTTGATATTCTCACTATTCTTAATTGGTGCTATTTCATTATTTTTTCTATTATTTTCTAAGTATGCAAAAACGTTGACTCTATTTGTCATTTATGTGACATTTTTGTGTTGAAAAGCCAAAGTTGTCAAGCGTGAGACGGACTTGTGCTTTGAGGGTACATTACAAACTGTTACATATTAGTTTAAATTATAGAACGTTTGATTTAAGACTTTTTATCCTTGTTTCTTGTTTTTTTTTGTATGTGATATAAATATGGAAAAATAATTTTCTATCATAAACTGTTTTAGTATATACACAAAAGAGATATAATATATAAATAGCTTAGTCGAAAATGCCAACTTATTTTTATTCCGTTTTCCCTTTCAAATTACCGTATTTTTTACGTTGCATTATGAATTTATTTCTCGCGTCGAATTATTGTAAATAAGGCTTGACCGCACCCGCTGTGATACGATTTAGCCCTAAGATATTATCACAGTATATAAAGTTATTAGATCAAGTTTTTATCGAACGTTGAATAAATATTTTTCTAAATATACGTTTTGTATTATTTATTTATTTTTTCCTGTAAAAAGTTAACTTAAAACTCCGCTTTTTTTATTTTTTTATTTCTATTCAGAATCGACTTAAAAGGTACCTATGTTTTTGGTCTTGTATTCTGATATCCTAAATTTGAAACAGGTTAGTCCATAATATACCGCCGTGGGCCATAGCCGGTGACTTTACATTTCTGTGCATTCACAAAAAAATAATAGTATAGAAAACAAGTTCTACGATATTTTCCTACAGCGTTAATGAGCGTGATAATTTATTGTTGAACACACACATACATAGTTTTGATAAGGCAGAGGTGTGTGTCTTGGAACCCGTGATGGCCGAATTTTTGTCTCGACTTTGCGCGTAAGCGTCAGCGTGGTGGACTAAGGCTTTAAACCCTCTCAGTTGTAGAGGAGGCCCGTGCCAAGCAGAGGGACGTAAATCATGATATCCTCTATGGCCATTACCTTTAATTAGACCTTAGACTTCACAAAATCATAATTAAAAACAACAATTATAAAGAATGTAATCCTAATATTACATGTACGTAATCCTTTCAGTAGAACAACAGTCTTCTCATAATATGCAGTCGGCATGTTCCCAGTTGTCATACTTCCATAAAAGCCGTAAACAGTACAACTTTTAAATAAAACATTCGTATTTAGAGCACGCGAATAATATTGTGTAAGCCCGTCTCTAAAGATTTGCCACTGTGTAAAATGTTTTACAATATTATGTTGCCGTGTATTCCGATATGACGAGTTTATTATTGTAATGTATTTATGATGGAATTGAACTGGGACGAAACGTGACGTTGAAATGGAAAATCAAATACTCGTTAGGAGGTACGTGTCGTGTGCTACTGCGATTTCAACTCTATCTGTCGTGCTTTAAGGTTTGAAATGGTGTTTATAATATTACATCTTCTTTAAAAGGGGCAGAATTGACAAGCGTCCGCGTGTTTTAGAATTATTTAAATGTTAGCATCAATATTTTTACACGAGTCATCTATGAAGTTGGTGACTTGCATGATTATCTTCCATAAGTCGACACAATTTTGCTCGTATTAGCATAACTGGAGTTCCGTAGAGTATTGCATAGATATGGTTCGGAGTTTTAAGTCTTGAGTGAGTGATCCAAACATGGTATTTAATACTTTGATATAACTTCTCATCACTCATCATCAGCCCATATGCGTCCCACTGCTTGGCCTCCTCTACAAGCTAGATAATTTAGGCCTTAGTCCACCACGCTGGCCTAGTGCGGGTTGGCGGAGCCCTCTCTCTCTCCTCATCATTCATGGACTCACCAGCCGATACCAAACTGCTGAGGCGATTGTTTACCATGCGCTTAAAAGACTTTTGTTAATAAAGGAATGTGGTACTAATTAGTTAGTTTGAAGTACTCTTTAGAATGTTATGGCAAAGTGACAAAAGTATACTTGAGCTACAGCACGCTGGGGTCCAAACAAAGCGACAAGAGGTTTCCTTCCTTGACCGGTCTAAACTATTGTCTTGACCAGCGGCGGCCTTAGGAGGTGGCGAACGGGGCAAACGCCCGGGGCCATCGCTCTTACAAGGGCCTTCGCGCAACCCTAGCAAATTTAAGAAAAATATGGATTTTTTAACTATATTTTTTATTTAAAACTGTTGATTTTGATCCTTTATTACTTATTTAGGTTAAAACATAGTGGTAAATTAAAATAAAGTTAGTTAACTAATTCATTCATTCAAAACATAATAATAACATAATTGAAAAATTCATTATGTAGTACTTGAATAACGCACCTCGAATACTTTTCACATAAGGACGAAGGGGCCTCAGCAAAGACCTGCCGCCCGGAGCCTCGCAATGGGTAAGGCCGCCTCTGGTCTTAACAGCTCGTACTTAAAGCATGATCCTAATGTAAATGTTTTATAAGGGTACGGCTTCAAAATTATAATTTAGCTCCTATATGTGTGCCCGATTCGTCATTGTTTTTGCAGACCCTAATTTCGAGTGTGTGCGCGGCTCGGCGATAAGTCGCGGAGGCTCGGTTCGAACTCGTCTAGTTTACATAATTTCCATTCAAGTGCGTATGTTGGAGTCTATTTATCATTTTCAAGGTGTAAACCTTATTTGAAAAGCTATGTTTTAGTGCCTAGTAGCTAGCCAGTTTAGTACGGCTTGGTAGAATTATTTAATTGTGACTTTTACATACATAACCTCACGCCTGTATTCCCTGAAGGGGTAAGCAGAGGTGCAATTTTGAACCCACATTTCTCCAGGTATTTATCAGTCCCACGTAATAGGAGGCGAGCCGTTTTTCGGGCACATGTCCAGACTCCGTGCTCCTACTAAGAATTTCCTAATGGAAAAACCCAATAACACTTTTCCCGACCCGGGAACCTATCCCCGGGTCCTAGATCGCACGGCACATACTACCGCGAGACCACGCGGCAGGTTTTCATACAAGTAGTTTCTAACAACAAATTAAATTTGCTGAGAGTAACCGCTACACGATGCAGGAGGTTTGTGGATGTAGATTCCAAAGGAATAAAAATAAATATGTGCTTGTATTTTCTAGGTTTACCTCGGGACCTTCGTGTTGAAGCCCGGCTGATGTCCTTAGGGACTAGGTTTGTCGGGATGAAAACTTTTATTTGTCAGGCTTTAAGTAACCTCTGGAATATTGAAACAAAATGCTGATTCTGATTTTATTTGTAAGAAATATATTCACAGCGATTGCGTTCGTAGTGTTGCAATTAACATTTTACAAGTACCTACATTATTGTAAATGTTAAAGTTTGTATATTGAAATGTTTGTTGCTCAATTATGCAAAAAATGGTTTGTAGAATTAGTATAAACTTTTGGACAAATATAGACACACCTAGGTTTACACGTGGAATATTTTCTCTTTAGAAAAGATGTAATGTTTCTGTAGGATATTATACAGGTGTATAAAACCCTGATCGAAACCAAGACAGAATAGCCACGGTTGTTAGGAAAATGAAATTTTTTTTTTTGGTCGGTATTTTTTTAATGTCACGGTGTTTATACACCCTGTTTACACCCAACAGTCACAAACACAATTCTTACCCCACATTAAGATACAAGTCTTGTGTCGTGGGTATTAGAAACTATGAGAGACTTTTTGGTCTCACAAACACGCAGACCCACAAATCTTTGTGGATGAGCCAAACATTTGTTTCGATGCGGGGATCGACCCCGCGGCCTCTCGCTTCGCAAGCTGTCTGGTAATTGCGCCACGGGGCTGTATTTTTTTTATGTAATGTTATGTTTCTGTTTTTTTCAACACCCATTTATATTCTGGATCCAATTCTGAAGTGTCAATGCTCCAATTAGTACAATGCGGTTCAAATAGAGAGTTGAACGATGAGAAATCATAAAAAATGTGTCTTAATATGCATCATGCTAGTCTAATGCCACTATTAATAGAATGATTTCAGAACACCATACATAGTCCAGTCATTTTAGGTTTTATCTGCGGAATAATTCCTAGTGAGCTATAGCTAGTAGCTAGTGAGTATACACCTTTATTACGGTGTTATATAATGAAGATGTGAGAAATCGACATTGATATCGTGCCGGCTAAAAAAGTTATAAAGGTCAAAGGGTCCCGAAAATCTGTTTTTCGCAAATATCTCGCGACCTATTGCTTGGCGGTCAAAGAGGTCATTCTAAGAATTGTTTGTCGTAAAATTATCTACAAGAAATGTCTCATGCATTTTTATAACTTCTTTATAACACCATAATAAAGGTGTATACGAGTACAAAAAATCAGCTCACTAGGAATTATTCCGCAGATTGGAGTTTAAAATGACTAAAATGACTGGACTAACATTGTCGTCTTTGTTTAGCACTAGGGTCTTGTGTCTCTCTCTGACCCAAGGAAACACATGTGCTTAAGCTAATATGCTTGACTATCTGCTGATATTTTCCATCAGGAAATTCTCAATGATACTGAGTTTGAAAATGTTGACGAAGAAAGGGCTCTGGTCTCGCGTGAAATTTCGAACAAAGCTACCGAAACTTGCTCGTAGAATACAGCTTTGCCATCCCCTAGAGGGTACAGAACGCATGTATGTATGCAAAACTCGTGATTAAATAAAGCGGAGTCTAAAATATGCAACACGAGAAAATCTTCAATATTAACACGTTAACTTGCAAAGCGAGTACGTCGTCTGGGGACTGCATTGAGAATGCAGTGGAAATTTCGCAAACTCCGCGAATATTTCTATGTAGACGCAAAATATATTGGAGGGAAGTTTCGTGTTGACCGCCGGGCGTATGAGATAGACCGCTTGAGGAGAACGTCATTTGTGACGCGGTTAAGGCCGCTTCATACTGTCGCGGCAAATATTTGTACGTTTGTGGGAGGATCAAATAGAATATGTAAAACCCGCTATAGTGTCATACGAGTGTGACGCGTTCGAAAGTCTATTGGGATTGCACTGCATTTACCATGTGCCAGTGCGGTCTCTGCAGTACTTGTATATGAAAAAAAAACACATTTTCATATTTTAGGTATATGGTGAAAATTAGAATGCCATTTAAATGTCATTTGTTTTGACATTGTCCCCTTCCAATTGCATACCACCGGTTTCTCCTTTATTCCATTACCCATATAATAGTTAGATTTATAGCAAGTATATCTATCATTATTTATCATATTTTTTTATTTTATTATACAGGCACGGCAAAGTGACTCCACTGTACCTGATGGTAAGCACAGTGGAGTCCAAAAAAATAATACCGACCAGCGAGAAACGATATGGTCACCCGCTGGTCGACCAAAAATCATGCCGGGCCTGCACCAAACGCTTCTTTACGCTTCATAGGAAGGAGGGAACACATGAGCCGGCAAACCATTCCACAGCTTGATGGTGCGGCAAAAGTAAGAATTGGCGAACTTTTTAGATACATACATACATAACCTCACGCCTATTATCACTGAAGGGTCAGGCACATTTCCAGACTCCGTGCTGCTACAAAATTACTGTAATTTATATACTAGTACTTTTAAAACTATAATCTCTTGATTATTGCGACCTTGGGTTGGGAACTAAGAGAAACTATTTATCTAACTTAAGCTGTAGGTACATTTATAAGCGCCCTTATCGACGGTCAGCAAACACAATCTCAAATCAATATTAAATGCAAGCACTCTGGGAATCACGGAGATTTTCAAGTATTTCACAAGGATCGCGGACCAATTTAAATGGAAGTTAAAGATTTTAATTTTACTACAATAGCGAGACAAGACGACGATCAGTCAGTAAAAATAAACACTTACAATTAATTGATTTTATGTGGAGGATATTGAGTTTTTTGTATGATGACTTCAATGCTGACGGCAATTTTTTTTTGTACGACTGCATAGTCAAAGTCAAATTATCTTTATTCAATAGACTGTCTACAAGTTCTTTGTGAATCGTCAATTTACACGTTTTAATATTTTTTAAAACTATGCCGCTTCGAAACGTGTGTATAGCTGGGAGAAGAAACGGCAAGAAACTCCCTCAGCAACACGAAATGTCAATTTTTTTTAAATAGCAATAAATGTCTTTTTTTAATTACATTATTTAAATTTTACATTGTAAATGTCATAACGATACAAACTATAGCATACATACATATAATACTCGTGGTTGTAAGGAAAACGTATTTTTTTTATTATTTGTGGAGATTTTTTTTATGTTCGGTGTTTGGAATCACCGTTGCTATATAGGTATTGCCTGTCTAAGTTTTCGATCACAGTCTTTATACACCCTGTATAATAAATAGGTTTTGCCATGTAGCCAGGAAAAGAAAGAGTCCCATCATGTTTCTTGCCTATCCTAATGAAAGTACCCTCAGAAAGAATTGTGCTCGTTGAGGGCATTTACAAAGCAAAAGCAATAAAAAAGTCTCCGAATCAACCGCGTCTATCAATTTATCTGACACAAATTCCGTCCCGGAGGTGAAGTTGCGGACTTCGCAATTCTTATGAAAAAAAGGAACGTACAGCATTCCTCCCGCGAAAAAAGGTGTATAAGACGTCACGAGAAATATCCTCATCATGACTACAGCATTCAAGCTTAACTATGTTAAAGTTAAAAACTTCGATTCTTTTTAAAACGCTCCGCAGTTTGGATTTTGCGAAATCTTCCATCGCAAAACTATCGCGGTCTTTCGCTGTTCAATATGCAAATCTCATTTTGCGAGAAGTTTCGGCGCGGTCGGTGGGAGCTCGTGTAAAATTAATGGCAGTCGGTCGACGCCGCGCACACTCTTGCATTTGTGATACATATTATATGAGAATATTACCTGATTTAAAATCATTAAGATTGAATAGAACTTTCAAATTACTCATGCCTATTATAATTCTATTTGTACTTATAAATGTGTAATGCTCTCGAGGGAAGGTAAGACCGTATCAAATAGCGAATTTGCTTTCCTCTCGCGAGCACGTCGAAACACTTCAGCTCACAACACTAAACCACCACTATATTAAATTTTACAATAATAAAAAATAAAAAATAAAACCACGAGTGTTAAATGTATGTATGTAGTTACGAAAACGTATTTTTTTAAATCTTTTGTTGAGATTTTTTTAAAATTATAAATACACCCACCCAACAGTCACATACATAGTTCTGACTCCACACTAAGATACAAGTCTTGTGTCGTGGGTATCAGGAAACTACGAGAGACTTTCGGTCTCACAAAACGCCCAGACCCGAAACAAATACTTGTGGATCACAAAACATTTGTCTCGGTGCGGGGATCGAACCCGCGGCCTCTGTTCGCAAGCCGGTATCTAGCCAACTGCGCCATGGGGCTGTCAAATTACACGGTATTTGTAATCACCGTGGCTATTGCCTGCCTTAGTTTTCGATCAGGGTCTTTGTACACCCTGTATATCAGTTTATACACGTCCCACTGTTGAATTCAGCTTTATCTACCGTTAAATACAATTATGAGTTCGTCTTAGAAGGTGAACACAACATTTATTAAGCAAATAGCCTTAACTAGTGGGACAGAAAGTCCTAAGTAAATCCACCCACATGAGCTAGACTTCACATCGTAACTCAATCACCTAAGGCCAAAATCCTTTGGCAAATCGCTTCGATACCGGCGACCAAGTTAGCCCAGTCATGTATAAGATTTAGTCTGTCCTACACAAGAGAATTCCGTACAAATCGTGTTAGGCCTAGCCGGACTGATTAGGCACACTGAAATAGGTTTGAGAACGGATGACCCTTCCAAACTAGGCAAGGTCGGAGTTGTGGCTACAGTACGCCAATTGTTTTGCGAGTTGATAAAGGTTTAGTGTTAATGATCGCCGTGGGTTTGATGAAAATATTAAGAAAAGTATTAAATGTACTGTCTTTAAAAAAAAACTGAGCCTCTGATTAAAAGTTATTAACACATTACATTATAAAGATATAGTTTAAAGATTTTTTCCATCCTCGTTTCGACTTATAAGTTTTTATAAAAAAGGCGGGCCTATTGCCTTTCTTACAGCACATTCCCCTCCTCCCTCCGTAGAAATAACATAATAACACATTTTTTATTGATATACACTTTATAACAAATATATAATACAAAATGAAATTAAAGAAAAAGAATGCTTAGAACTAAGTGACATAGGCGGACTTATCACTGACTGCGATCTCTTTCAGACAACCACATTTACAAAAAGACGTAAAGCTGACAGACATTGGTTAAACTTCAAAGCACAACCTGTGAGCTCTCGAATGCTACCGCAGATTAACACCGCGGCCATCAACTAGAATCCTATGAAAATACAAAAAATAATTAATACAAATTTTATTCGGAGTGTGGACTCCTAAATTTCTATCGGAAAGGCGGATACGTCCGGCGTGTGAGGAGAAAAAACATCGGCCACGGCCACACGGCCCTACTTATTACATTTGTTTAACACTGTATGATCAGATCGCATTTAAATTTAGCGAATGTATCCTTTTTTGCGACCAGACATGTTTGTTTTGGCGGGAAATGGAGGGTCGTGCACAGATTAGATGTTTATGTCACGTTTTTGTGGCTAAGGAATTAGGTACGTAAGTTCAAACGGTGCCATTGGCATTAATTAACCTGTACACTTACTTTGTTAGATCATTATATATTTTGTTTTTGATGTAGCTACTTAGCTGGGGGATGTATTGTGCATTTGAAATTTTAAACATAGTTATGTGAGAATAATATATCTAGAAATAACAGGGCAATGTAAAACTTAAAGGAAGCCCTAAATTTGATTATAGGTACAAAGTAAGACGAAAAAGTATTATTTTATGTATATCAAGTGTGTCATATGTATAAAATGGATTATTCGTATGTTTTTTTTTTATAATAAAATCATCGCAGTCATACATATTTTACCCCAGATGTAACCATAATTTAATAAAAAAAACACTTTTATCGAAATTGTATTCGTAGGTACATCATTGTGCGTGGCAGCAACGAGCAAAGCTTATCTTATAGTAATAGTCTTAAAATGCTTAAGCGGACAGAGGAATAAAAGTAGAGGGGTATGAGTTTGAGGCTTGAGCCCTCGGAAACTTGATTCACAAAATGGTAATGTTAATGTAATAACGATTATTCATAAACAATTATAAACTTGTTCAAATAAAAAATATATATAAGTATCTGCTACCTTGTTTTCATACAAATTCAGTACGTAAAGAAATATATAAAAAAACTGTTAAAGCCAAATTCACGAAAAACTAATAAAGATCCAAAGAAATAAAGTAAGAACAATGACACGCCTGCCACAGACTATAAATGTAAATTATGCTGTTCGCTTTAAAGCCTTTCTTTAGTTGTTAACATGATGTAATGCCGGAAAGAAAAGCAGAAAAATACCGACTTCAAACCTTGTATTTCACAGTGCTAAGGTCACGACTTCCGTCCGGTACTGCTTTGACATTACTATGAAGTAAGAATAACATTTTTTGTATGATACAAAGTTATTGTCATGGTCAAATGCAAAAACAAACCTTCTGGTCATAATTTTACATACTTGTGTAGGGTCAGCGCAATCGATGTCACAACTGGTTGTCGATACGATTACACTACGATGATCAATATATTTTTTTTCATCATCAGCCCATTTATACGTCGCACTGCTGGGCACGGGCCTCCTCTACCATTGAGAGGGTTTAGGCCTTAGTCCGTCACGCTGGCCTAGTGCGGGTTAGCGGACTACAGTGGCGTAACTATAGGGTGGCAGGGCTGGCAAAATGCCACGGGCCCCCGACCCGAGGGGCCCCCGGCCCAAGAGGCCACAAGCTCAGAAATAACTTAACATATTTACCAAAAGTTTTGTACCGAAGTACTTCAAAATTAAAATTTATTAATTAAATTAAATTACAAAGTGACGATTTTACTGGGAGGGCCCCATCCAAAGATTTTGCCACGGGCCTCGTATAGTTACGCCACTGGCGGACTACATAACCTACCTACCTAGAAATCCTAAGAACTTTTTAGGCGTGCAGGTTCATCACGATGTTTCCTTTACCGTTAAAGTAAGTGATAATCATTGTGAATACACACATTACCTCGAAAAGTCAGAGGTACGCACCTCTGACCTACAACAACCTGGGTTTGAACCTGCGGCCGCCGAAATTCTCGGCCGCGCGCCTTAACCTCGAGGCCATCGCTACTTTGAATTATTTTATATTATATGAAAATTATTAATTATAATTATCGATGTTTTTCTAAGGTTTATATAGCAGGTACAAAATATGGGACATAGGTTCCAATAACACACCGGCATTTTGCTCGATGACAGAGTAGTAACATCTGGCATGGACCAATATTTTTTTTATTGCCTGTCAACCCTTTTTTGGATTGCATAGTTTTTGTTATTATCACGATTTCGTATGAAGAGTCGGAAAGACCAATTTAGAAACGATAAACTGCCGATTTCCAACTCTACTAGACCGAATAGCAATGCAATCATGGAAGAAATTGCTTTTAGCAATAATAACGCTTGTTGTTCCTATTTATTTTTTCTATCATCATCATCAGCAGCCTCTCCTATGGCACGGTATTGGGCTCGATCTTCAGGCCTCTCATCAAACCGCTGCCAGCCACCCTGCGAATATCGTCACCCCACCTAGCCAGAGGGGCGCCCTACACTACGTTTGCCGAGTCGCGGTCTCGGTTTTTTTCCATCTTTTACGTTAATTTCTGTACGTTGGCTACAATAGTCTAAACTATCAAGGTCGTATGAAAAATAGTCCCGGAAAGTACTCCGCAGTTTACAGCAGGAAGCGTTTGATTAGATTTTAATTACGGCCATTTGTTTGAGCGGTGACTCGCGCATCGTGTCGGCACGCCGCGGCCCGTCACGTCTGCACCGGCGTAATGAAATTTTGCGCATTATTAGGTAAACTGCGCACACAATTGCTCTCTTTGGTAACTTGTGGTAAGGGAACAAAAGCCGGAATTATTGTTGCAACTGGAGATAAACTGGCAATTACATTGATTGCTGACAGTGGTGGTACTTCCATAGAAGCCCAAAAGCGTTGCACGTTAATTGTGCCATGTCAAGTTTATAATTGTTTATTGTGGGGTCAGGATATTCTCATTTATATGTCGAATTGCTTTTGTTAAATAAATATTTAAAGCTTAAAGATGATTATTCGGAATTTTGTAAGGCAAACTGGGCTTTTAGGCTTCTATGGAAGTACCGCCACTGATTGCTGAGGGTGCGGCGTGCGATTAAGATATTCTGTCATCGATTCCGAATGGTAATAGTGTCCACAAATAGGTAAAAAAGCACCGTTTAAATCGTGATAACACTTACACTACTTCTATACGCTTAATGGACTCAAATTTGTAGAAAGGAAATGTCAGCTGGCAAATTATTTTACAACATGTTGCTACGGCAAAACGCGAACTTTCGAAGTTTTATTTGACTATGACGTAGATCGGTGCTCTAGCATGCGAAATTCCTAATAAAAAACTGTACAAATATAGTACGAACAGTTTTCTATGTCAAAAGAGCGCGTACATTAATTTCTCGGGTCCAAAGCCTTGAATAAATTATAAGGGATAAAATTTTGCTTTTCATCTGTATTTAATCTAGATAACGGAAGGTCTAAATCTTAAACCATAGACTGAATCAAAACCACTTGCTAAAACGGGTCTAACCCTTATTACTTAGTAAGTAATTCCTGCAGCGTTGAAATTTCGACTATGAAGCATAAGAAATAAGGTTCAGAATAGCCTGAACATGTTATATTGAGGTTCCCGTTGGTCGGGACATCTGTCTGTTCCTGAATCATTATTTAGACGAAATGTTCCGCTTCATTACCTTTCTCAATCATATTAATGGACGGGATTTGTTGTAGTGAATATTAGTTTCGCGTATAAATACGTCATTAGATAGCCATTTGTGTCTTGTTCGTTTTATCATTATGTACATAAATACATATTACATAACCTCACGCCTATATTCCCCGAAGGGGTAGGCACATTTCGACAATCGTTTTTTCGACCCACGTAATAGGGGGCGAACGTAAATTGCCCTCCTAATGGAAAAACCCAATAACACTTACATAATATGACCTCTAGATCGCACAGAACATACTTGTACCGCGACCACGAGACAGCATTATGTACATAGACTGGTAAAATTTACAGAAAGTAGCGCAATGTAAAGAAAAAAGATTTTATGAGATTATGGTCGTTGTTGCAAGTCAGTGTTTGTATTGACCTTTAAGAAGTAGAAGGCACGTGAGAATTAGCAGAACAGTACTTCCAAAGAAGGCCAAAAGCGCAGCCTGCCTTACAAAATTCCGAATAATACTCTTTAAGCTTCTCTATTTAATAAAAGTAATTTGACATATAAATGAGAACCTGACTCCACAAAATTTTATTATAAACTAGACATTACACAATTAACGTGTAATGCTTTTGGGCTTCTATGGACGTACCGTCACTGAGTACTAGTATTAGATTTTTCGCTTTTTTTAATATTATAGAACACCATACTTAAAGCACGCTCTATACTTTATATAATTTCACGCTTGTATTCCTTAAGGTAGGTCTATTTTTACGTTCACGTTTCAAGTTGTTACGCCTCACATAACAGTTATCGACCGTGTTGACGTTTTAATCCTGCTATTAAGATATTTTTATAGCATTACCTAATTACATTGATTGATAAAGGATGTAGGCCAAAGAAAAGATGGATTGAGTGCGTGAGAGAAGATATGAAAGAAAAACGGGTGACTGAAGACATGACGGCTGATAGGGATGTTTGGAAGGATAAAACATACTGCGCCGACGGCCGAACCCAAATAAAATTGGGAACAGGGCAAGAGAAAGATGTATTACCTAATTACACCTTTCCTAACTAGAGAATAAATTCTTCGGGATTTCTATAAAACTGTGTTACCGAGTTTAATGTTAAACGTATTGTTTTCATTCCAATCAACATTCTACAATATTTTAATCGCCTAACATGATGGGTTAGGGCGATTATCTTACAAAAAAGTCAATTTAGGAATATCACCATCAGCCCATATACGTCCCACTGCTGGGCACGGGCCTCCTCTACAACTAGAGAGCAGTGGCGCTACTTCCATAGAAGCCCAAAAGCCCAGCTTGCCTTAAGTAAGTCCGAATAAGAAACATAAACTAGATATTCCGTAATTCAATACAAACAACAAAATATTTTATCCAAAAACAGAACTTTAGGTATTTTTGCCGCGCCGCCGTCCGCCAAACAGCCGCGCCGCCGCGCGCCAAATCCCTGCCCATATAATTTAAAAAAAACGAAACGCGGGCGCACGAACGTCGATAGTTTAGAGTAAACATCAATGTTGAACATAATAATAATATCTATCTCCCTCTATCTCGTGGGCTTTAAACCTGGCTTCACTTTACTAGTTTTATCTCTTTCACACTACGTCGTAATTCCCATTGGATTTTAAAAACATAGATTATAACCAAAATACCTTTTATTAAATTTAAATTTAAATTGGGGTCAGTTGGAAAAAAGAAACACGGTACACGGCAGAATTTCATTGCCGTGTCATAAAACACGGCAATCAGATGATAAGAATTAAAAAAATATATACACGGCAATTTCTCAAATTATTCTACAAAACACGGCAATCAATTTTTATTTAATGGCAACCCTGGAGTGCAGTGAAGGACACTTTGCCAAGGTCACACGTTGTTAATAGGGATGTTGACATAAATAGCGAATGTATGAAAAGTTATTTTTTTTCCATAGCAGGGAATATTAGAATGCTGAAAATCATATTTTGTAAATGTAAATATGAGTAATAAATTAATTAAAAATAATTAAAAATGTTTAAAATAATTCCAAATATCACGTGACTGCAAACGCCAATCGGAGCGCGTTACGTCACAATGTATGAAGAATCACAGACAAGTTGTCTAACCTAGGGATGTCCACTGTCCACTTTGAAAAAACATCGATTCGATAAATCGGAACTTTACACTTTTTACAAGTACTTTTTACAAGCTTTTATTTAACTTGCAATGTATGTTGTATGTATGTTTGTTTGGATGAAATCTTGCAACTTAATTTTGAAGCAGCAGATATTTTTAACCGATTTGTGTCGTGGGTATAAGAAACTACGAGAGACTTTTCGGTCTCCCAAACAATATTATAACAATATTATTGAATCAAATATTTGCGAATCACACAAACATTTGTCTCGGTGCGGGGATAGAACCCGCGGCCTCTCGTTTCGCAAGCTGGTGTCTAGCCAAAGGCGCCACGTGGCTGAAAATCCTATAATTTTGTACTTATTGATAAAAAATACTACCTATTATATTTTAAGATTTTTATTCTAAATTTTCCAAAAACGATTTGATACGAGTAAGTATCGATACTTGCCGACCGATACCGAGTAAGTATCGATACTTGACGACCGATACGGTATTGAGTAGAAGTATCGATACCTTAATGGTATTGTTTCATCCCTAGTTTAACAGCAGTTTGTTGTATTTAATACACTGTTACGTCATCAGACCAGGTGACAGCTTGGAGCGTTTAGGCGCGAAATTTAAACACTAAACTAATTAAAGTCGTTTTTTTATTTAAATTTGATGAATTTAAAATTTAAATATATTTTTTCGTAATATTTACGTTCTTATCTATAAAATGAAAACAGTTCCAAATTTTTGTCAACATCCCTATTGTTTACGTTTACTGAGCGAAAGAACCAAATTAAATAGAATTTGTTGTGGTATTTAGAATATTAATACAGTGATTATAAGAAATGGGTGATGTTTATTGTTAATTCTTGTGGCGACTTAAAGTGTGTGCATGTTTGCTCTTCGAAGATAAGGTAAATTCATTAAATTATACTGTGAAAAAACGGCTCGTAACTTGTCCAAAACCTACATATGCCAGACTCGAGTATTTCTCTAATTGTTAAAAATTATGAGGACGCTTAATAGATCCGATTAGTAAGTACCTACATAACTAATTGAATAGTTGAATGTTCCCATACGAAAAGGTTATAATAATATATTATGTTTGTGTTGCATACTTTATAATTAATGTTTAAAATGTGTGGAATTCTTGTTGTAATGATTTAAATAATTTATATGGTTCTTGTAGAATGCATTCAAATTTACAACACCACATACTTTGATTTCTTTTTATAAATATTGTAAACAACGCATTGAAGTATTCATTTCTCGTTAATTATGTCACGAAATTTCAAAACTCGCGTTGACCATGATCGTATTATGTCTAAGATTAATATATTTTTACATTTTGTTCAACAAAAAAATCTTGCACTCAAGGTCACGACATGAAAATTAACATACGAGTATAGGTAATTTTTAGAATTTGACTGTACTTTTTAATTATATGGTTTGAAACCAATTCGAGTCGAGTTATTTGTCTAATAAAATTCAATATGATATATTCCGTGTCTATGTTATAACATCTCGCATTCAAATTTAGAGAGACACGACGTTTCCGTTTGTGCACAATTTGGACATATTATTGTTGTAATAATTTTCGCCGACATTTTATGGGTTTTTGGTACTAAGACTAACTATCACTAGCGAGTAGCGACAAATAATTATTTCTTTGTTGGGCCAGTACTATAATATATCTACATCAATATGTAAAAATATTGAATGTAAATAATTTGCGGTAGGTATATTATTTATTAGTTCTCTGACTTTCTGGACCAAAAAAATACACTATAAAAACCGTAATAAAAATTTGGGCTTGCCTTAGCTAGAGACCCTAGGCACGCCACTGCTGGGGTGGGTTTTTGCCTGAGTCCATCACGCTGGCCTAGTGCGAGTTGGCGGACTACACATCTTAGAAATTCCTAAGAACTTTTTTGTTTTCCTTCACCGTTAAAGTGAGTGATAGGTGTGTACATGAATTAGCAAGTTATTATTAACGAGTTAGTATTTTCATCCTAGATTACCTAGAATCGGTGAATTAGTTTTGATTTAGATAGTCAAAGTCAAAGTCAAATTATCTTTATTCAAATAGACTTCTACAAGTTCTTTTGAATCGTCAATTTTAAAATTTTTAATATTTTTTAAACTATTATTAGTACTCGTATTTTCCATATCGGTGTCGAGTCAGACAATAAAAATTATTTGTTGATGATGACCTCTCATCAGCACTACACCTCCTCACAAAGGTAAATGCTATTCGAGTGTATACGAATATTCTAGAAACAGGAACGTATGAACGCGTCTCGTAGCCACATCGTCCGCTAATCTCGCACTTTACAGTTAACTACGTAAAGCAATTGTTTTCCGAGACGTACTTTCTAATCCGACTTCAGTCGTCCGAGTCACTCTTACGGTTCAACTTCGTCCTTATTAATTTATGTTCACATTATTACATTGCGATCTTTGTTGGTGACTAATCAACTGCGCCACGGGGCTGTAAAATTACTATTTTTTAAAGAAAAAAAATTACATATCGTGTTGCTGAGAGAGTTTCTTGCCGTTTCTTCTCCAAAGCGATAACACGTTTCGAAGCGGCAATAGTTTAAAAAAGTGTAAAATTGACGATTCAAAAGAACTTGTAAAAGTCTATTTGAATAAAGATAATTTGACTCTGACTTTGACTTTGAACGCCGTTCGTAGGGCGTAGTACCGGTCATAGCGCGCACGCAATTTAAACAGGCGTAATTGTTTAGAAGGTGGTGCGAAGGGTACAGGAGAGCCACACGCATGATGGTCACGACCCTCAGTAATGAGGAAATGACTAGAAAGAAGAAAGAAGAAGAATTGTTTAGAGCTAATCATTGTAATTTCCTACTCGTTGTTTACTTACTAGACCAGCGGGTTTGCCTCAGGACTAAATTGATGGCAGAATTATTGACAGCCCCGTGGCGCAGTTGGCTAGGCACCTGCTTGCGAAACGAGAGGCCGCGGGTGCGATCCCCGCGCCGATACAAATGTTTGTGTGATCCATAAATATTTGTTTCGGGTCTGGGTGTTTGTGTGACCGAAAAGTTTCTCGTAGTTTCTGATACTCACGACACAAGGCTCGTATCCTAGTGTGGGGTCAGCAATATGTATGTGACTGTTGGGTGTATATATTTATTTGCTTTTTTATTTATTAGGACGTTAATAGCCCGCCCTGTGGATTGGGGGCGTAAGAATTCCGCCACGGTATCCCCTACCTGTCGTAAGAAGCGACTACCAGAGGCCACTGGAGTGGCTGGGCGTACTGCGGGTAACCCCGAGATTTGCGGCAGAGGGCGTGACTTCTTGACTGTCGCGGGCGTTCACAAAAGGTGAGGATCTGAAATAGCGTAAGTGGAGGGCATCTCAAGCCCTCCCAATTTTGAGGAGTCCATAATTGGATAGTGCGCTGGGCGGCAGCGAACCATTTAGGGCGCTCCTCGCCCTGAGATGTTGTAACACCGCCCTAATGCGCGTGATGGTCACCGAGAGGTTTGAGTCGGTATGCTGGCGTAGGATTTTGGTTAGGGACCTAACTCAGCTAAGCGGACAATTGTTCTGCGCGCCGGGTTGGAAGGCCAGAGACCCTGACATACCCCTTTCGGCCTCCCCCGAGGTACCGAACAGGGGAGATTAAGGCGCTTTCCTCTCGTAAAAAAAGGACGTAAATACATATAGCAAAAAAACTTTCTTTTACATCACGGCAGTTACGAGTCGTACAAGTTGGATTCTATAAATCATCCCCGTTTAATCAGCGAGCTCTCGAGTTATTTATACTTTCTTTATTAAAACTTGGCCGGTACACTAATTGTTGCTGGTTAGTTCACCTTCAAACTTCCTCGGAGCTCGCGTTTGTATATAAATATATATTAGGAATTCTATTCAAAATGTTTTGTGTATTTTTTTATAAACCTGTCATGAACTTTTGGTATTTGGAATTAGCAGATAAGTTTGCTTAATGCGTAATTATTCTTAAGTCGCTATATTTATTGTAAATTTATTTTCTTTAATCACGCCATGTACCTGAAGAAATGGGAAAGGACTGAATTACAAATTAGGTTTTCATTTCGTAATAAAAAAACTGTGTATTTAAGTCCCACGAAATTGAGGGCGAGTTATTTATCATTTACTGCATCGGATTCCGTGCTACTGATAATTTTCTAAAGAAAAAAGTACACAAAGAAGAAGCCCTTAGAATTGCCTTTACTAAAGACAAATCATCATCATCATCATCACCATCATCATCATCATCATCATCAACAACATCATCAGCCTAAAGACGTCCACTGCTAGACATAGGCCTCCCCCAAAGTCCTCCAAAGACAAATATTAAAATGCATTTGATCTCTGTCTAGTATAGGCCTACTTATAAATGTTTTGTATGTAAAAAAACATTTGCGCTCCGGAATGTTTTAGGTAATCGTAACCAATGTCATTTTACAACGCAATGACATTGTAATTTGTCTTTTATCCATTATAATTGATTACACATTGAACGTTTTTGCAACCGTAAAGTGACAAAAACACACTAGTGTTTAAATTGCGGAAAGTCACGCCCCATTACTCGCTCACATTACTTTATGGGTATTTACAACACCGTAAGCCACATTAACGAATTGTTGCGCGTAAATAAAAACTACATCAAATTTGGTTATAGTCCCACGACTCCAATAAGACTTTATAAAACATTATTTCAATATGTTAAATTAATGTAGGTTTTCGTTAAAACAAATCAACCTCAAAAAAGCGACTATTTTATGTCTTCACTTTAAATAGTTTGTAAAAATATAAACATAAATAAATTGTGAAAGGGTTGAAGTCGTGATGGCCTCGAGGTTTAGGCGCGCGGTCGAGAATTTCGGCGGTCGCAGATTCAAACCCCAGGCACACACCTCTGACTTTTTGAAGGAGAAACATTATAGAAAATATTACAGGCATTCTCTTATCAATTAAATAAACTAATTTCCGTATAAACAAACACTAACTGGCTATAATTTCAATTTGTAATGCTAGGATTCTAGTCTGGCAAAACCAACTAGCATAACGTGATCCTTGATTAATATGAAAACATACTGTCCTTGAGGGTCTTTTAAAACTGGGCGCATAGATCGTTGCTTACCGCTCGCTGTTCTACGAAAACCCGCGTCTAATTCGGTTAAACGTTTTATTGTGTGAAATTAACATTAAAGTTATATTTTTGTTCACCTTAAAGCGTGTCAGTAATTGTTTTTAATAATAATATAAGATTAGTGGGTGTTTTAGTTCCCTTTAGATAGCCTATAACAATAGCCTTAAAAAAATTAATTACTACTTAAACATAGCTTGTCCTGTTCCATTGATTGACCTGTGACGTTAGAGGAAATGAGACAAAGCATATTTAAGTTGTAGTTAAATATACTATCGTTTATCTATACATCTATATCTATACAAATAAATAAGTTTGACTGCCTCGTGGTCTCGCGGTACAAATATGTGCCGTGCGATCTAGAGGTCCTGGGTTCGATTCCCGGGTCGGGCAAAGTGTTATTGGGTTTTTCCATTAGGAAATTCCCAATAGCAGCACGGAGTCTGGAAATGTGCCCGAAAACGGCAATAGGCTCGCCCCCTATTACGTGGGACTTATACATACCTGGCGAAATGTGGGTGTAGATATGCACCTCTGCCTACCCCATCAGGGAATACAGGCGTGAGTTTATGTATGTATGTACAAATAAATAAAATTGGAGTGTCTGTTTGTAATATTGAAATAACCGCTTTTTAATATATGCATATGGATATATCCACGGTACATATAGCAAAATAACGTTTTTTGCAATTTTTGTCTGTCTGTTTGTTCTGGCTAATCTTTGAAACGGGTGGACCAATTTTAACGGCGCTTTCACTGGCAGATAGCTGATGTAATAAGGAGTAACTTAGGCCACTTTTAGTTTATAAATTTTCTTATTAAAAATAATTTTTCCGCGCGGACGAAGTCGCGGGCACAGCTAGTAAGTAATAATAAAATAAATAAATACACCAATTAGTCACATACATAGTTCTGACCCCACACTAAGATACAAGTCCTGTGTCGTGGGTATCAGAAACTACGAGAGACTTTTCGGCCTCACAAACACCCAGACCCGAAACAAATATTTTTGGATCACACAAACACTAGTACCAACGCCACAAGACTTTTTTCGCATTTGTGAAACCAACTAAGGTTTAAAAAAAATTCAGAACCAGCACCACACGACGAAATACGTCCACTTCATAATCTGGGGCTAGGACTATTTTACGATAGTGTTTTACATTACACCACCCAAATCGCTTATTCAGTCCGTTTTCGTTACCATTTCTTAATAGATATATTGTCTCTTCAAGAATACTACTTCAATTATTTATATCGTCAATTATTCAACCTCTGTCATCAACTTATGTCGAATAAATTTTTGAAAAGATTTTTGCACTAACACGAACTCAACGAAACTTTTTCATATTAATTCTTCATACATTGCTTAAACTAACCCGTATATACACATAGTGCCCCAAATACACAATGTACAGTCCACAGTTACTTTGCCGGTGTAATCGTATTTTGGGCACTAGCCCGCGGCTCGGCTTTGTTTGCGCTTGTTTTTCACTACAACAATCAAAGCGTCACAAAAAGCCTACACTTTTACGCTTTCCCCCACCGCATTCCGAAGTTTGGGCCTTCGGAGTCTTTCCAACAATTCTGATACTCGGTTCGAATGTACTCGTATTGTTTCTGTAGCGGTCGATGTTTGTGTTCAGCGATTTGGAAATAGGTCGTTATGTTTAGATTGTTTTGTGTTTCCATTTTCCAGTTTAGATACAGGCGTTGCCACAGAACAATTGAATATCGTACCGAACCTACGATTAGACTATCAAATGCCTGCAAAATCAAAACACGGCCGCTTCTTAGTAATTTGGGTAGCGTGTTATATCAAGAATTTTATAAATATGTGACAATAATAGTAGCCTTTCATTTATTGTTTGATTTTTTTATAATTGATCGTGTAATTTTAGTAGAATGAATAGGTGACAGACAAGCGGCGACACTCGTCCCCATACAAAATACTGTCTATTTCCCTTCTTATTTTATTCTATTCCGTGGGCTTTAGTAAAAAAAATCATACTAATCATCATTCGAGACATTATGAGTACGTTTTAACGTTTTGTAGTTGTTCTATCTCTAGAGAGTGTTTTGTCTTGATTTATAATCTCTCCTTATTTATCTACAGAGCAATAGATTTACCGTGCCAGTATTTAAAAATATCAACATCAGCCCATATACGTCTCACTGCTGGGCACGGGCCTCTTCTACAACCGAGAGGGTTTAGGCCTTAGAGCGCTTGTAGACGTCCGTTTTTTTCACCGGATAATGGACCGTCAAAAAACGGCTATCCTTGTATACATATTTTTTTTACCGGATGGATGGACTGCCGTCTATATGCGTTAGAACGCAGGTAGACAGCACTCAATTAACAGAAAACAGGCAATACGTCCGGCGGCGTCAACACGCACCAATACACTGGCGTGGATGACCGCCCTTTCTTACACCGGACCGGTGTCCGTCGCGCCGAGGGGAAGCGGTGGTGCACCCGGCGTAAATTGTTCGCCGGACCGATGTCCGGTGCATGTACACACATTCATTATAATTCATACACCACCGCGAATCCGGCAAAAAACACGGTCCGTTATCCGGTGAAAAAAACGCACGTCTACAAGCGCCCTTAGTCCACTACGCTGGCCTAGCACGGGTTGGCGGACTACACAGCTAAGAAATTCCTAAGAACTTTTATGTGTGCAGGTTTCATCACGATGTTTTCCTTCACCGTTAAAGTACGTGATAATTCATTGTGAATATACACACATAACTTTAAAAAGTCAAAATTCGAAGCCATTACGACTTAAAAAATATATTTCTTAAAAAATGTCGCCGAACCGAGCCGCCTGTGAATAAGGTAACAATAGATTTTAACTGAAATGTCGGACGCTCGCGCCGCGACCGGAGCAAGTACTTTGAACATTTATTATTATACGTTTGAACTTTTGTGGTTTTTGGCTCAGTTTCCACGCTTTGAGTCTTCGTGCTGCGGCTTTGTTTTGCTGTTTATGTGTAAGGTTTTGTTTGGAAATTTTCACATTTATGGTTATTAAACGTTCACCGTTCTCAACGGGATTATGAAGGGTTTGTATGAGATATGACGTTTGGTATTGTCCCGTTCTTATGTGTGGTGTACAGGGTGTTGGATAAAAAAAAAAACAAAAAAAAAATGCACGCAACAGTCACATACATAGTTCTGATCCCACACTAGGATACAAGTCCCGTGTCGTGGGTATCAGAAACTACGAGAGACTTTTCGGTCTCACAAACAAATATTTGTGGATCACACAAACATTTGTCTCGGTGCGGGGACCGAACCCACGGCCTTCCGTTTCGCAAGCTGGTATCTAGCCAAATGCGCCACGGGGTTGTGTATTTCTTTGAGGTCTTTGGCTTAGCTTATTTTCCGAGTTGATATGAATATGAATTTTACCGGGGAACAATTGTCGTAAGTACACGGAGGTCTAAGTGTTAAACGAAAAACTAGTCACTTTATTCAGTCGACACAAATTATGAATTAACGCCTAAGACCTAAGTATAAAATAGGCCCCTGCTCAGAAGCTGGACTTAGAAGATGACGATAATTATTGCATAAATAGAAATCAGAGGCTACGTAAAGTCGAACTTAGTAAAACGTTTTTAAAACTAAGAACGCAGCTGTTAAAAAGAAAGTTATGGAGTCTGAATTAGGATAACGTTCAGCTAATGTACTGTATTATTTGTTAATGTATTGTGGTGCATAGGCATTATACCAAACAGGTCAAATTATTTATGCTTATTAAATAAAATATTATTATCGTCAGTCTTAGAAGAACACTCGCATATATTGGTCGTTTTAATTTATCAAATGACTCGCACTACTAACTCGACGGCTAATACGCCACAGACACGTGTACACTTACAGTATATACACAGGTACTCTTGCTACGGGCTTGCCTATATTTGCGCCTGTCGATACTCAAATAGGTACATGTTTTATGGAATTTTAATTTCAACTTCAATTTCTTAACATAACACATTTTTTTTTTTTTTTTTTTCTGTTTATTTGATCACTACATTCTGTCACCTACTGGGACATTTAATAGTTGGCTTGTCGGGTTCTGTAATAACATGCTCGGTATGCGACCTAAGTCACATCCTACATACACATGAATCATTATAGCTTCAACAAAGAACACAACATTGCACTATAGTATCAGTGGCGGTACTTCCATTGAAGTCCAAAAGCGTTACACGTTAATTGTGTAATGTCTAGTTTATAATTGTTTATTGTGGGGTCAGGATATTCTCATATATATGTCAAATTGCGTTTATTAAATAAAGATTTAAAGCCTGCCGCGTGGACTGCCGCGTGGACTGCCTCGTGGTCTCGCGGTACAAGTATGTGCCGTGCGATATAGAGGTCCGGGGTTCGATTCCCGGTTCGGGCAAAGTGTTATTGGGTTTTCCACTAGGAATAGTATCAGCACGGAGTCTGGAAATGTACCCGAAAAACGGCAATAGGCTCGCCCCCTATTACGTGGGACTGATACATACTTGGCGAAATGTGGGTGCAGAAATGCACCTTTGCCTACTCCTTCGAGGAATACAGGCGTGAGTTTATGTATGTATATATATAGATTTGAAGCCTAAAGATCATTATTGCGAATTTTGTATTCAGCGGCTTCTATGGAAGTACCGCCACTGTATAGTATATGCATGTTGCAACACATACCGGCTGTATTGTGAATGGGTAATGCGGGTGGAGCCGCAGTAGGTTCCTAGTGCACCCCGCTGAGCAAACTTCCCGTTGAATAGCATACAATGCAATTAGAAGATCATTGTTCAAAGACGCGAGTACACAGCGGGACGGCGGCGCACAGCCCTTGTTTCATACTACGGTGTGAACGCAATCGTCAACAATATTCCGCTGAATTTAATTAAATGAACTTGCAGACAACTCCTCCTGGATTTAGTATAAATAGAGTGTTTCCACGTGTTTGTGAAGCGGGATACTCTTTGCTTCTACATAGAATTTGTTTTTTAAAATTGTAGATTGTATTTTAATGACATTTTAATTAAAATGCCGTTAGGGGTTTGCATGTCGCGTGCTTCTGATCTCTTCAAAATTTCACAGTTGTCTGCTCCACCGGCCAACCGATCGTCGGCAGACATGGCCGGCCCACTTCCACTTTAACGTGCTAATCCTACATGATCATAAGATGTTACTGTTTATTTGATTTTCATTCCGATAACGATTAATGATGCCTTAAGTCGCAGGATCTGCATAACATCATCAGCCCATATGCGTCCTAGGCACGGGCTTCTTCTACTACCGAGAGGGTTTAGGCCTTCCACTATCTGCATATATTGAATAACAAATCAATGAACTGACAGACCGAAATTCAAACGTCACTGTTACGCCGGGATCATTAGTGAGTCACTCACTGAGTCAATCTCTCAGGCCTTATCAACTTCTTATTAAACATTCCGTTTGCAGGCTTTGTGTTCCGCCGTAGTTCTGTGTTCAACTTGTCGAGATATTTCGCTTGTATGACTATTCAAACGCGTTTTTAATTGCCAACTTGACTGAAGACAACGTGCACTTTCGGGACTTGTGTTTGTATAATATTAAATTTGCAGGAATATGCAATAGCTATCGCTCGCGTAGTTACTAAACTATCGTCTAGCAGTGTAAGCGGATTTTATTTTCAACGTATTTTCCTAATAAAAGAAAATTTTGGAAACAAAATCTGAACATTTGTGAAAGACACTGCTTTGAGGCCATAGGCTTGCTGATGACGTTGCGCTCCTGATGAATGATTTAGTGTTGGGCTAAAACGCTCACTTTTCTCAGATTTTCATGTCAAGTGCCAATCTCAATGTCAAGTTATCTTACTAATATTATAAACGCGAAAGTTTGTATGTATGGATGTCTGGATGTCTGGATGTTTGTTGCTCTTTCACGCAAAAACTACCGAATGGATTTCAATGAAAGTTTACAATAATATAGCTTATACATCAGAATAACACATAGGCTATATATTTTTAAGATAGTGTGTGAATTGTCCAAAATATAACGATAATTTTCAAGTAAGTCGGGAAAAACTGCATCTGCGAGCTATTCTTGCGTACGCTGCAAAAACTGTAGAATTTACACGTATATAATGTATAAGAGAAATGTTTATCTTAATAAGTCCTACAAAAAAGTCCGCGACAGCATATAACTATCTTTAAAATTACGAGGAATATGGTAAAAACAACAATTTCATTTTCTCATATAAACTGTTCTACCTAATTTCCTGTCAAACATTTTATGTTTATCCCGTCAATACGGTTAATGGTCCCCTCAAATTAAAGAACGTATTTAAATAAATGTTTTGAATCGACAACATATATCCACAATATTCGAACAATTGCGTATTTTTCATTTTAAAAATGCAGAATAATCAGTAATGAAAAATGATGATTTATTAGTTGTCAAAAATGTATGCGAGCGTTCAGAAATTTATTTTTAAACTCCTTGGTTGTATCTGGTTTAAAATTTACAAACGAATGCAGGCTCGGTAGTCATCACGCTTCGTAATCTAAATAATGATTTCACTGATCCCAACGGATATACCCTTTGATTTTAGCATATATTGTCAATGCGAAAGTAACACTACTGTGTTATACTTTCACGCCTAAAATATTTGAGTTATTGGGATGATTTTTGTTATGGATAAAAACGGTAACATAAAAAGGGACATAGGTAACTTTTTTTTAATTCATTAAGTGTAATTTGGGCACTTGGGAGACGTTTAATAGATTTACTTATTATCTCTCTGCACCCAACCCTGAAGTCTATGCGAACGGAGTCGCGGGCAAAAGCTAGTTATAAATAAAAGACAACTTTCTTGTAAGATGGCAAACAGCAAACTATACATTTTACATTTATACGTTAACAATGAACATTCTCATTCACTACACAGACTATTTACGATCGACTTGAGTATTGAAAATTCACCAACAAATTATTAACAATTTCATTTGATGTAATAGTTAAACTACAAATTTTAATACAAGTCATGTACTTAATGTCTGAGTTATCTCTTCCAGTCGAACTTTACGTGGTGCATAGATGAGAAGCATAGGTGTGTAAATTAATTTATGATATATATACTACACTACAATATATCAAAATTTTATTAATTTAAAAAAAATCCTACTTTTATAGATTTACTCAGTAACCCGTACCTGTCAAGTTTCGAAGAATTGTTCTATGACCACCTCTTTCATACAAATATGTTATATAACTAATTCGGCACTCTGTCTGTCAGATGTAATTTCTTGGAATCGATCTCCGCAGCCGGACAAATGTTTGTCTAGAGTCTGGGTGTCTGTGAAACCTAAAAGTATTTTGTGCATCGATGCAAAAATTTTGGATGATATCACCATCGGATATTGTGTTGGGCACATAATAGTTGAATAAGACTAGAAAGAAAATGTCAGCATGAGCGTGCCTAACATACCATTAGACTATCATATCTTTAAGACTTTTATAAATGTGTGACAAACAATAGCAGCCCTTTTGTTTGAAATTTTTATCATTGGTCTTGTAATTGTAGTACGAGTAGAATGAACAGGTGACAGACAAGCGACGACACAATACCCCCATACAAAATATTGTCCATTTTCTTTTTAATCTTATTCAGCTGTTCTGTGACGTGGTTCTTGTGGTAGAATTAACTACTTACTCTACATTGACTAAACCTCATATAATCTTAAAAATATAAATACGCACTCACGCTTGTATTCCCCAATGGGGTAGGCAGAGGTGCATTTCTGCATCCACATTTTTTGTTTTGGTCCCACGTAATAGGGGGCGAGCCTATTGCCGTATTTTGGGCATAAATTCAGGACTGCTTCTTAAAATTTCATTTGGAAAATCCCTATAACACTGTCCGGCCCGGGAATCGAATCGAGGACCTCTAGATCGCACGGCACAAGACTACGAGGCTTTGCTGGTGGTAGGATATTCGTATCCGCCCGGATAGCGACCACCGTACACAGGGCGTAAAACCCGCCATAGTGGCACATGCAAGTGTGCCGTGTTCCGGGATCAGCCAGTGTATATCCGGTTTTCGGGGGGGCTTCAATCATGGTGAAAGGATGACCGTGCCGGCATTTTTTGGCCGGTTTCTCGCGGTCGGTCCTTTGTTCACCATGGTATTAGTCCCCCAAACTTCTTCACAAGATAGGTGAAGAGGTTTTCGGCCGGCATGATTGCGTCGACCAACGGGAGATCATCATCTCTCGCTGGTCGGCACTTTTTCTGGACTCCATTACACTTACCATCAGGTGCAATGGGGTCACTTTGCCGTGCCAGGATAAAAAAAAAAACGAGGTACTGGCATTTTTTTAAGTAAGTACAGAGATTTTATCACGAGCCTTCTTTAAGCAGTCGCGATAAATTATAAAAGTACAAAATATTCGAGGGACAAAAGTAATCTGTGAATGGTTTAATATCTTAATGGTAGCTTTGCAACGGACGCCGAATTTTTAATCCCAACAAAACTAATTGAAGGTTTTTTGTCGACACTGACACTTGGCCGGATTGCTGTTGCGTGGATTAAATTGTGAATTATTTATTTAGTTCAGTGGCGGTACTTCCGTACAAGCCCAAAGAGTTACATCATAATTGTGTAAGGTCTAGTTTATAATTGTGTATTGTGGGTTCAGGATATTCTCATTTTTATTTCAAATTGCTTTTGTTAAATAAAGATTCAAGGCTTAAAGATTATTAATCGAAATTTCGTAAGGCAAGCTGGGCTTTTGGGCTTCTATGGAAGTACCGCCACTGATTTAGTTTCATGTGGGAGCAAGGGGGTAGGCTAAAGTGTATTGAGGCTTAGTTGAGTGCCGTTATGTTCAAAAAATGTGACCTCACTAGTTTTTGGACTGATTAAATAAAGTGTTTTAAAAATCCTTTTAACTAACTTAAATTTATTGCCTTCTTCGTTAGACCATCGAAGTGTGTGCTGTACATTGTAGAGGTTCTGGGTTTGATTTCCCGATCAGGGCATAGTATTTTTATGTTTTATTATTATGAATTTCTGAGTAGCAGTACGGAGTCTGGACATGCGAGAATAGCTATAGGCTTTATCATGGGGGAGTTAAAATAAAGGTGGCGAAATATGTATGTATTTTTTTTATATGTCACTTTACCGTGTCTATATAAAAAAATACATACATAAACTCACGCCTGTATTCCACGAAGGGGTAGCAGAGGTGCATTTCTGCACCCACATTTCAGCTGTCATGTATCAGTCCCACGTAATAGGGGGCGAGCCTATTGCCGTTTTTCAGGCACATTTCCAGACTCTGTGCTGTTACTGAGAATTTCCTAATGGAAAAACCAATAACACTTTTCCCGACCCGGGAATCGAACCCCGGACCTCTAGATCGCACGTCACATACTTGTACCGCGAGACCACGAGGCAGTCAAAAAAACGAGAGAAAATTTTTTTAATATTCTCAGCGAGATTATCAAATAAAAGTCGTCAGTCGGCCTCGGTGCAGATATTGAATAAATCAACGCCATTCGCTGAACGAACGTTATAATCCGACCTGTCTTTGCGGATTAACCTATTCGATCGTGAAGAAATTGAAATGGATTCGGTGTTCCAAATCTATTCATAGTTTTGACATTAACCATCAATAAAAGTTATATCGATGTTTTTTATATACTATGTAGGTTTTTGTCCGTTTGTTTTTACAAAATTTTTTTTTTTATTAAGAATAAATATGTCGCCGCGAAGATTATTAAACTAATATTTAAGTAATTTTAGAAATATTTAATTACCATTCATTGGTTAATTTAAATATCACCAAAAATCCGTTTATTCAATATAGTAATTTAGAGATGTCTCATTAACGTAATTAAATAATCTTTTGATTTTATTAGTCTTTATGTTGACACTTGTTTGTTGAAATAAATCTGAAATAATTCTTATCAATATTTCATAAATTTAGGACGCTGAAATATAAAAAAATAAGGTTTAAAAATATTAAAATTAATTATCATGATTTGTGACATTATCAATTTGTTGTTAAAATACTTTGCTGATAACGTTCGCCAATGGAGGGGCGACCGAACCTTTATAAAGGCGAGTGTTGCGTGTGGAGCGCTCTCTCGCCGCTGGTATTGCTAAGGAAATATTGTGAGTAGAATCACTGTTGGTTTTATTAAAAATAATTTGTTGTTTGTGGTTGTGTTTGCTTATTTCGCTTTGATTATATTTCCCATAGTTTGCAATAAATCTAATTACAATCATAGTTACAAGCTAAATACTGCCGCATAATAAGTATTAGGCGTAATGTAGTAAAGCAGATCCGATGACCAAACAAAGGTCAACGGTTCTGCGTTTTTTTTAAATAACCGCCCTGGCTGAACTTTGATAAATATGATGCTATGATAATGGAATAATCTTGCTTGCCCGCACGGCCGCCGTATAAAGTTTAAAAACTGATGTACGTGTTTTGAAAGCAACAGAGTTTTAGTTTATTTAGCCGATTATTTTGTTTAACCACTTGGAAATATTACTTAGAAATTTGTAGAAAGTTCTGACAAAATTTAATAACTGTTGTTAATATTCACAGTCACAGTGTAAGCAGTGATGGCCTCGAGGTTTAGGCGCGCGGTCGAGAATTACGGCGGTCGCAGGTTCAAACCCCAGGCACACACCTCTGACTTTTCGAAGTTATGTGTGTATTCACAATGAATTATCACTTGCTTTAACGGTGAAGGAAAACATCGTGATAAAACCTGCACACCTAAAAAGTTCTTAGGAATTTCTTAGGTGTGTAGTCCGCCAACCCGCACTAGGCCAGCGTGGTGGACTAAGGCCTAAACCTCTCAGTTGTAGAGGTGGCCCGTGCCCAGCAGTGGGACGTATTAGGGCTGATGATGATGATGATGATTCACAGTCACGCCGTTACTGATAACCAAATGATAGGTTCTATTTGAATTGAACATCAAACCCGGGTGAAGATGGAACCAATGAGGCCGACAGTTTTTTTTTTAATAATACGTAAATGTAACTTGCTTAGTTACTCTCTCACGAGTAAATCGCTGAACTAATTTGAACCATGAGTATAGTTTTTTAAAGGTATATAACGTACTATTTCCTTCGTACACATTTCCAATAAATCTTAACAAAGTTTTAATATTTATGGATCCTTTTTATTTATTTCAAAAATTCGAAAAAGCTATGATTTCATAAAAGTTAAAACATACTATGCATCAGTCATCACACAGTCATTATGATCATCATCATCATCATATACGTCTCACTGCCGGGCACGGGTCTCCTCTGCAACTAAATTACACACCTTAGAATTTCCTAAGAACTTCTACGTGGGTATTCGTCACGATGTTTGCCATCATCGTTACGTGATAATTCATCGTGTACCTATACACACCATGCCAGTCATTTCCATATACTGACTGACTGCCTCGTGGTCTCGCGGCACAAGTATGTGCCGTGCGATCTAGAGGTCGTGGGTTCCTTTCCCGGGTCGCGCAAAGCGGTATTGGGTTTTTCCATTACGAAATTCTCAGAAGCAGCACGGCGTCTGAAAATGTTCCTGAAAAACGGCAATAGGCTCGCCTCCTATTACGTGGGACTGATACATACCTGGCGAAATGTGGGTGCAGAAATGCACCTCTGCCTACCCCTTCGAGGAATACAGGCGTGAGGTTATGTATGTATGTATTTTTCATAATATAATCATGCCAATTTCAACTGCTAAAACCAGGGTTGGAGATAAATAATAATTGATCAGTACGTATCTGTCGCGCGTAAACTTTGCCACAACTTCGTCTGGGTCCTGTAAATTAATTTAAGAGTTTTCAGAGCTTCAGTGACTTTCCACAAGGCGTCGGCCGCAGGCAAATGCAGTATCGCGATATTAATTAATATTTCAAAAAGCAAAACTATACAGAGTGTATTCAGACCGTGATCGGAAACTAAGGCAGGTAATAGCTGCGGTGATTACAAACACCGTGACATTAAAAAAATCCCGACAAAAAATAAAATAAAATAGTCGTGATGGCCTCGAGGCTTAGGCACGCGGTCGAGAAAATGGACGGTCGCGGGTTCAAACCCCAGGCACACACCTCCGACTTTTCGAAGTTATATGTGTATTCACAAAGAATTATCACGTACTTTAACGGTGAAGGAAAACATCGTGATGAAACCTGCACACCTAAAAGTTCTCAGGTGTGTAGTCCGCCAACCCGCACTAGGCCAGCGTGGTGGACTAAGGCCTAAACCCTCTCAGTTGTAGAGGAGGCCTGTGCCCAGCAGTGGGACGTACATATATGGGCTGATGATGACGTTTTCCTTACAACCACATCCATTTTGCTATCTGCCTACGCAGAGGTGCATTACTGAACCCACATTTCGCCAGGTATGTATCATTCCCACGTAATAGGGGGCGAGCCTATTACTGCCTATTACTACTAAGGCAATAAAAAAAAAAAATGATAAATATTAAGTGTTGTGCAAGTCGCGTGACACAAAGATATCGTTTGTTCTCATACTCGTCTGCGTTATGTTGTTTGTGCTAAGGAAAATGTACAAGAGTTTGTGTGGTTATTATAGTAGCGAATAGCGTCTCAGAGCACAGAAGCGTTTAGCAGTTTGCGTTCTTTGGTTGTGTGATTCGACGACCACAATCCTACGTCTTTAAAATAATTATGCACGTTCGTTTCACTCAGAAAGTTTATGGGAAGAGCTGTAGAACGTGAGGGCGCTGCGGCAAAAGCGCGTGGTCTCCTGAGGCGTCATAGGCTTAGTCAGGAGTTCGGGCACCCACAAACACTGAATTTTAATTATCATCATCAGCCCATTTACGTCCAACTGCTGGGCACGGGCCTCCTCTATCATTGAGAGGGTTTAGGCCTTAGTCCACCACGCTGGCGTAGTGCGGGTTGGCAGACTATACACCTAAGAAATTCCTAAGAACTTTTATGTGTGCAGGTTTCATCAAGATGTTTTCCTTCACCGTTAAAGTAAGTGATAAATCATTGTGAATACACACATAACTTCGAAAAGTCAGAGGTGTGTGCCAGCGTTTGAACCCGCGACCGCCGAGATTCTCGACCGCGCGCCTAAACCTCGAGGCCACTTGTATTTTTCTTATGTTCAAGGTTAATTATGTTTCAAAATAATCATTACGCACATTGTATGATGAACTATTAAACGGAAAGAATTGTCTGTTTATTGTCTGTAAGCAGTGATGGCCTCGAGGTTTAGGCGCGTGGTCGAGAATTTCGACGGTCGCAGGTTCAAACCCCAGGCACACACCTGTGATTTTTCGAAGTTATGTGTGTATTCACAAAGAATTATCACTTGCTTTAACGGTGAAGGAAAACATCGTCATGAAACCTGCACACCTAAAAGTTCTTAGGAATTTCTTAGGTGTGTAGTCCGCCAACCCGCACTTGGCCAGCGTGGTGGACTAAGGCCTAAACCCTCTCAGTTGTAGAGGAGGCCCGAGCCCAGCAGTGGGACGTATATGGGCTGATGATGATGATGATTGTCTGTTTAGGTCGCTATCCGCTACCAAGTTCAACCCGGCGTATCAAGCACGCATTTTATCTACGTAATGAGGACGTAACACGTGAAAAATAGCGAGCGAGCGCCACCAGCTCAGTTAAGCGTTACACTTTATCTCAACTTGTTTGTACAAGAGCGGAGTTAAAAAAAACACACACCCACGAGTTTCGGGAACGAGATTAAAGGAGTAAGTAAAAATGTTGCCGTGTAAAGGATTTTTGTGCGTTTTTCGAGCGCGTTCTATTACGAGTTTTAGGATAGCGGACATATTTTTTGCTGTAACTTTGTAGAAAATAATTGCACGCTTTGATAGTCGAGGCTACATTGTTGCTATTTATAAAGAATTTTCAACCGCTTTAAGCGGAAAAATAACGTGCTGGGTAAACCAAAATTTCAGAGATTTTTACACTAGATTTCCTGTATATGCCGAAATCACGTCACGTAAGAGACGTTAGATAATAAAAAGAGGTAATTATTAGTACTGAATTTGCTACCGACATGATGCAGATTGTGTGACGTCATCCTGAGCAGAGTTACATAGGCGTTATCTGACTATGAACATAACTTAATGTTTACAATGCGCATGACAACCAGTGAGAGCTTGTATATAGTCAGTGCTACTTTTGAAATAAATACACCCAACAGTCACATACATAGTTCTGACCCCACACTAGGATACAAGTCCTGTGTCGTGGGTATCAGAAACTACGAGAGACTTTTCGGTCTCACAAACACCCAGACCCGAAACAAATATTTGTGGATCACACAAACATTGGTCTCGGTGCGGGGATCGAACCCGCGGCCTCTCGTTTCGCAAGCTGGTATCTAGCCAACTGCGCCACGGGGCTGTTTCAATTTAAATTTCTATTCATATTAAACTCTACTGGAGATATTCCGTGCTTTTCAGCGTTTTTGCCATGCCTATTATTGGAAATCTACATAACAGCTCGCACCTTAGGTCCAATTTATTCAATAAATCTCATATAGTTATTTACCCGTGGTGCGTTAATTGCGTCAGAATTCACTAATTGTAATTGTCTTTCTTTTTTATGTGAATCCTTTATTTGTCTTTCTGATTAACTTCGTTACGGGATTATGACAAATTTAGGTCACCCTTAGATTCGCTGAGCTTCATTGCTCGGCGGCAATACTGTGCGTGCCGCTGTTGATCCTGGAGCACAGGAATTACAGCGGCGGGTGTGTTGGGGGATAGGACCATTAAATATTCATAACAATAGATTCGTAAGTTAAAGTTGTATGTTTTGGATCGAATCTGCGTGTTGGAGTCTATACTTCCTCTGCTTACATCTATACTCGATATTATTCAATCGCCCCAAAAAAACACCTGAATGTGACGTTTTACACCTCAACAATTATCCAATAGGTACCCTAGGACATACGAATAGAGTTCAAGCGACAGTTAATTATAATCTACAGTCTAGTTCATATTTTACGAACATAGGGTTGTCGAAATTGAACCGACAAATTGATTGAAAACGGTTAGCGTTGACAATTGTTTGTAAATTCATTTGGCATTGTGCGGCGCGCTTTGATGATTGCTCCGTAACTACGTGATTCAACATTGAATTTATTGCTTTTTAAAATATATTTTTTAAAGAACAAAGGCGTTCGAAAAAGTTTTTATTGAAGAGACTTTTTAATTTTCTTTGGCTCAAAATCCAAAAAGAAATAGGTTTGCTTGATATTTCGTATTCTATCAACGTCATTCGTTTTGGATATAAAGTGCGGTGTTATTGTAAAATTTGTAAAAGCAATGCTATCGATTTAGCAAATGTAGATTGTTTTCTTTATATTCTTTTATAAAAACACTTTTTGCTCACGACTTTGCTACAAACGAGACTACACTTGCGCCGCGTGACCAACAAGGCGGTTTAGTATAAGTGTACGGGTAATAGCTAATTATTATTAAACCCAATTGCTACATTGAATTTCAAACAAAGGCAACTGCAGAATCAAATATTAATTACCTATCAAAGGGATATAAAGTTCTCGAGTTATTAAATCGGTGTTATTAAAAAATAATACAGTTCTACTCCACGTTCCCGCGTTGAAAATGAATGAACGAATTTAAAACAATCCGCCCCAATTCCATTGGTTTGTTGAGGAAAATATTTACACACAAAAAATATGTTGTTTTTTTTGTTTCATTAAAACACGAGTAGCTGGCAATCAGTGAAGTTGTCAACTCACAAATAATTGCCGGTTTATTTTTTTACAATTGATGTCGTCGTGGAAGAAATTTCTAGCCAGTATTCCGATGGCATAAAGACTAATGTCGCGGGCTGTATAATTCTCCAAACGCAAAATAAAATGGCGGACGCTGTCACTCATTATTTTGCAGTGACATCGAAACGACAAATCCCGTGGCAATTTCAAAAATGCGTACGTTTCGCTCTTGTTTTATAATTGTTATGTTAATTTCGCAATGAATATTTCATGAGTCCAGGGCTATTACGTTTTTAATGATACTAACAGGGTAATTTAGGACGCTAGTGTTTTTTCCCCGGGATGTTCAGACAGTGTGTTGCCAGTAATGCTCTTATGATTTTAATAATCTTTTTTTAGCTGGCAACAGATGTGCCGTTACGTAAATAGGCAATATATGGTCCTGATTCGGACTGTCTGGTGGTGGTCAGCATGATGTTGTGTTGAGTATATTCGAGAGGTGTTGGGTTTGATTTTGATGCCTACATTACGGTAAGCAGTGATGGCCTCGAGGTTTAGGCGCGCGGTCGAGAATTTCGGCGGTCGCAGGTTCAAACCTCAGGCACACACCTCTGACTTTTCGAAGTTATGTGTGTATTCACAATGAATTATCACGTACTTTAACGGTGAAGGAAAACATCGTGATAAAACCTGCACACCTAAAAAGTTCTTAGGAATTTCTTAGGTGTGTAGTCCGCCAACCCGCACTACGCCAGCGTGGTGGACTAAGGCCTAAACCCTCTCAGTTGTAGAGGAGGCCCGTGCCCAGCAGTGGGACGTATTTGGGCTGATGATGATGATGATGATTACGGTAAAGGCTTGTTATTTGTTGGCTATACATAATAATGTATTTATAAATTTTCACTAATAGTACGGTGATTGAAAAGGTGTCGAAATATTTCAATGATGAAACTTTAAATAGTACTCACTACATGAACAGGATAATAGGATAAATACATAAGTACTAGACTGTTTTCAAAGAAGCAAAACGTCGGGGAGAGAATAACCGAATTGATCCTTGAACTTTCAACTTGAGTGTTTTTAAAGTGCGTAAAGGGCTCGAGCATTAGGCTCGCGGTTTGTTAAGTAATACTATCTTCGCAGTAGTGAGATATATCTCTGAATTTTCGAAGTTCGTGTATTCCCAGTGCATTATCACATACTTTAACGGTCAAGGTAAACATCGTGAGGAAACCGGCACACCTAAAAATTCTTCAGTATTTCATAGGTGTAGTCCGCCCACCCGCCTTAAGCCAGCGTGGTGGACTAAGGCCTAAACCGTCTCAGTTGTAGAGGTGGCCCGTGCTTAGTTTATGAACTGATGATGAATGTGTATTCCTAATAAATTATAACGCCTTAAAACAACAAAGGAACAAAACGACAGCACACCTGGGAGTTCTTAAACATTATGAATGTGGGTGAAGTCTACAAACCCGAAATAAAAGTTAAATACTGATTTTACTTAATTCTGGAGCCGTAGTGGCGCGACATATGATTGTAATCCAATTTCTTATCCAAGTGATATTGTGTGTATTAACAGCTATTGTTCCAAGACACGTCGCTCGAAAGTTAACGACATTGACAATCAATTTGCACTCCGAGGCAATTGGCTACAGAGCTCGTCTCTAGCGGGCGCGGTTCGGCCATCGTATTGAATCGATTAAAATCGCATGACCACTCGTCGTGATTACCGATCAGCGGCTTTTGCGGCTGAGTTATCGATGTCGCTGCCACTTTTTCGATTGCTGTTATTTTATTTATTTATATTCCAGTTTTTGACGATTATATTGATGGAAATGTGTATTTATTTGTATTTTTATATTTTGTAGGAGGATGCTGTTGAAGCTGAAAGGGCATCATCATTATCATCAGCCCATATACATCCTACTGCTGGGCACGGGCCTTCCCTACAGCTGAGAGGGCTTAAGCCTTAGTCAAACACGCTGGCTTGATGCGGGTTGGTATGCATATCTAAGAAATTTTTAAGAACTTTTAGGTGTGCAGGTTTCCTCACGATGTTAACCTTCACAGTTAAAGTGAGCGATAATCGATTGCAAATACAAAAGGGTAATAATGGTTCGAATCAAAAAATAATGAAAGAATTATAGTTTTGTTATCGATAATAAGTATAGGTTTGTTATCGATTAGTGTAAATGGTGTAACCGTACTAATTTGAATATATAAATTTTTCGGGGGTAGACGTATAAAGTAAAACAGCTGATTTTTGTGGTCTTTAATATTTTTTAAAATAATTTAAATATATACATTTTTATTGAGTTATATTAATGTCTATTTAGTCAGTGGACTAAATCACCTGCCGGGAAGTGTTATTATTACCTTTTCTGACCTGTAATCATGGGATCGACACGTCAAGACATTGATGCCGTTAAGGAGAACCAAATCCAATTGCAATCACTTTTTACACAACGCATGAATGAAATGGAGAGGGAACTCAAGAAAGCTACGAGCCCATCATCAAGTACCACCACTGCTGCACTAGCCACAGAGTTCACCAAGTTTAAGGAGTTTATAGTCACTGCATTACGCGCACTTCAAGCTCAAGTATCAATCCTGTCATCCAGTTTAGACACCTTGGAAACGCACCGACGACGTAAGATTTTGTTGTTGCACGGGGTACCGGAGACTAAGGATGAGGAGTCTGCAGCGGTGGTCACAAATATCGTCGTTGATAATTTGAAGATCCCTACTTTTAGCGCTAAGGACATCAGTCGGTGTCATCGAATGGGGCGCTCTTCTTCTGAAAGTCAACCGCGACCAATATTGTTCAAACTCCACTCCTCGGATCTGCGGAATCAAATTTGGTACGCAAAAACAAAACTGCGCGGGTCCGGAATAACTCTGTCGGAGTTCCTAACTAAACTTCGACACGACACTTTTATGGCAGCTCGTCTCAAATTCGGCGTAACCAAATGCTGGACTCGAGATGGTTCTGTGTTCGTGTTAGGGTCTGATGGAGCTCGTCATCGTGTCAACGGCATCGAAGAGCTTGACAAAATCGGTGTGCCGGAGGCTGTGTCACGTAAGCAGACTGTGCCAAAAGAAACAGTTCCAAAAACGCGAAGAGCCGCCGCCAGCAGTAAGAAATAATTCACATTTAATCTTGTTAATGTTGAGGTTTTGTTTATGTTTTAAACGAGCGTCATCCACATATTTTTGCGTACTACCTACATTTTCTACCTACTTTAATATTGTATTCTACGTTAGTTTATTTTATTGTTTAATCTGTAGATGTCGATTAATACAGATAATCTATGATTGAGGTGATTTTCTCGTTACAGATATCGACTTTGTTAGTAGTTGGTAATTTTATTCTCTAAGTCTTTGTTATTCGTAATATAGGTAGTAAGTAACTTTAATTATTGTGATTATGTATATATTTTTATTACTTTTATTGTTATACACATATAACACACCTGGCATATGGATAAATTATTGTAATTTTAAATAATAAATTATTGTAATAGTTGCTATTAGGATTAGAAGTTTTATACTTTTTTATTTATTTTTTATGTAAACATTTGACTTCATTTTTACGCATTGTTCCGTGGCCTAGTTTATTTAGTGTTTAGCATTTGAGAGACGTAATTACAAGTTAGAACTATTCATTGTTTAAGGTTCATATGATAGTGTTGTGTTATCTGTTAATGTTAGTTATAACTTTTTTCTTTATTTGTGGTTATTATTATTTTTTCCTCTACGCTATTATTATTTCTTTATTTTTATTCTTTGTTGTTTCGAGGATCATTACCCTCCGTTTTGTTTTAGGTTAATACATTATTTTATTGTTACTTATTCTTGGTATTAAGTTTGTTGTTTTAATTGTAACGTATTTTTTTTTTTTTCACCGGCAGGTGTTAGTTAATACAACGTAGTTTGTTGATAAAAGTATTTTAATTTGTTTTGTTTTTTTTTAAACATATATATTAATTATAATTTATTGTTAATTGTAGATATTATACGGTTTGCATTATTATATTAACAACTTATGTCTGATAGGTGCAGTGAATGTGATTCTGATGAGTTCGTTTCTGCGTGTAGTGATGATATAAGTTTCACTAGTATTCCGACGCTTGTTGATACATTAACTTCGCAATTCTCTAGCTTTCCTAGGAATTTTAATGTAGTGCATATTAACGCCCAGAGTATTCCGGCTCATTTCCCCGATATGCTAGCTAATTTTGACTGTATGAATCTTCACGCCATTCTAATATCTGAATCGTGGCTTAAGCCATGTCTCCCATCTTATTCTTACTCCTTACCTGGTTTTCAACTCTTCAGGAATGACCGTGTGGCTGGCAATGGCGGTGGCGTGGCTATATACTTACGGCAAGGAATTCGTTGCTCAATTATTCATGCTTCGCCGCAGCCTCCACCTTCTAATGGTGGCGAACATTTGTTCCTGGAGGTTGAACTCCGCCATACAAAAATTCTGCTTGGCGTCTATTACTGTCCTTCACTTCGCATCGATTACTTCTCTTCTCTTGAAACTATCCTCATTAATCTAACTCCTTCATACAGTCACACCATAATCATGGGCGACTTTAACACGTGCCTTCTCAGAAAGGATAATCGATCTTCCTCGTTATATAATATCACTAATTCTTGTAATCTATCTATTCTTCCACTCAGCGCTACTCACCACTTCCCAAACTCAACTCCTTCTCTGCTCGATCTTATTATTGTTTCCTCTCCTCATTTAGTCGATTGTCATGGCCAATGCTCGGCCGATGCTTTTTCTTATCATGACCTTATCTATCTTTCTTATAAAGTCCGCCCACATAAAACGAGAGGAAAGATTGTGATGCAACGTTGTTTTCGGGGTATAAATTCTGCTAAGCTTCTTGAGGATGCCGGCAACATTGATTGGAATCCTTTGCTTGCGTCGAACTTGATTGACGAGAAGGTTGATTATTTTACTTCCAACATTATTAAACTTTACGACGTGCATGCGCCGGTTAGACCAGTAAAAATGAAGCACCTTCCGTCACCTTGGCTCACCGATGAAATAAAAGAGATTATCCTAAGGAAAGCTAAAGCTAAGACCAAATATAAAATTCACCCAACTCAATGTAATTGGGATAGATATGTTAGTATTCGTAATCACTGCAACAAGATGTGTAGGAATGCTCAACGCCGACATGTCCACAATTCAGTAGAAAATGGTGATCCTGCTAAAGTATGGAAATTTCTGAGGTCCATGGGTGTTGGAAAAACTCGCACTGATTCTCGTCCAAATAACTTAAATATTCAATTACTCAATTCACATTTTACCAAAGTGCCCCCTTTTGACAGGGCTATTAAAAATAATACTTTAAAAAATCTTTCATCAATTCCAACGCCTAACTATTCTCCATTTGTCTTTAGTCAAGTGTCCGATTGTGATGTTAAGAAGAGCATTCTGTCTATTACCTCCAATGCGGTTGGGAATGATTGCATCAGCCGCAAAATGATATTACCTATCCTAGATGTTATTCTCCCTATACTTTGTCACATCCTCAACTTTTCTATATCCAATTCTTCCTTTCCATCCCTTTGGAGAGATGCTGAAGTCATACCACTTCCTAAACGTCCTAACCCGGCATCTTTCTCCGAGTACAGACCTATCTCCATTTTACCATTCCTTTCAAAAGTACTAGAAAATCTTATTCATAACCAACTTAACTCCTTCCTTACTTACAACAATCTTTTAAATCCTTTCCAGTCCGGTTTTCGCCCGGGACATAGTACCACTACTGCGCTGGTGCATATCACGGATGACATCCGAGCTGCTATGGAGAATGGAAAATTGACAGTGCTAGCCTTGTTAGACTTTAGCAACGCTTTTAACACCGTTGACTATGATGTCTTGCTTAGTACTATGGGCTCTATTAACATATCTCCAACGGCAATTGACTGGTTTCGTAGTTACCTGATGGGGCGTCGGCAACGGATACGTATTGAAGATGACACCTCCTCCTGGTGTAATGCAACTGCTGGTGTCCCTCAGGGCGGCGTTTTATCTCCTTTACTCTTCGCGTTATTCATTAATTCGATTTCCCGTCACCTTATTTCTTCCTACCATCTGTATGCTGATGATTTACAAATTTACTATCACGCTCCTGTGGACAGGGTGGCGGAGGCCATATCTTCTATAAATAAAGATCTCGCATCTATAAACGAATGGAGCAAGACTCACGGCCTCAAAGTCAATCCTTCAAAAAGTCAAGTGATTGTTGTCGGCAGCCCCAGGATGGTTTCCAGGATTGAGTTCAACTTATTACCTCAGGTTTTCTTTGATGGTTGCGTTGTACCTTATAGTGACAAAGTCAAGAACCTGGGTATTTATTTTGACCAAACCTTATCCTGGGGCCCACAATTGCAAGAACTCAGCCGGAAATTGTTCGCTGCTGCGAGGTCCTTAAGAAGGCTGCGGAATTTTCTGCCGATTCCAACGAAGATTGCCCTTGTTCAGACCCTTCTATTCCCTCTCCTTGATTATGGTGACGCTAGCTATCTCGATCTCACCGAAGCCCAGTTTGATAAACTTGAGAGACTTCAGAATTTCTGCATAAGGTTTATATTTGGCCTTCGCAAATATGACCATGTTTCCGAATTTCGAACTAAGCTCAAGTGGCTCTCTGTCCGCCATCGCCGGAATACTCGTATTCTTTCTCTCCTCTATTCTATTCTTTTTGTTCCTACTACTCCCCGTTATCTCAAGGAACGTTTTAACTTCCTAAGCGACACGCATTCAAGACCTTTGAGATCGCTGGAGAATTTGACGTTAAAAATTCCCAAGCATAGCACGTCATTCCTCAATAATTCTTTCACTGTTCATGCAGCTCGCTTGTGGAATGAACTGCCGTTATCAATAAGACAAGCTAAGTCACTACCTACTTTTAAAAGACTCATCAGAGTATTTTATTCACAAAAACAATCGTAGCTTTATTTTTTGTTTATATATTATAATGTAAACTGTGTTATGATTTTATTTACTTTGTTTTTTTTTATCTGTTTTTCTCCGTTGATGAATTTTCCTTTTTTTTTCTTTTTTTTTTAGTTAATGTACATCATTGTAGTTGTTTTTTTTCGTTATAAGTGTCTTTGGATTACCCTTATCTTTTTACATGTCCTTTTTGCAAATTAGGTTGTCTGGAAGAAATCACAGTCAGTGATAAGACCGCCTATTGTCACTTAGTCCTACGTATTCCTTTTTTTAATTTTGTTTTGTGTAATATGTCCATGGTGTACAATAAAGTGTTTATAAATAAATAAATAAATAAATAAATAAATAAATAAAATAGTTGCCCTCTGAAATAATAATATGATTAAAATTAAAGAAAATTTTATTTTTATTCATGCACAATTTATGTGTTTTATTTTAGCTGTGTCTTTTAAATATTTGCTCGACAAAGTGCCATCACAGAACCTCACAATAAGCACAGTGTTATTTAATACTTAGGAGCCAGAAATGTTAGTCTCTCGTCAGTCGGTACATGGCGGCACTAAGTGTTGTCAGTCATCATCACTATTAATTAGTTCATTACTCAAGGAAGCGTGTAATATCTATTAATATTTGGTTACAGTGGGGTTAATTAGCGTTCTGCGTTACCTCAGTAAGCCTGCTGATGCGATTAGTCTAAACGTTGGCAATTGAATTAACTGCCAATGTCGGCGTCCTTGGTTTGAAGCCAGGCTGGTGACGTTAATCGCGTGTCTTGGATACCAATCGTAAGAAACATACATACATACATAACCTCACGCCTGTATGGGGAATACAGGGGGAGGGGGTAGGCAGAGGTGCATTTCTGTACCCACATTTCGCCAGGTAGGTATCAGATCCACGTAATAAGGAGTGAGCGTTTGCATAAACCCAATAACACTTTGCCTGACCCGGAAATCGAAAGCAGGATCGCACAGCACATACTTGAGCATGAGGCAGCCAAACAAAAAATTATAATGCTTCTAAATATAGATATTAATCTGAAGATTTTTATACTCAAAAGTATACTGATATATAGTATAGGAATTGAACCCAATCCTTCCTTATTGACAACCTGTGCATTCCGCTCTAAGATCAATCCAGGTAGGAATAATTACTCTCTACAAAATGAATATAATCAGCCGACCGCGAACTAAATTCATTAGTTTCCGAAGCCTTACCTAGCAATTACCCACGACCGCGATGTCTTCTAAGTGTTATGCATACATTGCACCTTAAGTACTTAATGTATGCACTTCGAAAATAGGATTTGTAATTTAACTACGAATTGAATGTTAAAAGAAGTGTGTTGTTCATTACTTTTGCACAGAATAACTAAATAATGGTCTGCTTTGATATTGCGTTGCTTTATATTTGCCGTATACATACTATCGCGGCAAAGTGACTACACTTCAATATTTGTATACCTTAAATATCTTAGTCGGATTGATAGCGCACATATCTAAAAGGACTAAAATGGGATTGATTTAATTTCAAAGATCAGATAGGCTTGTATTGCAACATTATTTTCATTGATTTTAATCGGTACTCTAAAATATGTTCGTCACATTTAAATACATCCATAATATTCTAAAATGACGATGGAAAACGTGGCTATAGGGAATTGAATAACAGATGTCTTAAATGCTCCACACAAATATGCAAACCGTACCGTAAACACGAAATCCGTCACAGTCTGCAATTTAGGTTTATGCTGACAGACTAACGTTTTCGATGTGCTTAGTTTATTGGATGTTCTGTCTGGCTATCTAATAGTATGCTGGTTTGCACAATTTATTTGTCCAATTTACAATGCAAGGTTGGATTTTCACATGACCATGTAGCATATAGATTACAGAAGGTTGGAATATGAATGTCGTATCGAACAAGACATAGAAAAACCTGATTTGTAAGGTCTATGTTCACCAGAGATCGTCCAATTGGTGATGTCGTATTAATAGATGAAGTCATAACCATGCTGTAAGTATAAAATAATAAAACGTTTTGGTCCAATATAACCAAAGGGGCAAAAAACATGGCAAAAAAATTATATCCTGATCATTTTAAGATGAGATATCGAAGATTGTTGACTGTTTTTCTTCTTGTCTTAATCCATTAAACGGTGAAAACGGGAAATTTTGATATTTTATCTCTATTAGAAAATATATCTGAAAAGAACTATTTTAAAAGCAAAAAGCAGCTGAAAAAACCCACTAAAATGTAACTATTAGTCTATCTTTAGGCTAATTTCATTCAAAATTCGATTAATTGCGATTGCGTTGTGCGCAAATTACTTTAATCAATATTAATTATAGATCAATCTGCAACCTTCCGATATTCAGTTAGGTACGGTTTGCTCAAGGCAGTTTGTTTACATTGAGCTATGCACTAAACAAATACAAGCAACGTACCATGAACACTAGATTTATCACAGTCTCCATGGCCTTACTTCATACGCCACCGTCTGGCTTGTGGTTGCGACGTTTTAGCGTTGCACAACGTACACTGCTTGGTCGGTTGAGAAGAATATGACTCAATTTCTGTATCATTTATATCTCAAAATAAGTTTAATAAGTGGTAGACCGTCTCTTCCCCACATTAATTAACTTCTCCCCACTGATCATTTACGTCTGTACATGTTATTTTAAATTAGAGTAAAGCATGAGACACTTTATTTTCCCACAATATACGACTCCTATTAAAAAAACTTTTCTTCATATTATTTATTTATTTTATTTATTTATGCTTTTTACATTGCGTATAAAGGCGGACTTAATGCCTGAGGCATTCTCTAACAGTCAACCTTTGGGTGATGCAGAGATAAAAGGTAGGTGCATAAACAGTAAAAGGGTGAAATAATATACAACAATAATAATAAATGGAACAACTATATATATTAACATAAGTACACAGATAAGTAAATAATTATAGGTAATTACAGATACACATACAATACATAAAAATATATAAGCAATATATAATATATACATACATACATAAATACATAAAAAGTGAGGAAAAAATAATCAAACATCACACGTATTGTTTAGTTCATTACAAAACAGCTGCCGAACTTTCATTTTAAATGCCAATCGAGTTGTAACCGACCTAATTTCGGGGGGGAGTGCATTCCACAGGAGAATGGATTGAATGAAAAAAGAAGAGTGGACGAAATCGGAGGTGTGAGAAGGGCATTTAAGAAGAAGATTGCTTGAAGAGCGAAGGTTTCTAGTGTGGTTGCTACCTAGGTATTGAAAATGGGGAGTTAAGTAGGAGGGAGAGGAAGGAGAGTTAAGAATAGAAAATAGGGTAATAAGTGCACGCAGAGAACGTCGTTGACGGATAGGCAACCATTTTAATTGGGAGCGGAAGGAAGACACATGATCATATTTACGAAGGTTAAAAATGAATCGAATGCAGTTATTAAGAAGACGGTCAAGTTTATTGAGGCATTCTGCATTCAGATCGAAATAGCACACATCACCATAGTCAATTATAGGGAAAATCAAAGTCTGCACAAGCATTGTTTTGGTCCTGAACGGTAGAAAATTCTTTAAACGGTATAAAGCGCGAAGAGAGTTCGTGACTTTTTGGCATACTGCAGATACCTGGACTCGCCAGCTCATATTATCTGTTTATCAAATTTAAAAGTAATAATTATATCCTTCGTTTTGATTTTACTTAATATTCCTTTTACTTATACTCGTAATCACAATAGTAACAAAATGTCATGAAATTGTTTACCGTAATATTTAACTGTATTAAAATTAATCAAATTATTTAGTAATATTTTTTAATTGTGTTGTGAATAAGACTATTTAGTACCGTTGATGACACATTCAAAAAACTATAAATATCAACCGGTAATGTAAAGCTAACACTGCGAAAACGCCGTACCTTCTCGACCGCACAGTGACCGCGGTGTGCAAGTTGATTGATCATGAGTAGGAAATTGCAGTTAAGTCATGAAGCTGAATAACTTCATCTTGGGGACGTCTGGCGAATCTGACGCGAGCTTAGTCTCCGCTGCAGCCTTTATTAATATAAGCTTGTGTCTTCACTGTTTTGTTTAGCATCTGTTTGCAAATCTCTGGTATTTACATCGTTTGTTGTGTTTTTTCGTTGTTTTTATTGTACCATTCTCATGTTCGAGTTAAAATGTAGTTTTTAGAGGAAAAACGTTTACAAAAATACTCCACTTTGAAGATAGTTAGTTGAAGAAGTGTCTAGGTTTAGTAACGCGGATTATATTTGTGATACACTGGTTAAAGTGTTGTTGAATATGTTATCAGAAAGTGTATGATTAATGGACTGAGTTTACAATACAATGGTGTGTGTTAGAGTTTGGTTTGGCAGTGTATAGCAGTGTAGTTGATGGTAATTTATTTATTAATTTATCTTGTCTTATCTTATGTTCAACCCAATTTTATACAGAATGTTTTATGTATGCTATAAAATGAATTGCCTAGTCTAGTCTCTATTATAAATTGGCGCGTGCGGTTTTGAAGTACCTGGTTCGGATAACAAGTCATATAATGGTATGAGGTAGTTCACCTACAAATTTCTCAGTATTTGTACTGCAGTAAAAGACGAGAAAACGAAATGACAGGCTTACTTTATGTCTTATTAGCATGTAGTGGCGTTTTACTTAACAAAAGAAAACAAATATACTGATACATCATCATCATCATCATCATCAGCCCATATACGTCCCACTGCTGGGCACGGGCCTCCCCTGCAATTGAGAGGGTTTAGGCCTTAGTCCACCACGTTGGCCTAGTGCGGGTTGGCGGACTACACACCTAAGAAATTCCTAAGAACTTTTTTAGGTGTGCAGGTTTCATCACGATGTTTTCCTTCACCGTTAAAGCAAGTGATAATTCATTGTGAATACACACATAACTCCGTAAAGTCAGAGGTGTGTGCCTGGGGTTTGAACCCGCGACCGCCGAGATTCTCGACTGCGCGCCTAAACCTCGAGGCCATCACTGCTTATACTGACTATATAACATCAATTGTATTTATATCATGTGACATTAAAGTAATTGCATATAATTTCCTAGTTCAAAGCCAGTTTCCACACACGTAAAAACTACGTGCCAAGGACTCGGCGGCACGAGCAATTTGTCCCGTACGTTACATGTGCCTAATGCACCAATTTAAATTCAATTGAGCTGGAGTTTTGTTCCGTTTTCTTAACAATTGTCTCGTTAGTTTATTGTTATGTGGCTTTTGTGTGCTCTTTGCATTAGTACTCGCTTTAATAAAGTAGTTTTAGTATGTGGCGCTGGGCAAAATTTTATGTTTTTGAGCATATTACGTTTTTCTTCCGGGACGACAAAGTGACAACGCCGTATGCTAACGCTATATCGATTGTGATGGACATTGGTACAGAGATACATAGAACCACTAAAGTAATCATAGGCTACGTCTTATTCAGAAATATGTTAGATTTGGCTAGGTTCCTCAAAAAAAATAAAAAAAATAAATAAAAAATAAGTTTTTTTTTCCGGACTTAATTCTAAGATCAATTCAGACAACATCGTGGTCAAAAGTTAGTGTAGCATATTACAATTCTCGTATAACTGAATGACCTTTCTTGACAGCAGTTGGCTAGACACCAGCTTGCGAAACGAGAGGCCGCGGGTCCGATCCCCGCACCGAGACAAATGTTTGTGTGATCCACAAATATTTGTTTCGGGTCTGGGTGTATGTGAGACCAAAAAAGTCTCTCGTAGTTTCTGATACCCACGACACAAGACTTGTATCTTAGTGTGGGATCAGAACTATGTATGTGACTGTTGGGTGTATTTATTTAACATCGCAAAAGAGTGTAATTTATTTATACGTAAGGAATTTTTACTAACATATTAAGCTGAAGAGTTTTTTGGTGGAACACGCTAATCTCATGAGCAATTCGAATTTAAATTTGTTTCTCTTTTGAATAGTCTATTTATCGAGGAAGACTATAGGCTGTAAACATCACGATGAAACCAATAGGAGCGGGGCAGAAAAATGGGGCTGAATAGGGCAAAAAAAACTTTGAAGTGTAGTTACATTACAACTTGACTTGATTTTTCCTTTTTATATACATATAATATTTTAGTTTACTAACTAGGAATACTTACGACTGGTACGAGTTTAATATATCGCTTTGTATTAGTTAAACGTAGCAAACAATTTAACAGTGTTTTAATAAGTTCGTAGCTCATTTCCATTGCGCGAGCTCCGTAGCTAATTCGTAGCATTTAACTTTTCGTAGCTGAAGCGTATCAACGCGTAGTGCTATTAGGTGTATTAACGTAGTTCATAAGTTCGGATAGTCAATTACTTACGGGTTTTTAAAAGAGTAGTTAATTTAATATGTTTAAGTGATGATAACACTATTGCGTATTTTTTTCATTTGTAAAAATAAATAGAAGTACAAGAGACATTAAATATTGCCTCCGAACCTTACGTAATCCCATACGTTTATACATATGTGCGTATGTTCAGACATATCCTTAGAAAGGGTATACATAGATGTATTTTATTTAATACTTCACCGTTTATTTAAGTTGAAGACTCAGTGTTGCTACTGAGAATATCTTATCGAAAAAACCAATGACACTGCCCGACTCGCGAACCAAAAACATGTCGATTCCGTCCGTACTCTTCTTTATCATCATCATCATCATCATCATCAGCCCAAATACGTCCCACTGCTGGGCACGGGCCTCCTCTACAACTGAGAGGGCTTTCTTTATACGTCGGGTTAATTTCTCGTTTCTATTTTCACATATTTTCCCGTCACACCTGCCTCTGCAAATCTTGTACACCAGAATCGGAATTGGCATGCACAGTTTTAGATTTTGATTGAGTGAGTTCAAGTTAATCTCTATTCGATTCTAACCCTGACAAGTTTTACCCTGCAACAAAACCGACCAGTAAGAAAATGGATATAGGTTCGAACCAAATTTACATCCAATCTCCTACAGTAAAGAGGTAGATAAAAAATTATTATCAAACACGTAATAGGTACATATGAAGTGAACACAACTGACGCGTTAGCGTGGCATTAGTATGGCGTTTTACACCTGTGCCGGTAATTAATTGCGCCGGAAATTGGACGCAATTAGGATTACACGTACCTCGGCGGGAATTTGTTCGTGTTAGTCACGACATACGGAGTTAGTACTGGAGTGTCTAATGGGGAAAAAATTCTTTGGTATAAAAACAAAATAAGTTTGGCGTCTCTGTTGCGTGTTTTCATAAGTTTGCTATCTTGCAACGGAAAGAGGACTTAAAGACAGAAGTTTAATATCATCTTTTGACAGCCCCGTGGCGTAGTTAGCTAGACACCAGCTTTGGAAACGCGAGGCCGCGGATTCGATCCCCGCATCGAGACAAATGTTTGTGGGACATGAAATCCGCTGCTAATATAAACGAATGAAAAACAAGTCACAATATCTTTATTAAATAATTTATCAAAATAATAGAAGCTTAAGACTATTTAATTTACTTGTCGAAGCGTCGGCGCATCCCCGCTGTGCGTCCAACGTAGGGTATAAATTCAGCCGCTCGATCGAGAATGATTCATTCTCGCTCGGAACGCCGGACCGAACGGAGCTCTGTACTAAGTTTTTGAAATTACCTCCAGAAGTTTTACTGTCACTATTTAAAAACAACAATAACGCACAATACCCCCCGGCATACTTTTTAATTAATAATTTCAAAACTACGCTAAGTCCATCTATTTAACATAGTTCACATCTTAAGGAGTGTTAAATATTATACTTAATATTATTTTGACAGCCCCGTGGCGCAGTTGGCTAGACACCAGCTTGCGAAACGAGAGGCCGCGGGTTCGATCCCCGCACCGAGACAAATGTTTGTGTGATCCACAAATATTTGTTTCAGTTCTGGGTGTTTGTGAGACCGAAAAGTCTCTCGTAGTTTCTGATACCCACGACACAAGACTCGTATCTTAATGTGGGGTCAGAACTATGTATGTGACTGTTGGGTGTATTTATTTAATTATTTATTATATTTCACACGTTTCAGCGGCGGTCCCTGATGTTCCTCCCGAGAGAACCCTTTATCTTCCACGCGAGCTGTAATTGAGATAAGTGTTGGGTAATGGAGTCAAGATAAATTAAAAAATAATAGTATTTTATGTAAAAATTTATATTTTGAAGTTCTAACAGCCCGAATGGGTCTCAAACAACAGACACATGTATGTATGTACATAATACCTCCGTTGGATTATTATTGGTCACGTCACATAAGTGTGCGATGGGCAATCGAAAGGTTGTTGGTTCGATTTCTGGGTCGAGAAAAGTGTTATTGAGTTTTTTTATTGGAAATTTTTACTTGAAAATCGAAGGCGATTGGTTCGCACCCTCAAATGTGGGACTCAAACTCAGCTGGCAAAACTTGTGTGTAATACATCTGTGACTTATATACATGTATACTTAGTCCACCCAAGAATCAACCCAGTACCTCTCGATCGCACCTAACACCAACCAACGAGGTAGTCAATAAACATTCATCAATTGTAAACATTGCTTACAAAGCTCAACAAAACGCCTATTTTTAGGCATGTTTATTAATATTTGTTGCATTGCTTCAAAGGCTAACAGCGAAAAACCGCCAGAGCACATCAACAAAACTTAACAATACGGCGTATTGCGTTAAAATTCAGCGAAAAATACTGTGTAATTCCAATTCCTATTTGTCGGATACATGACATAGGCACATCTGGCGCGGAGCTATTAACAGGGGGCGCTGCCAAGCCGAGTGGATTTGATAAAATAACATCACAAATGAGATCGGTTGGGGCCCATTTGAAAATCAATTCTGTCGACAATGGGCATGCTCGCGTGGTATCGAACTCTTTCAGGGGTGTCAGGTTGGTTCACGTGTTAATTTGTCGTGGATTTTAATCCTGTCTGCCACCCACTGGAGACTTGCATATTTATCTTATCATCATCATCATCAGCCCAAATACGTCCCACTGCTGGGTACGGGCCTCCTCTACAACTGAGAGGGTTTAGGCCATAGTCCACCACGCTGGCCTAGTGCGGGTTGGCGGACTACACACCTAAGAAATTCCTAAGAACTTTTTAGGTGTGCAGGTTTTATCACGATGTTTTCCTTCACCGTTAAAGCAAGTGATAATTCATTGTGAATACACACATAACTTCGAAAAGTCAGAGGTGTGTGCCTGGGGTTTGAACCTGCGACCGCCGAAATTCTCGACCGCGCGCCTAAACCTCGAGGCCATCACTGCTTTTTTTTTTATCTTATAGTTATAGTTATTATAGTATAAGTCTACTTGTTGAAACGAATTTGCGGAGGTATTTTAGCCATAAGTTTCAGTTAAATTTATGATTAGATTTTTTATTGACTGCCTCGTGTTCTCTCGGCACAAGTATGTGCCGTGTGATCTATAGATCCTGGATTCGATTCCCAGGTCGGGCAAAGTGTTGTTGAGTTTTTCCATTAGGATATTCTCAGTAGCAGCACGGTGTTTTGAATGGTGCACTAAAAACTGCATTAGGTGTTGTATTTAGGTTATATAGTGTACAAAAAGTAAATAAATAAATAAATAGGCTCGCCCCCTATTACGTGGGACTGATACATATCTGTCCGCCAACCCGTACTAGGCCAGCGTGGCCAAGGCCTAAACCCTCTCAGTTGTAGGGGAGGCCCGTGCCCAGCAGTGGGACGTATGGCGCTGGCGAAATATGGATGCAGAAATGCACCTCTGCCTACCCCTTCGGGGTATACAGGCGTGAGGTTATGTATGTTTTTTTTATTGAAATGTGTTTCTGAAGGGGTATCTTGCATCGTTTTTTTACAGCAATAACATTTTTTTTAACAGCAATATTAATAATTCTCGCTTTTGTTATCAGCCTTTCGAGTATAAATAAAGAGTTCGACCGTCCTTAACGTATACAATTAGTTAATAAGATGCAATATTATTTTAGTGCACTTTACAAAATATTATATTTCAATACCTTTATATGTTCGCCCCAACACTTATATATTATTCATCATCATCATCATCAGCCCATATACGTCCCACTGCTGAGCAGTCGGGTCTCCTCTACCTTAGAGAGGGTTTAGACCTTAGTCCACCACGCTGGTGTAGTGCGGGTTGGCTGACTACACACCTAAGAAATTCCTAAGAATTTTTACGTGTGCAGGTTTCCTCACGATGTTTTCCTTCACCGTTAAAGCAAGTGATGATTCATTGTGAATACACACATAACTTCGAAAAGTATTATTTATTACTGCAAGGCATTCTGAGCGCCAGCCCTACCGCAAACAGAATCGACTTGTGAGCTTTCCATTTTACATTGTTATCATTTCTGAAATTCAGATAGCTGAAACTCGTGTATACGATATTGTAGGTGGACGTGTCGGTGCAAGGGACGCCGGCTGCTTGCATTATGCATGCCTTTGCTGCCGAGGCGGGTAATGTGGCAGCTCTGGGTTTTATTATGCGGCATGTCGGGTTGTTTGATTTAAGTGATTTTCTTTTGTTTTTTAAAATGAAAAAAGCGTTTGTTTTTTAGAATATTAGCCTAGAAACTGCACTGGGTTATTGAAGATGGTATGACAACAATACAGGCTATAACCATGTGTTGACAGCTACCTGCATCGATCTTCAAAACCCATAAAGATCCTATAGGTATGCAGCCACTAGTGAAATACGATAGCCCCGTGGCGCAGTTGGTTTGACACCAGCTTGCGAAATGAGAGGCCGCGGGTTCGATCCCCGCACCGAGACAAATGTTTGTGTGATCCAAAAATATTTGTTTCGGGTCTGGGTGTTTGTGAGAGTGAAAAGCCTCTCGTAGTTTCTGATACCCACGACACAAGACTCGTATCTTAGTGTAGGGTCAGTACTGTGTATGTGACTGTTGGGTGTCGCGGGGTCAAGTTTAAACTTCGGCAGTCGCGGGTTCAAACCTTAGGCACATACCGCTGAATTTTAGAAGTTATGTATGTATTCACAAATAATTATTAAGTACTTTAACGGTGAAAAAATATATATAGTGAGGAAACCTGCACATCTAGAAGTTCCTAAGAAAATCTTAAGTGTGTAGTCCGCCATCCCGCACTAGGTCAGCGGGAACTAAGACCTTAACCCTTTCAGTTGTAGAGGAGACCCGCGGCCAGTGAGGCGTAAATGGGCCGTATGATGATGATTATGAATAAATTATTATCATCAGCCCATATACGTCCCACTGCTGGGCACGGGCCTCCTCTACAAAATGAGAGGGTTTTTAGGCCTTAGTCCACCACGCTGGCCTAGTGCGGGTTGGCGGACTACACACCTAAGAAATTCCTAAGAACTTTTAGGTGTGCAGGTTTTATCACGATGTTTTCCTTCAACGTTAAAGCAAGTGATAATTCAGTGTGAATACACACATAACTTCGAAAAGTCAGAGGTGTGTGCCTGGGGTTTGAACCTGCGACCGCCGAAATTCTCGACCGCGCACCTAAACCTCGAAGCCATCACTGCTTAATAATAAATTATTATGAGTATAAAAATTATTTATTGTACAATACAATCTGATGATGACTGCCTCGTGGTCACGCGGCTCGAATATGTGCCATGCCATCTAGAGGTCCTGGGTTGGATTCCCGGGTCGGGCAAAGTGTTATTGGGTGCTTTCATTAGTAAATTCTCAGCAGCAGCTCGGAGTCTGGAATTGTGCCCGAAAAACGGCAATATGCTCGCTATCACGTGGCACTGATACATACCTGGCGAAATGTCGGTGCAGAAATGCACCTCTGCCTACCCCTTCGGGGAACACAGGCGTGAGGTTATGTATGTATGTACAATACAATTTATGTAATTCCATTTCAGCTTTTATAAGGTTTAGCCAAGCGTATACCAATGAAACACAAATGCATGTTTATATAGTACGAGTATTTCGCGATAGTGTTGCATTTACTTTGCAAGTCGAGCAAACAATAAAATGAAATTGTGCAGTTGATGTGAGCGTAGCGAGAAGCGCAGCGTTCAGAAATTAAGCTGTTTGTGTCATGTTATTTTAGACAAATTTTAACGATAGTGGTTTGAATAGCAAGTGGTCGCATACTTTAATTGTTGCTTATTTTATTGGTGACAGCTACCGGCGAATTTCGTTCCGCTTGACAGTCGATTCTTTAATATTTGTTTTCCTAAGTTACTCATTATTACACCAGCTACCTGCCAATAAAAGTCCCGTCAAAATCGGTCCACCCGTTTCAGAGTTTAGCCGGAACAAACAGACAGAAAAAAATTGTAAAAAAAAACGTTATTTTGGTATATGTACCGTGTAGGTATACATCCATATGCATTTATTAAAAAGCGGTTATTTCAATATTACAAACGTACACTCCAATTTTATTTATTTGTATGTATAGAAGAAAAACATCGGTAGAATATTTGCGGGCTTGAAAGTCCGTATAAGGACTTCAAGAGTATGTAGAGACCAATACGCATGAGGCCGATGCGGTGGATTAAAATGTTATCTCAACCTCTTTGTTATCACACAATTACACGATAATGTACACAACTATTATACGTTACACATTAAAAAAATAATATCGGCTCCTGCTAGCACTGAACGTACTTATGTAGAGACCGCCCCATCATCATCATCAGCCCATATACATCCTACTGCTGGGCACGGGCCTCCTTTACAGCTGAGAGAGTTTAGGCCCCAGTCCACCAGGCTGGCCTAGTGCGGGTTGGCGGACTACACACCTAAGAAATTCCTAAGAACTTTTAGGTGTGCAGGTTTTATCACGATGTTTTCCTTCACCGTTAAAGCAAGTGATAACTCATTGTGAATACACACATAACTTCGAAAAGTCGGAGGTGTGTGCCTGGGGTTTGAAACTGCGACCGCCAAAATTCTTGACCGCGCGCCTAAACCTCGAGGCCATCACTGCTTCACTTCACCGCCCCATCATAATATTCTAATGGTGACAATAACAATCTCAAACTACCGATATAGCGGAGTTAATATTTTGAGCAATTACTATTTATCTACAATTTATTATTTTTTTATTTCTACAAACTAGTTAAAGCGAAGACAAAAAATTGTCGCTTTTTTGAGGTCGAAAATAATTTTTACGAAAACCTTCAACATTAATTTAACGTATAGAAATAATGTATTAGAAAGTCTTATTGGAGTCTTGGGACTATTATAGAATATGATGTAGTTTTTATTTACGCGCAACAATTCGTTAATGTGGCTTACGGTGTTGTAAAATACCCATAAAGTAATGTGAGCGAGTAATGGGGCGTGACTTTCCGCAATTTAAACACTAGTGTGTTTTTGTCACTTTACGGTTGCAAAAACGTTCAATGTGTAATCAATTATTATTAATGGATAAAAGACAAATTACAATTTCATTGCGTTGTAAAATGACATTGGTTTCGATTACCTAAAACATTCCGTGGCGTAAATGTTCGTCGTGCGATCAAAATTCCTGTCTCGATTCCTGGGTTGACCAAAGTTCTTTGAGTTCTTTTATCGTGAAATTCTTAGTAGAATTTGACAGCCCCGTGGCGCAGTTGGCTAGATTCCAGCTGGCGAAACGAGAGCCGCGGGTTCGATCCCCGCACCGAGGCAAATGTGTGATCCACAAATATTTGTTTCGGGTCTGGGTGTTTGCGAGACTGAAAAGTCTCTCGTAGTTTCTAATACCCACGACACAAGACTTGTATCCTAGTGCGGGGTCAGAACTTTGTGTGTGACTGATGGGTGTATTTATCTATTTAGAAGTACAAAGTTTGAAGTTGTGCTGTGTAATAATCCATTTTTTATTACGTGGAACAAAAGCTCAACTGGCGAAACGTTGCGTAGAAATACACTTCTGCTTACCCTTTTGGGAATACAGGCGTGAGTATCTACGTATAAAAAGCTAATGCGTCTCATTGGCTTTAGCCTTTATCTATGCAAAAATCATGTCAATCTGTTAGTATGTTGATGTGTGAATGGATAAACCAATATATTCGGCTTAACGCGCAATAAATAAGACTAGAGTTATTTGTGTTTTGGATTTCAAAAACCGGCCAGTATGTGACGCAAAATGCGCCATATTTTGTAACAAGTTTGAATTTTAAAAACTGAAATTGATGTTATTAAGTTATTAAGGGCGGTGTTATTAGGTTCTTCCTTTAAGAAGTTTTATGCAGCTGTGCGGATTTTCTAAGTGTGTTTGATTGGGTCTACGCTTGAACTTAATTATTTACATACATACAGAACCTCACGCCTGTATTCCCCGACGGAGTAGGCAGAGGTGCATTTCTGCACCCACATTTCGCCAAGTATGTATCAGTCCCACGTAATAGGGGGCGAGCCTTTTGCCGTTTTTCGGGCACCTCTGATCCTGCTCCGTGATGCTACTGAGAATTTCATAATGAAAACACCCAATAACACTTTGCCCGACCCGGGAATCGAACCCAGGACCTCTAGATCGCACGGCACATGCTTGTGCCGCAAGACCACGAGGTAGACTTAATTATTTAATTTCATGAAATTATAATTTAATTAATAATTTTAACTTAGCTAATTATCTAATGAAGTTTGAGCTAAGGTAAGTTTTCTTATTATACGTCTTTCTATTCTATTTAAATAAATGGTTTATTAAAAAAAAACACACGAGAAAGAGCGATAAATTAGTGATAAATTTAAATTTTCAAATAAGGCCCGTGCATAAAGTACTTTAATCCCACAAAAGCAGTTTTTTCACCTCAAAGGCTTTTCAATCGGCTTTCTGATTGACGGTATTATAATGTTCAGAAATTGGATGGACCAGCAATTATTTGATGAATTTATTGACCGCAGGATAGGGTTCGCTGCCCGGGCGAGCTAGGACGCGGTTTTTATACACTGGGAGCAGTAAATTATTAGTTTTATGATCTATCGAGTATTTTTAATTTTAGTTTCTAGAACGAGAGTAATATTAAAAATAAATACCCTAAAAATAATCATTTTGATGTGATTTTCTACCTGACAGGTGAACAAAAAAATTACGCGTGGATGTGAGTGAGAAGCGCTCGGACTATTCAAAATATCATGGTGTGTTGTGATTATCATGGTTCCCAAGTTACAGGTTTATTCCTAGTTTGGGAGTCAGTGAGTCATAAAATTGCATATTGAAATTGTACAGCCCTCATTTTATGTGTTTAGTAAAATTTCGTTGTATTTTAATGTTATTATACAAATAAATAACACACAGACAGCCCCGTGGCGCAGTTGGCTAGACACCAACTTGCGAAACGAAAGGCCGCGGGTTCGATCCCCGCACCGAATGTTTGTGTGATCCACAACAATTTGTTACGGGTCTGGGTGTTTGTGAGACCGAAAAGTATCTCGTTGTTTCTGGTACCCACGACACAAGACTCGTATCTTAATGTGGGGTCAGAACTATGTATGTGACTGTTGGGTGTATTTATAACTCACGCCTGTCTCCCGTTGGGCTAGGCAGAGATTATAGAGCGCCAAATGCCACGATCCAAACACAACTATTTTGCTTATTCAACTGACAATATCCTCCTCATGCATTCACGTCAGTTTCGAGGACTCTTTATTTTATCCTTTAATGTAAATATGTGGGTTACTCTTGATTGTATTTGGGAGGTTACTATCAATTTCGGTTAGGTCAATATTAAGTCCAGATAGTCCTTAAAAAACGTAAAATATTAAGGCAGTGTAATACGCAACAGCATTATAGTAACTATTTTTTTTTAATAAAACATATCTGGCTGCTGGATTTTGAATGCGAGCTGAATCCTTAATGCATGCGTGTTGCGGTAAGAGCAATTAGTCGCATTGTAGAATAATGTAATTACATAGCTCTGTGAGAACGATTTTATTTTTAATGTTTGTGTTTACTTAATTTTAAGAATAATGCAATACGAAGTTTTAAAATAAATATAATTTCGTTAAAGTGCCTATATTGGAAAGTAATCGATTTTAGTTCCTAATTTTGTCACGGGTACCGCTCCTCATCCCTGTTGAAAAAGTTTTCTGTACTTGATCATTATGGGAATAAATTGTTAAATTTGCATTTACGAAATATATATTCTTTCACAAATTTCTACATTTTTAAACAAATAATTTTGTTGCAAATGATTGAAACATACTATTTGGTAGGTTTTGCTAATCAGAGTAAAACTTATTAACATATTGTTTGCACGAAATGTCTCTTTCGATAATACGCTTCTTGTATCTTCAGGTGTAATACGAATAATATGAGTGACATTAAACCAAGGATCACACTTCTAAATTTATAAAGTAGTCTCTATGTGGCTATCTAGACCAATTAGCTAGAATATGTATAAATTTTACTTAACTCTTATTTAAAAAAGGTGAGGTGATAATTTTATTTTCTAAAATGTTTAATCTCCAAAATCGCTAATGAAAAAGAACATACCTTTCCTCCGGTATTTGGAATTTCACTTGGAGCTACGCAAAGAGGCTACAGTGCAAAATCTTTCTACAATACTACCTGTCCTATTGTAACCTATACTGCTTCAAGCATAATGAAAAGTTTCAGTTACTAGGTTTCCTTAGGTACAATGTAGAAAATTGCGCGGCTTTACTGACTGTACTGACATATTACGTATAATCTTACGGGTTGGACAATTTTTTTTTTAATTTTTCGCCCATCTGGACACAATAAATCTTTATTAACGTGATATTTTAATGCAGTTATTGTTTATTTAATGCAATTATTTAATTATTAATAATACAGACAATAGGATACGTGGTCTGTCAAGCTACCATTTCGTCATCAGTAAGTCGCAGACACACAAGTCTTTTCTTGTTTTTCTCATAGAAAAATTCATAAAAATATGTAGAAAAACATTGATACTCTGCTTGATGTTGCACTAGAAATTTATAAGACATTTCAGTATCAAATTTTCAACCCGCACTCGGCCAGCGTGGTGGACTAAGGACTAAGCCCTCTTAGTTGTAGAGGAGGCCCGTGTCCAGCAGTGAAACGTATATGGGCTAATGATGAATCATCATTTACTGTTTATAATGTCATTATTATCAAATGATGACATTTTAAACAGTAAAAGATCAAATCTTTTGGTTTAATGGACGAGACCCTTGCCAATAAGAAGGACCTTTATAGTTAGATATTATTTTGGCCAATCCGTTTTCAAAGGTAAACAGAACCCTGAAGTCAATTTGTGATATTTACAAACTTTTGACCCAGTTTATGTAATCAATATTACAGTCATATTGAAAGTATGCCTGCGCCATTATCCCGGTTATCCCCCAATAAAATGCTCCGTAATGTTAAGCCGCTTGCGCCACGTTCAAAAGAACGGTGGGGAACATTCTATGGATTCTTTAATACATTTTGTATGAACCCTTATAAGTCTCAATGCTGGGCACGAGTCTTCTCTATAACTAAGAGGGGACTGAATTAGTCCATCACGGTATCCTAGTGCGGGTTGGCGGACTACACATCCAAGAAATTAATAAGGATTTTCAGGTGACGTTTTCCTACATCGTTAAAGTGTGAATTTCGAAAAGTGATAGTGTGTCCCTGGGCTTTGAATCTGCGACCGCCGAGATATTAAATGGGCCGCCTCAACCTCAACCACGAAAATAGCAAATAGATGAAATAGCCTCAACCTCAAGGTTTTCACGACTTTACACAGCATTACACCAGCTATGTTAAAAATGCGAAAATTTGAATGCCGACTGGCGGAAAATACAGCAATTTAATAAATTTAAACAACAAAACCTTATATCTTAAACATTAGAGTTAATGATCTTGCAAAAAACACCATTAGCAAAATTGAAAAATTAAAATTACAGTTAATTATGAATGTCAGCGTTGAGTGCCGATCAGCAGAACAATGGGATCGAATCTACGTCCTCTAATCGGCGATTCGATCTGATTCCAAATACGCTTTTGGCAGTGGCGGGACTTAGATTGAAGCCCAAAAGCGTTAAAATGTTAATTGAGTAATATCTAGTTTATATTCGCTTATTGGGGTATTTATTTAACAAATTGCTTTTGTAAAATAAATATGTAAAGCTTAAAAATTATTATTCAGAATTTTGAAACGTAAACTGGGCTTTTGGGATTCTATGGAAGTACCGCCAATGGCTTTTGGTAACATTTATAAAGACTAGAAATATTCCTGGTGTTGTCATGTATACTGCTGGATAATAGTGCCATCTATTGGTAGATTGCGCCAAACACTAAGCCCGCTATCGGTGTTAGTCGGGATTAGCCCACGGAATATTCTAGAAAATGGCTCTCGAGCGCTATCGAATATGCTACTAGGCTTAGTAAGCTACGTGAGGTGAGAAATTAAAATCGACAATTCCTGAGACGTTTCGATATCTTCCGAATTCTCTGGAATATGTCAGTTACGGTTTTTGCGAACGATATAAGTAAACGAAAAAGCGATACACCTGCAAAATGCAAAATTTCTTGAATTTTTATACTACAATGCAATTTAGAGGTCCTGAGTTGGATAAAGCGTTTTTGGTTATTTTCATTAGGAAATTCTTAGTAACAGCACGACGTTTGAAGTGCCCGAAACACGGCGAAAGACTCGCTCCCTATTACGTGGGACAAAAAGTTACAAAATGTGGGTGCAGATATGCACGTTCGCCTATTCTTTCGGGGATATAGGCGTGTGTACGTAAGTAGGTATTTATTGGTGTTTTTTATTTCCTTATCCTGTTCCCAATTCTATTTGGGGTTGGCGCAGTATGTTTTATCTTTCCAAACATCCCTATCAGCCGTCATGTCTTCATTCATCGCTTCTTCTTTCATATCTCTTCTCACGCACTTCATCCATCTTTTCTTTCGGCTTGTTCTACTTGTATTGGGTATTTATATGAAATTAATAAAGTATCGAAATTCGACTACAATCTGTGTTCGGATTCACCCTGAACCTTTATTTCATAGCATTTTTCACAGTCTCCGTACTGTTCCGATCTTCATAGTTCCCTGGTCGTTATAGGTAGTGTATTCTCAGCATCAGACTATTAGTTTTATAGGTGTGCTCATGTTTACGTCGCTCACTTTACGACGCAATAAGCGAGCGAAGCCGGGCGTCGGACATAGTGCGCTCCCGTTTTATACCCCTTTATGCGACAGCTCATTAGAATAAACTTTATATTGACCTTACACCTTTGTATAACGCGGAATTGTTATAATTTAGTAAATGGTAATGCTAAGTGCAAAGCTAAGTTACATATGGGCTGGCTGGTACAAATGATGTGAATGCGGTTTAAGAGAAAACAGATGCGTAACAACAATATCATCATCATCAGCCCATATATCCCACTGCTGGGCGGACTACACGGAAGCTTTAAGCGCGCGTTTGAGAATCTCGGCAGTCACATCATCATCGTCATCATCAGCCAAAAGACGTCCACTGCTTTACATAGGCCTCCCCCAAAAACTACCAAAGCGCCTGCATCCAGCGGCTTCCGGAATTTTCGTTCGATCATCAGTCCACCTTGTGGATGGACGTCCAACGCTGCGCTTGCCCGGTTGCTAATTCTTTTCAACTGTATTTACCTATTTGTAATGGAAAGTTGATTGCACCGTCTCTATTTTCTGGATTAAATATTTAAAACATACATACATAAACTCACGCCTGTATTCTTCGAAGGGGTAGGCAGAGGTGCATTTCTGCACCCACATTTCGCCAGGTATGTATCAGTCCCACGTAATAGGGGGCGAGCCTATTGCCATTTTTCGGGCACATTTCCAGACTCCGTGCTGTTACTGAGCATTTCCTAATGGAAAAACCCAATAACACTTTGCCCGACCCGGGAATCGAACCCAGGACCTCTAGATCGCACGGCACATACTTGTACCGCGAGACCACGAGGCAGTCAATATTTAAAAATAAGGCATTATGAATGAAAGTAGGACTGACTGACGATCTACGCAAATCTTTGATGTTGTAAACTTAAAAACAAATATACTCGAATAGCAAAAAAATAAATTATTGGGCTGTAGATGAATGAATACTCGAATTAGATCAGTACTGTTTAAAAGCATATGTTTGTATGTAAGTAGTCTCAAATATGCTTTTATAAATTAAAAGAACAAAAAAATATATGTAATACGTTATAATTTCACAAAGAGATTATAACTTAAGTAAATCAAGATAACAAAGAGCTCCAATATTAAAATAAAATCTATTTTAGTATTTCATAAAAATATAGACATTTGATTTTACATATTAATTATTCAGACGAGATGATTCACATTGACAGAATAATATTCATTTCTTTCGTTAATCTTAAAAATATCAAAAAAATCCTTCAAGATTTCACTGCGCTACATCAAAAAGTAATAACTATCAACATTCAATGCCATTTAAGATTAATGTCATTCCAAGAATTAATTCTAATACATCGCATAAAAAGTGCCTTTTGTTAAAACTAAAATTTGACTCGTGGACTCGCACAAGTATGTGCCGTGTGATCTTGAGGTCCCGAGTTTGATTCGCGGATCGGGCAAAGTGTTATTGGGTTTTTTCATTAAGAAATTCTCAGTAGCAGCACGGAGTCTTGATATGTGCCCGAAAAACGGCAATAGGCTCGCCCCCTATTACGTGGGACTGATACATGATGAAATGTGGGTGCAGAAATGCACCTCTGCCTACTCCTTCAGGGAATACAGGCGTGAGGCTATGTACATATGTATGTGTACTAAAATATAAAGTTATTTTTTATTTGTTAATATGAACGCTAATCTCAAGAACAACTGGTTCGAATCAAAAAAATATTTTTGTGATGATTAGGCCATTTATTGAGGAACACTATTGGTATATATCATTACGCTACAACCAAAAGGAGAGGAGCAATAATAAATAATGGACCAAAAACAGAGAAAAAAAATCCCTTTTGAAGTGTAAACTTTCGCATACGAACTTGGGGGCAACGACTAGTGTAATACAATCGTTTGTTTTTATCTCGTGTCATGTTCAGCCATCTCAAAGGTTCAACAACGGTCCTTTTTACCCCTTGTGGGGTACGAACCGTGTCTGTTTCTTTGGAGAATTTAATTAATCTGTCCACGTTGAGCAAGCGGTGTTAGTAGTCTTTTGTTCGCTAGGAAATTGTCTCTTCAAATGAATTTCTTATGTTGTTAACATTTTTTTAATTAAATTTACAGTACATTATAACTGTTGTACTCGTAACTGCATTAAGTATTATATTAATTTGTTTTAAAAGTTTAAAGGTTTGGGGTAACATACAAATGAATAATTAGTATCTAAGTAAATATGTCTACTGCTTTCTTTATGTATATTGTGGGTACCTATGTTACGTACAAATGTAGAGACGCTTTGAAATAAATACCTAGGAGATACTTTCATGTCTGAATCCCTGAACAGATAGGCAGAACTCATCATCATCATCGGTCCATATCAGGGATGTTATGGAGCTCCGTAACCGTAACCGAAACTATCGGATATCCGAAATAAAAATATATCCGTAACCGTAACCGTATCCGTTTCAGAAGTTTCGAATAGTTTCGGATAGTTTTGTATAAGGATGGATTCTAAAAAAAACGGCATGTTTCGACTTTCGACAGGTTTTTGTTTCACCGTTCACACTCCACGTGAATCTTGCAGTTTGTTTGTTATTTCTAGTCATAACATAACCTCTTTCATAACTAATTATTAGTTTCTTATTTAAGAGTCGATACTTAATTTAAGAAAGTCTTGTAGTAGCACTACTTCACTGAAACTTCATCTTAAATGAAAACACTGTGATAAGTACAAAACAGTAACAGTTATTATTGAAACAAAATATACAACAAAACCAAAAACATCCAAACAGCTGACACCGTTATAAAACAGTTATATTTTACTTTAATCTAATATCCGTAACCGAAACTAGCCGAAAATTACGGATAATCCGAAATAACTACATATCCGTAACCGTATCCGAAACCGATATAATTTTATTCCTATATCCATATCCGAAATATCATATCCATAACATCCCTAGTCCATATATGTACGTCCCACTGCTGGGCACGGATCTCCTCCACGCTGGCCTAGTGCGGGTTGGCGGACTACACCTATTCCTAAGAACTTTTAGGCATAAGTATTTTTCCGATTATAATTCCTTTTTTAAATAAAATCCTCAGTCCCGGAAAGCACTCATTAATACTATCCAAAATACATATTATATAATATATATCACAATATTTCTATAAGATATTTCATGGAAATACATTTAATCACTAAGTTTAACCGGGATGGTTGGCGCTTTCTTGGAGTGGCTCATGTCTAGTGGTGGACGGCGATAGGCTGAGAAAGAGACAGAGAGACTAAGTGTTAACTGCAACACATTATGCAAAATTTTAGACTTCAAAATTTGATTTTTTTACATTTTTGCCACCTTTTTTCATTGCTAATTCACTTCTATTGGTCATAGTGTGATAAACTAGCTTATAGACTACCTCGATAAATTCACTTTTCAACACCAAAGTATTTTTTCAATTCGAACCAACAGTTTCTGAGATTACCGCGTTAAACCAAACAAACTTTTCAGCTTTATATATTAGTATCATCATCATCATCATCAGCAGCCTCTCTCCCGTCTACTGCTGGACATAGTCCTCTCCTATGGCACGCCACTGGGCTCGATCTTCGGCCCTCCTCATCCAACCGCTGCCAGCCACCTTGCATATTAAAATAGATATCTTTAAAATAGCTATATGACTTATGTATAAACATCTACGTAATTAGCTTGCCGATCGTGCCCTGTCATAATGGGTTACCGTTGGGGTAGCGCACGAAATAAGTAATGAGATTGTCATGCTTGCGATCATTCCCGCGTCGTATCTTATCCTAGTGCTTGGGGTACAAAGTGCTGATTAATATCTCCGTAGTATTCTCTATACGAGGCTTGAAACGTTAAGCTCGCTTTGAGTGTACTCCTATTTAGTTTGTTATACTTGCATTTAACAGTCTCTGGCGCATTTAATTAACGCCACTTTGTAGAACATCGCGGGTTCGCGCTGAGGCTTATCTTTTCCTATATACACACGACAACTCAAAGGAGTGATGGCCTCGAGGTTAAGTCGCGCGGTCGAGAATCTCGGCGGTCGCGGGTTCAAATCCCAGGCACACACCTTTGACTTTTCGAAGTTATGTGTGTAATCACAATGAATTATCACTTACTTTAACGGCGAAGGAAAACATTGTGATGAAACCTGCACACCTAAAAGTTCTCAGGAATTTCTTAGGTGTGTAGTCCGCCAACCCGCACTGGGCCAACGTGGTGGACTAAGGCCTTAAAACCTATCAATGGTAGAGGCGGCCCATGGCCAGCAGCGGGACGTGTATAGGCTGATGATGATGATACGACAACTCACGATTGTCTCCCGTCGGGGTAGGCAGAGACTTAGAGCGCCAAATGCTACGGTCCAAACACACTTTTTATTTATTTATGCTTTTTATACAGTTTGTATAAAGGCGGACATAATGCCTTAGGCATTCTCTTACAGTCGACCTTTGGGTGATGCAGAGATAAAAGAAGTAGGTGCATAAATAACGAACTGGTGGAGATACCTACATACATACATATATACTAACATATTAAGAACAACAAGAAAATAGGAATACACATATAAAATATGAAATATAATCCAGTATACATACACACAAATATAAATATATACACATATAGAATCATACTCATATACATACGTACATATTACATATATAAACACTTGTCTCGCTTCTTTAACTGTCCTCTTCGTGCATCTGATGACATATGCATTTTGTTTGTCGCGATATTTTTATCAGACTTCTATTGTAAGGTGGATAGTTGCCCTTTACGCTTAGGTATTATTTCTAGATATTTGGGAAACTCAGTAAGATCTTATTGGCAAATTATTCAATTTCGTAGAAAAGTATTAAAGCTTAAAATAAAATTGGAACCGAAAATTATTCGTAACATTGAAAACAGTTTTTTTTATCTGATATAGCCACGCAGTAGGTACTCAAAAATTACCGAGGTACAAAAGGACTCGACTTTGTCAGCACCATTGTGTCACTGTAAACTGACGTACCTAAAGTACCAGTTTTATGTGTCATAATCTTCATCATCATCATCAGCCCATATACATCCCTACTTACTATGGTATAATTCGTATCGCTTTAATTATAATTAGTATGTTCTGCCCACAGTTTCGCAATATAGATGAAAAAATATATTTTATTTATTTATTTAAATTGGACTAAGGCCTAAACCCTCTCAGTTATAGAGGAGGCCCGTGCCCAGCAGTGGGACGTATATGGGCTGATGATGATGATGATGATTTATTTAAAACTTTTTTGAACACGTAAGATAAAAACTGGAGTACATTATAATATATTCAAAAATCGCGGTCTTATCGCAAAAGGCGATCACTTATAGACAACCAAGGATGGAGATGTAGATAGAGATATGAAAGGTAGGCATAAGTGCACAATGTTTATTTAACCAAAAACATATTTCTTTTCCTATACCAAAAAGTCACACAGTATCGGTTAAGTGGTTTAGACACGAAAGAGTAACAAACAAAACTCATTTTAGCATTATTAATATAAGCAATAATAAGTTATCGTTTTCGCACGTATTTTACCAATACCAATTGCTTCGACGTGTTATTTTACCCCAATGAATATTATTCAAAGGATCGTCACAAATAATCTTGTCAAGGAAAATGAATAGTATATTTAATTTACCCACCGGTTGTCAACGGGGAGATATGAATCGCTTCTAAGCAGGTGCTATTCATCATTCGAACATTAAGGCCGGAGAATGGGGCAGGTTCGCGCAATATTACGTTTTCCCCCTTACAGTAACGTATTTGGGGCATTTCCGTACATTCAAATGGATTTTGGATGGAAGGCATTATTTTTGCATAAGTAAATACTAGTGAATATTAGTAGCTAAGTGACTAAAATGAGATCTGATAGTCCACGACACACACATACACTCCTACACTCGTTACTTAAGTATTTTATAGACCTATTGTAAATTTTAATTTTATTCTTTATCATCAGCCTATATACGTCCCACTGCTGGGCACGTGCCTCCTCTACAACTGAGAGGGTTTAGGCCTTAGTCCACCACGCTGGCCTAGTGCGGTTCGGCGGACTCCACACCTAAGAAATTCCTAAGAACTTTTAGGTGTGCAGGTTTCATCACGATGTTTCCTTTACCGTTAAAGTACGTCATAATTCTTTGTGAACAGTTCGAAAAGTCAGAGGTGTGTGCCTGGGGTTTGAACCCGCGACCGTCGAGATTCTCGACCACATGCCTAAACCTCGAGGCCATCACGACTCTAATGAATTAATAATTTTATTATGATTGTTCAATTTCATTTGTAATATTTTCTAAAGAACTACACTGTAGAACTGTACGAGTACAGTGTACGTGTAATACTAACTTATTAGAAGGTCTCAACCCTGATCTCGTATATTGTAGTCACTTGTTGAATAAAGATTTTATTATTAAAGTGCAATCAAAATTAAGTTTTCATATCTGTAACATTTAGAAACAATTATGCTGACATATTGTTGCTTCATCATCAGCCCAAATACGTCCCACTGCTGGGCACGGGTCTCCTCTACAACTGAGAGGGTTTAGGCCCCAGTCCACCACGCTGGCCTAGTGCGGGTTGGCGGACTACACACCTAAGAAATTCCTAAGAACTTTTAGGTGTGCAGGTTTTATCACGATGTTTTCCTTCACCGTTAAAGCAATTGATAATTCATTGTGATAACACACATAACTTCGAAAAGTCAGAGGTGTGTGTCTGGGGTTTGAACCTGCGACCGCCGAAATTTTCGACCGCGCGCCTAAACCTCGAGGCCATCACTGCTTGCTTATTTGATATCATTATCAGCCAATATACGTCCCACTACTGGGCACGGACCTCCTCTATAACTGAGAGGGTTTAGACCTTAGTCAACCACGCCGGCCTAGTAGACTAAACACTTAAGAAATTCCTAAGAACTTTTAGGTAAGCAGGTTTCCTCACGATGTTTTCCTTCACCGTTAAAGTACGGAATTCATTGTGAATACACACAATTATCGGATATACAGACGCCCTATTGTGAAATTATTTGACTCTTATTGAGTTGACACTCTAATTCGACCGCACTCCACTCACCATCAAGCCTTCCTAGTTGATTACAAAAAAAAGCTGATTATTTTTATTGGTACTTTAGCATACGACTGCGTTGAATTCTGGACTGGTTGGAACTTGGACTTTTTTATGGGAAAGGAGGCGAACGAGCTAGTGAGCCACCTGATGTTAAGTGGTCAACACCGCCCATGGACACCCACAATACCAGAGGAATCATCGGTGCGTTTAAGGAAATCACAAGCTCTTTTTTTAAAGTCCCTAAGTCGTATGCATTTGGAAATACCGCCGAGGAAAGCTAATTCCACAAAGATGTTCTGCGAGGAAGGAAAAACCTTTTGAACCGCACTTTTGAGGAACGCCATTCATCCAGATGGTAGGGAATGAACTTCAATTTCTGGCGTGTGGTGCGGTAGTGAAATTCAGCACCAGGTATTCGTCCGAAAAAACGTTCCTGGACTCCAAATATTATTAGTTAAATACAAAAATCAGGATGATCAGGATTCTGACAAACCGGTTTTCGGTTTTTTAAAGTTAGGGTTCGGCAACTCTTATTAAATCGAATTTCAGAAGCATCTTAGTATGTATATAAATAAATAAATAAATACACCCAACAGGTGACTGTTGACTATGTATGTGAACTATGTATGTGAACATAGTTCTGACCCCACACTAGGATACAAGTCCTGTGTCGTAGATTTCAGAAGCTACGAGAGACTTTTCGGTCTCACAAACACCCAGACCCGAAACAAATATTTGTGGATCACACAAACATTTGTCTCGGTGCGGGGATCGAACCCGCAGCCTCTCGTTTCGCAAGCTGGTGTCTAGCCAACTGCGCCACGCACGCATATGTATGTATAGTTGTGTATTTATATATAGTATTTATGTATATAGGTCTATTGTTTATTTATTTAAATATACGAGTATATGTATTATTAGCATCGAATTAGTCAGAGGGGGTGTGGCTTCATGGTCTAGCGACAGTGGCATGATCGATGACGTCACAGAACTGGCGCAGGAGGGGCGCCGTTACTAGTGGTGACTACGCGCAGACTATCGCCACTTTGGCGGGGACACTCACAGCGTTCACATCTTTAGGGAAACTCTTGTCGGTTCATGATAGAATAATTTAAATTATATTTGATTTACTGTGTGATAATACTTACCATAGAATTATAAATTATAATAAATAATAACTAGAAATATATTATTTTGTTGTTGTGATTATTTTTTTAATTAATAGTAGAAGTTATTTCTAAAAGTATATTTTGTGTCATCTATATGCACCTTCAAGTATCTCTGCACCACCCTAAGGTTGACTGATAGATAATGCCCTAGGCATTAAGCCCGCCTTTATACATTGTTATGTATATAAAGCATAAATAAATAAATAAAAATAAAATACGTCGCAAACACGAGTTAAAACAGATTGAATATATCGCAGTAAAATTATTCCGACATTAACACGATGTAATTATAAGCACATTTAGTGGAACACGTTTGTTAGAATTAATTATGACATCTCTGACATTACAGTTAATGTTGCTTTAAACATACATATATAATATCTTATTATGTAATAAATTAGTATAACTCATACATATTCTATACCTACTATCAAGCTTGTACCCCCAAAGGGATTGCAGATATTCATTTTTGCATCCACTTTTAGTCAGCTATGTTTTTGTATCCCACGTAATAGGAAGTGAGTCTATTGTTGTTGAATGTTCATAGGGTTATTTCTAAATCCCTTTCTAATACTGACATATTGTAACATGAAAACTCATTACCAATTGGTCGCATCCAGGTTTTTTCAATGTCAAAATATCGCCTAACGGTTTATTAACCGTGATATACATATTTACCATCAGAGTATCGACTGGAAAAAAGCTATCATACGATTCAAGTTAATCATTCAATATAATCATTTTGTTTTGGCACCTTTTTGTGTGTCATCGACTGCCTCGTGGTCTCGCGGCATGACCATGTGCCTTACGATCTAGAGGACCCGGTTTCGATTCCCGGGTCGAGCAGTGTTATAAGGCTTTTCCATTAGGAAATTCTTAGTAGCAGCACGGAATCTGAAACTGTGCCTGAGTAACGAAATCGTCTCCACTCCTATTACGTTGGACGAAAACAAAATTGGCGAAATGTGGATATTGCGATACCTCTGTCTACCCTTTTGGGGAATACATGCGTGAGTATATATGTAAAGAAAATATATTTCCTTTATTTTATTGTTCTTAATTATCTAGTAAAAACCTATGTTACACAAATGTTGACATAGATGGCGCAGTATGTACGCAATACGATTAATATAAATTATTATCTGTGGTGAAGAGCAGTGATGGCCTCGAGGTTTAGGCGCGCGGTCGAGAATTTCGGCGGTCGCAGTTCAAACCCCAGGCACACACGTCTGACTTTCGAAGTTATGTGTGTATTCACAATGAATCATCACTTGCTTTCACGGTGAAGGAAAACATCGTGATAAAACCTGCACACCTAAAAAGTTCTTAGGAATTTCTTAGGTGTGTAGTCCGCCAACCCGCACTAGGCCAGCGTGGTGGATTGAGGCCTGAACCCTCTCAGTTGTTGAGGAGGCCCGTGCCCAGCAGTGGGACGTATTTGGGCTGATGATGATGAGTAGTTATGCTAAAGAAAAGGATTATAAATCTGTCAAAAACAAAGAACACGTAAAATTTGCGACACAGTGCTGAAAATTAAGGAGCATTTAAAAAAGGGAATTTGGAATCCAAATAATACACTTTAATCGTCGTTTCTTTGTTTTTACAGGTAAGATATAATATTGTTGTTGGTAAATAAGTGTAGATGTTGCGTTTTGTCCTAAAATAAAACTTTGTTTTTACAGAGCAACACGTGGTTATTATTTGGCCGGTATTCCCAACTAACACATTATATATATAGTATGTATGTATGTATGCTTAACACATAGGGGTATCGTATTCAAATTGTGGTAATCTCTATACGATAGGAATATCCTGTACAACATATTTTTAGAATTAATGGAACATATTTTTGTTTTTATGAATGAGCGTGTGTGTAACTAATTTGATAAGCACACAGAACAGAGCTGGGGGTGTGAGTTTAATGTTTTGTCAGAAATAACAAATGAATATTCCCTGTATTGACATTAATGGAGTAATTGTTCCCAATGAGGTTGAAGGGTGAAATTTTGTTTTAACGTGAAACTTCATACCCCATTAAAACCTTGTTTAAAAATAGATTTGGGGTAAATTATTGTTGTATAAATTTTTAAACAGAGTACATTTGCAATATACTTATATGTCAAGCAGTGATGGCCTCGAGGTTTAGGCGCGCGGTCGAGAATTTCGGCGGTCGCAGGTTCAAACCCCAGGCACACACCTCTGACTTTTCGAAGTTATGTGTGTATTCACAATGAATTATGACTTGCTTTAACGGTGAAGGAAAACATCGTGATAAAACCTGCACACCTAAAAGTTCTTAGGAATTTCTTAGGTGTGTAGTCCGCCAACCCGCACTAGGCCAGCGTGGTGGACTAAGGCCTAAACCCTCTCAGTTGTAGAGGAGGCCCGTGCCCAGCAGTGGGACGTATTTGGGCTGATGACGTTATATGTCAATATATCGTCTACCGAGTTAATCAGCAACGCGTCTTCTTTACCTTTTTATGTACAGAGAAGATTTTTATAAGCCTAATTTCAGTGTTGTGAGGATCGGAAAAATTGTACGTCTTATGCTTCTCAATGCCGATGTTGCTAGCATACCAATAATAACCTCTTAAGTGTAATCTCCACGTATAAGATCGTTGTATGTTCACAGCACGGGATCATAATCATCATCATCATCATCATCATCAGCTCATATATGTCCCACAGCTGGGCACGGCCCTTCTCTATAACTGAGACGATAATATAATTAATCACGTGATAATGCCTTAGGCATTAAGTCCACCTATACATAATACATGTATAAAGTGTAAATAAATAAATAAATAATTTACGTCAATTTCGTACATTTCTATCGATTTCGTTTGTACAATTTTTTATTGGAATAGTTCGGAGCTCTTATGGGAACATGCTATAATTAATTTCAAAGCAGCTACTCCTTTTCCTACCCCTGCATTCTTCGCCTTACTTCCTATTTATAGCTTTCTGTTGGCAAATGTTCAGCATCTTTGTGTAAATATTCAATTGGACAGTATACAATGCCAAGTTGTAATGAGTGTCATCGGCAAGCAAGCATAAGGCACGCTTCGATGGTCGCGCACGTGCAACCTATGGCTTAAGTTCGTATAAAAATGATATTTTAAAGTAGGAAAGTTGGAGATATTCTACTTCAGAAAATGCATTTTTACAAGGGAGCTTGTCTGTGGCTGCGTTTCGCCAACGGTAAGTTATTTTCTTTAAAGCAGACTTTAAGTAGCTTCACTATCTATATGTATAGACTCTTTAAAATTATTTTTTACCTACAATTTTTGACAAAGAAATGGAAAATAAAAAAAAGGTCTTTACAATTTTGAGTTCCGTTATGTAGTTTTTAATGTTGGATTTTTTGATACGCCATTGCTATTTTCATTGATTGTCTACGTCATCATAATCATCAGCCCACGCCTAAGAAATTTCTAAGAACTATTTAAGTGTGCAAGTTTTCTCACGATGTTTTCCTTCACCGTTAAAGTAAGTGACTATTCATTGTGAATACACACATAACTTCAAAAAGGCATAATGTGTGTGTCTGGGGTTTGAACTCGGGACCGCCGAGATTCTTGAGCGCGCGTCTTAACGTTGAGTCCATCAGTACTTTATTTTGTCTAAGTGAGACATTTAATTTATATTACCGTTTTTTAAGCTCCCTTTAATATTTCCCTTTGAAGTGTTATATTGTTAAGAGTAAGGTTTCATAAATGGCCCCAAGCGCACGGATTTAGCTATTCCAATTCCGTGAAAATGATACTCTGTTTTCATTCATCATAAAGTCCCTTAGAACTCTATTTTCGTACACGATCCAAATAAATTGCTCGCCGCGAAAACACCAACACTCGCAACATAAAATATGTAAGGTATAATACCGAAAAAATACGACGGGGTAACATTAAGCGTTAACCCTCAAACGCTGACACGGGGCTTTTGCGGCCCCTTATGACAAATATGGCGTAACGTGTTAAATTCGTGTCGCGCCCGATCTCCGGTGACAGCGACCCTCCCGGCTTGATTGCTGAGCCTATGAAATGTTTATTCTTTGCGTATTTCAGCTTTGTCGACGTAACGGCATCGTCAAATTGCCGGGTTAACCCTGTGAGTGGTAAAAACTTGACCTTTGCCGTGATGAGACGCTTTGCGGTGCCTTTTCGACCGTTGATTAATTTGCGACCGCAAAGCTGTTATTGTTGTTGTTGTGTTAATTTTTTTAGGGGTTTTTTTTATTGTAATGCGTTGTGGGGGTTTGCTTGGAGTCCCTTTTAAAGGGTGACTATAGGTTATATGTATTTTTCCAACACTCCTTTATTTGTCTTTCTGATTAACCTCGTTGCGGGATTATGACAAATTTAGTTAGATTCGCTGGGCTTCATTGCTCGGTATCAATACTGTGCGTGCCGCTGTTGATTCTGGAGCACAGGAGTTACAGTGGCGGGTGTGTGGTGTGATAGCGCCAATATATGTATTTTTATTTTTAAGCGACAACTTTGTGGGTTCCGCGCCACAATTGTCGTGCGATCGGTACTAGGTTCGATTTCTGGAAGTGTCAAGTGTTAGCGGGCTTTCGGATCGTGTTCCCTTTGTATATTTCTACAGGAATGCAGGTGCAGGAAATGAATAATAAGCTCGCATCTCACTTCGTTGATCTCTATAGGCGACTGAAAGTAAGAATAATGTTATACAGGATGTATTCAGACCGTGATCGGAAACTAAGGCAGGTAATAGCTAAGGTGATTACAAACCCCCCTGGCGTTAAAGAAAATCTCGCCAAGAAATAAAAACTTTCACGTTTTCCTAACAACCACATACATTTTATACTTATTTATCCTCTTCATGCATGCACGTTGGTTTCGAGGACTTTTTATTTTATTCTGTATTCATATATTGTGGCCTAAACCCTCTCAGTTGTAGAGGAGGCCCGAGCCCAGCAGTAGGACGTATATGGGTTGATGATGATGATGATGATGATTCGTATAATATTGAGGTTGCTAGAAACATCCAGATCAAGAAATATTATTAGTAAAAATCTATGCGCGGGAATAAAATCCGATAATTTTTCATTCAACCAACCAACCGCCATCAATCCGCATATCAATGATATACATATATAACCTTAGGACGGTATCGAATCATCGAGTTCGTAATTGCTTGGTCAGACGCGGCGGGCCCGACTCGGACACTCGTCACAAGTGGCCATTTGTCTCCGTTGGCACGACGCCAGGGGACCTCAAGCTGAGACAGTCGCGAGAACAAATCCACCATTTTTTTACTGGCATAACACTGCACCAGATGGTATGCGCTTTGTTGTCCAAATAGAGCGTTTGACAGGCGTGGAGCAGTTGGCTAGAAACCAACTTGGCTCCAACAACCAGCTTGACAAATTTGTGTGGTTGTGAGGCCGAAAAGTGTCTAGAAGTTTCTAATACCCACAACATAAGTCTTGTGTATGTGATAAGAACTATGCATGAAAAAATGTAAATAATGACAATTGAAAATAGTGTAAATACATACATACATAACCTCGCGCCTGTATTCCGCGAAGGGGTAGGCAGAGGTGCATTTCTGCACCCACATTTCGTCATGTATCAGTCCCACGTAATAGGGGGCGAGCCTATTGCCTTTTTTCAGGCACAATTCCAGACTCCGTGCTGCTACTGAGAAATTCCTAATGGAAAAACCCAATAACACTGCCCGACTCGGGAATCGAACCCAGAACCTCTGCACGCACGGCATATACTTGCGCCGCGAGTCCACGATTATCGTCATTATTTTAGGCGTGAATGCGTAACCGAATGTTTACGTTTATGATATACGAAGCTGTGGGGCCTGGCTACGTCTGCGCGTATATGAATTTTATTAAATTAAGTACCTGTCCTTTCCATCTCCATATCAAAAATCATTCAAATCGTTCCAGCAGTTTAGGCGCGGAAGCGTAACAGACAGAGTTTCTTTCGCATTTATTATACTCGTTTGGATAGGTTTATCTGACATTTAGCTTTTTTAGTTCCATAATCTTTAAACTTAGAGAGTGCCAGTGCCTAGCAATTGATGTATGTATTTGGACACCCTCAACATCATCACCAGCCTCTCCATTGCTGGACATAGGCCTCTCCTATGGCACGCCACTGGGCACGATCTTCGGCCCACCTCATCCAACCTCTGCCAGCCACCTCGCGGATATCGTCACCCCACTAAGCCAGAGGGCGTCCTACACTACGAGTCGTGGTCTTCACTCCAGAAGACGTTTCCCTCAACGACCATCAGATGTGACAGATGCAACCTGCCCACTGCCACTTCAGCTCGCACCCTCAACATAAAGAGTTTAATTGTTTTCTAATTAAAAATAAATTGATTGATCGGAACTTTCAATATGCTCTAAGTCTCGTGTTTGAATATGGAATAGAGCACTGTCCGTCAGCATGGCGCAATCAGTTCGAGTTATTACAGAGGCTCGGAGGGCGAGTTCCGTTCACAATTTATTTCCCTCAGTCCGCCGACGTTAGTGACAACATATGGGGTCGTTCTACCTCGCGCATGGTGTGGGCGGGAGCGATCTTATTTTTTTCTTTGTGTATTGACGTCATTAACCAAGATGTTCTGTTTTCATCCTCCGTGACACAGTAGGATGAATACTCTGTCAAACGCGGAGAGCGAGTTTTTTTTTGGTGGAGCCTTTTTTTTACAATGTAGGTATTTTTACAAATATGTACGTACATTGTGAGACGATTTTTTTTACTGTTTACTGGGTCAGAACAGCCAGTGGGTATGGCGTAACTGTTACGCGTGTTAATTATCTTTTATGAAAAGAATTTTTCACGCCTTACGTGCACAGCATATTACCTGTTAATTAATCAAGTCATGTTTTTTTTTCACATTGATTCATCATCAGCCCATCACATGTATACTTTAGCAAGTAGCCAAGCTAAGACCGAATTCTCTTAATTGTACCTAACGGCGTAAAACCATATACTGAGAGCTAAATCATCGCTCTTGCATAAACAAGAATGACTCACGGGCGGTCGCCCCACTCCAGTGTCTATAAAAATACGCCCGTTGCAGCGGAGCGAAGCATTCATCGGTCTACGCGCGTACAGCAAACATCCGATTTATTGGGAAATAAAAGGAACTTTGATTGAAGTTGATTGTTAAAATTACTTTTCAAACAGGATCCTCCAGTAATAACGATGTCTCTGCTATTCATAACGATACAGGACTATCTGCCTCGTCAGTAATTATGAAAGTTTACTAAAGAAAACTCAAAGTATGAGTTATCACCATAAACCAACAGTTGGGACGTCGGCAATGTGACGTCACACATCTTAAAGACACTTCGAAGCCTCACCTGCTCCGACATACCTATTCTACAAAAAGACGTATGTATATAGGCTTACACACGGTTCATAATTTGCTCGTTCAAATCGCTCCTCTACTCGCTGTCGCTTCCAATGTATCCCCGGCCCGCCATTTTTCAAGACTGTCGCTGAACGAAAAGTATAAAAACACATAGAGTTTTCTTCGCGATTCCGCCGAGCCTTTGTTTTACTTTATCAATTTCAATTCGCCTTTGTATTTACTACAAAGGTTTATTTTCAGCTGATTGATGTGCGTAAAAGGTAACAGGTAAAAGTAGGTGCTTATTATAGTCTGTCATTTAAATGATAGTACCTGGATGACCGAGCTTTGCTCGGATTTTTTATTTTTAAATTGTGTTTTTTGGAAATTATATTTAAGTACGAATTACTAATAAATTGATGAAATATGAATAATGTTACTTAACAGCGCCATCTGCGGTTGTGTCGTTAAAGCAATTGGTTGCTCACAAAAAATAGTATTATTATTCGCCAATTCGCCAATAGATGTCAGGAAGAGTCTACTCAAACGCCTCCTTTTTGTTATTTTTCTTCCAAATGACATTTTTTAAAAATGATTCCTAGCTAGATCGATTTATCGCCCCCGAAACCCACTATATACTAAATTTTATGAAAATCGTTGGAGCCGATTCCGAGATTCCAATTATATATATACAAGAATTGCTCATTTAAAGATATAAGATATTTAATAAGCCTGAAGAAGCATCATATGATCGATTCATAAGTTTGAATCGGGCAAAGTCTTAATGGGTTTTTCCTTAATGAAATTCTTAGTTACTTGGAATCAGTAAATACGTCATTAGCTGGTCGAAATACACCTTTGACTGCTTTATCGGATTTCTCGCCGGCATCTATAATATTATTGTATTTCAAGTAATAATTTATTTTGATAAAAGACTTAAAGTTACTTTACTCTTCAAGAGGTAGATTTTAGTCTACGTTGCTGACTTACGTACTTAATACTTACTTACTTACTTAATAACCCTTAAATCGAGTGAGCACTGTTTGTCAGCGACAAGTTTTGGTATAGGTTTATAGTTTAAAACCCAGGACAGACATCGGGGTTCCTCTGGTTTTTTAATAATTTATTAAGTTTTTCTGTGCGTAATGAATAAGTTTATCTAAGCATTCCGAATGTTTGTATTAAACGGAGACAAACTTATAAATAATTTATGTATATCGCCTATAATATATAAATAAAGAGAAAAAAGTCTGTCTCAATGATTTTATGAGTTATTGGAAGTGTTTGATTTCTAGTAATATCAATAAACCCGTTACCAGATTATCAGTCCGTCTCCGTAACGATCTTTTTATTCTGAGCGTTCGTGGAGCAGTTAGCTAAAAGCGAGACTTCGCCTTTAAACAAGAAATCGCCTGTTCGATCCCTTTATGAAAAATATTTTTGTTTCTGGTTTAGTTGTTTGTGTGACTGAAATGCATGAAGTAGATTCTAGTGTATGTGTAACTGTTGAGGATTACTTACATTATATAGATATATTCACTTAAAATATTATTAGAGAAGTCAAATAAAAACCACATTGAGGATATAATTTAAATATTTATTTCCGCAATGTCACTTGAAACAACAGAAGAGCGAGCGACGCGGTCCCCGTGGACTCGCTGAGGACCCCGGCGCGGCTCCATAAACTATATGCGTTAGAAAACAATTTCAACATTTTCTACATCATTTACACTTTATTATGTACAGATAAACGTATTTACACTAAACACTAGTATGTATAACATACGGAAAGCGAAATATATTACATATAGCAAAGTCCTCTGAGACACCACATTGCGCTCAGTTGTACACGTAGTAATGACATTTTTGTTAGAATTTTTTATTCCTCCCCCTCCGATGGGTTCCGAAGAGGATCCGCGCGAATGCCTGGCGAAAATCGGGACTGAAGATTGTATAGATGACAGGGTTAAGCGTGGAGTTAAAGTAGCCGAGCCATAAGAAGAAACTAGCAAGATAGTCACTGATCACACAAGTTTGACATATTGGCATCACGAGAGCCATTATAAAGAACGGCAGCCAACAGAACACGAACGCTCCAGTGATTATTGCGAGTGTCTTGGCTGCTTTCCTTTCTCTCTTAGCTTCCAAGGATTCCTTCTTCTCTCTGTGGGTAGGGGCTGCAACTATCGATCTCTCTGGTTTTGAACCATTCGTAACGGTCGAGGAAGACTTTTCTGGGGATACTGAAGGAGCCTTTTCATTGATGGTGAACGCTGTGGTTCTTGGCTCCTCGTCTAAGGTATCCACGGTGGAGGTACTCTGGCCTTCAGTCAGCAACAATGACGCCGCGAGTGTCTCCGCCCTGGTTCTTTGATTGCATTTCTTCAAGTTAAGGAATCTTTTCTTTACAAATCGTCTGTCGCGTGCTGATTGCACAGGGCGGCCTGTGGGAGGAGCACCGTCTGCTGACGTAGGACGTGGGGGAGGCGCTTCTCTCCTCCGCCTGATACGTCTTCGCGCAGTCTGGAAGATTTTCCAATACAAGATAAGGATAACAGCGAGTGGCACATAGAATGTTGAGCAAGTAGCAAAGATCTGGTAAGCCAAGTCTTGGCTGACGAGGCACTTCTGTTGCTGCGTGATTCGAGCGAGGTAATCTGGATCCTTCCACCCGAGCTGGGGCGCCAAGGACACGACCAATGCCGCAGCCCACACTAGGAAGATCATGGTGAAGATTCTTCGTTCGTTGCGTATGTGGATGTAGTCTACGTTAGTGACGGCCCAATACCTAGAACAATAGGATCTGTTTAAGAAAAAAATATAGCGGACACATTTGGCTCTTTTGCTAATGGTGATTTTTATAGTCTAAGGTCTATAAATTAAAATAGAAGATCACACAATTATTTTTCCTGCAATCAATGTAAAGGACCTTAGCATTGCTCTTTCGGCCAAATGGCAAATGGTGGCCAGAGGTTTGGACTTCTAATCTTAAGAAAGATTTTTTTAGTATTCCTACTTTTTCCTTCAGTCATCTTCAAAGATCTATTACACACCTACTTCTATTCAACCAAACGCGAAACGATGAGCTGACAGGTCATACGCTTAAAAGTGGTAGACATAATGTATATTTTCGATGATTGAGGAATTACATAAGGAATCATTTCTTAAGTCACTGTCGAAAAATATAAGGAATATTGACTAACCTATCGGTTGCGATGGCCACGAGGTGGAGAATGGACGCAGAGCTACAGAGCACGTCGCTTGAAGTCCACATGTCGCAAAGCTCTGGACCTAGAATCCAGCCTTGACTGACCTGAAAAAAAATATGGATGATTATCTAAGTCGCCAAATTAAAGATACGTATGGTACATTCGATGTATCGTTGAATGTCAGTTATTAATTAATCTTATTTTAACTAACTTATTTTATTATCCTGATATTTATTCCGACCTGTGATTGTTGCGAGAGGGTGATTGCTACTACGATTTAATGCACCAGTTATACGATTTACCCTATTTTACTCTGGATTTTTCAGTATCAATATTCAGATTTGGAAAAAAATGTTAATTCAAGGTACGACAACACAAAGTTTGTTATAATGGTCTAAAATTTCCTACATTTCGAATGACATTTTGAAATCATAATTTCAGAACAATTATTCGAATACTTTTTTTAAAAATGTCAAAACATTATTACATTCATTTAATAATTTACAAGCAGGCCGGAGAAATATGAGTGGTAATTCGGCACTTAACCTTTGTATTTAATAAGGATTGTCTGATATGAAATGGCGACGCGTACCTCGGCATTCTGCGCTCGCACGTTGTAAACTTAGTACAAGCGTTAATATACCAAAGGATGTTGTCGGTTAGTAGTGATGAGCTGAATATCGATAATGTAGCCTCATTAGCTTTAAATATATAATGTGATTTAAAGTTTTTCATTATTTTGTCATGGTCCGAAATGAAAAGGGAACATCCAGTACCAAAAAATCCGGCATAAAATTGTGTATTTATAATTCGATATTCAGTTTCGACTCCGCCTTTCCTTCAGGCGCAAAAGGGTGCAAACAATAATGGTCACTATTTGGATTATGTTGACTTAAAGTAAAAAAAAACCCTTAATACTTTTTCTGGTATAACTCGGAGAGCACAAACTTTTGGTGATCGAAGTGCACTGTTTGTCATTAGATCTATCCAAGATCCTTGACCTTGATATAAATAAATTGAAAAAAAATAATACAATTTAAAACTATTAATGAGGTGCATGTCAAAACAGATGTTTTTACAAGCAATCGGAGTGAGCTCGCAAAATGTTTGTTATATTTATGTTATACCTAATTTAATTGTGTTAGCTTAATTTATTAGTAGTAGTGTGATTGTTATTATGTTTTGTTTTGTTTTATTTTGTATAAATTTGTGTTATAGTCCCGCCAGTTCGAATTGGGTACCTAAACCTGTAATGACTGTGTGTGTTGAATTAATAAATAAAATAAATAAAAATAAACAACTTATATCTTTGTTTCCTATCGACGTCAAGTTACAACACGTCTTCTCAACCCTAATTGTACGAAGGGTTACTACCTCCATAGGCGTTGATGCTTATGTTCTAGTAAACTGAGTACGGCGTGATGAATTGTTGAATTACTGTGAGAGCTCCGACGCTCTTGCGTACAGCACTTATGGTTTATAAACTGCTTTGTTTGCAAGACACTTGTATATTATGTCGTCAGTGTTTCGGCGTGAGCCAACGTCTTTGTCGAGACCACGGCTCTGTGTATTTTCAGATGTAATGCCATTCTTAAACGATAAAGATGTCATTATTTTCCTAGTATTTTTATAGACAAATGAAAATTTAACCACTGGTAGGTGAAACGTAGTCCAAAAAAGTGTCAAGTGGCTGCAGAGGACAAAACAATAGAATATAAACTGACTGGTGTGACTTCGAAACGTGCAATCCTTTGTATTCCCTGCCCATGTTACTTTTAAAACCATAAAACATCTTTATTGGATTAAATTATCAATTACACGAAAGATTAGTATTCTTCTATTGTTGATAAAAAAAAAATCGACTGGTCAGAAAAAATCAATTACCTTTTCATTGACTTTACATTCAGTATTCTATGCACCAACCATTATGTATTCTTATTTTATACCGTGTCTTAATCTATGATGTATTAAAATTATCATCATCATCATCAGCCCATATACATCCCACTGCTGGGCACGAACCTCCTCTACAACTGAGAGGGTTTAGGCCTTAGTCCACCTAAGTAATTCCTAAGAACTTTTAGGTGTGCAGATTTCATCACGATGTTTTCCGTCACCGTTGAAGTACGTGCTAATTCATTGTGAGTACTATAATAGTATTAAAATTATAATGTGCATTATTACCTCATACACAGCGCCCAATGGCATGACCAGGCAGGCAACCATCAAGTCTGCGACCGCCAGCGAGGCAACCAGATAGTTGGCCACGTTCTGGAGATTCCTCTCGATTATAATAGCTGCTATCACAAATACATTACCTGTGGACAAATTATGTACATGTTAATTCTCCACAGCGATAACAGGTTCTGAAGCGGCAATAGCTTTGCCGATTCAAAAACACTTGTAAAAGTCTATATGAATAAAGATAATTTTGACTTCGACATTCCATCCATCCATCGGCCAAAAGAGGTCCACTGCTGAACATAGGCCTCTCCTCCTCCAGAAGTCATTACTTCCACAGGGACTTTAATACGAAAGTATGTCTACTTTTCTGTTTTTAATATCATGTTTTATGGAAACATTATCATCATCATCAGCCCATATACGTCCCACTGCTGGGCACGGGCCTCCTCTACAACTGAGAGGGTTTAGGCCTTAGTCCACCACGCTGGCCTAGTGCGGGTTGGTGGACTACACACCTAAGAAATTCCTAAGAACTTTTAGGTGTGCAGGTTTTATCACGATGTTTTCCTTCACCGTTAAAGCAAGTGATAATTCATTGTGAATACACACATAACTTCGAAAAGTCAGAGGTGTGTGCCTGGGGTTTGAACCTGCGACCGCCGAAATTCTCCACCGCGCGCCTAAACCTCAAGGCCATCACTGCTTTCCTACAATTATACCAAAACATTATACCAATTTTGATGAATTTAGATATAGGTGGACTCCTACAGATAGACGCAAGCTATTTTTCCATTAAGAAAAGCTTGTTTGGTATCTTTCTTTACTCCCACAGCCTGGTTCGTATCTTTATTTATAAAAAAATGAATTATCAATAACGAATTTTTCCATTTCACAAACCCTACGCAAACAATGGTTGGCACAATCCAAAATTTACATCAAAGTCAAATATTTAGCCCTAATAAATTTACTAGACATGTTTATGACATTTATTTGTGTCCTAAATCTAAATCCGTCGCTGCATGTGACGCGTCGGCCATTTTGGATGTCAAATATGTGTGCAAAATTAATGGCGGTGATATAATACCTATTTACCTTGTGAAATATAAATTGTAAGTCGTGATGGCCTCGAGGTTTAGGCACGCGGTCGAGAATCTCGACGGTCGCGGGTACAAACCCCAAGCACAATCCTCTGACTTTTCGAAGTTATGTGTGTATTGCCAAAGAATTATCACGTACTTTAACGGTGAAGGAAAACATCGTGATGAAACCTGCACACCTAAAAATTCTTAGGAATTACTTAGGTGTGTAGTCCACCAACCAGCACTAGGCCAGCGTGGTGGACTAAGGCCTAACACCCTCTCAGTTGTAGAGGAGGCTCGTGCCCAGAAGTGGGACGTATATGGGCTGTTGATGATGAAATATGAATAAAAATTTCAGGTCGCGAAACTTAAATCGAGATTGCATAAAGTGAATGGGACATGTGGATGCTGTAGAGTTCATATTGGATTTGAAAAAAATGGAAGTGAAACAATTACCCAAGTGATTTTATAAATGAGAGTTCGGAAGTTTGTTATTAAACGTAAATAAGCTGAACAAATTGGAATTGAATTTGGTAAAGTACGAAGATATTTTTTAATGTAATATGCATTTAGAATCGAGAGGTAAAATTCATCAGCCCATATCACTGCTGGGCACGGGCCTCCTCTACAACTGAGAGGGTTTAGCCCATAGTACACCACGCTGGCCTAGTGCGGGTTGGTGGTCTACACACCTAAGCAATTCATGATAATTTTTAGGTGTGCAGGTTTCCTCACGATGTTTTCCTCCACCGTTAAAGTGCGTGATAATTCATTGTGAATACACACATAACTTCGAAAAGTCAGAGGTGTGTGTCTGGAATATTAACCGCGACCGTCGAGATTTTCGACCGCGCACCTAAGCCTCGAGGCCATCACTACTTCGAGGTATAAGTGCGGGGCGCTAATAAGAAGTTCGAAATATAATCCCGTGTCGGAAAATGTGTTAATATAATTTTCTGTTACAAAATAAGCATTTGTCCGAATACGGTAATAGACTCGCCTACCATTACTTGGGACTTAAGTCATACTTGGTGAGACCTTTGTTTCGGACTACATACACTTCTAGCAACCTCTTTGACGATACAAGCGTGCATATACATATGATATACATATGTATATAGCCCTCCTCACCGATTTCGGACGGCGAACCTAATTACAATCTACGATCATGGGACCTAATGTGGCTTGCTAAGCCGAATTTGGTTTTAAATACCCGGTTACAAGTTGAACAGTAGAGTTTAAGTAATATATTAGTATCTGATCTCAACTTTATAACAAACTATAGCTGTTAATTTCTTAAAACTTTAACATTTTAAGTATTTAAAGCTTACTAATTACTCATTTAGATGAAAATGAGTAAAATGAGTCATTTGACTGCCTCGTGGTCTCGCGGCACAAGTATGTGCCGTGCGATCTAGAGGTCCTGGGTTCGATTCCCGGGTCGGGCAAAGTGTTATTGGGTTTTTCAATTAGGAAATTCTCAGTAGCAGCACGGAGTCTGGAATTGTGCCCGAAAAACGGCAATGGGCTCGCCCCCTATTACGTGGGACTGGTACAAAACCTGGCGAAATGTGGGTGCAGAAATGCACCTCTGCCTACCCTTTCGGGGAATACAGGCGTGAGTTTATGTATGTATGTATGTAATTACTCATTTATTTTTTTATCTGTCAATGACATTTCTGCTAAAAGCAACACTGCGCGAAAAAGTTAATCTGTTTCATTTAAAAATGGCGGCCGGCCGATAATGTGAAACTGTCAAACACATGTCTCCGAAAAAAAAGCGCAATAAATCAAAAAAGTGTGGATCTAATAAATCATCCCTTATAATAACAGTGTGGGCAACTTTTAATTTTTCGCCTTGCAAAATTCTTATAACTTCTGTGTTTAAAAAAGATTTTTTCCCTTTGTCCACACCCTTAGATAAGGATTTTGTTCAAGTTATAGAAAAAAGTTTTTATTTCGTCGCCCTTCGAACTTTATTTGGCTGTAAAGGTGCCGTGTTTGCTTTACGATTTTTTTAGGATCTTGAGAAAATAGTAAAAAGTTAGTGTCAAAGAAAAGGTACTGCCAAATTGGTACTTAGTTTTTTATTTCAAGTTCTAGCAAAAGGTTTTGTGATATAATGATAATATATTTTATATTTTTTTCTTCTGCGAGGTATGGACTAGACAATTGGGCTTTCGTCTGTTTATCCCTTCGGACAGAGTCAGTGGCGAAATGAGACGCCGTGGGTTCGATCCTCGCACCGAGACAAATGTTTATGTGATCCACAATATAGTTTCGGGTTTGGGTATTTTTGAGACAGAAATGTCTCGCCTAGTTTCTGATACCCACGACACAAGACTCAAGTGTGGGGTCAAAACTATCTATGTAACTGTTGGGTGTATTTATTTATTTATTTCCCTCACGGAACGAAATATACTAACAGCATTGTTCTCTCACAGGCAGTTTCCGCTTCCTTATTCAATTATAACAAATCTAACCACTTCAAAAGATTTCATTCCTACAAATATTCAAGTGATTCAATGTTCAAAAATATGAAGCAAAGCGGGCGCATAAGAACACGTCACACCCGATCGTTTGTAGTTGTGACGTAATGTTTCAAACTGTTTCCAAATCGTTTCACAACTCGAAGAAGCTCTTCACGAGAGATTTAACGGGCCTTGCGCTGAAACGGCTGTTGTTCTACTGCGAGCGATTATTAAACTTATTTCAAGCGTGTTTACATTATGTTGCAATTGACTCTTTGGTCCCGATGCATAAATTGGCGCGCAATTGAGATACAGTGCAACCTTAATATAACGTACCTCAATATAACGACTTCCTCGATTTAACAAATTCTTCGTAATCCCCTTGAATTGTCCATAAGAGTCAATATAAAATATACCTTTACATTGCGAACATTCTTTGCGTACAACCTCTTTATAACGAATTTTCAACTATCAAGAAAAAGTATTCATACCTCTAATTAACGAATTTTGCCAACCCAAAACCTTTATATAAAGTTTCCACCAATAATATAACTCTTAATCTTATAATGTGATTTATGTCTCGACATGTTTCGACACGCTTTGGTTTGTAAAGTAATCATTGTTGTTTTGATGGAAAGTAATGTAAACACCTCTGCTCGTCACTATTGTTAAAGATTTAAGTTAAAATGGCTCAGAAACGTAAAAGGTGTTCCTTATCGGTCGCAGAAAAGCGATTGTTCGCTATAACAAGATAAGTACGTAATATTGAGGTGAATAAAACTATTCTTTTACCTCTTTATAACGAATTTTAGACCAATCTAACCTCAACAAACCTCAGTTCAACGAATTACTTGATATTACGAATATTTTCTTGTTCCCCTCCGATTTGTTATATCGAGGTTGCACTGTATTTTTAATTTGATTTATACGTAAAGTGCTATTGTCCTTTTCCGCTAGATTATTTTCTTTCTATTGGATGAATCAACGAATTAACGTAGTCAGTGAAATAGCGGTGCAAAAATATGTCTATGCATGCCCGATCCGGTGTGAGTATAGTTATGCTCTTTTTATTGAATTATATTTAGTAATCGTCTACGTGGACTCCAATGAGAAATAATTAATTTTTCTCCTAGGTCACACTCATAGATCACGTCTTAATAATCTCTCAGGAATCTTAAATCTTATGAACTCCATACAAATCCGTTAAACAGTTGTTGTTTCACTGAGTTACAAACATACAGACAATAAACACGAAGTATGAAATTTATATTAATACTAGCAGACCCGGCGTACTTCGTTCCGCCTAATAACCTATTCTTTAATTCATTTTTTTAGCTTAAGTTATTCCTTATTAAATCAGCTATCTGCCAGTGAAATTCCGTTAAAATTGGTTCACCCATTTCAGAGATTAGCCGGAACAAACAGACAGACAGACAAAAATTGTAAAAAACGTTATTTTGGGTATGTACCGTGTATACATTCATCAGTGGCGGTACTTCCATAGAAGCCCAAAAGTGTTACACGTTAATTGTGTAATGTCTAGTTCACAATTGTTTATTGTGGGTCAGTTTATTCTCATTTATATGTCAAATTGCTTATGTTAAATAAAAATTTAAAGCTTAATGATTATTATTCGGAATTTTGTAAGACAATTGGGCTTTTGGGCTTCTATGGAAGTACCGCCACTGACATTCATATGCATTTATTAAAAAGCGGTTATTTCAATATTACAAACAGACACTCCAATTTTATTTATTTGTATAGATGATGTTATAAGCATGACCACGACTAGGCAGTATGCGAATCTGGGGCAATAAATAATAATATCAGTAAAGTAACAATGCAGTGCGGTCCTAATAAACGGACCTCTTTTATCAGCTCGATCAGGAACTTTTGCATATGAAGTACTACTATAGTGACCAATTTTGACACGTTTTAATTCCAATCCAATCCAATCCAATCCATCAGCCAATCGAAGTCCACTGCTGGACATAGGCCTCTCCCAATGACTTCCACAGGGACCTGTTGGAAGCAGCCTGCATCCAGCGACGTCCCGCGACCTTCACCAGGTCGTCTGACCATCTTGTCGGAGGACGTCCCACGCTGCGCTTTCCGGTACGTGGCCTCCACTCGAGAACTTTTTGGCCCCATCGGCCATCAGTTCTCCGCGCTATGTGCCCGGCCCATTGCCACTTCAACTTGCTAATCCGCTGGGCTATGTCGGTTACTTTAGTTCTCCTACGGATCTCCTCATTTCTGATTCGATCTCGTAGGGAAACCCCGAGCATAGCCCTCTCCATAGCTCGTTGAGTGACTCTGAGCCGTCTAATGAGGCCCATAGTGAGAGGCCACGTCTCAGTGCCGTATGTCATCACTGGTAACACAACTATCGAAGACTTTCGTCTTCAGGCACTGAGGTATTTTGGACGAGAAGACGTCGCGTAGTTTCCCGAACGCTGCCCAACCGAGTTGGATTCGACGATTGACCTCTCTCTCGAAGTTGGACCTGCCTAACCGGACCACTTGTCCCAAATAGACATATTCGTCTACAACTTCGAGAGTCGAGCCCCCAACTGCGATCGGGGTGGGCACAACATGGACATTCGACATGATCTTCGTCTTGTCCATGTTCATTTTAAGACCCACCTGTTGAGAGACTCGATTGAGGTCTTCGAGCATAGTGCTAAGGTCTTCCAGCGATTCTGCCAAGACGACAATATCGTCGGCAAACCGAAGGTGTGTGATATACTCGCCGTTGATGTTGATGCCGAATCTTTTCCACTGCAAGAGCTTGAAGGCGTTTTCCAGCGCGGCAGTGAACAGTTTCGGAGATATGACATCTCCCTGTCTCACGCCTCTCTGTAGTGGAATAGCCTTCGTGCTCTGATCTTGTACTCGGACCGACATGGTGGCGTTGCTGTATATGCTTTTCAACACCTCGATGTACCGACAGTCAATGTGGCACCGCTGGAGAGACTCTAGCACAGCCCAGGTCTCGATCGAATCAAAGGCTTTCTCATAGTCCACAAACGCTAAACAAAGCGGCAAGTTATATTCCTCGGTTTTTTGTATAACTTGCCGAAGCGTATGGATGTGGTCTATGGTGCTAAAGCCTTTTCGGAAACCGGCTTGTTCGGGAGGCTGGAAGTCATCAAACCTGCGTTCGAGACGATTGGTGATGACCCTCGAAAACAACTTATAGACATGACTCAGGAGCGAGATGGGCCTGTAATTCTTCAGCAAAGTGTTGTCACCTTTTTTGAAGAACAGTACCACCACGCTCCTGCTCCATGCCTCTGGCGTTGAGCCCTCGAGGAGAACGGAATTGAAGAGCCTCTGAAGGACTTTAAGTACCGGCGTTCCGCCCGCTTTCAGAAGCTCTGAAGTGATTCCGTCCTCACCCGGCGCCTTGTTGTTCTTAAGTTGCTTCAGGGCCATCTCAATCTCACACAGGCTGATGTCCGGGATATCATCACTGAAGTGGCGGATCAACTCGGCTCTCGGGTCTTCGGCCGAGCTAACAGTCGGTTCGGCAACCGAGGTGTAAAGCTGTCCGTAGAACCTCTCGATCTCCCTTAACACCTCTGCCCTCGTCGACACTACGCTGCCGCCCTCCGTCTTCAGCCTAGACAACTGTCTTTGCCCAATAGACAAGTCTCTTGCAAACACTTTGGAGCCTCCGTTCCGCTCAATTGTCTCTTTAATGCTCACCGTATTGTGAGCACGGACATCGTGTCGCAAGGACTTCCAGATCCGTCTATTGAGCTGACGATATGCTTCGGCGTCCTCGGAAGACTGCAGCGCCATAGATCGACGTTCGGCCATAAGGTCAAGAGTGTGGATCGAGAGTTTTTGAGGTCTATCTCTACGGCGAGGTCTAAAATGCTTAGATCCCACCGTATGGACAGCTTCTACCAAACCACTGTTTAACTCGTCCACTGCAAGGTTTTCTTCTAGACAATCAAAGCGATTTCGAAGCTCGAGTTGAAAGCTCTCGGGGTTTTGGATATGAGCGCGAGTAGGTCGGAGCGTAGACTTCATCATGCGACGCCTTTCTAGCTGGACGTTGATATTCAATGAGCCTCTAACCATTCGGTGATCACTGCCGGTTTTCACCCTGTTGATCACAGAGACATCATTGAATATCCGTCTATTCGTCGTCAAGATGAAATCTATCTCATTTCTCGTAGAACCGTCAGGACTCAGCCAGGTCCATTTCCTGTGAGGCGGCTTCTGGAAAAAAGAGTTCATCGCGAAGAGTCCCTCTTTCTCCAGAAAGTCGGCCAGCCTCTGACCCCTGAGGTTCCGTTGCCCATGTCCAAATTGCCCCACTTTCAACTCTGCATCGCGTCTCTTGCCCAACTTTGCGTTGAAGTCCCCCATAACAACATTGAAGTAGGTTTTGGAAGTATGTATGGCCCGACTTATGTCCTCATACATCTCCTCTACTTCTTCATCTGGGTGTGTCGAGGTCGGCGCGTATACCTGTATGACCTTCAACGAATATCTTTTCGATATTCTGAGTATAAGGTACACTACCCTGCTCGACACACTTTCGATGGATACGATGTTGTTGATGAGAGACCTGTGGACGAGAAATCCGACACCTCCACGGGACTGTTGGTCGTCCCCCCGGTAGAAGAGCAGGTTACCGGACTTCAGGGTTATCGTATCCTCCCCGATTCTTCGGACTTCCGACAACCCCAGAATGTCCCAGTGTAACCCGCTCAATTCTTCTTCCAGTTCGACAATCTTCTCGTCTGTCCTCAACGTGCGTATGTTGTGTGTTACCAGGGCCAGTCGTCGTCGGGGGTGGTAGCCGGGGCCAACCCGGGGATTCTTAGCACCCCCTGCCCCGCCGTAACCATGGCCGCTACCGTAGCCAGGAATAGCGGGGCTGCCGGGGACTGGGGGCCTGGTCCTGGTTGTACTCATTGAGAGGTGATTGCCTCCCCTTCCGTGACTGCAGTATCCACTCCTACAGGCCATACTTTCCTTTCCCATATCATCCTCTACCCACACACCCTATTTCCTTTCCCCGGTTGATGACGGGCAGCAGCGTCATCAACGCGAGTCCCCTCCTGCGCTCGCCAACCCGCCTGCCAAGCGTGGCGAGTATTGGCAATCACCTCTCAATGAGTTTTAATTCAAAATAAAGTTATTATACGAACAGCAATTACATTATTGGCGTATTTGATCACATGCTAAGCTTTGTATTACTCACAAACCAGTTTCTTATTTTGAATAAGCATGAATTTTTTTAAATTCGCGACTCCATTGTTCTAAATTGATTTTTTTAAAGGTTCCCCTAATTATTATCATCACAATCGCAGTGGGACTTCCATTGGAATTTAAAAAGCCAAATTATTTTTCTACGTTACGTCTACGAGACCCTTAGCCCATCCGGACCTTCCGAATTCCGATATCCGGTCTAACAATTCGAATGTCGGCAATGCTTGCCAAGTACGTTTGAAGGACTTTCTCGCTTATGTTTTGTGTATTATCCCACGTATATGTGTATACAATATTATTTGAGAAAAATCGGAATCTCCTGATTCTAGATTGATGATCAGAATAATTTGTTAGTAAACATATATAGCCAAGCACTGATGGCCTCGAAGTTTAGGCGCGCGGTCGAGAATTTCGGCGGTCGCAGGTTCAAACCCCGGGCACACACCTCTGACTTTTCAAAGTTATGTGTGTATTCACAATGAATTATCAATTGCTTTAACGGTGAAGAAAAACATCGTGATAAAACCTGCACACTGCCAGCGTGGTGGACTAAGGTCTAAACCCTCTCGGTTGTAGAGGAGGCTCGTGCCCAGCAGTGGGACGTATTTCGGCTGATGATGTATGTAACATATATATGTATGTATGTATAGAGACCATTATTCCTTCGAGTGCGAATATCTTATATAGTGGCTTTTATCGGGTTTATTTGAAGTAGGTACATATAAGAGATCGGAGAGTAGAACTAGTAAAAGAGTATTAGTGAAGCTTATTGTGATAAATAAGCAACAATTGCGCATAAGGTACTGAATGTCCCCATAAAAATGTACTGGAATATATTTGTATGGAAACCTATTTGTGAAGTCTATGCTATTTTGGTTTACTGCCATTGCTGATTGCATGAGGAAAATAGTACATACATACATAAACTCACGCCTGTATTCCCCGAAAGGGTGGGCAGAGGTGCATTTCTGCACCCACATTTCGCCAAGTTTGTATGTATCAGTCCCACGTAACAGGGGGCGAGCCTATTGCCGTTTTTCGGGCACATTTCCAGACTCCGTGCTGTTACCGAGAATTTACTAATGGAAAAACCCAATAACACTTTGCCCGACCCGGGAATCGAACCCAGGACCTCTAGATCGCACGGCACGTACTTGTACCGCGAGCCCACGAGGCAGTCAGGAAAATAGTGATATGAGATTGTTTCGAATTGAAGAGTAGTGTCATTTTGGTGCGTCGGAGGAAATGTCCATAGGCAGGCTGAATGTGTCGCATTCATCGACGCTTTCATTCGTCACTCTAGTGAGTTATACACCTAATGCATTGTTGTAGTTGTATTTTGTAGTTGTCGCTATATCTACTATCCAACTACCAGAAAAGGTCCTCCGGCAATCTCATTCAACGAACAGTTCTTTATGATTCTTCTATTTTATTATCACCGCTTATGATTACATTGATTATTTTCAAGTTAGTGACTGCCTCGTAGTCTCGCGGTACAAGTATGTGCCGTGCGATCTAGAGGTCCTGGGTTCGATTCCCGGGTCGGGCAGTGTTATTGGGTTTTTCCATTAGGAAATTCTCGGTAACAGCACGAACTCTGGAAATGTGCCCGAAAAACGGCAATAGGCTCGCCCCCTATTACGTGGGACCGATACATACTTGGCGAAATGTGGGTGCAGAAATGCACCTCTGCCTACCCCTCCGGGGAATACAGGCGTGAGTTTATGTATGTATGTTTCAAGTTTATACAGTTTTTTTGTTTGCGCCTCTTAATTTCAAAAGATCACGGTACAACGCTGTCAATGCAACCGCGTCCCGAAAATACCCGACTTCTCGCCCATATCCAACTTGACCTATTCGCTAGAGACTTCGCACTCAGCCGTCTGTTAAACCAACTGTCTATTGATCCATCGTTGTGCTGATGAAGGGGTTCCGTTACCAAGTTTCAGGTAACTGTTCTAAGCGTTGGTTTTAACTTCGTTTGGGAGTACTTGCAGTTGATCTTCAGCGGAGCTATGTTCGAGAATTACTTGCGTTGTTGAATTAGAACTTTGAAATTTAAGGAATAAGTTTTGATGTACTTTTGAACCGTATATTTGGTTTGGCGTAATCTGCTGATACACTTCATGCAGTTTTTTACTGACACGGCAAATTATCTTGAGAATTTATGAACTAGCTTTTTCCCAGCTTTAGTAGCATAAATTGAAAGCATGACAGCCCCGTGGAGCAGTTAACTAGATACTAGCTTGCGAAACGAGATGCCGCGGGTTCCACAAATATTTGTTTTGGGTCTGAGTGTTTGTGAGACTGAAAAGTCACTCCTAGTTTTTGATATCCACACTTGTATCCTAGTGTGGGGACAGAACTATGTACATACATGCCCAAAAGTCACATGACTGTTGTATGTTTTGTTTTTTTATGTCAACCTGTAAAAAAGTAGCCTAGGGCAGTCTCCGGTATTTCTTCTATATCCATACTAATAAACATTAATATCATTTCATAAAATTATTAAGGATTAAATCATCATCATCATCATCATCATCAGCCCTTTACGTCCCACTGCTGAGCACGGGCCTCCTCTACAACACAGAGGGTTTAGGCCTTAGTCCACCACGCTGGCCTAGTGTGGGTTGGCGGACTACACACCTAAGAACGTTTAGGTGTGTAGGTTTCATCACGATGTTTTCCTTCACCGTTAAAGTACGTGATATTTCTCTGTGAATACACACATAACTTCGAAAAGTCAGAGGTGTGTGCCTGGCGTTTGAACCCGCGACCGTCGAGATTCTCGACCGCGTGCCTAAACCTCGAGGCCAACACGACTAGGATAAAATATTTCCTGCAAATCGGTAAAGAAATTATACAAAAGCGATTAAGAAGCCTTTACGCTTTCCGTGTGACAACGCTGGTAGCATTTAATTTTGGTTTTTAATTGCTCCTCTGAAACGCGGCGGGGCCAACGTCAAACAAATTTAATTAGTTTGGGACAATTTTTCATCCGGTCTAAATTAATTTTTGGTCATAATTAAGGAAAGTAGGCGCAGCCGGCAACATGTTTTGAAGCATTTTCCTGAAATGGGTAAGTAGGTCATCTCCATTTCCGTAAACGATAAAAGAATTCAGGTAAACGTATGTTAAACTACTCCGTTACCTTACGTTTACGTTACCCGGGGATAGAAACATATATTCATTGATAATTCATTACCATCATCACAGTGTCGGGACTTCCATAGAAGCCCAATAGCGTTAAACGTTAATTGTGTAATGTCTAGATTATATTTGCTAATTGTGGGGTCTTTATTTAACAAATTGCTTTTGTTTAATAAAGATTTAAAGCCTATTTTTTTTATTCGGAATTGTGAAAGGCAAACTGGGCTTTTGGGCTTCTATGGAAGTACCGCCACTGCATCATCAGCCTATATACGGCCCACTGCTGGGCACGGGCCTCTTCTACAACTGAGAGGGGTTAGGCCTTAGTCCACCACGCTTGTAGACTAAACACCTTAAAAATTCCTAAGGACTTTTTGTTGTGCAGGTTTCATTACGATGTTTTCCTTCACCATTAAAGTAAGTGATAATTCACTATGAATACACACATAACCCTCTCAGTTGTAGAGGAGGCCCGTGCTCAGCAGTGGGACGTGTTTGGGCTGATGACGATGACACACATAACTTCGAAAAGTCAGAGGTGTGTGCGCTGGAGTTTTAACCGCCGAGATTCTCGACCACGCGCCTAAGCCTCGAGGCCATCACTAAACAGCGTTATTAGGCCAGAGAAAAGCTATTTAGCCACGTTGATTGCTCTGACCTTGCAGCGTCTCCACGTACCAATCTGCGCCGGCGTACATGACTGTCATGTCTTATGAGGTTTATGCCACATCTACAGAGCAAAAATTTCAAAGTTCAAAGTGTTCAAAGTTCTCTCGATACCCAGTCTCCCGAAATCCGACTTGAAATAAAGAAGGCGCGTTAAGTGCGGTGAGTGAAATTACCGGAGGCCCAATTTGCTCGTTAAAGATATCTTCGGAATTCCAGATGTGAGTGTATTATTTTAGTGTTTATCTCTTTTCTATGTTATTTCCTTTCATTTTATTCAGACTTCATGCATCCTGTACAATTTTATCTTAAATAGTTAATTCTTTTATAAAACCATATTATTAACTTGTCGACGGACTACCGCTAGCTCTAATAAAGATTAAGGAAAGTTCTAAAAACTTTTCAAAGTATGGTTTTTAATATAATATTTTAAGGGATATTTTTGTTTGAAACCACTTAACAGATTATAACGAGACTTTAGCTGTTGGTAAGCTTATTCTTCAACTTAGATAATAGGATAAGTTTGATTAAAATTGTTTGGGTGGAATCGGATATGCAGCTTGACCTTTCTGTTGTACCGACGGTAATTCTTTACGAAGAACAACTTACATACATACACATACATAAACTCACGCCTGTATTCCCCGAAGTGGTAGGCAGAGGTGCATTTCTGCACCCACATTTCGCCAAGTATGTATCAGTCCCACGTAATAGGGGGCGAGCCTATTGCCGTTTTTCGGGCACATTTCCAGACTCCGTGCTGTTACCGAGAATTTCCTAATGGAAAAACCCAATAACACTTTGCCCGACTCGGGAATCGAACCCAGGACCTCTAGATCGCACGGCACATACTTGTACCGCGAGACCACGAGGCAGTCGAGGAAGAACAACTTATAACATGACAATGCAATTAGGATTTCCACTTCATCGTGTGAGTTGAAAAGCTGGTTAAGGTAAAAAGGTAATCGCTTAACCCTAACAAGTAAAATAACAAATGGAAAAGTAAAATTACTTGTTCCACTTTCACGCTTAAATCGCGTAACGTTTTGATTATTTTTTATACAGATATACCAGTGGCGATACTTCCATAGAAGCCTAAAAGCGTTACACATTAATTGTGTAATATCTAGTTTTTAATTTTTTATTGTGTGATCACGAAATTCTCATTTAAATGTCAAATTGCTTTTGTTAAATAAAAATTTAAAGCTTAAAGAATATTATTCGGAAATTTGTAAGGCAAATTGGGCTTTTGAGCTTCTATGAAAGTACCGCCACTGAAATATACGGGTCCAGAAGGTCAGATAATGTGTTTTGGAGTGGATATCACGGCTCGGCAAACGTAGTGTAGGACGCCCTCTGTTTAGGTGGGGTGACGATACGTACGAGTATATATACACAAGGTGGCTGGCAGCGGTTGAATGAGGAAGGCCGAAGATCGAGTCCAGTGGCGTGCCATAAGAGAGGCCTATGTCCAGCAGTGGACGTGAGAAAGGCTGTTGTCCTCTTTCGAAGTCAGGCCAGGCCGATAGTTGAGAATAAATAATTGATTAAGACTATAACGTGAATCGGTTAATCGAGATTTATTGTTTAGTAAAAAAATAGTACATACACACATACATAAACTCACGCCTGTATTCCCCGAAGGGGTAGGCAGAGGTGCATTACTGCACCCACATTTCGCCAGGTATGTATCAGTCCCACGTAATAGGGGGCGAGCCTATTGCCGTTTTTCGGGCACATTTCCAGACTCCGTGCTGTTACTGAGAATTTCCTAATGGAAAAACCCAATAACACTTTGCCCGACCCGGGAATCGAACCCAGGACCTCTAGATCGCACGGCACATACTTGTACCGAGAGACCACGAGGCAGTCAAAAAGAAAAATAGTAAGTTCGTCAAATCACTAGTGGGACTAGTTTTGGTCGAGTTTAAATAAAGGTTTAAATAGGATACAAGCCCATGTCTGCATTGCTGAAACGAAATGAATTTTGGGCTTAGTGTGAGCTCATTCTTTGAGGGATTTACCTGGAAATTCGGAAATATATTTTGCATGTGGATTACGAACACTACATAGCGTGTAAAATCCGTCAAAGTGATCCACCACACTCTTTTTGGACTGCACTGGACTTCTCATCAGACCGGATTTTCTTCTCATTATTGGATAAGTAAAAAATTAAATTGTAATTTACGATTTTTTCTGAAATTAGTTAAAAGTCAACAACAATATTTTTTTGTATTTTTGTCCACAATCCACTCCAGGTCAGCCCCTTTTATATGTATATTGTATACTGACTAAAACTGATCGGTAGCCGTCATCCGCATTATGGATGGTACGAAATATTATAAATAAATATAATTACCAGAGGTACCCTGAATTGATCTCCGCTTCTTACTGGCACACTGCTCTATGTAGGTACTTGCTTTCGCCACCACTCTATCAATGACTTATTTCACCCACAAATCACTTGTCTGGCCATGTGCCCAACCACCACCATGTAAGAACTGTAGTCCCGATGTCGTGTTCTAGTTTAACAATTTTTTTAACAATACCTTAAACTAAATCACATCCACCAGTTCCGGAATGTTCATGTTATATTTCATAACATTTTAACAACTCCCTCATACCCAATTCAATCTCGTTCAAATAAAAATTATGCTACGCTAGTGGAATTCAATCCTCGGGACGAGTTGAGCAGGTTTGTTTAAGAGATTCTACAGAATACTAAGCATATTTAGATGGAGTATTTCATGGAAGAACGGTTTCGCTTGATGAGTTTGCATTTCATACTTCTTCAGTTGCAGCCGCATTTTATTATTCACAGACAGTTTCTAGAATCTATCGCACGACTGCTTTGTTGGACCCGCGGTGAATATGCTGAGTACAGTAGGTCCCAGATCAGATCGTTTGATTTCCAGATCAGTACCAGCTAATGAGCAGTTGAGAGTCTTGATGGTCGCGGGTTCGAACAGGCACACACGTCTGTCTTTTCGAAGTTATGTGTGTATTCACAAAGAATTATCACATACTTTAACGGTGAAGGAAAACATCGTGATGAAACCTGCACACCTAAAAGTTCTTAAACATTTCTTAGGTGTGTAGTCAGCCAACCCGCACTAGGCCAGCGTGGTGGACTAAGGACTAAACCCTCTCAGTTGTAAAGGAGGCCCGAGCAGTGGGACGTGTATGTGCTGATGATGAAGGCTTAAGAATAAGTTTAGTATGCTTCAGTTGTGTAAGAAAACAATTGTTGATTCGTTACTGCGAAACTTCAGCAACAAGAGTTGTAAAAACGAATAGTTTGATGAGATAAGTTTTCGTTGCTCAGTAATTTTTTGTATTCAACAAACATTAATTGCCCCGATAATAGGATTTTATTAATTAGTTATAGTGTACACGGCCATTAGAAGTAATAAAAATATATTAAGCAACAATGAACTTATTATATATATGTGTATGTAGTTTCCATGGGGCGGTTGGTTGGGTACCAGCTTTCAAAACTAGAGGTTATAAGTTTGATCCCTGAATCGAGAAAATCGGTTGATAGTTATTGGTAAAACTAAAGAATCTCTTGTAGTTTTTAAATCCCGCGACACAAGTCTTGTATCTTCCTTTTTAAAATAGTGTTTAGCCTTAGAAGGATTGGTGAAATGCGCCCTGGTTATATTATAAAGAAATGAGAGTATTCTGTAATCGGCTTCGTCTCCCCTATATTTTTACTAAATGTCATATTAATTAAAAAACTAAAAACAAAAATAAACTCACTTTGGCATTTGTTTATTAGTTAAAATTTAATGCTTCTTTCATATATGTGTATTATCATCAGATTTCATTAATCTTATTTCATACAAACTGACCCGGCGAACTTCTTTCCACCTAACAGTCGATTATTTAAATGTTTTTTAGCCTACTTTACTTCTTATTACATCAGCTACCTGCTAATAAAAGTCTCGTCAAAATCGGTCCAGCCATTTCAGAGATAGCCGGAACAAACAGAAAGACAAAAATTGTAAGAAATGATATTTTGGTGTATGAACCGTATTCATATATATGTAGTAAAAAACGGTTATTTCAATATTACAAACAGACACTCCAATTTTATTTATATGTATAGATATTGAGTCGTCAAATATGGCGGAATAAAAATGTAGAAATAATGTGATTTGCAATAATCTAAATGTATTAAATTCAGGTCAATCAGGACCCTTGGGACCGAACAAACTAAACATACCAATAACACCCCACTTTTATGAACATCTTGCGATCTTTTTGTACCTCCTGCAAATTTATCCGCCGTTCGGAAAGGTATAAATGTTATCGGCACATAAATTCAAAAACGTTTTACGGTTTTAACAGATAAAACGCTCGGTCCCCTTGTCAGGTAGGCTTGGCGGTTTGGAATCGATAAATCGATTGCTTTTGTGTGATAGTGATGTATTTTATAGCTATCGTAATCGATTATATTGATACTTAATGACAAATTAGAGCCATGCACATGATTTTTTAATTTCTCCGTGGTCTTGATATATTACATTAAATTATTTGTGTTTATATTTAGCAGAATCGTTCTGCATCAGGGGCTCTGTTCGTAATTCAAAATATTATGAATTTCTAATAATTGGCATATAGTGTTTACATTTAATAGACAAATTATTTATCAACTATTGGATTTCAACCATAAATCTTGTTTACAGCAACAGTCATTTCTAAATTTGATGGTGGCAAGTAACAGTGTTTCTTTAAAGCGTTATGTACCTACTGGCACTAATATATTCTTATAAAACTGATCAAACCGGCTATATATTTCGTGGCTTGGTTATCGATTTCAAGAGACAGAATCGATTGTGAACAAACCCGACGTCCCTAGCAGACAGTTTTACGTATTTTAGGCGGCGTGCGTGGGGTTATTGCGTTGGCTATGGACATTTCAGCGGAGATATGTAGCACTATCAGCGTCACTGGCCGTTTGTTTATCACGTGAAAGGGGGTAAAAATGCTTAGAGTAATGGACGACTGTTTGGTAGGATTTTTTTTCATTAACCTGCTCTTTGACATCAATTGAGTTTAATGTGTATTATGATGTTTAGTTGCGCAACCTGTAGTGTGGGTGATCGAGAGTTCCCAGGTTCAATTACTAGGTTGGACCAAGTGATTTAGTTGGTTTAGTCTTTTCCTCGGTAAAATCACGGAGTTTGGTAATAATGTACTCGGAAAAGGCCAATAGGATATCATAATTATGGGATCAAAATATTAGTTGAGAACCAACACCAAACACCACCTAAAAACGCATTAGGTATACAGGCATAAGAGTGTAGGAAATTGTCAATTAGATAGCTTGTTACGACAAAGGTCAGCCAGGCACTGCAGCGCAACACCCAGTAAGTACAGATATAAAACACTTTTAATTTGGACAGCCGCCAGAGGGCTCATGTCGGTTTGATTAGGAGAAAGCCTTTTGAGACATTTTTTATGTCGTTCTAATGATAATTACGTGCTCGGGAACGAAGTTTGCGGACAATAGCGTCGTTTGTCATCCAGATAGAAGTTTGATAGTAGTTCTTATGCCATGAATTGCTTTTTGATACAAATTTATATTACTTTTGGTCTTGTTTTAGTTTTTTATTGCGTTGGGGATTGGAATTTAGATTTTGTAGATCTATTGGCACGAGGATGAAGTAGGTCTTTTATCGACAAATTTGTGGATTATATGCTCGAATATGCTGTTTATTGCATGGATAATGGATAGGTACATGTATGTATATATGTATATATGAAAAAGGTTGTGATGGCCTCGAGGTTTAGGTACGACGGTCGAAAATCTCGACGGTAGCAGGTTCAAACCCCAGGCACACACCTCTGACTTTTTGAAGTTATGTGTGTATTCACAAAGAATTATCACGTACTTTAACGGTGAAGGAAAACATCGTGATGAAACCTGCACACCTAAAAGTTCTTAGGAAATTCTTAGGTGTGTAGTCCGCCAACCCGCACTAGGCCAGCGTCCATATCTAAACCCTCTCAATTGTAGAGGAGGCCCGTGCCCAGCAGTGGGACGTATATGGGCTGATCATGATGATGATGAATGTATATAGAAATTAAATATGCATATGCATTGAACGTAGTGTAGGACGACCTGCAGCACGGTGGTCCGACGACTTGAGAAAGGTGGCGGGGAACGGATGGATGAGGGCTGCTCAAGACCGGGATGGTTGGCGCTTTCTTGGGGAGGCCTACGTTCAGCAGTGGACGGCGATAGGCTGCGTATATATGCATTGAACTAGTTTTAAGATCTAGGTCGATTTCACTCGATCGCAGCATAAATTGAAAATTTGTACAAAACCTTTGAAATAAATTTTCAGTATTTTAAAACTAAACTATAAGAAGTATTTGCCAGGTAGCAAATAATTCCATTCAATTATGTTAAATGGTCGATTTGATAACTATAACTAGGCTTAATGTTAATAAAACAGGGTACATTCATCTAAAATCAATACTTAAAAGTCAAATAATAAAGGCAGTTCAAACATTAAAGAATTTGCCTCAATGATGACTTTTTTGTAGAATCCAAATTGAATAGAATTTTAAACTTTAAAAGTCCGATTACGAGTCGACAAACATTCTGTGTCAACATAGAGATTTCAATTACATCTGGAATGCGAGATGCAAATGTCTTTGTTGAACTTCTACCTCGATTCTGATGCCCTGGTATTCTGATAGTCAAATATTGATATTCATACATGTTCGTACATCAGACCCAGCGGCGGTACCTACTTCCATAGAAGCCCACAAGTGTAACACGTTAATTGTGTAATATCTAGTTTATAATTGTTTATTGTGAGGTCATTATATTCTCATTTATTTATTTATTTACACTTCCTTGTATGTACAAAATATTATAAAGAAACTTATCTATTAAAAATTAGACAAGAGGCGGCCTTTTCGCTCTAGGCAATTTCTTACAGGCAATCTTAGGATGGATAATAAAAGAGGAAAAATAAAGAGGGTAGAATAAAGTGCAAAGAAGGAAGTAAAAAAAAAACAACTTAAATAAATAACACTAACAACTTTGAGTAAATAAAAATTATCATCATATTTTTAAACATATACTTACTTACACTTAAATACATAAATAAACAAATGCAATATAAAACAAAATATATTAAATAAACATATATTTACAAATATATAATGTATAGCATATAAACAAATGAGTGGAGAAAATATAGATTAGAGAGAAAGGTAGTGATCTTTCACTTGTCTTTTGAATGAGTGAATTGTTTCCGCTCGTCTTATGGCAGGTGGTAGGGCATTCCACAATCGAACAGCCTGGACCATGAAAGACTTGTCCATGAAATTTGTTGTATGCACAGCCATTCTCAATTTCAATTCCTCAATTTATATGTCAAATTGCTTTTGATAAATAAAGATTTAAAGCTTAAAGATTATTATTCGGAATTTTGTAAGACAAATTGGGCTTTTGGGCTTCTATGGAAGTACCGCCACGGATCAGACCATGTAGGTACCACTGCTGTGCACGGCCCTTCAGCTGAGTGGCGATAGGGCGATAGTCACTTAGTCCACGAGGTCGACCTAGTTCGGGTTGGCGGACTACACCTATGAAATTCTTAAGAATTTTTAGGTATGCAGGCTTCCTCACGATGTTTTGTGTCATACGCGATCGCCAATTTTTTGTCTCGACTGTGCGCCTAAACCTCTAGGTCATCACGACTTTTTATTACAAGAAATATTAATATATTTTCAACTATTTTATTTTCCAGTCGCGAAATTTAGATGCGTAATTTCATGCTTTTTCTGTTTTCACATAATCATATTAATTTTAAGTCCCGCATATCAGGGGTCGAGCGTAACAATATTTACAGATTACATATTCAGACTCCGTGCTGCTACTGAGAATATCCTTTACGCATCCACTTTAAAAGCCGGCAGTGCATAGGTCCAAGAAATACAACACTTTGAGTTGCTATATACTATATGTAATACACGCGAGATCAAAATTTCACCTCTGACTACTGCTTGTTGTATTTTTTTCGTTATGATTTATTATTTGATTACCCAGTCATCTTTTTACATGTCCTTTTTGTAAATTAGGTTGTCTGGAAGAGATCGCAGTCAGTGATAAGACCGCCTATTGTCACTTAGTCCTAAGTATTCCTTTTTTTCTGTTTTGTCTAATATGTCCATGGTGTACAATAAAGTTTATATTTACATACACAAACTCACGCCTGTATTCCCCGAAGAGGTAGGCAGAGGTGCATTTCTGCACCCACATTTCGCCAAGTATGTATCAGTCCCACGTAACATGGGGCGAGCCTATTGCCGTTTTTCGGGCACATTTCCAGACTCCGTGCTGTTACCGAGAATTTCCTAATGGAAAAACCCAATAACACTTTGCCCGACCCGGGAATCGAACCCAGGACCTCTAGATCGCACGGCACATACTTGTACCGCGAGACCACGAGGCAGTCCAAGTTTATATTTATAAATAAAAATAAATAAATTGCTATAAACGTAACTCTTCTACGTGTAAATTCCGATGATATCTGATGTTACCTGCTATCTCAGCATACCATGTAAATAATTATATATTTTAGGAGATCAAATATTTGTAAGAACATAATTATCATTAACTGTAACCGTTCCCGCGGTTTCTCTCGCATTTATAGTACCTAGTCTCAGCTTTATGTTATATAGCCTTTTTAGATAGATGTGATAAATTCATCACAAACAATTATTAAATTTGACCCAGTTGTTTCCGAGATAAGCGCGATGAACTTAATTAACAAACTCTTCAGTCTGACTCAGACTTACCAGCTAATCGATTTAATAAACAACTAAACCATACCTAATAATTAGTATGTATGTATATGTGTATATATATAGTTGTATTTGTATTATTTTGTTTGCATGTATATCTATATATATTTTTTTATTTTTTTTTTCTGTACACACTGCCTTCCCAATAAATCCTTTTTATAATATCCATCTTATGGTTGCCTTGAAAAGATCGCCATGTGCGATAAGGCCGCCATTTGTACCTTTCTCTAGGTTATATATATATATATTGTATGATTTTGAATGTGTACAATAAAGAGTTAAATAAATAAATAAATAAACTACTTACCAACAATAGTAGCTAGGATTATGAGGGCTAGGACGACGGAGGTGACGGCCATGAGGACGAGCGAGGTGACGTCACTGCTGGTGGAGTTCGCCGCGGTGGCGTTGACGGTCACATTGCAGCCCCACGACATCACGTCCACCCACGAGCAGTTCTCGAACCATTCCGCCGTCGGGTATATGACGTCATCTGGAAGATAAGGTATATTAAAATATTGTTTTCGCTTTAACTAGTTTGTGGATATATAAAAAAATATATTATGTAAAAAATAAAAATAGTAATTGATAAAATTTTAATACTGCTATGTCGGTAGTTTGAGATTTTTATTGTAAGCATGTATGGTAGGGCGGTCTCTACAACAAACAAGGAGCGGAATGCCGTATCACGTGATCGAAAACTAAGACAGACAATAGTTGCGGTGATTACAAACATATTCATCATCATCAGCCCACTGCTGGGCACGGGTCTCCCCTACAAATCAGAAGTTTTAGGCCTTTGCCCATTGGACATTAATAAACACATTGAAGTTAAAAAAATCCCGACAAAAAATAGACGTTATCCTAACAACCATATTTTGTATTAAATGTATGTTGTGATTAGAATGTGAGTGATTACTATCACTTGCTTTAACAGTGAAGGAAAACATTGTAATAAAACCTGCACACCTAGTTCTTAAGAATTTCTTAGGTGTGTAGTCCGCAAACCCGCACTAGGCCAGCGTGGTGGACTAAGGACTAAACCCTCTGAGTTATAGCGGAGGTCCGTGCCCAGCAGTGGGATGTATTTGGGCTGATGATGATGATGATGTGATTAGGAAAACGTTTTTTATTTTATTTTTATATACATAGATTTTTTTCTGCAAACATTAAATACACCATTAAGTTTAACAAACAGGCAGGGAAGTATTACAAAGCCGTTTAAACTCAAAATCACATATTCCCAATCCTATATTTGTGCCAATAATAAAATTACTAGTAATGAGCAGTAAAATGCCGATTAAAGTCAAAATCCCACACTCCGAATCCTATATTGCGAATGATATAATTAGTAACGAGTGTTTGTGGACCCACATCATTCTTGCGTTAGTTAAAGGGTTAATACTTTCTTTGTAACCCGTGGAGTGGGAGCGCTCATTTCCTCTCAAGTCACGCGCAGAACGAGTGAAGTTGACGGTCGTTGATACCCCGGTGCCGCTTTTAGGCTTAAGTGAGGTTTCCAGTGATTTGTTGGGTACACGCGGGCCTCGGCGATCTTAACCAACTAATGTTCAGAATAAAAGCTCTGCATGTTTGATTACTCGTATTTCTTGGCAATGGAAAAGTTAAACACGCGAGTTACAAGGTAAGTATAAATGGAAATAAATAAATAAATACATTTTTTGAAGTTATGTGTGTAATCACAATGAATTATCACGTACTTTAACGGTGAAGGAAAACATCTTGAGGAAACCTGCACACCTAAAAGTTCTTAGGAATTTCTTAGGTGTGTAGTCCACCAATCCACACTAGGCCAGCGTGGTGGACTAAGGCCTAAACCCTCTCAGTTGTAGAGGAGGCTCGTGCCCAGTGGGACGTATATGGGCATTCAGATAATTCAATTCACATAAGCACAATTGCATCGAGTAGTTTTATGATATAGACCTTTGTGAATCTGTTAAAGCAATAACTACTGCGCTTTTATAGACTACACGAGGTTACGAGGTTAGAAGAAATTGCGATACTCACTGTCAGTGTGATTAAACTCTTGTATCGTTTGCGACACGTTCATTGTAGTGGCGCTCGTCCTCCTGGAATAATAAAAACATTATATTAAATGATACATACCGGTACATACCAATTTATATGTATATGGGTAAAAACAAGAGTAAAACAAAGGGTAAAGGGCACGAATCCCTCATCGGCACTGACATTTGTTCGATGACAGCCCCGTCGCGCAGTTGGCTAGATACCATCTTGCGAAACGAGAGGCTGCGGGTTCGATCCCCGCACCGCGACAAATGTTTGTGTGATCCGCAATTAATATTTGTTTCGGGTCTGGGTGTTTGTGAGACCGAAAAGTCTCTCGTAGTTCCTGATACCCACGACACAGGACATGTATCCTAGTGTCGGGTCAGAAATATGTATGTGAATGTTGGGTGTATTTATTTATGATCTTCAAAACGTCCAACGAGCTAAGGACGCATTTATATCAAAAATCATTCTAATCGGCTAAGTGGTTTGTGCGTTTATTCGTTACGAACATTTAAAACCTTTATAATATTAATATCATCATCATCATCAGCCCAAATACGTCCCACTGCTGGGCACGGGCGTCCTCTACAACTGAGAGGGTTACGAGGGCAGTCCGATAAGTACTTAGCCTACAAAAGAAAAACGAAAATTTTGGAAAAGTGGCGATTTATTTCTCATCACAGTCTTCTTTCAACTCGATTCACTTGACCCAGCGATGCTCCAACTTCTTTAAGCTGTCTGAAAAGAACGTTTTCTGGAGGTCTACAAAGTAGGCCTCCGTGGCGGCGATAACCTCCTCATTCGACTCAAATTTCTGTCCGGCGACGGACTTTTTCAAGTTTGGAAACAAAAAGAAGTCACACGGGGCCTAATCTGGAGAATACGGTAGATGGAGCAGCTGTTCGTAGCCTAATGTGACCAATTTGGCCGTTGCGACGGCGGAGGTGTGAGCCGGTGCGTTGTCATGGTGGAAGAGCACTTTTTTCTTCGCCAAATGGAGCCGTTTTTTCTACAATTCAGCGTTGAATCGGCCCAATAGTTCGGCATAGTAGAGCCCTGTGACCGTTTTGCCCTTCTCCAGGTAGTCGATGTAAATCACACCTTGTGAAACCTAGAAAACGGTGGCCATCACCTTTTCGGCCGATGGGACAGTGTTCGCCTTCTTCGGAGCACATTCGCCGGGTAAAGTCCACTGTTTCGACTGTTTATTGGTCTCTGGTGTGTACCAGTGAATCCATGTTTCGTCGACGGTCACGAAACGACGCAGAAACCCCTTCGGATTGCACCTAAACAGTGTCAAACACTGCTCTGAAGTTGTGTCACTGATGCGCTTGTCGTCCGAAGTGAGCAAACGCGGCAGCCATCGAGCCGACAGCTTTCTCATGCCCAATATTTCATGCAGGATATGACCCACGCGGTCTTTTAAGATGCCTACTGTCTCAGCTATCTCGCGCACCTTCAATCGGCGGTCTGCCAATACAAGATCGGGACTTTTCTCACGTTATCCTCCGTGGTAGCCGTTTTTGGGGCACCTGGGCGTGGCTCATCAAAAACTGACGTGCGACCACGTTGAAACTCGTTAAACCAATTTTTGACGGTCGCCATTGAAGGAGAAGAGTCACCGTAAACAGCATCCAAGCGCTTTTTGATATCGCTGCGCGATTTCCCTTCCAAAAACAAGAATCAAATCACCGGCCGATATTGCTCTTTTTCCATTTTTCGAAAATCCGCGGACACGTCCGCTTACACACGCGGTCAAAACAAAACTACAAATCCAATTCGGCTGAAATTTTGACAATAGCCGTCTACGAAGATGTGCTACATGATGGTAAATTTATCTTACGATAGTGGTGCCATCGGGCGGTGAGGCTAAGTACTTATCGGACTGCCCTCGTATATAGATAATAAAATTATTAACTAAACATAAATAAGTATCAGTAGGTCGAGAACTCATCCCCCGAGATGAAGACGCCACACGCGTCAGGTCGGTGTGCCTTTTGGCACCGCGCAGAGGCGGTCCCGGGTCAATCCATAGCTCTGGCTTCAGGGTATTCCGGGGCCGTCTCGCTGAATGCGCCGATGGTGGCCGTCGCGGGGTTTTTAGTCGGTATTACGGCGCAATTATTTTGGTAGGGACCCGGCCCAGCGGCCGCCCGCAAACACGGACGGTAACATCTATGCTGGGTCGGAAGGCGCCGGTGAGTCCGACACACCCTCGCCCCTACGGGGGTGGGATGGTCCGTAAATGGATTTTCCCCGCGGGAAAAAAAAAGAAAAAAAAAAAAGGTCGAGAACTCATCTTAACACACAACATTGATGATACAATGACTCTTCAAAGTTATTTGGTTTCTATATTATCATCATAAGATATCTGTGCCACTGGATCATACGCAGACTTATAAAGGCATATTTTTTTATTATTTTTTTATTTATAAGATTTGCCAACAGTTGTTTACAATAGATGGTTACATATGTTGTTACGTGCTACAAAAAAAATAATATAAGATAAATGCAACAACTACAAGGCAAATACCGCATGCACTAAACAATCTAACAAAAAGTTATAAAAAGTTCTTAATTGTAGTGATGAAAAAAAAAATTATAGCAAACAATTAACACTATTAAAAATAATAATCATAATAATAATATTTAAAATTTAGAATTTGGAGCATATTGTGATTTAAAATAATACAGTTTTATTCATTAAAATTACAGTCAATATCCGAGAGATGCGCAAGAAATAGTTTATACAATGCAGCAGGCGAGTGAAAGTTTACGTCAATGACATCACTTATACCATTTATTAGTTTGGAGAATCTTGTAAATGGAGAATTATCGCCTAGTACCGTTCTTCTTAGAGGGGCACAGAGTGGTGTTATAGGTTTTCTAGGTATTCTCTTTGGGACACGGAATTTAAGTAGTGACAACAATTGGGGGCATTCTATTGAATTAGTATTTATATCGGTCCATATACGTGGTAAAGCTGGACATAGGCTTTCCCTGTCGTGTGATAGGATTAATTCTGTTGTACTAGCCTTAAGCACGGGCCGGCAGATTCCATAATATAATATGTATGTACCACCGAAATTCTACTTAAAAATTCTCGTACATTCAGCTTGCCCTACGATGTTTCTCAGATCACGCAATAAACACTAAAAAAATAATAATTTCGTTATTGAACCTTTAAAAAAACGGTCATCTTATATAAAAAAAGGGCAATGAAAAAGGGCAATATAAAGAGTCCTCGAAACCGACGTGCATGCATGAAGAGGATAATGTCAGTGGAGGAAGCGAAAGTGGTGTGTTTGGACCGTGGCATTTGGCGCTCTATAGTCTCTGCCTACCCTAACGGGAGACAGGCGTGAGTTTATGTATGTATGTATGTATGTATCATCTTATATACCTATTTTAATAAACAGTCCTTGTTATGTCCAGATGTTTTAGGTTCGGTTTGTATAAATACATACATACATAAATACATACATACATAAACTCACGCCTGTATTCCCTTAAGGGGTAGGCAGAGGTGCATTTCTGCACCCACATTTCGCCAAGTATGTATCAGTCCCACGTAATAGGTGGCGAGCCTATTGCCGTTTTTCGGGCACATTTCCAGACTCCGTGCTGTTACCGAGAATTTCCTAATGGAAAAACCCAATAACACTTTGCCCGACCCGGGAATCGAACCCAGGACCTCTAGATCGCACGGCACATAGTTGTACCGCGAGACCACGAGGCAGTCTTGTATAAATAGTTTGTATAAATAAAACTACTAAAGCTTAGTTTCAATAGCGTCTGGCACGTCCACTCGGTCTGATATCACAGGTAGTAGTGAACCGGTTTGAGTAGCGTTAATATTATGATTTATTTTCACGTTTACCTTACAATTTATTATTAATATTACACGTACACTACAGTCCTGATAACCGACATAATTCATTTGAGAGCGTCACTTACAAACTTCAACCTACTATGACCATTAATGTGATAGACAAAAAATTTTTTTTAATCAGCCGGAACTCGCCTTTGCCTTAAATTAATAATTTATTAGATGAGATAACAATATATACAGGATGTATTCAGACCGTGATCGAAAACTAAGGCAGGTAATAACCACGGTGATAACAAACCCATTGGCGTTAAAAAAAACCCGACAAAAAATAAAAATAAATACGTTTTCCTAACAATCATAGATATTAAATTAAGCAGTGATGGCCTCGAGGTTTAGGCGCGCGGTTGAGAATTTCGACGGTCGCAGGTTCAAACCCCAGGCACACACCTCTGGCTTTTCGAAGTTATATGTGTATTCAAAAAGGATTATCACTTGCTTTAACGGTGAAGGAAAACATCGTGATGAAACCTGCACACCTAAAAGTTCGTAGGAATTTCTTATGTGTGTAGTCCGCCAACCCGCACTAGGCCAGCGTGGTGGACTAAGGCCTAAACCCTCTCAGTTGTAGAGGAGGCCCGTGCCCAGCAGTGGGACGTATATGGGCTGATGATGATAGATATTAAATGGATGTGATTTTTTTTTATGTCACGGTGTTGCAGCTATTGTCTGCCTTAGTTTCCGATCACGGTCTGAATACATTCTGTATATATTCTAGCGAAATATCGATGAGTACATTGGCATTGAGCCTCCGGTTCGAAGTCGGGACTCTACTACAAAGTTTGGCACGTTCGCGGCCGACTACAGAAACACACGAAGTTTACAGAACACGCCTCAACTTTGAGACTGTCTAAGCGGCAGTTTGAAGTACGGGTCTAGTTTGATAAGGTCTTTAACACCTGCATTGTGGAAATGTGTCATGGAAGTTTAAATGGCGAATGCGACACTTAATATTTGTAGTTAATATTAGTCGTGAGGGCCTCGAGGCTTAGGGTTAAGGTCGAGTCATAGCTCGGCGGTCGCGCGTACAAACCCCAGGTACACACCTCTGACTTTTCGAAGTTATTTGAGTATTCACAATGAATAATCATGTACTTTAACGGTGAAGTAAAACATCGCGAGGAAACCTGCACACCTAAAAGTTCTTAGGAATTTCTTAGGTGTGTAGTCCGCCAACCCGCACTAGGTCAGCGTGGTGGACTTAGGCCTATACCCTCTCAATTGTAGAGGAGGCCAATGCCCAGCAGTGGGACGTACAAGGGCTGATGGCGATGATTTAAGGCAAATAAACTTAATTACTTTTAAATCCAAACTCAAATACTAAAAGAATTATTTTTATCAAAATCCCTATCGGCTAAAACTGGAGCCGCAAAGTTCGCCAACTTGGCTGACGATAAAGCGTGGCTCGACAAAGTTACTTCCGTAACTTGAGCACGCTTCAGTATTGATTTTACTTAACCCTTTAAATTACGAATTTTCAGCTAAAGCAGTATTTTCACAAGAGCAATTACATTTTTAATGGTGTGTTGACTTGTAACTTAGTTAGGGTTGAGTTGAGAGCTCTTGTGTGTGTTATTATTTAGTATGCCATTTCTAGGTAAGGGCTAGGGTTGCCGCATCGCCGTTGATAGCTCTGTGGCGCAGTTGGCTAGACAACAGCTTGCAAAACGAGAGGCCGCGGGTTCGATCCCCGCACCGAGACAAATGTTTCTGTGATCCACAAATATTTGTTTCGGGTCTCGGTGTTTGTGAGACCGAAAAGTTTCTTTTAGTTTCTGATACCCACAACACAGGACTTGTATCCTAGCGTGGGGTCAGAACTATATATATGACTATTGGGTGTATTTATTTAGTTATTTATTTATCTAGCCTTCTAAAGAGATTCTTTGCATTTACTTCAATGTTTTTAATTGACTATTTGATTTTAATGAATATTCGCCATCGTCGTCATCGTCATCAGCCCAAATATATCCCACTGCTGAGAACGGGCCTCCTCTACAACTGAGAGGGTTTAGGCCTTAGTCCACCACGCTGGCCTAGTGCGGGTTAGCGGACTACACATCTAAGAAATTCCTAAGAACTTTTAGGTGTGCAGGTTTTATCACAATGTTTTCCTTCACCGTTAAAGCAAGTGATAATTCATTGTGAATGAATATTGGTAAAGTTTATCCCTCTAAAATGTTTAGTTGAAAGGCGTTTATTTTACCCGTGTGATACAGAAAATCTATGTTAATCCGAGCGAAAAACATTAGTAATTTTGCTTAGTAAAAATCGTAAGTTAAAAGTCCCGAATAGACGATTATTGTAACTCGCTTTATACGCCATACAGTGCGGTTGAAATGTTACGGTTTAAAAAGGTTTTGTATTGTGAAGCAGCACTTGCGTAAGGTTTAGCTAGACTTTCACAAACAATCGTAAATCTGAATTGCTGTTTCGTTTTTGCAAAGGTCGCTGGTTCAGTTTTTTGTTAAGTGTTTATTCACGTCAATAGTACTTGGCGAGTCGTTTAACGTTTTATCTTTCTAATATATTTAGATTTTTTACGTTTGCAGACGTTCAGGGACGTTCTGCAGCACGATATTCCGACGACTTGAGAAAGGTGGCGGCTAACGGATGGATGAGGGCTGCTTAAGACCGAGATGGTTGGCGCTTACTTGGGGAGGCCTATGTTCAGCAGTGGAGGCTTAGATATACTTAGATTTTATGTTAAAAACATCTATATTGTTAGTAGATCAAGGTGTGTAAATGTTCTTGAAGAGGCGCGAGTAATTGTTTCGATTATTTAGCGATAATCTTAATCGTTTCTAAAAAGGCATTATTGCATTTATCAGGTCATTGTAGTCATTTTGCCGCGCTTACTCGCTTTTTGCCCCTCTTCACTTAATATTAGGAACCTGCATTTATTTAGTGCTTGCAAACGTTAAAATTTTATTCATGAAGCACTATTGTATAATGTGAAGTGTTCTAAAATAAATAAATATCGTGGTGTCCAGTTCTCCAACCGCTTTAATCTTTGAACCGTGTCTTATTTAATTAGGTGTGCCGTGTGGTCGCTCCGGATTTATACCACTCAGGGAATAACTGTGCTGAAAACATTCAACTGAAACTTTTCATATATCTGTATAAATGAACGTAACCTTTTCGAATAACCTTTTTCATGAATTGTGGATGAAAAATAAAAAAGAATATTTTAAATTTAGAATGCCGCGACATACGTCAAATATTACGACATACTATTTGAAGTTTATTTTTTTAAATAGGTTAACCAAAGAGCTTTTTGTTCTTTTTAGGTTTTAAACGGTGCCTCGTTTTGTTTGGCAATTTTAATAGTATTTAAAACTGTTTTTTTTTTCTGAAATTCTGTTGTTGTATTTAAGTATTTTTTTAATAATACTCAGAATATACGTAGATATGTATATTCACATCAAATTCAGTAATATTAAAAAAGGATCGGGAAGCAAGATTGGTGATTCCAAAACACCATTCCTGGGTCTCCGCTGAAGTGCCACAGTAGGGGATTTTTTTCAATACAAATTCATTCATCTTTCAAAGGAAGGAGAAGGCTCCAGTTATTAAAAAATCTTGCAATAGTACCTATTACATATTTTTTATGTTACTTAATAGTTTTAATTATCATTCTTCTATGTATACCAGACTGATGTAAATTATCTATACGGGTTTCACTACAAAACAGCACTACAATTAATGAATAATTGGAAAATTTTAAACAAAAAAAAAACTACAACGCAGGCTACTTTACTTATAATATTATCATCAGTCCATATACGTATATGGAGACTGTTGGTTACGGGCCTTCTTTACAACTGAGAGGGGTTAGGCCTAAGTCCACCACGGGAGCCTCGTGCAGGTTTGCGAACTACACACCTCAGAAATTCCTAAATAAAATTAGGTGTGCAGATTTCCGCACGATGTTTTCCTTAACCTTTAAAGTATGTGATTATAATTCATCATTATCATCATCATCAGCCCATATATGTCCCACTGCTGGGCACGGGCCTCCTCTACAACTGAAAGGGTTTAGACTTTAGTCCACCACGCTGGCCTAGTGCGGGTTGGCGGACTACACACCTAAGAAATTCCTAAGAACTTTTAGGTGTGCAGGTTTTATCACGATGTTTTCCTTAACCTTTAAAGTACTTTATTATAATTCATTGTGTATTTACAATGAAAAACATACCTTCGAAAAGTCAGAGGTGTACTCCTGGGGTGTGAGCTTGGGACCGCCAAGATATACTCGACCCCGCGCCCAAACCTCGAGGCCATCACGACTTCACTACTTTCTACCAGTCCATAATATTAATTATAAATGGCTGCTGTATTAAAGGAGTGATATTATACTTGAAAGTGACTGGCATAACATTTAGTGTCCTACCACATGCTGTAAAAAGCGAAAAGCGGCTGAGAAACTCGAGTTGAATGAGTAGCCAAAAAATATCATACTTATTTGGATTTATGTAGGACATGCAAATTCAGTTTTCTTTTCATTTTTAACCAACTTCAGAAAAAGGAGGAGGTCCTCAATTTGACCGCGTATACATATATCATCATCATCATCAGCCCATATACGTCCCACTGCTGGGCACGGGCCTCCCCTACAACTGAGAGGGTTTAGGCCTTAGTCCACCACGCTGGCCTAGTGCGGGTTGGCGGACTACACACCTAAGAAATTCCTAAGAACTTTTTTTTAGGTGTGCAGGTTTCATCACGATGTTTTCCTTCACCGTTAAAGCAAGTGATAATTCATTGTGAATACACACATAACTCCTAAAAGTCAGAGGTGTGTGCCTGGGGTTTGAACCCGCGACCGCCGAGATTCTCGACTGCGCGCTTAAACCTAGAGGCCATCACTGCTTATATACTATATTTATATTTAAGTGTTTTCGCGGATAACTTCGTCGTATATGAACCGATTTCGATTAGTCTTTTTTTATATGAATCGATATGCTGCCGAAGTGGTCTCATTGTACAAGAGAATAATTGTCGTGTCTATTAACGTCTAATCGCGTCTATGTTCAGCGCAGGTGTTGCAGAGAAGCGTCAGTCACTTGTCGACGTTGATTGACAGTCCAGAGTGATTTGTTTATTTATTTACACTTTATATAAAGTTTGTATAGGTGGACTTAATGCCTAAGGCATTCTCTTCTAGTCGAATCTAGAGTGATGCAGAGATGAGATGAGGCAGGTGTGTAAAATATCACACATACATACATACATAAACTCACGCCTGTATTCCCCGAAGGGGTAGGCAGAGGTGCATTTCTGCACCCACATTTCGCCAGGTATGTATCAGTCCCACGTAATAGGGGGCGAGCCTATTGCCGTTTTTCGGGCACATCTCCAGACTCCGTGCTGTTACTGAGAATTTCCTAATGGAAAAACCCAATAACACTTTGCCCGACCCGGGAATCGAACCCAGGACCTCTAGATCCCACGGCACATACTTGTACCATAAAACAGTACTATTGACAAAATACATATAATATAATACACATATAAAACATGTAATACACATACATATATAAATACATATAAATATAAAATAGATACATATTTTACAGAAATAGGCATTAAGTTATAGTTGTGAACATTCTGCAGTTTCACGATATAAATAAATAAATAAAATGTACAACGGTTTGAGCACATCCTGATCTCCAAAGGGAGCGAGTTCCAAAGCCGTATTGATTGGACATAGAAGGAAGCATCAGTAAAGCCAGATTTGTGTAATGGGCAAAGAAGGAGAGAATTATTTGAAGAGCGAAGAGTTCTCTCGTGGTTAGAGTGTAAGGATTGAAAATATTGAAAAGATATTCCGCAGTGATTGCATCGACAGGGGAATCGACAGGTCGCTATAATCTTATAGTTAAAATCACAGTGGACAGCAACACCCCCTCCTCTTCTGCCAACACGATCGTTCCGGATTAGGCAAAAGTTTGGAAGTGGGTAGGGGAAGGTGGGCATGAAAGAGCCAGTTTTAGAAAAGGACTCGTTTTAGTATCTAAAACATAATAAAACCACATTTTTTATATGTTAGTCCGAAACTCATTTATTACTTTATGACATTCAATCAATAATTACTCCTTAGAGATATGTTTCATTATAAAATTCTACCTTTAAAAAAAAGTGGGAAAACGGCTCTTTCATAGCATGTGGTTATTGAAAGAGCCGCCACTTGTTATGAAAGAGCCATGCATGATATTACTATTACGAACTATTTCAATAAATTTCTACAAAAGTTAAACAACATTAACAACAAATGACATTTTTTATTAGAATACCGTCACAAAAACTAACCAACATTAGTTAATTAATAACACTCATTTCAAAACTCGTAGCTCTTGAAAGTGATGTGTTTTCTAGTTTTTCTAATGGCTCATATTTATTTCGGTGCATAAATCCTCTGAAACAATTGTCACTACTACTAATAGCTACTGTATAATCGTATGTTAATTTTTTAGATGCAGTTTTTAGGTAATCAGTCTTTTGTTCCTGATCCAAAATGAAAATACGTATATTGCTTGTATTTGAACAATGTTTGTAGGGTCTGTTCGCCATAGGATTTAATTTTTTATTGTAGAAGTTTTAGGCCCCTTGCGTGTTTTTTAGGTTATGCTGTTTCTGATGATATTTTAATGTCTATAACAAAATAAAACAAAATATCAAAGGTCCAAAACAGGTTGTTATGAAAGAGCTAGGCATGAAAGAGCCGGCTGTTTCATCGCATATTTAGTTAGCTCTTTCAAAACGAGTAGCCACTAAATGCAAAAACCTTAAAAGTATATGATCAAATCACGAATAATGTCCAATAAATATTACAATTAGAAGGTAAAATGAGTGCAGACTCTAGTTGTAATGTAATTTTGAAGTCAAATCAAACCATAGTATAAATAAATGGTTGAATTAACAGCATAAAAACTTACTTTTCAATGCCTCTTTTTTCGATAGCCTCCTGCTCCGTCACTACACTTCCGCGAACTATCAAATCTTTGTGGGCCACAGATAGTCGATGTTTCCACACGAAAATAAAATTCAAATGATGATAATTTCAAAAGGTCGGGTAAAAATCCAAGTGGCTCTTTCAAAACATGTCTCTTTCATGCCCACCTTCCCCTAAAAGGTAGAGGGTAGTTGAGGTTTGAGCCAGGGTTCAGAGATCAGGATGGCATGTACATTAGCATCTACAAAAGTCTCAGACAGTTCGCTATAGTGACTCGCTACGCTCTGTGCATTAATGTGACAGACGTTCAAGAGCTTGCTGTTGTGCTGGTTAAAAGTTTGGCGTAATAAATCACCCAGCGTATCAGTCACAGACTAAAAACTGCTATCATTGCTTGAAGAATGATAATTACTAGCGGAATAAAAGGATTCATCATCAGATATCATTATGTCTCATAAATATCATATATAACTACTGCAATATAATATATCGATAAAACAAGCTTTAAAAACACTATAAAATAAAATATATAAAATAAATTATATACATTAATTAAAAATAATAATAATAAAACGTACCAACTATTGTTTTCTTCAATCTCTGCAGCACCCGCCAGCCATTACACTTAAGAACATAATATAAAAAAAAACGATAAAACAAAATAACGATAATAACGAAGAACTAAAAACAAAACGTAATTACATAACAACGATTCTGAACGCAACGTTCACACTATAATATCTGGATGACATATGGGGTAGATGGAAAAAAATTAATAAAATTAGTAAAAACAAACAAAAACACAAGACTAGCGCAGTACACAACTTGAATGGCACTGAGATATACGCGTTTCGTATACTCGCATGAAGCCAAGTTTTTCGCGGTTTCGCGTTTAAATTCGAGGTCCCTGAGCGATCAGTGCCGCGTTTGGTCGCATGCATTGTGGTGTTTGTTGCCTTTTTGTGCTTTTGTGACAGTGCGTTGTATTCCTCCAGTGTGGTGTTTTTTGGTGTCGAAGTAACCGCAGCATATTGAACATTAGTTCTCTGAATGTTCTAAGCTCGGCTACGCGTGCAACGGTGTCTTTAGCAGGTACTCCGGTCTGAAGCTGAGCTTCAAGTTCACTCATCCTTGTCGCAAAACAGTCCTCCAGCCTGCTCTGTACGGTAAGTAATTTATTGTTTTACATTAGGTTTTGTCCGTGTATGTGCCAGCAGGTGGTGTATAAATTATGTTTTAGTCACATATGAGTGATACACAACTTTTTTACGAAGTCGTAAAGTATAAATATACTGAAAATTAATTCAAATTGTGAATTTAAAATCAGTCGATTTACGGACACGCCTATACGTTTTGACTCCCACCGCCAAAAAACATGGTTGCATATTTGTACATATCTTATATCTTTAAATGAGCAATTCTTGTATATATATATATTATATAATTGGAATCTCGGAATCGGCTCCAACGATTTTCATAAAATTTAGTATATAGGGGGTTTCGGGGGCGATAAATCGATCTAGCTAGGAATCATTTTTAGAAAATGTCATTTGGAAGAAAAATAACAAAAAGGAGGCGTTTGAGTAGTCTCAACTGAAAAATATGACTCTTCCTGACATCTATTGGCGAATAATAATACTATTTTTTGTGAGCAACTAATTGCTTTAACGACACAACAGCAGATGGCGTTGTTAAGTAACATTATTCATATTTCATCATTTTATTAGTAATTCGTACTTAAATATAATTTCCAAAAAACACAATAAAAAAAAAACACCGAGCAAAGCTCGGTCATCCAGGTACTTTATACTAATGCTACCTAATTGCATTTCTAAGGAAAGGCAGTTTTATTATAATAATAAATACACCCAACAGTCACATACATAGTTCTAACCCCACATTAAGATACGAGTCTTGTGTCGTGGGTATCCGAAACTACGAGAGACTTTTCGGTCTCACAAACACCCGAAACAAATATTTGTGGGTCACACAATCATTTGTCTCGGTGCGGGGATCAAACCCACGGCTTCTCGTTTCGCAAGCTGGTGTCTATCCAACTGCGCCACGGGGCTGTCTTTAGATAATATTAAAGCCAATATTAAGGAGGCAGATGTTTTTGGAACTCAGGATCAATTATTAAGCTAAGGAACTATCTAACTAAATGCACCAATTTACAGAAAAAAGTTCATAATACATATTTTAGGTAAGCCACCATAATGGTTCTTGCTAGATTAACGTTATACTGCTGAGCACGAGCCTCCTCTACAATTTAGGTATAGGGTGCCGGACTGCACACCTAAGAAATTCATAATAAATATTAGGTGTGCAGGTTTCCTTGCTTTATTTTCATTCACCGTTAAAGTACGTGATAATTCATTGTGAATACACACTACCTTCAGAGGTGTGTGCCTGGATTTGAACCCGCGACCGCCGAGATTCTTGAACACTCGCATAAACCTCGAGACCATTATTACTCTCTGCTTGATTTTTTTTTTCTTTTTGGGATCAACCAAATATACCCAATATTGCATTAGAGATAGACAATCATAATCTTGGCCATGTCGCCAACATATTGTCAGTTGTTTTGTGGCTGTCGACACGATGCTCCGACTTATAGTATTGACTTGTATTAAAGTTTGTGAGTTTTGCTATTATCTAAGAAACTTTGATAAATTAAATTGGGTCATTAGTTTTTTTTTGTTGTGTTGTGCAAAAGAACAAACAAACTTGTACCCCAAACCAGAGGCGGTACTTCCATAGAAGCCAAAAACCCAGCTTGCCGTACAAAATTCCAAATAATTATTGTTAAGGCCAGCGCCTTACAGAATAATGATAGCAAGCCACACGTTAGAAAGTGTCAACTGTCAGTCATTCTGTTTCGTGTCAATCGTCATTGTTTACCCGGTCTCCTTGCGAGCAACATTATTGTACCTAATTAAAATATACGTTGAAGTGCTGGAGTTTAATTGAAGTATTTAATTTAAGCTCCCTTATGTGTTAAGCGCACACATAATTTGGTGGCCCATGAGGGGAAGCTTGAAGCATTAAATCTTTATTTCACAAAATAAATTTGACTTATAAATACGAATATCCTAACGCCAAAATAAACAATTATAAACTAAACATTACACAAATAACGTGTAACGCTTTTCGGCTTCTATGGAAGTACCAGCACAGCCACAAACACATACATATATGTATATTCTACGTTTTGTCGTAAGTAAAGATAGTGCGGAAAATAAGAAGGTTCTGAGCGAAAATGTGTTGATTCACACGAGGCGAAATAAATAGGCGTTAGTTGATATTTTCTTGCGGCACTCGGGCCTATAATGGAGGCATCGGGACCTCGTGATCAATCGCCTTTCACATATAGAAATATCAATTTTCCAAAATGGATCGTGATTCGCTTCGGCTGAATAGAACGATAAATAATACCGGCAGATTTTTTATTGCGCGTTACTGACCGGATTTCTACTTAGGTTTTCTAAAGAGAATGGTTCATCTAATAGTTTCAGAAATATTCAGCACAGACTAAAATATATGTCCTTGTTTTTGATATTGTAAAACGAAACAAATGGGAGCACAAATATTTGTCTCGGGACACAGTCACAGTATGTTTAAAGAAGTCGAGACAAATTCTCGGCTCTGACTCTCATTCTTTTGAATATGTGTGTATTCACAATGAGTTATTACTCTAAAGATAAGGTAAAATATGGTGGTTTAACTCACGTCTCCGAGTCCTAAAAATCAACAATGCGTAGCGCCAACCCGCACTACGCTAGCTTTGTGGTCTAAGGCCTTAAACGTTTCCTTTACAGGGGAGGTCCGTGCCCACATTGGAACGTAAAATATGATGAATATCAAGATGGAACTACATCATCATCAATCCATATGGATTGAATACGTCCCACTGCTGGGCACGGGCTTCCTCTACAGCTGAGAGGGTTTAGGCCTTAGTCCACCACGCTGGCATAGTACGGGTTGGCGGACTACACACCTAAGAAATTTCTAAGAACTTTTAGGTGAGCAGTTTTCATCACGACATTTTCCTTCACAGTTAAAGTACGTGATAATTATTTGTGAATACACACATAACTTCAAAAAGTCAGAGGTGTGTGCCCCAGTTTGAATCCGCGACCGTCAAGATTCTTGACCGCGCGCCTAGACCTCGAGGCCATCACGACTTGTAAAACTATTATTCAAGAACCATTTCCATTTCTGTATTTGTTTTTTATATTTAAATAATTTATATTTCAAGAGATCCGAATAAGTTTTAAATCTTTTCCATCGTATTAACATGTGACGCAAATTAACTCGTGCTGTTTTATTGGATAATAAAAAGGGCACGTTCAGTCATTGTCGATACCATAAGGTAATATTTCACACAACGCGCAACACAACCGCACATTATACTGTCTAAACACGCCCAATCTGTTCTCAAGCACCATAAAACATTGTGCAATCATAACTTTTATGGCGGCCCCTTAAACGCTCATCCGAAACAATTTCAGAGCAATTTTTAAAAAGTTGCCTCTATTCCGTTTGAAAAGTTTAGAAAAATATTTTGAACATTTTTCGTTGTGCTAGCCGGTATTTCATTAACTCTTTTATGTTTTTAAGATGTCTTTTTTTAATAGGCCAAGTTAGAGTACACTTAAAAAATGCTTAAATTGACAGTATTTTGTGTCTTTTTTAATGTTTTACAAACTCTTTTTAATATCTATTTGAAATGAAAAAATATTTCTAAAAAAACGATGTTTTAATGATTGACTGATTTCATATAGTTTCCCCAACCCGCATTAGGCCAGCATGGTGGACTAAGGCCTAAATCGTCTCAATGGTAGAGGAGGCCTGTGCCCAGCAGTGGGACGTATATGGGCTGATGATGATATAGTTCCATCTTAATATTATTTATTAGCCCATATACTACGTTTGCTGGTGGTAGGATATTCGTATCCGCCCGGATGGCGACCACCGTACACAGGGCGTAAAACCCGCCATAGTGGCACATGCAAGTGTGCCGCGTTCCGGGATCAGCCAGTGTATATCCGGTTTTCGGGGGGGCTTCAATCTTGGTGAAAGGATGACCGTGCCGGCATTTTTTGGCCGGTTTGTCGCGGTCGGTCCTTTGATCGCCATGATTGATAGTCCCCCAAACTTCTTCACAATAAGGTGAAGAGGTATTCGGCCGGCATGATTGTGTCGACCAACGGGAGACCATCATCTCTCGCTGGTCGGCACTTTTTCTGGACTCCATTGCGCTTACCATCAGGTGCAATGGGGTCACTTTGCCGTGCCAGAATAAAAAAAAAAAAAAAAAAAAAAAAATAAAAAAAAAAAAACGTTCTAATTTTGGCACGAACCTCTCCTACAACGGAAACGGATAAGGCCTTAAACCACAAAGTTAGCGTAGTGTCGGTTGGCGCTACACTTTGTTGAATTTTTTTGTGTAGAAATCGAAGACGTGAGTTACACCACCTTACACCACTATATTGTGATTACACACATCTTCAAAAGAATGAGAGTCAGAGTCACAAGTGTATGCTTAAGATTTGAACCAGTGGTCGCCGAGAATTTGTCTCGACTTCTTTAAACATACAGTCCCGAGACAAATATTTGTGCTCCCATTTGTTTCGTATCAGGCTGACTGCACCACGGAGGCTGTAATAAGGGTGCCGTAGTCTCATTACGACCCTGTTAATCTGGCTTAATGTCACGGATACACGCGTCATCTTCCGCGCCATCGCCTCGAATTGGCTGTACGCGAGATTGGCAGCCAATACATCAAAGATATTACATATTTATTACTCAGCCCAACGGTATATGTACATCACTATTATGCGATTCGACAGCCGAATTCTATGTAGGTAATGAAACTGTGAAGAAGTCTCAACTATAGGCAAGGGTAGGAAGATCTAATTTTACATCAAAGTACGTATTATATACTTATGTATAAGTATAAGCCCACGCCTGTATTCCCCGAGGGGGTAGGCAGAGGTGCATTTCTGCACCCACATTTTGCCAGGTATGTATCAGTCCAACGTACTAGCGGGCAAGCCTATTGCAGTTTTTCAGACACATTTCCAGACTTCGTGCTGCTACTGAAAATTTTCTGATCGAAAAACCCAATAAGACTTTGCCCGACCCGGGAATCGAAGCCAGGACCTCTAGATGTCACGGCATGTATACTTATGCCGCGAGACCACGAGGCAGTCAAAGTTTCACATCAAAGTTTGCATTTATCATAAACCGTCTTTCTCACTTTCACTGGGCTCGATCTACGGCCCTTCGGATGGGGAAGGTTAAACTAACGCGAGTCTTTGAACAAAAAACTTTGATTTAACCTGGAATCCAACCTGTGAACACTCGATATCACGCACTACTTATGCCACGGGACCAACAAAGCATTTACAAAATTTGGCCGCATTTAATCCCGCTAAAATCCCTTTCAAATATAACTTTCACTGCATACCACCGCTTCAAAGACGCATAGATTTAATTAGCGAAGCGAATAAACGGTATTTGGCGAATGGCGTCAGAAGGAGAGCTGTATTGATGCGGCACCATTATTCCCCGCTCGGAATCAAATGAAAAACGTCAGCAGTGTGCGTAATTTATTTGGCGTTTTATTATCCTTCCGTGGGAAGGTTTGGCGGTTTGTCACTGTTCGTAGGGAGCACCCCGTTCCGATTTTAGTGCTTGAATACGTAGACATTTGACTACTGAAAGTGAAGATTTAAGTTTTAAGACATTGAAGATTGTCTTTCATCAGCAGATGTGATTATGTCAGCTATCAAATTCACTTTGAGAATATTTTTCTGAGTACATAAATAAGTAAGGAAAAACTGCATGATGATTAACATCACAAAATTTTCCACTAGGTATCCTATTTATAAAATGCACATTAAAATTTTTGTGATGGCTTCGAGGTTTAGGCGGTCGAGACTCTCGGCGGTTACGGGTTCAAACTCCAGGCAAACACCTCCGACTTTTCCAAGTTATGTGTGTATTCACTATAAATCATCACTTAGGTACTTTCCGGAAAAGGAATACCTGCACACCTAAAAGATCTTAAAAATTTCTTACGAGCGTGTATAGTCCGCTAACCCGCACTTGGCCAGTGTGGTGGACCAAGGCCTAAATCCTCTTAGTTGTAGAGGAGGCTCGTGCCCAGCAGTGGGACGTATGATTATAATGTCTACTTTTTATATTAACTTTATTTGTTATAATAAAAGCGTATATAAACACGGGTGAATACAATGTTAAAAGAAGGCCAAGTTTTGCCGTGAAGCTTAGATTGTTTGATGAAGCATTAGAAATACAATTTATTTTCCTACAATGTAAACTTGTTTGAACTTCCCAACTGTGCCTTCTATCTATCGACAATGACCTCGACACTTCTTGCCCTTGACCTCAGACAGCAGCTGTTGTCGAAACACTTGGAAACCAATAAAATATGAATTGAAGTAATTTTGTGAAGGAAAATTTTGGTGATATTGTCAACGTTATTTAGTTTTTGTTGTCTTATTTCAAAGTTTTTGATATTGCAAGACGCTATTTTTTATTAATTTAAAAGGGCTATATTGGGGATTTCTCTGAAAGATAAGATCAGAAATGATGCCATCCGTCAGAGAACCAAAGTTATCGACATAGCCCAAAGGATTAGCGAGCTGAAGTGGCAGTGGGCAGGTCACATTTGTCGCAGAACCGACAACCGTTGGGGGAAACGGGTTCTGGAGTGGAGACCGCGATTCGGTAAACGTAGTGTAGGGCGCCCTCTGGCTAGGTGGGGTGACGATATTCGCAGGGTGGCTGGCAGCGGTTGGATGAGGAGGGCCGAAGATCGAGCCCAGTGGCGTGCCATAGGAGAGGCCTATGTCCAGCAGTGGACGTAAGAAAGGCTGTTGATGATGATGAAGACGCTAGCCTTCAGGTTGGATGACATCAAGGTCAAAGTCAAGGTCAAGGTCCGTACGTTTCTCCTGGTAGTATAAGATAAACCTTAAAAGGTTTCAAATAGCAATCGAATTCATTTACGTTGAACTAATAGCGCGTGACACTTTTTCACACTTATTATAGTTCACGTTACTTGGTAGTATCGGTGTGGGGCCCTTAAAGGAGTTTTATGGTTGTTTTTTGATTATTATAATCATCATACCTTCAAAAAATCTTAGTTCACGACAATGTCATAGACCTGGCTTGTACATTTTATCTTTTTAAACTTATCTCCCTAAATAATGCATGTTTAAAAGCGGAATACCATTAGGCTGTCTTTCGAATATCGACAAAACAAGCATGGTATGTGTGGGCCACCGAAAAGTTATCATCATCATCATCATCAGCCCAAATACGTCCCACTGCTGGGCACGGGCCTCCTCTACAACTGTTAGGGTTTAGGCCTTAGTCCACCACGCTGGCCCAGTGCGGGTTGGCCGACTACACACCTAAGAAATTTCTAAGAACTTTTAGGTGTGCAGGTTTTATCGCGATGCTTTCCTTCACTGTTAAAGCAAGTGATAATTCATTGTGAATATACACATAACTTCGAAATGTCAGAGGTGTGTGCCTGGGGTTTGAACCTGCGACCGCTGAAATTCTCGACCGCGCGCCTAAACCATCACTGCTTGAAAAGTTATAGTGTGCCAATATTTCGTTGAGGTTTGTCCAAATATCTAAGATTTTTGTAAAATGTTAACCAACTAATCTATTTCGATTTTGCTAAACCAACATATTTTGCATAAAATGTGTTTTTTTATTCTAGCAGGGTTCATTGAGCCTCTAACATCTGGTTATAAATACAATGCGAGGCCGAAAACTAATAGTCGAGAATGACTACTATTTTCTCATTCAATACTATGTATTATGGGTTATAATAATCACTTTTTTTTATACTGGCACGGCAAAATGACTCCACTGTACCTGATGGTAAGCACAGTGGAGTCCAAAAAAATAATACCGACCAGCGAGAAACGATATGGCCACCCGCTGGTCGACACAATCATGCCGGCCCGAACAAATGCTTCTTCACGCTTCGCTTAAAGGATCCAGGATCATAGGAAGGAGGGAACACGTGAGCCGGCAAACTATTCCACAGCTATTACACACATATATTAGAAAAGAAAAGCCAACCCTATAAATATAACATAGTGTTAAAATAATCCGATTTCATTGAGTATAACGGGTATTTGGACTATTTGGAAACGAGCCAAATACTATAAGATAGTAAATTATTCATAATATATTGTACAAAGAGGTACTGTTAAAATATGGCTTTCCGGCAACAAACTTTACAAGCGCGATTTTACAGCAAGTTAATTTATTCTTTCGTTTAATTAAGTAGGTAACTACAGAAAGTTCATATTGTTTATTTGGAAATAAATTTTAGTGTAAAATGACATTGGGAAAGAATGGGAATAACTTAGTGTAAAAGCAGTTTTTTTATGGTTTGACACAATATTGGCTGATCTCGAAACGGATTTACATAAGGCGAGATTTACTCCCTTCATACAGTGTACGTATGCTATACAAGATGATGCAAAATGCATGTTTGGTCCCTTCATCAAACTTTTCAGAAAAGTTACTTATAATTTTATTGTCATCATCTTCATCATCATCAGTCCATATACGTTCCACTGCTGGGCATAGATCTCCTTTACAACTGAGACGGTTTTGGCCTTAGTCCATCACGCTGGCCTAGTGCGGGTTGGCAGGTTTCCTCACGATGTTTTCCTTCACCGTTAAAGTACGTGATAATTCATTATGAATACTATACTTATAATTGTACGAGACGAGAAATGCACCTCTGCCTCCTCTTAGATGAGCGAGTGTAGGTATATACATACATACATAAACTCACACTTGTATTCCCCGAAGGGGTAGGCAGAGATGCATTTCTGCACCCACATTTCGCCAGGTATGTATCAGTCCCACGTAATAGGGGGCGAGCCTATTGCCGTTTTTCGGGCACATTTCCAGACTCCGTGCTGTTACTGAGAATTTCCTAATGGAAAACCCAATAACACTTTGCCCGATCCGGGAATCGAACCCAGGACCTCTAGATCGCACGGCATATGCTTGTACCGCAAGACCACGAGGCAGGTATATAATATTCTATTTTAACACATCATTACCTTAAACTTCTTTCCGCTCGTTTTATAGCTCCGTTCATGCTTCATGAAAAATGTTGTCTGTCATCTGAGTACTTGAACGTAGCCCGTAACATCTTTCATAGGAGAGCTCAGTTATTTTTACTTCTTAATTTAGATGAAAGGGCTTAGAGCTTTATACGAGTAGGTAGGGAGTTGCTTCAGTATTATCGTGTTCAGAAACAAAAGACATCTCGCTTCTTGATGTTATATTTTCTTTTCATTCATTATTTTAAAACAACGGAGTGAAGTATGAGGCAACACATATGTAATTCGTGTATCGTGGGCGCGTTTATAGGCAAAAGTGTTGCATACTGGACTAGTACTCGAATAAATATTTGTAGGATATATAAATAGTTCCCTATGCGAGAGCTGAATCTGAAATCTTTTTCGCCTCGAAAGCTACATATCATCATAATTAAAATCATCAGCTCACATACATACGTCCAACTGCTGGGCACGGGTCTCTTCTACAACTGAGAGGGTTTAGGCCTTAGTCCACAACGCTGGCCTAGTGCGAGTTGGCGGACTACACACCTAAGAAATTCCTAAGAAATTTAAGGTGTGCAGGTTTCATCAAAGATGTTTTCCTTCACCTTTAAAGTACGTGAAAATTCCTTGTGAATACATACACAACTTAGAAAAGTCAGAGATGTGTGCCTGGGGTTTGAATCCGCGACCGTCGACATTTTCCGCGTGCCTAAACCTCGAGGCCATCACGGATTTTAAAGCTACATAGCATATAGTTTCTTAGTTAACTAATCAGTCTTAAGCGTCATTAACTTTTAAATTGTGCACGTAAAAGTGACCACAACAGCAATTAATGGAAATGGTAATGCGTTCCAAACAGAGTAATAAATGAGCAAGAAATGAGTGTCTTTTGTGAGTCGACTTAATCATGGCAAGCAATTCGAATTTATTGTGATTTTAAACTACTTTTGGACGGCCAACTAACAAACTAACTTCGATGTAATTAGGTGGGTGATAGAGAAAAATTCTCGGCGGCCGCGGGTTCAAATCACAGACACACTCTTCTGACTTGATAGCAGAACACACGGACAAGGTAAATATCGCGAGAAAACCTGAATAATATACGCAAAGAATTTCTAAGGTGTGGTATTAGGCCAGCGTAGGCCCAGTCCGTCTTATTTGTAGAGGAGGACCAGCTGAGTGACGTATGCATTTTGTTTGATATGATAGATAAAATGTATAGAGCCTATGGCCCTTTATGGGACACATTTCCGTGCTCCAAGTCACTGAGATCTTCCTCAATGGAAACCCTAATAACATTTTACATGAGTCAAGAATTGATCCTGTGGCGTCTCGATCACTTCATCGTGGGACCAACGAGATGGTCAAGTATATTCATGACTTCCATAGAAGTCCAAAAGCCCAGCTTACCTTACAAAATTCCAAACAATAATCTTTTTTCTTTAAATTATTTATATAACAAGAGCAATTTGACATATAAATGAGATTTTCCTGACCCCACAATAAACAATTGCATACATACATACATAAACTCACGCCTGTATTCCCCGAAGGGGTAGGCAGAGGTGCATTCCTGCACCCACATTTCGCCAGGTATGTATCAGTCCCACGCAATAGGGGGCGAGCCTATTGCCGTTTTTCGGGCACAATTCCAGACTCCGTGCTGTTACCGAGAATTTCCTAATGGAAAACCCAATAACACTTTGCCCGACCCGGCAATCGAACCCAGGACCTCTAGATCGCACGGCACATACTTGTACCGCGAGACCACGAGGCAGTCAAACAATTGCAAACTACATTATTACACAATGAACTTGTAACGCTTTTGGGCTTCTATGGAAGTATCGACACTGGTAAACTGTTTTTGTAGTTAGCAAGTCTTCGTCAGTATAAAAACCCTAGAACGATAAATCCCAAATTGAAGCTCCATAAATAAGGTGGAAGATAAAAGAGCCGCGGTAGGGGCGGCTGACCTAGAAACTTGGATGCGTTTTTTGCGTTCCGCAAGGCTGACTACGGCTTTATTGCACTCATTAGTGGAGGTTTATAGTCGCGCTCTGTTCTGGATTTAATACGGACCGTGGAATTATTGCGAGCAGTGATTCAGCGACCTTTAGTATTTAACTTTTAGTATTGGAATTATAATTGTAGCGCCACGAGTACTTTTTATAATTTCAACGTTGATTTTAACGAGTTAAGTGGGCTAAGGTTATTTTTTGGTATAAATGAAAATTAGGCTGCTCGTTCTTTTCATGTGGATGTTAATTTTTAAAACATAAAAAGATTGAGATTGTGGTCTCGCGGTACGAGTATGTGCCGAGCGATCTAGAGGTCCTGGGTTCGATTCCCGGGTCGGGCAAAGTGTTACTGGGTTTTTCCATTAGGAAATTCTCGGTAACAGCACGGAGTCTGGAAATGGACTGATGTGATGTGGGACTGATACATACTTGGCGAAATGTGGGTGCAGAAATGCGCCTCTGCCTACCCCTTCGGGGAATACAGGCGTGAGTTTATGTATGTATGATAAAAAGATTTCACGGCGTTCAAATATTTGGAATAGGATCTGGATAAAATACTACATGAATTACGTTATATTATAAATTACAATTCCATTATAATAAAAAAAGTCCTCCTAGGCTTTACTTTGGAATAATCTATACTCGTATGTATGTACTTTTATAAAATTAACTGTTGACTGACTAATCCCATAAGAGCAATGCATTGCCGAGCCATTAAATTTGACACCTAGCTGAAACCGCGGGGCAATAATTTTAGAAAAGCGGTAATCATCACTAGGGTCCTATTTCTTGTTATCAAAAAAATATTAAACTTAGTTATGAATTTAGTACTACAGTCAAACATAGAAAAGCACTTCAGAAGCAAAATTTCAGAATTCGCAATTTTCATTTCTCAATGCAATCGCAAAGTCGATACAAAGACGCATACCACAAATAGCATGTGGTAGGTAATTAAAAATGCAGTAAAACTTATGATGTGCAATTGGTTTTGTTCTTCACGTAGTGGACAGTTTAACGGCAGTAATAAATCTTTTATGTAAATTGGACCACCACACATGTAAAATTAACACGTAATTAAATTTTCAATGTTATTCCTGTATTTTGTGCTGGTTTCCACAGTTCAACCCGCAATAGGCCAGCGTGGTGGACTAAGACCTAAACCCTCTCAGTTGTAAAGGAGGCCCGTGCCCAGCAGTGGGACGTATATGGGCTGATAATGATGATCGAGTTCGTAGAGTACCAGTTGTGGGACAGTTGTTTTTAAACAGTCAGAAGCAAGGTTTTTTTTTTTATTGGTATATTTTATGTGCTCGATTAGCAACACCGATTCCTTATCGTAGCATAAAATCCGAGTTAGCACGAATAATAAGAAAGATATAGATCAAAGCTGTAACAGAAATGCAAATAAACATCAGATAGTCATGAGATATGCCGAAGTATACGAATTGTACATATTAATGCATCGAAAACCGTATTTGGATGCCATCCACAAATAAATTCAAAGCCAAGATACAAAGATATTCGGTTTGTAGCTGTGGCCCTCTGAATGCGATACGCAATTTGAATTGCTAAGTGGCGCTTCCGTGGAGGTTGCCGCCTGTCACAGAATCCATGCTTCCATGAGATATTATAAATTCCCCGGACTCGAGGAAGCTGCATTATAATGCGTTAAGTGGGATAAGCGTTGGCTGTAAGCCTATTGTGCGGCTAATGAAGTCTCTGGAAATGCATATGTCGCTGCTGATTTTGGAGAGTATAATTAGCGGGTAAATTATTCGAATCGAGGTTTAGGTGCGCGGTCGAGAATTTCGGCGGTCGCAGGTTCAAACCCCAGGCACCCACCTCTGACTTTTCGAAGTTATGTGTGTATTCACATTGAATTATCACTTGCTTTAACGGTGAAGGAAAACATCGTGATAAAACCTGCGCACCTAAAAAGTTCTTAGGAATTTCTTAGGTGTGTAGTCCGCCAACCCGCACTAGGCCAACGTGGTGGACTAAGGCCTAAACCCTCTCATTTGTAGAGGAGGCCCGTGCCCAGCAGTGGGACGTATATGGGCGGATGATAAAGTTGAAAGCACAATGAACTGTTGAAATGGTGATCGTGGTTCAGTCCAGAGTACTTTTGAATGTTGAAAGCTACGTGCGCGTGTTTACAAAAGATAAAGACAATTTACAATTCTTCATTAAACACCAATCAAAAACCTGGCATTAAAAATGGCCACCTTATCGCTTAAATTATTCTTTCTAGGATATGGATGAAATTTACTTGCAGTAAAAAAATCGTGTCGATAGGGACATTCATCAACAATTTGACCATCCAACTATTTTACTAGCTAATCAAATCTCAATAATACCTATTGCTTCCAGTCGATTTCCTATAAGGCAATGGTCCAAGTTGAGTGCAGTGTTGAACTCTTGACAGAAGACTATATGTGCGTTGGCAGCTTTTAAAAAACAACAGAAGAGCAGAACAAAAGTCTTTTAAAGTATTTTCTTTTAGTTTGCTGCTAGACGACAGAATAACCATGATCGGCCCCTTTAAATCTGATACATGAGAACCCAAAACAAAATCAGCAGTTTTAATTCAACCCCGCAACCCAGAACAAAACATTTCAGGTACGAAATTGCTATTCCGCATTAATTTACGATGCCGGAATCCATATCAGAGCATCCCTTACACATCACGGCCTATCTCGGGTTTGTTTGTACATAATATTTGTTTGAACCGTGTCAAGGATTCGGGATAGGTCATGAATAAATCAAATGCCCTCTGTATGTCGAGGATTGGCTGCGTGTGTAGTTGAGGATAGGTATTAATTAAAGCTAGATAGATAACCTTCAAAGATTTCGGGTCTTTCTTTGATAATTCTATTGGTATTTTGGTATTAGCTTTGTGTAAGTGACAAGCGGATATCTCAATGGCGAGAATGCATTTGATTGTATTAGTAGAAGCGCTATACTGTGCATACCTAGTTTGATATCTGTTTGTAGGTAAGTTGTGATAGCCGCGAGGTTTAGGCATGCGGTCGTTGGTTCAAACCCCAGGCACACATCTCTGACTTTTATAAGCTATGTATGTGTGTATTCACAATGAATTATGACGTACTTTAACGTTGTTATTTTAACAATTAAGGAAAACATCATGAGATAACCAGAACACCTAAAAGTTCTTAATTTCTTTGGTGTGTAGTCCGCCAACTAGGCCAGGGTGGTGGACTTAGGCCTAAACCCTATCAGTAGTAGAGGAGACGCTTGCCTAGTAGCCCTTGCATATGGACTGATGATGTTGATGATAGGTAAGCTAACTATGATAATATTTCTGTATTTAAAGACATGACAATATCATCTACAAATAAAGCACATCGCTGGTGTAGTGTGATAAATTATATTGTTTGGGTTTAGTTCAATTAATTATTAGAATTTAAGAAGTCACCGATGGGAGCCTAGGGTTTAAATCTGCTGCGGTCGAAGGAAACGAGAGACGTCGAATGTTGAAACGCAAACTACAAATTTTTTTTTAAAAATAAATGGTTAAGCAAATAATTAAATAAATGGATAAGCAAATAATTCAATAAATGGACAAGCAAATAGATCAACCTATTCCAAACCGGACTGAAAAATTGTGTATACTGCACCTCGTTGGCGGTCATGATTGTTTTAATCCCACAACATATCCAATACTGATCACTTCGCAGTGCAAGACACAACAATACACCAATGCCTTGAACAATGATCTCTAGGCCTTGTCAACGCGAAACACAAAGGCAAATGCGATGAAAGTGGCGGTGTTCTTCAAAAACACAGAATAGATAATGTTCACTAAGCTGTCTGCGGCGCTGCTGTCGAGGACGCTGTATAATCAATACATTCTTGCAATATAATATGTATGTATTACTGATAGATTTATCGTCTGTTCAAAAACGGGGTGGTTGACGCTTATTGGCGGAGGCTAACTTCATCATCAGCCCATTTACGACCCACTACCGGGCACGGCCCTCCTCTACAACTGAGAGGCTTTAGGCCTTAGTCCACCACGCTGGCCTAGTGCGGGTTGGCGGACTACACACCTAAGAAATTCTTAAGAACTTTTTATTCATTGTGAATACACACATAACTTGGAAAAGAGGTGTGTGCCTAGGGTTTGAACTCGCGACCGCCGAGATTCTGGACGGCGCACCTAAGCCTCGAGGCCATCACTATTTCTTACACTAGAGAGTGAATCATCTTACTAATATTATACACACCCATATGTATGAATGTGTATAAAGTTTTCACGCAGTAAGGAGGCATCTGACAGCCTGAATTAACAACTTTTTATTCAAAAGAAATTGTTCCCAGGCGGACCTCGGCCCATCGCTAATAATTGGTATAATCACTTCGTAATAATTAGTCGTAAGTAATACGTGGTCGAATCAAATATCGAGAGTATCGGTGGTCGCGGTTTCAAACCCTGGGCACGCATCTCTGACTTCGTTGTGTGTATTTACCGTCAATGATCATGTACCTAAAATTTCATAGGTGTGTAGTCCGCCATTCCGCACTACGCCAGCCTGTCTTGCCTTATGGACTAAGGCGTAAACCCTCTTAGTTGTGGAGAAGGCCCGTGCCCAGCAGTGGAACGTATATGGGCTGATGATGATGATGTTTATTTTACACATATTATATGCATTTTAAAATATTTTCCATTTCAACAACAAAAGGTCAATTTAATTTTGTAGCACTAAAATTAACACGGAAAATAATAGTCGAACAGAAGGTACGTCGCTTTTTAAAGTAAATCGTGATGCAAAGAACGAACAAAAGCATTCGCGACGACTGAAAATAAAATCACTTTTAAAAAATTATATATTTTTTCTTTTCCAATAAAAAGCTGAAATTCAATTGCGAACAAAACCTTGGGGTACATTTAACTGTCCGCGTATAATCCGAAAGCGCCTTGTATTTGAATGGGGAATTTTAAAGTTTTCTGCAGTAAAAATTAAATTAACGTCATTTCACTTGTCACTTAGTACGTTTCAAAGAGCTCCAACGGCCTCTTCGCAACGGATCCTTACTCGTGATGTAAAATGAAAAGTGCTAGTGTATTTATTTCTCTTAAAAGAATACTGGACGTTTCGCGAGATTCCTTTGGTAAAGGAATTTATGTTGGAAATGTGGTGAAGTATATTTAATGCGAGAGTTGGCCTAGTTTGTTGCTCGTACGATGTACACAGAAACCTTGTTCACTTCGAACTTGGAGTTTTGTAGAAAGTACCTATTTTTAATTAATATCACGGTAAATGAAATAATTGTAAAGACTCCTGCATAAATAAAAGTTATACCACACGACTGAAGTAAAACTTATAAATACGCCCAACAGTCACATACATAGTTCTTAGTTTACACAACATATTACGTTTCTGAACACACTCATAAATACACACACAATATTTAATCACTCTCAGAGTGCCACCCGTTTTTTTTAAGCTTAATAATGTTTTAAATGAAATAGTTCGATTGTTCGTCACGCTTTCACGCCTAAATTAGTCACTTTTGATACGGAGTAGTTATTTCTTTACAAGTGCCCTAAGACGTTGGTCTGGCTATAAACAAATCAACCGTCATCATCTTCAGCCCATATACGTCCCACTGCTGGGTACGGGCCTCCTCTACCTTTGAGAGAGTTTAGGCCTTAGTCCACCACGCTGGCCTAGTGCGGGTTGGCGGACTACACACCTAAGAAATTCCTAAGAACTTTTAGGTGTGCAGGTTTCATCACGGTGTTTTCCTTCACCGTTAAAGTACGTGATAATTCATTGTGAACACACAAATAACTTCGAAAAGTCAGAGGTGTGTGCCTGGGGTTTGAACCCGCGATCGTCGAGATTCTCGACCGCGCGCCTAAACCTCGAGGCCATCACGACTTGTAAAACAAATCAACCGTATTATATGCCAATTCAACCTCCCTACGGATCCCTAATAAGTATATTACAAAAATGGTTTATTTACCACTCCAAGGATATTCTCAGATTTACTACACAATACAGCCATACTGTTAGACGCAAAAATACATTTTTACGGTTATTTTATGGGCTCATAAAATATTTATGTCTTCATGCATAATATGAGGATCGATGGAAATACTTAAGTGTTGACAAAAAGCAGTTTGGTGGCGGTATGATATGGCGTAATAAGAATAAACTACTTTGTATATCATATGACTCGTCTGCATTGCTTGATTTATTGATAACTCCATCTTTAAATAAATAAATAAATACACCCAACAGTCACATACATAGTTCTGACCCCACATTAAGATACGAGTCTTGTGTCGTGGGTATCAGAAACTATGAGAGACTTTTTGGTCTCACAAACACCTAGACCAGAAACAAATATTTGTGGATCACACAAACATTTGTCTCAGTGCGAGGATCGAATCTGCGGCCTCTCGTTTCGCAAGCTGGTGTCTAGTCAACTGCGCCACGGGGCTGTCTCAGTAAGATCTTGATTTATTTTCTTTTTCATGTGTTAAAATTTAAAATTAATATCGTCAACAATTATATAATATCTCTATCAATAGTTTCTAGATAACGTTAATAACTAAAGCACCATATAGAACATATTACTATATTGATGCTTGGCAAACAACACCGCGTACGTCAGGTGGCCTAAATCTGTCCAGTTGTGAGACAAATGAAAATAAAAGCTACTTTTAGTCACTGAATACTATTTGGACCATACAAGTATCATATTTAAGTGGACTGAGGCCTAAATCCTCTCAGTTGTAGAGGAGGCTTGTGCTCAGCAGTGGGACGTATATGGGCTGATGATGAAATCATCAGTGTTTTGAGAATACCGCATTATATGGTACGCATTAGGCTGTTATAGAGTATCAAACGGTGTCTAAATATATATCTGCCTACCCATAGGGGAATACGTCGTTCATGTTTGTTTATTTCATTCATTCATCATTCATCATCAGCCCATATACGTCCCACTGCTGGGCACGGGCCTCCTCTACAACTGAGAGGGTTTAGGCCTTAGTCAACCACGCTGGCCTAGTGCGAGTTGGCGGACTACACACGTAAGAAATTACTAAGAACTTTTAGGTGTGCACGTTTCATCTCGATGTTTTCTTTGTGAATACACACATAACTTGGAAAAGTCAGAGGTGTGTGCTTGGGGTATGAACCCGCGACCGTCGAGATTCTCGACCGCGTGCTTTAACCTCGAGGCCTTTGTTTATTTGCATACACGTTAATTATGCAGGAATACCTGCATAATGAGATAATGTCAGAATACAATGACATCGGAGTGAGTGAACTAATGGAACAAAGCAAGCTGTTCCGCTCGACAAATATTGTCGGTATCAAGTGAAGGCTTTAATTGGCAGCCAATCAAAGCGTCTCCCTCCGTCGGCCCTGATTCGCATCCAGGTTGGAACTACGAAAGCCTATCTCGCGGTTTAATCAAATCGCGTTGGGGTTCCGCGGGAGTAATTTGATTTTTATATAGATTTTTATACTGGCAAAGCGAAGCGACAACACAGCACTAAATGGTTAGCACATTGCTAACCAAACTGAGTATCGAGGACAAAAGAAAAAGGCAAAAGACACCGATTTCTCACACGATACACTCACGCCAGTCTTTCGAATTTGTTTTCACGCTTCGCTTAATAGTCCAGTCATTATAGTAAGTTCACCTCGGAATTCGAGATACCCAGCTGTAAGTCTGTAAATACTTGTATATTGACACCCTAAACGTTGCCTCAAAACCTACATATGGTAGGGTGTGTGCAACTATTAAATTTCAAGGTCAAAGGTCGCAAAAATCGTTTTTTTGCGCTTTTTTTGGAAATATCTCATTTCCTATGGGTTTTTTGCTATTTGTATATATTATCAATATTGTAGAATACAAAATTCTCTACAAATTTTGTTTAATTTTTTTTTTATACGGTGAACCGTTTTCGAGATAGAGGGCGGAGAGCGCGCGGTCACAGCATCACTTCAGGTACACCGGTGCCCTCGGTCGAAAACGCGCCATTTATAGTTGATGAACTATCGATAAATCAATGATTTATTAACTATTATATTATATTTTATAAATTTTTCCTAACCTATCCACTTTTTATTCAGTATTAATTTATTTAAAAACATTTACTTACCTGCCCATGTAATGCAGAATTGTTAATGAAAATATAGGAATTATATTTGAATTTGAACCTAATTAATATTAATATTAATAACTAACTGATGAAAAAAAAACAAATAAATTATGAATTATTTTTTTTATTAAAAATATCATTCAATACATTTATTTTATTAAAAGAAAGAAAATGGAATAAAAGGTACAAAAACTACAATTTATAATTTTAATCATCTTCTTCCTCTTCATCGTCGTCTTCCGGCTGCTGGTAAATTTCAAACTGGTCTTCATTATCGTCTTCAACGAAATTTGTCTCAAGTTCTTCCATGATTTCGGGGTCAAAGGTTCCATCTTCGTTAATGTCGCTCTGATATGGTAGAGCATTGAGATAAACTTGCCCATTACATTGGCCACAAGCTAAAGAGCATTGCAAGCCCGCTTTCCTGCATCCGCATCGCGAACCACAACTACTCTTGCAGTTGCAGAAAATTGTATTTAGCAAATCTTCTGGAGCAGGTGGTAAGGTAGGCTCCAGAAAATCGTTTCTGAAATGAAATGAAATGAAATTGCTTTATGAAATTTACTTGGGGTTCCAAATCATGTCCTAACCAAGTTTGAACTTGATAATATACACGGTTGAAATGTTGATGAGCAGCTGCACTTGTTGGTGGAATATTTGAAAGCTGCACAGGTTTATTAAGTTTTGTAGACTTGACGTAATGCATATAACGAAGATGATCGAGACTTTTCACAGATTTCGGAGCATTAAAGACTGCCAATAAGGTTTGAGTTCCACTCTAATAATCTCTGGCCCGAACAATTTTCTTCCTCAAATGCTGCAGCTAGTTCATCCAAATTTGTCAGTTTCTCAAAAACTTTTAAAAATGATTTTTTCCCTTTTTAAAAAGCGCAGAAGTTGTGTCACAGCCACTTAATGCGTGCAGAAATAAAATATGTGTTTTGGAATGAGGATAATTTTCAAAACTTTTAGTCGAGTATATCTCCGTTTTTGGGAATATAATTATATTATGACTTAAGTTCTTCTCTTAATTATTTTTTAATTTTAGTAAACGGTTATCAGTATTATTGAATAGATATAGATTTAATGCATGAAGAAAATGATAAAATATCATATAATAGTTAATAAAAATTGACAAATATTTATAATCATTGATTTATCGATAGTTCATCAACTATATATGGCGCGTTTTCGACCGGAGGCACCGGTTGACCTGAAGTGATGCTGTGACCGCGCGCTCTCCACCCTCTATCTCGAAAACGGTTCACCGTATAAAAAAAAATTATAAACAAAATTTGTAGAGAATTTTGTATTCTACAATATTGATAATACATACAAATGGCAAAAAACCCATAGGAAATGAGATATTTACAAAAAAAGCGCAAAAAAACGATTTTTGCGACCTTTGACCTTTAAATTTAATAGTTGCACACACCCTACCATATGTAGGTTTTGAGACAACTTTTAGGGTGACAATATACAAGTATTTACAGACTTACAGCTGGGTATCTCGAATTCCGAGATTCTTACCAAATTTAAGCTTAAATGACTGGACTATAAAGGATTCAGATCAATAGAAAGGAAAGAAAACGAAGATGATTAACCTACATACATACATAAACTCACGCCTGTATTCCCCGAAGAGGTAGGCAGAGGTGCATTTCTGCACCCACATTTCGCCAAGTATGTATCAGTCCCACGTAATAGGGGGCGAGCCTATTGCCGTTTTTCGGGCACATTTCCAGACTCCGTGCTGTTACCGAGAATTTCCTAATGGAAAAACCCAACACACACTTTGCCCGACCCGGGAATCGAACCCAGGACCTCTAGATCGCACGGCACATACTTGTACCGCGAGACCACGAGGCAGCATGATTAACCTAATATAGAATTTAAAAGTGCATCAAAGAACTCAGCGGAGTATTTCTTTCGAGTCTAGGCTGTGAAACAACAGACTGTTCAAATCTAAGACTAATATTTGTGTCAGATATCAAAGTGAGACCGAAAACTCTAATAGTTTCTAATGCTCACGGCACAAAACTAGTTCTATTTCTTTTTGCTATAAACATGTCATACAACGAAATACATTCAAGTAACCTTGACCCGCCAGCGAGCATTTTTGCTTCTAACTTACGGAACCTGTTCGGTTCCAGTAATTTTGTGGGGTGACATTCATCGGGTCGCATCGCTCTCAAACTGCTAGCTACTAACTTGTATCGGTCGGGAACGTGTTTGTATTTAAATACACCGCCACAGAGTAAATGGGTAGAAGCGAAACGAGAAAATTCCCGTCACACGAATTTCTAAAAACTGGAACATGCAGATACGTTTGTAGAGGAAGAAAATTGTAGAAATTCGTTCACATTTTGTTGTCAGCGGAACGGTAGGACTTGGCATGTGGTGAATAGTGAAGAAAGCCATAACATAGAAGCATAGGTTTCACCACTTTGAGAATTTCTCATACCAGATAAATTCTTGGCAGAACGCTCCGGAATCTCATGAATCTTCAGGATTAAAGTACGTAGTAATTAATTTTCAATAAATTTGAAAATTCACATTTGTGTGGCTAAATTTAAGCCCGCAATGAGATAATACCTCCACAGCCCATGTGTTAAATTTTATACACTGTCAGGCTTTCTCCACAACATGCTTTATGTAGTCGGAATGAATTTACTCCAACATACGAAGACGTGGCAAGACGCTACCCTGACAACCACTGTCGACACTGGCATCAATTTTTCAATTATTTTTTATTCTACTCCATTTTTTATCTAGGTAAATAATGGCCTCGAGGTTTAGGCGCGCGGTCGAGAATTTCGGCGGTCGCAGGTTCAAACCCCAGGCACACACCTCTGACTTTTCGAAGTTATGTGTGTATTCACAATGAATTATCACTTGCTTTAAAGGTGAAGGAAAACATCGTGATAAAACCTGCACACCTAAAAGTTCTCAGGAATTTCTTAGGTGTGTAGTCCGCCAACCCGCACTAGGCCAGCGTGGTGGACTAAGGCCTAAAACCCTCTCAGTTGTAGAGGAGGCCCGTGCCCAGCAGTGGGACGTATTTGGGCTGATGATGATGATGATTATAAGTAAACGTTATTCGGTTTTACAAAACTGTAAAATAGGTTATTTAGGCAGTACGGTAAGTTTCCTTCCAATCTATAATACGTCATCATTTGTCGAATTACATTGGCCATGGATAGTCAGACTGCCTGCGTAAATTATTGTCGTATCTGTCTGAGAATGCGAATAGCTGGGCACGTGAGATCGCGGATGCGGTCCGGCTGAATATTTGCGGTATCCACAAACATTTGCCTCAGGTTTGGTTGTGGGAAAAGAGAGCAAGAAGAAATATTTCTGGCACAAAACAATATTTACATTTTAAAAATGTTTTTAAAATTTACATAATAACATATATATCATCAAGTAGTGATGGCCTCGAGGTTTAGGCGTGCGGCCGAGAATCCCGGCGGTCGCAGGTTCAAACCTCTGGCACACACCTCTGAATTTTCGAAGTTATGTGTGTATTCACAATGAATTATCACGTACTTTAACGGTGAAGGAAAACACCGTGAGGAAACTGAAAATCTTAGGAATTTCATAGGTATGTAGTCCGCCAACCCGTGATAGGCTAGCGTGGTGGACTGAGGCCTAAACCCTCTCAGTTGTAGAGGAGGCTCGTGCCTAGCAGTGGGACGTATATGGGCTGAGGAAGATGATGATGTTGATATCATGAAACGATGAATTAATAAATGGGGAATTTAAACAAACTCAAGAGAAAATGAGGTTACAAAATAGCGTAATTGTTTATGTTAATTGTTGTGTAAACAAAACCAATTTTTTTTTAGCGTGTGTTGAATATTTAGGCCATAATACTCGTACCTACTACAAATGCTAAAATTTGGTGTTTGATGGCTGAATGCAAAGGAATTAATTTTAACACACTGGTAATATATTTGTTGTGACATTTATATTAAAATATAATTATATAGAACACTTTCAATGTTAGAAAATTTTTAGGTTTCGGTTAAAATACCATTATTAATACACACGTCGTGATGGCCTCGAGGTTTGGGCACGCGGTCGAGAATCTCTACGGTCGCGGGTTCAAACCCCAGGCACACACCTCTGACTTTTCCAAGTTATGTGTGTATTCACAATGAATTATCACGTACTTTAACGGTGAAGGAAAACATCATGATGAAACCTGCACACCTAAAAAGTCTTAGGAATTTCTTAGGTGTGTAGTCCGCAAACCCGCACTAGGCCAGCGTGGTGGACTAAGGCCTAAAACCTCTCAATGGTAGAGGAGGCCCGTGCCCAGCAGTGGGACGTATATGGGCTGATGATGATGAATACACATGTATTACAAGACGGATCCAATTAAGACGTGTCTGATATTGCTTATTTTACATTTCTGCATCAAATTCTGAAGTCCACGCAAACGATGCTAGAGGCAGAATCCAGTAATTAGTATTTTGAAGCTTGAATGGGAACGGAGTTGTAATATTTTGTCGCCTATTTCGTAGATCCACTCATTAAAGCAGTTTTTCCTATAGGTACGTGATATGTGAATTCTGTTATTTATTTACTTTACCTAAATCAGTCCTTTCAATTTTAGCTACTGAGTATTTTAGCATTTGAAAGAGACTAGGCCCCAGTTCACCATATAAACCTTATCTGGGTTTATAGACTTAATCGAATTGAAAAGAATAAATTCGAGATGTTTTATTTCAGCTTTTAAGTGCGTGATTAATAGTTATACGAATACATACATACATACATAATCTCACGACTGTATTCCTCGAATGGGGGTAGGCAGAGGTGCATTTCTACACCCACATTTCGTCTGGTATATATCAGTCCCACGTAATAGGGGGCGAGCCTATTGCCGTTTTTCGGGCACAATTCCAGACTCCGTACTGCTACTGAGAATTTCCTAATGGAAAAACTAATAACGCTTTGCCCGACCCGGGAATCGAACTCAAGACCTCTAGATCGCACGGTACATACCTGTGCCGCGAGACCACGAGGCAGTAATACGAATATTGCATTGAAAAGTGGCTAAGTACACAACGAGCCCAGATATTGAAGTAAAAAAAAGCAACTGTTATTTGTAATCTGAATACCCTATCGGCTTCCGGGACTAAAGCAATAAATGTACAGTAGGGCGTATATTGGCACTCGGAGCGCGTGTCATTACGCGAACAGTTACATAGTGTGCGCAACGGCGGACCATTTGGCACATGAGCCGATTTTATATTACTTGGACGTAATGCGCGGCTTAACACCCCCGCCATACTTCACCTGACGAATTTTATGAGCGGGAATGTGATCTCGCGAATATGAGTGACTGATCTTGATGTATTATTGAACGCCTCGTGGTGTCGCGGTTCGATGCGTGTGATCTAGAGGTCCTGGTTTCGATTCCCGGGTCGGGCAAAGTGTTATTGGGTTTTTCCATTAGGAAATACCCAGTAGCCCGAAAAACGGCAATAGGCTCGCCCCCTATTACGTGGGACTAATACATACCTGGCAAAATGTGGGTGTAGAAATGCACCTCTGCCTACCCCATCAGGGAATACAGGCGTGAGTTTATGTATGTATGTGTATGTGTATTATTATGGGTGTTTCTTTAAATTAACGATATGTAAAGTGACGTATAGGTTATAATATAACACATGTATTTTTCAGAATGGAGTTACTTTTAAAGTTTATCCACAATAATACCTGCCTCGTGGTCTCGGGGTACAAGTATGTGCTGTGCGATCTAGAGGTCCTGGGTTCGATTCCCGGGTCGGGCAAAGTGTTATTGGGTTTTTCAATTAGGAAATTCTCGGTAACAGCACGGAGTCTGGAAATGTGCCCGAAAAATGGCAATAGGCTCGCCACCTATTACGTGGGACTGATACATACTTGGCGAAATGTGAGTGCAGAAATGCACTTCTGCCTACCCCTTCGGGGAATACAGGCGTGAGGTTATGCATGTATGTATGTGTACAATAATAACATAATACAAGCAAAAGTACTAACAAAACATGAAGTGAATGATGCCCTTGAGGTTTAGACACGCGCTCTAACAGGACTCTTTCGCGGCGATAGCTCATTCGAATCCCAGACACACCCCGTTTTACTGAAGTTATGTGTATTCAGGAAGGCATAGTGAGATAAACTTCACCAACTAGTATATATAATATTTTTAATATTAAGATCCAGTAGTGGCTTATTGACTTTACTGAGGTCTAGAAGAGCAGCATTTGTAAAGTGCTAAAAAAGTGTCAATTATATTTATTTATATACATTTAGTATAGTCGGATTTAGTGCCATAGGCATTCTCCGCCAGTCTACCGTAGGGGATGCAGATATGAAACTGGTAGGTGTATTCTGATAGTTTACATACATTTATGTATATCAAAAAAAAGGTTTTCCATTAGGAAATTCTCAGTAGCAGCACGGAGTCTGGAAATTTGCCTGAAAAACGGCAAAAGGCTCGCCCCCTATTACGTGGGACTGATACATATCTGGCGAAATGTGGGTGCAGAAATGCACATCTGCCTACCCCTTCGGGAAATACAGGCGTGAGTTTATGTATGTATGTGTATGTTATGTATATCATCCATCCATCCATCAGCCAAAGGAGGTCCACTGATGGCCTCTCAAAATGATTTCCACAGGGATCTGTTAGAAGCAGCCTGCATCCAGCGACTTACGTCCGAGTATATAGGTTTACGCTAATAAAACTCAGCGAGATGACTGTAATTCCTTGAGAAATAGTTCTCGAGCTCTCATTTTCAACGCATCACGTGTAGTGATAATGATATAAATAAATAAATAAATAAATACACCCAACAGTCACATACATAGTCTGACCCCACATTAAGATACAAGTCTTGTGTCGTGGGTATCAGAAACTACGAGAGACTTTTCGGTCTCACAAACACCCAGACCCGAAACAAATATTTGTGGATCACACAAACATTTGTCTCGGTGCGGGGATCGAACCCGCGGCCTCTCGTTTCGCAAGCTGGTGTCTAGCCAACTGCGCCACGGGGCTGTCAAATATAATGATAATTATCATGGTCAGGCGTTTAACCAAATAGCATGTGATTCGTATGACTGTAACATAAACTATACGTCTGTCAAGAATTCGTACCGCGGCTAATAAAATCAATATGGGGTCTTCCTAACCCGTGACCTTGGGAACTGTCCGCAACCTCGCCGCGACATCAATTTTACAGAATGATTTTCAAGGTTCAATGCTTTTCATTTGTGAGGGAATATACGATTCTGACATCGATTTCGTTATACGCTGACATGGGCTGACTACAGGGTACCTGAGGGCATGCTGAATTAAGCCACCACAATTCTGCCTCGAGTTGTCTGCCTAGGTTAGGTCAAGAATCTTCTTCTGACTTTCAAAGTTACTATGTGTATATTTCATTGAATTATCACTTACTTTAACGGTGACGGAAAACATCGCGAAGAAACTTGCACATCTAAAAAGTTCATAGGAATTTCTTAGGTGTATAGTCCACCAACTCGCACTAGGCCAGCATGGTGGACTAAGGCCTAAACCCTCTCAGTTGTAGAGGAGGCCCGTGCCCAGCAGTGGGACGTATACGGGCTGATGATTCTGCTAGTTAGTGATAATTGTAATAGCTTGTATCTATCCAAATTAATACAAAAAGTCACATATTGTTACATATTGAACTCCCACACTGCAAGGCAATAGTCGGTTCGCTTAACAGAAAATTTAAGTTATATTTTTGATGCTTCTTCGGCCATCTATCATACAAAAAATGCTAATAATATTTTTACAGAATTTAAACACTAAACCTCATCTGAAATCATTGTTTATTCGGGCGTAACCTTGCACTTTTGAAGTATTCTGGCCTTGCTTTTAACAAAGAAATTCTTTCACGCTCCACTGGGTTCCAATGTGACGGAGTGGGAAATTTTCCCACAGAGGCGAGTTTCGTAAAGTTTATTCAACACCACTAGTTAAGCGACGGGAGGTAGCTTGAAGGGGTTAATGTCCTTCCACTGAATATTTATTTATAAAAGCTTCATATACACAACTGTACATACTGTGGACTTAAAGCCTGCGGCATTCTCTACCGGCATTAAGGGTGGTGAAGAGATGAAGCATGGTTGGTGTATAAAGAAACTTGAAGTGTAGATCAAACAGCTAAATACTCGCATACATACATACATACATATAAACTCATATAAAATATAAATACATAGCTATGTATCTGTATATACATATCAATCAATTACTGCAGCTATTATCTGCCTTAGTTTCCGATCACGGTCTGATACAGGTATAAAAATAATATAAATTAATAAACATACATTGTAAATTTAGAGAAATAGATCTCTGACTCTCATTTTGAACGCATACCGTTATTTTGAGCGGGAGCGCATTCCAGAGAAGGATGGCTTTAACAGAGAAAGAAGAGTGTACAAAATCTGTTGTTATATGTTGAACATGTTGTTCATTTTTACACACATAAATGGGGTTAAATTTTTTGGAAAAGGTAATTAAGAGAGGGGAACTATTGTTGTTTGTCGGACCGATTTTTATACTTGCAAAAACACCACCTGGTCCAAGAATCGAAGTCAGGGATTTTTGGATACTGTAGGATTCAACTTCATTTTTCTTATGGCAAAATAAAAATAAACAACCGTACTGGCATCCGACGGCAAGTGCAGTACAATAATTAATGTGATGATTACGATATTCTCCCCTCTTTCTATTCTCCTAGTAGTGATGGCCTCGAACTCTATAACCCACGCACACACCTCTTATTTTTCAAAGTTATGTGTGTATTCACAATGGAGTATCACGTACTTTAACGGTGAAGGAAAACATCGTGAGGAAACCTGCACAACTAAAGGCTCTTAGAAATTTCTAAGCAATGTAGTCCGCTAACCCGCACAAAGTCAGCGTGGTGGACTAAGGTCTAAACCTTCTCAATTGTAGAGGAAGCCTTTGTCGAGCAGTGGGACGTATATGGGCTGGTGATGACGAGATTCTCTTAAAAGCTGATATGATTTTGTCGGCTACATTTTTTTTTTATATTCAATAAAAAAGGTATTCTCATTGCTAGTCGAGACTGCCTCGTGGTCTCGCGGTACAAATATGTGCCGTGCGATCTAGAGGTCCTGGGTTCGATTCCCGGGTCGGGCAAAGTGTTATTGGGTTTTTCCATTAGGAAATTCTCGGTAATAGCACGGAGTCTGGAAATGTGCCCGAAAAACGGCAATAGGCTCGCCCGCTATTACGTGGGACTGATACATACTTGGCGAAATGTGGGTGCAGAAATGCACCTCTGCCTACCCCTTCGGGGAATACAGCCGTGAGTTTATGTATGTATGTATTCAGTGCTAGTCAATAATAATGAGCGACGGCATCACACTATTTGAATCCAAACACTATTGTAGTCAGATTTTAGTTGGAGCCCATTAAAAATCTGAATTTATGGATGAGTAGTTGGTACTATCAAAACTTTGAATTTATGTTACGTTCATAATGGAGTTTTAGCGCTCTAGCCATTTATTTTAAAATTTCAGTTTTTGCCAGTTAAAAGGATACTGTACAGTGGAAACATAAATCTAATAAATGTCAAGTAAGTTCATCCCGCGTGGCTCAGTTGGAACGCTTTTCGGGATATTATTTCGATGAAGTTTACGGATTTGAGCTCACAGTGGTTAGATATTGGGAATTCTTTGCTAAGTGTTATTATAAATATGATACATATGTACATACCTGTATTTCTCTAGGTTGAATTTCTGAACAGGTACATTTCTGCACCCACATTTCGCCAATTGTGATTTTGTCCAACAAAATACAGGGCGGGGCTATTGCTGTTCTTCTATCACAGTCATAAACATCGTAAAGACTATTTATAAATGAAAAAATATATTTCAAACAAAACGAAACCTCTGTGATTATTATTTATCTTGTTCGGCGTCGGCGTCAATATTAATTTCCATTTCATTGTATTACTTTTTGAGAGAATTAAATCCATTATTTGTATGACGCGGATATTCATAATAACGAAGATCGAAAACATCTCAAACAAACCTACACGTCTTAGAACCCTCCACAGAGATTTTTAGTAATATGCCAATAATGTGCCCGAGACCAGAATAATTAACCACCATTAGAGGGGAACCTCGTTTATTTGCAAAGTAAGTCAGTGGTTGACAACGGGATATTACGGGATGATGTTCACAATTAATATTTTAATGATAGTTTTGTTTTGTTCGACACGGATTGACAGAGTGAGGAATGAATACGTTAAAAGAAGTTTGAAAGTAGCTCCTGTGATAGATAAGCTGAAAGGAAACCGTCTGTCGTGGTATGGGCATGTTATGAAATGGCGTGAATCATATGTAGGTAAAAAAGTAAATAGTATAAAAGTTGAAGGATGGACAAGCAGAGGAGGGCCAAAGAAATGATGGACGGAGAGAGAAGATATGAAAGAAAAAGGGGTAAATAAAGACATAACGGCTGATAGGGGTGTTTGGAAGGATAAAACATACTGCGCCGACCCCAAATGAAATTGGGAACAGGGCAAGGGAATGATGAGTTTTGTTCGATAAATTAAACGATAAGTTGTTGGGCGGTTGTTGCCATTTTAGTAACCGTCAAATCACGACAACGAGCGAATAAAATGTAAAATAACATGCATATATAGTGTCGTGTGTGTGGCGTTCTAGGATCAATATGTGTAAATTCGAACGTCGATTTCGAACAGAGTGGCATAATTGGTATCGACTGGTGCCCGTTGCTCATATTCTTTTAGCTACTGTTGGTATTCTGCTTGTATAGTTTTGAGTTGTCTGTATTTAGGTGTATTGTATCTCAAGGTTATTCGAATATGACATCTCTTTCTGATAATCTCGTATCCTTTAAGAATAGCGTTAATAATCATCTTGTCTGCTTACGAAAAGATCATCATCATCATCATCATCATCATCAGCCCATATACGTCCCACTGCTGGGCACGGGCCTCCTCTACAACTGAGAGGGTTTAGGCCTTAGTCCACCACGCTGGCCTAGTGCGGGTTGGCGGACTACACACCTAAGAAATTTCTAAGAAAATTTTAGGTGTGCAGGTTTTATCACGATGTTTTCCTTCACCGTTAAATCAAGTGATAATTCATTGTGAATACACACATTACTTCGAAAAGTCAGAGGTGTGTGCCTGGGGTTTGAACCTGCGACCGCCGAAATTCTCGACTGCGCGCCTAAACCTCGAGGCCATCACTGCTTCATCAGGAATAGAGTTCTTTTTCCTATATTAATACTGTTAAGTATTAACAAATAATAGACTGCCCTATTTCCCCTATTCAAAATGGCGCCGTGGCAGTGTCGGGTGATGGGAACACACACGTCGCTATTTATAACCAACCTAGACCCACTGAGGTCGTGTTTAATCGTTAGAAACGACGAGACACGGCCGAACGCCTTCGTAGGATAAGTGACCCTTAAATATTTGCTTTAGTGATTCATAAACGATTTATTTGCGAAAGGGGTAAAGGTGAATCAGGATTGCACTGAATGTGAAGTGGAAGTGAAGAGTCTAAACTGGGTTGTTGGGCTGTCAAAAAAAAAACTTACTATATACTTTTTTGTCTTAATACTTCCGTAAATAAATTTCATAAATACAAAAATAAAATAAAGCAACTTTACGACTTTCGACCCTACTGCCTACTCTGCTTCTTACCAAAACAAAAAAAAAATAATACTCTGTCCGACAGAAATTTAAAGGTGTACAAATAGAAATTATTTCGTCGCGCCCCTGAATCCCGCTGCACTACGTCGCCACCTTCAACATTTCCTTTGCTTTTAAATAATTCAAGTGCCGGCGCGCTAGACCGTTCGGTAGCTCTTTATGCCGTCTGTGCAGTAAAATACGAGTATATTACTTGTACGTGTCGATGAAAACGGTTGAATGTAAGTTTTGTTAATAAAAATAACGTGTACCATCAGGATTATTGCAAATTTTATTTTTATAAGTATAATTAAGTGTCAACTGTCACAAAGTCTTATTCATTTAATATCATATAGTTATTTACCCGTGGTGCGTTAATTGCGTCTAATTTCAATAATTGTAATTGTCTTTTATGTAGCGGGGTAAAACCTCATAATTCAATATTTTGTTTCCCACTTTGGTGTGGAGGGAAGCGGACAACTCTTCGTTTTCTAACTACTCCTGTATATTTTTTTTCTGATCAACTTCGTTGCGGGATCATGACAAATTAGATTCGCTGAGCTTCAGTGCTCGGTGTCAATACTATGCGTGTCACTGTTTATCCTGGAGGATAGGAGTTATAGTGGCGGGTGTGTGGTGGGATAGGGCCACAAAAAACCCCACGCCTTAATTCCTGTTTTTTTTGTCACAAAGTCTATCTCCTCCTATTCATTTTGTTCTGATTAATTTCATGGCGGAATAAAGGACACGTCCCCCTATAGAGACTCGCTGAGCTTCACTGCTCGGTGTCAATTTTGTGTGAGTCACTATCGATTCTGGTATACAGGAGTTGCAGTGGGAGTATGGTGGGACAGTCTCTGTCACAAAGTCTATCTAGTGACTTGATCTTGTGCAGTATAAATTAAAAATACACTCAACGATCTCATATAAATTTCTGACTCCATAATAAGATGCATGTCTGGTGTCATATCTGAAGCTTCTTCAGACACTCTCACACATATCTTTGGATCACATAAACATTTTTCACGATTTTGGGATCGAACCCGCGACCTCCTGTTTCAGAAGTTTCGAATAGTTTCGGATAGTTTTGTATAAGGGTGGAGTCTAAAAAAACGACATGTTTCGACTTTCGACAGGTTTTTGTTTCACCGTTCACGCGCCACGTGAATCTTGCAGTTTGTTTGTTATTTCTAGTCCTAACATAACCTCTTTCATAACTAATTAGTTTCTTATTTAATAGTCGATACTTAATTTAAGAAAGTCTTGTGTTAAGTAGCACTACTTCACTGAAACTTCATCTTAAATGAAAACACTGTGATAAGTACAAAAAAACAGTTATTGTTGAAACAAAATATACAACAAAACCAAAAACATCCAAACAGCTGACACCTTTATAAAACAGTTATATTTTACTTTAATCTAATATCCGTAACCGAAACTATCCGAAAATTTCGGATAATCCGAAATAATTACATATCCGTAACCGTATCCGAAACCGATATAATTTTATTCCTATATCCATATCCGTATCCAGATCCGAAATATCATATCCATAACATCCCTAATTTATATGCAACGCGTCAGTAACTATAACATTTTGATATGCAGAAAATAAAGTTTGTTGTTTTACATGTTTATTCCATTCCACAAGCAAGTTAACACACTGCAACACGAAATCTAACCATTGAAATTGTATTTTGATTTGTGTATGCATTCTGTTTATTGGATTCGCCCAAGCAATCTAATATATTTCTTGCAACACCTCATAGCAATTCTACTAGGGCGTTATGAATTGAAAACAAGTCTTGCATTACTCGTATTTCATCAAAGTGATTATTTTGATGAATGACCTTGAACTTTTCGCATTAAAGTCAGATACTATTCTATCACATGTAGAGTCAATTAATTATGTCAACCTCTTTAACATTATTAACCAACGTTGTTAGACATATGGCTACATCAAACATTTCCAATTCGACCTTTTAGCAAGCGTCCAGATTCCAGACACTTTATTCTATTTTCTAAATTCCACTTGACTTAAATTAAATAACTATCTGTTGTTTGTTTGTTTGCTAACGATCTTAATGTAAAACACTGTTAGTTAAAAGTTTTAATGATCTTTTCAGGGTTTTTATTAAAACATAAAAATTTACAGAAATTAAACATAATATCTCTTTTTTTTATTAGTCGTTCACTGCTTCAATCGTATGTTTTATCTTTTAGCAGAAATTGTTTTCGATTGTGTACTATATTTTAACTTCATATGTTTAATTGCGATTGTTCTGTTAATTTTCCAAATAAAATTAAATAAATAAATAATAGTGATAATAACTTCACAAATAAGGTAATCTATCAAAGTACCCCTTGAACATGTAATGTATTATTAAAAACATACAGAAACAGATAGTAGATCAAAAGACAGCAGTAAATGATGAATAGCTACCAAACAAATATGTTTTAATTTTTTTTATAAATATATGAGTGTAGTTTGAAGTTGAAAAGAATAAAGGCGAATTGTCACAGGTCACAGAACTCTCATAATAATAGACATCTGCAGAGGTTCCAATGTAATATTTACACAGCGTATGATGAAAATATGTTTAAGTACACTTGTAGCATTTTATTTAAAGTTTTTGAATAGCAAGAGGCCTTGTAGCTTTTAACCCAACATTACACATAGAAATGGAAATAAGATTTTTTTAATGAGAGTACAGCTTAATAGGTCACGTAGTATTAATGCGCCCAAAGCCTTCTTAATAGTGAATAAAAGCATAGTGTCTTAGTGATGTTGTGTATAATTTATACACCTATGCCTAAAGGAGACCGCGTTTAGGCAGACGTCTTGCAGCGCGATGGTCTGACGACTTGAAAAAGGTGGTGGGTAGCGGATGGATGAGGGCTGTTCAAGTTCAAGATGGTTGACGCTTACTTGGGGAGGCCTACGTTCGTTGTGGACCAGGCCTTTGGTGAGTGTCCACGTTTCGGTTCCGTATGTTATTACGGTAAGGACGCACTGATTGAAGACTTTCATCTTAAGGCACTGAGGGATCGACGACTTGAAAATATGACGTAGCCCAACCAGAGTCACTGACATTGCCCGCAAGATTAGAACGCTAAATGGGAAGTGGGCCGGCCATGTCTGCCGACGGTCGATGGAGCAGACAAGTGTTGGAGTGGAGACCGCGCTTAGGCAAACGTAGTGTAGGACGACCTGCAGTATGATGGTCCGATGACTTGAGAAAGGTGGCGGGTAACGCATGGATGAGGGCTGCTCAAGACCGGGATGGTTGGCGCTTTCTTGGGGTGGCCTAAGTGCAGCAATAGACGGCGATAGGCTGAGTATATATGAGAAAAGTACAAACAGTTTTTATTATCACGTCTGCACCACAAGGGTCTCCGTACAATTTTCAACAGAGTAAATTTCAACAGCGTAACAATTTAGCAATTGAAGTTGTAGTTTACAACAGAATTCGTGTTCACAACGTTGTCGAGTACAACACACATTGACATCACAAACAACAAGGCCGGACAACAAACACCGGCTTAACAAATGTTTGCCCCAACCGGATATCTAACCCGGGTTTCTCGTTTCAAACCTCCGGCCTAACTATTTCGAGTCACTTGGCACAATCAGAACGCTTTTGTAGCAAGTTTGTTGTTTGTAATTGCAAACTGCATTCGCTTTGTGACTAAAAGGCCGAATAATGGCGAAATCTATGACCATCTACCGGTTATATACCGCGCTTACTTAGCTGTATTAATGCGATGATTTCGGAAACTACCATTCGGATTTCAAAAGTTCTTTTCTAATTCTTTAAAAAAAAACTATCGTGTACTTTGGTATACCTGCACTATGCCATCATGGTGGACTAAAGCCTTAGCCCTTATGTAGCGTAGTGGTAATAAAATTATAAAATGTAAGGTAGATATTGCTGTTGAAATGATTTGATGAAATAATAAATGGCTTTTATTTGCACTTTTAGTTTATTTAAGATGGACACATTTTGTGCAACGTAAATCAAAGTCAGAGAGAGTAAAAACGAGAGAGAACAGATTATATAAATTGTGCGGACTTGTGTTTCTTCCCAACATAACAATAGATGGCGCTACGTTTTTCATTAGTATATTTAAATAATATAAGATTATAAAATTTATCTAATTACAGCAGTTGCTAAGCAGTGATGGCCTCGAGGTTTAGGCGCGCGGTCGAGAATTTCGGCGGTCGCAGGTTCAAACCCCAGGTACACACCTCTGACTTTTCGAAGTTATGTGTGTATTCACAATGAATTATCACTTGCTTTAACGGTGAAGGAAAGCATCGTGATAAAACCTGCACACCTAAAAGTTCTTAGGAATTTCTTAGGTGTGTAGTCCGCCAACCCGCACTAGGCCAGCGTGGTGGACTAAGGCCTAAACCCTCTCAGTTGTAGAGGAGGCCCGTGCCCAGCAGTGGGACGTATTTGGGCTGATGGTGTAAGGTAGATGTTAAAATAAATTTAAATCATCATCATCATCAGCCCATATACGTCCCACTGCTGGGCACGGGCCTCCTCTACCATTTAAATTTAAATATAAGCGCTGTTCTCCACTCAAACCGGTTGACTACGTCTGATATCGGACCGAGTGGACGTGCCAGAAACTGTTGAAACTAAGCTTTAGCAGTTGTATTTATACAAACCAAACCTGAAACATCTGGACATAACACCCTAGTTGAACACGAGGCCTATTACCAGCAGTGAGTTCTGTATAGTTTGACATATAGATATGGAATAAACGTTGGTACAAAAATAGATTTTTGTGGATGTGCGTGGGACAAGGGTGAGAGAGAAATGTGAATGTATGTTTATTTATGACAGCCCCGTGGCGCAGTTGGCTAGACACCAGCTTGCGAAACGAGAGGCCGCGTGTTCGATTCCCGCACCGAAACAAATGTTTGTGGGATTCACAAATATTTGTTTCGGGTCTGGGTGTTTGTGAGACCGAAAAGTCTCTCGTAGTTTCTGATACCCACGACACAAGACTCGTATCTTAATGTGGGGTCAGAACTATGTGTGTACTGTAGGGTGTATTTATTATTTCATTAGGTAACAGTGTTTGTATTTCATTCATCATCATCCATATACGTCCTACTGCTGGGCACAGGCCTCCTCTACCACTGAGAGGGTTTAGGCCTTAGGGTTAGCTACACTACACACCTAAGTAATTCCTAAGAACTTTTTAGGTGTGCAGGTTTCATCTCGATGTTTACCTTCACCGTTAAAGTACGTGATAATTCATTGTGAATACACACATAACTTCGTAAAGTCAGAGGTGTGTGCCTAGGGTTTGAAACCGCGACCGTCGAGATTCTTGACCGTGTGGCTAAACCTCGAGGCCATCACGATTTTAAACAACATACATGCACTAGGTACCTAACAGTGCGTGTATTTGCTATGCCGATATAAAAAAATATCGTCTGCTTTTCCACTTCAGAATTTTTGTGCAATCCGAATATATCTCACATAATATTGGACAGGCCGTCTGTTGTATTTCAATCCTTTCGAAATTTATCTGACTGCGTATAAATCACGTTTTACAAATTAAACTATCGTACAATTTGTATTTCGAATAGACAGTTACGCAAGTGGACAGTCCGATGTTGAAATGGAGCAGGGGTGTGCTCCTGAACACTGTTTCCCAGCTTAATGGGGTATGCGATATTCTGACTTATTATAAATGCGAAGTTGATTTTTGTGGCATCGAACAAAAATTACAATTGTCATGGGTCATGGTTGTCTTGAATCATGGTTGTCTTGGGTGATGTTTGTCTTGGGTCATGGTTGTCATGGGTCATGGTTGTCATGGGTCATGTTTGTCTTGGGTCATGGTTGTCATGGGTCATGGTTGTCTTGGGTCATGGTTTTCATGGGTCATGTTTGTCTTGGGTCATGGTTGTCATGGGTCATGGTTGTCATGGGTCATGTTTGTCTTGGGTCATGGTTGTCATGGGTCATGGTTGTCATGGGTCATGGGTAGCGTGTGGAGTAAAACTTGAAACTGTCTGCATGCTTACTGATGTTTTTTTTATGGGTAAGGAGCCAAAGGAGTTAGTGAGCCACCTGATATTAATTGGTCAACACCGCCCATGGGCACCCACAATACCAGAGGAATCATCGATGCGTTGTCAGCCTTTGAGGAAAATATAGGCTCTTTTCTTGAACGTCTTAGTAAAAATACTGTGTTATTATGTAGGTTCTCGGGATATCTATTCATTAAGATACCGTAAATTAAATAAAGATCGGATTCTCGGCTTTTAACTTATATATTTATATACCTTGTTTCTCTGTCAAGTGCTGGTTTTGAGGTAATATTACAGAGATTATATTTCATTGCGGTCGATTGTTATCCGAGTTCAGAGAATAAACTAGGTTAATCAGGGAGTATTGTATCATATCGCACATTCGTAGGTATAAAAATAAGTCTGCCGGAACTAGATTTTGGTTATTCGAAACCGCGACTGTTGAGATGCTTTTTTCTTACAAACCCACCACTGTAACTCCAGTGCTCCAGGATCGACAGCGGCTCGCAAAGTATTGACGCCGAGCACTGAAGCCCAGCGAATCTAAGGAAACCTGATTTGTCATGATCTCGCAACGAAGTTAAACAGAAAAAATATATAAAAGAGGAGTTGGAAACAAAGATTTGTCCACATCTGTTGAGATAAAGAATCTACTGATTAGTCACGTGGTCTGCCCAGGCACACAGTAGTTACTTGTACAATTCTCAGGAACACAATTCTGAGATTCAAAGATGTATGCTTTCATCATCATCATCATCACCATTCATAAGATATCCATCTTCTGCTGGACGCAAGCGTCTGAAAATGATTTAGAGTGTTAAAAATTGCCACTATGCTAGTATTTGGGATTGGTAGGTATTCTTTAGCTATTGCTTAGGTTGAAGTGGCAGAAGATATGACACTTGTAGAACAGGCGACCGATATTGGTCCTCGGGGTAGGTTTGCAATCGATAAAAGGTAAAATCGTGGAGAAACCTACATGCTGAAGAGTTCTCCACAAGTCTTTGACTATGACGTGTTGTCAAACAACCTGCACTATGTTAGATCACTCTTATGGACTATGGCCTAACCCTTCCCACAGTTTAGACCCTGAATCGTAATGAAAGTAATGGATATTCCTCCTAGAATCGTAGGACCCAATAGTAGATAATAAATATTGTTTGAACATTTTAACTCTATTTATGGGGTCACCTCAATAAAGTAGAACTAAAATATAAACTACATAAACTCTAGTTGGTATTACTCTTGCTTTCTATTAACCGAGTTAAAAGCTCTCAATACAGCAGTGTTAATTCTCCGTATCCAAGTCGACCTTCAAATGCACTCGAAGGCGCGGATTTAATTGGATTAATTACTTTAATTAGTTTAATTAATCTAATGAATGATTGGCACTCTGCCGTATCGCCGAGTCTAATTATTTTGTTGCGAGGAAAGAGTTCTCAATGTCAGGCAATTACCGCTCTGAAAGCATTGCGTCTTTCTCTTTTGTTTCTTCAACCCCATTGACATTAAATCATGACTAATTGGATAGAACGGTTTGTTTCGTTTGATGAAATTTGTTTGATGTTCGGTCTGCGTGTTTTGGCTTTTTGTGTTCATTTCGGTGGGGGAATAAATGCTGGTTTGGTTATGATATTGATTTTGAGGTGTCTGTGAACAGAGTTTTCCCTGCCGTGTTGTCTGTTGTAAGTTATTTTTAAAATTACGTTAGATCACATAATTGTCGCTTCAGTAAGGTGGGCGCATTTACTGAATATTTTAATGGTATCAACGTATGTGAGGAACAACCTTTTCAGTCTCAAGAATTTTCTTAGCCATGTGATTAATTTGGTTATCATTATCAAAGGTAGTTTTCATACTAAATTACGTGTTGTGCATACAGAAGAAAATATTCGTGAGGAGCTATAATTATTAATAGTTTTTGACGATAGTTTTCTTCACTGTTAAAGTTCAAGATAATTCATTAAGAATACACAAACTATTGAAAAGTAAGGGGTCTCTATAAGACTTAATTGCATACAGTTAAAAATAATATGAATAAGACTGCCTCGTGGTCTCGCGGTACAAGTATGTGCCGAGCGATCTAGAGGTCCTGGGTTCGATTCCCGGGTCGGGCAAAGTGTTATTGGGTTTTTCCATTAGGAAATTCTCACTAGCAGCACGGATTCTGGAATTGTGCCCGAAAAACGGCAATAGGCTCGCCCCCTATTACGTGGGACTGATACATACCTGGCGAAATGTGGGTGCAGAAATGCACCTCTGCCTACCCCTTCAGGGAATACAGGCGTGAGTTTATGTATGTATGTATGTAAAAAGAATATAATCTATGCCTTAAACAATCATTTAGTGCACATTACACAACACCTCATTTAGTAGGTTTTTGCAAACAAGATTTCTTTAAAAAAATAGTAGTTATAGACTAAAAAATGACCCAGGTTCGTTCAGTGTCAAAGCATTTTTGCCAACGCCTCAAGATATCGTCGCAGAAGTGATTAAGGCGTCGGGCGTCTATTCCTCGGCGCCTTCGATGCAGTGTTTTTTTTCTTGCAAAAAACTGTCGTCACAAAGCCATATGCAACCGATCGTCTTTTGAGAAGTTTAATTGTCTCTACTTGAAAAGTGCTATTTCTCGGCAAGTTATAACCCGTAGTTCTGTGAAATACTTTATAATTTGTTCGAAACTGTCAGAGGTCGTTTTGTTTCTCTTTCACTGACACACATGTAGGAACGATATTCTTTGAGTAACTTGAAACGTGTAGTGAATGAATAAGTGGTTGAATGTAGGTATTTTTTTTACTGTGTAGTAGACCAACGGGTCTTGAGCGATACGTGACAATTATGTAGTTGAATTATTTACGTTTATTTTAAAGCATCATCATCATCATCATCATCATCAGCCCATACACGTCCCACTGCTGGGCACGGGCCTCCTCTACAATACAACTGAGAGGGTTATTTATTTTAAAGCAAAAGTTTTCATTTTCAATGCCATCCTCAATTTATAAAATTTTACGATTACTAAGAGGAACTGAAATCTGGTTATATTTATTACGTATTTCTAAAAGCAGTGATGGCCTCGAGGATTAGGCGCGCGGTTGAGAATCTCGGCGGTCGCGGGTTCAAACCCCAGGCACACACCTCTGACTTTTCGAAGTTATGTGTGTATTCAAACTGAATTATCACTTGCGTGAACGGTGAAGGAAAACATCGTGATGAAACCTGCACACCTAAAAGTTCTTAGGTGTGTATTCCGTCAACCCGCACTAGGCCAGCGTGGTGGACTAAGGCCTAAGCCCTCTCAGTTGTAGAGGAGGCCCGTGCCCAGCAGTAGGTCGTATATGGGCTGATGAGGATGAGGATTAGACTCGATTCGCGATGATCAAGGTTTGGATTTTTTTTATTTTTATAAATAACATACATTCGTATTTTATACTATCATCATCATTAGTCCAAATACGTCCCACTGCTGGGCACGGGCCTCCTCTACAACTTATACTATAGGGTATCATAATAATATTGGGAAATGCATTTATATAATTATATTATCGTGTTTCAATTGATCCATCTGTTGATCTGCCTATATACGTAATAAGTATATTACATAATGAGTTTCTTTATATTATTTTGTATATACAAGGAATTAATAAACAAATAAACATAATAATAATATGAGTTAATAGTGTAGACAATAACACGTGTCTCAGGCTTTCCACGAAATCGGACACTGAGGCTAGGATATCGGATTGTGTTCAATGTTGGCATTGACGCATCAGTTCATTGAATCACCCTGAAGTTCTATATACTGCCTCGTGGTCTCGCGGCACAGGTATGTGCCGTGCGATCTAGTGGTCCTGGGTTCGATTCCCGGGTCGGGAAAATTGTTATCGGGTGTTTCCATTGGGAAATTTTCAGTAGCAGCACGGAGTCTTGAAATGTGCCCGAAAAACGGCAATAGGCTCGCTCCCTATTACGTGGAACTGATGCATGCATGGCGAAATGTGGGTGCAGAAATGCACATCTGCCTACCCCTTCGGGAAATATGTATTATTATATGAAAAAAAAACATAAAATAATAAAATATGAAGTAAATTAACTTTTTTGTTTTACGGTAGGTACCAATAATATTGTTGGATTTATTAGAAATTATTCAACTTATTAAAAAAAGTCGTGATGGCCTCGAGGTTTAGGCAAGCGGTCGAGAACCTCGACGGTCGCGGGCTCAAACCCCAGGCACACACCCCTGACTTTTCGAAGTTATGTGTATATCACAAAGAATTATCCCGTACTTTAACGGCGAAGGAAATATCGTGATAAAACCTGCACACCTAAAAGTTCTTCGGAATTTCTTAGGTGTATAGTCCGCCAACCCGCACTAGACCAGCGTGATGGATTAAGGCCTAAACCCTGTCAGTTGTAGAGGAGGCCCGTGCTGAGAAGTGGGACATATATGGGCTGATGATGATGATTAAAAAAATTACAAATGTACATTATCCTTCTTACTTTATACATGAGCTTGTGCGAACCGCTGAGATAGGAAAATATAGGACTATTTATTTTTCAAATGAAAGAAATACCGGTCCCTTTACACAATAGTAAATTTAGAAGATATCGAAACCAGGCCACGTCGTCTATAAAAAGTAACTTCCTGGATTGTTACATTAGAATCTCTGTAAGTTTGTCGCCAAGTTTCCCCCAAGTTTGTAGTGTTGTGACATCCTTTGTGTCTCCAAAAGGTTGGGACGGGTTGGAAGTTGATTGAGGTCGTATCCTCATTTATATGTGTTTGCTAAGGAACACATATAATAGATATGTTTTTCACTGTCACTGTATTTGGTTTGATGTGGAGAATATTATTAACGGAGTAATAAAAAGTTTGTTATTCCATAAAAAAGTTGCTGTATTTCATATGGTTACATATTTAGAGCTATGTTTCTCTTGAGGCATAAATTGACGCGTGCAATCAAAAGGTAGATTCTGTGTTCCGATATTTTTTATTATTTAGTTTTGTTTGGAGATTCTTATAAGAAATACTACAATATACCTTTGACTACCTCCTTCGGGAATGCAGGATTATTGTATTGCATTAAAATGTTATTATCGTGAAAAGAGCCCACTAAAAATAATTTATGTTATCCAGAACCACTATATTTTCTAACATACATACATAGATTACCTCACACCTGTACTTCGCGAAGGGGTAGGTAGAAGTGCATTCCTGCACCCACATTTCACCAGGTCCCACGTAATAAGGGGCGAGCCTATTGCCATTTTTCGGCCACATTTCCAGACTCCGTGCTACTACTGAGAATAGAAGAAAGAATACTTTACTAATGGAAAAATTCAATAACATTTTGCCCCACCCGGGAATCGAACCCACGACCTCCAGATCTTAAGGCACATACTTGTGCCGCGAGACCACGAGGCAGTCTATCTTTTAAAAATATTAATAAAATATTCTTTTTGAAACACTCGGTTTCCCAACAGCAAAATTTTTGTTCTTATTTTTTTATAGCCACTAACCAAGTGACCGCACTTGCATATGATTAGTAAATGCATTACTGTTGATACAGAATGTAAACCAATAAGATACAATACCATATCTCATTGAAAATATATTTTTACTTGTTCTTTATGACATACACATACATATATGAGTATGAAAGTCGAAGGATAGACAAGCAGAGGAAAGCCAAAAAAAGGATCTTCTCTCGCGAGAGAAGATATGAAAGAAAATGGGGGCGAATGAAGACATGACGGCTGATAGGGACGTTTGGAAGGATAAAACACACTGCGCCGACCCCAACTAAAAATGGGAAAAGGGCAAGAGGATGATGATAATTGTTCTTTACATGCATGTGCTTATCAAACATACAATTACGTGGGCCGCTATAGTGAGCATCTCACGACGGTTGCTACCGAAACAAATATCTGCAGACATCTACTCTAGACTTACTTAATGCCCTAAAGTCTAGGTTTCAGCTTGAGTTGTTGAATAACGACTCTTGCCATGGGACATTTGTTTTTAAGTCATCTGTGTTACTACTTCGTACTTCTAATACTTGTGAAGAAGTGCTTATGTGAGTTTGGGTGTGGATACGTAATTTTTGGATGTAAGTTTATTAAATTAAAACATATATGTTTAATTAAGTACCTATGGTGACAACTATAGAGTTTAAATTCCTTTGCTCGCAGAATATTTATTGAAATCGTGGTAATTATTTCATAAGTTACGATTATCTTTAATGCTTAAACTAAAAATTGAAGAATCTGCGGGCTTTAAAGGGCTGCGGTGCTTGCTTCACATTTTTAGTAGAAGCTTAAGATTAATAGTTTATTTATTGAATTATTTCTAGGTTGGTTTTTAGAAAAGGTCATAAGAATTAACGGTACTATAACGCTGTAACGTACCAAATGATGGACTAATAAAGAGGTCATCCGTGCGTCCAAATATAATAATATAATAATAAACATTCATTCATTAAAAATAATTACGTTACAATGGCTTACAACTAGTACATAACATATTTGTTCTTAACTAACATATTTACCAGGGGTTCCCAAACTAGGCAATCCAATGATTCCTTACATATTTCAATTGCTATTGCATTACGATATGTAAAAAAAATACAATAAAAATATACTTTCATTAACGTTTTCGATGTTAATATTAATCGTACGTTCTAGATCAGAATTGTTAGTCCATGAGTATTCTCCAGGTTTCCTAATATTCATTTTCTCCATCAACAAAGATAGTATTGAGAAAATATCAAAGTAGCAATGTATAATAAGACATTATAGAAGATATGTTTGCTTATCTTTGCGAGTCGAGACATTTTGCTTTAGAGTACCGAGTAGATGAAGATACGATTCGATGAGTTTTATAAAAGACGTTTCATCAAAGGAAAGATTAATGTGTTAGAGATAACGAGTTTCGTTCTTTTTTCGTATCAAAGAGATTCAGCGTTGAGTTTTTAATCATATTTATGCTCTGTTAGTAATTAGTGCAAATTTAATGCGAGTTTTTTTTTTCATTCAAAAGAATTTACGGAACCCTTCTGTTTTCTTAATTTGCGTAGACCTAGTTGGTTTCAGAATAAATTTTCCTAATTATACGCTTCAACTTTAAAATAGCCTTAATATATTCTGAGGCTTGGTCTTAAGTTGGTTGAATATGCAAAGCACCATACAAAAACTTTTTACGCCCCGTGATTTTAAATTCAGGTTAATAAAGTATTCTATAAAGCTACTTAAATTATATACATAAAAAATAGCAGTGAAATGAATATATCGGGCGCTCAAAAGGACTGTTTTTGTTTCATTCACGATTGTTTTTTTGAGCGCGTAAACGCAAACTCGCTGAAATATTTTCTTGTCCATTTGCATGTCAATGGCAATGTTTGAAAGCATTCGTTATTTAAAAAAATATGTCATAAATTAAATTAGATACCTTTTTCTAAACAATAAAATTAATTACCTGGCTGATTCTGTTTCAAACCCGTCCGTTCAGTGGGATCATTTTGACATCGGTAAATACGTCCACTACCCAACTTCTGTTAAATACCACATCATTTATTTCAGAACGTACTCAGCACTGACACTGGCCACTAAGAAAAAGTTTTAATTTAATTTATTTTTATTGTTCAAAATTTTAAATTTGGACTGACATCGGTGTCGTGTGCCGGCGAGGTGTGGCGTGCGTGCTGCCCGACAACACACAGTCAACTGACGTGAGGGCGGGACGGCGAGGCGCGCGCAAAACTGTTGAATCCGCTGAAGCCCAATCCTGCGAGCTGCTGCGAAAAATTGAGAGCCGTGGACGGTTGCTATTGTTTTTTTTGAGCGCACTTACGTCTATGCGTATGTTGCGCGTATTTTTTAAAATAAAAAGGCTTTTTGCTGTCGACTGTACGCTGGCCTTGGCTCTTAAAGTGCACTTTGCGCTTTTTCTACCGATATGTTACTGCTGGCTTTAAAGTGACTGAGATTTTTAAACGGCTCGGCGTTAGTGCTCGTTCACTTTTGTTGTTCAAAGCCAATTTCACGAGATATTTATATGACTATTATTTGTTTAGGTTTTACAATTTATGAACACAAAAAAATATACATTTTTAGTCTTAACAGAGTACAATAAAATAGAGTCACACATACATACATACATAAACTCACGCCTGTATTCCCCGAAGGGGTAGGCAGAGGTGCATTTCTGCACCCACATTTCGCCAAGTATGTATCAGTCCCACGTAATAGGGGGCGAGCCTATTGCCGTTTTTCGGGCGCATTTCCAGACTCCGTGCTGCTACTGAGAATTTCCTAATGGAAAAACCCAATAGCACTTTGCCCGACCCGGGAATCGAACCCAGGACCTCTAGATCGCACGGCACATACTTGTGACGCTTGTGAGGCTTCCTCTCAGTTGTGACGTATATGGGCTGATGATGATAATGATGACGTTGGCGATCCTGACATACCTGGGATATTTCTCAAAATAACTCTCAGGTTTTCTCACGATGTTTTGATTTAGATTTTTAGTTTAACATAAATTATAAAGTGATTAATTACTCATAAATCTAAAGTCATCCAAGACTACGTCACATCATCTCTCAGTGGCACTCGCCATTTTATTTTATGGATCCAACGAGGTAGTTAGTTTTGTTATGGTGCTAAGTTAAATTCTATAATTAGGCGATCTTAAGGTCTGTTTCCTATGCAACTGTATAGTTTTAGATGTCTCCAAGAGGTTTTAGTATCCTGGCATTTATCCTTAAGAATTTAAGTGAATTTTAATATAATAATAAACTTTACTTATTAAGCACCACAATAAAACATAGACAAAAAAAAAGAATTTAAAAAAAAAGGCACAATAAATTGGCGGTAATATATTGCGTGCGCAATTTGGAGAAACGGAATTCTTATAGGTATGTAATGTTTAGACATTCAAGTATCATAAGAAAAATTTAACAGAATTTATGAAGCTGTTCAACTCACATTTCAATTCCTTCTTTAATTTTGGAACTTTTTAGCATATTCAGGAGAAGCAGCTTTGACAGCCCCGTGGTGCAGTTGGTTAGTCTTGTGAAATAAGAGGCTGTGGGTTTGATACTCGCACAGAGACAAATGTTTATATGATCGACAAATATTTGTTTCGGTCTGGGTGTTTGTGAGACCGAAAAGTTTCTCGTATTTTCTGATAGCCTACGACTCAAGACTTGTATCTAAGTGTGGGGTCGGAACTATGTATGTACATATGTGACTGTTAGGTTTATTTATTTTATTTATCACAGCACGTCGAGGCCATTGCGTCTAGTAAAGAGATATGGGCGGCTTTTCAGGGTCAGATTCAGAAAAATTTTTTATTCCTTTACAAGAACTTATATTTATATTTATCCATTCCGATATTATACTTCTTTTTGTCGTTGTGGAGAGAAGGCTTTCGTTACAAGATGCTCTCACTCCATACTTGCCATCAGCTGTATAACTTTAGTAGTACAAAAAGGCTTTAAAGCAACAGACATTAAACGTGTAGCTCATGGCTCGACAGGCATCGCGCGTCGATACGTCTTGTTCGATATCTGCTCGAAGCGCCGCTGTGCGTGATTCCTCCTGATTTAACCACTTGCCCTCTGGAAGTATTACACACGCTTGCACGCGGTTTTGGCTGCTTTTTTATTAGATAAATCAAGTCTAACTAAAAAAAAAGTTAGTTTTGGGTTCTGAACTTCAAAAAATATGAGATGCCTTTTAGTGTTACAAGGGACAGGTCCAAAATATTTGTTTATTATTAATTAATATTAGTCTCAATGCAAGGATCATTTCTGTATGGTTGATAGAAGCTAAGACACTGATTAGGACACTGCTCTTGATTGCGTTGATAGAATTATTTTGTTTATAAAAATAATTAAAAAAAAAGTTTAAAACTACATCCTGGAGGCACTGCGTTGTTTGAGCATTTCTCTTCATTTCTTCAATAACATAATCAGGCATTCCTGATTGCGTAATCATAATACTGTAGTCACTGTGCAAGGTGCTATCTTTGCCGGGATCTTATAAAGTTGGATTTTTAAGGCGTGTTGTGAAGTAAAATCTCGAAAGGAGGCCATCGTGCTGATTGACTAGATTACTAATGTCTTCTCACTTTATTTAGACTGCAAGTACTGAATATAAACTGCAGGTTTGCCTTGTACTTGTAAAAGAAAAATACCTTCGCTATTCATTGTAGCAATAAAAAGATAAATGTCAATTATAAAGACGCTTATGCGTTTTCAGATTTAAAGGACATTGGTGTGTCGACTTTTAATCCGGATTTGACGGCGAAAACTAAAAAGTGTAAAATTTGAAATTTTGCTAAATTAAAGTAATTATTCTTGGATTTAACTTTGAAAGTTAGACGTAGCCTGTTCTTGGCTGGAAGCTTGTTTGTCATTAACGAAAAGACAAGTCTGTTTGTCATTACAATGTTTTTTTCCTATATTAGAATTTGAATATTATCCGATTACAACAGTTTATCTGATAATAAATAATGAGTGGATTGCCAGTATCTTGAAATAGATGAAATAAGTGAAGAAAAAGAAGGCCAAGATTAAGATTTGCCTTAGAATGCATTTAATCTAACAACTTTTTTTGATAGCCCAAATACATTTATTTCTTTCAAAATATATTAGTAACTCAACACATATAGTTACGATCCCAAAGTAAGATACAAGTCTTGTTTTAGGGGTATCAGAAACTAGAACAGCGATAAACATCCAGACCTAGATTAACTAAAACTGTGTAAGTTCAAGAATATTATGATCGTTAATGGCTCTCAACTTACATCCAGTGGCGGTACTTTCATAGAAGATCAAAAGCGTTGCACGTTAATTGTGTAATGTCTAGTTAATAATTGTTTATTGTGGGGGTCAGGATATTCACATATTTATGTCAAATTGCTTTTGTTAAATGAATATTTAAAGATTAAAGATAATTTTCTAAGGCAAACTGGACTTTTGGGCTTCTATGGAAGTGGGTACCGCCACTATTTACATCCACTGATGGAAATAGGCCTTAACTTAAATTTCTTCTTTAAATTTACACAAATATTTATTTTAACCGTACTGTAAGAAAATTCGCTTGAAAATTTACCGTATAAAAATAAAAATAGCTTAAGAGAAACCGGGTACTTAACCAAGTTGAGTGCTTAAGTGATGTTTCAGTATTAAGAGGGAACTTAATTGAAACTTAAAAGGCTTTAACTTTGACTTAATTAATTTGAACCATGGATAATTGGTGTTGCGTGTTTGGACTAGAGTTTCTGCGTAGTCCGTTGAAGTGGTAGATTGGACTTCTAATGCGACTTTTTGTAGTACGACCGATATTTAAGCGACTTTTTCATGGATTACAATATGAGGATACTTTTATTTTTCTATTATATTAAGCCATAAAAAAACAATAATCTTCGGATGATTGTTGGCCATTTACTATACACGTACACATAGTAGGTATACAGGGTGTATTCAGACCGTGATCAGAAACTAAGGCAGGTAATAGCTAAGGTCATTACCAGGATTTTTTTAACGCCAGGGGGTTTGTAATGACCTTAGCTATTACCTGTCTTAGTTTCTGATCACGGTCTAAATACACCCTGTATAAGAATTTAGTTTTATTTAATTTTATTTCCGTTCTTGTGGTGTACAATAAAGAATTCTAAAATAAAATAAAAATACGTTTACGTTTGTAGTCTCGAATAGTGTATTCCGTGGTGTGTAATACACCCTCTTTTCGACAATTGTGTTTAAAGTCCTACTTGGACTTGAACGTTTTGCCGTTTTATAATTACATTTCTAGATTTTGTGCGTACGGCGTTTCACGGCTTAGGTAAAGATATGAGATTATGTTAAATGGAATGTGTGATTAATTAACGATTGGAATGGGCTTCTCGTCCGGTCAACCTCTATTTCAATAAGTCATCATCATATACATTATACATCCTACTGCTGGGCACGGGCCTCCTCTACAACTGAGAGGGTTTAGAACTTAGTCCATCACGCTGGCCTAGTGCGGCTTGGCGGACTAAACACCTAAGAAATTCCTAAGAACTTTTAGGTGTGCAGGTTTCATCACGATGTTTTCCTTCACCGTTAAAGTACGTGATTATTCTTTGTGAATGCACACATTACTTCGAAAAGTCAGAAGTGTGTGCATCGGGTTTGAACCCGCGACCGTCAAGATTCTTGACCGCGTGTCTAAACATCGAGGTCATCACGACTTAAATTTCAATAAGTATTTTATTTAAAATAAGTGTTTTCTTAATAGGCATGTTGTCAAGTGCGAGCAAAGCTTACGCACGGCGTGGCTAACTAAGTGGCGTAGACCATTAGTCCTCCTTTTAACTTATCAGCATTTTTTAATAGATATCTAAATTTAATCCATTATCCATTATCCTTATGAATATATTTCTCATAATATACATAAAGTCCAAAATTGGAAAGAAAAAGTCAATGACATTAAAATCTATTTTAATATTATAAATTTACGAGCCCGAACAGAAGTTAATCGATGAGGTCGCCCTGAAGTCAAATTAGCTTTTATTAGAGTTTTTATGTGTTTTTCATCCCATTTGATGAAGATAGACCGGTCCATTCAAATAGACCTCGTTTGGCACTGACATTATTTTATATGAGTTCGATATTTTTATCGGTTAATCCATTTTAAGTGTGAGTAAAATTTCGTAGTACTTTTTTATCTGGTGGTAAAAAAGTATTTCTATTGGAATGTAAAATATTATAAAAGTCTTATTCTTAAAAAAACTTCATGGTATCTGGTATGGTATGGTAATAATGTTTCCTTCGAGGTGTACTCTAAAATTATTCTTCTTCTTAAAAATTCTTTTCAACTTCCGATTAAACAAGGTTTAGTTACAAGGTTGCCCTAATTATAACAATGCAAAGCCAAAACAATTATATGGAACTTCAAAAAATATGAGAACAATATCGTTTTCACGCATTGTTGAGGAACAATTAGCGCAAATCTTTCAGCTTCAGCGTATTCTTGTTTACAATACATTCTCCAGTATCGGTCTCCGTTGCCCATTGTTTTGCCACCAATAGAAAAACTTTGCGACATACTGTCTACTGCACAGAACAGCTGAATCAGATTAGAAGGGAAATAGTCAGTATGTGGCCGCTGGCCACATCATAACACGGTACGCCCATCCACGCACAGCGATCGGGTCGGAACCGGTTACCCGACGCGCGTAGCCGAGCCGCGCGACGCACCGCGCCTTCGGGGACGCTCGTGCATCATCGTGCGCATGCGCACGCGCGCTGCGTACCTGCGCCAATCACCGAGCGACCCCACCGACGGCCGGACCCTAGCCGCCGCGTGCGTGTGACCTTAGTCCGCCTTTGGCTACCTTAGCGCGCACCTCGATAACTCTCCTTATCGTACTCTGTTTCCTCGAATTCACGTTCGCCCGGTATATCGTCTTTGTGCAACCTCAGATTGTACCTGCTCTATCCACACTATTTGCAATAAACATTATAAATTTGTGGACCCTGTGTTTGACATTGCGGTGACACACACCCAAAAGTATTTTGTATCGGGACGAGTGTCGCCGCTTGTCTAACATCTGTTTATTCTGTCACGTCCAATGATAAAAAATTCAAACAAAAATTAAGTGCTGCTATTGTTTGTCACACATTTATAAAAGTGTTGATATTACACGCCACCCAATTACTAAGAAGCGGCCGTGTCAAAAATGATAGTCTAATCGTACGTTCGGCACGCTCGGCATGCTGACATTTCCTTTCTAGTCTTATTCAACTGTTCTGTGGTCTACTGTATCGCCGAGTACCTATTATATCTATTAATTGTACCAGCAGTTTGAATAAAACAATATACTCGTAATTGGGATGCTCTTTGGAAATGGTACGACAAAGTGATAACAACTCATCGTATTTTAATCAAATAAAAATAAAAATATTTTGAACTTATGCATATTATTGTCTTCACAAAGAATTATTACGTACTTTAACGGTGAAGAAACACATCGTGATGAAACCTGCTGACCTAAAAGGTCTTAGGAATTTCTTAGGTGTGTAGTCCGCCAGCCCCACTTAGCCAGCGTGGTGGACCAAGGCCTAACCCCTCTCAGTTGTAGAGGAGGCCCGTGCCCAGCAGTGGGACGTGTATGGACTGATGATGATACATCGTACTTCGTATAGACATTTAATGCGTTACATGGTTTATTATTATTTGTTACAGCGCTGGATCATATTTCTGTGCACATCGCACCTGGTTCATACTGACTTCCATGTCTTTGACAGATGCTGACAATCCGACCCTAAAAGACACGAAGATATATTGTTTGATCAGTTAAATATTTGTTTTGGGGCTGGGTATTTCTGAGACCTATCAGTCTTGTAGTGTCTTCTTCATCGTCATCATCATCAGCCCATATACTTCATACTGTTTAGGCCTTAGTCCACCAGGCTGGTCTAGTGCGGATCGGTCTACATACCTTAGAAATTTCTAAGTTCTTTTAGATTTTCAGGTTTCCTCGCGATGTTTCAAAGTTCGTGATAATTGATTTTGAATACACATAACTTCGAAAAGTCAGAGATGTGTGCCTGGGGTTTAACCCTGCGACCGTCGAGATATACTCGACCGCGCGTCAAAAATCGAAGCCATCATAACTTTTTTTCTAGTTTCTGATACCACATAATGGTTATTTGCTATGTGGGATAATTTACTTATCACTGTTAAAAGTATGTTCGATGGCTGCCTTAGCCGTGTGTATTCCAGTAATAGAATCCACTTTAATTCCAGGCGACGTTGTGTATTTCTGTCAGCAATTAAAGTCCTTTCACAGATGCTGCGTGGCGCGACAATTGTTCCAACATGGTGTAACGGGCGGGCAAAATCCAATCTGTCGCCTCCGCGCTCCTTTATACATCGACTTTCTTTCATTTTCGATTACATTCATCAATGGAGAATAATGTGGGCGTTTTTCTTGCAAGTGCAAATGAGACTTTTTTGTGGTTTTTGTGAATTGTATTGCTTCTAATACTCACAATAACCTTGGGTAGTTTTTTTTTATTTTCGATAAAATACGTCTTTTACGCAAAGTAGTCTTTTAAGTAAAGTCGTGATGGCCTCGAGGTTTAGGCACGCGGTCGAAAATCTCTTTCCAGGCACACACCTCTGACGTTTCGAAGTTATGTGCGTATTCACAAAGAAATTATCACGTACTTTCACGGTGAAGGAAAACATCGTGATAAAACCTGCATACCTAAAAGTTCTTAGGAATCTCTTAGGTGTCTAGTCCGCTAACCCGCACTAGGCCAGTGTGGTGGGCTAAGGCCTAAACCCTCTCAGCTGTAGAGGAGGCTCGTGCCCAGCAGTGGGACGTATATGAGCTGATGATGTTGTCTTTTACGCATCTGAAAGTAGACCATGGCTGCTATTAGGAATTCCCTAATGGAAAACCTCAATAACACTTTTACTTAAAATTTAGCAAATTGAATCTCGTCGATGGAAGTTTAGCCCTCGGTAAACCAACATGCTATGTTTGAGTGGACTTGACTAGTGCAATATTTATTTATTAAACAAATGCAAGTTTACAGACTTCGCCAAAACACTTACATTATTTACGTTATCTTAAAGTAAATAATATAATGTAAAAACACATGCATTTAATAATATAATAAGCAGAGTAACTTAAATATTTATTCAAAAAAAAAGAAAAAAAAATGGTATAACTATCTGCCTGGGACCATCAAAGAAAATATTTGGATCTGTGTGGTGAGTAAGCCTTGAGTTAAGTAGTAATATTAATATTAATAGTTCTTAGGAATTTCTTAGGTGTGTAGTCCGCCAACCAGCACTAGGCCAGCGTGGTGGACTAAGGTCTTAACCCTCTCAGTTGTAGGGGACGCCCGTGCCCAGCAGTGGGACGTATATGGGCTGATGATGATGATGAATATTAGTATCACTCTGTTTTACTGCCTATTTATCGCGACAATAAAAATCTACTACTTTTATACAAATAGGATGCATTTTGGAGAGTGCTCGAAGGCTCTTTTCGAACTGATTGAGCCATCTCCATTCCTTTATCGGACTATTAGGCGAAGGCAAAAGTTTCATCCATATGTTGTTGACATACCCAAAAGTCGAACTAAACGGTTTGACAGATCGTTTTTGGTGAGAGTCGCCAGGATTTGGAACGACTTGCCTGCGTCTATTTTTCCTGATAAGTTGAACTCTGGAGCCTTTAAGAGTAGAGTGAACAGGTTTCTTTTGGATGGGCGTGTACCACCCTAGTCTTCATCTACACTTTCCATCAGATGAGATGGAAGACAAACGACTATTCCATTAAACTATAAAAAAAAAAAAAAAAAAAATAGAAAGATAATCCCAGACCAATTGTTCATTATAGAACCAATTTCCGTAGGAGCATCTAATAGAGTTACATTAAATAGGCAAGCTGTTAAATAATCCATTTCAATTCCACTCGATTAATTAATCGAATGGCTAATAAAAATCTCCTAATCAAATGCAGTAGCGGCTTTTAATTAATTAAATCACGACAAGGGATTTGAATTATTTTATAACTAATGAAAATCGAAGTCCATTAAAAAGGCCTCGGGACCTACACAGGCAGTCCCTTCGGGTCCCAAAACAACACTCAATTAATGAATTCGGCTTTATTAACCCAATCACATGTCTATAACCGTTATCAACAATGTACGTGTCGTCCGGGATTCCGAGCGTTGGGATATTCCGGACATATTTTATTTGGATACAGTGCGTGTATTTTGTATTGGCTTTAGTTTGCCTTGCCAATTATATTCACTAACTAAATTACATAAAAGTATAAGATCTAAACAAGCAAACTTAGTGCCCTTTATAATTTCTACATCGTTGATAAAAACTCGACAAATCAAATCTTCAGCTTGAATTACATCGTAAGTGAAATAAATTCGTTGTGTGAATAGTAATTGTTAAAATTTCAGATTTTGTATTAAGTACCAATCATCATCATCATCATCAACAGCCTTTTTCACGTCCCCTGTTGGACATAGGCCTCTCCTATGGCACGCCACTGGGCTCGATCTTCGGCTCTCCTCATCCAACCGCTGCCAGCCACCTTGCGGATATCGTCACCCCACCTAGCCAGAGGGCGTCCTACACTACACCAATCATTGTAATACATGGCACTACCAAGAAACAAGAAATTATTATAAAAATGTTTTGGTCTTATGCATATTATTGTATTCACAAAGAATTATCACATACCTACTTTAACGGTGAAATAAAACATCATGATGAAACCTGCACACCTAAAAGTTCTTATAAATTTCTTAGGTGTATTAACTACCAACCCACACTAGGCTAGGCCTAAACCCTCTCAATAGAAGAGGAGGCCCGTGCCCAGCATATTATCGTTTTTAGTACGTCTATCAATTTAGCACATAAGAGTTGTACTTACGAAATATTCAAGTGGAATTTAAGCAGAGGCCAGTTCAAATCAGCTTTACCATAACCTGTCCTCCCAGCAGCCAACAAAACCAGCTGTAATTTTGTCTCGTGACCAACCTTTTTGTACCAGACGGGAACTTATGCAATAACACGAATTACTACCGGCTCCCGACTCCCCGATTCTCCACTTTCGTCTCCCTGATTCCTCCCGCCGTCCCATTGTTCCCGGCAATTGTTTTGCTTATAAATGGGACCCTTCGTACTTACTACAATGCCCTGGCGTTTTTGTACAAATCTTGGTGTAAATCATGGTAAGATATTTGTTGGGGTGATGCTGAGTGATCTTGCTATTGATTGTCATGTTTATACATTAATTCCGGACAGGTATTCAAGCAGTGATGGCTTCGAGGTTTAGGCGCGCGGTCGAGAATTTCGGCGGTCGCAGGTTCAAACCCCAGGCACACACCTCTGACTTTTCGAAGTTATGTGTGTATTCACAATGAATTATCACTTGCTTTAACGGTGAAGGAAAACATCGTGATAAAACCTGCACCCCTAAAAAAGTTCTTAGGAATTTCTTAGGTGTGTAGTCCGCCAACCCGCACTAGGCCAGCGTGGTGGACTAAGGCCTAAACCCTCTCAGTTGTAGAGGAGGCCCGTGCCCAGCAGTGGGACGTATTTGGTCTGATTCAAGTAGTACGAACGAATAACGCTCACCTCTGGTGTTGTGTATATATTTTGATAATGAATACGTGAAATCTAGCAATTCATTAGATCAGCGTTGTGGAATTAGACGTGTCCTAAATAAACGTATTATATACCATCTTGTTGAAGTCACACAAACAACTATAATTTCTAGGTCATGTTCAAACTTCTTTGAATAAGTTAGCTTAAGACTTGTGATGACTACAACATAAGATTGTTTAACATTAGTTTATTGATCTCATCTTGTTGCTGTTATTTTTGTAATTTTATTGTACTAGGAATGTGTTATTTTTGTTATTGTTTAAGTATTATTTATGAATAGAGAATAAGTGGTAACTAATTTGTTAATTTTTGTAAGTGTACTAGTGAGCGAAAACAATAGACTCATATCGAAAGAATGGGACTCCTCGACACAGGCTTGCCTTGTGAGGCAACCATGTTAGAATGTTACTTGTAGGACAATAATTGATTGCATGCGTAAATTTTGAATATTGACAAATTTTAATGGCAGCCCCGTGGCGCAGTTGGCTAGACACCAGCTTGCGAAACGAGAGGCTGCGGGTTCGATCCCCGCACCGAGACAAATGTTTGTGTGATCCACAAATATTTGTTTCGGGTCTGGGTGTTTGTGAGACCGAAAAGTCTCTCGTAGTTTCTGATACCCACGACACAGGACTTGTATCGTAGTGTGGGGTCAGAACTATGTGTGTGACTGTTGGGTGTATTTATTTATTTATTTATTTTGCCTCACAAAATTCCGAAAAATAATCTTTTAATAAGTTTTAAAGCTTTACTTAAAAAAAGCAATTTGAATTATAAATGAAAATATACTGACCCCACAATAAACAATTATAAACTAGACATTACACAATTAATGTGTATCGCTTTTGGGCTTCTATGTAAGTGCCGCCACTGCTACAGCCATCAGACATCTCTTCTTAACTGGCATGCATAACTCAATAGCAACCACAGCGACTAAACACTCTCATATTAAAAACCATAGATCGACAACCGCAGATTTCCCCCACGCGCCTACTCCGAGTAAAATTTCACGGGGCACGGTCAAAAGCCACGCGGGGTAATTATAGCCGGCTATTACTGGCCATTACCGCCCTGCGCGGACAAAGGCGCTAGCGTGGCTTCAACGCTCTGATATGTCATAGCTGGACCGTGGTTTGAGTTAGAAGAGATTTTGGAATGATCTGTCGCATACATACATACGCCTGCATCCTCACGCCTGTGGGCGGATATAAGGGATAGGCAGAGGTCCATGACTGCACCCACATTTCGCCAGATATGTATCAGTCCCACGTGATAGGGGGCGAGCCTATTGCCGTTTTTCGGGCACATTTCCAGACTTCGTGCTGTTACTAACAATTTTCTAATGGAAAAACCCAATAACACTTTGCCCGACCCGGGAATCAAACCCAGGACCTCTAGATCGCACGGCACCTATATTTGCAGCGAGACTACGAGGCAGTGATTTTCTATTATTATCTTTTCTATCTGTCAGTACAGGTGGTTTTCTACAATCCACAGTTGATAGTCATATTACATTATGTAGAGCGAGCTTGCTATTATTAACCGGGCGCTCATACAGAGTACGCCTTGTTACTGATAATAATGATGTTTTGTCCAACCCGGCCATAATATCTGAGACGATCGTATGCCGCAAAATCATGTTGCTGATTAAAAAGACATTCAACGTGTTATCATACAAAAATGTTATCAGCTTTCCACGGTGGTCTTTTCAAACGGATACGACTTAGAGACCTTCAAGACAAAAGCCTATATTTTCCTAAAAGACAGACAACGCACCGATGATTCCTCTGGTATTGTGGGTGTTCATGGGCGGTGTTGACCACTTAGCATCAGGAGGCTCACTTGCTCGTTTGCCTTCATTCACATAAAAAAATATTGACTGGTTTTGTAGTTACCTGATGGGGCATCAGCAACGATACTTATTGAAGTCTTGAAGATGACACCTCCTCCTGGTGTAATGCAACTGCTGGTGTCCCTCAGGGCGGCGTTTTATCTACTTTACACTTCGCGTTATTTATTAATTCGATTTCCCGTCACCTTATTTCTTCCTACCATCTGTATGCTGATGATTTACAAATTTACTATCATGCTCCTGTGGACAGGGTGGCGGAGGCCATATCTCCTATATATAGTTTAACAAACCAGAAAAAAGCAGTGATGGCCTCGAGGTTTAGGCGCGCGGTCGAGAATTTCGGCGGTCGCAGGTTCAAACCCCAGGCACACACCTCTGACTTTTCGAAGTTATGTGTGTACTCACAATGAATTAATCACTTGCTTTAACGGTGAAGGAAAACATCGTGATAAAACCTGCACATCTAAAAGTTCTTAGGAATTTCTTAGGTGTGTAGTCCGCCAACCCGCATTAGGCCAGCGTGGTGGACTAAGGCCTAAAACCTCTCAGTTGTAGAGGAGGCCCGTGCCCAGCAGTGGGACGTATTTGGGCTGATAATGAAACCAGATATTCTTGTGATCACCTAAAAATTGTCTAGTTGCGTAAATCGGATCGGCGGTGAAAGAAGCGGTTTTAATTTTGCCTGAACTTTAATCGCCGTAAGTTTTCAACATGGAACGCCGGTTAATTTGTCGATTGCGGAAATTTTCGCAGTAGTCACGAATTGAGCTGGAAAATTGAAATTTTAAAATAGGAAACTGTATTTCACGACGACATTTTTCATCTAATAACACGTATAGAAAAGAGTTTTCTGACAACGTTCACTGTACTTAGAAAAGTATAAATCATTTTTATAGGATACCGTTTTTCAATAGTATATGTAGCAAAAGTACGTATCATCAGCAGCTCATATACGTCCCACTGCTGGGCACTGGTCTCCTCTACAACTCAGAGGGTTTAGGCCTTAGTCCACCACGCTGAAGTAGTGCGCGTTGGCGGACTACACATCTAAGTAATTCATAAGAACTTTTAGGTGTGTAGGTTTCCTCACCATGTTACATGGGCTGATGAAGAATAAAGTAATGAAGTTGACGTATCATAACCAAAATTATGGCGATTCGAATCAAATTCTCACAATAAAGTCGAAACAATATTGGCTAAATAAAATAATTCTGTTTTAGAAGCGTTCTTTATTGAGTTACACGGGGGACATTTTCCAATTAGCCCATCCGTCCGTCTTATTTTTCGTTACGTCCAAAACATTTGGTAGAGTGAAGTATAAAAGAAATGAGTGTCAAGTATTATATATACTCGTATATGGCTATTTGATTCGGGTCTGGGTGTTTGTAAAATCGAAAAGTCTTTCGTAGTTATTATCTGATCTACAATTTTTGTCTGAGCTCATTTTATGATAAAACTTACCATTTTGCTGAAAATCGCGAAAAACCCGTTTTTGTGACCTTTGACCCCGAGTAAATTTTTTTGCACGTGCCGGATCAATGAGGACTTTTCACATTTACTTTATAATCGTGTATTGAACAATCCTACTAATATTCAGCCAAGTGGGAATTTTTGTAACCTCACCCCTATTTTTTAGTCTAATTTGACCGGACTATGATACCCGCGACACAAGACTTGTATCTCAGTGGTCAGAACTACGTATGTATGTCTGTTTAGTGTACTTATTTATTTACGTTTCACTGCCGGATACCAGTGGCGTTACATCCATAGAAGCCCAAAAGCCAAGCTTACCTAACAAAATTACAAATAATTATCTTTAAGCTTTAAATCTTTATTTAGCAAGAACGATTTGTCATTTTAATAAGAATATACTGACCCCGTAATAAATAATTATAAACTAGACATTACACAATTAACGTGTAACGCTTTTGGGCTTCTATGGAAGTACCGCCACTGCCGGATACGGACCTACCATTGATAAGGCTCAACGCTCAAGCATGCAACCTGTATTCTTACGATGTTTGCCTCTTTCTCATTCATCAAAAATACATTTTAACTACACTCAATGGAAAAGTCACAGGCGACTTCGAGATAAAGTGTTGGCAGTACGCGCACCTTATCTTTTAAAAACATCTTGTGCTTTGTCTTACTGAAGGTATTTTTATTATTTAACGGTAACAAAACAGCCAGGTATACAATACAATCATAATTAATATTATGAAACGAAATGAGTTTGTCTGCTTTCACGTCAAAGCTGCTAATCTCATTCTGATGCAAATTAGTATTTAGTTTCATACAGCTTCAGTTTTAAACTATTTTATAGTTTGGAAAGATTATAAGTGCCTGACAGATGATCACAGCGACGAGAGACACGATAGAAATGAATAATAAATGTCTTCGGTTTTTTATGACTCACGTTTTATTGAAGTTATACTTCTTTAGGCGCTTTATGAAAAAATATGAGAGTGAAATTTTAAGATGCGCGCGCATCACTGTAACATAAAAGTGAGACGTTGAAGCTGCCTATGTGCTCCAAACTGTGTAAACTAAGAACTATGTATGTGACTGTTGGGCGTATTTATAAGTTTTACTTCAGTCGTGTGGTATAACTTCTAACGTATATAAGTACACACACCCTTTTTTTCGATCCAATTCTTAAATCCATGCAGAAAAATCGGATGAATCCTAGTTGGCTATAACCTTGATGTATTGCTGTAATTGAATATCCCTTTATAAGCCATTAATTACGACGAGGTGAGGATACCGGCCTCTCGGGAGCGAAGCATACAAATCAGCCTATTGGCTCGGTGGTAACAAATTGCAATTTATTGATCAGCCGTAACGATTGGCTATCTTCTGCGGTTCTTGGGGCTAGTTTATTGGTAACTATTGCGATAACGTTCTAGTTTATGAATGTAGAACCGTTAAATTGGTAAAAAAATTAAAGTCTAATGTGATTCTGAGAGCAGTAAAGGTATTTTTATTTGAAGACTTACGTTTGAAAATGTACACCAAGCGTTACGAGAAAAAAAAAGTCTTAATTGAAGTTTTTAATAACAAGAAAATATAATATGTTACTGAATTGTTTAAGACTACGGTAAAAAAACATGTGAAAGTAATTTATAAATTTTAAATTTGTATAAATAGATCAATTTTAATCTGTAATATTAAAGAGTTTGCGTAAAATTATGTGACTAATACTTAGAACCTACATTACTGCAAGCATTGAGAATATTAAAACCAAGTCATTCATTATTTAAGACGCTAGTTCGCATGCCCTTTCTATGAATGGATACCACAGACAACCTAACCTATAGACGACGCATTACTGGGGACATGCTTTCGCCGACGTTATGCCCTGACACGACATAACCGCCGGCCCCGCCCCTTAACGTGACTCATTCCGCCGCCGAGTGTCGCAGTGACATATTGTCCCTGTTTTAAAAATATTAACTGTCATAATGCCGTATTGTTCAGTGAAATTTTGTGGAAAGAGCAGCACAACATCTAGTCTTGCAAAAGATCGTATTACATTTCACAGGTAAGTTATTATTCTTTCATTAATCACTAAAATAACTATATACTAAAAATAAAATATTAAAAATTCTGGCGTTTAAGTCGTATTTGCATCTCTTTCTTTCTTATTTGAATTCATATAACATTATCTCGCTCTCTCTGTGACACGCAGACTAGTAATGAGACACAATATAATTATTGTTTTATCGACAAATAATATTGAGATCGATATTTTTATAGACTGTATATCGTTGTTTGTCTGTTGTTCAAAAGGTTTCCCAAGTGCCCTGAAGTGAAAAAAAAAAGGATTGACGCTACCAAACGAGATGATAATTGGTTTCCTGGAAAAAATCACGTTATTTGTTCGCGACATTTTACTGGGGATTGTTTCCGAATTGTTGGTAGATCTCGACGTTTTCTATTTGAAACTGAATAAATAATAATAATTTGAAATTTAATAAACCAAAGAGCTATCCAATGTATCTTTCTTGTAAAACATTGAATTCTTTAGCAAACCTAGAATTATTCCCCGACTTACTGCACCATCAGTTTGACTTTGAAAACGTCAATCATTTGATTGATTTAATAAAATGCGTAATTAATATATATATCGACATACGTTTGGCTTATTTAACAAACAAAAAAACTGAATCAAAATCAATAAGGAGAGTTTATACAAAATTAATACATTTTAGAAGTCAATAGTTGATAAATAATATTTACTTTTAATTGATGAATATTTACTTTCGTAACGAATATTTATTTTCTCGTCTCCGGAAAGTTAATAACTCTTTTATGGGGAAATGTATACGCTTCTATAACAAACTTCCGAAGGCTCTTAGGGAGTTTCCCTTGACAAAATTTAAGAAATCAATTAAAGATAAGCTTTATAAAAAAGCATACTATAAAATTTCAGAGTTTATTGAAGATAATAAGCCTTAGTCCGCCAACCCGCACTAGGCCAGCGTGGTGGACTAAGGCCTAAACCCTCTCAGTTGTAGAGGAGGCCCGTGCCCAGCAGTGGGACGTATTCGGGCTGATGATGATGAATAAGCCTTGGGAGTAAGTAAATTGATCGGAGTTTTGTTTTGTTGCTACAGTTTGTATCATTATGACATTTATAATGTAAAATTGAAATAATGTAATGAAAAAAACATATATTGCTATTTTTTAAAGAAAAAATGACTTGTCGTGTTGCTGAGAGAGTTTCTTGCCGTTTCTTCTCCACAGCGATAACACGTTGCGAAGCGGCAATAGTTTAAAAAAAGTGTAAAATTGACGATTCTAAAGAACTTGTAAAAGTCTATTTGAATAAAGATAATTTGACTTTGACTTTGATGATTGTTTAACTTATAAGTATTAAAAATTTATATGAAAATTAATAGGTTTTTTTATTTTTCCTTTATACTATAAACTTCGTAGATTATCGATAATTATTAGTTTATCCCATCTCTAGTGCGCACTAGAATGTTATCAGTGTCTTGAAGCGTCCAATGAAAACTAGCCGACTGCCCCCGTACCCCGCCACGATTTAGCGATTTTGTTTTCATATTAAAATTAAGAGAAGCGGAGTCTATAGGTTAGGTTGTCTGTGATGGATACTAACTTAAATCGACAAGGAAAAAATCATAAATTTAATTAAAAACCTACGCTTTTCATAAAGATTAACTTAAGCTTAACCTCTGCACCATCTAAGGTTCCACTGGTAGAGAATGCCTCAAACATTAAGTCCACCTATATGTATTTTTTGTATGAAGTGTAAATAAATAAATAAAACAGTTCATATCGATGTCCGAATACCAAGTAACCGTAACAGAGATCTCATAAGTACAATTGCTATCGTAAACCCCTACTTTTATGTGCGGCCCTAGTAGTTTATTCACCTGGGGTCCGTGATTTACATGAGTTCTTCGGCCTTTGCTATGGAATGATATAGCCAGGATAAATAGTAAAGATTTGGTTATATCCATCGGTACTGGAGGGTTCCTTAAATATTTTTGTATGTAATACAATTTTAGCGCTTGTTTTAATTTAACATTGATGATAATTGCAGTTGCAAAACACTAACTAGACGGTTTGTCCGCAGTGCTAGGGTAAAATATACGCCTTTAAAGTATAAAATTATCATCGTCATCAGCCAATATACGTCCCACTGCTGGGTACGGGCCTTCTCTACAATTGAGAGGGTTTATCATCATTTGAGGCCTTAGTCCATCACGCTGGCATAGTGTAGGTAGGCGGACTACACACGACATCCAACAACATATAAAAAGGAATGAAAATTGTTTATTGAATATGTGAAATGTTCAAATATATCACTTAGATTCCGTCATTTCCAAATTTTATATTACAACCTAATTCGCAAAGCACTTAACTTTAGAGACTATCTTTCGATATACACAAACATATAATAATTCTCGCGAAATATACATACATACATATACTCACTCCTGTATTCCCTGAAGGGGTAGGCAGAGGTGCATTTCTGCACCCACATTTCGCCAAGTATGTATCAGTTCCACGTAATAGGGGGCGAGCCTATTGCCGTTTTTCGGGCACATTTCCAGACTCCGTGCTATTACCGAGAATTTCCTAATGGAAAACCCAATAACACTTTGCCCGACCCGGGAATCGAACCCAGAACCTCTAGATCGCACGGCACATACTTGTACCGCGAGACCACGAGGCAGTCTCGCGAAATATGACCATATATATTCATTTTACATAAAGGCAATTGGGTCAGTGGTATCATTGAAACAATTCTAGATCTAAATTAAATAATGGAAGAATAGCAAAACTGTTCAATATACAACCGTCCACATAAAATTTGTGATTTAAACACACTTTTGCAGCGCTTCGTCATATTTTATGTTCCAATAGTGTTCATAAAAACGATAAATTTCGCATCAAAAAATCGTAAGCGCAAGCAGTAAGTATTTCATAAAGATCGAATGCGAGCAAACGTTTACTATGAATCATTGCAGGAAGATTTTTTTACTAGCAAGCATGCCGCCTCAAGTAGACCAGGAAACACATTATATACTACATCTACATTTCCTCCGATTTTTTTTTGATTGCATACATACATACATAAACTCACGCCTGTATTCCCCGAAGGGGTAGGCAGAGGTGCATTTCTGCACCCACATTTCGCCAGGTATGTATCAGTCCCACGTAATAGGGGGCGATCCTATTGCCGTTTTTCGGGCACATTTCCAGACTCCGTGCTGTTACTGAGAATAAAACTGCTGTTACAAAAAATAAAAATTTTGACGTTTTCCATACAAACCGCGTACATTTAATACCGCTGGTTGTATGGAAAACGTCAAAATTTTTATTTTTTGTCAGAATTTTCTTTAACGCCAGGGGGTTTGTAATCACCTTAGCTATTACCTGCCTTAGTTTCCGATCACGGTCTGAATACACCCTGTATACTTAAAAAATGTCATGTAAAATAACTTTTTGTGGTAATGTTGCCATTTGTGGAAATTTAAGTGGGCATTAGTTAATCACAGTCTTAAAACCGATAAATGATGTTTCAGTTTACCGCTAGTAAAGTATAAGTGGCCTCCACTCGAGAACCTTTTGGCCCCATCGGCCATCGGTTCTCCGCGCTATGTGCCCGGCTCATTGCCACTTCAACTTGGTAATCTGCTGGCCACGTACCGGAAAGCGCAGCGTGGGACGTCCACCCACAAGATGGACCATGACCTGGTGAAGATGGCGGGTCGTCGCTGGATGCAGGCTGCCTCCAACAGGTCACTTTGGAAGCCATTGGGGGAGGCCTATGAGCAGTGGACTTCCTTAGGCTGATAATGATGATGATGATGAAAGTATAAGTTCCTATTCTAAAATATTACAGTAAAAATTAAATTTTAATTATAATATAAAGAGATAAGTATTTATTCCTACAAAATGACAGTATACATATCTGTATTTACTTTTCCATTAGCCAATTTTATTCATAACAGTATATCTGAATTTTGCACAACGATGCAACCTAACCAAGTGGACAGCCAGTATAAATCAGAACAAGAGCATTGCGAGGGTGGTCGGTCCGCTTCGCCTCGTCTGTCAAACTATGCAAATAAATCTGGTGCCTAATCTGGGTGAAACTCGCAGTGTTGACTCTGCATTCGGGCCTTTGTTTGGGAGAAATTTATTGTTTCAACCCTCACTGTGGATCGGGGTTGACGGAATATCGTTTTCATTACAGGCCAGATTTATGAGGAGATATGTGCGTATTCTTTATTTGAAAACTACGTTATTTGTTTCATCGTATAATCGTGTGTATTTTTTTTATTTTCATGTTGTTAATAGTAGCGATGGCCTCGAGGTTTAGCCGCACGGTCGAGAATCTCGGCGGTCGCGGGTTCAAAACCCAGGAACACACCTCTGACTTTTCGAAGTTATGTGTGTATTCACAATGAATAATCACTTACTTTAACGGTGAAAGAAAACATAAAGTGGAAACCTGCACACCTAAAAGTTATTAGGAGTTTCTTAGGTGTGTAGTCCGCCGAACCGCACTAAGCCAGCGTGGAGGACTAAGGCCTAAATCCTCTCAGTTGTAGAGGAGGCCTGTACCCAGCAGTGGGACACACATACTCGTATATAGGCTGATGATGATGATGATAAAACACAGCTAATAATAGACCTAATGCACAGACAGTAACTAGCGGCCTCCAATCAGTGGGCACGTCCGTCTGTCTATTGTTGTGGACATTTAATTTATCGTTTTGTTATGTTAGCGTCGTTTTGTTTGTATACTCATAATTGGACATGACTCTTGTTTAGTATTTACACATATTGTTCATGGAAATTAGCGATTTTGCTTATTTTACTATTCTGCCATCGATATTGTTCTAGGTATAATTGTACGTCATCTGCCTGGGATATTAATGTCGTTTGATTGTATTTAATTCAATAGTATTTGTATACGATGACGCAAGTTAAATGATTTTTAGCACTGGATATATTTCTTATATTCGGATGCGAATGTATAAGTCGGATAAGTTTCTCAACAGTTCAATTTAATAAAAGGAATTTTGGAATAAAAAATAATTTAATATTTTTTGGCTTTATTTGGTCATGCAAGCTCGAAGAATGCGAGATGGAAGAGTCCTTTCCATTTTCTGATACCTAAAGCAAAGTACTTAATGTCTCTGGCAGTTATGTGAATTGAATTTGTTGAATGTTAGTATACGATGGTTAAATAAATATTTCTTTCTAGTCATTGAAAAGACAAGTTTATCGAGTATTTATCCTAATACTATTGAATATACAAATGTAAAAGCACTCATTTGATCTAGGAGTAAAATTAAAGAATCCTTGATCTCAATAGCTAATAATCTCAATTCATTTCATCATCAGTCCATATACGTCCCACTGCTGGGCACGGGCCTCCTCTACAACTGAGAGGGTTTAGGCCTTAGTCCACCACGCTGCCTTGTGCGGGTTGGCGGACTACACACCTAAGAAATTCCTAAGAACTTTTAGGTGTGCCGGTTTTATCACGATGTTTTCCTTCACCGTTAAAGCAAGTGATAAATTCTTTGTGAATACACACATAACTTCGAAAAGTCAGAGGTGTGTGCCTGGGGTTTGAACCTGCGACCGCCGAAATTCTCGACCGCGCACCTAAACCTCGAGGCCATCACTGCTTTCGATTCCATCACTGCTTAATAATCTCAATAGCTCAGTATAAACGAGGCAGTACAACAAAATTGTTTCGAAAACTCTTTTATTATTATAGTTACAAGCTACCCACGGGTCTAAGATTACGTCGAACAACTTGTTACAACGCTTGGCACACGAGTTCCTTGTCAAAGTCGTAAAATTGTGGACCTTATTGCGGCTGCCAACTTTGATCGTATGTTCCTTTATCGACGTGTTCCTGTTTTCTCCCTTATAAATTAAATTCTTATTTTGTGCGCTGTCTTTAGTAGTAGATTAATGGATGCCTGTGTTTTCAAAAAGGAACGCAGTATTGCTGTTCTTCCCTGTCAATAGCTTTTATGTGACCATAAACGAATTAAAATGTAAACACAGATCTGAACCATTTTAAAATCTTGCTTTTATAAGGAAATATTTTGTACCAAATTTGCGGTTTATTTATAAATTTGTGACTGATTCATAAATGCACACTCGAAAATTTTCAAGTTAGAAATATCAGCTGTTTATATGACTAGAGATATACTAAAAAAGAAATTTTAGAAAAACGTCCATGAACGGAGTTAATACGGATACATACAGCGGCTTATATATTTTTTAAGGTTCATTATTTCATCCTAACAGGTTCATCGATCAAGACATGAAAATGCAAAAACTTTTCGTTTTTAAAACAGTGAACAGCGAAGGTACTCAAGAATATATTAAAAAACCTTAAGGAACTAATTTGAGGTTTGCGATGTGCTCTCAACATACCGTATAATCTACGGCATAAATATAAAGGTGTCACAAAGAGGTTGATGACACGCTCCCGCGCTTATGTGTCGCATGACACCGCACGCAGTAATTACAACGCCTTTCATGGGTACATAATGTGCGATAACCTAATTTGACGCGGTACGGACCTCTGAGTAACGTGTATTAATATCATTCACTTTAATGGTGATGGAAAATATTGTTAGTATGGTGATGGCCTCGAGGTTTAGGCGCGCGGTCGAGAATTTCGGCGGTCGCAGGTTCAAACCCCAGGCACACACCTGACTTTTCGAAGTTATGTGTATATTCACAAAGAATTAATCACTTGCTTTAACGGTGAAGGAAAACATCGTGATAAAACCTGCACATCTAAAAAGTTCTTAGGAATTTCTTAGGTGTGTAGTCCGCCAACCCGCACTAGGCCAGCGTGGTGGACTAAGGCCTAAAACCTCTCAGTAGTAGAGGAGGCCCGTGCCCAGCAGTGGGACGTATATGGGCTGATGAATGCGAATGTTGCGATAGATGTGTGGTATAACACGGATTGACAGAGTGAGGAATGAATACATTAGACAAAGTTTTAAAGTATCCCATAAACAATACAGGTCTCACAGCATTCTCCATTACCAAAAGACACATAATTGCTATTGTTATTATATTTCACTTTTTTGGTACTAGTGATTGCCTCGAGGCTTAGGAGCGCGGTCGAGAATCCCTTGACTTCGAGGTCTGACACCTCTGACTTTTCGAAATTATGTGTGTTCTCACAACGAACGCGAGACGCGTTATCACGTTTTTTAACGGTGAAGGAAAACATCGCGATAAAACCTGCATATCTAAAAAGTTCTTAGGAACTTCTTAGGTGTGTAGTCCGCCAACCCGCACCAGTTATATCGGAGGCCCGAGCCTAGCAGTGGGACGTATATGAGCTCTTGATGATGAAAACTGTAGAACGTGACGATAGACATGTTATACTCATGTTTGTTGCTTGTTGTTGTTGCATAGTTAAAGTGCGTGATAATTCATTTTGAATACATACGTCACGTAAGTCATATGTGGATTCTATATTCTAGGGATTCTAATCTGCGATTGAATAAATGTTGTATCGTCAGACCCCGCGCCTCAGCGCCGACTCAATCTCATATTTACATACAGGTTGTATAAAGACCGTGATCGAAAACTAAGGCAATAGCCACGGGGATTACAAACATCGTGACATTAGAAAAAATCCCGATTTTTTTTTAGTAAAATCACGAGTATTAAATGCATGGAGTTGTTAGGAATGCGTAATTTTTTATTTTGTGTCGGGATTTCTTTTATATCACGGTGTTTGTAATCACCGTGGCTGTTGCCTGTCTTAGTTTTCGATTACAGTCTTTATACACCCTGATAGGTAGGATATTCGTATCCGCCCGGATAGCGACCACCGTACACAGGGCGTAAAACCCGCCATAGTGGCACATGCAAATGAGCCGCGTTCCGGGATCAGCCAGTGCTTCAATCATGGTGAAAGGATGACCGTGCCGGCATTTTTGGCCGGTTTGTCGTGGTCGGTCCTTTGATCACCATGGTATTAGTCCCCCATACTTCTTCACAAGAATGGTGAAGAGGTATTCGGCCGGCATGATAGTGTCGACCAACGGGAGATCATCATCTCTCGCTGGTCGGCACTTTTTATGGACTCCATTACGCTTACCATCAGGTGCAATGGGGTCACTTTGCCGGGCCAGTATAAAAAAATCCCTGTAGAGGTAACTTAACATAGTTTAGAAACAAAGCTTTCAAAACGTTCTTTTACATAAATTAATATTCCAACATGGCGGCGAAATATCACAGATTTGCATGACTATACTTAATTACAAAAATTTTGCACACCAACTTTAAGTTAGCGTTAATTTTAAGTACCTTTAATGATTTATGATCGTTTGTACAATATTATAACATTAATTTTGTTACGGGTAGGATTAGAGGCGAGGTTCCCATGGTAGGTCATTACTTTCTGCCCTGGCAGTGTCCACCGTACAAAATATTTAAGTTCTGGTAACATAAAATAATAAGTGTTCCAGGACGAGCCTGTGGGTCTATGAGTGGACGAATAATATGAGAGTTTCTCTTATTCGTGTGTCTAGTACCTACTCTGTTTACAAACGGTAACTCTTCTTGTATAAATTTTGTTTTAGAAAAAAATTGTGATTCTGATTTAGCTATCTCTATAAAACAATCCTATTAGAATAAATGTCACCGGAAAAGTAAGACAAATAGAGGGGTAAAGAGTGTTAGCTGTCGACAATCTAGTGGCATAACAATCGAATTTTTCTCTTTTCTCACATGAACTCAAAGTAGGCAATACAATATCGTTATAAATATCTATTATAAATATTGAAATCCGGTGCTATAAACAAGTCACCATAATCATCATCATCAGCCCATATACGTCCCACTGCTGGGCACGGGTCTTCTCTACCACTAGAAGGTTTAGGCCTTAGTCCACCACGCTGGCCTAGTGCTGGTTGGCGGACTACACACCTAAGAAATTCCTAACCACTTTTAGGTGTGCAGGTTTCCTCGCGATGTTTTCCTTCACCGTTAAAGGACGTGATAATTCATTGTTAATGCACACTCTAACTTGTCTAGGCCATCCTAATTAGCCACTATAATATACAGAGTGTATTCAGACCGTGTTCGGAAACTAGCATTGAAAAAATCCCGCCAAAAAATAAGTTTATATATGTTATTAATATTAAAAGCCGTAGCTATAAACAAGTCACCACTCAGAAATTATAACAACGTTCCCAGATAATTGGTGGCGTCGTATCCCTCCTACCGCACTTATATTCCAGCGCCACCAAAACGTATAATGAAATTTTGTTATAAATTTGTCATACAGTGCACCACCAAGTGGATTTACATACAAATGAACACGATTATACATATATCTCTGCATAATATACCGCTGTGGAATTTAGTTGAGCTCCCGCTAAGATTAAACTGGTCCGAAGGTTTCAACTGTATTTTCACGTTCTTTATTACGTAAAACTTGAACAGAGGTGGAATACAAATTTCCGTGTTTGGTTTTTGCTTTCACTTTGATTTTTATTTTAAAGCTATTTGTTTTACGGTGTTTTTAAAACTGACGCAGCTGTTACGGCTTACAGCTGATTGGATGGTGGATGTTTCGGTTTAAAGAATATGCATTTGCGAAACGGCTATCATCATTCTTTTTCTATAGATGTAGCGATTTCACTGGTCTCTTTAAAATTCGATGTACGTACATAACATATGTATACATATATAGAGTAATGTTAGATATCCATTTCAGGACATAACAGGTAGACGAAAAACGGAGGCGAAAGGTAATATCTCACTATTTAATACAATTTTCATGCTTTTTCCGGGTTCAGTGAAATTGGATCTGTGCTGCCTCGGGAGACAAGCCGCGCGTAGGCGTTGTCCGCCTCTGGCAGCTAGATAGTTTATACTATATGCTTGTTGTAAGGCCTGGTTGTGTTGATCAGGGAAAAGTAATTGTTGTGGATGAGGAGGGGTCATCATCATCATCATTATCAGCCTATATACGTCCCACTGCTGGGCACGGGCCTCCTCTAACATTGAGAGGATTTAGGCCGTAGTCCATCACGCTGGCCTAGTGCTGGTTAGCGGACTACACAGCTTAGAAATTCCTAAGGACCTTTAGGTGTGCAAGTTTCATCACTAAGTTTTAGTTCACTGTTAAAGTACGTGATAATTCATTGTGAATACACACATAACTTCGAAAAGTCAGTGGTGTGTGCCTGGGGTTTGAACCCGCGACCGTCGAGATTCTCGACCGCCTGCCTCAATCTCCAAGCCATCACGACTTAGTGACGTGAGGAGGGGAGTGGTTGTTAAATTCTTTCAACTGGTTGAGAATGGATTTTACCAGTCGTAAGTAGGTTTTCCTATTTTTGGGTTACTTTAGTGGGTTATACAATTTTAATTGACATTAAGCCATCAGCAGTGTCTTTATTTCTATTAATTTACGATATGAACTATTATCTACTTGATACGATATTTATACATGGTAAACTTGCTTCTTACGATCCCCACTGTATCAGAAAAAAAACAATACTAACTTCATGACTTCTTCCCAGGCGGCCAGAAACTAAGAAATAAAAAAATAACGGACAATATGTCGCATCGAAATCTATCCGACATCCATATATTTGCAAGCGGACAGCTGTCACAACTCGCACTATAAAAAATAACATATCAATGCACACGATCCGCTCCTCGCCAATAAAAGAAACCAGATAGGAATAAATTCTCCACGCACGCCCAGTTATCGCTCGCTCAATATAGCTTGCGCCATAAAGGAGATTCAGACAATCGCAAATCGCGCCTGCCTTTTCTCACCGAATTTAATCAAAGGCGAAAAATTGGGAGGCGCGGTTGATATAGTAAGTTCGCGTTCGCGTCCTCGGTTGGGAAAAAGATAAAATAGAACGCAATCTTGCTTAATAAACCGTTTAGTATTCTCTATAAGCGAATGCGAACGGGGCGGTGTCGCATTGCGAGCGACGGGGGTTTTTAATTAGTTTAAATTGAAATAGGTATACATACATCATACGTAACCTCACGCCTGTATTCCCCGAAGGGGTAGGCAAAGGTGTATTTCTAAACCCACATTTCTCCAGGTACGTATCAGTCCCACGTAATAGGGGGCGAGCCTATTGCCGTTTTTCGGATACAATGCCAGACTCCGTGCAGCTACTGAGAATTCCCTAATGGAAAAACAATAACACTTTGCCCGGCTCGGGAATCGAACACAGAACCTCTGCACGCACGGTATAGGTATATTTGCTAGACCACGAGGCCGTTATAAATAGATACAACTTATAAAATATCCTATATACGTATATATACGTATGTCTGTATGTAACTATGTATGCGTTGAATGCCATATTTATCCGAACATAAGATTTAGTTGAATGATGAGTAATGAACAACTAAACGTACCAACTTTGACATTGTGATTTTTAAAAAAAAGACGCAGTGAACCTTAGGAACTAGGAACCAGTGAAGGTAAAGAACCTTCAAACCCAAACAACAACTGCACAATTAGTTTACCATCGTGACCATATTATAATTATAATTCTCCGTACGTGTGTAAATGCCTTAACAAATTCTCAACGGTGGTATCGGATTTGCACACTAGTGAGGGTATCTGGTAAGTTTTGATTCATAGTTACTGGATAACGCTGGCATTTTAATTCTCTCACTTTCATTATGTGACGAGAATCAAAGCGGCTTATTGGCCATTGGTACCTGGTTAGATCCCACTCAAATCGGGTATAATTTTTATATAAAAAAAGCTTTTTATTCCTTCCTAACTATATCAAAACCATTGAACCATTGAATTCATAATTATAATGAATGAATAAATACTCGTATTCATTAAAAGAACAAAAAAGAAGTAGTGATGGCCTTGAGGTTTAGGCGCGCAGTCGAGAATCCCGGCGGTCGCAGGTTCAAACCCCAGGCACACACCTCTGACTTTTCGAAGTTATGTGTGTATTCACAATGAATTATCGCTTACTTTAACGGTGAAGTAAAATATTGCGAGGAAACCTGCACCCCAAAAATTTACTAGGAATTTCTTAGGTGTGTAGTCCGCCAACCCGCACTAGGCCAGCTTGGTGGACTAAGGCCTAAACCCTCTAGGTTGTAGAGGAGGTCCGTGCCCGTGACGTATAAGGGCTGATAATATAATGATTAAAAATATGAATTCTTTCCATCAGGTGAGATGGAAGACAAACGCCTATTCCATTTAAACTATAAAAAAAAAAAAATTAACTCTGTAAGTGAGACCGCGTCCTTATGTTTCTGCTAACATTATTCGTTTCGTTTGACAATGGCGCTTGTGTAGTTTTTGTACCTCTTTTCGGGACTCAAGGGTGCTAAGTTTCCTCCCGCGTAATAAGACCTACAGTTCAGTACTAGGTATTTCTTTATGGAATACTAAATTTTCTTACAAACTTTATTCACTCATAGAAATGGAAATTTTCGCTGAACTTACTTTGGAATAATTTTATTATAATTCTTGAGTGTTGGACGGCTTTTCTGGTTTGTTATTGTTAATGTGATTTTGAAGAAAATTTATTATAATGAATATATTTTTTTCTTTTTTGCATGTTTACAGTTTACACTATCAATCAGACATATATGTACATATACATATGTTCTCGCCGTAATGGGGATTACTCAACTTTATTTTAGTCCCGCTTCTCAAGTGTATGCCATGCAATCTGGAGGTTTCAAGTTCGATTCCCGTTTCGAGTAGTGTTAATGTGTTTTATACATACACACATGGATGGGTTTACGTCTTTATTTCGAAAGAGGAAGGTATTTCTGCACCCACGTTTTGCCGATTCCAGCTAATGAGGATGAATTAACACTAACAGTTCTCTATTTATAGAGTTTTTAGTGCCCGTTCCTTATGAAATAAATGTTCTAGTAATTCGACTATCGTTATGAAAGTTCGCAAGATTGTAAGTTATTTAAGGTATGCCCTCATAACTAAAGAAATTATCAACATTTAATCAACACGCGAATTTTATTTATGAAACTATGTTAGTTTTCATATTTCTCGTTGTTCCTTAACTACGCCAAAAATGCATAGCCGCATTACGTAGAGCCGAGAATGACGTAGTGGTTGCTACACGAATACCGTAGCTACGTCGTAGCACATAACTTATAATCATGCGAGGAACTTTCTTAAAAGCAAACTTAATGCGGTATTCCGCGCGTAGCTTGTGTTGTTCAATCAAAAAATACGTAGTAAGGCGGAAAACGGTAAACGTGCCCTGTGTGCGATTACTACGCGCGTACCGCCCCGGGATACGACGTGCAATATTGTTTCTGTACGAAATATTAACATAAGAAATTTTGCTAGATTTTTGGCATATGGGGCATGAAATCTTTTTTCACCAGTCCGTTTTATTAAGTAGTTTGTAAATATGTGATGATTGTATGAGAAAGTTTTTGGTAAGAGCTGAGATAAGAAGCACATACGCGTTTTTTTCCCCGATGACCCCTTGTGCTTACTTAGGGATTCATTTTTTGATCACAGATAGCCCTTTTTTTACAGCTTACAGAGATTTTTTCCATAAAATAGAACACAGATACACAAAGTATATAGTGCTTTGTTGCTAATACGCAAACATATTTTCATATGAAGCAGTGATGGCCTCGAGGTTTAGGCACGCGGTCGAGAATTTCGGCAATCGCAGGTTCAAACCCCGGCACACACCTCTGACTTTTCGGAGTTATGTGTGTACTCATAATGAATTATCACATGCTTTAACGGTGAAGGAAAACATCGTGATAAAACCTGCACACCTAAAAAGTTCTTAGGAATTTCTTAGGTGTGTAGTCCGCTAACCCGCACTAGGCCAGCGTGGTGGACTAAGGCCTAAACCCTCTCAGTTATAGAGGAGGCCCGTGCCCAGCAGTGGGACGTATTTGTGCTGATGATGTAAACATATTTTTAGTAATTGTTGATTGCCGTCATGTTGAGCATCAAACCCCTGTCTTCTGATTTTACAGCCAAATTGCCGAATACCAAGTTCTCAAAATACCTGTTGTCAAGGTATATTCGAATTTCCGTTGTCGAAATTTGACTCCTGTATTTAATATCCGGCTTACCGATTTACAAAAACACAAATATTTACTTCGAGTTTCAAGCTGTTGTTAAAAATAATATACAGGAAAGTTGTGGACCAGAATTATAATAGACGGATGAGTTTGATTTTGATGTTAGTACTTGTTTTGGTGGTAGGATATACGTTTCCCTGTCCTCTGCCAATAGGGGTTTCAAAAACTTGGCTTTAAGAGTTCGCTATATGCGCTTTCACGTCATTTGTGGAACATAATACGGATATAAGACGGGCAGACTTTCAGAGTCTCAGTATGTTGACGTCATAATTCAAATAGAAAAATCTGGCGCAGTTCTTAATACCTACCACATGACAAATGTGTCTCAGTGGCGGTACTTCCATAGAAGCCCAAAAGAGTTACAAGTTTTTTTTTTAATGTAGTTTATAATTTTTTATTTCGGGGTCAGTCAATCTCATTAATACTTCAAATTGCTTCTTTTAAATAATGATTTGAAACTTAAAGATTATTATTCGAAATTTTGTAAGGCAAACTGGGCTTTTGGGATTCTTTGGAAGTATCGCTATAGATGTGTCTTAATATAAGTTCGGAAATACGTGACCATTACTTAATGATTAATTAATTAATGATACTTATCATTAATAAAAAAGAACGAATAATAAAACTGTAATTACTGAGTCATACGTGTACACGTCCCACAAAACCTGGAATTCCATCACAACCCAGTAGAGGTTTTAATTAAAAACCATCCTAGTGCCAGTATTGCTCGATGCTTCGAGAGGCCTTTAATATAGCTCGAAGAGGCTGAGAGGCCGAACAAAGGAATCTTTAGTAATAACTTGAACGAGTGCCCTCGCCGTGTAGACTGTGCATAATGAAATGGTTTTTGCTCCTCCGGAATTTCGTCCCGATAGATAACCGATAATCGCTGCGGTGAATATTGTAGAGAAAGTGTGGGTGTTTGACTTGATGGATTTGATAGGCATAGAGTAAATACGGCTTACGTACTAGTATTACGTCAGGTGTAATCCAGTAGGTTAAAACTGGGACTTCGATGCTTTAAGTAAGATTTTTTTTAATACTGGCACGGCAAAGTGACTCCACTGTACCTGATGGTAAGCACAGTGGAGTCCAAGAAAATAATACCGACCAGCGAGAAACGATATGGTCACCCGCTTCGCTTAAAGGATCCAGAATCATAGGAAGGAGGGATACGTGAGCTGGCAAACCATTCCACAGCTCTATGGTGCGGCAAAAGTAGGAGTTTGTAGTATTGTAAATGAGAAAGTATGTATTTTTAATAGAGTACGCAAAACCCTTATGGATATGGATTTTGGATATACTCTTACCTGGTATTTTCAAAGGTTACTTTGTATTCCAAAAAGCTATTAAGTTCCTGTAGGGTTGTCAGAAGAAGAACTATCATATGTATGCACTGTGTGACTAGATCCGATTTCGGCATTATTCTACAGGGATAAAGGAGTGGGTCAGTAGTAGTCAGTTTTTATGACGTTTACCCTTGTTTTTTTTTCTATTGGAAAAACACACGAGATTATAAATTAAATAACTTTCTTTTTATAAGCTATATAGATACGATCAGCTTGCGAATATTCAAACATCATGTTCTCGTCAAAAAACACATCAGACATCAACTTCCGCTGCGAATTTTATTCGACATAATGCGTAACCCATCGTATCGTATCATAAATTACACTTGCCATTCTACGTATGTATCTCTGGCGTAGCCGACATCCGGTACGCAGAATTTACCAGAGATGGTATTTTCAGCGTATTTTACTTCGTTCCGACGTATTATATTGATTATGGTTAGCGTACTGTTGACATGTTACTCCAAAAAGAACGCACATCCATCAATACATTTGAAATCGGTAATACGTTGTCAGTACTAAAAGCATTTTCTGGTTGATTTTCTAAACTCCATTTGGTAGATGATACGCCAAATGGCTCGAATATGTTATTTATAAAGGATTATTACGTATAGTTTTTATATAACTTTTATGATAAAATATTCCGTTCATATTTCTTTCTTTATAAAGTAAGATATAGACAGATTTTTTTAAATTCTAAATTTGTGTTTTATTAATAATTTATTGCTTACTTTGACGATGAAAAACAAAATGTATTTGTAGAAATGTACTTATAGTATGAGTTTTTTGCATTTTTTTAAGTATGTGAGGTCTACGCATACGGTTACACTAGCGTGGTGGATTAAGGTCTAATTCCTCTGAATTGTAGCGATCACTAACATTATAATGACATATTATGTAATATATGCGCTGATATAGTATTATAAGTAAATGTGACATGATAAACGGATGTTTTTTTATCTATTTATTATGGGATTCTTTTCGTTACCATCATATTTAGACTTGAAAGATTTTCTCAAAGACATTTGGTACAATATTGGGATTTCATTCACATCTAGGTTTCCAACAAGGATTCAAGTACGACGCAAGAGTTACTGTCGATATTGTATTACTGTGCCTAGAGTGTTTCAGGTGCTTATTTACTAAAATATATCCAAAATAAGTAATATAGAATACATCCAATACGTAATTTAATTCAACCACAAGCTATCCTAAAAACATCCCTAATGTACTTCAAGTGACAATTTAAAACCAAATTTGCTAAATCTCTCGTGGGTTGAGTGTTTATTTTTCGCGACGAATTCCTTTAGCTACAGGCTTATTGTACAAATTTATAAACAAAACGCTCGACTTAATACGTGCTGTCTCAACGTGTTTGAGACGAAGGTCTTAAGGCTAAATGTAATTTAGTGGAAGGGTGCCAGCTGAGGCGGTAAGCGGGGCGAGTAGTGGCGATTCGGGGACAGCACGGCACCACTGCAAAATGGCTTTGCGATTTAGGTGCAATAAATTTACGATTATCTTAGAACACTTTATATATCATATAGTTATTTACCCGTGGTGCGTTAATTACGTCTAATTTCACTAATTGTAATTATCTTTCTTTTTATGTGAGGGTGAAGCCTCATAGCTCAATGTTTTGTCACCCGCTTTGCTGTGGAGGGAAGTGGACAACTCTTTGCTTTCCAACTCCTCCTTTATTTATCTTTCTGATTAACTTCGTTGCGGGATTATGACAAATTTAGGTCCCCTTAGATTCGCTGAGCTTCATTGCTCGGCGTTTATACTGTGCGTGCCGATGTTGATCCTGGAGCACAGGAGTTACTGTGGCGGGTGTGTGGTGGGATAGGGCTTAAAAAATACTTGTTTCTAGCTGTATGATGAGGCAAATCTCGGAAGCCGTAACGTCGGTTATTATGGCCATAGGGCTTTTATAGCTTTTGTTCGACAGAAGGTTTCTGGGTGATCCTGAATATACATTGATAAATTGGAACTTAAGAATGTGGCAAACTGAACGAAACAAGAACCAAAAGTACTCAAAAGTACAGTACTTATAGTACTTATAGTATTCCTTGCTCAATTCTCTCATGGTCTAAGATCAAGACTATTATATGCTATGCGTTATCACCAAATAAATCTTTACAACAAACCGAATTTTTTTTTTACTATTCTTATTATTATGTAGTGAGTATGCACGGAACTAGTGTCCCTTGCAAACTAAAGATCTAGAGACCAATGGATTATTCCATCTAATGAGAAGGGCTCCCGGGTTATACAAAGTGTAATTGTGTGTGTGTGTGTGTTTGTGTATATGCATGAGTCAGTACGTGCGAGCGTACGTGCGTGCGAGCGTGCGTGCGAGCGTGCGTGCGTGCGTGCGTGCGTGCTTGCGTGCGTGCGTGCATGCTTGCGTGCGTGCGTCACTGTGTGTGATATAGTTTCTTAGAAGTCGCTCTTCTTGACACCATAAACGGAGTACTATGGGCGGATTTCTTCGCCTCAGGGCTGTGAATAATTCATTTCGCGCTCTTTGCTGAGCGGCTCTGTTGCGGCACGTTTGTCACATCACGCGACAACCGCACGGGGTAATTTAATCGCGAGTCGCAGACATTAGCAATCAATGTTACTCGCAGGTGGGGTGAAGCATAATTTGTGTCCCTGTACTATACATACGAGTACATGCCATGACTGTCTTATCACCCAGATTGGTTTCAATTGGTAATAAGACTCCATTTAAAAGTTGGGCAACATTAGGTATTCACATAAGTAGAAAGAGATTGTATGACCTATACTATGAAAAAACATACAATCACAGTTCAGAATTTAAAAAATATGTGAAAAATTATTCTAGAATATTCAAGCTAGTTTGCATAAAAGCCAAGTCATTATACTTAGGTAATAAAATAAAAAAGGCTAAAAATACCATTAAAATGACTTGGAGTGTAATAAATAAAGAAACTGGTAAGACTAAACCTCGAGACACCGAGTTTAGTTTAAACATTAATAATAATATCATTAAATCTAACTTAGAGGTAGCTAGGGCCTTTGAAACATTTTTTACTGATATACCAGTCTCTATAACTAGAAGCTTAAATTCTTCCCCATCTATTGCAAGTGAGTTATTGCAGAAAATTGTCCCTGGGAGTGAAGATTCATTTAGATTCCATTGTGTTAATAGTATAGATGTTATTAAAACATTTAGGCTGATAAACATAAAAAATACATGTGACCTCTGGGGAATTTCGACAAAAATATTACACTCAGTAATACATGTATTAGCACCCCAGCTTGCTGTAATTTTTAACTCGTGTGTCAATAGTGGTATATTTCCTGATAGAATGAAATTAAGTAAAATAATTCCTCTCTATAAATCAGGTAGCAAAGATGACCCAACTAACTTTAGACCTATATCGGTTTTACCTTCAATAAGTAAAATATTTGAAAAACTTATGTTGATACAAATTGAAAATTACTTTTTAAAAAACAAATTGCTTCATAGTAAACAGTTTGGTTTTACTCGGGGTCGCTCCACTACCGATGCCGGCGTGGAGCTTATTCATAATATTTTTGAAGCTTGGGAGGTTTCACAGGATGCTTTAGGAGTATTTTGTGATCTATCCAAGGCATTTGATTGTGTTCACCATGATATTCTTATCAGGAAATTAAGCCATTATGGAGTTAAAGGTATTGCACTTGAATTGTTTAAATCATATTTAAGTAATAGAATTCAAGTAGTTGATGTAAATGGAAAAAGATCTCCTGGGTCTGTTGTTACTATGGGAGTTCCACAGGGTTCAATTCTTGGACCCTTTCTTTTTTTGATATACATAAATGACTTGCCTTATTTTATAAGGGACGACTGTGATGTAGTGCTGTTTGCTGATGACACTTCTTTAGTATTTAAGGTAAAACGTAATCAACCAACTCTTGACGATGTAAACTGCACTCTCACTAAAATCGTGCATTGGTTTAACATTAATAACCTTTTATTAAATAGTCAAAAAACTAAATGTATTAGGTTTATAACACCTAATGTAAAATACGCCAATGCTAACATTTTAATGAATGGGGATAAGCTGAGCCTTGTGGATAATACTAAGTTTTTGGGAATTACATTAGACCCCAAACTTCAGTGGGGTCCTCACATAACAACATTAGCTCAAAAGCTGAGTGCAGCAGTCTTTGCGGTGAGCAAAATACGTCAGCTGACCAACATTGATACAGCTAGGTTAGTGTATTTTGCTTACTTTCATAGTTTGATGAGTTATGGAATTCTACTGTGGGGTGGTGCTGCTGACATAAATACCATATTTTTACTACAAAAGCGAGCCATCAGATCTATATATTCGCTTGGCTCTAGATATTCTTTAAGAGAAAAGTTCAAGGAAATTGATATTATGACAGTGGCATCTCAATATATACACGCAAATCTTATGTATGTTCATAAGAATATTGATAAATTTAAAAAGGTTTCTGACATACATGATAGAAATACACGCAATAAAAATAAGTTAGTTATAGTTAAGACCAGGCTCCACAAGATCAGCAAATCTTTTAAGGGTTACTGTATACACTTTTACAATAAAATCCCTATTCATATTAAGGCCTTAAACTACAATAAATTTAAAGAAATTACTAAGAGACAGTTATGTAACAAAGCCTATTATACAATTTCAGAATATATGGAGGATAACGAAGCTTGGGTTTAATTAATAATTATTGTAATCCCAAGTCTGACTGAGTCTTCTTCAATGGACATAGCTGTTTATATATATTTACTTATTAGTTTAGTACTTTGTAAGCAATTAGGTATGTCATGCTCGCTGAAATGTCTGTGCTTACGGCGGCGTCGTGTGTCGGGTCGGTCACTTCCCTATGAAATGGTTGAGGAGACCGATGGCTGGCACATGCGTCATACTCGTGAACGGGTGCTGTTAGTGTGGACTGGTCTGCCTATTTTTGCTTATTTGTATTTATGAACTTAACCTTATCCTAACTTAAACTTAAATTTATAATTTAACCTAGTTAAATGTCAGTTTCTCCATTCAAGATGACTATGTTATTCTCATATTCAATTCAATAATCTGGGATAGTATTAATGAGCTGCTCTAATTTGAGAAATTCATTTTTTGTATCAATATTGTAAACTATCTCTTGATTGGAAAAGAGCAACACTAGAGTTTCTTGCCCGTTCTTCTCTAGTGATGACTGCCTTCCGAACAGGGTGGTAAACCAAATTTTGAAATGACTGAATCTAAGTGATGTATTTGACATTTTACAGATTCAATAAATAATTTCATTTCATTTCATTTCATGACACTTGTAAGACGTATATAGGCAAGTTTATTTACATAGGTATATCAGCGGCGGTACTTCGATAGAAGCCCAAAAGCGTTCCATGTTAAATTTGTAATGTCTAGTTTATAATTGTTTATTGTAGGGTCAGGATATTCTCATTTTTATGTCAAATTGCTTGTGTTAAATAAATATTTAATGCTTATAGATTTATATTCAGAATTTTGTAAGGCAAACTGGGCTTTTGGGCTTCTATGGAAGTACCGCCACTGCATACGAGTACATGCCATGACACTTGTAAGACGCAGGCAAGGCATATATAGACAAGCTTATTTTCGTAGGTATATTTCTGCCCCTACGTTTCGCGATTATGTTTTCAATCCGATGATGGTGGTTAGCGAGGAATATAAAAAGTGTGTGTACTACTTATGTACACGCGTTAGAAATTATACCACACGACTGGAGTAAAACTTATAAATACGTCCAACAGTCACATACATACTTCTTAGTTTACACAACATATTACATTTCTGAACGCACTCATGAATATTTGACAACTAATAAATATGTCAATCCCTTTTTATTACTGTCACTATTCTACATTTTTTAAAACTAAAACAAAATTTTTTTTTTGAAAAAATATTCGATCCGAATCATATTAAAACCTTTCTGATCCATTTGACACTTACATTTAACATAGGCAGCCTTAACGTCTTACATTTGTGTTACAGTGATGCACGCGCATCTTAAAATTTCACTCTCATCATTATTTCATAACGCGCCTAAAGAAGTATAACTTCGAAAATTCCATAATGATATATTTTAAGAAATCTTTTATCCACACTTTAAATATTTTGTCTTATTTAAAAAAAAATTGTTCCACTCAAATTTAAAAAATTCGGCGCATGCCCAAGATTAAACCCACGGCTTAGTTAGTTGAAGAACCAACAACCACAATTGTATGTCCTAACCTTAATAAAAATACATCCGCGATTACATACCGTATCATTGGATTTGTGTTTGATGTTACCCCTAAAATTAAGGGGAAGACAATCAAAAAAGCCTCAACTTGGATTCCCCAATTGTGTCGAGGGCCGGGCGCCTTAATTAAGTGCCACGTTTGCAGCAAATGGCATTAAGTGGGTTCCCGAGTCGATTACCCAGTGGTCCGTTGTTGGACAACATAATTTGGTTGCGTCCGATTCATTAGTTCAATACTCAATTATATGTTACTGCATATTTCCCCGATTAGGTCTGCATGGAAATTAGATTCGGTTCCCGAAACAATTGTTAAAATTGTATTTCACTTGATTATGACAGCAGTTGTTATGTCAAATTCCAGTATAACGAGAAGTGGAATACACCTAATATATTGTATATTTCTGCTACTATAATAAAATACTTATAATCCTTGCCACATGAACACATCACTAACTACATACATACATACATACATAACCTCACGCCTATATTACAAAGAAGAAATTTAATTAAGAATTGCTAGAAATTACAAAAGACTTTTCGGTCCCACAAACGCCCAGACCCGAAAAAAATATTTGTGGATCATATAAACATTTGACTCGGTTGGGAGATCGAACTCGCGGCCTCTCGTTTTGGCTATTGACTAACCAACTGCGCCACGAGGCTGTCATGAGAAACTATCAAAAACTATTCGGTCCAACGAACAAAAATGCGAGTGATGACCAAAATATATATCTTGGGAGGATTTATCGCGTTATCGCTCGTTTAGCAGAAGGATCCAATGTGCTATCAGAAGCTTAACGTATCATACGACTTTTACAGAAATCAAATTCTTTTGCATGCTTTATTTGTCATTTTCTACAGGTAAAATAAAGACATTTTCATGTTAACGCGTTTTCACTTGGAAAAATCTTTTATCAAAAGCCTCCGCCCTTCCGAAGGGTTTATTACCCCAAGTGATTTAACGCGCTGGAGCCCCATGCCTGATAATAATGATTTTATAGGCACCGCGGGCCTCTTCACGGCGCTAACGACTCAAGAATCTCAAGTCTGTTCCTTTGATGTGTATAACAGTAGCTTGCTTGCGGGTTTGTTCGGAAAATAGGAAATTCCGTGCATTTTTGTTTGAAGACTAGTTATTGTTCACGCGTGTCTGCTTATAATTGAAAATTGGATTAAATAATAATACGTAGCCGTTGGAATTCTCAAAGTAAATTGTGAAGAGAAGTCCTGTTTATCTCAGTGGCAGTACTTCCATAGAAGCCCAAATGCCCAGCTTTCCTTACAAAATTCCGAATAATAATCTTTAAGCTTTAAATCCTTATTTGATAAAGCAATTTGACACATATGTAAATGTGAATATCCTGATCCCATAGTATATAATTATAAACTAGACATTACACAATTAAAGTGTAATGCTTTTGGGCTTCTATGGAAGTACCGCCACTGGTTTAACTCTGTCGCAAAATTAATCAAATTCAGTTCAGCGCTTTGTGCATTAAAGTGTAAAAAACAAAGCAATTTTTTTTCCATTTTTATCACTCGCCAGCGTTATGTGGAGCTTAAAAACGAAATGTGCATTTATTTATGAAAGGTAATAATAATAAAAAATTAAAATTATCTAAATTGCCTATGCTACAAAAAACACTGGACTTAAAAAACTTAACGCAGAATTTTATTGTAGACATTTTCGAAACTACGCTCGGTATTCACGGAGAATATTCTGAACGGATTTATGACTTGATGGTTTTATACTTAGTGCCGCGAAATGGTTTACACAAATCTAAACGTTATCAGATTTTAGGAATATGTAAAAAGTATTTCGCTTCTTAGAGAGGATTTACAAAAGAAATATTTTGTAATAAAGTTTGTCTGTTACTGTATTTGCAATGTCGATGGCATGTAATCTTATTCGCAGCTTCATATATTGGAATATACCTTCGATGTGTAATATTTTATGTTACCTCTTTCTAAACGAAACCAACATGTCGTCATTTGCTTCATTTACTTTTATTCGTGATGGCCTCGAGGCTTAGGCACGCGGTCGAGAATCTCGACGATCGCGGGTTCGAACCCTGGCACACACCTCTGACTTTTCGAAGTTATGTGTGTATTCACAAATAAAATTATCATGTACTTTAACGGTGAAGGAAAACATCGTGATGAAACCTGCACACCTGAAAGTTCTTAGGAATGTCCTAGGTGGTTAGTCCGCCAACCCGCACTAGGCCAGCGTGGTGGACTAAGGCCTAAACCCTCTCAGTTGTAGGGGAGGCCCGTGCCCAGCAGTGGGTCGTATATGGGCTGATGATGACTCTTATTTCATACCTAATATTGAAGAAATCAACACGACCTTTTCTTCTTGGAACAATAATTTTCCTAATTTTAAAATGATATACGAGTACGATTACTTATACATATATTTGTTCCAAGTTTTGGTATTTGTTTGACCTCGAACTTTCATACCAACAATATTCTTTAGTGCTTATGTGTGACTGTTTTGTGTTATTTTATATAGACGTACGACGTTATTTTATATACATGTGTAACACGTGGAATGTATTCATCATCATAATCAGCTTATATACGTCTTACTGCTGGGCACGGGCATTCTCCACAACTGAGAAGCCTTAGTCCACCACGCTGGCCTAGTGCGGGTTGTCGGACTTCACATTTAAGAATTTCCTTAGAACTTTTAGGTGTGCAGGTTTCCTCACGATGTTTTCTTCTCATTAAAGTACGTGATAATTCATTATGAATACACACATAACTTCAAACTTGAAGTAGTGATGGCATCGAGGTTTAGGCGCGCGGTCGAGAATTTCGGCGTTCGCGGGTTCAAACCCCATGCACATACCTCTGTGTACCTAATATCTTAGAGAGCGTATACCTTATAGTGTAATTTATCATTTTATTTACGGCATTCGAGTATTATTATTATTATTGTGACGCAACTCAAGCGTATTTGAAACAGACACTCACAATTCACTGCGTTGTGGTCTCGCGGTACAAGTATGTGCCGTGCGATCTAGAGGTCCTGGGTTCGATTCCCGGGTCGGGTAAAAGTGTTATTGAGTTTTTCCATTAGGAAATTCTCAGTAACAGCACGGAGTCTGGAAATGTGCCCGAAAAATGGCAATAGGCTCGCCCCATATTACGTGGGACGGATACATACCTGGCGAAATGTGGGTGCAGAAATGCACCTCTGCCTACCCCTTCGGGGAAACAAATATAAATAAAATACAAATAAATACACCCAACAGTCACATACATAATTCTGACCCCACATTAAGATACAAGTCTTGTGCCGTGGGTATCAGAAACTACGAGAGACTTTTCGGTCTCACAAACACCCAGACCCGAAACAAATACTTGTGGATCACACAAACATTTGAATTGGTGCGAGGATCGAACCCGCGGCCTTTCGTTTCCCAAGCAGGTATCTAGCCAACTGCGCCACGGGGCTGTCATGTATGTATGTATGTACACTCACAATTCGAAAGCTCGCCCGACCGTGATCATTTGCAATGACAATAAATTAATTATGTAAATTCGCGATGCGTGTTATTCGTTTCTACAACTATTCGGACGACTAACCGAAACAGTTTCCAATTACCGGCGTAGAATTAAATGTAGCCAAATGTGTACTAGTCAACACACGAAACGCCCGGGGTTTATAATTGAACAGCTATATAACAGATCGCACATATTAACAACAAATTAGATTGGAGTTAACACAACCACGGTAATACTATCATACAGTAGTTTAACTTCATACAAACGGGCGAAACGCGAGTTATACCTACGCGCCTCGATAGCGGCATGCGCAAGGCATGCAGGCAGTCGCGAATGTCCGCCCTGTGGATCGGGGGCGTAAGAATTCCGCCACGGTACCCCCTACCTGTCGTAAGAGGCGACTAACAGGGGCCACTGGGGAGGCTGGGCGTACTGCGGGGGCGGTACACAACGGTGGCAGCAACCCTGAGATTTGCGGCAGAGGGCGTGACCGCTTGACTGTCGCGGACGTTCACAAGAGGTGAACGTCCAAAAAAGCGTACGTGGAGGGCATCTCAAGCCCTCCCAATTTGGAGGAGTCCATAATCGGACGGTGCGCTAGGCGGAGGCGGACCATTTGGGGCGCTTCTCGCCCTGAGATGCCGCAAAACCGCCCTAAATGCGCGAGACGGTCACCGAGAGGTTTTAGTCGGTATGCTGGCGTAGGATTTTGGTTAGGGACCCAACTCAGCTAAGCGGACAATTATTGTTCTGCGCGCCGAGTTGGAAGGCCAGAGACCCCGACATACCCCTTTTCGGCCTCCCCCGAGGTACCGAACAGGGGAGCTTAAAGCGCTTTCCTCTCGTAAAAAAAAAAAAAAAAAAGGCAGTCGCGAATGTGCCGCAGCAGTGACAAACGGGCGGTGTTGTTTTTTAAGCAGTAATCGCGCGATTTTTATACAATGCCTATTTAATATGACAAGTATATATTGTGTTTATATATTGTGCTGTTTTTGGTTGCATGAAATCTTCCAATCAAAAAATAACATGCATTTTTATTGAACACTTCCTATTCCATTCACAAAATATTTTATTTGTTTAAATAAAAATAAAAAATATTTACAATCACAAAAATAGATAGAAAGTCAAAGAAGGCAGATTTAATTAAAATTCTGCAGGTTCGCAGCCCTATCGCATGTTTACGTACCGCGCGGCTGTAGGTATTTATTTCAAAAATGCGGCCCAGTTAAACTACTGTATGATACTATTACCGTGACACAACTGGAGCTCAAATATTGCATTCGGTTGCATCCGTGACGTAATCTGTTACAGACCAGTAATGGTTGATCTATAAATATATTTGAGTGTTACATATTATGTATAAGTCGTGATGGCCTTGAAGTTTATCCGCGCGGTCGAGAATCACACACATCTGACTTTTCAAAGTTATGTGTGTATTCACAATGAATTATCACGTACTTTAACGGTGAAGGAAAATGTCGTGAGGAAACCTGCACACCTTAAAACCTTATTTAGGAATTTCTTAGGTGTGTAGTCCGCCAATCCGCTCTAGGCCAGCGTGGTGGACTAAGGCCTAAACCCTCTCAGTTGTAGAGGAGGCTCGTGCCCAGCTGTGGGACGTATATGGGCTGATCAAGAAGACAAGAAGAAGACAAGAGTAAATAGTCCGCAGTTGTAGTTGAAATTCTTGATATAACCTAATAGTTAATTATAGTGATACTTTGGTAGTTGACAGTTGTATTGGATATTATAGCAATCAAGCAAGTTATCAATAATACAAAATTAAGGTATGATGATCTGATGGAAGGTGAAATATTTTATTACCCAATTAAATCACCATCAATATCATCAGCTCTTATACGTCCCTCTGCTGGGCAAAGGGCCTCCTTCACAATTGAGAGGGTTTCGGCCTTAGTCCACCACGCTGGCCTAGTGCGGGTTGGCGGACTACACACCTAAGAAAATTCTCTTTTTTTTTTACTTTTTTTAGGTATGCAGGTTTAATCACAATGTTTTCCTTCACCGTTAAAGTTAGTGACGTTTATTTGTGAATACACATATAACTTCGAAAAGTCAGAGGTGTGTGCCTGGGGATTGAACCCACATACACCTCTAATTAAATGATAATAATAAAATGGGTAAATTTATAAGATAAAATCATTCTTCTATTTTTAATACCAAATGTAAAATACACTGTTTGGTTCAACCATAATTATAAAGCGGCATGATGTGATCAAGAGCTCCCTGGTACTACTGGTTTTAGAATTAATTTTGACATACAGCGCTTCAACTCTTATTCTAGGTATACCACACACCAATACAGTCATATACACATAAGTAGGCATGGACGTATTTTGTATGTTCATAATAATATAATTAAGCTTACGAATATTTTATTATTAGATTGACGTCGTTTCATTTTTTAACATTTTAGCATTTAAATTTCGAATTTTTAATCTGATTCATAATCTTGTAAAATTTAAGGCCTAATTTAGAAACTTCGCAATCAAGATAAAAAGTAACCCAGCATAGTCTGCTTGAAAGTAACCAACTAATTAATAAATTTTGAAAGATAAGAGAACCTTTTCATTTTATACTTGTATATTATCATCATAATCATCTCTGATGACCTCGAGGATTAGGAAAAGCGTGATTCCACGAGGTTGATGCGGGTGATCGAATCGAAATCGATGTCGAAATAAAATCTCAGCGGTTGCGGGTTCGAATTCCAGGAACATACGTTTGAATCATCGAAATCGAACTATGTGTGTATACCAAAAGTATTTTTTTTGGAGAGCACTGATCAACAAATAGCCACTACTTGGTTTCGTTTCACAGCTTGGCCTTCTCACGAGGTTTCCTCACGATGTTTCCCTACACCGTTAAAGTAAGTAATGAATCATGAACACAAGCGATAATGCCAAAAATATGACAAAACCGTTAGTTGTTCGATTTTTAGCACGCTATAAAAAATACGACTTTTAAGTAATGCTAGAAGAATGACTATAAAAGCATCGGACCTGGGCTACCCGAACACTAATTCAGTAATACATTTCAACGACCACCTCACCAGAACCAACAAAAAAATACTTTTGCAACACATAACTTGGAAAAGTCAGAGGTGAGGGCCTAGGTTTTGAACCCGCGACCGCCAAATTTCTCGACCGCGTTCTTAAACCTCGAGCCTACATTGTGAGATGTTAATGGTAAAATAAACCAGATTGAAACGACTGGAGTCTAAATATTCATGACCGTAAGCTGAACCGTTTATGGCAACATTTTAATGAGCCAAATGTAGCAGCTTAAAAATGTATTTCCAAAAATATTCTTAACATGGAAAGAAGGCAATTTTATTTCGTTGACATGGCATTAAGTAAAAGTGTCAAAGACAGCGATATTCTGTCTGTCATGTTGATGCCTTTAGGTTTGTGTGAATTGTTGTGAATTCTAGAATTTCGAAGTGTATCGATAAAAATGATTTTTGTTTGATTTCATAGACACGCGGTCGAGAATTAAGACGGTCGCGGGTTCAAACCCCAGGCGCACACCTTTGACTTTTAAAAGTTATGTGTGTATTGACAATGAATTATCACGTACTTTAACGGTGAAGAAAAATGTGATGAAACCTGCACACCTAAAAGTTCTAAGGAATTTCTTAGGTGTATAGTCCGCCAACCCGCATTAGGCACACGTGGTGGACTAAGGCCTAAACCCTCTCAGTTGTAGAGGAGGCCCGGGCCCAGCAGTGGGACGTATATTGGCTGATGATTTTAACCTCGATTTTGATGATGATGATGCTGATTACGTGCACTTGGGTGAGTTACTACAGTGAATGCGTAATTTTAGTGGGACTATGAAACCACTCCGGTCGAGCCGGCCCTTTTATCGTTTAATTTTAGCTTTTAGCATGCCCTAAGTGCTTACAGAATAAAATATATAGTAAGGGAAATTAAATCAATAAAGAGATAGTGTGTTATATATATGTTACAAAATTAGTGATAAATTATACCATTGTGATGGAAATCCTGGTTACTTTAACAACACTGCAACCCAAATTTGATTTGAGAATGTGTATGAGATTTGACTGCCTCTGTCTCGGGGTACAAGTATGTGCCGTGCGATATAGAGGTCCTGGGTTCAATTCCTGGGTGGGGAAAGTGTTATTGGGTGTTTCCATTAGGAAATTCTCCGTAGCAGCACGGAGTCTGGAATTGTGTCCGAAAAACGGCAATATGCTCGCCCCCTATTACGTGGGACTGATAACCTGGCGAAATGTGGATGCAGAAATGCACTTCTGCCTACCCCATCAGGGAATACAGGCGTGAGTTTTTGTGTGTATGTATGAGATTTGTACCTTTGTATACATATTTACGTATATTTAACCATAAGTTATGAAACCCACAGAGTTTTATAACTTATTGACACATGCCATTTTGATTTCCTTATTCCCCGTCTTTGCTTTCAACAAGAAAAATCAATTATTCATAACGTCTTTTAAGATATTAAAATGGTGGATTGAGCGCATAAAGAGCAGGCTTATCTCTAAACTCGACTCAAGGGGGAGCTGATTTTGTCTTGGAAATAAAAGAAATTCGGTGAGTATACAGATAACAAAAATGGCAAAAACACTTGTGTGGCGACTTTGAATTGTGAATATGCTGGATGGGCCCTAGAAGAGTGATTTTTTTAAAATGTAATTGACTGTGCCTTTGAATGTGGGTTTTAATTTATTTGACTTGCTGATTCGTAAAACATACATACATACATACATAAACTCACGCCTGTATTCCCCGAAGGGGTAGGCAGAGGTGCATTTCTGCAACCACATTTCGCCAGGTATGCATCAGTCCCACGTAAGAGGGGGCGAGCCTATTGCCGTTTTTCGGGCTCAATTCCAGACTCCGTGCTGCTAGTGAGAATTTTCTAATAAAAAAACTCAATAACACTTTGCCCGACCCGGGAATTGAACCCAGAACCTGTATCTCTATACATCATCATCATCATCATCATCAGCCCAAATACGTCCCACTGCTGGGCACGGGCCTCCTCTGCAATCGAGAGGGTTTAGGCCTTAGTCCACCACGCTGGCCTAGTGCGGGTTGGCGGACTACATACCTAATAAATTCCTAAGAACTTTTAGGTGTGCAGGCTTTATCACGATGTTTTCCTTCACCGTTAAAGCAAGTGATAATTCATTGTGAATACATACATAACTTCGAAAAGTCAGAGGTGTGTGCCTGGAGTTTGAACCTGCGACTGCCGAAATTCTCGACCGCGCGCCTAAACCTCGAGGCCATCACTGCTTGCATCTCTATACACATACATTTAATACTAATAGTAGTTGTTAGAAAACGTCATTTTTTCGAGATTTTTTTAGCACCAATGTGTTTGTAATATTATTTTTCGACCACGGTGTTTTTACATACTGTATACCATGAAAATACTATCAGAATGTGCTCAACTATTACATCTTATAAATGTATATAAATTGACTCCCAGAATGTACACTACCCCTTATGCTGCAATTGTGTGCAACGATTGCGACTTTTCCAAGTGATTACGCATCACGGGTGACAAACGACTCGCCATTACAGATAAAGAATGCCCTCAACTATTTTGTCTCAGTAATTAAATAGTTGCAGAGCATTAAATCCCATAAAATATATATCTTACTTAATAGTGTAACTTCTAATGTGTTTTGTGGTGTAGACGGACACACATTACGTTCAATTTGTTTTAGTCATGTCTTAGTATTTTATAGTTAACTAGCTGACCCAGCAAACGTTGTTTTGCCATATTTATTTTATTTTATTTTATTTATTTACACTTTCTTGCTTGAACAAAAATATATGGAGAAAAAGATATAAAAAATAACAAAAACAAGAGGCGGTCTTATCGCTCTAGGCAATATCTTCCAGACAACCTTTGGATGGATAATATAGAACAGGAAAAATAAATAGGGGTAGCATAAAGTGTGAAACAAAATAATAGTGAAAATAATAATAATTAGATTTTAAATAAGTATAAAACATACAAATAAATTTATAATAATATACATATTCCTATACTTAAAAACGTATGTAAATATATAATTATGCTATATATATAAATAAATATATATATAATGTATAGCATACTAAAAGTGATATAAAAGGAGAAAAGACAGTTTAGAGAGAAAGGTAGTGAGTGCTCTTTCACTTGTCTTAATGCATTATTTCCAGGAAATCTTTTTTTAGTTACCCATAAACTATTTTTTATATATATTTAAAATATTGAGATTAAATCTGTAATATCTTCGGAAATATTAATTTAAATTGCATGCTGTAAAGGGCCATATTGATCTATATTAAATGGACAATGTATTTAAGGTACCTAATTGGATAAGGATTAATACTGTATTGCTTAAAATCACTTTGTAAATAAGCCATTTTTTCCCGTAAAATGTAAAGGATAAAAAATGGTTATTGTGGGTTACCCTTAAGAGATAGACATATACCATCGCGGACTCTTTTGTTGATCTTTTTAAGGTGTATAATACTATAGTACATTATTTTGATTTATCTCGTGGGATTCAGCCAACGTTTGCAATGTAAGCACAAAAAAAATGTGTTTATTTACGACATCACATTAAAACCTCTAAATTTATCAATGTTTCTCTACAATATTATGCATGTATTATACATATAAACCTTCCTCTTGAATCACTCTATCTATTAAAAAAACGCTTCAAAATCAAGATTTAAGCATACATAGGGACAGACAGACAGCGACAGCGACTTTGTTTTATAATATGTTAATGAGCATCTTATTGTTTGATTACGGACAAAACGACAAGCTTGAAAATATACATCCCACTGTTGGGCACGGGCCTCCTCTACAACTGAGAGGCTTTAATTCCTAAGACCTTTTAGGTGTGCAAGTTTCCTCACGATGTTTTCCTAAAGTTAGTCAGATTCAACCTATCCATTACCTTAGAATCTACAACTATGTGCTAGTAGTAGACGAGTTATTACCATAAAGATATGACGCACTTTATGTGTGCATACATACATACATACATAAACTCACGCCTGTATTCCCCGAAGGGGAAGGCTGAGGCGCATTTCTGCACCCACATTTCGCCAAGTATGTATCAGTCCCACGTAAAAGGGGGCGAGCCTATTGCCGTTTTTCGGGCACATTTCCAGACTCCGTGCTGTTACTGAGAATTTCCTAATGGAAAAAACCAATAACACTTTGCCCGACCCGGGAATCGAACCCAGGACCTCTAGGTCGCACGGCACCTACTTGTACCCTGAGACCACGAGGCATATCTACTTAGTCTTAGTCTTTAACAAGCATAAAACGTTTTTAATCCTATCCAGCGGCTTAGAATCTATGACAATGAAAAAATAGTAGGCGAGCTAGCGATGGTCCATTGTCATGGACATGCAAGATGGCAGTCGGTTTTTTTTTTATTTTGCCTCAAACCCGAACATAAAGAGACTAGTGACATTATCCGAATTGGGGTCGGCAGATATGCACGAAGGTCTAAACCCTGCGAAACTCCCATTTATGTAGGCTAGTTCCGTTCAAAAGTCTTGAATTAGACTTAGTACCAGTATTTTGTGTCTTCAAAGAAGTTTTACTTACATGCCATTTGTAAAGTCGTCAAACATTTCAAAGATTTTTTGTACTCCGATAAAGCTGTAAGTTAGAAATTATTTTTTGGACACTTGCACACCAACGATTATTAACTAGTAAATATTTTGATGTGGTGAAGGCTTGAACTTAGATTATTCATAATTTCCATCTGGATCCAGAGTCTTTGTATTCGACAAGCGTAATTCAGTTAATATATGCAATATCGAAAAATCTCCCTTAGTTTCAGATACCTATGACACAAGAATTATAGTTAGGTAGTCTGAACTTCGTAAACGACTCTTGGCTCAGTGGCGGTACTTCCATAGAAGCCCAAAAGCCCAGGTTTCCTTTCAAAGTTCCGAATATTAATCTTTAAGCTTTAAATCTTTATTTAACCAAAGGAATTTGACGTATAAATAAGAATATCCTGACCACATAATAAACAATTATAAACTAGACATTACAATTTAACGAGTAACGCTTTTGGGCTTCTATGGAAGTACCGCCACTGTCTTGGGTGTATTCATTACTATGATAACTAGGACTCAAACTTATATCATTCTAAACAATTAGTCCCCAACGTTTTGCTAATAGCGTGACATTAAATTTCACAACACTACACATTCCGTGGACGAATTTCTTGCATCAATTATAATTACAACAACAAATTACAACTCAAATTCAATTAGAAATTAGAAAAAAAGCAAAATATGTTTTTTGACACAATTTAGTACACGCAAATATAAACAATATTATTAAGAACAAGAAGGATAAAAAAATAGCTACAGAAACATAATTACAACACACATCGCAATATAAATAATATCGCATAATAAAAATGTAACACCAGCACTCACTCACGAACACAAATACTCACACCACACCTTATACACTAAAAGCTCGCGAAGGAAGGTGAAACCGTATCAAATAGCGAATTTACCTTCCTCTCGCGGGCACGTCTTAACACTTTAGCATCTAAACAACACCACATATGATTTCAGTATAATAATAAATAAAAAAAAAAAAAAAAAAATAAATAAATAAAAAAAAACACACATCGCAACAACTACGTGGTCAACTCAGGATTAAGCTGCAACATGATTATTATAATGTGTGCCCTGTTCAAAATTGTGTATCGGGATCGGTAAATATATAGACCCCTGCGATACAAGCCACGCTTACTGCAGTGGTAAATGTATACTTCTTTGTATTTGCTTAAATATGTATTATGTTGTATAAATCGATGTGTTATACCTTAGAGTCATAAGCAAATGTTAAGTCGTGATGGCCTTGAGGTTTGGGCACGCGGTCGAGAATCTCTACGGTCGCGGGTTCAAACCCCAGGCACACACCTCTGACTTTTCCAAGTTATGTGTGTATTCACAATGAATTATCACGTACTTTAACGGTGAAGGAAAACATCGTGATGAAACCTGCACACCTAAAAAAGTCTTGGAATTTCTTAGGTGTGTAGTCCGCCAACCCGCACTAGGCCAGCGTGGTGGACTAAGGCCTAAACCCTCTCAATGGTAGAGGAGGCCCGTGACCAGCAGTGGGACGTATATGGGCTGATGGTGAAGCAAATGTTTTGGTAATAAATTTTATTATTATCATTAATTAATTATGAACTCAAACTTTTTTCCTTCATAACCGTTTCCCAACGTTTTGCTGGGAGTAACCATAGAGTTTCTCAACACAACAAATTTCGTGGGCGAATTTCTTTCATCAATTATTCAGCTCGTCCCTCCTCTCCATTAGTGTGTTTCGATGATACTTTTGAGGGGCCTCAATTGTTTCCTATTACTGTTTGCAATAAAGTTGTTAGTGTTATCGTCGAAACATGCCTCCACGATGAATGGAAGAAGGAAACGCAAGTGGTCGTGCTAAAATAAATATCCCCGGATTATGGTAAAGTCAAAAGGTAGACTTTTTTGGAAGAAAAGTTTTTTCTAAATTAAGGTATATATTTATGTTATTTTTACTTTTTATGTACTAACATTATACAAAAAATTGTGACCAGGTAACAGATTTTTAAAGTGAAACTTTACATCGTCTCAAACTTTTTCGTCTGTGTAGGGCATGTCGCGTGACGGTCGGCCGTCAAGGCCAATATGGCAGAGTATTCAATCTTAAAATGAAAAATTATGGTAATGTACTAACTACGAGATATGGTACTATAATCTTAATATTAATAATATTTTTCTATTTTTTTAGTTAAACCAAAAAATGTTTCACTTGCATCGTGGTTTCATAAAACCACACAATATTTTTTTTTTACTTTTTCATCGAGAGAAAATTTATAAAGCTCTTCTTTTACTTTAGCAATTGATACACAAGTCGTATGTACTCTTGAGGTAATAAAGGGGATATGTCCTTTATTCCTTATTACACGAACATTTAAATTTCAAGTGTTATTATTTTTGAAATTAACAGCTTTTAGCTTTGAACCCGGATACGTCTTATAATTGGGATTAGAGACAAATAAAAACGGATTAACTAGCAATAAGATAAGAGATACACAATCCTATTTAAAAAAAATACCCCAAACCAGGCACTAAAATTCATAAGAATTATTCACCGTTTTGAGCGTGAGAGCGTAACAAAAACTTTAAAATTTATACAAATAAATAAAATTGGAGTGTCTGTTTGTAATATTGAAATAACCACTTTTTAATAAATACATATGGATGTATACACGGTAAATATACCAAAATAACGTTTTTTACAATTTTTGTCTGTCTGTCTGTTTATTCCGGCTAATCTCTGAAACGGGTGGACCAATTTTAACGGGACTTTCGATTTGACTGGACTTTATTGGCAGGTAGCTGATGTAATAACGAGTAACTGAGGATCACAGAAATAAGAATCGACTATTAGGCGGAACGAAGTTTGCAAGGTCAGCTATTAATAAAATATTAATGTATGAAAGGAAACTTTTTACAACGTTAAAATATCATTACTATTAATATTTTCGGTATAAATGCATTAGCATCACGGACTCAGTGGGAGTGTGCACACAAACTGTTTTACGGCTTTCACCGTATATCCGTGAAATCCATCCATCTGCCTCGAACCTTACTTCCGACAATTTTGTTTGTTCCGAAATGAAAATATACCGCCTCTATACGCCGGCCGACATGAGGCATTGCTTTTATAACAACTATTGTTACCGGCTTTGTGCGTAAAAATATCTACCCTCAGGGAAATTTTCATTTCACGATAACTTTTATGGGTCGCCCTCAAGTCTTATTTTATCGGCGGTGGCATACCTTTTGTATTCAAAAGTTTGCGGGTGATATGGCCAATACTCTAAGTAATAATACAATATGAACCAATTATTTTGTGTTTTTGTTTGCTATCTCACTGTTAACTATTTAAAAGGTATAGGTAAGGTATTATGCACATACATACATATAAACATAATATATGCAGCCTATCGTCGACTGCCTCGTGGTCTCGTGGCACAAGTATATGCCGTGCGGTCTAGAGGTCCTGGGTTCGATTCCCGGGTCGGGCAAAGTGTTATTGGGTTTTCCCATTAGCAAATTCTCAGTAGCAGCACGGAGTCTATAATTGTACCCGAAAACGGCAATAGGCTCGCCACCTATTACGTGGGACTGGTACATACCTGGCGAAATGTGGGTGCAGAAATGCATCTCTGCCTACCCTTTCGGAGAATACATGCGTGAGGTTATGTAAGTATGTCAGCCTATCGCCGTCAACTAGTGAACTTAGACAATTTATAGTGTTCAATGCACGCCACCATACTCAGTCGTAACAAAAACAATTGGTTTAAGTAAAAATGGGACCCTGGAAGAGCTTTGAAAATGGTACTTTCCTGATGAATATTTTAACCTTCGTTGTGAAACTTTAAACTGAGTTAAAGTCAAAGTCAAATTATCTTTATTCAAATAGACTTTTACAAGTTCTTTTGAATCGTCAATTTTACATTTCTTATATTTTTTTAAACTATTGCCGCTTCGAAACGTGTTATAGCTGTGGAGAAGAAACGGCAAGAAACTCCCTATTTATAGCGAGTAAATCCCAGTTTGTCATAAAAAAAAAATACAACTCTTCCCGCTGTAATGTTTTGTCTCGCATTATCAAAATTCATCATCATCAGCCCATATACGTCCCACTGCTGGGCACGGGCCTCCTCTACAACTAAGAGGGTAGGCCTTAGTCTACCACGCTTGCCTAGTGCGAGTTGGCGAACTACACACCTAAGAACTTTTAGGTGTGCAGGTTTCATCACGATGTTTTCCTTACGTACCGTACGTACGGTAAAGTAAGTGATAATTCTTTGTGAATACACACATAACTTCGAAAAGTCAGAGGCTTAAACCCGCGACCGTCGAGATTCTTGACCACGTGTCTAAACCTCGAGGCCATCACGACTACATATATCCTATCAAAATTACACAGACTAAACCCCAAACAAAACGCACTGAAAAGTTTCAACGTCAAACACTATTTCCTTTCTTACTGAACAAGTAACAGGAGGCTGCTTTACAAAAAGCGGCAATATTCACAGGCAACCTATTTCTGCGGCCACGTCAATAAATAAACCGACAAGTGTATACAATGTAACTCGGTACAATGCGTTTGCATTCACAATGGCGACGTTCGAATGTCTTGCATTTTTATATTGAACTGGGGGTATCGGTGTCACAACCGAGCTGGGTTTCTGTGCCGCGTTGGCTATTATCGAATGCAGAACTCCCTCGTGCGACAACTTCGGACTATTTATATACCGTTTGTAGACATGGAGTATTGATTTTGAGTATAGCTGAGATGAAAATCAGCGCTGCAACTCCGTGCAAGCGGAATTGCAGCATGTAGCTGAATGAGGGGACCATTGTTGGCTGTGTGAATTATACGAGTAGTTATTAATTGTTTTCTTAAAAAAAAAAAAAATTATTTTCGTGCACTAGCCAATAATATAATCTTTTTCTTTCTTCTTTCTATGTTATGTTCACGTGTGCTGGGATTTATGATAGAGATACGACCAATAGACTATGTTATCAAAAATAAAGAGCTATGTTGTGTTGTTTGTGTGACACGAAGAGTGTCTGTTAAACAGAGCTGACAATCTTTCACCATACGACACAAAAAATACAACATACACTTTTTATCAATCATCAGCCTATATACGTTCCACTGCTGGGCACGCGCCTCCTCAACAACTGAGAGGGTTTAGGCCTTAGTCCACCACGCTGGCCTAGTGCGCATTGGTTCCTTTTTATCAATGCTTTAAATTAAATTATTTATGTTCTAACGAATTTTCAAATTTACTTAGAAAATTAGAATCTACATTCTTCTCAAATCTCGAGTTGTATATAATTTGTAAGTAAAAAATTAATTACTAGAAATTAATAATTTCTTGAATAATCTTTTAGTTTCGAATAAAAGTCATGCAAATGAACAAACGTATGAAATCGGAGCGGTACTTCCATAGAAGCCCAAAAGCCGAGTTTGCCATTTAAAATTCCAAATAATAATTTTTAAACTCAAATCTTTATTTAACTAAAGCAATTTGTTAAATAAAGACCCCATAATAAGCAAATATAAATAGATATTACACAATAATTAACGTTTAATGCTTTTGGGCTTCTATGGAAGTCACGCCACTGCACTGGTACCAGCGTGGATCATTTTTGGATTTGATGGATTCTCGGATTACATCTTTTACGGCCAATAATAATATGTAAATAAATGGCCATTAATTGATGAAACCTTTACCTAGTCACTAGTATTTTATCATGTATTTTAAAAACATGTAAGATCCAAACGACTCGTTAGTAAAACTAGTCACCAAGTCGAATTAGAAATAAACTCTGCCTTAACATTTCAATGCCAAAATCTAGTTATACAAATTCTGCGAACTTTTCAGACGTCCCTTTGAGCCTAGTCCAGTATAAATTTATTTTATCAAGATTTATCCATTCAAAAGGCTGGCCGCAGTTCGCTGCACGGCGTATCAGCTTCGGCGGACAAATCCTATAAACGCCAGGCGATTACAAAAAAAAGGATTTTGTGCACGAGTATCGCGATACATTTTAGGATTTTGTAACTCGAATTAGATTTTTTGTTGCAGTTTTTGGCGTTGGTTTAAGAAGAATAAATACAAAAACGGTAATATTTTGTGACAAAAATTATTTTTTCTACCTCGTGGTCTCGCGGCACAACTATGTGCCGTGCGATCTAGAGGTCCCGGGTTCGATACACGGGTCGGGAAATGTGTTATTGGGTTTTTCCATTAGGAAATTCTTAGTATAATTTCCCGAAAAACGGCAATAGGCTCGCCCCCTATTACGTCGGGCTGATGCACACCTGGCGAAATGTGGATGCAGAAATGCACCTCTGCCTACCCCTTCAGGGAATACAGGCGTGTGGTTATGTATGTATGTATGTAAAAATTTATTTTGATGATAAATATTAGATCGACTACGGTGATTTTATGCGACAACAATGCATGATAACAAACGTCTTACGCGTTTTCGTTCAGGGTCACGTGATCTGACGCGGTTCAAAATTTTTACCCATCACAAAAAAAGTGCACAGCGCTAAAGAAGTTTTCACTTCAATAAATAGCACTAGGATTCTATTAAATAAACGACGTTGCGTACCCACTCTGAGAGAAATTGTTAGTATGAAAATTTTAGAGATTCAAAGACCTCGTAAATAGTTAATAGTTTAAAAAATTAAGATGTGTAAAATTGACGATTCAAAAGAACTTGTAAAAGTCTATTTGAATAAAGATATTTTGACTTTGACTTTGACTTCGTTACCAAAGTACGTTATATAAAATATGTTGTACACATTTCACCATCACATAAATAAATAAATACACCCAACAGTCACATACATAGTTCTGATCCCACACTAAGATACAAGTCTTGTGTCGTGGGTATCAGAAACTACGAGAGACTTTTTGGTCTCACATACACCCAGACCCGACACAAATATTTGTGGATCACACAAACATTTGTCTCGGTGCGGGGATCGAACCCGCGGCCTCTCGTTTCGCAAGCTGGTGTCTAGCCAACTGCGCCACGGGGCTGTCAAAAAACATCCAAAACTTAATTTGCCGAAGACTCCATTAGTACAGTAAAGAGAAACAAAAACCGTGTTTATTAAGGGTTTCTTTTGCAAACTTTTGGCAGCGCAACTTCGACGAAGCGGTATGCTGAGTACGGACAAATTATGAAGTTGCCAAGTGTGCCCCCTCTTCCCCAGGAAATAAGTTTATTATAAACTTGCCAGTGTGTGAGTTGAAAGTGTAGTTAGCTATTCATGTGACACTGGCGAATGTATGCGGTTGTGCTTTTAAAACTACATTTGCTGCCTTATCTCTATGCTGGTGGAGCAAGTTTTCATTTTAGCTGTACGTAAGATTGGCGAAGTCAAGTTCTTTTTACGCTAATGGAAGGGAAGCATTAAGATATAAAAGAACTACTGATATTTGTGTTTGTAAATGCAATGGAAAAATTTGTTAATCTATTTTAATCTTCTCACAATTAACATTGCTCTTTTCTTCTGCTAGATATATCATTGATTATATTCTTTAGCTTTTTTATATGTGTACACATACGACGTACGTCGCAAGCCATTCGGTAAAAATAGTTTCTTCAAATATACGATACACGTATATTAATTTAAAATCCTGAACCTTAACTTCCGAGAGATAATAATCATTTAAAGTACCTACATTATATTTAAATTGTATTGGTTGTCCGGCGATGTAAGTGAACGCGAAGCTAATAGGTCCCGAAATCGACTCCCGGGTCGAAAAATATTTTATTGTGTTTTTCCATTAGGAACACAGAAGCAACCAGATATTTGGAAATATGTATGTCGGAAAAATAGCATTACGTTATATCATCATCAGCCCATATACGTCCCACTGCTGGGCACAGGCCTCAACAACTAAGAGGGTTTAGGCTTTAGTCCACGACGCTGGCCTAGTGCGGGTTGGCGGACTACACCCCTAAGAAATTCTTAAGAACTCTTAGGTGTGCATTAGATATACTTACAATCAAATAGATTGTTACAGTAGAATAGTCATAAGAGTGTTTCAGACAGTTACATTCGACTTTATTATTTGTATTAATTTTGATCCATAGGAAAGAGATGCGATATGGAGATTTGAAAAGTTCCGTTTTCTAAGTTCAGTTTTAAATATTTAAAACTTTATCTTATTGCATTTAGACACTTTGAAGTACGTGTCATATTCATTATGAAATTCCTTTTATAAATTCTGACAAATTATCACTGAGTGCACTTAAAACTTTCTTGATTGATTTTCTTTCAAGCCAAGACTACAAAATTTGTTTTCTTTTTTATTTATTTTATCTAAATGAATGTTTATTCAAATTGATACCATACTTCTCGACGTTAAGGTTCACAATCGCATGAATTCGTAGCTCGTGACGGATGATTGGTCATTGAACCACGTAATTACTTCGGAAGAAGTCGAGGCTGTCCAAGTTTTGGAAATCTCAGCGTAAGTTTGCCAAATTGACGAATGACTGCTTTTCCCTAATATGGTGGAAAATTAGCACCTGACCAGAAAGGAGCTAACATATACATAGGGATGAAACGATACCATTAAGGTATCGATACTTCTACTCGATACCGTATCGGTCTTATTGATTTCAAAGTATCGATACTAAAAGTACTTGCTATCGGAGAATAGTATCGAGTATGTACTTGTATCTTTTTATCCCTATATACAGTACTTAGAAACATAAAAATAAAATATTGTTACAACTCAAAATTGTCTCACTTGTAAAAAAATCTATATTTGTTAATTTTAATAGCAATGAGAAAATTCGTATGCTATGAGCGTAGCTACGAATAGAAAAATTCAATGAAGTCGAAATTTACCTTCTATTTTTATTTGAAAGAAGTTAATCTTAGAAAGGGGTATTACGCAAATCAATATTTACAAGATTCATACAAACACTTTTTTGAATTTTCAAACTAAATGATAAACGCATTGAATAATGTCACGCATATTTTTTGTTTTCTTTCTTTTCATAACATATTATATCCTTAACCAGTCATCATCATCAGCCCATATACATCCTACTACTGGGCACGAGCCTCTTCTATAACTGAGAGGGGTTAGGCCTTAGTCCACCACGCTGGCCTAATGTGGGTTTGTGGACTACTCACCTAAGAAATTTCTAAGAACTTTTAGGTGTGCAGGTTTCATCACGATGTTTTCTTGCACCGTTAATGTAAGTGATAATTCATTATGAATACACACATAACTTCGAAAAGTCAGTTGTGTGGGCCTGGGGTTGAACCCGCGACCGCCAAGATTCCCGACCGCGCGCCTAAACCTCGAGACCATCACTGCTTAACCAGTAAAATATAGATTCCAACTTGTATTGTTGTAGGTTATTAATCCACAGAACCAAAAAGCTAGATTTAAAAATAGACACTGGTTGTAAATTTGAATTTTCTAATCTTATCCTGCAATGTGCGCACTCCATAAATCTAAAAATACGCTCTACTGGTGTCGGAAAATTCGAGCGTCATTTTTGTTTTATTTTCAATGTGTTTAAAACATTTTCCATGTTCTTTCTTGATGAAAAACAGCCCTCATATTGCCCGACGTTCACTTCAAGATTTTTCATGTTCGCGCTGAATTTATTTTCGCCCTGGTAATGTTTTCCGGCTGATAGGAGTTGCGGAGTAGGTCACAGGCTTTAGTTATTTCTACAAAGAATTATAATGAAAAAAAGGGAAGTAAAGGGCGGTAACGGTTACTGCCGTTGTTTTGTTTTTTATTTCCATTTTGGGTAAAAATCGTTGGAAAATTGGACGTGTTATTTCGACTGCCTCGTGGTCTCGCGGTACAAGTATGTGCCGTGCGATCTAGAGGTCCTGGGTTCGATTCCCGGGTCGGGCAAAGTGTTATTGGGTTTTTTCCATTAGAAAATTCTCAGTAACAGCACGGAGTCTGGAAATGTGCCCGAAAAACGGTAATAGGCTCGCCCCCTATTACGTGGGACTGATACATACCTGGCGAAATGTGGGTGCAGAAATGCACCTCTGCCTACCCCTTCGGGGAATACAGGCGTGAGTTTATGTATGTATGTATGTGGATGTGTAATTTGTCCGGTTATTGGCAAGGGGCAAAAGTGGTGACTATCGGCGAAGTGTGGGTATAGAAACGCACTTTTGCCTGCCCTTTCGGGGACATAGTTAATTAATTTTTTTCCAGTCGACTCTATTTGGGCCACACTATATATATTTGCGTCATTAATTACATTGCGTGCCTATATGGAAAATAAACTAAAAGTAAATAAAGGAGCGTTTTGTTTTGTAAACCTCAACCGTTTATGTGACATTCAAACAATAATAAGGTTTTACATTCCTTCATAGCGTAACATTTAAGTCACGTCACAAGTTCCTTCTATATATGTTCATAGATGTGATAAATACAAATTGTTTTTTTAAAGCTTTTATATCAAAAAAAGTATGTGTGTACTTATGTACACACATTAGAAGTTATACTAAAATTTTATATTTCTCCTTATTCTACGTACTCATAAATATTTGACAACTAATAAATATGTCAATCCCTTTTTATTACTGTCACTATTCTACATTTTTAAAATCTAAAACATAAACTTTTTTGAATTACTTTTTCGTGACAGTGTGCGCGCGCATCGTAAAAATTTACTCTCATCATTTTTCCCTAACGTGCTAAAAGAAGTATAACTTCAATAAAACGAATAAAATAAATTTTGCTACAAAGATACATGGGACCCTATAAAAGCTAGGCCGGACTTATAGTACTCCTCTAATTCACAAATAACTAGAGTTGTTGAAAATTAACAAGCGTAGTCGATATTTCCCAACAACTCTAGTTAATCCTTCACAATAATATGCAGTTTGCAACAAGTTTTAACAAGAATTTCCGGTTGAAGGCTGAACCGGTTGTTCTGTTACATAACCCACAGCCTAAGTTATTGCTTAGATGAAAATTTTAAATAGCTCACGAAGCATTCCTCCTTTGAACTTAGGCAATCTCTATGCTAATACACACCTGACGCTGCAGTTTTGGCAAAAATTTATGCTTAACATATATTATTAAAGTGTAAGTGCTGGCAGTGTACCTATATGTGGTTTAGCTTAATTTAGTATGAAAAGTAACTAATGTATTTCATTATCATCATCAACCCAAATACGTCCCACTGCTGGGCACGGGCCTCCTCTACAACTGAGAGGGTTTAGGCCTTAGTCCACCACGCTGGCCTAGTGCGGGTTGGCGGACTACACACCTAAGAAATTCATAAGAACTTTCAAGTGTGCAGGTTTTATCACGATGTTTTCCTTCACCGTTAAGCAAGTGATAATTCATTGTAAATACATACATAACTTCGAAAAGTCAGAGGTGTGTGCCTGGGGTTTGAACCTGCGACCGCCGAAATTCTCGACCGCGCGCCTAAACCTCGAGGCCATCAAGTATGCTTAATTAAAAAAAAAAAAAACATTTGGTGTTGCTGAGGGAGTTTCTTGCCATTTCTTCTCCACAGCGATAACAAGTTTCGAAGAGGCAATATTTTAAAATTAACGATTCAAAAGAACTTGTAAAAGTCTATTTGAATAAAGATAATTTGACTTTAATATCAAAATATAAAGTGGTTCTTGCAATGCAAAATTGAACTAGGCCTGAAAAGAAGAATTAAAAATCTAAAACTATTTTTTCAGTCAATTTCACAGCAAAAATGGAAAAGCGAAATAGGAAGAGTGGTTTACAAAAGATTACAATTCTTGAAATTCATCCGCCCCACCTTTTGGGCAGTGGGAGACTTCCATAGAAGCCCCAAACCGTCACACGTTATTTTCGTAGTGTCTAATTTAAAAATTTTATTGTGGGGTCAGTATATTCTCATTTTTGTGTCAAGTTGCTTTTGAAAAATAATGATTTAAAGCTTAAAGATCATTTTCGGAATTTTGTAAGGCAAACTGGGCTTTTGAGCTTCTATGGAAGTACCACCACTGATTTTGGGTTGTAAGTTAGTTTGTGAAACAAGGTGTTAGGATTTAAAGCACGAGAATTTTACAAAGCATCTTACTATTTTCGTTGAACATAAGTTCACTTAAAGGTTTCCGAGACAGACTGTAGGAATGGTCCATAACATATGCCAGTCATCAATAAGAATTTTTTTGCGAGTTCCATTGAATCTCGAGAATATTGGTCACTAAATTCATGGCCACATGAGAGAGAAATAGACTCAAGTATTTTTCTACACATCACTTTTGTTAGTTTTATTTATATCGAGATTATTGGTGCAACTATCATGCCAACATACAGCTAAAATAGCTTTAAGACGAATAATTATAAACGTGAATATTTATTTTGTTAGATGTAAGTAAACATGTGAATAATGAGTTACATAGGTCGTTCAACCAAACTCTTGTAACATAAGGCGAGATAGAAGTTATTAAGGCGCGAGATTATACTATATTTTAATAAAAAAGGGAAACGGCGTATAAAACATCCAGGAAAAGCACTCACAAGCTTAATACATACATACATAACCTCACGCCTATAATCCTCGAAGGGGTAGGCAGAGGTGCATTTCTGCACCCACATTTCGCCAGGTATGTATCAGTCCCACGTAATAGGGGGCGAGCCTATTGCCGTTTTTCGGGCACAATTCCAGACTCCGTGCTGTTACCGAGAATTTCCTACTAGAAAAACCCAATAACACTCTGCCCGACCCGGGAATCGAACCCAGGACCTCTAGATCGCACGGCACATACTTGTACCGCGAGACCACGAGGCAGTCAAGCTTAATAGTGTAAAATAAATAGCTCTTGCATACATACATAGGTTTATGCATAATATTGCCTGACTTCATATGCAATTCCGCATTATTAAAGCACATTGACGTAGTTTCATAAGCGTAGCAGATAAGTTATTAAACTAGTACAGCTTGGATTATTCAAACAATAGCAGCACGTAGCGGGTACAATTCGTAGCATTATTTGTTCGTAGCTTATGCTAGTTATATTAGCCCGTAGCATATAGTTTGGTAGAATACAACACGTAGCAGATACAAATACGATTAACGTTACCAACGATATAAGTCCTACTGCTACTGGTCTCGCGGTGCAAGCATGTGCTGCGCGCTCTAGAGGTTCAGGGTTCGATTCCCGGGCCGGGTAAAGTGTTATCGGGTTTTTCCATTAAAAAATACTCAGTTGCATCACGAAACTTGGAAATGTGCCCGAAAAACAGTATTAGGCTCGCTCCCTGTTACGTGGGACCTATTCAATTTGAACGTGGGTGTGGAACTGCACCTCTGCTTACCCATGCGGGGAATACAGGCATGAGTGCGAATGTACGTATGTATGTATGTAGCTTGTCCGTAGTAGAAGTTAAGGATCACGCGCGTAGCATATAAAATGTAAGAGACACTTTACGTAGCCCATAAGTAATGTTGGCGATAAGTTAGGGCGAACTTCTGAAAGGAGTACAACGTTCTCAAATATTAGAATTCTGTTGTAATATCGAAGTTAGCATAAATGTTGATATTTGTTTTCGTCGGGTATTGTTCTTTGGAAATTTACTTACATCAAAAATATCACTACGTGATAAATAAAAGTAAAAATATCACGCTGTTTAATTACTTGTGTTTTAACTCAAATATGGTTGGTATTTTGGTACAGCCCAATTATGTCCCACTGCTGGGCACGGGCCTCCTCTACAACTCAGAGGGTTTAGGCCTGTGGCGTACCATATATTTTATTTATTTATAAAATATATTTATTTATTATAAACATTTAATTTCATGTATATTACAGTTACACTCACACACATTACACAACACATATACATTCCAATACATTACACCTACAGAACCCAACACATTTATTACAATATTATTTAATATACGTGGAGTGCATTGGAGGCGCTCGATACCGCCGCGCGGACGCTAACCGGTATCGCATGGTAACAGCGCGGCGACGAGCGATGCGCGTCATCGCTTCAACTCACGCGCCGGCCGCGCCGACGCGGCAGCGGCCAGTCGGTACACCTCCCTCGCTCGCGAAGCCCGTGTAACCCGCTACCTCACCGCCTTATCTCGTCCGCGCTTAATAGCTGCCTTTAATATTATATTCTCGTACTTTGAACTGTCTCGCTTCCTTCTGATATTTCTATTCTGTGACTTTATTGTGTGTGTGAACTGTATCTTCTTGTGCCGTGACTATTGTTATATATACTGTGACTTTTGTTATATATGTGTGCGCCATTAAACGCTTTAAATCGCTTGTGCTTTATCATTGCGCTCACGCCTGCACCTACCACCATCCGGCACATCATCCTCACGCATCATCAGGCGCTGTCGCCACGTGCCCACAACCAGGCACACCGACGCCGCCTACACATTAGCCACAACAGCTAAACTAGCTTAACTATAGCCAAACTGGTGACCCCGAGAAGGACACACTACGAGACATAAGGTACGAAATTCACAATGAGTGACCATAGCGAAGCCAACACGACAACCCGACGTACACGCGGAGTTCGTCCTTCGGCTGACCGCTACGACGCCACGTGCGGCATTATAGAAATTAGGGTTCCGCAATTTACACCCGAAGACCCTGAATTGTGGTTTGCATTACTCGAAGCACAATTTCAATGCTTTAATATAACGGACGATTTAACAAAATTTTATCACGTCACGACCAGTCTTAATCTAACCAATGCACAAGCCGTAAAGGATATAATCCTGAACCCTCCATCTACGGACCGCTATTTTAAGCTCAAGTCAGAACTTATAAAACGATTAGCGGCTTCTGAGGAGAAAAGGCTCAAGCAACTGCTGACACACGAACAGCTCGGCGACCGGAAGCCTTCCCAATATCTGCGGCATCTTCAGGACTTGGCTGGCCCTTCAACACCTGAAGGATTGCTGAGGCACATATGGACCAGCAGACTTCCGCAAAACATCCAGACCGTGCTGGCATCACAGCCTACCTACTCCCTGGAGCAGCTGGCTGACCTGGCAGACCGCATACAGAAGTTGACCTCGCCCCACACCGCCAGCCACGTCTTCTTGCGGGACGATTCCTTACGCGGTGCCTTACAGCCTCCCTACACCGGTCCCTACGAGGTCATAAGCCGCGGGGACAAAACCTTCAACATACAGGTCAAAGGGAAGAGTGTGACAGTATCGGTAGACCGCCTTAAGCCGGCCTACATACTTGTCGACCCATCTCCCAATCCTACTCCTGCTCCTCCATTAACTCAATCTACTCCACTAACACCCATTATCCCATCCTCCGCCCAACCTCCCACCCCAGCCCCACCATCATCTCCTCTTCATCCTGCTTCCACGGGGCATACCCCCCCCCAGCACAGGATGACGTCAAAAGGACTCGCTCGGGCCGCAGAGTTCGCTTTCCGGACTATTATCGCCCGTAGTAACGGTCTCAGGGGGGGAGTGATGTGGCGTACCATATATTTTATTTATTTATAAAATATATTTATTTATTATAAACATTTAATTTCATGTATATTACAGTTACACTCACACACATTACACAACACATATACATTCCAATACATTACACCTACAGAACCCAACACATTTATTACAATATTATTTAATATACGTGGAGTGCATTGGAGGCGCTCGATACCGCCGCGCGGACGCTAACCGGTATCGTATGGTAACAGCGCGGCGACGAGCGATGCGCGTCATCGCTTCAACTCACGCGCCGGCCGTGCCGACGCGGCAGCGGCCAGTCGGTACACCTCCCTCGCTCGCGAAGCCCGTGTAACCCGCTACCTCACCGCCTTATCTCGTCCGCGCTTAATAGCTGCCTTTAATATTATATTCTCGTACTTTGAACTGTCTCGCTTCCTTCTGATATTTCTATTCTGTGACTTTATTGTGTGTGTGAACTGTATCTTCTTGTGCCGTGACTATTGTTATATATACTGTGACTTTTGTTATATATGTGTGCGCCATTAAACGCTTTAAATCGCTTGTGCTTTATCATTGCGCTCACGCCTGCACCTACCACCATCCGGCACATCATCCTCACGCATCATCAGGCGCTGTCGCCACGTGCCCACAACCAGGCACACCGACGCCGCCTACACATTAGCCACAACAGCTAAACTAGCTTAACTATAGCCAAAGGCCTTAGTCCACCACGCTGGCCTAGTGCGGGTTGGCGGACTACACACCTAAGGAATTACTAAGACCTTTTAGGTGTGCAGGTTTTATCACGATGTTTTCCTTCACCGTTAAAGCAAGTGATAATTCATTGTGAATACACACATAACTTCGAAAAGTCAGAGGTGTGTGCCCGGGGTTTGAACCTGCGACCGCCTAAATTTTCGACCTCGCGCCTAAACCTCGAGGCCATCACTGCTTTTCCCCTCAGTTGCATAGGAGGCCCGTGCCCAGCAGTGGTACGTATATGGGCTGATGATGATGACCATTCTTTACCAACAACGCATGCACCTTTACTACAAATGACCTAATAACAAAATAGATTTTATACACAGTTAACCCTATCCAAGACTCGAACAATCAACATAAAATATTCAGCGCTTATTGCGCTTTATTCCAAGCGCTTAGTTTATTCAACAGTGTTAAGTCAATCAAGAGATTCGCAACACGGATCGAGACACGGCCTTTGAAACATCTGCGCCTGTATCAGGGAGGAATACTAATTTGAGATAGAGTGAGCTTGCAACTTAATTTAACTGTAAGCACTGGTGTACGACATGAGTGCCATTCACGGTCCAGCTATCATATCCGTATGTAGGCCTATTATATCCGTATAAGTGGGGGATGGCATAGAAGATTAAGAGAAAGGTCTGCAAGACTGTGCCTATTAATTCGTTTTAAAACAAAGTTTAGTTGGTTACTTTTAAGCAGACTATGCTGGGCTACCTTTTATCTTAATTGCGAAGTTTTTAAGTTGGGCCTTAAATTTCACAAGTTTATGAATAAGATTATAAATGCAAAATTTAATTACTAAAATGTAAAAAATTGAAACCACGCCAATGTATAGTAATAAAATATTCGTATGCTTAATTATTTATTATATTATGAACATACACTGCCTCGTCGTCTCGCGGTACTAGTATGTGCCGTCCGATCTAGAGGCCCTAGGTTCGATTCCCGGGTCGGGCAAAGTGTTATTGAGTTTTTCCATTAGGAAATTCTCAGTAGCAGCACGGAGTCTGGAATTGTGCCCGAAAAACGGCAATAGGCTCGCCCCCTATTACGTGGGACTGATACATACCTGGCTAAATGTGGGTGCAGAAATGCACCTCTGCCTACCCCTTCTGGGAATACAGGCGTGAGGTTATGTATGTATGTATGTACATATAAAACAATTTGTGTATTTGCAATGCATACTGTAACTGTGAAAATAAACATCGTGGGACTGTGCATAGCTAACGTATGTGACATGTATGATTTCGTTGAAAAAGAGGACTGTTTAATTTATATTGTAATAGTGATTTCCTAAAAATTATATGTATTTAAGTTGTTACGTACAACATTTAAATTTGTAGATTCTTACTTATTACAGCTTCCCTCGGCTTTTCTGTTCCTGTATTTTGCTTTTGCTGGTTTGAAGCAAGTCAAATTAGTAGTAGATGCAGATTTTGTGTCAAAATATAAATATTTATTTTTCAAGAATCATCAGCATAATGTTCATTAATCTATCACAAAATTTACATTAAAAATCGTACAAACAATAGTATGTCTAAAACAATGTATTAGTATGATGAAACAGAGTAACAATTCGATGGAATTTTTATTTTATTTTACTACAAAACATTCCCAACAAGCTCGGCCGTGAATCGCGGGTTTTAGTCTACGAATGCTAAAACTGTAAAATAGGATGACGTAATTCCGTTCCATAATTTCAAGTTATCCCTTATTAAGATAAACTGTTTGTTATTTGAAATTAATTTACATAATTAGAATTTCTATTGCGTGGAAATTTGTTGAGTTGTAATTTGATGTTTTAATATAATTGGAATTTGTCAACTGCTTAAGCACTCCCTTTTTTGGCTTCATCTTGTTGACTATAAGTTTAATTTAATTCAGCGAAGCTTTCCATGATTATTGCCAGAGAATCTTTTGAAATTCCTGTTGTAGAACTTTGTGGTTTTGTTTGTTCCTCCAATAGGTAACCCATAAATTGTTTATTTCCATCTTCATCACAATAAACCGCCATCATCTCTGGGGTCATGGATATCCACACCTGTCGTTTCTCATGTCGTTTTTGTAATGTGGCCTTTACTTTTTGAAAGATTTGTGTTTGTACTATTCCATTATGTAATTTTACAGGTTGTAACTTCTCTGGGATTGCATAGATCCGGCCTTCTAAATCCGTGATTGTCGTTACACAAATAATATTTGTTTTCGCATCTTCACTGGCTTTGACCATGAACTCGAACCGTAATTTCTCCATTATTCCGGGTAACCAGCTGTACAAATGTTGTTTTATAATGCGTTAGTGTTTGGATGTTATCATGAACAATAAAATTCCAACTTAAATTTGGTTGCTCTGAAAAGAGTATCATTTTATTTAGTTACAAAAAAACAAGTTTTAAAACTAATACAGTCCTTAATCTTAATTAAAACTAAGCTATACTAACCTGAAAAGAGAAACAACATTTAAAGCTATTTTATTATTCAATATTCAAATTACAATGTGTTTTATATAACCTAATTCGCATGCTTATTAATACGTCAATCTGACAGATAGCCAGCTCCATAGACTACCAAGTTCATTCACAGATAACTAATACTACACATTAAACGTATGTTTTAAATAAAGTGTCAAGCACTTTATTTACACGCATATAGATGCATTAGGGCCCTTGGGATTGCAAGACGCATGCAGGGGCAGTGTGTCCACACAGAAGTTGACCCAAAGATCGGGGGCGGGCGCCTGAATCAAACGCGCGTGGAGTTGCAACTACACCCTTTAAAGTTCCGAGACGGCTGAGATGATTTCGCCTCGGAGGCATACCAGGCGGCTGCGGAAACATTGTGGGCGCTTCTCGCCCACGCACCGTGGTCGCCCCACTTGGCGCGAAAATGGCCACCGGGGCGTTTTGGTCGGTATGCCGGCGTAGGGATTTCATTAGGGACTCAGCCCGGCATTAACATCTGCGCGGACATGACGTCGCCGCGCGCCGAGCTGGAAGGCCGGTGACCCCGACATATGCTTCCCACCCCCCTCCCCCTAGGGCTGGTGGGAAGTAGAGCCATAAACAGCTTCGAGAAAAAAAGGCGTACAGGAATGTATAATATATTTTTAAGTAATACTTTGAATCTTCTCGAGTATATAGATACTAAATTTATTTTGTGAATAATACGAGATAACTGTCTCTAATATTATAATGATAGATTTATACTAAAACTATCAAATATATTATCATAACTTGAAAAATTTTGTGCTTTCGTATTATCAATTTCTTAATTTAGGAATAAATAAATACACCCAACAGTCACATACATAGTTCTGACCCCACATTAAGATACAAGACTTGTATCTTAATGTGGGGTCAGAACTGTCGTGGGTATCAGAAACTACGAGAGACCTTTCGGTCTCACAAACACACAGACCCGAAACAAAAACTTGCGGATCACACAAACATTTGTCTCGGTGCGGGGATAGAACCCGCGGCCTCTCGTTTCGCAAGCTGGTATCTAGCCAACTATGCCACGGGTCTGTCAATGGAATAAGGATTAAATTACCTATCCAATATTACATACATACATACATAAACTCACGCCTGTATTCCCCGAAGGGGTAGGCAGAGGTGCATTTCTGCACTCACATTTCGCCAGGTATGTATCAGTCCCACGTAATACACGTAAACTCCGTGCTGTTACTGAGAATTTTCTAATGGAAAAACCCAATAACACTTTGCCCGACCCGGGAATCGAAACTAAGACCTTTAGATCGCACGGCACATACTTGTACCGCGAGACCACGAGGCAGTCTCTATAGACTATCCAATATTATTGTATTAAATAGTATTAAAGGTAAATACTAAATAGGTTATTGTTTTTCAGAACATAATTATATCATATCGTTATATTATATCGTTTCACGATCATAACATTCGGAACTACGTACAATTTATTTATTTATTTAACTCTTTATTGTACACATTCAAAATCATACAAAAATATATATATATAACCTAGAGAAGCGGCCTTATCGCACATGGCGATCTGTTCAAGACAACCATAAGATGGATATTTTTAAAAGGATTTATTGGGAAGGCAGTGTGTACAGAAAAGAAATAATATGTAATATAAATGCAAAAAAATAAATAAAAATTCAATACAAATACAAAAACTAAAAATACAACTATATTACAGAAATACATACATATACATACATGCATATACATATACATACAATATATATAATTAAAATACTATTATGAATTAGGTATTATGGAGATAGTGATTTTTGACGAGTCTTTTGAATTGCAAAAGTGTATTGGCCCGGCGTACCTCAACAGGAAGAGCGTTCCATAAACGTACAGCTTTAATTGTAAAGGAATTGTCTAGAAACGTTGTGGTATGCACGGGCATTTTCAACTTTAGATTCTTTGATGACCTCAAGGTTCTTGAATGTGAATCAATACAATACAATCTTCTCATACAGTCCAAAAAATGTACGGGTCCCTGTGTTTTCGACGTAAAATTTGTGTTTTCATTCGTGCCAACGAGTACTATCCCAGTGTAGGACAATAAAAAATATATGCGAAAGCACAGCTGGAACACACTGGAGTGCGGACCTAATCCGTCAAAGCCGCCTGCCAACTGTCACCATGACAGACAGACGAGGCAACTTTTCAAGTGATTCAAATTGATTCCGGCGTCAACGAAGACATGGCTTTATGAACCGGTTACTTCATACAATTCAAATACTGGTGAAGTTTCGCACAGTTGGATCCGTTCCAAAAATCTGTTTAATGTTCCCCTTCATCGTTTGTCTTAGTGATAATACTGCGCTAATTTAGTTTTAATTTGGCTTGAGGCTTTACCCCAGGTAAAGTTATTTTCAGAATTTAGTACGAAACATTTACAGTTTAAAAAATGAGTATAATTGATATTTTTTTCTTTACTAAAAATCTTTATTTTAATAGCAATTTTTTATTGTTTAGCATTAAATTATTTTCAAATTCAGCGTTAAATTGCAAAACAAATTATAATAACTTAATATATTATGTTTTCTGTCGTACTGGCGCAGTATAAAGTTTGTAATATCTGTGCTGGGTTTTGTGAGAACCGATCTAAAGAAAAAATAGCATCAAACTATTGTGTGATTATACTTGTCGTGTCAATTCCTTACATCTCTTACCATAATAAGACCCATTTATTTTTTATTTTTTTAGAAATACACCCAACAGTCACATACATAGTTCTGACCCCACAGTAAGATACAAGTCTTGTGTCGTGGGTATCAGAAACTACGAGAAACTTTTCGGTCTCACAAACACCCAGACCCGAAACAAATACTTATGCATCACACAAACATTTGTCTCGGTGCGGGAATCGAACCCACGGCCTCTCGTTTCGCAAGCTGGTATCTAGCCAACTGTGACACAGGGCTGTCGATTTAAAGAAATATTGGTTTAGGTTCAAGTGTTATGAATCACGACTGATTTCTGATGCCCTATACAGGAATCAACATAATAAGAACTTTATGGATTATTTAAGTTCATGACCACAAGATCTGCAATGCTTTATAATATTTTTTAGACCGAAAACTAAGACAGGTAATAATTACGGTGATTACAAAAACATTGGTGCTAATCTAATCAGCCCATATAACATACGTCCCACTGCTGGGCACGGGTCTCCTCTACAACTAATAGGGTTTAGGCCTTAGTCCACCACGCTGGCCTAGTGCGGGTTGGCGGACTACACACCTAAGAAATAAGAACATTTAGGCGTGCAGGTTTCATCACGATGTTTACCATCACCGTTAAGGGACGTGATAATTCATTATGAATACACAAAATGAAAAATGAAATAATATAGACTTTTTTAACTATCAAATGTCTTGGTTATCGATCATGGTATGTTTACACCTGTATAGTCTTCTCACAAAGTCAGAAAAAGTTTGTTACGGAAACCTGTTAGATCTACTTAGTTTATTTTTTTTCGGTTGCGTTTATTTTTGTACCGTGAACTAGTTAGCCTCGTTGAAAATGTAAAAGCCCTAATCGACCGCTTTGGCGGGTATATTTCATTTTGCTGTATACGGAGCCTCGCACCAAGTTTGTTGCATATAATGAGTTGTGAGATTCGCACCGAGATGGTTGGTTGGCAGCATTTAAAGCCAGGGGTGTACTGAAATGTTTTAATTAAAAGTTAAGGAATTAAGCTGAGATTTTAAAAAGTTTTGCCTTTTTTTCATAGCGAAATCCTTTCAAGACGTAGACTATCTACGTCAGTTTGAATAATTGAAACTAACAGCTTACTTATTCATTATTTGAATTTATTTATGTCTTTATAACCTGGGAAAATATTATAAACTAGCTGACCCGGCGAACTTCGTTCCGCCTAACAGCCGATATATATAGATATATATATATATATATATTTTTAGAAATAACTTCTACTATTAATTAAAAAAATAATCACAACAACAAAATAATATATTTCTAGTTATTATTTATTATAATTTATAATTCTATGGTAAGTATATCAAACAGTAAATCAAATATAATTTAAATTATTCTATCATGAACCGACAAGAGTTTCCCTAAAGATGTGAACGCTGTGAGTGTCTCCACAAAAAGTGGCAATAGTCTGCGCGTAGTCACCACTTATAACGGCGCCCCTCCTGCGCCAGTTCTGTGACGTCATCGATCATGCCACTGTCGCTAGACCACGAAGCCACGCCCCCTCTGACTAATTCGATGCTAATAATATATATATATATATATATATTTAGCCTAAGTTACTCCTTATTACATCAGCTATCTGCCAGTGAAAGTCCCGTTAAAATTGGTCCACCCGTTTCAGAGATTAGCCGGAACAAACAGACAGACAGACAAAAATTGTAAAAAACGTTATTTTGGTATATGTACCGTGGATACATCCATATGCATTTATTAAGCGGTTATTTCAATATTACAAACAGACACTCCAATTTTATTTATTTGTATAGATGTATAGATATAAACAGTTATTGTCTCCAAGGTCTCATTTCAGATTATTGATAACATCAATGTCATTTAACGTTTCTTGATACAATACCAGTTACGATTATGAACACTATTCGTTCATAAACCCGGTAAAAATGATAATATTGAATCTAGTATTAAAGAAATATGTTCTACTTAATACTATTTAATACTAAGTTGAAGTGGCAATGGGCCGGGCACATAGCGCGGAGAACTGATGGCCGATGGGGCCAAAAAGTGGAGGCCACGTACCGGAAAGCGCAGCGTAGGACGTCCCTCGACAAGGTGGTCGGACGACCTAGTAAAGGTCGCGGGACGTTGCTGGATGCAGGCTGCTTCCAACAGGTCCCTGTGGAGGTCATTGGGAGAAGCCTATGTCCAGCAGTGGACCTCTTTCGGCTGATAGATTGGATTGGATAAAACAAAATAAATTCATCATCATCATCATCAGCCCATATACGTCCCACTCCTGGGCACGGGCCTCCTCTACAACTGAGAGGGTTTAGGCCTTAGTCCACCACGCTGGCCTAGTGCGGGTTGGCGGACTACACACCTAAGAAATTCCTAAGAACTTTGTTTTTAGGTGTGCAGGTTTTATCACGATGTTTTCCTTCACCGTTAAAGCAAGTGATAATTCATTGTGAATACACACATAACTACGAAAAGTAAGAGGTGTGTGCCTGGGGTTTGAACCTGCGACCGCCGAAATTCTCGACGGCGTGCCTAAACCTCGAGGCCATCACTGCTTGTCATTAGTGATTTTCAAAATTTTGCGCAGTTTACAAGCGCACTTTTGTCGTATATCGCTCTCATTGCGCCAGTGGCTTCATAAAGCTGGGCTTAATTGGAGCTCGCTTGACTTGTCTCGGAGCCTGCATCCATATTGCAGTTTTATTGCCGGCTGTTTTATAAACCCGCTCTTTATTCCTCACTATTTGATTCTTGTTTTCAAATCAAGTCTAGTTAATGCGAATGATATTAAATCTTTCGCTTGAGTTACACAATTTAAAGGTAAATTAAGTAGGGGGAGAGTTATGTATCATCATCATCATCATCATCATCATCATCATCAGTAGCGTTTAACACCACTGGACTCGAATCTTCGGCCCTCCTCATCCAAGTTTTTTTAGTTACATATATAGTTTTTTTTTATATGGGTTTTGTATGTTTCATTTTACTATAAGTTATGAAATAGGAATGAGAATTAATAATATTAATCCACTGCGCTGGTTGGATGGTAGATTTAACATGCCTCGATAATCACATGTGCGGAAAGTCGCAATCCGGTATGTCCGTTTGCCTACGATTTCTTTAGCGCTTAAACACAAGATAATTCATTGTGTGAATTCATGCGTAACATGAATTTAAAAGGTGCATTGCATCGAATTGGCGAATTCTTTAAATAAAAAAAAAGATTTTTAAGAAAATAAAGTAGATTAGCTAACAGTCCCACGCTATTTTTTTACACTCACCCTTTTTACCTTGTACACTCAACTCATCATTTTATGCACGTAGCAAATGCAAATTATTAGAAAATGCACTTTGTATTTAACAAACTGGAGAATAAACTAATGCGTTTTTGTTTCCAAAATGCAATGTACCTCATTAAAGGTTAATTTACCAATTAAATGAGGTAAAAATAAAGGAAACAATAAATCTGGTTGCATGTTTCTAGTGCGGTGTGCGCTTTATTGGCAGGGTGTAAATTTAGAACAAAAATCATTGAATGCTCAGGAATTTGTTCAATAAGAGAGATGTTATTTTCTGCAAATACAGGTACCTACCTGAATAGGGAGATGAAATGCCATTCAAATAAAGTGAGGACTGAATAAAACACGGTTTGCCTTAATGCAGCATGTTAAGGGCCAAGCGAATATGTACCTATATTCTAAAAACAAGCTGTGGGTATTTATAAATCAACTCAAATGATAATATAGCGTTTCCAAGCTTGAAACTCACTTACATGCCGAATCAATAAACATGTGCAGATAACTTGTTGGTATGTCAGCTTTATGACAATAAGAGTATAGGTACGGCGTCCTCATTTATTTTGTTAAGATGACCGCAATATTTTTATTTATAAAACACCTTATTATACCCCAAACGCTACAATCAACACCAATGAACAATAGAAGGAAAAAAATTAATTCCCCGAAAAACGCTTTGTAGAAGCCAAGTTTGAAAATCGCTTGTTAAGGAAACACCATACATCTTACAATCGAAGTTATTAAAAGGTTTTTTAACAAAAGTCTTATTTTTCTTTCGTCACTTTTGCTGTACTGAAAAGAAAGTTTGGTCGCGACTCGGAAGGACTTGTCTCTTCGACACCTGTCACATTCAAACGAGATCGAGATTATTTGAAACAGGGTTGTATTAGGTGGAATGGGACGTGATTTAAAGGTCAAAGAATATTGACAGGTAATACTATATTGAGTACACTGCACTTATCATTACAGAACAGTTGAATAAGACTAGAAAGGAAATGTCAGCATGCCGAGCGTGCCGAACCTACGATTAGACTAGTATATGTTTGACACGACCGCTTTTAAGTAATTCGGGTTGCATGTAATATCAAGATTTTCATAAATGTATGACAATCAATAGCAGCCCTTCATTTTGTTTGAAGTTTTTATCATGGGTCTTGTGATCGTAGTAAATTGAACAGGTGATGGACAAGCGGCGACACTCGTCCCGATACAAAATACTGTCTTATCCCCTTCTTATGTTATTTAGCTCTAATCTTATTCTGTGCTTATCATCAAAAGTTGTTGTAAATTTGCTAATGGCCATTTTTTGTTGTGAATTATTACATACTTTTATTACAAACTTCAGAAGTGAGATCTCTCAGAAGGAGAACTGTTTAGGCATTTGTAGTTCATTTACCTCAATAGGCCAGCGTGTAATCCCGAAGAAAAACTCCTCAGTCGTAAGACCTTTTCGTATGTACATATGTATATGGGTCGATATAGAAATGCCTCGTGGTCTCGCAGTACAAGTACATGTGCCGTGCGATCTAGAGGTCCTGGGTTCGATTCCGGGGTCGGGCAAAGTGTTATTGGGTTTTTCCATTAGGAAATTCTCGGTAACAGCACGGAGTCTGGAAATGTGCCCGAAAAACAGCAAAAGGCTCGCCACCTATTACGTGGGACTGATACATACTTGGCGAAATGCGGGTGCAGAAATGCACCTCTGCCTACCCCTTCGGGGAATACAGGCGTGAGTTTATGTATGTATTTATAGAAATATTAAACCGCCATCAATCAAAATGTTACTAACGATCAAATCTACTAAGATTTTCGATTACGTGAATACCAGACGTTCGTGTTAGCCACGCTTAGCCAAACAAAAACTCGCGTAAAGTTATATCATCTCGCGAAAAATACTGGGTGCCTTACATCAAAAGCCCAAGATTGAAGAGATGAAAAAAACTTTTTGCTATCGTGAAAAGTGAAGTTTTAACAAAGTGTCAAGACGACAGCGCGTAATCTCGTTACGCAACCGCGTTCCTGATATAACGTGCTGTTAGCGTTGATTTGTAACCTGTTTTAACATCATCAGCCTATATACGGCCCCACTGCTGGGCACGGACCTCCTCTACAACTGAGAGGTTAAACTAGAACAGTATATCATATAAGTAGTAAATATTTAAAAAGAGCATCCTTTTTACTATTTGAAACAACTCCATTTATGTTTTACATACATACATACATAAACTCACGCCTGTATTCCCCGAAGGGGTAGGCAGAGGTGCATTTCTGCACCCACATTTCGCCAGGTATGTATCAGTCCCACGTAATAGGGGGCGAGCCTATTGCCGTTTTTCGGGCACATTTCCAGACTCCGTGCTGTTACTGAGAATTTCCTAATGGAAAAACCCAATAACACTTTGCCCGACCCGGGAATCGAACCCAGGACCTCTAGATCGCACGGCACATACTTTTACCGCGAGACCACGAGGCAGTCGTCAGTCAGGCATTTATATTTTTTTTTATAAATTTCTTAATTCCATCCGCGACTTCCAAAAATGTCTTGCCTCAAATTTCGTCAAATCTTCAGAAGCCCATAACTAGGCACATAAGCATCACACCAGAATAAAAATGCGTGTGCATATTTACACCTATTAACACTATAACTGACCGCAATATAAACAAAATTCAAGACCTCACCTTTTTTTCCTTGTCCGCTTGACGTGAAATGCCCCATAAAAGGTTTGTTTGTTTTTGAAAGTTGGAGAGCGTATTGCCGTTAAGCGGTGTGATTCTCAGATAAGAGACAACAGTCGGGTGGAGTGCAAAAAGGAGGCACCGATAGTCATTAAAGATTTTACATTTAAAAGGTTAAACCACACAATGTATAACGGTTTCCGCAATAGAAAGTAACCATTTAATTTATTTTCCCTATTTACATAAATTATATAACAAGCTAAATATTACACCCAAAAGTGATGTTTGTCTCACAAAATGACTCTGTCGGGACCAATCTGTGGAGTCTCAGTCAACCTCCTTCACTCAATGAATTTACGCAAATGTAATGGCCTGGATTTCAGAAGCCACATAAAGACTTTAAACTGTAGCACTTTCTGAACTTTTAGGCATTCAACTTTTCTCAGTTGCTTGTTTTTAGCCACCCAGTTATGATTGGCTGGAAAAAAAAATACGTTACACAAATTTAAAATGGACAAATGGAAAGGTCCAGAGGAATAACGAACTTAGCTTTTTGCGTAATAAATTAATTTAAAAGAATTTCAAAACTATGCTGTTCTATTAATTTGTAACACGTTCATATTCAGTAAATTACATTCTCGATTTAAAAAAGCTTAAAAATTTAACCAAAAAAAACAAGTCGATTTGTATGAATTTTGGTATGTATTTACATACATAGTTAGGGCCTTGACATTGTTGTTTACGTAGGCTTCTTCTTATTTCGACAAAATGTAGTATTCTCTTGGAATGAGTACGGAATTCAAAATTGCGCCCGAGCGGTTGTGAGCCCCATCGTTAGTTAAATTTCATCAGCAGCCTTTCTTACGTCCACTGCTGGACATAGGCCTTTCCTATGGCACGTCACTGGGCTCGATCTTTGTTAGTTAAATGTTAGGTCAAAATAAATTATTTACCATACACTCAAAAATTACAATATGGAACATTTCGTTTGAAAAGTGACCTAAAAATAAAGTAAAAGACGCGTGGGCTGATGATGATGATGATGAAAAGACGCGTACTGATGAAAACGTTGGGAGTGATGATTTTCGGTTTTATAACATAAAATTAAAAATCATTTTTCTATTTCTTAGTTTATTTCTATATTTTTTATTTTTATTTAAAAAAAATGTGTGCTAAAAGCAAGAATAGTCGAATACCTACTACTTAAGTAAATTTTCGACGATAGCGAGTGCTCGAGACATTTTGTTATTTAATACAAGCTATGAATTAATAAATAATCGTCAGATATAACAATTTATCATTATTCCCTGGACTCGTTTATATTCTAAATTATTATAAACTGCTTCTATGTTTAACTAAAATTGAGAATTTAATTTATTTTGACAATGAAATATGTTAACGAGGAGGATATTGTTTGTAGAGTAATTTACGGGTCCTTTCTTATTAACATCAAAATAATACCTAAAGGGTGTATAGTTATAATAATTATTTAAATATATTTTAAAATAATTTATATTACATTTCTATGTAATATAAAGTAAGTTTCTACTTAGGCCATTCATTTTTAATTTTAATTTTATCTCATATTGTTAACTAGATATTAAGATGATATAACACTCTTTAGGTATATTGTACTATAGTTTACTGGAAATAAAAGGATTTTTTATTTTATTTATATTAAGCCCCTTCGTTGTAATTTTAATTGTCATCATCATCAGTCCAAATACGTCCCACTGCTGGGCACGGGCCTCCTCTACAACTGAGAGGGTAATTTTAATTAATTTTGTTTATTTTCTCATTGTACAGTACCTACTGGTTTATAAAATTATTTGAATATAGAATTTATTTGAATAAGATGACATTCGCCGTAGTGCGGTAGGTTTGAGACCTTTTTGTGAAATACGTTGCGGGTTAGTCCCTGTGGTGTTTGTATACTACTCGCGGGGACACGGGTAGTGGGGGGTGTAGTATTTGTATACCTGTCTAGTGGACACGGGTAGTGGGGACAGTCTCGTGCGAGCCGTTGGCGAGAGCGGACGTGTTACCCTGACTGCTGGTGACGTAACGAGCCAATACTTTACCCTTGCGAAGGCACGAGTACTACAGTACCCGCACCAAGACAAATAGTCCATTAACAAATACTTGCGCGTATTCTGGTACCCAGGATACGAATATTAGTGTTTGTCAGGCCTATGTATGCAACAGTTGGATGCAATATAGAGTAACAAAATCATTTGAAATAGTTCAGAACCATAATTCGACAGCCCCGTGGCGCAGTTGCCTATACACCGGCTTGCGAAACGAGAGGCCACGGGTTCGATCCCCGCACCGAGACAAATGTTTGTGTGATCCACAAATATTTGTTTCGTGTCTGGGTGTTTGTGAGACCGAAGTCTCTCATAGTTTCTGATACCCACGACACAAGACTCGTATCTTAATGTGGGGTCAGAACTATGTATGTGACTGTTGGGTGTATTTATTTATTTATTTATAAACAGACAATTTTCAGTCCGTTTCGCTTCTAATTAGGCCGTCATTACTTCAAACTGCGTAGGTTGCGTCATTAAAATCCACTAGCCCGTGGGCTAAATGTTTAAACTATAATTTTAAGTTTGTTTAACCTTTTAGCATTGGAATAGTTGGCCGAGTTTGCGGTTGACATTTGCTGACTGACCGCACGAAGTCAGTTGAGTGGAAAGTGTCTTCATACTAAGGGAGTACTTTATAGGTCATAGGTCGGACTCACTACGATGGAGGTAAGGGGCCAACCGGATAATGACTTCCTGGCATAATATGAAGATAACGGTATAGTGACCCTTTTTTTTTCGAGGGGAAAGCTATTTATGGCTCTACTTCCCGCCAACCCTGGGGGAGGGGAGGCAGGAAGCGTATATCGAGGTCACCGGCCTTCCAGCCCGGCGCGCGTTGGCGTAATGTCCGCACAGATGTTAGTGCCGGGCTGGGTCCCTAACCAACACCTGCATACCGACCAAAACCCCCCGGTGGCCATCTCCGCGCCAAGTGACGTTATAGTGACCCTGGTAAATGTATATGAATGAATATAAATAATGTGTATATTTGAAGATCACTAACATGATTATGACATTATTTAGACACGCAGTCGCGAATCTCGGTGGTCGCGGGTTCAAGCCCCAGGCACACACCTCTAACTTTACGAAGAAATGAGTGCTGTGTACTCGCAATGAATTATCATTTACTTTAAGGTGAAGGAAACATCGTGAGGAAATCTGCACACCTAAAATTAACTTTTTAGGTGTGTAGCCCGCCAACCCGCACTAGGCCAGCGTGTTGGACTAAGGCCCAAACCCGCTCAGTTGTAGAGGAGGCTCGTGCCCAGCAGTGGGACATACAAAAATAGGCTCATGAAGATGATGATGAATTGTGCTAAACAGAAGAGGTAATCTTCATAATTTTTCGCTTTTACACACTATTTACCTTTGACATTTACCATCAGCTACAGCAGCGATCACTGTCGTGCGAGCATAAAAATATCTTAAATTTCCTTATAACGAGCGAAGCTAAGGCACATTTCTTATAATGTGGCCATACATTTAAATAAAAATACATATAGTGTGCTAACTCAGTCGTTGAATTAAGACGATCTCACAAGAACAAACTACACGTCTACTAACATGATATTAACAGTAGTGAAACTCAACAGCCTCTGCCGATACTAAATTCTAGTGAGACAGTATTACGTAACCGCCGAAATCCATTTTGTTTTAGGGCCTACGCAGTTGGGACATTCAAATTATCCTGGACCTTTAATCCCTTGAAAATATTTGTCTTTACATCTAGTGCAGGGGCGGGTTCAAGTTTAAAATGGTTTAACCAACCTTACTACGAGCGAAATTAATTGTCCCGAGGACTTTCTGATCGATTTTCTGGTTAACAGGATTTTGCCTCAGGAAATTCTCAATAGAAATACGAAGTCTGGAAATCGGTCTGGTTACGGCAATAGGCTACTCGCCTTCCATTACGGGGGTGTCTAAGTATAGCAAAAAAAAGGTGTGTGGAGAAACTAATTTTTGGGGATACAAATATGTATGTATGTGTGTATCGAGAATATGTGGTGTGTATATGGTCGAGAATTTCGGCGGTCGCAGGTTCAAACCCCAGGCATACACCTCTGACTTTTCGAAGTTATGTGTGTATTCACAATGAATGATCACTTGCTTTAACGGTGAAGGAAAACATCGTGATAAAACCTGCACACCTAAAAAGTTCTTAGGAATTTCTTAGGTGTGTAGTCCGCCAACCCGCACTAGGCCAGCGTGGTGGACTATGGCCTAAACTCTCTCAGTTGTAGAGGAGGCCCATGCCCAGCAGTGGGACGTATTTGGGCTGATGATGAGTGTATTTTAGAGGAACAGCCATTATGACATATTTATGAATAAATCAGCACATTATAAATTAATGACACGCCTGAGGTATCAGTTGCACACGAAACCAAACGGTTTGTTTTGTTTTATAAATAAAAACAATAAAGTTACCTAACCCATTACAACAAAAATAGATTTTTATCTTCTTTTAGTTTTAATGCCTACGATACATATTCATGTACTCAGTCATATTCAATTTAAAAAAAAATCAAGTAATCGACGTTGCATATTTGTCCTTACATTCTTATCTCACTTTTTAATTAAGGGGGGTTGATAGTCCATTAGGTACATACCAAATACGTGCCAGAACAAAACTAGAACCCTCGTAATTAAATATTTCATTCTATATTAGATTCTAAACGATCCCGCTATGTTTTAATAGTTACCCAGTTAGGAATGTCTAATGTCATTAGAATGTAAGACTGCGTGGTGTTTGTATTTAGTGATCCGTAGATTCTGGAGTTACTAGAAGGAGTTATAATAAATACACCCAACAGTAACATACATAGTTCTGACCCCACATTAAGATACGAGTCAATGTCGTGGGTATCAAAAACTACGAGAGACTTTTCGGTTTCTCAAACACCCAACCCCGAATCGCATACTTGTGGATCACACAAACATTTGTCTCGGGCGGGGATCGAACCCGCGGCCTCTCGTTATTAAATTTGGTGTATAGCCAACTGCGCCACGTGGCTGTAATAAATGTCAAAATGGCTGTCATGTTAAAAAGCCTTTCTGTGTTCCATGACCAAGAAGAAAAATGCGATGAAATAATTTGACTTCAAACGGCCCATATACCTCCCACTGCTGGGTACGTCCGTTCTCTACTTAGTTGAGATATTATGCCGAAGTGCATCAATACCTCGGTAGAGTTTAAATATCTTAGAATCCACTCGTGGAGAACTTTAAGGAATGGTTTCCTCTCGATTTTTTTGTTCATATCCTCTTATAAGTGAACAGGTTTTTAAATTGAAATATTGTCACACGCGCAGAGGCGGTACTTCCATTGAAGCCCAAAAGCTTTATACGTTAATTGTGTAATAGTCTACTTTATATGTGTTTAATAATGACTCAGGATATTCTCATTTATATGTCAAATTGTTTTTATTAAATAATTCGAATTCGATTCCTAATTTTGTAAGGCAAGCTAGGACTTTTGGGCTTCTATGGAAGTACCACCAGTGCGCACGCCTAATCCTCTATGCCATTACAATGCTCCAATAGAAATAAAAAAAAGCAGTGATGGCCTCGAGGTTTAGGCGCGCGGTCGAGAATTTCGGCGGTCGCAGGTACAAACCCCAGGCACACACCTCTGACTTTTCGAAGTTATGTGTGTATTCACAATGAATTATCACTTGCTTTAACGGTGAAGGAAAACATCGTGATAAAACCTGCACACCTAAAAAGTTCGTAGGAATTTCTTAGGTGTGTAGTCCGCCAACCCGCACTAGGCCAGCGTGGTGGACTAAGGCTTAAACCCTCTCAGTTGTAGAGGAGGCCCGTGCCCAGCAGTGGGACGTATTTGGGCTGATGATGATGATGATGATGAATAGAAATAGATAAAAATCGGTCATAATAATAGAAGTTGATTCAACTTTTTTGAAAGGCTCGGACGTGAACGTGCATATTTTTCAAATCATTTTTTTTGGCGCGTTCGCGCACCCACTTGATTTATACGACAGGCTCGTGCAGAACTTGACTATTTGAATTTATGATTCCCATTGTCCGCCGTCAATCGTTTTAGAAAAAATCGTTGCAAATTGTCATTCAAGCTTCGAATGCATTGTCCGCGCGATTTGATTCGCTGTTGAAAATCAATGTCGGCGTTTAGAACGCTGTATTATGGTGGGTCCACACGATACAGACTTTAAGTTTGTACAAATATCTGTACCATTAGTTAAATGCTGTCAATATGGTTCAGGTCAATTGATCTACACAATAATATTAAAAAAGGACTCTGTTATATTTAGCATTTGGAAAGAAATCGATTTTAAAAAGAATTTATCTTTAAACTAGTTCTACATTTTGTGTTTAGTAGTGGTCATTGTAATTATTTAAAATGAGAATAAAATCTTTAAATTTATTGAAAAAAAAAATTATAATGGCTATATTCGTTACAATATTTCTTTTAGTCTTCTTCTGGCCAAAAATGGAAATTTTAAGGTAAATATTATATTGTAATAACTACAATAAAAAGCAGAAGTCGCTTATACAATATTTTTTGATATGAAAATATTAATTGATTTTAACATAAATATTTATTCGACCACAGATCGTAACAAACATAAATTGACATGACATTTAACATGAATTTGAAATAACAAAATGTTAACATTAATGAGGGTGAATTTAAAACACAAGACAAGCGTTGACGTTCGGACAGAGCTTCCGCACTGTAAACCGGCCGATGAGTGAGTGCGCCTGATGCTCAGCAGCGCTCGACATAATAGCAGCCAACGTGATGACGGCGACCGCTACCCGCGGCAGCGTTCTATTGCTAACACTATTATATTTAGCATTTGGAAAGAAAACAATTTTAAAAAGAATTCCGCTTAGGTATATGATATTATTATCTTTCGGCAGACTGTTAGTGATTAATCAGATATTATTTATTCTCAATAACGTGCTCAGAAACAGCAGTAGGCTAGCCGTTTGCAAGTTGTCTACTTAGGTACTTAGTAAGTTAGAGAAACGTGGGTATGAAGATACACCTCAGCGTAGTCCTTCGGGGATACCTGTGTGTTTAATATTACATTGATCTCGAAATAAACTTACATTAAATAAATAAATAATAAATAAATACACCCAACAGTCACATACATAGTTCTGACCCCACACTAGGATACAAGTCCTGTGTCGTGGGTATCAGATACTACGAGAGACTTTTCGGTCTCACAAACACCCAGACCCGAAACAAATATTTGTGGATCACACAAACATTTGTCTCGGTGCGGGGATCGAACCCGCGGCCTCTCGTTTCGCAAGCGGGTATCTAGCCAACTGCGCCACGGGGCTGTCTATTTATTACATAAGTACCTTTATCAAAAAATAAAGGCGTTTGTAATTATTCTTGTTATATTGAGAATGAAAATAAACTACGAAGTAGGTAATCTTAGAATATTGTCGATAATGAAGAGATAAATTACAATAAATAAAGTTAGAAGCGAAGAAATTGGAGCTGTTAATGTATTGTGCCGTATATTTCCTTGTTCTGCGTTCAAAATATTTTATTGTATCAGCTTATTTATAAATCTCGAAGTAGCAATACACTAGAAACATACATAAAGACTTTATAACATCTGTATTCTCAAGAGAATTGAAGCTACGTTCAACTTTGGTTGTATTGGTTCTATTGCCAGCTATATTTTAACACATTGACGCCTTTCTCCCCGAGGGTCCTAGACCTTCATTGATGCTTTTTTGGACCGACAAATCCGGAATCTGGAAATCTGAAAATGAAAATATCCTAACAGATGGATCTTATTTATTAGAAGCGGTCACATAAAACCCATAGACTAAATATGTAATTGTTTATCACAAACGTAGCGTTAATATTTTGAGAATTTCAAATTTATACTTGAGAACACAACATTTTGTTTATGGATATTTCAACAAAGTACACAATTGTACTTTATCATTTTCAAACAATGCTCTTAAACACGGAACAATGACCAAAAACAAACATCGAATCGCGTAACAAAACTTATCATTGTCCCTAAGCATAGGAATTATATTCAAAAGTTTATACAAACAGAACTGGAAATTCACAAACTCGGCAATACGTTAAAGACAACATTTCCAATCGGAACGTCTGCTCCACAAATGAGGAAAGTTGTGATCCGTGAATCAACTGAGACAATAGCCTCGATGATGAACCAACAGCATATTGAGAGTTTCGATTGTTTAAGAAGACAGTTTTAATAGATGCGATTGAAATGAGTACTCTAGCTGATGGAGCAGACACGGATCTTTATTGCCAGTAGGTGGGAAATAAAGAAAACATTGATAGAAACCCGACTAGAAATTTTTTCGTCTTCCTTAGAAGGACCGGACCGGGCATGCCCGATCTGGACCAGATAAGGTATGTAACGCAGAAGATTGGTCTGGACCTGATCAGGAAAAACTTATCGGGTCCAGATTAGGAATTCCTGATCGGGTCCAGATTAGGAATTCCTGATCGGGTCCAGATTAGGAATTCCTGATCGGGTCCAGATTAGGAATTCCTGATCTGGTCCAGACTAGGAATTTCTGATCGGGTCCAGACCAATCTTCTGCGTTACATACCTTATCTGGTCCAGATCGGGCATGCCCGGTCCGGTCCTTCTAAGGAACACGAAAAAATTTCTAGTCGGGTTGTATTCCATTTTTTCATTATTCAAATCAATCATCTGCGTTATAAAACCTTGCCTGATCCAAATCGAGTATGCCCGGTCCGGTCCTTTAAAAAAAACATGAATGTATAGTCTTGAAAAATATGTTTAATTAAAAAAAAAAAAATTATGAATTGATATTATAAATATTTTACTTAACATATTATTATATTTATTTACATTTAATTTTTCCATTTTTTTTTGTTTTTAATTTAAATATCATTTTTATTTTGTTTACACAGTATATTTTTTTTAAAGTAAATAAAATAAAAGCTATTATTTGCTTGTGATTTATCTTCATTAGATGGTTGTTTTTTGATCCTGGCTACCCATCCCATAGCCATCCCAATCTTTAGCATTATTCAATACTGAAGACAATGCTTGATGCAATTTATTGCAATAATTTCTTGGTTATTTTGGTATTTATGTCTTCTTGCATCTAAAATACAAAATTTGAATTAATTATGTATTTAATTAAATAAGTAATAATAAAAAAAAATGGTGCAGAAATGCATCTCTGCCTACCCCTTCCGGGAATACAGGCGTGAGGTTATGTTGTATGTATGTATGCATGTATGCTATGTATGTATGTATGTATTAATGAACTGCTTAAATTTGAGAAATTCAGTCTTTATTATGTATCAATATTTCTTCTTTATAATTATTCTTGTGATGACTGCCTTCCGAACAGGGTGATACACAAAATTTTGAAATGACTGAATCTAAGTGATGTATTTAACATTTTATAGATTAAATAAATATTATTTCATTGCATATTATGTAGTATTTTTCCCATAAAGAGAAAAGTATAAATTTCAACATTGTCAGATAGGGCAACTACATATTATATTAGATCTTTCATATATGTATTTTAATTTTATTTATTTTTATCTTTCTTGCTTTATAGCATTAATGTATTTTAATTATCTTAATTAATGTATCTTATATCTTCATAATTGTTGTTAATGTACATCGTTATGTGCTATTTCTATGCCCATATTTATGTCCCTCAAATTTGAGTTGATTTTTATTTTAAGTTATAGTTATTAGTAAAAAAATTATTATTAATTATTCAACAATATTTACATTTTAAATAATAAATATTACCTGCAATTTCAGCGGGTTTGTCAGTCAACTCTACCGCTGTTTGGCTAAATATATTATATTATTTTTAATCAATCCTTTGATAATGCTTTTAATTTGGAAGTTTTTTCAACAGCAGCTGCTTTTGCTTTAGACTGCTCATTATCAGTAGAGAAAGCATAGGGTTCTTTGTCCAATCTTATTATTTTTTCCTCTGCCTCTTCCATTGTTTCTGATAACATTAATTGTAATTATGCATTACTTTCTTATTATTCTGACAATAAGATATCAATTCTCACAAATCTATAATTCAAATAACAATAAATTACCTGCTGTGCCACATATTTGAACATGAAACATTGGCCATGTCAGATCAGGCTCATCACAATGTTTCACCATTGTTTGTAATAATTTACAATACTTAGCACTTTTTAACAATGATTCAGGCATATATTTACCACCACCATATTCTTTGTAATGATCTAACCAAGAACTTGGTAGTATATCAATTTCTTTATTGGATGAATCATTTACAAATAAAACTAATGCATAAGTATAAGTCATCTGAAAAAAAAACGGATTATTGAAATATAAAATTATTTTAAAAATAGCAAAGAATTGTAATGTATTTTTTCAATGATTTTTTACTAACCTTGAATGTTTTACGTAATTAAACTTAAAAACGAAGCTTTACACACAACACATAAATTTGTATTTAGTTAGTTTAGTCCACAAGTTCGTATTTTTTACACATACACACTGAATAAATGTCTAGATATAGGTTTATAGTACTTGATACACTTTTTTTTGTTTAACATACAATATATTAATTATTCTTTAACTATGTACTGTTAAGGTGGTTAGGTTTTTGTATTGAACTTATTTAATCTTCACCTAAGTACATTATATTTTACATTAATATACTAATCGACATAAAATTTTAAGTAATATAAAAAGTATAATTAGTGATACATTCAATAATGCTTTTTTATGACACAAAAGTCTTTAAATGATAAACACTTCAACTACACACGTGTGAACAAGTTCCGACATGTTGCTTCATGACCGATGACGTCACGCGCTATCACTAATATATTATACACCCCATGCGTTGCTAATGTTGTGTTTATATTAATATTTTTGTAATTTTTTATTTATTGAATACAATTCAATGTAATTTTATATTTAATGCACAACACACTTAGATATCAGGATATTTATTTATGTTTGATACACATATTTTTGTTATAGGTATTATACCTACACAAAATATTTTAATAACTCTTTAGTTTATTGTTTTTTTTGATAAGCCTACATTTGTATATTAAATTACATTTCTGGACCAGACCTGGTCCTGATCCAGTATGCCTTACCATACTTGATTACTTTTAACATCAGGCTATCCTTATCTGGACCAGACCTAGTCCTGATCCAGTATGCCTTACCATACTTGATTATATTTTACATCAGGCTATCCTTATCTGGACCAGACCTGGCCCTGATCCAGTATGCCTTACCATACTTGATTACATTTAACATCAGGCTATCCTTATCTGGACCAGACCTGGTCCTGATCCAGTATGCCTTACCATACTTGATTATATTTAACATCAGGCTATCCTTATCTGGACCAGATCTGGTCCTGATAGGGCTTGCCGGATCTGGCATGCCTCATTCTATCCTGATCGGGTCCAGATACATGATCTGGTTGCGCCTTATGTTTTTTCTAGTCGGGAATATGCTAAATGTGATAGGTAATACATGAAGACGTGATGGCTTCGAGGATTAGGCACGCGGTGGAGACAAAATCTCGACTTTTCCTTTTTACGTTTAAGGAAACTGGAAGTTAAACAGCATACCCTTGTAACTGATATTACTAAATGGATTTTTTTAAGATACTTCTAGTCTATCAAATCGAACTCAGAATCTTAGACAAAACGTTATAGGTATTATCTATAAATCGCTTCGCCAATCAACAAAAAATAAATGTAGTCTGGCTACAAACGCTGTCATAAATCTGAAGCTACTGTAACGTCGCGATTAATCGACTTTCGAACCGTCGCGTAGTCGTATTTTTTTACACTGGTTCACTGCGCTCGGCCAGCGCCGCGTCACTCGTGAGTCGCCCGCTCGTTACCAAAGCAGGCGCACGTTGCTTTGTTTTCCCAATCGATAACGGTTGATTTAAAGAAATAATTCACCAAAAAGAATTGTGAGCGGAGGTTACAGATTCCAACAATCCTTTTATTACAGTTTTTGATTTGACATTTTGATACCCCACTATTGGGGTCCGCTGTACCGGCACGTTCCGCTAGGAGGTTGTTGTCACGTGTTGATGCTTCAAGTCGCCTTCCGTACCAGGCGTCGCCGAGCCGTGGAGCAACAAAAGGGGAGTAGTTGCACCTTCCCGAAAAGTAAAAGATTGACCGGCTTACGGACGTTAACCTTAGTATTAGTATATTTTTCTTAGTTCTTATTTACAATATAACCTTCTTAGATTTTATGTCTTTTTTTTTGTTCCTAATTGTGCACTCACACATCAATATGTGTGTGCACAAACAACAATTTGTGCACACATTTTAACCGGGACACTACGTACAAATGACGTACATTTAAAGCTAAACGAGATAGAATGTAACATATGTACGTAAAGTGGAAACATGTTTAGAAACTAATAAAAGTTCCCATGGGCACTTGGGCGCCGAGACTCGAGAGACAATGGGGCACAATGAAGGAAGCCGACTCCCGAGCGTTACCGAGCAATCGCGCTAAAAGCCGCGTGAGCTCACACCTGACCCGGCCTTCAGTTATCTTGGGTTCCTTGATGAGGTAGCGTCGGCAAATGGATTTTTGGAACAATCGGGAAAATTTTAATTCATTACAAATTATTTACTAAAATAAACTTAAGTTAGACGTTACTAGGTGCATTTATGTGGTATAGATCCTGGTGTACAGGAGTTGCAATCTAAAGGTAATTTCAGAATCAAATCATAAAACTACTAATTAGCTAGAAATAGATGAACTACGTCTCTTGCCTTGAATAAAATAGCCAGAAGTAAAATAGCTTGAAATAGGAAATTGTACCAGATAGCTGAAGCATACAAGGTGAAATGATGATTGCGATATGCAAGTGTGATTGTATTATACCGTTTTTTATACCATAATTTCACGTTCCATTAAAACTAAATGCCAGTATTTCACTTAAAATGCATCTTTTACTAATCGAAACATCATAAGAATAACAGTCATATATAACTTTTTTTTATGAAATTGCCTTAATTTCGAAAAAGAAATCATATGCAACCTGTCCCATTAGCTTGATTTAAACTACCAAACATTTCTCTTTCATGTTAAGATCTTGGTTAACCAAGCGCTTATTTCGACAAGCCTTTAAAAACATTTAGTTGAAAAACACTAGTACGATATGACATAGTGTGGACAGATTGCCTCCGCAAACATGCCTCGGATGACATCTGTCAATCGAGAGCTGTCAACGCGAGCCAGCGCTGCCGACATGATGAATGTACCTCTCACAATCTAGCAAACCACTAAAATGCTAAAATGAAAACAAGAGAACATGCTATGTTCTATTTCATTATTTGGTAATAAGTAATAAAATGTACAGGCTAAAAAAATATTTTTAAAATTAACATATATCGTTAAGAATATTTTATTTCATTCATGAATATATTCGCGTCGGTCCTCGAAGGATAAGACACAGGTGCACTTCAATACCCACAAAGCCAACAATATTTAAATTCTCAAATTATAGGGCATATTTTAATATCACACTGTCTTGAGGTTATGTGGCATAAGCAAATACATATTATGTGCGCTTGCAATTCCCGTATCAGATAGTGGTACTAGGTTTCTGCATTAGGAAATTCTCAATAACTGTAGACTGGAAATCACTTCCATTGCCGTTATTATTACATATTCATCATCAGCCCATATACGTCGCACTGCTGGGCACGGACCTCCTCTACATCTGAGAAGATTTACGCCTTAGCCCACCACGCTGGCCTAGTGCGGATTGGCGGACTACACACCTAAGAAATTCTAAGAAGTTTTTAGGTGTGCAGATTTCCTCACGATGCTTTCCTTCACCGTTAAAGTAAATGATAATTCATTTTGAATACACACAATTATTACGTTTAAGCCATTAAAAAGTATAGAAATTTTCTTCATTTCTAAAACGGTATAAAGAAGACCACCACAAATGCGCAACAAAAGGCCCAGGTCGCAAGACGTAACAATTGCGCCATAAGGTAATAGCATCAGTAGATGACCACTTAAGGACACAGAAATTTCTTTTTTAATGTCTAACTTTAATCTTCATTCGAATTCAATGAGTGTTTTGTTTTGTTAACTCTGTGCAAGTCTTTTAACGAAACGAGCTAGTTTTTTTTCTTGTACAATGGTTGAATTCAAGTAAAAAAATTAAAATAAAACTTAATATAAGAGATTTAGTAGTTGACCACCTAAAAACTAGTAGTTGACCATGTTTTGCATCAGTAGTTGACCATTCAGATTTTTTAATTATTTGTTAAATAAGAAGCCAAATTAAGTCAACTTTGCGTTTTATTTGAAATATAATAACAATAACATCCCCCGCTCGTTAATAAATGTTCTGGCCATTTCCACAATCGACCATTTGCTTTCATCGATGATAATGTAGCTGTTTTTTTTTTATAGCTTTAAGTACTTTTCCGGGATATAAGTTATTATCGTACTTCATCATCATCATCATCATCAGCCCATATACGTCCCACTGTTGGGCACGGGCCTACTCTACAATTGAGAGGGTTTAGGCCTTAGTCCACCACGCTGGCTTAGTGCGGGTTGGCGGACTACACACCTAAAAAAATCCTAAGAACTTTTAGGTGTGCAGGTTTCATCGCGATGTTTTCCTTCACCGTTAAAGTGCGTGATAATTCTTTGTCAATACACACATATGCAACTTCGAAAAGTCAGTCATGTGTGCCTGGGGTTTGAACCTGCGACCGTCGAGATTCTCGACCGCGTGCCTAAACCTCAAGGCCGTACTTAAATATGACAAATTCACCATTTACTTTTTGCCGAGGCTTTTGTCAGATTCTTAATCAGACGACAGTAGTTGAAAGTTTACGCATATTTTCAAGCATATCGTTAGGACCTATGATGTCAAATTGATCTAGAGTGGTTTCAAATATATCATCAGCAATGCTAATTGCTGGTGATCCTGGGATCGTTACTAGCACTAGTTCGTCACCAACAGTAATATGTACAGCAGTTGCTGATGGTTCCATTGTGGTTTCCAAAACACCATCATTATTGTGAGAGGATTTTTTTTTCAGCCGTTCTTATGGGTGTTTTATGAAGACGAACGTCATTTACTGCTGAGAGCATTGCAGCTTTAGTATAATTTAGGAATGTACCCCTTTTCCCAGACATCTACAAGGTGAACATTTGGTTTTAGTAACTGATCGTACCTTACAATAAAGGTGGTCAACTACTAAATAAAATTAAGTTATTGTAAAAGTAAATAAAATAGTTAATTCTAATTGATGATGCCCTTCATATATTATTCCGTACAGTACATTTACATGATACAGAAATTCATCAGAAGTTGACCATCCTGGTCAATTACTAGAAAATCATGCTAAAACGGAATCAGTAGTGGACCACCCCCACATCTCAATCTTGTAAACAAATTTTCGTATTTTAAATACCCTGTTACCTCAATTAATCCTTAACGAATAAGAAAAGCAAAACACTTATCATCAACAAGGTGACAAAGTTGTTAATATTTAACTTCAAACTTTTTCAATCCTTAAGAAAATTATGACAAAAAAACGAATAATAGATTTACGGTGCGTCAATCAACAAACAACTGGAGGCTATTTTGAATATTTGAAAATAATGGAGTCGTAGTTTGCGCGCTTCGTAGACCACATGACAGCACTGACTACTCAATATGGAATTAGTTTAAAAATATGCCGCGAATTCTTATTTTATCAGTTTATGTGCATTGGTGGTCAACTACCGGTACATGGTCAACTACTAGTGCCATTACCTTATCTATAAAACTATACATAGTATAGTGGAGAAAGAATTGAATTCACGGCGGTTTCGCCCACACCAGATTCAAAGCGAACGTAAACAATGGCCCGTTATTTTCGCAGATAAGGTTGCAGCGCATTGTTAGCTCGACTCCCGAGTGGGCCGTAGTGAAAAAGTTCGCTTATATACTGATCCATCACGCTGGTTTTAATGACTAAAATGCGTTTAATTCCACAAAATCACTCTTTAGGGAGAACCTTCGAGTTCCTTGTTATTTTGTTTAATATTTAGCAGTAAAGTTTTGAAGGGCAAAAGATTATGCAAATTGCGTAAATTGTAAATTCAATAAATGCGTAAATATAATTTTGTTTCATAACTGTAGTCAACTGGATACGGACAATTTATCGGTGTATTTTTTGGTAACCAACCACCACACCCACAGCCCATATATGTATATACGTCCCACTGCTGGGAACGGGCCTCCACTAGGAGTCCACAACTAAGAAGGTTTAGACCTTAGTCGACCACGCTGGCCTAATGCGGGTTGGCGTATTACACACCTAAGAAATTGCTAAGAACTTTTAGCTGCGCAGGTTTCCTCACGATGTTTTCCTTCACCGTTAAAGTACGTAATAATAGTGTCTAAATACATACATAGCTTCGAAAAGTCAGTGGCTGGGGTTTCAACCTGTAACCGCAGAGTCTCCGAACCTGAGACCTTGAGTCCATCACTTAACTTTTTCAAGACATTTATGTTTATTTACGTGCTGTCGCTACAGCGGTAGGTGCGTCATTAGTCGTATTGTTGGGCGCGCTATCGACATCTCGATTTCTCAAGGAAACCGCGCGGCGCGTCTGTGTAATGTACCTACTTACCTTTATGTGGAGGCGTTTAACTGCTAATGATGCGAGGTCGCCGCAAAAAATATGGACTAAGAGAACCTAACGATGCGTGTTAGGGTTGACTACGCGAGATAGATAGTTTTGTAAGGGTTGGAAATGATAAACACGTCAACGAAGTGGTTTTATACATCTTACAATGGTATCTATGGTTATTCGTATATCTATAGGTTATAGAGGAGGCCCGTGCTTAGCAGTGGGAGGTATATGGGCTGATGATGTTAAGTGAAAGGTTTTTAGCTTGAAGACTTACGTACTGCCACAGACTACCTTGTACCTCAGTATAAATGTCCGTAGTGCGATCGAATGGGCAAATTGTTAGTGTATTTTTTCTTCAGGAATTTCTATGTTGCAGCCCGGTATTTGGTAATGCGCCTGATGAAGGGCTGTAGACTCATCCCCAGTAGTGTGGAACTTAAAACACGGTGCAAAATTTTGGTTCAGACATATTTCTGTCTAACCCTTCGTAGATAAATATAGGCGTGTAATATGTTCCAATGAATAAAAAATATACTAGAAGTTAGAAGAATTAGAAACGCTTGCTCTGGTTTTGTAACCCGAAACGATACACAAGGCTATTGCTAAAATAAAAAGAACAATTATGATTCAGGCATCTACATCTTGATTGCCTTTACAAATCTTCTGAATAGAGTGGCAGGTTTAGACGCTAAGATAATTGAATTTTTAAAAATAAATCGCCCACCTTCCCACATGGAGTATTTTTAGAAGTTAATTTCCTTTATTTATCTCAGACACAGGCTGATTTAAAAATCCATACCAAACTTGTGAAGGTATAAAATAAACAGGGGAACGATTCTCGGCGGAATTAAGGAGCAGCTCTATTAAGTGAGTTAATAAAGAAGAGGGGATAAGCAAACAAACAGACCCCCCCGTTGGGATCACCCGGAATCCGATTCCGGAGGAAAAAAACGAATTAATGCGAATCCTCAGACGCAACGCCCTTGTTTTTACAGATATCTGGCGTTTCTCGCGTAATTACGTTTTTGGATCGTCTTGTATTTTTCCTTTTGCGTAAATATTTTTTTGATCGTTCTCGATCAGACGGTTGGGTTTGTGATTGTATTCGCCTTAAGTGGATTTACACTAGTTTCTTCTAATTAATTTTTTTCAATCTGGAATTGGATTTGAAATGTTTGAAAAATCTCAGGGGTTTTTTAGCGGATATTTTGTAAGTGGTGGTGGTAATCTCTTAGTTGCAGAGGAGGCCCGTGCCCAGCAGTAGGACGTATATGGGCTGATGATCATGGTGGTAATCTAAGTAATGGTTTATGGCCTTCTTCGATAGTCTTCTGAATGAGCTGGCTCGACTGGTGAAGTTGTTTTGATGCAAACCGTAAAGGAGAGCAACATAAGGATGCTTGGTTAAGATATTTCCACAAGTTTTTATACGCACGTGACGTCTGAGTAATTTTATTTCGTGACGTTTTACGCAACAATAATAAAATATACATTATATAAAATACATATTACACTTTGGCCATAATTTCGTGAGGTGTTTTACTTTTCCACGTTCATTCATTTTACATTTGACTGCCTCGTGGTCTCGCAGTACAAGTATGTGCCGAGCGATCTAGAGGTCCTGGGTTCGATTCCCGGGTCGGGCAAAGTGTTATTGAGTTTTTCCATTAGGAAATTTTCAGTAGCAGCACGGAGTCTGGAATTGTGCCCGAAAAACGGCAATAGGCTCGCCCCCTATTACGTGGGACTGATATATACTTGGCGAAATGTGTGTGCAGTAATGCACCTCTGCCTACCCCTTCGGGGAATACAGGCGTGAGTTTATGTATGTATGTGTGTATGTTCATTTTACAAATAATTTCCCCCGGTTAAGAAACTCATAATTTATTTATTTTTTAAGAATATAAAGCATTGATAATAACAGAGTTGTATATTCTAAAAACCAGTTTTCTTACCAATATCCATAAGTACCACTGAAATATATTATTCATATCCAGAAATGTTGATGGCGCTCGTCCATATTTGATCGCGAGAGCCAGCGCAGTAAAGTGTTAAGGTAACACTAAATAATAAAAGCTTCAAGCCTGGTCGTCACTCCAGTCGTTTAAAGATAAAACGGTGATATTAAAGATAAAATAAACGACTGAGAAATGGCTCCCCTCAGGGTCCGTGAAGGATGGCGTGTGGTGTAAATTAATGAGATTGCCGGGTGATGGACAGACGCGTGCTATGACCTGTACGAAATTTGAACAACTAGAGGTCGAGGTTTAGGCGCTCGGTCGAGAATTTCTGCGGTCGCAGGTTCAAACCCCAGGCACACACCTCTGACTTTTCGAAGTTATGTGTGTATTCACAATGAATTATCACTTGCTTTAACGGTGAAGGAAAACATCGTGATAAAACCTGCACACCTAAAAGTTCTTAGAAATTTCTTAGGTGTGTAGTCCGCCAACCCGCACTAGGCCAGCGTGGTGGACTAAGGCCTAAACCCTCTCAGTTGTAGAGGAGGCCCGTGCCCAGCAGTGGGACGTATTTGGGCTGATGATGATGTTTCAAACAGTGGCGATACACGTTCATTGTGCAATGTCTAGTTTATAATTGTTTCTTGTCGAATTGTTTGAAGGATGCTGGTTCTCAATGTTCAGGGTTACCTCTTTTAAGTCCCGGCGCTAAAATTTAATATTTAAGATAGTTCATATTCTGTAATAATTATATTTGTCTTTCTGTACCTAATATTAAATAACAAATGTAAGTATTTTTTGCATACATTGTATTTATCTATTTTTAAATCTATGCATTAATTTATCATTATGCAGTCTATATACGTCCCACTGGGCTGCTGCTGGCATGAGCCTCCTCAACAACTTTTTAGGCCTTAGTCCGCCACGCTGTCCTAGTGCGGCTTGGCGGACTACACACCTAAGAAATTCCTAAGAACTTTTAGGTGTGCAGGTTTCCTCGCGATGTTTTCCTTCACCGTTAATCATACATTTTTTATTTTGAATAAACATATTTGAATTTGAAAAAACTTACTATTTTTACGCATCAATCTTTTTTACGAATCGTATGTGGGTGTTTGTCAGTACCGCTTAATAACCGCTATCGCTTATGTATTGTAAACACGCACGTGCGAATAACCGTTGCGAACAGAGACGGTCCTAACAAATGGGATTCGAGTGGTTCGGATTTGTGATTGTCTTTAGCAGGTAGTATTATGAAAAAAATATTCACTTTCCATTTATATGAAAATTTCGCCGATCAAGATCTTTTTTGGATAATGTTTGCGTTTGCTGATCACTTTGAGATCCGATCGGCGAATATCTTCGGGGCTTGTATTACTGAGTCAAATGCCGGAGGTTTTTAAAGGTCAAGTGCCTCGACTTAATTCAAAAAGATCAAATGTATCCCCCGAGGTAATAGGCAGAAGTGCATTTCTGCACCCGGTTTCGCCCAGTATGTATCAGTGCCGCGTAATATGGGGCGAGCCTACTGCCGTTTTCGGGCACGAGAATTTCCTAATAGAAAACCCAATAACACTGCCTAACCTGGAATCGAACCCGGGACCTTTAGATCGCTCGACTCTTATTTACTTAAGCCGATAGACCACGAAGCAGTCAGGAGAATCGAAGGTATTATTTAAAAAAAAAGTTGGTAAATACTTGAACACGATTTTTTTAAATTTCACACTGAAACACATTTTTAGGTCTTAAAGTACGCTAACGCAAGAAACTGCTAGATATGGACATTTTTGACAGGTTGTTCTGGAAAACTTTCGTGGCTTATGCCCAGTCCAATTCAATTATCCCAAAATGCATTAACCTCGCGATTTTTACACTTTATAAGCTGTGGTCTCCCTTCAGGCGGATTGTTGTCGAACGTCCAGCAATTTAATTCACTCATGCGTAACAGTGATGGCCTCGAGGATTAGGCGCACGGTCGAGAATTTCGGCGGTCGCAGGTTCAAACCCCAGGCACACACCTCTGACTTTTCGAAGTTATGTGTGTATTCACAATGAATTATCACTTGCTTTAACGGTGAAGGAAAACATCGGGATAAAACCTGCACACCTAAAAGTTCTTGGGAATTTCTTAGGTGTGTAGTCCGCCAACCCGCACTAGGCCAGCGTAGTGGACTAAGGCCTAAACCCTCTCAGTTGTAGAGGAGGCCCGTGCCCAGCAGTGGGACGTATATGGGCTGATGCTGTTACATGGTGTCTGTGTTTGTTTACTGGTAGATAGTTGCACTACCTCGGCCAAGCTGATGCATTTGTACCGCAGTCCCATTAGACTACAGTGTGGCTCTAGCCTTTTAAAATTGACTCCATTTCTATATTGAGCTAATTCAGGATCTTCACATATAGACGGATGCCGTCCGGCCTACCGAAGGTTGTAAAAAAAGAATGATTTTCACAATAGATAAATCATGCAAGACAACAACAAATATACTTAGCAGGCTTTTAAAATACAACATATAAGAAATTACATCAAATAAGTTTAAGTCCCGGTTTTGAACACATATTTTTCCTTAAGTAATTAAGTATTAAGTATAAAAAAGTTTCCTTAATCTGAGTAATTATTTAATCTACGTGTTGCCCGACACTTTTTCATTTAGAAAACATTAAACACCCGATCAGGGATTTTGAAATCCCTTTTAATTAACGTTCGTCCTTCTTATTTTCCGCTTAGATCCCCAGGACACGTTATCTCGAAAAAGAAGCGAGTGATGTTACGACGAGAGGATGGATTGGCGTGTACTTTTCCTGATCTCAATCTATTTAATCTATAACGATTGTAGGTAATTGAATCATATGTGACAGTTGCTTTTTTATGTTTGCGGTGATATTGAATGGTTAAACTATTAGTAGTGCGGGTTGGCGGACTAGGTCAGCGTGGTGGACTAAGTCCTCAACCCTCTCAGTTGTAGAGGAGGCCCGTGGCCAGCAGTAGGACATAATATGGGCTGATGATGATGACGATGATGATGTAACATACATTATACATAAATAAACTCACGCCTGTATTCCCCGAAGGGGTAGGCAGAGGCGCATTTCTGCACCCACATTTCGCCAAGTATGTATCAGTCCCACGTAATAGGGGGCGAGCCTATTGCCGTTTTTCGGGCACATTTCCAGACTCCGTGCTGTTACCGAGAATTTCCTAATGGTAAAACCCAATAACACTTTGCCCGACCCGGGAATCGAACCCAGGACCTCCAGATCGCACGGCACATACTTGTACCGCGAGACCACGAGGCAGTCTAGTCTATGCATGATGATGTAACTATTAGTAAATTGTCGTGTCTGCAATTACCTGTAACTAATGGTAGATGGTATTAAGTTGAGTTATTAATGTATCGAAGTCACAAATGAGCAAGAACCTTCAATAATGACAAGCCATCATCACCACCCATGGACACACAAAAAAGTGTTTTTAGTTTACTTGTATCATCGTAATTGATACGGCTTAGTTACTCATATCAATAAAAATAATTAAAATATATTTTTTTAAATAGAAACAGCAATAAAAAACACATTTCCTATAACGGTTGGTTACCTCTGTCATAATTAAAGTCAAAGTCAAAGTCAAAGTCAAATCTTTATTTATCTATATCTTATATCTTTATATTTTTATCTTTATTCAAATAGACTTTTACAAGTTCTTTTGAATCGTCAATTTTAAGCTATTTTAAGCTAAACTATTCCCGCTTCGAAACGTGTTATCGCTGTGGAGAAGAAACGGCAAGAAACTCCCCCAGCAACACGAAATGTCATTTTTTTTTTATAATAGAAAATCGCATATTTTTTTCAATAAACAGTTTCAATTTTACATGATAAATGTCATAACGTTAAATGTGTGTAACAATTAAAAAAGGTTGCATGCCGTTTAACCTCATAGGTTTAATTAAGCAAGGCCATAAAAAAAATTAAGCAACTACTATCTAGCAGACATAAATGAAAATTATAATTAATGGAGAAAATAAAGATTCAACACCTACACTTTTCCGTAAAGTAAAATTGTAATAGAAAAAAGTATCATATACTATATCATCGATTCGCACCACAACCCTATCCCAAACGAAATTCAAACTCATCCTAACCCAAACAGGGGTCCGATTGATCAGCAAACACTTTTATCCAGCCCAAGGCGATATTTTTCTCCGCTGTAAATTAATTATTATTAACGCGGCTTTATTTCTTGCGAGAGGAGCATTCATTGGGCTCTCAGGCGTTAATTATGTTCCCATTTTGGCCAATTGTTGCCAGATATTCCTTTTCATAGAAACTGGGACACGCAAACCCATTACTCGGGTAATTGTTCATGGATCGATATAGTTGACCACGAATAATGAAAGGTGGAAAATGTTGAGGGAATTTCGGATATATATGCGGTTCATGAATCGTTTTGAAACTTAGGACTTTTGACTTTTTTACTGGTACGAGATAAAAGGTGGTTTTGAAAATGAATGATGAATGAAAAAAAAACATATATTGCTGTTTTTTAAAGAAAAAAATGACATGTCGTGTTGCTGAGGGAGTTTCTTGCCGTTTCTTCTCCACAGCTATAACACGTTTCGAAGCGGCAATAGTTTAAAAAAAGATGTGTAAAATTGACGATTCAAAAGAACTTGTAAAAGTCTATTTGAATAAAGATATTTTGACTTTGACTTTGACACCCTTGAACTTTGCCCTAAAGTTTTCCTGGTGCGGCACTACATTCTTCTTTTGAGACATAAGATGGATTCTCCTGAGGTGCTCAGTTGCATTCGCTTTTTCGATCCTGACAACTATGTGCGTCGGTGTCGTCGTCGACTGATTGAACTGTCTATTTATGCCCCCCGAATCAGTTCGTACACTCCAGGGTGGGAATGCTCCCAGGGTTAGATCTATTCATTTGCTGAATCGTTTTGTCGCTGGGGCCCAAGATGTTGACCTAATTGATGATGCGGTAATGCAAATTATTAATTGTTTTAATTTTTATTTTAGTTATGTTTGTTTTAAGTATAATGTACTTTTTTGTGTATTATAATTTATCAATGTAAGCGCTGTTTAAGCGTCGGTCACATTACGTACCTGCATTTCCGAAATGCTTAACATTGATTGCTAAGTTTTTCCACTTATATTTTAGGCGTAATGTGAGGTAAATTTATTGCCATTTACCTTAATCTTATACTTATAGCTCATATACGTCCCACTGCTGGGCACGGGCCTCCTCTACAATTGAGAGGGTTTAGGCTTTAGTCCATCACACTAACCTAGTGCGGGTTGGCGGACTACATACCTAAGAATTCCAAAGACTTATTTAGGTGAGCAGGTTTCGTGACGATGTTTTCCTTCACCGTTGAAGTACGTGATAATTCTTTATGAATGCACACATAAGTTCGAAGAGTCGGAGGTGTGTGCCTGAGGTTTGAACCCGCGACAGTCGAGATTCTCGACCGCGTGCCTAAACCTCGAGGCCATCACGACTTATATTGCCGTCGTCTGGCCGCATTTTTAGACACTCTGTTGCTACTGATCATTTCCAATAAAAAGAAGAATTTGGTCATATTAAGAAATTTACGTAAACTTCAGACACGTTGGAGCTAATGAGACTAAATGGATATTATTAATGTAAATTTCATTAATACGATTATTATTAATTTAAATTTTGTATTCAATTTTAATTGCAATCTCATTACTCGACGCAGGTAATGAGTAAATTTTACTTTTGCGTTTAAATTTTATTTGATACATTCGAATTTTAATTAAACTTAATAATTATTACAAATTATATTAACAATAATACCAAGGCGGTAATTCCATAGAAGTCCAAAAGCCCAGTTTGCATTACAAAATTCTGAATAATAATCTTTTAGCTTTAAACCTCTATTGATCAAAAGCCATTTGACATACATATAAATGGGAACATCCTGACCCCACAGTAAAAAAATATAAACTAGACATTCCATAATTAACGTGAAACGCTTTTAGGCTTCTATAGAAGTACCGCCACTGATTATATATGTACATATACCTACACCTACACTCACGCTGGAATCGCCTAGCGTATAGGCACAGTGTTATTACACATCATCATCATCATCAGCCCATATACGTCCCACTGCTGGGCACGGGCCTCCTCTACCATTGAGAGGGTTTAGGCCTTAGTCCACCACGCTGGCCTAGTGCGGGTTGGCGGACTACACACCTAAGAAATTCCTAAGAACTTTTTAGGTGTGCAGGTTTCATCACGATGTTTTCCTTCACCGTTAAAGTACGTGATAATTCATTGTGAATACACACATAACTTCGAAAAGTCAGAGGTGTGTGCCTGGGGTTTGAACCCGCGACCGTCGAAATTCTCGACCGCGTACCTAAACCTCAAGGCCATCACGACTTGTGTTATTACACATATTCACCATTGTATCCTCGAAGGGACAGGCATAAGTGCATTTCTGCACCGCCCTTGCGTCTGATGTTTTTCAAGCCCCACATAAAAGGGGGGCAATCCTATTCATGTCCAACGTGCAATTTCCAGATTCTGTGCAGCTATTCATACTTTTCACAAATCGAGCAAATAAGCAGTGATGGCCTCGAGGTTTAGGCGCGTGGTCGAGAATTTCGACGGTCGCAGGTTCAAACCCCAGGCACACACCTCTGACTTTTCGAAGTTATGTGTGTATTCACAAAGAATTATCACTTGGTTTAACAGTGAAGGAAAACACCTGCACACCTAAAAGTTCGTAGGAATTTCTTAGGTGTGTAGTCCGCCAACCCGCACTAGGCCAGCGTGGTGGACTAAGGCCTAAACCCTCTCAGTTGTAGAGGAGGCCCGTGCCCAGCAGTGGGACGTATATGGGCTGATGATGATGATGATGACAAATCGAGAATAGAACTCAGGACCGCCCGTTTTTAAAGGGTTTTACGAGGCAGTCAATTGAATCAAACATAACAATTCACCTTTTATACTCCCACATCTAAGTGAGTCTTCGCAAAAGCACCTCTGCCTACCCCTTCGGGGAATACAGGCGTGAGGTTATGTATGTATGTGCCAGTGGCGGTACTTCCATACAAGTCTAAAAGCGTTACATGTTAATTGTGTAATGTCTAGTTTATAATTGTTTATGGTGGGGTCAGGATATTCTCATTTATAATGTATGTATTTGAAATTGAAATTGCTTCTGTTAAATAAATAATTAAAAATAATTATTATTCGGAATTTTGTAAGGCAAACTGGCTTCTATGGAAGTACCGCCACTATGGATTATTGTCTATCTAAGTGAGCAAATAATATGACGTCACGTCTAGATAAAAATCATCATCATCATCAGCCCAAATACGTCCCACTGCTGGGCACGGGCCTCCTCTACAACTGAGAGGGTTTAGGCCTTAGTCCACCACGCTGGCCTAGTGCGGGTTGGCAGACTACACACCTAAGAAATTCCTAAGAACTTTTAGGTGTGCAGGTTTTATCACGATGTTTTCCTTCACCGTTAAAGCAAGTGATAATTCATTGTGAATACACACATAACTTCGAAAAGTCAGAGGTGTGTGCCTGGGGTTTGAACCTGCGGCCGCCGAAATTCTCGACCGCGCGCCTAAACCTCGAGGCCATCACTGCTTAGATAAAAATATTCCGACAATTTCTCGTCACTCGACGCAACTATGGATTATTTTATTCTCAATTTCCCCCGGTATAGTTATATCGATCTAAAAAAAGTATATTGAAGAAGAAAAAGACCTTTATAACGCTTAATGGACTAACATCCCGAGGGAGCAGGCTGTCTAGTCAAAGAAGAAATTCTACGCCTCGAATGCCCGGCGCGTTGTATTAACTTGCCTTAATTATTCAATTCTAATTTTCCAATGTAATTATGACTTGAAAATGTTATGATTATAAGATGTTTTTGTTACAAAACAATCTTATTGAAGTTAATGAGACGATTTGCTTTTGATGGTCCAATTTATTTTAAAATTAACTTGTTTTAATTGGCAATTTTTGTTGAGGCCCATCAAATTAACTTCTTGAGTGCTTGCTCAGTTGGTCGTGGATTTGACTGATTAACATACATGCCTAGGCTTAAGTTCCATGTGTATAAATATTTAATTACCGTTAATTTGAATTTGAAAAAATGCTTTACGAAATATTTTTAGGTTCAAAGTCCCATGTTTCTGTGTCTGAGCTGATTGTCGTATATAATATTTGGGGTCAAAGTTTTGGCGGTGATATGGTACCTCACTTTGGGCTATGAACTGCAATGCCCAGGATTAAACATAAAAACTGGAAATCTCATTTTATTGATTGTTGGATCAGGAGGCGGGACAATAGTATATTGTGCAACTAGTGCGAAAAATTGACGATTGCCCACGAGGGCGAAGTTGAGCGCACGAGCGAAGCGAGTACGATCATTCGCTCGAGCGGCCAATCGACAACTTCGCACGACTTGCACATACTATTTTTTATTACGTATATAATAATGTGGGGAAAGTTACTACTTAAATATACTTCTTTACAGTATTAATTATTTTTATTTAAATACCTACCTCACTTCTTTGATATTGATACTGTCACTGAATTTGCGTGTGCCAATAAAAATTTGGGTGCGAGAAGTTTACTTGTCGCACTGTAATTGTGAAGTGGGGAATTAGCGTATTTTCGCCCCCAAAAGCGTGCGCAAAGATACTACTGTCCCCGCATGAGTAATAAAATAGAAATAAAATCATGAATTTAACGATTCTACGAGTAGTAAGCGTCCTCTGTTACTTATCACCCAATTTGTCTTTCAATAAATAATGACTTCCATCTGAAAATCATGATGGCCTCGAGGTTAAGGCGAAGTCGACCGCGTCGAGATTCTCGGCGGTCGCGGGTTCAAACCCCAGGCACACACCTATGACTTTTCGAAGTTATGTGTGTATTCACAATGAATTATCACTTACTTTAACGGTGAAGGAAAACATCGTGAGGAAACCTGCACACCTAAAAAGTTCTTGGATTAGGTGTGTAGTCTGCCAACCCGCACTAGGCCAGCGTGGTGGACTAAGGCCTAAAACTATCTCAGTTTTAGAGAAGGCCCGTGCCCAGCAGTGGGACGTATATGGGCTGATGATGAAAATATAACTTGTTAATTCCCACAAAGTTTTGTGTATACAATTTTCACTTTTAACAATATAAAAGAAAACGCGACTTTGGTATTAAAGCGAATGTAATTTCAGCTTAATTGGCACTCCCTTTGCGACAAGCAACGGACGCGCAAATGCGACCGAAACTTTTGAAAATATATTAAAAGTGTCAGATTGTTTTAATAAAACATTTAATTTATCCTTCAGAAGTGAACAATGCAACTTGTTTTTTTTAGATGGTGCAGTTTTAATCTTAAATCGATTTAAAGAAACCCTATTGAGTTTCATTTTTTTTGGCCTTATCCCACCACACACCCGCCACTGTAACTCCTGTGCTCCAGGATCTACAGCGGCACGCACAGTATTGACGCCGAGCAACGAAGCTCAGCGGATCTAAGGGGACCTAAATTTGTCATAATCCCGCAACGAAGTTAATCAGAAAGACAAAATAAAGGAGGAGTTGGAAAACAAAGAGTTGTCCACTTCCCTCCACAGCAAAGCGGGTGACAAAAACATTGAGCTATGAGGTTTCACCCTCATTTACTGAATGAGTTTCATTTGAATGTCCTTATCCCACCACACACCCGCTATTGTAACTCCTGTGCTCCAGGATCAACAGCGGCACGCACAGTATTGACGCCGAGCAACGAAGCTCAGCGGATCTAAGGGGACCTAAATTTGTCATAATCCCGCAACGAAGTTAATCAGAAAGACAAAATAAAGGAGGAGTTAGAAGACAAAGAGTTGTCCACTTCCCTCCACAGCAAAGCGGGTGACAAAAACATTGAGCTATGAGGTTTCACCCTCATTTACTGATTGAATTTCATTTACTGAATGTGGTTGATCGAAATTCGATTTGTTGGTGTAAGAATGTTCGTGTCCACGATATTGACCACGGTACAAAAGGTGTAAAACCCTTCATATTTGTAGTGAGCCAGGAAACGGAACGAAACAGCATTTTTAACCAGAAACTGTAAGGTGAATGCTTCCTGAATTAATACGTATTTTGGTGAACATCCGTCCCAGCTGTTTTAAAACCTTGAGATGAGCCTGAATTAAGAAAATCCTTAAATAACTATGTGTACTTGAAGTCTACCTGCTACCAACTAATATTACATTTAGATGACACCATCATACGTCCCACTGCTGAGCACGGGCCTCCCCTACAACATAGAGAGTTTTAAGCCTTAGTCCACCACGCTAGCTTAGTAAGAATTGGCGGACTATACACCTAAGAAATTTCTAAGAACTTTTAGATGTGCAGGTTTTCCCACGATGTTTTTCTTCATCGTTATAGTACGTGATAATTCATTAAGAATACACACATACATAACTTCGAAAAGTCAGAGGTGTGTGACTGGGGTTTGAACCTGCGACTGCCGAGATTCTCGACCGTCCGCCTAAACTCGTACGCCAATCAGATGTACTAAATCACAATTAGACTCGTCTTAATCAAAAAAGTTAAAATAAATAATCCTGTCAAAATCCCACCGATCAATCAACTTATTTTAAATTAACAGGGATTATTACTTGGGACCTAAAGTCCCGAAAATCACTTCGATATGAAAGCTAATCCATTGAATGACTAGTAACCAATTGAGCGAGAGTAATTGGCGTTCTAAGTCACGACAAGTCTGAATAAACAAATTGTCTTAAGGGGCGGAAAACAATTAGTTTTAAAGTGCAAACAAAGGCAGGCAATAGGAAACTCGAACTCATTGATCCGTTTCATTGTCAGTTTGTCACCTGACAAATGACTGGAGTCGGCGTTGCTTAGGTATTCGGAGCAAATTACTTGTTAAGGCCGAGGAAGTGGTGTGAGACCGAAAGTGAGATGATCCTTCGGCTTTCGTATTTCGGCTTTTCGTTTTGCGAATGACGTAGAGGTTGGTTTAATATACTGGTACTAGTATTTAATAATAGGAATGTGTTGTTGAGGTTTTCCGTTGCGAAATTGTCAATTATAGTGTCGTTATAGTTCGTTACGTGTGACCTAAGACTACGCTGATGGAATATAGTTTTTTAAGCCTCGGTCTACCTTTTAGGATACACAGAAATACAGGTTTGTTTATATGTAAGTAGATATGATGGAATACAAACTTAATGTCTGCAAGTATGTTTAACATAAAGTTTCTGCGATCTTCATTAATATATTATTTTTAACCTGGGCGTACCGTCAGTTATTATCCTGTTTGATCGCCTTGTACTTATTTGTATAATGGTAGCTTACACATAGCGTACATATTCACACAAACACACACAGTGGTACACATCAGTGGCGATACTTCCATAAAAGCCCAAAAGCCCAGTTTGCCTTCCAAAATTCCGAATAATAATCTTTAAGCTTAAATCTTTATTTAACAAATGCAATTTGACATATAAATGAGAATATACTGACCTCACAATAAACAATTATAAACCAGACATTACAAAATTAACGTGTAACGCTTTTGGGCTTCTATGGAAGTATCGCCACTGGTACACATAGTACGACAGGCCAGTGTAGTCGTTTTGTTTTTCGGTTAACACTGTATTTGGACATTCCTGCACTTACTTTAAAGCGTCAATGCAGTCGCTTCTTTCCTAGTAAGTATTATAAAAATACACTCTTAAACTTGAAGTCGATGAAATCTTCTTTATCCAGAATGTTTTTCCTTCCCCTTTACTGTAAGTATTAAGAAAGACCAACACAATGTCTTGATAATCCACCCTAGCCTTAATCGAGAAAGGCAAACTTTCTTAAGCATAAATAACGTCAGATGAGACGATTCCGGTGTGCCGCGGTATTTGTTTTAATTTACAAATAATTCACTTGAATTGTTCGCGAATTATCATTTGTAATTTTGTATTGTCTCAAAGTTAAATTCCCTAAGTATTTGAGATAAAAGGAAATTATTTGTAATTTACAGCAAGCGACTGTTTGAATTTAAATATCGAAGAGAAAGATAGTGTAGAAAGTAATAAAGGTGGGGTGATTTTATTACTTCGACGAAAAGCCTTTGTCCACAACTGTTACCTCGTGGAAGTAGTCAGACATATGACTACAAATGAACGTTCTTCTGTAACAGCTGATATTTTTAATCAGTCCCTCAAAGCTTCTGATCACACGCGTTCATCATCATATCATCATCAGCATCATCATTAGCCCATATACGGCACACTGCTGGGCACGGGCCTCTTTTAGAATTGTGAGGGTTTAGGCTTTAGTCCACGACACTGGCCTAAGCGGGCTGGCTGACTAACACACCTAAGAAATTCCTAAGAACTTTTTTGGTGTGCAACCTCACGATGTTTTCCTTCATCGTTAAAGTACGTGATTATTCATTATGAATACACACATAACTTCGAAAAGTTATAGTTGTGTGACTAGGGTTTGAACCCGCGCCCGCCGAGATTCTCGACCGCGTGCCTCAACCTCGAGGCCATCACGACTATATTACATGTACGTTCTTATTATTTTATATTTAAAAAGATTAGGGATTTTAATTACTAAAATGTATATTATAAAATTACTCTCTTCCAACTGAAGTTTTTTTAAGAGGAAAACATTTTACTTCTATTTTTGTCGCATTTCAACTTTGTGTTATGTTTGACCGAATTTTCGGCCCCGCTACATCTCTAAAGTAGTTCATTTATCTCTACGCGTTTAACATGCGGGGTCTTGGGACATAATGGGATCCGCGTAAGCACTGCTCCAACACATTAATAACGTGTAGGATATGCTGTGGAGATATGCTGTGTATCAGCTAGGTACTTAATTTATGAAACTTGATATAATAAATTTAATCGCTTCAATGGTATTCTAGTTATAGTAAGATGAAATCAGTGTTTGTTTACACAAAATCTGCGCGAAATTAGTTTACTAATCTATTATAATATATGACTGCTAATTTATGACTGCCTCGTGGTCTCGCGGTACAAGTATGTGCCGTGCGATCTAGAGGTCCTGGGTTCGATTCCCGGGTCGGGCAAAGTGTTATTTGATTTTTCCATTAGGAAATTCTCGGTAACAGCACGGAGTCTGGAAACGTGCCCGAAAAACGGCAATAGGCTCGCCCCCTATTACGTGGGACTAATACATACTTGGCGAAATGTGGGTGCAGAAATGCACCTCTGCCTACCTCTTCGGGGAATACAGGCTTGAGTTTATGTATGTATGTATAATATATACTCAGCCTATCGCTGTCCACTGTTGAACATAGGCCTCCCCAAGAAATCGCCAACCATCCCGATCAAAATCCCCCAAATGGCAACTAAACTATTAACAAATTTCATTTAGAATGAAACCTCATAAAAATAAAACCTTAGGAAAAAATTAGACGCTGGCCGAGGCTTTTGTTCTTCTATGAACATATCATTATGAAGTAGATCTCACATATATTTATAACTTCGACATCATCATCATCATCATGGGCTTTTATAGGTCCCAATGCTGGGCACGGGCCTCCTCTACAACTGAGAGGGTTAGGCCTTAGTCCACCACGCTGGCCTAGAGAAGAGAAATTCCGAAAAACTTTTAGGTTTGCAGGTTTCCTCACGATGATTTTCCTTCACTGTTAAAGTAAGTGATGATTCATTTTTAATACACGCAAAAATTCAAAAGTCAGAGGTGGGCTGGAGCTTGAAACTTCGATTAACAGGGAATTAATTGCTCATGTATAAAATTTTATATGTATAATATGTATATAAACATGAACTGGCAAATAAAAATACCCCAACCATCTTTCAAAGCAAATTTGAAGCCCTAGAACATCGATAAATTAATTTCTATTTACTCGCAATTTACATCACAATAATAAGAACACCGTTTGATGTATCGAGGCCGTGTAATCCGCGCCGTTTCGCTGGAAACCAAAATGGTGTCGTTTGCGTATACCTGCAAGAGTTACGGCCCAATAATTCAGCTCGAGATGAATTCGCACGCGACGTGTCGCTCGGTACATTACACGTGGAGGCAATATTACTTGAGCACTTGATCGAGTGTCATCAAATTATGTGACAGGTGCAGTTGCCAGCAAGTTTGTTCTATGTGAGGTAATGTGTTTGATATTCGAATGATAAAGGATGATCGTTTGAGCCTTGAAGGCTTTTGTTAATGAGGCACAATAATTTAGATTCATCATCATCATTATCAGCCTAAGGAAGTCCACTGCTGAACATAGGACTCCCCCAATGACTTCCATAGTGACCTGTTGGAGGCAGCCTGCATTCAGCGACGAACCGCGATCTTCACCAGGTCGTCAGACCACCTTGTGGGTGGACGTCCGGCGTTGCGCTTTCCGGTACGTGGCTTCCACTCGAAGCTGCATGTTATAGTGGCAATGCACCGGGCACATAGCGCGGAGAACCGATGGCCGATGGGGCCAAAAAGTTCTCGAGTGGAGGCCACGTAATTAAGCATCCTCGCACCTAATTGCAAGCATAAACTGATCGAAATTGAATGTGTATTGGCAAGTTAGACTTCATAAAATTGGATTACAAATTCACTTCAATTGTGGACAATAAGGTTAACTCCCTGAAGTACCGATTTAATGCATTCAGCTTCAAAAATACTAGCGAGAATATTTCGTTGGCTATCCGGCAGGACAGGAATGGCAATGCCTTTTAAATGTTTTAAATCTGCCTTCTTAAAGAATGTATCAGTCTCAAAATTAACTATCTAAATCTCTAAATGAAGTAAAAACCTTTACGAGCGAAACATTTCAAGTAAACTTATTAAGGAACATAAATTACTGAATAAAAGAGGCTTATTCTCGACTCCTCGGCACATGTACCGTCTAATACACGATACGTGCGAGATAGTGTCATTAATGTATATTTACTTTGTTATAAGAGAACGGTGTCTTTGGGAGGTCATTAATCTCAACTAGCGAGGCGGGGGCAAGACCCACTTTTTGCCTACCTAGACGCTTCTTAGGTGCCTTTACAAAGTCGACATGTTGGGAAATTAGAAAGAGAAAGGATTTTATTTATGCGCTGTTTGTGGTTGAATTCCTAGTCCACTTAATTATTGAAATTCTATAAAAAAAACACACATTTTATGTTTTGAATATAATGTCCTACGTCTTACTTATTAGGCACGGGCTAACTTCAGTTGTCAAAGGTAAGACGATTTTCTATCCCGATCAGTGTGGATTGGCATATCTTAAATTTTTTAACAGGAGAACTCTGAGAATTGTTTAATCTTGTCCCATCCTCTCCTTTCTTTACCAGAACCACGCGTGCGGGCATGCGAAGCCACAGCTTTATGGTCACAACAACCGCGGCTCGAACTAAAAAGTTCGCTTACTCTTACTTTTGCCGCACCATCAAGCTGTGGAAAAGTTTGCCGGCTCACGTGTTCCCTCCTTCCTATGATCCTGGATCCTTTAAGCGAAGCGTGAAGAAGCATTTGTGCGGGCCGGCATGATTGTGTCGACCAGCGGGCGACCATTATCGTTTCTCGCTGGTCGGTATTTTTGTTTTGGACTCCACTGTGCTTACCATCAGGTACAGTGGAGTCACTTTGCCGTGCCGGAATAAAAAAAATTCACTGTAACAATTCCAAGAAGGCTTAATGCCCATCAGCTTCTACTTCATGTTAGAAATTAATCAACAATTGTATTTATACTGACTGCCTCGTGCGATCTAGAGGTTCTGGGTTCGATTCCCGGGTCGGGCAAAGTGTTTGTGTTTTGCCATTAGGAAATTCTCAGTAGCAGCACGGAGTCTGGAAAGGAAATGTGGGTGCAGAAAAGCACCTCTGCCTACCCCTTCGGGGAATACAGGCGTGAGGTTATGTTTGTATGTATGTAATTCTATTTATAAAAAAAATCTTATAGCCGATTTGAATCCCCAAAAAAAAATGCTTAAAACTTACTCTACCTGACATTACAGCAATTTTTCGGCTTACGCACCACACGCAGCTTTTAGAATTTTAATAAGAAGATAAGTGTAGCACCTGATGCTATACCTTAAGCGATAATTCAGCGGAATTACCGCTATCTTTTGTACGACATGCCCTACTAAGGGCTCCACCATTTTTTAGCAATTATATTAAGGTTTGAATTTAAAGATGCCGGATTTATTTATTTTTTCACATTCAAGTGACACACATTTGAATTCTTTCTAGACAGTTATTGATTTTTTTCAACGTTTTTCTTTACGTGAGGCTAGAAAATCTTTTGCGCCTAAAACACAAGATATTTATTTAAGTTTGGGGTCGTAATTATGCATAGCTGTAATTTACCTTTGTATTAACCTTTAATTTCTCTTCCTACATCTCCATCCTTGGTTGTCTGTAAGAGATAGCCTTTTGCAATACTACCGCCTTTTGTGTTTATTTAGTCTACTACTCCTCAGTTTTATCTTTTAAGTACAATAAAGTTTTAAATAAAAAATTAATAATTTTATACTTTTTGTTAATGACTATTATTAATAACTAGCTGTGCCCGCAACTTTGTCTGCGCGAAAAATGATTTTTTAATAAGAAAATTTATAAACTAAAAGTAGTCTAAGTTACTCCTTATTACATCAGCTATCTGCCAGTGAAAGTCCCGTTAAAATTGGTCCACCCGTTTCAGAGATAAGCCGGAACAAACAGACAAAAATTGTAAAAAACGTTATTTTGATATATGAACCGTGTATACATCCATATGCATTTATTAAAAAGCGGTTATTTCAATATTACAAACAGACACTCCAATTTTATTTATATGTACGTAGCCTAAGTTACTCCTTATTACATCAGCTGTCTGCCCGTGAAAGTCCCGTTAAAATCGGTCCACCCGTTTCAGAGATTAGCGGGAACAAACGGACAGACAAAAATTGTAAAGAACGTTATTTTGGTATATGTACCGTGTATACATCCATATGCATTTATTAAAAAGCGGTTATTTCAATATTACAAACAGACACTCCAATTTTATTTATTTGTATAGATAAAATATCGATTATGCGGAAACGTGCCTTTTACAGAGTGCTTGAATTTTTTTGTCTTCCTCGACGAACGTCATCAAACCTTTCAATATTACTTCTACTGTTAGACAAATACCCTTAATACGTTTGTGATGCATAACTACACTATATTATCTTTCTTAATGGCATAAGTATTTATACTTTTGCTTCGTATATTCAGACAATATGTCCAACCATATTACACTTAATTAAGTGTCACACAATAATTATTGTGTGTCACACATCGTTAATTGTTGTCGGAATTACCTTCGTAAGAAAAAATACAAAATAAACCAAAGGTAGGGGAGGAAACGTCGCCACAATAATCAGAAACACAAGAAAAATTGGAGCAATCTCTCATACGCTGTCAGGCAATTATTATAGATGTCGAGTAACGCTTATTGTTTTTTGATGAAAATATGTTGAGGAAAACAATATAATGAACGTGAATAAACTATATTACGTCTTTTCTCGTCACTATCAGCAGTTGTTCCTTGTGCCTTCACGAAGAATTAACCTTACTAACTATGCTTTAATACGGGTTATTAGATCATTAAATGTAATCGATATCCAGTCGTGATGGCCTCGAGGTGTAGGCACGCAGTCGAGAATCTCTTAGGTTGCGGGTTCAAACCCCAGGCACACACCTCTGACTTTTCGAAGTTATGTGTATATTCACAAAGAATAATCACGTATTATACTTTAACGGTGAAGGAAAACGTCGTGATGAAACCGGCACACCTAAAAGTTCTTAGGAATTTCTTAGGTGTGTAGTCCGCCAACTCGTACTAGGCCAGCGTGGGGAATTTACGTAGTATCGTAATTAAAGACGTAGATATTAAAAGGATAATTTGTGAAATATATGAAGGACTGAGGTCATTTGAACAACGAATTTGAATAATTTTTATCCTGCAGTTTATAATACTTTTTACTATGAGTAATTAATACAGTTTTTTTATTTGAAGAATAATGTTGTCACGAGTCTCACTCCTCTTTTGTTTCTCGAGTCTCAATATGCAACCTACTGAGATAAATAAATAAATTAATAAATAAATACACCCAACAGTCACACACATAGTTCTGACCCCACACTAGGATACAAGTCCTGTGTCGTAGGTATCAAAAACTACGAGAGACTTTTCGGTCTCACAAACACCCAGACCCGAAACAAGTATTTGTGGATCACACAAATATTTGTTTCGGTGCGGGGATCGAACCCGAGGCCTCTCGTTTCGCAAGCTGGTATCTATCCAACTACGCGGGGCTGACAGATGCTTAAACTTTTAGTCCATTGAGATAGTAGCCAAAAGATTCTTGGCCGTAATTTTTTTCTTTCTTTTTTTTTTCTTTTTTTAATCTGGCACGGCAAAGTGACTCCACTGTACCTGATGGTAAGCACAGTAGAGTCCAGAAAAATAATACCGACCAGCGAGAAACGATGGTCACCCGCTATTCACTATAATCTGCGAAAAATACGTCCTCAGTAGCTAGACACAATTTTAATAACTCTCAAAGCCCTTTACTAAGCCTCGGGGAATCGGGTTCAGTTTATCTTCACTTAATTAGTATAAATCGTGCCAAGCGGCGAAGCGTTAAGGGCCCTTCGGAAGGCCTCGCGATATTAATTGTCTTACTTGATTGATGAAGCACCACTATCGTTTATCGTGATATTTTTGAAAAAGTTTGAAATTATTTTACTAAAGGATGCTCTCAAATTTTGGCTAGGCGTATCTGGGGTTTGCAAATAGAAGAGACCGGTGGAAAGCCATCGATATTCTTATACTATAACTATTTTGGTCCTCTCGTGAGTCGCTCACGAGTTAGGAATTTTAATTGACAATCTATGTAAGCACACAAGCTATCAGCACTGTGAGACGTAAGTGTTATAAGTCTTGAAAAGAGTTGAAGTAACGGAGAGGGAAAGGAAAAAGGGGATAACTAGGAAAATGTGATAAAACCTGCACACCTAAAAAGTTCTTAGGAATTTCTTAGGTGCGTAGTCCGCCAACCCGCATTAGGCCAGCGTGGCGGACTAAGGCCTAAAACCCTCTCAGTTGTAGAGGAGGCCCGTACCCAGCAGTGGGACGTATTTGGGCTGATGATGATGATGATGATAGGAATGTATAATAAGAGTTCCTGATATAACACAAAAAAGTCAAATGAATTAAAGTGTCAATTTAAATTGAAACACTTTGGTCCATCATCATCAGCCCATACACGTCCCACTGCTGGGCACGAGCCTCCTCTACAACTGAGAGGGTTTAGGCCTTAGTCCACCACGCTGGCCTAATGCGGGTTGGCGGACTACACACCTAAGAAATTCCTAAGAACTTCTAGGTGTGCAGGTTTCATCACGATGTTTTCCTTTACCGTTAAAGTACGTGATAATTGTTTGTGAATACACACATAACTTCGAAAAATCAAAGGTGTGTGCCTGGGGTTTAAACCCGCGACCGTCGAGATTCTCCGCCGCGTGGCTAAACCTCGAGGCAATCACGACTTTCGACTTTGGTCCACTTTGGTTTATTTCAAGAGAAAAAGCAACATTAATCATCCGCTGTATAATTTTTACCAACACCTTCAGACTTCAAAAGCCATTGTGTTGATACCTCAGGTTTCCATTCAATGGCCCATTATTTGAGCAAGAGCAGGAACAAATGACTAGGAACAAGTTAATTCCGACATAATCACCCGCTAACAAGTTTTTCACCTTGAAAGGCTTGCTGGGAGAATTTAATTGGACTCTACTTGAGTTACTGAGAAACTCAGAATTAATTATGCAGATGGTTTAATGTTTTTGTTGTGCTGTTTGCTTTGTGTTTCGGTAAACTATGATGTTTGTTGTCTTTGAAAACATTGTGTTTGTTAAGTGAGAAATTGTTTTGAATCTATGAGAGTTTTTGAAATCTGTTTATAACATGTGGCTGTTAGGATATTTATAACAACTTGGAAAGAATCCGTTGCATAGAAACCCTTTGTAATATTCATATTATAATGAAGAAAACTTGGCCATTTAGAGTATAGGAATATATTTAGGATATCCCCTTGGTGCAGTTTGTTACACACCAGCTTGTGAAACGAGTGGTCACGGATTCGATTCCCGCACCGAAACAAATGTTTGTGTTATGCACAAATAGAAAGAAAAGTCGTAGTTTCTGATACCCACCACACAATAACTGTATCTCAGTGTGGGGTATATGACTGTTGGGTTTATTTATCATTTATTTATTTTATAAAATGATATATAAGAATGACATTTTTATTTTTTCTGTAAATGACTTAAACATAATTCTCCCAACTTAAATAAAAACAATTATATCTAATCTGTGTAATTAAACAATTTATTAAGTCTGCATTTACGTACGGATCGAGACTAGGACGAAAACAGTGATGGCCTCGAGGTTTAGGTGCGCGGTCGAGAATCTCGGCGGTCGCGGGTTCAAACCCCAGGCATATTGACTTTTCGAAGTTATGTGTGTATTCACAATGAATTATCACTTGCTTTAACGTTGAAGGAAAACATGGTGATAAAACCTGCACACCTAAAAGTTCTTATGTGTGTAGTCCGCCAATCCGCACTCTAAGCCAGCGTGGTGGACTAAGGCCTAAACCTTCTCTCTTATTATCATTTGCTTTAACGGTGAAGGAAAACATCGTGAGGAAACCTGCACAATGGTTCCATAGTTATCTGAGTAACCGCTACCAGGTTGTGAAGCTTAGTTATGATAATGGATCTACATTGGAATCAGACAAAGTGGCCGTTACTAGAGGAGTACCTCAGGGCTCCATCCTGGGACCTATCTTGTTTATCATATACTTGTCTGATGTCGCTATGCATATCAAACACTGCAAATTTCATATTTATGCAGATGACATACAAGTGTACATTTCTTTTAAACCACCAGATATAAGTAATGCAGTGATTAAACTTAATGAGGATCTGGCCAATATAGCAAACTGGTCTAAACAAAATTGTTTGCTACTGAACCCTGACAAAACTAAGTTTATTGTTTTTGGTAACAATCAGCAGCTTCTTAGTCTAAGCCAACCAATAAACCTCCAACTTTTGGGCAATCCTATTGAGCGAGTATATGAAGCTCGCAATTTGGGTTTACATATGGACAGTGAGCTACGTTTTGAGAAGCATGTTGCGAATTTAGTAAGAAGTTGTTTTTATAAATTAAAGGTTTTATACAAAATGAGGCCATATCTGCAGGAAAGTTTGCGCTTACAGCTTGTAGAATCACTTGTCCTTTCAAGATTGAATTACATGGACACAGTCTTTGGCCCTCGTTTACTGGTCAGAACTCAAAGACTCATTCAACGTGTGCAAAATGCTTGCGCCCGCTTCTGTTTTAAGATTCCATTGAGGGCTCACGTCACCCCTTATCTTAACACACATAAAATTTTAAAAATGCGACATAGACGTAAACTTCATCTAGCTTGTCTTCTTTTTGGAGTCTTGAAACATAAAACACCTGGCTATCTTCATAGCAAATTGTCCTGGCCAACAGGTCACAGCTCGCGTGGGCCTCGGCAGTGTGCAAAACAGCTTTACACTCATAGCCATAGCTCTGCCGCTTTTAGAGGTAGTTTCCGGTACACAGCCACTAAATGTTGGAATAATATCCCTCCGCCAATCAGGGACCTACAGAATATAAATGGTTTTAAGTTGAAGCTGAAACACTTTATAATTAACCATCAAATATCTCAGGGACCTCTTAAGCACGACACTAGTGCTATATGAAGTAATATTTGGTTTATATATATTATATTAACTTAAGTTGTTAAGTACAAATAGGATATCACATTTTATTAGTTTTAGTACAGATTACAGTATCAGTAAACAACAATAGACATTAGACGGACGCCAATGTGTCGGATGTGTTTTAAAGTGTTGCCAATTGTAACTGGCCTCTGTAGTGTCTCAAAGTTACTGGCAATTTTTCCATAATTTTATTAGCAGATTTATTTATCAATATTGTATTTATATTATATTTTTTTACCTAGTTTCTAAATTTTAATTGTATAAAATGTATTATTAGTATTAATTTTTTTTGTCTTCCGTGACATCATTCCTTTTCAAACAACGGCCCAACGGAAGACCAGCGTTGGCTGTATTGCCAGCATATTGCTGAGTTGGTGCCTTTTTGTTTGCAAACATAGTTTTAAGTGGTTACGTCTATATTATTTTATTTTCTTTTATTTACATTTGTTCTGTATGTTTGTAAACAAATAAACTTTTTTCTTTCTTTCTTTCTTTCACACCTAAATTTTCTTAGGAATTTCTTAGGTGTGTAGTCCGCCAACCCACATTAGGCCAGCGTGGTGGACTAAGAGCCTAAACCCTCTCATTTGTAGGGGGGGCCCGTGCCCAGCTTTTGGACGGATATGGGCTTATGATGATGATGATGACGATGACGAGACTAGGACAGAACAGGTTCGGAAAGTGGCGTGCGGAACGTTTTGTATCTTATCATTTCTTTTCCATAAATGGCATAAACACCGCTCCCTAATGATATTTCGGAGAATTTAATGATAACCGCCTCCTTTACGTAACAAGCCAACATAATTGTGCCGACCAGTGATTGATGATCGTAATGTTTTTTCGTCATAATCGATTTTGTTAATAATTGCTTCCGTGGTAGAGAATATATAACAAACTATGTAAATATTAGTCATGATTTTCAAAATTATGACTGCCTTGTGGTCTCGCGGCACAAGTATGTGCCGTGCGATCTACAGGTCCTGGGTTCGATTCCCGGGTCGGGCAAAGAGTTATTGGATTTTTCCATTAAGAAATTCTCAGCAGCACGGAGTCTGGAAATGTGCACGAGAAACGGCAATAGGCTCGCCCATTATTATGTGGAACTGATAAATACCTGGCGAAATGTGGGCGCAGAAATGCACCTCTGCCTACCCCTTCGGGGAATACAGGCGTGAGGTTATGTATGTTGATTTTCAAAATCTAAACTGTATAGTATATTTGTATGGGTACATTTAAAAAAACAACTTTTATAAATGAACTTAAATTAATAATTCGTTAATAACACATTATAAATTCCAATTTGTACTTTAATTTTATAAATCATTGCTATTAATGGGAGCTTTCTGTTGGCTTCGGTTAAGGCCTGAAATAAATGCCTTGTCAATTCTTGGCGAACCATAGGCCTTATAGGGATTTCCATATTGATGAAAAACGTGAGGGAGAGCGACTTCTGAAAACTAATTTAGCGTTTTTGTAATTTTAATTAAATTATTTTGCTTCGGACCTTTGTAGCGACTAATATTAGGTTAATATTTTCAAGTAATCGGTCAATTCTGGGAAAATAGTTATTTTCAAATTGAGAACCTACTAACTAACTTCACTGTGTAAAATTACCGATGGCCTCGAGGTTTAGGCGCGTGGTTGAGAATATCTGCGGTCGCGGCTTTAAGCCCCAGGCACACACCTCTTACGTTTCGAAGTTATGTATATATTTGCGATGAATTATCACGTACTTTGACAGTGAAGGAAAACATCGTGAGGAAATCTGCATACCTAAATGTTCTTATGAGTTTCTTAGACGCGCACCAGGCCAGCGTGGTGTAATAAAACCTTCACCCTCACAGTTGTAGAGGAGGCGCGTGTCCAGCAGTCGGACGTATATCATCATCATCATCAGCCCAAATACGTCCCACTGCTGGGCACGGGCCTCCTCTACAACTGAGAGGGTTTAAGCCTTAGTCCACCACGCTGGCCTAGTGCGGGTTGGCGGACTACACACCCAAGAATTTCCTAAGAACTTTTTAGGTGTGCAGGTTTTATCACGATGTTTTCCTTCACCGTTAAAACAAGTGATAATTCATTGTGAATACACACATAACTTCGAAAAGTCAGAGGTGTGTGCCTGGGGTTTGAACCTGTGACCGTTGAAATTCTCGGACGTATATATGGGTTGATAATTTTGCGTATACATATAATTTTGCGTTGTGTTATCAATGAGCCTCTTTATTGTACTGTAATTCAGAATACTGACATAAGCAATGCTATTTAGACGGCGCTGCTATTAACCGTCAATTTGCTGTACTTGTATAAAAGATTATTGACTCTCGAATCCAAAACATATGAGTCCTTTTATAACACTGTTATTTTACGAATAGAACCCGGAGATGTTAAGCCCTACGATCCAGCGATCAGTATCTAGTAAAATAATGTTCGCTTTCTATGTCATGGATCGGTCATTCATTGATTGATTCATGAATCATTTCTATCACAATGTCCATACCTTTACCTAAATAGATGAGTCAAATAGTATGTAATTAGCGTGTTAGAAATAAAACAAATCAATTATAACGTATTCATATTTATTTAAAAAACCTTACAAAATGTTTTCAGGTCGACAACATTTAATTCACTTAATATTTAAATAAGTACATAATACGTCATGTACACGCGATATTTGAAGAAAATGTATTCGTATTACTGCTATTAAAAATACAAGAAGCTAGTCAGTACAAAATTCCAAAACAAATTCATTATTTTTTAAAATTTATAGCAGGAAATTAGATCCACCAAATTTATTTCAAACTCCCAAAAAAATAATTAACCTATTTGTTTATTTTTTAAATTTGGAAAACGTAAAAAGAACAAATATTTTAAACGAATGAGAGTGAGATAAAATTTAATTGAAATAAAACAAAAGTGTAAAACAATTGATACAAAAAAATATTTAATAAAAGGAAATTTATCTAATAATGATTGAAATAAAATTATTTACTACTATGACTAGATTTTTATAGCACAACACTTTATTAACACAAAGAAATAATCTCTGACGGTTTTGTATCTGTCCAATGCTGTATAGATCCCATCTTTTTTTTATATATAATATTGATATAATATAAACAAAAAACATTATAACATATTTCAAAATAAAAATAATTATTTAGTTACATTCCGATACCGCTTGCTCACTTTATAGTAGACAGCATAAATTACTTTAAATTTATCTACTGAAATTATGAATTATATTTTAAAACTGAGCTTTAAATGCTGTTGTTTGTTGTTTTTATCAATGAATCAAAACTTTGACTCTTTAAAAGTTCATTGGTATCTTTAAATGCTTTAATTAAACTTCACTTGAAGTTGAAGTGACAAAGATTGCTTTATTTACGAAGTTCTTTTATGATAAACATTTTGAAACGGTTTTAGCTTTATAATAATATTACAGCGCTGCTAATTGCAAATATACACTGTTTTCTAGATATATCATCACTCAAAAGATTAACGGTGAACTAATTATAATTGTTGAAATAAATAACATAAGAGTGTTTCAAAAGGCAAATATTTTGCAAACAAAAACACTAATATTCAAAAAAAAAAGACAAAAATAGTTTTGTGAATTTTAGAGCATATATTATATTTAGAATAAAGCATCAATAACATAAATAAAATTGTATTACACCAAATATCTGTCTGTATTCAATAACAACATGTTTTTTCTGTAGATATAAGACTTTGAACAACTTCTCAAAAATGGGTTAAGACACTAAAGCGTTTTAACATTAAGATTAATATTCATAAATTGAACTATTTATTTATATGTATATACGAGAAAATATATGAGAAAATGGCAAGTTTTAATAATGTCTAATACAGCAATGTATGAAAATACAAGCCGGGGATGTAACGCGACGACAAAATCAAAAGCACTATTTAGTACAAACTAAATAGTCAACATTTATTAAAAAGCTTCAATAATATAATCATTGGTAATGAAATTGTTAGTGACAATAATAGCATGATTCTGTAGGAAAATTTTTAAAAATATTATATTTGTATATGGTTACATTGGTATCACAGAAGCTATAATAATGTCTTGGGATATTTTTCGAGACCATGAAGTACACACAACACAACAAATATTTGGACCAAAAAGCTTAGGCACAAAACGGTACAAGCTTTTCTACATCATTATATTTTAGTACGACTAATTTTGAATATTATTTACAGTGGCATCTAAACACCGTACCTTGTTTCTCGTCCTGGAACACAGAAGTTGGCTCACGTTGCAATCAATTTTGACGAGTCAGACGGAATTTTGTTTTGACAAAAACATCAAATGTGTGTTTCTAACATCAGTATCGAAAATTCATTATTCTAGGTTGACGTAAAAATTTTGATAAAATATTTTAGCTTGTGTGTGATTTTAGAAATAAATTAACGCGAACAAATTATTCGCTTCGTTAATATTTCCAGTGGCGGTACTTCCATAGAAGCCAAAAAGACAAGCTTGCCTTATAAAATTTCGAATATTAATCTTTAAGCTTTAAATTTTTTTTTAACGAAAGCAACTTGACATGTATAATGATCCTGATCCCACAATAAACAATTCTAAACTAAACATTACTCAATTAACGTGGAACGCTTTTGGGCTTCTATGGACGGACCGCCACTAAATGTCTCGTGTTTGCCTAAGAAGCGCTCTTTTTAATATAGTCGTGTTACACCCAGCTTCAGCGAGTTTCACAATGCCGATAATCGGCGGAATAAGCCGACCATTGGGAAATCATCGGATCAATCGATCGGTACTCCATCTGTCTTTAAGTGATAAGAATTGTTGACAATGATTGAGTGCCTTTACCCATTCGAACCGAACTCCCCTAGTGTTTCCTCTTACGAAATTGCGTTTTTCGTATACTTCTCGCTGATGTTATATAGTGTTGAATTTTGTAGAAAACAAAATTAGACTTTGAGATACGTTTGCATAAGGTTTGAAATTCGATAAATAGATGGAAATAAATAATTTAGAAAAAGTGCATTTATTGAATTAATGGTGTGTATATACAAACATATCGTTACATTTTAATAAAAAAAAAGATTTTAGAAAAATTAAGCGTTTCAAAACTCAAAAGTTGAATGCAAGTTAAAATGATTCATACATCACTTCGTTTTATTTACAAAAGAGATTTATAAAAGGACTTAAAGTCCATCGCATTGGTTCAGTTATGGCGTTCATATGTCTTAACCTGGAAAAGGTAAAAATATAATGATTTTAATAGGCACAGAAATTATGGCATAAATGGACCTATTTAATACCCCCAAGTAGTGCTATCGAAATAAATTTATTATTCTTTTCTGACAAATATTTATGCCAACCAAAAACTTCTGTTTCGATATGGAGTTTATGAGCCGAAAATTCTATTGTAACTTTTGATTCCCGCCCACTCACAAACCAGGGCATTTTGGTGTTGAATCACATCTTTATGCGTGACGTGGAGTGATAAAGATCTCCAATTTTTTTTTATAAAAAAATAAAATAAGTAAGCAATGTTGTGCACCATCTTTGAAGTTTTTATTGTTATTGACTCCAAAGCTCTTTGAACCATTTGGCACTTTGACAGATCAGTTTATTTGCTTGTAATTCGGCAAAATTTCAGTTTTGGAATTGACATGGATAAACCTTTAGGCTAACACACTGGTATTACTGCTTTGACATTTTATTCAATAATCATCATCATCATCATCCGCCCATATAAGTCCCACTGCTGGGCACGGGCCTCCTCTACCATGGAGAGGGTTTAGGCCTTAGTCTACCACGCTGGCCTAGTGCGGGTTGGTGGACTACACACCTAAGAAATTCCTAAGAACTTTTAGGTGTGCAGGTTTCATCACGATGTTGTATAAGTGATAATTCATTGTGAATACACACATGACTTCGAAAAGTCAGAAGTATGTGCCTGGGGTTTGAATCCACGACCACCGAGATTCTCGACCGCGCACCTAAACCTTGAGGCCATCACTACTTTTATTCAATACTATTAATTAATTATCGTCATCTACCAACACCATTTACCTTAGAAAACTTGGACTCTGTGATTTTCTCGGTCACAGACTATGATGTTGCCACCAGACATGACAGCGATGCCCTCAAGCCCCTTGAACTCGCCGTCTCCAGAGCCCCAAGAGCCGAACGCTCTGAGGAAGGTGCCGTCAGGATGGAAGATCTGGATCCTGTTGTTCCCTGAATCAGCTACCACGATGTAGCCTTGGTCGTCTACTGCTACACCCCTGGATATGGAAGAGTGATATGGAGTTACCGAGGCACTGGCAATTGGGTATTAGAGAGAGAAATTATTACAATTAACTCCTACTAGTCGACATACTTATGCTGGCCTGTTTTACTGAATAAATACATAGGCCGATTCCAAACGTGGCACACATGGGTATAAAAGTTTTTACTTCCTCCGCTTTGTGTTTTTGGATGATTTCAGATTAGAAATTAAATGTTGCTTTGTTAAGGCACACTTTACAGCGTTTAGAAATAAAGGTTTTATTTTTATAGAAATATTATCGCTCATATTTTCCGACATTTTGGCATTTATCATCTGAATATTGTTTACAGCACCCATATTGATTTATATTTAACCGTGTAATATTATTACGAAGGCATTGAAAAATTGGTCAAGGCTGTTCGCCTCGAATTCCGAGTAACGTATTTTAATTTGCACTGATTTTTCAAATGGCTCATTTTGCATAGTGACTGTCTTCAAACGATTAGATCTATCTCTCACTACTTGACACAATGAAGCCAGCATATTAGCTTATCTGTAATAGATTTGTTTACGTTTATATAAAAATAAAACGTAATTCAATTTATAGGTACTGTTAGTTTATACTTTTTATATTCTCAACGCTGTACTCTGGTCTAAAACAGTTTCGTTGTAATATCCACTTAAAATCCAAGATTAACTCTCTTAAGTTCACTTATAAATAAAATTTCATCTTATATCCGATAAAGTAAACACGGCTCGGCTCGGAATATACGCGCGGAGTAAATATTTCGCAACAACTTCTGACTTTAATCGGCCGTAACGTGAAATTAGAAGAGCGGCCGACCACATTTTATGGACCTATTGAGGCCAGAAGGCAAGATTTGGCCCGTAACTGCGCCGCAGTAGGAAGAAAGTTCAGGAGTTATAGCATTACTTCTAGTGTTGATCAACTGTTTGCATTCAGCGGTCGAGATAACGTTCGATGACATATTTTTCCTATGAAATACGTTTGAGTTTGAGCAAATGAAATTTGTCAATTTGACTAAGAAGTCCTGTTTTATTAAATTGTCCAATAACTGCCTTACAGTGGAAACCACATCAAAATCTACAAAGTAGTTAAATAGACAGCCACTTTGATTTATACTACTTAACCATAGAAATTTCTTCAAGAGAATTGTCAAGCATGTTCATGGATGCTTAAGAATTTATTCTTTACCTATTTAATCTATTTTTATTTTTCAAGAATACAGTACATCATGTCGAAATATTACCACATACATACATACATAACCTCACACCTATAATCCCCGAAGGGGTAGGCAGAGGTGCATTTCTGCACCCACATTTCGCCAAGTATTTATCAGGCCCACGTAATAGGGGGCGAGCCTATTGCCGTTTTTCGGGCACAATTCCAGACTCCGCCCGACCCGGGAATCGAACCCAGGACCTCTAGATCGCACGGCACATACTTGTACCGCGAGACCAATATTTACCAATTGCTAAATATTCCATACCTATCAATTTTGTCCTCAATACCTGTATCTTATAGCCACCAATTGATATTACTGAAAAATCATGCTAAATATCCTCTCACTTCTCATAACCACGTACTTCTCGTATCAAAGGCCTTACCTCGGGAACTTAAACTGTCCATCCTCGGATCCCTCTTCTCCAAACGAGGAGAGCACTCGTCCATTGACGTCGAAGACCTGGATCCTGTGGTTGTTGGAGTCAGACACCAAGACTCTGTTGGTGCTGGACACCGCGATGTAGTGGGGGTGTTCCAACTGGCCCAGCTTCGAGCCAAATGAGCCAAATTTTCCCACAAACGTCCCGTCGGATTGGAATACCTGATTTAAGGAAGTAGTAATAGTAGGTAGTTAGAAGTAATATTGACGGCTATTAATTTCATACTTGTAAGCCACTGCCTTATTGGACCCGCGTCATAAGTTTGTGGCGTGTGATCGAGAGGTCCTGGATTTGAAACCTGGGTCTGGCAAAGTATTATTGCATTTTCCCATATGGAAACTTTCAGACATTTATAAAATTTCTAAGGTTTTAGTTGGTTTATTTTAACTTGCTTGACATAATAAGTCCTTCGATTTATAAAATATTGCGAAATAATTCTTAAACCATTCATACCTGTACTCTATGGTTTTCCTTGTCACAGACGTATATGAATCCAAGAGCGTCTGTGGTGATGCCCCAAGGATAGTTGAACTTGCCGTCTCCAGTGCCTTGGCTGCCGAAGGCTCTGAGGAAGCGGCCTTGAGGATCGAACACCTGTAGGGAAAAGAACAAGCAAATTAAGATTAGAAATGGCGAGTACGTTCTTCAAAATAAAGTTTTTTTTTTTGACGAAACGACTACTTTTATGATAGTCAATTAACCGCAGTTTGTAAAAAGAGATGTATTGAGTTCAATACTTGTGCTAAGAAAAATGTTTCAGCGTAACAAATATTTGCTCTGGACCCAGATCCAATTCATCTATTGTCTAAGTTTCTGCCATACAAAGCAATATTTGTGCCTTTCGGGTTAGAACTTTAGAACTATGTGCGGATTTATTGGATGAATTGTAGGTAGACGTAGTTTTTTTTTTGAAGGCAAGATCTAATAAATAATTCGATATATCGTCATCATCGCCCATCTACGTCCAACCGCTGGACACTGAGAAGCCTTAGACCATAATAGATAAAGTATATGTAGATGAAGGGGAAGTAAAAAAAATATATTAAATATTTTAAGTCCATGCCAAGTAACGGAGTTCGCCAAATTATAATCCCTTGCCACCGATCGACATTGCTATTCAAATCAATTATTTACTGAGTTTTCAGAACACATACGCCAGCATAACTTGAGCTCTCCCCACGTCAGAAACGCAAAAAAACATTTGAACGCCTTCCCAACTAACAACATTACGCGAGAGATATGACATTGTGGGTAAATACTGACCATCTCTGGGGAAGCGACTATTTCCGTTGGCTGACCAACGCCTTTAACCATGACTGACTGTAATGAATTACGCCGAAGACAAATAGCCAAGTAGAATACAAATTTTGCCACTCCGGGGAAATACGGGACAGCTTGGATGCTACTGCCTTTGGATGGTTTATTTAAACAATGAAGAGGTGTGTTTTTAGTCTGGACATAAAGGTTACGTGACTGCATTATGTTGCTGTATCATTTGTTTTTTTTCTTTGAACTTTAAATGTGAAAATAACATGAATCGTACATACTGCAAACTGCACTTCAAATTATCAGTCAACGAAGCGAATACATTAGTAACATAATGTTTGTAAAGTCAGAAGTTTAGTAGGGGTTAATGTACAAAAGAACGAAGAAAAAATGTAGTACGAAGTACGTGGTTATCAAAAATGAGAAGAGGATATTAAGCATGATTTTTTAAGTAAAATGAGTTGGTAGCTATATGATACAGATATTGTGGACATATTTTGATAGGTCTGGAATATTTAGTAATATGGAGTACGAAGAGGTACAAAAATGCAACAAAACCCGAGGTAAAACAATTTGTCTCGGTCGTAGTCCTAGTTTAGGAATCTTTAGTCTTAGTACACCTGCTACAATCTTGTTTTTCATACAAAATTGTTCTTGGTGATAGCGTGTATCGTTTACAATTCCCAACATGACCTATCCAGTACATTAAAATTCCACGACGAACGAGTTCAAGCTTACAGCCAAGGACAAAATCTTTCCGAGATCAATAACAAACTTAATTTAGCTGAACAATGCAGCTCGAAGGTCAGGTCTTCCAAGACCTACAGCTAAATTAATGTTTTCAAAGGATTAGAAGACAATTGAGATCTATTTTTGGTCGACTTTTCTATTATAATTTGGGATTCATGTTTGGTTACCCATCATCCCATTTTTTTAGATTCAATGTTTAGGCATGTTGTTTGTTTATCAGCTGAATGTATATTTTGCCTTTTTTTATACACAAATAATCCATTACAGCATTACATCATCAGCCCATATACGTCCCACCACTGGGCCTCCTCTTCAACTGAGAGGGTTTAGGCCTTAGTCCACCACGCTGGCTTAGTGCAGATTGGCACTAATAGGCTAAATTTACTAAGTTAAAATTACTGTATAATTTTAGTAAAATAAACCTCGATTACAAAAACACAGTCATCAGGAAAGATATTTCAAAATATTAGATTTTTCGGTGGGTACGAAAAAATATGATTTTATTCAGACTTCTTGACAACTTTCCCTCACGTAATATCCGACCAATCAGTGTAACCGAATTTGACCCTCTTTATAATTCTTGTGACGTCACATTGCCTTTTCCCTGAGGGTTTGTCATAAACTTCTTTCCTTTGCCTTGAATAAATGCGATACAAAATTAGACGCACTCTTGAGAATGAAGAGTAGTGTTCCTGATGGTAATTTTGAAACATTACCGCTTTATAGGTATAATAACGTATAAGCTTCTATATATTGAACACAGACCTAGAAGACTCATCACCAACATCGGCGTTAAATGATTTATTGGTCAACATTAGTATCCTAACATTTCATCGCAAGTCGCTCACACAAATAGGTCAACTTATTTTAAGTCTATAAACGCATGTCATAACTGCCTCATGGTCAAGCGTCCTTAGTTCAATTCCAGGGTCGGGCAATGTTATTGAGTTTTTCTATAAGAAATTTTTCAGTACCAGCATGTAATGTACCCGAAAAACGACAGTAGGCTCACCCCTTATTACATGGGACTGATACATACCTGGCAAAATATGGGTGCAGGAATGCACCTCCGCCTATCCCTTCGGGGAATACAGGCGTTAGGTTATGTATGTGTATGTAAACGCATATCAAATAGCCACCACTGCAGGGAACGCCTGCTTCTACGTCACATGCGACAAAGTTCATATCTCCAACTATTTAATTTAAGAGTTTCCACGTGCAAGTCTGATATAAAACGTCATACGATAAGGTCTCAGCATTAAGGCCGGAGAGCAAGTAATAAATTGCGTTGCTGTTTTTAACATCTATGGACCACGTCCAACATAGGACTTAGCTTGCATTACGCTTTTGTTTTTCATCAGTTAGTATATTTTTGTTGTAGAAATTTTGTGCAGATATAAAACCTTATGTACTTGTACTGTACCACATAAGGTTTTATCATCAGCCCATATACGTCCCACTGCTGGGCACGTGCCTCCTCTACAACTGAGAGGATTCTTAGTCCACCAGGCTGGCCGAGTGCAGGTTGGCGGACTATACACCTAAGAGATTCCTAAGAACTTTTAGGTGTGCAGGTTTCATCACGATGTTTTCCTTCACTGTTAAAGTACGTGATAATTCATTGCGAATCATAACTTAGAAAAGTCAGAGGTGTGTGCCTGGGGCTTGAACCCGCGACCGTCGAGATTCTCGACCGCGTGCCTTAACCTCGAGGCCATCACGACATAAATATCCAATTAAATTTTTTTCCGGGTAGTTATGAGAGTGTCACTAGCTATTGAAACATCGAGGTACTTTTCAGTTTAACAAATACGAGTTCCTGAATAATATATTTGTAGATTAGCCTCGGTAAGGGGATCGACCCTGCTCCATCGAAGCTTATTTCTCGGTTTAGTTATTTACCAACTTTATATACTATTTTCGCGTAGAATAGTTTCTGCATATCCAATTTATATGAGGAGAACTTGTTATATACGCCCATATGAATAAAAATGGCCAAGTAAACATGTTTAAATGTAGGCAAAAAAAAACTGGCTTGAGGTAAACAACTTGTGATGAGTAAGCAAGAATCTTGCATATTGTTCCCGTCTACAAAATATGGTTATGTACTCAATATATGTGCCATAGCTATGTTTATATCTAGATGGGAGCTAAAAGTAGTTTCAGACTAGTGTTATCATGGGGAGATATTGAAAATTCTGGGGCTCTTCGGTTCTTGAGTCTGAAAATCCTCCTACTTTGAGTTTTCTATTCGAGATGCTTATCTGATCATAAATGAATAATTCCTTAGAATGTACGGCGGCAAACAATAGCCCTATAATTAAAATCTTTATGTGTAACATAAAGTAAGGAGTATACCTAAGTAGTAGTTAAAACTGGGTTGAGGATGTTATCTGACTATCTTTGTGACCGAGGTAAGATACGTAATAAAGTTTTAAAATATATTAGGCTGAATTTGACTGTAAATTGTAACATCATACATGCAATGCATGATAGTTTATTCAGTTTCGCTGCCATGATGTAAGCGATGCTCTACACACATTTTGAAAAAACTATAAAATCTATAGATGTTATAACTGCCTCGTGGTCTCGCGGCACAAGTATGTGCCGTGCGATCTAGAGGTCTTGGGTTCGATTCCCGGGTCGGGCAAAGTGTTATTGGGTTTTTCCATTAGGAAATTCTCATTAGCAGCACGGAGTCTGGAAATGTACCCGAAAAACGGCAATAGGCTCCCCTATTACGTGGGACTGATAGGTACTTACTTGGCGAAATTTGGGTGCAGAAATGCACCTCTGCCTAACCCTTCGTGGAATACAGGCGGGAGGTTATGTATGTTATGATTATGGAGTATTTACCTGTATACGATGGTTGTATCTGTCTGCTATGATGTATTGTCCAATGCGGTTGACAGCAACTCCGGCGAGGCAGTCAAATTCGCCTTCGCTACTTCCGTACTGTCCAAACTCTTTCACGAATATGCCGTTGGAATCGAACACCTGGGGGCAAATAAAAATATGAATGCGTATAGTCAGCAGTCAAACATATTCTTGATACAGCACTTAGATATAAAGTTGCGGGAATCGGAATCTTCGAGAGACTTTATGGTCTCACAAACTCCATAAACTTGGTGGATTCAAACTAAAAACTTTATTTCTGTGCATTTCGAACTTGCAGCCTGTAACTTAATTTCTTATATTTTAGAACTCAAAGCTGACTGGACAAAATGTGACTACATGTATAGTCCGGACTGTGTTTAAAAATAGTTTAAAATACGACAATAATTAAAAATAATTAAAAAAAAATGTAAAATTGACGATTCAAAAGAACTTTGCAAAAGTCTATTTGAATAAAGATAATTTGTCTTTAATTTTGTGATTGAAATGGAATTAAGGACGTAACTTGCCTCAATAGGATTCAATTGTAATCTTTGTACTATTGTTTTGTCATGATAATCACTATGTAGATAGTAAGCTCCGTTTGGATACAACGATTTCTTTCTTTGTATGTAATATGCCATTAAATTCCCATCACCTTTTACATAATCTTTAGTTTACCGTAACTACTCCTCCACTAAAGATCACAGCGCAGCGTGATGGTGGTAGTTTATAGTCTGTACATTAAATTAAATAATGAACTAAAACAAGCAAAATATTTTTCTGATCCGAAATATAGTTCCTAAGGTCCTAGAGATCAAACTGAAAATAAAATTGACCTTTCAGCTTAAAGGTTATATTTAATACGATTTCATACAAAATTTAAAATGAACTGAAAATTACATTAAAAAGTCCAATTAAAAGAAGCATAAATATTGGATTGCAAAATGTATAAAACTTCTATAATTAAATGCAAATCATGCCCAATCACGTGCAAATCGCAGAGTTTAATTAATGTAGTGGCATTCGTGTGTTGCAGTCTGGAGATCATAAATCCCTGTGAGCTAAATAGAAATGATGGCATGGAACTCAATATTGCGCGGTGCGGTACAGTTTTGGCACGAGGTCAAAGCAAAAATGCCAAGCATTTGTGTTCGAATGTAAACATTGATTACGGACGTTTTGTCCCGTCGTGGGCATCTTTAATAACAGCAATGACGAGAAGGTTTCTACAAAAAAAATGTTTTGATAAATTTTCTGAATTATTCTTTAACAGTCAAATAAACAACAAGGTTAAAAAGTATGTGAAGAAATAATTTTCTGTAATATTTTGTCTTCAGTTGCCAATTACCGTCATGCTTTGGAGTATGTCTTGTTTTATTTTAGACCGTGATGCACATGCTTTCGAGCGAATGAATTTAATCCAAATAATAGTAAATAATAAACTTTTTAAAATAATAAACTTTTCGGTGTCACAAACACCCAACCCCGAAACAAATATTTGTGGATCACACAAACATTTGTCCCGGTGCGGGGATCGAACCCGCGGCCTCTCGTTTTATTAACTGGTGGCTAGCCAACTGCGCCACGGGGCTGTTAAATGTACATGAAATTGTACCTGAACTCTGTGGTTAGAAGAATCAGCCACGACCATTGTGTTGTCGGGACCTACAGCGATGCCACGAGGCCATGTAAAGCAACCGGGTTCGCTCCCCCGACTCCCCACGCTGAATTGTAAACGGCGTTTCTGCAGATATTGGCTCCTAGGGGAGGAACCTGCTGCTGCGAAACCTGGTACACAAAAAATAACATTAGTCTATGGTAAAAACTGTATGGCAGTCGGAAACACTGAAGCGCCACCCCTATATACACGCCACTCGTTTCTCTAACCTGCTACCGCTGCTGTAGCCGCCGTAGGGGAGATGGGGGAGCCTGCCGCGTTTTTTGAATCGTCATCAGAACTGGCAAGCTCGTTAGCCGAGCGCAAAGGCAGCCCGAGAGACAGGCGACGTGACGTGCTTGTTGAAGTGCCGCCCGTGTCCCTATCTTTGCCTCGAGAACCATATTTATTCTTCAAATATCTTGCCCAAGAACTCAACGCTGCTCCGTCTTTCTCACCGGCAGGTGGACGCTCGGGTGAGTTTTCGCGAGATTTAAGCGCGTGCGATGACCGGCTTCGAGCCAACTCTGAACCTCCAGTGCCGGAGCCGTATCGAGCCGCTAAGTACGCCGACGGAGATGCCGTGGTTGGGGACACCGGTTCGTCCTGATCGTCATCGTCTCCGACGCCAAAGCCTGTATGGCTGCTTTTACTTCTGGCAAGACGATTGCGTCGCTCTTTCAGGGCGAGGTATCTCGATCTGGCTGTTGGATATTTAGATTCATCGTCTATCGATGAGTTGGCTTCTTCTTCCCTTGGTTTGCTGCCGTAACGATTGCTATAAGAAGAGCCTGCGCTATATCTTGGCGCGGGTTCTTCTTCGGTCTGAGATGTTTGTCTAGTGCGGTATCGCGTCGGGGCAGGCGTTTCTTTGGTTTTATTATCGTGAGCGTCGTTTCGAGCATTGGTGCTGCGTGCAAGCAGTGGCCCGATGTCACTGCGGGCCATCGCCTGGCTCTCGGGCTTTCTTTGAGGCGGTGCAGGCTCCTCTTCACTCTCCTCGGACGAATCGGTTTCTTCCTCAGAGCTCGTTTCGGAGTCTTCGTGTGCCGGCTCGGCGGGCGCCGGGGCAGGCGTTGGTCTCTGTGAGCCGATGAATCGGCTCTGAACCCGTTGCGCGCCTCCGGCTGTGCCATTTGTCGTTACCGGTGCTGTTCTCTCGTTGCCTGTGGACAATAATCGAGGATTTGGTGGCTTTGCATCACTGCTGTATTTGGCTTTCAACTCTGCGATGGTAAGGATCGCACCTGTGTGCTTTACCGCCGAGCCGGAACTTTCTGTCGATGCGCTAGATTCTGTGCTTGGCGCACGAGCTGCCGGCCGGTGGGGCGTCGGCGTGTCTGTAGCCGAAGGCCTTCTACCAGTCACAGTTGGCTTCTGTGCAGGTGCAGATGCCTTTCGCTGTGTACGCTGCAGAGATCCAACAGATTCATCGGATTCACCGTCACTGGACGCCTGAGAAATACATTGAAATTCGATATGGACACCAAACCAGGAGTATATATTTGTTGTGTTGTGTGTATGTAAATATGTTAACGTGGAGTGTATTATATGGAATGCCGTTAGTTGACGCATATTTTCTTGTTAGTACCGATGATTTTCCTAAATTCTACGTTGTACTGCTGCATAATTTCATTCTCTTTCTTCTTCCCAACTCACCTCCCGGGCTGGTGTGGGTGGTTTACGTGTAATTGAGCTTCGCTCTTCTTCTGCGGCACGTGGCGCAGGGCGATCCGGCTCCTGCGAAGATGCAGCGCCTTTGTTTTGTCTTTTTAGTCGACTAATTTCATCATCTTCGCTCTGCTGCCTTTGAGCTGGAGGAGGACGACGTACTTGAGGCGCTGGTGTCACCGGCTTAGGTGGTGGGGGCGGTTCTTTCTTTTCTTTTTTCTTTCCACTGTCAACGTCCATAATTCTTTGCATTACCCGTGGACAGTCGCTCAGTCTGAATATACCACTCAAGGGACCTCGAGTGGCATCCTCCGTGTCAGTGACTTTTTCTTTTTCCTTTTGCTGTTGTTCTGCTTTGACTGAACGGCTACTTTGTTCTGTATCAGAGTCATTATCTTGTTGGTGACTCCTGACAAAACGAGAACGGAATCTGCGGGATGGTCTGTGTTCCGATTCATAGCCGCTATAGTCTTCCGTCGCACCATAGTCTCTTGTATGCCTTTCTGGAGGTGGCGGTCGACGTTCACCGAATTTGCGTCCTCCTAATATTGGTTCATCATTCTCATAATAGCCTTTAGCCTCTTCTTGCTGACGGAATTGTGTTGCCAAGCGATGATCACTCTTTGACCTTGTCAATCCCTGACTTGGCTGGTGACTTCCGGCATAAGCGTTCGGTTGAGTAATGTTAAGTTCACCATAACTGGCAACATGCATGACAAGTTGATTGGGATCGTGTGTCATGATAAACCGTACTCTACGATTATAGTCTCCTGCTTCGTAATCGAAGTTTCGCAAGAACTCCACCGTCTTGAGGAATATTTCCTTGGTGTCCATAAGCTCCGTGTCCTCCCACTCAGTGTCATCATTCATATATTTATCAGCGAGGTCACAGTTGCTTTGTATATTACTTAATTCTAACTCTAGATTATCTTTAAGATGTGTGAGGTTTCGGAGTTCTGTTGCTAGATACCGATCAACTTCATTGCGTAAGAAGTCGGTTCTATCTTTGAGAGCCTTCGATAATCTCTTGTGAATCTCATCTATCTCGCCAGCTACAGCTCCGCAATTAGTTTGAAGGTTTGTTGTGTTTCTTTCAACTACACCTAGAATATCTTGGATTCTGTTCATGCCTCGACGTACTTGATTATTGATTCTTGCTATTTCTCTACGGAGTACCTCCATGTGTGCCGCTTTGCAGTCTTCGCAGACTTTTTTGTCGCAATGCGCGCATGGTGCACAATATGCTTTCTCGGAGCATACATTACATCTCTCCATTACCTGCCCAGCCGTGGGATCTGGCAGTTCCCCGGCAATTTGGGCGTGCAACTCCAGAAATCTTTGGAGAGTTACATTTGTTGGGAATCCTTGGACACCCTGGTAAGGGATCCGATGCTCCGCTCGGCATTCTGGACATTTGACCTGTAAGAAATAATATTGTTATTTTTTTTACTAAAACATATATAACGCTGAAATTATTTTATCTTCTGTGCGCTCACTCAAGCTACTATTAACTTATGATACGGTTGTCATTCCATTTCGTATGAGTAATGGCTGTCGTCAGATTTTTAAAGCACTTATACTATTTCTTATTAGATTAATGAACGTTGGTGGTTGCCAATAACAGACGCATTTTGTTATTCGAAACATAGATTGTCTAAAGACTAATTCTGTAAAATATTTCTCAATGAAATATTTCTTAAAATCATTTATAACATACAAAATTTATCAAAAATTTATTAATTTTCGATGGAGAGATAGTAGGATCCTGAATTAAAAAGGCGGAACTGGCTCTTCTGGATTGCATACAGGCCTATATAATATATCAATTCGTTAAATAAAAGCATAATCACGAATTAAACCACGCAGCAATTAGCATATGATCTGATTCCATTTTAAACAATTCGCCGTAGTATTTAAAAAAAAAAGTGTGTGTGTGTACTTATGTACATGCGTTAGAAGTTATACTTCATACATAAATATAAATTTCCTCAATAATATAATAATATATTATAAAATAATATTTTAATAACTTCATGGTGTCGGTTTTTCATGACAGTGTGCGCGCGCATCGTAATAACTTCAAAACTTCAATAAGTTTTTTACTTAATATTAAAATTAGGATGAACGAAATTCCCGATGAACGTGAGCAGAATTTTAAATTATTTTTTACTGTCACTATTCTACATTCTTAAAATTTAAAACAAACTTTTTCTGAATAACTTTTTGGTGTCGGTGTGCGCGCGCATCGTAAAAAATCACTCTCATCATTTTTCCCTAACGCGCCAAAAGAAGTATAACTTCAAAAAACTTGCTTTTTACTTTAAAATTTGTAATTGTTTTCGATAGATAAAGCTTCAAGATAAAATTTATTATTTTAATATAAATTAGCAAGTATATATTTAGGCATTATCCATCTCTTTAAACACAATTTCTCGACTCAATTCAGCATTCTCTCAGATAACTTAGCCTTACTTAGTATGAAGCCTTTAAGAAAATGGTTTCAGTATTAAAGTAGTATCGCTTTTCAAGCTATGCCAAAGTGGGCTATAGTTTCCTTTTTACGACCGTTTTTTTATTCAGTTTTCATGCATTTATTATAAAAAATTATATAATTAATATACAAAGATGTGTAGATAAATAACAATTAGTATCGATCATTGAATTCAGACTGTATACATAGGCGCAAATCATTCTGATCACACATAACATACAAGTCAAGAACCTTTAAATGCGAAGCAAATTTTTTCGTTTAATCGTTTAAAATTATATAAACAACCAAACTTTGAGTCTTAGTTTGTGCAAGCACTGTCCGTAATGTCTCTAAATGTTGACGACAAATCGATGGTACAAAAAACTTTTAGGGAACAATGTTTTAAAAAAAACTTGACCTTACCTGTCGCCTGACGTAGTCGACAAGGCCGTCCATGCACGGTTCCATGCAGAAACTGTGCTGACATGGCAACAGCTTTGGGTTCCTGTACCGGTCGAGGCATACGCAGCAAGTTAGCAACGATTCGAACTGCTCCATTTTTGCTATGCTCCCCTTTTACGTATCTGTGAAGGAATTTATCCGTTAGAGCTATGAAGAATGTAAAATGTGCGGGATAATAAAATATTTATTGAGCTTAAAGTAACGTTCTATGGAACTAAATATTTAATTGAAAATTCCAAGAAAAAATGAAATCCATAAAATGTAAACACAAAATATGTAAACACATAAAAGTGACATTCGCATTTCAAACACATATTGTCTAGTCAAAAACGAATTCAACGCAAACAATGATTAGCAGTTAGTTAAACTCAGTTATAGTTTATAGTTATATATAGTTTAGTTACTCAGGTAACAGCATAAAGAATACACAGCCTGAGTAAGAGTTTTTTTTTTTAATATGCATTTATACTAAGTTTCCTACATTTAAATATCTTCATTATTACTTCGACGATTATGCTGGCTTGAAATCCATACGACAATTAAATAACTTTACAACTCCAACGAGAATAAGCACTCTTGCGGGCGTATTTAAAGGATTCTGGGTTTTCTATTAGTGCGGCAAATTAACCGCTTTGGCAACTTATGGTAAGTGCAGTTTTCTCCAAATAGAATATTAGAGAGAAACTCTTTCAAGAAGTATATATTTAGTATGCTATACATTATATACATATTTATTTATATATATAGCATATATATATTTACATATGTATTTAAGTATAGGAATATGTATATTAATATAAATTTATTTGTATGTTTTATACTTATTTAAAAATCTAATTATTATTATTTTCACTATTATTTTGCTACACACTTTATGCTACCCCTATTTATTTTTCCTGTTCTATTATCCATCCAAAGGTTGTCTGGAAGATATTGCCTAGAGCGATAAGACCGCCTCTTGTTTTTGTTATTTTTTATATTTTTGTTCAAGCAAGAAAGTGTAAATAAATAAATTAATAAATACTCGTATAGGCTTATCTCCAAACCCTAAAACATTGCATGGGTAAGAAATGAGCAATGTATCCTTCTCGGTCACAAACATTTTAGAATATTTTGTAATATAATTCTATACATCAAATCGTCGTTGCAGTGATGGCCTCGAGGTTTAGGCGCGCGGTCGAGAATTTCGGCGGTCGCAGGTTCACACCCCAGGCACACACCTCTGACTTTTCGAAGTTATGTGTGTATTCTCAATGAATTATCACTTGCTTTAACGGTGAAGGAAAACATCGTGATAAAACCTGCACACCTAAAAGTTCTTAGGAATTTCTTAAGTGTGTAGTCCGCCAACCCGCACTAGGCCAGCGTGGTGGACTAAGGCCTAAACCCTCTCAGTTGTAGAGGACGCCCGTGCCCAGCACTGGGACGTATTTGGGCTGATGATGATGATGATGATGACATCAAATCGTTGTTTGGCGTAAAAAGCCCAACAATTAAGACTTCTGTTGCCTCTCCTACATAGGTTTATATGAATCTTAAGTTTATATGGCAATCAGTGACTGCTTCGTGGTCTCGGGCCATAATAACCAAGCTATCAAGAGATCCTAGTTTCGGCTTTCAAGTTGAGCAAAATATATATTTTTCACTTGAATATTCTCAGTAGCAGGACGGGCTATGGAATTGTTGAAAACCGGCAATAAACTCGCCAATTGTTTAGTGGGATGAAAATAATTGGGGAAATTTGGGTGCAGAAATGCACCTCTTCCTACCTTCCTATAAAGAGTCAGTCACTCACGTAATAATATACATGTATCCACGCCTTGTTAGTCTTAATTAATTCAGTGAATGGTTGCTGATTTATTAATAATGAATTGCGTCAAATGATTCTGTTTTCAACAATCGTATAAATTAAATAAATAATGTTTAAATGGACGTGGTTCGTTAATTGGTTAATTTGACGATCAGTTCACGCGACGCCATTATTGAATTAAAAAGGATTAACATGATAGCCGATTAAGTGGAAAATAATTCATGGATTCTTTGTTGTCGGTTGTTATAAATAATTGAATAAAATTTCCTAATATAATAGAAACTACAGTATCATTACAGATGGTGAAGGATCATTATTTATATGTATCTGAATCTTTGATAATATTGAGAAGATCTTAAATAAATACATCTAACACCAAGGAACAGCAAGTAAAATTGGCTGTACTCAATTGTGGGGATTTTATATTATAGTATTTATCCAGTCATTCAAAGTAAATTAAATCTTTCTTCGCAAATGCAAATAAGGTACTCGGTATTTCTCGGTAATGGCCTCGAGGCTTGGGCACGCGGTCGAGATTCTCGTCGGTCGCGGGTTCAAACCCCAGGCACACACCTACGACTTTTCAAAGTTATGTGTGTATTCACAAATGATTAAATTGTAAGAAAACATGATTAAACCTGCACACCTAAAAGTTCTTAGGAAATTCTAAGCTGTGTAGTTCGCCAACACGCACTGGGCCAGCGTGGTAGACTAAGGCCTAAACCCTCTCAGTTGTAGAGGAGGCCGGTGCCCAGCATATGGGCTGATCATAAATCGGTATTTAAAGAAGTTCTATCTGTTATATTATGTAGCTCTTCAAACGACCTTCACACTAAACGTAGATGTTTACTCGTATAAACATGTATGTTAGATACATCGGTAATGTGCGCCATTACAGCGATGTTAAAATTTTCACACGGGGCACATCCTCTGCTTTCATTCCTTTTATAAATAGATTCACGTTTCACACGGCTCGGCTGTTCATGGAACCGGCTAAAGAATTTGCAACCTTGTATTTGTGTCAGTAAGGTGTGTAATCAAATAATTGCTAAAACATTTTTGTGAGCATTATTAGCGACCTTATGTGTTGAGAACAAGGGGTATCGTCAGGGGATGCCTCTATCGTCAGGGGATGCCTCATCGTCAGGGGATGCCTCTATCGTCAGGGGATGCCTCTATCGTCAGGGGATGCCTCTATCGTCAGGGGATGCCTCTATCGTCAGGGGATGCCTCTTTCCGTTGATCTGGCCAGTCACGGAACAGAGCTTCGAGTACGCGACCTCGGCGCCCCGAGCTGTTGCAGTCACCTACTACCTCCTTCTCCGTGACTGTAGCATCCACACCATCAGGCCAAATATCCTTACCTGCAATATCCTATACCCAAACACACGCTATCCCTACCCCATTCCTAAAACGATGAAACGCCCAAGGAGGGTTGGCGTCAGGCAGGCGGCCGGCCGTAAAATATTTGCCAAAACAATCAATGCAGTATGGACACGAAGAAAGGCGACAGGGTTAGGGCGTCCCCCGTAGGCGACGCGCAGGGGCAGCACCCGGCTCCTGCGAGAAGTTGGCAAGGGTTGTTGCACCAGCCCGGGCGGGGGCAACGTAAGACGCTAGCCCGGGAAATGAGATTGAGGTATGCAAGTTGGAATGTAGGGACGATGACTGGTAGGTCAAGGGAGCTAGCAGCTGTGTTGAAAAAGAGAAGAATAAATGTGGCTTGTGTGCAAGAGACAAGGTGGAGAGGCACGAGAGCTAGAGAGATTGGAGAAGGGTATAAGTTTTATTATTGTGGAAGTGATGGAAAAAAGAACGGTGTGGGTGTTGTCCTCGATGCGAATTTGAAAGAATGTGTGATAGATGTGAAAAGAATAAGTGACAGATTGATGGTTGTTAGGATAATGGTTGAAAACTTGATGTTAAGTGTGGTGAGTGTGTATTGTCCTCAAGCAGGATGTGATGACCTAGAGAAAGAAAGATTTTGGGAGGACTTTGACTGCGCGATGATGGGTGTAGATATGAATGAAGAGATAATTATAGGAGGAGATTTTAATGGACATGTTGGAAAAGTAAGACAGGGGTATGAAAGAATACATGGAGGGTGGGGATTTGGACGCCGAAATAAGGATGGAGAAGCTATACTCCAAGCGGCTTCGGCTTTGGATCTGGTGATCACCAATACCTGGTTTCAGAAGAAAGACGAACATCTTATTACCTACAAAAGTGGGCAACATAACACCCAAATTGACTACTTCCTCCTCAGACGCAACAGTCTCAAGTACGTGAAGGACTGTAAAGTGTGCCCTGGCGAGGAATTAGTGTCCCAGCACCGCCTGTTGGTATTGGACACCAAAATCGTGGTGAAAGTAGGTAAATCCCATTCGCGACCACCCTCCAAAATAAAATGGCATTTGTTGAAGAAGAATGATTGTGCAGAAGAATTTAAGAGACGAATGGCAGAAGATATAATTAAGATGGGCGATATGCAGCCCCGGAGTGTGAATGACTGTTGGAAGGAGATGAGTAACTGTGTAAGAAAAGTGGGAAGGGAAGTGTTAGGAGAGTCGAAAGGGAAATACATGAGAGAGAAGGATACATGGTGGTGGACGAATGATGTACAGAGTGTGCTTAAGGAAAAGAAACAAAAATTTAAGGAATGGCAGCGTGAAGAAGTGAGAAATGTCAGTGAGAAAGAACGAAAGAAAATTGATTATGATGAGTGTAAGAGAAAAGCTAAGAAAGCCGTGGCTGTCGCCAGGGCAAAGGCACAGGACATATTGTACAAGTCTCTGGAAAGCCCTGAGGGACAGAAAGGTATTTACCGGCTGGCTAAAGCTAGGGAACGAAAGGCGAAGGATGTGACGCATATGAAGTGTATAAGGGATGAATTAGGAGAAATATTGACCGATGATGAAAGAATCAAAAATAGGTGGAGAACCTATTTTGAAAGGCTAATGAATGAAGAGAATGATTGGGAGAGACTGCTTGAGGATATACCAGTGAACGCGGGGTTAGTAAGAGAAATTAGTGTAGATGAAGTGAAGAAAGCTGTGAGTGGAATGAAGAATGGAAAGGCGGTTGGACCAGATGGAATACCAGTAGAAGTATGGAAGGTTATGCAAGCAGATGGGTGGAAGTGGCTGACTTTATTCTTCAATAAGATGTTACTGGACAACACGATACCCGACGAATGGTGCAACAGTTATCTGGTGCCCATTTTTAAAAACAAGGGGGACGTGCAAGATTGTAACAATTATCGGGGAATAAAGTTAATGTCACACACTATGAAAGCATGGGAGAGAATAATTGAGCGACGCCTGCGAGAAGAGTGTGAGGTTTCACGGAACCAGTTCGGTTTTATGCCTGGCCGTAGGACAGTGGATGCCATTTTTGCTATTCGCCAGTTATGCGAAAAATACAGGAGAGCACATAAAAACTTGCATATGGCATTCATTGACCTCGAAAAGGCTTATGATCGGGTTCCACGTGAAGTTGTATGGTGGGCCCTTAAGAAGAAATGTGTGCCTGAGAAGTACCTGCAGTTGATTCAAGCCATGTACTGTAAATGCAGTACTCAAGTCCGGACAGCAGCTGGTCTTACCGCCAGTTTCGATGTCGCTGTTGGTGTGCACCAAGGGTCGGCTCTTAGCCCTTACCTCTTCCTGTTGATTATGGATGCTGTTACGGCAGGTATACAGGAAGAGGCACCCTGGTGCATGCTGTTTGCTGACGACATCGTGCTGGTGTCAGAAAGTGGCCACGAGGTGCAGAACAAGCTGGAGCTGTGGCGGCATAGACTTGGAAATTTTGGCCTAAAAGTCAGCAAAACCAAAACACAATATATGTTTTGCGACTACGGCGGTCTTTCAAGTTCTGTGTCCGTCACACTCGATGGAATGTCGATACCAGTTTGTTCCGAATTTCGCTACCTTGGGTCACTTATGCAAAGCGACGGAGATATAGACCGGGACGTAAGGCAGAGAATCAACTCAGGATGGATGAAATGGCGACAGGTCTCATCCACAATATGTGACCCCAGAATGCCCCTCAAATTGAAGGGCAGAATATACAAGTCCATAATAAGACCTGTCGTACTGTATGGATCGGAGTGTTGGGCTACGAAGAAGACGGACGAAAGACGACTGCATGCAGCGGAAATGCGAATGTTGCGATGGATGTGTGGTATAACACGGTTTGACAGAGTGAGGAATGAATATGTTAGAGGAAGCCTGAAAGTAGCTCCTCTGATAGAAAAACTGAAAGGAAACCGTCTGTCGTGGTATGGGCATGTTATGAGGAGGGATGAATCATACGTAGGAAAAAAGGTGATGGATATGAAAGTTGATGGATGGGCGAGCAGAGGAAGGCCAAAGAAAAGATGGATGGAGTGCGTGACTGAAGATATGAAAGAAAAAGGGGTGAATGAAGACATGACGGCTGATAGGGATGTTTGGAAGGATAAAACATACTGCGCCGACCCCAAATGAAATTGGGAGCAGGGCAAGGCAATGATGATGATGTGTTGAGAACAAGTGGCAGTTGGTCTCGTGATTTTTGAAGTGTCAATTTCGTTGTAATTAGGCATTGTGTGTCAATAGTATATTTGAGTGATTCATTTAGTTTCGTAACGTTTGCGAGAAACGAGTGCGAAAAAAAATTGGCGTTCATATTTGTTAGTCATTTACCTTTTTCTGTTTTACTAATCATCTAATTTTAGATTTACTCGTGGAATATATTAGAGTTTAGAGGACAGCCAAATAATCAGGGCTGCCAGCAAATAAATCGCAGCTATACGGTTTAGTATCTGCAATTATACGAAATTTGATCGCATTATACATAACCATTCTGTAATTTTGCTCGTTTTTTTTTAAATTTTACTTAGATAAATGCTCGAAAACTCGAGACTGGACAGTAGCTCTTGTTTTTATTTACCCTATTATTAGCTATTATTTTAGTTACCCTAGCTTTTAGACAGTTTGATTTCATTCCGTATGTTTTTGTATCGTATTATACGAAATGGTCATGGATACAATACACCATCCGATTATACATATTTTGTATCCAATTATACAATCTGGCAGCCCTGCAAATAATACTGTACGCATCTGCGTAGTATGGAAATGTTTCAGACAATGAAATTACTAAAATATTATTTAATTTCACATCTTGTTGTGGCTTTTATAAGCAGATTTACATCTAAGTAAATGTTATCATAAAAGGTATTTTAAAAATTTATTTATTTGCTTCGCGGTCTCGTGGTATTAGTACGTGCCGTACGATATAAGTCCTAGGTTCGATTCCCGGGTCGGGGAAAGTGTTACCGGAAGTTTTACATAACGAATTTCTCAGTCATTGAGTCACGGAGTCACAGAGCACATTTCTTAATTAACAAATTTTTGTACGCTTTTCACTGTTATTATCATTGTTTCATAAAGTATGGTGCAAAGGTCGAAAGTTATTTTTTTTCGTGTTAGGTACAGCGACCGAACTAATAAGTAAATATGAAAATTTTAATCTATTTTTTATTTTTGAAGAAGTAGCCAATTTCAGAATCAAAATCATTTGATTATGATAACAATTCAACAGCAACCAAAATAAATTCTGTTTCTGTGGATGACGAAACCCACGTGCGTGTAACAACGTGATAACTCCATGACGTCACCGTGACGTAGCCAACAGGAACTATTAATGTATATTTAGATCCGCCGCGTGAACAAATAGGTGAATTTCTATACTCGTGTTATTCTTGAGATTTGCGGGTGGTTTGGTTTATTATGTCAACAGATGGCGCTTTTTAGAATAATTACGCTTTTAGATAAATCTATTGGTATACAAGATGGTAATATTATTTTATAATTGTTTTTCTTAATCGGAAATTGTTTTTGTATTAGTATTTGTTTGAAGCGGTTTTCGTAAACAAGGTTTTAAAAAATATTTGAAGGTCATTTTTATCATTTTCATTCTTTTTATCTCATTGTGGGAGATTGTCTCTTTTCAGCCATACATGGAAAAAGGAAGACACTTTTAAATCAATTGTAAGAATGACTTGGAGCTGACTATTTTTTTTAGATCGACAGCACGTGATACAAGTCATGTGCACCAAAGAAACATTTATAATTTCATGTTTATTTTCATACGCAAATATTATCCTATTCCGAATAACGATCAAAATAATCCAACAATACAACACAAGCGATGCAATTTCACAAACACACGCATTTAAAAGCAGCACACAAAACATTGTTAGTCTGGGCGAGGCCATAGCTCCTCCCGCACGCAATAACTGCCTTCCACAGAAACCTAGCCGCTTTTACGTCTTACCATTTAGGTTATATATCAGGACAATCGTCAGGAATTTCGCGCGAGTCGTGCAATATCTCAAACGTACGTAGAAAGATTTAACGGCGCATATATTTCCCGAAATGTGCACCGCGATTCCGTGCCTTCAGTTTTATTTTGAGATGTTTTCTTAGACGCCCCGTGTTTTTCTCATTCATTGAACTCAACATTTGGCGCGTATTCACAAAGACTTTTGTCTAAGTATCACGCTTTTGTTTTTGATTTATTGTGTTCTTTAAATATAAATGTCTGTTCTTGTATCTTTGTTTTTTAGTCGTATGTTGAAAAAGTGCGTTTATTTTTTTTAAACGGAGTTGCGTGATAAAGTATTTTCTATCTATCTAAATATATTTTTATCGCTGGTATTTCATCATCATCATCATCAGCCCATATACGTTCCACTGCTGGGAACGAGCTTCCTCTAGAACTGAGAGGGTTTAAACCTTAGTCCACTACGCTGGCCTAGTGTGGTTTGGCGGATCACACACCTAAGAAATTCCTTAGAACTTTTAGGTGTGCAGGTTTCATCACGATGTTTTCCTTTACCGTTAAAGTACATGGTGTTTCATAAAAATGGATAATATAGAATCAATCCTCGCACCAAAAGAATTTAACAAAATGTATAAGCATATAGTATATTCTATGAATTAGAAAGAGCATTGAAAAGTCCAAATCCATATTATATTGAGTGATTACTTATGTCGACAATCCATGCCATAACGGTACTAAATCAAGCACACAAAAAGAGACAACAGCGTACCTGATGGAGAACATGACAAAATTCACAATATCATTTCAACTGACACTATGACAACTTATTTAATTGGGCTAGATTGAAACAATTAACGTCTTCCAAAGTGGCTCAAATTTTGCATTCATTAAAGGCGAGAGTTAAAATCACAGCGTACGGCAAATTGGGCCCATTCATAAAGTTATTTCGTGGAAACATTCCCGAAGTTCAAAAGCATAGTTTATTTTGTAAGGAGGTATTGCTACGGTATACTCTAACACGAAATTTTAGATAAAGGTAAAATATTTCCATGAGATTATTCCGCTATTGGCTTGTGGGGAATTTTTTCTAACACCGAAGCGGAAGGAATAAAAAAAAATGAATTTAAAGAATTTAATTAATGTATGAAACCTATGCAGGTTTCAGGTATGTATTTAGGCGCACGGTCGAGAATTTCGGCGGTCGCAGGTTCAAACCCCAGGCACACACCTCTGACTTTTCGAAGTTATGTGTATATTCACAATGAATTATAACTTGCTTTAACGGTGAAGGAAAACATCGTGATAAAACCTGCACACCTAAAAGTTCTTAGGAATTTCTTAGGTGTGTAGTCCGCCAACCCGCACTAGGCCAGCGTGGTGGACTAAGACCTAAACCCTCTCAGTTGTAGAGGAGGCTCATGCCTAGCAGTGGGACGTATATGGGCTAATGATGAAGCTGTAGCTTGTAACGGTATGCGTAACGTTGGCGAAGCTAGCATGATGTCGCTGCATGAGAGCCACTAGTACAGGTAGTTCTAGATGTTTTTCAAGGAAGCCATTGTTTCAGCAATGAACGTTTTCTTGGTGACGACGTTTATATGGTAAATAATAATTAAAAAAAAAACACGAGTTTGCATACTTCAACAAGGTGGACGGACGACATAATGGAGGTGGCAATACGTCGCCGGATATTGACAGCTTACAGTATACGTAATCTGGAGATCAAATATATTTATGCACCTACCTTTTTTATCTCTACATCACCCAAAGGTTGACTGTTAGAGAATGCCTTTGGCATTAAGTCCGCCTCTATACTTAATGTATAAAAAGCTAAATAAATAAATAAATAACCTTGGTATACTTTCAACAGTATGAATATAAGACTAGCTTGATGAAGGTATTTTACTTTGATTTTATTGTTTTAACAATCGTAGAAGTCAAAATAATTATACGCATTAAAAGTTACTATAACACGTGCTAAAACTAAATGTGCTTCGTCATTGTCCGAAATAACACGCTATATTTGGAACATCAACAAACTCATATGGCTAAGGCATTCCGTTCAAAACATTACGGTCTAGAACGCCCACTGCCGAATGTATATCAGCATGACGCGGATAGAAAGTGGTTTAAAATATCTGTGATTGCATCGAAATCAGAGGGGGAATGAAGGTCGTTGAGGAAACAGATGCTATAGAATATATGTGTATTTGGAATGCAATCTTATCAATTGACTCAGTGTTGTCGAAAGTACACATCAGTCATCGTTTTGTTCAGAGCCAACAGATGTTTTCAGTCTGGCACGGTAAAGTGATCCCACTGGTACCTGACGGTTAGTAACTGTTCTAAAAAAAAAATATACCTATCAGCATATAATAATTTTGTTTCGAATTTGAAATTAAAAATTTCATATACCTACATTAGGTACTTAGATTCAGTTGTTCTAAAATTTAGTTTTAGTTACCCAGTTCGGAATCATTATTAGAAATAACGGGCAAGAAACTCTATTTAGGAAAAATTTATATCAACATCCCATATTGCGTCATTGTTATACGCCCTTTTACAATGTAATCCAAACTGATCAAGGATGTCTTCTTAATGTAAGAGGATATTGTATTAAGACGGAGGCCAGCTATTCGAGTTAGGGCTTCTCGTGGGGATCTCGTAGGTATGGATACGCGGATTCAGTCACAGTGTTGGTGTTTTTAAGATTGTGTTCCGAAGGTGGCGCGCTTAATCCTCAAAGGGGTCACGCATAAAAAAAATCGAACCTTTAAAAGTATAGCCGTGGATCTTAATTGACCTTTAAACAGTTTTATAAATTACAAAGTCAAAATAATACGCTAAATTCGCGATACTAAAAGTTTCTTAGTTTTTTAGCTCTAAAAGTACAAGATGGAATCAAGAAGAATCTGAACTGGAGACTGTACAAGAACTGGAGAATGTACAAGAGTCTAAACTATGAGTGTGAGTGTTAGTTAATTTCATGTATTCCTTTAGTCACAGGAGCAAATCCAAACTCTTAAGACAAATGTTGACTTACTTTATCGATTTATTTGATTATTAATAGGTACGACGTCGTCAATGTACGATCGTAAATTAATATTACACGGCTGGTTCCGTTACTTGTGTACGAATGATCGAATAATTTAATTATAGATCGAATATAATTAACCTCGCACTAGGAGCGAATTTACATTATGGAAATTATGTTGCTGGGGGTAAGATATTTGTGCCCGGTCTGATTTTAGCTACAATATACAGGGTGTATTCAGACCGTGATCGGAAACTAAGGCAGGTAATAGCTAAGGTGATTGCAAACCCTCTGGCGTTAAAGAAAATCCCGACAAAAAAATAAAAAATATGAAGTTTTCTTAACAAACATAGGTACAAAATGTCTGAAAACAGGATACATATCATCATATAAGCCATAGTGACCTGTACATTGCAGTTCGTTAACAGCATTTATACATGGCGGCATAGTTGATCAATAGTTTTTATCACTCTGGTGTTGTCATTTTGTTTGTCATAATTTTGTTTTGTCACTGCGGATTCGACTACTACTGGGGGAAAACCATTTCATATGAACAAGGTTAGTGGTGACAGTTCTAATTTAATGACTACAGATCAGCGCGTGATTGTTATAAGAGGTAGGTACTATAAAAACTGGTTTAATTATAGTACATTTGTACAAGGAAGTTAAGACTTTATGCTTGAAGGACGTACGAGTATTTTCATTTAAAATTTTCTTCAAAGTGTTTCATCATCTTCAGCCCAAATTCGTCCCACTGCTGGGCACGGGCCTCCTCTACAACTGAGAGGGTTTAGGCCTTAGTCCACCACGCTGGCCTAGTGCGGGTTGGCGGACTACACACCTAAGAAATTCCTAAGAACTTTTAGGTGTGCAGGTTTTATCATGATGTTCTCCTTCACCGTTAAAGCAAATGATAATTAATTCATTGTGAATACACACATAACTTCTAAAAGTCAGAGGTGTGTGCCTGGGGTTTGAACCTGCGACCGCCGAAATTCTCGACCGCGCGCTTAAACCTCGAGGCCATCACTGTTTGCTTCAAAGTGTTCACACGTGCTTAAATTTTTTGTCACTGATTTGTTCCTTCAAAAAAAAGTGTTGTCAGGTAGTTAAATTTATTTCTGTTGTGTATTAATAACAAAGACATTCGGACTATGAAAGACGTGGCCTACTTATCGCATGGCGTTCGAAAAGATGTTTCAAACAAAAATATCTGCGTGAAATGCTATTTAATAATTACATATTTTTTATTGTTTTTCATAAGTTTTATAATATATTTTTAATTCTTCATTGGTGTAATTAGTATGAAAATTTAATACAAAGCACAAAAAAATTCGTTTAAACACTTCGATAACTTCTTTGTTATAGTTTTTCGCAGTCATCAGTCTAAATGTGTCACAATGACCAATGTTTGTCAACAGAAAGATATTGCACAATATTTTTATGACAAAGAAAACGTGGTTAGAATATTAGTTTTTCTACAAAAATGACATTATTTATCAATATTTTTGTGCCTACACTTACAAATTAGAAACCCGCTGTAATATTTTGTTAGACTTTTATTAAAACAAGTCTTATCTCCATAGCAATATCACTATTGACGAATTTTTTGAAGGAACTTTTTTAAATAACTATTGAACTATACGTTTTGAATTGGTAAGATATTCCGCACAGTATACGCACAATGAACGCACTTTTAATCCATAAACGCATACATCCCAAACGCATGCACTCACAAAACAAGCGCTGCGCTGTATATTCGTGCAAGCGGGTACTTACAGCGATAAGATTGCCACATAAAACAAAACCACACAGGGGTACCAAGCAAGGGGGTTCACTCAATTACTTGACATTTTGTGGGAGGTAGACTAGTTTTATCACAGGCGTATTCCAAACGACATTTGGCCGGCTACTGGCAGGAATACGATCCGCTGCGCACGATTGTATTTTTGGAAACGGCTGTACGCATGCGCGCTGGCTTTCCGACGTTTATTTTCTAAACGCTACAGTTTACTTTTGGACGTCGAAAGGTCATTGGACATCGACGTTTGAATTGTACGACGGTTCTGTGGTTCAACGGGGATAAGTGTATGTTGATTTTTTAAATGGTTTAAAAAAAAAGTAATTCCATTTTTAAAACACAACTGAATTTGTTTTTTTTTTCTTTTTTATTGCATATACGGTCAGGCAATAATATTTACATACTAATTAAAACTAAAAATATTCCATCATAACTTAATAAAATACATGAGAGAGCAAAAATAATTATTGTTTACATCAAGGATGAAAAGACACTGGAAATACTGTTTATTTAATGCTCCATTATTTTGCATAATTACCAAGAAGAGTTTTCAACTTTCCGGAAGAGTATAAATCTGTAATACGAATGAAATATTAACGGAATTAAAAATTATGATTTACGTGTTATTGTTCCGGGAACCGAACCAAAATAACCTGGTGATGTTAGGTATGGCCGTTAAGATTACAGGAAGTGACGTTCAAGGATTGCAGTGAGCCAGATCATTAAATTAAAGTGGACAAAAGCTCAGATATAATAATGTACGTAGTATAAATAAGAAGCTAAAAATGGAAAGATACAAGGATTTGCTTATTTTGTTTACGTGTGACTTGGGTCAAAAAGACAATAAATATGGAAGCCCATAGTGGTCAAACATTTTTTCAGTACATCACGTATTTTGTATCAAAACCAGCTTAGAAATTTTGTAAAATTTTAGTCATGACTTTCTGGAATAATAACAATGTTAAACACTCTTTATTTTTTTAGGTTATTTTTTACATACATTTTATATAAATAATATAATAAAAAGAATTAAGTTCAGTCAGTCTAAAAAAAAATTAAAAAGAAAAAGCAAAGGCAATTGACTTTGTGACATCAATGAAATTATTATATTTGATACGAAATGCATTCAGTCATACAATTCTTTTTTCAAAGCGCGTTCCAAAGATTTGAAATGTTATAGAGATTTCCGTTAACCCACATACAGCGGGTCTATTTACATACCACTTATCCACGCACTGGCTTTAAATACCCACAATATTACACGTGATTGAAGAAAGTGTGCACTTGACCGAATTTCGTTTATTGGCACACCGGCCATTTGGCCTTAAAAATTTTTCACTTTCATAAGATTTCAATTTTAGTGTTGTTTTTACGAATAAAACTTAGCGGCCGTGAACAAACTTATCGTGAAAAATAATTAACTCGCGTTTCAATTCCTTGTATGACTGTATTTTACTTTACCGCTGCACTACATGTTTTTAAACATAGGTGAATGAAGGAATGATAATTTCTAATAAAAAAATTAGCGTTATAAATTTGACTGGCGTTGAAGAAAAACCCCGCAAAAAATTAAAAAGAAATGGATTTTCTTTAACGCCAGGGGGTTTGTAATCACCTTAGCTATTACCTGCGTTAGTTTCCGATTACGGTCTGAATACACCCTGTATTGTTCTCTCGTGTACATAAATCGTTTATATCAATTACACAGGAACTAAATGTGCAGTTTTTTTTTATTTCTCTTTTGTGTTCCTTTTGTGAGGAATGAAGGAAACTTCTGTCATGCACAAATTATTTTGGGCATGCCACGTGCATTTTTGTTCGTTTTCGTTGGGATATTTTGGATGTCTTCCAGTGTCCGCGGTTCGGTTGAAGCGTTGGCCTCACTTTATGTTAATTTACCTTCTAAAGGTAATTTATTTTATTCTCCTGTGCTACATACAAGATCTCTCGTCTCCAAACTGATGGCTCTGATTGCAAATTGAATAAAAATTTCGAGTATTTTTACATACTTGTTCATTTCATCATCAAAGGCAGAATTTTCTGTTTTTTGCATCTGCGTTTACGTTCCCAGCTATTGAGTTCCTTATAATAGGAGCGAGTTTATTATAATTTATGATTGCGAATATCTGAACACTTTGCCCGATTCGGGTTTCCAACCCAGAACTTACAGATAGCATAGGGCAATACTATACCACTTTACATGTACATTAGCATACTTTACATATACATTTAAGGTAAATAAAAGATCATAAGTAAATACTTATGTGAGCTAAGTCCCACTGCTGGGCACGGGCCCCCTTTACAACTGAGAACATTCATTCTTGTCTCGTTTCCTTTCACAGCACAAGTAATTCAACAGAGCAAGACAAAATATGTTTATTATAACGCTCATATAAGCAAAATAACCAATAATATTTCCCATTTCTCCTCATGTATAAAACATATGCTGAAAAACAAAAAAGTCTACATATTACTTTCGTTTTCTTGCCAGTGAGCACAAGGGAAGTGTAGATTACTTCTTTCACACAAAAGTCTTGGTTCACCAAGGAGAATGCATTCACTAGTAAGTAATAAAACGCAGAGAGACACGTGTTTATCCGCGATGTTATTTTCAGCCAGTGTCTTTGTCTGGGTAAATAAAACGCAATATGCATATGCTTTTTGTTTTGTACGTGATTTTTTCCGTTCTTGTTTTCAAACAAAAGACAGTAGTTTTTCAAGGCATAAAGTTGATAGAATATGATATAATTATGCAGGGTTGTGGGTGGACGTCCTACGCTGCGCTTTAGTACGTGGCCTCCACTCGAAAACTTTTTGGCCCCATCGGCTATCGATTCTCCGCGCTATGTGCCCAGCCCATTGCCACTTCAACTTGCTAATCCGTTGGGCTATGTCGGTTACTTTAGTTCTCCTACGGATCTCCTCATTTCTGATTCGATCTCGTAGGGAAACCCCGAGCATAGCCCTCACCATAGCTTGTTGAGTGACTTTGAGCCGTCTAATGAGGCCCATAGTGAGAGGCCACGTCTCAGTGCCGTATGTCATCACTGGTAACACACAACTATCGAAGACTTTCGTCTTCAGGCACTAAGGTATTTTGGACGAAAAGATGTCGCGTAGTTTCAAATATTATTATTGTAGTATGAAATATTGTTCGTTTGGACTGCAGAACCTAAAAACAATACTTTTGAGACCGCAGTAGCAACTGTAGTGCAGTAAGTTGAGTGTTGATAAGGATATTTTTAGTCGGCCCAAAGTATGCCTTTTTAATATCGTAAGTCGTTATGGCGAGATATACATGGTATGTATAGTGAAATTAAATCTCAGCAATCTCATTCAACTAAAACGAAATTGTATTGTTCTACATCAATTTTGTATTAAGCACTGGTATTACACAAGTCGTGGCAACTTGTACTGCACTGTTCACTGCATACTTCTAATGACGTCAGTTTATGATAAGTGATGATGACGCGTCTAATGACAAGTCATGACGTGTGACCGACCCAATTACTTTCACATCTATTAATAAACGATCAACGCTCCGCTGTCCTTTCCGATACAAATGCCACTGACTTCATTATAAATAGGCTCGGTTGGTGCCAAACTATGCAGAGCCATGTCACGCTTTGATGCTTGTGGTTCGCAATGGTTCATGCTTACGAAGGGAAGCGATGCTATACTCTCTACTTCTATAACATTCTATATGCGTGCCACTCCTGGACTCAGTTTCCTGCTTTATGGTTAAGAAGCGTTGGGGCTGGCAAATGTGCTCCTGCCCACAGCAAGGGGCGTTAGAATTCCACCACGGTATCCCCTGCCTGTCGTAAAAGGTCACTTAAAGGGGCTGTTGGGGTAGCTGGGCGCGCTGCGGGGGCAGCGCGTCCTCACTGAAAGGGACTCTAAGAGCTGCGGCGGCACTGTGGCCTGTGTCCGTCGCGGGCGCCCGTAGCTAGCTAGTGGGGGTGCCAGGGCTGGCGGGAAATATTTTCCCTCGAGAACAAAAAAAATGTGCTCGACAGAGATAAATAAGGAGACGTCGCTTCCTGTTGGCAACTAGTTTATATAAATGTTTGAGTGTAAAGAAAAAAAATGCTATATGTATTACACAATGCACCAATATTTTTTCGTCTCAAGTTGGGTGAGAGCAAAATTTGAGTGCGATATCTATGAAATCATAACATTGTTATTTATTTTATTGATTAAAAATATCATTTTTCACAATCGGTACAAATTAAAAAACTACTATAGCAAAATTAACTCCGAAAGAACTGTATTTATAAAATATTATTTAAAATACCAGTCTTTAGGAAAGTAACTCATTTTCTTATTATTTATAATTAAATATTATAATGTTATAATCAACATATAATTTTTTCTAAGTTATATTTTAACTATAAAATATGACTATCGCTAGCCGCATCGCGTCGCATCTCTCCATACGAAAAGAACCTAAACCATATGTTTAATATCAATATCAATCAGAAATAGATAATATTGTCACGCGTGGAGGCGTTAAATATTTTAATTAATCGGACGGTTATTTTCGAAGAGTATTTGAGAGATTGCTAGTAGATTAATTCTACCAGATCAACTTGAGTCGCGGAAGTAACATTTTAATTAAGACCTTTTGTGTTGCTACTTTACTAGTTAAAATCAATATGCGAAGACACTGATAGTAACTTATTATTTAGCAAAAGTTAAAATATGTTTATCGTAAACTTCTATACATATGTCCTGCTGGGAAAGACACTTTCTATGGTCTACGGGGGTTATTAGAAAGGTTGCTGGTTAGTGGATTTAATATATATACGACAGCCCCGTGGCGCAGTTGGCTAGACACCAGCTTGCGAAAGAGGCTGCGGGTTCGATCCCCGCACCGAGACAAATGTTTGTGTGATCCTCAAATATTTGTTTCGGGTCTGGGTGTTTGTGAGACCGAAAAGTATCTCGTAGTTTCTGATACCCACGACACAGGACTTGTATCCTAGTGTGGGGTCAGAACTATGTATGTGACTGTTGGATGTATTTATTTATTTATTTATTTAATATAATTGCAATTTTTTTTGAAAAGAAATCTCTACGCACGCATATTTCCTCATGATATTTTCAAATTACACGTGCGTTGTTATTCGTTAATGATGCAGTTATGACTCACACGCCATTTGTATTTGAACCAGGGACTATAGCGAAGGTGATTCGACACATCATTCATTGGTTTAAACCCATCTATACTGTATATACCGCACACATTGTAATCTCAGTGTGATCATATTTATGTTCTCATACGAACATTTATATGGTATGATATGTACCACTGTGTCATCATCATCATCATCATCAGCCCATATACGTCCCACTGCGGTGCACGGGTATCCTCTACAACTGAGAGGGTTTTATGCCTTTGTCCACCACGCTGGCCTAGTGCGGGTTGGCGGACTACATACCTAAAAAATTCTTAAGAACTTTTAGGTGCGCAGGGTCTTCCTTCACCGTTAAAGCAAGTGATAATTCATTGTGAATACACACATAACTTCGAAAAGTCAGAGGTGTGTGCCTGGGGTTTGAACCCGCGACCGCCTAGATTCTCGACCGCGCGGCGCGCCTAAACCTCGAGGCCATCACTGATTTCTTTCTGTGTAACAATACGAAAGTATATAAAACAAAAACAACTAAGATTATTGGTTGAATCATCCATTTCATCTGTCTTAAGTGCAGTTAGAATAAATGGAATAAAAGCAATTTTATACTATTTAACATTGTCATTGGGAAAGTTTTTTGCTAAAACCCTACACCCTTTCGCGCGTCGTCTTGAATGTTAGTGAAACTAACTTCCCAGATTTATTTTATTGTTGATTCCCAAATGGCAAACGGCGAATAGGAAACAGACCTTCATTGTCTGGGGCGAAACAAGACGACAGGGATGTATTCAATATAATTGACACTAGAATATACATATGCTAAAGTTTAAGTTTTTAATTTTTCCAAAGAGAGATCCGTTCCCATATATTAGATTTTCAACAAGCACTTATAAAAGTTCTATAGATTTTTCAGCAATTTTAATAACATCGATCAAATTATTAGGCTAAATTAGAGTATAAATAGGAAGAAGAACGACATTGGGAGTCAGGGGAAATACAAACACTATGCGTTCACGACTCTATTGCTCAAAGATTCGCCATAATATGTAAAAGAACGTTACGTTACAAGTTTTCGATGACAATTATGGATTTAAAATAAAGTCTAAGAGTAGCCGAGTTAAACCCATACAATTAATTTGCCGGAACCAATTGAAGAAATTATATAAAAAAAATACTAGTTCTGTCAACATGGGCTCTAAGACTCCACCTTCACTACGCTCCTGAACAGGAGAAAATGGAATTGGTTTCGTAAATGGAGCAACGTTGATGCGATGAAAGTTGTCTGCACTTGTTAGAGCGAAACTTAAAGCAGATTTCCCTTGTATTGTTTTAAGTTATCAACTTTTGTTTAAGTTAAGCTGATAACAAGCGCGGCTTAGTGTTGAGCTGGCTATTATTTCAGAGGTATGGAGTAAAGTTTGTTAAGTGTGCTTATATGATCTAAGTATTTTTTCGATTTTTGAAAGAAAGAAAGAAATAAAGAAAAAGATTTTATTGTTGGCCAGTGCACGAGAATACAAAAAATAAAATAAAATAAAACAATTAGTAACTATAATTCACACAGCCAACAATGGTCCCCTCATTCAGCTACATGCTGCAATTCCGCTTGCACGGAGTTGCAGCGCTGAATTTTCAATCGCATAGTTTTGCTTTCACTTGTACCAATTCGACTGACGAAATTCTAGGCTTTTTGTTGGTTGATACCTAATTATAATGCTTACAGTCGTTTAATATTCTGCCTCGGTGTCAGTTGCACAAATTCATGGTACCCTTTTTCTTTCGCTTTTAATCATCATACTAGAATTTTTAATGGATAATATCTTAATGATGATTATCTTATTTATTTTTATTATTAATTATTATATTGTACACATAACGGCAATAGGCTCGCTCGAAATGCACCTCTGGGGTAGGCAGAGGAATACAGGCGTGAGTTTATGTATGTATGTATGTATTGTACACATCAACTACCCTCCCTTCTATCACTTGTTTATGTCCATCTTATGGTTGTCTCTAAAAGATCGCCTTGAGCGATAAGACCGCTAATTGTACTTCATTATATTTGTATATTGTTTTGTTCATTATTTCTTAGTGTACAATAAAGAGTTAATAAATGAATAAATGAAGTCTGCCTCACAAAGAGCTAACGTAAAGCGATCGATTTTCGTTAGGTGAGTGAGATTGCCCGAAATCTGATCCCACAATGATCGTCTTCCTTTTATTTTCAGTATCATTGTTCCGTATCCAGCAGTGTTTTTGGTATTATTTTGCGCTAATTAATGTCAGCGGAACCACATGCTTGCAGATCAATAAAAATATATGCAGCATCCGAGCTCCGAGCGCATATTCCATGAAACAAAACAATAAGAATATAAGGTCATTAAGGTCACCAGACGGCGATTAAATTAAACGAGGTAATAAAAAGTTATATTTAACAGCCTCTTGGAGAAACTTTCGTCTGCACTGAAAAGAGTCTATACTCGTTTTTATACATACATAAACCCACAAGTCGGTGATCTTGAAGAGGTTGGCAGAGGGGTAGAAATCACCTACTTTTTGCCAAAAAAACCTTCATTACAACTCATTTTAACTTTTTGCACCCTATCTTATTCTTCCTTATCACTACTTTTCCCTCAAAGAAAGAAATTTAGTTTATGAATCATCATCATCATCACCACGCTGGCCTAGCACGGGTTGGCAGACTACACACCTACATAAGAAATTCATAAGAACTTTTAGGTGTGCAGGTTTCCTTACGATGTTTTCCTTCACCGTAAAGTAAGTGATGATTCATTGTGAATACACACATGACTTTGAAACGTCAGAGGTGTGTTGCTGGCGTTTGAATCTACGACCGCCGCGATTCTCGAGCACGCGCTAAACCATCACTACTTAGTTTTTGAATATATGTATGTATCTTACTTCTTCATGCTCCAACTTATTTGGGGTGGAGGTACCGAGGTAGCTGATAACCTGAATTAACACTTCCGGAAAATAACAATTTACTTAGATGAAACCGCGAAGCATACCGCGCATTGAATAAATAAATTAATGTCCCCATGACATTCCAAATCTAGTAGTTTCACACTGAAATAAAATGTTCAGAACGTGTCTCCACGATTTAGTATGGCGCACGGTAATGTAACACTATGTCGTTAAACATTATTTATAACCGGCACTAGGTCTGCGTGGAATCAGGTTTACGATATATTAATGTAGAAACACTAGGGCATGGTTTCTAAGACTTTCGGCTTTACGAACCCCTGTTAAAGTTTCCAGGTGACAGCGAACCCCTTAACCCTTAAGAAACTAATTACCCCCCCCCCCCTCCGCCCCCGAAGAAAATAATAAAATTGTTTGTTGAAGAAAATTTATTTATTTATTTATTTTATAACTTTATATACTTGAGAGTATAAAGGCGGACTTAATGCCATAGGCATTCTCTGACAGTCTACTGTCAGTCTGGTCGCGGGTTCAAACCCCAGGCACACAAACGCCAACGCTTCACCGTAAAAGCAAGTGATAATTAATTGTGAAAACACACATAACTTTGAAAAGTCAGAGGTGTGTGCCTAGGGTGTGAACCCGCAACCGCCGAGATTCTAGACCGCGCGCCTAAACCTCACCTAAAGTTTAATAAATGTAGTATTTTGTACTCATCAATTATTTTATTTAATTTATTTTTGCCTCCCCTATAGCCTATTAAACTAAGTTTTTTCTACAAAATATTAATAAAACCTTGGATTGATGTACCTCGTTGGATAGCTTATGAAATGCAGATATTTTTAGGCACATCTGCAAAGCAGGTGCCATAATAATATTTTTTTGATATCTTTTCGAGAAAAATAAACTTTTAAAATGTTTGTTAATGTTTTTAAGTTTTAATCGTCTACAGCGATTTATTCATTCATTTTATGTACAATTTTGGTTATTGAGGTCATAAAGCATCTTAGTTTACATGTAAAAATCAAATAATAGTAGGTAATAATAAGACTTACACATTTCAAAATATCTAAGCTGATAGCCGAAAATCGGGAGTTTTTTGGAAAAAACAATTAAATTCAAATATCTAGAAAACGGTTAGATTTAGGATAGGGTGTCTAATAGTCAAAACAGTCAGAAACGATGTAAACTACACGCCTTTAACGGATATATGTCGACTTTACCTGTAACCCTGTATATTAAAGTAAAATAAATATATATTTATTGTAATAAAACTTTAAAATAAATATAATATATTAATATGGCGCAGATAATAAATAAAAGTATACTACTGTTACGTGTTCAAACACACTGCACCACCCGCCAGCTAACAACATAGGTATAATAATAATACTATAAAAGTAAATGTTACATAAAAACAAAAGTATTGTTACATAATAACATAACATAATAAATTAATGTGAAATGGAACGTAACATTTACATCACTCAAATGTCAAAATTAAAGTGACATAGAAAAGAAAGAGAGAGAAGAAAAAAATACAAATAAAAAGTGGGTAGAGAAAAAAGAACAGGCAAACAATAACAATTATAAATGAAAACATGTTAGTTGACGCTCGACAATATTACAGCTTACGCGTTTTTAAGTCCGAGCGCGATGTTTCGGCCACCCCGTGATTTCGTACTGCCGACGACGATAACTTTGCTGTCTTCGGAAACTTAGTTATTAAGGAGTTTAGTTCGTCGACAGTGGTGACTTTGATTCGGCTTCCATCCGGGACTTTAATAACAATAATGCCGTCCTGAGTCTAGCAAGATCGAGATTTGTTGCCGCAGCAGCCGAAGCATTTTTAGCATGAGCTCCCTAAAAGTCCGGAACTCTTCCGAAACTCGAGCCACAGTATCCTTGGCAGTGCCCCCAGTGTGCAGTTGTGCTTCTAGTTGGGCCGTCCGCTTCGAAAAACTGTCCTCCAGATTCTTTTGTGTACTTTGGATGTCCGCGAGTGTTGACATAGCGAGTTTTGAATACCTTAGTGGTTTGTCTCAAGAAAGTGATGAGTGGTATGTTTTAGTGCTGGCAGATGGTGCAGAGCAGGATCACACACCGTTGCACAAATGTGAGTACATCGAATGCACTGTCTGTACTACAAAATACACAAATTTTCAGAGTAAATTTACAATTTAAAGATAATAATTTCAAATTGTAACAGAAAACACGTCTACTCAATACACCGCAGAAAAAAAAAACTTTTGTGAAAATGAAAATAAAGTTTTCATTTCAAACACAAACAAAGTGCCAAAACAAATATCTTGGACAAATCTGGTCGCGAACCACTTGGCGCCGAATGGCGAACTCATAAGGGTTCGCGTCCCCCACTTTGAGAAACCCTGCACTAGGGTAACAGAAAAATGGCGCGTGTGTGCTTAGATTTGTAATGAAAAGCCTGGAAAATGGTTTTGTTCCCCACTCATGACTTTTCTTTATAAATTAAATTCATGGAGAGTTTAAGATAAGATCCTCCCTTGCCAAGTTTAAGCGTCGTGACCCCACATAGCGTTGAAGAGAGATGGATTCTTCATATCTCGGGTCATTATTTTGCGAAGTCCACGTTACATTGTCGGGCAATCGGCATGCATGAGTGTTCGCAACAAGTATTATAAAGTAGGTAGTAGTGATGGCCTCAAAGTTTTGTTTTATTTTTATTTGACTGCCTCGTGGTCTTGCGGCATAAGTATGTGCCGTGCGATCTAGAGGTCCTGGGTTCGATTCCCGGGTCGAGCAAAACGTAATTGGGTTTTTCCATTAGAAAATTCTCAGTACTGAGTCTGGAAATGTGCCCGAAAAACGGCAATAGGCTCGCCCTCTATTACGTGGGACTGATACATACCTGGCGAAATGTGGGTGCAGAAATGCACGTCTGCCTACCCCTTCAGGGAATACAGGCGTGAGTGTATGTATGTATGTATATATGTTTCATTTTTATGAAGTTTTATTAGGACATAGCACCGTCCATACTTGTTAGCTTATCCTATCCTTGCAAGATTGTCTGGAAGAGATCGCTCTTGGCGATAAGACAGCCAATTTATGTCACCTACTTGTATTTGGTTTCTTATGCTTACTCTGTACATATGGTGTCAAAATAAAGAGTTATTATTATTAATTTAACGATGAAGGATAACATCGTAAGGAAACCTGAACGCCTAAAAGTTCTTAGGAATATCTTCCAGCCTGGTAGACTAGGGCATAATTACCCTCTTAGTTATTAAGTTGACTTGATGGAAGTCATTGGGGGAGGCCTATGTTCAGCAGTGGACTTCTTTAGGCTGATAATGATGATGATGATGATTATTCAGTTGGCCCGTGCCCAGCAGTGGGACGTATATAGACTGGTGATGATTATAAAATAAACTTATCATAAGAACTACTCTCTATCGTAAAACGTTCATTGGCATTATGATGATATAACGCGTTTTAAGTTCTTATATATCCTCACAAGACGCGCACATTCACCAACACTTTCAAGATTCGAAATAAATTATGCATAACCATAAATTTATTTATGAGCCCGCGTTATTTGCCACGAACATGAAAAACAAATGTATAAGTGAGTTACGTGATGTGAATCCTCATTCAACATTTAAAGTCGTTGCGTTGAACTGTGAGAGATGGGCGTCGCGGTCGGAAAATCGTAATGTGTAATTATTATTTATTCATCATCCTCAGCCCAAATACGTCTAATTACTGGGCACAGGCCTCCTCTACAACTGAGAGGGTTTAGGCCTTAGTCCACCACGCTGGCCTAGTGCGGGTTGGCGGACTACACACCTAAGAGATTCCTAAGAACTTTTTGGGTGTGTAGGTTTTATCACGATGTTTTCCTTCACCGTTAAAGCAAGTGATAATTCATTGTGAATATACACATAACTTCAAAAAGTCGGAGGTGCCTGGGGTTTGATCCTGTGACCGCCGAAACTCTCGACCGCGCGCTTAAACCTCGAGGCCATCACTGCTCATGCATATGCATATTATTTATTTACCAACGTGTATTTTATTTCTCAAGGATATTTTTCGGAATGGTAAATATTGATAAAGAAACTGACGCGTGATTGGCGTGACTAGCGTCTAATAAATAATGAATAAATACACCCAATACCCAACAGTCACACACATAGTTTAGACATCACACTAGGATACAAGTCCCGTGTCGTGGGTATCAGAAACTACGAGACTTTTCGGTCTCACAAACACCAAGACCCGAATCAAATATTTGTGGATTACACAAACATTTGTCTCGTGGTGGGGATGAGAACCCATGGCTTTTCGTTTCGCAAGCTGGTATCTATCAAACTGCGCTACGGGGCTGTCAATGTCAATTGTAAGTATTTTCTTAATAATATAAAATGCAAGAACCATATGTATAACTTCTTAAACACGAAAACGCAAATGTATTCTGCCATTGCCTTTCACATGTCAAATTCATTCCGTAACTAACTTAACAAGTATTTGAAACGTTACTAACTCCAATGAGGGAACTGGTGCGTGGAAGAAATACATAATTCACCCCGTGTTACTCGCGAACCAATTTACCGATGTGAAACTCTGAAATTATGAAAACTCACGTTTGTTGCAAATACAAAGGGCCGCGGAGTGTATGCTAATTATCAAACATACTAGTAAAGCTATAAACAGCAGGAGAACTATTCAATACGATGGGTATTTTGTAGATATGACAGCACTGTGGCGCTGTTGTCTGGACACCAGCTTGCGTAACGAGAAGCTGCGGGTTCGATCCCCGCACCGAGACAAACGTTTGTGTGATCCTCAAATATCGAAAAGTCTCTCTTAGTTTCTGATACCCACGACACACGACTTGATCATATGTGGGGTCAGAACTATATTATATGCGACTGTTGGGTGTATTTATTTATTTATTTATAATATAAAATGCAAGAACCATAATATGTATTACTTCTTAAACACGAAAACGCAAATGTATTCTGCCATTGCCTTTCACATGTCAAATTCATTCCGTAACTAACTTAACAAGTATTTGAAACATTACTAACTCCAATGAGGGAAACTGGCGCGTGGAAGAAATACATAATTCACCCCGTGTTACTCGCGAACCAATTTACCGATGTGAAACTCTGAAATTATGAAAACTCACGTTTGTTGCAAACACAAAGGGTCGCGGAGTGTATGCTAATTATCAAACATACTATTAAAGTTATAAACAGCAGGGGAACTATTCACTACGATGGGTATTTTGTAGATATGACAGCACTGTGGCGCAGTTGTCTGGACACCAGCTTGCGTAACGAGACGCTGCGGGTTCGATCCCCGCACCGAGACAAACGTTTATGTGATCCTCGAATATCGAAAAGTCTCTCGTAGTTTCTGATACCCACGACACAAGACTTGATCATGTGTGGGGTCAGAACTATACAGGTTGTATTCATACCGTGATCGGAAACTTAGGTAGGTAATAGCTACGGTGATTACAAACCCCATGGCGTTAAAGAAAATCCCGACAAAAAATAAATACACCATGTATATGCGACTGTTGGGTGTATTTTTTTATTTAGATATTCGCGACAAGAACCCACTTGATGACCCAGCGCAATCGCAAGATTACTATCAGTTTATGAGTTACGGCCTTACTTATAGCCGTTAGTTAATTAACCACTTACTACTTAAATATGCTTTTAAGGAAGTATTAGCATCTAAAAACTAATGCGCACTTTGAAGTATTTTAAATAGGCCATTCTATGAAAAGCACATTTTAATTTCCCTATTTCATCTTCATTAAGTAAACTACACTTTCACCTAAAATAAAAACCAGAATATGGTGATTAGATGGAGGTGAAGAGTTAATGAATTTTGCTTAAGAAAGCAAAGAACGCAAACATATTTAAATCTAACTTAAAATTGATGAAAGCCCGGAAATATTTTGCATAAGACTGTAGCAAACTTTCGTAGATCCGGCGGAACGTTCTTCGTTCATCGGGTCTCGCTATTTCTTAAGAAAAAGGCTGAGGTGGGAATGTAGAAAAGCTCAAAGAAAATTTTAATGAAGTCAATCTGAGAGGTAGCGTCTTTTAATAATATAATTCTGAGAATAATTTGTCCGTTTTTTTTAAGTATGCAACAATTATATTACTTTCGTAAGTAGTCCTGGATACAACTATTATGCTAACTAAACGGACTTTAATTTTAAACTCTATTTTGTTACGATCCTTTAAGCGAAGCGTGAAGAAGCATTTATGCAGGCCGGCATGATTGTGTCGACCAGCGGGTGACCATATCGTTTCTCGCTGGTCGGTAGTAATTTTTTGGACTCCACTGTGCTTACCATCAGGTACAGTGGAGTCACTTTGCCGTGCCAGAATTAAAAAAAAAAAAAAACGATTTTACATCTGCTTACCAAATATATTATTAACACACTGTTTAATTATGAACTACACTCTTAATATACGTACAAACAATTTTCTATACTTGATGAGGAATGGCAAACTTTCAGCGCTTTATTTCTATGTATATAAAGCGCAAATTAGTTCAGAAATTGGTGGAGCTCAACGGAAAACGTGATATGAGTTAAGATTTTTTAATTTCCGTATTTGTAATTGTTTACAGAATCAGTTAATTTTTTTTTATTGATGATCGAAATAAGGTTTTTTATTAAATATTTTCTCTATAGGCGAAAAAAAATAACCAGCGTAGTCCTAAAAGACGCTTACTGTGTAATCAGTCAAATACGTCCTATTGCTGAGGACGGCCCATCCTACAACTGAGAGGGTTTTTGAAAAAAATATGGAGCGGAGGAAATTTGGAGTAGAGGTAGCTGATAACCTGCATTAACACTTTTATTCCGGATAATAAAAATTGACGTACATGAAACCACGAAGCATATCATCATCAGCCCATATACAACATACGTCCCACTCCTGGGCACGAGCCTCCTCTACAACTGAGAGGGTTTAGGCCTTAATCCACCACGCTGGCCTAGAGCAGGTTTGCGGACTACACACTAAATCAATTCTTAAGAATTTTTTGACGTGCAGGTTTCGTCATGCTGTTTTCCTTCACCGTTAAACTATATTCTTAGCTTACAGTAAGCAAACCGATAATCCAGCTTTAAAATAAATAAGCATCAACATACTGGTAAATATATAAGTAATATGCCAAAGTCCATCCACACACAGTAAACTCCAACTTGTAAAACGAAAAGAAAGTCTCAAGACTATCTTAAAGGAGGATGAATACTCTCTTGAATAGAAACTCTTTTTATACATTTTGAAGCTGGCTGGTAAAGTACAATGGAGTCCAAGACAAAGTGTTAATCCCTGCACGCGTACAGCGGTGCAGGTACATCGGCTGGTATTACTTTTATGTCGGCCAGGCTTGTACAGTTTCATACATATTCATTAAGAGGTTATAGTAGAACGTTGATGTGGCGTTGCTAGACGTGGTATGTAATATATATTTACACTTTTATCAGTTTATACAACAAACTGTAGAACAACTGCAACACTTCTGCCTTAGTAGTTATCATCATCATCATCATCAGCCCAAATACGTCCCACTGCTGGGCACGGGCCTCCTCTATAACTGAGAGGGTTTAGGCCTTAGTCCACCACGCTGGCCTAGTGCGGGTTGGCGGACTACACACCTAAGAAATTTCTAAGAACTTTTAGGTGTGCAGGTTTCATCACGATGTTTTCCTGCACCGTTAAAGTACGTGATAATTCTTTGGGAATACACACATAACTTCGAAAAGTCAGAGGTGTGTGCCTGGGGTTTGAACCCGCGACCGTCGAGATTCTCGACCGCGCGCCTAAACCTCGAGTCCATCACGACTTCCTCGAGGCCATCACGACTTAGTAGTTATAGCATCTCAGTTATATTATCTTGTATGTGCCGTGCAACTGTGAGTTCCTGGGCTAGATTCCCAGGTGGTAAAATGTTGGGGTGCAAGGTCGGGATACCTCCTAGTGGGCCCTGCTAGTCCGGATGCTGGCGGGGACGGTGCACCCTGGGCAACGTCGGCCCGTGCCGACGGCCAAATCTCGACACGAGGCGAACGGTCCTCTTGACCGCGCCGCGGTGGGGCCCGTATTTTGGGCCATCCCGGTTCTGTCCCGGGTCTTCGGCGGGCTCGGACTGCAATCTCTTGCTTCCGAGCAGGAAATGGGCGAACCCCATTTCCACCGTCGAACTCGTAATCCGGTCGAAGCTGTGGTCATGTCTCGCAGTTCGGCCGGCGCGAGGGCCTTGGCTTAACCGCCCGGGCCGCGAGGGAGAAAACCTCTATAAAAAGTTACCCCGAATCCTAAGCGGCGGCGCACCGTGAGGGGATGCATGGCTGATGGGAAGTTCAGTCTCTAGTGCGACCCCCGCCAGAGTACCGGCCGACCCTCTTGGCGGGTTACGCTAGGCTTACCCAGGTACAGGGGGCACTGCCTGGGTGGACCGTTATTTCCCCCATACTCGTGGGAACAAAAATGAAACCTAAAAATACAAATAAAAAAACGAAGGAATGCTCAGTGGTAGGAAGCGGGGTGCTTTCCCTGGACGCATTAGCGCCAGGGGAAGTAGTCGCTGCTTTGTCTATGGGGACGTCCGCGGAGGGGACCGCGCCAGCCCGGATCGATTCCGAGTCCGGACTGAGCTGCGACTCTTCGCGGGCGAAGAGAAGGAAAATCTCAAGGAGGCGGCAGGCAACGCTCGGTGACAGCGACACTGCAGGCGAGCCTGGCCCCTCTGGTCCTCCTGGTCACGCTTCGGTTTCAGCCACAGATGAGGAGTCTGTGGCTGAAGCCAATAAAGGGTATAAGGCGGCCATTCGCAAGGAGCGGGCCGCCGAAGCGAGGAGAAGGGTCGAAGAGGAGGCGGAGTTGGCAAGGGCAAAGAAGGCGAGCCAACACGCCCCAGAAGCGCCAGTGTCCACACGTCGGGAGGCGCTCATCAGGATGGCGGATCGGCTCCGCAACGTGACGAAGACGTCCAGAAATCTGAAGGGTGAACTTCAGAAGGACGTCAACGCCAGCGTTGCGGAGCTGACAGAGATGGCAAACGAGCCACCCTCGGCAGAGGTGGCACGCGTGGAGGCAGAGAATGCCAGCCTCAGAGAAAAGGTGGTGGCCTTGGAGGTGGCACTGACCACCAAAACGAAGCTCCTGGAGGAGCTTCCGGCCGCTGATCGGTCGCAGTCGCGGCCGACAGTTGTGCCGGAGGCTTCTTCAGTGGAGGGTCGCCGTAGGGCCGTTGGAGCGTGGCACGACGTATGCCCAGGTACTGCGCGAGGTCAAAACTCACGTGGACCTCGCTAGCCTGGGCATCGCCGGTATGAAGGCCCGACGAGGGGCCACCGGGGCCTACATCTTCGAGGTGCCCGGGCCGGAGTCGGAGGCAAGGGCCGACTCCCTCATCAGCAAGATGAGGGAGGTACTTGCCGGGTCGGAGGGCGTTCGCGTCACCCGACCCGTCAAGACTGCGGAGCTGCGCATCTCGGGGCTGGACGAGTCCGTCACCCCCGAGGCAGTCGCAGCGGCCGTCGCTCGGCTCGGAGATTGCTCGCCCGAAGACATTCGGGTGGGGGAGATTCGGGCTGAGCGCTCGGGTCTGGGCGCCGTTTGGCTCCGGTGCCCGGCCAAAGCGGCCGAAAAGCTCACCAGGGCAGGACGCGTTCTGGTGGGCTGGGTGTCGGCTGGGGTCCGGCTCTTGGAGCCGAGGCCCTTACGGTGCTTCCGGTGCCTCTTCCGGGGGCACGTAAGGGTCAAATGCACCGCGGAGTGTGACCGCACCGGGATCTGCTACCGGTGCGGTCAAGAGGGCCATAAGGCCCGTGATTGCCAGGCGGACCCGCACTGCACAATCTGTGCAGCTGCGGGTAAGCCCGCTGGGCACAGGGTGGGCGCTAAGGCTTGCGTCGCCTCCTCCGTCCCGCACCGCTCTTTACACGGTGCGAGATCCGAGGTTGTGGCGCTGCCGAAACCGCCCACCCCGGAGATGATGGAGATCGCCCATAGTTAGTATGGCACATAACTTCCTCCAGGCGAACATCAATCACTGCGCCAGGGCGCAGGATTTGTTTGTTCAGTGCCTGGCGCAGTGGTCGATTCAAGTGGCTGTGGTCTCCGAGCCATACTTTGTTCCTCCCCGGGATGACTGGGCTGGGGACCTGGATGGCTTGGTGGCCGTCATCACTCGGGGCGCCGCCGGATCCCCGCCCTTCGAAAAAGTAGCGAAGGGCTCGGGATGCGTGGCGGTCCTGTTGGGGGGGATTTGGGTCGTAGGAGTGTACTTCTCTCCCAACAGGTCCCTGGCGGAATTCGAGAGCTTTCTGGTCCGCCTGGGGGCCCTGGTGGTGCAAGGCAGTCAGTCCTACCCCGTGCTAGTCGCCGGTGACTTCAACGCCAAGTCCTTGGCTTGGGGCTCGTCGGTGACGGATGCGCGGGGTAGGGCCCTGGAGGAATGGGCGATCTCCATCGGGCTGGTCGTCCTGAATCGGGGGTCGGAGGACACGTGCGTGCGGCATAATGGCGGTTCGGTGGTGGACATAACGTTCGCCACCCCGGCCCTTGCCCGCCGTGTCCGGGGCTGGAAGGTCCTGGTTGACGAGGAGACGCTGTCCGATCATCGTTACATCCGGTTCAGCGTCTCTGCTTCCCGGGCCCCTACCCAGCTCGGTGGCGGTCCCGCTACCCGATTCACGGGCGGCCGGCGGTGGGCCGCTAAGCGCCTCGATGTGGAGGCTGCGGAAGAGGCCGCTCTTGTTCAGGCGTGGATCCCCGTACCGGACGGACCGGTGCGGGTCGAGGAGGAGGCGGAATGGTTCGGGGTGGCGATGTCGCGCGTCTGCGACGCGTCAATGCCCCGGGTCACCCGCCTCCCAGCGAAGCGCCAGGTGTACTAGTGGTCGGCGGAGCTTTCGCAGCTGCGCGCGTCTTGCGCGGCTGCGCTACGCCGACTCTCCAGGCACCGTCGTCGTCGGGTCCGCCGACCTGGCGACGACGAACAGGAGCGGCTGCTCTACGGCCTCCACAGAGGGGCGAAGAGAGCGCTGCGGGTGGCCATTGCACGAGCAAAGGCCGCGGCTTACGAGGAGTCCCGGAGGTCTCTCGATAGAGATCCGTGGGGGCGTCCATACCGTGTGGCGTTGAGCAAGCTCCGCCCATGGGCGCCCCCGCTGACGGAGAGTCTCCGGGCAGACCTCGTCGAGGACGTCGTCGCGGCTTTGTTCCCGGCCACCGAGGAGTTCACTCCTCCACCGATGGCGCCACGTCCACCGGCGCCATCGTCGTTGGATTCGGCAAGGGATATCCCGGAGGTGTCGCCTGAAGAGCTGGAGGCGGCAGTGCTTCGGCTGCGGGGCAAGAACTCGGCCCCGGGGCTCGACGGGGTGCCTGGACGTATCTGGGTGCTCGCCGTCGAGTCGCTGGGTACGAGGCTCCGCAGCCTGTTCTCCGCGTGCCTGCAGCAGGGCAGCTTCCCGTCGCGGTGGAAAACGGGCAAGCTTGTCCTGTTGAGGAAAGAGGGGCGACCCGCAGAGTCGCCGTCGGCGTACCGGCCCATCGTGCTGCTCGACGAGGTGTGCAAGCTCTTTGAGCGTATCTTGCACGCGCGCCTCGTCGAGCATCTGGAGAGCACGGGCCCGGACTTGGCAGATTGCCAGTTCGGGTTCCGGAGGGGTCGGTCGACGGTACACGCAATCCTGCGGGTCAGGGCACAAGCGGAGAATGCAGTGTCTAGGGGCAAGTGCGTCGTGGCGGTGTCACTTGACATCGCCAACGCATTCAACACCATGCCCTGGGCCTGCATCAATGAGGCACTGCGGTACCACGAGGTTCCGCCCTACCTTCGGCGTCTGGTGCAGGTGTACTTGTGTGACAGGTACGTCGTGTATCCGGGCGCCGACGGGTGGCACCGTCGGGCGGTGTCGTGCGGTGTTCCACAGGGCTCGGTTCTCGGGCCGCTCCTGTGGAACATCGGTTACGACTGGGTGCTTCGTGGTGCCAACCTTCGGGGCGTCGCTGTCGTCTGCTACGCGGACGACACGTTGGTGACAGCGACGGCCAGGACCCCACAGCGGGCCGCCCTGCTCGCCGGGTTCGGGACCGAACTCGTGGTGGGCAGGATTCGGCGACTTGGCCTCCAGGTGGCCCTGCACAAGACTGAGGCTCTGTGTTTTCACGGACCTCGGTCTAGGCCACCGCCGGAGGCGCACTTGACGGTGGAGGGCGTGCGGATTCCCATCGGCTCCCAGATGAAGTACTTAGGTCTGATTCTGGACAGTCGGTGGAAATTCCGTGCGCACTTCGAGATGCTGTCGCCGAAGTTGGTCCGGGCAGCGGGCGCTCTCGGTCGCCTGCTGCCCAACATTGATGGTCCTGGCTTCCCTTGCCGAAGCCTTTATGCTGGAGTTGTGCGGTCCATGGCCCTGTACGGGTGTCCCGTGTGGGCCAATTCCCTCGGCGCTCGCTGCGTCCGCCTGCTGCGTCGTCCGCAGCGTATGGTGGCGCAGCGAATCGTTAGAGGCTACCGCACGATTTCGCACGAGGCGGCCTGTGTTTTGGCGGGTACTCTGCCCTGGGAGCTGGACGCCCAGGCCCTCTCGTCAGTGTTTTTCTGGCGGGAGGAGGCGTTCCAGCGATCCGGACAGAGACCGGCTCAAAGAGAGGTCGAGGCCATATTGGCCTCCTTCCGCAGTGCCGCCGTGGAGGAGTGGCGTTCCAGGCTGGAGAGTCCAAGTGCGGGCGTGGCGACCGTCGCGGCAGTGCGACCTGTCCTCCAGCAGTGGATGGACAGGCGCCACGGTGCGCCGACCTTCCGATTGACACAGGTGCTCACCGGGCACGGCAGCTTCGGTGCGTACCTGTGTCGTATCGTCGGAGTGGAGGAGTCCGCCGTGTGCCACCATTGTGGCAACTGCCGTGAGGACACGGCCCAGCACACGCTGGAGGAGTGCCCAGCCTGGGACGAGGAGCGCAGCGCTCTCGTAGCGGTCGTAGGGAGCGACCTCTCGCTGCCGACTGTGGTCGCCGCCATGGTCGGCAGCCGGAGGTCATGGAAAGCTATGCTCTCCTTCTGCGAACGTGTCATTTCGCAGAAGGAGAGCGCGGAGCGGGATCGGGAGCAGACCGATCCCGCTCGTCGCAACAGGCGACGTAGGAGGCGCCGGGTGAACATCTAGCCCGGCGCCCAGAGGCCACGCGGGGCCGCCGTCCCTACCTTGGCGGCCCCCGAGGAGGAACAAAAATCCTTTTGCCGTGCCTTTTGGCACCGCGCAGAGGCGGTCCCGGGTCAATCCATAGCTCTGGCTTCAGGGTATTCCGGGGCCGTCTCGCTGAATGCGCTGATGGTGGCCATCGCGGGGTTTTTAGTCGGTATTACGGCGCAATTATTTTTGGTAGGGACCCGGCCCAGCGGCCGCCCGCAACAACTACGGGCGGTAACATCTATGCTGGGTCGGAAGGCGCCGGTGAGTCCGACACACCCTCGCCCCTCCGGGGGTGGGATGGTCCGTAAATGGATATTCCCCGCGGGAAAAAAAAAAAAAAAAAAAAAAAGGTGGTAAAATGTTAAGTTTTCCGTTTGGAAGCTCTCAGTCTGCTAAAACGGATTCTAAATGTTTTATTTATTTACGCTTTATACAATTAAATAATTGTAAAGGTGGACTTAAAGCCTAAGGCATTCTCTGCCAGGTGCGGAAAAAAATTACAGGTGAGAAAAATAGCTTATAAACTTAAACAAATACATACATAAACCAATATATTTTGAAAAATAAGACAAGCAATGAATAGAATGTGATAATATTCAACGGTCACGGTGGTTCTAGTTTTATATTGCAGTGGTCAGGGGCTATAAAAATCAGGTAGATCAGAGACAAATATTTGTGTATCACACAGATAATTATTTCGATACGGAAGTAAAACCAGCGGCTGTCGTTTGCAGACTAGCATCTAATATAACAGAATCCAAGTATAGATAGAATTGAATGTATCTGGACTGAATTTAAAAAGGGTTTCTCTTTCATTTTGTACATTTTCTAACATATAAACGCCCTACCATCAGCAAAAATCTCCTACAATGTCACTTATGGGAATAAATGTAATTGCTTCTTCTCATCTTAGTATATTTCTTAAAAATATTTTTTTTTATCACCCTGGTATATAAGTTTCGATAATAATAACCTTACGCCTGTATTTCTTGAAGGAGTGGGAAGATGTGTATTTTTAAACACATGTTTTGCTAGGTATGTATTAGTCCCACGCGATGGGGGCATGTAAGTTCGAGAGAGTTAGATGAAAAATTTTAACACACCCAGCTAGCTGCCATTTCACAAAGATACCTTGATAAATAAAGAATAATAATATCAATAATAATATCATCTTTTTAAATATCCCTTTTGTAAAATAGGTTGTCTGGAAGAGATCGCAGTTAGTGATAAGACTCCCGACATACGCTTCCCGACCTCCCTCCCCCCGGGCTGGCGGGGGAAGTAGAGCCATAAACAGTTTTCCTCGAGAAAAAAAAGTTTTGTGATAATACTGCCTATTACTATAATCTTAAGCTTATTATTATTCTTTTTTTGTATGTATTCATGGTGTACAATAAAGTATATATAAATATAAATAAATAATGGCCACTTCTAACCGCAGTAGATCCGCACGTTCACACCGGTAGATGTACTTTAAGAAATATTAGAGACGGAGTTGGAAAAGTAAGTGGAAATTTTAATGCTCGCTAATACTTGAGGTGCTTTTGTTTTTTTATAAATTATTCATACGCTCCAGTTAGCGTTGAGGGCGTGTTCTTTAAATAGTTAACGTACAGGAAATATAATTATTTATAATTTTATACAGTGAATACTACTAATAATGAATTTGTGTTAATTAAAGTGTGATTTTGTCATCTTTTTGCACTAGGAGTAAACTTTTACTATACTTTAAAGAAGTGATGGCTTCTAGATTTATGCGCGCGGTCGCGAATCTCGATGGTCGCGGATTCAAACCCGTTTCGAAATTATGTGTGTATTCACAATGATTATCACGTACTTTAACGGTGAAGGAAAACATCGCGAGGAAACCAGCTCACCTAAAAGTTCTTAGGAATTTCTTAGGTGTGTAGTCTGCCTGCCTACATTAGGCCAGCAGCGTGGCGGACTAAGGCCTAAGCCCTCTCCGTTGTTGTTGCTGCCCGTGCCCAGCAGTGGGACGTATATGGGCTGATTATGATGATGCTACTTTCAAGCAAATGGATTCCGTTTAGTACGAAAGATGTGACAATTGACAAGAAACGATCAACTCTCACACATATATAAAGCGTTAAGTCGCTATATATTAATAAGTATATATTAGTAAGTATATATAGTATATATATACACGGTAAGAAGCGATTGAGCGCAGACTATCTAAGAAAAAGATTTATTGAAGGAAAATTAACTTTCCGTTGGCGACCTATAGGCGACCACCCACAGCTACAGAATTATTAGCTTGACTTATGTCATGGGTTTTGGATATTATAGTTATGAATTACCTCGATATATTTTATTAAAAACACACTTGATTATGTGTTTTTATAAAGAAATTGATTATTAGACTTGAAGTTAATCATAGAGCTTTACAAAATAATTCGTGTCTACACTTTATAGTAAAGAGATTCTTGTGTTTCAAAATAATGTTATTGATTATTTTTATATTAATCATAAATTTTGCACATTTAAACAGTGACGTATCGTAGAGAAACTGAATTGCTGTGAGTTCATATACCTGTAATATGAAGTCCGTCAAGTATCAAAATCCTGCATCAGTTCAACGTAGAGGTGACTTCACGGTAGATCAATATTGATTTGTGTGAATACATGAAACAATAATGTAACAGAATATAGCCTACTAAAATTCCATATAAAATTATCTTAAAAAGGGCTTAAGTCGCCTTAAAAGAATAAATTTATTAAATTATGAAATAGATTAAATAATAGTTTCATTTTTATTTTAAGTTAATACATTATATTGTAACTATTTTATGATTTTATTTACTTGTTTTTGTTTGTTTTTTTTTTTGGTTTTTCCCTCTTCGTTTTGTATTTTGACTTTTTTGATTTCTTTTTTAGTTTAAGTGCATTATTATTATTATTATTTTGTTATTATAATTATTCTATTTTAATTGATTACTCTATAATCTTTATAAATATCCCGATTGTAAATTAGGTTATCTGGCAAAGATCGCATTTACTGATAAGACTGCCTATTGTTCACTAATCTCAAGCTTATATTATTTCATTTTTTTATGTATTAATGGTTTACTATAAAGTATATAAATAAAAATTAAACAAAGTATCAACATGGATGGGTGCCGAAACCAGGAGAATTACACAAATGGGAATACGAATTAAATGTATCGTCACAAAATAGCGGCCGTACCCGCCGCTGACTTCGCTTAATCTTAGCTTTAAACTGCAGACATTAGCCAAAGTCGCTCCACCCTGCTGTAATTTCTCTTCTTGTTGGAGAATTGAATAGAATTGAACGGCTATCGGTTAATATAGATGGTGATGCGTCAGCTAGATTCTTTGTTTATCTACTTATATCTGTTTCTTACGTTTTTTCTATCACTCAGTTTAGAACTCTAAAACCACATCTCCATGATGGCTTTGGGTCTTCGTCCATCACGTTTGTTGACATCATCATCCCTTATACGTCCCACCGCTGGGCACGGGCCTCCTCTACAACTGAGAGGGTTTAGGCCTTAGTCCACCACGCTGGCCTAGTGCGGGCTGGTGGACTACACACCTAACAAATTCATAAGATTTTTTAGGTGTGCCGGTTTCGTCCCGATGTTTTCCATCACCGTAAAGTAAGTGATGATTCATTGTGAATACACACATAACTTTGAAAAGTCAGTGTGTGCCTGGGGTTTGAACCTGCGACCGCCGAGATTCTCAAGCGCGCGCCTAAGCCTCGAGGCCATCACTACGTTTGTTCAACTCGAAAATAGTTTTCTTTATAATAAATAACTACACCCAAAAGTCACATACATGTTTGACCCCACACTAGGATACAAGTCATGTGTCATGATATCAAAAACGAGAGACTTTTCGGTCTCATAAACACCCAGACCCGAAACAAATATTTATGGATTACACAAACGTTTGCCTCGGTGCGGGGATCGAACCCGTGGCCTGACGTTTCGCAAGCTAGTATCTTGCCATCTGCGCCACAGGGCTGTCTAAGAAAAGTGTATAATTATGATAAGAAGTATATAGTAATCATCTCTGAATAGCATCCAAGATAAGTCATGAATGAATTATATCGGAGTTGTTAGGTAAGATTACGGAACGTTTTTTATCCTGGTAAGCGAAAATGAACGAGTATTTTTCTACCAAGACATAATATATTTATTTATTTTATTTAATATTCTTTATTGGACACCACAAAAACAAGAATAACATATAATAAAACATATAATAATATATTATGTTCCTAGTATAAAGCAAATACGTTTTTTTTACAAATTGTAACGCGGAGGTTAAGGAAATAATATAATATTAGTGTAATATTTCCAACGTAACTCGTGGTTAAAATGTACAAGGAACATGCGTTGTATCCGAGATGTTAAATATTAAAGTGAAAGCGAAAAAAAAAACCGTCGACAAATAAATATACGCAAGATATTATGCTTGTTTTCCACAGAAAGCAACGCCAATTTCATGTACGTTTAAGTCTCCATAACCATAGTACCACAATAAATAGTCTTATATATCTGACAACAAATTAGAAACTAGGATCGGAGACAAAAATAGTAAAATTAGAAAAGGGTTCTAACTTTTCCCACCGAAAAATATATGGATCAAACAAATACATTGCAGCAGTTTCAGCAATTGACAGTCTTTTTTCTGTCGTCTTTGTTAATACGATTAGTTAAGATTATATCCCACAAAATGCATGAATTGATGTCTCAAAGTTTTCTTCCCCGTACATCTTTATTGTGGAATTAACACTGTCCAAGCAGTATTTTTGACTGAATCGACGTTCTAGCAGGGGCTTACACTATCCATGTCAGCTTGTAAATGTTCTGACAAATATATTAGCTGTTTATGACCGGCTGTGACAATATAATTGATTTGAGTGTAAATATTCTATGAAAAAACACTACGTTTTTTAAATATTTATACTAGTGTCAGTTAAGTGGCACGCGGTCGAGAATCTCGACGGTCGCGGGTTCAAACCCCAGGCACACACCTCTGACTTTTCTAAGTTATGTGTGTATTCACAATGAATTATCACGTACTTTAACGGTGAAGGAAAACATCGTGATGAAACCTGCACACCTAAAAGTTCTTAGGAATTTCTTAGGTGTGTAGTCCGCCAACCCGCATTAGGCCAGCGTGGTGGACTAAGGCCTAAACGATGATATATGTATATCATCATCAGCCCATATACGTCCCACTGCTGGGCACGGGCCTCCTCTACCATTGAGAGGGTTTAGGCCTTATATATTTATATATATATTGTATATATTTATTTACAAATGTATTTAAGTATAGGTATATGTATATTAATATGAATTTATTTGTATGTTTTATACTTATTTAAAAATCTAACTTGACAGCCCCGTGGCGCGGTTGGCTAGACACCAGCTTGCGAAACGAGAGGCTGCGGGTTCGATCCCCGCACAGAGACAAATGTTTGTGTGATCCACAAATATTTGTTTCGGGTCTGGGTGTTTGTGAGACCGAAAAGTCTCTCGTAGTTTCTGATACCCACGACACAGGACTTGTATCCTAGTGTGGGGTCAGAACTATGTATGTGACTGTTAGGTGTATTTATTATTATTTATTATATAATTATTATTATTTTCACTATTATTTTGTCCTGTACACTTTATGCTACCCCTCTTTATTTTCCCTGTTCTATTATCCATCCAAAAGTTGTCTGGGAGATATTGCCTAGAGTGATAAGATCGCCTCTTGTTTTTGTTATTTTTTATATATTTTTCTCCATATATTTTTGTTCAAACAATAAAGTGTAAATAAATAAATAAAATAAATTTATTTTATTTACGTATTTATACGTTGCGCGATGTGTTGCAAAGTTCAGCATATGGTTTCCTACGTTGTTGCGAGGACTGTTACAAAACAACGTTCCATTGCGTAGCAGCTATATAGTAAATTTATAGTTTCTCTTTTCCATAATTCAGTGGTTGTGTACCTTTATCAGAGTTGTGAGAGCAAGCAACATTTACACGCTACGTTTGAGCGTTTATGAAACGTGAACAGGTATTCAGGGTCCCGCCTGAGCGAAACGGACCTGCTCTATGATATACTGAGACATTCGCTTATATCTGTCGAGGGAATAAAACTTATTGTTTTATTTATTCGCTTATACCTTTGTGTAGGTATAGACGTAATTTCTTTTTTCCTCCTTACTTTTTATGGCACGTTTGTGTAAATATAGTTTTGCTTAATATTATGTATTTTTTTCCTTGAACAAGCTCTCAATTAAGCATTATCTTTGAGACAATACAAACTTTTATAATCTAATAATTCGGGTAACTGCAGATTGAACATAATATGACATTCCTTAATTGATAAATGTCCGTCATTATTATAGTAAAATATGTCACGAATTCATGAATATTTAAACGTACGAAGATCAGTATTAACTTATGTAGAGTAATTCAATATAATACCCCAGGTGTGGTTTCTCCAAATTTATTATTAGTTATATAGATTATTTCCACTAACCCGCACTAGGCCAGCGTGGTGGACTAAGGCCTAAACACTCTGAGTTGTAGAGGAGGCCCGTACCCAGTGGGACGTACGAGTACCTATATGGGCTAAAGATGATGATGTTGATACAGATAATTTAACTTGTCTTTAGTTTTAAACATTATTCGGTCTTTTTTTATCATTTTTATTAACATTAAATAATTTCTAGCATTTATTGTCATATTTATTTTGGTTCTCAACGTTTCCTTATTACAAGCCCAATCAAGGCTTTTTAGTTTAAAATTAACGTACAATTCATAACTGCAACTCACCGACTATCCACAGTTTCTTGAAGAATGGAAAATAAAAGCCCCTCAAGGAAATTCATATCTGCCCCATTGTCCATAAGCACTGCGCATACTTTTTTTATGCAGTCTAGACCAATAAATAGACTCGGCACTTTTATTCAAGACTCTCGTGCATTGAACATGAGGCTGTTGAAAAGCCGAGCGCAATATAATGTATGAACATAATCCTCATTGAATAACGAACATTAAGAATAAATAAATTAAATACATTAAGTACCGTGCTTAAATGTTGTCGCATCATGTATGTGTTGTAACACCACTGAATAGACGGGCGTTTCAAAAGCGAGCATTTTAACTCGAACAGAATAACCGCTTTTTAATAAATGCATACGGATGTATACATTTATAAGACTGCCTCGTGGTCTCGAGGTACAAGTATGTGCCGTGCGATCCAGAGGTCCTGGGTTCGATTCCCGGGTCGGGCAAAGTGTTATTGGGTTTTTCCATTAGGAAATTCTCGGTAACAGCACGGAGTCTGGAAATGTGCCCGAAAAACGGCAATAGGCTCGCCCCCTATTACGTGGGACTGATACATACCTGGCGAAATGTGGGTGCAGAAATGCACCTCTGCCTACCCCTTCGGGGAATACAGGCGTGAGTTTATGTATGTGTATGTATGGATGTATACACGGTACATATACCAAAATAACGTTTTTTACACTTTTTGTCTGTCAGTCTGTTTGTTCCGGCTAAACTGTGCAATGGGGTCACTTTGCGGTGCCAGAATAAAAAAAAAAAAAAAAAAAAAAAAAAAAACTCTGAGACGGTTGGACCAATTTTAACGGGACTTTCACTGGCAGATAGCTGATGTAATAAGGAGTAACTTAGGCTAAAAAAAAGAGAATCGACTGTAAGGCGGAACAAAGTTCGCCGGGTCAGCTAGTCTTTCATATTAATTGCAAGCGTCAAAACGCAGCTTGACCCTCCCGTCTATGATCCACAACGTACTCGAGCCATAATTAATCTACCACCGCAGCGTCATTTCTCGCTCGCTTCTCGTCACTTAATTACTTCGCAAATACCGCGAGTTGGCTTCCGTCTGCCAAAATATGGACACATTATACAGAGCATTACCGTGATGAAACCCCTACCCTTGGGATGGCCTCGGGTACCCCCTCGGAAAACCGGGTACCTCAGGGTTCAGTTTTTACGACGAAATGAGGTAAGTTGAAAAGTCCTGTATGTCGTTAAAAAAGTTTATAATATGTAGCTAGTTGACTAGCTTCGTGGCACGATGGGTGAGAGTTTAAAACTGAAGGCCGCAAGTTCAATATTAGTCATATTTTGATATGACTGGATTGTTAAAAAATGCAATATAGTTACGGTTAGGGGCCAGACAGGGGAATCAATCTTAGGACATGTCGATCGCGAGTCACGCTCTGATGTTTCGGGACCAACGAGGGCGAGGCAGTCCAGAGAAAAAATACGCTCTAAAAAAAACATGTGAAAAACCATTTTTTTGTTCGGATTTTTTAATATGACTAATTTATTTAATTTCAATAATTTTCAGCACAGTAATCTTTTTACATCTAATTATAATAAGATTTATTTAATGCCATTAAAATATTTTATTAAAATATCCAAAGGCGTATTATACAAAATTGATCTTACGTTCTATATGTATTAGATACATTTTACAAACTTTCCATTTTCAAGTAAACTATACCATAAAAACGGACAGCGTTTGATACTTTGATATTAGCGTTTTATCATCAAAATAGCAATCTTTATGAGGATTACGAGACCCATATGCCCTGATCTCATTTTTATGTTTTTGAGACTGGGGCAGTATTAGGACGTGTATTGTCAGAACGTGCATTTTATAAAACTTACTTATTCGAGAGTATGCATAATGGTTTCATATTCTTCATACCCTAAGGTTTTCATTTTAAGTACCTTCAGAGGTCAAATAGTCATACAGATGGCCTGTGTGAATTTTTATTCTCATTGGTCAGGTTAAGGTTAATGGAAAGAAGGAAATAATTATTTATATCTGCATCACCCAGAGGTTGACTGTCAGTGAATGCCTTTATATTTATATATATACTTAATGTATAAAAGCATACATACATACATAAACTCACGCCTGTATTCCCCGAAGGGGTAGGCAGAGGTGCATTTCTGCACCCACATTTCGCCAGGTATGTATCAGTCCCACGTAATAGGGGGCGAGCCTATTGCCGTTTTTCGGCCACATTTCCAGAATCCGTGCTGTTACTGAGAATTTCCTAATGGAAAAACCCAATAACACTTTGCCCGACCCGGGAATCGAACCCAGGACCTCTAGATCCCACGGCACATACTTGTACCGCGAGACCACGAGGCAGTCGTATAAAAAGCGTAAATAAATAAATAAATAATAATATTCTGTTTTATATTATTTTTCTCTGTAAAATTTGAACAAGAACAAAACAAATGTTCTTATTTTCCACTTTCCGCAGCTACTTTAAATCATCATCATCATCACCTACAGCCCATATACGTCGCACTGCTGGGCAAGGACTACCTTTACAATTGAGAGGGTTTAGGCCTTAGTCCACCACGCTGGCCTAGGGTTGGGTTGAATACTTTAGATTGAAATTCTGTATTTGAAGTTGTACAAAAGATAAATTGATTCCCAAATTGTTGAAACAGTTCCGATCGAGCTCAATAATTGAATCAAAATCCGATTCCTCTGCGGTGCCGAAATGTATTTGAACCCAAATAGTTCTTTTAATTTGGTTCCGAAACTTTACGATGGAATTTGATGAAAGTCCGTTGGAAATCCGAACTATTATAATCAACAAACACTAACTAAGTTCCATAAAGGCGGTAGACGAAATCCCTTTAATCTATACAAATAAATAAAATTGGATTGTCTGTTTGTGATATTGAAATAACCGCTTTTTAATAAATGTATATGGATGTATACACGGTACATATACCAAAATAACGTTTTTTACAAGTTTTGTCTGTCTGTCTGTTTGTTCCTGCTAATCTCTGAAACGGGTGGACGGATTATAACGGGACTTTCACTGGCAGATAGCTGATTTAATAAGGAGTAACTTAGGCTACGTACATATAAATAAAATTTGATTGTCTGTTTGTAATATTGAAATAACCATTTTTTACTACATGTATATACGGTACATACACCAAAATAATATTTTTTTCAATTTTTGTCTGTCTGTCTGTTTGTTCCGGCTAATCACTGAAATGGCTGGACCGATTTTGACGGGACTTTTATTGGCAGGTAGCTGATGTAATTAAAAATAAATTTACCGCGCGAACGAAGTCGCGGGCACAGCTAGTTTGAAATAAAATTATTAGTTTAAAATATTTGCGAGAAATTTTACTTTTGTGCACTGGTCTATTAAGGAAATGTTTCTTTTTTATAACTGATAGTTTGAGAAGAATACCTAGTATCGATCGATACGTTCGGAATAATTTACTGGATCAGACGAAGTGTTTTTTGACAACCCATCAGAACCACTTAATCAGTAACCGCATTGTCACTTAACACCAGGTGAGATCGTGGTCAAATGCCTGCAATAGTTTAAAAAAAATGTGAAACCTGATAACATATGGGTAGACCCAATACTTAATTCAAAAATATCGCAAGCCACAAACTAATGCCGTAACACTATTGACGCAATTTTGAAACAATCAACAGCATTATTTCAGCTAGTTCAAAATTGGACACAAGATGAAATGCAAAAGAATTAAATTTTGCAATTTTCCGAGCATCTGGGAGGATACATACGTACCTGATACATTAGATAACATCATAAGCCCATATATGTCCCACTACTGGGCACGGGCTTCCTCTAAAACTGAGAGGGTTCAAGTTTCAGTCCACCACGCTGGCCTAGTGCGGGTTGGCGGACTAAACACCCAAGAAATTCCGAAGAACTTTAGGTGTGCAGGTTTCCTTACGATGTTTTCCTTCACCGTTAAAGTATGTTATAATTAACTGTGAATAACATTAGATTTACGTTTCGGTAAATAAATTTACCCTCTCAATTTACATAATGTTACAATTTCGTACAACATTTTTATACATACATATTTGCTACAGCATGTTTGGTGAACTTAAAAAAAAACCTCTTTATTTTCAAACAGACAGCTGCCTCAAAAAACTTATTTTTCGTCGACGCCAGACCACTAGACTGCACAAAAAGCACCGTTAACGGCGACCCAGCGTTTTTGTAATTTTGCAATTTTTCAAAAACTTTGTCCACAACGAAATTAGTTTGTTTTAAACAGATTCCACGCTGTAAAAACTGATTTTTACAGGCGTTTCGCGTTGTGAATCCCAGACGATTTTCATTAAACTTTTAAGCAGAATTTTCAAGTTTGAATAAATAAAAGTGTGTGTTAATAAACGTAATGGTTATTTGCCCAGCGTTTGAGTGAATTTAACAATAGTTAATGTGAGAACTTTTATATCGAGGACTCGAGGACCTGCGTGAAAATATATCTTCTATACATCTATACTCTATATACATACTACATATACTATACAAATAAATAAAATTGGAGTGTCTGTTTGTAACATTGAAATAACTGCTTTTTTATAAATGCATATGTATACACGGTACTGTTACGGAGTGGGTGCAGAATTAGTTTAAAAAAAAAACTTTTATTGAAGTTTGTAAGGAATTTATTTAAAGACTTTGAAATAATTACAAAAAAATAGAAAGTTTGCAAGGGCCTAGTGCTCACAACGAAGTCTAATGTAGGTCTAAATAAAATTGGAATAATAGCGGAATGACGAAATATGTAGAATTAGCGAAATTACGGACTTTGCTCGGTATTATAATATTACAAAGAAAGGAATGTCTAGGTAAGCGGTTTCGTGTCTATAGTGTCGGTCTGTATGTGGGTAATTATCACGAAATTCCGAAATTCGGCTATCCTAAAATGACAAAAAATATTTATTTTTTTTGATATTTATTTTATCTGAATTTGATAGTACTAATGTTACTAGAATTTTATTATGTGGTGGTCCCAAAAATTATCGCGTTTTATGAAAGTTATGAGGACATTAAAAAAAAACAAAGTGAGGGAATGATTATTTCAGACAAGTCATGAAGCGTTTTAAATGAAATTAGTTTTCTTTCAAAGAAATCTTTTTATTAAATGAAATACATAATAGTTTCATACATCCACTGTTCGTAAGTCACTATTCCGTTTCGCTGTGGAAGATAATACTACCTCTCTACCAGTTGTTTAGACAACCATCACATTTTCGTAACAGACATTTAGTTGAATAGACATTGCATGTTTTCATGGTCAAAAATTTAGTTAGAAGCAAGGCAATACTCTGTTTTCATGTAACTTCATGATCATCCGTTGAACATTTGCGTGAATTACACATTTGCGTGTGTTACGGTTTGCCCAAGTCACCCAAAAAGGCCTAAATCTACAGAATGTTGTCAAGCGTATTTTATACTCAACTTTAGCCAGGAAATGAATTTTTTCATGGTATCGCACAGTAAACGTTTTTGTTTTACTTGTCCCTTTGACCTTACAAAATCTCTCTTTTCTGGGCACATCCGAGAACTTTCGTCCTTTACCAAAATTCTTGAACATCCTTTTTGACCTTCATCAATTTAGAACTGACTTTCCTAGAAACACTCTTTTTGTAAGAATCATATTTGAAAAACAGTTTTGATAGCTTCTTCAAAAGTTCTGGTTTTTCTATATGAAATAGTAAAAAAAGTTCTTTTTCTTTTCACTAAGTGTTATTGGGTTTTTCCATTAGGAAATTCTCCGTAGCAGCACGGAGTCTGGAATTGTGCCCCAAAAATGGCAATAAGATCGCCCCCTATTACGTGGGACTGATACATACCTGGCGAAAAGTGGGTGCAGAAATGCGCCTCTGCCTACCCCTTCAGGGAATATAGGCGTGAGTTTATGTATGTATGTATGTATTTTTCTTCACAATGTCAGGAACTTGGGCGTTCTTAGAGAGAGCTGAAACTTTAGCTTCCGGTGTAGTCTGATTATATTTGTCTTGTCTTTAACATCTCTTACGGTATCTCTCTTTTCTTCTTATTTCTTGTTCAGTCTTTCCTGTAATGGATATTTTTGCATAAAGTATTTCTCTACGTCTCCGGAGTTGCTGCCTTCTCCGATTAACTACCAAATTTCTTAAATCATCATTACTTTGCATAGACCCTGGGCTAGGAGCTGGTGTCTCATCTATTAGTCTTGCTAAATTATTTCGCACTTTCACCGTTTTGTCTCTATATGTTTGCCTATCTTTCTTCCAGTTTTTTCTTTTTTGTCTTCTTTCTCGGAAACTCGTTGCGGATATAGGTTTTACTTGACCTTTTTATGGTATTTAATTTTTTTTTTTTCGCGATGTATTTTAAGTGTTACAGGATTAGCTTCCATTTTTGTCCCTGCGCTTTCGGTCATATTCTTGCTTGTTTAAGTATCTTCATCTTTGCTTATCTTCTTTTTTCTTGTCATTTTTTAACCTACAACAGTATTGCAGCAATAAATTCAAGAGTTAATAAAAGCAAACAATAAAAAAAGCCAGTTAGGCCAGCCAAAAGTCATTCCCTCATATATTATCATTCCCTCACCATACATTTTTATGAGGGAATGATGGTGAGGGAATGACAAAATAAAGAATAACCGTAAAGGACTCGTGACATAACCTTACTTTTAAAGCGATTTTTCTGCTTAAGGAAATTACTCCCAAAAGCCATCTTGTCTGTGCAACTCATAATCAGTTAAAGTACTTACCTTTTGTTTTTTAGAATGTGATGAAATGACGATCAAAAAGTTAATTTAATCATAAAATTTAATAAAACCTTTATGCAGCGCACACCCGAGCACAATCACAGAAAATTCGCCATTTTGATAAATTGACATTAGTGCCAACTTTCAAAAACTAATGGCAGCGTTCGTATTTTATTTAAAATGCGTTCATAATTCAACTGCCAGTAATAGTGTGAGGGAATGATTTTTTTTTGTGAGACACATATAAATATACAAATTTTTAACTCGTTTTTTACTTTATAACGCTAATTTCGGTTTTCCCATAGAGTTATATAAAATCTTTAAACAATCCAACCTACTTGAATATGATTCGAACGATTTTTGTGCTTTTTTGGTAAATAAAAGTGAATAAAATTGGTACTTGGGACACAGTGAGGGAATGATATTAGGAACATTATGGTTATGGATTTTTATTTATTTATTAATACGGCTGTAAAATCTTATGTGAAACTTTTAGGTATAGTTATGTGGATTGTATAGAAAGATTAGTAACATCCATTTCTTTGTTGGATTTTTATATAAACTCCAAGGACAAGAATTTCGGGATTTCGTGATAATTACCCATGTACTGATATAACAGTACATATACCAAAATAACGTTTTTTACAATTTTTGTCTGCCTGTCTGTCTGTTTGTTCCGGCTAATCTCTGAAACGGGTGGACCAATTTTAACGGGACTTTCACTGGCAGATAGCTGATGTAATGAGGAGTAACTTAGGCTACGTTTATTTTGGAAAAAATAAATTAAGTAGGTATCATAATAACCCGTGCCCAGCAGTGGGACGTATTTGGGCTTATAATGATGATGATGATGATCATAATAAAAAAAAACTAAAAAATTAAACAATCGACTGTTAGGCTGAACGAAGTTCGCCGGGTCAGCTTGTTTTATATATTAAGAACAATTACCTTTGTAGTTTGTTTTTTTTTATCTGTAATGGTTTTTAATTAAACCCTCAATAAATAGCGAACAGTCTAGAGTAACGACTGGAGCGAATTAATTTCAATTATAACTCACTTATCAATGTACTTATAGTTTGCCTTTTTGCTAACGTCAGCGAAAGTACTACAATTATAGAAATATCACTTACCTCATAGTGAGAAAAATAATACAAATTAAAATAAACACACATTTCACAATTTCAGCATGTCCCACACAACACTCAAGGCAAATGCAGATTCATAACTGCGTTATGAAACATTGCATTACTAAAGTATAAACACTACTAATAGTGTGTACATTGTGTTTACAATAAACAAATATAATGAAAAAATAAACTGTTGAAACACATCACTACTTTCATGACGCATTGCAATGGCATAATTTTGTCGTACGGCCGAATGGTGGACCAGACATACCCGTGTTTGTCGGAGTGATCAAAATATTTTAATACAATTCAAAGATTTAACTACTCTACATAAACTCACGCCTGTATCCCCCGAAGGGGTAGGCAGAGGTGCATTTCTGCACCCACATTTCGCCAAGTATGTATCAGTCCCACGTAATAGAGGGCGGGCCTATTGCCGTTTTTCGGGCATATTTCTAGACTCCGTGCTGTTACCGAGAATTTCCCAATGGAAAAACCCAATAACACTTTGACCGACCCGGGAATCGAACCCGGGAATTTAACTACTCTATTTACTTAATAAGATAGACTTACTTTAAATTCGTACCTTTAATAAGTCGCTGATTAGATTAATTCTAGTGAGTACAGTATAGCTATTGAATCGGGTAGGGTGATTAGCTAAGAGGGGGTGCGAAAAGCCTACTATAGTAATAGTAAGCACAGATTACTCCGATACACTTCAGTTTTGCAAGTCGGAAGGCACATCAGCCTGATGGTTCTACCACATTAGTAATAATTATGGACGGATTAAATGGAGGCACGTAAGTCTCGGTCAAGTACATCGGCAACAGTCTAACATAGTATTAATTGGTTGGTTCGACTGGCGTAATGCCGCGTGTACAACACTCGTAACTTAGAAAATTAAGTGCCGTAGAAAGAATCGGCTCAGCGCATGTACCGCTATCTATTAGAAAACTGACATGAAGCCTCTGTTTACACGTCACGACGTATTTTTTATTTTTATTTTATACTAGCACGGCAAAGTGAACCCATTGCACCTGATGGTAAGTGTAATAGAGTCCAGAAAAAGTGCCGACCAGCGAGAGATGATGATCTCCCGTTGGTCGACGCAATCATGCCGGCCGAAAACCTCTTCACCTATCTATCTTGTGAATAAGTTTGGGGGACTAATACCATGGTGAACAAAGGACCGACCGCGAGAAACCGGCCAAAAAATGCCGGCACGGTCATCCTTTCACCATGATTGAAGCCCCCCCGAAAACCGGATATACACTGGCTGATCCCGGAACGCGGCACACTTGCATGTGCCACTATGACGGGTTTTACGCCCTGTGTACGGTGGTCGCTATCCGGGCGGATACGAATATCCTACCACCAGCAAAGTTATTAGTGCTGTAGGTCTGAAAATACCTATCTCTTCTACGTTTTCCCTTTTTTTTGGCTTTCTAGTCTTTTTATAAAGTGATAACGCAGGTAATTATGTAATATGGGTGGTAATAGATTACTTACTTAACTGTTGTGTATACTGAAATACAATATAACAATGACAACGTAACACATATCACCGGGCTCAGTGAAGTAACTTAGCCATCAATATAATAAAATTACAAAAAAATACATTTAAGATCTTCACAACAAGACCTTCCATTTGATATGTCACACGATGCAGTTATCAATTTTTTTTTTCCACCTTCTCCCCAAATATGTGGGAGATATACAGATTTCATCTATTCACGTCAAACCTCTGCGTTTGGGTCACAGAAATTGATATGTATACCAAATTTCAACTTAATCAGTCTAGTAGATTCGGAGATAACTCGACTGGACCGACCGACTGTGACGGATGGACAGACGGACACACAAGTGATCCTATAAGGCCGTTTTTTTATTCGGACGTACGGAACCCTAAAAAACACAAACCGTTTACTCATTTTCCGTTTGCTATACGAGGCAGCTCAAAGCGTTTACTGAGAATTTTGGTTAAAGAAAAATATTCTCAATAACCAATTAAACGAGATTGGAGCGGCACGTGTACAGCAACAGGACCGTGCGAGTTCATAATTACACGCAATAACTGTAAAAACAAACGGTAATGTTGTCTGTGTAACGTGATTATTAACACTATTCATTTCGGTCGCGTCTTGCGTGATGTGAATTTACAATCGCAACGAAAATATTTATAATAAAATTACGCGCGAACAAATTTCATTTAGTATGCAATATAAAGAGGGTCTGGTTTCAAATAACATTAAATATGGTCAATATAAGCAGTGATGGTCTCGAGGTTTGACGCGCGGTCGAGAATTTCGGCGGTCGCAGGTTCAAACCCGAGGCACACACCTCTGACTTTTCGAAGTTATGTGTGTATTCACAATGAATTATCACTTGCTTTAACGGTGAAGGAAAACACCGTGATAAAACCTGCACACCTAAAAGTTCTTAGGAATTTCTTAGGTGTATAGTCCGCCAACCCGCACTAGGCCAGCGTGGTGGACTAAAGCCTAAACCCTCTCAGTTGTAGAGAAGGCCCGTGCCTAGCAGTGGGACGAATTCGGGCTGATGATGATGATCAATATACAGATAGTTCATTGATCATTATTGTGTCTTAGGTTCTTTATAATCCTGCCTCAAGCAGAGCTTTTAAAGCAAAGCACTGAAGGGATTCTGATGAGTTCTACTCGAGATCCCATAGTTCCTTTGTCGTGCTAATGGTGGATACCATGGGCTTTTTAGCCGGTAGAAGTCCGGCATACCCCGTTTGCCCTCACTAAGGCAAACGGGGATCCAAGAGGATTTTCTCCATGAAAAAAAAGGTGGTTTGGTTTAAAAAAAAATTAGGTTTTAAGTCAGGGATTTACGTATCAAAAACTGAATATCTTTAGAAGATTTTTAAATTCTAGCTGCGTGGAGTCGTAAGCTCCTGTAAACCATCAATTTGCATATTGCTATAATAAAACAGAGCTCTCTAAAAAATACAAAATAAACGAAAAAATACTTGTGACGCAAAAAAAAAAACAAAAAAGTTTTTTACATATGTATAGCTAAGATCATCCACGTTTTTATATATTAATTATATTTAAGTTGACTCTACTTATACATACTTTTCTAATCATAATTCTAAACACCCGACATAGTTTTCTATTATACATCAATTTACGCCACTAATTTCCAAAGCACTGAAACAGACAATTTCGTGCAAGTTCTCCGAAAAGCTTAAGCAAAATTGAACTTTAACTCAACTGTGTAAAAGCTATAATAAAAAGGTGTATTAAGAAAAGGCGCTGGAATTTTCTCGAGCATTTTCTCTTTAATCCAAAACACTCAAGTCCATTGCGTCTAAAAAAATAATTTGCATAAATTCCCCCCGACTTTACATAGAGATCATGTGAAAGTGCGCTTCAGAAGGGTCTCGTTAACCGTAATAGCTGTTCATAATTGGATTTTTTAGCAACAAAATTTTCTATTTTCTTAAAGTTCTTTTTTTCCATAAACAAGGATTACGTTAATGTACAATCCATTTTTGAATTTTATGGATTGATATGTTAAATTAATTTGCATTCAACATATGTATACATAAATTAATAAATATGTACAACAGTCGCATACATGTATGTATATATATACATATCCTTAATCCTTCTATTAATGACAAGTAAAGATTAATACAGTTATTGAAATGAAATTTAATAATATTTATTGAATCTATAAAATGTCAAATACATCACTTAGATTCAGTCATTTAGTGGACCACACTATTCGGAAGGCAGTCATAACTAGAGAAGAACGGGCATGAAACTATAGTATTACTCTTTTCTAATCAAGAAATAGTTTACATCATCATCATCATCAGCCCATATACGTCCCACTGCTGGGCACAGGCCTCCTCTACCATTGAGAGGGTGTAGGCCTTAGTCCACCACGCTGGCCTAATGCGGGTTGGCGGACTACACACCTAAGAAATTCCTAAGAACTTTTAGGTGTGCAGGTTTTATCACGATGTTTTCCTTCACCGTTAAAGTACGTGATAATTCATTGTGAATACACACATAACTTCGAAAAGTCAGAGGTGTGCCTGGGGTTTGAACCCGGGACCGTCGAGATTCTCGACCGCGTGCCTAAACCTCGAGGCCATCACGACAGTTTACAATATTGATACAAAGACAACATTTTCCGAATTGACATTTAATTTGTTATTGTTAATCTAAATATCAATAATGTTGATAACCTATACCTAAGAGTCTTTTTGTGTAAGCGTATGCTGAGAAGGCAAAATTCTCCGTTCCTAAACTAATATAATAAAATTACCGCGTAAGGTAATAAGATATTTAATAAAAATAATAATTACCCAACGCTATATTCCACGTAAAATGTTTATTAAAATAAAATTAATGTCAGAGCAGGTGATTAATTAAATAAGGTTTGTGACAGCAACTTCAGGGAATCCGCGGTTACGACGCAAAGTTTATATTGTCTCAAACTTCAACTTTGGTATTAAATCAAAAGTAATAAAATAAGCGATATCCTTGCTTTAATAACGAGAATATTGTCTGCGAGAAAATTACCAGACTTTACAAGATAATAAACGTGTATATTGTTCGCTTTACATATCACGCCTGTATATCCGATAGGATAGGCAGCATTGTATTTCCTCAACTACGTTTCCCCATCTGTTTTAAGTCCACGTGGAACTTGTTTTAAGTCCTTGTGTTGAGAGTTTTGTTCTTGCTCAAAACTCAATCAAAATTAACGTTACCCAGAAATTGAAGCTGTTTTCATATAAAATAAAAAAAGAAAGAACAGTTATTATAATTATTTGCGTTTTTTATTGACACGGTAAAATGACCTGATGTGTTTTTCTTGAAGTGAAATTTTACGAATAGCGAAAAATAGCTGTGTTCATAACACACGATTATACAAAATTATGCCCAGTTTTTTTCCTGGTGTAGCGTAGCTATAATATAAACTAAAATAAATATATGCGATTAATTAGTTACTTACTTGTTTTTACGATAAAAAAAATCAACGTAACTATAAAAAGATCGGCTAACACGATCCATTTGTCTAATAAAAAGCTCTACATTGAGGAGGTCTACTAAGTGACTATACCAAAACATGTTTTTTACCGAAACCCATTTTCTCTTTATGTAGAGCTTATTAGGTCTTTTATTAGAAATTTTTGGATTGCGTAGGCTACAGAAATGAACCTATTTTTATGATTCTAACGAAGCCTGATATTTCTTTTTTCGAACGGAAAATAATCATCGTCATTATTTTTTTCAGCATTGCGGGAGGAAATGAGTCTACCGAGCTCTCTTTTTTACACTTCCTTAATTAATAGATTGTGATTTCTTAATGGTAGTGGTGATCGTGATTCAGAGAATAAACTATGAGGGTTCATTCTATACTCAACATGACCATGGGAGAATCAATCTCTCATAAGGTAAATCACGGTAACCTTGCCAGTGACTCACGCCTGTATCGCCAAAGGGCTTGAATTTGGAGCATATTTACTTTTATCAGGCATATTTTGTATATTTTATGTATATTGTTTTGTATATTTTATGTATATTATATTCACGCAGCATAGTATGTTTCTTTTATAATACTTTTATTTATCTCTAAACTACCTAAGGTTCGACTGTCACAGAATGCCTTAGGCATTAAGTCCACGTTTACATGTATTGTCTGAAAGGTAAATAAATAAATATTTCCAGACTCTGCGCTTCTACTAAGAATTTTGATAACTTTCAGTAAAACTGACCGGTCGAATTCACTCAGTCATTATGAGCGCAGCGTCCGTGTGACCATTAGAGGATACGTCTCTTGAGAGAATCCATTGAGGATACATTGGTCAGAATAGACCACATATCAAGAATCATATACAAATACAACTACTTCTTGAGATTAATACTGTTTTACGAAAAGCAAAAACTAGAGGTTTGAATTGAAACAGCAGCAAAACATACGCCTAATAAAGTGCGTGTTATAAAACTAAGTTTTCGCGTTTATTTTACAACTGTTAGTTAAACCCACCGCGTCGTTTTGGGATTTGACTCGTTGAATTTCAGTTCATGAATAACTAGTGGGCTTGTGCGAAAGTTAAATTTATGCTACGTCTGTTTTAATGGTAATGGAGTGGCGTATTTGTAATTTGATTCGCACGGATTAATCATTCATACATTATGCTATTGCTATGTTTGTGCGGCATACGTAATTTGATGTTTTTCAGTTATGGTTAGTTAGTGTGCATAAAATTATTTTCGTTTAAATCATTTCAACGGATTTTTTAAAAAATTTAAGAGGAATTACAGTTGTCTGAATAATTTGTGAATGAAATTCAAGAAAAAAATCTTAAATTGGACTGACGAATCTGATAGTTCTGCCGCTTTGTATATACTCGTACCCTAATAACAATGTATGTATATCTTTAGACGTATAAAACTGTTGTTTATTGTGTCATATCGTTGCAATTTTATGTTTCCTTGCGTAAAGTCTATAATAATAATAATATTGTTAACGAAATATATGTTCATAATACAACAAAAAAATATTCCGAAGATAGAATGTAAACTATATAATAATAATAATAATAAAGCCCTTTATTCAGACGAACTTATTATCTATTTACAAAGTATTAAGAAAAAAATTATAACTATGGACATTTAAATACATTTTCATTACTAATCTTAATCTATTCTATTCTAATATTTAATTATTTTTTGTAAGTCTGTTTGCCAGTCGGCAAAGGCCTCCTCCAACCTTTTCCATTCCTGTCTATCTTGGGCCACTCTATTCCACGTTACACCTGCTACTTGTAAACTACAATTCAATAATTAATTCGTGTCTATTCGAAAATAATCATGAAGGTATCATTTACCTTTCAAAGGGTAAATGTAAATTAAAGATATTTTTATTTAAAAAAAAAATACCTGCATTCTTTACATCGCAATTTAAATTATCTCGAACCAGGAGGCACGGTTTACGAGGGAGAAAAATCCTCGCCTAAACACTCGAGATTTATGTCTGTCCCAAACGGCCCCCGCAATACTCTGCGCTTAAAAATAGGGCCCAATCTGTCTGCTAACATTTTATTGCCCCGATTGAATTCACTTAAAGTCATTATGGGCGCGGCGTGAGTATCGGCCAATTGACTGCGCATTGGAGAGATTTCCCGGTTTTTATTGTTAAACGAAACTTGCTTAATAAAATTTCATGGTAAATTCGATAGTCTTCATTCGATTTGGCAAAGTATTGTTGGGAATCCGTATTTGTTGTTTGTAGAGAATGTACAGAGTGTTTAAACTGGGAATATTTTTAAATATTTCTCGTGGTCTCGCGGCACAAGTATGTGCCATGCGATCTAGAGGTCCTGGGTGCGATTCCCGGGTGGGACAAAGTGTTATTGGGTTTTTCCATTAAACATTTCTCACTAGCAGCACAGAGTCTGGATTTGTGCCCGAAAAATGGCAATATGCTCGCCCCCTATTACGTGGGACTGGTACACACCTGGCGAAATGTGGGTGCAGAAATGCACCTCTGCCTACCCCATCGGGGAATACAGGCGTGAGGTTATGTATAATATGTATGCATTTTTAAATATCATGGTCTAACTCTATAATTGGTTATTAAACACTGAAAACGGCAAGGAAATTGCAATATTAATCCTCACTACTATAATTTTACTACATTATATGTTTTAAAACAATAAAAATTGTTTTTTGTTTAACTAAAAAGAGTTAAGCTGACCTAGAGCGGTCTTATATATTACATCTGGAAATTCTTGTAGGTTCTTAGGCATGCCTATTTTGTCGGAATATTTTTTGATATACACAAATTCTTATATCAAGCCCTTTTTTATGTACATAGGATCTTTTTTGAGAGTCTTATTTGTGAACCGGTAATAACTTTGACAATACCTACTATATAAAAAAATCTCTTTGTACATCAAACAAATAATAAACTATTTACTCAATCACACACACTCGTTCATTTTTAGCACTAGTTAAAGTAGTTATAAAAATAAATTTGAAGGATTGTAACCAAAAACTTACGGGTTGAGAGACAGTGGCGGGCCCAGCCAACCGGCGGGCCCGCACGCGCTTTTTGAAGGAGACTCCTCCTTTTCAACGCTGGCGTCTGCACCTGGAAATGTTACAAATTGGAAATTAATTCAATAACATTAATTATTTCGCATTGGTGTATGAATATTGGTGGTTGGTGATTAGGGATATCCTTGTTTTCAAGTCGGAATATTCAAAACTATTCTATAAATTTTTGATCGGATCATGTAAGAGCAAAACTGTTGTCACGTCCCACATTTGTAGGAAAGCTTTACAGCTACACCAGTGGCGGTACTTTCATAAAAGTCCAAAAGCGTTAAACGTTAATTGTGTAATGTCTAGTTTATATTTGCTTGTTGTGGAGTCTTTATTTAACAAATTACTTTTGCTTAATAAATATTTCAAACTTAAAAAATATTATTCGGAATTGTGAAAGGCAAACTGGGCTTTTGGGCTTCTATGAAAGTACCGCCACTGAGCTACACATAGGTCCTTATTCATAAATGATATCTTATTAAATTCTTAGCTTTAACAAGCGTCAGTATTCAAATTTAACGTTTTAAGCAGTAGAAACCTTACTAGTTATTTGTTAGAAGTAAGAGCAACTAATTTAATTAAAGTATGAATTTCATTGTGGTATACTCTCAGTAGTAGAGGAGGCCTGTGCCCAGCAGTGGGACGCATATGGGCTGATGATGATGATGATGATATGACATATTTCTATCTTTTATGAGATTCTATAGCTTTTATGTCGGTTTACGTCCGTCGCTGTTGCTCATAAAATTAAGGCAAATAATATTTGCATAATCTCTAGGAGTGTCTAAAATATCAACTGCACCGATTGAGCCATGCTTGAGCCCCTCAAATTTAAACCTTTTGTCCTAGTTTTACAATAGACCCTGGATGCGTAACGGTCAATCAAATATTATATATAATCAATTATTAAAATGTATTTCTATGCCCAAGTTTCGCATAACATGGAGTAAGGCCTTCAATAGAATGCTGTTAATTTAGCACATATTTAGGCTAAGTTCTGCTCTTGAGAATTTTATAAGAAACAAACCAATTTTACTTTGCCCAACGAGGTTATCAAATGCGAGAACTCTTTAGCAATAATCTCTTTTGTATTTTTAATTCACATTTCTCTAAACCACAAAAGAAAACATAATTTATCATATACATTGCTTCAACATCACATCACAACCAACTGCGCCACGAATCCATAACTTTCTTTTAATTTCATATCGTACGTTTAACGTCGAAGTTTGTGTGAAAAAAGGCCAACATGTGCGCCAACATGTTGCCTGTTCGTCGAGACTTATCCTTTTGTTGTCTATCTCGGTTCTCGCAGGCTGCGGAGACTGGCGCGAAGCCAACCGATAGCATGTAGCTTAAGTTTAAAACTCCAGCGGATTGTTTCAAATTAGCTGAACTGTAATTAGATTTGGCTTGGTTCTATCTTTATTGTTTCTTTTGCTTGATGGTCTATTTCTTAAAGTTTCTTAAGTTTATCTTGTTACTATTGTAAGAGGGGCTATAGTGACGATAAGGATAAGGAGTGGATGAAAGCAGCAAGGGAATGAATTTTATGGTCTTTTTGGGAAATTTGTTTTATTCATTTATTATATTTTGTTATTAATTTGAGTTTTGTTTGTTGAAATGGAATAAAATGAAATATAATAATATTCATTGAACCAATAAAATGTCAAATACATATATATGATATATATGATAATGATATGTTTAAAAGTAGTTAAATTTTGGTTTTACCGACGATGCAATAATAGCTGAACAAGTCAGCAAATATATTTATTTTATAAGTAGGGTAATCGAGGTCTTGTGGCACGATTGAACGCCGTGGAATTAAGAAATCCAATCTATTTAATCTATAGCAACACAGCGTTTGGTCATTTACCCGAAAAATAATAACAATTTCGCCTCATATTACGCCGGTTTTAAGATTGCTGGTGGTAGGATATTCGTATCCGCCCGGATAGCGACCACCGTACAAAGGGCGTAAAACCCGCCATAGTGGCACATGCAAGTGTGCCGCGTTCCGGGATCAGCCAGTGTATATCCGGTTTTCGAGGGGGCTTCAATCATGGTGAAAGGATGACCGTGCCGGCGTTTTTTGGCCGATTTGTCGCGGTCGGTCCTTTGATCACCATGGCATTAGTCCCCCAAACTTCACAAGAAAGGTGAAGAGGTATTCGGCCGGCATGATTGTGTCGACCAACGGGAGATCATCATCTCTCGCTGGTCGGCACTTTTTCTGAACTCCATTAGGCTTACCATCAGGTGCAATGGGGTCACTTTGCCGTGATAGTATAAAAAAAGATACATGGGCTATATACTAAGAAGGCATAACGCCCTCTCTTGTAATCCAAACGTCGCTTAAACAATTTCAGTATTACCGTATCATATTTGTATTTGTAGAATGTAAAGTAGGTACTTTTCTGTTCTTTACTGTACGCCCAAATGGTCCCACTAACCCTTTTTGCGATACTAAACACGGGCAAATATTAGCGGAAATACGTGTGCCGCTTACATATTTATCTAAGTTGACTTCTAGTGTTATCTGTGGAAACCTTTTAATGTTTAGTATAATTTTCATTACGTTTTATATCAGTCTACCCTAGGATTGATATGGGCACAACTGTTATTTCTCTTGAATTATATTTTAGACTTCAGAATATATACTATTTTAGAAATTAATTGTCAGGTAAAATTGTGTACATTTTTTTGTCATTTTTTTTAATATCATTATAATTTGTTTTACTTGAAACAGATAAATAGATATCATCATCATAAGCCCATATACATCCCACGGTTGGACACGGGCCTCCTCTACAACTGAGAGGGTTTAGGTCTTAGTCCACCACGCTGGCCCAGTGTCGGTTGGCTGACTACACATCTAAAACATTCCTTAGAACTTTTAGGTGTGCAGGTTTCATCACGATGTTTTCCTTCACCGTTAAAGTCCGTGATAATTCTTTGTAAATACACACGTAACTTCGAAAAGTCAGAGGTATATGCCTGGAGATCGAACCGTTAAATAGACATAATTTCAAATATTTCAGGTTAACGCTGCGAATGAGCTTATCATCTCAACTCAACAGTAACTTCTATCAACCTTCTTACACTACCTTTACAATGGTAAGTGCAAAAATATTTTTAACACATTTTGTGTCATGGATTTATTACCACGACATTGCTGTAGTTTGTGCCAGCGAAACTGCGGATGAAGTGCCAAAATTTTAAGCATCCACTTAAGCTTACGATGTGGTTACGAGTGTGTTAACATTTTGGGGCACTACTTTTCATTATCTAAAATACGTGGACCAATGTGTATATTATACATATCTACCCTTTGATACGGATTTATTTTATTTTATTTATTTTTTATTTTATTGTCTTTGGGAAACATACAATACAATTTCTCTTAAAAGACTAAATTTTAAAATAAATACATAGATCAAATCAGTTTCCACTTATAAAATAGAACTTACATGCAACGGTAACACTAAAAGCAACTAATTAACATTTACATAATTATAATTTAAAGGAAGATTAATTTGCAAATTTTTATTATTACTAATGATTGTTTTGGAAGCAAATAATAATAATAGTAAATAATACAATTACTACGTTTATAATGAGTTCCTAAGTATCTTTCTGTAAGTATTATATTTTTCATTAAAAATATCTATATCCTGAAAACTCTCGTTGTATTTACGACAAACTCGATTCAAAAATGTGTTGCTGCAATATTTAGACTTACAAGTAGGTACATTAAAAAGGACTTGTTTGCGTGAGCTTAACCGAGGCCACTTAAATCGTATGTTACTAACAAGAAAGTTACTATCTAAAATATTGTTTAAAATCTTAAAAAGAAACACCTGATCTCTCTCCAGTCGGCGAGTGACTAAAGACACCACATGTAAGTTGTTCACACCTGTATCACCAATCCTATAAGGCAGATGCTTCATAAATCTATTCTGAACATTTTCGATGCTGTTGATGTGAACTTTGTATTGAGGATAAAAAGTAACACATACTAGTACATTATTACTCTTTACATATGCCGAAATAGTGCATACAAAACAGAAATATTGTTCCATGGATTTTACTGCGGCCTTGAATTTAATTGGAATATTTTTTGTTATTCTAATATTCTACGCTAAATAATGCTTTTAAAAGCAGTTCAACATTATATTGAAATCTGCAATAGAACGTGTATTTACATGCTCCAAAAAGGATAGACTCTAATCTTGATAACGCGTCGGATAAGAGCTGAGCCGGCACAACGCAACGGACTGTATATGCAGTAGAGAAAGCCGTTTGTGAGAAAGAATCTTCTTCCAACTTTCATGAAATTTCCTATTAGCTCTATGTAGAGTCGAAATTGGTTTTTAAACACGAATGCGGCGAGGTGCGGCAATCTGGAATTATTGGAAAATGAATTTTACTCTTGGATAGAGTTGAAACTATTTCCCGTAGAGTACAGTTCGTATCTTGAAATATGTTCCAGCTTCAAATTATGCTAACTTAATATTTTGCTTCCGCGAGCAATTTTGTTATGAAATTTATGTTACACGCCTGTAATCCTGAAAGAGTAAGCAAAAGAGTATTTTGATTACCGCATTATAAAAGCTATGTCTGCCAGTTTAGTTTAGTTTTTTTTTGTTTGCGAGCGCGACGTTTTCTGCTTTTCAGGTATTTATGTTCCCATACCGAGGATTTCCCGTTGGAAAAACCTAATAAAATTTTGTTCGAACTGGGAATCGGACGTCGGACTTTAAAAGTGTGACCAATATTGATTACCGTTAAAACCATACGTCATGCAATAGAACAAATAAGTCTCAATAATATTTGTAAAGTTAATGAATATGATAGATTTGGATTAGGTAAATTTTAATTACAACAAGATATATTATAATGATTGAGGTCTACAGTAAAACTATGTACCTACATTTAGTATTTTCTACATACATCATACATACATACATAAACTCACGCCTGTATTCCCCGATGGGGTAGGCAGAGGTGCATTTCTGCACCCACATTTCGCCAGGTATGTATCAGTCCCACATAATAGGGGGCGAGCCTATTGCCGCTTTTCGGGCACATTCCCAGACTCCGTGCTGTTACTGAGAATTTTCTAATGGAAAAACCCAATAACACTTTGCCCGACCCGGGAATCGAACCCAGGATCTCAAGATCGCACGCACATACTTGTACCGCGAGACCACGAGGCAGTCATATTATTGAACGCCGGGAAACTAATATGATTATATCTCATCAGTAACACCATTATGACAATCCATCGATCAATTACCCATGAAGCAGTAGTCTTATTAATGTTTTGGAGTTATTTATAAAATTGGACGTCATGACCTCATGGTTTGGTAGCATTAGAAGGAAATGCTGTAATAAGTACCAAGTTTTCGTAAGTGTGCTCGCACTATAGTTACCTATGGTCAGTTACTTCGCAAATTTTAGTAACACTTTTACTCGCAATTTATCTGATGTTAATATTTTTTTGTCAATCGACGTCACACGTAAAAGTTTCCAATGAAATTGATGTTCTTTATACATAAAGTCACTCTATATCAAATTTATCTAAATTGTTTTAGCATTTTAAGCGTAAAGGACAGATAGAGATACTTCCGTATTTACACCTTTACTTAGAATGTTTGTCAGCATAAATAAAAAAGACATTAAACAAACAAAGCAGGATATTTATGGACACACAGCGTCCACAACAATAAAGACTATGAATTATTAAAATGAATGAATAATTCTGCATTGTACGCGGACTTAATTCATTCGTTTGTGGTTTAAAGGAACATATTATGATTTACTGTTGGGCGTCGGGAATTTGTGGTCACATCTAGGTCACCGATCTGATTATATCTGTAGTATTAATGCTTCATACATTATAATGGGGAAGATACATACATACATACATAAACTCACGCCTGTATTCCCTTAAGGGGTAGACAGAGGTGCATTTCTGCACCCACATTTCGCCAAGTATGTATCAGTCCCACGTAGGGGGCGAGCCTATTGCCGTTTTTCGGGCACATTTCCAGACTCCGTGCTGTTACCGAGAATTTCCTAATGGAAAAACCAAATAACACTTTGCCCGACCCGGGAATCGAACCCAGGACCTCTAGATCGCACGGCACATACTTGTACCGCGAGACCACGAGGCAGTTGGGGAAGATTATATGTAATAATAAGTCGTGATGGCTTCGAGATTTAGGCACGCGGTCGAGAATCTCGACGGTCACGGATTCAAACCCCTGGCTCACACCTCTGACTTTTCGAATACACACATAAGTGTGTATTCACAATAAATTATCACGTGCTTTAACGGTGAAGGAAAAATCATGATGAAACCTGCACACCTAATATTTCTTAGGAATTTCTTAGGTGTGTAGTCCGCTAACCCACACTAGGCCTGCTGTGCCCAGCAGTGGGACGTATATGGGCTGATGATGATGATTATTGCCAATCAATATACTTATTGGATCATAAGGCATTCATCGTCATAAATTAACTGTATATAAACAAAAGTGATTCTAAATTCGATGACAATTGATTCATTATAAAAATCTTAAAAACAGAATCAATCATAATATTAATTAATTTTGCAAATATCTATACTAATATATAAAGCTGAAGAGTTTGTTTGTTTGGTTGAACGCGCTAATCTCAGGAACTACTGGTCCGATTTGATTTATTCTTTCAGCGTTAGAAAGCCTATTAATCGAGGAAGGCTATAGGCTATATAACATCACGCTATGACCAATAGGAGCGGAGCACCAATAAATAATGTTTCAAATTCGGGGGTATTTTTTTCCTTTTGAGAACTTCCGCTGCGTGCGCTGCGAAAACGGTTAAAGTTTCGCTAAAATAATGTATGACAGAATTGTTCCCCTTTAAAAGTTCTAAAAAAAGTCCGCGACAGCATATGTCTATCTTTTAAGGTTGGCTCACTATAACCATTTTTATGCTAACCAAATTAGTTCTAAAATAAAGCATTATTTGTGAAGGTGTTTTCATACAGATGATATTAATCCTTATCCAAATAAATACGTTATTCATCACAAGTATTTAATTTAAAATAAATTTGCCCTTTACATCATTTGATTTCAATGGGTATCTTAGAAGATATCGCAGTTTTAAAATAACACCGCAGCGAAAAAAATATCAAGCGCGCAATTATGATGTACGAGTACAAGGCGCCGGCCGGCCGGTGCGCGGCGGCACACGTTTCACGTCTATTTGACCGATTTGAATGATTTTTTGGTATGGACATAAATGGGACTCTGTGGCGTAAAATAGACTACTATTTTCTTTCTGAACCCAACCCTGTAGTCTACGCGGACGGAGTCGCGAGCAAAAGCTAGTATTTAATAAATTAAGTGCGATGCAATAACGTGTTTGTTTACATTACATTTAAGTTTACGTTTGACCTGAAATCTACATTGAATGTTACTGAATACTAGGTCAGGTCTGGACCGTAAACACAGTCGTTACCGACAGCCAAGTCCTCATGCTCATAAAAATATTAAGACGTACATATAAAAAAGTATGGCATGTTTGAACAAAATATCAGAGTATGTCTAACGGTATATGAGTTATCAGTATGTATGTATATGATGTTATGTTATGTATATGAGTCTAACGGTTTGATATTAATTCTTCATTGACTGTTTCGGACCATACTGCTGTTCTACCAGGTTTTAAAAATCATTTTTGTGATAGTATTAAAACCTTGACCTACCCCTCTCAGTTGTAGAGGAGGCCTGTGACCAGCAGTGGGACGTATGGGCTCATATACTCGTAGATAGATAGTATAAAAAAATGTTATACCACACACCTAGAATGTTCTCTACATAACATAATGTCTTAACTATGTTTAGTCCACCGATCTGCAATAATCGCCTGCCTGCTTCCCATTAAGGTAGGCTGAGGATATAGAACGCCATTGTTTCAAACACACCTCTTTCGCTTCGTCAACTGACATTAGCCTCTTCACTAATGCAAGTTCGTTTCGACTCTGTTCTTAATAAAAAAATAAAGAAAATATTAATAATAATAAAAAAATATATAATGAATGAATTCTAAATTTAAAAAATGCACACAACGATAAATTCGAAATACAAAAAAAATTCAACAATGCAGACCGCGCTTAGCGAAATAGAATAAAAATCGGTGTCGCATGTTGTAGAGCGTGTTGTCGCTGGCTGGCAACAAGCCAAGTGGCACAAATGCCATTCTACGTGATCTTACGCAAACTGGCTTAGAGCGAAAGTTAGCTTTATATGTAAAAATTACCTGCACACCGGACCGTGAAATAAGGCGCTGGCTTGGTAAGTGCAAACTACTTTTCAGGTGTGCTCGAATGAGCCGGCAATTTATTTTTATGTTTTTAATTTTCTGAATAAATAAAGGCGAATTAATGTAATGCCGTTGGTGTGTGTGGGCTAGAAAGTATCAAACAGAACAGTAATATGAGATATAAAATTTTGATCGGCGTTTAATCGAGTCAAAAATTTGTCAAATAAACTAAGGCAATAAGTTTTACCTGCACTACAAATCTCCTACTTGAATCTGTTCCTAACGTATCCCTTTATTCATAATTCTATAATAAGGAAAAAATAGGATATCCTTACATATGTATGACGGAATACAGTTTTTTTCTCATTCACCAACCTTATTTATTCTAACCATTTTGTTGTCTTTGAAGAGACACGTATCCAGCAGTGGAATAGGAGCTTGATATACGAAACTAAAATTTCGCTGCGTTTCAAAGGAATGTCGAAGTAATAATTTCTTATTTGAAGCATTATTTCCTAAAAAAAGGTTTTATTAAATACCACAAAATCCCGCAAAGAACACATAAATTACCCAATACATTTTCCGTTTAAATGAACGTTTCCAATATTCTTAATTCGCGAAATTAAAAAGTAAAGCTGAATATATTCCAAGAATTTCCAATTAGGCCCCTGACGGGGATTGTATGGAGTGACGCGAGGTCCGTTGCCCTCCGAATGGTGGAGTCGGCCGAGCGGAATAATGCAAACGGTTTTTTTACTTAATGAGATTGAAGCGCCTCGTGTCGTGTAACCTTTAAGTCCAGGTTGCTCCTTCTTGGTGATGATGAAAGGTCTTTGAGTAGAAACTAGGTATTGCTACAAAAGACGTTTTGATTACTGAGGTATGATTGTAATAACGCTACATATATTTAGGAGAAGCTTATATGTATAAATGGATTCTTTCTCAAGCCTGCATTCCTAGAAGATGTTAGTAGACGTAGATGATGCCCATGTTTTAAGCGTATATTGCATGTGCAGTTGAAAAGTCCTGGGTGTGACTCTGAAGCCAGGTTATTATGGGGTTTATCCAGGCGATAGATTTGCTTTTTATTGTTTGGAACTTAAATCAATTTTTAAGAAAACATGGGAGTTTATTTATTTATTTTGCCTACCTTAGTATAGCACTATCGTCATCATCATAGTATAGTATCTCAGTTATATTGTCTAATGTCTTGTGGCACAAGTATGTGCCGTGCGACTGTGAGTTTCTGGGCTCGATTACCAGGCTATGAAATGTTGTTGAGTTTTTCCCTTTGGAAGCTTTCAATCTGCTAATAAGACCTAAAACGGATTCTTAAAATGATCTAAAACAATTGACAAAAAGGGTGCAGAAATGTAACTCTACGTACAAGAATGATATGAATATAATAATAGTATTTCCTATATTAGGTCGTGATGGCCTCGAGGTTTATGCACGCGGTCGAGAATCTCAACGGTCGCGGGTTCAAACACCAGGCATACACCTCTGACTTTTCGAAGTTATGTGTGTATTCACAAAGAGTTATCACGCAATTTAACGGCAAAGTACAACATCGTGATGAAACCTGCACACCTAAAAGTTCTTAGCAATTTATTTCTTAGGTGTGTAGTCCGCCAACCTGCACTAGGCCAGTGTGGTGGACTAAGGCCTAAACCCTTTCAATGGTAGAGGAAGCCCGTGCCCAGCAGTGGGACGTATATAGGCTGATGATGATAATTTCCTATATTAAGTCTGTTGTAAAACTTCAATCAATTAAACAGCTCTTTAAGCAAATTACGCAAACATTACTGTACCAACTAGAATTGTTCCGTAGGCCAGTCGCGTCGACGCAATTAAACTAAACTTAATCCGAGTTAACAGAGACGTTGTGAAAGTTCCAGTAATGTTTGTAGTTACTGTCCGGGTATAATAATTAGCAGGGTAACAGGGTAACCAGTAAACTTTAACAGGGGATTCAGTTGTTATCTTTTTGTTATTATAAATGGAAATATATAATTTAGTGTAACAGCAGATATGGCAGACAGACATAAATTTAAGCATAAGGTGTATTTCCACACCCAACTTATTAAGTTGGTTATTTTTTAGTCGAGCATATTTGCAATTGACTGGTTGTAATTTCGGACTCCATGATGAAACTGAGAATTTACTTACGCAAAAGCAAACAGGAGGTTTAGGCGCGCGGTCGAGAATTTCGGCGGTCGCAAGTTCAAACCCCAGGTACACACCTCTGACTTTTCGAAGTTATGTGTGTATTCACAATGAATTATCACTTGCTTTAATGGTGAAGGAAAACATCGTGATAAAACTTGCACACCTAAAAGTTCTTAGGAATTTCTTAGGTGTGTAGTCCGCCAACCCGCACTAGGCCAGCGTGGTGGACTAAGGCCTAAACCCTCTCAGTTGTAGAGGAGGTCCGTGCCCAGCAGTGGGACGTATTTGGGCTGATGATGATGATAATGATGAAAGCAAACAATGTATAAGCACCGACGAGGGTAGTTAAATAATAACTAAATAATGATAATAATTTGATATGCCATAAACTATAAACTGCCTCGTGGTCTAGCGGTACAAGTATGTGCCGAGCGATCTAGAGGTTCGATTCCCGGGTCGGGCAAAGTGTTATTGGGTTTTTCCATTAGGAAATTCTCAGCTGGCAGCACGGAGTCAGGAAATGTGCCCGAAAAACGGCAATAGGCGAAATGTGGGTGCAGAAATGTACCTCTGCCTACCCCTTCGGGGAATACAGGCGTAAGTTTATGTATGTATGTATGTACTATAAATATATTTTTTCACAATAGTATATTCGTAAATATTTCAACAGTGGTGCTACAAAAAACTAGTCTATTTAACATTAAACAAGAGTATATTCGAACCCGCTGTCCTCGGTGGCCATATTTCATCTAAACACTCGAAATCGGACCGTCGCTGATTTGTCTAGCTCCCATATTTCCCTCAGGACCGCGAGCATTCCCTTTTTTCCCCGCGATTTTTTTTTCTCCAAATAAATTTAGACGCAGCCCGCAGCGCGCCTGTTGTTGCAAATGAAATAAAGCTTCAACGTGTCTTCAAAGCATCTAGATTTTATGATGTGGGTAATATTAGCCTATATTATTTATGTTGAAAAGTGAGACTTTTCTTTGATTTTATTATTTTGTATGCTATAGGCCACGACATCGCTTGTTTTGGTATAAGCTTTATCTACCATCATCAGCCTATCATCATCATCATCAGCCCATATACGTCCCACTGCTGGGCACGGGCCTCCTCTACTATTGAGCAGTGGCGGTACTTCCATACAAGCCCAAAAGCCCTGATTGCCTCAAAAAATGCCGAATAATAATCTTTAAGCTTTAAATCTTTATTTAACAAAAGCAGTTTGACATATAAATGAGAATATCCTGACCCCGAAATAAACAATTATAAAGCAGACATTACAAAATTAATGTTTAACGCTTTTGGGCTTCTATGGAAGTACCGCCACTGCTATTGAGAGGGTTTAGGCCTTAGTCCACCACGCTGGCCTAGTGCGGGTTGGCGGACTACACACCTAAGAAATTCCCAAGAAGTTTTAGATGTGAAGGTTTCATCACGATGTTTTCCTTCGCCGTTAAAATACGTGATTATTCATAGTGAATACACACATAACTTGGAAAAGTCAGAGGTGTGTGCCTGGGGTTTGAACCTGCGACCGCCGAAATTCTCGACCGCGCAACTTAACCTCGAGGCCTTCACTGCTCGAGTTTATTCTATTAAGAAAAAAAAATTGACAGTTACGAACTTTGTCTAAGAAGATGTAAATCCACCTTTAGCATATGATTAGCACAGTTTCTTTCTTAACTACTCTGTCACTCTAATTCTATAATCTAATTATTACGGCATGAGTACCGAATTCGGGACCTCTACACTGCACTCCATATACTTGTACCGTGGGAGTACTATGTTAATTATTATGTTATTACCTAAATATCACAAAAAAAAGAATATTAGACAACTTGACGGTCCATATGAAGAATGTTCATATAAAACCGTAAAACTATCTCCATACTAAATTATTTTTCAAATGATACTGCGAGTGTGTTTTCATTACTCCCTTAGCGAAAAACGTTTTGATAGCACAAAGACAATTTTATCACAACAATAGATGTTTATCGAGACGGAAAATGGCATGAGGCCGGAATCCATTGCGAGATAGACTAGCAACTCGCTCGGCCATTTGTGCCGGATTTACGGCAATGTACAGTGAACCTTTTGTTTTATTCTTTTATTATGAGTAATGGTTAGTGTTCGTAGTACACGTTTAGTAACCTCATCTATTTGTTCGACGTTTGACGACATTTGGCGAGGATAATGTCTCACAAACCTAAGGACCTACGCATTAACTTTGATTAATTCTGCGTAAGCTAAACAGTGTTAGTCTTGCTCTGGTGAATGACCATTGAGTTTAGACGAAGTGAGATTTATCTTGGTTAAAACAAACTCAATATATTTATCAACTAGCTGACCCGGCGAACTTCGTTCCGCTTAACAACCGATTCTTTATTTTTTTAGCCTAAGTTATTCCTTATTACATCAGCAATCTGCCAATGAAAGTCCCGTTAAAATTGGTCCACCCGTTTCAGAGATTAGCCGGAACAAACAAACAGACAGACAGACAGACAAAAAATGTAAAAAACTTTATTTTGGTATATGTATAGTGTATACATCCATATGCATTTATTAAAAACCGGTTATTTCAATATCACAAACAGACACTCCAATTTTATTTATTTGTATGTATAGATAAGTATAGATAAGGGACGTCGCTGGATGCAGTCTGCTTCCAACAGGTCCCTGTGGAAGTCATTGGGAGAGGCCTATGTCCAGCAGTGGACTTTGGCTGATGGATTGGATTGATAGATAAGGCCTGCATCTGAAATTTGTTTCAGTGTAGGAAACATAGTAAATACCATATTTTCAGCAAAATATTGCGTCCAATGTTTATAATCTTTATTTCTAAGCGCAATGTATATAAGTCCTCTTAACAACTGAACTTTAAAACCGTATCCAACAAGGGAAATATAACAAGGGAACTATTGGAAAACTGACTAAAACCGGTATTAACAGGTTTCCAACCCTTTTAAACTCAAATGGAAATGGCGCGTGAAGGCTCTGGAGACCATAACGGATCGGTCCGACCGCGCCGTCACTCATAACGGGTTGTATACTAAAACTATATGAGACGAGTTAAATTACTGTAGGGTCAAAGAGGCCCCGAAAAAATTGCCTCAGGAATTTTGAATTAGTATTTGGTTGTGGATAGTTCTAGTGAAATGGATTTGACATTTTTGAGGAAATGTTATGCTCGTGTAATAAATGATACTTTATTATACATACTAAGTATTTTTTTAATTTTGATCTATCCAAAACAAAAAAAAATATGTATTTTTGTCATATAAATCAGTGGAAAATTTTGCCAAATTACATTTTCCAAACCTACAAAATTCATAAAATTGGATTCTTGAAGCAGAGTGCAATATACATGCTAGGAAGTTAGCGCTCAGTGACTGGATACTTTTTTATATTTTTATGAAATAAAAATATACCTATGCTATTTGCACAGTGCAAAATTGGCCTACGTCGGGTTCGTAGTTGCATTTCTAATGAATTCCTTGAGATGGATCCTGAACAAGTATATTGCCACTGGTATTTTATTTCTCTGTTTCAAAAATCTACCGTCATGTCGTCTTCATTTTAAATTTCATGTTTTTGGTATTGAGATTTTATTGGAATTTACGGCTGTACATAAAATTGTGTATAAAAATAAGCAACATTCCCCCTTAATCAAACACACTGAGGTCAGTATGCCGTACCAATACACAGGAAAATATTAAAGGTCAGCCTTTACAATAGGGCCACATAAAATCAACGCGTGTTCCTTTTAAGATAAGAAAATTGTGTCGCAACCATTTCTATACGATATAATGTTCAACTGTTGGAGGAGGGTCTTTCAGACCTATAAAATGAAAGTATCGAGCATCCGCGGGGATTATTGAAATAACTTCCTTTTTTGACCTCTTGGGTTCATTGTTAAGTTTCGTACAATAATATTTGACTTGGGATCATTTATACCATTTTAATACTTGCGGCGTTGTTGGCGGCTGCTCTCCATACAGCGGTGTGTTTTTTTATTTTATTTAAAAAGAATTCTGAAAGACTGTAAAAGATAATATATGATGCATAAGTACAAACATTTACACCTAAAATATATAAGCAAGGACGAAACCCCTATATGAATGAGCAAATACGTATTATAGACACAATTTGACAGCTGAGTTTTGTGCTCACAGAATAATTGGCTAATCTTTTGCATTTTTTCGGGCACATTTTAAGACAGCGTAGGTACTGCTGTTAACAGTTTCCAAAATGAAAACCCGATGACACTTTACCTAAGTCGGAGATTGGTAACACTTAAGCCACACGAAGAACAAGGGAGTTATAATAATCTCTTGCCAATTGATCTATACGCCTACATGTTCTTTCAAGACTTTGTGTTATTGAGTTTTTTCCATTAGGAAATTCTCAGTAGCAGCTCGGAGTCTGGAAATGTGCCCGAAAAACGGCAATAAGCTCGCCCTCTATTACGTGGGACTGATGCAATACTGGCGAAATGTGGGTGCAGAAATGCACATCTGCCTACCCCTTCGGGGTATACAGGCGTGAGGTTATGTATGTATGTATGTATGTTCTTTCAAGGTGGACACATCCCTGGCCTAATCTCGGAACGTTTCATGCTTCTTTCATTCCATATCACCATCAGCCCATATACGTCCCACTGCTGGGCACGGGCCTCCTCTACCATTGAGAGGGTTTAGGCCTTAGTCCACCACGCTGGCCTAGTGTGGGTTGGCGGACCACACACCTGAGAAATTCCTAAGAACTTTTTAGGTGTGCAGGTTTCATCACGATGTTTTCCTTCACCGTTAAAATACGTGTTAATTCATTGTGAATACACACATAACTTCGAAAAGTCAGAGGTGTGTGCCTGGGGTTTGAACCCGCGGCCGTCGAAATTCTCGACCGCGTACCTAAACCTCAAGGCCATCACGACTTATCATTCCATATAATGAATATAGATTCTAATATTGTGGTCGTTTTTGTCCCTTACGTCTTTTTGTCGCTATACGGGACTGTTCTAATGCAATCCTCTCTTACCGCGGAATATTCTGTTTGAATCGCTCGGAACTTATTTTTAGTATTATTTTGCCGCACTGTTGACCCTCATCATAATTATTATCATCATCAGCATATACGAGTATATGTACGTCCCACTGTTGGGCACGGGTCTCCTCCACAACTGAGAGTTTAGGCCTTAGTCCACCACGCTAGCCTAGTGTGGGTTAGAGGGCTACACACCTTAGAAATCCCTAGGAACTTTTAGGTGTGCAGGTTTCCTCACGATGTTTTCCTTCACCGTAGCGTTCGCCATAGAAACAGCATTTATTTCATTTTACAGCCGAGGCGATAAAATTTCAGTCTCCGCCGAATCGCCGCCGTAAAAGCACCGCTTTGATATAGACGCAGGAACTTCAACCATTCTTAAATCTTTATTTAAGAGCGCAGTATCCTGGCTGGTCGGCATTTTAGTGGTTTCTCGAAGGCTATCTGCGAATTCACCGATGTAACCAACTTAGCTTTAAGGGAATTGTGGTAATAAATTAGTAGTCAAAAATATCTGTCGAAGTTAGATATTTTGGTATGCCTGGCCAGCTAACTTGGACATTTTGTAACTTGAGATCATTTAGTTGATCGTGACGAGTGCTTAATGGCCTTATGGGTTTGTTGCGCAATCTCCTGGGATACTAATAAAGCGGTCGCGTCTTCGAATCCAAGACTGTTACTATAACAATACTAGGCTAACTTTTATTTTTGTTTTTACACATTTATTATTGATACGAGTAGTCGTGGGCAAATCTCAAGTAAAGCTAAAAATTTATCACTTGTGTGAAGTGCGGTTTTTTGCACTGTGACTTTCTCTTTGGGAATGTAAGTCAATGTACAGATAGATATTGATACATAAAGATGATTGAAAAATACAACACCAGAGGCAACTTATAAGACCTCGAAACCCAAATAAATTGTAATGCAAATATTAAGAATATACAATATTTTATCCAACCCTGTTGACTCACATAACCAGGACTCTGGAAGGCCAACTTTGAATTACTTCTTAAACTCGACTAATAAATTTTCTCACAGCGTTTCAAAGTATTTCATAAGGAAAACTGTAAATAAATTCAACTCAATTTAGGGTTGAGGTTTTGAGAGTCAAATTTTAGGGTTTGAAATGTAGTATGAGCTTAAGAACGTGCTAAGAGTTTGTATATATGACGTTATGAAAGATATTTTAATATACATATTTTGTTTAACTCTGACTGCCTCGTGGTCTCGCGGTAGAAGTATGTGCCGAGCAGTCTAGAGGTCCTGGGTTCGATTCCCGGGTCGGGCAAAGTGTTATTGGGTTTTTCCATTAGGAAATTCTCAGTAGCAGCACGGAGTCTGGAATTGTGCCCGAAAAACGGCAATAGGCTCGCCCCCTATTACGTGGGACTGATACATACCTGGCGAAATGTGGGTGCAGAAATGCACCTCTGCCTACCCCTTCGGGGAATACAGGCGTGAGTTTATGTATGTATGTATGTACATATGTTTAAAAGCAGCATTGTATACTGCCATTTGACACCATAAACTATCCAAATATCACATTATTTTCCATCCCAATTTATGACCCGATCGTGTAGAAGCCCTATCCATCGATCCAAGGTCGATCGGACGTTGGTCCAACCATGTGGAAGCCCTATTAAAGACAAGCTACACTAAACGATATCATCGCACAATAGTTCTTTTAAGCCTCACCACTCAATTTTTTTTCTCCGATTCCCTTTTATGTCAGACCCTAAACGCAATGGAGTGTGCACGATCGCTCCAGACTTTTTCACGGGAAATTTCATATCGCCGGGATGATGTTATAATCCGTTTCGAGGAGGCATTATCCGTTATACAGTTTGGATGTTAAAACTGGTTTGTTGTATGTATTGTCAGCGGATTTAAAAGGTTATTGAGTTGTGTTTAGCGAGCAGCGGAGGGAATGACGGGGATATGTGGGAGTTTCTTTCTTTTTCTTACCCCATACCTCCCCTAAATACTATGAATTTAATTATTAGTTTCAAGCATTATCCCCGCCAGATTACATAAAAAGAATATTTCAGAAATGAGAAGAAGCATGCGAGAATAAATAGTCAATACAAGTTTTTTTTCTTTTACTGACTGCCTCGTGGTCTAGAGAGTCTAGAGGTCCTGGGTTAGATTCCCGGGTCGCACAAAGTGTTATTGGGTTTTTCCATTAAGAAATTCTCAGTAGCAGCACGGAGTGTGAAGATGTGGTCGAAAAACGGCAATAGGCTCTATGGCTAATGGCTCTATAGGTCTCCTATTACGTGGGACTGGTACACACCTGGCGAAATATGGGTGCAGAGGTGCATCTGTCTATCCCTTCGGGGAATACAGGCGTGAGGTTATGTATGTATGTGTACTATGTAAACTCATATTCGGGGCCGTTGTTTCGTACTAAGATTCAATTCCAATAGACCTATCGCTTCCAACCAACAATTGTACTTCCTACGTTAATTTAGAGAAAAGCCAAACATCATACAGTTTCGAGATGAAAGGCAGACAGTACTCCCAGAATTGGCATCATTATACTACCCACTATAATAAACACTTATTGTTTAGCTGCACAATGGGGTAGAATCGGCCGTGATTTTGAAAAGGGGTATGACATTCATCGAATATTGATTTGGCGGATAAATTTCAGTCGGTTGTGGGTATAAATAGACACAAAAGTCCTAACAAATGAAAATCTAGTATTTTTTTTGTAGCTTTATATAAATCATACCACAGTAACATAATATAAATGTACTTACATCATCATCAGCACAAATACGTTCCACTGCTGGGAACAGGCCTCCTCTACAACTGAGAGGGTTTAGGCCTTAGTCCACCACGTTGGCGTAGTGCGGGTTGGTGGACTAATGTGTTATACAAAAATGTGTTATTGTTAAATACAACCAGAACTTGAAATTGACGTTGAAATATTTATACATACGAGCTGTTGGGATTTTGAAAATAAAGAGTGCGACGGGATGGGTAACGAGGCAAATTGAATGATTCATGAATCTCAGTGTTTCTCGAAACGAATACACAGATTTAAATAAATTCATTTTATCACTTGAACAACGTTTGTGCAATAAGGAATGGCTTCTTTTTTTCGTCACCAATATAATTCGAAAATACTAAACTCTCATTAAGAGGGAAGAAGGTTGCTCCCTTACTGCATGATGTTTAAATAAAAATTTGAAATATTTAAGTCGTTATGGCTTCAAGGTTTAGACACGCGGTCGAAAATCTATCCGGTCGCGGTTTCAAACCCCAGGCACACACCTCTGACTTTTCGAAGTTATTTTTGTATTCACTACTTTAAGGGTGAAGGAAAACATCGTGCTGAAACCTGCACACATAAAAGTTCTTCGGAATTTCTTAGATGTGTAGTCCGCCAACCCGCACTAGGCCAGCCTATATGGGCTGATGATTATTGTAGTGTTTGTATACTAGTCTTGGGGACACGGGTAGTGGGGACAGTCTCGTGAGAGCCGTTGGCGAGAGCAGTCGTGTTACCCTGACTGCTGGTGACGTAACGAGCCAATACTTAACCCTTGTGAAAGCACGAGTACTACAATTATGATGAGAAATATTTATCTATTTAGCCCTTTGGGGATACAGCCGTGTATACTTCTGTACCTAATTGTACTGAACCGAATTTACAAGCGTAACTATTGACGACTATTATTTCACACATCAAAGTAATGATTTGGTTAATTTTGTACAGTGAGTGAGAGCTATTGAAACTGCTGTCTCTGGTATGTCAAGTTCTGAACTTCCCGTTAGGGTTGAACCTTTGTTTGCGGTAACTAAGCGAGGTAACTAAGTTGGTTACGTTATTTATAAATAATTAGGATCGTTTGTTCAAAATTAGAGGCTCCTTTATTTCGCTTACGTCATCAAAATCTCGAGCAGATTGTGGGGCACAGATCATTGTACTATATGTCGGTCAAAGCAAATATGCTTACTAAATAAATTATTAAATGATGCACACTACCAACTCAGCGGCAAATACGACAGAAGACCCGCGTACACCCACATTAACCAAACTGTGTATAAAAGTAAATAATTTCTACAATAAAGCGTTCAGTCAGGCATTATCCATCAAGTCGGCACCATGCCACCTTAGTCTGAACCCTAGTAAGTGTTTCATTTACAAGATTAAAAAGTCAAATATCTGAATCAAAACGCAGCAGTTTAAGTCAAAGATAAATTTTCCAGTTGGGAATATTATACTTTTACCAAAATAATAATTCAAATTGTAATTACAGTTATTAAATTTTGGTTTACATTTGACACTATATAAAAACTAAAAACTATCCTTATGTGCACATTCTACCCAAATATTGAAAGCACTGACAACACTGAGGAACCTCAAGGCAGATCATCTTCTTAAACGTAAAAAGATTAATGTGCTTCAACATTTTATACCATTAAAACTCGACGCGCCGGACAGAGCTCCGTAATGATCGGAAAAAAACCGATCAAACGGCCCTCTTACATAAGTATAAAAGCTGGCGAAAATAATACTTTCCAGTAGGACCGAGTGGACGGCTTGAAGAGGCTTTAAAAGGTTTGCAGCGCGAACGGATGTCCGCACCCGCCAGCGGTCATCGCATCACCGTGCTAATTGCGTCACTTTGTGCCACTGTGTTGGCTTGCCACCATTTTTGAACAATAGTAGTCTTACAGTCTACACGATGGCCTCGAGGTTTAGGCACGCGGTCGAGAATATCGGCGGTCGCGGGTTCAAACCCCAGGCACAAATCTCTGACTTTTCGAAGTTATGCGTGTATTCACAATGAATTATCACGTAATTTAACGGTGAAGGAAAACTTCGCGAGGAAACCTGCACACATAAAAGTTCTTAGGAATTTCTTAGGTGTATAGTCCGCCAACCCGCACTAGGCCAGCGTGGTGGACTAAGGCCTAAACCCTTTCAGATGTAGAGGAGACCCGTGCCCAGCAGTGGGACGTTTATGGGCTGATAATTATGTTGATGAATCTACACAAATAAATATAATGAAGTGTTTGGGATATGAATGTAATATGCTCTTTTATGGTGTTTATTCAAAATCCTTGAGCGAGCTAGTAAGACCGAGGAGAGGCGACAATAGGTTTGCTGCGAGAACGGACGTCCGTCGGTAGCCGTCGCATCACCGCTCTAATTGCACCACTTTGTGCCAGCGCGTTAGCTTGCCAACACTTTTGTATAGTCTGCGCACTCTTACGAAATATACAAATAAATAGTGAATAATAGAAGTGTTTGTTGTGTTGAGATAAAAACTTTATTAAATAATATGAATGTAATATGTATATTTAACAGGTTTACTTTATACCAGTGGCGGTACTTCCATAGAAGCCCAAAAGCGTTACACGTTAATTGTGTAATGTCTAGTTTATAATTGTTTATAGTGGGGTCAGGATATTATCATTTATATGTCAAATTGCTTTAGTTAAATAATAATTTAAAGCTTAAAGATTATTATTTGGAATTTTGTAAGGCAATCTAGGCTTTAGGGCTTCTGTGGAAGTACCGCCACTGCTTTATATATGATTGAGTCTTTTATCTAACGATAGATTTCTAGTATGTGTATTCGATCTCCCAATACTATTGTTATAATTAATAATTTACAAACTCCATTTTATCACATTAGCTTTATCCCGCGGCGCCTAATTATTATGTCAATGTTATAAATATAAGTCGACTATAACAATCAGGGATCCATCTGTTTTGGATCCAAAATTCACCTTAAGCTATTCGGTGATTTAAGCGCGAAATTGTAACAAGTATAATCATTTTCATTTACTAGCTGACCCGGCGCACTTCGTTCCGCCTAACAGTGGTTATTTTTTTCGCTTACGTACTCCTTATTACATCAGTTATCTGCCAGTGAAAGACCCGTTAAAATTGGTCCACCCGTTTCAGAGATTAGCCGGAACAAACAGACAGACAGACAGACAAAAATTGTAAAAAAACGTCATTTTGGTATATGTACCGTGGCCACATACATATGCATTTATTAAAAAGCGGTTATTTCAATATTACAAACAGACACTCCAATTTCATTTATTCATATTAGTCTTAGTCCACCACGCTGGCCTAGTGCGGGTTGGCGGACTGCACACCTAAGAAATTCCTAAGAACTTTTAGGTGTACAGGTTTCATCACGATGTTTTCTTTCACCGTTAAAGTACGTGATAATAGGGATGTTGACATAAATAGCGAATGTATGAAAAGTTATTTTTTTGCCATAGCAGGGAATATTAGAATGCTGAAAATCATATTTTGTAAATGTAAATATGAGTAATAAATTAATTAAAGATAATTAAAAATGTTTAAAATAATTCCAAATATCACGTGACTGCAAACGCCAATCGGACCGCGTTACGTCACAATGTATGAAGAATCACAGACAAGTTGTCTAACCTAGGGGTGTCCACTGTCCACTTTGAAAAAACATCGATGTTTTTTTCGATTCGATAAATCGGAACTTTACACTTTTTACAAGTACTTGTTACATGCTTTTATTTAACTTGCAATGTATGTATGTACGTTTGTTTGGATGAAATCTTGCAACTTAATTTTGAAGCAGCAGATATTTTTAACCGATTTGTGTCGTGGGTATAAGAAACTACGAGAGACTTTTCGGTCTTCCAAACACCCCGACCCGAATCAAATATTTGCGAATCACACAAACATTTGTCTCGGTGCGGGGATAGAACCCGCGGCCTCTCGTTTCGCAAGCTAGTGTCTAGCCAACTGCGCCACGGGGCTGAAAATCCTATAATTTTGTACTTATTGATAAAAAATACTATAATATTTTAAGATTTTTATTCTTAATTTTCCAAAAACGATTTGATACGAGTAAGTATCGATACTTGCCGACCGATACCGAGTAAGTATCGATACTTGACGACCGATACCGAAGTGTATGTGTAACTGTCGATGGTGTCACTAAATAAATAAATAAATACGGTATTGAGTAGAAGTATCGATACCTTAATGGTATTGTTTCATCCCTAGTTTAACAGCAGTTTGTTGTATTTAATACACTGTTACGTCATCAAGACCAGGTGACAGCTTGGAGCGTTTAGGCGCGAAATTTAAACACTAAACTAATTAGAGTCGTTTTTTTATTTAAAATTGATGAATAAAAAATGTAAGTATATTTTTTCGTAATATTTACGTTCTTATCTATAAAATGAAAACAGTCCCAAATTTTTGTCAACATCCCTATTCATTGTGGGAACACACATAGCTTCGAAATGCCAAAGGTGTGTGCCTGGGGTTTGAACTTGCGAGCGTCGAGATTCTCGACCGCGTGTGTAATCCTCAAGGCCATCACGACTTTACTTTGTAACTTTTGTTAATTTGATGGTATGGTGTATCAGAATCATCATCCCCAACAGCAGTTCATATACTGACAACGGATTTGCAGGATAGTTATGATGATTTCAAAAACTGTATTGCACAGTAGCATGTCGTATGCTACTGTGCAATACAGTTTTTGTATCCAAATGATTTGTAAATACGTACATACATACATAACCTCACGCCTGTATCCCCGAAGGGGTAGGCAGAGGTGCATTTCTGCACCCACATTTCGCCAGATATGTACATCAGTCTCACGTAATAGGGGGCGAGCCTATTGCCGTTTTTCGGGCACATTTCCAGACTCCGTGCTACTGAGAATTTCCTAATGGAAAAACCCAATAACACTTTGCCCGACCCGGGAATTGAACCTAGGAGCTCTAGATCGCATGGCATATACTTGTGCCGCCAAACCACGAGGCAGTCGCACAATTTGTACAAAACCTCTAAACACGCTCCCAATTAAATGCTCGCGCTAATTAAACCAGCTTTCGATAACGATACGGTGCACCTTGTTACCATTTGTAAAACATGAGTGAAAATTGCTCGTATCGTCGAATTTAGTAGTCAGGGTATAACACAAAAATTACATAATTGGCAATTAAGAGAGAATTAGATTGCGTGAAAATTCGCAAATTTTTACCCGTAACTTTAGAAAGCATATTATTAAAGATCCTGCAGCTACTGATGATAGATGCCGTAAATGCCACAGAGAATCGGAAACCATCCAACATATTACAGGAGCTTGTCCCACGCTAACCCAAACAGATTATACTCACCGACATAACCAAGTTGTTAATATAATTCATCAAAAATTAGCCGTAAAACATAATTTAATACCAAATCCACACACATTCACGCCATACTACAAATATACGCCAAACCCTGTCCTCGAAAATAATAATTTCAAAATGTATTACGATCGCGCTATACTCACAGATAAAACTATTCACTATAACAGACCCGACATAACTCTACAAGATAAACAGAATAAGATCACGTACCTCATAGACATTGCCATACCAAACACTCACAATCTTTTAAAAACCATAACAGAAAAAATCACCAAATATACAGAGCTGAAGGAAGAAGTAGCTAGAATATGGAGAATGGAAAAAGTCTACATTGTGCCTATTGTAATATCCACGACAGGAGTAGTTCCTAAATACTTGCACCATAGCCTAAAAGTTATTAATCTCCCTACCCATACATACAACCTCATTCAGAAAGCAGCAATCCTTAATACCTGCCGCACTGTTAGGAAATTTCTCCAAACTGATGACCAAACTTAGTTAGAAAAAGTAGAGTCAACAACGGTTACTTGGCTTCGCCCGTAACCATTGTTAATAACCGGTTTAAAAAACTGAGTATCTACAAGTTAGAAAAAAGAATAATAAATAAATACACCCAACAGTCACATACATAGTTCTGACCCCACACTAGGATACAAGTCCTGTGTCGTGAGTATCAGAAACTACGAGAGACTTTTCGGTCTCACAAACACCCAGACCCGAAACAAATATTTGTGGATCACACAAACATTTGTCCCGGTGCGGGGATCGAACCCGCGGCCTCTCGTTTCGCAAGCTGGTGTCTAGCCAACTGCGCCACGGGGCATTTGTATAGATAGATTGTATAGATTCCCAAAATATAAAATAATAAAACAGCAGAGACTATATGGTGGACGCAAGCACAACGTTCAATTCACAGCCGGAACTAGCGCCCCACAACGTGCAGAGGTGCTCGCCGCGTCCTAGCACCAGTGGCGGTACTTCCATAGAAGCCCAAAAGCCCAGTTTGCCTTTTAAAAATCGAAATAATATTTTTTAGGCCTGAAATCTTTATTTTACTAAAGCAAATTTGTTAAATAAAGACCCCATAATAAGCAAATATAAACTAGACATTACAAAATTAACGTTTACCGGTTTTGGGCTTCTATGGAAGTACCGCCACTGCCTAGCACGTGAAACTTTATCGCCGCGTTTATCCTTCTAATACAATATATAGCTTTTATACGTGAATGTACTTTTATCGCACCGATTTAAAGTTGAACAGATTCACACATATTTTGTGTGGCTTTTCAACAGCACTGTACAAAACTCTAATAGCTACAAAATTGTATGTGTTTGTAGGAGGATGGATTTGTACCATCCTGGATATAGACTCATTTCATAATTATCAGCCCTTTTTACGTCTCACTGCTAGGCACGGGCCTCCTCTACAACTGAGAGGGTTTAGGCGTTAGTCCACCACGCTGGCCTAACGGGGTTGGTGGACTACACACCTAAGAAATTCCTAAGAACTTTTAGGTGTACAGGTTTCATCACGATGTTTTCTTTCACCGTTAAAGCACGTGATAATTCTTTGTGGAAACACACATAACTTCGAAAAATCAGAGATGTGTGTCTGGGATTTGAACCTGCGACCGTCGAGATTCTCGACCGCGTGCCTAAACCTCGAGGCCATCATGGCTTTACTTTGTAACTTTTGTTAATTTGATGGTATGATGTATCAGAATCATCATCCCCAACAGCAGTTCATATACTGACAACGGATTTGCGGGATAGTTATGATGATTTCAAAAACTTTATTGCACAATAGCATACGACATCCAAATGATTTATACATACGTACATACATACATAACTTCACGCCTGTATCCCCGACGAGGTAGGCAGAGGTGCATTTCTGCACCCACATTTCGCCAGGTATGTACATCAGTCTCACGTAATAGGGGGGCGAGCCTATTGCCGTTTTTCGGGCACATTTCCAGACTCCGTGCTACTGAAAATTTCCTAATGGAAAAACCCAATTACACTTTGCCCGACCCGGGAATTTAACCTAGGAGCTCTAGATCGCATGGCATATACTTGTGCCGCAGGCAGTCGCACAATTTGTACAAAACCTCTAAACACGCTCCCAATTAAATGCTCACGCTAATTAAACCAGCTTTCGATAACAATACGGTGCACCTTGTTACCATTTGTAAAACATGAGTGGAAATTGCTCGTATCGTCGAAATTGGTAGTCAGGGTATAACAAAAATTACATAATTGGCAGTTAAGAGAGAATTAGATTGCGTGAAAATTCGCAAATTTTAGATCGGATATGTGTTATGGTCATCATCAGCCCATATACGTCCCACTGCTGGGCACGGGCCTCCTCTACAACTGAGAGGGTTTAGGCCTTAGTCCACCACGCTGGCCTACTGCGAGTTGGCGGACTACACACCTAAGAAATTCCTAAGAAATTTTAGGTGTGCAGGTTTCATCACGATGTTTTCCTTTACCGTTAAAGCACGTGATAATTCATTGTGAATACACACATAACTTCGAAAAGTCAGAGGTGTGTGCCTGGGGTTTGAACCCGCGACTGTCGAGATTCTCGACCGCGTGCCTAAACCTCGAGGCCATCACGGCTTTTGTTATGTGTTATGGTACTATATTTAAATAGCCCCGCATCACGTTGATCAGTAGTTTAATATTCTATCATGCCTGGAAGAGATCGCTTTAAGCGATAAGACTGCCAGTTTGTCCACTATACAGATGTTTTGTTGTAGTGATTTTTTTTTCTGTTTAAATGGTGTACAATAATGTGTTTTAACTATGTTTCCACCCAGTTGGCGACCGCGTTTTTCAATATTAGATTCCACTTTTTCCACCAGATGTACCTTTAAAGATCATCCATATGAACACAACTTGTACACGCAATAATATATTTTTTAAAAGATTTTCTTAAGTATGTGATACAAGGCTACTTCTCTTATACAAGGTCGCTTTGATAGACTATGAGGCCTGGCCCCGGTGGTCCAAAAGGATAAGTGCCAGAGTTCCCGAGTTTGAGTCCCAGTCGAAAATATTTTTTTTTTTTTATAGGAGATTAAACCAACACGAAAAATATTTACGAAAGCAATGTCCCTGTTTATTTAAGGAAAAACGAAAGATCAAACGCAAAGCGCTCACTGTTTTTGAAATCATTTATGACATATTAAACTGGAAAGCAAATATAATTGAAAGCAATCATTTCTTATCAAGTAATACGAGTTTTAAGTGTAGCACTCATAAAGTTCGTCGTAAAAGACTGGCTCCTACAATGGAAGTGTTATTATGGTGCGATATTTTTACAAAAAAGCAAGCATTAGCTGCCTATACACATGTACTATACTTAAAGGTTTCTAGGCTTTCTCTTCTATTTTCTTTAACGTGCTGCTTCCGTGACGGATGCCAAATGTATTCTATTCCTGTTTAATGTAAGAAAAGTGATTGATTTACCAAATGTGGAGAAAGTAATAAGTAATAAGAAAGACTGATAATAATAAAAATACTATGATATTTTAAAATAATTCTCTGTTCTTTTAGACACATATCTCTTAAATATAGCACGCTTTTTGTGCTGCGTTGGGATTGGAGTATTATGTAAGCTTAATTCAAAAAACCTCAGATCACCATCCACTGTTGTTAAGTCGAAAAATAATGCCCCCATCTATGAATAATATGCATTAAAAAATATCTCAAAGTAAATTGAAATGAAACAGTAGACACAGAAGAATTCGTATGATATAGAAATTGAACGGCTGCCGGAATAAGCCCGTTGGTCAACACATTAAATATTTTATTATGTTTATACTGGAAGTATCGTTATAGTGATTTCTGGTCTATATTATGTTGATAAATAAATCAATAAATGGATGATATTTCTGAGTTTTCTTTAGGAATCACTTTATCCCATTTTTATTGATTTCTTACACATACATACATAAACTCACGCCTGTATTCCCCGAAGGGATAGGCAGAGGTGCATTTCTGCACCCACATTTCGCCAGGTATGTATCAGTCCCACATAATAGGGGGCGAGCCTATTGCTGTTTTTCGGGCACATTTCCAGACTCCGTGCTGTTACTGAGAATTTCCTAATGGAAAAACCCAATAACACTTTGCCCGACCCGGGAATCGAACCCAGGACCTCTAGATCGCACGGCACATACTTGCACCGCGAGACCACGAGGCAGTCAATAATATTGATTTCTTGTATTACATTATTTTTATAAAACAAGAAATGCTCGGGCCGGGCCAATAGTAGAAATAGCGATAGATACTTCGATTCTAAATAGTAATATCCATGAAAAATCTAGTAAGGATGAAACGAAAAATCCCGTCCTACTGAACCCAGCAAATGCGTCAATTTCTAAAATCAATCTATGTATTTCCTGCTTTTGAACAGGACGCCAGTATTTTTTTTATTGGTGTAGCCCTGCATCGGGCAATCTTCTTAGATTTCTTGACGTCTTTCCAAACTACTTCAAAATACTTCCAATATTACGTTTTCTTTTGACATGAAGACTGATATTTGCTCTCTTTGGACCCTCCTTAAACATGATAGGTTGCCAAATCACACGCCTTTGAAACGTATAAAAGGCGGGTATCAAATGATAAAAGTAATATCGACACTTTTTCACAAAGCAAAGTAACAGGAGATAGTAAATGCCAGATGTTAATTTAGGCTTATATATTTTTGTTGACTGCCTCGTGGTCTCGCGGTACAAGTATGTGCCGAGCGATCTAGAGGTCCTGGGTTCGATTCCCGGGTCGGGCAAAGTGTTATTGGGTTTTTCCATTAGGAAATTCTCAGTAGCAGCACGGAGTCTGGAATTGTGCCCGAAAAACGGCAATATGCTCGCCCCCTATTACGTGGGACTGATACATACCCCCTGATGCCTACCCCTTCAGGGAATACAGGCGTGAGTTTATGTATGTATCATTTTCATTCATGGCCAAGTTATCGCATAGGCGTCTGATGGTAATTGTTGTACTTTTACAACAGAAGTTATGTGAGTATTCATAAAGAATTACCACGTGCTTTAACGGTGAAGGAAAACATCGTGATGAAGTCTGCACACCTAAAAGTTCTTAGGAATTTCTTAGGCGTGTAGTTCGCCAACCCGCACTAGGCCAGCGTGGTGGACCAAGGCCTAAACCCTCTCAGTTGTAGAGGAGGCCCGTGCCTAGAAGTAGGGCGTATATGGGCGTATGATGATGGTGGAACTTTCATTTCAACACAAGCATATAATCACGTTGCTCTTTAGGGGTAGTTATGTTCGAATTTCGCGTAACATGGACCAGCCTATTACTGTTTAACGTGCTCATTTCAAGACTTCAGTATTAGTAAAACCAAACTTTACTCTATTCTGGAACGGAACTTGAGACCCTTATTTAACATGAAAATTTATATCGCGTTACCAATGAGGCAGATAAGTAATTTTAACTTGTAATTGCGTTTTTTTACCCCAAAACTCTACGGTAATATTCTCATCAATCTGTGCCAACAAAACCCTTTTGTGTACCCGTAAACATTCAAATCCCAAAATAACTTTATTTCTTCGATCCAATCCGCGGAGCACAATAAAGATGTCGAAAATTCTATTCAATCAGTTTTGAATAAAGTTTGAAAGGGAAACGTCGAGTTTTGTTCGTGTAATAATGTAACAACATTTGGATTTAACTGGATAATGCAATTTGGTGAAAAGGCGGATACAAATCTTGTGGATATACGAATATTTGGATGGGATATTGTAATTGTATACTTAAAATGGGTGATCGACGGGCGAGCCGTATACCGCGGTTTTGGAGACAACGGTTTTTACTCGCGGAGTAGTGGCTTGTAGGTGCTGATCGACTAGCGAGCAAAACAGTGAAATGAAATGAAATGAAATTGCTTTATTTGGTCACGTAGGCAATCAAATAGCACTTATGACAAGTCAATACAGAAAAGAAAAATCTTTTATTATTACATTATAATTTAACTATGGTTCATTTTATATAATTTGTACAAAAATATTTACGGTTTTTTTTATAATTTATTTTTAGTTTTCATCAGGAAATACATAAAATCTTATTATTATTATTTTAAAGTAAATAACGAGATGGACCTTGTGTATTTCCGAAACGTCACGTATTATTTTAATGGTACCACCGGATCCAAACGCGACCCTGACTGAGAAGACCCGGCGAAACAAACTCAGCGGGCTCACTTTACTACTGGAATTTACGCGGCGCGACCCACACCTGAGTAGATCCAGCGAGTCCAACTCAGTGGGCATGTATTTGGTCCAGTAAGGATAACATAATTATATTATATGACCTGCCAAATAAAAATTGCCTTCTTATTATAAATTTGCTCGAATTATTTACTCGATCGGTCGTCATTTTATTTTTATTTTATTTATTTTGTGCACAGTTTATATTATATATCAATTTGTATTTGATGTTTTTATAATAGTTTAAGTTACACTTGGAGCTTTGGGTTAATTTATATTTATTTATGTATTTATTCAAATGATTTGGTTTAAGAAAGAAGAATGTGAAAGGTACTGGGTTCCAAGATGTGGTGATGGCGATGTGCGGGAGAGATCTACTGCCAAATTTCCTTATCCTCTAAATACTGATTTATATTGTAGTATCCCCTTGTCATCAGAACACGTTTAATGTGCACCTTAAATGAATTATCTGATAGGTCAGTTACAGATTTGGGGAGCTTATTGTAAAATTTTACGCAGTTGCCTACAAAGGACTTACTGGTTTTTTCTAATCTTAATGAGGGTATCACAAGTTTATGTCTACCCCTGGTATTTACATTATGTATATCACCAATTTTACTAAAGCTAAATACATTCTTACGTACATACATAATATTTTGATAAATGTATTCAGACGGCACGGTCAGTATATTACAGTCCTTGAATATGGATCGTAAGGAATCACGGCTACGTAGATCATAGATGGCGCGGACTGCTCTTTTCTGTAGTATGAAAATGCTGTTAATATCAGCCGCCGATCCCCACAATAGAATGCCATAAGACATTATACTGTGAAAGTAAGCAAAGTACACTAACCTAGCCGTTGAAACATCCGTGAGTTTTCTTATTTTACGAACAGCAAAAGCTGCGGCACTCAGTTTACTAGATAATCGCTCTATTTGCGGACCCCACTGCAGTTTACTATCTAGAGTTATTCCTAGGAAAACAGTTGAAGTCACCAAGTCAAGTGTTTCTGCGTTTAATGTAACAGGTGATATTACATTCCTAACATTTGGTAATGTAAATCGAATGCATTTTGTCTTTCCTGCATTGAGTAGAAGATTATTACATGAGAACCAATTCAAAATTAAATTAAGTACATGATTTGGAATAGCTAGATCTTTATCCTTACGATTTATTTTAAATATTAGTGACGTGTCGTCAGCGAACAAAACTATGTCTGTAAATTTCTGTACCATGTAAGGGAGATCATTTATATAAACTAGAAACAAAAAGGGGCCCAGAATAGAGCCCTGAGGAACCCCTATTTTGACTGTTGATCCTACTGAGGTGACGCCGTCCACACATACTTTTTGTTCACGACCCGATAAATAGGACATTATAAGTTGAAGAGAGGAACCACTTATGCCGTAGTAACTCAGCTTCGTAATAAGGGTCTGGTGATCAACGCAGTCGAAAGCCTTCGAGAGGTCACAAAAAACCCCAAGAGCATCTTGTGACGTCTCCCAGGCTTCCAGTACAGATTTCATCAATGATGTTCCTGCATCTTGCGTAGACCGACCCTTTCGAGAGTCGAGTTTGAACCGCAAATAAGGCAATATGTCTTGTTCGAAGATTGAAGTTTTGTGTTACCTCGGTATAGCATACCACGAAATGAATAAAAAAAGCGAAGATGCCCTAAAGTTTGGGTTAAAAATTGGATTCAAGTCGTCAGTGGTGATCGACACGCGGTCTCGCGCAGCGTGCCGAGCAAAAAATTAAACATAACTAACGAGCCGCGAGCCGGGCTCGTTGGTTTTTAATACCGCGGTATTGCAATGATCCACGGGCGAGCTGTACTGACGAGCCATTAAAGGGTGGTTTTACTCGCCCGTCGATCATGGCCTTAAGAGTGGGATGATGGAGGACGATAAGCATACAGTCTAACAAGATACCATATCCATTTTGGATTCTACACGGCACACATCTTAATTTTTTAAGTTATAGTGTAGTTGTTGAATGGTACATATTTAAATATAAACAGTGCTGGCCTCGAGGTTTAGGCGCGCGGTCGAGAATTTCGGCGGTCGCAGGTTCAAACCCCAGGCACACACCTCTGACTTTTCAAAGTTATGAGTGTATTCACAATTAATTATCACTTGCTTTAACGGTGAAGGAAAACATCGTGATAAAACCTGCACACCTAATAAGTTCTTAGGAATTTCTTAGGTGTGTAGTCCGCCAACCCGCACTAGGCCAGCGTGGTGGACTAAGGCCTAAACCCTCTCAGTTGTAGAGGAGGCCCGTGCCCAGCAGTGGGACGTATTTGGGCTGATAATGACATATTTAAAGAATTTTGAGAGTTATTGTGCCTAATCTTGCATAGTTGTAAACGATTAACGAGAAAACTCTTAAGTTATTTAATTTTATATCTATGACTATTAGTTTAGATATATTATATTTGGCTAGTATAAACGATGTGAGCTGGCGGGGACAATAGAGAAGTTCCTTTACCAATATTACCGAACGGACGAAGAATTGAAATGTGAAGCACATTTACCGTTCTTTCTGCCAACATCCAGAAAAGTAGGAACAACTTGTAACGCAAAACAAGAAAAAGCTGCACAAAAGTTTGCGCCGCTCTAGGAGTTACCGCATCAACAACGTAATCACAGACGGTTGATTGCAGTGGACCGTGCTGCGAATCGCGAAGTTCATTATTCCTATTGAAAACTAGCATGAAACGCCGCACAATTTGCTTTGGCTCCTAGCTATAGTGGGCCGGACTCGGAATTAGCTCGACCAAATTAATTTTCCATTCATATTAAGCGAATTGTTACTGCCGTCCACGTCGAGGATTCTAAGTACGCAAATTACGTTATGTAGGCGGATTATTCTGTTATCAGCTTCAGCCCATATAAGTCCCAATGCTGGGCACGAGCCTCCTCTACAATTGAGCTGGTTTAGGCCTTAGTCCACCACGCTGGCCGAGTATGGGTTGGGGGACTATACACCTAAGAAATTCCTAAGTACTTTTAGGTGTGCAGGTTTCTCCACGATGTTTTTCTTCACCGTCAAAGTATGCTTACATTTCGTAATTATTCATAAAACTCTAATCGCTTTCAATCGATCATTACATTTTTTTAAGCATCTCTATTGGACATGTGGAATTATATATTCAGCAATAACTCACGGAGAAATCTTAACAGTTCAACATTTATTATTAAGACCAAATTCCGCCCTGCTATAATATGCACTTATGGCACAAGGGTACGAAGTTACAAGCTCCCCGAGTGTTTATTAGGCGACGTTGGCCGTCGCAGCCAACAATATTCTACTTCTAATATATTTCCCCTACGGGCATTCAGTCGGTCGGGCTTTATCATAATTTATTGTTTCGTCGCTTAATTGCCCATTGCAGTTGTTAAGCATTATTTAGGTCAGCATTTCAGGAAATTTATGAATATTCACATCAACATTTTGTCGTGAACGGTTTGAGATTTCAACAAAGTTTCGAAATTATGTTTATTATTATTCTTAAGTTCTTTAGGGGAGGTTTATGTCCACAAGTAAACAGCAATAGGTGTCTATAGCTGATGATGCTGTCGATGATAATAAACACGATTTCTGAGATAAATTAACATATTTTTGTCTTGCATGAGTCAAATGCACATTTATTTGTTCACATCTCGTTTATATTTTTGTGATCGTTATTTTTTTTATACGACCATTTACTCAGATGATGCTTATAACATTGCCCTTTCTTTGTTTTATTAAGCTAATAGTCAATATTAACACGTACACGGGCAACGCCTCATTGTATTTCCTTGATATCCAAAACACAAGTTATTTTTTTATTTAGGCACTAGAGTTCTTTAAAACACAAACGCAATATATATGTCGAAGCGTTGACGCACCCCCACTGTGCGTCCATCGTAGGGTATAAAAACAACCACCCGATCGAGAATGATTCATTCTCGCTCGCAACGCCGGACCGAACGGAGCTCTGTACTAAGTTTTTGAAATTATCCCCAGAAGTTTTAATGTCACTATTAAAAAAAACAATAACGCACAAGACTCTCCGACATATAATATAAACTTCTGAATTACTGTAACATTTATTTTCAATAAAACATTAAACCATATTCATTAAATATCGTGTAGTGCGCAGACCGAATCCTGTATTCATTAGTTTTGACCTAAAGGTTAATGTGCCGAATTTAGGCAGAAAATAGTAATTTAAATAAATAAATACACCCAACAGTCACATACATAGTTCTGACCCCACAATAGGATACAAGTCCTGTGTCGTGGGTATCAGAGACTACGAGAGACTTTTCGGTCTCACAAACACCCAGATCCGAAACAAATATTTATGGATCACACAAATATTTGTCTCGGTGCGGGGATCGAACCCGCGGCCTCTCGTTTCGCAAGTTGGTGTCTAGCCATCTGCGCCACGGGGCTGTCAATTTCTATGTTTATATTCTGGCTTACATTGCACCTGCAGTTACTTTACCTCGCTCGTGCAAAATAGTTTTTTTTTTCATTCACACCGATTTACTATAGAAAGTACGCTTGAACATTTTTCACTCGCAACGGTCAAGAACTCTACAAGAGAGTCGAGTTAGAGCCGCTCTGCAGATATTTATGCCCGTACGTGAAGATAGAGTAAAGGAAAGTTGTTAAGGGAAGTGAACCAGGCATGATGTGAAATAGTAGCCGCCCAGGAAACTATTACTCTCACACACTTGAGCGATGGTGACAATATTTGTGAAAATTTATGGATTTTACCGTAACTTTACCATAAAACTGGTTTTTATATTGTTACGTAATCATGACATCATACATACATACCATAACCTCACGCCTGTATTCCCCGAAGGGGTAGGCAGAGATGCATTTTTGCACCCACATTTCGCCAGGTATGTATCACTCCCACGTAAGAGGGGGCTACCCTATTGCCGTTTTTCGGGCACATTTCTAGACTTCACGCTGACACTTGCCCAACCCAAAGGAAAACATCGTGATAAAACCTGCACACCTAAAAGTTCTTAGGAATTTCTTAGGTGTGTAGTCCGCCAACCCGCACTAGGCCAGCGTGGTGGACTAAGGCCTAAACCCTCTCAGTTGTAGAGGAGGCCTGTGCCCAGCAGTGGGACGTATATGGGCTGATGATGACCATAACACATATCCGATATAAAATTTGCGAATTTTCACGCAATCTGATTCTCCCTTAATTGCCAATTATGTAATTTTTATGTTATACCCTGACTACTAAATTCGACGATACGAGCAATTTCCACTCATGTTTTACAAATGGTAACAAGGTGCACCGTATCGTTATCGAAAGCTGGTTTAATTAGCGCGAGCATTTAATTGGGAACGTGTTTAGAGGTTTTGTACAAATTGTGCGACTGCCTCGTGGTTTGGCGGCACAAGTATATGCCATGCGATCTAGAGCTCCTAGGTTCAATTCCCGGGTCGGGCAAAGTGTAATTGGGTTTTTCCATTAGGAAATTTTCAGTAGCACGGAGTCTGGAAATGTGCCCGAAAAACGGCAATAGGCGAGCCCCCCTATTACGTGAGACTGATGTACATACCTGGCAAAATGTGGGTGCAGAAATGCACCTCTGCCTACCCCTTCGGGGATACAGGCGTGAGGTTATGTATGTATGTACGTATGTACAAATCATTTGGATACAAAAACTGTATTGCACAGTAGCATACGACATGCTACTGTGCAATACAGTTTTTGAAATCATCATAACTATCCTGCAAATCCGTTGTCAGTATATGAACTGCTGTTGGAGATGATGATTCTGATACATCATACCACCAAATTAACAAAAGTTACAAAGTAAAGCCATGATGGCCTCGAGGTTTAAGCACGCGGTCGAGAATCTCGACCACCACTATTTGGCTAACCTAAGCGTTCTCAAAGGTTGTGAGTAAAACCCAAAAGCTCCCAATATCCAACATCTATCCAATATCCAATATTCTATATGTTATGTCCAGATGTTTCAGGTTTGGTTTGTATAAATAAAACTACTTAAGCTTGGTTTCAATAGCGTCTGACACGTCCACTCGATCCGATATCACAGGTAGTAGTGAACCGGTTTGAGTGGGGAACAGCGCTTATATTATGATTTATTTTCACGTTTACCTTACAATTAATTATTAATATTACGTGTACACTACACTATATTCTCAAAATTTCCAAAATACAGCTTAAGCTATGGTCACCGCACTAACAGACAATAATACAATTACCTCACGCGAAGTTAGATGTAAGTTAAACGCGGCTTTAAGCTGTCAGGGAAACTTGATACCTATTCACTTAACTGCTAGCAACTTCGCTCGTTATGCGCTGCGTTCGTGCTGTAAATCAACGTTATGGTGGTTGAGGACCCTGCCTTTTGTATTTAGATTACGTGGGTATTGAACAAGTCTTGTCTTATAAGAATATGAGACACGCGTCATATATTTTTTTGTTTTCGAGGGGAAAGCTGATTAATGCTCTACTTCCCACCAGCCCTGGGGGAGGGGAGCGGGAAGCGTATGTCAGGATCACCGGTCTTCCAGCCCGGCGCGCGGCAACGATGATACACGAGTCAAGTTTAACTAGTGATATAGTTATTTTAACTTTAAGGTCACGAGTTTACGGTAATATCTGTGTCGTGGTTTCATAGAGTATAGAAGGTAAGAATATAGATAAGACATAAATACAAGCTTGTGAAACGAAAGGTCGCGGATTCGGTCTTCGCTCCAAGACTACTACTGTGGGTCTGGGTATTTAAAAGACCGAAAAGTCTATCTTAGGTTTTCATATCCATGAACAAGACTTTTATATATGTATGGTGACAGAAATTAATGTATGACTATTTGATGCATTCACGTGTTTTATATTATTATTAAAACACAGTTTTATGTTACATATCTATACATACAAATAAATAAAATTGGAGTGTCTGTTTGTAATATTGAAATAACCGCTTTTTAATAAATGCATATGGATGTATACACGGTAAATATACCAAAATAACGTTTTTTACAATTTTTGTCTGTTTGTTCCGGCTAATCTCTGAAACGGGTAGGGCCTTTTTTTAACGGGACTTTTATTGACAGGTAGCTGATGTAATAGGGAGTAACTTAGAGTACTTTTAGTTTATAAATTTTCTTATTAAAAATAAATTTTCCGCGCGGACGAAGTCGCGGGCACAGCTAATGTGCCATTTGTAAGGAACACCATCCAGAAATGATACCACAAACTTGTATTTACTTCCTTTACTTTTGATACACAATCACTCGATTATTATACTGTGTAAACGTCATAAACTTTTCAACACAATCATCAGTTTGGAATCTTACAAACGTTCGGTACCGAATATCTCCCAATCTGTTAGTGTCGCCCATATTTATAGCCTCCTTCCACCAATTCCCCACTTTAAAACCCCATTTTTGTTATTTTTATACCCACATTTTATTAATATTTACACAAAATAATAAACTTTACAAATGTAACCTTACACTCGTCCATCCTGATAACGTGTATGTCCCCATACACGACTCTGTTGGCAACCTTACACTCGGTACAGATTGAATCATAACGATATAAAAATAATTTACGGTTTTTATAATTTGTTTTTAGTTTTCATCAAGAAATACATAATATCTTATTATTTTTAAGTAAATAACGAGATGGACCTTATGCATTTCCGAAACGTCACATATTTTTTTAATGCTACCGCCGGATCCAAACGCGACCCTGACTGAGAAGACCCGGCGAAACAAACTCAGCGGGCTCACTTTACTACTGGAATTTACGCGGCGCGACCCACACCTGAGTAGATCCAGTGAGTCCAACTCAGTGGGCATGTATTTGGTCCAGTAAGGATTACATAATAATTATATTATATGACCTGTCAAATAAAAATTGCCCGCTTATTATTTATTTTGTGCACGTTTTATATTAGATATCAATTTGTAAATGTAAATGTCGGAAACGAACCCATCCATTCTCGCTTCCGATCATTTGACGAGACAAGTTACGAACCCATCCATTCTCGCAACTTGCTCGCTTTAACTAGGATGACAAAATCGAATTGCGAACCCATCCATTCTCGCAATTCGCCTGTCAATCAAGTCTGACCTGATAGGATTCAAGTGGCAAACCCATCCATTCTTGCCACTTGGTCCCCCGTACAGAACTTGAACTTTGTCATGCTGCGAACCAATCCATTCTCGCAGCATGACCTGATCGGATCCAAGTTGCAAACCCATCCATTCTTGCAACTTGTTCCACTTTACAACACTGAGCTTATCATGCTGCGAACCCATCCATTCTCGCAGCATGACCTGGTCGGATCCAAGTTGCAAACCCATCCATTCTTGCAACTTGTTCCATTTTTAACACTTTGAGCTTATCATACTGCGAACCAATCCATTCTCGCAGCATGACCTGATCGGATCCAAGTTGCAAACCCATCCATTCTTGCCACTTGGTCCCCCGTACAGAACTTGAACTTTGTCATGCTGCGAACCAATCCATTCTCGCACCATGACCTTAAAGCAAAGTAACAACTTTTAATCAATAATTTCATTATCATTGCCTAACATGTCATCGTAACATTTAAGTAAAAGATGGAATACGTGACCTTGTACAAATCTTCACTTGCTTATTCGACTGCCACCTCGCCTGCTTATGCGAATGTGGTCACGAGAACGACTGCGTCTCGTGACGCTGTGCCTGCGACTAGTGGTCTCTAGACGTCGAGAACTATTTTCACGACTCGATTCCATTTTGCTAAAAGCAGTTTACGTCGTCGAATCCCGCTTCTGAATTGTAAGAAACACCATCCAGAAATGATACCACAAACTTGTATTTACTTCCTTTACTTTTGATACACAATCACTCGATTATTATACTGTGTAAACGTCATAAACTTTTCAACACAATCATCAGTTTGGAATCTTACAAACGTTCGGTACCGAATATCTCCCAATCTGTTAGTGTCGCCCATATTTATAGCCTCCTTCCACCAATTCCCCACTTTAAAACCCCATTTTTGTTATTTTTATACCCACATTTTATTAATATTTACACAAAATAATAAACTTTACAAATGTAACCTTACACATTAATAATATCATTGGAATGTTTGACGAAATTCAGCAAAGATTACGCTATTAAGCACCGCTAGGGAGCGGTGACAAGGAACATTAGAGCGTGATATTAGTTTCTAATCGTAACAAGCATTATGTTGACGTGACTGCTAACTTTGCAGGAGACATCCGATAAAATTAACAGCAAAATATTTTGCTGCTTCTAACTGCCTCGTGGTCTCGCGGTACAAGTATGTGCCGTGGGATCTAGAGGTCCTGGGTTCGATTCCCGGGTCGGGCAAAGTGTTATTGGGTTTTTCCATTAGGAAATTCTCAGTAACAGCACGGAGTCTGGAAATGTGCCCGAAAAACGGCAATAGGCTCGCCCCTTATTACGTGGGACTGATACATACCTAGCGAAATGTGGGTGCAGAAATGCACCTCTGCCTACCCCTTCGGGGAATACAGGCGTGAGTTTATGTATGTATGTATGCAAAATATTTTATTTCAGGTCCCTAGCATCAGATAAAAGATATAGTAATATCAAACGGACTGCCTCGTGGTCTCGCGGCACAAGTATGTGCCGTGCGATCTAGAGGTTCTGGGTTCAATTCCCAAAGTTCAAAAGTGTTATTGGGTTTTTCCATTAGGAAATTCTCAGTAGCAGCACGGAGTTTGGAATTGTGTCTGAAAAACGGCAATAGGCTCGCCCCCTATTACCTGGGACTGATACATACCTGGCGAAATGTGGGTGCAGAAATGCACCTCTGTACCCCTTCGGGGAATACAGGCGTATGTATGTAATATCAAATGATTTAAAAAAAAATGTAAGACAAGGTCAAATTACTCAAGCTGATCAATGATTAGTAAACAAACCTAATTTTAAACCAGGTAAATCATTAGCGTACTACGATTACACGCAAATCAATCAGCAAATAGGAGAAATGGAATAGCGACACGTTACATAAATCGCTTGAAACTCAGCCAAAAATTGTTGAAAGTGACCTTCGGGACGTCGCGGAATTGCCCTGTTATGTCAACTAGAACATGCGCTCGGGAATGCAGTCATTACCGTTTATTCCTAGTGATCGCTTCATTGGCCTATCGATGCAATTTGGAACGGAGAAAAAAGTAATTTTTCTAAAAAAAAATCGTTTTTGATTAGTGTAGGTACATAGGTAATATTTTGGGAGTGCTTTTTTTTTAATAGGAAAGGAGGCACACGAGCTAGTGAGCCACCTGATGTTAAGTGGTCAACACCGCCCATGGACACCCACAATACCAGAGGAATCATCGGTGCGTTGCCGGCCTTTGAGGAAAATATAGGCTCTTTTCTCGAAGGTCCCCTAAGGCTTTACTATGTTTTGTATAATCCAATTAATCTTTCTCAGTTTCTTTTTTTTTGATTTGTTGTTCACTTATTCTATTTATGTATTTAAGTATTGTGGAAAAATGGAAACTGTGGAATGTGAAATATTTTTTTATTTTATATTTTTGACTGTAATCGTTTATAGCTTTGAATTCAAGTAGCTGTTTATTGCAAAATATTGGAAAAAACAATAACTTGTAATACTTAGATATTAAAAGCCTCAAATTATACATATCAAGTGTATAAAATAAAATTTAAGATTCATCCAGCTCTCCAGTTTCTTTCCCAAATAAATGATGTATAATAAATAAATACTTTAAACTTAGCCATGATAAATCTAAATATAGAAACCACCAATGCAATAAATAAGTCGAATGCAAGACCTAATTATATCGTTTTATAAATAGCGAATGTTTCGCAAGTGATTGGCGCATGCGGAAACGCAGGTGTGCCAGCTCTGAATACACTTTGAGTCATTACAGGTCACGTAACACGTCCATTGTGTGGCATCGCCTAGGTATGGGTATAAAATATCGATATTTTTCAGAAAGTAATAGATATATTATATCATCGATATTTTTACTTTGAAAATATCGTTATTTATTTCTAAATATCAAATTCGATATTTTTAAGAGCCTTTTTTAAATTTTACTTTGTCCGGGCTAAAATATAGAATAAAATTCTAAAAAACAACAAGATCCACTTTAGAGTTTTCGACCAGTTATGTAGCTAGGGAAACTAAAATTCTAAAAAAAAAAACAAGAACTACTTGAGGTAATCACGTATTGAGGTAAAAAAATCGAAATATCGGTATTTTAAAAATTATCGATACGATATATATCGTTATTTTTTCATTTGCCCGTCCCTAGCATCGCATTTATATAAAAGTGCATATAATATTACTATTGTACGAACGCACGATGCGTGGGGAGGGAGAGGAACATAATACGCAGATTACTTCTTTAAAAATGAATAAAAATGTGTCAATATCATAACAAAGGCTGATACCCCACACATTGACGCTTACATAGTGTATGTATATGAAATAGAGTTTTTGTTATTGTATCTATTGTTACGAGAAAATTCTAAAACGCATGGATTTTGTCGTGATTCTAATTTGAATCTACGTATTTATTGGTTTAATGGATCTAGATGATAATATTCAAATATGAATCTAGCCCTCTGTGAGTCCAGGACTCATGTTCAATAGGGAGCATACAAGTGTTACACACTACAAGTTTATCTACAAGAAATAACTGAAAATGGTACAGTTGCCAATGAAGAAACTTTTTTTAAATTGTTTATAGTTTTGGCGAACAAAAGAATATAAGTAATCGACAGCCCCGTCGCGCTGTTGGCTAGACATCAGCTTGCGAAACGAGAGGCCGCGGGTTCGATCCCCGCACCGAGACAAATGTGTGTGTGATCCACAAATATTTGTTTCGAGTCTGGGTGTTTGTGAGACCGAAAAGACTCTCGTATGTACTGATACCCACGACACAAGACTCATATCTTAATGTGGGGTCAGAATTATGTATGTGACTGTTGGGTGTATTTATTTAATCTAAAAAAGCAACATTATCAAAGGCAATCCAAGATTTACGAGCCGACGCAACAATATCAATAATAATTATAATTTGACATACATTTCTCTATTGTTTTAATTAATTGCGCTCATTTCGTGTGCCTCTGGCAGCTGGTTCAAAGGAGCGTGCATATTCCCTTAGCCAAGCTGGCTCACAACCAGACAGCGTAGATGAAGTGTGGAGAGTCACTGCATCATGATAAACCAGTCACCGGCATTTCAAATTGCATGCAACGACCTTCATGAAATTATACACGATTAATAATGTTTATTTTGCACGGCGACATGTTGATATTATGAATTCGAGTGTAATTTTGTATGTTCAACTCGGTATGATCCAAGGAAAATATTGGCGAAAGAATATTGCGAAGACGCCAGAATTTTAATCTCCATGTTTATTTTATGAAACGAACCTCTCCGTATTATTAACGCAAATAAATATTTGGATAAAATCAACAAACTTGTCATACAGCTTTAGAACAGAGCATTTTGATCTTTTGAAAATATACAGAAAAGTTTATGTATTAAATTAACAGTCAATTCTTTAGCAGATCAAAATTAAAAAATTCTAAGTTTTCTAAATTCTTAAAGAATTAAGCAATAGATTTTTCTAATTTTTATTCACAGTCCCGTGGCGCAGTTGGTTAGATATCAGCTTGCGAAACGAGAGGCCTGGGGTCCGATCCCCGCAACGAGACAAATATTTGTATGATCCACGAATATTTGTTTCGGGTCTGGGTGTTTGTAAGACCGAAAAGGCTCTCATAGTTTCTGATACCCACGACACAAAACTTGTATCCTAGTGTAGGGTCAGAACTATGTGTGACTGTTGGGTGTATTTATTTAATAAAATATGTTCTTAATGCCCGGATGTAGCTTTCTCTGAAAGGGTACTCATATAACTATTCTATCGGGTTAAATCAATTCTTTATGAAGTATTGATATCTTACCTTCTACATAAAACTGGACAACATTGTGTCTTCAGTCAGGTATAATCCAGTTGTTCACTCGATGGCGGCGCACCTGCGGACGATATTAAATTTGATCATACCAAAATTATATAGGTTATAAAGCTTATTCATGTTTCCTTATAGTTTACGGACGGTTTTACTTCTATTGGCATTGAATTATCACTTACTTTAACGGTGAAGGAAAACATCGTGATAAAACCTGCACACCTAAAAATTTCTTAGGAATTTCTTAGGTGTGTAGTCCGCCAACCCGCACTAGGCCAGCGTGGGGGACTAAGGCCTAAACCCTCGCAATGGTAGAGAAGGCCCGTGCCCAGCAGTGGGACGTATATGGGCTGATGATGATGATGGCATTCTTGTTTTTGTTAGAATATTCATTTGTTTCAATCAATTTTGTTACATTTTTGACGTCGAAGTGCGATGAATTTCCATTAGAGATTGCAAACCGGGCCCGGCCGGGCCGGGTTCGTCCGGGCCCGGTGCCCTTTTACGCGCCCACCGGGCCCGGCCATTCTTACCGGGGCCGGTCAGCGGACCCGATAAGTAAATCGCGGTGCGGGAGCACCTACTCGTAGTAGTTACTGTTGTAAAATACTCGTATCGATCATTCTTTCAGACTGAAAAATAATTGTTACTTTTTGTTTTGTTATATTATACTTAAGTTAAGACTAAACAAGTTTGGTTGTTTGTAGTTACAGTACAGCCTAGCCAATAAGATTTCACTATTTTCTCAATAGTAGATAATAATAATAACATTAATAGCCAAAGTTTAAGAAAAAACCTTATACATAGGTACTTTACTTTTAGCAAATAAGAATTTGTTTTGTTTATACCAAAGCTACCATACTTTATTTATCTATCTAATTTAAGTTGTTATGACACGTTTAGTACTTTAAGCTGCGTTATTAGTTTCTTATTATAATACAATGTTTTCAAATAGACACAATAAGGAGTAAAGAGAAATACCTGCTTGTTTAAACTTATAAAAATGAATAATTACTAATATTAATGTTACTTTTCCGTCCATAAGTCAAAGTAATCATTTTTTTGAGACTAATTATTGTGATTATTGTCCATAAGCCAGTTTGAACTTTGAAATGAATATTAACCTTGAATAATTGTTTTTTTCCATTTATATATAGAAAATTTTCATAAAATACTTTAAAGGTTTTATCGCTAACAAACCCGGCCGGGTCCGCGGGGCCGCGGGGGGTTGGGAAACATACCGGGTTGCAATCTCTAATTTCCATGGCTACTGAAAACATTATCCGCGATAGTAATGAAAGTAACTTACGCTAAAATATGGTATTGTGGCATAGCTCAGTCGAGTACTATATGTGGGTATAAAATAGCCGCCGAAGACTACTTTTATAAATATTTCTCTATTTCAGTTTTGATGAAAGATTTCTCGCGCCCAATATTCAATTAATCTTTACCACCAAAATTTAAACTTAACTATAGATTATACAAGACCAATAGTAAATATGTGGCTAAACTATTTCCTCTGACTAATGTGTAGTGTCATGAACGCTCAACCAACTATTTGGATACGAGTTGCCAAATATTTGCCAACTTACATTATTAATAGTAACTGCGCGAGATTGAATTTGCCTAAACTCGGTTAATGCCTGTCTTTCGATTGTCACAGAAGCTTTGAACTTGCTTACTTTTTACTGTCATGTAAATGACTTATTTATAAAAATCATATAAATATTTAATTCGTGATGGCCTTGAGGTTTAGGCACGTGGTCAAGAATCTCGACAGTCGCGGGTTCAAACAACACACTTCTGACTTTTCGTAGTTATGTGTGTATTCACGAAGAATTATCACGTACTTTAATGGTGAAGGAAAACATTGTGAGAAAATCTACGCACCTAAAAGTTCTTAGGAATTTCTTAGGTGTGTAGTCCGCCATCCCACACTAGGCCAGCGTGATGGACTAAGGCCTAAACCCTCTCAGTTGTAGAGGAGGCCCGTACCCAGCAGTGGGACGTATATGGGCTGATGATGATTTAAAATCTCAAATATTTTTGTTCTGATATGACTATCGAGCGATTTTAGAGGAAGCGAGACGTTGCATGTTTTAGTCGTAAAATATTTAACTTATATTAATGAGTAAGGCCTGATATTCTACTTTTGATACAGAAGTGTCATCCAGACGGAGTAGTTTTGATAAAAGCCAAGCAAACGAGCTAAAAGGCATACTTATTGGTAACGATCAAAGTGATTGGAGATACTCCCTCGCTGAGACTTCGACATTGCCTTATCGATCTGTTTTCCCCTACGTGGATAGGCGAAATGTTATGGATACTAAAAGTTCGTTGATGCGTTACTTTACTGGAAACTGGAAAAAAATTGAGGTTGACGTTAAAAGGCCTAAAGCAACCTTATTCGTTTAATTAAAGCTGTATTGCACAAACTCTCAACTACCCTCAACGAGATGAAGCTATATAAAAAATATAAGAGAGAGTAAGGAGTCAAGTTCAAAGCTTTTGTTGTTATCACAACATATTATACAAGGCAGCAACATTAAGCTATTCCTCGTTAGGGTAAACATTTAAACGGTTCAATTATACGCAGTAATTGTTTCTATTAATCATTAATTGTGTACATCACGTCTAATATCCTCGTGAAGGCTTTAAGGAGGAAATTATCGTACAAAATTTACTTGTATATATATATATATTTATATCCGCCCATTTCCATCCCTTAGCTGGGCATTTACTTACTTAACCCGCACTAGGCCAGCGTGGTGGACTAAGGCCTAAACCCTCTTAGTTGTGGAGGAGGCCCGTGCCCGGTAGTGGGACGTATATGGGTTGATAATGAGACTTCCTTAACTACTGAGATAGATTTTAAGTAACTTAATTGCACAGATAAAAAAAATAAAACTTTACATTGAACTTTACATTTAAATTAAACTGGAGACATTACATTGTAAACGAGTAACTAAAGAACATCTCACGATTCAGGCTCAGCCTATTGTGAAATGTTTCACTCATGATTTTGAACCTGTATTTAGATTATTTATATTAATTGCATTTTGTCAATGCTGCCTCGTGGTCTCGCGGTACATGTGCCGTGCGATCTAGAGGTCCTGGGTTCGATTCCCGGGTCGGGCAAAGTGTTATTGGGTTTTTCTATAAGGAAATTCTCGGTAACAGCACGGAGGCTGGAAATGTGCCCGAAAAACGGCAATAGGCTCGCCCCCTATTACGTGGGACTGATACATGGTTAGCGAAATGTGGGTGCAGAAATGCACCTCTGCCTAACCCTTCGGGAAATACAGGCGTGAGTTTATGTATGTATGTATGTATGTATGCATTTTGTCATGTGTCATGGCTATGAGAAACTACAAGTGTTTTTTGGATCCCTTACTTCGAGTGTGATTTTAAAATGTTTCCAGAGAAACAAATGTCCGAATTACATTTTTCTTTGAACTAAAGAAATGAAAAGCTACTTCGACCTATGAAGATGCAAGGTTTCAAAATTCAAAACGTAATAAAATCCGTAACTTTTTGCCATATTCGCTTTAAAATAAGAGAACCATTAAGGTAATAGCATCAGTAATTGACCACTTAAGGACAAAGAAATTTCTTTTTTAATGCCTAACTTTAATCATCATTCAAATTCAATGAGTGTTTTGTTTTGTTAACTCTGTGCAAGTCTTTTAACGTAACGAGCTAGTATTTTTTCTTGTACAATGGTTGCATTCAAGTAAAAAAATGAAAATAAAACTTAATATAAGAGATTTAGTAGTTGACCACCTAAAAACTAGTAGTTGACCATGTTTTGCATCAGTAGTTGACCATTCAGATTTTTTAATTATTTGTTAAATAAGAAGGCAAATTAAGACAACTTTGCGTTTTATTTGAAATATAATAACAATAACATCCCCCGCTCGTTAATAAATGTTCTGGCCATTTCCACAATCGACCATTTGCTTTCATCGATGATATTGTAGCTGTTTTTTTTTTATAGCTTTAAGTACTTTTCCGGGATAAAAGTTATTATCGTACTTCATCATCATCATCATCATCAGCCCATATACGTCCCACTGTTGGGCACGGGCCTACTCTACAATTGAGAGGGTTTAGGCCTTAGTCCATCACGCTGGCTTAGTGCGGGTTGGCGGACTACACACCTAAGAAATTCCTAAGAACTTTTAGGTGTTCAGGTTTCATCGCGATGTTTTCCTTCACCGTTAAAGTGCGTGATAATTCTTTATCAATACACACATATGCAACTTCGAAAAGTCAGTCATGTGTGCCTGGGGTTTGAACCTGCGACCGTCGAGATTCTCGACCGCGTGCCTAAACCTCAAGGCCGTACTTAAATATGACAAATTCAACATTTACTTTTTGCCGAGGCTTTTGTCAGATTCTTAATCAGACAACAGTAGTTGAAAGTTTACGCATATTTTCAAGCATATCGTTAGGACCTATGATGTCAAATTGATCTAGAGTGGTTTCAAATATGTCATCAGCAATGCTAATTGCTGGTGATCCTGGGATCGTCACTAGCACTAGTTCGTCACCAACAGTAATATGTACCGCAGTTGCCGATGGTTCCATTGTGGTTTCCAAAACACCATCATTATTGTGAGAGGATTTTTTTTTTCAGCCGTTCTTATGGGTGTTTTATGAAGACGAACGACATTTACTGCTGAGAGCATTGCAGCTTCAGTATAATTTAGGAATGTACCCCTTTTCCCAGACATCTACAAGGTGAAAATTTGGTTTTAGTAACTGATCGTACCTTACAATAAAGGTGGTCAACTACTAAATAAAATTAAGTTATTGTAAAAGTAAATAAAATAGTTAATTCTAATTGATGATGCCCTTCATATATTATTCCGTACAGTACATTTACATGATACAGAAATTCATCAGAAGTTGACCATCCTGGTCAATTACTAGAAAATCATGCTAAAACGGAATCAGTAGTGGACCACCCCCACATCTCAATCATGTAAACAAATTTTCGTATTTTAAATACCCAGTTACCTCAATTAATCCTTAACGAATAAGAAAAGCAAAACACTTATCATCAACAAGGTGACAAAGTTGTTAATATTTAACTTCAAACTTTTTCAATCCTTAAGAAAATTATGACAAAAAAACGAATAATAGATTTACGGTGCGTCAATCAACAAACAACTGGAGGCTATTTTTAATATTTGAAAATAATGGAGTCGTAGTTTGCGCGCTTCGTAGACCACATGACAGCACTGACTACTCAATATGGAATTAGTTTAAAAATATGCCGCGAATTCTTATTTTATCTGTTTATGTGCATTGGTGGTCAACTACAGGTACATGGTCAACTACTAGTGCCATTACCTTAAAGTTAATTTTTTTCATGAAACTTACTTATACAAAATATGATACTAATGGATAGTTTCAGTGACCGTCCTGGGTTTTATTTCGGTACATTTTTCTATTTTTGTTCCCGGTATTTGTAAATCAAGCAGAAAAATTGTTGCTTGGCTCCTTTATGGGCTTACGTCTCAGCACTGCAAACAGTTGGCAATATGTGAAATATACCTGGGAGAGATCAGCTCAGAAAGGATTTCGTTTTAAGTAATACCTTGAGGCGGTCTATAGTACCTACTTCCCACACACGTTCACACAATCGCTCTTGTTCCCTCAAAGGCACTTACTACTTTCTTACTGTTAAGTATTTACATACATACACAACCTCGCACCTGTATTCTCCGAAGAGATAGGTAGAGGTGCACTACTGCGCCCACATTCCGCCAGGTATGTATCAGTCCCTCGTAATAGGGGGCGAGCCTATTGCCGTTTTCCGGGCACAATTCTAGACTCCGTGCTGCTACTGAGAATAGCCTAATGGAAAAACCCAATAACACTGCTCGACCCGGGAATCGAACCCAGGACCTCTAGGTCACACGTCACATACTTGTGCCGCGACATCACGAGGCAGTCATTAGTGTATTTAAGTTACAAATGTTCGCTTACTATTTTGTAAGTTATATTATGTATGAACTACCGTTTATTATCAATAATATTATTGGTCAAAAAATTGCTACCAAAGATTTCCTAACAAAAACACAATAACACTTTCCCTAACCTGGCAATTGAACTCAGACTGACAATGGTAACAGTAAATAAGTTTTATTGCCAACTCTTTTTTACCATTAATCAGATCTGAAAACCCATTTATCGATTCTCTTAATACTATCCTAAGGAACTCGCGGGTCGTGTATAATAAAACTGTTCTTAATTAATTCCCAGTAAACATCTGTTGGCAATCTAAAGCGATAAAAATCTTATATAAACTGCGAGCTGAAATAAACATAGTTTAATATCTTTGGATGGGCTTAGGCGAGAGAGATTCAATTTAATTTTTATATTCTTTTTACTGGTACTAGCGAAGGCACCACACTGAAATGTGACAGTAAATGGCGCTGTTAAACTTGCTAACGAGAAGTTATCTCGCATTTGACAACACTAATATTCCGGTATATCATCATCAATCCATGTACGTCCCACTGCTGGGCACGGACCTCTTCTACAACTGAGAGGGCTTAGGCCTTAGTCCGCCACGTTGGCCTAGTATGCCTAGTATGGTTGGCGGATAGTATGTCGGTATATACATTTGCCGCCATTTGTACCTTTCAATGTATGTTATTTTATGTTTTTGTTTTATGTTTAGTGTACAATAAAGGGTTAAATAAATAAATAAATAAATATATACAGAATAAATAACTACACAACCCAGTCAAACTCATTCAAGGAACGAAACTCAAAAAAAAAAGTGTGTGTGTGTACTTATGTACACGCGTTAGAAGTTATACTTCATACATAAATATATATTTTCTTAAATAATATAATAATATATTATAAAATAATATTTTAATAACTTCATGGTGTCGGTTTTTCGTGACAGTGTGCGCGCGCATCGTAATAACTTCAATTATTACTGTCACTATTGTACATTCTTAAAATTTAAAACAAACTTTTTCTGAATAACTTTTTGGTGTCGGTGTGCGCGCGCATCGTAAAAAATCACTCTCATCATTTTTCCCTAACGCGCCAAAAGAAGTATAACTTCAAAAACCATTGTAACTACACGTCGGTTTTGCGTTAGACCGTAATACGGAACTAGGTCCTCGCTACAGCGTGTTTATTTGTTCAGAATGTCATCAATCTGGTTATGAAGAATTTGTGCGGTCGACCCTAGCAAAACCTTTAGTCCGTCTTTTTTGTGTCTATCAGGTATATCTCATATTTTTTTATGTTTCTATCAAAAAAAAACTTAGGTTAATAGGCGTTGTTTCTTAAGAATTTGTATCTTGCAGAAAACTACAGAACTTAACACAGAACATTCTAACAATTACAGTACATACTAAACTTTCTAATTTTGAACATAATTACATCGACCGATGAAAAATAATTTTATTATGCTTTGGACCGCATTTTCTTTTATGTAGCGGTTCCTTTAATGCATGAATGAAAAAGTAACTATTATCAAAATAATTAATTGGTAAAAATAATAATTTCTTTTGATAAGATCCTCGATAGGGTAACGCCTGTTTGTAATATTATTGGCTCTAATTCTGTTTGTTTGTTTTTTTTACGATCGATGACGTTTCATTCTCGTAGCAAGCGTTCATCGGTTTTATACATTTATTCATTTTATAACTAGCAGCAGTTTTACACCTAACGGTGCAATTGTTAAATTATTAATCAGTAGTTATAAAATTATTTTATTCCGTAAAAAATATGATATTCCGCATATTCGTTCGTTTGCGTTGAGTGAATCGATTGACTTGCTTCTCTTGTTCTTCTTCTTGCAAAAATATTTAGTGTTTTTGTATGTATTAGTGTATGTGTGTATTTATAAATTATTTTATTGGCACACCTGCTGGGTATCCGTAAGCCATCATACAATAAAAAAAAATCGGTATAATCGTATTGGACAATATAGACCAAACGAAAGATAAAATGATAGGCTCAAACATGTCAGTCTACATCAAATATCGAATAGGCCGACGTAATTGTGCCGATTGGCGACAGTCATTATTTTTACTAAATTTTTTACCGACGAAGGTTCAAAAAAAGGAGGAGGTTCTCAATTCGCCTTTTTTATTTTTTTTCTCTCAGAACTTTTGACTGGGTGAACCGATTTTGATGATTCAGTATAGGAGATTTGTTTTGATTCTATTATTTTTTTACTGGCACGGCAAAGCAACTGCACATGAATGGAAGTGCAATGCGATTTATATAGATTTATTTATACTTTTTAGTACACTATAAAATAATTTATACTACATGATTGAAAACAATGAAGACAATAAGTATAGGCACAATAGGCGGTCTTATCGCTAGCTGCGATCTAGATTGTTGGCCGGTAAGAAACAAATATCTCTTATTATCCATTAAATACATTCGAAATTCAAATAAAATTTGATACGGTGTGTGTATCGCATCAATGTTCTCTCAAGCGGAGTTATTTAAAAACGTGTCCGGTTAAATTAGGTATGCAAAAAAACGTTTTTAAAAATAAATTTCGCTCTCAAAATAGATACGACAACGTCCCGCCTGCAGCACGAGTCCCATCTGGGTCCTCTCCAATTTCACTTTGTACTCAATCCACATGTCAATACTGCCACAAATGCCACTTTCACCAGCACAAAAAGTATTTACACTTAAAAAAAAAGAAAACAAAAAATCAACTTCACGAAACTGACACATTTCAGATTCGAAACTTTTTAAACTTGTAACTTTTTAATTATATAGGCTAAGGTCGTTTCGTGAAGCCTACTTTTTGATAGCTTTTTTTATTAAACACTTACTGTAGTGCGCACGCCTAACACAACGAGACTGATTCTATTCAACACTTCGTATTATCCGTTGGCTGAAATCTAAAAAAAGATGGGACACTCATTCGCGTAGAGTGCGGGCATATATTATGACGTCACAGTATTTTTACGCGCCCGGTGTCACCGAGTCTGCCTTTCGTTTTAGAACTTGACACTTGTTTATGAAATTGCAAATGGGTTATTAGTACACTCGTAAATTGAATTACAAATAATTAAGCTTATTTCGATATAATTTAATAATGTTTGAATATTGCGTAGTCGAAGCGCGACAATGTCGAACTCTAGTGGCGCTTGCCAGGAAAAGTCTTAATTGGTCATAAAATACAAGAAATTAGACAAACTAAACGTGTCCTTCCGCGTTTTTAAGTATTGAATTTATTTCACCAATACATTTTTGTATGTGCACAAGCGCATTTATCTGGATTACTGTTTTCTATAGCATAGAATATTATAAAATTATATTACTTTAATTGCTCTCAGTGGTAGAAGAGGCCCGTGCCCAGCAGTTGGACGTATATGGGCTGATGATGATAATTATTTAATACGTACTATAATTATCCCTACTAAATGTTTATTATTTTGTATTGTAAGATAGAGGAATCATACTTCATGAACAGATTATGAGATTCTCATCAATGAAGTTAAACAAACTTCAACATAAAAGTTTAGTCAAAGAATAGAAAAACGGTAGAACGCAACTGTAATCAATTCTGACTACTGCATGACTGAGACAGTTCATTTACGATGGCTTAAATAACCGGAAGCATAAAAAAATATGTAGCAAAAACCTTAATGAAACCTTTCTTTCCTTTAAAATTTGAAAATCAAAAACAATACTATTTTAACTGCAGATTTTTTTCTTTTCACATCAATGATTTTTTTTTAGAATAAGACTACTATAGGTAAATTATATTATTTTTTTACGACACTAACCAACCAGCACTAGGTCAGCTTAGTAGACTATGGCCTAAGCCCTTTCAGTTGTAGAGGAAGCCCGTGCCCAGCAGTGGGACGTACTCGTATATGGGCTGATCTGATGATGAATTAACGTTCAAAACTGTTTAAATTAATTGCGTTCCAAATACAGTAAAACGCGCCTTCAGCAATAAAGCGCTTCAATAAATACATCTAATCCTCGGAAAATACAGTATGGAGTGCGGCAATAAGCGGAGTCTGGTATAAATCTGCTTAATGGTAATGCAGTGGCAATAGACATGCATCCGCGTTGGCATTGGTTTGTGTCGTTAATGTCGTAGTCTCATAGCCTTACGGGCTACTGTATATTATTAAGCGGATGTCAACAATTTACATGATATTTGTCGTTTAAACCACAAGGGAAATTTATGGGCAATTGTTTTTGCAGCGTTAATATATTTAGCGACTATTTTGAGAAATATCTGCAAGATAGTTATTGTTGTTTTGTAGTTAGAGGTACTAAGCCCAAAAGCTCAGCATGCCTTATAAAATTTTGAATAATAATCTTGAAGCTGTAAATCTTTATTTTACAAAAGCAATTTGACATATAAATGAGAAAATTATAAACTAGACATTACACAATTAACGTGTAACGCTTTTGGGCTTCTATGGAAGTACCGCCACTGGTAGTAGGACATTGGGGTACGCTAGGTATGTGACACGAAACAGTTGAATAAGACTAGAAAGAAAATATCAGCATGCTGAGCGTGCCAAACCTACGATTATACTATCATATGTTTGACATGTAGTGATGGTCGCGATGTTTAGGCGCGCGATCGAGAATCTCGACGGTCGCGGGTTCAATCCCCATGCAATCAACCACTTCTGACTTTTCGAAGTTATTTGTGTATTCACATTGAATTATCACTTACTCTAACGGCGAAGAAAAACATCGTGATGAAAAACCTGCACACCTAAAAGTTCTTAGGTAATATTTTATAGGTGGTAGGTAGGCTATAATTTCTTAGGTGTTTAGTCCGCCAACCCGCACAGGCCAGCGTAGTGGACTAAGGCCTAAACAGTGGAACGTATATGGTCTGATGATGACTGGGCAAAACCCTCCTCTACACACCTAAGAAATTCGCCCAGTAGTGGAACTTTTTGATGAACATTTGTCTTCCTTCTTTAATATCACGAAGCATGGTCATGAACAGCTAAATCTCCAGCAATAAACACAATACTTACTGAATCATAAAACAGTCTAGTCCAAATATAAGTGGTTTAAACACAAATATGTAGAATATGTCCGACCAACCCGCGACGTTGGCAAGAGTTTCCAGCGGATATTTATAGAAGTCAGGTTAAGGGCAGCCATCTTTATAGCTGTAGAACTCGCAGACACTTCTGTTCGATGTTAATTTTATTAGCGGTATTTTCACTTTCTGGTGTGAAATATTCGTTGGCGCACCTTGCCGAGACGGTAAGTGGTATGACGGTTTTATGCCGCCATGTCTCTTCTACGCCATTCATCATCATCATCAGCCCAAATACGTCCCACTGCTGGGCACGGGCCTCCTCTACAATTGAGAGGTTTAGGCCTTAGTCCACCACGCTGGCCTAGTGCGGGTTGGCGGACTACACACCTAAAAAAATCCTAAGAACTTTTAGGTGTGCAGGTTTTATCACGATGTTTTCCATCACCGTTAAAGCAAGTGATAATCCATTGTGAATACACACATAACTTCGAAAAGTCAGAGGTGTGTGCCTGGGGTTTGAACCTGCGACCGCCGAAATTATCGACCGCGCGCCTAAACCTCACTGCTTTTTTACGCCATTGCTATGTAGATATTGCACCCACCTTTTCATTCTTACTTATTATACCTTTGCTTCATACTTTTTGTTCAGTTTTGTACGTAATAAATTCTACAATTTAAGCTCTTTGATGATAGTAAATAATATTTTAATTTTAATTTCGCAAAAGTCTTGACAGTTATAATTTTTTTACCACTTTATTTCAATCTTCCAGGTGACACGTGCCTGTATTTTTATTCAGACTCTGTTGGTACAGTAATTTAGACCTATTAGACCCTGTGTGAAGTTACGTCCAGATTTGTTGATAATGGTTAACGATAAAAATAAATTTGGAGCAGCTTTTGAAGCTGCAGCATGGGTTCAATATAATATTTATCCCAGAACAAAAGATTCGCTAATTGTTATTTGCCGTATAATCAAAATGAAAATGGACATAGTTGTCGTTAGTCTGGGCACAATGTTACAAATTAACGATGGATTCAGAAAGATACAAATATGCTATCATAACATCATATCAATTTCCAAGGATGTTGATAAGGCATTCATGAATTCTACTAAAAATACATCTACAAAAAATATTCCCAATGTAAATATTCAAATTCCAAAAGATAACCTTCGCTCTATGATAAAGAAGGCTACATCTCTATCCTTGAAGGCATTAGCAATGGTACATTAAACCAAGATTAACTTAATCGAAAACAACCTCAGATCCCGAATGATGGATGGAGCACACCCCGCCGTATCAACGAGATAGCATAAATGGAGTCAGACATTTTTGTCATATGTATTCTGACGAGATTGAATGAAGGAAATATCGAAGATAGCTGCGAAATAGTATTTGGGAAATGGAAAAGAAAATGTTAAATTTCTGTCAAGGTTAATCCGTATTCCGCGTGCGTGACGTCACTTAGTTGTTTCGTCATGAGGGCGTGGATTGTTAAGTTTAATATTTGATTTAAGATATATCATTTTTATTATCCCTGTATGTGCAAGTATGTGCCATGCGATTTATAGGTCCTGGGTTCGATTCCCAGGTCAGGCAAAGTGTTATTGGGTTTTTCCATTAGTTTTTCCTTTAAGCGAACCGTGAAGAAGCATTTGTGCAGGCCGGCATGATTGTGTCGACCAGCGGGTGACCTTCGTTTCTCGCTGGTCGGTATTAATTTTTTGGACTCCACTGTGCTTACCATCAGGTACAGTGGAGTCACTTTGCCTTTGTGGGACTGATACATACCTGGCGAAATGTGGGTGTAAAAATGCACCTCTGCCTACCCTATCAGGGAATACAGGCGTGAGTTTATGTATGTATGTATGTATTAGTATGAAGAAAAACCTTATTAGGACACTTGACACCTAAATACTCTTAGGAATTTATGTGTGTAGTCCGCCAAACAGCAATAGGCCAGCGTGGTGGACTAAGGCCTAAACCCTCTCAGTTGTAGAAGAGGCCCGTGCCCAGCAGTTAGTACATACGTATGTATATGGGCTGATGATGATGATGTATTAGTGTTCATATATAGTGATCGCAGTTATCACCTAAAGTAAATCTGTGACTTTTGTCAGCTTTATATTATGTATCATAAATAAATTACTCATGCGAAGATATAGCAACATATTGCACATTTTTAATGAAAAAAAAAAACAATTCATTATAAATTAACACACACATTTTATTCTATAAATAATTCAAGACCCACGTTTGTACAATCCAAGGAGGACATCGGGCACCTTTTTTATGAAGGGCCAAAGGGCTAACAAATACACCGTAGGCTTACAAAAATAGCTGGTGCGTAAACTTGTCACATTAGAAGGGGCACAACTCAGGATTAAATTTCAAGGGTCTGACAGATTTATTTATTTTTACAGCGTCCGTACAGAAGGGACGGTATTATTTAATAAAAAACAGTGTTAAAGACTTCAAGAATATAAGAAAGCTTTTTTATTATAATTTTATTTTTACACATTTTATGACTGCCTCGTGGTCTCGCGGTACAAGTATGTGCCGGGCGATCTAGAGGTCCTGGGTTCGATTCCCGGGTCGGGCAAAGTGTTATTGGGTTTTTCCATTAGTTTTTCCTTTAAGCGAACCGTGAAGAAGCATTTGTGCAGGCCGGCATGATTGTGTCGACCAGCGGGTGACCTTCGTTTCTCGCTGGTCGGTATTAATTTTTTGGACTCCACTGTGCTTACCATCAGGTACAGTGGAGTCACTTTGCCTTTGTGGGACTGATACATACCTGGCGAAATGTGGGTGTAAAAATGCACCTCTGCCTACCCTATCAGGGAATACAGGCGTGAGTTTATGTATGTATGTATGTATTAGTATGAAGAAAAACCTTATTAGGACACTTGACACCTAAATACTCTTAGGAATTTATGTGTGTAGTCCGCCAAACAGCAATAGGCCAGCGTGGTGGACTAAGGCCTAAACCCTCTCAGTTGTAGAAGAGGCCCGTGCCCAGCAGTTAGTACATACGTATGTATATGGGCTGATGATGATGATGTATTAGTGTTCATATATAGTGATCGCAGTTATCACCTAAAGTAAATCTGTGACTTTTGTCAGCTTTATATTATGTATCATAAATAAATTACTCCTGCGAAGATATAGCAACATATTGCACATTTTTAATGAAAAAAAAAAACAATTCATTATAAATTAACACACACATTTTATTCTATAAATAATTCAAGACCCACGTTTGTACAATCCAAGGAGGACATCGGGCACCTTTTTTATGAAGGGCCAAAGGGCTAACAAATACACCGTAGGCTTACAAAAATAGCTGGTGCGTAAACTTGTCACATTAGAAGGGGCACAACTCAGGATTAAATTTCAAGGGTCTGACAGATTTATTTATTTTTACAGCGTCCGTACAGAAGGGACGGTATTATTTAATAAAAAACAGTGTTAAAGACTTCAAGAATATAAGAAAGCTTTTTTATTATAATTTTATTTTTACACATTTTATGACTGCCTCGTGGTCTCGCGGTACAAGTATGTGCCGGGCGATCTAGAGGTCCTGGGTTCGATTCCCGGGTCGGGCAAAGTGTTATTGGGTTTTTCCATTAGGAAATTCTCAGTAGCAGCGCAGAGTCTGGAAATGTGCCCGAAAAACGGCAATAGGCTCGCCCCCTATTACGTGGGACTGATACATACCTGGCGAAATGTGGGTGCAGAAATGCACCTCTGCCTACCCCTTTGGGGAATACAGGCGTGAGTTTATGTATGTATGTATTTTTACACTCATCTTCCTCCTGTACGCAGGGCATTTCTACAGCCATATTTCATGAGCTCCTTAATACGTTTTTATTCCCAAGTTAATGCTCCTACACTAAGTGCACCTTTATTCGATTATTTAAAAAGACTACGTACTGTTATTTAGAATACCTTGACCTGATTCACATGACATTATTATTTCATACATACACTGACTTCTGTGTTTTTGAAAGTATGTTTCGCCATCCATGTAGCATAGTTAAACATATAAAATGGACATTATTTTATTTAACGAAATAATTTTACCTTTTACACAACACGCAACTCAAACTACTTAAGACGAATAGTCAGTCTACAGAAGACAAAGTTAACTATAATGGTCCGTTGAGAGAATTTCCATAGGTAAGTGGCGGCAGTAATATTGTCGGGTAATGTGTTTGCTCGCCTCTACACCTCCGTCTGCAAATTGACCATCAAATGTACGTGCCGGAGTTTGAGTAAGGGACCGTTCTCACACGCCGAGGTGTGTCACAGTAAAGTCACAGCTGAGTTTTGATGGTTCGTTAAAGGTCGCATCCTCACAATGTTACCGTTATCAACAAGTGTACATGCTTTGCACTTAATTGTGAGATTGAAGGCGAATTTTTCCAGAATTTCATTCTTTGTTTTCTATACTGGCATGGCATCGTTCTGTTACCTTATGGTAAGTACAGTGCGTTCCGGAAATCGAACCCGGACTGAGCTGCATACACTTTGACACCCCCTGGCGCAGTTGGCTAGACACCAGCTTGCGAAACGAGAGGCCGCGGGTTCGATCCCCGCACCGAGACAGATATTTGTGTGATCCACATGTATTTGTTTCCCGTAAAAGTCTCCTGTAGTTTCTGATACCCACGACACAAGACTTGTGTCTTAATGTGAGGTCAGAACTATGTATGTGACTGTTGGATGTATTTATTTATTATTTACTTTCATTACTCGCCATAAGAACGTTATTATTTTCTAATTATTCTATCATCATACGGAGTAGCGTAGGTATTTTCTTGTGAATTAAAATATACGCGAATTTTAAAGAAGATTAATAATAGAAATGTAAAAAACATAAAACAGAGTAATCTTATTTCTTTCTATTTCAAAGCAAAAGCAAATTCACATAAAGGATGCATTTAAGTAGCACAGAGATTACTTTAATACTGCCTCGGCTAATGTGCACTGCACCAATGGTTTTATAGTGGTTTTAAAGTGTGCCGTGTTGAATAGCTTCTTGGATTGTACGACATTTCCGTAATGTGTCCAAGAGAGCCATACGCGGAACTGTTGAGACAAGACCTACTTGTAACCTTTTAGATGAAAATGTAAAACACTGCAGAATAGTGGCACAAAATGTCTTTGTTAAAAGGAATGCGCTTGGGACGCCGCAAATATAGTTTACGCTTAACTGGAGGTGGATTAAATATTTTTCTGCAAAATGCAGTAAAATTTTTCATTGCATAAAAGCTTAAGTTGTCTTTTATTTAAAAAAAATATGACTTGGTTGCTTATTGTTTATTGTGTAATGGCCCAGGCAATTAAATGTGAAGCGGTAGACTTTAATATACTGTCTGTGTGATATTTATTCATTTGTTTCGTGTCTGTTTTTTGCGATCTTGGAAATGCTCTCGTTGTTTCTGATTTTACCACAGAACAGCTGAATAAGATTAGAAGGGAAATAACACAGTATTTTGTATCGGGACGAGTGTCGCCGTTTGTCTGTCACCTATTCATTCTACTACGATCACACGACCAAGGATAAAAAATTCAAACAAAAATGAAGGGTTGTCACACAGTTATAAAAGTCTTGAAATTACAAGCGGCCGTGTCAAACATATGATAGTCTAATCGTAGGTTCGGCACGCTCGGCATGCTGACATTTCCTTTCTAGTCTTATTCAACTGTTCTGTGGATTTTGTTATTGAACACGAGATTGCATCTTTTGCGTCGTGACAGCGTGTGTGACTTGTATGTACTTGTTTGTTATTACAAAGACAATAGCCTCGAAGATTAGGTACGATATTTAACAAGATCATCACGGCGGTCGTATGTGAAGTTCACCAACCCACAGTTACGTATCATCCCCATGGGACCAAATGGCCTAATATTATGGATTTATATAAATATGTCATCACTACTTTGCTGAAATATCTATAATGTGATGGCCTCGAGGTTTAGGAGCGTGGTCGAAAATCACGGCGGTCGCAGTTTCAAACCCCAGGCACAAAAATCAATGAATGTATTGAAATGAATCATCACTTACTTTGTGAAGGAAAAAATCGTGAGGAAACCTGCACACCTAAAAGTTCTTAGGAATTTCTTAGGTTTGTAGTCCGCCAACCCGCACTAGGCCAGCGTGGCAGACTAAACCCTCTCAATGGTAGAAGAGGCCCGTGCCCAGCAGTGGGACGTATAAGGGCTGATGATGATGATATAGATATGTCTGATCTCTCATTAGAGATGAAAGACGACGCAATATCTGACTGAACAACTAAACACCTTTTAATCTTGGTAGTTTTGTTTCTGTTACAAATTGAGTATGACTAATGGTACAATTTAAACAACTGTACAGGCTACATATCTCATTTAGCATCATATTATGAGACGCGGTTGCCGATAATCTCCTAGGTGATATTAAATCAAACGCCTCACCAAGGTAAGGTTAAGACCTCATACCCGCTAAAGATGTGTATACATTGTAATAAAATTCAAAGAATCATCCACCGCACGATTCAATAATGTGGGGTGGAATCAAACGAATTTTCAACATATTTTCGTGGAATATTAGATGTTAGGGAGTTTGTACACTTGCGGAATCCAAGGTTTACATTTTGTACCTTATCAATTAAAAAAAAGTTGTAATTTAATAAATGTTTGTTTTTTACCGATTTTGATGTAAGCTGCTGCCGCATTATGAGTAGTATTAAGTTACATCTTTATTAGCAATACCTATATAGTTTCTCCCACATTCTTTTTTTTCATCCTGGGTTCGATTCCTAAGCTGGTCAATGTGTCAATAAGTTAATTTTTATGTTGGATAGTTAATAAACAGATCATCCTATTGGTATTTGATTAATGTGCACTGATTAATCAAAACTAATTTCGATGAAGCATCTTGTCGCGTAATATTTTAATTTCCTGCTTTACATTAGACACACAAAATACAAAATTTAACAAATGTGGTTAGAATTGTACGAATTTGTAGCAGAGGACTGACGAACGAGCGTGCCGAATAAATTATAGAGGAGTTTCGTGGAATATGTTATTTCACTAAAATATAGTTGTAAAAGTTTGTGGTTACGACCGTTTAAATTTCTTTTTTGATAACCTTCGTGACGTAGTTGGAAACTGCCCAAAAATAAGGGAGCATGTGTTAATCCCCTTATTAAGATAAATACTTACCTAGTCTACAGATTTACACATACATCATACATACATAAACTCACGCCTGTATTCCCCGAAGGGATAGGCAGAGGTGCATTTCTGCACCCACATTTCGCCAGGTATGTATCCAACAGTCCCACGTAATAGGGGCCGAGCCTATTGCCGTTTTTCGGGCACATTTCCAGACTCCGTGCTGTTACTGAGAATTTTCTAATGGAAAAACCCAAAAACACTTTGCCCGACCCTGGAATCGAACCCAGGACCTCTAGATCGCACGGCACAAACTTGTACCGCGAGACCACGAGGCAGCTTACACATAGCGGAATAAGAATCTGCCGTGCGACATAGGGGCTCTTTCATTAGAAAAAATTCAGTCAGTCATAACACGGATTATAGAAATGAGCTCGAAAGTTGTCAAAAGATGGTCCTCCATAATAATACGTCACCATATTCCAATATTACTAGAGCACGATAAACATAATCTATTTCAATTTATAGGCATACACACGTTACGTTATTAGGGACGATTCTCTACTATCTACTATTTAAAGGGGTCACCACGCTGGTCAGGTCCGGGTTGGTGGACTTCTTATACCTTTGAAATATTTACTCGTATTACGTATAACACATATGTATATGTACATATGTACCAGTGACGGTACTTCTATAGAAGCCCAAAGCGTTACACGTTAATTATGTAATGTCTAATTTATAATTGTTTATTGTAGGGTATTGAGGAAGCGAAAGAAGTGTTTTTGGACCGTAGCATTTGGCACTATTAGTATCAGCCTACCCCAACGGGAGACAGGCGTGATTATGTATGTATTTTCGCTATAATAATACAGTTATTGCTCTAAACTTGTGTATTGACGTGCGATGACAAGTCATTATGTGGTTTACACCTACTCGGAATATTTGAACGGAAGCCAAATTTACCTGCTCTTAATCCAATCTGCGAAGTACTTTGACGTACTTCCCGTTGTATATACGAAGTTAATCTTTTAAAAATAAATAGTATATTAGTCTTTCAGCTTCTTAAAAGTTTTTTTTTATTGTTTTCGAGTTATTATAGCCTTTTATTGGCTAGCTATAAGATCATTAGCGTGAATTCAATACACCAATCAAAGGGGATTCATTTATAAGACTGCATGTTGCGTCCTTTCTTTCCTCGCCACTTGATAGTCTGAATAACGTTTTTACTAACCACTAAGTGTTGTTATGGTCACTTTTATCGCACCGAAATGACAATAGAAGATAAACATTGAGATTAATTCTTTCTTTAAAAGAAGAGAAAGAAGTTGAAAAGAAATATATGCAAAGATCCCACACAAAGATACAAGTCTTGTGTCGTGGGTATCAGAAACTACGAGAGACTTTTCGGTCTCACATACACCCAGCCCCGAAACAAATATTTGTGGATCACACAAACATTTGTCTCGGTGCGGGGATCGAACCCGCGGCCTCTCGTTTCGCAAGTTGGTGTCTAGCCAACAAGCAATATCATTACAGTCCTATCAGTTCAAACCCCTCTTTTCTTCTTTGTTTATTATATTCCCCTTATGTGGGTATTTTGACAAGTGAGACTAAAGTATATCACGGCAGAACGTACTTTATTTAGACCTTACTGCACTTGACATGAGTTTATTTATCGTGGTTAGTGGTAGTGACGTGATTAAAACACATGTTTGCTGATTCAAATGCTCTGAAAACAAGTGCACTCAAAAGCAGAATAAACATATTATATTGTACAATCACCTTTACACCAAGTTTGCAGATTTACAAAGGAAATTCCCGTTGCAACCAGCTCACTTTGAAATATTTAGACCACTTTAAAGCTTATATTAAGCAACGTATATTAAAAGCATACTCAACATAAACAAATTGTCCTTTAATCGTAGTATATTGTAACTGCCTTTATGCACTTAACCTTTTTACATTTTCTAAGAACATCTTTTGTAAATTACTTGCTTTCACGATGATATTATTCTTCAAGTCGTACATACAGTGGGTATGGCAAGGAAGTTTGTGCCTTATGTCGTAGGTAGCAGGGACTATAACGACCGTTTTAATTATGAGTTATTATATTATCATTCCATACCCTTCCCATATCTAGACATGATTCTTCCCTATGGTTCAAAGAGGTTTTAGTTCACCATGTTAACATTTTGCGGATAAGTCGACTTCGTATCATCATCATCATCAACAGCCTTTCAGACTTCGTATACCTAATAAATTTCTTTAAAGCACATTATGGTATGCATGCATGCCATTATGATTATACATAATGTCAAATACAATAAGACAAAAGTGTGTATCTGGGGTGTGAACTTGGGACTGTTGGGAAAAAAGTTTAACTTTCACACACCTTCCATACTTCTCTGAGAGTAATTATTAATTATAATTATGACAGCCCCGTGGCGCAGTTGGCTAGACACCAGCTTGCGAAACGAGAGGCCGCGGGTTCGATCCCCGCACCGAGACAAATGTTTGTGTGATCCACAAATAAATGTGTAATGGGTGTTTGTGATACCGAAAAGTCTCTCGTAGTTTCTGATTACCACGACTCAAGACTCGTATCTTAGTGTGGGGTCAGAACTATGTATGTGACTGTTGGGTGTATTTATTTATTTATTATTATAAATACTAATCAGCAAGTTGTTGTTGTTATTTAAGTAGTGATGGCCTGGAGGTTCAGGTACGCAGTCGAAAATCTCAGTGGTCGCGGGTGGTCTGGGATGCACACGTCTGACTTTTGGAAGTTATGTGTGTATTCATAGTGAATTATCACGTACTTTAACGGTGAAGGAAAACATCGTGATGAAACATGCACACTTAAAATTTCTTAGGAATTTTATAGGCGTGTAGCCAACCCGCACTTGGCCAGCGTGGTGGACCAAGGCCTTAACCCTGTCAGTTGTAGAGGGAGTGGGACATATATGGGCTGTTGATGATGACTGATAGTAGTCAGTAAGTTAGTATTGAGAATAAACTCAGACTATTAAAATACATACATACATAAACTCACGCCTGTATTTTCCGGAGGGGTAGGCAGTGGTGCATTTTTACACCCACATTTCGTCAGGTGTGTACCAGTCCCACGTAATAGGGGGCGAGGGCCTATTGCCGTTTTCGGGCACATTTCCAGACTTCGTGCTGTTACTGAGAATTTCCAAATGGAAAAACCCAATAACACTTTGCCCGACCCGGGAATCGAACCCAGGACCTCTAGATCGCACGGCACATACTTGTACCGCGAGACCACGAGGCAGTCACGAGGCACTATTAAAATATACGAATGATATAATCTTTTCTTTTTATACTATTTCTTTAGATTAAATGAAAATATTTTCTATTATTTGCTATGACACTGACCGCCCACGAAATATCGTTCGGACATTTATCTACACAAAAAAACTGTATCTTGTTTATAGAGAAGATTCGCATGGTGTATGGCCAATTTTAGTTTCGCCCAGCATGACCGAACGTAATATGGGCGGGCTAAATATATGTCGGCATTAAATATGGAGAGCCAGTACTGTAACTTTTGATATTTTTTTATGAGTAATTTTGAATTACGACAATAAATATTGTCAGTTTTCCAACTCCTCCTTTATTTGTCTTTCTGATTAACTTCATTTTGGGATTATGACAAATTTAGGTCCCCTTAGATTCGTTGAGCTTCAGTGCTCGGCGTCAATACTGTGCGTGCCGCTGTTGATCCTGGAGCACAGGAGTTACAGTGGCGGGTGTTTGGTGGGATAGGGCCATTGTAAATATTGTCATTGTATTACCTACGTAAAATCTTTTTTTGAATGTGTTCACGAAATATATCTCGATCAGTTATCATGTCTAAATTAGATGCAGTTTGGCCCGTACATACATAAACTCACGTCGGTCTTCCGTTGGAGTAGGCAGAGACAATAGCCTCATATGCTGCGGTCCGAAAACACTTATTTTACTTCCTCAACTGATATTATCCTCTTCATGCAATTTTAATTTTCTTCTTCTGATTTTGTCCCTACTACCGTATAATTTCTGACCCAATAGCTTCATCGATAACCAATGCTGTTCATTAAAGTTGGATTTTTGCATTAAAATCCGTTGTTATTATCACGGATGTTGCCTCACTATATCTCTCTTTATTGGGTGCTTACAGAAATGTAAACAAAATGTACATGTAACAATTTATATTTAGTGGTGTGATGAAGCAAATATTTTAATAGCTCGAGAAATACTTTTTTCCATAAGACCTTTAATATCATCTGTGCACCCGTGGCACAGATGGCTAGACACCAGCTTGCAAAACGAGAGGCCGTGGGTTCGATTCACGCCCCGGGGCAAATGTTAGTGTGATTTACAAATATTTGCTTCGGATCTGAGTGTTTGTGAGACCGAAAAGTCTCTTGTAGTTTCCGATACCCACGACACAAGACTCGTATCTTAGTGTCGCGCCCGAACTATGTATGTGACTGTTGGGTGTGTTTATTTATTCATTTATTATCTAAGGTAATTATGTTTAAACGGCCAAGGCGTTATAGGCAGGCGGCGTCGGTGTGCCTGGTAGCGGGCACGTGGCGACAGCGCCTGGTATTGCGTGTATGAGGTGATGTGCCGGATGATGATAAATGCGGGCGTGAGCGCAATGATAAGCGTAAGCAGTCTATAGCATTTAATAGCACACACAGTATATAATACAATAGTCACGGCACAAGGAGATACATATAGTTCACACAACACAATACAGTCACGATATAATGTACAGAAGGAGTGAAGACATATAGCGGTACAGAAAGTTCTCAATTGTCAGCTGATTAGCTATGTTTAAGCAACGTGGTCGGCGCGTGGTAGCAGTAAGTAAGCAAGAGGTACGCGCGCGATAACGAGGCTCAGTGATCGGAGCAGAACGGAACAGGCCGGCGCTGAGCGCGTCGTCGCGTATATATGATGCGCCGGCGCGGGGCTGCGGGGACGAGAGGCAGGTAGCGGACCGCCCGCTAACGTCACCCATTGTCCTTACCGGTGCACGATCGCGGCCCCGGTAGCTAATGGCGGACGGAGTGTCCGATATTAATTTATGTCATATGTGTGGCTGTATGCATGTATGTATGTATGTGAGTAGCCCACATCACTCCCCCCTAAGACCTTTAGGGTCGGTAAAAATTTGGGAAGTGGACAGTTCGACCAGAGCGTGTTTTTCTTACCACATTGTCACCGTGATCAGGTGGTAAAGGTTGTGGTGGTGGTGTGTTTACAGGGAGAGGGATAGGTTTTGGGACTAAAACAGGAGAGGAAGGTTGGTCTTTAAGTATATAGGCTGGCTTAAGGCGGTCTATGGATACAGTAATGACTTTCCCTTTCGACAAAATTTTGAAAGTTTTATCCCCTCTTTCTACTACTTCAAAAGGACCGGCATAAGGGGGTTGCAAGGAAGCACGGACTGAGTCGTCTCGTAAAAATACGTGCGTTGCTGTGGACAAGTCTTTAAATACAAAGATCTTGTCCTTGCAATGGCGTGCAGCAGGATTAGGCTGTAGTTTCGAGACTATGCGACGCAGTTGGGTGGTGAAATCGCAGATGTCGGGCGAATTGGATGGAGAAGGTTGGAAGAAGTCCCCTGGTAAGCGTAATGGCTCACCGTAGATGAGTTCAGCCGAGGATGCTTGTAAATCTTCTCGGAATGAACTCCGTATCCCGAGCAAGATAAGTGGTAAAGTATCCACCCAATTAGCGTCGGCGTGGCACATAATAGCGGCTTTAAGCTGGCGGTGGAACCTCTCGACGAGGCCGTTACACGCCGGGTGGTAGGCAGTGGTCCGTCGATGTTTGAATCCTACCGCTCTTCCAAGGAATTGGAAGAGGGTGGATTCAAATTGTCGACCGCGGTCGGTGACGACATCGGTGGGACATCCAAACCTGGATATCCACGATATCATGGCCTTACCGACCGTTTCTGCGGACATATCCACCATTGGCGTAACCTCAGGCCAGCGTGTAAAGCGGTCCACGATGGTTAGGCAATATCTGTTGCCTTGGGACACTGGAAGAGGGCCTATTATGTCCACGTGAATAAAAGAAAATCTAGCTCGAGGTAGCTCGAACGTTCCTAGTGGGGAAGAAACATGCCGATGCACTTTGGAGCGTTGACAAGCAAGACATTTGCGCGCCCATTCGCGGCAATCTTTGCGTACTCCAGGCCAGACAAAGCGTTCAGCGACCAATTTAGCCGAAGCGTTGGCTCCGGGATGGCTAAGACTGTGCAGACAGTCAAACACCTGCTTCCTAAACGTCTTTGTCACGAATGGCCTGGGCGATGGAGTGCTGACATCGCAGTAGATTGCTGCCTGACTGTTCGGGACGTTGAGTTTCTCTATGCGCATCGAAGTTGTTCCTGACAGAAGTTCTTGCAGCTCCGGGTCGATTGACTGGGATGCTGCAAGTTGGTCCAGATCTATAGGACTACAGATTTCTTCGACGCGAGACAAAGTGTCGGCAACAATATTATTTTTACCAGAGATATGGCGAATGTCTGTGGTAAATTGTCCTATGAAGTCTAGGTGACGATATTGGCGTGGCGAACAACTATCCTTCCTATTCTTGAAAGCGAAACAAAGAGGTTTGTGGTCCGTGAAAACGACAAAGTGGCGAGCTTCCAGCATAAACCGAAAGTATTTGATGCTTTCATATATTGCTAGGAGCTCGCGGTCATAGGGAGAATATTTCTTTTGGGAAGGACTTAAGTTCCTGGAAAAGAAAGCTAAAGGTTCCCACTCACCTTGCGTAAGTTGCTGAAGTACTGCGCCCATTGCAGTATCTGATGCGTCTGTCACTAGGGCGAGTCGTGCGTCGCAGTCTGGGTGAGCAAGCAATGCAGCATTGGCGAGACTCTGTTTGCACTCATCGAATGCTACAAGAGCTTCGCCTGATAGCTCGATGGGTTGAGATGGCTTAATCGAACCCGTAAGTAGAGCGTTGAGCGGTGCTTGGATCGTAGCGGCATGGGGGATGAATCGCCGATAGAAGTTTACCATCCCAAGAAATCGTCTGAGTTGTCTGACGGATTTGGGTTTGGGAAACTCCTTGATGGCCGCTACCTTGGAGTCCAACGGCTTGGTACCTGCTGCGGAAATGTGGTATCCGAGAAAAGTTACCTCGTTGGCGCCGAAGACACATTTGGATGTGTTCACCAGGGTGCCGTATTCCTGCATCCGTGAAAAGAGCTGCTGCAGGTGGTTCTCGTGCTCCTCCGGTGACTTCGAAAAAACTAGGAAATCATCAAGATAGGCGAAACAAAAATCTAGACCTCTAGTTAGCTCGTCGACAAACCTTTGAAAGGTTTGGCCTGCGTTCCTCAGACCAAAGGTCATGTAGGGGAACTCGAACAGACCAAACGGTGTAGTAATGGCCGTTTTGCAAATGTCCTCCTCGCAGATTGGTATCTGGTGATACGCCTTCTCCAAGTCGATGGTGCTGAAAATTTTGCAACCTGCAATATTGTGTGCGAAGTCTTGAATGTGTCGGATAGGGTAGCGATCAGGGATGGTGCGAGCGTTCAGCATCCTGTAATCGCCACAAGGCCTCCAACCACTATCCTTCTTCGCCACAAGGTGCAATGGTGAAGCCCATGGACTTTCGGAGGGACGTGCAATGCCGTTGTTAAGCATGAGCTGAAACTCTTGTTTGGCTATCTTCAGCTTATCGGGGGCCAACCTACGGGGATTGCAAGATACGGGGGGACCAGGAGTAGTCCTAATGTGGTGAAAAATTTTGTGACGAGGTGTGGAGTGTTTGCCTGATGGGCGTGTTATGTCAGGGAACATATCCAGAATGCGCTGGTATTGTGTATCGCTACGTGCTACCTTAACAGAACTTACGTTATTTGTTCCAATGGAGACTTGAGTCGACAATGACGTAGTGTTGTCAATGAGGCGTTTATTTCTGCAGTCGACAGCGAGGTTATAGAAGCTTAAGAAGTCTATGCCGATAATAGCTTTGGTGACATTGGCCACCACAAGTCTCCATTGGAATGCTCTCCTTAATCCAAAGTCTAAATTTAATTCTATGGAGCCGTAGGTGTCGATAGTAGTCCCGTTGGCCGCGCACAGCTGGTAGTCCGTCTTGGCACGGCGATCGCGAAGTGCAGCCCGAGGGAACACGCAGACATCGCTGCCGGTGTCGACCAGATACTGGATCTTCGAATTGCGATCCGTCACGAAGACGCGACCTGGGGTAGCTGGGCAATCGTTCGCTGCTACCGTCGGTTGATCTGCAGGCACTTGTGGGGATGCCGTGTTTCTCCATGCGGAGAAACCGCACGGCAGTTCGCACTTGTGGGCCTGTGCGCCGAATTTGGTGTGGTACCAACAGTGGCGGTACCTGTGGCCTAAGTCAGGCCGGCTGTTGTGATGCGGGGTCTGGCGTCTGCGGGGGGCTCTTCGTTCTCGCTGTGCGGTGTGGCGACTAGTATGCTGGGAATGCTTTTCTAGTTCCAGCTTGAGGTGCTGCACCATTTCGTGGAGTTCTGCAACCTCGTTCAGTTGTGACGCCGATGGTCCATGTGAAGATGCGATGGTGGCGGTGTGGAATGAGGTCAGCTCCTGAATGCGGTCTGCGAGGTCAGCCAGCTGCTCCAGGGAGTAGGTTGGCTGTGATGCCAGCACGGTCTGTATGTCTCGCGGGAGGCTGCTGCTCCATATCGTCTTAAGGAATTCTTCCGGTGTTGAAGGGCCTGCCAGATGTTGGAGGTGCCGCAGAAATTCGGAGGGTTGTTGAGCCAGTAATTGCTTGATCCTTTTTTCCTCAGAATCCGCTAATCGCTTAATTAGCTCTGACTTTAGCTTAAAATAGCGGTCCGTAGCTGGTGGGTGCAGAATTATGTCCCTTACGGCCTGTGCATGAGTCAGTTCTAAGTTCGTTGCCACGTGGTTGAATTTAATAAAGTCATCCTTAATATTGTGGCATTGGAATTGAGCCTCCAGTAAGACGAACCACAATTCAGGGTCCTCGGCTGAGAATTGCGGAACCCTAATGTCGATATCGCCGCACGTGGCGTCGTCGCGGTCAGTTGAAGGGCGAGTTATGGCCACGCGGCGTGCTCGTCGGGTTCTTGTGGATTCACTTTGGTCGCTCATTGTGAGTTTCGTACCTTGTGTCTCGAGGTATGTGTCCTTCAGGGGTCACCAGTTATAGGCAGGCGGCGTCGGTGTGCCTGGTAGCGGGCACGTGGCGACAGCGCCTGGTATTGCGTGTATGAGGTGATGTGCCGGATGATGATAAATGCGGGCGTGAGCGCAATGATAAGCGTAAGCAGTCTATAGCATTTAATAGCACACACAGTATATAATACAATAGTCACGGCACAAGGAGATACATATAGTTCACACAACACAATACAGTCACGATATAATGTACAGAAGGAGTGAAGACATATAGCGGTACAGAAAGTTCTCAATTGTCAGCTGATTAGCTATGTTTAAGCAACGTGGTCGGCGCGTGGTAGCAGTAAGTAAGCAAGAGGTACGCGCGCGATAACGAGGCTCAGTGATCGGAGCAGAACGGAACAGGCCGGCGCTGAGCGCGTCGTCGCGTATATATGATGCGCCGGCGCGGGGCTGCGGGGACGAGAGGCAGGTAGCGGACCGCCCGCTAACGTCACCCATTGTCCTTACCGGTGCACGATCGCGGCCCCGGTAGCTAATGGCGGACGGAGTGTCCGATATTAATTTATGTCATATGTGTGGCTGTATGCATGTATGTATGTATGTGAGTAGCCCACAGCGTCATTTACCTTTCAAGACACTGTATATCACAAAATATTGGCATAGTAGTACTTTTTTTCCAATAATATTTGGCATTGTAATATTTGGAATAACATATGCGTTTTGTGTGACACAAATTTATGAGGTAAGTCATTCGTTCGTCTTTGTTATTAGCGGTCATGTTTGTTAATGATATGCAGAGGTTGATCAAAATAGTAGAGTAGATGGTAAACAATTACGTATGTTACAAAATGAAACGCAAATCAGTCTGGAACAATTTCGTAGGACTACAAATGTCTTACAAATAACCTTTTTTTATAACAATAGGCAATGTATAGTGGCAAAAGCACGTTGAAGATTACCAATTATAGTAGCAATATCAGACTTTGTGCTGCTAGTGAAAATTTCCAGACGTAAATTACGACAAAAATGTCCGACTCGGGGATTAAACTCGGGATTGCACCAGCCAACGAAACACTTTAAGCGAGAACAATGTGATTTTCACATGCAGGTATCATGAAATGGCAATAAAGAAGATTGTTTGACATCAATTCGACTACATTTTTATTTAATAGTATTGCCGAAAACACTCTAAATCCGACGCAATGCACCCGAGCACAATGTATTCAAACAAACAATGCGCATGGACACGCTGCCACGGTGAAACAGTTCGTTTCCTTTTGAAATTCTACTGCGCTCTTTATAAAGACTCTTTGAGATCGCCCCTACATCGCGAATACTTCGAACTTAGCCGTCTGTGTTTTATTGACTACTATCCGATGGGCCAGCTTTGCTCTGACTTAATACTATATATTTAAGCAACCTTCCAAAGAAGAACTAACTTCTTCCAAGATCCTATCTGTCTCTGTACAAAAAACATCCGAAATTATGGCTTAGGCGTAAAAGGAAAACGGACAGAGCTACTTTCGGATTTAATTCATTGTACTAATGCATGTATTACCAAAGAACTCCTATTCTTCTACTCGTATGTCGCACGTTACTGTTTAAATTATATATGTCATCATCAGCCCATATACGTCTCTCTGCTGGGCACGGGCTTCCTCTACCATTGAGAGGGTTTAGGCCGCTGGCCTAGTGCGGGTTGGCGGACTACACACTTAAGAAATTCCTAAGAACTTTTTAGGTGTGCAGGTTTTATCACGATGATTTCCTTCACCGTTAATGTTAGTGATAATTCATTGTGAATACACACATAACTTTGAAAGGTCAGAGGTGCCTGGGGTTTTAACCAGCGACCGCCGAGATTCTCGAGCGTGCACCTAAACCTCGAGGCCATCACTACTTTTACTAAATTATATTATATGTATTAGGACACTAATCTATTATTGTTTACCGGACATACTATATTCACTCCCTGCTACTGAGTACATATGCATATACTGAAGGATAAGATTAAGATTTTCTTAACATCTTTTTAATACTTACTTTGCACTAGCGGACTATCGAATTTGACTGCACGTGTACGCACACACGCACACGTACACGTACGCACATAGTACGCACTATCAACCTTATCCTTCCCGCGCCAGTATTGAAATTTACCCAAGTTCAGAGTAGCAGTGGTGGTCCACAATGTCCCGAGGTAAGTTCCTTTTACCTCTGAAGTTGGATTTTATTGAACTCTACGTAGAGGTAAGTACAAAAAGTCCAACGTCTGATGCATTCGGATTCCGTCGGAAAAACTTTGTATTTTAAATCAACTGCGCTGTAAACAGTATGCAGTTTATGAAAGAGCTGTGGGAACTTTCTATAAGCCGTTAGTTTTACGCGTGAATTAACTTTGGCTTGGAAACTAGATTAATGAGGTTTTTACGTGTAAGTTTCTAGGCTTTACAATTTGACGGGATTAAGGTTAAGTAATTAAATGCGTTAACTTCGGAGTAGTGCTGCGGAACTAGACGTGTCGATTTGACATATTTATTTTTACGATATTGTTAATTCGTCGTCTCGAGCTCGACTAAGGCTTTTGAATATCATAAATTAAGAAGTAATATTAAATTTCCCTTAACCCTCTCAGTTATAGAGGAGGCCGGTGCTCAGCAGTGTGACGTATATGGGCTGATGATGATGATGAAGATGACGTTGATGATGATTAAATTCTTATAGAGACCTATTACGTGCACAGGTTTGCCTCTACTTTTAAAATGGGTGACAATAAATACTGCGAATACACACTTAGAAACGTAAGACTTGCACGCCTGGAATTTGAGCAAGCGATGCTGAGATTTTTTGTCGACCGCACGGCTGAATCTCAAGGCCGTAACGACCACTAAATTTCATTTAAACTGGCATAGTCAGGAGACCATAATGACTAGAAATTATTACTGTAACGTGACTATACGATTTTGCTATCACTGGTCGATATTATGCGTGGAAAAGAAAGTATACTTCCCTCGCCCTTCGCCACAACGCTCCGCAGAGAGGAGGGACGCACGAGAGGCTGCCCACGCGTTGAAAACTGTCCGTAGATCCAAATAAATTTTAAAGTCGTTTTATTATTAGTTGTTTTCAAACCGTAAACATAAGTGTTTGTGGCCCCATGTCGCAGTTGCCTAGACACCGTTGCGAAACGAGAGTCTGGGCTCGATCCCTGCATCGAGACAATTAATGTTTGTGTGATCCACAAGTATTTGTTTCGGGTCTGGGTGTTTGTGAGACCGAAAAGTCTCTCGTAGTTTCTGATACCCACGACACAAGACTTGTATCTTAATGTGGTGTCAGAACTATGTATGTGACTTTTGGCTGTATTTATTATTATTTTTTTTTATTAATTTAATTCACGTGTATTAATAACACACTAAGAGAAGAAATTAGTGACGAGAAAACGTTCCCACTAAATGACTATTTGAAATTATATCGTATTCGGAAACTGTTTTAATAGAAACGGACAAAGTCTCCATCGGGATATACACTGCAGTATGCTGAATGCGAAATCCACGTGGACCTGAAAAATACCGACAAGTGCCGGATTTGCGCGATATAAAACGGAACTGCGCTGGCGGACGAACCGGCTGCCGGATACAATTGCGACGCCATTTTGTCCGGATTAAGTGGCCGGCCGGCACGCGGAATTGGCCCGTTCACTTTTCGAAACTTTCGAATCTTAATTCTCATATTTCTAATCTTTTATGAACGTTGTGACATTTAAATATCCCAGTTTCGTTGTTGCGGCAGTCTAATTTTTGTTTAAAGAGGTTTCTTTTAAATTCCATTTCCGAGTTTTGATTTTACGATTTTTATTTTTGTAGCTGATAAGATTACTGCTCTAAATGTTGTAGGAATATTTTTTATGTTTATTCTAAAACTTTTTGGATAGCGTTCATTTTACCGCGGCTGCTTGCATAAGCAATGTACAAATATTAAAAATAATGAATCCTTCACCGATCCCAGTCACTGTATGAAGTGTGACACCGACGACGCTTATTCAATTTGGTTTTCTCTTTGAATGTGTGATGCAACTATTTGTATCAATAAACTGCCTCGTGGTTTCGAGGCACAAGTATGTGCCGTGCGATCTAGAGGTCTTGGGTTCGATTTCCGAGTCGGGCAATGTGTTATTGGGTTTTTCCATTAGGAAATTCTCAGTTGCTACTGATGGTGCATGGACCGTGGTGCTCCACGGAGTCTGGAAATGTGCTCGAAAAACTGCATTAAGCTCGCCCCCTATTACGTGGCATTGATATCTGGCTAAACGTGAATGCAGAAATGCATCTCTGCCTACCCCTTCGGGGAGTACAGGCGTGAGGTTATGTATGTATGTTGTATCATAAAATAATGCGGCTATTACGACAGTCATTTACTAATCTATAGCATTAGGTCGTTCAAACTTTATCAATGTATGTCGAATAGCCCGTACTGGAACCATCCTTACCGGCTATCATGCGCCAAATACTCCCTTGAGTAGTCAAAGCGCTTAAATGGCAGATTACAAAGCCAATATCGATAGATTTATTATCTTAATACGTGACCGACCGCGTATCGACTCCCTACAGAGGGATAAAGGCGAGGACTTTATGATAACCAGACGCTATTTAAACTATTAGGCAGAACATCATCATCGTCAGCCCAAATACGTCTCTCACTGCTGGGCACGGGCCTCCTCTACATCTTAGAGGGTTTAGGCCTTAGTCCACCACTCTGGCCTAGTGCGGGTTGGCGGACTACACACTTAAGAAATTCCTAAGAACTTTTTAGGTGTGCATGTTTTATCACGATGTTTTCCTTCACAGTTAAAGCAAGTGATCATTCATTGTGAATACACACATAATTTCGAAAAGTCAGAGGTGTGTGCCTGGGGTTTGAACTTGCGACCGCCGAAATTCTCGACCGCGCACCTAAACCTCGAGGCCATCACTGCTTTACATCACTTTTTTATTAGGCTGAACATACACAGATAAACCAGTGGTGGTACTTCCATAGAAGCCCAAAAGCGTTACACGTTAACTGTGTAATGTCTAGTTTATAATTGTTTATATTGGGATCAGGATATTCTCATTTATGTCAAATTGGTTTTGTTAAATAAAGATAAAAAAAAATATTATTATTCGGAATTTTTAAGGCAAGGTGGGCTTTGGGCTTCTATGGAAGTACCGCCACTGAGATAAACAATAATTACCTATATAAATTTGATAGCCCAGTGGTGCAGTTGGCTAGACACCAGCTTGCGAAACGAGAAGCCGCGGGCTCGATATCGCACAGAGACAAATGTTTGTGTGATCCACAAATATTTGATTCGGGACAGGGTGTTTGTGAGATCGAAAAATCTCTGGTTGTAGATACCCACGACGCAAGACTCGTGTCTTAATGTGGGGTCAGAGCTATGTATGTGATTGTTGGGTGTATTATATTTAATTATAAAACTATGGAGAACATTACGTTAGATCAGTACAAAAGGCGGTCTTAGTAGTTAGTTAGTTAGGTAGTCGTAAGTGTACAAAATAACAAAAAAGAAAAAAAATATATAAATATATATTTGCATATAATATATATGTATATACATATAAACATACACATACATATATACACCCATATAAGTTAATATTGAATTGTAATATTTGCTAAAGAGTATTGTTGTCAACTCCTTCATAATCGGTCTAGGGTTCTTGAAGATTGCTAAGTCGATATTAGATGGGAAGAATATGACATGAAGTACTAACTGTGTGAGTAAGATCAAGGCCTAAGTCCCAGGACCCTATAGTTATTGTCATCATCAGCCCATATACGTCACTGCTGGGCACGGGCCTCCACTACCAATGAAAGGGTTAAGGTATTAGTCCAATTATATGAATATGTTTCTGTTTATAGACCTTAATATAGATTATAAGATTGTGATTGTGATTGTGATTGTATACCATTAGGGTGACATAGTCATTTTGTGACCAAACCCTTTTCAATAAAGATAAAAAAAAAAGGTATTAGTCCATCACGCTAGCCTAGTACGCATAGACTGTAGTTATCAACAAAATGTATGTTCACGTGTGGAAAGTTAGATGGGAGATTGACTTTTTACATATTAGCTCACCTTATATTCTATACAATTTGTATATACATACATACATAAACTCACGTCTGAATTCCCCGAAGGGGTAGGCAGAGGTCGACTCTCCAGGCACCGTCGTCGTCGGGTCCGCCGACCTGGCGACGACGAACAGGAGCGGCTGCTCTACGGCCTCCACAGAGGGGCGAAGAGAGCGCTGCGGGTGGCCATTGCACGAGCAAAGGCCGCGGCTTACGAGGAGTCCCGGAGGTCTCTCGATAGAGATCCGTGGGGGCGTCCATACCGTGTGGCGTTGAGCAAGCTCCGCCCATGGGCGCCCCCGCTGACGGAGTGTCTCCGGGCAGACCTCGTCGAGGACGTCGTCGCGGCTTTGTTCCCGGCCACCGAGGAGTTCACTCCTCCACCGATGGCGCCACGTCCATCGGCGCCATCGTCGTTGGATTCGGCAGGGGATATCCCGGAGGTTTCGCCTGAAGAGCTGGAGGCGGCAGTGCTTCGGCTGCGGGGCAAGAACTCGGCCCCGGGGCTCGACGGGGTGCCCGGACGTGTTTGGGTGCTCGCCGTCGAGTCGCTGGGTACGAGGCTCCGCAGCCTGTTCTCCGCGTGCCTGCAGCAGGGCAGCTTCCCGTCGCGGTGGAAGACGGGCAAGCTTGTCCTGCTGAGGAAAGAGGGGCGACCCGCAGAGTCACCGTCGGCGTACCGGCCCATCGTGCTGCTCGACGAGGTGTGCAAGCTCTTTGAGCGTATCTTGCACGCGCGCCTCGTCGAGCATCTGGAGAGTACGGGCCCGGACTTGGCAGATTGTCAGTTCGGGTTCCGGAGGGGCCGGTCGACGGTACATGCGATTCTGCGAGTCAGGGCACAGGCGGAGGATGCGGTGTCTCGGGGCAACTGCGTCGTGGCGGTGTCACTCGACATCGCCAACGCATTTAACACCATGCCCTGGGCCTGCATCAATGAGGCACTGCGGTACCACGAGGTTCCGCCCTACCTTCGGCGTCTGATGCAGGCGTACTTGTGTGACAGGTACGTCGTGTATCCGGGCGCCGACGGGTGGCACCGTCGGGCGGTGTCGTGCGGTGTTCCACAGGGCTCGGTTCTCGGGCCGCTCCTGTGGAACATCGGATACGACTGGGTGCTTCGTGGTGCCAACCTTCGGGGCGTCGCTGTCGTCTGCTACGCGGACGACACTTTGGTGACAGCGACGGCCAGGACCCCACAGCGGGCCGCCCTGCTCGCCGGGTTCGGGACCGAACTCGTGGTGGGCAGGATTCGGCGACTTGGCCTCCAGGTGGCCCTGCACAAGACCGAGGCTTTGTGTTTTCACGGACCTCGGTCTAGGCCACCGCCGGAGGCGCACCTGACGGTGGAGGGCGTGCGGATTTCCATCGGCTCCCAGATGAAGTACTTAGGTCTGATTCTGGACAGTCGGTGGAAATTCCGCGCGCACTTTGAGATGTTGTCGCCGAAGTTGGTCCGGGCAGCGGGTGCTCTCAGTCGCCTGCTGCCCAACATTGAGGGTCCTGGCTTCCCTTGCCGTAGCCTTTATGCTGGAGTCGTGCGGTCCATGGCCCTGTACGGGTGTCCCGTGTGGGCCAATTCCCTCGGCGCTCGCTGCGTCCGCTTGCTGCATCGTCCGCAACGTATGGTGGCGCAGCGAATCGTTAGAGGGTACCGCACGATTTCGCACGAGGCGGCCTGCGTTTTGGCGGGTACTCTGCCCTGGGAGCTGGACGCCAAGTCCCTCTCGTCAGTGTTCTTCTGGCGGGAGGAGGCGTACCGGCGAACCGGACAGAGACCGGCCCCAAGAGAGGTCGAGGCCATGTTGGCCTCCCTCCGCAGCGCCGCCGTGGAGGAGTGGCGTTCCAGGCTGGAGAGTCCAAGTGCTGGCGTGGCGACCGTCGCGGCAGTGCGTCCTGTCCTCCAGCAGTGGATGGACAGGCGCCACGGTGCGCCGACCTTCCGGCTGACACAGGTGCTCACCGGGCACGGCAGCTTCGGTGCGTACCTGTGTCGCATCGTCGGAGTGGAGGAGACCGCCGTGTGCCACCATTGTGGCAACTGCCGTGAGGACACGGCCCAGCACACGCTTGAGGAGTGCCCAGCCTGGGACGAGGAGCGCAGCGCTCTCGTAGCGGTCGTGGGGAGAGACCTCTCGCTGCCGACTGTGGTCGCCGCCATGGTCGGCAGCCGGAGGTCGTGGAAAGCTATGCTCTCCTTCTGCGAACGTGTCATTTCGCAGAAGGAGAGCGCGGAGCGGGATCGGGAGCAGACCGATCCCGCTCGTCGCAACAGGCGACGTAGGAGGCGCCGGGTCAACACGTAGCCCGGCGCCCAGAGGCCACACGGGGCAGCCGTCCCTACCTTGGCGGCCCCCCAGGTGTAAATAATACCTTCTTGGTGTGCTTCTTGGCACCGCGCAGAGGCGGTCCCGGTGCAATCCATAGCTCTGGCTTCAGGGTATTCCGGGGCCGCCTCGTTGAATGCGCTGATGGTGGCCGTCGCGGGGTTTTTAGTCGGTATGACGGCGCATTGATTTTGGTAGGGACCCGGCCCAGCGGCCGCCCGAGCACATCACGGGCGGTAACATCCATGCTGGGTCGGAAGGCGCCGGTGAGTCCGACACACCCTCGCCCCTCCGGGGCGGGATGGTCCGTAAATGGATTTTCCCCGCGTGAAAAAAAAAAAAAAAAAAAAAAAAAAAAAGGCAGAGGTGCATTTCTGCAACCACATTTCGCCAGGTTTTGTATCAGTCCCACGTAATAGGGGGCGAGCCTATTGCCGTTTTTCGGGCACATTTCCAGACTCCGTGCTGTTAACGAGAATTTCCTAATGGAAAAACCCAATAACACTTTGCCCGACCCAGGAATCGAACCCAGGACCTCTAGATCGCTCGGCACATACTTGTACCGAGAGACCACGAGGCAGTCCACAATTTGTTAAATATAAGTAAAAAGGAAAAGGTTATTATATCTCACGACCTTAATAAAGTTTCCTTCGCAATCAAATAAGACAAACTTTCCATCTGAATACAGTCCCAAAACCTCCAAAGTTATACTTTAAGCCCCGTAAGTCTGCAAGATAAGGTTTTTCATTCGTGAAAATAGTCACGGACGAAATCCCCTAAAGTCAACTTCCTCAAAATCTTATGAAACATTTCACAAAAAGCAGATTTTCCCCAAAAAATTGTTCCAAGGGAAAAATTAAAAACAACGCTACCTATTCTGCAAAAACAAAAACACTAAGGCCGGAATGAATTGCTCGGCCCCATCGTCGGAGGGACTTTAATCAATTTTTTCTTCACCATACTCTGACCTAAGCCGATTACGCTGTTGGAGAATTTTAACTTCGCATACACTTCATGTTAACTACGCAATGGTAATCGAATATATTTTTATTAATAAATAAGCAGGGAAAATTAAAAAAAAACTCATTACTTGGCGTTAAGTTTGCGGTGAGTTATAATTAAAAATAAATAATAATAGTAGTTACATACATTTTTGTGTAAAAATTAACTTATACAACTAAATACATTTTATTATTTATAACTAAATATTATTTTAATGGCGTGCCATAGGAAAGGCCTATGTCCAGCAGTGGACGTAATAAAGGCTGCTGCTGATGATGATGATGATGATTATTTTAATAAATTTTATTTTTGAACTGCAGCAGTTTTTGCGAATTGATTAAGCAACCGAATATGGCTCACTTCCCAACCATTGAACGTGGTCCTGTAACACGTGAAGTCACTGAGTGTTTATTATGATAATTGTAATAAATTATTTGTCAGAAACATAAATTACGTCAAATCATACATGGGTGGGTAGTTTTATTTATGATACCATTTAATTAATTGAATTTAATTTATTACCGAATGTTGCATAAATTATAAGAAATTCCTCAAGTCAAAGCTAAAGTTTAAAAATACATATGACTGTGTTTGCAATCAGCGAAAATAGAAGTCTAATTTGAGAATCACCTGCTGGCGAAATGGCGCCAAAACGTGGCCGAATGTGCACGAAATTACGCGTACAAGTGTTTTATAAATAGGATATTTCTGACCTTAATGTAGAATTGACTAGAAATAGAGTAAATCTTTGAAAAGACGTAACTGACAGAATTGGATTGGGGTACAGGACTTTGTATCTTAATATGGTAAAATCCGAAGCTTTAATCATCATCATATACGTCCCTCTACTGGGCACGGGCATCCTCTAAAACTGAGGGGATTAAGGCTTTACTCCACCACGCAGGTCTACTGCACGTAGGCGGGCTACACATCGAAGAAATTCAAAAGTCAAAAAGTCAAATTATCTTTATTCAAATAGACTTTTACAAGTTCTTTTGAATCGTCAATTTTAAGCTATTTTAAACTAAACTATTGCCTATCTATTCTTAGAGCTTCTAGGTGTGATGATTTCCTCACGATGTTCCGCACCATTAAAGTACGTGATAATTCATTGTGAATACACACATAACATCGAAAAATCAGAGGTGTGTACCTGTTTGAACCTACGACCGCCAATATTCTCGACCACGTGCCTAAACCTCGAGGCCGTCACTCCTTAGGACATTGTTTCTTTCTTATATAGATAAAATATATTTGTTTCTTTTTTCCCAAATTAGACCGGCCAGTGTTTGTTGTCTTAACACTCAAAGGCGAGTATTTACACAATGGATGTTAAGTGGGATAGTGACGAAAACCAGCTCGTCCCATTAGCAGGATCGACGGGTGCTAATTATCGCCGAGCGCTGTCAATCGTTTGGACGGATAATTAGTTCAGCCGAGTACGCTGCGCCTAAATCTTTTGTCTCAAAATATCTTTTGTTATCTTTAAGCTAACAGAATCTAGGGATGTCCATTCATAGATTGACAAATGTGTTTTTGCTTTCACTACTAAGTAATTGATAGATAAACACTTTATTGTACATAATTTAAACGTAGAATAACAAAAAACAATTTATAATGTAGATTGATGCAGGCATGACGGAATAATAAACGAATGATCAAGGAGAAAAAAAGAAAGAAAGCCGTGATGGCCTCGAGAATCTCGACAGTCGCGGGTTCAAACCCCAGGCACACACCTCTGACTTTTGAAGTTATGTGTGTATTCACAATGAATTATCACGTGCTTTAACGGTGAAGGAAAACATCGTGATAAAACCTGCACACTTAAAATTTCTTAGGTGTGTAGTTCGCCAACCCGCTCTAGGCCAGCGTGGTGGACCTCTCAGTTGTGCCTAAACCCTCTCAGTTGTAGAGGAGGCCCGTGCCCAGCAGTGGGACGTATATGGGCTGATGATGATGTTCAAGGAGATATTGGGGTGATTAAATTAATTTACTAAACTAACCATATATGTATATGTATGTCCATTGTACATACTACATTTATACCTGACACATTTTATCGTTCGTGGCAGTAAACATCATCGTATTTCCACGGCACTGGTATGTGATGTGTATACCTGGGATACCTGCTATATACTAGATATAGCACATATGTGAATATAAATAATTGCAATTGTGATCAGTTACAATCGCAGTGAACTTAAATCAATTAAATTTCTATTCATCGTATAATTGTAACATTTTGATACAAAACTCAGTCGTTGATGGTACTACAAAAACAATTCTTCGTAAAAATGCCCTTTTAAAAAAGGATAAATACGTATTTCTAAATATTAATTTGTCTTGTCTGATATTTTATTTTTAAGCGTGTATATTTTATTTAATACATTTATTAACCATTTTGTGTTGCATTTATTAGTAAATTTATGTACATTGATTGACATCTAAACAATCTTCTCCAACACGATTAAAACTACTATTAAAATAACATTACCTACTCATTCTAACAGTAATTAAAACTAGCGTTTATACTTGAATAATGTTCCGCTCAAAGTAATATTTTTCTTTTAACAAAGGAAGTTGTAAATGCATTTACCTGCGAATATAATGAGCTAAACAAGAAACGAGACGCGTTTTAATTCTACTACAACTATTGCTGAAAGGTAGTTAAGAAGTTTCTAAGGAGTAACTCTACAGCTCCATTGTCATCACTAGGGTTCGTTCACGCAAATATATTAAAAGTTATAAATGCGAAAGTATGATTAAGATGAAATTTTTTGTTGGAATAATTCAATCTAAAAATAAAATACAAAATCCGCTATAGTGACCAATGAATGTATGTTGCGACTTGCGATCATACTGGAATAATCTTATCATCAGCCCAAATACGTCCCACTGCTGGGCACGGGCCTCCTCTACAACCGAGAGGGTTTAGGCCTTAGTCCACCACTCCGGCTTAGTGCGGGTTGGCGGACTACACACCTAAGAAATTCCTAAGAACTTTTTAGGTGTGCAGGTTTTATCACGATATTTTCCTTCACCCCTTCACCGTTAAAGCAAGTGATAATTCATTGTGAATACACACATAACTTCGAAAAGTCAGAGGTGTGTGCCTGGGGTTTGAACTTGCGACCGCCGAAATTCTCGACCGCGCGCCTAAACCTCAAGGCCATCACTGCTTAATCTATTATGATTATAATATAATCATTATATTATGATATTATTACACATTGACGCAAAAAAAAATAAAAAAAAAAGAGATAAAAAATTTGACGTTTTCCTAATATAAACCATAACTATTACTTGTCTTTGTTTTCGATCACCGTCTGTTTACACCTATAATATATTTCAAAATATTAACATAAATTTAATTCTTTTAAACTTTATGCAGTGTCTAAACAGACCGTGACGAAAACTGAGGCAGATAATACTGATGGTAGTTATGAAAACGTATTTTTAGTTTTTTATCACTATCATTTTACATACATACAGCCCCGTGGTTCAGTTGGCTAGACACCAGCTTGCGAAACGAGAGGCCGCGGGTTCGATTCCCGCACCGAGACAAACGTTTGTGTGATTCACAAATATTTGTTTCGGGTCTGGGTGTATGTGAGACCGAAAAGTCTCTCGTAGTTTCTGATACCCACGATACAAGACTTGTATCTTAGTGTGGGGTCAAAACTATGTATGTGACTGTTGGGTGTATTTATTTATTTACATATATGTATACATACACACATAGTACGTTACGATTAGATAGTCTGGTGTCAGTGTGGTCAATTTGCCGGCTAAATTACCTAAAAAAAAAAAATACTGGCCTTACCAACATAAAAAAAAAAGTTCATAACCATACCAGGTAGTGAAAAAGAAATCAAATCTGTTGTAAACCTTATTTAGCGATGGCATTTAATCAGTCAAGTTATAAAATAAACTCCACGATTATAATGTAATTGGACACTGCGCTTTCCAAACTCATTCTAGAGACAATTTTGTTAAAAAAACACCTAATAGGCACCGACTAAACATACTTATAGTAACATTTACTGAATGAAACCTATAGTTTATTTTTTTTACGTCAGGGTGCAGTGCAAAAGAGTTATATTAATGGTGAATACAGCTCATTAAGAATGTGTGATTACGAAATAATTAAGTATAATGACGATATTCAAGGTGGCTGGTAGCGGTTGAATGAGGAGGGCCGAAGATCGAGCCCAGTGGCGTGCTATAGGAGAAGCCTATGTCCAGCAGTGGACATGAGAAAGGCTGATGATGATAAAGTATAATAAAATTCCTCTGCTCTGCCTCGTGGTGTCGCGGTACAAGTATGTGCCGTGGGATCTAGAGGTCCTGGGTTCGATTCCCGGGTCGAGCAAAGTGTTATTGGGTTTTTCCATTAGGAAATTCTCAGTAACAGCACGGAGTCTGGAAATGTGGCCGAAAAACGGCAATAGGCTCGCCCCCTATTACGTGGGACTGATACATACCTGTCGAAATGTGGGTGCAGAAATGCACCACTGCCTACCCCTTCGGGGAATACAAACGTGAGTTTATGTATGTATAATAAAATTACTTCGTCCCAAATATAATGCGTCTATTCTGCTCTACAATGGTAGAGTCGCCACCATAAGCCCCTAATGCATTTTCAGTGTGCTATAGTTTGTCAAAGCTACACGAAACGAGCCTCTAATTGGTGTGCGAGAGAGAAAAATTGCGGAAAATTGGCGTTGAAACGCTATCTCATGTGTGACGAATGGAGGGAATCTTTTGACTGACATTTATAGCGCGAGAAAAGCGCATGCCATTGAGAAAATCATTTCCCATGTTTTGTTCCATATTTCAACGGTGGAGGTAATTGTTGGCCTATTTTTATTTGAATAATTAGGACCTATTGTTACGCAACTGGAACAATGAAATCGTGAAGAAGCAATTAGACACGTGGGCTTGAAAAAAGCGACTGGCGAGTTTGTCTCGTCGCTTTATCTTTGGAGTCGCTAAGCGTTCTAATTCTTTTCGGTGATGATACCGAAAATCTTATGAAAGATAATCGCTTTATAAATGTATTGTTCTCAACAATAACGTCAGATAGACCCTATCTCTTCGGCGGCACACCCCTATCCACCTTTCCGTCTGTCCTATCCTCCCTGCCCGATGTAAGACTAGACTTAAAGAAGTATTGACACTAGACCTGCATTCTAATTCTATTACTCTCGGCTTCCAATAAAAAACAGTTTGGAAGTGGGATATTCTCATTATATTTTAGAAGGAACCCACCATATCGCAACAAAACTTTCTTAGACAACTCCATAACCTATGTATCAATATCATAAAATAGATTCTTTCATTTATCTGCTATTTGCATCGTTTCTCCGTGACAAATGCGTACCGCTTAACTCGACGCGACGTCCAAAAAACTGTATAGGTAGTAACACCGTATTCGAATGTTCGGGAACGAATTGAATCTTCATTCAATATATTATTTTGAGTGAATCTATCTTGACTGAGAGATCTTTAGTGAACTCACGATGTCAAGTGTAGAAAATAATGCTTTCAATATAGAGAGACAGTTCTCATGCAACAAAATAGTTGAAAAATGACAAGAAAATTGTTGATCAAATGACATTTACAATATTATTTATGTTATACTTTACTTATTAACACGATACAGATGCAAAAAATCGGAGGAGAAACCGAAACCTTAAAATTAATCCCGTAAACTATAAATGGCTTATCAATTATTACGTAGGTCTTTAACCTCTACAAAGAATTTGAGATCCAGATTCATATATGTACATATGCCTGTGCCAGCCACATAAAGTAGAAAGTAGATACTGCAAGCCATTTGTTAAAAACAAATCTGAACAATCTCGGAAGCAATGTGCTCATGATTTTGTATGAATATAGTAAATACATACGTACATAAACTCACGCCTGTATTCCCCGAAGAGGTACTTAGAGGTGAATTTCTGCACCCACATTTCGCCAGGTATGTATCAGTTCCATTTAATAGGGGGCGAGCCTATTTCCGTTTTTCGAACACAATTCCAGAATCCGTGCAGCTGCTGAAAATTTTCTAATGGAAAAACCCAATAACACTTTGCCCGACCCGGGAATCGCACGGCACATACTTGTGTAACTAGCATTTCTTTTTAGACAATACACACGTTCAATAGATAAATACATTACCTATACTCAGATGTTACAAGAATTATGATTACAATATAAATGATAGTTATAGCAAAACAAATATGGAGGTTGTCTAGAGGTGACGTGTTGAGTATATCGAGTAAGACAGGCTCTCAATTTTCGATAGAAATATCGAATTCATAAATAACTAGCCGACGACGCGGTTTCACCCTTAATACAATCATTTTTACTTCAACTATTTATGGGTGCCTCGCTTACTCACCTCCGCCTTATCTATTGCCTAATATCTTTATATGATTCCCACCTCCTTTCTTCTTACTTATCTCGGTAATAACATGCAACCCACTTCGTATCGTACAACTTTCTGTTAATCACTCTCACCTCCTCATTGATTCTGATTCTGTGCTCTAAGACAAAGTCAAAAATATCTTTATTCAAATAGATTTACAAGTTCTTTTGAAACGTCAATTTTATTGCCGCTTCGAAACTTGTTATTGCTGTTGAGAAAAAACGGCAAGAAACTCCCTCAGCAACACGACAGGTTTTTTTTTTTAACTAATAAATTTAAATATTTTTTTTATTTGTCATTATTTAAATTTAACCTCGTATATTTCATAACGATTATTATCGTCATCAACATCTAATAGACTCACAGTAAGTCTTTTTCATAGTGATACAGAAAAGTGGCAAGTAAGTAAGTACGACATTACGGTGTTGTTCTAACAAAAACAATGGTTTTTGTTTGAAGGAAATCATGAACACTTGATAATTCTCATGACTAGCTAATATAATATTTTCGTACGATTTGTATGTGTTTTTAATACACTTTTTGACTTAACTGTAACTGTTTTAGCTTACAAATGTTAAAGCAGTCTTATAAGACTTAACTTTAATAGGAATAGTTTCTCGCCATTATAATGTTGATATTCCTAATTGCTATTTTAGGAGCATTAAAGCGAGTGTGCGGCAGTCTCAAACGGTAAACCCCGGCATGCATTTAATTGAATACGCGAGGCACGCGGCAAATTTCAGATTGCAGCTCCCGCCAACTTGCATGTATTACACTCTTGCATCTTCATGCATGCAAAAATTCTTGAAATTAATTTGTTCTACATATATTTTTAGTAAGGTAGATATTATACACATATTTTACACAGTACACGCAACAATAGTATACATAGTTCTGACCCCACATTAAGATACAAGTCTTGTGTCGTGGGTATCAGAGACTACGAGAGACTTTTCGGTCTCAAAAACACCCAGACCCGAAGCAAATACTTGTGGACGTCCATCATAAGATGGACTGACGGTCTCATACAAATCGCATGAAGCCGCGGTATACAGGTCTTTTGATAGAGCGCTCTGGAAGACTTTTAGCGAGGCCTATATCCAGGAGTAGACGTGTTTCAGATGATGATAATTATATTAAGTTACACGTAATTCGGGACGAGCCTATTGCCTCTTCTTAGGCGCAATTTCAGATCCCGTTTTGCTACTGACAATTTTTTGATGAAAAATATAATAACATTTAACCCGACACATACTTGTACTGTGAGAACACCAAGCAGCCAATTATATGTCCTATATAATGTCATCTTACCGTCCCAGCCATGCGTAGTGTTGGACAAAGGTTTAGACGAAATGTTCCGCTTCATTACTTTCTCAATCATATTAATGGACGGGATTTGTTGTAGTGAATATTAGTTCATCATCATCATCAGCCCAAATACGTCCCACTGCTGGGCACGGGCCTCCTCTACAACTGAGAGGGTTTAGGCCTTAGTCCACCACGCTGGCCTAGCGCGTATAAAAACGTTATTAGATAGCCATTGGTGTCTTGTGTGTTATATCATTATGTACATAAATACATATACAGGGTGTATTCAGACCATGATCGGAAACTAAGGCAGGTAATTATATTTTTTATTTTTTTGTCGGGATTTTCTTTAACACCAGGGGGTTTGTAATCACCTTAGCTACCTGCCTTAGTTTCCGATCACGGTCTAAATACACCTATACAGACTACTGTAGATATCCAGCCAGTTGATTATCAGTTATATTCATATCTTTATTACACTCGTTTGAGCAAAGTTGGCCGGGTCGTTTCTTTATTATAAACACAAAAGCCAGGGATAATTTCGTAGCAATGAATAAAATAATATTTATTCAACCAATAATACGTAATATAGTGGAGTAATAACCATAGTTGACTTTATTAACAATTTAGAGAGTACATTTTATTTATACGAAAACTATTCATTTGTTGGGGCAAAGTTAGGACTTCATTAAACGACCACCGCAAAACCCTTTAAATTATGTATTTTAAAACACAATAGGACCCAATTCTGGCGCCAAAATTGGGCCATTATGCAAATTATTTAATATTTAGGGTCATTTATTGAATCGTTGATGTGGTTTTGCTTTCCGAAATCCAATAACCGCGCTCGACTGACGTCCGAAATAATTTAGACATTCATAAAAGCCGATCGGAGGCTAAAATTTCAGAGATTGTCATTGTTTAATGAGTTCGGGCTTAAGGCGAGATTAATGAGATTTTTCGCCAACTTAGGCAGCTAGAATATTTTATCGGTGACCTAGTTCCAGACACTAAGGTTGGCAATATCTCTTGAAAAATAAGACCAGGTTAAAATAGAAAACCTGACAGGCGTTTATGTGTACTCGTAGGCTTAACTTTTTTTTTTTTTTTTTTTTCTTTTTCTTTTTTTTATACTGGCACGGCAAAGTGACCCCATTGCACCTGTAGGTAAGTGTAATGGAGTCCAGAAAAAGTGCCGACCAGCGAGAGATTACGATCTCCCGTTGGTCGACGCAATCATGCCGGCCGAAAACCTCTTCACCTATGTTGTGAAGAAGTTTGGGGGACTAATATCATGGTGAACAAAGGACCGACCGCGAGAAACCAGCCAAAAAATGCCGGCACGGTCATCCTTTCACCATGATTGAAGCCCCCCCCGAAAACCGGATATACACTGGCTGATCCCGGAACGCGGCACATTTGCATTATGCGAGGTATTGTTAATATACATATACTATATAATACCGAAACGCTACTTAATCTGAGGGCGACTTATATTTAAGTGGTATATTGAAACATCTTTGAACCATCTTGAAACATGGTTTTTTTTTTTTTTTTTTTTCGGCGGTACTTGTGAACTGTGTTGATTTTAAGTGTTCTCTGTTAATTTATTTTTTAAAATTAGTAAATCAGATTAATTTTAAAGTGTAATGATATATATGTATAGACTATAACACTTTTAACCTGCCGGCAGTGATTCCTCTCAATAAAACACTACAGAACTTATTTTTTATTAAACATCACAATGGAAAGTATTCAGCAGTCCATGGCACAATTGACTGATATATTCAACAAAAAATTTGCTGAATTTGAGGTAAGACAGCAGAAACTGAGCGCTCCATCCACTTCAACACTCTCCACGCTGGAAGAGGAGTTTCTCACTTTTAAAAATTTCACTTTGAATGCACTTCGCACACTGCAGACTCAAGTGGAGCTCATTTCACTTGAAAACGATCGCCTAGAGATGCACTCAAGGAGGAAAATTCTTCTGATACACGGTGTCCCTGAACAACAGAAAGAGGACACATCAGCTGCTGTTATTGAAACTGTTGTCAGTAAGTTGAAACTTATGGAGTTTAATACCTCTAACATTTCCCGGTGTCACAGAATGGGTAAAACATTTACTCCGGAGAGACCTAGGCCCATTCTTTTGAAGCTATGTGACATGAACCTACGCTCTAAGGTTTGGGCTGCCAAGACTTTGCTTAAGGGCTCAGGAATAACACTCTCCGAATTCCTGACTAAAAGACGTCATGACGTTTTTATGTCCGCACGTCAACGCTTCGGAGTAACCAGGTGCTGGACTCGTGACGGCTGCATTTACGTTCAGGCATCGGATGGGGTGCGACATCGTGTCGAAACGATGTCTGATCTGGATGCTCTTGCCAAGACGACTATGCCAGAAGATGCTACTCAAAAGAAGACACAAACCGGCAAGGACACCAAGGAGTCTTCAGCTGCAACCAGACCAAAACGTGCGGCTGCGAACAAGAAGTAGTGTTCGTTCTTGGTGTCGTTCATTGCTTCTATATTTGTTACCCATTGCAATTGTCTGTCCATTGTTGTCATTGTTCAAATTTAGTATTAACTGATGTAGAATTTAGTTTAGGATTTAGTTTTAATATTATTTATAGTAAGTAGGTAAATGCACAAAATTTGTCTTTTTGATATTTTGACTGTTGACATTAGTAGTTGTTGTTTCTGTATAAGGCTATGGAAGCTGCCATACAGCCACTCTGTCTATATGTTATTTGTTACGTTCTGTTTTTACTGTCACATTATTATTTCATTCTATTAATGTTTTAACAACTTTTTAAGATTCCTTTTATTTTAATTGCCTATTAGTGTTATAATTTGTTATTTAAATATTTTTTTTTTTTTTTTTTTGTATATCTTTTAATTTTATTTTATGTGATTTGTTTAATTTACTAATATATATATTTTTTTCTTTTCTACATCAGGTCGTAATTCAAAATTGAATTTCTGTTGTATGGGTAAAATCTGTTTCTTAAGTGTTATTTAAGTGTTATTTTTTAAGTTTTCTCTTCCTATCAGACACCGGCAGGTTGAGTGAATGTATTTTTTTTTTTTTTTTTTTTTATTCTTTGTTTATTATTATTGTTTATATCATAAGTATTATTGTTAGTGTTATATATATTATTATTATTATTATATTATAGGTTTATAATATTATCATAATGGTTGACATTTTGAATTGTAGCGATAGTAGTGACTATTTGTCTATTACTTCATCCAGTGACTGTAGTGGAAGTGAAGATAGCTTCTTGAGTATTCCTTCCCTCGCAGAAACGTTGGACTCTAATTTCTCCGATGTGCCTAAGAACCTGAATGTAGTTCACATAAATGCGCAGAGTATTCCGGCTCATTTCTCTGATATGCTGGTATCTTTTGATATAAAAAACATCCATGCTATATTAGTCTCCGAGTCTTGGCTTAAAACTTCTCTTCCTACTATCTCGTATTCCTTACCCGGCTTCAACCTAATTCGCAATGATAGGATCGGCAAAGGCGGCGGTGGAGTTGCCATATACCTACGCTCCCACATACCTTATACTATCGTTAGCGCCTCCGACCAATTACCCTTGCCGAATGTTGGCGAGCATTTGTTCGTTGAAGTCGGTTTAACACATGCTAAAATCTTACTTGGAGTCTTTTATAGCCCACCTCTTCACATTAACTATTTTTCTTCTTTTGAAAAGGTCTTGGAAGACCTACTTCCTTGCTATGAGCACACCATAATTATGGGTGACTTTAATACCTGCCTTCTTAAACGTGATCATCGTTCTTCTTCTTTAGAAAGCATTGTCACGTCGAGCAACATGCACATCCTCCCACTTAGCGCTACACACCATTTTCCAAATTCTTCCCCATCCTTGCTTGATCTCATCTTAGTTTCTTCCCTAGAGCATGTTGCTAAGCACGGACAATGCTCAGCTGATTCTTTTTCCTATCATCATCTGATTTTCTTGTCCTACAAAATTCGGCCTCCTAAACGTAAACCTACCGTTATTCTGCAACGCAATTTTAGTAGAATGGACATGGATGCATTTATAACGGATGCCAAAACTGTAGATTGGGAGCCTGTGATGGCGGCTAGCTCAATTGATGACCAAGTGGCAATATTTAATTCATTAATCATTCGTTTATATGACATCCATGCTCCCTTAAGGGCGATAAAAATTAAACACCAGCCGGCGCCTTGGATCACTGACCACATTAGGGATCTGAAGAGGAGGAAGTCTGCGGCTAAGACTAAGTATAAGTTGCGACCAAGCGAGTCTAACCGAACACGCTACGTTAAAATCAGAAATCGTTGCAATATGGTATGTAGAGACGCTCAAAGACGTCACATTCATGATTCCGTTCAAGTTGAGGATCCAGCAAAAGTCTGGAAATTTCTAAGGTCATTAGGAGTTGGTAAATCTCGTCAAGAGTGTAATTCTACTAACATTAACCTTGATCAGATGAACATTTTTTTTACTTCTTCGTCTTTATTAGATGACGTTGTTAAGTCATCTACCATTAATTCTCTTTCTAACATTTCCGCTCCTGACCACTCTTCTTTTGAATTTCGTCAATTCACAGCTTGTGATGTTCGAAGGAGCATTCTTTCTATTGCGTCCAATGCTATCGGAACAGACGGAATAAGCCGTAATATGGTCATCCCATTACTTGATATCCTACTTCCTATTCTTTGTCACATCCTTAATTTTTCAATTTCCAACTGTGTTTTTCCTTCCGTTTGGAAAGAAGCACAGATTATACCTCTGCCCAAGAAACCTAACCCTAAATCCTTTTCCGATTATCGACCTATATCCATTCTTCCTTTCCTATCTAAAGTCCTCGAGCGCCTTATCCATAACCAGTTGAGTTCGTTCCTTAATAGTCATGATCTCCTGAACCCTTTTCAATCCGGTTTTCGTCCTGGCCATAGTACAGTCACTGCTCTGGTAAAAATCACCGACGACATACGCCTGGGGATGGAAAACGGTCAGTTAACTGTGTTGACGCTGCTGGACTTCAGCAATGCGTTCAATACTGTTGATTTTGACATTCTCCTTGCCGTTCTTAGCTCCTTCAACATATCTCCAACTGTGATTGAATGGTTTCGTAATTACCTGTACGGACGTCGACAGTGTGTTCGCCTTGGTGAATCGATTTCATCTTGGTGTAATACATCTGCCGGTGTACCTCAGGGTGGCGTTTTATCTCCTCTTCTGTTTTCTCTTTTCATTAATTCGATATCTTGTAATCTCACTTCGTCCTACCACCTTTATGCAGACGACCTTCAGTTGTATTGCCAAGCCCCTCTCCCTCAGTTACATGATGCTATTCAAAACATGAATTGCGACTTACGCGTCTTATCTGAGTGGAGTAACGCATACGGCCTTAAATTGAATCCAACAAAAACGCAGTGCATAATTGTTGGTAGTCAAAGAACGTGCAGCAAGATCGAGTGGTCACATTTGCCCCAATTGTCACTTGACGGGATAAACATCCCGTTTAGTGACACCGTTAAAAATCTTGGTGTTATCATTGACCGTCATCTTTCATGGGGACCACAACTGATGTCCGTCAGTCGCAAACTATTTGCTTCTGCGGGATCCTTACGTAGGTTGCGTAATTTTCTTCCAACATCTACTAAAATTGCGCTTGCACAGTCTCTGTTACTCCCTATTATTGATTATGCCGACGCCAGCTATCTTGATCTAACTGAGGCCCAGCTAAATAAACTTGAGCGTCTTCAAAATTTCTGTATAAGGTTTATATTTGGTTTACGCAAATATGACCACGTCTCCGAGTATCGAGTTAAGCTCAAGTGGCTTCCTATTCGTTATCGCCGGAATATTCATATTTTGTCTCTTCTTTACAGTGTCCTGTTCAATTCCTCGTCCCCGCGCTATCTTCAGGAACGTTTTGATTTCCTTCATACTGCTAACACCCACTCACTTAGGTCATCGGAGAATTTGATGCTGAAATTCCCGGCTCACAGGACATCATTTTATGACCATTCCTTTGCGGTAGAAGCAGTCCGTTTATGGAATGCACTACCTTTAAGCATTAAACTATCGTCCTCGCCGGAAATTTTCAAGTCCAGACTAAAATCACACTATTTTGCACAATAACATGGCTCCTTCGATGTATAACTCGCTACTTATTTATACTATATATATATTAGTATTTATATGTATTTAATCGTATGTAAGTCTATCTTATATTGTATTTATTTTTCACATATGTATACAAGTATATATTTTTATGTAAGTTTATTAAATATAGCACCGTCCATAACTTGTTACGTTGTAACAAGTTTTATAAACATAAAATAAATACAAATAATAACTACATACAAACAAACAAATAACCCGTTGTTACAATTGAATGCAAACCGCGCGCTTTAACTAGCGATAACATCACAACGACCATATAAGGTATTCGTCGGTGCCGGAAATCAAATTATTTCTAGAACATCGGATAGTAAACGCCACAGCCAGAAATTTCGAGAAAAAAATACAATAGCGATCGACGGTTCAACTTCCTACGAACTATTCCATCTCGCTCGATTCTATAATTACTATCTCAGTCCCACAGGGATTTACAAAAATATAGAGGGTAGTCGTGACGTGTCTTGCTTCGGTTGTACCGTTCTTTCCATATCTCTGTCTCATGTCATACGGAACAATCTAGAATCTGACAGTACGCATTGTCGCCTCAGGAAGGAAATAGGCCCACCACCGAACCGATATGTACCTATATAAGGACGAATTCGCGGAGAGAGAAGAAAAAAATTCCGACGCCAGAGAGTTGTGATTAGTTCGCATTTTTTAAACAGTAGTAAAATCAGTGCTATACTAAAACGAAAAAGAAATTAAAAGCGGATCGCATCGTTTTCAACCCCCTTGGAAACTGGGGGTTCTCCGTTCGGGTTGAGAAATACGAGCTGCACGTTCACGACTCGGATTGAGAACTACGAGCTGCAAGTCCACAGTACGTTTGTGAACGACAGCTGCACGTACTAGTACGGACTGTACCAACGGGCAACGCTTCTGCCCACCGACTCCAGCAGACCCCTGCGGCTGAGGGCCTTCCGATATATCACCGAAGACCCCTCCACGCGTCACGGGATCGAAAGACCGAAGTTAAGTCCCCAGTGCACATAGGGTTTTATTGGGACCAGAAAGCTTTCCTGTGCCAAGAATCCACCCCCCTGGGTGTAGTCATAAATATAGAATTTTTATTTTATTTTATTTTTTTTTAATAAATTGATTATTTTGTAATTGTTTTTTTTTATTGTTCCCGCCGTCAGGCGGTCGTAACAAACTAGTTTGCTTATTCCTCTCCCTGCAAGGTTGCCTGGTAGAGATCGCTTTAAGCGATAAGGCCGCCATTTTATGTCACCAACTATACTTAATTTTATATGCTTAGTCTGTACATGTGGTGTGAAATAAATAAAGAGTTATTATTATTATGTTCTTTACTTTCGTAATCTCAGCTTCACGAGCTGGTAATAAAAGCAAGCACGGGCCTAAGCCAAGTGATTGCTTATGTTTGCAAAAGTACGCTTAATCTATGTCGTTTCTTAAAAATTTGCGAACTATCCTACAGGTATTTAAGATGGCAGCTTTTTGTAATAGTCGGTAAATGTCTGTCGGTAAGTCCAGTAATTCTAGGGCTTTGTGCAAATGTTTAGGTATGACTCCAGTGGTTGAGAGGACTATTGGAATTATAGATACTTTTTGCAGCCTCCACATCCGCGCAATCTCGTCCTTTAAATCTGTGTATTTTGATATTTTTTCGGATATTGTATTTATTAAATTGTGTGTGTTCGGTATGGCTATGTCTATGATGAGAGCTGTTTTATTAATTTTATCAATGAGGGTAATGTCTGGTCTATTGTAATGAACTGTCTTATCAGTTAGTAATGTTCTATCGTAATAAAGTTTATAAGAATCATTTTCTAATACAGTTTCTGGTATATATTTATAATAAGCTTCTAAGAGTTTGTTTCCTAAAAAATTGTATTTTTGAGCAAGTCTTTGGTGTATAATATTAGCTATTTGGTCATGTCTATGTTTGTACTCGGTTTGAACTATTGCTTTGCAAGATCCTGTTATGTGTTGGATGGTTTCGGCTGAGCTATTACATTTTCTACATAGATCGGTCGATAAATTTTTTATGATGTATTTTCGGTAGTTTTTGGTTTCAATAACCTGATCTTGGATCGCGATTATGAAGCCTTCTGTTTCAGGGAAGAGTTCTCCTCGCCTGAGCCAATCGTTCGATGCTGCCTTATCGACGTCTGGTTTGCTCAGGTCTTGGAGATGTCTTCCATGGAGAGATTTCTGTAACCATGCAGTTATTTTGGCTTGTTTATCTATTAATATTTCGTTAGGTTGGCCTGATGGGTCTGCTAGGTTCAGTGGTGTGTATTTATCATCATTTTGTATTATGGATTTATGTAATTTTGAATGTACTGCCTTATCGTGGAAATATTGTCGGAGAGAAGATATCTGTTTATTGTGCAAATTACCTATGTCTATTAATCCTCTGCCTCCATCGGCTCTAGGTAGCGTTAGTCTTTGTAAACACGATCTTGGATGATGCTTTCTATGCTTGGTCATTAATACATTAATAATGCGTTGCGTGTTCTTGAGTTCCGTTTTGGTCCACTTTATTATACCGAATGAGTAGGTTAAAATTGGTATGGCAAAAGTATTTATTGCTTTTATCGTGTTTCTAGAATTTAACTGGGATTTTAAAATTAAGTTTAGCCGGTGTTTGAACTGTTCTGTAAGTTTCGATTTAGTCTCGCGATGCAGTATCTGTTTAGACTGATTATATCCTAAATATTTGTACGTGGTACTTTCATCTAAAGGTTCTATCTGTTCCCCCGTGGCTAGGGCATAATAGTGTTTATGGGTTTTACCTGCTTTAACGGAACTGATTTTGCATTTGTCGATCCCAAATTCCATGCAAATGTCCTTTGAGAACTTTTCTGTTAATTCAGCTAATATATTTAAGTCCTCTTCTTTGTCTGCGTATAACTTTATATCGTCCATGTATAATAAATGGGTTAGCTTTCTATCGTTTTCGTCATATTCTAATATGGGATTCGCAGGATGAATTAAAGAGTAACCGATTTCTTTGGAGTTTAAGATGTTTGAAAGTGGGTTTAAAGCTAAGCAGAACCACAACGGACTAAGAGCGTCGCCTTGAAAGATTCCACGTTGTATTTTAATGCTTTCCGTTTGTACACATCCATCACTTGTCCTTATTTTTAACCGTGTTGTCCAGTTTTGGGAAGTAATATGTAAGTAGTTTATCAAGAGCGGGTTTATTTTATAAATATCTAAAATTTTAAATAGCCAAGAGTGGGGTATAGAGTCGTAAGCCTTCCTATAGTCTATGTACATTGTAAATATGTCCTTCTTTTTATGTGAAACCTGTTTTAATATCACTTCATCAATAGTTAATTGTTCCTTACATCCCTGACTAAGTTTTCTGCACCCTTTCTGTTCTTCACTTAATAAATTGTTGGTATCTATATGATTATACACTAGTTGAGCAATGCAAGATGAAATTATTTTATATAATGTTTGTAGACAAGTGATTGGTCTGTATTTTGCGGGATCGAGAGGGTGGTTGGAATCTTTTGGTATCATGAACGTGATTCCTTCTGCGATATATTTTGGTACTGTTTCAGGTTGTAATATGAAATTATTTATATGTTTGAGTAAATAGGGTTGTATACAAAAAAGCTTTTTGTACCAGTAGTTATGGATATTATCGGATCCGGGGGACTTCCAGTTTTGTAATTTACTTAAAATATTCTGAAATGTTTCTAAGTTTACCTCATCAAAACACATATTCGCTATGTTTTTGCACTTATTTTCTTCCTCTCTCATCCACTCAGATTGCTCGTTGTGTTTAATTGGGTTTTCCCAGATATTAGCCCAGAATTTACGCAGGTCTTCTACGGGTGGGGTAGGATTTTGGCATCTATTACAGCTGGGACTGTTTAGGTTCCGGTAAAACTGTTTTTCATTACTGGTAAATAGGGAATTTTGTGACTTACGGAGTGTACATTCCTTATATCTCTTTAACCTATGGGTTGCAACCGCAAGTTTCTGCTTAAGTGTATCTAATACTAGTTTAGGTTGGCTATTTTCAGGTTCATATGTAGCATGTTTTTTATATTGACTTAAGATTTTATTTGAATGCTGTATTAGTTTTCTACTTTTATTACCATTTATTAATTGTGTTAATCGTCCTATATTAACTCTTAAATATTCTATTCTTTTTTCGATTCTTCTTTGCCAAGGTGGTTTGTAGTTATTTTTTGTTTTTTTAGGCAAGTCTGTTATTTGGGTCCTAATTTTGGTTCCGTTGAATTTCGCTGCCGTTATGGCACTACAGTATATAAGTAATTGCAATGTAAGGAAATTTGTATCATTATTAATATTTTCTGGTAGAATGATATTATTTATATATTTTAAGGCTATGGCTAATTTTTTTGAAGCTCTTTGCTTCGGAATATACGGACGGTCAGTGGGTTCAGTATTTTTGAACTGGCTTAGGGCCTCATTAAAGATTATATCGATAGTACTATTTCGTATTCCGTTTGAGAAAGCTTCTTCGGTATCTACATTGAAATTACTGGTATTTAAAGGTTCAGTCAAAATTACATCTACGGTTTCTGTCTGTCTGTCTGTATTGTTTACTGATGTTAATATATTATTTTGACAGCTGCGTATATCTTTATTAATTAATTCCCTGTGGTTATTACAATTTATGCTTATGTTAAGTTCTTCAGCTACTTCTTTTCTAATTTGTTGAATTCTCTCATCAGGTATATACTTATTGTTTATTATTATACGTCTTTGGTCAGCAATTCGCTGTTCGGATAGGTGTTCAAGATGTGGGAAACTCGTTATAAATTCGCGGTGCATTTGTTTTCTGTATGAAGTTAGATTTGTTTCCAGATGTGTGACTTTTAAATAACTACGGATAATTGTCTCATTATGGTTATTTGTCCATTTCATGCGTTGGTTTTGTATTTTAGGCGTGGGACGCGAAATGCTTGTATTTTCTATTTGCAAAGAAGGGTTCTGAGCAGAAATTAATTTCGTTTGTACCTCATTATAAATTTCTGTAATTCTGTTTTTTGGTATTAAGTTATTTCGGATGATAGCCCTTCGTTGATCACCTATTCGCTGCCGACTAACACTAATGTTTGGAAACTTTTCAATGACTTTACTGTAAAGTGGTTCTAGGTAGGCTTTATTATCAGTTTCTAAGCTTGTGATCTCCAAGTAAGTGCGCAGAATGAACTCATTTATTTCTTTGGACCATTTCATGCGCTTATTTTGCACGCTCACAGTGGGCACAGAATCTACGGCTATACTTGCCGTCTGTGCAGCATCTATGACGTGGGTTGAAATTATATTTGACGGGTTCATGGGAACGGTACTACTTTTATGTTCTACGGGGCTTCCTACTCTGGATAAATTTTCAGCATCAGGTTCGCGTCGACATATTCCTCGTATGGACCGAAGATCATATCTGTTTTGTAATGATGAGGATGTTGTTTTACTAGAACATGAAGATGTAGGTGAGTTTGATGGAAGTGAGATGAAAGATTTGTTACCTGAGTCTGGTGAAGGGATGTCAGCGAAAAGTGAAGATATGCTTGATGAGGGTGATAGTGGTTGTTCGGCTGTAGTCAATTTGTCGAGGGGAGCCCGCCTGTTCAGCCCCCCGTCGCCAACGGATCGTATACTGTGGCATCCAGCGTCGGCTCCAGATGCGCCCCGGCGACCCCCGGGTAGCGGCCGTAAACTATATCTTTCATTCTGTCGCTCCATTAAAAACGGGTGTTTGGGATCGTTAGTTTGAGTAGGTATCCTGGATGTTAGTGGATTTTGGAGATTAACACGTTAATGGACGTACCCCTACTCGTAAGCCCCCCCACCACGACAAGGTGACCCCATGGGGGGGTTATTATTATTATTATTATCATTTATCGGTTTTAAGACTGTGATTAACTAATGCCCACTTAAATTTCCATAAATGGCATACCACAAAAAGTTCTTTTACATGACATTTTTTAAGTATATACCGCTTAAATTATAACAGCCACTTAAATATAAGTCACCCTCAGATTAAGTTGCGTTTCAGTATTCGGCCAGGAATGACATGTAAAGTAAGTTTAAAGATTTTATAAGAGCTTACGAGCAACCTTCTTGCGCCAGAAGAGGTAGATAAAATCTCGTCCTACAATCGAAATCACAGATAGAGAACATCAAAATGTATAAAACTGACATCATCATCATCAGCCCAAATACGTCCCACTGCTGGGCACGGGCCACCTCTACAACTGAGAGGGTTTAGGTCTTAGTCCACCACGCTGGCCTAGTGCGGGTTGGCGGACTACACACCTAAGAAATTCCAAAAACCTTTAGGTGTGCAGGATTCATCACGATGTTTTCCTTCACCGTTAAAGCACGTGATAATTCATTGTGAATACACACATAACTTCGAAAAGTCAGAGTTAAAACTGACATAACGCATAGCAAAACCACGAGAACATGTATGTAAATTTCATTCATTACGATTGTCGAATGTGACGTTGTCCTCGCCTACCTTTAAAAGATTGGTATATAAAAATAAACTACGCTGCCCTTTTATATTTAAATAAATACCATTCAATTTGATCCGAATGCACAGCGGTACATTAGAACTGCACTTGACATCTGATATTGAAATATAAATTGACAGACCGCTCTAACGAATCGATTTAGCAAGTCGAACGATTCTTAAGAGAGATTTGACTGCAGACAACTTACAAATTAATTTTTACCTTGATAAGTTTTTTAAATTGACTGTTAATGACAGAAAATGCCAAGTATCTTTACTTTAATTAATGTTCTAATTAGTTAATTTGTTTTTTGGAATTAAATTTATCTGAATAATTTGTGTTTTTTTTTCATGCAAACATAACCTCACGCCTGTGTTTCCCGAAGGAGTAGGCAGAGGTGCATATCTGCACCCTACTTCTGCCAGTTTCCCCTGAATCAGTGCTGTTACTGAGAGTCTTGTAATGTAAAAACCCTATAACGCTGCACGACGCGAGAACCCGGGATCTCTAAATCGCATGGCGTATACTTGTACGGCGAGACCACAAGCAGTATTAGGTTTTATCAATTCTGTTAATACATACATACATAAACTCACGCCTGTATTCCCCGCAGGGGTAGGCAGAGGTGCATTTCTGCACCCACATTTCGCCAAGTATGTGTGGCGTACCTAATATTTAATTTATTTATTAAATATTTTTATTTATTAACATATTTAATATTATGTATATTGATCCACAGTTACACTCACACGCATTACACAACACATGTACATTACAATACATTACACTTACAGAACCCAATTTATTAAATGTGGAGTACATTGGAGACACTGCATACCACGGGTCGGGCGTAAACCTGTTTTGCTAAGAGATAAGCGACGGCGCGCATCGCTTCAACTCACGCGCCGGCCGCGTCGGCCGCGCCGACGGACGCGGCCAGTCGGTACACCTCTCTCGCTCGCGAAGCCCGTGTCACCTGCTACCTCACCGCCTTATCTCGTCCGCGCTTAACAGCTGCCTTTTGTATTAATATTCTCGTACTTTTAACTGTCTCGTCTCCTTCTGCTATGTTTATTTATCTTGACTCTATTGTGTTGTGTAATGCGTGTAAGTGTAACTGTGGATCAATATACATAATATTAAATATGTTAATAAATAAAAATATTTAATAAATAAATTAAATATTAGGTACGCCACATATGTATCAGTCCCACGTAATAGGGGGCGAGCCTATTGCCGTTTTTCGGGCACATTTCCAGACTCCGTGCTGTTACCGAGAATTTCCTAAAGGAAAAACCCAATAACACTTTGCCCGACCTGGGAATCGATCCCAAGACCTTTAGATCGCACGGCACATACTTGTACCGCGAGACCACGAGGCAGTGCTGTTAATATTACATACAAAATTTAGATTAACATTGCCGTGCAGCAATAGCAATATTGTCACATTGAGTTCGGGAATTCATTAGTATGAAATATGTAGCCTCAACAATTTTTTTTCACAAAGTAACCCTTATCTCTATCTTCTTTACGATTCTCGTTCTTTAAGCTTACTTAGTTATTTACTTAAGCTCACGCCTGTATTACCCAAAGGGGTAGGCAGAATCCACCCACATGTCACCATGTATCAGTCCCACGTAATAGAAGGCAAGCCTATTGCCGTTTAAAAAAAAAAAAACTATGCCCAACTCTAGAATCGAACTTGGGACTTCTAGATCGTACGTCACATACTTGAGCCACGAGACCGCTTTAACAATTTAACTTATTGTATTGTAGTATTTTTAGTCATCTAATATTACTGGTCAGTATCTAGTAGTCACTTTAATCAGAAGATTTTTCAATTGCTGAAGTTACAATGACTTAGTTAAAATTGGGACGTGATAGCCTCGAGGATTAGATGTGTGGTCTACCATAATACCGTATCGATGTCAGGTTCACATGTTTGAATTTTCAAAGCTATTTTTGTATGCTTTAATTATCCCTCATTTTAACAGTAATGAGGGAATCGTGAAATATCCCGCAACCTTAGAGCCTCATAATTAATTTCATAGGTACATATGTGAAATCAAGAACTCAACTCAGGCTGAATGCAGGGCTAGTCTCTCTCTCAATCATATAGGATTCTCGTGCCCAACAGCGAAACATAATATGTATATTTGAGCTCATACAATAGAAGGAATACGTAAAAAAATCCAAACGGCCCCTTTTCTATTCTCCGTTTGTTTAAATTCGTTGCTCAAATTTGTATGAACGGGTGCAAATACGTTGAATTTAAAGCGTAGCTCTATTTAAATCCGGTTTACATTTGTATAGCTGGGGAGCGTATCAGCGCTAACACGTCGCATTAACTAAACAAGCAAAATATTCTGTTATCCAGTACCTGCTAATTAAACTGGAGCGCTGTACAACGCAAATATAGATAAGGCTAGGAAACAAGCGAGATTTGCGGTTGGAGCGTGAAAAGTATCCGTGGGTTGGGGAAACGGAAGGATTTTGTAAGTGTGTCAATGTAGGATTATTCATTTTTAACGGACTTCAAAAAAAGGACGAGGTTATCAAGTCGTCTGTATTTCTTGTTTATGTTTGTGACCTCAGAACTTTCGACTGTTTGGACCGATTTTGATGATTCTTTTTTTAATTGAAAGCTGGTGCTTCCAGTTTGGTCCCATTTAGTTTTCCATTAGAAAACCACAAAAATCTTAAATTTTTATCAATGTGCGTGACAAATCGACGAATAACTTAATATCATGCCAACCGATTTTGACAAATCCTTTTTTTATTGGATAGGATGTACTTCTAGGGTAATTGCATGAGATTTTGGTTAGGTTATTATTGTTTAATTTAACCTTGGCACTCACGACTACCTTTCATTTCTATTCCTACCTTTCCATCCTTGATTTTCTGTAAAAGATCGCCTTGTGCGATAACACCGCTTTTTAATACTAATTTAGTATACTGTACTCAATTGTTTTTATCGTATGTGGACAATAAAGATTTAAATATATAGGATTCATGGCCAGAGAGTCTGGCCCAATCAAGCATGTTTCTGGTGAGAGCCCTGCCAAACTGTGGTACTCTGGAAGATTGGTTTTTCCACGTAATTTTTGATTTGTGGCAGAGTAGGTAAGCAACAGTATAAGAAGTAGGAAATTTCAGGCCTTCTATGTCAAAGTCAGTCCTAGATTCTTGTACCCTTAACACATTAATTACAATTACATTTGACAGCCCCGTGGCGCAGTTGGCTAGACACCAGCTTGCGAAACGAGAGGCCGCGGGTTCGATCCCCGCACCGAGACAAATGTTTATGTGATCCACAAATATTTGTTTCGGGTCTGTGTGTTTGTGAGACCGAAAAGTCTCTCGTAGTTTCTGATACCCACGACACAAGACTCGTATCTTAATGTGGGGTCAGAACTATGTATGTGACTGTTGGGTGTACAATGTACAGTACAATTAATAAATAAAAGGTTAACTAAGTCACTCTTGTCTGTAAGGTAGTGTTTTATCTGTGGTTGGGAACGTTAGACCTACCTCCACCAAACTCCCTTAGTGAGAGTTGGTTTTACTTTTATATCTGTTTGTGTGACTGTATTTCGCGATGTAAATGATCAAGTTTCGTGGCCACATAACCGCCCCAACATATTATGTAGATTAGAAACTTGTTATTCGTGTCGTATAGATAACAAAACACCTATTGTTGGATTTAATTCTATTATGAGATAACGCTCAACCCGAACACAAGTAAAAAAACGAGGAAGACATTATTTAAAGGAGACAATTGTGGAAATTGTACAAACTGAAAACAATGGCCGCGCAAGTTTTTATAAAGAACAGTGGAACAATTGTAGGTGAAATAATAAATTTGCAAAATATTTAACGCAAGTTTAAATCTGTGTAAAGGATGTATAACATATATTGATGCTCTGAAAAACTATAGTACACACATACATACATACATACATAACCTCACGCCTATATTCCCCTGCATGTCTGCACCCACATTTCGCCAGGTATGTATCAGTCCCACGTAATAGGGGGCGAGCCTATTGCCGTTTTTCGGGCACATTTCCTGACACCGAGTTGCGGCTGAGAAATTCCTAATGGAAAACCCCAATAACACTTTGCCCGACCCGGGAATCGAACCCGGGACCTCTAGATCGCACGGCACATACTTGTGCCGCAAGACCACGAGGTAGCCTATACTCGATCGAGTAAACTCGATTTGATACTGGTATGTACGACCTTCGAGGCATTGGGTTCTAAGTTCGAGAGAGTAAATAAGTCCTCCACGCCTGTCTTATACCGATTGTTGGGTAGTCTACAAAAAAGCGTTGATGGCCTCGAGGTTTAGGCGCGCGGTCGAGAATCTCGGCGGTTGCAGGCTCAAACCCCAGGCACAAACATCTGACTATTCAAAGTAATGTTCAGTATTAAAATGAATTAACGCGTAATTTAACCGTGAAGGAAAAATATCGTAAGTAAACGTAACACACCTATAAGTTCTTACGAATTTCTTAAGTGTCTAGACCGCCAATCCGCATTACGTGGTTGACTAAAGCCAAACCCTCTCAGTTGTAGTGGAGGACCTCTGTTCCCAGCTGTGGGTTGTATGTATGTGGGCTGATATGATGATGATGATGGGCCTAACACACATAAGTCAACTATTTTGCGAAATAAAAACCGAGCTACTCTACCGATATATTGGGAAAGCTGAAGGAAGTATATCATGGTTACAACTTTCCATTTAAGCGCTTAAGGGTGACTTTCCGATTCGTACCGTTGTCATCTTGTGGATACTCGTATACGTTTTAAATAGAGGAAACATATTAATTGTGTCGTTTAACATACTCATTGTCCTTACTAGCACAGTAACACTACTGTGTCTAATAAACACGACGACTATTTATACTAAAAAGTTTTAGCATCGTCATCATCTTCATATTAAATCCCATTAATTTGCAAGTATTAGTTATCACGATTCAATTCGATTCACCGTAATAAATTATACATCAAGTATATAAATCAATTGATTGTGAATTTCCACGAAACTATTATACCAATTTAGACATTTATCTAACAGATAATTCACGATATAATCGGCAAACCGCAAATTCGGAATCGGTTTGAATAACGGCAACGCTCATTACTTGCAAACATTATTAATATAATTGGACTGAGTACGGATAATACTAAACTCTACTCGAGTTTCGCAAGAGATCTTTACTAATTATTGACAGAGCTGACATGTCTTTGTAGTAGAGATATTCATACAAATATCATGAAGAGGAGAGATTTATCATTATTTATTTTTTTAACGAATAAAATTACATACATACATACATAGCCTCACGCTTATATTCCCCGAAGGAATAGGCAGAGGTGCATTTCTGCACCCACATTTCGTCCCACGTAATAGGGGCCTAGCCTATTGCCCTTTATTTTGGGCACATATCCAAACTCCGTGCTGCTACTGAGAATTTTGTAATGGAAAAACCCAATAACACTTTGCCCGAATAAAATTACTTAACAAAATTTACTAAACAGATTTGAGTACCTAAGTTTAATATACTCGTACATAGATTGTAAATAGGGGAAAGAACATAATTTTCTTTGTTACGCAGTCATATCTTAACCGCTGAACGATTTTTGTATAAAGATAGTTATATGATTACTCAATTATCGACTATTAATCGTGTCCCATATAGGTACGAACTGATCACTCTATATTTTATACCTTATATACTTTCATTATTTAATTTATAAAACTTGGATATAATTTTGATTAAACACGCCAACATCAACATTACCCTAAACAAAATTACCACAAATACTATAATAAATCACAACCTTCAAGTTTTATATACTCACTGAACAGTCAAAGTCGATCGCGAAAATGATTCTATGATGTCTCATGAAACATGCATGCTCTCCCACGTATTTGATCTGACACTTGGAGAGCGACGCCCGCGGAATAATCAAATAGCTGGTACAAATATTTGGATAACAACACTGTCTTTACAATGGTATTAATTATACCTTCCGGGTAGGAATTAAGAATGACTGTGACTGTTGACATTCATAAAAAAGGTGGCATTCCGGGATTGTCGGCAGAGGTGAAAACTTCAACATTAACGTTGTGCATTTTTGAATATTTTGGAATGGTTAGGGAATAATTTCGCACAAATTGCTTTATTTATTACGAGTGTTATAAAAGTACTATCATTTCCGTGGTAAAATACAATACTTTTTGCGCTATCGTATATAAACATGACAATTTATATTACATAATGCATCTTACGCATTTTCGATCAGGGTCACGTGATCTGACGCGAGTTCAATATTTTTACCCATCCCAGTGAAAAAGTGCACAGCGCCTCTAAAGAAGTTTTCACTTCAAAAAAAAAAATCAAGTGTAAAAAATTTCGTTACTGTCCTGAACTTTAGTAACAGCTCTCAGTTACTATATATATAAGTCTCTACTTATCATCGTAACGATTAGCTATTCTGGCCTCTAATGATTTATTAAGTGTTTTTTTATATAAATACGGTGCTTACAAACCGTATAACCGTGTATCTCCCTATGGCCTACTAAGATACTTCTTCAAATCGACAAGTTAAAAACATCTGTTTCAATGTTATCTCTCTTAACTTCATATTTTTAGCTACATAATATGCATTCAACCAACCCGCACTAGGCCAGCGTGGTGGACTAAGGCCTAAACCCTCTCAGTTGTAGAGGATAGGGCTGATGATGATGTTGAATATGCATTCATGCCAATATGATCTGAACGATGCAAGTAATTAATAATTTGCGAAAGTCGCAAATTGAATTGCTATATTTAATTTAATATGCAAATTTTGTAGTTGACAATATGATTAGTGCTAGTTTTAGTTTAACATGTGTGATTTTAGTATTAACTGAAGCAACGTGTTAAATCCTGTATTTATAAACTTATCAATATGGAGTATTGAGGTGATACCAAGCGTTGTACCGCAACACGAGGCTTACAATCGGCTATGTGCTACGACATATGTACGCTTCGCCGATAACTTGCTACGGTGCTATGACATTCTCTACGAAGCTACGCATTATCTACGATCTGACTACCCGATTAGCCTTAGCTATTAGAATATCACTTTGAATTTGAAGACATGTAGGGTTATAATTATAATACATAAAACCTTTTTGCAGCTATTCTAATATAAATCTGAAGAGTTCTTTGGTTTGGTTGGATGGTTGAGTGCGCTAATCTCAGGAACTACAAGTTCAAATTGAAAAACATATTTTTGTAGACTGCCTTGTGGTCTTGCGGCACAAGCATGTGCCGTGCGATCTGGAGGTCCTGGGTTCGATTTCCGGGTCGGGCAAAGTGTTATTGGGTTTTTCCATTAGGAAATTCTCAGTAACAGCACAGAGTCTGGAAATGTGCCCGAAAAACGGCAATAGGCTCGCCCCCTATTTCGCCAGGTATGTATCGCCGGACTGATACATACCTGGCGAAATGTGGGTACAGAAATGCACTTCTGCCTACCCTTTCGGGGAATACAGGCGTGAGGTTATGTATGTATGTATGTATATTTTTGTGTTCAATAGTCCATTTATCGAGGAACGTTTTCACATATCATCACACTATGACCAATAGGAACGAAAAATGTGTCGAAAACGGAAGAAAAATCATTTGAAACCATTATTTAATTGTAATATGAACATCTCAGTACCAACGAACTTTTATAAGCCTACAAAAGCAAATTCAAATCCCGAAAATAAAAGGCAAATTCTGCCTTCGGACCTCCGTGCAGGCTCTATGTCGGTGGATGGCTGATAAGCCCCACTAAATGTCAAATCCCTAATCCGTATAAAGCTTAGGACTGAGTCAACAGGAGGATTTGTTTAATCAGGCAAAAATCGAGACCCTTTTTTATGATACCTCCCCTGCCGTAGAGAATATGTCTTTGTAAAAACCTTCTTTACACAGATTTTTTGGATGCGCAGTATTTTATTCTAGTGTATTACGAGCGATGTTAAATAAGACTCTACGTATATGTAAATCCAATATGATAGAGGGCTTCGCAAATAGAGCATATCAATTTTAATATTAGTTCTTAGAGTTAATCTCCGGTTGGTGGGGATGGTATAAACTGCGGAGCTCACTAGTAAGAAAGTCTAAAAGTTTGCGAATTACAAAAAAATATGCGGTACAATATCACACATATTTACTTAAAAATCAAATGCTTGATGGCTTCTAGGATTGACCAAGTGGTGCGCCTGTCTCTGCCGTTTACTAAGAGCATCCCATCAGAATCCCATCCTAGTATTCCCTGATTGTAGGAAAAGGCATATGGTCAATTGACGTTGTTGGGCGCGCCACTGGACCCAGTGCCGAAAGGGACTGCGAGTAGATTGAATTCCTAGGCCCACCTATTGTTCTTAGAAGTTACGTGAGCATCCTCAATGTATGAAGTGTGTTTTTAAACATTTCCCTTCACAGATAGAGTAAAGAGGTATTTGAGGACCGCAGAAGTGAGGAGGAATAAATGGCCAATAGCTAAGGCGGCGGAACGTTTAGATACAATGTTAACTGCGAACCTGGAGATGGATACATAAATAAATAAATAAATACACCCAACAGTCACATACATAGTTCTGATCCCACACTAAGATACAAGTCTTGTGTCGTGGGTATCAGAAACTACGAGAGACTTTTCGGTCTCACATACACCCAGACCCGAAACAAATATTTGTGGGTCACACAAACATTTGTCTCGGTGCGGGGATCGAACCCGCGGCCTCGCGTTTCGCAAGCTGGTGTCTAGCCAACTGCGCCACGGGGCTGTCATGAAACTTCTATAAACAAAACGTTCAGATATCATCATCATCATCAGCCCTTATACGTGCCATCGCTGCGCACGGGCCTCCTCCACAACTGAGAGGGTTTAGGCCTCTGTCCACCACGTTTTCCTAGTGCGGGTTGGTGGACTACACGCCTAAGAAATTCCTAAGAACTTTTAGGTGCGCAGGTTTCCTCACGATGTTTTATTCAGATAATGAGAAATAAATTTCATTAAGACTAAAATCTCAAATCTCTATATACCAAATAGAATTATCATTATAATAATTTACGTATATTTGCAAAAAAAAAACATAATTGTTACAAGTGTAGATATATGAGTAAAAATAATTAAATAAAACACTAAATTCTTGGAAAAAGCGAATAGTAGCCAAGCGAGCGACTTATCAATGATAATATATTTCATTTAGCCGAGTGCGAATGAACGGCGCCGCTTGAATAATGCAACAAATTGTTTATACGACGCCCGCACGAAGGGTGACCACTCGCCATATTGAATCGAATGTAGCTTGCACGCTACACGTGCTCAAATACATTTATATTGTGACTTTAAACAGCTAAAATGTGTAAATATACACACGGTATTAACTTGCGACTTTTAACCTGCTAGAAACCTGTAGTACGGTACTACAGTGGCGGGACTTCCATAGAAGCCCAAAAGCGTTAAACGTTAATTGTGTAATATACATACATACATACATAAACTCACGCCTGTATTCCCCGAAGGGGTAGGCAGAAGTGCATTTCTGCACCCACATTTCGCCAGGTATGTATCAGTCCCACGTAATAGGGGGCGAGCCTATAGCCGTTTTTCGGGCACAATTCCAGACTCCGTGCTGCTACTGAGAATATCCTAATGGAAAAACCCAATAACACTTTGCCCGACCCGGGAATCGAACCCAGGACCTCTAGATCGCTCGGCACATACTTTTACCGCGAGACCACGAGGCAGTCAAATTTATTTTATAACTCCTTTATCTTGGCGGTCGCGGGTCGCGGGGTCTGAGAAAGTGTCCTGTAAAATAAAATAAAAAATTGACTAAACTGCCCTATTCTACGTGGGACTAAATATCTTGGCTATAAGAATATTATATACCTGCTTAATCCTATAAGTATTCAGTCGTGAACATAAGTAATTTTATTTTTTTGTACTCCACTGTGCTTACCATCAGGTACAGTGGAGTCAATTTGCCGTGCCAGAATAAAAAAAAGTAATAAGTATGTTGAAACTTACAATTTACTTCTCCGTCTAAGTTTTCTCCAGAGCATTTGACTTTTATTTAATATTGTAAGTTTTTTTATATAGTACAATAATTCCAGAAATTATGCGTATTATTGTGTAGATAGACTAAATTGTCTTTTTTAAATTATAATGGTGGTATTTTATAAGAACAATAATTCTAAAAGTGATTCTTGTTAGCTTATCTAGTACTGGCAATTGGTTGTTCCACTAATTGTTCCAATAATACAACAAACGAAGTAAAAACATTCTTCAACTGATGCAAAACGCCATACCAAAAAAAGCTACATTTATTTAACTGTACAATAATATACGACCACAATTTTTAATATCCAGCATTTCACATATCCTTATACACTGAAATTTTAAACACTTCCGTAATAATATTACATGAATTAAAAATTATTCCCTTTCATATTACCGCTTCATAAAAGGGAAAATTTAATTTCAACAGAGCAAGTCCAAAATGTTAACACAGTAGCCGGGTAGAACGGTATTAACGGGATTTAGCGCACAATTATACCGGGAATGTGAAGGCGGGTGTCGCGAACATTTTCACTGCGAGTATTTTCTACCTTACTTCACTGGCACGTAGTGGAAAATGTAGTGTTTTATACAGGCTAAATGATAAGCAGTACGATTCAGGTAAAGTTTCTACTGAGGCTAAGATGAGCGATACGCTTCTCGACCTGATGCGAACCGGATCTACACAGAAAAACATGGACTCTATACTATATTTATATAATTGACTACGACCCACTGCTAGACATGAGCTTCCTCCTCAATTGAGAGAGATTAGACCTTAATCCACCACGCTGGCCTAGTGCAGGTTGGCGGACTACACGTCTAATAAATGCTTATGAACTTTTAGGTGTTATGTAACATAAATATGTAGGTACTTAATGCAACGCACTATGGCTGTTTTTACACTATTAGGCGCGTGATCGAGAATCTTGGCGGTCTCGGGTTCAACCCCCAGGCAAACACCTCTCTCTGACTTTTCGAAGTTATGAGTGTATTTACAATGTATTATCACTTGCTTCAATGGTGAAGGAAAACATCGTTAGCGTGGTGAACTAAGGCCTAAACCCTCCCAGTTATAGAGGAGGCCCGTGCCCAGCAGTGGGACGTATATAGGCTGATGATGATGATGTTATTGTCAGAAATAAGTTAGTGTGGGTGGCAACACTGTGTTGGCCGCTACGTAACGAGCGCGGGAAAACGACACGCATCGTCTTGTTTTTTATCGGCCCGAACGTTTTGACGCGAGTTTCTTAATAAAATTACTCTCATTAAGTTTATTTTTATTTTGTTTCTTAAGTTACGGCACCTGGTCGAAGAAAAGTTATTTAAAAATTAAATTATTACTTCTAACAATCTATTACTAACTAATTGACAATGTTAACGAAATGGAAGTGTTCTTGGCAAGATTTTTTTATGTTTAAAATACAACGTGAACCAGGCATTAGTACATTAAAACGGCCAGGGAGAGTAATCTAAAGCCCTTCTGGGTACCGCGTATTATAAAAAGGTCCTTCATTGTGTCGAGTGATTAAAGATTGAAGTGACTGTATTTAAGCCACGAGTTCTAATACAGTGCATTCTCCAACATTTATTTGACGATTACCATCACTTGACTTTCCTGTATATGTTTGTCCATTTAGGGGGTAGGAATTCTTTGCATCACAAGCCCAGAATATTTTTATGTCATACTTTTCAGGTTTCTTATTGAGTAAAGCACTTCCGCACACGATATCCACATTCCTGTTCGTCAACAGTAATACATTCACGAGGCTTGTAGATTTTATTCAAATTTGAAATAAACATAGTCCAAATATCTCATAAAGCAGCTGCTTTATCAGCTAACAAACATTCAGGGCGCGTTCCATCATTATCAAACCTTCTGAAGCGTAACAGCATCTGAATCAATCATGGTGTTTCGGTCGCTTGCTGATATCAGGGTAATTTTCCATCAGTTTATTATAGTATGCTTCAGTAATATTAGTCCCTTTCCGATTAGTTTCCTCAAGATTATGTCACAATATATATAATATATAATATATTTTAGAATATTTCTATTTGATTGTAAAGTTTACTGAAAGATGCAGCCCGCCCCGTTGACGAATAATAATGACTACTAGTTTGTGTCCTTGGAAGTGGATCAGACTGCCACCGCGTTCCATCTTTTGCCCCTTCAAAAACGCATTGGAATCGTAAGAGTAAATGTCAATTTCCATTCCAGCTTTTGGCTCAACACCCGAAATTTCCAATCTATCCTTTTCAACCAAAGGAATATAATCATGTCCATTATCAGAAGCAACAATCTCACTTTCGCCACTAGAAGATTCTGCTAATATCGCTAGTAATTCTGTTGAATTATATCTTCGAACACGTGGTCATTCCTTAGAAGTACTCACTCCAATTTCATTATGAAATAATTATAAATTCACAAAATATAAATAACCTCGTATAATGCAAACAAGCGTATACAGTCAAGTATCCATGTCAAGCACGATGCATTGAAAGTGTTTCTTGCGCGCCGATAACCATGTACCGTTGTCCACCCTTGTTGTGTTATCCACCCTTCCTCCGCTTTGATCGCTGCAGATTATTAACTTTTTATCTTAACTAAAATAATAATATTCCAATTATGTAAATATAACATAAAAACAGATCTTGATTGTCTACATTATGTATAAACTGTATGAAGGTACCCGGGTACCTCGTCACTCTGGTAAAGGTGTTTTATTTGTCACTCACATAAGGGTTAAAAAAAAACATTTCCGATGTGGTTATTTCACCGAACCAGCATAAAAAATTGTCGATGAATTAATCTGGCAATATTAAATAAGACCAATTGCGCGGGATTTAAGCACTTCCCGACTGTACCGACCGGATGTCCGTTTGTGCGGAATTTTTGCTTCAATAATTTTTTACAGCGATTTATTTAAAACCCTCAAATATTGGCGGGTATTTTAACAAATTAAATCCTTCATTATTTTTCCGCAATATTAAAAAATGATACGGAATTAACTTTATTAAATTCCCCTCTTAATGTGTACTAAATGATTTATTTGGCTGAAATTAAGGGAGTATTGTTTTTAAAGTAATATTTTCAATGAATATTATTTGATATCTCCATGGCGCAGTTTGATCAAAACTGGCTTCTGAAACGAGAGGGTTCGAATCCCGAACGGAGACAAGACTTTGTGTAATATCAAATACTTGTTTTGGGTCTGGGTGTTTGTGGGACCAAAAGTTTTTCGTAGTTTCGGATACCCACGCTACAGGATTTGCATCTTTGTGTGTGGTCAGAACGGAACTATGTATGTAACTGTTGGGTGTATTTATATATTATGTTTAAATGACATTAATTTCACACGTTAGGATCCTCGCGTATTTTCATAGAATAAATTTGGACTAATTGAGGTAAAGCCTACTTAATCCCTACCTATTCTTCACCAATTGCAGTAATTTTGGAATATATTTTATCCTATTATTCACGCCATTTTATTCCGGGTCTTCTACCCTATGAAGCACTTTTAAAACTTTAACCGAACATTTTATCCAACCACTAAATTGTATCGCAGCACAGCTATAATAATTTTTGGGACCCAAGTTACAATTTATCGCCTCTAAGAAGGAAATTTCGACCTTCATCACTGATAAGAAGTAAACACAACTATCGGACCACTAACAGTATCCCATAAAGTTTAATGTATACAGGCGAAGCCATGGTGGTCAACGTATTTCAAACTAGAACGTAAACTTCGATTAAACTTGTCTGGCATTTAGTTGCTTTATACGACACGATACGATATCGGATCGATGTTAGATACGATTTTTATATTGATATGGTAATTAAGGTGGAAAACCTAATTGATAGTGTAGCGTGGTAAAATAGAACGTTAATTGGCGAGATAAGTGCGATTAAATTTCACTAGTCAAAAAATTGTGTGTAGCTAGGACACAGGTGATTCCGGAACGCGACAGACATGCGTGGATGAATGCCTATGGCGGATTTTATGCCTTAAATATGGTGACTGGTGTCCGAGTAAAAACCTCAAGCCTAATACCACATTGCCTCTGGCTACCTCGGTCACTGAACGGTACCTCAGCATTATATGCAACTAAGGAACTGTCCTTGTTCAGACGGATTATTGAATCCATTCATTTCACTGGTCGGACGGAAATGTGTCAAAAATACATGTTCCTTTTCACTATTTCTCTATGTAAGCTCCTCTGTGATGTCTTTTGTATCAAAACTGGTCTTTGACCAATAATTATGTGTCGGAGGCTTAATTACACCTTGACGATACCTATTTAAAAACTTTCATTAAATTAAATAATATTTTAATATGTAAATACAACTGTTTGCAAATTGTCTCAGATAACATTAGCCCCCGAATAACAATAATAATAACAATTTAGGCAAATAACAACAGACCGCTGTAATCAAAACTAAACAACATTAATGTTTGTTGTAATAAGAAACAATTTTCACTGCGTTTAATAGTTTAAATATTTCGATGAAACAGATGCTTTGTGTAAAATGGATAGAGTTGTGTTTAAAGTGGATAATGAAATAGATCAAGGTGTTTATGTTAGCAACGGAGAATCAAATTTGTAATTTAAAGGCTCTGTATACATCCACGGTGATAAAGTAAAAAAAAAGTTTAAAATTGACGGTTTAAAAGAACTTGTAGAAATTTCTATTTGTTTAAAGATAATTTTGACTTTGACTTGACTTTGAAAAGATGAGTGACAGGTTAGAAAAAAATGGGCATATAGCTAAGCTAGATTTTGCAGGTTCTATTCTGGAACTTTACATACAAGCATATATGCATGTCGCGATCAGTGTCTGATTGCTTTAATGCTTTTCCGTTTTAAGCCACGCAATAGTTTTTATACGGATTCCATCAATACGATAGTTTTTTAAAGGTTAATCTATATAATAATACTTACGAGCAAAGCTAGCGGGTCGCTAATATCATATGGGTATATTGTAATAAATTTATGAGTTTAATTTTATTTATTCGTTTAAATTTAAATACAGCATTGATTAAAAAATGTTTATTAATTTTATTGGTAATTTTAGAAGAAAAGAAAAACATTGCAAGGAAATTTGCTTGTCTCACAGTTTTCTGTGAGAACTGTATGTACTACGATTTCAGCTCATTTTGAGTATAGAAATATATTAATCTAACTAACGGCCGAATACTGAAACGCTACTTAATCTGAGGGCGACTTATATTCAAGTGGCTGTTATAATTTAAGCGGTATACTGAAACATCATTTATCGGTTTTAAGACTGTGATTTACTAATGCCCACTTAAATTTCCATAAATAGCAACATTACCACAAAAAGTTATTTTACATGATATTTTTTAAGTATGTACCGCTTAAATTATAACAGCCACATAAATATAAGTCGCCCTCAGATTAAATAGCGTTTCAGTATTCGGCTATAAGTGCAATACAATTATAAAATACTTCACCTCCTGAGATTACGAGTATATTAAGCGTACGTTAGAATAATACATAGAATGACACTCAAATGGTAAGTTCCTAGAAATTCTTAACATTACTTGATAATATTTATCAACGCATTCGAAGCCGCGCGTAGACGTCATTTCACAATATTAGCAAGGACATAATACAGTATTTTTACTAGCGGTGGGCGATTATGAGATATACCAACGAAATCATTCGATTATGAAGATGTCTCGAGATATCTGGTTTATAAGAATTAGTAATTACTAATTAGTAATTTAGTTAGTAGTCGCGTTCACGAGTAACAGTCGGTTAATTCAAAAAAGAAACAGGAACTACTCTCCAGTCTTGACTTTTCAACTTTTATACAACACGATTAGTAGTGTAAATTAGTAACGTCATTCGATTATGAAACTACAATAGTTACTAATTTCATAATCGATCAACATTAGTATTAGTAGGTAATTCGATTATCAAAATCATTTACAGCACAACTTGTTGTACCCGCTTTAATGAAAAAGTCTTTATTACACACATAACTTACGGCGTTTATTCTCGCGTCAACGCCGTAAAGAGACGACGTAGATTTTAAACAAAAAATAGAGGGGGAATAAGTACTTTCACGGTCTGTTGCGCGCTTCAATTTACTTTACGGGGACACTTTCCTCATACAAGCTAAGTACAAAGGTCAAGCAAGACCCGTAGCCATACATTTTTGTCTCTTTTAATTGTTATATTGCCCTAAAATATCACTCTAATCGATCTCAATTTACCCTAGTCAAAGTATCAATGTGAATTAAGGTTAATTACTATTCAAATTTTTTTAAACTGTGTATTCAAATCTTTTTTTTATCCAATTTTTTCAAAATTAGTCCTGTGGTTTGAAAGTCAAAAAAGTAACATAAATTTTTATTCATCATTATCAGCCCATATATGTATGTCCCACTGCTGGGTATGGGCCTCATCTACAATTCAGAGGGTTTAGACCTTAGTCCACCACGCTGGCCTAGTGCGGGTTGGCGGACTACACACCTAAGAAATTCCTTAGAATTTTTAAGTGTGTAGGTTTCCTAACGATGTTTCCTTCACCGCTAAAATAAGTGATATTTTAATAAACACATAACTTCGAAAAGTCAGAAGTGTGTGCCTGGGGTTTGATCCTGCAACCGAGATTCTAGACTCCGCGCTTAAACCTCAATACCATCACTACTTATTTCACGTGGTTTAATATAAGTTTTCGGACACGGCCTCAATATAGTACAATATAAAAATATGATGATGATTTATTTTTTCTCTTTATTTATTTTGGGACTGATGATGATGTATAGATGTTGATGAAGCAAAATAGGTGGATCGAAGCTCGTGGTACTCAATGATCTTTTCTTACTCCTATAGGTCACTGGCGTGAGTTTGTCCGTTCTCAAAGTACCGGTTCACAGCCTATGCTGGTCGACACAAAAAACAAAATTACTGTTTATTATAAGCATTTGTTTGCCGTTGGAGCAGACAAGTGTTGGAGTGGAGACCGCGCTTAGGTAGACGCAGTGTAGGACGTCCTGCAGCACGATGGTCCGACGACTAGAGAAAGGTGGCGGGTAGCGGATGGATAAGGGCTGCTCAAGACCGGGATGGTTGGCGCCTACTTGGGGAGGCCTTCGTTCAGCAGTGGACGGCGATAGGCTGAGAATAATAAGCATTTGTGACTATTTTTTGCGCTAAACACTAGACGGTAAACAAAGTTAGTGTGCTGAGGCTGTTCGCAGGTAAAAAAAGGATAGTATTACAAATAGATTTTAACAAATAACCTGTCTCCTAGACTAGTTAAAACAGCCACCGTGCCAGAACGTGCGTTACCTTGTCTTATATTTGTGAGGAGCTCGATAGCGCGCTCCCTGAAATTAGGCGTTTTTCCTTTGTTAAATATCTCGTGAAGTGAAAAAACGACTGACAAAATGCGACCCACGCCTGCCTCATTATGTGACTCGTTGACACTTTTAAAGTAGATTTTCTTTTACTTTTAAAAATTTAATAAGCATTTTATGAATTAAAATAGGTTATATTTAGATCACAATTTATGTTCATCTAATTTATTTATTAGTGATTACATTGAAAGCGCAGCGTGGGACGTCCCCCGACAAGGTGGTCGGACGACCTAGTAAAGGTCGCGGGACGTCGCTGGATGTAGGCTGCTTCCAACAGGTCCCTTTGGAAGTCATTGGGAGAGGCTTATGTCCAGCAGTGGACCTCTTTCGGCTGATGGATTGATTTTCATAGAATCAGTTGATGAAAGAAACACAAAAAGATCAGCAATTGCGGTGATGGACTTCTTCTTGTAAACGTCAAATAGGTCGCTGCAAAGTTTCGTCTTTCTACAGTAAAAAGAACAGAAACAGAAAGAACAGAAAAAGACGAGAAAAGACGAGTGGAATAAAATTGATAAAACAGCACTACGCCCATGCGAAGCTGGTATGGGCCACTAGTTCACCTTTATTTTTCCAGTTTTAACACAAAAATAGGTATTTTAAGAGCAGTAGGTACACCAACCTACAAAACCCTTAACACGGAACTGGCGAAGTCCACCTCAGCCTAGCCCTGCAGGGATATTGTTGTAATAGCTAGTTCGTATGTACGTAAGCATTGGGCAGCTATAAACCTACATTAGTTGAATCTAGTACGTTAAATAATATATTCTCAAAACTCCGAACAAAGCCGCGTAGGCCCGACAAAACCTTCATAAATAAACCAAGCGTTAACTTAGTCCACTAAGAGGGGACATAACTAAACTGAGTTAACTTAACGTTACAGTGATCTCGGGACTGGAGTTAGACAATCTAACTTACACTACAAGTTGCAGTTAAGTTGCCGCAGATCTGCTTTAACTTACTTCATCTGAATATTGGACCTTATTTCTTGGATTTTAATGATGCCCCTTGAGTTACGAAGGCGGAGTTTGTGCCCCGTTTCAGTTAGTTTGGAATGTTCAATGTGCCAGCCATCACGATTTTGGTAATAGCATTAAATGATTCTATTACAGATTTGCAAAGTAAGCATGAAGTGTTGCCAATCTATTAATATGTAAGTACATATTCATCATCATCATCAGCCCAAATATGTCCCACGGACTCCTCTACAACTGAGAGGGTTTAGGCCTTGGTCCACCACGCTGGCCTAGTGCGGGTTGGCTGAATACACACCTAAGAAATTCCCAAGAACTTTTAAGTGTGCAGGTTTTATCACGATGTTTTCCTTCACCGTTAAAGCAAGTGATAATAATTAATTGTGAATACACACATAACTTCGAAAAGTCAGAGGTCACCTGGGGTTTGAACCTGCGACCGGCGAAATTAAAAGTACATAGGTATAACTTTATTATATTTTCTCCTTTTATTGCCCGTCACAAAATATAATGTATTTAACCGATGCCTATAATTTAAGTGATTACATTGTATTCCATTTTTAAGAATACCATTTAACTAGCTTTGTTGTATGTCATTACTTTGTTGATGTGCTAAATAAAAATAAATAAATACACCCAACAGTCACATACATAGTTCTGACCCCACATTAAGATACGAGTCTTGTGTCGTGGGTATCAGAAACTACGAGAGACTTTTCGGTCTCACAAACATCCAGACCCGAAATAAATATTTGTCGATCACACAAACATTTGTCTCGGTGCGGGGATCGAACCCGCGGCCTCTCGTTTCGCAAGCTGGTATCTAGCCAACTGCGCCACGGGGCTGTCTGTATAAATATATAAAATATATGCAGGTCAGAGACAAGCATGAGCCTCCTGTGCGGTTAACAGGGTTTGGGACTTAGTTTGCTCCCAAAGGTTAGTGTGAGTTAGTCTTATGACCCTAAAACAAACCTTATGTAATACTCTCAAGCATCCGTGTGTCTTGATGATGTTTTCCTTCATCATTTAGAGACGTTACGGCTAATTAAACCAATTTTAAAAGATTGTGTGTGGTTTTGTGTGTTTCTTACTATTCGACTTCGTTCGAATCAATATTAAATTAAACATCAAAATATATCATCACATGTATAATTTGAAAGTAAGATGGCCATGGAAAGGTGTCTCTGTGCCAGTCAACATGTGTGCAACTGAAATTGAGTAGGCTGGTAAGCAATAACCCAGTGGCGATACTTCCATACAAGCCCAAAAGCGCTACATGTTAATTGTGTAATGTCTAGTTTATACTTCTTAATTGTGGTGTTAGGATATTTTAATTTAATATGTCGAATTGTTTTTGTTAAATAAAGTTTTAAACCTAAAATATTATTATTCGGAATTATGAAAGGCAAACTGGGCTTTTGGGCTTCTATGGAAGTACCGCCGCTGCTTATTGAATAACCGTGATGTTCTCATGAGTCAGTAATTTTATTGAACATACCGTCAGTAACCGATGCAGATCGCTTAACCCTCCCGAGAAATAAATATGATCTCCCAATATTTCCATGTGCAAATCCAACATGACTTCCTAGATCCCATATGCTTTCATATCGAGAGCAATATCAATAACATGGAACAGCATCCCTTCTCAATCTAAATTTTGGGTCCGTCTGTGATATGTCCACAATGCTGAGGCTGGGCATTCGGTAGAGCGATAAGCGGGAGACTGAATGTGAGGTCATCGCCCATTGGTCGGTATAAAATGTCATATATGTACATATATTGAAGCTTGTGCTCCAAATGTTACGTTATAATATATCGAGATTTCTTTTGTTAATTGCTATTTCTTCTCTCATCATCATCATCAGCCCAAATACGTCCCACTGATGGGCACGGGCCTCCTCTACAACTGAGAGGGTTTTAGGCCTTAGTCCACCACGCTGGCCTAGTGCGGGTTGGCGGACTACACACCTAAGAAATTCCTAAGAACTTTTAGGTGTGCAGGTTTTATCATGATGTTTTACTTCACCGTTAAAGCAAGTGATAATTCATTGTGAATACACACATAACTTCGAAAAGTCAGAGGTGTGTGCCTGAGGTTTGAACCTGCGACCGCCGAAATTCTCGACCGCGCGCCTAAACCTCGAGGCCATCACTGCTATTTCTTCTCTACCACCGTTCTTTATTTATTAATTTCTATACTAAAAACCAGTATTGGTTTGCGTGGACATTTACTGCTTTTTATTTTATTTTAATATTTAACACCAGCCTCAATAAACACAAGAAGATTAACAACTGCCTTGGGACAGCTGGATCAAGGCCAGACTTTGAAAAGTGATGCTGCTCATTCATGTTGCCGATATTATATTTGTCTTGGGACCAGTTTTTGTAAGATAACTTATTTTTTAAGATCTGACGTATATGTGTCACTTTTAAGTGTTTTATTCAGCAGAGTAGTTTGATAAATTTAAAAGATCTCTTTTCACTATTTCGCTTTCCGCTTTATCTATCACAAAGAGCTGCCTTTCGAGGGTCCACATAAAATTCGCAACTTACGGCCTGGGTAGGGTCTTGGCCCTTAGGGACCTGAATATGATGTCATAGTGAGGAACTCATTAGGACCTCTGAAATATATGTAGGCGTGTACTAACTTAAGTAATTTGAGGGTCTAAAATGTTTGCGTTACTTTATGTTTGTTAAATTCAACTTTAAAACAGAAATACATGATAATGGAGTTTTTTGCGAGTAAGTGATATAATGCACTGCCTCGTGGTCTCGCGGCATAAGTATGTGCCGTGCGATCTAGAGGTCCCGGGTTCGATTCCCGGGTCGGGCAAAGTGGTATTGGGTTTTTCCATTAGGAAATTCTCAGTAGCAGCACGGAGTCTGCAATTGTGCCCAAAAAACGGCAATAGGCTCTATTACGTGGGACTGATTCATACTCGGCATAATGGGAATACGGTCGTTAGGTTATGTACGTATGTATGTAGTAATATAAATGTTTTTCAATGTTGACTGTGTACACGGTATGAATTATAATAATTGTATGGTCGTAACATACACAAGTCGTGATGGCCTCAACGTTTGGCCACGCGGTCGAGAATCTCGACGGTTGCGGGTTCAAACCCCAGGCACACACCTCTGACTTTTCGAAGTTATGTGTGTATTCACAATGAATTATCACGTACTTTAACGGTGAAGGAAAACATCGTGATAAAACCTGCACACCTAAAAAAAGTTCTTAGGATTTTCTTAGGTGTGTAGTCCGCCAACCCGCACTAGGCCAGCGTGGTGGACTAAGGCCTAAACCCTCTCAATGGTAGAGGAGGCCCAGGCCCAGCAGTGGGACGTGTATGGGCTGATGATGATGATGAACATACACATGCATACTCGTAACCCCATACTATGATACTAGTAATGTGTCTTAGGAGCTAGGAGTCAGACAACATTTAATATTCAAAAACATTTAAATCCTAAACAAATATTTGTAGATCGCGAAATTAGCCTTCTGTTTCGCAGACTGGTCTTCAAGAATACATAAGCAACAAGGAGTCTGTGGAATATGTAAGGCTGGAGCATTCTAGGGTCAGCCCGCGTCTGTTACAAATAAAATTAATCTGCATACTTCATCATCATCATCATCATCATCAGCCCATATACGTCCCACTGCTGAGCACGGGCCTCCTCTAATTTTGAGAGGGTTATGGCCTTAGTCCACCACGCTGGCCAAGTGCGGGTTGGCGGACTACACACCTAAGAAACTCCTAAGAACTTTTTAGGTGTGCAGGTTTTATCACGATGTTTTCCTTCACCGTTAAAGGTAGTGATAATTCATTGTGAATACACACATAACTTCGAAAAGTCAGAGGTGTGTGCCTGGGGTTTGAACCTGCGAACGTCGAGATTCTCGACCGCGCGCCTAAACCTCGAGGCCATCACTGCATACTTACGGTGTTGCAATTAGTAAGGTGACTGACAGTATAACAAATATAACTTAGCAAATATACGTCTTTTAGTTTACGTCGTCGTCGTCGTCATCAGCCCGTTTACGTCTCACTGCTAGGCACGGGCCTCCTTTACAATTGAGAGGGTTTAGGCCTTAGTCCACCACGCTGGCCTAATGCGGGTTTAGCCTTTTAGTTTTTGATGATAGATGATTTCTCCAGTATCGTTGCTTCACATGCCCAGACCCAGGTAAATGTATGTCGTCCTACAATCCTTCATTGATCCTAGGAAATATCGATCCCCCAATTTTTCTGGAATTTAAAGCTAACTTTTCGACACTAATTAATATATTGAATTTGTTCATGTACACGGTCTACCAGTAATGACTAGAGTGTTAATTATAGTGTTAAAATATTTTTTCTAACTTATTTAAACTGTACCTATTCTTCGAAACTGTTGAATGCGCACTAAATAGCAAAATGGAGTCCATATCGTCCAGTAACGCTAATACACTTTTACTACTATTGAACTATCGGATCCTGAGATTGACTTAGCTTGGTAAGCGTGTAAATGCGACCTAAGTCATAGGCGAGTAGAATTTGTTAACACAATTACATATGAAAAGACATAAACATAAACTCACGCCTGCATTCCCCGAAGGGGTAGGCAGAGGTGCATTTCTGCACCCACATTTCACCAAGTATATATCAGTCCCAGGTAACAGGGGGCGAGCCCATTGGCGCTTTTCGGGCACATTTCCAGACTCCGTGCTGTTACCGAGAATTTCCTAATGGAAAAACAAAATAACACCTTGCCCGACCCGGGAATCGAACCCAGGACCTGTAGATCGCACGGCACATACTTGTACCGCGAGACCACGAGGCAGTCATATGAAAATAATTTATTTGATAATGGTGGAGTGACCCTGTGATACCTGATGTTATGTGTAAGAATTTCCTTATTAAAAACCTGATATACTTAAACCGACCCGGCTATCAAACCTTCCAGACCTCACGACACACTCGTATTTTTTTTAGCTCATTTGGTTGTGTCGATAAATTACGACTTCAAAAACATCCAAATACTATTAATGATGTATTTTAGGTTCAAAGGTCATTTTGAAAAAAAACACTTAGTTCAGCGAAAATCAATCTAGAATCATCGATATAAATGACCTTATTATAATTATTGCTTTACATATTTATTCACGACTCTAGTAGATTCGCCCATGACTTTTACTACGTACAAAGCGGCTGATATTCACTGTTAGATGCAAGCTTGGCACCGTCGTCATGTGAACACAACGCCGATAGTACAAACTATAATGTGACATTGGATATGGCAATTTTATTGCCCTATTTACCTGTGTAAGTAGGAATGGCTTCGAGGTATAGGCGCGCGGTCGCATCTTGACGGTCGCGGGGTCAAACCCCAGGCACACATCTCTGGCGTTTAGAAGTTATGTGTGTATTCATAATGAATTATCACGCTCTTTAACGGTGAAGGAAAACATCGTGAGGAAACCTGCGCACCTAAATTCTTAAGAATTTCTTGGGTGTGTACGCCAACCGGCACTAGGCCAGTGTGGTGGACTAAGACCTAAACCCTCTAAACTGTAGAGAGGCCCGTGCTCAGTATCGGGACGTATATGGGTTGATGATGATGATGATTTACTTGTAAACAATATTATTTTTGTGTTGTCAGCTCGTACAGTTAAACTATTGGTCCCACGTTAGAACTTAAAATGAGCGATCAAGAAGTCTCGTGTTCAATTCGCGGATATTGACAATTTAAGTTCGTTTATTTATTTGTATTTTATTTTCTCACTCTGAAAGAAATACCTAATAGCATCCTCTCTTTTCGTAAGTTAGTAACAATTTACAAGGAAATAAGTTTGTTGGCGTGTGATAATATTTTTATGACGGCAACTGCTCGATCGTCTACTTACCTTTTATAATTAAACATAAGAAATCTAGTAGCCTCACAATATAAGCGTTTTCAAATCCATTCACTCTTAAACACGAGAATTTCAAACGACGTAGTAGTTTATTACTCCTGAATGTACTTCTGTATAATCATTTACACGTGTTTCGTATTAACATACAAGATAAGTAGGATTAACGCGGATTATCCTTAGATCTCACTTCAGCAAAGTTTGTCAACATTTCCTTTGAAATTATAACACGTTTAATTTTCTACTAAACTCTATGGATTGATATGTCTGGTACAAGGCATCTCATTAATTTTAAGATCCTATATTTAACACGTTCATCGCCATCAAAAATTTTATAAAATTAGCAAAAAATTATATTGGTTTATATGACTGTATTTACTGCCATTTGATTACAAATACAAGTTTTGTAGCGATATTTTATTATTTTACCTCTATTTTAAAAATAAAAAACCAAGTGGTTACAGATTTTCATCGGGGCCGCGCCGGTCATATTATATGCTTTAATACGCAGCGTTTGCAATCTGCGGCTTTAACGAGCTGTCTGTGGCTGATCTGTCGCGCCGGCCATTTTAACCCCCCACGACTCCAATGGGTAGATGACGTGCCGGTCATTTTGACCCACCATGGCGATGAACGTGTTAAGCCAAACTTTAAACCATAAGATTAACTGTAGTTAATCGTTTTTTCTTTATAATTTCAATTAACCTCAATCTTACGTAATAAAGTTATTAGCAATGTCAATAAACTTCTAATTATTTGGTTTCTACGAATTTACTTGTCTGAACCAAAGACAACAGCAAAACCTGATTAGTTGGTATTGCATTTTAGGAATGGTGATAATATGCAGAAGTAGGTCCATTAACACTTTAGTTTAAGCTCATGAAATAATAATACTATAATACATAACCTCATGCCTGTATTCCCAGAGGGGGTAGGCAGAGGTGCATTTCTGCACCCAAATTTCGCCAGGTATGTATCAGTCCCACGTAATAGGGGGCGAGCTTATTGCCGTTTTTCGGGCACAATTCCGGACTCCGTGCTGCTACTGAGAAAGTCCTAATGGAAAAACCCAATAACACTTTGCCCGACCCGGGAATCGAACCCAGGACCTCTAGATCGCACGACACATACTTGTGCCGCGAGACCACGAGGCAGTCTATACTATAATATAATACTAAATCATCTGAGTTGGCAACAAAAAACGTATAAGTCTGTTATTATTATGCTGGTCACACGCTAAAATATAAATCGCATTAGTACTACGATATTTAATTGCAAAATTTTTCGTCGTCTAACTTTTCGTATTACAAGTAGAAAATAATTAAAGTTGTTAGCGCAGTGCCAAAGTTATCCCAAAGTTTATGATTAAAATGAAAAACACGATAATGTCATAGATTGAGTTTCAGCATCAAATATCTTCAGTTGGTAGCTAATGGTATTTATTTATGTTTTTCTTCGAATTTTTTGTCATTCGTTCCACGGACTTTTTAGTCAGTATTTCAAATTAGTATATTACTATAAATTCTTGCTCGTATTTATCGAAGTCTCTAAACATATTAAATTTAAGTGCAAGAACATAATATGGAGTAGGTATTAAATATGTCGCTGGATGCAAACTGCTTCCAACAGGTCCCTGTGGAAGTCATTGGGAGAGGCTTATGTCCAGCAGTGGACTTCCATTGGCTGATGGATGATGACGATGATTAAATATGTATAGTGCAAATATGCGTCACAAAATTTTATCTTAGAAAATCGGCTTCAAGGATTTATCTTGGTGCATATGGCCCCACCTTTTTTTTTTTTTTTTTTCCTACGGGGAAAATCCTATTTACGGACGGTGTGTCGGACTCACCGGCGCCTTCCGACCCAGCATGGATGTTACCGCCCGTTGTCGGGCGGCCGCTGGGCCGGGTCCCTACCAAATATCAATGCGCCGTAATACCGACTAAAAACCCCGCGACGGCCACCATCAGCGCATTCAACGAGACGGCCCCGGAATACCCTGAAGCCAGAGCTATGGATTGACCCGGGACCGCCTCTGCGCGGTGCCAAAAGGCACACCGAAGCAATTGTTACCCCTCGGGGGCCGCCAAGGTAGGGACGGCGGCCCCGCATGGCCTCTGGGCGCCGGGCTAGATGTTCGCCCGGCGCCTCCTACGTCGCCTGTTGCGACGAGCGGGATCGGTCTGCTCCCGATCCCGCTCCGCGCTCTCCTTCTGCGAAATGACACGTTCGCAGAAGGAGAGCATAGCTTTCCACGACCTCCGGCTGCCGACCATGGCGGCGACCACGGTCGGCAGCGAGAGGTCTCTCCCCACGACCGCTACGAGAGCGCTGCGCTCCTCGTCCCAAGCTGGGCACTCCTCAAGCGTGTGCTGGGCCGTGTCCTCACGGCAGTTGCCACAATGGTGGCACACGGCGGTCTCCTCCACTCCGACGATGCGACACAGGTACGCACCGAAGCTGCCGTGCCCGGTGAGCACCTGCGTCAGCCGGAAGGTCGGCGCACCGTGGCGCCTGTCCATCCACTGCTGGAGGACAGGACGCACTGCCGCGACGGTCGCCACGCCAGCACTTGGACTCTCCAGCCTGGAACGCCACTCCTCCACGGCGGCGCTGCGGAGGGAGGCCAGCATGGCCTCGACCTCTCTTGGGGCCGGTCTCTGTCCGGATCGCCGGTACGCCTCCTCCCGCCAGAAGAACACTGACGAGAGGGACTTGGCGTCCAGCTCCCAGGGCAGAGTACCCGCCAAAACGCAGGCCGCCTCGTGCGAAATCGTGCGGTACCCTCTAACGATTCGCTGCGCCACCATACGTTGCGGACGATGCAACAAGCGGACACAGCGAGCGCCGAGGGAATTGGCCCACACGGGACACCCGTACAGGGCCATGGACCGCACGACTCCAGCATAAAGGCTTCGGCAAGGGAAGCCAGGACCATTAATGTTGGGCAGCAGGCGACCGAGAGCGCCCGCTGCCCGGACCAACTTCGGCGACAGCATCTCGAAGTGCGCACGGAATTTCCATCGACTGTCCAGAATCAGATATGGCCCCACCTAACACTTGTTAATGTGCTCATGGGAGAACTGTCAACGATGAAGACGAGGTCACATTCAATTCCCCCTCTCGCTTTCGGCAGAGGCGTATCCCCTTACTTCCCCTATAGCACGCAAAATCATCCCGACCAACACGCGCTCTAAGTCATCTTTCGCAAAGACCACGTATACCGTAGCAAAGTTATTACGCCTTCTGACAAACCATACGAAATAATCCCCTTAAATTAAAACACAAATGTTGAGTTTCGAATTTGTGGAATAATTACGAGTGTGAATGTACGAAAAAGGTCGTAAAGAACGTAATGTATTACAAATTATTATTCCTCTCACGCGCCTGCTTCATGATTTTCTCTGTCAACGTTAACGCCTAATATGTAAATATTAACATATATATTACATGGATATTACTCTGTTTTAACTCATGTTTACACTTGTACGAAATTATCTTGGATAAAACCGTGTATGAACTAACTGTTGCGCTCAGCGTCTCTCGCGTATTTTATTTTATTTAACATGAAAACACACTTATTAATCCTAAGGGGCTTGAATTTTCAACAATGATTTCCCATATCTTGTAAAGAAAATTCTCTATCTTTTTCGGTACAATATGTATCAGAGGCATACTGTATATATAAATATACATATATCTAGAAGCTAGAACATATTTCAATCTTAGAATACATAAATTACTAACAATAACCAAAGCAACTGTGTGTGAACAAGCATTTAACTTCCCGTGATAGTAACCTTTGTGCTGATATAATATTTTGTCAGCACTATTATGTTTTTCGTGACGACGTATGTAATTGTCTTGAACTTTGTCTTCTCGATTTGTCGAAACAAATCATTCCAACCCAACCCGCAATAAGCCAACGTAAACTAGAAACTAGAACGAGCTCGTTTCTAGCTTGCGAAACGAGAGGCCGCGTGCTCGATCCCAGCACCGAGACAAATGTTTGTGTGATTCACAAATATTTGTTTCTGATACCCACGACATAAGACTTATATCTTATTGTGGGGTGACACTATATACGAGACTGTTGAGTGTATTTATTTATTTACTATTTATAAGTAGGTACTTATCCTCTTAGTTGTAGAGGAGGAGGAGGCACGTGCTCAATGGTGGGTCTTATGGGGTGATATAAACATTTCAATGATCACAACTAACCACATCACTCCTTTCGTATTTCATGTAAGAATTTAGCTTAGAGGGCGTGCTCATCGGGCTGTATGGTTTAATATCCGTCCCTGACCGCCATGCTTCGACTCCTTACTTCACAAACAAGTAAAATATAAAACGAACAAAGACACGACATGTATCTGCATTGTGTAGACATATGTGGGAACGGCGAGGAGAATAGAGAAAATAACTACAGACTCAACTTTACACTTTGCATTTAAATGGGTGATTTTGCACGTGTTCACTTTTACATTAGTTGCTAAAGGATTTTAAAAGATTTTCTAGTATGGTAAATTAAGACGTTGAACCGAACACTTGAATCTCGTTAAATATTCTTGGGTGAAGAGCTTCGGTGAAATTGAAAAATATTTTTATTATCATCCATAAAGGTAAGTTTTCTAATGGAACAGCATACAGAGACAATTTAATACCAATTCTAAAACTAACTATATCTTGTAACTAAGTATACAAAAAGTTCTATCACTTGTTTATGTCCATCTTATGGTTGTCTCTAAAAGATCGCCTTGAGCGATAAGACCGCCAATTGTACTTCATTCTTTTTGAATTTTGTTTTGTTCATTATTTCTTAGTGTACAATAAAGAGTTTATAAATAAATAAATAAGTAACATTAAATAACAACATCGTGGTCTCGCGGTACAAGTATGTGCCATGCGATCTAGAGGTCCTGGGTTCGATTCCCGGGTCGGGCAAAGTGTTATTGGGTTTTTCCATCAGGAAATTCTTAGTAACAGCACGGAGTCTGGAAGTGTGCCCGAAAAGCGGCAATAGGCTCGCCCCCTATTACGTGGGACTGATACATACTTGGCTAAATGTGGGTGCAGAAATGCACCTCTGCCTACCCCTTCGGGGAATACAGGCGTGAGATTATGTATGTATGTAAATAACAACCCAAAAATCTTTGGATTTTATAAACAGTAGCCCCTAAATACCCAGAAACACCAACCCAATTCACAACAATACCGTTTCCATTAAGTTAAATCAAGAACATTTGCCAGCTGAAATAATAAAGATTAGATCGAATAATCCCCGAAAACGTTGACGAAACAAAATTCGCGCTATCTTCGTCCCTTTGGTCGAATGTTGTCTATTTATAGATGCTTGAAGGCCTGATCCCCAGCAAGGTTCGGATTGAAAGCGGCTCTGTTCAGCTCAACTATTTTCTTTCATTGTTATTTGGAGACATTTTTAAAAACTATCTAGTTGGACTTTGTTATCTCGCTGCCTCCGCTCCTTTATAGAAAGAGGTAAAGGATTTCGATTCTCCGCGGAATTGGAGATTTCTATAAAGCCCGCTTTACTCTTCTTTTAGTCCCGTGATGTTGGCTATATTTATATGACATTATTTTATGTTGAAAAAAATTGATGAGAATTGAAAGACATATTATATATTTTACTAGACGAGTCGTAAAAAAACAAAAAGTATTAACGGAAAACAGAAACATATACATAACCTCACGCCTGTATTCTTCGAAGGGGTAGGCAGAGGTGCATTTCTTGCATCTTGCCGTTTCGGGCACAATTCCAAACTCCGTGCTGCTACTGAAAATTTCCTAATGGAAACCCTAATAACACTTTGGCCGACCCGGGAATCGAACCCAGGACATCTAGTAGATAGGTATAATTGTGCCACGAGACCACGAGGCAGTCAGGAAAACAGAAAGTATGTGACAATAAAACTTTGATACGGAATATAAAACGTATTTTTTCTATTTCAACAACTCAGTACCTACCGCAAAAAACTAACATACTTGAAATTTAATAATAGAAAACAGAGGACTGTAACAAAGATATATATGGAGCCTCCGGCAATCTTATTTAACACACAAAACGACAGCAACAAGACTAATTTTTTATACAATTCCTTTACTAAACACGCTATTTTTTGGCATATTCCAACAAACAATAGCATTAAGTTGAAGCTGTTCTGTGTTAACGTCTTGGTGAGATTTTTAAATGAATACAAATAAGTATTTAAAAATTCGTGATGGCCTCGAGGTTTAGGCGTGCGGTCGAGAATTTCAGCGGTCGCAGGTTCAAACCCCAGGCACACACCTCTGACTTTTCGAAGTTATGTGTGTATTCACAATGAATAATCACGTACTTTAACGGTGAAGGAAAACATCGTGATGAAACCTGCACACCTAAAAGTTCTTAGGAATTTCTTAGGTGTGTAGTCCGCCAACCCGCACAAGGCCAGCGTGGTGGACTAAGGCCTAAACCCTCTCAATGGTAGAGGAGGCCCGTGCCCAGCAGTGGGTCGTATATGGGCTGATTATGATGAAGTATTTAAGAAAACCTCGTATTTTACGCTCGTTGTAGCAAAGATTTCACTCATTGTCGTAGAAAAAAAAAGTATTCCAACCAGACGATTCAGGACTATATAGGCCGGCGGCCGTCGGCGGCGACCGGAAATGGATTCCGTCGAAACCTCCTCCGTAGAATACTGAATACCCTATACATGTCATAGTTAAACCAGCAGGACACCAAAACCATAAAATTGAACCTTAACTTCAAGGAATAAAGTCCTAATTCTTTTCAATTTTTATTAACATTTTGATCAAAAAATTACTTAAGAAAAATATGTTCAAAGACTATGGAGATAGAGTTGATTTTTGAAAAAAACGTTTGAAACAGATGGAAGTTGTCAATTCTCCAAGGATGGACCGAGAAATGGAAGACACTTGTCCCAAATAGAATCTGTATAACTAAAGGAATAATAATATTGTCACTGATTTATTTAAAAAAAATAAAAACATTCTTTCAGACATAAACAACTGTTATATCTGGGGAAAAATTATGTGTCACCAGTCAACTTTAGCATTATAATTGTCTATTAAAATTCATTTATTTTATTTAACATAGTTTATAAATCTGATTGTTTACCAACTTCATTACGATAAATTTACACAATTGCTCTCAAAGGGAGACTTTTGCTTATTTAAAGATCTTTGGCTTAAGAGGAAAAAAAATTGTTTAAATTTGTAGACGTAAACGCTTATATAGGTAGGGCTTTTTAACTTTTTAATCGAAATTCGGTAAAAATCCATTAGCGAAGACAATGAGCGATTAAAACCGAAGTGAGCGCTATAACGCGCAAGAGTCACGATTCCAGCTTCCTCTGGCACCTGCACACTGGAAAATATTTATCCTGAACAGGCCTGAATACCAATTTGATTAATTCCATTAAATCAACGGCATTCATTACGTTTCATAAGAATGAAATTCGTAGATAACGTAATGTAATTATGGTACAGTACAACAACATAACATTTTGTAGTTATCATGTGGGCTCGGCGTCGTTTCGACATAATTCACAGTAATCATGCAATATTATAAACTCCGCACGCTGCGTAACGTGTGAAAATAAATTGCGTATGATATATTAAAGTTATCTGACTGTCTCGTGTTCTCGCGGTACAAGTATGCGCCGTGCGATCCAGAGGTCCTGGGTTCGATTCCCGGGTCGGGCAAAGTGTTATTGGGTTTTTCCATTAGGAAATTCTTAGTAACAGCACGGAGTCTGGAAATGTGCCCGAAAAACGGCAATAGGCTCGTCCCCTATTACGTGGAACTGATACTGACGAAATGTGGGTGCAGAAATGCACCTGTGCCTACCCCTTCAGGGAATACAGGCGTGAGTTTTTGTATGTATGTGTATTAAAGTTATGTACTCTTACTTTAAATGAGGAAAATCACCGTGTTCTGGTAGCCTGTGTTTCCTAAATTGAAAGAATTCCAAGGACATGTGTGCAATACCAAACCTTATTGGGTAGCGTAGTGACTAAGGCTTAACCCTCTTCAATTGTTTAAAAGCCTTACCTAGTAATTTCAGGGGGCAGGGTAAGGATTACGCAAATTTCCAGTCCATGAATATTTTATTTGCACGATATTCAAATAAAAACTGTAATCCTTCACATGGGCTCCAATGGAAATCATGGTTATTATGCTTCCCTATTCCACACCTCATCTGCCTGTTGTGTATAGAAGTCTTCAGACCGCTTCTCTTCCCTCCTCTTGCTAAAAACTATAGAATTAATCATCATTATCATCAGCCCATATACGTCCCAAACGTAGATATTTTATTCATAATATAAATTCTCTAGACACTTTTTCCCCAATCTAATAAGACCTACATTCATCATCAGTTCATAAACGTCCCACTGCTGGGCACGGGCTTCGTCTGCAACTGAGAGTGTTAGGCCATAGTCCACCACGCTGGCCCAGTGCGGGTTGGCGGACCTAAGAAATTCCTAAGAACTTTTAGGCGTGCAGAATTCCTCATGATGTTTTCCTTCGCCGTTAAATTACGTGATAATTCATTATATACGAGTATATACAAATAACTTCAAAAAGTCAGAGATGTGTGCCTGGGACTTAAAGCTGCGACTGTCGAGTTTCTCGAAAGCGCGCCTAATCATCGAGGCCATCACTACTTATAGAATAAACTAAAGAATAATTTGGGATGAATATTGTTATCATAATTCAGTCATATATTATTTAATAAAAAAAAAAACAATGTAATTATAATTATAATAAATTATATGAAATGTCACTTTGACGTATCACTTATCGAATTAACAGTGTAGTTATATTATTTTATATGTAAAGAACGTTGCGTTACTGTTACTTCACTGTATTACATGAAAATAATAACTTTTTATAAGGCCATTTGTACATTCAATTTCCAATGATTACTTTTCCATCAGACTTTTGTTTAAATCAATTAAAATCAGTGGGTCAATTGCAAGGGCTGATAATATTTTTTCTTCAGTATAAGTGACACTGTGTTTGAAACAAATAATATTATTATACATATTGTCAGTAGGTATAAATACAAATTAGTCACATGAAGTCTCGGTGCCAAGCATATGGTCAAAGGTGTAGCAATTGCAACAGGTTGAATCATTACGCCCGAATGTGTCGCATACACGAAGTTCAAGGGAGTCCCAGCGATCAGTAGGCCTACCATGACCTTTTAACAAACGATTCAATTGCAGAGCAGTTCAGTTTAGGTTCTTAAACTGAATCGTTTATTTTGGTACCATGACGTTCTTGAAACAAAGTCGCATTTGAATGAATTGTTTCGCAGCTAGTGAATGAACGAAACTTAAAACTGGATCGCTTTGATGGAAAGAGACAACGCTATACATTTATCGTTTCTCTCATCCACCATAGTAGAGTGCGTTCTGAAACTCAACATTTTAAATTGTCCGTACTTATCATTACTATTTTAATCCTATTTTTATGTTTATTTTTTTATTTTTATATACTTAATTTGTAAAAAAAATAATTTAGTGACGTATAAAGGCCTTTATAATTATTTTGATTGTAGTGAAATAAATAATATCGGTACATAACTCTATAAATAATTTGACATTAAAAATTGGCTCAAGTTTCGAACATGTGTTATTCAACATTCGCATCATCAAGGCGAGGCTGATGTGGCGGTGGATTTGATTTGTTAATTCTACGTTTTTAATAAATTTGAATTAAAATTGTATTAAACAATGGGGTAATTTATATTTTGAACATTCATTTTTAGAATTATCAAATTATATATTGAGTTCTTGTAATTTTTGCCCCGTTTCGCTTACAAAAACATTTGTAAGCACACCATTGGTATTTCAAGTTCTTTTTATTTTCAATATAGTAAAGCTATACGGTGTAGACTTACTTATGGCGAACTCGAACACTTATAAGCACAAGGATATAGCCGTGGGCTATAACAAAACATCACAACATCACATTTTTAAACTTTTGTTAAAATGTATAAGAGAAATTAAAGAAATTATGTGAGAAAGGTACTGAACATATTTTATTTACAACTATAAAATATGAAATACAAATAAAATACAAAAATACATTAAATTATAATATAGTAAATAAAATATCATTTATTATAGATGCTACCACTCTTGGTTTGTAGTACAACACTGTGTGCACCAAAAGGCAACAATAGCACACTTTGAGAAACCCAATTGTTCTTTTGATTATGTTCCTTGTCCGAACATGAAGAGCTGTATAGTGGCTGTCTGGTGTACCTGGGACTGCAAAAATAACTGGAGTCATCATATATTTGCGTAATGGATACCCAGAATCTCCTGCAACAAAACAAGTATTATTTTTAAAGCTTCATGGTAATTAACTTAATGCAATTAAAAAATAAACTTTTTTGGTTTACACCAATAGTGTATAAATACATTGCTTAATGTTCTAAGCAAATTATTTACACTTTATAATGTTTAAGGCAAGGGGCCTTGTCTATGTATAATAAGTTGCATGCATTTATTTTGTCTTTAATATGATATTAATATCATAACTGACCAAGTAACCAAGTAAATTTGTCAAGACTTTCCAAATAATGTTTTAAAGGGTACACATGCCATATAAATGAATCATGTGTAGCGCCTACATAGCTAGCATCTACACTGGTGATTTGCATGTCTGCATCACATAAAAACATGACACACTCATATGGATAGACAATTTTCTATTTATTACAATGATTGTTTAGTTATAGATAATCAATCTCACCAATTAGACATTTAATAAGTGATAATGTTTCCTACAATAGAAATGTTCTTCATGTTCAGTAGGCTTTATTATAGCTATTGGTGTACAGTCTATACACCCCAAAACACCTGGAAAGTTGAAATTCTCATAAAACCTGCAACAAATTATTGTTTTTGTAATAGATTGTAATAAAAATTCACCAAATTATAATTATTGTTTATATCAATAAAGTAAAAAAATTAAAGAAACTTGTACATTTAAAATTTTTGAATAAAAGGTATAGGTTTAGGTATTACAACACCAACCTGCAATAAGGCAGTGTGGTGGACAAGTCCTTACAACCCTCAATTTTAAGGTGTCTGATCAGCAGTGTAATGCACATGAAAAGGTATTAATGTATTAATAAAAAAATTACCTAGCCCATATATTATTTCTTTCAGCCAGGGTTTGAGGATAGCATGTACATATTTTCTTGTCATCTGTGGAGAAACAATGCAGGCAGTCACTTCTGCTATTATGGATGATACTGTCTGCTGTACCATTAAGTGTCCTTTGATGTCCCCAATGGGTCTTTAATAGGACCCAGTTGCATAAAATTACAATGCAGTCAATGTCTTTAACAAGAAAACACACATATTAATCTATTTTGTACATACATAAACACTTATGAGTTGTTGGAATTACATGTATGAAATAAAATCCAGCATGTAATGAAATGTCTTTCTTTTATTTAATTCTAAAATGTTTCTTACCTTTTTATCCACAGAAAGATCAGTAGATTTTACCCGACACCTTGAACAAGGGTCTTAACTCCTCACACAAACTTAAAACCAAATGTTTAGAAAGCCGATATTGGTAAATTAAGTATCACCGATGACCGAAGTAAACTAATGGATCCGTCAGTCGAATTCCAACTGTTCCCTAACTTTGCACCTTTCTTTACGGCTTGACGTGCTGGCTTCATTGTCACATTCCATAAATTCGAAAAGAATCAAATATTCAGTCATATAATAAAAATTTAGGAACGTCTTTTACAGCAGCTTCAGACACCTTTGTTATTATTAATGTATAAATGTATATTGTAACAATATGATCACAGAATCACAATTTTACAACAACAATTTAATTCAATTGATCACTTATTACCATAACAAGTTTAAAAATTCCTATAAGATACAGAAACTATTAAATTCTGTTGTAAAAATAGTAACTTAAAATGGATCGCTAATTGTATTACTTTTTGACAGTTAAACGATTCAGTTTAGGTCGTTTCAGAGGGTCATGGTACGAAAATGAACGAACAATAATACTTGACGAACCAAATTTCATTCAATTCTTAAACTGAATTGTTACAAAGCAGTTGAGCCTATAGGTACCTGAACCGCTTTATAGATGTCATGGTACGAAATAACGATTCAGTTCAGTTAGGTCGTAAAATGAATTATGAATCGCAATAAGAGTTGATGGTAGCCCTACAGGTAGTCAACACTGTTAATAACAATTTATCTAGTAATAACGAGTGGTCTGTTGCATTGTTAATTAATAAAGTATACATTCATTTTAAGTTGGATACTGGAGCCGATGTCAATATATTACCAAAATATTATTTAAATAGGCTGAAATTATTGGAACAAGATTTAGTTAAAACAACAATGAGGTTACAGGGTTATTCTGGCAGTAACATAGACGTAGTAGGCAAATGTTTTTTTTTGAAAATAACATATAAAAATAATATCCACATCTTACAATTTGTAGTTGTATATACACGGTCGGTGGCAATTATAGGCAGAAGTTCTTGTGAGGAGTTAAAATTAATAAAAAGAGTAATGATGGTACAAGAAATAAGTAAAGACAATTCTTGCATTTTGAATGATTTTCCCGACTTATTTGTGAACTTGTGTAACAACCAATATTCATATGACGATATAAACGTAGGAGAGGGTAGGACATACTCAAATAATATTTTTTCTATCCCCACAAAATCATATTGTGGCTCCAGTATTCCCCAAACAAGTGAAGTATGCAATGAAACTAATTATTACCAAACTCGTTCTGGCAGGATAGTGAGACCACCTGATCGCTGGGGATACCCAACAGTTGGCTCTAAGACCTCAAGGTAACAGGTTCAAAGCAAATCAGCAATCTTCATTAGGTATAATTTTATCCTGTATTAATATCATAATTATTATTTAGTCAATTAATAAATAATTAAATAAATTATAATGAATTTGCAACATTTTAATATTTAATGATCAATCAATATTTATTGGATATTGGATGTAATAATTTTTTTTTAGTTTTAATAATTTTATTTATAATAATGCAAATAATTATGTATAGTGAAGAATAATAAATTGAAATCAATTGTAAATAATAATAATTATGAATTTGTGGTCAATGATTTATTGCTTATGTACATTTTACTGTAGATCTGTAGTGTTAAATAATAACAATTATTATAATTTTTTGTTTTGCAAGCATCTACGTCATAAAAATATTAATGTAATATAGAATAGGTGCAAAATATGTTATTGGAAATGTTTAAAATGATAGTTAATTGTCATGCATGTATTGTGTATTATGTTATGAGATTTCATGCGAAGTGAATTTGTTATTATTATTGATTAAGTGCAAGTAAATATACATAAATATATTAAGTAATTATATTTGTAATTAAGTAATTGTTAAAAAGCTAGCTAGTCATATTTGTTAATTTTATATTTATATATTTTTTTTGTGAATATAAATTAAATATAAATTAGAATATGGGTACATAGAAAAGTATATAATAATATAAAACTCGCTTGTTTGATTGACGCGCTTCTGTCACACCTTAACACATATATTATATATATAATAATATTATATAAAATTACTGCTTTTCTATAACATAAAGTTATTTTTATATTCTTTGCTAGACATGCTGTCTAATAAACATTCTGTCATGTAAACCCCCCATCCAAGCCAAAAAGACCAATGTTTAAGAACTAAATTATGAACTTCACTTACAAAAACATTGCCTGTACCTATATTCTAGGCAATTATAAAGATAAAAGGCGAAATCTTTTTGCGTGCTGTGACACTTTCTCAAGAGCCTACCCAGGGGTAAAACGTCTGCATTATGTTCTAGTAAATTAAAAATAAATTGCTTCTTTATTGAATTTGTCTGGCTGAGTTCTCAGTGATATTAAATTAATTACTCGCGATGTGACAACTTTTTAACCAAATTATGTTTGAAAAAAACAAAATTGTATTTTTGTAGGACTACTTATGTCAAAGTTTTTTTTTCTGTAAACATCAGCGTTGTAAAACAGCAATGAGTGAAGATATGTACATCTCAGTAGGCAGGCATAGAGTTAATTCATACTCTATGCTACAAGCATAGATCATTTAAATAGCTTAAAATGATAATCTCGACGGTTGATAAGTCGTCACTTGACGACGGCATAATCATCATCATCAGCCCAAATACGTCCCACTGCCGGGCACGGGCCTCCTCTACAACTGAGAGGGTTGAGGCCTTAGTCCACCACGCTGGCCTAGTGCGGATTGGCGGACTACACACCTAAGAAATTCCCAAGAACTTTTAGGTGTGCAGGTTTTATCACGATGTTTTCCTTCACCGTTAAAGCATGTGATAATTCATTGTGAATACGCACATAACTTCGAAAAGTCAGAGGTGTGTGCCTGGGGTTTGAACCTGTGACCTGCAACGACGGCATAATATATAAGTTATATTTGAGTTGAGTTAGTTTAATTTTTTAGTAAACGTATCAAGCGATTTTCTATTATATATTTGTATATATCTCCTACAAACCCTTGCAATGAGTTTTGATACGGTATTTTTCATAATTTACTATGTATCTAATAAAAACTTTATAAATATAGTAAAACTGACTGCCTCGTGGTCTCGCGGCACAAGTATGTGCCGTGCGATCTAGAGGTCCTGGGTTCGATTCCCGGGTCGGACAAAGTGCTGGGTTGTTTTCCATTAGGAAATTCTCAGTAGCAGCACGGAGTCTGGAATTGTGCTCGAAAAATGGCATTGCCATTTTGGCATTCAATAGGCTCGCCCCCTATTACGTGGGACTGATATATACCTGGCGAAATGTGGGTGCAGAAATGCACCTCTGCCTACCCCTTCGGGGAATACAGGCGTGAGGTTATTGGCGTGAGGCGTGTGTATGTATATAGTAAAACCTAATTGGTAAATAACTTGAGGATCTGAAAAGAAATGAATTTAGAAGAGTCAAATGTAGAATTGCACCACCAAATTGCATCCTGACGTAGAAAATATTATTGTATTTTAATTGAAATTATGCCATTACATACCTCTAGCGCAAAAATCAGCGAGACGAAGTTACGATAAAAATATTCATTTTATTATAAACCCACTTGAAACATACAAAACCCTTAGGAGTGCTTCTTTATCATAACTTTCCAGTCACGTCCCCATCCAATGATGAAATGATAACATCTCGCCGCGGAATCCTTGGGACGTGAGACTAAAACGTTGACACAACACTGCAAATGCCACGTATTATAATAAAGGTTGAACTGAAGCATCGTGTACTAAGTCAGTAAGATTATAATGTAGATTTTCATGACAAATAAACGGGAAATAAGTGATAGGCCAATTAATGGTGATCTTATTTATTAATATTTTGATGTGTTTTTATATCATTATCATCAACATGTTTATCAAATCCATCAGCCAATGGAAGTCCACTGCTGGACATAGGCCTCTCCCAACGACACCCACAGGCCCCATCGGCCATCAGTTCTCCGCGCTATGTGCCCGGCCCATTGCCACTTCAATTTACTAATCCGGATCTCCTTATTTCTGATTCGATACGCTTCGGCAAGTTATACAAAAAACCGAGGAATTTGCTGGTGGTAGGATATTCGTATCCGCCCGGATGGCGACCACCGTACACAGGGCGTAAAACCCGCCATAGTGGCACATGCAAGTGTGCCGCGTTCCGGGATCAGCCAGTGTATATCCGGTTTTCGGGGGGGCTTCAATCATGGTGAAAGGATCGTACCGGCAATTTTTTTGGCCGGTTTGTCGCGGTCGGTCCTTTGATCGCCATGATTGATAGTCCCCCAAACTTCTTCACAATAAGGTGAAGAGGTATTCGGCCGGCATGATTGTGTCGACCAACGGGAGACCATCATCTCTCGCTGGTCGGCACTTTTTCTGGACTCCATTGCGCTTACCATCAGGTGCAATGGGGTCACTTTGCCGTGCCAGAATAAAAAAAAAATAAATAAAAAAAAAAAAAAAAAATATAACTTGCCGCTTTGTTTAGCGTTTGTGGGCTATGAGAAAGCCTTTGATTCGATTGAGACCTGGGCTGTGCTAGAGTCTCTTCAGCGGTACCACATCGACTATCGATACATCGAGGTGTTGAAATGCATATATAGCAACGCCACCATGTCTGTCCAACATTTTTAATCAAAAGCTAATGATTACTGGACAAGGATCTGCCTGTACATTCATAAAATATTAATGATAATAATTTATGTAACATTCAACATCAAATATTTAAATTAATTTGTTTAATCAACCTTTACTAATAATTTTTATTTACACAATACACATATACACTTTAATTAGTCTATCTGTTATTACTATCTCATTAAAAAAATATTTATTGTGGCTAAAATATGTGAGGTGCTTTTATCTCTGCCTACTCTTTCGGGAAATAAAGGTGTGTATGTCAGTACCGACAAAAAGTTTGGAAGCACTTTTAATGCTCTCAATTACTTTAGAAATAAGTAATATAAGATATAGTATTATTTAATTAAGAATGATTAGGCACTTAAATAACAACAACAATATTAAACTATGAAACAAAACCATATTCTTATTATATACTACAATAATATTGTATTTTATTACAACATCGATAATATTTGTTATTATCAATTTGTTTTTACAAAAATTATAGGTGCTTCCAAACTTTTTGTCGGTAGTATATGTACAGTAGTATAAGTCACGATTTTGATGTGAGTATCAGAAACATTTTATACTGTATTAGTTTCATTACCGCCCAAGCCTGAAACTACTCATGGCTAATACAATAGTCATAAATTCATTTATTTAACCAAAATGATGGCAGATAACTCGAACATCACGTGCTCTTGTTTCTTCTTTTATTTCGTCTCAAAGAAAAAGAAAAAAGATTTAAAAAAACTATCGAAAGCTTTTATATTTCTCTCACAGATTTTTATTTTTCTCAATATACAATTCAAATTATCAAGGTCAAAGGACACTCCGCCGTGATGTTTAAGCAGGGAGCCTCATATAGCTAAAAGCACGGCTGCTTAAAAGCCTGTCTGTTACCATTAACCTTTCACTTGATGTGCACAACTTAGTTATTACTGGTGGCCGTAAGTTCGCTTCAAAAACTTCTATTTATTCCGTCTCTGTAGTAATAATGTGTCAAGTTTTACTTATCAAATATTATCAATAAAAGCGCGTTAAAAATGCTGGCGTCCTGGTTGAGTTAACTACTCATTTTTTCTAATCATTTTTGTCAAAACATTAATCATCACCATCAGCCCATATACCTCCCACTGCTGGGCACAGGCGTCCTCTACCATTTGGTTTAGGCCTTAGTCCACCAGGGTGGCCTAGTGCGGGTTGGCGGACTACACACCTACGAAATTCCTAAGAACATTTAGGTGTTCAGGTTTCATCACGATGTATTCCTTCACCGTTAAAGTTAGTGATAATTCATTGTGAATACACACATAACTTCGAAAAATCAGAGGTGTGTGCCTGGGGTTCGAACTCGTGACCGCCGAGATTTTCGACCGCGCGCCTAAACCTTTAGGCCATCACTACTTAAAACAACTTTACGTTACAATTCCAATCGTAACTGCAAAAGGTTTTTTTTTCTGTTTCACTAAGCCGGTATTAAAAAATATTTCTATACGTCACCTTTCGGGTCACAATGCAATACAAAACATAGCAAAACATCAATCATTCAAACTTATTAAACGTTTATGAACAAGTTTATACTCTTCACTCGCCAAGTAACTAAACAGACCAAGCACCGAGGACATGACAAATAAAGCGGTTGTAAATGCAAAAGTGAGAGGTCGGGGAAATTGAGCGACGCCCCTGAGAGCCATCAAAACGGTACTAACAGCTTACGACGTGGCTTTAGTACGATGCACTACGTGAGAGCAACTAAAGAATTACAATCTATGGGGCTTAAAGACTTAACTACATGTCTTATCGTGATGACAAATGAATGAGTCGCTCAGATAAAGGATCTTATTAAGACTGCGTATGGTTCAGAGTAATTCTGGGGTCGGGCAAAGGTTTGTATTTGAGTTTTTGCATTAAGAAATTCTTACTATAGGTATTTCTTTTTATATTCTTTTTATATTAAAAGTGAGCGAAACCTCGAAAAAACTAGTTTTAAATAAATTCCACCAAAACAGCGTTGTCGTGATAATTTATCTAACACATTAATTAACTTACACTTTATCGGTTGCAATTTAAGAAAATATTTTCATAATGACGTTGTTGCTGCATGAATTTTAATGAGTCGCTGTTTACAAAAAATGTGATTCTTTAGTAGTTTTTTTTTTTTTGTCAACGACAATAAATTTTATACTCGAAGAACATGAGCGCAGTCCGGCAGTTTGGCCTGAACACCATCATAACTCATTGACCAATAGCTTTTAATAATGTGATGTCATGATACGTAATTTGTCGTGAAACTTCTAAAATGAATGTTCGCAAAAGGCAAGTGCTTCTCGAGCTTTAACTCGCCGAGATACTCACGAAAACATATAAACCAATGCTAGGGCCTAACTCCGCCTGGGCGTAAATTTGCATTCTGTGTTCATTCCACGAGAAAAATACAACTTTCTGAGATAAAAAAGTAGCATAATGTTATTTTTCATATCCCTCTTATAGAAGAGGTGTGGATATAGATCCATACCAAAAAATATTCATATCAGTAAGTAGTTTTTGAGTTTATTAATTACAAACATACCAAAATCCAAAACTTTCTTCTTTAAAGTACCCGACTAGAAATTTTTTCGTCTTCCTTAGAAGGACCGGACCGGGCATGCCCGATCTGGACCAGATAAGGTATGTAACGCAGAAGATTGGTCTGGACCTGATCAGGAAAACCTGATCGGGTCCAGATTAGGAATTCCTGATCGGGTCCAGATTAGGAATTCCTGATCGGGTCCAGATTAGGAATTCCTGATCGGGTCCAGATTAGGAATTCCTGATCGGGTCCAGATTAGGAATTCCTGATCTGGTCCAGACTAGGAATTCCTGATCGGGTCCAGACCAATCTTCTGCGTTACATACCTTATCTGGTCCAGATCGGGCATGCCCGGTCCGGTCCTTCTAAGGAACACGAAAATATTTCTAGTCGGGTTGTATTCCATTTTTTCATTGTTGTGTATAACTATAGGTAGGCATAGACAATAGTAAGTGGCTGCGCCCACTCTGCTTTCACGTATTAAACGTCAGTGCGTAATCAACTGCGAGCTGTTTCACTTGTCCTTGCGTACATAACATTCATTATTCAAATCAATCATCTGCGTTATAAAACCTTGCCTGATCCAAATCGAGTATGCCCGGTCCGGTCCTTTAAAAAAAACATGAATGTATAGTCTTGAAAAATATGTTTAATTTAAAAAAAACAATTTATGAATTGATATTATAAATATTTTACGTAACATATTATTATATTTATTTACATTTAATTTTTCCAATTTTTTTTTGTTTTTAATTTAAATATCATTTTTATTTTTGTTTTGTTTACACAGTATTTTTTTTAAAGTAAATAAATAAAAGCTATTATTTGCTTGTGATTTATCTTCATTAGATGGTTGTTTTTTGATCCTGGCTACCCATCCCATAGCCATCCCAATCTTTAGCATTATTCAATACTGAAGACAATGCTTGATGCAATTTATGACAATAATTTCTTGGTTATTTTGGTATTTATGTCTTCTTGCATCTAAAATACAAAATTTGAATTAATTATGTATTTAATTAAATAAGTAATAATAAAAAAAATGGTGCAGAAATGCATCTCTGCCTACCCCTTCCGGGAATACAGGCGTGAGGTTATGTGTGTATGTATGTATGCATGTATGCTATGTATGTATTAATGAACTGCTTTAATTTGAGAAATTCAGTCTTTAATATGTATCAATATTTCTTCTTTATAATTATTCTTGTGATGACTGCCTTCCGAACAGGGTGATACACAAAATTTTGAAATGACTGAATCTAAGTGATGTATTTAACATTTTATAGATTAAATAAATATTATTTCATTGCATATTATGTAGTATTTTTCCCATAAAGAGAAAAGTATAAATTTCAACATTGTCAGATAGAGCAACTACATATTAGATCTTTCATATATGTATTATTATTTTTTTATCTTTCTTGCTTTATAGCATTAATGTATTTTACTTATCTTAATTAATGTATCTTGTATCTTCATAATTGTTGTTAATGTACATCTTTATGTGCTATTTCTATACCCATATTTATGTCCCTCAAATTTGAGTTGATTTTTATTTTAAGTTATAGTTATTAGTAAAAAAAATATTATTAATTATTCAACAATATTTACATTTTTTAATAATAAATATTACATACCTGCAATTTCAACTCTACCGCTGTTTGGCTAAATATATTATATATTTGTAATCAATCTTTTAATAATGCTTTTAATTTGGAAGTTTTTCAACAGCAGCTGCTTTTGCTTTAGACTGCTCATTATCAGTAGAGAAAGCATAGGGTTCTTTGTCCAATCTTATTATTTTTTCCTCTGCCTCTTCCATTGTTTCTGATAACATTAATTGTAATTATGCATTACTTTCTTATTATTCTGACAATAAGATATCAATTCTCACAAATCTATAATTCAAATAACAATAAATTACCTGCTGTGCCACATATTTGAACATGAAACGTTGGCCATGTTGGATCAGGCTCATCACAATGTTTCACCATTGTTTGTAATAATTTACAATACTTAGCACTTTTTAACAATGATTCAGGCATATATTTACCACCACCATATTCTTTGTAATGATCTAACCAAGAACTTGGTAGTATATCAATTTCTTTATTAGATGAATCATTTACAAATAAAACTAATGCATAAGTATAAGTCATCTGAAAAAAAAAACGGATTATTGAAATATAAAATTATTTTAAAAATAGCAAAGAATTTAGAATTGTAATGTATTTTTTCAATGATTTTTTACTAACCTTGAATATTTTACGTAATTAAACTTAAAAACGAAGCTTTAGGCGGCCCCTAGACGATCAATTATATTGCGCAATATTTCGAATTGTGCAATATAATTGATTGATTAGGCTAAATATTGAAGATTGCGCAATGATGGAACAAAAGTTTGAGCGACTTTAATTTTTATTGTACCATATTTTTCCATTGCATCATGTAGGGCCAGTATTGCGCAATATTTTTTATTTTAGCCTCTGCTTCATCCTGACGTGGAGAACACACGCGAGCGCAGAAATGGCGGGAAAAGAGAATCTAAAAGTTAAGGAGAGAGAATTATCATCTCTATGGAATGTCAAGAGCACAGAATATCATGAACGCCTTAAAAAAAATATACTGCAGAGATGTTTTCACGGGCAAGCAAAGATGATGTGAAGAAAAGATTCAACTCTTTGAGTGTATTTCTGCCTTTTCTTGTACCACTCTTTACAACAGCGACGTGTTTGTTTACGTTTACGTTTAGCCATTAGCAATAACACCTCAGCTGCAGCTGCATCTTGTTGGAATATGATGCTCCAACTGAACACGAAAACATTGAGCAGTTCGTATTTTTGTGCAATATAATTGATCGTTTGGATGCAAAACACCTTTCAATCTTATTGTACAATAAAATGTATTGTACACTACACATAAATTTGTATTTAGTTTAGTCCACAAGTTCGTATTTTTTACACATACACACTGAGTAAATGTCTAGATATAGGTTTATAGTACTTGATACACTTTTTTTGTTTAACATACAATATATTAATTATTCTTTAACTATGTACTGTTAAGGTGATTAGGTTTTTGTATTGAACTTATTTAATCTTCACCTACATTATTTACATTAATATACTAATCGACATACAATTTTAAGTAATATAAAAAGTATAATTAGTGATACATTCAATAATGCTTTTTTATGACACAAAAATCTTTAAATGATAAACAAAGACAAACACTTCAACTACACTGTGAACAAGTTCCGACAGGGTTACCAACTCCCAAAAATATTTATCCCTAAATGTAAAGTCAAAAACCCCTAAAATCGCCACAATTATTTGAAAACCCACTAAAATATATATATATCACACATTCTTGTTAGGCATTCCAATTCTAATTTTATTAGCTATTAGCATTACGAATTAGAAAAAATTGGATGTGAGCGTGGCGCGTAAAGCCGAGGTCGTAGGTTCGAATCTCACTTGTATCATAATTTTTTGACTGTTTGCATTTTTTCTAATAATTATCTAAATAACATTTTGTAAAACAAAAAAAAAACAAAATTATATTCTGCAATATTGTTTAATAGTCTTTATTTATAAATTATTTCATACGTCAAATATTATTTCATTTTATTCTGGTTCAAACTATTGAAAATCATACATGTTGACATTAAAGAAACTTAGCATTTAGGGGATGGATTAATCCCCAAAAATACCCCTAAAAATATAAAGCCCCTAAAAAAAACCCAGTCCACATTTTTTCCCCCCAAATTTAGGGGGAAAACCCCCAAGTTGGGAACACTGAGTTCCGACATGTTGCTTCATGACGTCACGCGCTATCACTAATATAATATTATACACCCCATGTTGTGTTTATATTAATATTTTTGTAATTTTTTATTTATTGAATACAATTCAATGTAATTTTATATTTAATGCACAACACACTTAGATATCAGGATATTTATGTATGTTTGATACACATATTTTTGTTATAGGTATTAAGTACCTACACAAAATATTTTAATAACTCTTTAAGTAGTTTTTTTTTTTTGATAAGCCTACATTTGTATATTAAATTACATTTCTGGACCAGACCTGGTCCTGATCCAGTATGCCTTACCATACTTGATTACATTTAACTAAGGCTCGACCGAGATAGGTTTTTCGTTCTCGGCCGAGACCGAGACCGAGACCGAGAATAAAATGATATCTCGGCCGAGACCGAGAGCCGAGACCGAGAATAGACAAAGCGTGATTTTTTTGTTTTTTAATACTGTAAACTTTTTAATACACTACTAATTGTTTAACAAAATTAACTGTTTTAATAATCAAAGTGAAATAACATTATATTATAACATAAAAAAGCAATTTTTCGGTATTTTCGCTCTTCAAAGAGTGTTGCCTCTCGTCATACAAATTCCCGCTTTGCTAAACAGTTGTTCACTTGCTACGCTAGTAGGCAGCGCAGACTCGAACTCGGACCTCGAAAGACTCGAACGGGGCGATGGCGGCCGGCCGCAGTTCGCCAGCCGGGACTTCAACCAATCACAATTCAGCCTCTCACGCACTTACACCATTCGACTTCGCGCTGCGGCGCGTGGCCACTCGCGTACAATTTGAATGCCGATCCGAACAAAGTTACAATCTCGGTTATGACCGAGAATCTCGGCTGTAATTAGCCGAGAACCGAGACAAAATTCTCGGTTGGATTTGTAGCCGAGAATGCCGAGACCGAGACCGAGACCGAGATCTCGGTCGAGCCTTACATTTAACATCAGGCTATCCTTATCTGGACCAGACCTGGTCCTGATCCAGTATGCCTTACCATACTTGATTATATTTTACATCAGGCTATCCTTATCTGGACCAGACCTGGCCCTGATCCAGTATGCCTTACCATACTTGATTACATTTAACATCAGGCTATCCTTATCTGGACCAGACCTGGTCCTGATCCAGTATGCCTTACCATACTAGATTATATTTAACATCAGGCTATCCTTATCTGGACCAGATCTGGTCCTGATAGGGTTTGCCGGATCTGGCATGCCTCATTCTATCCTGATCGGGTCCAGATACATGATCTGGTTGCGCCTTATGTTTTTTCTAGTCGGGTATTAGTATAGTTTTAGGAAAGAAGAATATAAGTATATGTATTATATACAATTTCTTAAAAAGACATGTGGCGTACCTAATATTTAATTTATTTATTAAATATTTTTATTTATTAACATATTTAATATTATGTATATTTATCCACAGTTACACTCACACGCATTACACAACACATATACATTACAATACATTACACTTACAGAACCCAATATATTAAAGTGGAGTACATTGGAGACACTGCATACCACGGGTCGGGCGTAAACCTGTTTTGCGTGGCGACAGAGATAAGCGACGGCGCGCATCGCTTCAACTCACGCGCCGGCCGCGGCCAGTCGGTACACCTCTCTCGCTCGCGAAGCCCGTGTCACCTGCTACCTCACCGCCTTATCTTGTCCGCGCTTAACAGCTGATTATTGTAAATTGTTGTCTCATCTCCTTCTGTAATTTTTACTTCTTGTGACTATATTGTGTGTGTTAAATTTATCTTCTTGTGTCGTGTATATACTCTGACTGTGTCTATTGCTGTATATGTACTGTGCGTGCAATTAAACGCCATAAACTGTTTTATGTTTATCATTGCGCTTGCGCTTATATTATCATCCGGCATACATCATCCACGCACGCAACACCAGGCGCTGTCGCTACGTGCCCGTATCCGAGCACCCCGACGCCGCCTACAACTAGCCACATACTGCTAAACTAGCTACATAGCTAAAGACAATATAAATTTTACACACATAAATTCCTATTTAATGCTGATCAAGTTATTTATAAATCAAATAAATTAGCAAGAATTTTTTAAGTACGTCCAACCGAGCCAAAAGTGACGCTAAGAATGCCCGTGGACGCCACCGCCACCTTCGAGCTACCGTGATGGTTACCGCGCCATACACGGCATGGTGACGTCACGCTTAGCTCCGCTCCTTGGTTAGGTGATCATTATTATAATAGATTAAATAAATAAAAGTATTTTAAAAACTTCTAATTCTAAAAACTATTTTAAAAACTACTAATCTCTAGTGTACACTCGTCTTACTGCGTTGATGTATGAACGAGCATGATTTTTTCAATTTAAAAATATAAACTTCAAGCGAAGGAGATAAATTGTATTTTTTATATAATTTCTTTTTAGATATAATTTTTCCTTTGGGATATGCTCGTGAAAATGATATTGTTTCATTTCATTTTATTTTACTACACTTTTGATAGCGTTACATTTGATTTCATACATACATACATAAACTCACGCCTGTATTCCCCGAAGGGGTAGACAGAGGTGCATTTCTGCACCTACATTTCGCCAGGTATGCATCAATCCCGCGTAATAGAGGGTGAGCCTATTGCCGCTTTTCGGGCTCATTTCCAGATTCAGTGCTGTTACTGAGAATTTCCTAATGGAAAAACCCAATACCACTTTGCCCGATCCGGGAATCGAACCCAGAACCTCTAGGTCGCACGGCACATACTTGTATCGCGAGGCAGTCACATTTGACTTCGATTTTGTAATTTAAAAAAAACCACTAAATATAAATATGTTTTAACTCCACATTTTTGTATTCTGTTCCTTATATATTACCTATGACAATCGACGAACGTTCATTATCCGGCCCTTGTGATCAATAATATTAAAAAAGAAGTTTGAGTCATTTACATCAATGGTCGTTCATCGTCTTAATAATAAAACAAAAAAATCAACCTTAACCGTGGCTGTTGTAACAAACAACACTACTTTATATTCCGACGACGAGCAGAATATCTCAACATTATGACCAATAAACTCAGCCACCCGTCAAAATGCTCACTGAAGCCAAGTTTGCTTAGCCGCTGTGACCAAACTCAAGTGCCAGCTATTTACATGTGGCTTAGCTGCAATGCACTATAAAGCTACAATTTTGCGCGACAGCTTAGCGTATTAAAATAGCTTTGGCGACAAGCTAATGTCAGCTAGATAATGTTATGTAAATAAATTGTTTAATAGTGTTCGTAGCGTTCGTAGCTTAGCCCCATGATTTATAGCTACGCCACGATTATCGGCTACGTATTAGCTACGCGTTTTAGAATTTATCTATTGGCTGTTAATACATAAATAAACTTATAAGCGCTTTAACAGGGCAATATAAACTGTATTTAAAGATGAAATAAGAATAACTTTTCTGGAGAAAATATAGAATGCTTTCGTGAAATGGATTTTAGCTCTTGTAGTGATTACTTCCCTCAACAGCATTCAAGGATAATTTTGTGTAAATTGTAGTAATTTATATTTCTATTGAATATAATGTGGTGATGGCCTCGAGGCTTAGGCGCGCGGTCGAGAATTATTAAATATAATTTTAGCTTATTGGTTTTGTTATTGATAAAATTAAAAAAATATACAGCCTAGTGAGTGTAATAAAGGTAAAAAAATACATATGTCTGTTCGCTACATATCAGGCTAACAGCCTAACACGTGAACATGGTACACACGTAGTTTTCTAGTTGATTTTAGTTACATTACAGTTGATTTTAGTCGCCGTGTTCCCTCAGCTAGATGACACGATACCATTTTAACAGCGGTTCAACTCTTCTCTTTTCTCGGTCAACTTTACAAAACCAAATTGACGACAAATATTCTCCTTAAATATATCAATACAAAACTGCCATATCTTAACTCCGCATCCTATTAAGCTAAAGAAAATATCTCTTAATTAAATAAGATATGTCGTGATGGCCTTGAGGTTTAGGTACGCGGTCGAGAATTTCGACGGTCGCGGGTTCAAACCCCAGGCACACACCTCTGACTTTTCGAAGTTATGTGTGTATTCACAATGAATTATCACGTACTTTAACGGTGAAGGAAAACATCGTGATGAAACCTGCACACTTAAAAAGTTCTTAGGAATTTCCTAGGTGTGTAGTCCGCCAACCCGCACTAGGCCAGCGTGGTGGACTAAGACCTAAACCCTCTTAATGGTAGAGGAGGCCCGTGCCCAGCAGTGGGACGTATATGGGCTGATGATGAATCAAATTAAAAATTTAATAAACCTTAAAAAAAGTCGGTTGCGAATACAAAGCGGATAGTCGGCAATCGCCGTGAATTCAATTATTAGTTGCGCGGCCAATTTAAATTGAATCGATCCTGGATAATCCCGGCGACCCGCTCCCGGGCTTACACTTAAGCCGCCGCGTGGACAGACCGACGGCCATTATTATGCCATACTGGCGATATTTCACAACAGATAATCTCGTGTTATTGCGGCTGAAGACGACGAAACTATTGTTTTAGGCGAAACATTACTGTTTTACTAACTAGATAAGGGTTACGTTAATATTTGTGAAAATTTAGAGCCGATTTTTTATAGTTTTGCGGCCATTGATGCCAGATCTGTTTTAGCAATTGTTCGTAATTCTCTGCAACATACCGCAGTAGCCAACCGTGCTGGATAAACAGTAATAATATCAGACATTAACAACCTCATTATCATCGTCAGCCCATATACGTCCCACTGCTGGACACGGGCCTCCTCTACAACTGAGAAGACATTTACAATACTGGATTTAAAAAAAAATCTCCAGGAATACTGGCAGCAGAGTGATGGTAAGAAAGCCTAGAAGCTCTCTACAAAGCGATATTAATTAGTCACAAAAGAAGTGTATACACTAGTAATCAATTTGCAAGTCGAGAAATTTATGTCGACCGGTTTGTCACAAACTGACCCCAAATAGTGCACACATTGTTGAAAAACTACAAGTTTGTCACCAAAGGTATGACAGGAGCTATCCGCGCAGCAATAAACATCCTAACTCTAAAATAATATCTATATCTATACAAATAAATAAAATTGGAGTGTCTGCTTAAAATAACCGCTTTTTAATAAATGCATATGGATGTTTACACGGTACATATACCAAAATAACGTTTTTTACAATTTTTGTCTGACTGTTTGTTTGTTCCAGCTAATCTCTGAAACGGGTGGACCAATTTTAACGGGACTTTCACTAGCAGATAGCTGATGTTATAAGGAGTAACTTTGGCTAAAAAAAAACTAAAAAAATCGGCTGTTGGGCGGAATGAAGTTCGCCGGGTCAGCTAGTAAATTAATTAATAACATTCTTAAATAGTCAGTGGAATTAAAAATGTTTGCAATCAGCAATGCTTTTAATCCATTCAATGCTTCCAATTTAACCAAACATGATATTGCGCATTGCTTAATAACGGTTTGGGGCGAGCGTATATTGCGCCCCTATCATTGAGGGGTGTCCATAAATCTATCACAAGGGCTGTTTAACCTCACATAGGCGTAAGGTTGGTTCTAAATAGCGTCATCAATACATACTTTATAGGGCAGCAAGATGGATTGATCACTAATGAAAAAGGTCTGGAATCAATTTCTTAATTTGTAATCGTGTAAATTATTTATACTGTTTAAACTGATCTACTACATCTGATAGTAGGTACAGTCTCTGAATATTGAATTATACTTTCCTAATAGGTTGAAATACAATTAATATGATCAGTGGTGGTACTTCCATAGAAGCTGAAAAGCCCAATTAGTCTTACAAAATTCTGAATAATAAGCTTTAATTCTTTATTTAAAAAAAAGCAATTTGACATATAAATGAGAATACTCTGACCCATATATTTTTTTCTCTCTGTATTATTATTTTAGGGACTTACAATCAATTGATTATGCTAGCCCCATAGTCATCATCATCATCATCATCATCATCAGCCCATATACGTCCCACTGCTGGGCACGGGCCTCCTCTACCATTGAGAGGGTTTAGGCCTTAGTCCACCACGCTGGCCTAGTGCGGGTTGGCGGACTACACACCTAATAAATTCCTAAGAACTTTTTAGGTGTGCAGGTTTCATCACGATGTTTTCCTTCACCGTTAAAGTACGTGATAATTCATTGTGAATACACACATAACTTCGAAAAGTCAGAGGTGTGTGCCTGGGGTTTCAAAGTCAAAGTCAAAGTCAAATTATCTTTATTCAAATAGACTTTTACAAGTTCTTTTGAATCGTCCATTTTACACTTTTTTATATTTTTTAAACTATTTTAACTGTGCCGTGCGATCTAGAGGTCCTGGGTTCGATTCCCGGGTCGGGCAAAGTGTTATTGGGTTTTTTCCATTAGGAAATTCTCAGTAACAGCACGGAGTCTGGAAATGTGCCCGAAAAACGGCAATAGGCTCGCCCCCTATTACGTGGGACTGATACATACCTGGCGAAATGTGGGTGCAGTAATGCACCTCTGCCTACCCCTTCGGGGAATACAGGCGTGAGTTTATGTATGTATGTATGTACAATTATAACTAGATATTACACAATTAACGTGTACCGCTTTTGGGCTTCTACGAAAGTACCGCCACTGGATATGATCCAAAGACAATTGTATAAAAAACCTAGTGGATAAATTAGCTGTATTGGTATCAGATGAATATGAATTTCAAACATCATGGATTCCTGTTAGTTATACCATTGATATCGGTTGATCTTGACCACATGCCAGGTCTCAAACGTAGCATTTAAAAGTATTACGCCCAAAGATCTAATTACTCCTGGAATCTCATTCGGCATACCAATTCATAATCAGTTCATATACGCCCAACTCCTGGGCTCGGGCCTCCTCTACAAATGAGAAGGTTTTAGGCCTACCGCCTAATCCACCACGCTGGCCTAGTGCGGGTTGGCGGACTGAACCAATGCATCCTGGTTATTCAATTCAGCTATGTCCTTTTAAAATAGTAGTCGTGATGGCCCCGAGATTTAGGCACGCGGTCGGGAATCTCGACAGTCGCGGGTTCATACCCCAGGCACACACCTCTGACTTTTCGAAGTTATGTGTGTATTCACAAAAAAATATCACGTACTTTAACGGTGAAGGAAAACATCGTGATGACACCTGTACACCTAAAAGTTCTTAAGAATTTCTTACGTGTGTAGTCCGCCAACGGTGGGCTAAGGCCTTAACCCTCTCAGTTGTAGAGGAGGCCCGTGCCCAGCAGTGGGACGTATATAGGCTGATGACGATAATTATGACTTTTAAAACTGGATATATTTTAAATGCCTATTCAAAGGTTAGGTATACTCGTATATCTGAGTGAACAAATACAGAGTACAGAAGCCTATATGAAAATCCGTTGAAAGCAAAAAAATACGATATATTTTTCAGAAGTTAATATAATTTGGCGATGGTGTAATTCGGGGCGCCCTACGCTGGAAGGGTTGCCATAAATCTACCGTGAGGGCTATTTAACCCGCCGGCTGTGTTGAAGGCGTGTATTTATTTATGTACAACGGGCCAATTTCGCCATATTGACAACCTGTAACGGAGGTTGGGGCGTCTGAGCGAAAAATATGAGTTTTTTTTTCGATTTTAATTCAGATAGTTTAAAATTTGAAGTGGTGTCGGTTATAGGAATTAAAAGGATCTTGGGAACATATTATGAAAAATTTTTGACAGCCCCGTGGCGCAGATGGCTAGACACCAGCTTGCGAAACGAGAGGCCGCGGGTTCGATCCCCGCACCCAGACAAATGTTTGTGTGATCCACAAATATTTGTTTCGGGTCTGGGTGTTTGTGAGACCGACAAGTCTTTCGTAGTTTCTGATACCCACGACACAAGACTCGTATCTTAATGCCCACATTAAGATACGGATAGATATAGGATGGATACGGGTCAGAACTATATTTTAACTATGGGTGTATTTATTTTTAAAAAAAAGTACGCAAATTCTAAGCACTATACAACATAAATCTCTAACCTCAAAGTAGATCTTATTCGCGGACAGACGGCCAAAATATTACCCCGTGTAATTTTTCGCTCAGACGCAACATATCTTTTGAATGGAGTACATTTTATACGCGTTGGGAAATTGAGGCATAAATCTGAAGGAACGGGGCGTGTGATAACACTGGACGACGTCAAACTTGCCTCTCTGTGGCTGTGATTTAAAGAGTAATTCTGGTTCAAGTTTTTTTTCCTTATAAATCGATAAAATACATCTACTTATTTTTATTGCTTATTGAAACTATCATTTTCCCATAGTGGTACGAACGCACACGCGCGCTAAGAGTTCCGTACCATTATTAAAAAAAGGCAAAAAAAAACATGTTTGTTGTATGGAAGCGCCCCTTAAATATGTATTTATTATGTTTTTTAGTATTTATTGTCATAGCGGCAACAGAAATGCATCACGTCTCAAAATTTCAACTGTCTATCTATCACGGTTCATGAGATATAGCCTGGTGAAAGACGGACAGACGGACAGTGGGAGTCTAAGTAATAATGACCCGTTTTACCCTTTGGGTACGGAACCCTAAAAATGTGGTTATTAAAAAGTTGCCCATGCCATTATTCAAGGTAAATTTATAGACTTTTATTTATTTATTTAACAACTTATCTTGTATGTATCTTCATCATCAGCCCATATACGTCCCACTGCTGGGCACGGGCCTCCTCTACCATTGAGAGGGTTTAGGCCTTAGTCCACCACGCTGGCCTAGTGCGGGTTGGCGGACTACACACCTAAGAAGTTTTAAGTGTACAGGTTTCATCACGATGTTTTCCTTCACCGTTAAAGTACGTGATTAGTCATTATCTTATTAGACAGTATTTGAGTCGATCTCCATAGTTACATGGCCTTCAAGTATTCATTTAGGTCTAGAAGGAATTTCAGTGTATGTATGTTATGTTCGTAACCACATCCACAATAGTCGTTGTGATGTAGACAAAGTAAAAAAATCAACCAATTAACCAATTACTCAAAGTGACCAATAACCAATAACTGTCACTACTGTGTTCACCGAATTAAGTGGAGCAAAACCCATGTATAACGGTCATAACATAATGAATCAACTAACAGGTTCAAAATAAGGCGAATTCATATGAAAAAATGGTCGTGAATAAAAAAACGTGATGGCCTCGTGGCTTAGGCACGCGGTCGAGAATCTCGGCGGTCGCGGGTTCAAACCCCAGGCACACACTTCTGATTTTTCGAAGTTATGTGTGTATTCACAATGTACTTTATCGGTGAAGTGAAACATCGTGATGAAACCTGCACACCTAAAAGTTCTGAGGAATTTCTTAGGTGTGTAGTCCGCCAACCCGCACTAGGCCAGCGTGGTGGACGAAGGTCTAAACCCTCTCAATTGAAGAGGAGGCCCGTGCCCAGCAGTGGGTCGTATATGGGCTGATGATGATGATATAAAAAATCTAGCACCTTTATAGATAAGATTGCTACAACAATTATTCGCTAGTCGCTTCGCCAAACAATTAATGCGCACTGCAGCACGACATGAATTTTCAGGTCGTAAAACTTTTCTGAATTATGTAGTACGAGTAGATGTATGGATTTATCTTTTATTAAATCCTGAAGTCACTTGCAGATGCGACCGACTTTTACGGCTAACCGAAATAAAGCGTCGCACTCACGCTCATATTTAAATAAAAACATATTTTATTTTAGCCGCTGGAGGCCGCTTCCGACAGAACACTTTAAGAGTCTTTGGTGGAGGCCTAAGTATGTCCCGCAGTGGACGTCTTTGGGCTGATGATGTTGATGATGATATTTTATTTTTATATTGGCACGGTTTAAGTAGTGATGGCTTCGAGGTTTAGGCGCACGATAGAGAATCTCGGCGGTCGCGGGTCCAAACCTGACTTTTACAACAATTAATTATCACGTACTTTAACGGTGTAGGAAAACATCTCGAAGAAACCTGCACACCTAAAAGTTCTAAGGAATTTCTTAGGTTATGTAGTCCACCGATCCGCACTAGGCCAGCGTGGTGGACTAAGGCCTACTACTCCATACATAATGGTTATGCTTATCCTATTTTAGGATGAGACCTTAATATCTTTGAAATTAATTCATAAAATAAGCCTAAATGTTTAATATCTGCCTTTGTGAATGGCGTTCCTTATTTTCCGTTTGCAGTTGACAACGCTGATAATTTCGGATTTGGCGAAGTTATTTTGGATTAAATCCAAGGCCCGGTAAGATTTTTTATGTGTTTAAAAAAATGCAACGCCTTTCCCGAGTGAAGTTTATTGGCTTCCGTATGTAGACAATACCTATTAATGATGATAATAATATGATCATTTATAATAAAATTCAACAGAACTTTTCCTCTTTCTTCCTTTCTTATATATTATGTATATTGTAATATTTAAATTCGCTTTCCTTCATAATGCATTAAGGTATTTATTTTCGTGATTAAAACGAAACATGAGCTTTATCCACTAAATTTCCCATCTGGACTCATGGTGTGGTACTTTTGATGTCATACAAACATAAGTAAAATTATGCATTGTTTAATCTACTCACTAGGCCAGCGTGGTGGATTAAGGCCTTTTTTTTTGCACTCGAGGGGAAAGCTGTTTATGGCTCTACTTCCCGCCAGCCCCGGGGGAGGGGGTGCGGGAAGCGTATGTCGGGGTCACCGGTCTTCCAGCCCGGCGCGCGGCGACGTCATGTCCGCGCAGTTGTTAGTGCCGGGCTGGGTCCTTTACAAAAATCCCTAAACCAGCATACCGACCAAAACCCCCCGGTGGCCATCTCCGCGCCGAGTGGGGCGACCACGGTACGTGAGCGAGAAGCGCCCACCGTAATGCCGCAGCCGCCCGGTGCGCCTCCGAGACGTAAACGTCCCGGCCGTCTCGGAGTTGTAGGGGGCGCAGTTGCACCCCCACTAGCTTGGTTCGGGCACCCGGTTGTGGATGGGTGCCCGCGACGTACACAGGCCACAGTGCCGTCGCCCCTCTCGGGGTCACTTTCAGTGAGGACGCGCCGCCCCCGCAGCGCGCCCAGCGACCCCAAGGGCCCCTTTGTGTCGTCTTTTACGACAGGCAGGGGATACTGTGGTGGGATTCTAACGCCCCCTTGCCACAGGGCAGGTGGACTAAGGCCTAAACTCCCTCAGTTGTTGACGAGGCCTGTGCCCAGTAGTGGGACGAATATGGGCTGATGATGATGAATCTACTCATGGTCGGCAAAGCTTTGCCCGGTACTTGTACTAAAAAAGTCTGTCTCTATGTCCTTTTCCATTATTACATTTTTGTCTACGCCAAAATTATTGAATGATCAGTAAAGTCTCATTAGTTTCACCCACGTAAAAGTAGGTACATAAATACGCAGAAAATCTGTACATAAATGTATGAAATAACTCGACTGCAAGGCGAAATAGAATAGTAATAAGCATAATAATATCTCATGACGTTTAATTTCCTCAGCGGAACGACATTCAGGCGAACGGCGGCGTTAAAAATTTCAATTTACAGTAAAAACACGAGGTTAATTAAATCTTGACGACAGACTTTGATGTTTTAAGTACGTGACGAACGTACTATATTTAGAATACTTAGCAAGGACTTCTGATTGGCCTCCAGTTTCTAAATAGCTAAGGAAGATTTAAATGGGGTGATTTGTAACCAAAATAATACGTCAACTATTTCAACTACACACTATTTAATTTTCTGTCAATTGCTACTGGGTTCATTTTACCGTAGAAAATATGTTTTATATTCAAACATCTGGCCGTTCCTTGGTTGAATTGGTTTCATCGTCACCTTCATCATCATCATCATCATGATCATCCGCATCAGCCCACATGCGTCCAATTGCTGGTCACGGGCCTCCTCTACAACTGTGAGGGCTTAGGCCTTAGTCAACCATGCTGACCTAGTGCGGGTTGGCGGACTACATACGAGTACCTAAGAAATGCCTAAGTACTTTTAGGTGTGCAAGTTTCCTCACGATGTTTTCCTTCACCGTTAAAGTAGGTGATAGTTCATTGTGAATACACACATAGCATCCAAAAGTCAGAGGTTGGCCGAGATTCTCGACCGCGTGCCTAAATCTCGAGGCCATCATTACTTAAATTGGTTTGGTTGGTTGGTTTATAGCTGTATCAAGAAGACTGATTCCAGCTATATCTGAAGGAATAAAATATTCATATACTTTACCAATACACAGTTATGTTAAAATGTGTGGTCTGTTTATCCCATGAATAATATTGTTGGCACAGACCGCATTGTTAGCATTTGCCAAATGGGTGAACAGTAACTAGATGATTAAAATATTTATTCGATTCAAAACTATTACATATAAAAAATAATTTCAGCTGCTGAAATAATATAGTTAAAAATTAACGAATATTAAAAAAAAATGCTGGTGGCAATATACTATCACTTTGCGTTTCGCTGTCGCGTTAAAAAAACATTAGTGCAAATTAATTATTTTTTTACTTTGTTGTAACATCATTCTTTAAAGACGTCCTGTTGAACTATTTTTTAATTTGTATAATACAATATAGGACACTTTAAGTCTATTTATAATGGATTTTTCTGTTAGTGGTTTAAAAAAAATAGTACCTACCTATTTTTTATTGATACCTGGCTATTTGGGCACGATATTAGGAGCGTGGGATCTCTTGCTTACCCTAACCTTTACCTTTATGGCTTTAAATAAATGTTATGAAATTAACTTAATATAGCAATAATAAGTACCGGAAAGCGCAGCGTAGGACGTCCTCCGACAAGGTGGTCAGACGACCTAGTAAAGGTCGCGAGACGTCGCTGGTTGCAGGCTGCTTCCAACAGGTCCCTGTGGAAATCATTGGGAGAGGCCTATGTCCAGCAGTGGACTTCCATTGGCTGCACTCTTGAAATTTTCTTCGCCGAGGGGGGGAAATGTAAAGAAAATACTTTCCTTTAAATTAGATTTTTATAGAATTTATTCGTTAAAGCAATAATAATTCATGTAGTTTTGTAATCTATACTTACTTTGTTTTGTACTGTCTGGTAATTTAAAAAAGTAATGATGGATTGGATTGATTGGATAGCAATAATAAAGATAATTTCTTATGAATTTCAGTTGTCGCCAATTACCACACAGTTCTAGTAGAACTGTTCTAAATAATTGCACAATGACATATTTTTCTTTTTAAAAAACAATTCTTAACATCTCGAGATATTTTCACGCAGACCCCTTATTTAGCTGAATCGTTCTCCGTCTTGAACCAAACGGGCGGTGCTTTTTAATTTAAAAAACGTCTGAAGACGTAGAACCCGGGTGCTAATTAAAACGGGATCCTCTAAGATGTGGACCAATCTCGCTTTGTGTTAAAACATGCTGCCGTTCCTTACATTTGAGCAGCATGAGTGTAAAATATGAATATTCTAGGAATTTCTTCATTATGTGCTCGAGCTTGGAATATCTTGACCGCAATACTTTCTCGTCTTTTTCATTTTTTATACACGTGTGTGAGATTAGTGAAACATCTAAATTATGGCTTAATTAGGTTAGAATATAGAAACATACATATGTACATAACCTCACGCCTGTATTCCCTGAAGGGGTAGGAAGTGGTGCATTTCCGCACCCACATTTCGCCAGGTATGCATCAGTCCCACGTAATAGGGGGCGGACCTATTGACGCTTTTCGGGCACATTTCCAGACTCCGTGCTATTACTGAGAATTTCCTAATGGAAAAACCCAATAACACTTTGCCCGACCCGGAAATCGAACCCAGGACCTCTAGATCGCAAGGCAGATACTTGTACCGCGAAACACCAAAAGCTAAAACAATCATATTTGGATCACATCTGATTTGTTTCAAAACAGGATGCGAACCTGGATGCTTTCGTTCCACGCTTCATATAAACGTAATCCTATATTAACGTTACATTCATGCGTGAACTGACACGTTCTTCATTTAAGGGACAATAGGTAGCAGTTGTAGTTGAGCAGATGTGTATAAGAAGGGAAAGTCGATTGCTGTTTTTCCGGCATGTTTTCAGTGCCAATTTCCTAATACAAACACCAAATTACACTTTACTCGATTCTGAGGTTGAATCTGAGACCTCATGACCTTCTTTAACATACATACAGAGTAGGCAGAGGCGCATTTCTGCACCCACATTTCGCCAGGCATCAGTTCCACGTAATAGGGGGCGAGCCTATTGCCGTTTCTCCGTGCTGCAACTGAGAATTTCCTAATGAAAAAACCCAATAACAGTTTGCCCAACCCGGAAATCGAACTCAGGACCTCTAGATCACACGGCAGATACTTGTGCCGCGAGACCACGAGGCAGTCACCTTATATATCAATTTATAAATATTCAACAAGTTATCCAGTCCTATTCACATCCAGCTGAATTATCGGCTTATTAAACCTATTCATGATCATCATCAGCCCATATACGTCCCACTGCTGGGCACCGGTCTCCTCTACAACTGAGAGGGTTTCGGCCGTAGTCCGCCACGCTGGCCTAGTGCGGGTTGGCGGACTGCACACCTAAGAAATTCCGAAGAACTTTTAGGTGTGCAGGTTTCATCACGATGTTTTCCTTCACCGTTAAAGCAAGTGATAATTCAGTGTGAATACACACATATCTTCGAAAAGTCTGTGTGCGCCTGGGGTTTGAACCCGCGACCGCCGAGATTCTCGATCGCGCGCCTAAACCTTGAGGCCAACACGTTCGTTTCGTTGAAAAGTAAGCCAGGTGACCAAACTGTTTCCTCGATTATATTACTTAAGCGCCATTTTAGACGAAAATGATATGATACTATTACAGTAATAACGAAATCAAAATTATTACAACCACTAAAAAAGTAAACGACTGTGTCAGTAGTTACCAGTAAAAAACGATAGTTTGCGTAAAATTAGTTCAAAATTTAAATGACGAGGATTTTCAGGCGTACTTAGAAATAATCTATATGTCGGAGGGTTTTCGAAGTTGTGTGTATTCATAATGAATTATTACTTAGTTTAACGGTGCAGGAAAACATCGTGATTAAACCTGAACACCTAAAAGTTCTTAGGAATTTCTTAGGTGTGTAGTCCACCAATCCGCATTAGGTGAACTCTTTAGTCCTTAGACTCCTACGCCCTCTCAGTTGTAGAGGAGGCCCGTGTCCAGCAGTGGGACGTATATGGGCTGATGATATTCTGGCTCGGCAAAGTGACCCCATTGCACCTGATGGTAAGCGTAATGGAGTCCAAAAAAAGTGTCGACCAGCGAAAGTTGATGATTTCCCGTTGGTCGACACAATCATGCCGGCCGAATACCTCTTCAACTTTCTCGTGAAGAAGTTTGGGGGACTAATACCATGGTGATAAAAGGACCGACCGCGACAAACCGGCCAAAAAATGCCGGCACGGCATGAAAGGATGACCTTTCACCATGATTGAAGCCCCCCCGAAAACCGGATATACACTGGCTGATCCCGGAACGCGGCACACTTGCATGTGCCACTATGGCGGGTTTTACGCCCTGTGTACGGTGGTCGCTATCCGGGCGGATACGAATATCCTATTGAGTATTCAAGTATTCAAGTATTATGTGTAAGCAAGTATTTTAGATACATTCACGTACATAGTCCTGATTCCAAGATAGTTTTGTGTTTTGGTAAAGTCTTAGTAAAGATTTTTTGGTCTAACAAATTTCCAGACTCAAAACAAATATTTGTGAACATGATGTTTGGACTTACATACGTAATAAGAGAAAAATGAATTAACGTCGGTTTGGAGTAAATTTTTCTTTGATAGTCATTCATAGAATAAGAGTAGGTACGGGAACTAGAAATCAGGGAGCTCCAACAAAATTTTCGTCCAAAAAAAATATATTACAAAAAACACTGTACGAAATCCCAAATCACTAATTATAAAAAAAAAAAAAAATTGTTAAGAAGTACTTTCGAATTTTGTTTAACCGCCATCCAATAGACCGTCAACTAACTAGAAATAAACGTTTTTTTTTAATAAATCACAAAATTTGGTTCGAAAAGTCAAGCCAATTTGTATAGGAGCATTTCAAAGAGCATTTGACCGACGTGACTCGTTGACATTGCCATAGATTATAAAAATTATCAACAAGCAGATAAGTTATGTATAGTAAGGGCGCTTTTTGCGCTTTTATAGTCTCACAACAACCACGGTATGCTTACATAAGTTTCTAACTCTGTTAAGGTTCTTATCCTCCTCGTGTCGTTTTCCTCATTGCTGAGGGTCGTGATCCCCTGCACCAACAGTAGTCGTCCTTCTTATGCCGCGCCACCTGTTCCTGTCTTTTGCATCGTGGAGCGCAGGATAAGGTTCTTATATTTACCTGTTTAAAGTGCGCGGCTAAAGCATTGAAATATTATTTCCAGTCATATTCCTCATTTTAAAATAGTAGCTAACATTTCTAATCTCCTAAAAAAGGTAGAAAGTCCATGGAAGTAATGAAGCAATAATTGCTATGAAACCGCTAGGAGGCCCGTGCCCAGCAGTGGGTCGTATATGGGCTGATGATGATGATATAAAAAATCTAGCACCTTTATAGATAAGATTGCTACAACAATTATTCGCTAGTCGCTTCGCCAAACAATTAATGCGCACTGCAGCACGACATGAATTTTCAGGTCGTAAAACTTTTCTGAATTATGTAGTACGAGTAGATGTATGGATTTATCTTTTATTAAATCCTGAAGTCACTTGCAGATGCGACCGACTTTTACGGCTAACCGAAATAAAGCGTCGCACTCACGCTCATATTTAAATAAAAACATATTTTATTTTAGCCGCTGGAGGCCGCTTCCGACAGAACACTTTAAGAGTCTTTGGTGGAGGCCTAAGTATGTCCCGCAGTGGACGTCTTTGGGCTGATGATGTTGATGATGATATTTTATTTTTATATTGGCACGGTTTAAGTAGTGATGGCTTCGAGGTTTAGGCGCACGATAGAGAATCTCGGCGGTCGCGGGTCCAAACCTGACTTTTACAACAATTAATTATCACGTACTTTAACGGTGTAGGAAAACATCTCGAAGAAACCTGCACACCTAAAAGTTCTAAGGAATTTCTTAGGTTATGTAGTCCACCGATCCGCACTAGGCCAGCGTGGTGGACTAAGGCCTACTACTCCATACATAATGGTTATGCTTATCCTATTTTAGGATGAGACCTTAATATCTTTGAAATTAATTCATAAAATAAGCCTAAATGTTTAATATCTGCCTTTGTGAATGGCGTTCCTTATTTTCCGTTTGCAGTTGACAACGCTGATAATTTCGGATTTGGCGAAGTTATTTTGGATTAAATCCAAGGCCCGGTAAGATTTTTTATGTGTTTAAAAAAATGCAACGCCTTTCCCGAGTGAAGTTTATTGGCTTCCGTATGTAGACAATACCTATTAATGATGATAATAATATGATCATTTATAATAAAATTCAACAGAACTTTTCCTCTTTCTTCCTTTCTTATATATTATGTATATTGTAATATTTAAATTCGCTTTCCTTCATAATGCATTAAGGTATTTATTTTCGTGATTAAAACGAAACATGAGCTTTATCCACTAAATTTCCCATCTGGACTCATGGTGTGGTACTTTTGATGTCATACAAACATAAGTAAAATTATGCATTGTTTAATCTACTCACTAGGCCAGCGTGGTGGATTAAGGCCTTTTTTTTTGCACTCGAGGGGAAAGCTGTTTATGGCTCTACTTCCCGCCAGCCCCGGGGGAGGGGGTGCGGGAAGCGTATGTCGGGGTCACCGGTCTTCCAGCCCGGCGCGCGGCGACGTCATGTCCGCGCAGTTGTTAGTGCCGGGCTGGGTCCTTTACAAAAATCCCTAAACCAGCATACCGACCAAAACCCCCCGGTGGCCATCTCCGCGCCGAGTGGGGCGACCACGGTACGTGAGCGAGAAGCGCCCACCGTAATGCCGCAGCCGCCCGGTGCGCCTCCGAGACGTAAACGTCCCGGCCGTCTCGGAGTTGTAGGGGGCGCAGTTGCACCCCCACTAGCTTGGTTCGGGCACCCGGTTGTGGATGGGTGCCCGCGACGTACACAGGCCACAGTGCCGTCGCCCCTCTCGGGGTCACTTTCAGTGAGGACGCGCCGCCCCCGCAGCGCGCCCAGCGACCCCAAGGGCCCCTTTGTGTCGTCTTTTACGACAGGCAGGGGATACTGTGGTGGGATTCTAACGCCCCCTTGCCACAGGGCAGGTGGACTAAGGCCTAAACTCCCTCAGTTGTTGACGAGGCCTGTGCCCAGTAGTGGGACGAATATGGGCTGATGATGATGAATCTACTCATGGTCGGCAAAGCTTTGCCCGGTACTTGTACTAAAAAAGTCTGTCTCTATGTCCTTTTCCATTATTACATTTTTGTCTACGCCAAAATTATTGAATGATCAGTAAAGTCTCATTAGTTTCACCCACGTAAAAGTAGGTACATAAATACGCAGAAAATCTGTACATAAATGTATGAAATAACTCGACTGCAAGGCGAAATAGAATAGTAATAAGCATAATAATATCTCATGACGTTTAATTTCCTCAGCGGAACGACATTCAGGCGAACGGCGGCGTTAAAAATTTCAATTTACAGTAAAAACACGAGGTTAATTAAATCTTGACGACAGACTTTGATGTTTTAAGTACGTGACGAACGTACTATATTTAGAATACTTAGCAAGGACTTCTGATTGGCCTCCAGTTTCTAAATAGCTAAGGAAGATTTAAATGGGGTGATTTGTAACCAAAATAATACGTCAACTATTTCAACTACACACTATTTAATTTTCTGTCAATTGCTACTGGGTTCATTTTACCGTAGAAAATATGTTTTATATTCAAACATCTGGCCGTTCCTTGGTTGAATTGGTTTCATCGTCACCTTCATCATCATCATCATCATGATCATCCGCATCAGCCCACATGCGTCCAATTGCTGGTCACGGGCCTCCTCTACAACTGTGAGGGCTTAGGCCTTAGTCAACCATGCTGACCTAGTGCGGGTTGGCGGACTACATACGAGTACCTAAGAAATGCCTAAGTACTTTTAGGTGTGCAAGTTTCCTCACGATGTTTTCCTTCACCGTTAAAGTAGGTGATAGTTCATTGTGAATACACACATAGCATCCAAAAGTCAGAGGTTGGCCGAGATTCTCGACCGCGTGCCTAAATCTCGAGGCCATCATTACTTAAATTGGTTTGGTTGGTTGGTTTATAGCTGTATCAAGAAGACTGATTCCAGCTATATCTGAAGGAATAAAATATTCATATACTTTACCAATACACAGTTATGTTAAAATGTGTGGTCTGTTTATCCCATGAATAATATTGTTGGCACAGACCGCATTGTTAGCATTTGCCAAATGGGTGAACAGTAACTAGATGATTAAAATATTTATTCGATTCAAAACTATTACATATAAAAAATAATTTCAGCTGCTGAAATAATATAGTTAAAAATTAACGAATATTAAAAAAAAAATGCTGGTGGCAATATACTATCACTTTGCGTTTCGCTGTCGCGTTAAAAAAACATTAGTGCAAATTAATTATTTTTTTACTTTGTTGTAACATCATTCTTTAAAGACGTCCTGTTGAACTATTTTTTAATTTGTATAATACAATATAGGACACTTTAAGTCTATTTATAATGGATTTTTCTGTTAGTGGTTTAAAAAAAATAGTACCTACCTATTTTTTATTGATACCTGGCTATTTGGGCACGATATTAGGAGCGTGGGATCTCTTGCTTACCCTAACCTTTACCTTTATGGCTTTAAATAAATGTTATGAAATTAACTTAATATAGCAATAATAAGTACCGGAAAGCGCAGCGTAGGACGTCCTCCGACAAGGTGGTCAGACGACCTAGTAAAGGTCGCGAGACGTCGCTGGTTGCAGGCTGCTTCCAACAGGTCCCTGTGGAAATCATTGGGAGAGGCCTATGTCCAGCAGTGGACTTCCATTGGCTGCACTCTTGAAATTTTCTTCGCCGAGGGGGGGAAATGTAAAGAAAATACTTTCCTTTAAATTAGATTTTTATAGAATTTATTCGTTAAAGCAATAATAATTCATGTAGTTTTGTAATCTATACTTACTTTGTTTTGTACTGTCTGGTAATTTAAAAAAGTAATGATGGATTGGATTGATTGGATAGCAATAATAAAGATAATTTCTTATGAATTTCAGTTGTCGCCAATTACCACACAGTTCTAGTAGAACTGTTCTAAATAATTGCACAATGACATATTTTTCTTTTTAAAAAACAATTCTTAACATCTCGAGATATTTTCACGCAGACCCCTTATTTAGCTGAATCGTTCTCCGTCTTGAACCAAACGGGCGGTGCTTTTTAATTTAAAAAACGTCTGAAGACGTAGAACCCGGGTGCTAATTAAAACGGGATCCTCTAAGATGTGGACCAATCTCGCTTTGTGTTAAAACATGCTGCCGTTCCTTACATTTGAGCAGCATGAGTGTAAAATATGAATATTCTAGGAATTTCTTCATTATGTGCTCGAGCTTGGAATATCTTGACCGCAATACTTTCTCGTCTTTTTCATTTTTTATACACGTGTGTGAGATTAGTGAAACATCTAAATTATGGCTTAATTAGGTTAGAATATAGAAACATACATATGTACATAACCTCACGCCTGTATTCCCTGAAGGGGTAGGAAGTGGTGCATTTCCGCACCCACATTTCGCCAGGTATGCATCAGTCCCACGTAATAGGGGGCGGACCTATTGACGCTTTTCGGGCACATTTCCAGACTCCGTGCTATTACTGAGAATTTCCTAATGGAAAAACCCAATAACACTTTGCCCGACCCGGAAATCGAACCCAGGACCTCTAGATCGCAAGGCAGATACTTGTACCGCGAAACACCAAAAGCTAAAACAATCATATTTGGATCACATCTGATTTGTTTCAAAACAGGATGGGAACCTGGATGCTTTCGTTCCACGCATCATATAAACGTAATCCTATATTAACGTTACATTCATGCGTGAACTGACACATTCTTCATTTAAGGGATAATAGGTAGTTGAGCAGATGTGTATAAGAAGGGAAAGTGGATTGCTGTTTCTCCGGCATATTTTCCTAATACAAACACCAAATCACACTTTACTCGATTCTGAGGTTGAATCTGAGACTTCATGACCTTATTTTACATACATACATCCATAACCTCACGCGTGTATTCCCCGAAGGGGTAGGCAGAAGTGCATTTCTGCACCCACATTTAGCCAGGCATCAGTTCCACGTAATAGGAGGCGAGCCTATTGCCGTTTCTCGTGCACATTTCCAGACTACGTGAGAATTTCCTGATGGAAAACCAATAACACTTTGCCCGACCCGGAAATCGAACTCAGGACCTCTAGATCACACGGCACATACTTGTGCCGCGAGACCACGAGGCAGTCACCTTATTTATCAATTTATAAATATTCAACAAGTTATCCAGTCCTATTCACATCCAGCTGAATTATCGGCTTATTAATCCTTATCATATTCCCCACTAATTGCATCGCGTCTTCGCAAATTCAACGACTTGTACGATCATCATCATCATCAGCCCATATACATCCCACTGCTGGGCACGGGTCTCCTCTACAACTGAGAGGGTTTCGGCGGTAGTCCGCCACGCTGGCCTAGTGCGGGTTGGCGGACTGCACACCTAAGAAATTCCGAAGAACTTTTAGATGTGCAGGTTTCATCACGATGTTTTCCTTCACCGTTAAAGCAAGTGATAATTCAGTGTGAATACACACATATCTTCGAAAAGTCTGTGTGTGCCTGTGGTTTGAACCCGCGACCGCCGAGATTCTCGACCGCGCGCCTAGACCTCGAGGCCATCACTGCTACTTACTTGTACGACCATAAATAATGCAAATTGTATCGACATATCCCATTCATGTTAATACACGGAGAATATATCGAAGCACTCGTGTATACGCATGTTGTAAATGTATTACATTGTGCTTATTGGATATTTGCTGAGAAAATTGCCTATTCCGCTTTATCTATTGTTTGTTTGTGTTTCATTTCGCCATTCCGTAATGTTACTTCTTCTAAGGTATGAAAGCTTATTTGTTTTCCGCCTTATGATAGGTATTATGTGTTTTTATTTGCATGGCAAAATAATAAGTGTAATGTAATGCTATAAATTATATATGTATGTATGTATATATTTGTACATATATGTTTATTTAATATATTTTGTTTTTATATTGTATATTATGTTTATTTATGTATTTAAGTGTAAGTATATGTTTAATAATATGATGATAATTTTTATTTACTCAAAGTTATTAGTATTATTTATTTTAGTTTTTTTTCTTTTACTTCCTTCTTTACACTTTATTCTACCCTCTTTATTTTTCCTCTTTTATTATCCATCCAAAGGTTGCCTGGAAGAAATTGCCTAGAGCGATAAGGCCGCCTCTTGTTTTATTTTTTAATAGATAAGTTTCTTTATAATTTTTGTACAAGGAATTGTAAATAAATAAATAAGTGTTGGTATTCAGGCAAATAATTTCTTGTCAGTTATTGTTTTATGCCAGTAACGTATAACCTTACTCTATCGTATGATGGCCCACGTAATGCTGTGGAGAAAATCCTCGGTAGGAATTTTTAGTTATGGGGTTTTTTTCGTTGATATATATATAGTAAGAATAATTATGACACTCATATGCTACTATCAAATATTATGTATGTCGAAGCGTCGACGCATCCCCACTGTGCGTCCAACGTAGGGTATAAATACAGCCGCCCGATTGAGAATGATTCATTCTCGCTCGGAACGCCGCGCCGGACCGAACGGAGCTCTGTACTAAGTTTTTGAAATTACCTTCAAAAGTTTTACTGTCACCATTTAAAAAAAAAACAAAGACGCACAAGACCCTCCGACATATAGATCATTTCTAAGTACGGCTGAACATCCTTGTCATTTAAATTTTGAACTAATTTTACGCACATTATCGTTTTTTACTGGTAACTACTGACACAGTCGTTTACTTTTTTAGTGGTTGTAATAATTTTGATTTCGTTATTACTGTAATAGTATCATATCATTTTCATTTAAAATGGCGCTTAAGTAATATAATCGAGGAAACAGTTTGGTCAACTTGCTTACTTTTCAACGAAACGAACGTGTTGGCCTCAAGCTTTGGGCGCGCGATCGAGAATCTCGGCGGTCGCGGGTCCAAACCCCAGGCGCACACCTCTGACTTTTCGAAGTTGTGTGTATTCATAATGAATTATTACTTACTTTAACGGTGGAGGAAAACATCGTGATTGAACCTGAACACCTAAAAGTTCTTAGGAATTTTTTGGGTGTGTAGTCCGCCAACCCGCACTAGGCCAGCGTGGTGGACTAAGGCCTAAACCCCCTCAGTTGTAGAGGAGGCCCGTGCCCAGCAGTGGGACTGATGATGATGATGATGATTTGCACGGCAAAATAATAAGTGTTGCTGAACAGCAATTTACCTGAACAGGTAAATAATTTCTTGTTAGTTATTGTTTTACCTCACTAATATCGCGTGAAGCCACTGGATGCAGCAGTGAGCTGCATCATCAGAAGTGTCTGACAGAGCGCTTTGGAAGTCTTTGGGGAAGCCTATGTCCAGCGCTGGACGTCTTTCGGCTGATGATGATGATTGTTTTATGCAAGTAAGTATAAAGTATAGGTACCACCTGAGTCCAATGTGCGATGGTCCAAGTAACACTGTGAAGAAAATATGGAAGTTTATTTATTGATTTTAATAGCGAGAATTATTTATGACACTCATATAACATGAATATGCTACCACCAAATATTAGACGCTTCTAAATACGGCTAAAAGTACTGGTCATTTAAATTTTGAACTAAGTTTCACTTTATCGTAATTTACTGGTAAATGCTGACACAGTCGTTTACCTTTTTAGTGGTTGTAATAATTTTGATTTTGGTATAACCATAATAGTATCATATCATTTTGGTCTAAAATGGCGCTTATGTAATATAATCGAGGAAACAGTTTGTGACCAAACTGGCTGACTTTTCAACGAAACTATCCGAATTGAGTAGTGTTGGCCTCGAGGCTAAGGCGCGCGATCGAGAATCTCTGCGGTCGCGGGTCCAAACCCCAGGCGCACACCTCTGACTTTTCGAAGTTTTGTGTATTCATAATGAATTATTACTTACTTAAACGGTGAAGGAAAACATCGTGATTAAACCTGAACACCTAAAAGTTCTTAGGAATTTCTTAGGTGTGTAGTCCACCAATCCGCATTAGGCCAGTGTTGTGGACTCTTTAGTCCTTAGACTCCTAACCCCTCTCAGTTGTAGAAGAGCCCCGTGCCCAGCAGTAGGACGTACATGGGCTGATGATGATGATGATGATCCGAATTAAGTACTTAAGTATTATGTGTAAGCAAGTATTTTAGATACATTCACGTACATAGTCCTGATTCCAAGATAGTTTTGGGTTTTGGTAAAGTCTTAATAAAGACTTTTTGGTCTAACAAATTTCCAGACTCAAAACAAATATTTGTGAACATGATGTTGGGACTTACATACGTAATAAGAGAAAAATGAATTAACGTCGGTTTGGAGTAATTTTTTCTTTGATAGTCATTCATAGAATAAGAGTAGGTACGGGAACTAGAAATCAGGTAGATCCAACAAAATTTTCGTCAAGAAAAAAAATTACAAAAAAAATTGTACGAAATCCCAAACCACTAATTATAAAAAATTGTTGAGCAGTACTTTCGAAATTTGTTTAACCGTCATCCAATAGTCCGTCAACTAACTAGAAATAAACGATTTTTTTTAATAAATCACAAAATTTGGTTCGAAAAGTGAAGCCAATTTGTATAGGAGCATTTCAAAGAGCATTTGACCGACGTGACTCGTTGACATTGCCATAGATTATAAAAATTATCAACAAGCAGATCAGTTATAGTATAGTAAGGGCGCTTTTTGCGCTTTTCTAGTTTCACAATAACCACGGTATGCTTACATAAGTTTCTGACTCTGTTAAGGTTCTTATATTTACCTGTTTAAAGTGCGCGGCTAAAGCATTGAAATATTATTTCCAGTCATATTCCTCATTTTAAAATAGTAGCTAACATTTCTAATCTCCTAAAAAAGGTAGAAAGTCCATGGAAGAAATGAAGCAATAATTGCTATGAAACTTGCTCGTAGGCACAAATATTCGATTCGATAGTAGAGTCTATCATTTTAATCATTGTTTAAAACAAATCGTCAAACGGATACTTAAATTATCATTGAAACGAAAAAAACTATCAAACGAAAAATGTTTCCAAAAGTATATACCCAATAAGCCAATTATAAACTGAACCACGTTAAAATATAGTATACAGTATGTTATATCTCGGCAAGTTATGCCCGAAAAACAGCAATAGGCTCGCCCCCTATTATGTGGGACTGATACATACCTGGCGAAATGTGGGTGCAGAAATGCACCTCTGCATACCCCTTTGGGGAATACAGGCATGAGTTTATGTATGTAGTATATGTATTATAAAGCACTTGCTATCCCGGCAGACGTCGTCCTTCCCGGAAAAGCTTTAAGCGACATTCCGACAGCAGCGCCACCTACCGGGTCTAATTGTGTTTTGAAATCATCCAGGGACAATCTATCAATCAATCGGTCCAACCGTTTGACATACCGACAACGGCGCTGTTTATCAGGTCCAATTGTGAATCTAAACCATTCTCGAATCCCCTCGAACACACACAAAAAAAAACATCCCAATCGGTCCAGCCGTTTAAGAGGAGTTCGATGACATACAGACAAACATTCGTTTTTATATAAATAGTTGTAATCGCTGCTGTTTATTTTGCATTTGTAAACTGTGGCACCACCCCTGTCGAGCCCTCCTATTCATATACCAATCTTTTCATATAAATCTGTAGATATTCCTCATATTTATTTCACACTCGACAACAACAATTCGCGATTACCCCGTGAACGAATTATCTGTAGCAAACTAATGCCATGGTGCGTCAGCAAAAAGGGCACACTCATTAATCCTCTTATTAATGGCACGGATACACTTGTTTTTGCACACCGTACGTTGCTGCAATAAATTATGTTTTCTTTGGCGCTGTCACGATTAACTTTATGTATGGATAAGAATTTTCCGTATTGTACCGTAATTATCAAGTAAATATGAATATGTGTTTTTTTTTTAATAACAGCTGGAATGTAATATAACAGATAGAAATATTTAACACCATAAATTTAACTGGTTTTTAATTATATTTTTTTTACTTTTGCTGTGTCGATGTGAAAGTATTATTAAAGTTTAGACTATGATTAGTATTTTCTTCTGATTAAAGTTCTCATATTTATTTTAGTTAAAATTTATATCGTCATCAGCCCAAATACGTCCCACTGCTGGGCACGGGCCTCCTCTACAACTGAGAGGGTGTAGACCTTAGTCCACCACGCTGGCCTAGTGCGGGTTGGCGAACTACACACCTAAGAAATTCGTAAGAACTTTTTTGGTGTGCAGGTTTTATCACGATGTTTTCCTTCACCGTTAAAGCAAGTGATAATTCATTGTGAATACACACATAACTTCTAAAAGTCAGAGGTGTGTGCCTGGGGTTTGAACCTGCGACCGTCGAAATTCTCGACCGCACGCCTAAACCTCGAGGCCATCACTGCTTAAAATTTATATAGTTTTTTTTTTTAATAATAATAATAGAATTTATTGAATCGTTTGGCAAAGTCGAGGGCAAACGTCAGAGAGGCCGATATACCATCAGATGGTCGGAGCAAATCTGCTCGACACTTAATTCGAGACTTTATGTTGGGCTCCACGATGCCGATGACAGGAACAGGTGGCGCAGCATAGTAAGAAGGACGACTACTGCTGGTGCAGGGGATCACGACCCTCAGCAATAAGGAAAACGACGCGAGGAGGAGGATTGAATTGTTTAGTAAGGTCATTATGGCAGTTACCACAAAAATAAGTCATCACCATCTGACAGTGTAACTTATACTATGCCCGTTTTACATAGGTAAGTATATATTTTTTAAATCCTTATTTCACAACAGATATTTTACTATAGATACATATGAACAGCGATAAGAATCACAAACGTATAACTAATAACTCGAACATGCTGCCAAATGTTGGAAGCGAGTATAAAAATTGGTCTGGATAAGAATTATTCTGCTATAATAGATATTGTTTTATTTTAGATACGATACCAGATAATATTATATTTTCAAGTGCTATTCTCAATTTTCAAAATGCAGTTCCATCTGGTTTAAGTCACAGATCCAAAAAATCCAATATTTTATTTACAGTCAATACATCTCACACACGTAAATTGGCTTGCCAATATTTGTTAATGTTTGTTCTCGAACCAAACTTGGGTGTGGTAAGTTGAGTTCGTATACTTGTCTTTAAAGTGGAAAATCCAGTGGTGTACTCATGTATAGAGTGTTAAATGGGCTGGCCTGACGAGGTTAGCAGTGATGGTCTCAAGGTTTGAACGCGCGGTCGAGAATCTCGCCGGTCTCGGGGCCAAACCCAGGCACACACCTCTGACTTTTCGAGGTTATGTGTGTATTCACAATAAATAATCACGTACTTAAACGGTAAAGGAAAACGTCGTGAAGAAGCCTGCACACTCATAAGGTTTTTTGCGAATTTCTTTGGTAGTCGTAGTCTGCCAATCTGCACTAGGCCAGCGTGGTGGACTAACCCTTTCAGTTGTAGAGGAGGTCCGTGCCCAGCAGTGGGTCGTATATGGGCTGATGATGATGACAGACGTTACACAGATAAATTAATCAATGAAATGCTTAGCTTTGTAAATGCATTCCATGCGGTCACATATGGCAAACAGAATGAAGTCATAACCCCCCTTCATGTGTTTCTGTTCAAAGCGATTACTTGACTGACTCGTTCGACTCTAGCAGCACGGAGACTGGATATGTAACACGGTTAAATCAAAAGCTACAAAATCTCACTTCTTTTCGGTTTAGGTGCGCGGTCGAGAATTTCGTCGCAGGTTCAAACCCCAGGCACACACCTCTGACTTTTCGAAGTTATGTGTGTATTCACAAAGAATTATCACATGCTTTAACGGTGAACGAAAACATCGTGATAAAACCTGCACACCTAAAAATTCTTAAGAATTTCTTAGGTGTGTAGTCCGCCAACCCGCACTAGGCCAGCGTGGTGGACTAAGGCCTAAACCCTCTCAGTTGTAGATGATGATGATGATGATGAAAATAAAATATTCGTGGATGTATTAATATATCTCTGCCTATCTCATATGGAATGAAAGCGTGAGACAGTATCTACATAATATGTAGATATACCAAAGTAAATAAAAAATTTGAATTTTACTTATTATACACACTTGTATTTCTGTTTTTTGAATGCAAGAAGGCAAAGAAAACAAAAAAAATATGCCACAGATTTCTTTTAGATTCGATAAGAACATTTTCCCAGTACACTTGAATAGATAAAAATGAAGCAATATATTTAGGTTAATTTTCCTACCTATATATACAATGTAATCCCTAGAATAGATGGGAAGATTCACTATCCCAAATTTTTATGGTGTCCTAGTAACATATGATTATTACCGCTATTTTTGGAACATTGCTTAAAGAGTCCATTGGCTTATAATATTTGCGAATGCGTTTTAGCAAGATGCACTCCGATCAATTAGAGTAAAAAATCATGCAATTAACTGTGCCTATTTTTAAAAGTTACAAGTAAGCTGCGATTTAATTTTTTTTTTTTTATTCAACATGTTTTTTGTTTTAGTAGGTACATTGAAACGTAAATGAAGAAATAAATAATGCTACGCATGTACCACGTCCACTCTTCAACCAATCCTAAGAAAATGGCGTCTTACATACTCCAGAATACAAACTTTCAAACTAAATTCCAATTCCATGTATAAACGACTACCAATAGTACCACCCTGACACCCAATAGGATGAGCCGCGAGTTTCCTTATTTCGAATCTGTGTTCTCTATGCACGAGTTCAGAAAGAACAAACTTATTTTTTATCACAGCCATCCGATTCTGAACCTTAAGCCCAAGCAATAAAATTTATTACAAAAGCATGTGTAAGTTGGTTAGAGTAAAAATCCGCTTAAAAGGCGCGCCTGTTCCAATTTTGAAATGGTTTCGGCGGAATGGCACGGGTTTTTTTTTTTTTTACTGAAAGTAGGTAAAGGTCGGCTCCACTCCGCCTCGCTGTGATGTGCGGACAATTTGATAGTAAGGCGACGTTCGGAAACTTATTTGCGATAGTGTTTTTATAGATAAGAACGAAGCAAAGTGTATTTTTATTTCGTAAAGCCTATTCACCAATCTGGTATTGTTTTCGAATTTTCTCCTTTTGGATAGTTCTTTTTGTGTTAATAATGAACACTTTTATCAAAGACTTTACGATTGTTTTCTTCAATATTCAATAAGTCCTTACAAAAACATAATTTCGCTTTGCAAGTAAAACTAAAAGCATTATGCTCACAATGTATACGGCCATGGTAATACGGTCGTTCCTACTATGCCAAGTTTATCTCACCTGAACAAAACAACCTAACAATACATTTCAACAATCGAGATTAATTTTTTAACAGCTCATTAGGTAATTCTTCCCTCGAAAAGGCATTGAAAGGTAATCGCCCATAATCCCTTGCGGGCTAATGGGTTCCATATTTAAGTTAAACGCCCTTAATTAGCGGCTATTTAAGACCTCTTTAGAGTCAAACGGCGTATTTAATTTACATAATTTGAAGTATTTATTTAAATTTGAATGTAGAATCCTGAATGAAGTATTCTATTCTATCTGGCTGAAGAATGGTATCGAATTTAAAATAGGATTAGTTCACATTTTTTTTCCATTTCACAAAGTTTTAAAGTTCGAATATTGAAATACAGAAAAAAACTCAGACCGAATATTATTTTAATAATACATTACATATAATATATAGGTTCAAACCCCATGCAAACACCTCTGACATTTCGAAGTTATGTGTGTATTCACAATGATTTATCACTTGCTTTAACGGTGAAGGAAAACATCGTGATAAAACCTGCACACCTAAAAGTTCTTAGGAATTTCTTAGGTGTGTAGTCCGCCAACCCGCACTAGACCAGCGTGGTAGACTAAGGCCTATACCCTCTCAGTTGTAGAGGAGGCCCGTGCCCAGCAGTGGGATGTATATAGGCTGATGATGACATAATATTGTTTAGTATAATAAATTCACCATTTAGAATGCTCAGATGCTTCGTTCAAAAACGACTGAATTAATATAGTAGATTTTTTTGCACGAAATTAATGAGTTATCGTATTAGATACTTGAATCCCGATAAATAACATGCCACAATAACTTTACTAAACTATACAAATATAAATTGAACATTGGCTATTTTCTTTACCCATATATGTTTATGACTGCCTCGTGGTCCCGCGGTACAAGTATATGCCGTGCGATCTAGAGGTCCTGGGTTCGATTCCCGGGTCGGGCAAAGTGCTATTGGGTTTTTTCTTTAGGAAATTCTCGGTAACTTCATGGAGTCTGGAAATGTGCCTGAAAACGGCAATAGGCTCGCCCCCTATTACGTGGGACCGATACATACTTGGCGAAATGTGGGTGCGGAAATGCACCTCTGCCTACCCTTCGGGGAATACAGGCGTGAGTTTATGTATGTATGTATGTATATTTGTTTTTTATATTTTCGAATATTTCCCTTCTGATGACCCAGCAGACGAAGTCACAGCCAGAAGCTGTTTCAAATAATCAAATAAAGTTATTTCGTATCGCAAATACCATAATGGTATAATATAATAAACACTCAACAGTGAGTAAGCGTTATTTATTGGCATTGCCTTTATCAATTTGCGGTCCGAAGGTTGGGCAATATTTTCTCGCTTAAAACTCCTATCGCGACATCTGGAACAATGTGGTACTTCCAGTAAGGTCTATTCATACGAGATAACATTTAAAATGTATTTTTATGATCTTAAGTATGGATGGCCTCGTGGTTTAGGCGCGTAGTCAAGAAGAGCGTTTTATGCGTATTAGCAATGAATATTATGGACTTTAACGATGAAGGAGAACATCGTGAGGAAACCTAAAAAGTTTTAAGGTATTTCTTAGGTGTGTAGTCCGCCAACCCGCACTAGGCCATCGTGGTGAACTTAGGCCTAAACCCTCTTAGTTAAGAGGAGGCCCGTGCCCAGCAGTGGGACATATATGGGCCTATAGGCCGAATACTGAAACGCTACTTAATCTGAGGGCGACTTATATTTAAGTGGCTGTTATAATTTAAGCGATATATACTTAAAAAATGTCATGTAAAAGAAGTTTTTGTGGTAATGTTGCCATTTATGGAAATTTAAGTGGGCATTAGTTAATCACAGTCTTAAAACCGATAAATGATGTTTTAGTTTACCGCTTAAATTATAACAATCACTAAAATATAAGTCGCCCTCAGATTAAGTAGCGTTTCAGTATTCGGCCATAATGATGATTACCATGTATTAAATCTCATAAGTACTATGTATCCGGTACGAGTTTATATTTTAATCTATTTTACCTTTTGATTCTTTACCCGTGGTATGGTGCAACTACTTTTTTATTGATTTATGGATTTTGGAGGGTTATGAATATGACCGCATTGATCTTATCTTAAGTTTAATGCAACTTAAATATTGTGCGGCAAGAAACGATACGGCTTTCTCTTATTAACAAAATATAGACGGTTGCATTCTAACGTCATGTTACGTATGGTGATTGTTAAACAAATAACTCAAAAAAAAATTAAGCGTGGGAGTAACATTTTGTTGTTGTTACCGATCTTCGAAAAACATATTTTTTAGTGTCTCGTACCAAGTACCTATTACTTCAAGTCACTCGTCTAAGCTATATCGGCGATTCTGCAATAACCCGAAATAGAGTGACTATGTCGGACCCGAATCAATAAAAATTGATATCAAACGTGCAGACATTAAAGCGAATGGATACCGAAGGCGAAACGCTAAGCCGTTTAGTAAACTGTACACGAGACGCCGCAATATTTATTGTATCCCGGCGACGGACGGCAAATGATTTTTTAATTGTATTATTGCTTTAAGTTCTGGAGAAATATTGAACGATAGATTTTATAAGCAAGGTCACGTTTGAGTTCAATACTTGTCGAGGGTTTATTATTGCTTGAAAACATTGTATAGAAAAACAAATTATAAATATTGTTAATTCGTTTAAATTAAAATAAATTTCATTTCAATACACCCAAGTCTCATACATAGTTCTGACCCCACACTAAGATACGAGTGTTGTGTCGTGGGTATCAGAAACTACGAGAGACTTTTCGGTCTCACAAACACCCAGACCTGAAACAAATATTTGTGGATCACACAAACATTTGTCTCGGTGCGGGGATCGAACCCGCGGCCTCTCGTTTGCATTTGCATTTCGTTTTACAGATATCTGAATTTGTCAGTTTCGACTGGCATGAAGTCTCAAGAATTTGAAGATAAACCCTAGACTGTGTATGTTAATTTCAGTCAAAAACTTATTTCATTTACATGACATTGCAAAAATTCAATACCACCTAAGTAGAACTTTGTAAATACAAAAACTAAAAACATGGCTAGAAACCCGAAACAAAACTGTTTTAGTGATGCCTGCTTAAGAGTTTTTATTAAATCCACGATAGTACAGCCAATCGGCAACTTAAATCCTTACAACATAAACGCAATCACGGTCCGAAGTGACAAACAAAAATACAGCGGGCAACAAATCACCGATGCCAATCTAAAAGCGCTTTGAAAGGCCTTTATCCAAACTTTATTTTTCTTTTGGCCCGCGCTGATAGGTCCAGGCCCCATATGCATAAAGTCCATGTTTTAATAGGAGATTTCAAGCAAAAGGGTCCTGTTGAATTTTTCGCTCGATAGATTTTCTTGTGTGGTACGTGTTACCAGAGTTTTGCGATTTTATATTTTTCTAAATGGTCACCCCTACAAGGAGCAAAATATTCATTCATTGAGATTATTAGACATTATTTCGGGATCGGCAATTCCGATCGAGATTGTACATTTATAATACGCATTGTTATATATTGTTATTATAAGCCCCCGGTAATTAATTACAATTGCCTTTTTATTAACCCATTGCAAGTTAATTAAATTAATTAGCTAATCATTCGGTTGAATAGAAAATGACACGGCAAATGGCTATTTTTACAACTTTATGTTACAAGCGTATTTATTCAATTATCATAAATCGATGATTAATATGCAGTGCAAAGTTTATGTCAACAAATATTATTGGCAAAGGCCAATCTTAATAATAGCACCTTGGCGCTGCGCTCATTTAGATCTAGCATACGATACGATACTCTTACCTTATTATTTCTTTATTATTTATTTAGTCAAAAAATACATTTGTTTACAGTATGTACGAACCAAATACTTATATCGTAAAACTTTTTAAATTTAAGATATTAAATAAACATTACCAAAATAAAACTTTAAAACACTTAATAATCCGTATGACAAATTCTTGGTCCCTAGTGATAAACCAATTCAGTAAATTAATAACTCTAGCCGTAGGAGCATTTCCACCACGAGAGGTCGTGGCCATACAGTTCCGTTATGTTCATTTTGCTATTAAAGACAGATTGTCAGAACATAGATTCTTAAAAAAACGGATAATTATGGACTATTCATAATCAGCCCATATACTGGGTACGTGGTGGTATATACGTACACTGGGCACGGACCTCCTCTACAACTGAGAGGGTGTAGGCTTTAGTCCACCACGCACGTCTAGTACGGGTTGGCGGACTACACCCCTAAGAAATTCCTAAGAACTTTTTTAGGTGTGCAGGTTTCCTTACGATGTTTTAATTCACCGTTAAATAAAGTGATAATAAATTGTGAACATACTATGGACTATTATATATTCAGCCTATCGCCGTCCACTGCTGAACGTAGGCCTCCCCAAGTAGGCGCCAACCATCCCAGCCTTGAGCAGCCCTCATCCATCCGCTACCCACCACCTTTCTCAAGTCGTCGGACCATCGTATGGACTATTAATACAAACAAATCCAGAGAGCGAACCCAAGCCATACTAAGCTAGTTTCACGACTCGCAAAACCCGCTGAAAAAATTAAATAAACGCTATCTCTTACACCTTGCACCGGTCACTAAGCCAACACATGGCACGCGAGGGCAACTTGCCTTCATGACTTTCTAACACGGTTTTAGATTTTCACAAACTGTTGACCAGCGGACCCGCTCTCTGAGAGAAATTCACTCTTATGTGCCTTTATTATCTATTCAAAATATATAATCGTTTCTGTGAAATGTGATGGTCGTTTCTCACAAAATGTTTTTTTTGGTACACCATACATACATACATACATAACCTCACGCCTGTATGCCCGAAGGGGTAGGCAGAGGTGCATTTCGGCGGGTATGTATCGGTCCCACGTTATAGGGAGCGAGCCTATTGCCGTTTTTCGAGCACAATTCCAGACTTCGTGCTGCTATTAAGGATTTCTTAATGGAAAAACCCAATAACACTTTGCCTGACCCGGGAATCGAACCCGGGACCTCTACATCGCACGGCACATACTTGTGCCGCGAGACCACATGGCAGTTTTAAATGCAGTGATGATCGTACTCGTATATCTTATTATGAGAAAAGAAGGATCTAAAAAAATAATACACCCAACAGTCACATACATAGTCCTGACCCTACACTAAGATACGAGTCTTGTATCGTGGGTATCAGAAACTACGAGAGACTTTTTGGTGTCACATACACCCAGACCCGAAACAAATATTTGTGGATCACACAAACATTTGTCTCGGTGCGGGGATCGAACCCACGGCCTCTCGTTTCGCAAGCTGATGTCTAGCCAACTGCGCCACGGGGCTGTCAAAAATAGTTGTCATCAGTCATAAAATAGTTTTTTATTATAACTACGAGAAAGTGGATGCAGTCGCAATTCTGCTACTCCTTCGGGGAATACAGGCTTGAGATTATGTACATGTATCAGTGGCGGTACTTCCATAGAAGCCCAAAAGCCCAGTTTGCCTTCCAAAATCCCGAATAATTTATAGCTTCAAATCTTTATTTAATAAATGCAATTTGACATATAAATGAGAATATACTGACCTCCCAAGTCCCAATAAACAATTATAAACTAGACATTACAAAATTAACGTGTAATGCTTTTGGGCTTCTATGGAAGTACCTCCACTGGTATGTATGTATGCTAACGAGCTAAAAAATAGCGGTGAAAAGTCAGCGTCGAAATACATCTCTTCGATGATACAGTCATATCTATTAGAATTTAGTTTTGTTCTTTATGTTACTGTTATGTGCCTTTATTATCTATTCAAAATATATAATCGTTTGACTGCCTCGTGGTCTCGCGGTACAAGTATGTGCCGTGCGATCTAGAGGTCCTGGGTTCGATTCCCGGGTCGGGCAAAGTGTTATTGGGTTTTTCCTTTAGGGAATCCTCAGTAACAGCACGGAGTCTGGAAATGTGCCCGAAAAACGGCAATAGGCTCGCCCCCTATTACGTGGGACTGATACATACCTGGCAAAATGTGGGTGCAGAAATGCACCTCTGCCTACCCCTTCGGGGAATACAGGCGTGAGTTTATGTATGTATGTATGTTACTGTTATTTCGCTCTCGGCTATAATAGCTGTCTTTCCGTAAAAATGTCAAACCATTAACATTGCATCTGTTATTTTTCCCCATTGCAGCACTCCGTTCACATTTACAAACTGTTTTCTTTATCACACACAAGGAATGGCACTTTCACACTCCACTCTCGTCATTCGTCAAGGGGCGAGCCACCTAAAAAAACATCCCGAATATTTTTAAGTTTCCTCGTAGTTTCGAGCAATTTGAAGCTTATAAAATATGTAGGAAGATAAAATGTGCAGCATTTTTAGACTTTACCGGTGGAATTCTTGACTTGGATTACGATAACAATATTGCTTTTTATTCAATAATAATAGTGTTTTTACGAGTATTAAAGGAATGCATATTTTATCTAACAGTAATTTCCAATATGGGTATTATAAGAAGGTAGTGGAAAATTGTATGTATATAGGGATACAGGTAACTTTTTGAGAAAAAGCGAATTTACGAAACGTGTGGTTTGAGCTCGAGTGGCGTGACCACGAAGCCAAAACGCTTGAGTCTCTCATAGAAAGCGGAAGTTGGGTTTAAGAGATTAAGATGAAGAGGGTAAAACAAAAAATCAACGGCAATAAATCACTTTAGAAGCGATTTATTACTTTGTTCTAGTTCTTCTATCTTGTCCCTTAAAGCATTTAACAGCTGCAAAGCAAAACTGATCATTATCATTACGATTACAAAACAAAATCGTGTCATTGTTTATTTAAAATTAATAGGATTAAAAATAATTAATTATATAAGCAGCTAATGAGGGATATAAAAATTAGTTAACTACATACCTAATTAGTTTATTACCAACTATAAATGAGTGGTACCTTGGGAATAACTCTTCAATCTGTGGTGAGCTTTCAATGGTAGCTGAATGTTTGTGACTCTGTGAGCTGTGAGCAGTTAATTCCTAAAGTAAATATTTTCGCAATGGATTCAAACTACGCTCCTAAGTGCAAGTGCGATCATGTGAGTACATTATTTAAGTTGTGATACTAAAGCGTCATCAGCGCCGCCTCTAGCTTCTTCAACGCCCGCGTCCAAACCCGATTTTAACGTATTTCAACTAAAAAAAGGTTACCTACAAAAATCTTGTATCCTTGTAAAAGGTGGGTGGGGATTATGACAATGACTTGAATTACGTTATAAATCGCTCGATTTGCCGCCCCCCTGGACGTGCCGCCCGCGTGCACCGCACGCTTTGCACGCCCGCTTGCGACGGGCCTGAACGTCATTGTGACCCCAGCACTTTAAATTCAGTGCGATTGAAATAGAGATACGACTGGCGAGAAAAGACTCAGATAATCACTCGCCAGTCAAAAAATATTGCAAATAACTGACATTGTCAACGGCATGATCCTACTGCAGAATTAAAAAGCGTCGCGCTGGCATTATTTAGTACACATACATACATATGTACATAAACTCACGCCTGTATTCCCCGAAGGGGTAGGCAGAGGTGCATTTCTGCACCCACATTTCGCCAGGTATGTATCAGTCCCGCGTAATAGGGGACGAGCCTATTGCCGCTTTTCGGGCACACTTCCAGACTCCGTGCTGTTACTAAGAATTTCCTAATGGAAAAACCCAATAACACTTTGCCCGACCCGGGAATCGAACCCAGGACCTCTAGATCGCACGGCACATACTTGTACCGCGAGACCACGAGGCAGTCATTATTTAGTTTACTTCAATAACCTTCGAAATTTTCATAGATAACACTGTGATTTCTTCAAGATTTTTTCTTCACCACAAATATTACGTAATCTCAGTACTCAGTTGTACATACGATATGAAACAAATAGAACGCCAAGAGATAAAACATTTATAACTTGGGTCGTGGTAGTTTTAATCAAATCGTGTTTGAAATATTACTTCGTGGTTTTAGTCTCCGGGGATCTTGAATGAATGGACCGCATATTATATCCTTTTCATTCTGTGAAACTTGTTTACAGTCTCCCCTTTGAGTTTACAAGTTGTATGAGTGAATAAATTGGTGTGTAAATGTTTAAACCGTTCTTTCTTTAGAGTTTTTTACAACCTTTCTCAATATTATAGAAATGCATGAAGTCATGACTGTAACTTAAAAGGGACACCGGAGGTTTCCATTATTTGCCGTACGTATATCGCAAATAAATTAATAAATACACCCATCAGTCACTCACATACATAGTATCCTACACTTAGACACGAGTTGTACTGTTCGTACCAGAAACTACGAGATTTTTCGGTTTCACAAACAGCCAAATCAAATATTAGTACATACATACATAAACTCACGCCTGTATTCCCCGAAGGGGTAGGCAGAAGTACATTTCTGCACCTACATTTTGCCAAGTATGTTTCAGTCCCACGTAATAGGGGGCGAGCCTATTGCCGTTTTTCGGGCACATTTCCAGACTCCGTGCTGTTACCGAGAATTTCCTAATGGAAAAACCCAATAACACTTTGCCCGACCCGGGAATCGAACCCATGACCTCTAGATCGCACGGCACATACTTGTACCGCGAGACCATGAGGCAGTCAAATATTTGTGGATCACACAAATAGCTGTCATATTTCAGACAATATTGATTGAGGAGAATATTTTTTTAATCTTTTTCAGGTACAACGCTGGTTGGATGCGCACCAAAAATATTTCCCTTCAACACAAACATCAGTACCTACGCAGTGTACCGGCGCCCGTGTACCACAATACTCTTTTAGAACAAGCGATCCCGTTCACCACTATAGCCAACCCTTACAGATAACCGTGAAGAAATTTCAAACGCCCCAAATCATTGAGGCGCCATTTAGAATATCGCCCATGCGACCAATTACAAAAAGGAATTGTAAATAAATCGTTGTGTTTATACATTAAATGTAGTGATAAATTAATTTTAGTGATGTAGGTAATTAAATTATTAATAAAATATAAATCAATTAAAAAGTTTTTTTTTATAAATCTTAGTATAATGATTGTTAGAATGTTGTTAGATATACTGTTACGTAAAAAAAAAAAACACTCGGTGTGACAAAGGACGAAAACAGAAAAATAAATAAATAAATAAACAATATCCTACTACATCGTATATTTTGGCATAGGTACTGTGTTTTTGGATTAGCGGTACCTATTACCAAAGATTTAGCATTTTTTTATTGCTACTCAAGACGTTAAATTGTAAAATAAGGTACTATTTCGTTAATAGCATTGTAATAAGTTTTTGTATTATCTAATCGACAGTAAATCCAAAACAAATTTGTTACACTTTCGTGTGTAATCATCTGAATGGACGAATATTGATGATTTTTGTGAGATTTAATTATAACTTTGTTTGTTCCTATAATCGTATCTATCATCATCAGCCCATATACGTCCCACTGCTGGGCACGGGCCTCTACAGCTGAGAGGGTTTTAGGCCTTAGTCCACCACGCTGGCCTAGTGCGGGTTGGTGGCCTACACACCTAAGAAATTCCTAAAACTTTTAGGTGTGCAGGTTTCATCACGATGACTTCCTTCACCGTTAAAGTACGTGATAATTCTTTGTGAATACACACATAACTTCGAAAAGTCAGAGGTGTGTGCCTGGGGTTTGAACCCGCGACCGTCGATATCTTAACGAAGCCAAGATCAAAACCTAGTACGTCTATATTTATAGTTCGAACACTTTATTTTCCAAAGCTGGGACGATAGGCTAAACGAACGTTCCAGAAGTATTGTGGAAGTTTCACCTCCAAACCTGTTATTTTCCTTCCTGGATCAAACCCCAATAACTGCCGAGTAAAGTTTCAACGCTATTGCGTTCTGCGAAGTTGGTATTGTGCTCCGTAATTTAATCAAATGTTTCTTCCGTGTTGAATTAAATGAAGAAAACGTTCAATATACCCACATCAACGCACGGATATTTTTTGGTATATTCCTATATAATATACCAAGATTTCCGCACTTCGTCAATTTTTATAGATGACTTTTAATAGCAACTGCTATAAAAATAGTAAGTGCTATTAAATAAACATAAATTTGGTTATAAAAAAACGTCATTATTAGCATTTTCAAAATATTAGTGGGACTTTGTTATGACGAAGTTTCGCCTATTTTATTTTTTTGTGTTGTATTTTCTTCAGTATTAGTAAGTAGTGTATTTGCCACATAATTTACTTATTTTTATGTAATTCATTATTTCGTTACCATCGACCCAAGTCATTTTGTCCAGTATTCTCGTATCTATAGTTCCAGTAGTGTGTCTAATCCTTACTATCCTTACTAATATTATAAATGCGAAAGTAACTGTCTGTCTGTCTGTCTGTCTCGCTTTCCCGCTAAAACTACTGAACCGATTTAAATGAAATTTGGTACACAGATAGTTTAGACCTTGAGAAAGGACATAGGCTACTTTTTATCCCGGAAAAGGGGTTTTAAGGGGTTGAAAGGGGGGATTAAAGGTTGTATGAAAGTATTGTCATTTTTAAAGCTAGAAGCTTGAAACTTATTTTTTAGGCTGTTGATTAGATATAAATAAATATGACATTAAAAAGTTTGTAAAAAAATGTACCTTTAAGGGGGTAAAATAAAAATAGGGGTGAAAGTTTGTGTGGAAATTCGTAATTTTTTAAGCTAGAATGATGAAACGACGCGTAGACGACTGTAACTATGTATATGTAACTATATGTCTGTTATGCTTTCACGCCTAAATCATTTGTCCGATGTAAACGATTTTTGATATGGACATAAATGGGACTCTGTGGAGTAAAATAGACTACCTACAACTTATTTTCTTTCTGCACCCAACCCTGTAGTCTACGCGGACGGAGTCGCGGGCAAAAGCTAGTGTAAACTAAATCAGGTAACAGTTATGGTGTTTAGGATAACTTTAAAAGTTTTATTTATTATTTTGGGATTTTTAGCGTCAATGTGTGTGTAATCACGGTAACTGTGACCTGTCTTAGTTTTCAATCACGGTCTGTTTACATCCTGTATAATAAACTTCTAAAACATCTTCGAGGCTACAACCGTACCTACATATATGTATGTTTATGTTTACGTCTACTTTAATTCTCGAAGTCCAATCTTCGCCAACTGTGGCCCGCTAAATAATTGATTCGGAATGCATCTACCGCTCCTAATAAGATTAACCGGAACCCAAAATCCCAAGCTCGTGGCCAAACTTTAAGAGGACGTAATAAGGACATCCAATAGGTACCAAAATGTTAGGGGTCTAAAAATGGCTTTTAGAAAAATATTTTTAAAGTTATACTTTTTTAGGCGCGTTATGAAAAAAATATGAGAATGAAATAACATAAACGCATCTTATAGATGCGTGCGCATCACTGTTACACAAAAGTAACAGGTTGAAGCTGCCTATGTGCTCCAATATAGTTGAGGTTGACTATCCGTATATATTATTTATTGATATAATTTATTATTATTATACCTAGATATATTTTTGTACCAGATCTTCTTCTTCAGAAGCCCGTGACTTCATCCGGCCGGACTGGGTTAATAAATGCAGTCAATATAGAAATAAGTACTGAACTATACTGTTTTAATAAGAAATAGCGAAATAGTGTCGGTAAAACAATCATAAGCTCAATTGCTAAATTTTAATAATCCGACGTTATATTCTCAGTAATGTCGAGGAGGCATGAGTACCACCCAAGTTCCTTACGCCGCTCCTGCACAGTTGTCGGCCCGAACAGATTGAATGATCCACGTGACTGATTGTACTTATTCTGTTTCCGATTTTCGATTCGACACAACGGCCTGTGGGTTTTCAAGAAGCGTTAACAAGGCCGCCGGATAGAATTTGATGGTAACTTGATTTTCTTTGCTAAGTTAAAGCAGGGGTCCTAGTCACGATTATCCCTCAAACAGAATTATAACAAAACAAGCAACTGCTGGGCAAGGGCCTCCTCTACAACTGAGCCCTTGGCCTTAGTCAACCGTGCTAGCCTAGTGCGGGTTGGCGGACTACATTTAAGAAATTCCTAAGAACTTTTAGGTGTGCAGGTTTCATCACGATGTTTTCCTTCACCGTTAAAGTACGTGATAATTCGTTGTGAATACACACATAACTTCGAAAAGTCCTGTGTGTGTCAGTCCGTCAAGTTTCTCGACCGCATGGTCATCACGACTTAACATTAATATATTCAAATATAATTATGGAGAATAGAATGTCATCGTAAAATTGTTCAATTATTTCTGGGCAAATATGCGAAAAACAAATACACACACGAGTAAATACAGAAATAGCCTCCTAATATGAAGGACGTGCGTAAAGGCCGCTCATACGTTTCTCCTAATAAAAACGGACAAGAAAGAACTTTGAACGTGGACACGGACCGTACATAAGAAAGATTTTAATTCCGCTCGAATAAAACCCGGGTATAAATCGTAGAACCTGGGCGAGAACGCCTTGAACCCGTGTAAAAATGGCGAGAAATCCGGGTAAAGTTTTTACTCTAATGTGAAGCGAAAATGTATGTAACTGAAATATATTGGGCAATGAATTTCCGTTATACATGGCCCGTGGTTTAAATGTGGGGAATTTTCGTTTTATTATTGAAGTATTTTGCGGTTTTACTTCGTTGTTTATTCTTATTGCGTCATAAACAGTGAGTGATATCTTATACCTCTTACTGTACAATGGTTGGCGGTTCAAATTCAGACGACGCTGTAGACTTGTAAAATTTAACCAAGCGATTCTCGGAAATATTAAAAATATTTCGTGTACGTTGGAAACGGTTTCTACAGTTTATGAAATTACGTATAAAGTTTCGGTTTTAAGTTTTTACCTATTTTTTTTCCTTAACCAAGTTACAAGTTTAACAAAATATATGTAGGGTTTGACTCCACCCAAACGCAACTTAAAAAAAAAAAGAATAAGTACCCTATCTCCATCTACTATACTATTATTATAAAGAGGAAAGGTTTGTATTTTTGTATGTTTGTATGTTTGTTACGAATAAACTCAAAATCTACTGAACCGATTTCGATGATTTTTGGTATGGAGATAGATGTAACCCACCGAAGTAACATAGGATACTTTTTATCCCGGAAAATGTAGTATTCCCGTGGGAATGGGTATAAGTAGCTCTGTCAATATTCTGCTTTTACGCCTAAACCATTTAACCGATATGAATGAATTCTTTTACAGACATAAATGTGATCCTATAAAGTAACAAAAACTACATTTTATCCCGGGAATATGTAGGGTTCCCGAGGGATGAGCATAAAATGTAATGCGAAAGTAATACTAAATATAATTCAAATCGATCGAGCGGTTTAGGCCCGAAAGAGTAAAAGACAGACTTTTGCATTTATATATATTAGTATGGGTAATTCGTAACAAAATGTAAAATTCCAATATTTATTGCGACTAGTCAATGATTAAAAACATAAATCAATCAACCAATAACCAGTTTTTGTATATACGAGTAAGAAGCCAGCTTTTCCAATGAAAAAAGGTAATGGTTTGGTAATAAATACATTTCGGTTTACTTACCGCGCTACTTACAAGAACATAGTAATTTGAATGTATAAACTTCAAGATATACCTATTACGTCTTTGAAGTAGGCCTTTGATGTTTAAGAAACATTACAACTTTTAATAGACATTTACACTAAGCCAACGGCATGGGCCAGTGAACTTATAATCCCAAGTAGCCCGCAGGCCCACTCTCCAGAACATTCTTCAAAATCGCCAAAGTTCAAACCCTATCCGATATCACAAAGGGTAATCTGGTAATAACGATTGAAAATCCCCCGGAGGTTTTTAATCAAAGTCCCCGGCAATGTAGCCAATAAAATATGGGTGCCATTAAAATTTTACGTGCTCTCTAAATAGCCGAATTACCCGGCTAATCTATAAAACGGCCGGCCCCCAGACATTCTGTAAGCGTTTGTGGATTAAATTGCACTTAAATCGTCGGATTTTGGATTTAACTTTCAATCGGCGGTGATTGCATGTCTTGGTAATTAAACGGTCATTATCGTTTTTAAGATGGTTGCTTATAATACGAAGTGCCAAGGAGGTTGGACTTAAAATAAAAGAGAAGGCTCAATCTTGATCACATTCATCATCATCAGCCCATATACGTCCCAATGCTGGGCACGGGCCTCCTCTACCATTGAGAGGGTTTAGGCCTTAGTCCACCACGCTGGCCTAGTGCGGGTTGGCGGACTACACACCTAAGAAATTCCTAAGAAGTTTTAGGTGTGCAGGTTTCATCACGATGTTTTCCTTCACCGTTAATCACATACAAATATTGAATCTCCATATATACGATCGGGAGATTCCGAAACCGATCTTCCGGTAGTACAAATTGTTATAACGTTTCTCTGTCATATGTCAGGTGATAAGTTATGTTCTTTATTCAGTCAGGAAACGTAAAAAGACTCTTAAAAATCTTTTTAGAGTAGATACATGCGAATGCAGGTACGTATGAAAATCTTTAAAATCATATCATTTTAACAGTCCCGTGGCGCAGTTGGCTAGACACCAGCTTGCGAAACGAGAGGCCGCGGGTTCGATCCCCGTACCGAGACAAACGTTTATATGATCCACAAATATTTGTTTCGGGTCTGGGTGTTTGTGAGACCGAAAAGTCTCTCGTAGTTTCTGATACCCACAAGACTCTTATCTTAATGTGGGATCAGAACTCATCATCAACTCAGGATCATGTTGGGTGTATTTATTATATATTTTTTTATTGACGGTCTATTGGTATGGTATATGACTGTGCCCGTTGCTTCAAAGCGTAGAATTCCGAATTTTATGTATACATCTATAAAAGTCCCCTCTATATTTTTATTGAATAAAATAAAATAAATGTATACTTAGAGAATTGGGAAGTTGATTTCGCAGTATCGTATGTCGGGGTACCTGTAGTTTAATCCTAGTCATGTATATGGCCAATTTTATGATCGATTCAATAGTTGTTAGCCAATCCGTACCATCAGCTATTAGTGCGGTAAATTTGCTGTCACATAAAATAGTCCCAGTTCTCTCAAAATGTTTTGATGTTAATTCCAAACAATTTCATCTTACTTATCCTTAACAGATCGAGAACATACGTCGCTAAATAGTGATAAATGTACTTGTTCATTAGCTGGCCTAAGACCCATTAAGAAGGCATTAGACACCATTCCCTTGGGAAACATTTGTAGGAACTAAAGACTGCAATTTGGCGGCGATCCAAATATATTTGTCCAATCCGGTATTACATTAGAGGCTCGCGGGAGTAGCGCTGGAATCATAAGTCACGATTAATTTTAACGGTTATTGTATTAATCTGTTTTAGATATATTAAATTCGAATTTAGAATGTTTGTTTACTTTAATAATAAAAAATAGGGACATAATTTTATTGACTTATCTTATCTTATATCTTTAAATGAGCAATTCTTGTATATATATATATAGATATATAATTGGAATCTCGGAATCGGCTCCAACGATTTTCATAAAATTTAGTATATAGGGGGTTTCGGGGGCGATAAATCGATCTAGCTAGGAATCATTTTTAGAAAATGTCATTTGGAAGAAAAATAACAAAAAGGATATAAGTTAATTGCTTTAACGACACAACAGCAGATGGCGTTGTTAAGTAACATTATTCATATTTCATCATTTTATTAGTAATTCGTACTTAAATATAATTTCCAAAAAACACAATTTAAAAAAATCCAGGTACTATTTCTTTAAGCGGCATAAAAAAGCGTGATTAGTTTTCAAAGTTATGTAACTATGATATGTATAAATATACACTTTATTGTTCACCATTTAAACAGAGAAATAACAATAGAAGGAACAACTTATAACAAAGTGGACAATCGGCGGTCTTATCGCTCATAAATAATTTCTTCCAGACAACCGGGCGTGATGGAATATTTAACTAGTGATCAACGAGATGTGGGGGTTTTTAAATGATTTTACTTATACGATATATATACATGTAACTACATACATACACATATATACATACCACATGTATGTATGTATTATAAATGAATTAAAACGCACCAGTCGCCACAGACGGACTCTACCACAGTTGAAACGTTTATTTATTTATTTAAAACAATATTGTACAAATGAGATTAAGACTACGGAGTACAGTAGACTAAATTAGAACAAAGGTGGTCTTATCGCACAAGGCCATCGCTCACAGACAACCAAGGATGGAGATGTAGGAAGAAAAATGAAAGGTAGTCGTGAGTGTACAAGTTAAATTAAAAGAAATGAACATTAATCAATTTTCAGGCCCATAATATGATTCTCACATTTTCGTCCCACTACAATTATTTATTTAATTTTATTAAATTGACATATTATAAAAACGGCAATAGGCTCGCCCCCTATTACGTGGGACTGATACATACCTGGCGAAATGTGGGTGCAGAAATGCTTCCTACCCCTTCGGGGAATACAGGCGTGAGTTTATGTATGTATGTATGTATGTATGTAACATTCAGAAAGTGGCTTTTTACAGTATTATTTTGTATATCCACATTTTAGCTGTATTCGAACAAAATGGGACTATTTTGCTCCTAGATATCTTCGTGGTCAATGTTCTACTAAGCTTTATCTGGACCGATAAATTAAACCAATTTTGATCGCCACGCCTTATCCCTCCCATCGCTCTATCATTAATATTCAGACATTTGAAAATAAATTTCAGATTTCAAATATGAAATAAAAACTGCAATGATTCAAACTTTTGCAATTATATCCGAAACTTTAGAGTTTACGACTTTCGTATAATTTATTGGCAATATTCTGTATTCAAGGCGTAGTTGAAACGTACCGAAGTATAATTAAACGCCAACAGCTGCGTATCTGGCCACCGCTAATTAATTATTTCGGTTCAATGTGCCATTAAATAAAGTATCGAGCCTTTGGCAATATTTAAATATTGTTTTTTAAGCATGCAGCACAGGGCTGCCACAATCACGCACTGCACCACAGACCAGTTGCATAAGACTAGAAAGGAAATGTCAGAATGCCGAGCGTGCCGAACCTACGATTAGACTATCATATGTTTGACACGGCCGCTTCTTAGTAATTCGGGTGGTGTGTAATATCAAGACTTTTATAAGTGTGTGACAACCATTAGCAGCCCTTCATTTTTGTTTACATAGTTCTGATCCTACACTAAGATACAAGTCTTATGTCGTAGGTATCAGAAACTACGAGAGACTTTACGGTCTCACAAACACTCAGACCCGAAACAAATATTTGTGGATCACACAAACATTTGTCTCGGTGCTGGGATCGAACCCGCGGCCTCTCGTTTCGGAAGCTGGTGTCTAGCCAACCGAGCCACGGGGCTGTCCATTGTATTTCTATTTTCTCATTTATGTCTTCCCAAGGGTACGAGCGTGAATGTATGAATTTTATTTTGTCTTTTGTGTATAATTACCAATTCATTAAACTCAGACTAGTTTTAACTAGTTTATTTTCTCATTTATTTCTTGTAATCTTTCCACTTACTTTTAAATTTATTTAACCATTCTCCTAATTGCTTTACAAAGCAATAAACTATAGAATAATGTATACTTCAATCTGTTGTTCATCTTTTGTAAAACAAAGCTATCACAATTACTTTATACTGTCTGTAAGTAGCCCTTCCCAGTACCAATAAATACTTCATCATCATCAGCCCTTATACGTTCCTTGCTCACTGCTGGGCACGCTCCTCCTCTACAACTGAGAGGGTATAGGCCTTAGTCCACTACGTCAATAAATACTTAAACCTTAATTGGTTTATTACCACATACAATTTTTTTACGTTTTTAAACCTCAAGGCCATCACGTCTTCACATTCGGTCGCGGGTGCAACCCCCAGGCTCACATCTCTGACTTTTCGAAGTTATGTGTGTATTCACAATGAATTATCACGTACTTGAACGGTGAAGGAAAACATCTTGAGGAAACCTACACACTTAAAAAATCTTAAAAATTTCTTAGGTGTGTAGTCCACTAACCGCACTAGGCCATTGTGATGAATTAAGGCCTAACCCCTCTCAGCAGTAGAGGAGGCCCGTGCCCAGCAGTGGGTCGTATATGAGCTGATAATAATACAAACTTTTGTCCGGGTATTTGAGTAAAAAGGTAAATGTAAAGGATATAAATAAAACTTCAGCATATAATCAGCAGTAATATTTTAAATTGCTTTGAATCACAATTCTGTCGTGTCCGTAGATTAATAATTACAAAGGAAGATATTTGTCCGAAGTACATAACCAGTAGACTTGACGTATGCACGCTCACATGTCCAACTTGCATAATAATTTACATGTATGATCACAAAACAACATTAATGTGAAAATTAATTCTGTCACTCCCATAATAGGTACATTTATGGTAACTTTCCGATTTTATATACATATCAGAAGAGAAATCAAGGGTGCATATATATTAAATTGTTAGGAACATCATTTTATTTACACTGTTGAACGAAATCGGTACAACCGAACAACGAATATACAAATAAATAATGTCAGAAACACTCACTTACATTTAAAATAATTTACTAAAACAAGTTTACATTAAAAAAAGTAAATTTCTATAAAATATATCTAAAAGTTACATTCGTTCTGAAATCGAGCGCAGTACTCGAAGCGCTAAGTCAAGACAAACTCAGAATTAAAGAATCAACGACTGACGTCACCGATTCTTAATTCTCACGAGCTTAAAATTAATTTTACACTGATAAATTAAATAAAAGCTTATTATAATATTGCACATATTATTGCAGACAGTTGACATCCAAAATAACTCTCAACAGAAGAGATTCGATGCTCTGGACATACAATCACACTTTATCCTTACTTGGTGTTTTTAAAACCTTGAATGTGGCAGTTAACAATACTTAAGATATTTAAAAAATAAATTATTAACCACTATTCATCGCTCCGACAAACCGTTATAAAATAAAATAACTCGATAAAATTCGCTATCAAATTTTACGCTAATTTTTTTTTTAAATTTAAAGCAATAACTATAGCTAAGAACTAGTAATGAAAAAACGTATAGAGTTGCAACGATATCATATATTAAGAAATAACGCTTTCAAATACCGATTATCGGTTTTAATAACGCTGATAACACCCGCCATTCGTGTAGCTATTGTTCGGCCAACCGTTACACCTCTATAGAATTGTATTTAGCCGCTACAAAAATAAAATAATCAAAAACTAATTGCCTAGCATTCATAAAAAAACATAACCAATTAATATCATGACGCGAGTGTCTAAAAACTTCAATAAGTACGTTTATAATAGTCTAAGTGATATGCAATATACTTTAGGCAGGCTCATTTTTAAAATAAATCCGTTTTCTAAGGGAATTACAGTTAGTTTCAGCATCTCTTGTAGTCTGAAAATGTTCATAATTCACGTATACCAAGACCAAGCTTACTGTTCGACGTATGACCGGCTACAAACAAAGTTAGGGAGTCACATAAGAGCTCAATGTATATTTTAAAGTCAAAGTTTTCGTAATCGATGAGAAAGGTAATACATTGTCTCCAACGCCAGAGAAACGAAACTAAGAATAATCCCCCGCAATTTGTTGTAAGCAAGCTAAAGCAAAAACCAACAAATCGTATATTATCCTAAAAATCATTAAAAATGCTTAAAACCAACGCTTTTTGCCGTATTTTTTTTTATCACATTGTTAAAAGAATTTGCCTTTGGCATATTTCACAGAACGCGCTCACCCCTCCCGAAAATAAATGAAAACCCCGTCTAGTGTCTCACTAATTCGCTTCCATTACCGATTTAACAACATTTTTGTCTATCGTTTTAGTCTTACAAATTACTTACTAAATATGAAGTTAAAATGGTGAACAAGCTTCTTATAATATAATTAATAAAAAGTATTAGTAGACTTTATAGTTTTAAATTCTATGTATAGATTTCAAGAACTTTTTTTTGTTAATTTATTTTTCATAATATAATAATTGTAATTTATCTAACTATGTACCTACTTCTAGTGCACTAACTTTTAGCTGTGGTCAGTATCTAAGCCTCGACGCGGCTGTGCTGCTTTCATTGAAAATAAATATTTATCTCACTAGGATACGATCAAACTGTCGATAATGTATCATAAAAATATATATTTATCACTTTAAAGCTACGATATAAAACTAGATTGCATGATTCCATAGAGAAATACTCAATATAATATGGCAATACGGGCATTTTTAATGTTTAATTCTAGACAACACAAGACAATGCTAATGAAAAATAAAACATCTGTTTTAAGTCAATCAAAAATATTTTGTTTTACATTAGTTCAATTCTCAAACCTATGAAGGTCATAAAAATATAGTTTTTATGAGCTATATTTAAATTTAATAGCTTTTTCAAGAATTAAATTTAAGCTGAAAACACTTATGAAAAGGCTCCGATCGCTAAACTTACAGGTCAAATTTCATCAAAGGAAGATCTCTAGATAAATAATTTATGGTAGGACATAAGTATCTACTGGGATAGAGGCAGACCAAACACAAAGCCTAAAACGTTCTGAAGAGAACGATTAGGGTTGCAAGCAAGTTGGAATAATTCAACACAATCGTTTCTACAAATTTTTCAAGATCAATTTTACATGCCTGTATAAAACAAAAAAATACCTCTACATTTTTCTTGTATAATAAATTATTTAAATAAAGCGGAATAAAATAATATGACTAGGATTATTACAAAGTAAACATATGTATCACAGCACTTTACTATTAACTACACAAAGAAAATAAAATTGAATACGATATTTCGCTCTAACACGTGGACTATTAAATTGCATCATTTCGGATTTTATCGAAATATATAGCTACAAATACACAATCTACCAAAACACTTGCTATAAGTCAAATGAAGCCCGTCAAAAAACATATGATAATGAAATAAGTGTCGAAAATACATTTGTCAGTGGCGTTGTTCAAAAGCAGCACAACCGACGGCGGCACTAAATAAGCATCCTTATAATAACTGTTTGTGACATCCGAGCGGGTATTAAAATACATTCTTTATATAACCGAGTTTATTCACCACAAAAATATTATTGCTTTCAGAGGTTTCGCGGTAGTGTAAAATATGAATTTGTTATACCCAACCACTCACCGCCTCACTCAGACCGACGTCGGAAGCTAAATGTGCACGCTATCCAATTACGCATGACCACTAGCTAAACCAACTATTTTATATTCATTACTCAAAACAATACAGACAATGTGAAACGAGACGAAATCATACGATAACTTTTATGTGAAAATTAATACATCAAAACTTTTGGCAGGACACGTTCACGAAATAATGTTGCCGCGTCCGCCATACTACATATACATATATAAATATAACATCTTAAAATTAGCGATCCAAAAATATCAATTATACATGTATTACGCGCCCCGCGGTGCGCTGTGCTCCAAGCGAACCCCTCGTACTGGGGAGGGAAGTCGAGTCGCTTGTGGCACTCCCACAACCGGAGGGTGCAAAAGCCGCCTCGTTTGGACGGTTACACTCAATCCTCGTCGCGTGTCATTTCTCATATCCATCGCTCACCCAGATCGGCCCACAACAGCCTTCAGAAAACTGACAACCCTGTTGCGAACGAATCGAGTCCATCGATAAACTTCAACACCGGGCCTCTCGAAGTTCTAATTAAAATTTGGAATGTAACAATGAACGTAAATCATAATATATATAGAAAAGAATTTTCGAGTCTTCAAAGAAAATTCCGAATCGAACTGAATTCTTGGAAAGTTTGATTCGATAAGGGAATATAAACGACTACAGTTACAAAGTAAACTCCCAAAGACATTTGATCGAAGGCCCTGCACAAGCAAAGCGTTCATAATCATTCGTAACTTTGCTTTATAAAAATACGAATCGAAAATATTTCCGACGGCAGCTCGTCGTCTTATGGTTAAGCTAGTAATTAATCTATCTTAGACTATTAACTATTTTTTTCACTACATTAAAATATCAGAGAATTCAGAAAAAGGGGAATATTTAGGTATTTTTATACTTCTATATTATAAATGGTGCACAACCTTTTTTTTTCATGAACGCTAATTAAGTACGGTAGTCAGCTTTTATGAGGATCTAAACCAAGATCTACCTAATCAACTAAGTAAGGTATTTGATGGGCATACGATAAGTATGGATTTGTCGACTCGAGTAGGAACTGGGGGAGACTTAAAACTTTACTAATCACAAACACACGAACAAAACTTCCAAATAAACTCCACGGAGGAATGGTTCGAGGTCTTTCAAGTAAATGTATTACTAAGAGTCGAGTAAGTTTCGATGATATCTAAGGCTCTGCATACATTGCGTAGACTAAAAGAATTAACCTATAGTTAGGCTGAAACGAAAACTATCCAATAATTTTGACCGAATAGTCAAAGTAACGGCACGTGTGATAATTAATCATTTCTTTTTTTAATTCTTAAACACGATAAAATCTCAAAATACTCACAGCTCGTCGGGTTTATTGTTATTATACGCTAGGTGCAACTACATTATAAGAACAGTGGCATTTCAATAATTTGAATTTGTACTTAACCTACATATATTTGACTCCGTCACAGAAATCATTGATAGAATATAGAATTCAAGTTTTGACTTCATCTCGTATGGTAAAGCAAACACATTAACACGACTGAAGAGAAAGAAAATAAAAAATATACACACAACACTCGCGGTACACGCGACGTCTCCAGCCGAACATCCGTTGATTATGATATTGAGTAAACGAGGTCAAGGAAACATCTTCAAGAAAAATGTTCAGCCGATACATTGATGACTATGTAAATTAGTTTACGTCCAATTTAGAGATTTTTCAAAAATATGATTCCAATAAATGTCCTAAACAAACATCTCAAAAATACCTTATGAAAATATAAAATACGATAAAATTTATACTAAATATAACCCTGTCTATGACCTGAAGAGTTTTAAACAAACCAAACGCTCCAATTGAAACTCTGAACAAGTCATTTCTAAGGAAAACTTCCAAAACAAATACTAAATTACATCGTGAAAGTCAAAACTTACAAAATCTAATACGAATACGATTTCATCAAAAGAAAGTGATTTAAAATTTTCATTAGACAAGGCCTGCGTTAGTTCACAACTCTGAGAAGAAACCTGCATATTTTAATGTACGATCGGATTTATGTTTGTTTGATAATGCCGAAACAATAGATGATGACTCAATTACTGATATACCGCTTGTGATAGACAAAGAAGAATGAACGCCCGCTCCTAAATTCAATAAATTCTCGTAAATGCACTCCATTAACCACTACCTAAACTAATGATGGTACTAATTATAAACAAAACTTAAATCTCTAATGCCTTAAGGAAAATCTAAAGGAAATATACCCAGGTGTCGCGACCAGAAGCAGCGATCGGTCACATTTTAAACAAAAGCTCAAGTAGCAGTTCTTCGTCGGCGTTCATTGGTGATTCGGGTGCTAAATAATCAACGATTCTGGAACAAGTAGAATACATTAATATTGTCGTGTACTGAGACTCTGGCACAGAAATGACAACGCATTTTCAAGATTATCCGCTGGATTATTGTTAATAGTCCCGATTGATCGGACTACGAAAGCCAATGTCTTCTATAAATTGCGTAAATAGATTATTAACATTTGGATGTTTGTACCTACATAGATTAATATTTTGAACCTCATTTAGATTTTTGCATGTAATCTGGTTGCTTTTATGAACATAAATTATATACGTAATACTTAAAGACGTTTAGGAATAGAAAATTCAGCACCTGTATGGTGACAACACAATCTTGTGTATCTTATATGTACCTTAATGTGGGATCAGAACTATGCATGTGACTGCTGGGTGTATTTCATCATCAGCCCAAATACGTCCCACTGCTGGGCACGCGCCTCCTCTACAACTGAGAGGGTTTAAGCCTTAGTCCACCACGCTGGCCTAGTGCGGGTTGGCGGACTACACACCTAAGAAATTCCTAAGCACTTTTTAGGTGTGCAGGTTTTATCACGATGTTTTCCTTCACCGTTAAAGCAAGTGATAATTCATTATGAATACACACATAACTTCGAAAAATCAGAGGTTTGAACCTGCGACCGTCGAAATTCTCGACCGCGCGCCTAAACCTCGAGGCCATCACTGCTCACTGCACTTGCTGGGTGTATTTATTATATACCAAATTCAGCAGGAGCCACATCACTAGTATGACTTTTTAAATAATTAAAAAATTGTGTATTCCTACTCACCTATTGGGCGTGGGCGGCGTATTGGTGATGCGCTGCAACGAGTTTCGGCGGACATCCTGGGACAGCCGGGCCACCCTCCCGCTTTCTGCTCGTGCGTTCTGTAACCTGTTACAAAAAAAATATACTATTAATTAGGCATATATTTTGTTATAACTTAGGGCCGAGTACTGAAACGCTACTTAATCTGAGGGCGACTTATATTTTAGAGGCTGTTATAATTTAAGCGGTATATTGAAACATCATTTATCGGTTTTAAGACTGTGATTAACAAATGCCCACTTAAATTTCCATAAATGGCAACATTACCACAAAAAGTTATTTTACATGACATTTTTTAAGTATATACCGCTTAAATTATAACAGCCACATAAATATAAGTCGCCCTCAGATTAAGTAGCGTTTCAGTATTCGGCCATTAGAGTATTAATTATTAAAATAAAGTAATTTATGTTATATTAAGCAATCATTGTAAAAAAAATGTTTTTTATTTTTATATACATCAATCTGCCAGTGGTATATTGCAACCATACGATCAAGAATCCTATTTGTATTTATACACCTCATTTTTTAATGAATTACTAATGTCTTATTAATTTTAAACTTAAAATATACGAAGTCAGAGTAATTCACTGCAGATATTCTTTAATTATTATGTTTTGGTTATAAACTTTGAACTAACTACTTTCTTTGAAAATTATGTATTTTAAATGATCGTATATATGTATATCATGATGTCACTGGAATTTATATTGTGATTACAGTTATACATTTAAAATAAAATAGTTCTTAAATTAAACGAATAAAACATCAACTCATTTACATACAAGATAATGTTATGACGTACTAGCAAAGTTCGCGTCAAAAATTGCGAAAACTTAAAATTTCAAAAGTTGATATCTCGCTTAGATTAAGTCTTCGAATTACGAATTTGAATTTTTTTATTTAACTTACGTTGGTGGTGAACTCCTCCCATGTGCTGTGCGGCGTGAAATGAATATATAAGCGTGAATTTTATACTCTTATATTTATTGGAATTCTTATATCATAGCTTTAAAATGTTTGCTTCATGAATTTGCTTTTAACCTCACGCCTCTCCTAAGGGGTAGGCAGAGGTGCATTTTTGCACCTACATGTCACCAGACATGTATCAATCCCACGTAACAGGGAGCGAGTCTATTGGCTTTTTTGGGCACAATTTCAGACTCCGTGCTGCTACTGAGAATTTTCTAGTGGAAAAACCCAGTAACACTTTTCCAGACCCGAGAATCGAACCCGAGACCTCTACTCTTTTATAATATAAAGTACAGTCAAAGATATCCTAAAAGGTCTACTTATGTGGATTAAAGGGATTACCTCGTTATTATTATTTTTTTTTTTTTTTTTTTTTTTTTTTTTTTTTTATGGAAAAAGGAGGCAAACGAGCAAGTGAGCCACCTGATGTTAAGTGGTCAACACCGCCCATGAACACCCATAATACCAGAGGGTTAACAATATTAACTAATAATAATAATAATATTAATAGTTAATAATATTAACTTTTATTACAAACTGGTCTCTAATATATAAACTATGGCCCAAACAGACAAATTAAATATCGGCTTATTTACTCAATTACTTGCCTATAAACTTACATATAACAATTCTAAAGCTAAACATAACCATATTAATATATACACCCTTAACAAATTTCATACAATCCTTACAAACTCAACAGAATCAAAGGATTAAATGTAATTTAAGGTACCTTATTCCTCAATTAAGAGAGGTCCAAACAGTATCATGTTTCGAAAAGTTTATCGTAATAAATGGTTGTTGGGCTTTATCTACAGCGAACAGACCGACCAGCGGGGTATTAAAGCGAAGAATACCCAAGAACTGGCCCATTTGATAACTTTCATAAAGGATTTCAATGGCCCAGCCGGATTAAGATTTGACAAACTTTTTCACCGTTAATAGACAAAAGGATTAAAGCCTCGCGTTTAGGGTTATCACAGGGTAGATTTCATTTTGATATTAATATGGAATGGAGGCCTCGATTTGAATACATGGAAATAAATTTACAGAATTCTTATCAAGGTGCCAAATAACCTATAAAAGTATGAATATGAACTGATTTTATCTAGCATCTGAATTTCTTTAACTTGTCAATATGAACACAATGATAAAAAAGACATTTTTGCCAATCTCTAAACACAGACTCGAAACAGAATTTTGTGATCAATATACATACTTAAAGCCAGAAATCTGAATGATATTGAACTAACATCATCATCAGCCCATGTACGTCCCACTATTGGGCACGGGCCTGCTCTACAACTTAAGAGAGTAGGCCTTAGTCCGCCACGCTGAACTAGTGCGGGTTGGCGGACTACACACCTAAGAAATTCCTAAGAAATTTTAGGTGTGCAGGTTTCCTCTCGATGTTTTCCTTCACCGTTAAAGTACGTCATAAATCATTGTGAATACACACACAACTTCGAAAAGTCAGAGGAGTGTGCTTAGGGTTTAAACGACCGCCGTGATTCTCGACCGCGTGCCTTAACTTCGATGCCATTACTACTTATCCTTATACCTATAGTTGAATTAACAAATCACAAATAATTATGACAGTCACGACTCAAAACACCCATCATAATGTTGGGTCGTTATTAGGGTTGCTTATATGAATGAGCATTATTACAAAAACATTAGTTTATTCGTCGCAAAACATTTACAAGCGAAATATTTCATTCGGTAAAGAAAACATATTACATCTCCGCACTGGAAATATACAATTAGAGCAAACTTTATCTGTGCCGTACCTAATTTTCCAGGAGGATGCACACGCTTATACGACAGGGGCGTAATCAGGCGAAAGCGCGGGGGCCCGCACCCACTGAGCAATGCTTAATACTTTCGAGAAATAGCTTACGATACTGATCACTTATTTTTACGCAAGGATAGACATGTTTTGCAATTATTATTGAAATTCATATGCCGTGAAACGATATTCGATTTCCGCGAATGTTACCGTTTATTTAAGAGGCAATTTTTCTTGTCTTGCTAAGCGTATGAGAGCGTGTGCCTTTTCGTAATTTGTAATAGTAAAATTGGCAAATAATACATTTTCTGTTTTCTAAATTAAAATAATGTTATATAATACCATCAATTGTTTTTTGTTGCGGTAAAAAATAGCACATGCAATCTAAAGATCGAGTTTTGCGATACTTTACCCACATTATACTCGTACAAAATTATATTTATTCAAATAGACTTTTAAAACGTCTTTTGAATAGTCAATTTTAAACTAATTTAAACTATTGCCGCTTCGAAATATAAATTATTGGTTTTTCAAAATATAATAACATCCATCTTGAGGAATGTTTCAAAAACAGCGCTTATTCTGAATATAAAGCCAATCAAGCCAATCAAGTGGGAAAAAGTTAGCAAAACATGAAAAATACTTCTCTCTACTATTTTACGCACACAGGCATTGTGTATGCATTTTCTTTTGTTAAAAAATGGAACCTCATTCATTAAAGAAAGAAAATCCTCTATAATCAAATAGCTATAATATTTGAGAGTCATCATCAGCCCATATAGCAGGACGTATATAAGGTAAGGCACGGGCCTCCTCTACAACTGAGACGGTTTAGGCCTTAGTCCACCTTGCTGGCCTAGTGCGGGTTAGCGGACTACACACCTAAGAAATTCCTAACAACTTTTAGGTGTGCAGGTTTCATCACGATGTTTTCATTCACCGTTAAAGTACGTAATAAATTATTGTGAATACACACATGACTTCGAAAAGTTAGAGGTGTGTGCCTGGGGTTTGCACCCGCGACCGCCGAGATTCTCGACCACCTGCTCTCTCACGTGCACTCTCACCGTGATCGAAAACACCATGTATATTTATATCACCGAATACATTTAATACTTATGGAAGTTGGGAAAACGTCTTTTTTTTTTGGATTTATTTAAGCGTCAATGTGTTGTAATCACCGTAACTATTAACTGTCTCAGTTTTCGATCACGATCTTTTTACAGCATACATATTTGCTAGTATTTAACCAATAATATTTCATCTAAATACGCCCACTACTCTTAAATATCTTCAAGATTTGCTCGCACGACACACTGTTATCGCGGAATATATTAATATTTTCCGTCTCCGCTGTAGAATATTACATACATACATAAACTCACACCTGTATTCCCCAAAGGGGTAGGCAGAGGTGCATTTCTGCATCCACATTTCGCCAAGTATGTATCAGTCCCACGTAATAGGTGGCGAGTCTATTGCCGTTTTTCGGGCACATTTCCAGACTCCGTGCTGTTACCGAGAATTTCCTAATAGAAAAACCCAATAACACTTTGCCCGACCCGGGAATCGAACCCAGGACCTCTAGATCGCACGGCACATACTTGTACCGCGAGACCACGAGACAGTTTTTTTAAAATAAATTTTGCTATTTTCTGAATAGCAAAATACTAAGATGCCATTATTGCAGCGAAGACACGCTTCGCAGTCTTTTATAAATCTTTTATAAAAGAGACAATATGAAAAATTGTGTATGAAAATTGAAATTGCGTACCAAAATTGAAATTCTGCATGAATTAAAATTGAAATACCATACTAATTAATCCTATAAATTTTGCTTATAGCTAAATGAATTATAATTTTACATATACTTCGCACGTATCCCCAAAAGGATAAGGAGAAGTGATTTTTTTAGCAACTCATTTTTTGCTATAATAATACACCCAACAGTCACATACATAGTTCTGACCCCACATTAAGATACAAGTCTTGTGTCGTGGGTATCAGAAACTACGAGAGACTTTTCGGTCCCAGACCCGAAACAAATACTTGTGGATCACACAAACATATGTCACGGTGCGGGGATCGAACCCGCGGCCTCTCATTTCGCAAGCTGTCAAAATTAATGTCAAAATTAACGGCGCTGTTAAAAAGCTACGATTTTAAACTCCACGTTATAGGGTGTGAGCCCATTGGATCTTTCCAGACTCCAAGTAGGTAGGTACATGTATTATACTCAAATAAGTTTTCAAAACTATTGTCCGATACCTCCGTTTTTATTATCTCAGATTTCTCAATGGAATGTTTAAGTTATAATATATCGGATATGGTGTCCAAATTAAATACAAAATTTAACTTGTGAAATTCAACGGCGCCGCAGTATTCTTAAATTTCTAGTGTTCATCGTCATTTGTTAAATGTTAAAATGGAATTAAAGCAACATACCAAAATATGAACCGTTTTTTTATTATTTTTTTCTAGGATATGGTAATAATATTTTTCCGAGATTGATAAAGGTAATGCTTGTATGTCATGATTTGTTCCATTAGGAGATTCAAATTTTACGTTGGAAGGCTGGGCGCTCTAGTAAAAATTTCTATATTTTTCCGAGCAACACGTTTTCGAGGTGATTTGCTCAAATATACATACTTTTACTGAAAGAATTATGAAAAATGTTAATAATTACATAAAAAAGCGGTCTCCGAATCAAATCACTCTCTGTGTTATAAAAGAAAAGTGCAACACTATAGCTTTTTTTCCGTTGTTCCTTAATGAAAACTGTCTACCAAACAGGGTGCGAAATTTAATTTAAGAATTTTTTATTTTTATTTTTTGGGATTTTTAAACATTTATATTATAAACTTATCCATGTCGTAAATAAAATACTTTCATTTAAACATTTTTGTCTTCGAGTCTTAAGAAGCATTATTCGATCGTATTAAATGTTATTTGCACAACATAAATATGATGATCTTATAGGGCGTAAATAAAATGTTATTAAATTGATAGTTCACAGGTACTTACTTGATCTTCGACTGTCTCATAAACTGCTGAATTTTTCTCGCCGCTTGATTTTGTCGTCTTTGGGAATAAGTCCTCCTGATAAAAACAGGTTAATTAATATATAAATAAGTACATAAATCATATATTTTACTACGGTATAAGAATCCCAGATAGATTTGTGGACCGCATACTCGTACCTACTTACAGCCATGTGCAATATCAGTGTAATTTTCTTAATTAATCGATCAAAATTTACATATCTTTAAAAATCTAAACATTCTTCATGTGTAATTCCAAAATTCAAGCTTCGATCCATTTTACCATCGTTAAGTACAACAAATAATGTCAGACACCACAAGTGGGTGTATGATAATTAAATCAGATAAGGATAACTTTTTTTTTTTTTTTTTTATTGTCTTAGTAGGCAGACGAGCAAGCGGTCCGCCTGATGGTAAGCGGTTACCGCCGCCCATGGACTAAAGTAATGCCAGAGGCACAACCCAGCCGCTGCCTACCTAACTTTGAAGGTGTTCCGCTACTCAGTTGTCAAAATATAGAGATCAGATTAAAAACATTCTCTAGTGCTGTCAGTTCACGATTCATTGTCGTTTGCAAAACTTACTTGACAGGTGTGGCCGCCATCCTGCGAGCCCTCATCGAGCGATAGCCCCGTTGAATCACCGTCGCCGCTGCGTGCATCTGCTTCAGGTACGCGAACTGGTAAACACGTTAAGAGTTATCATCAATCGAAGTCATAACAATTTTATTGACTAAGAATGCCGCTTTACTTATTTCATCATCATCATCATCATCAGCCCATATACGTCCCACTGCTGGGCACGGGCCTCCTCTACCATTGAGAGAGTTTAGGCCTTAGTCCACCACGCTGGCCTAGTGCGGGTTGGCGGACTACACACCTAAGAAATTCCTAAGAAGTTTTAGGTGTGCAGGTTTCATCACGATGTTTTCCTTCACCGTTAAAGTACGTGATTATTCATTGTGAATACACACATAACTTCGAAAAGTCAGAGGTGTGTGCCTGGGGTTTGAACCTTCGATCGTCTAGATTCTCGACCGCGTGCCTAAACCTCGAGGCCATCACGACTTTACTTATTTAATCATGATTTATAACAAAAATAAGGGCTGAAGAAAGTCAGCAACTAATGCTAGTTTTAAGCCAAAATAAAACCAATTTGAAGTTCGTTTTTAATTGAAGCTTTAAATTTACAACATGATTTTTTAAAAGGTGATCAAAACAAATATTAATTTATTAATCACGAGAACGACAGAATGTGCAACTTAAGTACTTGTTGACTAGTGTTCCATCCACATCCCTGGTTACCGATTTAGTTATTTTATTATAGTTATGGTTGTCAGACCTGTTGAAGCTTATTTACCTGTTTGTATCTCCGGTAACAGTTCTGGATGGTGATGGCTGCTGCAGCTGCTCTTCGCTGCAGTTGTCTGCCTCTGTACTGGCGGTATGCCTTCTGGATAGTTATAGCCGCCGAGTACAGCTCGCGCTGTTCGCGATCTGTTTCAATATAAGTGTAATGTATACAGGGGGTATTCAGACCATGATCGGAAACTAAGGCAGGTAATACGGAAACCAAGGACGGTGATTACAAACCCATTGGCGTTAAAAAAATCCCGACAAAAAATAAAAAAATATGACGTTTTCCTAACAATCATAGATATTAAATGGATGTGGTTGTAAGGAAAACGTGTTTTTTTTATTTTTTTGTCGGGATTCTTTTAATGGCACTGTATTTGTTATCACCGCAGCTATTACTTGCCTTAGTTTCCGATCATGGTCTGAATACACCCTGTATATATATATATATTCTATTATCACCCTCATATCCGCTACAAATATCTAATTACATTTATTTAATTCAAAAGATTTAACTCAACGTTTATTTCAACTGTGTCTTTCTAAGCATAATATTTTCTGATTAGAAATTAAAAATTAATAAATAGTGTCAACAGAAATATATTTTATTGTTATAAACTTTAATGTTTAAGAGTTGCAGTGTATGGTGATATAGTCTCTCTGCCAAGAGAAAGAAACTAAAATCCCATAAAATGTACATACCGTTCAAAGTCAAGTTAGAGAAATGCGTTGTAGTATTGAGGAATTCCTGCAGTGTCGCTGATGGTGTGGTACAATGCGTGGGGTTGGCGAGCGCCGCGTGTGGTGACGGCGGCGGAGGAGACAACGCAGACCCTGGCGACACAGACCCCGAAGAACAAGGGGTTGATCCACCACAGTATCTAGACAAAGAACATGTTAAAACAGACATTACTGGCAGATTTCTCAAAGGTCGTATTTTGTTATTATGCTGTTAAATCTCAGCAGGGATACAACAACATCATAACGGAACAGATCATTTACCTGTAAGTGTTGTCGCAAAACTCGAAGCTGAACTCGGTGTTGAAAGTGGCGGTATCATCAAGCAGTGGCACCATGAGTGTGTCTTCGTTACCACTGCCCCCTCCGTCCAAGCCACATCCGAGCAACGACGAAGATTCGTTCTGATCGAAAAACAATAAAAAATATAAAATTACATATTAAAATCTTAAATAAATTGAAGAAGTAATTTCAAAATCCACCAATAAAACATATGTATGATCGACAGACGATATTCTAGCTCTTGCTTGAAAAACAAAACATAGACAAAAAGTCGGTTTTAAACTGCTGGATACTCTTAATCAATTGTTAATAATATGCTGCATACACAAAATCGACGGTCATATTAATGATTTTCTTTATCGGATATAATGGCATTGAATCGAAAGATATTCTTTATCCTTTCAAATATCACAATTTGTGAAGTTTATCATGTTTACATACGCTCAACAATTATAATTTTCAAGTACAATTACAACCTTAAAGAGATCCTGTCACTCACCTTTATCCTCTCCGGCAAAGCAGCAATGATTTGCTCAGCCAGCGTGAACACTCGGTCATCCTGCTCCCCTGAAAAATGTTTGCATAATGGGGACTTATTTTATATAGTACAATATAAACATAACTAAAACATTTATCAGACACGATCTAACAGCAACAAAACCAATTGAGTATTCATGTCGTTGGAAATTTCTGGTGACTCCGACGTATTTCAGCATTGATACAATAGCACACATCGATGCAACTATCATAGCAGATTATACTTGAACATAAAAATCAATGTCTTCATTGTTTCAAGTACCAGATTAAGCTGTATCTATATTTTTATTTAATATGAGTTCAAAATATCTATGACGAAATTTTTGTGCAATTGAAAAGTAGGTAACTCGAACTGCCGTTTTTCTGATTCAGTGTCTACATACGGTATCTGTATCAATTTCCAGAAAATCCATACTTACGAGGGAGCAACATGTTTATCATCGTACATAAAAAATCAAAACTGTTGGCATGTTCTAATAAAATTTCCAGTATTTAGAAATATTGAAAATTTTTATTATAAAAATGAGCATTAGTTTGTCAATTCATTTTTATCATGGTATACGCCTTAGTTTGGATATAAACTAATTAAAACACATAGACATTGATTTTTATTAAAACACTTTCTAACATCGATACTAATCATGGCAGTAATTACACATCCATTTAAAATATTTTTAAAAACAAATAGTTCACTGAATACACAGAATACAGCGTACGTGTACGAGAAATTTTCTTGATAACAGTAAACGTCTTCCTTATAAATAAGTGTCCATGTGGTCAATTGATGAGTAGTGATTCAATTATGAATGAGCAGTGCTGGAAATGATCAATCATCTGGTGCTCTGTAGCTGGAAGCACTTACCTTCAATCGAATAATTGCTATAAAATTCTACACATAAAAAGCGTTTAAACAGATACCAACCATGCAAGCGATTTAGCCTCCATGCAGTGTTGTATTGTTTTGTCATCATGTGTATAAACGACGGAGTCTTGTGTTCTGAAGAATTGATAGTGAAGCCAATCGAGTAAGTGATTGTAGGACTGTGGTAGTGGATAGACCGATACGAACCAGAAGCAACATCGAAGGACAACATCGAGCAAACTAAACCGAACTTTCTGTTATAGATGCTTTAGTTTCATATTTATTATTAAAGATCAAAATAATCTTGGTAAAATCAAACAACAACACGATTTTAACGGTTCAGTAACTTAAAATTTTGATAGAAATATATTCATTCCAAGGTTAACGCAATTATGAAACTGACCAAGAACCTTTACAGAAAGTCGATAAAGTTTGTAGGAACTACAAACACCAACAATTAAAACATCTCTCAGAAGGATACAAAATAAAGAAGAAACTACAAGTGGTCTACCGTGTTCACGTTCAAGAGCTACAGACTGGCGACAGAGAGGGACAGATATATATTATAAACTTTGGTTAGAAGAAGAGCATCGAGCGGCCAGAGTGGCGATGCACTACTACGTACACAACATCGATAGAACGGACGAAGGAAGATGCTGCAACTCGAACGGGTATAGAACAATGTTTTTTATTTTGAAATACACTTTTAAATTTAATAATATATCATGGTACTTGAGAAAATGACTTCTGCTTGGGTATGCCAATTTTGATAGTATAATGTTATTAAGATTTTTTGATAGCTCGACTAATTTAGAATAGTAAAAAGTTGTCATCAGTTATTTACCAATACATTTTTCGTTTGGCTTCAACAGATACAATATTTGTTGTAATTGCGGTGTTGAAATTATAAATAACAAAGCAGAAGACAAGATCAATTTTGGTTCAATTTCTCAAGTCTTCTCCTATAATTCCGGTTGGTTGGTCCGAGTTCTAGCCGCGTTCCCGTCTATACCGGTTCCCGGTGCTGGCAGACTGACCTGGCGGGGGCGCGGGCGGCGGCGTGGCGGGGGGCGACGCATCCGACAGCGCCTCCACGTCTATGAGCGGGCTGGAGGCGCGCCGCGGCGCCATCTCGCCTGTCAACCAGCCCGCTATCCGCTATACGCTTACACCACCGACGAGTTGAGTTCCTTTGTCGAATCGCTGTTTTTATGACCTACCTCTTATTGCCTTTGCATTGCGAACTAGATACATAAGTTTTATTTTAATTCCTGATTTTTCTCTATCCTTTCCTTAATTACTATTGTTGTTGTCATGAATTGACCTAAAACATCAATCCTTAGTAATATAATTAACAAATTTTTCGTAAAGAAAAATAACTATTTCGCTACGAGAATCTTTGAATGCTACAAATGAATTTGTATTAATTCTATTTAAATATAATCAATTGATTTGGAAGGAACTCAACTCGCATGACTCGATCACCGCCGACGACGTCGCCAATACCGTTGTCAAAATATAAACGCAGCAAAACCAAAATACGTTTAAACCCTTCGTTTCCATCAGCCGCCGTGCCGATATAAATAAATAATCTTCAGCAAATGAAAATCGAATTAACTATGGAATGAAATTCGATAGGAAAATGTCAATTACTTACAGAGAGCTAGATCCATACGCCGACCGGTTTTAGAATCTCCAAGACTGTCCTCAGATGTGTCCGAATCTAAAGGCAATGACATGCTTCTTTCCCATCTGAAAATTAAATTTGATTACAAAATGCTTAAGGAGGGTATCTAACTTACAATGTTTTGGATATTATCAGAAACACACATTACGTTTCAGTAAACGGCTAAGAATGGAAACTCATTTTCGTTACAAATATTCACTCATAATCTAATAATATTTGTACAAAAACATACATATATTAATTTAAAATAAAATTTTAATACATAAAAAATACGTATAAATGAAGTTACTGAAATTGTAACTTTCATATTCCAGCGTATTTGGTATATAAACGTCGGTTAAATGCCTTACAATTTTATATACAAAAAAAAACTGATATTTTTTATATGTTAAACTTTATTTTACAATCAATATTTGATAAAATCTTGTCTTCACAATCATTCATCTAACTATTTCACCTGGCAGATGAATTGCTGTCATTTTTGTCCATCGCTGGGCTCGATCTAAACGCGTCGGCCATGTTGATACCGCTATCAATAGAGGGTCTCTTCACAAGGTTACTCTCAAGGCTGCCAGCGCGTCCCTTTTGTGATAAACTGGAAGAACAGAAATATTCAGGGCTACTAAAATATCATATAATGATAAAAATTATGTTCAAAAAATTATATGACGTCACTAATTTTAATATTAAAATCAAGACAAAAGTAGCTACTGTGCCATAGCAAACAACAATGATTTATCTGTTTAAATTCTTTAGAAAACCTTTGCTAATGCCAATAAAAAATTTAAAATAAATATAAATGTTGATGCACAAATTTTTATGAGTGAAGATTTCAACAACAATATTACAGTTAATCCTATACATAGACTTATTTTTATGTAAAGCACAATTCAAAAAACTATACCTGTGCGGTCTAAGAAACACGCCGTCCCCCGAATTGTTATGCCGTGGGGGGTGGATGCGCTCTATCGCAGCAGCCAGCCGTATGTGGCCGGCACGGCGCGCCGCTGTGGCAGCCTTGCGGGCACCGGCTTCAGTTCCCGTGCCGGCACTCCATCTAGCCAGGGCTACTGCTGTGTCTGTGTGCCCTGCCGCACTTGCTACCATCTGTAAATCAGGTTCATCATCAGCTCATATACGTCCCACTGCTGGGCACGGACTTCCTGTACAACTGAGAAGATTTAGGCTTTAGTTCACCACGCTAGCCTAGTGGGGGTTGGAAGGCTGCACACCTAAGAAATTTCTAAGATAAATCAGGATCTCAGCCTCAACTCAATGCATATTGTACTAAATGAAGCATTAACTAGTGACTGATCTGTAGCCTTAGACTCATTTGTAGATTAATCAGTTCACAATACAATACAATGTCGATGTTTAAGTGAGATTGCCGGTCAATAATGATGATTTATCTTAGACATTTTGAACGTAATGAAACGATTTTAGACCGTCATTTAAAAACTCAGCAGATTAGGTTGTGTACAGTTTTCAGGCAGACGAGCATAGCTGTATATGTATTGCTACAGATATTTAAAAGAGATATGAATGTACCGATCAGCAACTCACCAAGGGCGTACAATTATCACCGTCTCTTGCAATCAAATTTACTTCTTTCTCCAAGGCTAAGCTGGTGTCATCTTGCCTCCAACGCAGAAGCACCGTGGTGAGTTTTGTGTATCCTAACGCAGCAGCTAGGTGGAGGATAGTTGAGTTATCCTCTCCAGGTTCGGTGGTGAAACCTTCGGATGTTCCTGCTGATCGATTGCTCAGATTCTTGCAAAACGACACTAGGCGCTCTTCAAATTTTTCGTTGGAGTAAAGCTGTACGTCTTCGAGCTGCAAAGGAGAGGAAAGAGTAAAGATATTGTAAAGATATGATTTTAATTTTTGGGGGAATAAATGTAATCTTAAATGGCTGAAAGTAAATATGCTTATTTCGAGCTTGGGTATTTGGGAGACGGAAGATATTAAGATATGGAGCAGAACAATGCATGGATATCCGCATTTCCAGACACCTCGAAAAAGGTATAGATATGCTATTGGTATAGATTTATTGAATCATGACATAAATATTTATAGACTAAACACAACCTTTATATTCTTGGATCGAATACTTTATCGTAACATAAATCTCGCAAAAGTAAAGATCGGATAGATCCAATACCTGATTAGCTTCTTCCATCGGTTCATGCTTGAGTTGCAATCTACCATGTAATCTCTGCAACCGCTGAAGTAGCGAAAATCTGATAAAATCCAACGATGGCAAAGGAGCCGAGGCTGGAGATGTGGGTGTTGGCGTAGGCCCGGCTTTGTACTCGAACACCACTGCATCGGAAACCACCCGTCCTCCTCTTGCCACTTGCAATGCCGCCAGCCCAGCTTCGTGAGCTGAAAAATAAAATGTAATTATGTATTATCTATTTTCAATAGGCTTCTCTCAACAAACTGATGGAGATGAGGTACAGCCACGCTGTATATTCACATTCATAATACTCATCAAAAAGCCTAACGCGACCGATGTAAGAGGAAAGAGGCCTTTCTCTTACGTCTTACAAAGTCAAAGTCAAAATCACCTTCAATCAAATATACTTTTACAAGTGCTTTTGAATTGTCACTATGAAGTTTTTTTTTTTAACTATTGCGGCTTCGAAACGTGTTATCGCTGTGGAGAAGAAACGTCAAGAAACTTACGTACTGTTACTGAGAATTTCCTAATGGAAAAACCCAATAACACTTTGCCCGACCCGGGAATCGGACCCAGGACCTCTAGATCGCACGGCACATACTTGTACTGCGAGACCACGAGGCAGTCGAGTATTTAAAGTACATTTGGATTATGGCAGCTTGTGAATTATAGCGCATAACTTAAAAGCATGTTTTGCTTTCAATCGCATTATTTTTATGTGGAACTATTTGTGAAGAAGTTTTTGCAGCATTACCACTTTAGTAACTGCATTTAGAAGTTTTAGATATAAATACTACAAAATTTAAATAATCGTATATATTTGCTATGCGTTTTACTCAAATACAGTTTTAAATTAGAGTTTAAGTTTAATTAGAGTTTTAAAATCTTACCAGGGCAGTAACATCTCAACAATCCATTTTGCACCAAGACTGAAGGTACGGGGAAGTTGTCGAACAACACCGTATACTGGTCCGACGACTCCGTCCAGGGCCCAGCCACCAGCACTTTGGCACCGCCCTCAGGGTATGCCCATTCTGGAGAATAGTCGGTGATGTTCAGCGCGCCCTCATTTCCACAGTCAGTTTGCATCTTTTCACTTCCTTCATCAGCTGGCGGAGATTTGCCGCATAACGCCTGAAAAAAGTTTCAATTTGATTCAAATAAGTAATAGTGAAGACTACAAGATAGTCACTTTAAAAATATCGTAAATGAAAGCTTTGAAGGGAGGCTATGCCTAGCAATGTATGTTTATGATAATGATGATTAAACAGTCATCTCACCTTTAACTTGAAAACAATTAAACAAACAATATAATGCACTAAAGATAAAAAGAAAAATAGCGCATTTAGAATTTCCGTACCGAACATAACATTATGTTTAAACTAAGAATCGCTTTAGAACACTTATGCAGCTAGGCCAAAGAGACAATCATAATACTCGTATTATGCAACACAAAAATACTCACTACTGGATTAGTGGATATTGTACTTGGATCTAGTACTTCCAATTCCGGGAAGTCGCCCAACATGTCGAATGCGTCTAGATTCACAAATACATTATCATCCACAACCTGCGTGGGAGACGCTACCGCTTCACAACTCTCGATAAAGTCCATCGTATCTATACCCGATACCATCACATTCGCTGTGTCCGTAGACCTCACACCGTTTCTATCTAATTCACACGTAGGCATGTTCGCTGACAAAGTTTTCTGTATATCTTCATGAGATAGCTCCAAAGTTTCATCGAAGAAGCCACTGGAACCTAAATGCCCATCAGCTCCCAACAACACTAAAGTATCATCACAGTTATCTGTCAAAACCTTATTTTCTACTCTTTCAATTAAATCCGGATATCTGGATGGCGTGGTTGGAGCACTGGCTATGACCTGAGTTCGACTCCTCGGCTCTATTTTAATCTTCCTATCGAAGGTTATATCTGGTTTTTCTTCTTGGGTTTCTATTTCGAATGTTTCGGTACTTCTAATGCAAGATGACGGCTGGTTGTCAGGGATTTCTCTTTTTAGCACGAACGTCGGCTTATATTGCTGCCTGTACCTGTCTCTTGGTTCTTCGCAGACGAACGATGTCACAGACAGGGGGGAAACTAAGGAAGAATGTTGCTGTGTGGTGTTACTTGTTCCATTCAGAATGAGAAGTCCACCGCCTCCTTGGATTTGACCCAGGGATAGGAGCAAAGGGGATGCTGGCTGAGGAGTCGGTCTGTGATCTCTGGTATATTGCCGTGGGGGATGGGACACTGGTCGTGGTGACGGCCCCGTTGTCGATGACACGTGATGATCCGATGGTGGAGGCTTCGCTGCTTGGATACGGCGTAGAGGATGAGCACAGTTCCTGGAGTCTTGACATGTTGAGTCTGGGCATCCGCACTCCAACTGTCTCGCTAACGCTGCTGCTCTAGCTGCTCTCTGCTTTTCCATCAGCTGCCCTACGATCGCCTCCACTGTTTCTGCCGTCTGAAACATTTTGCCCTGCAAATTTATAACTCATGATAAATAGGTTTCATATTACAAATATTTTTGGAAGCTGTGGTATGGAAAAAAATATCTGTTTTAATTTACCGATATCTCCAAATCACTGTTGATATCTGGCTCATCTTCGCTGAAGACTGAAATGAGAATAACAATAATTAGATATATGATACATATTATTTCAGTAAGATTAATATTTATTGAAAGAAGTCCAAAGACCCCTAGTTAATGTAGAAACTATCATTTAAACAAAAAAAAACATGTTTATTATTAATTATTGAACTAATTATTTTACCTACATAGTGATCTAGTGACATACAAATACTTATAAGGGCTAAATGTGACGTTTTGTTGAGTCCATAAATCTATGCTTTATAAATCAAACAACTCATAAATATGTGTTTAAAAGCATATACAGTATTTAACAGTCTTAATAAAAGGTTCGCAGTATTTGAATTCCAAATATCAAAATTGTTTATAACATATTTTAAATATAAGCTTATTTTCGTTCAAATATGAAAATTAATTAATGTGACTCGAGCACAAATTAATTTCAACATTAATAATCATTGATACTTCCAACCGATAAGTTTATCTGTAGAGGCTAATTACAATTTATTGCTACGGTTATACGTACGTAAGCATTCGCCGTATCTGCAAAATTTGTGCAAATATTTAAGGCCTTATTACGTTCATATCATTTTATTCAAATTATTGTTATGGTTTTATACTACATGTGAATATTTTTTGCGTGAACGGATGTATATATATTACGTAGGTATAGTATTCGTGATATTTCGTTGGAGTTATCATAGTCGGTCGTCCTGTATCGAAAAGTACAAAGATTTTTCGAAGCATGGGTCCTGGTTGTATGAATGACAATGCGATGGTATAAAATGTATTGTCTAAACTTCAAAATAATTTCCTCGGCGGTATTTCCAAATGGATACGACTGAGCGACCTTCAAGAAAAGAGCCTATATTTTCCTCAAAGGCCGGCAACGCACCGATAATTCCTCTGGTATTGTAGGTGTTCATGGGCGGGTGTTGACCACTTAACATCAGGTGGCTCACGAGCTCGTTTGCCTCCTTTTCCTTAAAAAATAAATACTTTCTCGAACTTGTGAGCACCCGCCTAATATGACATAATATCCTACTTAATCGTAGTGTCAAAGAAGAAAGACCAATATTTCAATATTAATGAATATTTCGTTTCCATTATCACTCACAAATTTTATGAATCCCAATGAGCTGAAGAGAGAACACCTATTCGGGGATAATATTTAAATTTATTAAGATGGCTTCGTGAGGAGACGCTGGCTTTTTCTCATTACAAAATCTTGTAATTTTATTCATGACATGTCTAGTTTGATTAGGGTGGGCGGGCTTAAGTTCGCGAGTAGCAACGCTACGTAAACAGACGTTGCTGGAATTCCATCTTACGTTAAGATTTATTTTAGTTTTAAAGTTGGAATTCTTTTTTTTTTGTTCTTTTCCTGATGATAATATAGGTAAGGAGGTTGTTGATACCCAGATATTACTATTATTGAGTTGATATTGAGTCAACTTATGTAAATTATGATTATGGGTTTGTTTCATTTACATCATCCTTTATATGAATAAAATGAAATGTTGAAATCCTTTCAAATGAAGAAAGCACAATGATAGATTAATGCAATCTGCGATTTGGTTTTATACTTTGAATCCTAAAAAATCCATACTTTGAGCCCGCCATTAAAATTTTTGCTATTTTAATAAATTGCAGAATTAGCATACGTACACATGGGTTTCAACTGGCTGACCAGTTCATCTTTCGTCCACTCCTTCTTGTCGGCCCAGAGAGCGAGGCTTGGCGCCACCGTCGCCAACTTGTTGTCGTCTGGATACGGCACATTTAGGTAGTGAACCAGCACGATGTCTGGGTTCTGAAATGATATTAAAATTATTACTTTCTTACACTTCGAGTACCATTTTTGAATATTATTGCGATTGATAACCTAATCTGTTAATTTTAGCTTAATTCAATTTATGGTCAGGACTGTTAAAAATTCATTGCCTCTTCTTTCAACAATGGCATTGCTACATATCGCTACTCTTCTATCATCAAGAAGAAAAATGAGATTGCATTATTTTATTAATGTCTTTTGGACGAAAAAGTAGCATACGACTATAGTAGTTTGCAATTTTAATACCTATCACTAATCTTACAACCGTAAAACATTTCAAAGATGACAAATATAAAGCTTTGTACTTAAAATTTTACAATAAAATATAAAAATAGTTTGGCGTCCAGTCATGTCAAATAAATAAACGATACCAATAAAATAGTGAATCACTGAAGCCTAAATATAAAGCCTAGCTCACCTCTTGTCCCAAAAACAGCATACCTTGCCGCTTTTGGGAAAAAAATTACATTTACTCGTTTTATACAAAATAGGTTTTTTTCATCAAAGCATTCCCTATAGCCAACGTTAAATTCGAGGCTGAAAATCTGTTGTTGAATGAACAAAAAATCCGTCGCAGCTCGGACTATGTCGCAACACTCTTAAAACTCTAATTTAAGCTGCGTTATACAAAAAACTCGTAAAATACACCCCATTAACAAACAATGTTAAATGATGTGTAAAAATAAACGGGCGAAACCCATTTGTTAGCGGAATCCGAGCTAACGGCCTCCTCGTGAACATATAAATGTTAAAAAAAGGATATCGGAGGGAATACACTGCGTTCAGTTCATCCCCTACCCAGCGGAGTTTAAGTATCTCTCATTTTTATAGGTTATTCAAGTTGTTAGTTTGCGTTCGCACCAAATTTATTGCAACTTCTGTGTATTCGATAAATTATAACCATCACTGCCTCGTGGTCTCGCGGCATAAGTATGTGCCGTGCGATCTAGAGATCCCGCGTTCGATTCCCGGATCGGGGAAAATGTTATTGGGGTTTTCCATAAGAAAATTCTCAGTAACAGCCCGGAGTCTGGAAATGTGCCCGAAAAGCGGCAATTGGATCTCCCCCTATTAGGTGGGACTGATACATCTTGGTGAAATGTGGGTGCAGAAATGCACCTCTGCCTACTCCTTTGGGGAATACAGGCTTGAGGTTATGTATGTAAAAAGTTTACCTTTATTTGAAAATGTGTCATAAAAACCTACCCTTGATTTGAGGCAAAGGTTTAGGTAAATTGTTATCTTTGTGTATGAATTTGTACACAGAATGACAACCCTATGAAGGTGATAACAATTTTGTAATATAAGTATAGGCACACCTTATGGTACAGAATACAGAGAGTAGTAGTTGTGTATTTGATTGTAAACATAAACAAATAAATTTTCTTATTTATCTGTCATTTTTTGCAACTCCATTTATCATACACAATCAAGACACGATCTAAAACAACACCCCGTAAATCCACTCCGGCGCATTTAAATATAAGTCATACGCAATATTTTAATTTTCCAAACGGAGTATAGAATGTAAAACTGAGCGGGCCGTAATAACTAACCATTTGTCTTCAAAATGGCGGCAATAAACATGGCGCCGTTATTTATGTAATGGCCGCCGTCCGGGGTTGCCACTCGACACGTGCTCTTTATTATACTTATTGTGGTTTTTCATTAACACGTTGTTAAAATTCGAATACTTTGTAGTGATGTATTTTTGTGTCTAGTACTTGGTGGAGTTGGCACCGTTTAACTTGTTATAACAATGTGTTGTATGTTAAATATTTTTGAGGTTATGATCCGTAGAATACTATGTGAAGGGTTGTATTTTTAGCTTCAGTTGCGTCTTTTATTTAATTAAATCTTTTATCATCATCATCAGCCCATATACGTCCCACTGCTGGGCACGGGCCTCCTCTACAACTAAGAGGGTTTAGGCCTTAGTCCACCACGCTGGCCTAGTGCGGGTTGGCGGACTACACACCTAAGAAATTCCTAAGAACTTTTAGGTGTGCAGGTTTCATCACGATGTTTTCCTTCACCGTTAAAGTACGTGATTATTCATTGTGAATACACACATAACTTCGAAAAGTCAGAGGTGTGTGCCTGGGGTTTGAACCCGCGACCGTCGAGATTCTCGTCCGCGTGCCTAAACCTCGAGGCCATCACGACATCACGACTTAAATCTTTTATATTATAGGTCAATAAGTAAGACAAAAAAACTGTTTGGATAAGTTTTATGGTTTCAATGTCTATAATAAAGGCAACCCATATCATAAAGAAAAAGAAAAAAAAACAATGTTTTCTGTCCGTCTTTCATCACTGATTTAATTTACATGTCAAAGATTTTGTGATATTTACGCTTTGCGTAATGAGTTTCAAAAACTTAAGACTTTTCAGTCTCATTAACACATAAACAAATATTTAGTCGCACATAAACAATTGTCTCAGTGCGGGGGTTCAACCCGATGTACGTTTCACTCAGTGATGCCTTATCAATTTCGCTACGAAGGCTGTCAAATATCTAAAAAAAGTGTGTGTGTATTTATGTACACGCGTTAGAAGTTACACTACACGACTGAAGTAAAACTTATAAATACGCCCAACCGTCACATACATAGTTCTTAGTTTACACAACATATTACGTTTCTGAACGCACTCATAAATATTTGTCAACTAATAAATATGTCAATCCCTTTTTATTACTGTCACTATTCTACATTTTTGAAATCTAAAACATATATTATTATTTTTTAAATATTCGATCCCAAACATATTAAAACCTTTCTGATCCATATGACACTTACATTTAACATAGGTAGCTTCTTACTTTTGAATTACAGTAATGCGCGCGCATCTTAAAATTTCACTGTCATTTTTTTATAACGCGCCTAAAGAAGTATAACTTCAAAAATATTAGACTTTAATTTGTATTAGAATAAACTCGACAACCCTAACGTTTTTCAATGTTCAAAAGTTGAAAGTTAGTCGCTAGAACTGCCCGATCTAACGATCATATGGCGACATTATATACCGGAATAAAATTAAACTTAACTCTATAAGGGATCACGTAAATTGCTTTCGAGTTTTACCGCTGATATGTGTTGTTCCTTTAACGATATTAATGTGGAAGTGGCCTGAAATGGTAGAACTGTAGTGTAACTTGTTTTCGACGTAAAATATTTACATATACTATACAATTAAATAAAGCTTTATTATTATTATACATCTGTGTTTGACGTCTGTAGGGTTTGGTATTTTTTTCCTACACCTTCATTACGCTAGTTATTATATCCTACGTAAAATACATACATAGCTACCTTTGAAAGCTTATAAAAATACATACATTCGCGCCTATACCTCTAGGGCAGAAGTATATTTTTAAACATTCGATTTGTGGTGATGAAAATTCCATGTATTAGGTGGCGCGCCTATTGTTGGTTATCGGTCACATTTCCAGACTGCGTGCTATTGAGAAATTCCTACCAGTTGGCATGATCGGGGAATCAAGCCGAAACCTCATGATAGTATATTTCACGCCGACAGACCAACGAAGCTGTGTAAATATATTCATACACAGCCCCGTGGCGCAGTTGGCTATATACTAGCTTGCGAAACGAGAGACTGCGGGTTCGATCCCCACACCGAGACAAACGTTTGTGTGATCCACAAATTTTTTTTTTCGGGTCTGCGTGTTTACGAGACCGAAAAGTCTGTCGTAGTTTCTGATACCCACGACACGGGACTTCCATCCTAATGTGGCGCCAGAACTATGTATGTGACTGTTGGTTGTATTAATTAAATTTAATTTATATTAATTTAATTTACATACGTATATATGGACCTCATTACAATCCTCTTCTTAACTTAGCTGGGTAATTAACACATTTTACCCTTGTAAAATTGTGGTACTGATATAGACACGACTGTTCCACTGGTGTCCCTCGGGAACTCCAGCACACAATGATCCCACATCACGATAATTACTCGGTTAAATATTAACAACTTCTAATTGTGCCGGCCATGTCAACGCTCTAATGAATTCTGTTGTCTGAGAGATTCTAGATGTGCCGTATTTCCGTTCTATTTATAGATCTTTTGGACTCGTAGGAATTTAAGTATGATTCATTTAACAGTAGGTACATACATACATAACCTCACGCCTGTATTTCCCGAAGGGGTAGGCAGAGGTGCATTGCTGCACCCACATTTCGCCAGGTATATATCAGTCCCACGTAATAGGGGGCGAGCCTATTGCCGTTTTTCGGGCACATTTCCAGACTCGAACCGAACAGACGAAACCCAGGGCCTCTAGGTAGCACGGCGTATATTTGTGCCGCGAGACCACAAGGAAAAATAATTTTTAATAGTAGTTTGTCCATATAAGATTTTTTTTCTTTCCCCTCTGTACAAAAAATGGAGTTATGAAACCGCGTCATTCTAACTTAATGTTATAAATGCGGATGTAATTTTATAAATAAATAAATAAATACACCCAACAGTCACATACATAGTTCTGATCCTACACTAAGATACAAGTCTTGTGTCGTGAGTATCAGAAACTACGAGAGACTTTTCGGTCTCACATACACCCAGACCCGAAACAATTATTTGTGGATCACACAAACATTTGTCTCGGTGCGGGGATCGAACCCGCGGCCTCTCGTTTCGCAAGCTGGTGTCTATCCAACTGCGCCACGGGGCTGTCAGATCGGATCGGATTTTAGGTATAAAATTTTAATGCCAAAATCATTGAACCGATTTATCTAAATTTGAGTATAGTGATATATGAGACCTTGGAGATGTTTATAGATTGCTTTGAAGCTCTTGGAATGTAAGGTTGTAAGGGATTATTAGTCTGCAACATCGGTTGATAAAAATCTTTGCGTGAACGAATCAAAGGCAAACCCTAGTTATTGGAGAAATTGAAAGAAATAATTTTATTCAATACTCGTAGTTACACAATCACGTACCTATAGTAGTTATGATCCTACATTAAAAACTTTATTTTTATTTTAGATTTGTAAAAAGTAGTTTTTCGGCTGCTTTTCGGTCTTATAAATACCGAGGAACATATATTTCTTGGTTAAAAAACATTGTTTAATTCCATCTACTTATTTTTTAATAGTTTTATGTTTAAGAAAATATAAAATTTTCTTTTTACTTTACTAAAAACATTTTTATTACGTTATCTAAGAAATATTACCACATCGTCGAGTGGGTAGTTGCCGATAAAGCGAATTGTTCGCTTCAAAACTATTTAACTTGCGAAATGTTGAAGAGGGTAATTACTTTAATAATAACTAATTTTGTGAAACATAGTTCTAAGGTTTTCTTTGTGCTACAGCGACTCATGCTGTCTGAACGCTGTAAAGGGATAAAATAACATGGAATAATATTTGAATACCTATATTGCTTTTAATTCTATTTTTATGTTTTATTATAACAGAACGAAAGACAGTACACAAAATAAATATATTTTAATATATTTATAATATATTATATTGCTGAAATACAAGATCTATCTAGTGCGCAAACAGATGCTCTATAGTTATAAAAATAAACGTATAGCCTATATATTCATAAAAATCATTTGTAAAACGTTTTTTGCCCAGTAAAATACTCCATTATTTATTATTATTTGTATATTAAAAAAATATATAGTTTCTACGAAATAAATAACAAGAGAACATACCCGCGTCTTAGTAGCTATCAATTTCAAGTTCACTTTTACATATAAAAATCAATAACGTCACAATCTTTCAACAACTCCAGTGTGGTGCGTGCATTTAAACTTTACACACGCATTGCTAACACGGTCATTTTAAAATGACATTTGAAAATGCCATCAGTCGGGCAGCGGCGTCGATGGAAATGTCGGCGGTAATTGAATTCGTGATTGGCCGCCGCCGACGATGTTTGCACGCGTAACAGGTGTCAATTTTATTGACATTACAGATTATCGACGCGCAGACACGATACGTGTTTGTTTTTTAACCATTTTGTGTCTGACGATTGATGGTGCACTTTTTGTTATGTAGCCTGGTCTCAATTGGAACCGATTTTTTTTTTGTCAGCGTAAATGTTGTTGTGTGAATTTTGATAGATATTTAGAAAAAAAACAACTTAAAATGTTTGCCACAATTTCTAAAGACAAATAAATTGGTTTCGATCCCCAAAACATGAATGATAACATCATAATAACATACTATCGCATTACTACAAGCCAGATATAAAAGACATATTATATTTCTTTGGCTCAGTATTCCGTTTTGGCGTTAAGATTAATGTCTGTAAGTAAAATGATAAATATACCGATTCTAACAACTAATCAACCCAATAATTACTATTAATATCATCCAATTATTCAACTTGTATTACCGTCATTATTTAGGTACAAAATTACGCACACATCAAATAATATTCCTCTCAGAAACGAACAATGCATAGGTTATATTAATAGGTATGTATTGTCTGACCGTTACTTATTCTTTGTCATTAGAAAACAAGCAATAAAAGGTTGTGTGGCGCCAAATGGGAATGTTTCCACGTGTTGTAATACGAACTTATTTATATCGACAGTTCTTTATAAACGCGAAGCGCTTGAAATAATGGACTTGATTAGACAATCAAGAAATGTTTCATTAAGATTTTTTTACCTTTTTTTTTCATATAGCGTTCGTTAGTACGAATAAGTACCAAGAGAAGAGAGTTCATTTGGCAATCCTAGTACTCATCTGGTAGGAAAAAAATCTTCAAAATCAACATATTCCACCTCCAATCAAATTCTGTTATAACTTGAAAATTTTACAGCCAAAATTGACTATTATAGGCTGCTTTCAGCCGCTGCTTATAAACCAGATTGAGATGCTGGAGATAAATGTGTATATAGGTAAGTTATAGAAGCATAAAAGTGTAAACCTATCTATTGTTGAGGTATATCGCAAATTTATAAAATTATATTAATGTACCCAAAACCGAACCTAAATGGTTAATCTCCGAATATTTACGTCCGTCATGGTGACGGTAATGTAGTAGCATTATAAAATCCTACTACCGTTTCAATTAGCTATTAATTAAAAATAATTACGACACATAATCCCATACAACCTACGTTATAGGAGATCTTTTTTTTTTGCATAGGGAATATCCTCTTGGATTCCTGCTTGTTTATAACAGCAGGATATGTCGGATTCTTACCGACTAAAAACCCCATGGTTCTCGCTTACCACGTGCGAAGGATACGTTATAGGAGACCTTATGAATGAAATTGAACACAATGGTGTTTCTTCGCGCCCTCGCAATGCACACGGTTTAACAAGTGAAACTTTAATATTTAACAAGGCGATTCCACCATCTCCTTCATAGATTACAGAGCCGTCGGATTTCCAATTCAATTAATTTCTCTACGGTTATATAAATCGATTTTACTATTTGACCAGACCGATTGTTCACTCGGGCACTTCATTCTAAATTCATTATATTCTAGGTCTTTATGTTTAGTAAGTGGTTGAAGTTAGAGGTGCTTTGAGTTTTATGTTTCTCCTAAATTATAAGGTATGGTAATATATAGAGTAATTACGACTGGAAGATAATATTTACGATTTACCAAAGTATCGACATAGCCCAAAGGATTAGCGAGCTGAAGTGGTAGTGGGCAGGTCACATCTGTCGCAGAACTGACAACCGTTGAGGAAAACTTGTTTTGTAGTGGAGACCACGACTCGGCAAACGTAGTATAGGGCGCCCTCTGGCTAGGTGGGGTGTCGATATACGCAAGGTGACTGGCAGCGGTTGGATGAGGAGGGCCGAAGATCGAGCCCAGTGGCGTGACATGGGAGAGGCCTATGTCCAGCACTGGACGTGACAAAGTCTGTTGACGATAATAATTTACGATTTTGTAACAATTACGCTGCCTTATGAGGGTGTCCTTGCCTATTTACCGCAGATAGTGATCCGAAATATTGAAACTATAATATAGAAGCAAAATGAACCACGCGTTAGCTCAATTTGCTGGTACATCTTTCATTTTACATGCCCTTTATTTCCTATTATCTTGGTCAACTTAGAAAAACGTCAAAAATCACAATTGAGAGGTAAACGTAGTTTGCTGATCGGGACTCAATCGTGTTATGAAATTCTCAATAATAACAGACTTTGTAATAATACACAACTTTCCAATTAATTGTTTTTCTCTTAAGATAGCTCAGAAATCCTCGCTAATAAATGACATTTAAGAGCATGTTAAAAAGCGCACACAACCAATATCTGTGTTGAAATTATTCCATGTCTCAAACTGAAAGCAAGTTAAATTATCAAAATAGCCGAATGTATCACTAAAAGTCCACGGCGAAATCTTTCAGCCCTGAAGAAATCCCATTAATATTACAGCGCGGTCCAACTGAAAAATGTTTCAGGAAATATTGAAAGGCGAATCTCTCGACCCGCGGTTTTATCAGTTTCGGCAAGAGACGGTATCAAAGACGTTCAGTTTTCATATTTCAGTTTCAGCCGGGATTGCATCGGCGGTCCCGTTTTATATTTGTACCTATGACAGATTAAAATGTCTTTGCGAGAACTCCAAATGGGATTTTCCAAATATTAATCAACGTTGCTTGGTAATTTGAATTGAAAATTTGTTTGAATTTAAAATGTTGGCTGTATTGGATGATTTATAGTCAGCCAGGCAATGTGTATTTTGTATTTTTTTTATTCCTTAAGTTTCAGCCTCTTTTATTTTTTTCGTTTATTTTTTTTCTGGCGTAATAAACTAATTAAGCTACAAATTCTCGGCATGTCACCAGTTTATTCAAATTTGGAAGAGTAATTTCAGTTTCTTATTTATCATAGAGAAAGAAAACCCTATGACCCTTTTTTACTGCATCCAAAAACGACATAAATATTTCCACTTACCTGCAACAGCCAGTAACATCTTCGATGGAATGTAGGCAAGATGGCGGAGTGGACGTAGCACCCGTAGATACACTGAAAAGAAATAACCACAATAAGTGTATATCACAATTTACAGTTCAGTAAAATTTTGGGCCACATTGTACTATAACTCGCCTGGGACCTACTTTAAGACGAAGAGGATTAAAGGCTTAGCCCAACACGCCCTATGAGGGTTGGTGAAGTTTACCTATATCAATCTTCAGCCCATATACGTCCCACTGCTGAGCATGGATCTCCTCTACAGCTGTGAGGGGTTAGGCTTTAGTCCACAACCCTGGCTTAGTGCGGGTTGGCAGACTACACACCTAAGAAATTCTTAAGAATTTTTGGTGCGCAGGTTTCCTTACCATGTTTTCTTCACCGTTAAAGTACACGATAATTCATTATGAATACACACGTAACTTCTAGGTCATAGGTATGTGCCTGGAGTTTGAACCCGCGACCGCCGAGATTTGACTCTACTCGCCTAAACCACGAGGCCATCACTACTTTTCTACTTATATATAAGTAAATATTTTTTTGTGTTATGTTACAAATAGGTTATTAGCAGAAATCGCATGTGTCCACTAGTAAATTAAATAATATTTAAATTAATACTCTGTCGTGAGGAATCCATTCAATTTAATCGCATTATCGTGATACAAGTACATGCAAATAGAATATAACAATGATGTAACATTCTCAATGAAAGTAATTCAATAGATAAAACATAAGATCTTGCGTTTTAGAACTGTAAAAATCGGATGAAAAAGCAGCCATAGAAAGTGTTTTGTATTTCGAGAGCAGGCTGTTTGGTAAACCTTTCCGACCGCAATATTTTGAAGACTTTACATCCTTCATGGACTCGGGTTGCTTGGTAGTATTAGTTATTCGCTGGATTAATATTGAGTAGGGTAACTGCGAAAAAATCCGTTAAAAACATTCATTGTAAGTACTCGCGTACTTATTTTTTTTTTTTTTTATAATATCTCTAAGGTTATTCATGTGTGAATATCAAGTTTAAACTTGATCTTATTTTGATTTTACATTAAGTAAAATTAAATAATTAATTATTATACTTTTTTTACTTTAAGTTTCTGAAAAATGTCCAATTTCCCAATCTGCTTCCGCCTCTTTTGAGAAGAAATCATTGAAGTCAGCAGCGTCTTCACTAGCCTCAATCAAACAAAATAATAGAAAAACAAACAGGAAATACATATTTGTGCACTTTTTCCCGCTCGTCCCAGTTCAGTGCAAAATCCCAAAAACAACATGAAACATCGTGAAACAAGGCTAACCAAGCCTAGCTTCGAATTGGCACCTGCACTAACTTCATTTACCAGAAAAGCCTCTCTGTACACATTAGCTCCCAAGTCGCAAGCGTGCGGCGATTTCGGAATACTACGGTAATTGAATTATGGAAGCGGTTCATCCAGCACGTTCAGTATTTTCATTAATTCTATTATGCTTTTCAATTTATGTGTGAATTGTAAAATTATTGAACTTTAATTTTTAATAGAAACTACAATTAAGTTTATTTATTACAGGTAATTTGCAAAAACAATTAAACATCAGAACGATGGTAATTAAAAAAATGTTTAGAGAAGTAATAACTACATTAAAGCAATAAAAAAGTAAAACCTTAAAAAAGAGTAAAAAAACATTTCTGTTTTGTAATTATTTGGCAACACTTAGTTTTTTATATTTATTTTGAGATCGATCAACAAAGAAAATAAATAAAGCCAAGTTTTCCCCAATTAATGACAATCGTTTGTAAGGGACATTGGGAAGATTTCAGTTTAGGAAAAATGTCCAATTTCACTTCAACCCGCTTCCGCTTCAGCTTGTAAATAGTACGTGAAAAGTCCGTACTCGGCGGTCGCAGTTGTGCGATATGTATTATTCAGATGCTCACTCTACTACGTGGCGAGTCACGCTGGATGGTCGTCTTTGCGATCACTTGCCTTTGCTATGATTTCACGTACTGTCTTTGCTTTTATCGCTTAGCTATAAAGTATATGTGACAAAAATATATGTCTGGCTGGCTGATGTAAAAATATATTTTTTAGCATGCAGACCGGACGTTTGTGAAAATTATTTGTGTTTTATTTTCTTTTTCTTTTTTTTACAGGCCGGCTACATCGTTCTGTAAATCGACCACATCAATATTAAATATGTTTTATATTTTAAATGAAATAATGCACAAAAATTGGTACATATTATATTAAATAAGATTGTTTAGTGCGATTACTAAGTCAATCTATTTAATTTAAAATATAAAACAACTTTAATATTGATATGGTCACTATAAGATGTTGTTAGGTTAACTAACTACGTAATAACTTAAGACAGAAGGTCCCTTAAGAAGAGACTGAATAAATTAATCGACTTGGTATTACATGGATCTCACAACTTTTTACGGTAAAAGAAGTGATTTGCGAAACTTGTTTTTACAAGTTTTGTTATTGATGGATGGCATACATAATTTCAAAATCGTGATGACCTCGAGGTTTAGGCACGCGGTTGAGAATCTCGACGTTCGCGGGTTCAAACCCTTGGCACACACTTCTGACTTTTCGAAGTTATGTGTGTATTCACAATGAATTATCACGTACTTTAACGGTGAAGGAAAACATCGTGATGAAACCTGCACACCTAAAACTACTTAGGAATTTCTTAGGTGTGTAGTCCGCCAACCCGCACTAGGCCAGAGTGGCGGACTAAGGCCTAAACCTTCTCAGTTGTAGAGGAGGCCCGTGCCCAGCAGTGGGACGTATATGGGCTGATGATGATGATAATTTCAAAGTCATCGGTTACATAAGTAACGCTTGAAAGCACAAATAAACATAATATTTTCCTATTTATAATATTATAATTAATTCCAGTAAACCACTTAGCAACCATCGCGAAGGTAAAAGCGCTATTATATTGTAAATTGTCATTAGTGTTCCCGAGGACCTACTGAGGCCGAACGTCGACCCTTTTCATCTTACGGCCAGACGTTCACGGGTCATTGGCCTATCTCACCCGGAGGCTATTCCGTTCCTCAGACTACATCGATACGTCATGCCTTTGTAGAGGGTTTTTACCTGCTTTTAACAGTGTTATGGGTATCTGTACTTCCACGTCTTTCCAAATGAATAAGCGTAAACTTATATCTAAAGGCATATTATTAAATTTACATACATACATACATTCATAACCTCACGCCTGTATTCCCCGAAGGGTTCGGCAGAGGTGCATTTCTGCACCCACATTTCGACAGGTATGTATCAGTCCCACGTAATAGGGGGCGAGCCTAGTGCCGTTTTTCGAGCGCATTTCGAAATTCCGTGCTAAGAAATTACTAATAGAAAAACATTAACACTTTAACCGATGTTAGGATCGAACCTGCGACCTCTTGATCGCATGGCACATACTTGTAGAACGAATTAAATCTTATTAATCACTTAGTCAACTCTTAACTTACATTAACATTTGAAAGTCAACGCGTGTTTTGATCAAATATTCAAACATTTGTAGTATAACTGATATTACCAACATTAGGCATTCTCGGAGTTGAGAAAGTCTGTTATTCAACTAACGACAATCCAATAGACCTAAGACATCGCTTTGCACTCCCCGATATTGGATGAAATCTTTCTAGAAACAAGGATTACGGGGCGAAAAAATATTCTAAAATCCCTTTTTCATTTTTATGTTAGCAAACTTTTACTGTAATTTTCATACTTAAACATTACAGTAAATTTTATAGCATAGGATTTCTAGATGGAGTACTAAAGTATTTGCAATCATTCTTGTGATTGCGATATATTTGACTAGAAAATGTGATCTATGAAATTACTTCACAAAACAAAATGCATTTTCTTTATGAATCCGGTTTGTAAGACAATGTCATTGTATAAATCGACGTTCATTCATCATTCATCATCAGCCTATATACGTCCCACTGCTGGGCACGGGCCTCCTTTACAACTAAGAGGGTTTAGGCCTTAGTCCACCACGCTGGCCTAGTGCGGGTTGGCGGACTACATACCTAAGAAATTACTAAGAACTTATAAGCGTGCAGGTTTCATCAAGATGTTTTCCTTCACCGTTAAAGTACGTGATAATTCATTCTGAATACACACATAACTTCGAAAAGTCAAGAGGTGTGTGCCTGAGGTTTGAACCCGCGACCGTCGAGATTATCGAGCGCGTGCCTAAACATCGAGGCCATCACGACTTTATGTAACAAATCGACGTTATGTAACAGTTATGTTCTATTTCATTAAATAAAATTATCGACTAATTTATCAATCTATAACCAATAAAAAAATGAAAATATTCTAAACCAAAACAATTAATTATACAGCATTACATGTACGGTCGCGGTGGGTTAGGCCTGCTTGTAATTCCATCAGCGCACATACCTCGCCGACCCCGAATTACCCTCAATCAAATAACCGTGACACAGGCCCGGCCGGCCGATTGCCCGTTCAAATCTAAATCGGGTGGCCATATTGCCAAATCGTATTTTTGCTAGACCATTCGAGCCAATAACCGGCTGTGTAGTGGGTTTTTCGGGGTATATCCGGACCGATGGAGCGAGTGCCCCAAGTTACAAGAGGGTGCTTTTTATATTTATTTTTTTGTGTGTAAATATTTTTAACATTTACAGTTGAAAGATGTTGTTTGCTATAAAGTTTTATTGACTTTATCGTGGGTTTTTTGTGATTAGTATATAAGAGCTACTTGCTAGCTGACTAGCTTTACTAGCTTTACTAGCTTTGCTTGAATTTAATTAAATGAAAACATAATATATTCAAAGTAGAAAGATATATGACTGCCTCGTGGTCTCGCGGTACAACTATGTGCCGTGCGATCTAGAGGTCCTGGGTTCGATTCCCGGGTCGGGCAAAGTGTTATTGGGTTTTTCCATTAGGAAATTCTCGGTAACAGCACGGAGTCTGGAAATGTGCCCGAAAAACGGCAATAGGCTCGCCACCTATTACGTGGGACTGATACATACTTGGCGAAATGTGGGTGCAGAAATGCACCTCTGCCTACCCCTTAAGGGAATACAGGCGTGAGTTTATGTATGTGTGTAGAAAGATATATCTTCTAATTAATTTAATTCGGGTCATACGTAGAAATATAATGTATTTTTTGTTGAATGTCTGGGTGTTTGTGAGACCGAAAAGTCTCTCGTAGTTTCTGATACCCACGACACAAGACTTGTATCTTAGCGTGGGGTCAGCACTATGTATGAGGCTGTTGGGTGTATTTATTTATTTAATTAAGCCTAACCATCTAAATTGTTGTTGGGTGTTTTTTTTTTAACTGCCGATATAGCCAAAAGTAACGGCAAGGTGGACTGATGATCTCCTATTAATGTTCCACTGTCAGTAACCCGCGAGAAAATCAATCAGTAGGAAACGGGAAAAGAAACTAAACAAAATTTCTATATAACTCCCTACACTCAAAACTTGCACCGCACTTCACCAGAGCTAATACCGTAAAAGCAGACGCTCGCTGCCGTCGCTTGCGGCACGCGGCAATATCCGTACGAAAATCGGCTCCTGAGTGAATTAGACTTTTACGACTTTTGAGGCATATCTGCGCTGTAACGCTGTAATCACGTGAAAGACTGGAGCAACATGTTTATGTCACTCGTGGTAGAACTTGGCCAAGGAAAACTTTGTTGTGAACATGTTGGTTGAAAGTAGGTTGTGGAATGAATGATCGTGGGTCTTATTGCATAGAGATATAACACAATATTTGTTTAGAATGAGGATGTCAATGTATTAAAAAAAAAGCAACGGGTGACACTCCGGGAGTGCCGGCAAAAGTGAAAACTTTGACAGCCCCGTGGCGCAGTTGGCTAGACACCAGCTTGCGAAACGAGAGGCTGCGGGTTCGATCCCCGCACCGAGACAAATGTTTGTGTGATCCACAAACATTTGTTTCGGGTCTGGGTGTTTGTGAGACCGAAAAGTCTCTCGTAGTTTCTGATACCCACGACACAGGACTTGTATCCTAGTGTGGGGTCAGAACTATGTATGTGACTGTTGGGTGTATTTATTTATTTATTAACGGTGTGCATTTTTTAATATTTTGGAATGGTTAGGGAATAATTGCGAACGAATTGCTTTATTTATCAGTATAAAAGTACTATCATTTACATGACAATTTATATTACATAATGTCTTACGCATTTTCGATCAGGGTCACGTGATCTGACGCGAGTTCAACATTTTTACCCATCCCAAAAAAGTGCATAGCGCCGCTAAAGAAGTTTACACTTCAAAATGTGGAATTTGTAGCTACGCGAGGTTTTGGGACTTTAATTTAATATACGCATATTAAATGTTTGTACTCGTGTAAGTAATGAAGGTGTGACGCCTTTGTGTCACGTAAAATCAATTTAATTTTTTGATGGTTTTTATGCCGTTTTATTGTTAACTAAATTTGTCACTGTTGATGATAAATATACTTTGCCTTCTTACATTCCATCCAAAGGTTGTCTGGAAGAGATCACTTTCAGCGATAAGACCGCCTATTGTTCCACTTTTATTTTATTTTTGTAAGTTCTATGTAAATTACTGTATAAATGTGGGTATCAATAAAGAGTTATCTATCTATCTATCTAAATTTTAATGTTACCAAAAAGAGACTAGAAAGCAAATTACTTATTCCATATTAAATCAATCTAAGAGTTACAAGACGTTTATCATTCAAAGATCTCAAAAGAATTTCAGAGCAAAGTCGAGAGGACTCTGCCGACCGCATCGGAGACACGAGCGCGATTATACGTCTAAAAAGTACGGAATATTAAATCGAATTGAAAACTACATTGAAATGGAAAACGGCAACGGCAACTCAAATCTTCCGGCTACATTGCTTCTAAAGAGCCGGCCGAAAACCGTTTTGATGGCCGAATGCTCATACTAATATTTTTTATTCGGGGCCAATCAAATTGCAGTGCGCTTGACTGGACTGTAGTCGGGCACTATTGGTATGTTTTGTTGAAATATTATGTAATTCGCAATCAAAATATATTATTAAAATACGATTTATTATATAAAACACCTAGAAATGTACGTTTCAATAGAAATACTAGAAACTAATAATATTTTTATAATGTATAGAGTGCTTGGTGGTTTTCAGTATTACGAGTCGGTACGGTCTGTGAAAAAAACATGGTTGCGATTTGGGCCTTTGTCCACGACAATTTTAATCTATTGTATGTATATGTCAGTGTAAACTTTTTCATCTATATTATTTTCATCATCAGCCCATATACGTCCCACTGCTGGGCACGGGCCTTCTCTATAACTGAGAGGGGTTAGGCCTTAGTCCACCACGCTGGCCTAATGTGGGTTGGTCGAATTTATTATTTTGTATTAACAGAATAAAATGCTCGCAACATTCAGACTTTTAAATCGTCTCATAACTTTTCGTGGGGACTTTTTTAATCCGATGAAGGCTAAAACAAGTATGAATTCAAAAAGATTATACTCATAACCTTAAACCAGCCAATCAGCAAAACCGCAGCATCACAACGAAACACTCTGCATTTAAAAAAGAAAAAAACTAAATCGCACGAGCGTTTAAAAACAGAAAACGTTCCATAAATGATTCGTTTAACCTCAGCCAGCCCATTTATGTCTAATAAAGGTGATCAAATTTTTAGCAAGCGCTCCGCGGCCGATTCACAATTGCAAGGTGGTCTGGCTAGCGGCCAGAACCAGCTGTTATTGTGACCAAAACAAACGTCTCGACCGGCCAGACTGGTTGAAGAATACCTTTTTAGAAATTCCCAAAGAATTCCCAGAAAAACATCGGACAATCCGTGAATACATATAGAAAATGCATCCGTAAAAATATTGAATGGAACAAATTTTATGCCTTTTTTCTGTGTTTGCGTCATCGAATTCCACGTAATAGTAATTATTCCAACCTGGATCTAAAAAAAATATATTATTAGGTTTTTAGGTTTAAGTAGTGATGGCCTCGAGGCTTAGGCGAGCGGTCGAGAACCTCGGCGGTCGCTGGTTCAAGCTCCAGCCACACAGCTCTCACCTATAGAAGTTATGTTAGTATTCGAAATTAATTATATATCATTTACTTTAACGGTGAAACCGGCATACCTGAAAGTTCTTAGGAATTACTTAGGTGTATAGACTGCAAACCCGAAGGCCAGCGTGATGGACTAAAGCCTATACCCTCTCAGTTGTAGAGGAGGACCGTGCCTAGCAGTGAGGCGTTTAGGGGCTGATGATGATGATGATTATTATTAGGCTTACGTCATAACGATCAATACAAATCAATGAATTCGTATTGGCACGAATTTTGACGAAGAAAATATAAAGTTTTTTGTGTTTTGTCGCGTTCCTAGCTCAACTTGTATACATATTTCGAACTCGCGGTTGTATATACAATTTTAAGTTTTAAAATACTTATCAAATGACCTTGAAATTGTCATTATAATAGTGAAAAATAGTAAATTTCTGGAGCGCAATTAGAAAGTAGTCTGCAAAACGAAAGGCAGCGCGTCCGATTCTCGCAATGAGAAATAAAGACGTAAAATCAGAAAGTTTTTCTTAATTTGTTTATACTCAGAATATGACCAGTGTGTTATTGTAGGTTCTATGCATGTGGTTGTTACGTGAATTTATAAAAAAAATGTTACATTATTTTCCTAAAGTACGTACTCGTACATATTTTATACCATAAGTATAGTAGATTAAGTACAAAACAGTGTTATTTCCAGCAATTACTCTTGGGTAAGAGCAAAGAAGATATAATTCTTAACGAGCTCTTTCATTGTTTGCGTAGAACAATAAATGGCACAGCAAGATGCATTTACTTCCTCTAAACTCCACAAGAACATAAAAGCAATTAAAGCTATTTTTCTATAAATGATAGCAACATTAAATTTAAACGTTTTGTAAGATTTACAACTTAAATAGGTACTTAGTTTTAAATAGTCTTATGTGACGGTATGTTAGATGGAATATGAGCTCCTTTGATATTGGCATGCATACATACATTCAGAAGGTGTAGTCAGAGGTGTATTTCTACATCCAAGTTTTACAGCAATGGATTGAGTCTCACATAATTTACCGCAAGGTCAAAGTGTAGACTGACGGCCATAAAAAATATTTCTAATTAAGGTGAAGTGAATAATCAGGTTATCTGTTCCTCTCTTTTGAATTGCCTTTAGCTACGGGGGATATCATTATCATTATCATCAGCCCATATACGTCCCAGTGCTGGGCACGGGCCTCCTCTACAATTGAGAAGGTTAAGGCCTTAGCCCACCACGCTGGTCTAGTGCGGGTTGGCGGACTACACACCTAAGAAACTCCTAAGAACTTTTAGGTGTGTAGATTTTATAACGATGTTTTCCTTCACCGTTAAAGTACGTGATAATTCTTTGTGAATACACACATAACTTCGAAAAGTCAGAGGTGTGTTTGAGATTCTCGACCGCGTGTCTAAACCTCGAGGCCATCACGACTCGAGACGACGGGGGATATAGTCATGTCATGGAATTAAAACATCCTCCGCCACTAGCCCTGAAAACAGCAGAGGAAGACCGTTCCAACTATCGGGACGATTATGTTGTATATACAATGAACGTACTAATGACCAAATCAAATTGGGTGGCTCAACTCGTTACCTTCTATTTGAGACACGCAAGAAAAATGACAAATACTGCGTATTTACCATAAACTTCACATCCCCACAGGTTTTTAAACATACTTCTGATACATTTAATAAAGGCGAGCGAATTTCACCGCGGCCGATGCAGCAAAAAGTGCACATTACGTGGTAACAAACGGGCCCTCTTGACGCAAATGGTACCGATATATCGGTGCACCAACCCGTCGCGGCCAGACGAGGCGCGTGGCCCGGTGTCTTGGGCCATAAACTACGGAATCTGAGCGTGCTGTTAATCTTTAGTTTGTTTTGTGCCCGTGAGTTATGAACTGCTTGGTTAAAAAGGCATTTCAACTTTCCTGATCGTGGACATTGGTTTAGTATTTACTTAACTCCAGATTTAGACCGCGTTTCTCACGTGTAATTTGCCGTATAAACTAAAGTTTACTGCTTCGTTATTTCCGCGGAGTAAGTGATTAAGTTGGCCTGGGTTGACCAGTACTAGTAAGATTTTCCTTAAAAACCTCTTAGAAGTGGCATGGAATCTCAGTATAAACTCGATAAAGGGCAAAAACTTTTGCCACTTGGTCCCTTCATTGAAAATCAGCGCTACAATACCGTGCAAGCGGAATGGTATACCCTATTTTAATTTTCAAAATACCCCAAAAAATTAGCATGGTATTATTATTTAATAGTGAAGTAAATTTCTGGGGCGTAAGTCTCTCTCGCAGTCTGCAAAACGAAAGGCGATGCGTTCGATTCCCGCAACGAAAAATAGACTTAGAATATCAATAGTATGTTAATGTAGGTTCAAAACCATTCATGAGATTATTCCATGAATTTATATTTAAAAAAAAATACATTATTTTTCTAAAGCACTATATATTAGCACTATAAGCACGGTGGTCCGACGACTTGAGAAAGGTGGCGGGTAACGGATGGATGAGGGCTGCTCAAGACCGGGATGGTTGGCGCTTTCTTGGAGAGGCCTACGTTCAGCAGTGGACGGCGATAGGCTGAGTATACTATATATTTTATACCATAAGTACAGCATATTAAAAAAAAAAGTGTCATTTACAGCAATTATTTTTGGGAAATAGCAACGCTGAAGAATTTCAGCATGTAGCTGAATGAAGGGACCATTGTTGGTTGTTTTAGTAAATAACACCTACTTATTGTTTGTATACTTTTGTAAAGTGACCAGCAATAAAATATTATTTCTTTTCTTTCTTCTTCATAAGTATTACCATCTGTTACGTGAGTATACCTCAATGGTGCGGAATCTAGATATTTAACTGCCCTAAAAAATCTCGCCCCCAATCGCATGTAAATAAATAAATACACCCAACGGTCACATACATAGTTCAGATCCCACACTAAGATACAAGTCTTGTGTCGTGGGTATCAGTAGCTACGAGAGACTTTTTGGTCTCACATACACCCACACCCGAAACAAATATTTGTGGATCACACAAACATTTGTCTCGGTGCGGGGATCGAACCCGCGGCCTCTCGTTTCGCAAGCTGGTGTCTAGCCAACTGCGCTACGGGGCTGTCATGTGAATAATAACATACCTGATGTAAACTTCTCTACCTACCCTTCTTGGACGCAAACTTGAATTATGTATGCAATAGTCGCATCAATATTTATTCCTAATCACACACAAAAACCATATAAACTGCCTTTATACGTTAAAATTCAATTTCCGAGCTAAAAACTGCCCGTATATTTTATTGTAAATTGAAAAATTACACACCATACATCTGGACAAACGAACCGTGAATGTGTCCCGGTGCAAAATACGCAATGTTGCATAGATTTATTTTATTACCCAGTCCGTTTTACTACTGCTGGATTATTTATTATTCCGCCCGTGTCGCGGCCGCGTATAGTGAGACACGGTTAAGTCGGGCTTCGATTTGGTTATTTTTTTCGATTAAATAAATTGTCAGAACTTCATCATCATCATCATCATCAGCCCATATACGTCCCACTGCTGGGCGCGGGCCTCCTCTACAACTGAGAGGGTTTAGGCCTTAGTCCACCACGCTGGCCTAGAGCGGGTTGGCGGACTACACACCTTAGAAATTCCTAAGAAGTTTTAGGTGTGCAGGTTTCATCACGATGTTTTCCTTCACCGTTAAAGTACGTGATTATTCATTGTGAATACACACATAACTTAGAAAGGTCAGACGTGTGTGCCTGGGGTTTGAACCTGCGACCGTTGAAATTCTCGACCACGCGCCTAAACCTCGAGGCCATCACTGCTTAGAACTGCTGTCAGAACTTGGTAGCCACTATTTGACAGCCCCGTGGCACAGTTGGCTATATACCAGCTTGCGAAACGAGAGGCTGTGGTTCGATCCCCGCACCGAGACAAATGTTTGTGTGATCCACAAGTATTTGTGAGAGAAAAGTCTCTCGTAGTTTCTGATACCCACAACACAAGACTTGTATCTTAATGTGAGATCACAACTATGTATGTGACTGTTGGGTGTATTTATTTATTTATTTACTATGTATGTATGTAGATGAAGATTGTAAGCCTTTATAGACCCTAAACTTTGGAATTACAAGCACTTTGAAAAAACAAAGAACAACACCATAAGAAAACATATACGGCTATGCCAGTTTCCTTGCATTAATCACTAAGGCTTGTCAACATTAAGTAGGAGAGTGACCAAGCCTTGAACCCGTAACTATTATTAGACCATCATATTGTATTAAACAAAAATGTAGTGAAGAATATTTAAAAGCATGAAATCAACCTACGGCTGTTTTTTTTTACTAAAACAACTTTGACCTAGATAAAGTGATAAAACTAGGTCTCCAAACTGTCAGAAGGCGCCATTAAATTCTAGAACACGTGGTGTTTAGTAAAAGCATTTAATAAAAACTGATAAAACCCTATCAAAAGCCATAAATAAAACATAACAAACAAAAGCCTTCACAGATCTCAATCAACGGTATAACCCTAAAGAAGACTCACTTAAACTAATCTGTGTTTAGTAAATCAGGGCAAGAAGAGTTATGGTACTTGTGCCGTGTCCCGTGAGTTATGTGGCCTAGCCGGGTATAATCTCCAAAGACTAAAGCAGGTTTGCACTTTACACCGGCCCGGTCGCTTTTTGCCCATAAACAAGTGACAGTGTTGCGTGCCTTGCCGCGGTTGTGGTGTATTTGAAACGTGCCAGCGATTAGCCATTGGGTCACTTTTTGGTGTTTGGTTTCTAGAATTGTAGCAATGATATGACGAGGATAATCAAAGTTTGGTTGATGTTAATGTTTTAGGCATTAAGTCCGCCTTTATACGTAAATGTACTCGTTTATAAAGTATAAATAAACAAATAAAAGTTATGGTGATTTATTGATAGTATCTAAGATGCTCGTAGATCTTTTAATTTTGAAGTGCAGGAAATTTAGCATAATATTGACAAAAATATAAAAAATATCGATCTATTTCGCTATGCCTTTTCTCACGGCTTGCTATGTTATTCGCCATTTTCGTGTAAATTATATTATTTAAGGCTTTTATTATCATTAATTTTAAAACATTTTACAGTTTTCTAGTTGGGTTCTCTCCTCACTGAAGCAATATAAAGCTGCATAAATTTTAAAGTTGAAATTCACATACAATATTTTATATGTACGAATGAACATTAACAAAGACACAAAATCATGAACTGTTGATCAAAGATAGCGAGAATAGTACATCCAAACACATGCAACCATCACGCGAACTCTCAAATAAGTTAAGCGCTCGCGGCAATAATTTTAACTTTAAAAACATGACAAGGCCGCTCGTCGTTAATTACTTGCGCCGCCCGTTGGCACATTTCCAAGCGGAGAGCGGGCCGCAAAGCACTAGGCGCCCTGGCCCGCGATATCACCGACAATAACTCCGGGTAAGCGTGAATTAGTGTGTTTATTGGATTTAAAACGCGTCAGATGTCATGGCGGAGCGCGCCCAAAAACACGGCACAAATTTAATATGTGGTTATGGAGACTTCAAGTTATAGGTTAATAGCTGTCGCTTGCAAGTCGATGATTAAGTGTCTTGTAGTAGAACATATTCCCCTGTTTCATTGTTTTGTTGTGGAGTCTAGATTTTATCTGGGACAGAGTACCTACTCTATTTCTTCCTTCAAACCTTCAGTCACCTATTTTTCTCTTCCTAATTTTTAAGATACTAACTGCCTAAAGTATTAAATAGCAAAGTCAAGAAATAATGTATATTTTCACTTTTTCCTTAGTTTAACTTGTTCATATTTATCTTTCTATAGCTCCTTTTACTTTTCCTTCAAAAAGTTATTTAATAAAAGGAACTCAATTTACTTTATGACCTAAGATATTTATTAAAGTTGTCAGGTACGCTAAGTACAGCGGTATATGCGGTTAAAACGCGACACTTGATTGATGTAGACAGTACGAAAATAGCTGTTTTCATGGCATTATGGCGTCTAGAATTCTTGTTTGAGTGTAGTAAATAATAACATTTTTACTTCACGAAGAATCGTTGAATAACAACTCAAAAAATATTTCCTAAAGACAATTCCTATTTCTTCTCGCAGTAACGCTACTGTTTGTCTGTGTTATAGTTAAAGAATTTAAACTGTAATTTTCATAGTTCTAAATATTATACTAACCAGCATTTGGCCAGCGTGGTGGAATAAGGCCTAACCCCTTTTAGTTGTAGAGGAGGCCCGTACCCAGCAGTAGGTCATATATGCGATGATGATGACGATGATGAAACGTTACACAGTGATATTTTTGTTAACGAAGCATTTGCTTGTAAACAAAAATAATAATTCGATAAATCTAATTGAAGAGTCTTGTATATCAGTTAAACAAGTAATGTATTGTCTAACTTTATCAAATGTCAAGGGTCATTTACCAAAGCAAGCCAAACAACCATCCAACTAACACAGATGTTATCAAAGTAGGGCATAGGCTAAGAAAATATATTTAATAACGAACTAAGAACTTTTAACTGCTTTATGCACTGGTTTTCTTTTCTAACAAATAATAAAAAAATATAATATCTTTTTTCTATTATCCGACTGGAATGGGATACTAAATTTGCGACATCAATAACTGCATATTACAGGTATCGCAATATATTCACAGCTGTGGGGAATAAGAGATCAAACATGCAAACGCCAGCTGAGTCAGCCATCGACGCCGTTCACGACCAGGTGTTTACGATGGGACACAAGGCAAGAGCGGCAGCGGTTTTAGTACTTTATCAATTTTATGTTTGTTCTTTATTGGTAAAACAACTTAGTGTTCTTTATATTGCTTATTGGGATCCTCGGCATAAGTGGTATGCGATCAAAACATTCGGGGTTTCATTCCCGAGTCAAATTGTTATTGCTTTTAACTAAGCCCAATACACTGCAGTATGCTTGCATCCTATTAAAAGGTTCATATAATTGGATTCGAAACTTGGTTAAAAGAAACAGAAACACCTTCAGAAACCTTTGAATGCAATTATATTTCATAATATGAGAGAATGTGATTGAATGTATTTACGATGTTTATCCATATGATTTTGTCGGTGAATCCTAGTGTCTAGGACTTCAAGAAGCATAGCAACTTACTACAAATCAAACCATGATATGTATATAGAGATACATATCATGCAGCTTTATTTTCAAAGGTTTTTTTAAATATGCAGAGATATATTTTAATTAAAAAAACTGGATCAAAAAGACTACAGCGCAAGAATGCGCCAATTAATAAAAAAAAAACTACTAAATGACCTAATTTCTCGCCCGGATTCCAATATTTGCAAGCACAATCAATCAAACCAGATTTTCAATGCTGGACATAAATCTCCTAAAGATATCTAGTGCGAGTTGGGACTGAAATGCATCTACCTACTTCACGCTAGCTTTATGTAACAGTCAGTTACACCCAACGCCGCGCTTGCAGGTATCTATCTTCCACACTTTTTGCCCGGCTGTCGCTTCTACTTTCTATGTATCCCACCCACTGCCATTCCAGCTTGCTAGTGCACTGTGCTTTGTTAGCCATTTCTTTTTAATGTTGTATTAATATTAAGCAACAGGATCACTCATGCTTTTTACAAACTTGTGTTTTAATAAATTATTTATTTATAGTTATTTGCACTACGTTTGTCTTTTTTTTTTCTGGCACGGCAAAGTGACTCCACTGTACCTGATGGTAAGCACAGTGGAGTCCAAAAAAATAATACCGACCAGCGAGAAACGATATGGTCACCCGCTGGACGACACAATCATGCCGGCCTGCACAAATGCTTCTTCACGCTTCGCTTAAAGGATCCACGATCATAGGAAGGAGGGAACACGTGAGCCGGCAAACTATTCCTGTGACATAACTGCTTTGTGTGTGACGGGGAGATCCTAATTTTGATTTCATTTGCAAAAAAGTTACTGGCTTTTTCCTCTAGAAAATTCTTAGTAACAATGATCGAGAAATTTGCTTGTAAAACAACAATAAACTGGACTAGTTTATTGTTAGCCTATTGCATAGGCAAAACACACATACGAAACGTGATTGTTGAAATACACATCCAACTCTGACTATAATTTTTTGCCTGATGGTGTTGGTGTGTTATGATGGTGTGTGTGAGGTAGAACACAAATAACGAAGAACACTTGTATCGCACTTATTATATTTTTGAAAGCAGATTAGGTATGCACAGTACAACGTTCAGAGAGCGACTGCCTGCTTATTACAAATATTATTAATGATGAATCTAATATTGATATTATTGCATCACCCAAAGTGGTGTGATTGCTTAGTGGGCAATTGTCAAAGTCAAAGTCAAATTATCTTTATTCAAATAGACTTCTACAAGTTCTTTTGAATCGTCAATTTTACACTTTTTAATATTATTTAAACTAGGTATTGCCGCCTATTGTCTATAAAAGGTATCTAATATGTAGGCACACTTTCCGACACAACATGCCCGTATTCATGTATGTTTTTTATCTGAAAACAAACCACGCATATTCATGATCGATCGTAACAGCAGATGATATTAAACGACAACCAAGCCCAGAGCCTCATCAAGCTCCACTAAAATCTAGTCAAGAGCACTGAAAAACAAAAATATTGTAAAACAGTGTGCGCCAATTAGCGGAGGCCGTTGTTTTCTGTTTAATTGGAACCGTTTCAAATTATTCCCAGGCCGGCGCACGTGGCCCGCCGACTCACCACTCGCTAAATCAGAATTGATTGATACCGTCAAACAGGGGGCGCGGGGGACGCGGGACACAGGGGGACACTGGGGAACAAAGTATTTTGTTCAGTGCTTGCGTTGCCTTTGTTTGCAGTGTTATTAATGTTAATCAGATGATGCCATGAGTAGTAGTCATGTTGTTGATGTCTGTAGCATTAGCGAATGAGTAAGCTTAGATGTAGTTCAATGGTTTATAGGTTGATAAAATAGCATGGGAGATTTTTCTGAAAGGTTTACTAATGTCTAAGTTAATCGTTGTTTAAGCAATAAATACTAGTTAATACTATAATCCATAAATGTCTCAAAAAGACCTTAATATTTTATACATAACAACATATGAAAATAAGAAATACACCCAGTTGGCTGGAAACCAGCTTACTAAAGAAGACACTGCGGGTTCGATCCCCGCATCGAGACAAATGTTTGTGTGATTCACAAATATTTGTTTCGGTTCCGGGTGTTTGTGAGACGGACAAGTCTCTCGTAGTTTCTGATGCCCACGACACAAGACTTATATCTTAGTGTGGGGTCAGAAATATGTATATGACTGTTGGGTCTATATACAAAAACGTATTATCAAGGATATAAATACTTTGCATTCGTTCACTTAAAAAATGCTTTTAAGATTTTTTATGAAATATCGCTTGTAAGAGTAAAATTCGGCACAATTGTTAGTATAAAAATAATAAAAAGAAGCAATAACAAACCGCCATTCATTTTCATCAATCCGATTCACAGGTATTAACTCAAATCGATAGTCTATTAGGTCAAATGAACTCATTGTAGCCAGTACGCATTTAATGCTTCCAAGGTAACTCGATAAAGGTTGAAGTAAGTGCGTGGTGGCTTGAAGGTTTTGGCCGGCATACTGTCAAGAACTTGGCGGTTGCGAGTTCGAATCCAATTGTACCTGATGTCTGTGTTTCTTTGTCGTGAACTGGTTTGGAAAGCTATTTTAGAGTACCCAGACCGTTCTTATCTAAAACTAAATGAAACTAAGTAATTCATCTAATTTCAAATCAAGACAAAATTTACCAAATTGTATAATATGTCGGAGGAAAAGGGGCTTTGAAATGTGTGACGTCAGCAACTCTAACGTCACAATTGTTGGTTTGTGATTATTATTCGTATTTTGAGTTTTCCTTAGGAAAACATTGTTGAGAAGAGCGATGACATAGCTCTCAGTATATAGTTTAACGCCGTTACATAAATAAAATACATACATACATAAACTCACGCCTGTATTCCCCGAAGGGGTAGGCAGAGGTGCATTTCTGCACCCACATTTCGCCAAGTATTATCAGTCCCACGTAATAGGGGGCGAACCTGTTGCCGTTTTTCGGGCACATTTCCAGACTCCGTGCTGTTACCGAGAATTTCCTTATGGAAAAACCCAATAACACTTTGCCCGACCCGGGAATCGAACCCAGGACCTCTAGATCGCACGGCACATACTTGTACCGCGAGACCACGAGGCAGTCACATAAATAAAATATACCTTATTATTTCATGAATCTAACTATTCTACTTGGTTCCCGTTGAATTTGAATATCACTGCGTCTCAGTAAATCCTAGGAAATCTTAAACATAGTAAATGCAACCAATTCCTTAGTATACAGTCAGTGGAAAACAAAAAAAAGTGGGAAAGGATTTCGTATACCTATAATTCGGATAGGTCATGTAGTAGATGGCATGAAGGTTTAGGCACGCGGTCGAGAATCTCGACGGTCGCGGGTTCAAACTCCAGGCACGCACCTCTGACTTTTCAAAGTTATGTGTGTATTCACAAAGAATTATCACGTACTTTAACCGGTAAAGCAAAACATCGTGATGAAACCTGCACACCTTAAACTTCTTAGGAATTTCTTAGGTGTGTAGTCCGCCAACCCGCACTAGGCCAGCGTGGTGGACTAAGGCCTTAACCCTCTCGGTTGTAAAGGAGGCCCGTGCCCAGCAGTGAGACGTATATGGGCTGATGACGATGATGATGTAGTAGATGAAATTATCCGTTAGGTCTTGTTGGTGTTAAACAGAATATGACTTTTATTTCGCATTTAATTATACTATCGAAAATCAAACTTCCGCATATAACAGACTTTCTTTCGGATGCCATAATAATAACTAACATAAAACGTCTAATTTCAGGCGCATTTGGGATAAGACTATTCGCGACAAACCGCCATTTATTTTATACAGACAAAAAACATAAAACCACCCGATATATTTAGGACAAAGTTTTAATTTTTTCCGTTCACCAAACACACGGAACGCAAGCCCATCAATCTGGCAACACAACAAAAGAACGATCATTTTTCACCTGCCAAGGTTACGGCTGGTGAAAAACTCAATTACGTAAGTAATTCGGAATCTATGTGAATAAATTTGGAACATAATACTCGTATGTTGTTACCTTTGAATGTGTTGTGGCTAGCCTATTTTTGTACCGTGTATGACAAGGTACACAGTAAATAGACTAGACCGTAGCAAAAGTAGAAATATATGCTGTTTCAGACTACAGCAGGACTTATCCACTTGATGAAGATGGTAGCACTATCTCAGAGAATACAGACATGAGGCTACAGATCAAATCAAGCCCAAAAGCGTTACACGTTAATTGTGTAATGTCTAGTTTGTAATTGTTTATTGTGGGGTCAGGATATCCTCATTTATATGTCAAATTGCTAAGATTTAAAGATTATTATTCGGAATTTTGTAGGACATGCTGGGCTTTTAGGCTTCTATGGAAGTACCGCAACTGCAACAGATATGCTGACACGTTACGTTTGTTGAAAGTGATTGTTCAAAGCCAATCAATCTCATAGTTCTCCCTTCCTTTCTCGTCCTGCATCGTTTGCAAATACCAGTGACCCGTACTATATATCCTGGGTTTCTTCGACGGCAGTGTCCACCTTTTTTATCATTTATTACCCGAAGAACGCATGCCGTTCTACTCCTAATTGAATGCACAGATCCAGGTCGCGACTCATATTCTGACAACTTGAAAAAGTATTTAAAATGTATTTAAATCTACCACTATAGATTTTGAAGAGACATTGAACCCCCCCCCCCCCCCATTCCAAGCCGGAAAATGGCACCAAAAAAACTCGAATCGATACCAAAACTCTTTCCTTTCTTATACTTCGATAGCTTACCTCGGTTCCCTGGACCTTGAGCTTCATATGATCTTCTCTGGTGGTCTTGCCATCTTTTCTCTTCTTCCAGCAGTAGCCGTCGCGTCTGTACCGCACCTTCTTCCGGCTGTATAACAGCATCGAACCGCTTTTTGGCCTGTAACAAGAAACAAGATTATATTTGAAAAACATTAATAAATAAAAAAATATATTAAAAAAATATTTAGAATTATTATCATCATCTTCGTATATTATAAAAAATAAACAATATACATTAATCAATACCAGAGTCCTCCATATAGAGATTCTTAGATATATGAAGACCACAAACCGTCACTAGGCTAGCACTGTAGATGTATGTGAAATAATTATGGTTGAATTATAAATAATAATAATAAATAAATACACCCAACAGTCACATACATAGTTCTAACCTCACACTAGGATAAGAGTGAGTCGGGGGTATCAGAAACTACGAGATACTTTTCGGTCTCACAAACACCCAGACCCGAAACAAATATTTGTGGATCACCCACACATTGTGATTTCTGTGATTGACAGTTTGTCAGTCTGTGATTCTGTATTTATAGTTAGATGCAAATTAAGTCTCCAATACTTTGTTTTGTTTGTAATTTTTGATTTGTTTTTAATTTTAGGCAAATAAAATTTAAATAATTATCCTCCTTTCTCATCCATTCATAATCGTAGGAAACGCCGGGGCCCATTAGTGACATCTACATGGTCAGTAGACCATATAGTATATATCGTAATCCCATAACGTTTTCGTCCATACTTTTGTGTTAATTTCCAGAAACAAACGGAATCATACTTGAACTGGCCTAAACTTATTTATTTTTATTTATTTATTGACACTTTCTTGCTTGAACAAAAATATATGGAGAAAATATATAAAAAAAAGTATATCTACCAACAGGTATCAGTAAAACAGATTTACATTACAATGATAATCAAATTATAGGTTTCCCAATAACCTAGATCTAAAAGAAGCAGTCTGTGTTAAACAGTGTTAGAAACGTCTACAATATTCCATTGTCTGTTCGAGGACTAACGCATTATAATTACATGCCATACTTTTATGGCCGCGGAATGAATCATCGTTTTTATTATGGCCCAACATGAGTTATGCCAAATCGAATGGGATAATTTTATTGGACCGCTTCTCGAACAGAGGCGTACTCAGTGTAAGACTAGTAATATTAACAGTTATCAAAATCCTTTGTCAAAAGCTTTTGTCGATTTATAGTAATTTAAATCTTTGAATGTATCTTAATATATCGCTTATCAATTTTGTTTTTAATTCTAATATTGTAGTTTGTTAAATTAATAATTATTATACAGGTTGTAAAAAGACTGCCTCGTGGTCTCGCGGTACAAGTATGTGCCGTGCGATCTAGAGGTCCTGGGTTCGATTCCCTGGTCGGGCAAAGTGTTATTGGGTTTTTCCATTAGGACATTCTCAGTAACAGCACGGAGTCTGGAAATGTGCTCGATAAACGGCAATAGGCTCGCCCCCTATTAAGTGGGACTAATACATACCTGGCGAAATGTGGGTGCAGAAATGCACCTCTGCCTACCCCATCAGGGAATACAGGCGTGAGTGTATGTATGTATGTTGTAAAAAGACTGTGATCGAAAAAAACGTCGTTTTTTAGCGTCATTGTGTTTGTAATCACCGCAACTGTTACCGGTCGTAGTTTTCTATAACGGCATTTTTACACCTTACGAGTACATTTCCCTTTTATCTGTAAAATAATAAGTGAAAACCTGTACTAAGTCCTCAGAGCAATAGTTTAAAAAATATTAAAAAGTGTAAAATTGACGATTCAAAAGAACTTGTAGAAGTCTATTTGAATAAAGATAATTTGACTTTGACTTAGAGGTATTCACGAAAGGTGAGATTATTATTCCACATTCGTGCAGCGCAGTAAATACTCTCAATGTCAGAGTTATAGCAGGTTAGTTAGTTAGTTAGTAGTCGACATAACCATGCCGGCTGATAAGAAATTATCATCGTTTCTTGCCCGTCGACAGTCGATCACGTTTCATTACCACTATGGCGTGCCAGTTACAAAAATGCGTATACATATTCACAGAAAATTAAGAAGTTCAAATAATTCGCCGTACATTATAATAAAGCTATCTTAAATTCAGACCTGGAGGCATCCGATCAGGTCTGAGTCGGCGAAAATCATTGGAATTATTATACAAATGTGCGAGTTGGTTTTACAACAGGGCGCTGAGGGGTAACAAGGGGGAAGACGGTAGAGGGTATGCAAAGCGAGCGAACTAACTCCATGCCCGGTTTATGAGGGCATTATCGCGTTAAGGTCAGATCACACGGACCAGTGGTTATAGCAAAATCCTTTAGTGTAAACGAATGTATGTAAGAGCTACACTGTTGCAAAAGTAGATTTTTAATAAAAATTTGCCAATAGAAGGATTAAGATACGTCTCTCCACCATTATTACTCAACGCGTACTTCGCTTCTTTGGCCACGTGGCTAGGCAGGAGGACAGCCTGGAAAAACTCATAATGGTTGGCCACATGGAGGGGAAGAGAAGTAGAGGAAGAGCGCCGTCCCGGTGGATAGACACAGTAAAGGCATATACTGGAGCCAGTGCCCAGGCTTGCCTACGAATGGCACGGAATAGGAATGCCTGGAGGAAGGTGGTACGAAGTGTACAGGAGAGCCAAACGCATGGTGGTCAGGACCCTTAGTAATGAGGAAACGACTAGGAAAAAGCCAATAGAAACGGTAGTTCTGTTTCTATGCGCTGTCCCTGTTGATTCGTGACGTTTAGGAAATACCTATGGTCTATTCACACCCCTAATAATATAATGTTAAATAGGATATTTTCAGAACAAAAATAAAATTTAAAAAAATAGTTTTGATAAAAATTAAACATTAATATTACCAGTTATATTTCAATTAATTTCCTTTTTATAGAAACATGTATTGACGCGTCATAGTTGGTATATTATTGCCTACATGATAAATATACGATCATTTCAATCCCAACAGTGGTATGTATAATCAATATCACCAGAACAACCATCATCATCATCAGCCCAAATTCGTCCCACCGTTGGCCACGGGCCTCCTTTACAACTGACAGAGTTTAAGCCTTAGTCCACCACGCTGGCCTAGTGCGGGTTGGCGGACTACACATCTACTAAATTCCTAAGAACTTTTAGGTGTGCAGGTTTCATTACGATATTTTCCTTCACCGTTAAAGTATGTACGTGACAATTATTTGTAAATACACACATAACATTGAAAAATCTGAGGTGTGTCTGGGGCTTAAGCCCGCGACCGTCTAGATTCTCGACCGCGTGCCTAAACCTACATCACAAGGCTATCACGACCAGGACAATAAAAAATATGAAATTGGTGATCACAAGTACGAATTAAATACGCGTACTAAATTACTAACTTGGTCTATTACGCTTTGACACATAAACAACTGGACCAATTTACGTGATTTTTGGTACGAATGTATATGGCATCTTAAGAAAGACCCTGGTTTTAAAAACGGCGCCTGAGCGGAACAGGGCACAACCACGAGTGATATATGACTTTAAATCCACTAATATTTAGTTTGTGAACGCGTTCTAACCAGATTTACCACGGGTCGTCAATAAAACATGTATAAAAATATATTAAATTTATTCAAAGGGATATGATATCTGTCGGGCACAGACGCCGCTGTCATCTGCCGCAGTAGTTAAGAGTAACTGCTTCTGCTATCATTTTGGGCTTATGTTTAGGGATTAATTGTAGCTTAGTTTAATACTAGATTTACAAAATTCACTTTTTCAAACTGAATTCTTTTGTATTCTGTAACTTCTAGTTCTGTAGATATATCAGTGTAGAAACTTAACTTTTAACCTAATTTTTGATAATATTTGATGGCTTTAAATTAAAAGGACACAGTATCAGCAAAATTGTGCTAAGCTGTTCTTTCTTCATTAATAACAATATTGTGAAGTGCAAAAGTCGTGATGGCCTTGAGGTTTAGGCACGCGGTCGAGAATCTCGACGGTCGCGGGTTCAAACCCCAAGCACACACCTCTGACTTTTCGAAGTTATGTGTGTATTCGCAATGAATTATCACGTACTTTAACGGTGAAGGAAAACATCGTGATGAAACCTGCACACCTAAAAGTTCTTAGGTGTGTAGTCCGCCAACCCGCACTAGGCCAGCGTGGTGGACTAAGGCCTAAACCCTCTCAATGATAGAGGAGGCCCGTGCCCCGCAGTGGGACGTATATGGGCTGATAATGATGAAGTGCAAACGTGACTTTGTTTATTTATTTGTTTGTTGCGCTTACACACCTTATCAATAAAACGATTAAGTTAATTTTTTGATTAAGTTAGATACTGTTGAACAAGGGAGGAACATGAAGAGGTTTATTTGCTGCTTTCTATGCCAAAAAAATATTAATTTTATAATCATCATCATCGGCCTATATACCATATGGATTTCTGCTAGGTGGACCTCTTCTACTATCTTAAAGTATAAGTCTTTATTCCACTATACTGGCCTCGTACGGATTGACAGAGAGATAACTCGGTAGACCGCGCGCCTAACTCGAGGCCACCGCGATCCTCCAGTGATTAACTAGGCAACTAAGCCCAACCGCCAGAATGCCATCGGAGCACGTCACAGCACATGACGTGTGCAAACGGCCCCATTGTTGCGTTTTTATTTATTCTGGCAATAAAACGGCCGTCCAGCCACGTTGGCAATAATTCGCGCCGCGTCACTAGCACGGCGCATATCGCGACACATACCAGCTCGCATCGGATTCATGGGCCGATCGCACAATAAATCGTAATCGGACGCATAAATCTCGCGCATCCTAGTACGTTAGTTTAAAAATGCCGCGTCAAATCAACGGTCATGTATCGGATCGTATTGGCGGGTAGTTTGGAGGTTTTAAGCCAAATATATAGGCTGGCCAATACATAAGCCAGAATCAAGACAAATGGTTGGGAATTGTCTTATGAAGAAGATGCCACAGGTTTCATCTACGCGTAGACAAATGAAAAATTATGGTATGAGAAACTCCGGAAGACTTTTCGAGGTTACTCCTTATAAAATGTTTTGTCCTACTAGAAAAAAAAACTATTAATAAAAATAATCGATTGACATTGCTTTTCGTCTAAATTTTTCGAGATTTTTTGCAGAATCTAGTTCTCTAGAACTTTCGAACTCTATATTCAGGCAGGGCTTGAAATGCAAAAAAATGGTTTAAATATATTTGATGAATATTAATTTACAAAAATGTTAAGATAGTAATAAATAATACAACTAGATTTTTTCGTTTCATTGCTGTGATGCGATCATAACATATAATGACGGTCTAACATTCAAGTACTTTAAAAGACAGTAACGTCACTTTCCCGAAACACAAGTCTCTGAGATCTACAAAACATTTGGACGTATTTTTCAAACATACTCGAGTAGTTTTCAATACAAAGCGAACAATACGCGATTAAAGTGGAGTTATGCGGGTGCAGCGACATAGCCCAAGTACAGCAGTAAATCCTTGCCTTACGACGCTCATAAACTTCTAATAGTCGCGCAGTTGGACAAGTTTTACTCCTCTTTGTCTATTGTGGGTAGAAACTTGCAAAAATATACAAAAAAAATATATAGTAACATATTACTACGGCAGTGTATTACGGTCAGTTTAAATGATATTGTCAATGTTCTAGCTTAATATGGAAGTACCAATAACTCAAAAAACAGCTCATATTCCCAATCGCCAACACATAAAAAAAAATTGTGAAAAATGCGTGGTTAGTGTAATTAAACGAGAATAAATCTAATGAAAAAAAAATATTAGTTCAGGTTTAGTTATTGATTGCGAGTGGTATAATTTCTAAGTAAACAAGCACTTTGACAGTAATTATCAAAATTGATTCAATAGTGACTATTATAAAACTATTTAGTATGTAATACGACAGTCTATTGGATTGAGGCTTAATTACTCGCATTAGGAACGAATACCCGTTTATTTTTATAATAACAAAATATATAAATTGACATTGCCCGCAGGATTAGCACGCTAAAGTGGAAGTGGGCCGGCCATGACTACCGACGACGGACGGCCGGTGGAGCAGACAAATGTTAGAGTGGAGACCGCGCTTAGGTAGACGTAGTGTAGGACGTCCTGCACGATGGTCCGACGACTTGAAAAAGGTGGCGAATAACGGATGGATTAGGGCTGCTCAAGACCGGGATGGTTGGCGTTTACTTGGGGAGGCCTACGTTCAGCAGTGGACGGCGATAGGCTGAGTATATGAAATATATAAAAACGTTGCTAGCTCCTAGACAAATAGATACATGAAGTAACAGTATCGTGACCGCTAATAGTTTTTATTTGGGAATTAATAATTTACCGCCAGTTAAACGAATAATGTACGGCCAAGTGTAATATTTATGGAAATGTTTTCCTCGTTCAACTTGTCCAACTTTAATTCCACTTAAATTAAGCACATTACTTTATTAGTCAATAAAAACTTAGGACGGAGTTATACATTTTTTACTGAGGGAAAGTTGTTATGCAACCCTTGTTTAGGGGGGTAAAGCAAAGCAGGCAGTTGAAGAAGAAGAAGCTGTGGACTTTAAGGATCTGAAGGAAGAGTATGATTACTAGATCCTCCCCCCGCGAAGTAATACCTAACGGCAGTGCCGCGGGGGAAACAGAGGTCGAAGAGAGAGGAGTAGGTTTTTAGTCGGTAGGGGAAACGAGTCCGACATACCAGGCATAACATCTTGTCCTGATGATACGCAAAAAGTATTTTCCGCATCTCTATAAAAAAAAAAAAAAAAAAAAAAACACTAAAATACAAGTCTTTGGTCATGGGTATCATAAACTACGAGAGACTTTTCGGTCTCACAAACACCCAGACCCGAAAACAAACATTTGTGGTTCACACAAACATTTGTCAAGGTGCGGGGATCGAACCCGCGGCCTCTGGTTTCGCAAGCTGGTGTCTAGCCAACAGCGCAACGAGGCTGTCTGTTTGAATCTGATGGCATATTCCCGAATACTCTATGAAGGCTTTGTAGAAAGGTTGTCTAACGTAAGAAGCGCACATGATTAAGTGAGTGCTGGGTTAATTTATTTAAGAGGAGTATAAATTTCATGTTAAGTTGACCACTTAACATCAGGTGGCTCACTTGCTCGTTTGCCTCCTTTACCATAAAAAAATGTATAAATAATTTAAACTGTTTCCTTATATCCAACTGACATAATGGACAAAAAAGAATGACACATATTTAAATTCATTCATTCCCTTACAGAACAATATATTCTCGCTAAAACGAAAAATAAGCTACAATCTTGCCATCAGCGTTGGTCGTAGACTGATTTTTGTATCATCACCACAATATACCCCATGTATTTTAAAAGAAAGATAAGAGTACTACGTCCATTAAACATGGGGTAACCTTCCGACCATCGTACAACACGTTATCACATCCAAAACAACCATCCGCAAATCCGAACACGCCATTTTATTCGCAAACTTTTGAGTCCTTAATGGTGGACATAAAAAGTAATTTTATAAAGCGATTTACAACCCCAACGGCCGTAGTTACAGCCGCCAAGTTGTCGAAACTCTTTTACATTCAACGCGAAAAATCCCCCGAGCGACGGAGCTAAATAAATCTTTGTAATTTACCAGATATTTGAATTTAGGGAAAGTTTTTTTTTTCGGATATAAAGACTCGAGCTATTCCGTGAATTATGTGTGTTTTAAGTTTTTTTTTATTAATTATTAACTTTTGCACGCGACATTTTCTGCGAACTAAACTTGAAATAAAATACGAAATTACAAAAAATCAAATGAAATTTCACAGTTTCAATGTCAATTTATAATATCCTTTAATTATTACAACTTGTTTTGTATGTGTAAATTAGGTTCTAAACTATCTTTTTATTAAGTTTCATCCTAACCAAACCGGTAAATTTTGAGTAACAAGCATTTTTTACTGGTATATTTCACTAATATTTGGCTTGACTGCATTGACTGAAAACACCAGTTTTAACAAAAAAAAAAAAACATACGCACATAGTGGAAGTTGGAAACATATGTATATACATATGTAGCTTTCAATTTTCCTCAAGAGAAAAGTAAAGTAGTAAGACGATACAACTGGAGAGGTCAGATATAAAGCTCCAAAAGACATCTAGATAGTGGCTATGGCATTAATATAATTTTTTTTCTTCAAAGAGCACTCATGAGCAACCAAACCATTTGAGAACGTGTAAAAATGTGATGCCAACTGAATGGGGTAAAAAATTATAATACTTATGTGGTTCGCAGCTTGTGACACTCAAAGCTAACTCTTGTTTCTACGTCATAAGAGTGTGGGTGCGAATATGTTTTATAAGGCACATATACCTTTAATCTACGCAGATACACCTCTAAAAACCTGCAGTTAAATTAAAGAGCAGAGTGCAAATGATACAGACAGATCGTCGGACAATAAATCAAATGAACTGGGTACGGTACGCTGCGATCGCTAGCTCGTGCTAATTGGCATACGTCCGTCTTCGTCACACGTATTTATCGCTGCAATTAGTGCGAAGGGGACAGAACATACGGATCCGACTGAGGTGTCGTTTATTTTTAAGATCGACGTACTTTTGTTTCCGATTAGGTTGTTAAATCGAGGATTGTTAGGGTTGTCAGATGTTTTATGCATGCTCCCTGAATTGGTAATAATTTATGCTCATATTTTAAAATGATAAATATAAGGGAGCTCCGCTATTGAGTTACGATAAAAGGTACTTTCTTAAAAATATTTAATGGTCAGCCCATATACGCCCCACTTCTGGGCACGGGCCTCCTATACAATTGAGAGGGTTTTATGCCTTAGTCCACCACGCCGGCCTAGTGCGGGCTGGCGGACTACACACCTAAGCAATTTATAAGAACTTTTAGGTGTGCAGGTTTCATATTTTCAGGTTTCAGGCAAATAGACGTAACTAAATCGAGCTGCTCAATAAGTTCCGATTTGAAACAAACCATTATGTTCTAAATTTAAAATATAACAATCCCACGTCTCATTTCCTTGTTATAAAGTTTATCTGTAATTTAAGGTGTAGTAAAAAATTAAAATTAAGCCCTGTTAAAACTTTTTCGGGTTAGACCCCATTTGAAGTTTCATAAATATGAAAGAGCTCGTAAATTCATGTTCTAATTAACAAAAATGACTATAGTAAAGTATATCTGATGGCAATGAGGAATTCTGGAGATATTTTTTTATAAAATTTCAAACTGAGAATGTATCTCTGAATGTTTATCTCTATAAACTTAAGAACCTTCTCTCTTGTAAAAATAGCATATAAAAGGGCATAAACCGCCTTACTTTTATAATGTTTCCTTTTTCCGATTACAAATAGCCCAACATAATTGTGTCGACTTTGCCGCCCCTTAAAAAATTTACTTATGATCTCCGACTTCGTAAAGATGTAGGATATAAAAAGTAATAAGTTACTTAAAGTATTGTATATAATATACCGCATTACATAAATTGCCGATGTACCTATTGCTATAAGAAATAATAATTCTCATTAGAGCATCAGAAATACTTGAAATTTATTCGCGATGTTTTCCTTCATCGGTAATATTTTTGAAGATTCGTAATGATTTTTGAACCTGCGATCAACATTTCCGCATATCACTATACTAAGCATAGCTAAGTTAAATACTTTTTTGCCATTCACCTATAACTTACAAATTATAATCAGGTATTATATAATATATCTACCTCATATATCAGGTATTATATGATCTAGAGGTCCTGGGTTCGATTCCCGGGTCGGGCAAAGTGTTATTGGGTTTTTCTATTAGGAAATTCTCGGTAACAGCACGGAGTCTGGAAATGTGCCCGAAAAACGGCAATAGGCTCGCCACCTATTACGTGGGACTGATACATACTTGGCGAAATGTGGATGCAGAAATGCACCTCTGCCTACCACTTCGGGGAATACAGGCGTGAGTTTATGTGTATAATATATGATAGTATACAGGGTGTATTCAGACCATTGTTTTGCCTTAGTTTCCGATCACGGTCTGAATACGTATATAGTATAGTACATATATAGTATGATATTTAAACATCCTACTTAGCACGCGCCAGACATAAGGTCTGGCATTACCGGTGATGGATCACGTGACGGCGAACGACTCGCGCGAGTCGCTAACGTGCGAAACTCACTCTAACCCGATCCGTCGGTTAATATGCGCCATTTGTTTCGCGTTAACTGGACGTGATTCCCTGCGTTTACGTTACGGTGTGATTGGTCGGCTGTAGTTACGGCTGAGTTGCAAGTCAGATTTAAGTTAATGTTGGTACTTTGTGTAGATTAACGTTACTTCTGAATTCTGTCTGTATCAGTAGCGAGCTTCTCTTCAGTTTCTTAGTCCATCGTACGATCAGTGCCTCATCGATGCTTTAGATCAGGGTTGCTCAAAGTGGGATACGCAAACCCCTAGGGGTTCGCCATTCGACGGAAAGAGGTTCGCGACCAGATTTGTCCAAATTTTTCCCTAAAATTGACTCCATTTGCGACAAGAAACAAGCATACCCATCACATATGTAAATATTAAAAAGATATTTCTTTTGGCACTTTTTTGTGTTCTTTTATTGAAATGGAAACCTTGCTTTCTTCAACACACAATTTTCCTATTTTTTCGGGTGGGGAGGGGGGTTCGCTGTCACTGGAAACTTTAACAGGGGTTCGTGAAACCGAAAGTTTGAGAAACTCTGCCTTAGATAGTCTGATTTATAGATTCCGAATTTAAGACCAGGCAAAGTATTATTAGGTTTTTTCCACTATGAAAATCTCAATACTAGCTTTTACTACATACATACATACATACATAAACTCACGCCTGTATTCCCCGAAGGGGTAGGCAGAGGTGCATTTCTGCACCCACATTTCGCCAGGTATGTATCAGTCCCACGTAATAGGGGGCGAGCCTATTGCCGTTTTTCGGGCACATTCCCAGACTCCGTGCTGTTACTGAGAATTTTCTAATGGAAATACCCAATCACACTTTGCCCGACCCGGGAATCGAACCCAGGACCTCAAGATCGCACGGCACATACTTGTACCGCGAGACCACGAGGCAAAGGCTTAAAAATTATTATTCGGAATTTTAAAAGGCAAACTGGGCTTTTGGCCTTTTATGGAAGTACCGCCACTGATTATAATACGAACATATTCATTCCTTATGATTCCATTTCAATACACTGCTAAACTGCTGCTTCGGAAAATTCATTGAATTAAGACGAGGTAAGTATTGTTGGCGCTCCGCCAATTCCACGTTTTTATATACCACAGCACTCATCTGAATAGTGTAGGTCAGGACTTTGTATATAGTTGGTACTTAATCCTGATCACATACTAAGATATTATGTCTTGTGTACGACATAATTTTAGTAAACTGTTCAAGAATTACTTGTTGATCATACAAACATTTGTATAAGTAACAATGTCATCTCATTTTCTACGTCGGTTGCACCTAATTTGGCTACATAAGTAGCAGTAGAGGTACTTCCATAGAAGCCCAAAAGCCCAGTTTGCCTTTCAAAATTCCGAATAATAATAAATCTTTAAGCTTTAAATTTTTATTTAAAAAAAGCAAAGTCACATATAAATGAGAATATCCTGACCCCACAAATAAACAATTGTAGACTAGACATTACACAATTCACGAGTTATGCTTTTGGGCTTCTATGGAAGTACCTGATAAGTAGTTATAGACGCTGTTGTGAGTAAGGTAAAAACCTGCTACTATATCAGCCCATAAAAGTCACACTGCTGGGCACGAACTCCCTCTACAGCTGAGAGGTATTAGGCCTTAGTCCACGACACTAGCCTTGTGTGGTTGGCGATATAAAAGCAACTTTTCATTTACCTATGCCAGTGAAACGCTCGCTACACAAACACATCAAAAGCGAAATTAAAATCCAACAATCGGAGCTAATAGAAAGCTACGTACAGTTAAGCAATAAATAAATCAGGGGGCTCAAATAACCGACTGAATGTACGGCGGGCGATGTTTGCGAATAGCCAGACTACCGCCAACAAATTATGGCGGCTAGTGTTGTCGCGCCGAATCCCGGAGCCCGGACCCCGGGATCCCGGCTAATGGATCGATTAGTCCGCCCTTGTTGCGTTGATGAGTCGGCGATTCGTGAATAAGGTGATAAAGTAGACGTTCTGTTATTGCTTGTTGTATACCCTGTTAGTACGCAGCGATCTGTCACGGCGATTATCGTAAATTGTGTGGATAGTAATGGTTCGTTGTGGGAGAATAACAGAGGCAAAATATAATACAACAGATTTTTAAGTAATTGTATGTAATATGATTTCATTAATATGCCCGAGAATCAGTAATAGCCTCTCAATATTAAGGTATCAACCTTGCGAAATGTGGATGCAGAAATGCACTTCTGCCTATGCCTTCGGGGACTACAGGCGTTTTGTTATGTACATGTATGATTTCATTAAGCGCCTGGCAGTACTTTTATGTACCAAGCATGTGTGTCTTAAGGAACCCTTATAAAATGAGGGCTTTCCCTTGTATCTCCAATACTATGTGGAAAAAAAAACAAAAAAACCGCAAATTTAAAGGAAACTTTTAAATGAAAAGGTATTTTAGCTACAAAAATAACGTGTGTAAATTTACAAAGTTAACAAAACAAACTCAAATCTTATTTTTAATTAAAAAAATTGTATTTTATACCAATTTCAAAAAATGACATGTTTTCATAGTCTAAGCACATTCTTAACTTAAAAATTCATGTGAAATCCCGTTCCCCAGCCCTATGCATTTTGATGTACGGAAATTCACTTGTACGTGGGCACACAAAGCGAAATGATTGGGAATGACAATATTTTGTTGTGCTACGTGTAAACTGGCCGCTTTCGCACACGACAGCCCGGGCGCGCCGCGTGGACGCGATTTAACTGCCGCCTGGGTATGATGGAGCGGGGCAAATAAAAGGCGATATGAAAACGAGAATTTACATCATTACGCCTTTGTGTACGTGAGACCCGATTTTCCGGAGCAGGTTTATATCAATGTTAATTATATTTTTACTACCATGTGATATATTATTACTAGATTGAGTTCCTAATTTGAATATGCTTTAGGTATTAATACAGAAAAAATATATGAATAAAAAAATATTCATAGATTTCAAAAGATTCATAGGCATACATACTTACATAAACTCACGCCTGTATTCCCCGAAGGGGTAGGCAGAGGTGCATTTCTGCACCCACATTTCGCCAGGTATCAGTCCCACGTAATAGGGGGCGAGCCTATTGCCGTTTTTCGGGCACATTTCCAGACTCCGTGCTGTTACTGAGAATTTCCTAATGGAAAAACCCAATAACACTTTGCCCGTCCCGGGAATCGAACCCAGAGCCTCTAGATCGCACGGCACATACTTGTACCGCGAGACCACGAGGCATAAAAAAATTTTATTTGTCATTACAGAAAACCAGAGACTTCAATTGTAACAATACTGTTATGATTTGACGCAGGGAGAAGATAAATAATAGCCTTTCTCCAAAAAAGAAACATATTCTTAAATCAACAATTCATTCATACACGTCTGGTATTCGGTGAGCGATGATCTTTTATTATTATTAGACGAATCAGTCATTCGTAACTGAAAATACAAATAATTCCCACAAATATATCGCCACTATCAACGTCATCAATGAGCGAATCTGTTGATAAGTTATCATGCAGTCAAAAACAAGAGCCGTCGTGAGGCTATAAAAGGTTTCAATTTCAATGTTATCTGTAACTTCGACTTCGGATTAATAAAAAAAGGCATTAGAAAGCTTCCATCGCAACAGTTTTATAGGGCGCAACACAAAGAGTAAAGTACGAGTGTTTGTGTAGTTTTTTGCCGTCGACTCGCGGATCGCGGAGCCGAGGAGCTTCAGTAATATCGGCCAGTCAGCGTTTCGATTGAGAACAGATCGATCCGGACCGTACCCCCAATGCCATTTGCTTTTATAATTTTGACACACTTCCAATCTATTCTCGATATCTACGCTATGTCAGCGGAAAATCCTATTTACTATGCAAATCCGTTTGCACGTACAGAATTGGTTGTACGTGATGTTTTTGTTTCGTCATCATCGATGGCTTTCACTTGTGTCGTGATAAGAACAACGGCAAGATGTTCTCTAAAGTTTAGTTGCTTTTGTTGGTATAAATTGTTGATTGTGTATTCATTTTACGCTTTAAACACACACATATAAGAATAATCTATATAAATAAAATTGGAGTGTCTGTTCGTAATATTGAAATAACCGCTTTTTAATAAATGCATATGGATGTATACACGGTACAAATACCAAAATAACGTTTTTCACAATTTTTGGTCTGTCTGTCTGTTTGTTTCGGCTAATCTCTGAAACGGGTGGACCAATTTTGACGGGGTGATAGCTGATGTAATAAGGAGTAAAATAGGCTTAAAAAAACAACAATCGACTCTTAGGCGACACGAAGTTCGCCGGGTCAGGTAGTTTAGCATAAAATTGATTAATCTTTTTTTAAGTAAGTTACACCAATAAAATTATCCTTGAAAATAATTTACCTCACGGCTTAAAACATTCTAGGCTCCACCTATCTTAATTCAGTTTCATGTTAATATATTTAAATACAAAATTAATTATACTAATGAATTAGTAAAATCAATTCCAAATTGACACAGCTTTGGTTACAATTGACTCACAAAACTTTCTTAATCACTGACGCCCAAAGTCACGTTTGGAAACATCAAGAACCATGTTGCTCTGTCGCTAAATTAATTTGACACGGATACTTTGGAAACTAGTACATCATCCGCCACCTTATATTAAACCCCAACCTCACGAACTTTCCTAATAACGCTACATAGTATGCTAAATAATGTATTTGTGTATCCGACCGGCTTACCATCACTCTATGTATGTAACTTAACATAGTGACCTCGACGCAAGTATGTCACTTTCGGAAAAAGTACTTTCAGCTCTGAAGATGCCGGAAAAATTAAGACGATTGATATTTCTCGCTCACACCAGTATTTTTTTTATTTCATTCCCGAATAAAATATATAGTGCAAGAGTAATTTAAATGAAGAGTACTAAAAAAATCTCTACCATCTCTACCACAGCTCTACCGAGCCTACAATGACTCTAGCAAGTACAATAGCTCTACATTGTACAAGGCCCACTCCACCTGTTATTTGTGCTTAAAGTCGTAGAAACTTTTTGAAGACCTCACAGGGGCATTAAAATGCACGGCCGGTTGAACACTTAGCGAAATGCAATTAAAACGCGCCAACTGCACAGCTCTAGCCATAATTGATTTCGCGCGCTGTGGCATACCAGATTTTTGGCCGACTGCGGCGAATCGCGAATGGGCTACGGGTTTTTTTAAATTATAAACATATAATAGGGTAAGTGGTTTATTGCCGATTGAATTTATATTAATTCTATTGAAAGTAAATTTTGGGACGTTCTTTGATGTAATTTTTTGAGGCTGTAATATGACTCTGCGATGATTAAACCAAGTCAATTTACTTGAATTTGGAAACTATAGTTTATAGTATAGTGGCGAGGTGAAAACTAATAAGCAGCGACAACAAGACGGCATGTTTGCATATTTTATGAAATTATTAGATTTTTAGAAGTTTGCTCTATTTCAATATCATCAATTCCTGCTTTAAGTGTTAAGTTAAATTAATCTCCGTAATATTACACTACTTTTTTGTAATTAGAATATCAAATTATGTAAACTTATAAAACTTGACTAGACTGATTTAAGTCTGCTACAAATAGTATAAAATCATCCATTGGTAGGCACAGGCTTATATTACGATTAAAGGCGTTTATATATTTTTCCATTTCAGTAAAGGTTGTTTGACTCAAACTACTTAAAAATCTTACTAAAAAAACACCCTCACCCTCACGAAAGAATCATTAGACTTTAAAGGCATTTAACGTTAAAAGCGTGAGTAAAAACAAACTGCACCATAATAGAGCTAAAACGTAAACTTTGAAGAATCGATCGCGATACATTTGTATGCATAACACAAGTGGCGAGTGGCGAGCGCCGGCCGCGCAACGCTTAACCTCTCTAATTGATATCGGCCAAATTGGTAACAACCGGCGGGAATTTTAATTGGAAAAGATATTTGCAATTATTGGAATATATACGTCACTATGTAAAAGAAAATTTATAGTGTATGTAGTATTTATAATTTTGTTTATTTTGAATAATAAATATCATTCAGACTCGTCCCAGTGAAGTATTGTGCATTATTGGATATTTCCATGAAGTCATAGAGTTATAGGGTCACAGGGTCATACAGTTCTTTATTTATTACTTAATACTTAATCAGAAAAATGTTGGCGTAGAAATATTCAAGAAAGCGTAGCTTATGTATAAGAAATAATTATATAATAACATAAGTTATATATATATTTTTTGTATGATTTTGAATGTGTACAATAAAGAGTTAAATAAATAAATAAGCATGTGAGGATCTTGTAGCGTAAAATAAATGTATTTTGTTTTTTACTGTTCTTTCTCGTTGTGAACACAAAATACTTGTACAGAATATGGGATGAGCCTGTGATGTAAACGGAAAAAGCCATGTTACAGACATTTTAAAATACCCCACACAGGTCAAGTTGATCGAAGTCGTAACACTATTTTTCACACAATAGAATTTAAGCTAATCCTGTGGTCATTTTATTAACACTGTCCTATTTATATCTTTGAAATATTAAGTACCGACAGTCTAATAACAAATGCTTTCATAGTCAGTGATGTTAAGTGTATATAAAATGTATTTGATAACCTAGTCCTGTCCTGATTAATGTAGGTGCGTGATAATATATGTACCAAATCTATTCCAACGTATTTCTGTGTTTGATAGGACCATTATATCTGTTTAGAACTAATGTTTCCAGCAATATTTCATCTAATACAGTTGGCCTTTAGAAACAACAATCAGAGTGGGTGTTAATCTTGAAACTTCCACAGAATTATTGGTACGATCAACAAGTTCCCGATAATATCTACAAAATTTATCCGCGGCTAACACCCAGCCGAAGTTAATTCGCGCCAGTTCAGCTCCAAAATCTATTATTGGATTAATTTCAGTTCCCGGTATTTATTTAATGATAACTACTTTAATTTGACTGACTGACTGCCTCGTGGTCTCGCAGTACAAGTATGTGCCGTGTGATCTAGAGGTCCTGGGTTCGATTCCCGGGTCGGGCAAAGTGTTATTGGGTTTTTCCATTAGGAAATTCTCAGTAACAGCACGGAGTCTGGAATTGTGCCCGAAAAACGGCAATAGGCTCGCCCCCTATTACGTGGGACTGATACATACCTGGCGAAATGTGGGTGCAGAAATGCACCTCTGCCTATCCCTTCGGGGAATACAGGCGTGAGTTTATGTATGTATGTACTTTAATTTTATTAACTCAAACAGGGAGCTTTAGCAGATAGTTTTCGAATTTTGGATCGACTTTAATGTTTGTATTCGAAAACTTTTGTTGTTATTCCGAAAACATTTTCAACACTTGAATTTCGAACTCTAGAAATTGCTTTTGTGTCATTCTTTCTTATTGCGAATACAATGGCAAAATCCTCATCACGACTTTGTTTTTTCATATGTGCATCCATAATGAATTATCAGGCAATACCAGATGAAAACGCTCTACAGTGTATTTTAGGTGTGTGAAGTGCGCCAAACCGCAGGAGGCCAGCATAGTGGTTTAAGGCCTGGTTTCCCTCAATCGCAGAAGAGGCAAAGAGAGAGGGGCAAGCAAGCAAGGCTATTGCATGTTTTTCAGGGAATGAAACACTCATCAGGATCATTTATACTCCATAAAATCCTCTATAAACTTTGTCTGTATTTAACCGATAAAGAATATGTCTGGATAATTTTTCGACTAGCATTAGACAGTTGTGCAGTTTTTGACAGTTGACAGCCCCGTGGCGCAGTTGGCTAGACACCAGCTTGCGAAACGAGAGGCTGCGGGTTCGATCCCCGCACCGAGACAAATGTTTGTGTGATCCACAAATATTTGTTTCGGGTCTGGGTGTATGTGAGACCGAAAAGTCTCTCGTAGTTTCTGATACCCACGACACAGGACTTGTATCCTAGTGTGGGGTCAGAACTATGTATGTGACTGTTGGGTGTATTTATTTATTTATTTATTTTATTTATTTATTTTTGCCATCGAACAGACATTTCAAGCTGTACTGCGTATATCATAAGATACTATCCACCATTGTGTCACTTCACTAGGCCAATATAAAAACATGCACACAAAAGTAATTAAAGCTGGTATACTTTATTTGGCTATTTTTTATTACAGAACCAATGATAGAGCACGTTATTTTTAATTACCATCGCATCAACCGTAAACGTTTCAACCAATCACTCACCGTTGAAGCACAGACTACAGACGTACACCTAAACATACATTACTCATAATTAAATTGGAATCGAGACTGGAACGTCCAGTAATAACACGTTGAATGAAAAATGTTCCGTAACTAATGACTTTTCTTTGATAAATGAAATGCTTTTTTTACGAACAGCTCAGGTGTAATTAGGGCTAGCTGTTCGAGAAATCCGCGAAATACTCGGAACGGTCCCCTTGTCCCGTCTCTGAGAATTCAAGTGCGCTCGACTGAAATTTTAAACTTGTGTGTTTTATATTGTAGTTATGAATAGTTTTGAATGTCGGCTCTACATCACGTTTTAAAGATATTCTGAAAATAATTTATTATAAAAGTTTGTTTTATGTGTGTTCTGTTACTTAACGAGACAAATTTCGGCAGTAGCGAGTTCGAATTCCAAGCATCATTTTTAAAATTGCTCTCCTTACGAATTATCACTTAGTTATATGATAAAACAAAATATCGTGCAAATCTTGCGTATCAAGTTCAATAAAGGGTTTTTTTTTGTATATTCAACACCGACTCATACTAGGCCAGCGTCATCGACTAAGTCCCCGTTCCGCATGACTGGTTGAAAATTTACTACGGTAATAAATATTATTCAAACCAAAATTCCAAATATAAAAAAACGACATTGGAATGAGACCAAAAATAATTGTATAGTTACCTAATAGTAAAACTTAATTTGGTATAAAATCTTTCAAGTTAAATTATTAGGTAATAATTGAATCGCACGGCATATACTTGTACCGCGAGACCACGAGGCAGTCAAACCCAATAGTATTACAAAATACTGTGCCTGAAATGGTTTTGCAATAACAATTGTGCGCCATGACGCAGTAACAACTAGACAATATTTGGTAGTATGCTAAATGTATTTCTTCCAAATACAGTAAGCCGTTTTTGATTTAACAAATAGGTATAACATATAATAACAAATAAACATTTATATACTTATTTTTTAACAAATTAAAATTTAAGTGTAATTATAAGAAGACGCTCCGCTTATATATAAATATCATAGGAAACATACATGCATACATATGTATATACATGACCTCACTCCAATAGTCTAAGAAGGTGTAGGCAGACTTATTACCTACTCGTATTAAGAGGGCGAACCTATTGCCTTTTTCGGGCACATTTCTAGACTCCATTCTATTACTGAAAATTTCCAGATGAAAAAACTCAATAACAATTTACCCGGCCCCGGAATACAACCCAGGACCTCTATATCGCTCAGCATATGTGCTGCGGGACCACGAGGCAGTATATTATAAGAAAATAATCGAAAAACAATTTTCTTTTCCAAAATCATTTATTCTAAAACTTTAGTATAACTTTACCCACACCATTAACACAATCAATGAATTGTCTAGTTTAAGTAGATATAGCTCGATATTGCAATGACCCTGGATCGCCGAGCGGAGAGTTACTGTAGAGCTGAATAACCAGTAACAAAGTAGTGCACAGGTGCGGAAAATGTATCGTGAGGACAGTAAACACTTACCCGGGTAGCATTCAGCTTATTTGGTACACGGTATATGAAAATATTGAATACTAACAATAGTGCTATGTTATGAGTAATACTACGTCGTAGCCTCGTAGTCCTTTGCTACGGCGTAGAATATCCTCTTTCACTTTTCTCATCTTTTAGAATCGAAAAATAATACGTGTTAAAGCAATATTATTTATAATAAAACAAAATGAAAAATCGAGCTATTCCTTGTATTTTACCTTAGCAAATGTAAATGAATAGGGGAGGCCTATGTCCAACAGTGGACGTGACACAGGCTGTTGATGATGATGATGAAATTTGAATGATACACTGAAACTTAGAAGCGTTAATTTCTGAACCTCAGAGCGACGTAATGTCCTCGTGCGAATTGGTCAAAGTGCCGTTAGTCTTAGTGGTCTCTTCTGAATAATAAACAAGTATTTGGTTAAATTGGTATATGTTATCATATGAATATATTTAGTTGCTTAATTCATTTACTTTAAGTTTATTAAATTAAAACAATACAATTTAATAAACATATTAGGAAACAGTAGTATTAAAATAAGGTCGTGTCACAAATAACGGCCTTAACGTTATCAGCGATTTCTTCCGGGCAACCTTTGGATAGATTGGAGTGATCAGAAGCACAGAATGTATGAAAATAATAAATTTAAAGAATGACATGATGAACGCAGAATGTATGATAATAAAAAAATATTATTTAGTACTACATAACGAATAATATAATAATTAGATGAAGATAATATATGTATACCAGTGGCGGGACTTCCATAGAAGACCAAAAGCGTTAGACGTTAATTGTGTAATGTCATGTTTATATTTGCTTATTGTGGGGTCTTTATTTAATAAATTGATTTTGTTAAATAAATATTTCAAGCTCATAAATTATTATTCGTAATTTTGATAGGCAAACTGGGCTTTTGGGCTTCTATGGAAGTACTTGCTGGTGGTAGGATATTCGTATCCGCCCGGATAGCGACCACCGTACACAGGGCGTAAAACCCGCCATAGTGGCACATGCAAGTGTGCCGCGTTCCGGGATCAGCCAGTGTATATCCGGTTTTCGGGGGGGCTTCAATCATGGTGAAACGATGACCGTGCCGGCATTTTATGGCCGGTTTCTCGCGGTCGGTCTTTTGTTCACCATGGTATTAGTCCCCCAAACTTCTTCACAAGATAGGTGAAGAGGTTTTCGGCCGGCATGATTGCGTCGACCAACGGGAGATCATCATCTCTCGCTGGTCGGCACTTTTTCTGGACTCCATTACACTTACCATCAGGTGCAATGGGGTCACTTTGCCGTGCCAGCATAAAAAAAAAAAGTACTGCCACTGATATATACTATATAAGTTCTAAAAACCTAACATTTCGTAGCTCGTAACCTCGTAGAACATATCGCTCCTTGACACTAACATATTTCTAAATTACAAAGGCGGTAGAACGTATTGAGACAGATGTGACATGTTAATTAATACGGTAAGCAGGCGAGTTTCGTTAAGTAATGGCTTGTTAGCATGTTTATCGCGTCGGCCGGAGTAAGTTGTCACTTTACAGCGGCTTATAATATAAGGGCCGCTATTTTTGATATACGTAGTTTAGTTAAATTATGTATCTTTGAAATTTATGAACGCCAACGTGTTCCAGCTTGAGCTTGTTTGCTTTGATAATGTGGGGTGCTTGTGAATGACTAAAACTTTAAGTTTTTAAGGAGATTATTATTCTTGAATGTCAACATCATCATCAGCTCATATAGGTACGTACCCCCGGCTGGGCACGGACCTCCTCTACAACTGAGAAGGTTTAGGCCTTAGTCCACCAGCCTGGCTTAGTGCGGGTTGGCGGACTACACACCTAAGAAATTCCTAAGAACTTTTAGGTGTGCGGGTTTCATCACGATGTTTTCCTTCACCGTTAAAGTACGTGATAATTATTTGTGAATACACACATAACTTTGAAAAGTTAGAGGTGCATGGGGTTTGAACCCGCGACCGTCGAGATTCTCGACTGCGAGCCTAAACCTGAATGCCATCATGACTGTGTAGACACATCTTGGCAGAATAGTGGTATCTAGCAATATGAGATGGTCGTGTGTGCAATATTTGATCATCGACATCCGCGTCGCCGATATACTGTGTTAAAATATAAAGAGAATAAATCCATTTTATAAATAGTGGACTGGACTCTCTAATAAGCTTATCTCTCTCATAAGCGTACGTGTATAGCATCAGCATGCTGATTACATAACAGTGGGATCGAGCCTAAGATAAAGCCAACGCGTGTTCGTTCCATTGAAAAACACTTACAAGACACACAGACGATGTTGCACAAAAGAAAGTTTACTCAAAGCTAATTCCATATTTCAAAGCAAAACGAGCCAAAGAAAAAAACCGCGAAGTGAACAAAAAACACAACCGGCGCAAAACTTTCATAATCGAGCGTTTTTTAACCGAAGACTTTTTGCTCTAATGAACTTTTCGCATCGATTATTATTCAGGAGTTTTTCCACATTTCCACGTTTTCCCGAGGTTTCGCTGTAGCGATACGTTTCGCCGTGTCGGCCACATCGCATGTTGCCTCTTGTAATTGCTATCATTTCGTGCTTCGGTGTCGGTTGTTGATTTACCTTCGTTTTGTTTAGGGTTCAGCCGTAATCTTGTTGACTGTTGTAACAGTTTTCTTATTACCTGATGTATTTTTATTTTTTGTTACTGCTAACAACAAATCGCAACCTATTTACGTCTGTTGGATAACACCCGTTATATCGGTTGAGAGATCTTGAATAAGACTATCAAGCTACCATTTAATTGCTTAATAGTTGACTATAAACATAATATCAAATAAAAAATTACAGCATAAACATTGACTAGTAAAATCTCACCGTTCGACATTTATGAGGTTAATAATATTCATCATTCATTCAACTGGAATGTCAAATAGAAATTTGGAACATACTCAGTGGTAATTCCATAAAAACCCAAAAGCCAAAGCAGCTTGCCTTACAAAAATTCTGAAAAATAATATTTAAGCTTTAAATCTTTATTAACCAAAATCAATTTGACATATTAATAAGAATATCCTGACCACACAATAAACAATTATAAACCAGACATTACACAATTAACGTGCAACGCTTTTGGGCTTCTATGAAAGTGTCGCCACTGACCACATTGTATAAACACGTACCAGTGACGTAAACAGTTAATAAAAGTGGTTTAGAACTGCTAAATGTCGTGATTGACTCCGGAACTGCGCTCAACTAACTAGAACATCCATTATGCAAACAGTATTAGAGTCAAGTGATATTGGCTTGAAATCATTGACTTAATGAATTTGTAGTCATTTGCAAAAGAAGTCTCACCAAAACTTGAAGAACCTTTGAGTATTCTTATATTTTTGTAAAGATTGAGATAGAAGAAAACGTTAAGCGAGGAAAAATCTCCACTTAACTGGGAAACAATTTTCCCCCGTCCGTGATACTTTCCCAGCAGATGCCGGTGTGATGTCTCGTTATAAATCCATGCTATTATAAATTCGAATATAATTCTGTCTTTTACATTTTCAAGAATAAACGGCTATACGGATTTAAGGAGAAATGTTTCTAAATCTTTTTAAAGGCATATTTTACTATTTCGATCCCAAAACAAAGCTTGTAATCATGTTCATATGGATGAAATATATTCTAGAAATATGATGTCAAGTGGGGGTAGGGGTTAAAGAGACTGAAAAAAAATTGCCCCTCGCCTTGCCGGCCTGTTTGTGTTTCACAAAACGATATAACTCGCATCCTAAAATGTAATAGATATTTTATATGACATGTAATTTTTTCATAGAAAGAAGAAAGAAAGAAAGAAAAAAAGTTTTATTGTTGGCCATACAAAAACAAATAAAAAACAAACAATTAGCAGATGCAATCCACATAGCCAACAATGATCCCTTTATTCAGCTGTATGCTGCAATTCCGCTTGCACAGTATTGCAGCGCTGGTTTCATACATATTAGTACGAAAAATGTCTTAATATTTAATTATTGACCTAATAAATTCGATCTTCACCACTTGCATATAGAAGACACATAAGCATGCATTCCATAAACAGCCTATTTAGCTTCCTATCTCATGATGTAAAATATAAAACACCAACGTTCAGATGACCCATTTACCGAACAAAGAGGTGGCACTAATCATTCAAATGAAATGATAAAATTATTCATTGGCTCACTCGCCTGCGCTGAGGCCATAACACTAGCGACCCTGGGAGGCTCAGGAGCCGACAGAGAGTTTCGTGCCCAAGCCGGCCTAGTACCAGGCACTAACCCAGATACCGTACAATTAATAACAACATCCACAAGTTTCCGGCAAAGGGCGATATGAAAAAAAAACTTTCGTGTGCCACGGAAATAAGTTTTACTTTGTAAACTGTTATTTATTCACATATTTAAACGCCACTGTTTAGCGTTTATTGCGGTAGTAATTTCAACGTTTTTCACTCGTAAATACTGGTTAAAATGTAGATAAACGACTAGGGTGGATTTGGGTTTCAGGTTTGATTTAATGACCCCCATTAGCAGGATAAATATATTATTAAGGTATGCTATTACAGTTAAAGACCTACACTGAATATAGGTATTTGAAAGCGACTTGTTTAAATATACTTAATATGAACTATTCTGATGATCCATACTCCTACAATAAACACAATTTCTGTGAACTTCACAAGAAGGACAAATGACAAGAATATACTTTAAAAAAATTCTAGGGTTTGTCCATCTATTCAAAATGTTTGAAATCCTATATAATATTAGAAATCGAAACGAGGAAAGTATTGTTTTAAAATTAAATTAAATTTAAGTTAACAAAATATATATATGTATATAACAATACCTATACAAGGAGGACATATTAATTTCCAACATTCAACATACACTGAAAAACTCGCAGCATCATCATCGATCCACTTACATACATCCTATTACTAAGCACAACTTTACGCTTGAGAGGGATTATGACTTAGTCCGATAGTACAGCCTTTTGTAGACGCTACTATCGTGGGCTCTATCCGCCAAAAGATTCCCTAACTCCGTCCCTGTCGACATTATTCGGTAACCGATGATTTATCGAGTAGTTATCGTGCGATTGTGCCAATATGCAGATTGGTATTGCATGTTACGCGGACTTTTTGATAGCCTCATTAGTCTTTGCCGTTATGAGCTTTTTTGCGAAAAAAAAAGCAGTTCCGCACGTCGGAATAATTGCTGTTTTTTGATAAAGCATAATACCATAAATACGGTGTGAACGTTTATTACTTGATGACACGGCAAAATATCTTTTCATTATTGTTTTCTTAAAGTTTTTATGAGTTTCCGTAGTTTTTATTTTTAAACGCAAGTTTCATGTGACACCACCAGTTATGGTATAAATTTAATACGAAATACTCTATTTAAAGTTTAGTATTTTTTGCTTGCGGAAGTTTTTTTTTTTAATAATACGAATGTAGAATCTTTAACTTATGTGAAAGTTAATTAGGACAAATATATGAAATATTAATCTAAAAGTAGTATATATCCTTATAAGGTTTTATGTAAGAAATTATTCTTAGCGAAAAGGCCGTCAAATGATTTTTCGTCAAACTTTATTTTAGACAATTATTCGATCAAATTTCTGTGCTGTGATATTAATAAATTGCAACTATGTTTATTTATATGTGGCATTCTATTTAGACTGTACACGTTGATTAGCCAAGAAGAAAAATATGCCTCTTTACACGTAAATTTATCACAATAACTACAGCGATTTATACGTAATTAAAGAGCAGTATAGCATTTATAATATACAATATTTATTTTATTTATATATACAAATTTATGATTCCTAACCATCCCTGGACAAAAGCCCAACCACGGCTTAATCCCCGGGAAAACTTTAACCCGTCGCGTGGTTAACGAAAAATTATATCGGAAATCAGAGCTGAGGGCGTGCACGCTGACAAATCGCTCGTGGCTTGGAGCCCCTTAATAGTCTGCTATTTGTCTCCTCTCGTGAGATTAAAAAGCTGTAGGAGAGTAGGGTAGGTTCACATGCGTGGTTTTGTTTTGTTTTTTTTTTAATGTTATTTGGACTCAGGCCTAAAACTCTGTCAAATGTAGAGAAGGTCTGCGCCCAACAGTGGGACTTCAATGGGCTGATGATGATTTTTTAGTTTTTTGCGTTGCATGGAGTGTGTGGAGATGGTTGGTAATCGGTTTCCAGCTTACTGGGCTGTTTCTTGTGTTATTATAGAAATACATAAATTTTTAGATAGTTCGCGCTTATCCTAAGAAGCAGCTCAATAAGTGACATAATTTGCAGAGGGTGGTCACAACATAACTCTCCAAAAGCCAGCATTGTACTACCTATCTTATAATATATACGTATATTTAGTTATTAAAGTTTTCCTTTTTAAGTTGGTTTTAAGTTCCATTTTTGTTATGTAATTTTTTTGTAACTTCATCATTATCATCATCAGCCTGTATACGTCCCACAGCTGAGCACGGGCCTCCTCTACAACTGAGAGGATTTACGCCTTAACGAACTTAATAAGAACTTAGTTATATTTAATTTTATTTCTGCTCTTTTAGCATCTAATAAAGCATCATCATAAGCCCAAATACGCCCCACTGCTGAGCACGGGCCTCCTCTACAACTAAGAGGGTTTTAGGCCTTATTCCACCACGCTGGCCTAGTGCGGGTTGGCGGACTACACACCTAAGAAATTCCTAAGAACTTTTTAGGTGTGCAGGTTTTATCACGATGTTTTCCTTCACCGTTAAAGCAAGTGATAATTCATTGTGAATACACACATAATTCCTAACTTCATAACTTAATAAGCATATTAAATAAATAAAAATACCAAATCCGTTTGGTCCGAGGCAACACAAAAATCTTAAATTACACATACTACTATTATCCAGAACATTCCCGGTGCGCTGAAGTGCGAACCCCGCTTAAATCCCACTTTGTACGCTCCGTGCGATTACAGTAAATAAGCACAATTATTAAGAATAATTAATACGCGCCCGGCGAAATGGACAGTTGGCTCTCATAATTTTATTTATTAAGTCACCACCAAAATAATGCTATAATACTTTTTTGCAGTGTTTTTTTTTTTCGTATGAAACCTACATTTCGCGACATTACCATGAGTCCATATGACTGGTTGGTTTGAGACCACTCTATGATTGTTTGTTAACTTCCAATCTAATATGGTCCCTTAGGTTAGTACCTGCTTAGTAGCATGTCAACAATAAATTATCACTTAAACGGTGAAGGAAAACATCGTGAAGAAACCTGCACACCTAAAATTCTTAGGAATATCTTAGGCGTGTAGTCCACCAACCCGCACTAAGCCAGCGTGGTGGACTAAAGCCTAAACCCTCTCAGTTGTAGAGCAGGCCCGTGCCCAGCAGTGGGACGTATGGGCAGAAGATGATAAAACTACAGTTTGATAAATATTTACGCTTTGATTGGGACGGAATCAGACTGCAATTTATAACACCCAGGAGAAATTTTGTAATTTTGACAGCCCCGTGGTGCAGTTGGCTAGATACCAGCTTGTGTGATCCACAAATATTTGTTTCGGGTCTGGGTGTTTTTGAGACCGAAAAGTCTCTCGTAGTTTCTGATATCCACGACACAGGACTTGTATCCTAGTGTGGGGTCAGAACTATGTACGTGATTGTTGGGTGTATTTATTTAAATATCCCGACACCAACCAATTGTTCCGAAATAGGATGTAATAAATCAATTAGAAATATTCACTAACCGATCAATACGGGGTCAATTAATTACAATTTAGACTGCGGTGGGCAGACAAATGGTTTAATTTCATCGCAACCGGCCATACAGATAATTAAACATGGCGTTAGTGAATTTACGGCGTGACTATTGAGTTGTAATGGACGCCCCACTAATCTGCCGATCGGCCGCGCCACGATGTTGATCTATTGGTGTAGAAAGCAAGGGTGTACCAATTGGTAGATGCTGTATCAGACGCAGTTACACGACTGCCTCGTGGTTTCGCGGCACAAATGTGCCTTGCGATCTAGAGATCCTGGATCCGATTCCCGGGTCGGGCAAAGTGTTATTGGGTTTTTCCATTAGGAAATTCTCAGTAGCAGCTCGGAATCTGGAGTTGTGCCTGAGAAACAGCAATAGGTTCGTTGATACATACTTGGCGAAAAGTGGGTGCAGAATTGCACCTCTGCCTACCCCTTCGGGAAATACAGGCACGGCCTCACGGTTTTGTATGTATGTAAACATAAAAATCTTGTTCCGCAAATCCTAAATAGTTGTGAAGTAGAAGATAAGAAAAGCACGGCTGCAATTCTTTCGACACAAACTCAACTACAAAAACCCACTTAAGCAAGAAAACAAAAAGTTAAGAATAAGCAAAAGCGGAAAATCTCAACGCGACATTAAATCACAAACTTGATCACGTACAAAACAGTATCAAGTAAGATATTAAATTTTTATGTAACGACACGGCACCGGCACCGCAAGTTTTAAAGTACACTGCGCGCCCATAAAGAGTTAATATTTCAACGGGAACACACAAAGAGAGCAGTAGTCACGGGCCGAAGTTTTAATTTGCTTAGCTTGTTACAAGTTGGAACGGGTCCCTCGGTGGGGGCCAAATTAGGTACACTCGCCCGTGGACGGATTTGGATACGCGATGTGGGGGACGTCTTAGAACGTCTTGGCAATGGTGGGTCCTTGACTTCAATCGTGGTCTTGTGGTACTGATTTATGAATACTGTTTATGATCGTCGTCTAGGCTTCGGCCTGATTCTAAACATGACTATTTTCAAGGGTTATTTTTGAGCATTTTTTATGTTTTAATACTAAAAAAAGTAAATGAAATTTACTTTTAAAAAAGATGTAAAGATGTACATTCCTTGTTTACAATACCAAAAATAATTACGTTTGCTCGTGCTTTCACATATTTTTTTGTCCAGTTGATAAGCTGTTTGGGCCAGTTTATCTGTCAATATCGCGCTAGTGTAAAAAATGTAATAAATAAATTAAAAATTTTCAAATTATACCAACACCGAAAAAAAAACATAAAATATTTTCTCAACTTCTTGGAAGATTGGTATTTTATCTTGTTAGGTCTTAAAAAGAGTCGAAACATCTGCCGGAGCCCGCCCCCGCGCCAGACGAAAGCATAGATGTCGGGAAATGTTCCTACACTGATAGCTTAATTCGTTTTGTAGAGGACATTTTTTTAGTCTACGATTTTGCATGTACTCTGTAATTTAATTTAAAAAAAGATACTACGAAGCCTTTTGCGAAGAAAAACGGTCCAATTACGTTTGTGGACGGCGAAGCTCAATTTATAGTTGTAATGTATGTAGATTTTGTAGTTTTTAGACTGCGCGCTGAAATTTATTCACTTACATCCGTACCAATGTGGCTTTGATCCTGAATATATTTTCCCCGTAGTTTTTGCTTAGAACAAAACTTACAATTGCGACAGAATGCCGGAGTTTTTGCATGCAAGCTTATTTGTTTTTTAAAGTATATAAAAATGTCTGCAAATCTTGAATTAAAAAGATATGGTACACACAAGAATATTGCATGTAAAAACTTTAAAGCGAATTAATTCTGTTTAGAATAAAGTTATAGTCTATTTCACTTACATGTACATTCATTTATCGAGTTTTTAATGTATTTTATTGTTATTTGTTATGTAGAGCAACACAAACACGAGCATTGATAAATTAATCCTTCCAAATATGTGGCGTTGGCAGCTTACCGTGCCAATAAAAATAAATAGACGTGTTATGAAAACCACCCTTTCAAATTATAAACGACTAAAAAAAGCAAACGAGATAAACAAATAGAAATTAATTTTATATTTTGCAACGTACAAGAGGAAAGACATCAAGAAGATTTAAATTCTATACTTTTACCCATTTTTTACATTCTGTGGTTCTCTGGTCGACAAAAAATATCTTTAATATAAATTTAAAGTAAACTCACCGTATTTTGACCTCTTTCGACTGCCAATCGCTGTGTTTGTCGAAACTGATGAGGATCGCGGCGATTTCCTGCAACAAATAAAGAAATATTTTAATAATATGAAAAAGAAATATCAAAATATAGGTTGAACTGGGAGTGTCCCGAAAACAAATACGTCACCGATAAAAAAATACAAATAAACTAACTACGTTTATGGTTGTATCGGCGCTTTTAATTTCCACATTCACTTTCAATCGTTTTTTTTACGTTTACTTTATTCTATCTAATATGATAAGCACTACTACTAAAATGCACAAAACAGTTGAATAAGACTAGAAAGGAAATATGTCATATGTTAGTACGAGTAATTCGGGTAGCGTGTAATATCAAGACTTTTGTAAATATGTGACAACCAATAGCAGCCCTCCATTTTTGTTTAATTTTTTTATCATTGGTTGTTTGACGTAGAATGAATAGGTGACAGACAAGCGGCGACACTCGTCCCCATACTGTCTATTTTCCTCTAATTTTATATTTCCCTCTGATTTTGGTGACACTGAAAAGGTTCTTGTTTCCGATAGTAGGTTATTTCTAAGTTATAAGTGTATTCACAATGAACTATCAATTACTTTAACTGTGAAGGAAAACATCGTGAGGAAACCTGCACGCCTAAAAAATTACCTTAGGAATTTCTTAGGTGTTTAGTCCACAAACCCGCACTAGGCCAGCATGGTGGACTAAGGCCTAAACCCTCTCAGTTGTAGAGGAGGCCCGTGCCCAGCAGTGGGACGTATATATATGGTCTGATGATGAAGTAGGTCAAAATGTGGCTTTTGCTTGTATTTATTTATATATCCACTTTTATTATTATTCCGAGTTCCAAATCTCCCAAGGAAATCTCAAGTTGCCCTCAAAAGCAATCTAATACATATTTCTTAACATGTTTTCTATGAAAACGAAGCCACAAAGGAAATTAAAACGCTGAAATAATACATCCCAAGCGTTATTACTGTGTTGCGTAAATCATGCGAGCTCGCGGTTTGAATAACAATCGTAAATAAGCTAGAGAATATTTAATCATGTTTTCATATTTTTACTTGAATACTTTTGTGCCCAATATTATCCTACAGTTTTATGAGGCTGGCTCAGCATTATAAGTCTTATATGTATATACAAAAACTCTTTAATTTAATTCGTTTTTTATATCATACATACATACATAACCTCACGCCTGTATTCCCCGAAGGGATACGCAAATTTTGACGTTTTCCATACAAACCGCGTACATTTAATACCGATGGTTGTATGGAAAACGTCAAAATTTTTATTTTTTGTCAGAATTTTCTTTAACGCCAGGGGGTTTGTAATCACCTTAGCTATTACCTGCCTTAGTTTCCGATCACGGTCTGAATACACCCTGTATATTTAGCATGTATTTATTCGAATTAAGTTATATGTGGACATATAACTGTCAAACTCATACAATTCCTTTTCCATACGTACGCGTTAAACCAGACCGCTGCAAAACGCTTTTAAGAGGCAACAGAGCGCAGTTAATTTGTTTGCGAGTAAATTAATATGAAAAGTGAAAGCATAACGTCATTACGTCTCTTTGACCGGGACCCAGGGGCCACGCTCTGCCATTTCAACACCGCGACGTATTTAAACTAGTTTTAGCGTGCGAATCCGCCCAGGTGTCAAGTGACGTCACGCCTCAATGAATTAAGAATGCGTTCAAGTTTTATACAACACTTGGACTGGCTTTGTGGTGATTATTATTTGATTTGAGAGGACGTGAATTTGAATTCGGTATCGAGATATATGTTAGTGTGATACCGTAAAACAAAATTTTATTCTGGGCGTGTGTGAGCCCGAAAATTTCTTGAAAGTTCCAAATATGCGGGTCTCAGACACAAGGTCTTAAATCTTATAATTCTGACAGCCCCGTGGCGCAGTTGGCTAGACACCAGCTTGCGAAACGAGTGGCCGCGGGTTCGATCCCCACACCAAGACAAATGTTTGTGTGATCCACAAATAATTGTTTCGGATCTGAGTGTTTGTGAGACCGAAAAGTCTCTCGTAGTTTCTGATACCCACGACACAAGACCCGTATCTTAATGTGGGGTCAGAACTATGTATGTGACTGTTGGGTGTATTTATTTATTTATTATAATAGAGTGAATACTATGTGTTAGGTGAATGTAGTAACCACAAAAAGACCTCCAGATAAAACCAAATGTACGAAAAACATTGCGAAAATTTTATATATCATTCTAATTACCCAATTCAAACAAAACGCCAAATGCTGGCTTCGGAGTCTAGTTCACATGCCGTTCAGCAATAACCTCACAATATCTAATGTAGCCATTATTTTTTACGATAAACATCCCGAACATTCTATCGGCATATTGAATTTATCACTTATTTTCCAGAAACAAGGATACGATGTACAATTTTCATAACTCCGTTCGCGTATTTCGTAGTCGTTGTCACGTCAAAATGCAGTTCAACAAGCGTATATTCTGTTAAAAATGTCTGTATTAGTAAAAGTATTGAAGATATATGGAGTATCAATAAGCATTTGAATCGAAACAAATCGGTTTAAATTTGAAGTAAAATATTGTTAGGAGTCATGCACATTTTTCAATTACTCATCATTCATTCATCATCAGCCCAAATACGTCCCACTGCTGGGCACGGGCCTCCTCTGAAACTGAGAGGGTTTAGGCCTTAGTCCACCACGCTGGCCTAGTGCGGGTTGGCGAACTACCCACCTAAGAAATTCCTAAGAACTTTTTAGGTGTACAGGTTTTATCACGAAGTTTTCCTTCACCGTTAAAGCAAGTGATAATTCATTGTGAATACACACATAACTCCGAAAAGTCAGAGGTGTGTGCCTGGGGTTTGAACCTGCGACCGCCGAAATTCTCGACCACGCGCCTAAACCTCGAGGCCATCACTGCTTTTTCAATTATTGCACGGCAAAATAGTATACATACATACATAAACTCACGCCTGTATTCCCTGATGGGGTAGGCAGAGGTGCATTTCTGCACCCACATTTCGCCAGGTATGTATCAGTCCCACGTAATAGGGGGCGAGCCTATTGCCGTTTTTCGGGCACTTTTCCAGACTCCGTGCTGCTATTGGGAATTTCCTAATGGAAAAACCCAATAACACTTTGCCCGACCCAGGAATCGAACCCAGGACCTCTAGATCGCACGGCACATACTTGTACCGCGAGACCACGGCAGCCCCAAAATAGTATATTTGAATTTAGATATGCCAATCGGGTGTGTGATGATAATGAAAGTTAAAGTCAAGTAATGATAAGAGTTTAGGAGATTTGTGAGTAATTAATAGTGTGTTTTGATGTGAAGTGATCGAGTAAAATAGCTCGGAGGGATCGAAAAGGGACCGACTGAATACTATATTCGAATAACAATACAATTTCCGAAAACTAAAAAATATACTCATAAGATGCAAAAACAGGCGGAATCGTGTCTTGTGGTCATTGTCCTGATAAAGTAGCGAGTGGAAGGTCTGTTATCACTTGTCGCTATTATGCTGGCCCGCTGAGAAGAGTCATCACGCTACACTCAAAGGAGAAGGACAAACAAATTATATTTTGTCAACATAATGACGTGAACTGGCGAACCTCACTTTACCATAAAAATACTATACGACACGAAAATTAAATTTTAAGTGCATTATCTATAAGAAAGTAGGCCATCAATAATCAAACAACCCTTTTCCATTATTAAACAAAATAAACATGAAATTTTAAATTCAGACACTTAAAAGCAAACACGAGTAGAAACCCCGACAGATATCGTGAATCCTCGCATTTATATTCAAAAACGAAACGTCCTTATATTATTAAAAAGCCGATCGACCCGCAATCCCTAAACATAAAAAAGAATTATATATCCACACTAGAGGACAACGGTACAGTATTAACGGCTAAAATATTCCCTCTCGAATTCTGGTGAAATCAAAGTGAGATACGTGGAATCAATGGTATTACTGTTCTTTCAGGGTTATTTAATGACGGGACGTCCAACAACTTCACGTACACTCTCGTTTTTATAAACATTACTAGGTTGGGTCCGCGTCCAGTGGGGTGGCGATGCTAACTGCTAACATAACATCGGTATATGGCTATTGGGTTAGTTAATCATTTGTTTTATATAATCGCTAGCTATTTTATATATCAGCTAGCTGTTTTACAAAACAGTTACCCAAGTTAAAGATATGTGAAATAATTACCATGTTTGAAATGACTAAACTGAACACCCATCATCATCATCAGCCTATATACGTCCCACTGTTGGGCAAGGGTTTCCTCTACAATTGAGAGGGTTTAGGCCTTAGTCCACCACGCTGGCCTAGTGCGGGTTGGCGGACTACACACCTAAGAAATTCCTAAGAACTTTTAGGTGTGCAAGCTTCCTTAAGATGTTTTCCCTCACCGTTAAAGTGCGTGATAGTTCTTTGTGAATACACAAATAACTTTGAAAAGTCAGAGGGTTTGAACCTGCTATCGTCAAGATTCTCGACCACGTGCCTAAATCTCAAGGCCATCACGACTTTTTACTAGCTTATGTCTACCAAACTGCGCCGCTAGGCCGTTATACTTAATATTTTCATGATCAAAAAGTCATCTGCTATTTATGTCAGCTCGCGCATAGCTTTAAGTAGCTGGGAGTCTTTAGCTCATAGATTTATAGCGGGGCACATAATCCGGACCGGGCATGGCATACGTAAGTAGCTTGAATTAGTTAAGGAAGTGCCGTTTACGTAGCGTAGGAAACGTTCGTCCGTCTGTTTGCCCCAAATTGGGGGGAGCGCGGGTGCTTTTTGTATATTTTATTCTACTGTTAATATTATAGTGAATTGGCTCTGTTAAAAAAATCTATAAATAAAGTTATATTTGGGACACAGATTGACTTTTTCAAAAACTGTGTTATCATCCAAGGAATATAACGTGAATATAGCTTGTAACATTCCTCCAATATAAGGCTTACGATTAAAAACATTTTACCAGCAGCTGCAAAAGCATACTGGGCCTCCGACTGCTTACGGTATGAAAATCAATGATACTGTTTCACGTTGATTTTGTTTTTGAGCTAACCGGCCCAAGCTCCATTCCCGTCTAGTTAAAAGAGTATATTTCAATTTAAAAAAACATCTCTTAATGTCTCTTAATGTGAAACTTTCCTTTAAAAAATAAGGCAATATAAGATGCCAATAAATGCCTGAATTCTATGTGACGTCCTCCATCTGTAAAATAAACATTTTGTCGATATACACTTTTAATAGATCACACCACTACACTCACTGATAAGCTTGTAATTCACAAAGTATTATATATAAGAGCTGTTTCTTCGAGCGAAGCTCGACCACCAATGCCTCGAGGACGGTAAGTGCTTTATAATGTTAGCTCGACCGAAAACAAATGCCGCCATAGTCGAAGTCAATAGACTGTCTGTATTTATAATTATTTTACCAATACTGTATTTGTATAAATTGTTTATAATTATTATTATTTGAGTATTTCAAAATATAATAAACTACTAAAATTAATATCTATTTTAACAAATATTATTGTAATTAGCTAAGACATCTGACTTCTAAAATATATTGTCCTCATTAATGACTCTTTACAATAAAAAAATGCTGTACAACATTTAAAAAATTTATACAATTCCAAATCCAAATTATTCAAAACAAATATGTTAAACATAAATTAAAATATCAAAAGGGACGCACAAAACGAAGTCAAAGCAACGGCGGACGTCACAAGCGTAATGATATAAAAACAAATTTTTTGTCGTAAATTTTAATAAATGAAAATTAGGCAGCAGTCATTAGAATTCTCGCCCGGGGGGATTCACTTTCCTCTGTAATAACCGTTTGGTAAGGGCACTCATTAATGAACAGAGCGAATAAAATATTCTAATTAAAGCTAAGTAATCAAATATTATATTAATTTGGCTTCTGAAAATTATTTGAAATGTTAAATAGACTTGTTCCCGTTCATACCTTAACGTTTTAGTAATACCAGATTTTAATTCTTGTGTAAGAGCTGTAATTATTTATCTTAAATACGTCACACATCCCACTGCTCTATAAAGGTTTTTTTTTTATAATATTGAAACTCTTACACCTATACTCCTGAAGAGTTAAAGAAGAGAGATTAAAAGTTGCTTTGCATGTGATGAGATGTGTCAGGAAATGCCATAATGCTTTTGGCATTTCCTGACACATCTCACAATAGAAAATCTCAACCTTTTTGTTATTCGTAATTTTTTATGGAAAAAATGCATATATTTCTTTTTAAATAATTTATGTACGAAGTAATCAAAATATTAGAATTCCTGTCATTTACGCGTATCTATTCCGCTACCGCTCATAACCGTAGCCTCTTCATCACAGCTATAGACGCAAGGGCCAAAGAGTTCATTCCGCCCTTTACTGCTATAACTTTAAAAGCCCCCATCAGATGTAACACTAATGACGTCATAAAGACTCAACGAGTGACGTCACCGAGAGCGCCTCGCCGTAACTTGGCTTAATTGTAAACATTTTGCACACTTTGAATTGAATGTACTTTCAGCAAAGTATTTCAGCAGAAATATTCAATTTCAGTGAATTATGACTGAATCAAGGGCGCAGTAGCTAATTTCAAATTTATTTTTTCGTTTGTTTATCCAGAATATTGTCATGGGTTTATAAGCCATGTCAAAGGTGTATTTTTGTAAAGGTAGACTTAACGCTTCATACATCTCAACATAAATTACACAAGGTTGACTTACCCGTTTTGCTCGAAGATTCTTAATGATCTCCCATTCCGGCATAATTATATCAACCAATCAAAGATAGTTAGTAGTAATGGCCCCGAGGTTTAGGCGCCCAGTCGACAATATCTGCGATCGCGGATTCAAACCTCTGACTTTTCAAATTTATGTGTGTATTCACTATGAATTATCGCGTACTTTAACGTTGAAGGAAAACATCGTAAGAAAACCAGTACACTTACACGCCAACCCGCACTAGGCCCGCATGGTTGACTAAAGCCTAAACCCTCTTAGTTGTAGAGGAAGCCCGTGTCCAGCAGTGGGATGTATATGGGCTGATGATGATGAAGAGAGTTGTAAGTTGCTAACTTAAAATGTATTAGGAGTATCCTATCAACTTAAAAGCAGTGGCGGTACTTCCATAGAAGCCCAAAAGCCCAGTTTACCTTTCAAAATTCACAATAGTAATCTTTAAGCTTTAATCTTTATGTAACAAAATATTTTTTTTGAATAAAGACCCCAGAATAAACAATTATAAACTAGACATTACACAATTAACGTGTTACGCTTATGGGCTTCTATGGAAGTCAGGCACTACTTGAAAGTATCGAATAACATAATTCATCATCATCGTCATCAGCCCATACACGTCCCACTACTGGGCACGGGCCTCCTCTACAACCGAGAGGGTTTTTACGCCTAAGTCCACCATGCTGGCCTAGTGCGGGTTGGCGGACTACACACCTAAGAAATTCCTAGGAACTTTTTAGGTGTGCAGGTTTTATCACGATGTTTTCCTTCACCGTTAAAGCAAGTGATTCATTGTGAATACACACATAACATCGAAAAGTCAGAGGTGTTTGCCTAGGGTTTTAACCTGCGACCGCCGAAATTCACGACCGCGCGCCTAAACCTCGAGGCCATCACTGCCTAATAACATAATTACCAAGCCTTTATTAAATAAAAATAAACCCTCCACGCTTCGGAATGTGGGTATTAAACAAACAAGTGGTATAAAAAAATACGACCCATGAATACATGTCGTCATTACATTTTATGTACTATCGATCGGTCGACGTGAGTTTTATGTCGTATAAAACAGCATTACGTTTTCATAGCGTCTGTTCGACAAGTGTCCCGGGTTCGATCTTATCTCCCAATTTTCGGAATAACGCTCTTCGAATTTAATATTGTCTCTATTGGCTTTCTATGGTCGCATTAAAAATTATGTCGGTACAAATAGATACAAGAAGTGGATTGTCGATATATCCAAGTAGTTTAGTTAGAAAGAATTTTATTAGCAATGCGTTGAATCGAATAGTGGTTAAGAGTAGCAGATAGAATCAAAAATTTTCCATTTTCGTGAATAACTGTTATTTTTTGTAAGTTTATATTCAGAGTGATGGCAGTGATGGCCTCGAGGTTTAGGCGCGCGGTCGAGAATTTCGGCGGTCGCAGGTTCAAACCCCAGGCACACACCTCTGACTTTTCGAAGTTATGTGTGTATTCACAATGAATTATCACTTGCTTTAACGGTGAAGGAAAACATCGTGATAAAACCTGCACACCTAAAAGTTCTTCGGAATTTCTTAGGTGTGTAGTCCACCAACCCGCACTAGGCCAGCGTGGTGGACTAAGGCCTAAACCCTCTCAGTTTTAGAGGAGGCCCGTGCCCAGCAGTGGGACGTATTTGGGCTGATGATGATGATGATGATGATGTATATTCTGAGATTGAAAAGTCTCTTGCCGTTTATGATGGCGATGCAAACTTGTAAATTACAATGGTGTCTGGATAATACGTTAATTAATAATTGACAGTCCCGTGCTGCGGTTGGCAAGCTGGTGTCTAACCAGCTTGCGAAATGTGAGGCCGCGGTTTGAATCCCCGCACCGAGACAAATGTTTATATGATCCACAAAAAAAATGTTTCGGGTCTGGGTGTTTGTGAGACCGAAAAGTCTCTCGTAGTTTCTGATACCCACGACACAGGACTTGTATCCTAATGCGAGATCAGAACTATGTATGTGAAATTGTGAATGTTGGGTGTTTATTATTATGTTATTATTAATCATTTTATAAATTAAAACACATACATACATACATAAACTCACGCCTGTGTTCCCCGAAGGGGTAGGCAGAGGTGCATTTCTGCACCCACATTTCGCCAAGTATGTATCAGTCCTACGTAATAGGAGGCGAGCCTATTGCCGTTTTTCGGGCACATTTCCAGACTCCGTGCTGTTACTGAGAATTTCCTAATGGAAAAACCCAATAACACTTTGCCCGACCCGGGAATCGAACCCAGGACCTCTAGATCGCACGGCACATACTTGTACCGCGAGACCACGAGGCAGTAAATTAAAACATTATAGATAATATAAAATATAATATACAACCTGAATCGCTATACGTTTGATTCACACAGTGGTTGCTATCAGATTTATTTTCAATACAATTACTCTCAGTACCGCGTGATACGTGTTATAAAGATTGTACTAAACAATCCAACACACTCACACACAATTATCCCAAAATAATGAAATCCCCACTAATTACGGAGTGGAAATTCAGTTTGCTTGTTATCTTAGTTCGGGGGCGGTATCTTGAAAGTTTCCCGGTTAAGGGGCTTTTAATACAGCCGCCCTGAGTGCAGGTTAAGTAGCTTAGTTAAATCGGCTTTGGAACATAAACTTGGCTGAAAAATGGTGACGCCTGAAAAATGATAAAAGCAATATTGTGTTGTATCAAATTGTCGCACTAGGCGTTGTGGAGTAATGTCTGTGCGCTCTCTGTTGTTAAGGAGACTTTAATCCAGCAAAGAGACGTATGTATAGAGGCTGATGAAATTCTCAGTAGCGGCAACAAGCAGAAAAACGGCAAAAGGCTCGCCCCCCTATTCCGAAATATGTGTTGAAAAAACAATTGGCGAAATTTTGGTGCGGTAATGTATACGTTCAAATACTGGTATGAGTACTCATCATCATCATCATCATCAGCCCATATACGTCCCACTGCTAGGCACGGGCCTCCTCTACAGCTGAGAGGGTTTTAGGCCTTAGTCCACCACGCTGGCCTAGTGCGGGTTGGCGGACTACACACCTAAGAACTTTTAGGTGTGCAGGTTTCATCACGATGTTTTCCTTCACAGTTGAAGTACGTGATAATTCTTTGTGAATACAAACATAACTTGCAAAAGTCAGAGGTGTGTGCCTGGGGTTTGAACCCGCGACCGTCGAGATTCTCGACTGCGTGCCTAAACCTCGAGGCCATCACGACTTATGTATATATTAACATAGTGTACATAGACATGCTTTAAACTATTGTATACAGTGTATATTCAATCTCACTTGACCTATTTCCCACTAAATATATACAGGGAGCCATTAAGACTGATTGACAGATGATAGATTGATTGAAGGTCTACAACAGGCGAACGGTTGGCATCCGCGCCACAAGTGTCACGTGACGACAAAATCGCACACGAATTTTGGACCTTATTCTTTATTTAATAGGTTTTATAAAACTGTTCCCTCAGTTATAGCAATGGCACGTATATGGCCTGATGAAGATGGTCATGATGATGTTGATGACACTGTATATGGATTGTCTCGCTTTTTCTCGTGTCACAAAGCGGACAAAGGTAATACATAGTATAGTTTTGACATAATTATTAAACATTTGTGAATTAGACGGTTATTATTCTATTACAAGATACATACTGTCACACTTTAGACTTCTTCTACTTTTCCCTCTTCATTCATACTTTACAAACAACTATTTTAAATGCATCCCTTTCAAAGTCAGCATACCTGTTTATGTATGCATCACCTATATCTATATATAATCAACGGAACTTTCTAGAATGTTTGTCTCATATTAGGATTTCTTCTGTATCGAGGTCGCGTACATAAACCCAAATTACATATACACAACCCATACCCGGACAAATAGGTCCATATATGAAAAAATATTTCAGGTCACTCGTGGTCTCGCGGTACAAATATGTGCCGTGCGATCTAGAGGTCCTGGGTTCGATTCCCGGGTCGGACAAAATGTTATTGGGTTTTTCAATTAGGAAATTTTCAGTAACAGCACTAAGTCTGGAAAAGTGCCCGAAAAACGGCAATAGGCTCGCCCCCTTTACGTGGGACTGATACATACCTGGCGAAATGTGGGTGTAGAAATGCACCTCTGCCTACCCCATCAAGGAATACATGTGTGAGTTTATGTATTGCAGGTCATACAAATATAATTGATAGCGTAGATCAAACCTACACTTAAATTCGAAGGATAATTCTGTCGTCAATACCATAAATCAATATGAAAGCCCATTAATAATTGAATTAATATTGTTACTTTAATAGGTTCGCCAACTGAGCATAACCAAGCATACTCCTAAAGCTAACACAATAATATGTTAAAACTGTTAGGAACTAATAGATACGTTTTTTTGTTACTTCTTACGCTATTTCACATTTCTTCACCCATATTTCGCCATATAATGTTTTTCAATTTTGGAAGCAGCTGTTTTCCGTCTTTCAGGCACATTTCTAGACTCGATACTGCTTATCAGAATTTCCTAGTAAAAACCAAATAGTACTTTACCTGATCCTGGAATCGAACCCGGAACCAATACATACACAATATACAATACACAATTATACCGCGTGATGTTTATAGTGTTATTGTACAGTAATATGATGACTAAGTTAACTCGCGCTGAAACATTTTGCCGCTCTGATGCAAGGAATCAAAATTTCCAATAAAAAAATCTAAAAAGAACATAGGTAAAAATTCAAATGTCCACACATCGAGCCACACGTGGTAATATGATCGACGCTACAAACACGCGAGGGCCGGCAGCAAATCGGATATTACTCCGGGATTCGAGGCGGGACCTCCATTACACACTATCGATTTTATTCATACAGGTCTGGATTGTACCCGCTTGGGAGCGTAACCCTTTTTCAAAATGATTCGTAAAATATAAAAGGTAATAAGAAATCTAAAAGTAGTGATGGCCATAAGGTTTTTGGCGGTCCAAACCCCAGGCACACACTCCTGACTTTCCTGAGTTATATGTGGTTATTCACAATGAATTATCACTTACTTTAACTTTGAAGGAAAACATCGTGAGGAAACCTGTAATTTCTTATGAATTTCTTAGATGTGTAGTCCGCCAACACGCACTAGGCCAGCGTGGTGGACTAAGGCCTAAATCCTCTCAGCTATAGTCTATAGCCTATAGAGGTGGCCCGTGCTAAGTAGTGGGACGTATATGGGCTGATGATGAATAAAAAATCTATTGGTATGAATTTTATAGTGGTAAGGTTAAATAAAATATAGTGAAACATAATCATCACGTAAAACTTGCAAGTCGAGACGATCTCAAGATTGGGGTGCGTGAGCGAGTCATAATCACGGAAATCGAACAACAGGAATTAAATTTTACTTCTAAAGTTTAATAACCTTAATTTTTCTTACGTGTAATCCTTGTTTATTGATCGATATATTTATTATATTTTATAACATTTAAGAAAAAAACGCATTTCAATATTCAATACAACAATATCCACAAAAACTTCATTATTATAGACAGGTTTTCGACAGATTACCGCATCTTATGGCCAAATACTGAAACGCTACTTAATCTGAGGGCGACTTATATTAATGTGGCAGTTATAATTTAAGCGGTATATACTTAAAAAAATGTCATGTAAAATAACTTTTTGTGGCAATGTTGCCATTTATGGAAATTTAAGTGGGCATTAGTGAATCACAGTCTTAAAACGGATAAATAATGTTTCAATATACAGCTTAAATTATAACAGCCACTTAAATATAAGTCGCCCTCAGATTAAGTAGCGTTTCAGTATACGGCCATTAGACTCTTATCTCCGCAAACCTGTTGCAATAAACATTAAGAAAGAAACTTCATTGTAAAAAATAATATTGCCCCAAGAAGCTAAAGCGTTAGAAATATTCCCACTCGAATTAATTCCAACTCCGTTCCCGTACGACCGGTTTAATCGCTGCCCGGCAGCTCTTTAGAAAAGAACTCCTCCGTAGCAGCATCTCCACGTTGCTAATTCCATTGATTTTATCTTTACAAAGGCTAACAAGTAAACTTGATGTCGTGCTTTTGTTCGGCAAGATCTTATCTTTATATTTTTTAATTAATTTTTCATTCTAACCTGTAATACTGAAGGTTTCATATACTTTTATATTTCAGAGATAATATTTTTTTATTAAATAGTTCAAAGCTCGTTTGTTTGCATCATGAGTTAGAAATAAAATGCTTTGAGGAAATCTGCATACTTAAATTTCTTCACGAGCAAGGACGTCGTGATGTCCACTAACTAACACCAAATCAGCATGTTGGATTAAGGCTTACCCCTTTCCGCATCAAACCTTTCTCATCATCGTCATCAATAATTCAAATCTCTCTATGTAATATAAATACAGTAGAACCACGTTAAGTCGAACCTCGATAAGTTGAAAATGATTTGTTCCCTTCCCTTCAAACACCAAAACCTCCATTACTCGAAATCTCAACCCTCTATTAGTCGAAATAATAAGTGAGTCCCTCCAAGTCATATTGGTACATATTTACCTCCGTAACTCAAAAATTAAACTGGACCTTTGTATCTCGAACATTGCAATATATCTAACACATATTGTATAAGAATTAAACTCAACCTCTTTATGTCGAATAAAAAACGACCTAAGTCAAAATCCTCCATAAGTCGAATACTCTATAACTTGATTTTTTGACGTCTCCCTTGATGTTCGACTTATAGAGGTTCTACTCAGTGGCAGTACTTCCATAAAAGCCCAAAAGCGTTACATGTTAACTGTGTAATGTCTAGTTTATAATTGTTTATTGTGGAGTAGGACATTCTCATTTATACGTCCAATTGCTTTTGTTAAATAAATATTTAATATATAAAGATATTCGGAGTTTTAAAAGTAGAACTGGTCTTTTGGGCTTCTATGGAAGTACCGCCACTGGTTCTACTGTATTTATAACGCAGTCCAAGTAGGCTGAAGTGGCTCTACAAGTCACTCAATATTTTGATCTTCTGCCTTGAAGAAGAATATATTCTTTCATTTTAAAAACATTTTACTTGGACGAAGCTGGACCCGGCCTCTAGTACGAAGAAACATGCTCAACTTGCCGGCCGCCCTTAACAACCCCACGTTTAATTAAACTATTTATTAATCGATAGTGGTAATACACTTTTTTACTAGCTTTTATGATTGAGTGGTTTAAAACCTTATTGGTTCACAAGCGGTAAGCTACTAGGGCTTTGCGTGAAACAACCAATTATAGGTAACATAACTACTATACAGAATGAAAATTATGGATAGGATGATGAACATAAAAATAATTTCACATACATACATACATAAACTCACGCCTGTATTACCCGAAGGGGTAGGCAGAGGTGCATTTCTGCACCCACATTTCGCCAAGTATGTATCAGTCCCACGTAATAGGGGGCAAGCCTATTGCCGTTTTTCGGGCACATTTCCAGACTCCGTGCTGTTACTGAGAATTTCCTAATGGAAAAACCCAATAACACTTTGCCCGACCCGGGAATCGAACCCAGGACCTCTAGATGGCACGGCACATACTTATACCGCGAGACCACGAGGCAGACTAAAATAATTTCATGATGATAATAGGAAGGTAGTGAGCCTCGACTATGTATTTTCAGGAGTTTTTAATGGTTTATTCATATTTAACGGTTTCTGAAATTAAGTATTCTTCTAAAAGACATTCACAGATAATTTTAGGTATGGTTAGCGTACCACATAAGATTTTGAATAATTACAAACGATCGCTGGAAAAGCACTGTCCAAAAACCTTAAAAAGTTATAAATCCGTTTCCAATTTTTGCAAAACCTCTTGAGCAGGGAAAAATTAAAGAGTCGCGCTAAAATATTATTGTCTCAAGCAAGTTGTTAATTGACAAATTACTATATATAGGTATAGGCTTCCTATACCTTTGTACCACCTTGGTCAACCTTTTACATTCATACTACAACCTTCATTGACGATATTGCTCTCATATCTGCAAAAAAAAAAAACAAACAAACCATTGAACACACAAAGCAATTAACAGCGAGATATCGACGAGCATCACGTAATATCCGAGTCTTTTCTCAGAATGTTCCCGGAATGTGTTCTCATATCCGGCACAATCAGCTGAACATTACAAATTATAGCATTAGCCCTCCCGTGACGTCAGAGGAACGTGGCAAATGGTACAAATAGAATGTAATCTTTAACTTAAGTCTTTCCGTATGCTTTTTACTGATATTACAGATAGCATCTGGCAATGCATTAAAGAAATTAGTGGCCATTAAATATTTGCGACTGAAAAATCTCATAACAGTTTCTAGAGATCAGTTGGAAGTAATATATGTTTTTCTATTTATTCTGAGACAGACGTTCGATAAAATGGAATACATTTCAACACAAACACGTTATGTATATGCTTGACAAATCGTCTGCCGAGATGCTATCTCGGTATCGATTCAAATCCACGGCACACCTCTGACTTTTCAATGCTATTCTAACGAAATGAATATACTGACTTTAACGGCGAAGGAAAACATCGTGAGAAAACCTACAGCCTAAAAAATAACACTAAAGGTTGCTCATCGGATTTCGAATCTTATTAACCCGCACAATCTAATGGACCAAGGCCATATTTATGCAACTACATTCTCACATGCAGAAGAGGCCCGAATCTAACAGTGTGAGGTATTTGGACCAATATTATATTAATTGACAATGACTCAAAAATAAACTTATGGCGCTGAACCTAAAATAAGTGAATGAAACGTACCCGAATGAAAGGAAGAGATAATAAACAAGCCCAACTTAACGGCAAACAATATTAATTTACTGTGGAATTATCATTTCAACTATTCGATATTTCACAAACCCGCAATGTACATCGTGCAAAACTTCATGGCAGCGTGCGTGTCATAGACCGCCAGTGTCAGCTGATTTATTATTTGAGTTACATTGCGTTGTTTTCGTATATAGAATATTAATTTGTAAATAACTATTGTATGAAAACAAAGACATTTAGGACGACGCTACACGATTAATTCAATTAGATATTCCACGCCTTTTTAAAAAAACAAGTATGGTTATTTATATATTTGATATGATTGTTAAATAAAAGAGTTTGTCAATAAATTACGTTAAAAAATATAATTTATTACTGTGTATTTATTAAAAGAAAGACCTTGAGTAGGTACTAGGTTTCGAAAAATCAGAATCATAAAAATCAGTTCAAAGGTTTACTAAGTAAAAGTGACAAATAAACTCGCTGCCTATAATACTCCCAGGAAACCATTTCGTTACATATAGATAGGTACTAATTAGCTCTTTATCCATTTTTCGTTTCGAATAAAAACATTTTCACTTTCATTAGCTTATCGGACGCGAATTCAAACAAATCAAAGCACCTACATTTGTATCGGAGCAAAAATTAATACTCAACGGATAGCAAATGCAATTAAATGCGAATGAGCAAAAAGGGAAGCGGTGCTATTGGAGCCGTTGCCATGGTAACCGGGCGGAAATTAACCCTCGCCCGCTTGTTTCGTACCGGCTTTGTTTTGCGCCCGGCTTTTTTCCTACTTACAACTTGTCGCGGCGTAAATTGTCATTCGATGCGAGAACTTACAAAATTGCACTAAATTCAATAGATTTTTTGTATTAAAGTGTCACTCGGTACCGTCACCATATTTTTTTTACTTCATATTTTGTTGTTTACCTCAAAACAATATTGTATCGGGCTTATATAAGTAAAATAATGCGGTAAATTAAAAACGTATATTTGTGCTGTTTATTGCAACGCAAAAGACAAATGTTGAACTAAGGAGGAAATTAATTTCAAATATATAACTGGAGAGTAGCTTTTCTAGGTCGCCGCTGTGTTATTGCAACTCTTATTAACTGTTATTTTGATACAAAAAAGCAGACTGAAGAAAATATGCAATTCTAGAAAAAATTGCCACTTCGTTAAAAAAACAACCAATATTAAAAAATGCCAAAATGATACCCCTGTTCGTCATAAGGGGCCACTTAGAAGGGTCATAGAGATTGCTGCGTCTAGCTATGGACGGCCGAAGCGCTCCTTCTCCAATGTCATGAGCGTCCGAAGTAGGTGAAAAATGGGGCATATCGTCCCCAGTCCACATCCCTTTCAATGCTCATGATGGCTAAGAGTTTAGTCAAATTCTTCAAATTTCATGCGGTAATTTTTAATTTGGTGATACTACCATATCCTAATCCTAATGGACTAAGGCGTAAACCCTCTCAGTTGTAGAGGAGGCCCGTGCCCAGCAGTGGGACGTATTTGGGCTGATGATGACCATATCCTCTGCATTTACTCCAGAATAAAAAAATGCGTAAGAGATTTTTTTACACGACACCATCCATTCAAATTTCACAGCCGATGACGATAATGAACGCATGTAAACAAGAATTTAAACTCAAATTCCTCGTTCCTCGCTCGCCAATATCCTAAGGTATGAAGACAGTAAAGTGAAACATATTGCGCCAAATAAATCCACATTATTCCAACAGCTAGAACTTGCTGAGGCCTTTGTGGGCTTGATTAATGTGGCCAAACGTGCAACGTTCAGTAAGATCGAGAATCAGCCGGGACTTTAAGCCAAGTATTTGAAACAGTTTACATGGCAAACAGAATATGTGATGCCTTATTTTATACTGAACGAAAACTGAATTGCCTGTAATGTCGCAATGTTTATTCTTTATAAACTACCCTCCTTTCTATCACTTGTTTATGTCCACCTTATGGTTGTCTCTAAAATATCGCCTTGAGCGATAAACCGCTAATTGTTCTTCCTTCTATTTGTATATTGTTTTATTCATTATTTCTTACGATAAAGAGTTTATAAATAAAGTACCTGGATGACCGAGCTTTGCTCGGATATATATTTTTTTTTAATTGTGTTTTTTGGAAATTATATTTAAGTACGAATTACTAATAAAATGATGAAATATGAATAATGTTACTTAACAACGCCATCTGCTGTTGTGTCGTTAAGGCAATTAGTTGCTCACAAAAAATAGTATTATTATTCGCCAATAGATGTCCAAACGCCTCCTTTTTGTTATTTTTCTTCCATATATATATATATATACAAGAATTGCTCATTTAAAGATATAAGATAAAAGTCAAGTTCAGTTTTAACTTACTAAGAATGTTTTTTGAATTCTTTTTTTTTGTGGTTCTATTGTTCGTTCGTGGTTATGATGGTTTAAAACCGGTGGTAAAGTTTAATCTACCGGTAAAAATACTTACCAGAGAGATAAGCAAGATATAACTCCATAATTAAGGACATCCGTCGTATTTTTCCTTATCAACTTTACTGGTTGGTCATGTGGCATAAGAATGTGGAGTGCAATCGAAAGATCCCGGGCTTAATATTAATATCATTTTTATTTTATCAGTACAAAAACAGAGCAAAACAGGACTGCCTCGTGGTCCCGCGGTACAAGTATGTGCCTTGCGATCTAGAGGTCCTGGGTTCGATTCCCGGGTCGGGCAAAGTGTTATTGGGTTTTTCCATTAGGAAATTCTCAGTAACAGCACGCAGTCTGGAAATGTGCCCGAAAAGCGGCAATAGGCTCGCCCCCTATTACGTGGGACTGATAGGTACATACATACCTAAATGTGGGTGCAGAAATGCACCTCTGCCTACCCCTTCGGGGAATACAGGCGTGAGTTTATGTATGTATGTATGTAAAAACCGAGCCTAAAACCCGCACTCATTCAGTCAATCTAAAAGACACTTTGGCGAACCGTGGATATAGAGATAAACATCAGTTTAACCTTTGGCGTGAGTGAATATATGTAATGTATAAAGAACGAATAACCTGAAAACGTCACTTATGAATTCTAGTAAAATGTGTGCTATACCGATGGCCTAGAGGGAGGAGTTCCCCGAATTCACCCCGGCGAGTTGAAATTTGCACAATCAATCAACACCCGCCCCCCCTCCCCCTCCCCCATGATATATTCGCAGACTGGTGTTTTCCTTTTATCAAACGTACGAATCAATCTTCAGTGATAATGTTGAGTTGTCAGATTTTGCAACGCTTGCTAGGATATGGTGCACGCATAGACTTTCAATCGAATAGAGGTGCTCGGTAAGTGATCTTCGTAATGTATTTCGATTTTGTTTGGAGATTGCACTGGTCTATTTGAATAGCGAATTTTGAAATGAAAAAGAAATACTAAATGAAGCGTATAAAAGAAGCGTTTAATTTGAACGTTTGGTAAGGTAACTTTATAATATTTAAATATGTAAATATATATTAAAAGGTTTTGATATATAGATTTGATACAGTATAAGTAAAAAGACAATATAACGAGGCCTTTGTCAATCTCGATAATTAAATGAAGTGTGAAAACGAAATTTTAAGTTTACAATAACGACAGGACCTTATTCAAAGAAGTCTATATGATACTAAAGGTTTCCGTTTCATATGTACGAATGGGAACTTAATGACTACTCTTGACAGCCCCGTGGCGCAGTTGGCTAGACACCAGCTTGCGAAACGAGAGGCCGCGGGTTCGATCCCCGCACCGAGACAAATGTTTGAGTGATCCACAAATATTTGTTTCGGGTCTGGGTGTTTGTGAGACCGAAAAGTCTCTCGTGGTTTCTGATACCCACGACACAGGACTTGTATCCTAGTGTGGGGTCAGAACTATGTATGTGACTGTTGGGTGTATTTATTTATTTATTTATTCACCAGGCAGTCATAGAAAATGACGGTCTCCATCTTCCAACCAGGACAATATCCCATACAGGACTCCACACCAAAAGTTCACTCACCTCCCTAACCCAAAGGGCCTTTGAAACAACTCCATTCAAATCCCAAACTAAACCATCTTAAATTCAACAAAGACTTCAAACAAAAGTATTCGTTGAATCTTCAAAGCGAAATCCCGTACGAAACTTGCTCCACTTAACGTCATGAAACTTCCAGCGGTCATGATTAATGTTATACTAATGGCATATTGTTTATACCAAGCCAGTTTAACATCACTTATCTGGCTTACAGAATGATGGGATTTTTGCTTTACGCGATAAAGCTAATGTTCCTAAGGCCACTTGGTAATCATTTTTATTGAAGCGTCGTAATTACGGTATGAATCTCCAAAGTTTTATGCGTGGGGTGTATTAAGATTGACGATCGTCTTAGACGTGGGTGAAATTTTCACTAAAATAAATGTTGAAACGCCAAATTCTTTCAAGTTAGTTTAATATTTATTTATAGCGTCACCTATTCGAAAACATGCGATACAAAGCTACTGACTAATGTTATAAATTACCTTATCATAAGTGCTATTTAATTGGCTCAGTAAATAATGAACAAGTAACAAGCTCATGGAATTAATAATATAATAATATTTTTCTTTTTTTACATTTCCATTGGTTGTCTGTAGGAGATCGCCTTGTGCGATAAGACCACCTCTTGTACTAGTCTAATGTAATGTACTCCATTGTATTTTTATAATGTGTACAATAAAGTATTAAATAAACAATTTAGATTATTTAAGTCTTCATTCTAGTACTGATATGTAGAGTTGAGATAATGATAAAAATCCGAACCTTATTTTTACATACATACATAAACTCACGCCTGTATTCCCCGAAATTTTAAAATGAAGGTTTAACAAGTAATATCATAAACTATAATGTTTTCTTCATAATTAGTAACTCGTCATAATAAGGCCTTTATATGTGCCGAACCCTCTCAGTTGTAGAGTCTGTGCCTAGCAGTGGGACGTATATGGACTGATGAAGATGATGCCTATACGTTATCCAAAAGGATTTTCGAGATATGTACATTTTTTTAAGTTTATAACTTAATCTCAAAAAATCAAAAGAACACCACCATTTCCCATTTAAACCCCTTCACAATAACTAATAGAGAGCTATTTCGTTGCAGCCGGTTTAACAAGAGCCCGACTAGAGTTAGAAATTTACTAGAACCTCGGCTCTTAACCCGGATGCTTTTTAAACAGGATTATGCTTGTATCACGGCGCTTTATACTTCAGGATTAATTCCCCAGCCTTCTTAAGGCACGACTGCTAACTTTCGTCTTATACTCATCCCACTAATGCCAGTAAGTCTCGTTATTCTCATATGAATTCATTAAAAACAGGAGCTAAGTTTGACTAAGGATTAGATCCCAGGTGAGTAACTACTAAATTATATATTAGGATTAGGAGGGATAATAATATAAATATAGAAGGTACCTACTCGTATTTTACAAAGGTAACATTTATTTATTTATTTAAAACTTTCTTGTACATATAATATTAAAACTATGGAGTACAGTAGACTAAATAAGTATAAAAGGCGGTCTTATCGCACAAGTCGATCTCTTACAGACAACCAAGGATGGACATATATGAAGAGAAATGATAGATAGTCGTAAGTGCACAAGGATAAACATATTAATATATTATTTAAAAAATGCGATTTATGCAACCTCCTTTCACGTCCTTTCTCCTGAATCACACTAAATGATTCAATCAATTCCAAGCATGAAAAAATGGATTTACATCCACTTTTAATTCTAAATCTAGCATATTAATTTTGAAATGTGAAGCTTTTTCAGTCTTGTTTTCTACACTAAACGTACTACACTCTTTAGATGCGCTTTATTTTACATTGAAATAAACAATATTTGTTTCATATTTATTGCCAAAAAAGTCATATGTACAGAGGGCGAAAGTGTCGGAGCCCGACTAACTTCTGTCTTTATTATTCAACTCGGTCCTTGATGTACAAAACCCTTTCATAAATGACCCCTCTTCATTACCCATCCTCCCATTGTCAGTCCCATTTTCATAATGTCATGTGACGTCACTAGATCTAATGTTACGCGTTGCATTTCAAAGCGAGTATTAAATAACAAAATATGATCTCTTTTCGTCACTTGACCTAATTATACTGGCCTGTTGTGATAATGCATTTATACTAATTAGTTTCATATAAGGAACTAAAAGATTCGTGAAATACTTCGCCGTAGTGGTTAGGTTGGACTGCCTCGTGGTCTCGCGCCACAAGTATGTGCCGTGCGATCTAGAGGTCCTGGGTTCGATTCCCGGGTCGGTTATTGGGTTTTTCCATTAGGAAGTTCTCAGTAGCAGCTCGGAGTCAGGAAATGTGTCCGAAAAATAGCAATAGGCTCGCCTCGGATACATACCTGGCGAAATGTGGGTGCAGAAATGCACCTCTGCCTACCCCTTCGGGGAATATAGGCGTGAGATTATGTATGTATGTATGTATATAGTGGTTAGGTAAGTGAAAATTATCATATGTATCATAAATTCAACTGTAACTATGTTAAAAAAATTCAAGGCCGCCATGTTTGTTCATCACTATCTTAAAGCCTAGTATTTTTGTCAATGCAATTATATTTCTCCATCACGAGAGTAATGATTTTTTTTTTGGTCGGAAGATATCTTACGTATTTTTTATAATTATTATCTGTGACACATATCATACCTTGTATAACTTTATACGAGTAGTACCGTAAAAAATAGATAACATAATAATTCTTAAACAATTGGTTCGCTATTTGTAATGTTCTGCAAAAACCATAAAATCAGCGTGGTCAATAAACAACTAATGAGGATCAAAGGCAAAAGAAACAACAAAACACCAAAAAATATTTGTAAATTTGTTCGTATTTGTAATATCTGAATCACAAAACTTGCATTCAATTAAACATTTAAACATCGCTGCCTTTTTGCATTGTAGCGAAACCGTCGTAAATCTAACAATTCTTAACATAATACATGAATTTATATGTATTTCGGTTAGTTTGCATTCGTACATGAATAAACACGACTCACTAACTGTCAACAGTTGAACATATTAATTTAACTTCGCGTTGTACGACATGTCAGAAGCCGTATAAATTGAAAATCCTGATATTGTACTCGCTAGCGGTGGTACAAATACTAGCATATAAATTATTCATTGACTTAGTGTATCGGTTTTTTGTTCTAATTAAATATTAATTAGTCATCATCAGCCCAAATACGTCCCACTGCTGGGCACGGGCCTCCTCTACAACTGAGAGGGTTTAGGCCTTAGTCCACCGCGCTGGTCTAGTGCGGGTTGGCGGACTACACACCTAAGAAATTCCTAAGAACTTTTAGGTGTGCAGGTTTTATCACGATGTTTTCCTTCACCTTTAAAGCAAGTGATAATTCATTGTGAATACACACATAACTTCGAAAAGTCAGAGGTGTGTGCCTGGGGTTTGAACCTGCGACCGCCGAAATTCTCGACCGCGCGCCTAAACCTCGAGGCCATCACTGCTTAATTAGTAATATTTAATAATGTGACTCTAACACACACACATTTATTTTCTTTTTCTTTTTTTATTATTCTAGATTACTTATTGTTATTTTTAGTTTTAATTCACACTTATCTCGTGCTCTATGGAGAGCCTAATAACTGCAACACAGTTTTTGAACTGTCGCAGTTATTATGGTGCATTTCTATGTAAAGACATGAATGTGAAATAAAGTTTTTATTTATTATTATTATTATTTGTGCTAGGTAAGGCTTAGTAGATGTTAAGACAACACAGATAATCATTTTAGAAATAAAAAAATTGAGGCAGGAAAATTATATCAAATAGCAAGATCCTGCCTTTTGTCGACCCCCCCATCAAACCACGTCATTCACCAGCAACACACGCCACACGCAGCGGTTAAATAAATATTTAAAAAAATGTAATATGCGGTCCTTATTAATGACTTGAATAACTCTACGTGGATTGGCAGTCACTTTTAAATTTATCATCATCATCATCATCATATAAAATAAATATGACAATCATTCAAATATTGGTTGCAATTAGACAGCACAGACATATTCAATAGAAGATACATACAATATATATACATACATTACCTATATTCCCCGAAGGGGTAGGCAGAGATGCATTTCGGCACCCACATTTCATGTATGTATCAGTCCCACGTAAAAGGGGGCGAGCCTATTGCCGTTGTTCGGCACATTTCCAGACTCCGTGGTGCTATTGAGAATTATCCTAATGGAAAAAACTAATAACACTTTGCCCGAGCCGGAAATCGAACCCGGGACCTCTAAATCGCATGGCACATACTTGTGCCACGAGACCACGAGGCAGTCAATAAAATATAAGATGTCCAATGGTAGACGTAGACTTCCAAAAAGACTTGTGACGAAATTTTTTTGTAGAAACGTGCATTCAGCGACTTCTTATAATCAGGCTTTTTAATACTGACAGGTAAAGTAAGAAATGCGAACAAATAGTAGAAGTTATGCTCAAAGACTCGCTCAAGGGACAACGCACTTAACTCTTTACGAAATTACTCGAAAATAAAACCACGACTACCCACATACAAACATAAATAAGTAATAGACTGCCTCGTGGTCTCGCGGTACAAGTATGTGCCGTGCGATCTAGAGGTCCTGGGTTCGATTCCCGGGTCGGGCAAAGTGTTATTGGGTTTTTCCATTAGGAAATTCTCAGTAACAGCACGGAGTCTGGAAATGTGCCCGAAAAACGGCAATAGGCTCGCCCCCTATTACGTGGGACTGATACATACCTGGCGAAATGTGGGTGCAGTAATGCACCTCTGCCTACCCCTTCGGGGAATACAGGCGTGAGTTTATGTATGATGTATGTAAATAAGTAATAATTTAATCAATTTCGACACGAGATTAAGTTGGACGCAATAAAACATCGGCTGTGCCGCTCTACCGGCTGTAAAGAGGCTGCGACGTTCGCATTAGGGGAATTGGACCGCTAGTGGTGCTCTTCATCGGTGAATAATACATCGATGTCCACACAGCTTTATTTGTCATTCCGTTTATTACACTAGAACTGTGTTGATGGTTTTGTAGAAAAAATGGGTGCGTGTACTTATGTACGCGTGTGAGAAGTTATACTTCTTGGGCATTATTAAATAAAACATATGGATAGATATCCAATCTAATACATTAGCCAATGAAAGTCCACTGCTGGACATAGGCCTCTCCCAATGACTTCCACAGGGACCTGTTGAAAGCAGCCTGCAACCAGCGACGTCCCGCGACCTTCACTAGGTCGTCTGACCACCATGTCGGAGGACGTCCTACGCTGCGCTTTCCGGTACGTGGCCTCCACTCGAGAACTTTTTGGCCATATATGGATAGTTAAACTCAATTATATTGGAGCACAAAGGCAGCATCGACCTGTTACGTTTGTGTTACTGTGATGCGCGCGCATCTTAAAATGTTCTTCGTTATTTGTGCTTAAATACTTTGGACTTTTGAAGGGGATTAATGAAAAATATCTGACGAAAGGAATCTAACAAGTGGATTTGAATGGATGGATTCAAAAAGGTCACCCATCGAAAAATAAACACCTACTACAAATTTTTCTCCGTAAAGATATACGTAAAAGATACAAAATAAATTTATCAATAGCCTCTGACTACCCCAATGTAATATAAACTTATATTAGTATAAATAAAACTTATACTTCCCTTCCCTGTTATCCAAATTTAAAACTTTACAACGCAATAACATTTTCCCCATGTACATATATAAAAAAAAAAGTGTGTGTGTGTACACATAACATGTACACGCGTTAGAAGTTATACTTCATACATAAATATATATTTTCTTAAATAATATAATAATATATTATAAAATAATATTTTAATAACTTCATGGTGTCGGTTTTTCATGACAGTGTGCGCGCGCATCGTAATAACTTCAAAACTTCAATAAGTTTTTTACTTAATCTTAAAATTAGGATGAACGAAATTCCCGATGAACGTGAGCAGAATTTTAATTTATTTTTTTACTGTCACTATTCTACATTCTTAAAATTTAAAACAAACTTTTTCTGAATAACTTTTTGGTGTCGGTGTGCGCGCGCATCGTAAAAAATCACTCTCATCATTTTTCCCTAACGCGCCAAAAGAAGTATAACTTCAAAAATAGCCCTGCAAAATCAAAACGATTAACACCGAAAAGTCATTCTGATAACCTTGATTCAGTGTACATGCGTCCTTTCAAAAACAATAGTAAGAATACAATGATTAATGGCGGCTAAAGGTGAGCGAAATGCCGCCTATATCACGAACATTCTGGAAATGGCAAATGAATTTAGGCGGGTAAAAATGAGTGACAGTTCTTTAGGTGCGCCTCGGGCAGGAAAACACAAGCGTTGTTGTATAACACTCGTTATGTTATGAGGTGTTGTACGGTCAAATATAATGAATGGAGCTCTTATTTCCTCTATAATTCATAAGTTATTTTTTGTTATTTATTTATTTACATTAAAATACAACATAAGCTTACAGTATGACACCAAAGCGCTTAGTTGATTAATAGTTAATACACCAAACACAAAAATAATAATATATTTTTTATACAAAACAAATATAACTAAAATAATATTTAAAGGAGTTAATAATATGCATTACAGCATCATCAAATAGGTTATCTGATAGTTATGTGATAGTTGATTGACGAAGATAAAATTATGTAGCGTATCATGTAATAACAATTAGTACATTGTTGCCATACTAATGAAATGTATCTTAATTGCCTCCATACGTAGGAGTGGCAATCAGAGAATATTTATTTACTCACATAAACTCAGGCCTGTATTCCCGGAAGGGGTAGGCAGAGGTGCATTTCTGCACCCACATTTCGCCAGGTATGTATCAGTCCCACGTAATAGGGGGCGAGCCTATTGCCGTTTTTCGGGCTCAATTCCAGACTCCGTGCTGTTACTGAGAATTTCCTAATGGAAAAACCCAATAACACTTTGCCCGACCCGGGAATCGAACCCAGAACCTCTAGATCGCTCGGCACATACTTGTACCGCGAGACCACGAGGCAGTTTATTTACTCATATGATAATAATTACATAAATCCTTTTTATGATTGTTTCATAAATTGGAAAATTTTTCATTCTTGTAAATCTCCTTTTATCTATCCTTCTTTCGTGTTTATTGCTACTTATATATTATATTTTTTATGATTAACAACAGTTTCATGAGTGTAAAATAGAATGTAATATATAGGTACATAAACTTCAACGTTCTTAACTCCATGCTATTCATCCTCTTAGCCAATCTATTTAAAACAATATTTTCATGAAAAAAGAACGATGTATTTTCGGATCTCGCGTCATCATCAAATAGCTTGTGCTCGAGCGGACCAGATAAATCCACCCACCGGACCCTCAGACGTGGACAACGAACTCATCACGTGGAGTATGCATTTTGAAGCGAAAAAAATAACTTTACAGACATCACTTTCACGGTCCGCTGCGAGCTTCAATTTATTTTATGCGGCTAGTTATTTAAACAACGCATGTTACAAATGCATAATATTTCATACGTAAGAAGATTCATAAAGTACCCATCTAGCTATTACGCGCACTTGCTTTCTATAATAGAAAACTTTGTAAGTCGTATTGAACTAACTTTGAAATACTCCTACATTTAACAAACAATATTTACAGAGATGAAACATTTTTTATGAAATAGGAGACGATATTTTTAACTTCAGCTTTTACGACTTAAAGAATATACATACATAAACTCACGCCTGTCTCCCGTTAGGGTAAGCAGAGACTATAGAGCGCCAAATGCCACGGTCCAAACACACCACTTTCGCTTCCTCCACTGACATTATCCTCTTCATGCATGCACGTCGGTTTCGAGGACTCTTTATATTGCCCTTTTTCAGTAACTTACCTATATGCTCTTTATAGGTGTACCTGGGCCGTCCTCGACCGACTTCACCGTTCACTTCCGCACAGTAAATCTCTTTCGTCATTCTGCAAACATTCATCCTTTCAATATATGTTTATATGTTTATGTAGGGGTTTATATGTTTATGTATGACACATATGTTTATGTAGGGGTAAAATCTCCTGGCATAGAGTTTTCTTTAGACGTGATCAAACCACCTCAAGAAAAAATTCTGAATTCAATTGACGTTAAACGAGTAAAATAAATACAAAAATACAATTTAAAGTATATGCCAGGAGATTTTACCCCTACATAAACATATGTGTCAAACTATCTATATAATAATATATACAAAAATGAAGACACTCCCTCAACGAAAACGATCTATCGTAACAAAGATTTCACGACATAAATTTTATCGACAAATTCACACAGCACTATTCCAAAACTAATTTATCAGTTATCCGTAGGCCGGAGATCTATTGGGACGTAGTAAAAAAGGTCCACTAGTTCCTTTAAACAAAACATCTTGAATCGGCTCGTCCCTCTGCGACTAACGTCCTCACTTTACCCTCCTACGAATAATATATTGTTGGCTTGGGATCAAGCTAACGGATTGTTAACCCTCATTTCAAATGGTGCTCGAGTTTTGAATGCTGTGGGCTTCTTCGACCATTGATAAATGCTTATAAGATTATATGAGATATGATGAATGCATTATTAAATGTCATATATTGGGTAAGGTAACTTGTCGGTAACTAACCAACCATTTGGAATCGAGAATACAGGCTGTTTTTTTACACATTAGAAATAACTAAGTAGTAGTTTTTAGTAGCAAAATAACACTGTAGTCAGATTGGACAATGGAACGAATGGCCTGGCTCGTTCGCGGTGGTACCGCTGTCTCACAGAGCAGTGGTCGGCAACCTTCTGGCAGGCAAGGGCCACAATGTGGCAAAATAAACTAAAGGCGGGCCCGCACTTGTGATATTTATCCTAGATTCTACGTAATACCTATGTATAATTGGTCATAATCCCACAGAAAAAATGAAAATGCCAACTAATGCTATCATTCACGGGCCGCGCGTTGCCGACCGCTGTCTTACAGAGAATCGACACCACACACTGATCATTTTCGGACGGTCAGTGAAGGCTGGTAGAGGCGTAATTTGCTCGTATGATATCCATATCCATCCGAATTGCTACCATCGTACCTGAAGTGTAACATCCGTCAAAGTGGCACACTCAAATATATCGCATTTTGGTATCATCATCAGCCCATACACGTCCCACTATTTGGCACGGGCTTCCTCTACAACTGAGAGTTTAAGGCCTTAGTTTTGATATCAATCATTGTATATTTGGCTAGCCTTTATAAATATTTCGATTAGAGAGGAACAAATATACTCCTTTTCTTACCTTCTTTTGTGCAAACTAATCTCGTCTACTGTCATTTACTAAATCAAGTCAATTTAAGCTACAAACAAATGACACATACATAAACTCACGCCTGCCTCCCATTGGAACAGGCAGGGACTATAAAGCGCCAAATATTACGGTCCAAATACTTTCGCTTCCTCAATTGACATTACCCTGCATGCATATAGATGCGTGCACGTCGAATTCGAGGACTCTTAATATATCAAATTTATAAACCTTTCTGTTTACATTAGGAGATTCTCAGTAGCAGCACGGAGTTTGGAATTGTGCCCGAAAAACGGCAATAGGCTCGCCCCCTATTACGTGGGACTGATACATATCTAGCGAAATGTGGGTGCAGAAATGCTCCTCTGCCTACCCCTTCGGGGAATACAGGTGTGAGATTATGTATGTATGTAAATCTTTCCTTCCTTTTTTACCTTCCTTTCCTTTCCTATTATAAACAAATGACCCACAACTTGAGACCTAAGTTAACAAGTAGATAATAAAATCTATACACCGCTGTTATCAACGCAAGTTTGTACTGGCGGGAGACGCGAACTCGCCAACTACAACTTGGAACTCGAGACTGCTCGATGACATTGTTATCTCGTCGCGCTGAAACTTGTTTTTGTATTAGCCGTGGCAGTTGACCTTTCTCGGAGAATTTCGAATGGATTTTTAAGCATCGTGTAAAGGAATTCAAGATAACGAGGGGTTTCATAACATTTGATCTTTGAAGCTGCTTGACTTGACTTCTATATTGACTTAGAAATGGACATGATCGCAGCTGATGGTTAATATAGTAAAGTACATAGTGTCGAATGGTAAGGAACAACTTTGATCATTTCTCAGCAATTAATTATATGAAAACCTTGCAGGATAAACATACACATGATGACCTAAAAAGGCAGCACTATATTATAATATAATAATATTTATTTATTTTATTTGGGAAATACAATACAGAACAATCACAATCAAAAACATAAATAAAAAATATAGTACACAATCTAAAACAATTTCCACTAATGGTTTGGCGAGTTTTGCACCTTGTGTACAATGGTTACTACCGGAGCAGATACCAATATCATACCATCAATACACTGGGCCCCAGACAATCTACTACTATTATCTATGCTCGGAAAATCTAGTCCTACTATTATCAATAAAAATAAGTTTAATATTAGCCGAGATATTTTGAGTAGTCTTTCATTAATAAGATAAAGATAGCGAATAATTATAGTCAGAAAAAAGGCAGCCTTTCGAAGACTTTCAAAGCAATAAATAATTCAAAATTAGTAAAAATCTAGACAAAATGGGAATATTATGTCAATCCCTATAAATACCGCAGAAGAGTCCGCATTTGGATAGAAAGCCGGGCGGCAGCAGGAAAAAATTAAGGGCGCTTATCGTCCTGTATTTATCGTACCGCCCAAAATGCGCAAGACGACCATCGAAAGGTTTTAGACGGTATGCCAGCATGCTACGACAGTAGTACTACGGTATATTTGTAGCATTTTATTTTAACACGAATGTGATGCGCTTCGGTTCTCTGTTTGTAGCAAATTATTTTATTAATGTAGTCCACATTGGAATTCGTTGTATTCACAAAGCAAAATTTTAAGTTTAAAAAATCTTCTACTTTCAACATCTCATTTCTTTTCATAATAATACAATTACATAATTTTTCCGCTCCTAGACTGGGGATTCCTCTGAACTTGAGAATAATTAGGTTTTCATTCACGTTAATTTAGAGGCAGTTGTTGGGCTTATAACTGAAATTCTGTATGTAGGACACACAGATATCTTAATCAAAAACACTACTTTTTGTGAAAAAAATTAATGCTTAATATTTACGCATTCTGAATGAATATAAGCATGGAGTTAAATAATTCAAATCATGTATGTTTGGAATATACGTCGTATAAAATGAGATCAATGAATAATAATAAAATCTTTAACTTAGGATCAATTTTATATCATCATTCTAGACTACTTCATAATCATCAAAATTATCATCCAGTAAATGCATTGCAAAGCGTACGAAGATATAAGTGGGAAAAAGGTATTTAAACATCCTAGTTTGTTTCATAGCAGTCTCAGCACACGAGATAAGTACGAAGTGTCGTATCTTACGTCTCGTGATCACATGAACCAAATGCTCCCCACAAAACGCCCATACGCTCCTCAGCCGTTTGTCCGGTCACTTGCCGTCTATTCACTGCCACTTCGCCGGGTGTTTGTCCGTCACACGCTCAAAGGCCGCCGCCATCCAAAAGTCTTAAACTAGTTGCCAAGCGTCATCAAGGTCCGAGCCAAACACCTCGTAGGCTCATACACAGTCGATGGCCCTCCATTTTCTAACTAACACTTAAACACGCGCGCGCAAAGCGGTGGCCGCGCGATCGTCAGATGTTTCTAGCTGGCTCAATGGAGAAATTGCGTAGAATTTATATTAACCAAGATTAAACTGACTTAAACTTTGGTGACGAAGGAAAATACTACTCGTATAAAACGGACATACAAAGTGTTTCTTGTTAAGAGTTTTGAAGGTATATCATTCATTAATCTAGGCATGCGTGGATGATAAGGCTCTAACCCCTCTCAACTGTGACGACGCGCCCGCATCAGTGGTACTTATAGAAGCTGATAACAATTCTCAAAGACTGATTAGAAAAATGTCAACGACAAAGCAAACCAAGATACGATGACGATGCGTATTTCAAGCACACCTATCATAGAAGTAAGTTGACATGACGTAATAAAACAATATTTTCTGATCACACAAACTCAATACAATACTTACATACATACATACATAACCTCACTCATACGTAACCGCTTTTATTCTGAAAAAGGGTAAGAAAAGGTGCATTTCTGCACCCACATTTCGCCAGGTATATGTCAGTCCCACGTAATAGGGGAGAGCCTATTGACAATACTTACGTCCCCCAAAATCATTCAGATGTAAAAACCAAGTCATAATTTAACATTAATTGCATCATGATAATAAAAGGGACATACAGGGTGCTGAGAAACAGGACACTCGGGTAATTAAGCAAGCAGTTAACGTAGACATTGGGCAAAAACACACATTAAAAACATTAAGGGTAAATTTAAAAGAAATAGGAATAGTGGCACAAAACGAGCGCAGTAAATATCCTCTTTGGACACGTAAATAACAAAAACTGAAATTTAAACTATAATTAAGATGATTAACTAAAATATAATATTTATAATTGACATTAATATAAACGCCTTGAAATGATGACCAATCATGTAGATTGTAGACGATTAAAATTCGACTCATTAAAAGTAAAAATTGGAAACATCAACTATTAAAAAAAATATTCAAAAACACTTTTACTAGAACACTTATCGACAAAAAAATAAATTGAATTGTTTTTGAATATCTTTATAAAGTAGCATGAATAGCATTTGAAATGCTGGGGTGCAAGGTCGGGATACCTCCAAGTGCGCCCTGCTAGTCCGGATGCTGGCGGGGACGGTGCACCCTGGGCAACGTCGGCCCGTGCCGACGGCCAAATCCCGACACCAGGCGGACGGTCCTGTTGACCGCGCCGCGGTGGGGCCCGCATTTTGGGCCATCCCGGGTCTGTCCCGGGTCCTCGGCGGGCTCGGACAGCAATCTCTTGCTTCCGAGCAGGAAATGGGCGAACCCCATTTCCACCGTCGAACTCGTAACCCGGTCGAAGCTGTGGTCATGTCTCGCAGTTCGGCCGGCGCGAGGGTCTTGGCTTAACTGCCCGGGCCGCGAGGGAGAAAACCTCTATAAAAAGTTACCCCGAATCCCAAGCGGCGGCGCACCGTGAGGGGATGCATGGCTGATGGGAGGTTCAGTCTCTAGTGCGACCCCCGCCAGAGTACCGGCCGACCCTCTGGCGGGTTACGCTAGGCTTACCCAGGTACAGGGGGCACTGCCTGGGTGGACCATCATTTCCCCCATACTCGTGGGAACAAAAATGAATACTCAAAATAATAAAAATAAAAACAAGGGATGCTCAGTGGTAGGAAGCAGGGTGCCTTCCCTGGAAGCGTTAGCTCCAGGAGAGGTAGTCGCTGCATCGTCCGTGGGGACGTCCGCGGAGGGGACCGCGCCAGCCCGGATCGATTCCGAGTCCGGACTGAGCTGCGACTCTTCGCGGGCGAAGAGAAGGAAGATTCAAAGAAGGCGGCAGGCAACGCTCGGTGACAGTGACACCGCAGGCGAGCCTGGCCCCTCCAAGGGGTCAAAAGAACACGCTCCGGTTTCAGCCACAGACGAGGAGGCTGTGGCTGAAGCCAGCAAAAAATACAAGGCGGCTCTTCGAAAGGAGCGTGCCGCCGAAGTGAAGAGGAAAGCCGAAGCGGAGGCGGAGCTGGCCAGGGCCAAGAAGGCCTGCCCTTTCCGTGAGCCAAAGGCTCCGGAAATGCCAGCTTCCACCCGAAGGGAGGCGCTCATCAGGATGGCGGATCGGCTCCGCAACGTGACGAAGACGTCCAGAAATCTGAAGGGTGAACTTCAGAGGGACGTCAACGTCAGCGTTGCGGAGCTGGAGGAGTTGGCGAACGAGCCACCCTCGGCGGAGTTGGCCCGCGCGGAGGCGGTAAATGCCAGCCTCCGCGAAAAGGTGACGGCACTGGAGGTGGAACTCGCCACCCAGTCCAAGCTCCTGGAGGAGCTGACGGCCACTGTTCGGTCGCAGTCGCGACCGACAGTTGCGCCCGTGGCGTCTTCAGGGGATGATCGCCTCGAGCAAGTATTGCGTCAGATCGCAATGCTGAACGCTCGGGTCGAGGCGATGTCGTTGAGATTGCCTCCGGAGCCGATTCTCCGGCCTCCACTGGCCGCAGACCAAGGGAAGGGAGGAGGAGGGGACCGCATAATCCCCGCCCTTCCAGCCAGTACTCAGCCCGCAGCCAAGCGTCCTGGTGCCGTGCCCCCCGCAGCGGTTCCCGACCGCCAATCGCGCCAGCGGAAGCGGGGGAACCGAAAGCGCCTGGCACCGCGTCTACCGACGCCAGCTCCGCGTTCTCTCCCCCCGCCACCCGTGTCCATGGAAACTCCATGGACCGAGGTGGTAAAGCGGGGGAAAAAGAAAAAGAAGAAGTCTGGGGGGCACAACACCACCGCCCCCCCTAAACCCCAGCCGACACAGCCGCCGCGCAAGCCGGTGCCCCAGCTCCGCCTCCCGCAGAGAGCCGCCGTCACTCTGACGGTGCTGCCGGAGGCGTTGGAGCGGGGCACGACGTATGCCCAGGTACTGCGCGAGGTCAAAACTCACGTGGACCTCACTAGCCTGGGCATCGCCGGTATGAAGGCCAGACGAGGAGCCACCGGGGGCTACATCTTCGAGGTGCCCGGGCCGGAGTCGGAGGCAAGGGCCGACTCCCTCATCAGCAAGATGAGGGAGGTACTTGCCGGGTCGGAGGGCGTTCGCGTCAGCCGACCCGTCAAGACTGCGGAGCTGCGCATCTCGGGGCTGGACGAGTCCGTCACCCCCGAGGCAGTCGCAGCGGCCGTCGCTCGGCTCGGCGAGTGCTCGCCCGAAGATATTCGGGTGGGGGAAATCCGGGCCGAGCGCTCCGGTATGGGCGCCGTTTGGCTCCGGTGCCCGGCCAAAGCGGCTGAAAAGCTCACCAGGGCAGGACGCGTCTTGGTGGGCTGGGTGTCGGCTGGGGTCCGGCTTTTAGAGCCTAGGCCCTTGCGGTGCTTCCGGTGCCTCTTTCGGGGGCACGTAAGGATAAAGTGCACCGCGGAGTGTGACCGCACCGGGATCTGCTACCGGTGCGGTCAAGAGGGCCATAAGGCCCGTGATTGCCAAGCGGACCCGCACTGCACAATCTGTGCAGCTGCGGGTAAGCCCGCTGGGCACAGGGTGGGCGCTAAGGCTTGCGTCGCCTCCTCCGTCCCGCACCGCTCTTTACACGGTGCGAGATCTGAGGTTGTGGCGCGGCCGAAACCGCCCACCCCGGAGATGATGGAGATCGCCCATAGTTAGTATGGCACATAACTTCCTCCAGGCGAACATCAATCACTGCGCCAGGGCGCAGGATTTGTTTGTTCAGTGCCTGGCGCAGTGGTCGATTCAAGTGGCTGTGGTCTCCGAGCCATACTTTGTTCCTTCCCGGGATGACTGGGCTGGGGACCTAGATGGCTTGGTGGCCGTCATCACTCGGGGCGCCGCCGGATCCCCGCCCTTCGAAAAAGTAGCGAAGGGCTCGGGATGCGTGGCGGTCCTGTTGGGAGGGATTTGGGTCGTAGGAGTGTACTTCTCTCCCAACAGGTCCCTGGCGGAATTCGAGAGCTTTCTGGTCCGCCTGGGGGCCCTGGTGGTGCAAGGCAGTCAGTCCTACCCCGTGCTAGTCGCCGGTGACTTCAACGCCAAGTCCTTGGCTTGGGGCTCGTCGGTGACGGATGCGCGGGGTAGGGCCCTGGAGGAATGGGCGATCTCCATCGGGCTGGTCGTCCTGAATCGGGGGTCGGAGGACACGTGCGTGCGGCATAATGGCGGTTCGGTGGTGGACATAACGTTCGCCACCCCGGCCCTTGCCCGCCGTGTCCGGGGCTGGAAGGTCCTGGTTGACGAGGAGACGCTGTCCGATCATCGTTACATCCGGTACAGCGTCTCTGCTTCCCGGGCCCCTACCCAGCCCGGTGGTGGTCCCGCTACCCGATTCACGGGCGGCCGGCGGTGGGCCGCTAAGCGCCTCGATGCGGAGGCTGCGGAAGAGGCCGCTCTTGTTCAGGCGTGGATCTCCGTACCGGACGGACCGGTGCGGGTCGAGGAGGAGGCGGAATGGTTCGGGGTGGCGATGTCGCGCGTCTGCGACGCGTCGATGCCCCGGGTCACCCGCCTCCCGGTGAAGCGCCAGGTGTACTGGTGGTCGGCGGAGCTTTCGCAGCTGCGCGCGTCTTGCGCGGCTGCGCTACGCCGACTCTCCAGGCACCGTCGTCGTCGGGTCCGCCGACCTGGCGACGACGAACAGGAGCGGCTGCTCTACGGCCTCCACAGAGGGGCGAAGAGAGCGCTGCGGGTGGCCATTGCACGAGCAAAGGCCGCGGCTTACGAGGAGTCCCGGAGGTCTCTCGATAGAGATCCGTGGGGGCGTCCATACCGTGTGGCGTTGAGCAAGCTCCGCCCATGGGCGCCCCCGCTGACGGAGAGTCTTCGGGCAGACCTCGTCGAGGACGTCGTCGCGGCTTTGTTCCCGGCCACCGAGGAGTTCACTCCTCCACCGATGGCGCCACGTCCACCGGCGCCATCGTCGTTGGTTTCGGCAAGGGATATCCCGGAGGTGTCGCCTGAAGAGCTGGAGGCGGCAGTGCTTCGGCTGCGGGGCAAGAACTCGGCCCCGGGGCTCGACGGGGTGCCTGGACGTATCTGGGTGCTCGCCGTCGAGTCGCTGGGCACGAGGCTCCGCAGCCTGTTCTCCGCGTGCCTGCAGCAGGGCAGCTTCCCGTCGCGGTGGAAGACGGGCAAGCTTGTCCTGTTGAGGAAAGAGGGGCGACCCGCAGAGTCGCCGTCGGCGTACCGGCCCATCGTGCTGCTCGACGAGGTGTGCAAGCTCTTTGAGCGTATCTTGCACGCGCGCCTCGTCGAGCATCTGGAGAGCACGGGCCCGGACCTGGCAGATTGCCAGTTCGGGTTCCGGAGGGGCCGGTCGACGATACACGCGATTCTGCGAGTCAGGGCACAGGCGGAGGATGCAGTGTCTCGGGGCAAGTGCGTCGTGGCGGTGTCACTCGACATCGCCAACGCATTTAACACCATGCCCTGGGCCTGCATCAATGAGGCACTGCGGTACCACGAGGTTCCGCCCTACCTACGGCGTCTGGTGCAGGCGTACTTGTGTGACAGGTACGTCGTGTATCCGGGCGCCGACGGGTGGCACCGTCGGGCGGTGTCGTGCGGTGTTCCACAGGGCTCGGTTCTCGGGCCGCTCCTGTGGAACATCGGTTACGACTGGGTGCTTCGTGGTGCCAACCTTCGGGGCGTCGCTGTCGTCTGCTATGCGGACGACACGTTGGTGACAGCGACGGCCAGGACCCCACAGCGGGCCGCCCTGCTCGCCGGGTTCGGGACCGAACTCGTGGTGGGCAGGATTCGGCGACTTGGCCTCCAGGTGGCCCTGCACAAGACCGAGGCTCTGTGTTTTCACGGACCTCGGTCTAGGCCACCGCCGGAGGCACACCTGACGGTGGAGGGCGTGCGGATTCCCATCGGCTCCCAGATGAAGTACTTAGGTCTGATTCTGGACAGTCGATGGAAATTCCGTGCGCACTTCGAGATGCTGTCGCCGAAGTTGGTCCGGGCAGCGGGCGCTCTCGGTCGCCTGCTGCCCAACATTAATGGTCCTGGCTTCCCTTGCCGAAGCCTTTATGCTGGAGTCGTGCGGTCCATGGCCCTGTACGGGTGTCCCGTGTGGGCCAATTCCCTCGGCGCTCGCTGTGTCCGCTTGTTGCATCGTCCGCAACGTATGGTGGCGCAGCGAATCGTTAGAGGGTACCGCACGATTTCGCACGAGGCGGCCTGCGTTTTGGCGGGTACTCTGCCCTGGGAGCTGGACGCCAAGTCCCTCTCGTCAGTGTTCTTCTGGCGGGAGGAGGCGTACCGGCGATCCGGACAGAGACCGGCCCCAAGAGAGGTCGAGGCCATGCTGGCCTCCCTCCGCAGCGCCGCCGTGGAGGAGTGGCGTTCCAGGCTGGAGAGTCCAAGTGCTGGCGTGGCGACCGTCGCGGCAGTGCGTCCTGTCCTCCAGCAGTGGATGGACAGGCGCCACGGTGCGCCGACCTTCCGGCTGACGCAGGTGCTCACCGGGCACGGCAGCTTCGGTGCGTACCTGTGTCGCATCGTCGGAGTGGAGGAGACCGCCGTGTGCCACCATTGTGGCAACTGCCGTGAGGACACGGCCCAGCACACGCTTGAGGAGTGCCCAGCTTGGGACGAGGAGCGCAGCGCTCTCGTAGCGGTCGTGGGGAGAGACCTCTCGCTGCCGACCGTGGTCGCCGCCATGGTCGGCAGCCGGAGGTCGTGGAAAGCTATGCTCTCCTTCTGCGAACGTGTCATTTCGCAGAAGGAGAGCGCGGAGCGGGATCGGGAGCAGACCGATCCCGCTCGTCGCAACAGGCGACGTAGGAGGCGCCGGGCGAACATCTAGCCCGGCGCCCAGAGGCCATGCGGGGCCGCCGTCCCTACCTTGGCGGCCCCCGAGGGGTAACAATTGCTTCGGTGTGCCTTTTGGCACCGCGCAGAGGCGGTCCCGGGTCAATCCATAGCTCTGGCTTCAGGGTATTCCGGGGCCGTCTCGTTGAATGCGCTGATGGTGGCCGTCGCGGGGTTTTTAGTCGGTATTACGGCGCATTGATATTTGGTAGGGACCCGGCCCAGCGGCCGCCCGACAACGGGCGGTAACATCCATGCTGGGTCGGAAGGCGCCGGTGAGTCCGACACACCGTCCGTAAATAGGATTTTCCCCGTAGGAAAAAAAAAAAAAAAAAAAAAAAAAAAAGCATTTGAAATGCTGGCACAACTACTAACAAAGAAAATCTGTCTCTTTAAAATCCACGCTGATCGAGATGGTTTTTCTTTTTTAATTTAAAATATTCAAACTATATACATTGTTTACAAGCACTCATTAATATTCAACATCTTTAACAATTCCTCGCGAACTTTTAAGAATATAATATTGGAGCAATGTTGTCAGTAGAATTAGCACATAATTGTTATTATATATTTTTTATCATACTAAATGTTTTATATTTTTGTTATTTGTTACTTTTTTTTTTAATTATTTTTTTATTTTTATTTTTTATTAGTTATTAATTTATAAATTATTTATTTAATTGTTAAATTGTTTATTATTATAATTGTATATTATTGATTGTTTGTCTCTTCACTTAGCTATCTTTCTTATACTATTTCGGAGAACGCTATGCACACCTTAAGTGTCATGTATATCAGACGTAGTACCTAAGCAAATATCACTAAGCCATAAATGTATTAATATATGTGATGTGGTTGTGCTAAATAAATAATTAAATTCATCTGCTTCCTGGCCAAAACAAAACTACCGCTAAAATATCACGTGGCAGCCAATTACTAGTGATTCTTTAACATAATTACCGTCTCCCACTACCCAGAACAAGTCACAATATCTCTACAAAATTATTCAAGTAATTCTCATTGTGACCATTACATTGCCCGTCTCGCACCGACAGCAGGCCGCGCTGCCGTACCAAACGGGTAATAAAACGCGAAATAAAACACAATTAGAACGAAACGTGGCTCTGTGGTGTTCTAACTCGTAAAACGTATAAACAAGCCGGCTGGCACATTTCGACTACCCTCATTTTATGCAAATTTCGGTATATTAATAATGAGCTGGTCTGGTAACGAATGAAACGTAATGTAACTGGCGTTCTTAGGCAAAACTTTGTGGTACGAGGGACGGACTTAGGTAAATAGTGGTAGAGATTTTATTTATTGGTTTAGTTTTTTTACTGGCCAGAAGCGGCAGTTTCTTCCTTTTTTAATATAAATGAAATAATAAATGGCAATATTTGGAATATTTCCTGCCCTCTATAACTAAACGTCCGCAAATAAAACAAGCATTTATTGCAGGTATCTGCGAATGACAATCATCTGTCAGCAACACCTTATCGACTGTGCTAACAAAATAACAAGATCTTTTAAAGATTTTATGTATAAAACAGGTAATGTACACGTTTTAAAAACACATATCATTTGTCTGTATAATACCCACTTGAATTGTTCTAAATTTGTCTTCAACGCATAAAAAATGCATAGTGCCACTGTACCATAATTATAGCAAGCTAAATCAAAACATGTAACTCAAAACAAACACCCGTGAGGGAGATGATTTGGTTTGGACGACGTCCGGCAAATAATATTCTCCTTCCTCTTGAAACGGTATTACACTTTATTTCTATAACCAACTTTGTACATTTGTTACTTTACAGAACTTGTGGTTTTAACACCAGTACATCGGACGTCGATATGCGTTAATTAATTAATTTGACACTTACAGTTAGTGTTACCAACTATATTCCTGGGTTGCAAGGTGGTTGGCATCAATGTCACAATACGCCACACCACCCCCCCACGGAGAAAAATGAAAAAATAATAATAAAATAAAAATAAATAAAATTATAAGCTAAGTATAAGCTAAGTTTGTACAAAAATGGTTAATAAAATTAACAATCTTAATAATCTTAATAATATAACAATCTTAATAATTATTAATAATCTTACACATCTATAGGAACCTTAAAATAAACTTTGCGGCCTGAGCGGGTTGTATAAGGTGCCTGCGTTACCTGTGTTCCAGTGTCATTGATCAGTGCAGGGGTCGACTTGGTACTTTCTTTGACCTTATCTGAGGGTATAGGTAGATCCGTTTGACAAAGGTATGCCGGCTTGACGCGGTCAATACTGACGGTAACTTTCTTATCCCCTATCGCTAGTGAGAGTGTTTTATCAGCCCTATTGAGGACTTTATATGGTCCATTGTAGGGAGGTTTCAAAGAAGATCGGCCTGCGTCATCTCGTAGCCAGACATGTGTAGATTTTGCCAGGTCTTTAAAAACAAATGGGGTCTTCTGACCATGTCGCGAAATTGGAGTCGGTCGCAATTGTGACATGCACCGTTTTAATTGCGAAATAAATGGATGCGGCGTGATATCGGTTGCATCACTCGTCGGGAGGGAAATGAATTCGCCTGGTAGACGTAAGGGTTCCCCATATACCAACTCAGCAGCCGATGACTGAAGGTCTTCTTTCAGTGCTGAGCGCATTCCAAGCAGAACTGCTGGTAAGGCAATCGACCACGACTCCTCATGGCACATGAGGGCTGTTTTTAAGGTCCTATGCATACGTTCTACCAAGCCGTTAGCGCACGGGTGGTAGCTCGTGGTTCGAATGCGCTTGGCTGAACAGAATTGCATAAGTGATTGGAATAGTGTTGATTCGAATTGGCGGCCCTGGTCTGTTGTAACGACCTGGGGAACACCATATCGAGCCACCCACTCACGAAAGAATGTTTTACCCACTTCTTCGGCAGTGATGCCTGAAATGGGCCAAGCCTCAGGCCACCGCGTAAATCTGTCCACGGCTGTGAGGCAATATTGGTTTCCCTTGCTAGAAGGAAGGGGACCGATAATGTCCACGTGAACGTGTCGAAAACGTCCAGTCGGACTGGTGAAATTGCCGAGGGGTGCCGACGTATGGCGAGAAATTTTGCTGCGTTGGCATGCTAAACAGGATCGTGCCCAATTGCGACAGTCTTTCCGCATGCCAGGCCACACGAATCTTTCAGCAACCAGACGTGCAGAAGAACGCGCGCCTGGATGGCTCAAATTGTGTAGTTTGTTAAAATGAAGTCGACGAAAACGCGTGGTTAAATATGGACGAGGTTTCCCAGTAGATACGTCGCAAATAAGTTGGATGTCACTACCAGGTACGCAGACTTTTTCTAAAGTCAACGAAGAGTCGGACTTCATTTGACGCAGTTCCTCATTGCTTTCTTGGTCTTCAGCAAGAGCTCTGTAGTCGTTGTCCATTTGGATGGCGTCAACTCGTGACATCGCATCGGCCACCACATTATCTTTCCCTTGGATGTGTACAATGTCCGTTGTAAATTGAGAGATAAAGGAAAGTTGGTTAAGCTGCACTGGTGGCAACTTCTCACGCCGTTGGGAGAAAGCGTATATGAGCGGTTTGTGATCGGTAAAAATCGTGGCGTGTTGAACTTCCAGAATAAATCTGAAATGCTGAACTGCTTCGTACACACCCAAAAGCTCTCGATAATATGCTGGCCAGGCGGACTGACGAGTGGTCAGCTTCTTGCTGAAGAAAGCGATGGGCTGCCAGTTATCGTCCACAAGCTGTTGCAATCATGCGCCAACGTGTGTGGCGGAAGCGTCTGTGAATAGACCGAGTTTTGCGTCCGGGATAGGATGTGCTAGCAGAGTTGCATTAGAAAGGTGCTCTTTGCACTTATGAAAAGATGATTCTAACTCCGGTGTCCACGGAACAGGTTTTGCTCCTTTAAGGTTAGAATTTGCCAAGACATTGATCAGGGGGGCTTGTAACTCGGCAGCCTTAGGTATGAAACGGCGATAAAAATTTACCATTCCGAGAAATCTGCGAAGGCCTTCAACCGTTTTCGGTAAAGGAAAATTTCGCAAAGCTTCAATTCTCTCGGGTGGAGGCGAAGTACCGTCTTTGGAGATACGATGTCCTAGAAATGTGACTGCATCAGAACCGAAAACACATTTTGAGGGATTTATTACAACTCCATATTCGGACAGCCGACGAAAGAGGATGCGGAGGTGTTCAATGTGCTCTTCTGGAGTACGAGAGAAAACCAATATGTCATCCACGTAGGGAAAGCAGAATTTGAGGCCACGGACTACCTCGTCCATGAACCTTTGAAAGGTCTGACCGGCGTTACGGAGTCCGAACGTCATATATGGGAACTCAAATAACCCGAAAGGGGTTATGATAGCGGTTTTGGAAATGTCGTTTGGGTGTACTGGGATTTGTTGGTAAGCTTTTACTAGGTCTACGGTGCTAAATACTGTAGATCCAGCCAAGTCGTGACCAAAATCCCCGATATGACGAACAGGGTATCGATCTGGTACAGTCCTTGCATTTAACATGCGGTAGTCCCCACAAGGGCGCCAACCATTATCCCCCTTTCTAACCATATGCAACGGTGAGGCCCAAGGACTATTTGAAGGACGGGCTGTTCCGATAGCTACCATGTTCTCAAACTCCTTCTTGGCAGCCTGTAATTTCTGGCCTGCCAGTCGCCGTGGGCGGCAAGATATGGGGGGTCCTTCGGAGGTGACAATATGGTGGACTGTTGAGTGCTTTATATCTCGATAAAGCCCAGGTGGCCGGGTAATTTCTGGAAAATCCTTGAGGATTTCCAGAAACGGAGAGCCACCTGCAAAGATGGTTTTCACGCTAGATTGCGTGCTGAGGGCTACGGTCGCTGGTACGGATAGCCGCGTGGTGCCATCTATTAAGTGCCGATTGTGGCAGTCTGGTAAGAGGTGATAGTGTGCCAGGAAATCAGAGCCAATGATAGGAGTGTCCACGTCGGCGACCGTAAAGTTCCACGAAAATTCCCGCCGTAGACCTAAGTTAAGAGTAATGGTAGTTGTACCATATGTTTTAATCACGCTGCCATTTGCAGCGCGGACGTCAAAATCCAAAGATTTTCTCTTATGTGGCATTAGGTTGTGCGGGTAGCAGGAAATATCGGAACCCGTGTCGATTAAGAAACGGCTTTTCGTTTTTAAATCGAGCACGAATAAACGGCGGCCGGGAGAGTTGCAGTCAGATGCCGCCTCTACTGACTGCTGGAGTGGTTTTCCGAGCCCTCTTTGGATGTTTTCCATCCACAGGGGTGGTCGCACTTTAAGGCCTTTTTTCCAAATTTTTTATGGTACCAACACAGCTGGTGTCGAGAGCGGGAGTGAGACGCAGAGCGGCTCCTGCTCTGGGAAATGGCACGGGAGCGCAATGAACGCGATTGACGGGCAAAATCAGAGAACTGCTTTTGCAAGTTGTTAATTTGTTTTTTTAAATCCTGCAGTTCTGTAGAAGTTGATAATGAATTTACAGCGGGGAGAAGATTTGATGAAGAGGGTGCCTCGACAATAGCATCAGCAATTTCAGCTACCTTGTCAAGGGGTAGATCCCGCTGAGCCATGAGGATTCTTTGAACCTCACTGGGCAACCTGCGCATCCACAGCTCCCTAATAATGCCTTCATCGCTGGTAGTAGGTCCTGCTAAAGAGTGTAAGTGCCGGAGAAATGCAGAGGGCTTGCGATCCCCTAGTTGAATTTCCCCTAGGAGGTGTCGGACTCTCTGCTCTTTTGATGTTGAAAACCGGGCTATGATCTCTCTTTTAAGGTATTCATATTTATTTTCTGTGGGTGGGTTTGCCAGAATGTCCTCAATGTCCTCAGCCATCCGGGCATCAAGCGTGGATATTACATGTCCATACTTTGTTGAATCTTGTTTTATACCGGATATTTCAAACTGTGCTTCAGCTAGTGCGAACCATATAATGGGCTTGTCCTGCCAGAACGCAGGTAATTTCACAGACACCCCATACACACCTGCCTGGGATGAGCCTTGAGCCTGCAGCTCACCTAGCTGTCTCTGCAGGTCCTTAATTTGGCTATTAATCTGCTCTTCTGAGGCCATTATATAAAAATAAAAAAAATAATAAAAGTATACACACTAACACTAAGCAATAAAAAGAAAACAAAAACACAAATATTAATAATTAGTAGTAAAATACAAGCAAATGCATATGCAATAAACAAAATATTTATATTTATACTTAATAAATCATTTAGCTAAATTTATCTTAGGCACACTAGTATTATTAGAAAGAAAAAAAAAACAGAGCAATGCATATGCAATAAACAAAATAATTATCCTTAATGAAAGCTTAAAAACTGTTATCATATGAATACAATTAACACAAAGGTATATCCTTAACGAGCCCTACAACACCTATTATGTCAGACTTATCAACAAATTAATATAAGCATAAGCATTTATAAGCATAAATTACAAAATATTTTAATTCTTATGTTAAGTGATGCATATCATATGCCTGCATAGGCACGGACACTAAAATAATGAATACTTCTATGGGATGCAGTCCTCGCTTCATATGCCAATTATTGGATCACCATCAGTTGAGTTATGAAACTGTTGCATTGAAGAAGGCAATGGCTATGTCAAGCTCCTTAAGCATCAGTTGGTTATATTATAAATTTAGTTGGGGTTGCGGTGCAGGCTCGATGAGATGTTGCACGGGAAAGTGGTCCCGCCCAGGTAGACTGCGTGATTTCCCGTTTTCTGCTTTCGATGCTGTTCCCTATGCGATGGGTGTGCTTCCCAAAGGTGTCACTGCATAGTGATCGCGAATACCGCAGGGTAAGGGTGTGTGGCTTTTCCTTTACCTTGTAATGTTGGTCCCAGATGAATATAAGTTGTTCTCGGAGGTGCTTACTTTGTTTGTTCTCGGATTGTTGTATATGGATCTGAGACTTTCCTGTGATGTCGCCGATTCACGCAGATTGGGGTTGAGCACGCTGCACGTGGCGATCACGTCGGGGTCACCATTTGAGGGAGATGATTTGGTTTGGACGACGTCCGGCAAATAATATTCTCCTTCCTCTTGAAACGGTATTACACTTTATTTCTATAACCAACTTTGTACATTTGTTACTTTACAGAACTTGTGGTTTTAACACCAGTACATCGGACGTCGATATGCGTTAATTAATTAATTTGACACTTACAGTTAGTGTTACCAACTATATTCCTGGGTTGCAAGGTGGTTGGCATCAATGTCACAATACGCCACAACCCGTAAACCACTTCCTGCTCACATGATATCGGCATAACATACAAAAGTATTCCGGAAAACGCCCCAAAACCGACTGGGCCCCGAATAAATCATCCAAATCCGCTTCATTGCCAAAACCTCGTTATAATAATGACGGCAATATTAAACACTGTTATTTGAAAATTCGCATTTCGCGGCCGCCCGCTCTTCGGACATGCGATTTCACGTAAATATTATAAATCCGGTTGAAATTCACCCCGATGTGGGATAGGTGAAATTTTATTAAAGTTTAAATCGCTCCCTTGTTACATTCGTGGCTTGAAAATAATTAGCTTCAAGTGTTGGATTTAAAATTTAATTTTAACACTTTATTTTTAATCTGACACTTCAATTGTTGTGAATGGTTGATGGAATCGCGTGTTGACGGGTGGTGATTTTGTAATTACGTTCATACATACATAAACTCACGCCTGTATTCCGTGATGGGGTAGGCAAAGGTGCGTTTCTACACCCACATTTCGCCAGGTATGTATCAGTCCCACGGCGAGCCTATTGCCGTTTTTCGGGCACATTTCCAGACTCCGTGCTGCTATTGAGAATTTCCTAATGGAAAAACCCAATAACACTTTGCCCGACCCGGGAATCGATCCCAGGACCTCTAGATCGCACGGCACATACATGTACCGCGAGACCACGAGGCAGTGTAAGGCATTTTGTAGTTATATTAGGCAACTTAACAATCTTATAATTTGATGCATGCATAGTACAAAATCTCCATTTTAGAGAAAGACAGGGTCTATCGTGTTGATAAATATAAGTCTTCCCTTCTCTAGATCTTGCTCCAGATAAACAACAACCTGCAAACTGAAATTTTGATCCCACGCCAAAATTCAAGTTTTCTGCTGTGAGTGATTTATTTGTCTCATACACACCTGGGTAATATATAGATCAGACAAATATTTGGCCCGTTGCATTCTATTTGGTGGAACTTATATCATCTTGACATCCAGCTGAAGGAAAGCACCACGAAGAAAACTTTCAGTTGTGAAGCTTCAACATAAAGTCACTATTATCAGCCCATATACGTCCCACGCTGGGCACGGGCCTCCTCTACAAATGAGAGGGTTTAGGCCTTAGTCCAACACGCTGGCCTAGTGCAGGTTGGCGGGCTATATACTTATGCAAATCCTAAGAATATTTAGGTGTGTAGATTTCCTTACAATGTTTTCCTTCACCGTAAAAGTACGTGATAATTCATTGTGAATACACACATAACTTCGAAAAGTCAAAGATACCTGGGGTTTGAACCCGCGACCGCCGAGATTCTCAGCCTAATAATAAACCTCCAGGCCATCACTTCTGAAGACATTATATCGAATTTGAAATGTATAATTACACCAAGCAGTCATACACAGAGTCTTAACGATAAATCACAAGAATTGAATTGTGGTAATCGGAAACTACGATACTTGTTGGTTTTACAAACACACAAACCGGTAACAAATATTTTTGCAGCACTCATATAGCGATCAAACCCAAAGGGGCTCGATTCTCCGATCCACAGGCTGTTAAACCAATGGTAATATTAATAAGACTCGTGATCTGTTTCTCAACAAAATACAACCAATAGAAAATGAAAAAACGTACTAAAAAATAAGTTTGAAAGCGATATAAAAAACGGAATATATTTATTGAAGGCGCCACATTTGCCGTAACATGTAGTATACGTAACTTATTCACAGGTGTGGGCGATGAAAAAAGGTTTACAGTGAAACGGAAAGGGGTACACGTGACGCCCCCGTTCCTACATTCCAATATGTATCGGCTGAGAAAGTTTACATTTATCTTCCCTTTAGTTTTTTGGAAAAAAATATCAACAACTTATTAAACGATACCAAAGGATTATAAACTATTAAAAAGCACAAAAACTACTTTTTTTCTACCGTTTTACCGGGTAATCGCGTATTTGTGTATCCCATTATATTTAATAATTACCATAAATAGTAAAAAGAGATTTGATAACATTAATTTAACGATGAATTATATTTTTAACAAAAAAGGCTAATTTTTGAATCAGGGTTTTCTATTAATTGACCCAGTTATATAAAATCGTAGTTATGACTCTATATAGCAGTATTAACAGCACTCTCTGGCGAAATTAAGTCTAGTGGAGTGGTATTTGAATACAAACTTTCATATCAGTGTAAGGATGGATTCTTGTTATTATTTAGAATATATACATTCATTAAAACTCTTTACATTCTCCCAATATAACTCCAATGATTTTTTTCCTACAGCCATTGCATTTTGATCTTATCTGTACATCTCCCAATATATTCCATTTGCATGGTTATTCAAGTCCAAGATAAGTGACCCAACTTCAAAAATAAGGCATATTAACATTCAAAGCGTACAACAGGGTAATTAAAAAGTTTCTTGCAATTAAAATTATGATGGACATTCCTCGCTGCCCGAATAGTTTCGTCGGAGTGAGTTATTTAAACAATGTTATTAAGAAATATGTTGAAAGCATTTTATTGTCGAAATCCGGCTCTTTATATGCCCAGTACATTAATGATAACACTTCAATTAAATGTGAAACAAACACGGTTTATACGGTGGTAAAGAGAGCATTAAGTAGCATGGCATGCCTCACACAGTTCAGATTGAAATTGATTTATAGTGTGGAAAAAATGAATGAATAAATAAACCCAAAAGTCACATACATATGTTCATGATAAATCCTGTGTCGTGGGTAACAGAAACTATGAGAGACTTTTCGGACTCACAAACACCCAGACCCGAAACCAATATTTGTGGAAGAAAGGTGGCGGGTAACGGATGGATGAGGGCTGCTCCAGACTGGGAGGGTGGGTGCTTTCTTGGAGAGGCCTACGTTCAGCAGTGGGCGGCGATAGACTGAGTATATAGGTAGTGTCACATGTGCCTTGCAAGCAAGAATTCTTTTGTTAGTATGCTATCAACATAACTAAGCTGTCGGCATTGCAACATTAATGTATCATCATCATCATCATCAACAGCCTTTTTCACGTCCACTGTTGGACATAGGCCTCTCCTATGGCACGCCACTGGGCTCGATCTTCGGCTCTCCTCATCCAACCGCTGCCAGCCACCCTGCGAATATCGTCACCCCGCCTAGCCAGAGGGCGTCCTACACTACGTTTGCCGAGCCGTGGTATCCGTTCTGCGACATTAATGTATATGACCTATAAATCCCAGAGAACATAACGAAATCGTTGGAATCGCCAATCCCGCATACATATTTATCAAAACAGCTCGTTTAGAACCGATAAACCCACAGTCCCTGACAATACATAAATTAACCTCGAAATCAAATGACTTTAGGATCAAATGTACGGTCAGCAACGGACCTCAACACCTTACCCAGGGTTGTCGAATACTTTTACTTGTGAAACTTTTGAATAAATAAATGTTAAACAAAACTGTCCCTTGATTTTTGGCGATTAAGTTCTATTTGGCTTCTAGTTTTTATATCGTGGGGAAAGCTGATTAGGGCACTCTTACCCGCTATATCACTGCGCCCGAACTAAGCTAGGATTTGGCCTGGGTAAATTTGATTGCCAGATAAGAAATTACTTTTTTTTCTAGTGTACGTAAGTGTAAGTTTAGTTTAGGTAATATTGTATAAATGTTTTTTTTTTTATAAATTAATTTGTCTCTTTCTAGTCTGATTGGTCGTTCACTACTTCAATTTTATGTTTTAACTATTAATGGAAATTGTTTTGAATTGTGTACTATATTTTTGGTTTATATTTTTATAGTGATTGCACTGTCATCATCAGCCCAATACGTCCCACTGCTGGGCACAGGCCTCCTCTACAACTGAGAGGGTTTAGGCCTTAGTCCACCACGCTGGCCTAGTGCGGGTTGGCGGACTACACACCTAAGAAATTCCTAAGAACTTTTAGGTGTGAAGGTTTTATCACGATGTTTTCCTTCACCGTTAAAGCAAGTGATAATTCATTGTGAATACACACATAACTTCGAAAAGTCAGAGGTGTGTGCCTGGAGTTTGAACCTGCGACCGCCGAGTTCTCGACCGCGCGCCTAAACCTCGAGGCCATCACTGCAATTGCACTGTATATTTCCCAAATAAAATAAATAAATAGGTACTTTACGTACCCATTAACACCCCCATTAGCGAAGGAATATGTCCAGATGTATCCCTACAGCCACATTTAACATATAGGTATATTTTAACAATCCTAAATAATGTTGAGTCTCGCAACTTCACAAACTGTGTGTAATTTAAAATATTTTTACTAAATGAACATTGAAATATACTAAAATACATATGATGGGGAAAAAATATTCTTAGAGATATAAGTAGATATTATTATTACGTACCCGCCCGCTCTGTTTTTCTTATACTTTCCAGTCCATGCTACGGTTGTCTGGAAGAAATCGCATTCAGCGATAAGACCGCCATTTGTTCCACTCTTTTTCTTATTTTATTCTTAATTCATGTTTCTGTATGTGTTGTGGTGTACAATAAAGTGTGATAAAAAAATAAATAAAAAAAAAAACAACAACAAAGAAAAAGTATCTATGCAAAACCCTTTGAATGTTTTTCCTGGCAGCCCTATCCCTCATGACCCCAATAGGTGTCCCAAGCATCCCTCCGCGGGGTCAGGAGACCCTTCGTTTGTTTATTTATCCCGCCGTGATACGGCAGCCGTGTGGCTGCCGCATTAAACTCAGTTTTGGGTCGTTTTATATTTTTGTAATGTCACGATATTGTTTTTGTTACAGGGACTTTTATGTCTCGGCCCGTTATGCCTAGAATAATATGGCTTATGATTTTGTTTTTTTTTTATACAGGGTGTATTCAGACCGTGATCGGAAACTACGGCAGGTAATAGCTAAGGGGATTACAAACCCCCTGGCGTTAAAGAAAATTCTGACAAAACATAAAAATTTTGACGTTTTCCATACAAACCGCGTACATTTAATACCGAGGGTTCTTTAACGCCAGGGGGTTTGTAATCCCCTTAGCTATTACCTGCCTTAGTTTCCGATTACGGTCTGAATACACCCTGTATACTAAGTGACTGCTGTCAGCCATCCTCAACGCGGATTCGAATTACTCGCAGTATGATGTGTCCGGTGAAGGAAAACATCGTGATGGAACCTGCACACCTAAAAGTTCTTAGTTGTGTAGTCCGCCAATCCGCATTAGGCCTGCGTGGTGGACTAAGACCCTAAACCCTCTCAATGGTTAATGTGGGGTCAAAACTACATATATGTATTTCGACTCAAAACTACTAACGTGAATGTTGGAAGAATTTATAATTAATAGTACTTTAACGGTGAAGGAAAACATCGTGATGAAACCTGCACACCTAAGAGTTCTTAGGAATTTCTTAGGTGCGTGGTCCGCCAACACGCACTAGGCCAGCGTGGTGGACTAAGGCCTAAACCCACTCAGTTGTAGAGGAGGCCCGTGCTCAGCAGTGGGACGTATATAGACTGATGAAGATGATGATGAGTAATTATACTTTAATACATACCTAGATTAAGATTATATTACAAGAACCCCTTAAAAATATGATCGCAGAAAGCCGAAGCGCCTTTTTAAAGCGCAAATCGCTTGTCAATTGTAAACACAATTCTTAGAAAGTTGTTAAGCGTGGTGTTATAGCATCGCGGATAGCTACACAAACTGTTATGTTAGTAGTCGTATTCCAGAGCCAATTTTGTGGGTATCTTAAGCAGAATCTATTTATAAAAGCGCAGATTGCGCTCGCAAACGAGTTTTCTTTAACGTAAAGGTAAAGAGTGGGATATTGGGCTGGTTAGCTGATTTTACGACGAACAAAACTCGTGAGACTTAAAACAAAAAGTATTGACGCCATTTTTCCCCTATTTTGTTCGGATTGACGCACAATGAGGACTGTTCGCTCTTGTCTCCGATTCTTTTAAGACTTTTTCTCATCAAAATTTATTCCACTGAGCCGGAAAGATAGTTCATGACTTCATCGGAATAATGAAATATAAATTAGCGTGTATGGTTGAAAAGTCGGAGGTTTTATTCCTGGGTTAGGTAAAGTACTAAAATGAAGTACGCATAAACTCTATTAATTTTGACCTAAAACGTAGCAAGCGAAACGCCAGACAAACAAGAACTAGGAATAATGTGGAAAATTATAATGGAAAAAGTCGTAATGCTTTCTAATTTTTCCCCAAAAAGGAGTTGTCTGTAAATATAACACAATATACTAAACTATTACGTGCCAAACTGATTACTAAACAGTTAATTGAAACAGTAAAATCGGCGTTCCTAGTCGGCGCTAACAAGTGGATCGCCTGAACGGAGCGCATTAACTCAACCATACGTAGCCCAAACTGTAATCTGATGGCCTGAATACGGCGGGTCTAATTGGACGGCTTTGCAGCGCCTATTGTCCTCGCGAACTATTCTCAGACCGGATTTTCTTTTACACACAAGTTGGGAGGTTTATTTTTCATTCTGCCAGTATCATAGTATGAAGTGATGGGTTAGCAACATAGGTTGAAACATAGATTTCAATTATATTGTAGCTTATTTGTTATCACTTTTTTACAGTGAAGGAAAAAATCGCGATGAAACCTGCACACCTAAAAATTCTTAGAAATTGCTTCGGTCCGCCAACCTGCACTAGGCCAGCGTAGTGAACTAAGGTCTACACCCTCTCAGTTGTAGGGGAGACTCGTGTCCAACAGTGGGACGTATATGGGCTGATGATGATGATTATATAGCTTGCTATGCATCTGTTTCTGCCCAGTCGTAACAATCTCCAGACAGGTAGTTTGACATGGTGATTCAAAAGGTTCATGTATTTTGACTTGATTTTTATTCCTTGATTTAAGTGTCTTCGCCAAACATATTTCTTTGTCAATGGCACTCCGAGTTGGAAATATAAGCTAGTGAAATAAAAATCATAGGTAGTTTAGGCTGGACTATAAAATTTTATAATGTAAAAGTTCATCTATACTTATAAAGATATATATAAAGAAGAAATATATGTAATCTTGATGCTTGTAAAAAATAACCTAAAAATCTACTTAGCCGAGTTAAAACGTTTTTTTGTATGGACATAGATGGGACCTTTACACAAAACGTTGGCTACTTTTAATATAAAATTGCACCAGCACGGAGCGTACCCTAACCATATATATTTTCCATCCCTATATAACACAAGCATTGTATTGTAAAATATGAAGTAGCGAGCGACGATCGCTAGTCTCTCGACACAACCACGCAGATACGCTGAGATGCAGCTCTCATGGCGAGAGGCCCAAGGTTATGGAAAGGAAAGAGCGTGAGCTGGGAACTAACCTACATTTCTTAAATAACACTCAAGCCTGTATTACCCGGGGTAGGTTTTATTGCTATAAACGTGTTTCGAAATTAATTCTTAGTCTCAAAGAGAAGAGAGCCATTTTCCCCTATAATTTATGAAATATAATATAGTCGTTTTAGTTATGCAGAATTTCGCTAATATTTTTTAACTTTTTTTATATTAGTAAATAATATACAAATTCATTTATTAACGATCGTTTACTTCGTACTCGTTTCTGAGTAGTATTTTCTTGATTATATTTTTATTTGACTTGCAAATTCATCACTAGCTTGGTGAACTTATTTTTAATTTTATATTTATAATATTTTTATTTTTAACTGTGTGAAGTTATTCGTCATAAATAAAAATACCAAGAATTTGAGCATTAACATCTCAACTAGTGGATTTTAGTCATCATCTAGCGAGGTTAGCAACCCCAAAACGTTTCAAATATAGAAATAATAAAATATTATCTCATGAATATTCATAGACTAAATTTACTGCGTCATAAAAATAACTTATTTTAATGGCGGTAATATTAATTTGTATGTAAACTAGGTATCGTTTGCAAATTCGCTTAGCTGAAATTTATTGCTACATGATGCTTGTAGTTTGATGTATTATACAAGGCTTAAATAAAGTCTACTTATATGTAACTCTATTATTATCTCCATTCAAACTACTTTAAGTCTATGGAAATTTGGCTGTCAATAACTGAAAAAAGAGGCCCAAACGTACAACGTCTCTGTCTTTTACGGCATCGCTTTACCAATTCAAGTATCTGCAATGAAGAGGTTGTCATAATTGCTGTTGGTAGTCAGAAAACATGCGCCATCATTTAAACGATGTACGCTTTTAATCCCACTGCACGTAAAACTGTTTTTGTCTTGAGTATCAAAAACTACGAGATACTTTTCGGCATCACAATCACCCAGAGAACAAGCAAATATTTAGCGATCACGAACAAACATTTGTCGAACCCGACGTATCACTCACACCGCAACTGCACCACTGAGGCTGTCAAGGATACGGCTGTCACTCTACTAATTCTGATGTAGAACGTTATTCGCCAACTGACACTGCCAGTAAAGATTCCCAGTACAAAAAAATATGTGTTTGTATACTTATGTACACGCGTTAGAAGTTACACTACACGACTGAAGTAAAACTTATAAATACGCCCAACAGTCACATACATAGTTCTTAGTTTACACAACATATTGCATTTCTGAACGCACTCATAAATATTTGACAACTAATAAATATATCAATCCCTTCCTATTACTGTCACTATTCAACATTTTTAAAATCTAAAACATATAAAGTTTTTTTGATTATTTTTTTTGATCCGTATCATATTAAAACCTTTCTGATCTATTTGACACTAACAAAGGCAGCTTCAAACTGTGAATTTTGTATCACAGTGATGCGCGCGCATCTTAAAATTTCACTTTGAGCAATTTTTCATAACGCGCCTAAAAAGTATAACTTCAAAAATTATCAAGCGTAACATAGGAGGTGGAATCGATTTTTTCTTCTAAAAATAGAACCAATCAACCAACCAGCAAGTCAAAATTTCCATAACCTCTCAGTGAATTTTTCATAGGTCAGAAAAGCTGTTTTATGTAGGTATAAGTTCACAGCGTACGTCCCTTTGAGCCGCGCGGCCGCAGGCGATGGCTGACGCCGCCCACACCTTTCGCTTGTGCGTGGGATTTTGTTGGTCACAGATTGTTTGCGGACGCGACAAAGTGAATGCTGGAGGTAGCACCTGATGGTAAACTTACTGCTGCATAGAGCATAGAACTCCAACATTTTGACCACAGCGGTTTGGATACATAAAGGGAATTTAGATCATCCATTTTGGAATACTTTTGAGCTCACTACAAGGCGCAGTTACCTAGACTTCAGATTGTGAACGAATTTCTCGGTTTAGATCTCCATACCGAGGCAAATGTTCGTGTGATCTAAAAATATTTTTTTGATCGAAGTGATTGCGAGATCGAAAAGTCTCTTATAGTTTCTGATACCCACGAAACAAGTCCTGTATCTTAGTCACAACTACAAAGTCAGCCGATAAAACTCCATACACATTCCTTTTTACAAGGATGTAGGCGTGAGTCTGTTAGTAATTTTCTTTATAATGAGTCTGTGTTACACAACAGTTGCCGTAACAGCATTACCGAGCCGCCGCAAGTTAGGAGTTAGTTCCGCGGTCGCTTCGTTTTGTTTCAGTTACAGTTATTAACATTATCTGCGCTACTATCTTTAACTTTAATGCAAAGTTAAGAAATTGCATGACTGCACAACTTTATATAAATGGACTTTGACATGACATGTTTCGTTTACACTTCTTGCTGTCATGTTTGTTGTTTATGGCGTGATTTTGTGTCATAGAGGTTTGTTTTGTATGATACCACGTGTGAAGACTAGAAAAGTGAACACATAAGACCAAGTGCATGTACAGCGTGATTCAAATTGAGTGTTGAGTGAGAAGAAACCCCTAAGATCATCTTTCACCAGTCGAATATGCCGGCCTTAATCTAACCAAATATATGGACACAAACCGATCTATGACTAATTGTTACTGCAATGTATTTTGTTCTTTATCTGGGCGGACATGACTATTTTACCTCAAGCATATTTAGACTCATTATTATCATCCATCATTATCACTAGCCAACCCGCACTAGGCCAACGTGGTGGACTAAGGCCCAAACCCTCTCAATTGTAGAGGAGGCCCGTGCCCAGTAGTGGGACGTATATGGGCTGATGATGATGATTATCATAACCAGAGAAAACGCAGAAGTACTGCTTCTCATTGAAATTTTGATTTACAGTACCTTCCCGGTCGATCCGGCCTTTGAGCCCATCCGTGACCACAGTACGGTTCTACAACATTTAGATTCACCACAATTCTCATACTAATCACCGTACCGAAATAAAGAGCCTATGTTGGTCAACTGAACAGCTATACAGGCTCCGCTCCAAAAATATGTATTGTCCGAAGTATTTCAATATCCTTTGACAATAGCCTCCAACAAGTAAGCCCGACCGCGAACAACTGCAAGTTTATAAAGATTTATTGCAAAAATATTCCAATGTAAATGCCACCTTCATTTATTCATCAGCCCACGAAGTGAAAGCGAAATATTTTCGTACGTAACTGTACCAAAAAATAAAAACATTACGCTCTACATGCCGGATGAAAATGTGTCCCAATTTTTGCGATCGGCTGTACTATATAGGCGGCAATCATTATGAGCCTTATCGGTGTCAGGATAAAGCTCAGTTTGGCGCGACAAACGATGGCTTTTGACGGAAAGCTCTCTAGCATCGAAAGCATCGTGTCTAATGAGCCATGAATGAAAAAAGTCAGAAATATTGAGACTCGCACGAATCTTAGGGCGATGCGGGGTTCCGTTACATTGTTGCACACTACATACTTTAAGACAAGTCAACTTACGAGTAAATGTCGGAATTTTTATGTTTTTTTTTTCCAAATACTTGCTCAACATAGTGTAGAAGTAGTGATGGCCTCGAGGTTTAAGCACGCGGTCTAGAACCTCCGACTTTACGAAGTTATGTGTGTATTCACAAAGAATTATCACGTTCTTTAACGGTGAAGGAAAACATCGTGATGAAACCTGCACACCAAAAAGTTCTTTGGAATTTCTTAGGTATGTAGTCCACCAACCCGCTGATGATGATAGTGTAGAATAACGTGTTTATAATTCCAGAATGATCTTAATAAGACTGTCGACAGTCAAAAAACAATTGAGTATAGCTCGGTACAATTCTCTTTCTCTATCGCAGAGGAGTCTACATTCGGATAGAGCGCCGGGCGGCAGCGGGAAACAATTAAGGGCGCTCCCCCTGTATTTATCGTACCGCCCAAAATGCGCAAGACGGCAATCGAGAGGTTTAAGTTGGTATGCTGGAGTAGGATTGTTGGTTACCCGACTCAGCCAAGCGAACAATAGTTCCGCGCGTTGAGTTGGAAGGCTGGTGACCCCGACATACCCTTTTCGGCCTCCCCCGAGGTACCGAACAGGGAGCTTAAGGCGCTTTCCTCTCGTTAAAAACAAGTCACTGCCGAGCATTTGCTTCCTCTACTAATGAGAGGGCCAGCAGCCGGCCGTCATATATTCAAACCAGTGGCGGTACTTCCATAGAAGCCCAAAAGTATTACTCATTAATTGTGTAATGTCTAGTTTATAATTGTTTATTGTGGGGTCAGTATATTCTCATGTATATGTCAAATTACTTTTGTTAAATTAAGATTTAAAGCTTAAACATTATTATTCGGAATTTTGTAAGGTAAGCTGGGCTTTTGGGCTTCTATGGAAGTACCGCCACTGGTTCAAACTAGACTTTATTCCGTACTAAAAATATCATAGTGCCCACTACAGCAGGTACGGAACCCTAACTACAATGGTTTATTTCCCCTCCATGCCGTTGCTCGTTCCTCGTAGGAAAAGGTCGTCTCAATATTAGCGGAGTTAAGTTGGGCACTCGTTGGAAATATGATGGAAAAATACAATTTGTCGTCATTCTACTCTCGCGTAGGGCTTTTAAATGTCCGTAAATGAATGTAATGAAGTACGTTACTCTGTTTGTACTGAGAGGAAGTGGAACTTACCGTCTTGCAGACAATATAGCTATATTTACGTAAGGCGATATATCAAAGAAGGTGATACAATACCATAAGTCACTTAAGCAGGATCATCATCATCAGCCCATATACGTCAAACTGCTGGGCACGGGCTTCCTCTACAACTGAGAGGGGTTAGGCCTTAGTCCACCACGCTGGCCTAGTGCAGGTAGGCAGGATATAAACGCGAATTTATAAAGTATACTTTTACAGCGGATTCTATTGGGAATATTCGAATATACTTTGAATATTGTCTATTATTATTATATTACAGGCACACACCTTTGACTTTTCGAAGTTATGTGTGTATTCACAGCGAATTATCACTTGCTTTAACGGTGAAGGAAAACATCCAGGAAACCTGCACACCTAAAAGTTCTTATTAATTTCTTAGTTGTGTAGTCCGCCAACCCGCGCTAGGCCAGCGTGGTGGAGGCCTTAACCCTTTCAGTTGAAGAGGAGGCCCGTGCAGAAGAAGAAGATTGTCTATTGGAATTAATATTATAGATTTTCATTGGCATCGATGTCTTCGAAGCATAAAAGAGGTTACGAATGAATATCACTGAAACTCTAGAAAAGATCTCTCGGCGCGCAGATGAAATAAAATGTTGTTAAAATAGATTGCCTCGTGGTCTCGCGGTACAAGTATGTGCCGTGCGATCTAGAGGTCCTGGGTTCGATTTCCGGGTCGGGCAGTGTTATTGGGTTTTTCCATTAGGAAATTCTCGGTAACAGCACGGAGTCTGGAAATGTGCCCGAAAAACGGCAATAGGCTCACCCCCTATTACGTGGGACTGATACATACTTGGCGAAATGTGGGTGCAGAAATGCACCTCTGCCTACCCCTTCGGGGAATACAGGCGTGAGTTTATGTATGTGTATGTATGTAAAATAGATTATCAAATAGTAATTAAATTAAGAACACATTAAATATCTACTAGTACATCAAATCGACACTGCACCTGACGGTAAACACAAAACAGGCCTTACATCACGCCCCGACTCGTCTATAAACAAAAATAAACATCCATAAAACTGGACAATGCATTTTGAACAATGCACCCAGTAATTCAACGCCAAACGATGTTGTTTACAATATTTTATTGTGACAAATGTGCGGTGACGCCGGCTCGGTTAGAAGTATCCGCGCGCCCGCGGCCTACCGCTGTAGCCACGTACACATCCATTGTAAAACGTGATTACTATCGCATTTAGCGTCTATATTTGTGATGCTTTTCGTGTTTACTATAAAAATAATGAATCCCGTTTATTTCCAATCAGCCCCAGCCCCGTGGCGCAGTTGGCTAGACACCAGCTTGCGAAACGGGAGGCCGCGGGTTCGATCCCGCACCGAGACAAATATTTGTGTGATCCACAAATATTTGTTTCGGGTCGTGGTGTATGTTTGACCGAAAAGTCTCTCGTAGTTTCTGATACCCACGACACAAGACTCGTATCTTAATGTGGGGTCAGAACTATGTGTGTGACTGTTAGGTGTATTTATTTATGTATGAATGGTGGCCTCAAGAAGGTACAAGGAAACGTTACAGACAACCGGCCAGATGGTCAGATGACATAGTCCATGTAGTCGGAAAGCTGTGGATGAGAGTAGCCCAGGACCGAGAGAGATGGCGAGCATTGGGCTCCCCCAATACCCCTTATACCCAGCAGTGGGTGCATGTGGGCTGAGAGAAAGAGAGAGGGAGATGTGTGTAACGGCGTCCGTGTAAAAAGTGGTCTGCATGTGTGACAATCAGTCATTGTATACAAGAGTAAAAAGACCGTGATCGAAAACAAAGGTAGGCACTATAGTCCAAGCGCCGGAGCAAAAAAGTAGGTAAGTAAAGCATCGTTCGGGACCTGTTTTTTTTTGGAATATGTTCAAGGGTGTCCCTTGAATGTAAATCCAAGTTGGCGCGGCGGGGGGCGGGGGGGGGGTTCACTTCAGCCGCCATCTTGGAAAACACGTTTTATCGAATATCTCGCGAACCGCGCATCTTACGACGAAAATTGTAGAAATTATTATTGTAGATAATAATATTTGCCATCTTTTTTATTTGAAACTTTTTTTTGTATAACGCATAGGTTTTTAATTATAGCGCTCCAAACAGAACTGACGCGTCTACGAAAATTTCAACCTTGAACATATTCCAAAAAAAAAAAAACAGCTCCCGTACGTTGCAAAAAAAACCCCCGGCGCTTGACCTACTAGTTATGGTGATAACAAACACATTGGCATTAAAAAAATCCCGACAAAAAAACAATTATGACGATTTCCTAATCACCACATATGTACATTAAATACTTATGGTTGTACTGTAACTATTACCTGTCTTGGTTTTCGATCACTGTGTCATTATGGTTGAAATTAAATTATCGTTTCTTAATTGTCTAGGCAATTAAATATCGCTTATCCAGACAACTTAGTTCTAAATATTATTATGATTCAGCTATATACCTCAATCGCATAGCATCGCCAATACAATAATGTTGATATATAAACAGCAGGGAACCACTGGAGTACTCTTTGTTTTTAGATAAAGGGATTTTTATTCTAACACATATTATTCTTGACTAACCTTAATCATTCTCGTACTAATAAACCACATTATTTGCGCCACAATACATCTACAACGATACATTTATAAGTAGTGATAGCGATACATTTATAAGTAGTAGTAGTTTAGGCGCGCGGTCGAGAATCTCGACGGTCGCAGGTTCAAACCCCAGGCACACACCTGACTTTTCTAAGTTATGAGTGTATTCACAGTGAATTATCACTTGCTTTAACGGTGAAAGAAAACATCGTGAGGAAATCCGTACACCTAAAAGTTCTGCCTACCCCTTCGGGGAATACAGGCGTGAGTTTATGTATGTATGTAAAAGTTTTTTGGAATTTCTTAGGTGTGTAATCCGCCAACCCACACTAGGCCAGCGTGGTCCACCACGCCCTCTCAAAGTTAGAGGAGGCCCGTGCTCAGCAGAGGGACGTACCTATATGGGCTGATGATGATGACGATGACATTTACAACGCCAACAAAAATACGCAAGAAAACGTTAAGACTCAGCCAGTACCCGAAAATATGTGCCGTGAACTCCCAGCTCGAGCGCAATCAATGCCAAACATAAGGAGGTGTAGAACAAACAACTGGAGACTGCCGAGACGCTGCCGGAACAATACAGTCCCACACAAATACACTCCGTATGTGTTACACTGTGCTCTAACAAGCGGCTTATTTCTGACAGCTATACCAATTTATTTCTTGGCGTTTTTTTTACTGACATGAATATTAGTCACTTGTATTATATCTTAAAGTGGGTGAAGTGAACGACTGTGAAGCCACGATTAAAGTTATATTCGTTTAATCAATAATACTCATTAATATGTCAGAGATGATTCGATTTTGCGACCACTAGAACTGTTTCTCAACAGATCGCATGACTTATCCTCTACGCACCTTTTCCACATTTCCCTTTAATTCAAAAGATCTTTCTTACGAAGACGAAAAATACATCAATATATCTAAAGTATCTTAACTAATATTTAAAGTAATATTTAAAGTATCTTAACCAATGTCAAATCATATTGAACTATCTTCTCGTTTATAAATCGAACTGTTAGAGGAGCCTCTGCACCACAATAACACATGTTTTGTTAATACAGATTTGTATTCAAACTATACGCTGAGGAAAAATTTCATATACAAATCAATAAACAGTGGTTTTATACGTTACAAGGCAAGACTGCGAATAGGAGCTGTCTAAAGGGTCGCGCTTGTGCCGTCGCGCTGTACATTCTTTCTAGGTCAACAGCCCCCCCCCCCCCCCCGGCCGACAAGACAAATGAAAGCGAAGAGTTTCGATAAACATGCAAAACATGTACATCGTACACCTAACTGTGTTGGATTACAATTTATGCAGTAATGAGCGACCTAATTTCGGACCTAAGGAGGGATCAATTAGTGAATGTTTTAGTTGCCAATTATGGGTTTATTTGTGCCTAATTTATACTTAAATATGAGGGTTGTGTCATCACGTAATTACGACAAAGACTTAATTTTATAACTAGAAATTTTCCTTAATAAAAAAATATGAATATTAATGTTAGTTTCGCTAGTTAGGGATCATCATCACCAGCCCATATACGTCCCACTGCTGGGCACGGGCCTCCTCTACAACTGAGAGGGTTTAGGCCTTAGTCCACCACGCTGGCCTAGTGCGGGTTGGCGGACTACACACCTAAGAAATTCCTAAGAACTTTTTTAGGTGTGCAGGTTTTATCACGATATTTTCCTTCACCGTTAAAGCAAGTGATTATTCATTGTGAATACACACATAACTTCGAAAGGTCAGAGGTGTGAGCCCGGGGTTTGAACCGGCGACCGCCGAAATTCTCGACCGCGCGCCTGAACCTCGAGGCCATCACTGCTTTTTGGACCTAAGGAGGGATCAATTAGTGAATGTTTTAGTTGCCAATTATGGGTTTATTTGTGCCAAATTTATACTTAAATATGAGGGTTGTGTCATCACGTAATTACGACAAAGACTTAATGTTATAACTAGACCTATGTATTGGGTAACTGGTACTAGATTTCCTTAATAAAAAAATATGAATATTAATGTTAAATTCGCTAGTTAGGGATGCTATATGAAAAGCAGTTGGGTATTATTTATTACAGTTCTGTATTAATACGTTTGCATATGAGTTGCTTCACAGAGAATTAAGACTAAGGGCTAACAACATAGATAGCGGGTTGATAAAAATAGATATAGGAATAGTTTGGTTGGTGTTATTTTTATAAATACATTACTGTATTTTTCATTATTATAAATTAAATTTAAATATTTAACTTTTTTATGTTTATAAGCAAACATTTCACCCTTTTATAAAAGACGTAAGACCATCAAACGTTGCTGAATTATTGTTTAACAAATTATATGAACAGCTCGTTGCATAAAGTATAAAATGGAATAACAAATGAAGAGAATAAGGAAAACGTTCCAATGTAAGAGAATTGCAAAACGCAATCTGTATTACATGTAGCAAGCGTAGACATATCGATTGTACATATGCACAATTTATTTACTTACATACATACATACATACATAAACTCACGCCTGTATTCCCTGAAGGGGTAGGCAGAGGTGCATTTCTGCACCCACATTTCGCCAGGTATGTATCAGTCCCACGTAATAGGGGGCGAGCCTATTGCCGTTTTTCGGGCACATTTCAAGACTCCGTGCTGTTACTGAGGATTTCCTAATGGGAAAACCCAATAACACTTTGCCCGACCCGGGAATCGAACCCAGGACCTCTAGATCGCACGGCACATACTTGTACCGCGAGACCACGAGGCAGTCGTCAATTTCGTCAAATCGTCAATTTATTTACTTACCATGAATATATTCAGAATAAAAATGAATTGAATCTTGAAAGCGCTTGTTGTAAGGATTTTTATGCGCGTATCTATTATTACACATATTTTGTGGTGGTTGGTCGGTGGATCGAGTCCAGTGGCTGACTTTTGGATTCTCTAACTACCAGCCTATACTCAGCAATGGACAAAAAACGTTGTTGATGGTGTTGGTGATCAAGGGCACAAAGCGAAAACCACAGCAATACGTCATCAATCTATGAGCCTTCACATAATAGGGCTCTGGCCTCGAAGTAGGTCTGAAAGCGGAGGCTAGATGGCCATAGGAGATGCTACAGTAATAAAAAATAAGTCGGAAGGCGGACCCTGACACCAGCCGAGATATGACCGTGAAGATACAATGCATAAAAGCGGACTTGACGCCCGAGGCATTCTCTACCAGCTACTAAATGATACAGAGATGAAGAGTAGGTGCATAAGACATATGTGTAGATTGAAGAAAATAAATACAACTAGCGTTGATCCCGCATAAGATAAAATTCTTATTCCATGGCTTCAAGAAACTACTAGACACATTATGACCTCAAAAGTACTAAGAGCTAAAACAGATATTTTTAAAACAATTATAACTCGTAAATGTTCATAAGAAATTACGTAATTGTTTGCATATAAGGGTCCAATCATGCAGAACTTACTATCTACATGGCCACCAAGAAGTACCAGACACATTATAACCTCAAAAATACTAAGATCTAAAACATATATTTTATTACAATTAACTACTCGTAAATTTTCAAAAGAAGTCATGTATTTTTTTTTTTGTTAGGACTCAAACATGCATTATTACAGCTCGACTTAAAAATAGTTATTCAACGCTGTCATTAATCGACTTACACCAAGAACTCTCTATCTATCAAGACTGTATAGCACGACTAATGTACTCGTAAAGTTCAGAATAAGTGTACTACATCACTGCCAGTTTAGTTCTCATCATCATCATCATCATCATCAGCCCAAAATACGTCCCACTGCCGGGCACGGGCCTCCTCTACAACTGAGAGGGTTTAGGCTTTAGTCCACCACGCTGGCCTAGTGCGGGTTGGCGGACTACACACCTAAGAAATTCCTAAGAACTTTTTTTTTAGGTGTGCAGGTTTAACACGATGTTTTCCTTCACCGTTAAAGCAAGTGATTGTGAATACACACATAACTTCGAAAAGTCAGAGGTGTGTGCCTGGGGTTTGAACCTGCGGCCGCCGAAATTCTCGACCGTGCGCCTAAACCTCGAGGCCATCAGTTAGTTCTAGTTTGTATTAATTTCTTATGTCTAATTACAAGATTCTTATTCAGAAAAAGTTTACAATCTCAAAGTGATCATTCTTATTTTCATATATGAATAATATCGACGGCCTCGACAGGTCTACGGCATGAAGGTGCGAGGTGCGATCAAGTAATCCTGGGTAGGACAGAGTATTCTATTATGAACATCATTTTTTTTTTAAATGCCCTAAAAATAGGCTCACTCCTAATTTAATGGCACTTAAAACATGGTTAGACCATAACACCCGCATTAGGCCAGCGTGGTGGACTAGGGCCTAACCCCTCTCAGTTGTAGAGGCCCGTGCCCAGCAGTGGTACGTATATGGGCTGATGATGATCATGAAGACATTGTTGTAAAAACATCCACCTACTGTAGGCATACAAGCATGATATATAACATTGTTAATTTAACCCAGGTATTTGAAATAAAAAAAACATATTATTCTTCATCCATTATGGGGTTCCGGTAGATTAAATAAAAAAAATACTAATATGAAATACAAAAGAAACACATAAAATTATTTTTTAAGTAAGAGACAAATAAATAACATAGAATAAACTAAATCAAACCAACACATATGTACATAGATTTTAAGAAATGTAAATACCGGAATTAAAAGGCTTTTTTATTTTATTTTTATTTATTTGAAATAAAAACATATATTAGTCCCCGTGATACACAAGCGATAGCCGGGAACCCACCGTTGACAGTTCCACATCAATCCGTCGAGATTGGGTTAGCGTGACAGCCGCCATTAATACGCGCCAAAACACGGCGGATTTGTTTTGGCGCGCTCCGAATAACGATTAATTGATACATAGCACGCTATACGTCAAGTGTTATCCAATACAGTTATGGGGATAGCACGGAAATACCGCAAAAACTTGTTACGTAAAACTTGGAGATAAACGTGTGATGTACGCTGCGTTTTGGTTTTATATAATTAAAAAAGTGACGTAAACTGGCCTTTGGTTTAAAAGTGGAAGTTAAAATTGAATATTTCTATTCTAAGAAAAATAAGGTTTTGTTTCTGCATTTACTTTCAAGATATTTTAAGGGTTACTTAAGATATTCTAATAAGATTAAGGGATTTTGACTGCCTCGTGGTCTCGCGGCACAGGTATGTGCCGTGCGATCTAGAGGTCCTGGGTTCGATTCCCGGGTCGGGCAAAGTGTTATTGGGTTTTTCCATTAGGTAATTCTCTATAGCAGCACGGAGTCTGGAATTGTGCCCGAAAAACGGCAATAGGCTCGCCCCCTATTACGTGGGACTGATACATACCTGGCGAAATGTGGGTGCAGAAATGCACCTCTGCCTACCCCCTTCGGGGAATACAGGCGTGTGGTTATGTATGTATGTATGTATGTATGAAGGGATTTTTTGTTATTACACAACTTGCATATGACGTTAAATTTGGAGGATTTTAAAGAAACGTCGGTCTAGAAAAAGTCATAAGTGTGAAATCCCAAAACGATGTTAATTTTGAGTTGATTGCTATCCAGACAGATACTTATATCACTACCAGAAAATTTAAAAACATCTTTGAAATGTAAAATTTGTTATAGCAAAAATTCTTAGAACTTCTACAAGAAAATAATATTTAAGAACGCCTTAATGTATACAGATAAAGTCAGAAAAACGCTCATTGATTCACCCCTCCTACGCTCTTATCAGTGGAACCTTGAAACTTGATGTATGCCCAAAGACTCTAACTACGTAAATAACAGAAACGTTCTCCGCTAATTTAAAAAAAAAAACATTGAATTGGGTATAATTGGGGTCAAAGAAGAGGGCAGAAAAATTCTGAGTTGGAGACTAAATTCCGACAACCACAGTACTGACTGACATAATTATGTTGTTTCTATTTGATTTGATATCATCAAGCGCTTGAATGTTGACTGCAGTAACAATACAAGGAAACATAATATAGCTTCATATACTATTTTGTAGGAAAAATGTGATTTGAATAAGACGATAAGATCATCATCCACCATCCAATGTTCGTGGAGACCAAGGATAAAAATATTACAATAATTAATGAAAATGTAAACAATTCATAATAATACTAAACCAATTTGACAGCCCCGTGGCGCAGTTGGCTAGAAACCAGCTTGCGAAACGAGAGGCCGCGGGTTCGATCCCCGCACCGAGACAAATGTTTGTGTGACCCACAAATATTTGTTTCGGGTCTGGGTGTATGTGAGACCGAAAAGTCTCTCGTAGTTTCTGATACCCACGACACAAGACTTGTATCTTAGTGTGGGATCAGAACTATGTATGTGACTGTTGGGTGGATTTATTTATTTATTTATTAATAATAATGGTACCAATATAATGTGAAAAGTCAGGTTACACGTGGACGGATTAATAGAATTATAAAATTACAAAATTTAGTTACGGTTGTCGCAACATGGAATCCATTAGACATAAATTCCAAAAAAAAAACATTTATCTTATGAGATTAATACATTTGAAATGTGTGAAGCCAAATAGTTAATAAAACAATACTTGTTTATTATTAAACAATTGTACATTTCATTAAACACCGATGTAAAGCATATAAAACTTTATGGCAGCACGCATTTGGTTGCCAGCTAGCAACCACTGATTTATTATTAGCAATACATTACGCTATTCAAAAATAATATAAATTGACTAGTATTATAGTTGAATTTGCTTCTTTATGACATTATTTGTTTAACTATTGTATCATAGATGCATCAGAGATTTAATCAACAAGTAAAGCCTTTAAATTGAACCCAATTCATTTTATGAAGGTAGTCGATGTTTTGTTGACAGCCTCTTGGCGCAGTTGGCTAGAAACCAGCTTGTGAAACCGCGTAAGGCCGTTCTTCTATCGCCGGAGCGAGACAAATGATTGTGTGATCCACAAATATTCGTATCCAGTCTGGGTATTTATGAGATCTAAAAGTCTCTCGTTGTTTCTGATGACACAAGAACTTCATCTTAGTTTGGGGTCAGAACTATGTATGTAACTGCTGGGTGTATCTATTATTAATAATTATTTTTTTTATTTGGTTGTTTTAATAAGCTTGATGATTGAACACATTGATCACATATAGAAATCGGATTTAAAAGTAGAGACTGATGCCAAGTGAAAAACAGAGAAAGGAGACACTGATCCTACAAACATTACCATAAAAAAAATCATACAACCTAAGCTCAAATTATAACATATTTTGATACGGCAACCTTGATAGTTAGAACAACAATCCCGGGGCAATAAGGACGGCATAATACATGTGTATACTAACAATTTTCCTTATTACAGGAAACCTTTTTTCCTACGTACACGAAATGAAATTGTTGTCAACCGCAATATCTGATCTCTGAGAAATAATCAAGTGTCTATTTCTTAGAGGGAAGTCTTACGGTTTATTTCATCGTTTTTGCCTCGCGAGGCAACTATTCTTGCAGTTAAACTTTAGTGGTTGGTAAATCTGCCTCGTGGTCTCGCGATACAAGTATGTGCCGTGCGATCTAGAGGTCCTGGTTTTGATTCCCGGGTCGGGCAAAGTGTTATATGGTTTTTCTATTAAGAAATTTTCAGTAACAGCACGGAGTCTGAAAATGTGCCCGAAAAACGCCAATAGGCTCGCCCCCTATTACATACCTGGCGAAATGTGGGTGCAGAAATGCACCTCTGCCTTACCCCGTCGGGGAATACAGGCGTGAGTTTATGTATGTATGTATAGGGTCAAGAGCCTTGGTTCAGTGTGTGTCTTGATTTGTGCAGGGTTTGAGAGCATAGGAGTACTTTTATTGATATATATAATTCATCTAGTATAATTTGTAAACAGATTAATGCGACATTATATCCAACTGGGAATTAGATAAGATCAAAAGAAAGATAACACAAGGCATAACATTTATGGCATATGTATAATCATACTGATAATGTTGATACTTGAACTGGACTTCACTGCAGTGCACTTCAGTGCAGTCAATTCGCTACTACGAGTATATAAAAATGTAATACTAACTCAATGGGCCAATACGAATTCAACATAAAAACTTCAACAAATGAACGCGTGGACAAACAATAAAGCCGATAGAAGGCGTGATTACAGCGTCGCGTGACGGTGCGTATTGAAATTGTCCTCGTGCATCGATGTTACAAGTTTTATGGCAACAATACTTGATATTGTTATCGAAGCCGGTAAGTAATCGCCTCTTGGTTCTAATATTTTCTTTATAGTTTAACAGACTATCCTAGCGTTTCTCATGCGTTTTTCATGATCATGATCAAGCATATAGCCAGCCCCGTGCAGCAGTTGGCTAGACACCAGCTTGCGAAACGAGAGGCCGCGGGTTCGATCCCCGCACCGAAACAAATGTTTGTGCGATCCACAAATATTTGTTTCGGGTCTGGGTGTTTGTGAGACCGAAAAGTCTCTCGTAGTTTCTGATACTCACGACACAGAACTTGTATCCTAGTGTGGGGTCAGAACTATGTATGTGACTGTTGGGTGTATTTATTTATTTATATAAAACATTATTCCTTAGAGATTTTGAGAAGAAATTTCTCAGAATGTAAGTTTACCTACCCGCACCAGACTAGCCTGTTGGACTTGGGCCTAGACCCTGTTCATAGAAGATGCCGGTACCCAACTGTACGACGTATATGGGATAATAGAGAGTAAGAATACATTTATTTTTAATAAGATCAAATTTTACTATCTGAAGATCATGAGGATAGATGTAATATATACCACATTACTCCGCGATCGAATATACTCGTAAACTGCCCTCATAACACTAGCACAATTTAGAACTTAATATAGCAAGGAGAAAATCCACAAAGTCACTGCAGGCCATAAATACGGGATGGTAGCTCAGCCACCGCGTGTCATGTCGGCTCATTAACATAATAACAACTACACCAGTATCCACTGCGCACTAATTTACACCACGCATTTCATTAGGCCGGCTAATCTACTGCGCCTACCACGGAACACTCGAGCTCGCAGCGATCTCATTACTTCATTCGCAAATGGCTCAGTGCTGCCACCTTTATGTGTTCGTGGGAGTTTTGCGTCTGAATTATTGATAACTGTTTTAATTGTGAGAATGTCGTTCATACTATCATTAAGCATAAAATTATCAATAATTTCACCAAATGGTTACTAAACTGGTTCGCATCGCTCGTAATCATTACTTTATTCTCTATTTCCGTTTAACAAATTTCTTAAACACAAAAATCCAGACCCACTTCAACTGAGATTTGAACCCGTAAATTTAAAGCAGTTTAGTGGGCTCATTCCAAATTTACCAAACCACTTATGAACTCAACTTTTGGAACAATAAAGCCTTGAAAATAGTCTGGATAAGTCAATCAAATCAAATTACTCTTATTTCGTATAAACCGCCATGATACAGGAAATTGTAACTGCTACTAATGAAAGACCATTTAATGCTTAAACTGGTAGTTCAAAGCAGGACATTACGAGCCCAAATGATAAATTTATGATACCGCTTTCGTAGACTATTTAAGTACGTGGAAGCCTTGAATTGACGTACAGAGGATTTCACACTTTTGTGTTAGATTAACCCGAAATTCTCATCCTTACCATACACCGTCAAAAATCCAGTTTTGTAAGACTCTTTGAATACATTCGGTGATTTTGAACAGCAAAAATCACTTTTTTCCTTAGATTAAAAAATTATATGACTTCGCTTATGCGAAGTCTTGTCTTATAGGCTTGTCATTATGACAAGCCAATACTGTTCACAAATGAGGAACAGCGAAATTCTTTTACTAGCGTTTTTTTTACTAATAAAAAAGTTAAAGATTATATTTAAGTATATTTTAGTTTTAAATAGAGTCAAAAAGTCTTCCGGGTCATATTCCCTTCTATAGCTAAAACATTGCTATTTTCAAGCAATATGAACTACGAGTAATTATATTATCCAAGGGATCATATAAATGATCCTGAGTGGTAAAGTCGGTCGAGGACGACCTAAGCATCCCTATAAACATCTCATAGATGATTTATTTAAAAAGGGTAACATAAAGAGTCTTCGAAACCGACGTGCATGGATGAAGAGGATAATGTCAGTTGAGAAATCGAAAGAAGTGTTTTGGATCGTGGCATTTAGCGCTCTGTAGTCCCTGCCTACCCCAACGGGACAAGCGTGAGTTTATGTATGTATATGGGTCATATAAAGTGTATTATAGAAAATACGATAAATGAGAAGTTCGATACTGGACGGAAAGCCATCCGTTAGATAAAACTGTACTTATCGAATTGAAAGGTGTGTGTCGTGACTCATAGACAGACGAGATGAATAATAAGATAACCACGCAATCCAATCCAATCCAATCCATCGGTCAATCGTAGTCCACTGCTGGACATAGGCCTCTCCCAATGACTTCCACAGGGACCTGTTGGAAGCAGCCTGCGTCGAGCGACGTCCCGCGACCTTCACCAGGTCGTCCGACCATCTTGTCGGAGGACGTCCCACGCAATACCTAATCCAAATGTACAAAACTGAAACATGACGTCAGTGTCGGGAATGATGATAATGGAAATTTATGATACTAATTTATTGATAGGATGATGCAATTAAATTATTAAAGAGTATACTTTGCTTCAAACTATATCCATATAAACTTAAGATTTAAGTGGCGAACTTCAGCTCAATCCTTTCATTGGTTCCAGCTAGGTCTTCATAGTTTAGTCAATAAGTCAGTAACGATTGTCTTTTACAAATGCAGAAAGATTATCAAAACATCATGAGGAGGATTTTTTTTAGATATATAAATAGAAAACACATTTACACCTTGCCCAGCCCAAGAATGGAACCTAAAATTTCTAGATGAAACGCTGCAGATGTATGTCTTCAAACAACGAAATCCAAATTTTATATTCAACAAAATCTCTTACATAGATCGATTTTAACTCAAATCATGTTACAAACTTTTATTTTTATGAACACCACTGTCGGATGCACGATTACTCACGTCAAAGCGACTTATGGTAGTGGTGTGTATTAATCCATGCCAGGTTAAGTAGGCTAAAACACTGCCAGCCAAGATATGAGACATCCAGGTAATGTTTGCATTATACATGAATTAGCCAAGAGATTTATACGATGCGATACAACGCCGCCAACTACATACATTTATTAATTAATGTTAATAGATGTAGTAGCTCGCTTCGGGCTCTTAAGGTCGTGGTGGGTTAAAATAATGTACAGATTCAGTAAAGTAGCGTTCGTTTATGATCAGCCAGTTTTAGATTTCCAAAAATAAGGAAATTATTTTATTTCTAGGTTTGAAAAATCATTCCCAACACTCTCAAGTTTAAGTCTAGTGTAAAACTAATAAAGACCAAAGAAATCTCTCACCGCTAGCAAACACGGAGAATTTGCAAATTTCATATTTCTGAGGATGATATAGGCTGATGATGATGTGGATATTCTCTACAGTAGCCATGTAAAATTCTCAGGTATTAATTTCCTGATGATTTTTCTCACTAATTTGTAGAAATAACATTACTATTGTAAGAATATTTCTGTGCTAGTATTCTTGATTAATCTCAAGTTTAATAAATGCAAGATTATAACCGAAAAATTACCGATACTCTTTTAGATTCTATAGATATTATTAGATAGTAGATATTTTATTAAAATTCAATTGACAATATCACGGTCTAGAAGATCAGCAAAGGTTCGCCTTATTTTCTTCTACGAAAATTACAAAAGTCAATTTATCGTTCTTTTTACACTAGTACGGAAATTTGACGACACTGTACTTACCTAATTGCAAGTGAGAATAACTAACGAAATACGATTATCTCTCGCGTGTAAGTTTTATTACAATTTGACATTTATGCCGGCTTGATCCGTAAGTTAATGTTTTACCTCTAAGTAAAAGAGTTGTATATTACAGTAGATATTACGAGCCAGGATTAAATCCCGTATTTCTTAACAAAAAAAAACATAACAGAAGGTCGGTAAATAATTGGCTAATAGCGTTTCATTTCATCCAACCTACTTCGACATAAAACTTCCGAACAGAACTCGTTTAATATCGACCAAGCGTCATATATTAATGGTCGTAATAAAGCAATGAATGCAAAACTGCACAAAAATACCATTATTTTAACATACAAAATGAACCTGAAAGTATCAAAATTAAACGACCGTTTAAGATTACAAATGAACATTTCGTGTTAAGTGCCGAGGTAAGTAAGCATTATGTTGGGTAAGTAAATACATCAGTAAGGTCAGGTGGGGTCGAGGCCGTTTTAAACTGCTCACACAACGCAATACTTCTTATTTCCTGGTATGAATTTTCGATATTATTACTCTTAGACCTAAAGACTGAAACGAATTTAAATCCAAACTTTAACTTGAAATGCGAACTCGGCCGGGATGCTAGTCTATGCGATTGGTATATCAATAAATTGTTTTAATTGTTTCAATTGTTTTAATTTATGCAAATTACTAATAGAATCTTTACACTAATATGTATTTTCTACTAAATGGAAACTTACTATATGTTATTTATATATATGTTTGGTATTATTTTATTTATTTTTTTACAATTCTGAAAACTGCCTGAACTACAACCTCTCATTCCAGTCACGTTGGTTGTCTGGAAGAGATCGCAGCTAGCGATAAGACCGCCTATCGTGCCTATACTCATTGTCTTAGTTGTTTTTCGATCATGTAGTATATAATTTTGTATAGTGTACAAAAAAGTATATAAATAAATAAAATAAATTTCAATGCATGGAATAACTCAGCGAAAAATAATACCTTATTATTCTTGGTTCATACATAAAAACTTCTGAAATAATATTTACGTAAAGGGTACCTATTTCGAAATATACATTGGAAGTCAAAGATACATTTGCTGGAAAGAACATTTAAAAAAGATAAAAAAAGAGTTTAGCAATAAGCCTGACCTCGTTGGTGTTCCATCGGTGCCGCTGAGCCGCGAAGTGCTCGGCGCGCGGCAGGCTCTCCAGATTTTCCGGCAATTTGATTGGCTCGCCATCTGGAACAAAAAAAACAAAACTTAATAACTCCTTTTTAACACAGTTTAAGTCGCACGATCTTCCGAAACATCGTCTTGATGATACGGATTCAATCACAACACTTAATATTCAACTAACTTGTGGTGTCGCGGCTTAAGTTTGTGCGATCTAGATGTATAGGATTTGACCTCGTGTACGGCTAAAAAAGTTAAAGGCAATTGACGAAATTTGGGTGCAGAAAGCCCCTCCGGGTAACATTGAGCGTTAAGTATGTATCTATAGTAAAATATTCATTCAAGGGTTTTCTTACGAGTGCTTACTCGTACCCAATAATAGCCTAAGCCCATGAATGGCCTTCGTCCACCAAGCTAGCATAGTGAGGGTTGGCGGAACTTTTAGGTGTGCATGTTTCCTCACGACATTTTGCATTACTGTGCATAAAAACATTTGGACATAAATATACATAGCACGTTCTCTTACAACGGTTTTAAAATATTTAACGTAATCCGTGGAAAACGTAGTAAGTAGTACAAGAGTAGGTATGTTTCTAATATATATTTGATAATTTTTAATTTTCTGTATAATACTGTTTCTTTTCCTTTGTATAATAAAATAAAAATAAAATAAAACATCTTGGCATTCCACAGTATAAGCTTAAAATCCTAAAAAAAAATATTTCTTCTGTTCTTCAAATTGTATTCAAGCAGTTGTTATAAACGATATATGGATACTGCACGGCGAATGATTTCCGATAACCGAGCTGACGTCGCTCCCGATTCCTCTCCCGCGGGATCAGCGCCCAGGGCTGACACGCGACAAATGAAATCACAAGTTGATTTAAATAATTTCCGATAACTGTGAAGTCTCTTTATAACAATGATTGTCATAATCGATATTCATTCGTTTTTTGTTAAGAGATTTATTTTAAAAATAAACTTTTTTTTTAAGTTTGGATTGACTCATAAAAACCGCGTTATAAGGTGTCGCAATTGGTCGAAATCTTCATCGTTCTCCTGCCCTGTTCCCAATTTCATTTGGGGTCGGCGCAGTATAATTTATCCTTCCAAACATCCCTATCCGTCGTCATGTCTTCATTCACCCCTTTTTCTTTTATATCTTCTTTCACGCACTCAATCCATATGCTCTCCATTCCTCTGCTTGTCCATCCTTCAACTTTCATACTCATTACTTTTTACCTAAATATGTCATAATATGCCCATACCATGACAGACGGTGGACAAGTGGTCTAAAAGTCACGGATTCATTCCTTGATTGGTCTGTGTATCGGTTTTCCGTTAGAAAGTTCTCAGTAAAAGCGCAGAGTCTGATTATGAGACCAGTAACTGGTAAAGCTTCCTCTCTCAAATACAATTGGCATTTATGGGTACAAATACGTCACTTATCACCCTACAGGGATATCAGAATGGGTTTACCCGTATATATTTATGGCATTAATAAAAACTTACTGTCACCACATTGAAGTATTACTTAACTGGCTGATCTGGGTTAGTTTCCATTTCCTCACAACTGATGATTACAAAACTTTTACTGCCGTTGTTCCATTTAGTCCTTCCAGGAACTTTATTTTTACTCCATCTACGACCTTCCCATACAACCCCAAAGGCCTAAAAGATCTCATTGATAACGATCATTAAAGACTATCATTTGAATTCACAATAACAAAGTACCCCGTTATGCCCCAACAATAATTTTCACCCCGTTGTCTGATTAATGGCATGGTTTTTAAGGCCTTGTTTCTTTTGCAATTCACATTCTTCCTCAACTCGCGCTAGTTATTTTAATAGACCACCATTATGGGTATTAATGGACACTCGGGTATTCCTTTTACGATGGAAGGCCGTAGTTTTATTGAATTCCGTTGCCAAACGACACCGGTTAGTCGGCTCGTACGTACAACTGTTGATAAATTACCAATAATGAAATATTTATGGATTGTGCCACTGTTTTTGTAAACAATTGTGTGACGTTAATATTACGTACCAAATATCAGGGTTTTATATGTAAACAACTTATGTTTTCATGTCCAAAAAGGTCCCATAAACAGTTAATAGGACAGTTTAATAAAATAGACGAATGGTGGTTACTAAAATGAATAAAGACGGTTTTGTCACAGCCTTCTTTTTTTTTAAAGAAAAATGTCTGTTTTGGAAACAAATTCAGACAATAACCTTTAAAACCTAGATGTAGTACCAACAAATCATATTCTGTTAGATACGTTATCAATATATGAGTATTTTTAACATCTATAGTTTACGCCGAAAAAATCCCGACAAAAATAGAAATTTTGACGTTTTCTTAACAACCACAAGTATTAAAGTATTAGGAAAACGTCTTTTTATTGTCGGCATTTTTTTAACGTCTATGTGTTTATAATCACCGTACCTATTACCTATCTTAGTTTTCGATCACGGTCTTTTTACACCCTGTGTATATCTGATAACATAAATACATAATATATCTTTGCGCTTTTTACACGGTACAGGCTGTTTCATTTCTAATTGAAATAAATATAGAACAAGAAAGTGACATCCCTAACAGCACAGAGGTGCGGAATGCTTATGGCAATAGTAAATTTCACGTCGCCGGTGCTCGGCGCGAATTTACCGACGCTTAAATCTAACAGAGGGACAATCAGTCCGACCTCCTCTGAGAGGGCATTATTTGTTACAGATATAGGGGAGAACGGGTTCCGCGATGTGCAATTGTTTGACTAATTATAAAATTCGTGCTTTTTTTATTAGCAGCACGGTGTCTGAATGACGGCAATAGAACTGATACCTGGCGAAATGTGGGTGCAGAAATGCACCTCAGCCTACCCCATCAGGGAATACATGCGTGAGGTTATGTATGTATGTGAAAATCATTATCATTATCATTTCTTTTATATTGTTCTCGCATATAAGTAAGGATTACTCTTACTTGTATAGTTGGATGTCAAAACTGTGTAACACGTCACAAATGTCGTCACAAGTCTCCGCATGCTTCTATACATATGGCTCGCTCTGCATTCAATTTCAAAAACTTTTCAGCCGCGCTTTTGTCCCCGTAGTTCCTCTTAAACAGCCGAGTACAGTCGCGGACAATAGCTACTTTACCAAATCATAAGTAGCGTACAGTCGGGTCGAGAATTCCATACAATTTTTGGCAGCACTCGTCATCAGCCAACTGAAACTAAGTCCCGTCCGCGCAACTTTATAGTACCAATAAAACAAACAACAATGGACCTTATTTTTATACCAATAAGCCACAAACGAAACGTAAACCCAAATGATGTATTTGGAAGCAATGAAGCGGCTTTTTGAAATTCCGTCGCCGTACGTTTTAGCTACTGCAAATTTTTACAAGAGCCTCTTTGAAATTCACATGGACCTTAACTGTTTAGAAATAAGGTTTAATTTGGGTTAACTTGAGCCGGAGATAGGAGTGTTTTTAAGCAGGCAAGTCGCACACGAGGAAGGAAATTCGCAAGCCAAGCTTTCGGCCGGGCGGACGCTAATTTCGCCCCGTACAGCGGTTAGCGGATAACGCGACACATTTTTTAAGGTTTTTGCTTTATGTTAGGAATGGGCCTCATCGTGGCTTGTTTGCGTTGCCTTGAATTTTAGTGCAATATGCCTTTAGGAGTATGTGATGACGTGTCGGCCATACTGTCGTCACCGAGTGATCTAAAGAAAATTTTAGTTATCTTTGTACAAACAAGATGTTGCCGGATCGATTAACGTCCCGAGATTTTTAACGCTAAGTCATCATCATCATCAGCCCAAATACGGCCCACTGCTGGGCACGGGCCTCCTCTACAACTGAGAGGGTTTAGGCCTTAGTCCACCACGCTGGCCTAGTGCGGGTTGGCGGACTACACACCTAAGAAATTCCTAAGAACTTTTAGGTGTTCAGGTTTTATCACGATGTTTTCCTTCACCGTTAAAGCAAGTGATAATTCATTGTGAATACACACATAACTTCGAAAAGTCAGAGGTGTGTGCCTGGGGTTTGAACCTGCGACCGCCGAAATTCTCAACCGCGCGCCTAAACCTCGAGGCCATCACTGCTTACGCTTACTGGAGCAAAAAAGACACTGTTCTTATTTCATTGTCATGTTTACTGAAATACGAGTATGTTACTAAGAATTTGGACCTCTTTTTACCTCAAAAAACTCTCAAACCAAAATATATATGTAGTTCTGATGACACACTTCAAAAGGCCCGTGCCCAGCAGTGGGACGTATATGGGCTGATGATGAAGTGATTTATTTGACATTCTATATATTCAATAAATTTTATTTCATTTCAACGTAAGTCATACACCGACATTCCTGTCTACCCTCACTGTAATACATGTGAGAATGTAATAGGCGGTAATACTCGATACGATAATGAGCTGTTATCTGTTGTAGACTTGGTCTAATCTCGGCCGCATGACGTAAGCACTTAGACCGTATGAAGTGACTTGCGAATTTCAAACTGTTTGTTGTTGCCAGTCACTGTTATTGCGGAAAACGATTGGATTATGTATAAACATACATACATACATACACAACATCACGCCTATATTTCCCGCAGGGGTAGGCAGAGGTGCAATTCTGCACCCACATTTCGCCAGGTATCAGTTCCACGTAATAGGGGCGAGCTTATTGCCGTTTTTCGGGCATATTTCCAGGTATTCCCTTTACATTTTTTCTATCATCATTTTGACTGCCACGTGGTCTCGCGGCACAAGTATGTGTCGTGCAATCTAGAGGTCCTGGGTTCGATTCCCGGGTCGGGCAAAGTGTTATTGGGTTTTTCCATTAGAAAATTCTCAGTAGCAGCACAGAGTCTGGAATTATGCCCGGAAAATGGCAATAGGCTCGCCCCCTATTACGTATGACTAAACATATCTGCCGAAAAAGAAATGCACCCCCCAATACATGTACATATGTATGTATGTTTTATATCATGAAGTAGTAATATAGCCAGTACCTAAACAGCAATAAGTCCATTTCTTATGCCATGCTGGATGCAGGCCGCTTCCGACAGAGCGCTTTGGAAGTGTGGGCTACATACATACATGCATACAGCCACACATTATAGGACATCAAATGAAATAAATTAATATCGGACATCTTACCTCTACAATTACACATTTCATAGCTTAGGGTCGGGAAACGCTCGATTTTTAACCTGTCACTTAGCGTGAGCGTTTCCCGACCCTAAGCTATGAAATGTGTAATTGTAGAGTTAAGATAGCAGCTGAACACTGTGACTGGCGTTTATGATCTATCATCTACTTAGGTTAAGGTTGTAGGTTGCTTCATATTTTTAGGCTCTTTGTAACCTATGTATAAGCAAGAGGTACGCGCGCGATAACGAGGCTCAGTGATCGGAGCAGAACGGAACAGGCCGGCGCTGAGCGCGTCGTCGCGTATATATGATGCGCCGGCGCGGGGCTGCGGGGACGAGAGGCAGGTAGCGGACCGCCCGTTAACGTCACCCATTGTCCTTACCGGTGCACGATCGCGGCCCCGGTAGCTAATGGCGGACGGAGTGTCCGATATTAATTTATTTCATTTGATGTCCTATAATGTGTGGCTGTATGCATGTATGTATGTAGCCCACAGAAGTTTCCCGGCTGATGATCTAATAACACATTGATCGATTTAATAATCGATCCTAAACACGATTAAATCACGGGAAATACGAGGCAGTCTACTAATGTATAGGTATCTTACAAGTGTTCTTAACACCTGGCGTTAATTAACACTGCTAAATTAGGTTGTTGCCAAGTACACGATCGACCTCCGCAGACCTTATTTCGAAGATGTTAGTATGTAGGCTGTGCTCCTACGCAATTCATTATATTTTAATGGTAATTACGAGGCCCATAAAACACGCGATGTGTCTACACGGCCTTCGTGGCGGAGTTGGTTAGGAGTAAACTATGCAACTACAGTCATAGAATCGATGCTTGATAAATATTTGAGTAGTCATCATCATCATCACCCCACAAACGACTCGCTGTTGGGCACGAGTCTCCTCTACTATTGAGAGGGTTTAGGCCTTAGTCCACCACGCTGGCCTAGTGCGGGTTGGCGGACTACACACCTAAGAAATTCCTAAGAACTTTTAGGTGTTCAGGTTTTATCACGATGTTTTCCTTCACCGTTAAAGCAAGTGATAATTCATTGTGAATACACACATAACTTCGAAAAGTCAGAGGTGTGTGCCTGGGGTTTGAACCTGCGACCGCCGAAATTCTCAACCGCGCGCCTAAACCTCGAGGCCATCACTGCTTACGCTTACTGGAGCAAAAAAGACACTGTTCTTATTTCATTGTCATGTTTACTGAAATACGAGTATGTTACTAAGAATTTGGACCTCTTTTTACCTCAAAAAACTCTCAAACCAAAATATATATGTAGTTCTGATGACACACTTCAAAAGGCCCGTGCCCAGCAGTGGGACGTATATGGGCTGATGATGAAGTGATTTATTTGACATTCTATATATTCAATAAATTTTATTTCATTTCAACGTAAGTCATACACCGACATTCCTGTCTACCCTCACTGTAATACATGTGAGAATGTAATAGGCGGTAATACTCGATACGATAATGAGCTGTTATCTGTTGTAGACTTGGTCTAATCTCGGCCGCATGACGTAAGCACTTAGACCGTATGAAGTGACTTGCGAATTTCAAACTGTTTGTTGTTGCCAGTCACTGTTATTGCGGAAAACGATTGGATTATGTATAAACATACATACATACATACACAACATCACGCCTATATTTCCCGCAGGGGTAGGCAGAGGTGCAATTCTGCACCCACATTTCGCCAGGTATCAGTTCCACGTAATAGGGGCGAGCTTATTGCCGTTTTTCGGGCATATTTCCAGGTATTCCCTTTACATTTTTTCTATCATCATTTTGACTGCCACGTGGTCTCGCGGCACAAGTATGTGTCGTGCAATCTAGAGGTCCTGGGTTCGATTCCCGGGTCGGGCAAAGTGTTATTGGGTTTTTCCATTAGAAAATTCTCAGTAGCAGCACAGAGTCTGGAATTATGCCCGGAAAATGGCAATAGGCTCGCCCCCTATTACGTATGACTAAACATATCTGCCGAAAAAGAAATGCACCCCCCAATACATGTACATATGTATGTATGTTTTATATCATGAAGTAGTAATATAGCCAGTACCTAAACAGCAATAAGTCCATTTCTTATGCCATGCTGGATGCAGGCCGCTTCCGACAGAGCGCTTTGGAAGTGTGGGCTACATACATACATGCATACAGCCACACATTATAGGACATCAAATGAAATAAATTAATATCGGACATCTTACCTCTACAATTACACATTTCATAGCTTAGGGTCGGGAAACGCTCGATTTTTAACCTGTCACTTAGCGTGAGCGTTTCCCGACCCTAAGCTATGAAATGTGTAATTGTAGAGTTAAGATAGCAGCTGAACACTGTGACTGGCGTTTATGATCTATCATCTACTTAGGTTAAGGTTGTAGGTTGCTTCATATTTTTAGGCTCTTTGTAACCTATGTATAAGCAAGAGGTACGCGCGCGATAACGAGGCTCAGTGATCGGAGCAGAACGGAACAGGCCGGCGCTGAGCGCGTCGTCGCGTATATATGATGCGCCGGCGCGGGGCTGCGGGGACGAGAGGCAGGTAGCGGACCGCCCGTTAACGTCACCCATTGTCCTTACCGGTGCACGATCGCGGCCCCGGTAGCTAATGGCGGACGGAGTGTCCGATATTAATTTATTTCATTTGATGTCCTATAATGTGTGGCTGTATGCATGTATGTATGTAGCCCACAGAAGTTTCCCGGCTGATGATCTAATAACACATTGATCGATTTAATAATCGATCCTAAACACGATTAAATCACGGGAAATACGAGGCAGTCTACTAATGTATAGGTATCTTACAAGTGTTCTTAACACCTGGCGTTAATTAACACTGCTAAATTAGGTTGTTGCCAAGTACACGATCGACCTCCGCAGACCTTATTTCGAAGATGTTAGTATGTAGGCTGTGCTCCTACGCAATTCATTATATTTTAATGGTAATTACGAGGCCCATAAAACACGCGATGTGTCTACACGGCCTTCGTGGCGGAGTTGGTTAGGAGTAAACTATGCAACTACAGTCATAGAATCGATGCTTGATAAATATTTGAGTAGTCATCATCATCATCACCCCACAAACGACTCGCTGTTGGGCACGAGTCTCCTCTACTATTGAGAGGGTTTAGGCCTTAGTCCACCACGCTGGCCTAGTGCGGGTTGGCGGACTACACACCTAAGAAATTCCTAAGAACTTTTTTAGGTGTGCAGGTTTTATCACGATGTTTTCCTTCACCGTTAAAGTACGTGATAATTCATTGTGAATACACACATAACTTCGAAAAGTCAGAGGTGTGTGCCTGGGGTTTGATCCCGCGACCGTTGAGTTTCTCGACCGCGTGCCCAAACCTCGAGGCCATCACGACTTCTTTTGAGTTAAGTTGTTGATTTGAGTAGTGTCTCTAAAAAGCACTATGAATATTATTACAAGACTTTTGTCTCAAACGTTCGGATCCTACCTCCGTCTGTTACACCGCTGAACCGCTTTCAATGGTTTTTGATATGGAAATAGTTAGGATCTTGAGAAAGGTCATGGAGGACAATTTTTTTATTTGATTTTTTATATAAATTGCGCCGAGGCGGAGCAGGGCCCAATACAATATAAAACGCATGCACTGAACATTGCTCAGAAAATTTTGACAGGCGTTTCTAACTTATACTATCAAATATTGACGTGCATGCATCAAGAGGATAATATCAGTTGAGGAAGCGAAAGAAGTGTGCTTGGACCGTGGCATTTGGCACTCTATAGTATCTGCCTAACCCAACGGGAGACAGGCGTGAGTTTATGTATGTATGTATGTACTATCAAATATCACTTCTTGCGCATATTCACAAACTCTTATACATTCTAGTAACATTTCATACAAGTCTTGTGTTGTGACTCACGACTTGTGAGTATCATGAAACACATTGAGCGTTGCTTACAACACCACCCATACCAAAACTAATCTGATGAATCACACTTGTCTGAGCTTTTTTGAACTCACAACCTCACGTCACTCAAACTGGTCTCTTATCAATTGTTCTATGGTTGTCTAAACGCTGTCCGTTTGGCTCTACGAATGTAGAGTCTAGTACTATATTATCAAACAATATTTTTTAGTTCATTGATAAATATTACAAATATCTAATCTAAATATTGAATTAATAAAGTTTGTCTTTTGTTTCTCCGATTAATATTATTTAGATGCACGTAATGGATTTTGCATTAAAAGCAGTGATGGCCTCGAGGTTTAGGCGCGCGGTCGAGAATTTCGGCGGTCGCAGGTTCAAACCCCAGTCGCATACCTCTGACTTTGCAAAGTTTTGTGTGTATTCACAATGAATTATCACTTGCTTTAACGGTGAAGGAAAGCATCGTGATAAAACCTGCACACCTAAAAGTTCTTAGGAATTTCTTAGGTGTGTAGTCCGCCAACCCACACTAGGCCAGCGTGGTGGACTTAGGCCTAAACCCTTAGTTGTAGAGGAGGCCCGGGCCCAGCAGTGGGACGTATTTTGGGCTGATGATGATGATGATGATGAATGGATTTTGACACAGTTTCACTACCTCGTAGATATTTTTTGCAAGAAAATTATTTACTCGGTAAATATTAATATACCTACAGACGAAACGACCTTGGTTTGTTAATTTCTTACCATCCAGTTAGAGTTTAAACATAAATTTAATTTCAGCTATTGTTATTATTCTATGAAACTTTTAATAACAACAGTATTATTCGTAATTTTCCTCATAAACAATAGGTACGTCCCATAACATTCAAAACAATATAGTTCTGAACCCACACTAGTATACGAGTCTTGTGTCGTGGGTATCGGAAACTACGAGAGACTTTTCGGTCTCACAAACACCCAGACCCGAAACAAATATTTGTGGGTCACAGAAACATTTGTCTCGGTGCGGGGATCGAACCCGCGGCCTCTCGTTTCGCAAGCTGGTGTCTAGCCAACTGCGCCACGGGGCTGTCAGTAGTAAGTAGTCTTAAGTACAAACCCTTCTCAAGGAAGGTGAGGAGGGCCGTACCCAGCAGTGTCACGTATATTAGACCAGTGCCGATAATTTTTGAAACAAAATAAAATTATAGTAGAATGAAACGTATTGGAAAAGGAAGAGAATAAAACAAAAATTAAAGGAAAAATAAATTACGAGCGATCTGAGGTCGGGAAAGGGTGAGGGGGGTGCTTTTAAGGGGGGGAAACGGTTTATCTCGATTTCCGGCAAAACTACAATTCCTATGCAAAAAGTTAAATCGCAAAGTTGTAGGTAATAAAAAGATCTACAACTTTTGTATCCACACTTTTTCCATATAACCTCAAAATTTATGTAGAATATTCAAATAACCAAGTTTTCGGTTTTTAATTTTTATCTTTTACAAAAATATTCTATTTTTCACGAAATTTGGTGAAAACTTACCTTTTCTTGTACCAAACACACTGTAATTTATTTGATTTGAAATATTTAAGTTTTCACATTATTTTGACTTAATATCGTAAAAACCACCCTCATTTTCAATCGAAAAATCTCGCGTCAAAATTTTAGTTTTTTTAAAAAAGTCGGTGGGCTTTTTGTTCTTTGAAATCTCTACTTTCTGATGGTGTAAAAAAATTATACATTACTATGGTAAATGTTGTCAGAAAATGCAAAGAAACGAATGATTTTTTTTAGGTTACGTTACGCTAAACATACTATTTATGACAAAAAATATTATTATTTTTGTCTTAGAGCTGATTGATACATATTAAAATAAAGTTATTTTTTACCTTGCTATGTAGATTCCACAAGTTTCCTTTATTGTCAATATTTAAGGTATTTAAAGTATGTTTAACGTTGCATAACCTTAATAGTTTAGGTTATATTATATATATTATATTATATTCGTTTCTATGCATTTTCTGACAACATTTACCATAGTAATGTATTATTTTTTTTACACCATCAGAAAGTAAAGATTTCAAAGAACAAAAAGCCCACCGACTTTTTTAAAAAAGCTAAAATTTTGACGCGAGTTTTTTCGGTTGAAAATGAGGGTGGTTTTTACGATATTTAGTCAAAATAATGTGAAAATTTAAATATTTCAAATCAAATAAATTACAGTGTGTTTGGTACAAGAAAAAGTAAGTTTTCACCAAATTTCGTGAAAAATAGAATATTTTTGTAACAGAAAAAAAATTAAAAACCGAAAACTTGGTTATTTGAATTTTTCACATAAACTTTGAGGTTATATGGAAAAAGTGTGAATACAAAGGTTGTAGATCTTTTTATTACCTACAACTTTGCGATTTAACTTTTTTGAATAGGAATTGTAGTTTTGCCGGAAATCGAGATAAGCCGTTTTTCCCCTTAAAACCACCCCCCTCACCCTTTCCCGACCTCAGTACGCCCGTAATTTATTTTTCCTTTAATTTTTGTTCTATTCTCTTCCTTTTCCAATACGTTTCATTCTACTATAATTTTATTTTGCTTTTCCCCATTTTTAAAGGCTTCGGCACTGGTCTATATAAGCTGAAAGGGATAAATAGGTGTGTTGAGACACAACTATGGGATATATGAGCTATCCTGGGAGCGAACATCCCCTGCCATAACTCAATATAGGAAGATATTACTATCACATATTATGCAACGTTTATAAGTAAGGCAGTATATATATATATATATATAGATTAAAATACACTATATAATAAATTGGCATTCAATTTTAGCTCTTGTGATGAATTGTTCTCTTAGTTTCAAGGTATGTTTGAATTAATTAAATATTGTGGTAAATAATGTTTGAGCGTTCAGGAATATAACCTTTACTACATCGTTATAAATATATTATACGTATGTTTATTAATGAAAATTTTCGTGGTAAAAATATGATGTTCATTGCTGCTCTTACGCTCTTATGTTGCATGTGGTGTCATATTCCTACACCGTAATATAGCAAAGTTTGAAACTACGGTATAATGACCGTGTCAGGTCACGCTTCCAATAAACACAACTTGTAAATAATTATTCATGATAATATTCCACCAACAAAATTACATCATTTATTCACTGAGATACCATACTTTCCTTGCACGGAAATGCACTATGAACTTCATATTTTTCTCACAAATTTTCGATACACATAAAAAACAGCACTCTCAATAACACCAATTACACGTCCGTATATTTACTAGGAACCTAAATAATATCCTATTTTTGCACCTTCTTCTCATCCTTCTTCGGAATGAAGAATGCGATAGATTTCTGGAGAAGCTCTGTGAATATCAGAGTCCCTATGAAGACAAGAAGGGTACCAATCCAATGGCCCAGCGTGAACGGGTTTCTGAAGTATAAAATGGAGAATAACAGCGACACAAACTTCCTCAGAGTGACTGTTAGGGTCACTGTGAGAGAAGCGCATTCCGTGGACAATACGTATACCGCACTGGTGCAAAGACCCTGGGTTATCACGTACAGGATGAGCCACAAGACCTGCTTCTGAATAGTGAAGCCCAAAAACTTCGCAACAGGTGACTCTATGGCGATTTTGACATGTCCAATCAAGTTCGAAGCAGTTGGCAGCCAGAATACTAAAGGCAACAGATGAGTATAGTACAATGCTTCCCACGGATGCTTTCCGTGCTTAGAGTAGAGCGTTTCTTGGAATATCCCCATCCTGGCTGACACAAATAGTGCGAATGTCAGTATAGCAATGCCGAGACACCACCAAAGCCAATCTATGTACTTAAGCCTTTCTTCTTCTGCGGCGTCTGCGTGGGTTTCTCTTGGAGCCTTGACGTTACCGCTTGACTGTATGGTGCAGACGGCGATACCGGCTGATATCATGAATATGGCCAAGTATTTCAATGGTGGGTAACCCTTCTTGAGGATCCAGACGCCCATAGCCATATTAGCCATCAGTGATCCAGCGCGGAAAATCATGTGGAGAGGCATGGGGATGTTGAAATCAAATGCATAGTTGTTGGCAACACTGCTTGTCCAGAAGAATCCAACAAGTAGTAGGTACTGCTTGAAGGGTATATTTCGCTTGGCCGTCCCGAATTTGCCCACAGTACAGAAGCCGATGGTTGCGATGAATAAGAACTGTAGGAATGTTGCCAAATTTCCCGCGCCGGGGTCTTCTTTCACTACCAATTCCAAAAATACTACGTTGGAACAACATCCTACAAAGACCATGCTAATGGCCAACGCCCCTTTTATGTTCATTTTTGTATCTGGAATAAAGAAAAAATGTTTAAAAAAAATTAAAAAGACATTCCGATACCGGGAATCGAACCCGAGCCTCCTGGGTGAGAGCCAGGTATCCTAGCCACTAGACCATATCGGAGCTTACTCAATATGGTGAAATTGTTAAACAAATATTTTTTCTTTAATCAATATGTGGTATTAAACAGTGTTGGGCAAAAGTTAATTGACAATTAATTAATTGTTAATTGCTGCCACTGCTATTGAAAATTGATTAATTGTTATTGTGAAAATGACAAGGAACAATTAATTAATTGTTAATTGCAGTGGCAACAATTAACAATTAAATAATTGTTAATTATTAGTTCAATTAACTTTTGCCCAACACTGGTATTAAATAATATTATGCTATCACGTATTGCGTGACACGCCATGTAATAAAATTTAATAATCACTTCTCCGATAATTGGTCGCAATAAATTCAGACATGCGCAAACGAAGCGAATACGAAAGGTTATGAGTATCACAACCAACAATTATCAATGAACTCTCTTAAATAGTTAAATGTAAATAAACTTTAAATCAAACTCACCTTTTATTTGGGACAATTCACTTTTTTTTCATATTCAATTCACGTTTGACCCCGTTGACAGCTTCGGCGCTAGTGTGTGCGTAATCAAATCATGGACTTAATACTTAAACACATGGACTCAATACTTAAACAGGACTGATAACTTGAAAAATGGGCGTTTCCGAAAATGAACTCTATTCCGAAGTAATAAGGTTATAGATTCTGATACACTTTACACAAATGCCAATCCGAGCCGACAGGGTTAGCAATATGGAGGCTGTGTCTTTTTTTTTCCAATTCTCCCATTATTTTTTTTGGGAAGGCAAAGCGTTCTAGCCCATACAGCCTCGTCATAGTTAAGTTTAACATAAATAAGTATGAATTATGAATGATGACTATGATGAATGATGAAAGAAAAAGGGCGGGATATTCTAAAAAAAAATCCGATTCAGCCCTCGCCTCCACCCTCCCCGTCCTACCCGCATCGGTGGGACCGTCCCACCTGGATCAGGAGGCTCCTCCATCCTCTATTCCTCTCGCCAACAATGACCAGAAAAGACAAGACTCACCAGATACAGCGCGACAGGGAAGAAAAAAGGGAAAACTAAATCAAACACACCACACACAACATCGACAAGCAACACTTAATCCCCTGTTCACCACTACCAAGAAAAAAATAAAAATTATATGTGAGAAAAACAAAATACGCGCCCTCCATTCCGAACACTTCCCGCCCTTTTTCGGCTATGTGTCTCGGTCTTTCATCTTGCGAGCAAAAAAAAATGTTCTGATCATATATTTTGAACGATCAAAGACTCGATGGAAACGCTTGTATTTTAATGAAATATTATCAATTCTAAGCCATTAACTTGTATTTGCTTATAATTTAACAAATATATTCAATAATTCAAAAAGAAAATATTAATCATAATATTTATTTTTTTTACTTATGGTAACCCTTTGAAACACCGTCATCACATACATCCTGTCAAGGCGGCAGTGAGATAAGCGTTGTTTTTGTTTACTACAGATTGTTAGATTCTAATGCGTACTGTGTATCAGTTAAATTGGTGAAAAAGTGTTGCGTTTATACATGTCCAAGTGAATCATAAAAAAAAGATGAATCATAAAAGAAAGAAGAAGTCGTGATGGCCTCGAGGTTTGGGCACGCGGTCGAGAATCTCGACGGTCGTGGGTTCAAATCCCAGGCACACACCTCTGACTTTTCGAAGTTATGTGTGTATTCACAATGAATTATCACGTACTTTAACGGTGAAGTAAAACATCGTGATGAAACCTGCACACCTAAAAAGTTCTTAGGAATTTCTTAGGTGTGTAATCCGCCAACCCACACTAGGCCAGCGTGGTCCACCACGCCTAAACCCTCTCAAAGTTAGAGGATACCCGTGCTCAGCAGTGGGACGTACTTACATGGGTTGATGATGATGACGATGACATTTACAACAATTTTTTCTAAACTAATGAGAATACTACGAAATCGTTGTATGACATATTTCAAGAAAAAAAAACTACCCATTAAAGATTAACGAGTGATATTTGAACACATTTGCTCGTTTAGAACTTGCATGTAGATCTTAATTTACATATATATAAAATCAGATTCATTGTAAAAAAAAAAACGGTTTCTGACATACATGTGAGAAATACACGTAATAAAAATAAGTTAGTTACCTATAAGACCAGGCTCTAAAAGATCAGCAAATCTTTTCTATTCATATCAAAGCCTTAAATTACCTTAAGATTAAGGAAATGGTTAAGACAGTTATATAATAAAGCATACTATAAAATATCGGAATATATGGAGGATAACGAAGCCTGGATATAATTGGAAATTGTTGTAATCTCAAGTCTGACTGGGTCTTCTTCGATGGATATAGCTGTATATAATTCAATACAAATGCTTGCTGAAATGTCTGTGCTTACGGCGGCATCGTGTGCCGGGTCGGTCGCATGTTATTCTCATATTCAATAGTGAGATTGTATGGATGTATTAATGAGCTGCTCAAATTCAGAAAATTTAATCTTTGTATCCATCATTTGTATCTCTTCAGTGGAAAAGAGCAACACTAGTTTATTTTTTTATTTTAGCTCTAGTGATAACTACCTTCAGAACAAGATGGTATACTAAATTTTTAAAGACCCCATTGCACCTGATGGTAAGCGTAATAGGGTCCAGAAAAAGTGCCGACAAGCGAGAGATAATCTCCCGTTGGTCGACACAATCATGCCGGCCGAATACCTCTAAGTGATGTACGAGTATTTGACATTTTAGACTCAATAAATATTACTCAATTTCATGGTTAATTTTATTTAATTAATGTGCACAGTTTAAGTGATAGTCAATTTAATTTAAATCAACCTGTTTTATTGAACGGATCTTGAAATAGACACTACATATTATGTAATTTCATATTTTTGTTGAATTATTTGGTAGTTTAATGTGAAACTAAAGAAATTGTAGTGAAGATAAAGGAATAATGTATACACGTATAGGACGGTGTTACTAGATCAATCCATATTTAATGTATATTGCATACTTATTAAATCAAGATACCGCTGAAGTAGCGACATAGATTAAATATTGATATAGATTAAATATTATCATTTAATATACATAATTAATGCTGAATATTATTGAGTTATTAAAGTTAAATATTTATTGGTTATTTATAATATTTACAACGTAAAAAACTAAATTATAAAAAAAAATAGCGATAAAAACAAATCGAACATCAAATTAAAATATTAATCCTTACTAATATTATAAATGCAAAAGTAACTCTGTCTGTCTGACTGTCTCGCTTTCCTGCGAAAACTACTGAACCGATTTAAATGTTGGTACATATATAGTTTAGATCCTGAGAAAGGACATAGGCTACTTTTTATCCCGAAAAAGGGGTTGAAAGAGAGGATGAAAGTTGTATGGAAGTATTGTAATTTTTAAAGCTAGAAGCTTGAAACTTATTTTTTAGGCTGTTGATTAAATATAAATAAACATGACATTAAAAGTTTGTGAAAAATGTACAATAAAAATGTAAAATAAAAATAAGGGGTGAAAGTTTGTGTGAAAATCCGTCATTTTTGAAGCTAGAATGATGAAACGACGTGTAGACGACTGTAACTATGTATATGCAACTATATGTCTGTTATGATTTCACGCCTAAATCATTTGACCGATGTAAACGATTTTTGATATGGACATAAATGGGACTCTGTGGAGTAAAATAGACTACAACTTATTTTCTTTCTGAACCCAACCCTGTAGTCTACGCGGACGGAGTCGCGGGCAAAAGCTAGTATTTAATATTTATTTAATGATGTGTAAAGAAAATACTTTCCTTTAACCTACATTTTTATAGAATTTATTCGTTGAAGCAATAATAATTCATGTAGGTTTTGTAATCTATACTTATTTTGATTTGTACTGTCTGGTAATTTAAAAAGTGATGATTTTTCGATTTGTGACGTTTGATGTAAAATTATTAAGATGGATTGAGAAATAAACTTTAAAAGTCGTTTCTTTGGGTTCAAAGCAACGCAAGTCTATTTCATTTTTAAAAGTCCTTAATTAGTAAAAAAATAGTCTAATGGATAAAAAAGGGCCTCACGAGCGTACATAAGTAAACAAACACGCCTATTAAAAAAAAAAAGAATGTTAATAAAGTAGTTCGCCATGCACAAGATCTATTTCTTGTTGGTAGATGATTAGATGTGTTAAATTAATTAACAGTATCCTATATCGGATGGTTTGATAGATATAATTGACGGCCTGTAATTGTTGTATATTACTAGAATTTGGTAATATTAAATTAAAGCTGAGGAAACTGTAAAGACAAAACGGCGTTTACTACTCTTGATGGCCACTATGAGTTTAAAAAGACACAATTCGGTCTTTGCAATGGGCTTGCTGATTTACAAAGACTTATGAACACTGTGCTTGGGAAATCGTGAGATTTGAAAGAATTATTTGTAGAATTATTTGTTCCATTGATTTTTTGATGGCTACTTTTTTTAGGCTAAAATTTCTGTAAAGGGCATTCGACCTGGCAAAAAGAAAATGCTGTAATTTCTAGGTCTCGTATTTTTGAAAATTTATAAAGAACCTAAGTTTTAGACATGTTTTATGGTAATGGGGTACAGAACAGTCTACTGCTAACTAAATTAAAATAGAGTTGCAACATAAGTATGTAAACAGACGCCAATCGTGACGTTGTTGGTTGCGTTTTAACCCATGGTACGAATAAAGGTGAAAAACCAATTTACTTTTTTTTAGTGGATAAATCACAAGCGAATGATAAATATACCAGGAAGAATGTTAAAACAAGAATTCACTTTTGAGATAGTGTATTAACGAGAGACACACATGACAACATAGATACATTAAGTAGAATTTTTATTTGCAATAATTACCTTGCTTTTAAATGTATTGTTTGTAAAATGTGTAAAAGACTGGTTATATCAGGCATATTGGCAGGAAAGGCCGAGCGTAATGTTTTTTTTTTTTAATCGATCTTTAGGAAATCAGTGTAAAGCAAAACTGAGTATGGTGTAGTCCGAAAAAAAAATGTTTTTGTGAAGTAATTACAGCAAATCATGGTTAATTTACTTTTCATACACACGATAGAAAGAGATCACTATTTCGGTTCCCAAAAATTAAGAAAATTTTGACTAAGTATTGTCAGAAATAAGTTGGTGTGGGTGGCAACACTGCATTGGCGACTATAGAGCAAGCGCGGGAAAACGACACAGATCGTCTATTTTTCTTGGTCGGCCTGAAAGTTTTTACGCGTCTTATTATTTGGTTACTATAGTTACGGCATCAGAACGAATAACAGTCATTTTTAAAAGATTTGAATAATTAAGTTTTTAGTTTCTAACATCAGAAGTGGGATTCGAACTTACGTCATACTAATGAGGATATAAGTTCCAGGTCAAGCGCAACGAGTGTCGTTGGCGGACGACCGCTGACGGATAGTGGCGTTGTAGTGCCCTGTGTGGCCCCCACACCTACAAGGAGCTCGACTACCCCTTTAACTCCTGCCACAAGTCATCAGTGTCACAAACTCCGTACGACTGCATTAGTACAATTCGTAAGACATATAAGTACTTCGAACCCGGTAAGATCTAACAACATTTATATTTCAACTTTTTAATCCGTCTTTAAATGATTTTTATGTTTGGTGCGATGAGGTCGACCACGTGATCGACAATATACGCACGTGCGTATTGCTAATCAGTGTAATGATAAGGGCTATGAGCAATGGTCAGAATAGGCCAAGCGCGTATAAAATTAAAGCACTGGCAATGTAAAACAAGCGAGACAATTTTTGAGGTTAGTACCCGTTGGACTAGTAAACCTGTTCTCGATATTTTAATACCACTTTACTTACTGATACCGTCTCAATGGTGAGGATGGTGATGATGATGGTGATTATTATTATTACCTACTGAAGTGCATACTGATGCTTCATACATGATGTTGTGGAAGGGCAAATAGACGCCCGTTTGAGCTGCATTTTTTAAGATGTCATACCGATGTTTTAATTATTTGTGTACGCAGATAATTCAGTTTTAGTTTTTTTATTAGCTTGTGAGTGTGTGTATTGGCTTTGACGTCATGGGAAATGTGTTCAGTGGAAGAGACCCACGTAAAACCTGTGTGCCCCTGGTATTGGGTTGACCCTGACACATGGGAAGGTATCGGGTTGCGTTGGTTGCGCCGCCGACAAAAGACCTGTGTAAAGCCTAACCCAACTAGGTATCTGGGGTGACCTACAAAAGACTGGTGTAAGACCTGTACAAACGAAACATGGGCGTCTGGTTGCGTGGGAAAAGACCTGTGTAAATCCTAACGCCTACCTAGGTTTCTGGGGTGACTTACAAAAGACTGGCGTAAGACCTGTGCAAGCGAACATGGGCGTCTGGTTGCATAGGAAAAGACCTGTGTAAATCCTAACGCCTACCTAATTTTCTGGGGTGACTTACAAAAGACTGGCGTAAGACCTGTGCAAGCGAACATGGGCGTCTGGTTGCGTGGGAACAGACCTGTGAGAATCCTATTCCTAGTCCTAATCATATGACGAATCTAACATTTTATCTACTATCCGAGTCTATACGAGTGTTGTTAAATAATGTAGCAAGGTACTTTGTCTCTGGTGTAGTGTGTGTTCACAGATGGGGCGGAGGACCATGACAACGAACCAGTAGCCCAGGGAGGTGATATACCCGGGCCATTGACGATGTCCGGCTAAGGGCTTCACGGGCCTGAAAAGGGCTTCGAGGACGTAGCCCCGTCAGGAGAGGCCGTGTCAGAAATAAGTTGGTGTGGGTGGCAACACTGCATTGGCGACTATAGAGCAAGCGCGGGAAAACGACACAGATCGTCTATTTATCTTGATCGTCCTGAAAGTTTTTACGCGTCTTATTATTTGGTTACTATAGTTACGGCATCAGAACGAATAACAGTCATTTTTAATAATTAAGTTTTTAGTTTCTAACAGTATATTAAAATAATTGTCTTTAATTGAATTACTGAGCCACGATCGATACGAACTAATGCGACATGAGAGAAGGAAATACTGACCATATGACTTTGATGACGACGAATGATTTTGATTGAACCGTATGACTTATGAACCATATACCTAAAACGTGATAATGTAAATTTAGTAACATGAGTTTTATGATGGCGTACAAATGGTCCAGGATGTTGTCAGGTATTTATAAATCTTGTGAAATCCATGAGAAATACTCGATGTTGTCTAGTGCTTTTGCTTCGATTGTGTCTTGATACCTAAATTATGCTATGACAGTATCTATCCTTGTAAAATAGATCTGTTTAAGTTGGATTTATGGTGATATGCAACTAGGGTTGACCAGTGGCAGCGCCTAGGGGAAATCGCAAGTTGAACATTTGTACAGTATCTATCCGTGTAAAATAGATCTGTTTAATTGCGGTGATATGCAACTAGGGCTGGCCAGTGGCATCGCCTAGGGAAAATCATAAGTCCAATCGTTGAACATAACTGACCGTTGATGGAACAGTTAAATTACTTGACATGATTGAGTATTTTCCAATCTGCTGACCGTTGATGGAACAATAGAGTTGGAAATACTCAAAAAAAGAATAAATATTGGTCGCTATGTATTTTGGATTAAAAACACTTATTATTCTGTTCTCAGCAACCGCACCAGACTAAAACGCTATCCGGGGACGGATGCGTGCGCAGGACGGCCGGAGGTTGTCGCCTTAACTAGTTAAGGGTAGATAAATAATAATTGATAACATGTTTGTCAGTAGTTTGAGATGTTATTGTCACGTTATGGTGGGGCGGTCTCTATATAAGCACGTTCAGTGCTAGCAGGAGTCGATTGCTGTATCAAGTCTTCGGTTGAACAGACCTAGATTATGTACCATAGTGTTTTTGTATATACTACATTGTTTGACGTGTAATAGTTATGTGCTATATTGTGAAATTATATGAATATATAAAGAGGTTGAGATAACATATGGTGGTTGCAATATATCGTTCCATGGGTAAGCTTTAAATAACATTACAGTAAATCTTATAACTATAGTGACAATGAAATCTTGTTTTGTATCAATGGTGTTTTTTCATGTCACATACAAGTTGTAACTATAATACTATTATTTCAGTTTCCCAAAAAATGATGAAATGCGACAAAGATGGCTCAGGAGTATACACGTGAAGCAAAAAATTAGCAGTCGCCACTTCAAACCTTCCTGCTTTTATACTACTGATTCCCGTATTTTTTTAAAATCCGACGCTGTACCTACGATTTCTCCTGTGGTAAGATTATTACTCTTAAAATATTTTATATTATGTTTGTACGCTCTTAAGTAAGTAAACAATTCCTTTCAACTTTATTTCAATATAACTTTTTTGTGTACATATTGATGTAAGGAAGCGTTAACACTATTAACCTAAATGTATGAACTTTTTACCAGAGCTAAAAAAAATGTGTTTTTTATTCTCAGAACAGCTTACATATACCCACCTTGACATAGATGGAATAATAAGGTCTACCTACATCTTCTGAAGGTTCCTGTCGTATTGGTAGCTGGAATTGCGCAGTTTTGGTTACCTAGTCACCTCAAGTGTATTTTTCCAAATTACAGAGGGTGACTGCCTCGTGGTCTCGCGGTACAAGTATGTGCCGTGCGATCTAGAGGTCCTGGGTTCGATTCCCGGGTTGGGCAAAGTGTTATTGGGTTTTTCCATTAGGAAATTCTCGGTAACAGCACGGAGTCTGGAAATGTGCCCGAAAAACGACAATAGGCTCGCCCCCTATTACGTGGGACTGATACATACTTGGCGAAATGTGGGTGCAGAAATGCACCTCTGCCTATCCCTTCGGGGAATACAGGCGTGAGTTTATGTATGTGTATGTATGCAGAGGGTGAAAGCTTTGATTCTGGTGCAGCTGGGAGAGACATGCCACTACTGCTTGAGGACGCGGTCGAGGACGACGCACATGCAGGAACGAGTCGCATGATACGGTAAATGACCAGATCCCTGAAGTACATGCTGTCAGGGATCCTCCACACCAAGCGGACGAGGACGTCTCGCCGTCAGGAGAGGCCGTATTAGGAGCAAAAATATTTCGGGGGTAGCTGAGGTCGTCATCACGTCGTACATATCGTCGTCGTACGCCTATATATCGGACACGCTCACTCATCGGCCGGTTTACAGTGCGGAAGCTCTGTCGGAACGTCAACGCTTGTCTTGTGTTTTAAATTCACCCTCATTAATGTTAACATTTTGTTATTTCAAATTCATGTTAAAAGTCATGTCAATTTATGTTTGTTACGATCCATGGTCGAATAAATCTTTATGTTAAAATCAATTAATATTTTCATTTCCTAATAATTTTAATTTGATTACTTAAGGTTAAAATAATTACTGGTCTGCTGTAAATATTTACGTAATAAATGCTTTTAGAAAAAAATCATGTTTTTCGTGTAAGTATTCAACTCTGGTGTTTAGCGTAGCGGTAAAGCATGCGAGCCATCCGACTTCCACTCAGAGGTCCCGGTTTCGAATACCGGACAAAGTATTATTGAGTTTTGATGGGATACAAAAAACATCAATGGGGAAGTGTGAGTGCTATTTCATCTCTTCCTATCCCTTCGGGGATACAGGCATGACGATGAATTATTACCTTTTCCAATGTATAACCCTCACCTAAACCGAACTTTCCTTATTACTCCGAAACATTCCTATATCCTCACAAAAACGTTACCATTATCGCAGCCATGTAAAGAAGTTGCAGATGGAAAGTTCCTGTGTTCTGAAAATCATATATCCATTGAAGAAGAAAGTAAATGTATCGAAGATTTGATGAAATCTTCAACAAGAATCACTTCTTGTTCGCCATTATCTGTAGAAGCCACAGTCATAAAAATTAAAAAAATTGAAGAAGATTCATGGATAATATACACTGGTATTAATACAATACTGACGGAAACGTGCGAAAACGACATGAGTCAACACAGCATTATGGGGACATATGTATATCCTGTGTCTTACCAACGCCTGCGAGGTGAAAAATAAAAAAATACATTAAGAAAACGTTGAGTCCAGACTGGTGAAATTGTCTTCGCCAGTACGCCAAAGATTCGTCTACCAAGGATTGTCACACCACAAGATGTCTTAGAGAAAAAGGCAATTAATTTGGACAAAATAGATTTAGAAAGTAAGTAAAGTAAAAGTGAAGTGCTCAGTGAAAATGGTAATTTTGTGAATGTGAAAAGTGTTAGTTTAGGAACTTTAATCATTTACCTTATTTTTACCATTGTCCTTATTATACTATTGTATCGATATAAATCTGTGTTCTCATGTAAAAGTCAAAATCACCATCCTAAAGCTACAGAAACAGATGATGATTTTGAGCTTACGGAGGGAGGAGTTATGCGTTCCCATACTACACATCGTACGATGGTAGTACCTTAGAAACGCATTACGCCATCAGCGATGATTCACACTAAATAATATCATCGATTCCCATGGAAGTAATGATGTCGAAGCAAATTCCTTTGGTTCAGATTAAACAATCGATTTGCATTAAATAATTTCCCGGTAACATTACCGATGGCTCATGTTACCCATTCATGTGTGCATATGTGACAGCACACATACTTAGGTTAAGATCATATAAAACCAATTGTATTTTAACTTAAGTATTCTTCTTTTGTTAGTAGCTGTATGTATAACATGTAATTCTCGTGTAATTATAAAATTAAATTATATTTTTTAATCACGCCGAGAGTTTATATTTGACTACGTACCATAACATTGTAAAATCAAAACAGTTTGAACATGTATAAATAATGATTGGCTGCGACTTTGATCGTGTTGTATATTATACTGTATATCATCATAATCATCATCATCATAGTCCACCACGCTGGCCTAGTGCGGGTTGGCGGACTACACACCTAAGAAATTCCTAAGAACTTTTAGGTGTGCAGATTTTATCACGATGTTTTCCTTCACCGTTAAAGCAAGTGATAATTCATTGTGAATACACACATAACTTCGAAAAGTCAGAGGAGTGCGCCTGGGGTTTGAACCTGCGACCGCCGAAATTCTCGACCGCTCGCCTAAATATACCTACCCTCTCAGTATATACTATCATTGTATATACTATCATTTAATAATTCGATATCAAAATAAATAACTTGTAATCCTATATCAAGATATGTAAATACACGTAATAATCACATTCACAGTGCTGACCCAACATTATTGTACAAGATTTGTAGGCATTAGTCTTTTCAGTCTTACAAAAACCGAGAAACAAATAATATTTAGGAAAAATCGTTGGTTTTGGCATTCAATTTTATAATGATTTGTTAATTAGGAGATAGATTTTAATTGGTGGTAATGTAATATGGATATAAAACATTTTAATTAATTAATTGTATTATCAGGTAATCAGATGTTTTAAATATGTAAACAAACAAAATAACCAAGAAAATATTAACATACAATAAATAAATACAAGATATTATACAAATATTTGATATATTGAAAGAAATCAAGTAAAGTCACGTTTTGGTCAATTCCCAATTCTTGTTTTGACAGTCGTTTGTTTAGAAAAGATCTTACCGATAAGGTTACCCCTTGGATGCCAGTTTTGAATTATTTATTGTTACTTTAAAAGTATTCCTTGTTGTCCATGAAATCTTCCTATTTATAGGTCACAACCTTAATTTAAAGCCATAAATCTACCCGTTTAAACAGTGATAGCGCAGCCAAAATATTCAAAACATGAGTAGTAGTAGTCCACAAACCCGCACTAGGCCAGCGTGGTGAACTAAGGCCTAAACCCTCTCAATATAGAGGAGGCCCGTGCCCAGCAGTGGGACGTATATGGGCTGATGATGAGTAGTAGTAATTATACGAAATATATTCCACTGGAACATGAATACATAATCGAACAGTACCTTACATTAATTTCCCATTAGAATATGACTGTAGCGTACTAATGTTCTAGATTATGACGTAGCTCATAATATAAATTAATACGCGAACTAACCATCCATTAACACGAACAGTTACAATAGTTCAAACTAATGTCGGCCCATTAGTTCGGCTTACCACAGCTTCACCAAAACTGGATGGGAATAAAAATCATAAAATATTATTTTGGCCGGCTTTGTTTGCTATAATCGATGTTATTAAAAAAAATTATATACCTATAATATAACCTATCGATTCTAAAGGAAGAACCAACCATAATATTTTAAATGACTTTTCATGTACCAAACTTAATAAATCATGACCTAAATAAAGTTTATTTTTATACATGTCGTTTGTTTGCATGTACAGAGCATATAATTATTTCAACGTAGCGACATCGCATAGTAAAAGAAACAGAGTCTTCACGGTCACTAGATCTTTTTTCATTAACAATCGTCAAAGGCCACAACCACAACTGTAAATTATATTCACATCTCAAAAAAATACTTTCGAGTTTATATAAAAGTCGAATAAACGACGGATAATGGCAATGGTGTATGTAATATGGTATACGTAATAACAAATATAAAAGGTATACTTAATTTGAGTCAATTACTAATTGCATTTGAAATCTTTATTAAGTAGGTAATAAAGAAAACTAAAAAGGCAAATTATATTGAATAATTTAATAAATTGCATTTGAAATCTCATCAATGTTATTTTAAAAATAACTTTGAAATCTTTAGTAGGTAACTAGTAAATTTACTATTAGGTCAAATATTGTATTATACACAAAAATAAAAAGACACACATTATATAAAAACACATTTATTAAGAAACGCAATATTTATCATTTGAACTGTGAATCAAAATCAACAGTGACAACCTAAACACCGACGCTTGGCAAATATTGTATGTCGAAAGTAGTCGGAGAATAAAATAAAAGTTAGGAACGAGGTATAAAATAAGCACATGTCAAAATCACCGTCACGTCTTTAGATATGAGAAGCACAAGTTATCTGCCACAAGCGTTCGTGTTTTGGCAACATTTTACATCAGATACTAAAAGAGCATAAATATAAAAGCGTACATCCTTCAAAACTTTAAACTTACAATCTTGATAGGGATCACCTAGTTTCCGCTACCCTAGACATGACGGATGGGCAAAACTAATCTTAAATTGAATTTGTACTAAAAATTGGGGCATATGTGTTTATATTCTGAACATGTAGTAAGGGAATATGAAATCTACACATTTTCGTAAATCGGAATATTTATTTTTAAATAAAATGCATATGGTTTCAAATTAGTTCGAAGACTGTTCTATTGGCCCAAATGTTGTGACTTATAAATTACATATTCTCCAATTAGTTTATTAGATTTTTCAAAATATACATATTTTATTTGTCAGCTATCGTTCATCATCAATAAATAAAAAAATACTTATATTAAAAAAACGATGTATAAACATAACAAAAAAATAAGATATTAAAAATTACTGCAATATTACATATATTATTCTAAATTCACAATTTTATAAAGTAAAGGATATACTATGGAATATTAATATGCAATTTTCAGATAAAACAACAAACCATATTGCACTAGGTTAAAAAAACACATTTTATTATTTTGTATCTTTGAGATGAATATAAAAAACCATGGATTATAAATTTCTCGAGAATTCATGAAATTTTAAAGTTTAACTTGAAATTAAATGTAACTTATGAATAGTATAAATAATATTCACAACAAAATTAATACAAAAAAAATTCTATTGGCTCAATTTAAAAACGCATAAAATCGGATCGATTATTTAAAATTATATTACCACAAAAAAAAATCTTAGCATGTATTGCTTAGAGCAATATATGCCCACAAAATAGATTGTAAGCTATTTAGGATTACCCTATTTAAAATAAACGAATAATCATTACAACTCATCACATTAGTTACACAATAATGTATAGGTACAATAATATATGGCCACTCTATCTACATAATAAGATATCAAGAATGATAAAAAAGCACAGTAACAATGAATCAACATTATTATCCCACACAAAGTTACACTATATTTCATAATAACTAGTAACGGTTACTAGAGACGTTTTAAAACATCGATTAGAATTTGTATCGATTATAAAAATACGATCTTCAGCACCGTGTAATAGTTAAGTTCAGACTATGTGCGGACCGAAGTGGTTCTTATTACTTCCGTAATAGATAAGATACAATTAATTTAATGATTGCTGAATTATTTTTGTTCGTTATCTCGATTATTCGAGATGCTTCTACAATGACGCCTCTAGCTTCCGACTGTCGGCAACTATCAGTATCGACCTATTATAGGTGTTATGCAATAAACGTCAAGAGTAACAAGTTTTTTAAGAGAAAGTATTTAAGTCAATTATAATGCTTTATGTTATCACGCCATCTTGCAAGATACATAATTTTAAGCGTGGTTTAATATCCGAAGGAAATACATCGTCATCATTATTATATAACATAAAGGGCGTCTTATGCCTTTATTAAGTTAAAACCTTTGAGATTAGGCTCATTAATAAACAACAAATATTGGCGCTTACAGCTACTTGTATATACTAGGGAACACAAAAAGTCCACTTTAATATTAGCCCCATACAATATTTACACACTATGCGCTTTACTCATTAACGTGGCATAATAATGTTTTGTTTTTCAATGTTAGCATACAGAATTAGGCTTGCAATTTGCTGAAACGCCATAAATCCCAAGCGTACCTATGAATTTTCAGTTATATTTGTACTCCTAATGAATTTATTACTCCATATAACAGCAACGGAAAACATCGACAGGGAATCTGCTGTCTAAAGAGTTTTCGACAACATATTAGGTATATGAAGTGTAGAACTAGGCCCGCCTGGTAAACTAAGTACAAACCCTTCTCAAGGAAGGTTAGGAGGTCCGTGGCCCAGCAGTGGGACGTACATAGGCTGAAAGGGGATAGATAGTTGTGTTGAGACACGACTATGGGACATATCAGTCATCCTAGGAGCGAACTTCCCCTGCCATAACTTAATATAGAAAGATATTACTATAGCAGACACATATTATACAACGTTTATAAGTAAGGCGGGATATGGATATATAGATTACAATACACTATATCATAAATTGGCATTCAATTTTAGCTCTTGTGATGAAGTGTTCTTTACGTTTCAAGATATGTCTGAATTAATTAAATATTGTGGTAAATAATGTTTGAGCGTTCAGAAATATAACCTTTACTACTTATATTACATATACATATGTTTATTAATTGAAAATTTCGTGGTAAAAATATGATGTTCATTGCTGCTCTTTCGCTCTTATGTTGCATGTGGTGTCATATTCCTACATCGTTATATAGCAAAGTTTGAAACTACGGTATAATGACCGTGTCAGGTCAATAGTAGACAATCCGAGAATAGTTACGCTTCCAATAAACACAACTTGTAAATAATTATTCATGATAATATTCCACCAACAAAATTACATAATTTATTCACTGAGACACCATACTTTCCTTGCACGGAAATGCACTATGAACTTCATATTTTTCTCACAAATTTTCGATACACATAAAAAACAGCACTCTCAATAACACCATAACACGTCCGTATATTTACTAGGAACTTAAATAATATCCTATTATTGCACCTTCTTCTCATCCTTCTTCGGAATGAAGAATGCCATAGATTTCTGGAGAAGCTCTGTGAATATCAGAGTTCCTATGAAGACTAGAAGGGTACCAATCCAATGGCCCAGCGTGAACGGGTTTCTGAAGTATAAAATGGAGAATAGCAGCGACACAAACTTCCTCAGAGTGACTGTTAGGGTCACTGTGAGGGAAGCGCATTCCGTAGTCAATACGTATACCGCGCTGATGCAAAGACCCTGGGTTATCACGTACAGGATGAGCCACAAGACCTGCTTCTGAATAGTGAAGCCCAAAAACTCCACAACAGGTGTCTCTATGGCGATTTTGACATGTCCAATCAAGTTCGAAGCAGTTGGCAGCCAGAATACTAAAGGCAACAGATGAGTATAGTACAACGCTTCCCACGGATGCTTTCCGTGCTTAGAGTAGAGCGATTCTTGGAATATCCCCATCCTGGCTGAGACGAATAGTGCGAATGTCAGTATAGCAATGCCGAGGCACCACCAAAGCCAATCTATGAACTTAAGCCTTTCTTCTTCTGCGGCGTCTGCGTGGGTTTCCCTTGGAGCCTTGACGTCACCGCTTGACTGTATGGTGCAGACGGCAATACCGGCTGATATCATGAATATGGCCAAGTATTTCAATGGTGGGTAACGCTTCTTGAGGATCCAGACGCCCATAGCCATATTAGCCATCAGTGATCCAGCGCGGAAAATCATGTGGAGAGGCATGGGGATGTTGAAATCAAATGCATAGTTGTTGGCAACACTGCTCGTCCAGAAGAATCCAACAAGTAGTAGGTACTGCTTGAAGGGTATATTTCGCTTGGCCATCCCGAATTTGCCCACAGTACAGAAGCCGATGGTTGCGATGAATAAGAACTGTAGGAATGTTGCTAAATTTCCCGCACCGGGGTCTTCTTTCACTACCAATTCCAAAAATACTACGTTGGAACAACATCCAACAAAGACCATGCTAATGGCCAATGCCGCTTTTATGTTCATTTTTGTATCTGGAATAAAGAAAAAATGTTTAAAAAAAATGAAAAAGATATTCCGATACCGGGAATCGAACCCGAGCCTCCTGGGTGAGAGCCAGGTATCCTAGCCACTAGACCATAAAAATTGTTTAAAAATAAATAAAAAAGATATTCCGATACCGGGAATCGAACCCGAGCCTCCTGGGTGAGAGCCAGGTATCCTAGCCACTAGACCATATCGGAGGTTACGCGATGTGGTGAAATTGTTGAACAAATATTTTTTTCTTCAATCAATATGTGGTATTAAATAATATCATGCTATCACGTATTGCGTGACACGCCATGTAATAAAAATTTAATAATCAATTCTCCGATAATTGGTCGCAATAAATTCAGACATGCGCAAACGAAGCGAATACGAAAGGTTATGAGTATCACAACCAACAATTATCAATTAACTCTCTTAAATAGTTAAATGTAAACAAACATTAAATCAAACTCACCTTTTATTTGGCACAGTTCACTTCAAACACTCTAAATACACGGTAATTATTGCATTATTTACACAAACGACAAACACACGTTTGACACCGTTGACAGCTGCGGCGCTAGTGTGTGGGTAATCAAATACGATTGTAGTTGTGACCGTGGCCTCGAATACGCTGTACGCATGCGCAAACTGGTGATGTAGCTAAAACAGTCCAGTTCTGTACCGTCGCGCTCTTCAAAAATAGATGGCGCTATTATTAACAAGCACGGGAGATTTTTTATCATGGTCGCTGATTTCATTAGGCTTCCTTAATTTTTTATCGAGTTATTACCGTTGAAAGGTAAAATGTTGTCGCAATAAACATAATTAATATTTTGATTAACACCGAAAATTGCGGGTCAAATAAAAATTAACGTTCTCACTTAAGTAGAACACTTCTCTAGAGGTTTTATAAAATATCGCGTACGTAAGGGCTCTCTGGCCTATCTGCGAACCTCAAGAGGTGATAAAAAAGATTTATTCGATTTCATTACCATAAAACCGATAACTTACGTACAGACAAGATCTGAGCGCTGTTTGAATTCGCAAAAGCTGCGACAACGAGAGGAATAGCAAAAAACAAAGGGCGACATATTGAATAAATTTCGAGAGAATGTTTTATAACTCTTTATGGCTTCCTTATGAGATTTTATGATTTTATCCAAGCATAAAAATGTTTTTGTATTCGCCCGTTTCGCTGAATCAAAGTTTAGCATAAAAGTTGGTATTTCAATGGAAAACGGCCGGGCAATTAATGTATGATCGATGAAAAAAACCTGTTGATTTCCATGTGATGCGATTATAATTAGTTTTGAAATATGAGTGTTTTGTATGTACGATATGACGATTTTATCAATGAAATATTCTACATCGTGTAGTGGCAACTTGACGATACAAATCTAACCGTTTTCTGATTGTGGATCTGACTTGCACGTTCTCATCAGTCCAAAAAATATTTGTATTAATACTAGCTTTTCTTAGTAACTTACATACATACACACATAAACTCACGCCTGTATTCCCTGAAGGGGTAGGCAGAGGTACATTTCTACACCCACATTTCGCCAGTATGTATCAGTCCCACGTAATAGGGGGCGAGTCTATTGCCGTTTTTCGGGCACTTTTCCAGACTTCGTGCCGCTACTGAGAATTTCCTAATGGGAAAACCCAATAACACTTTGCCCGGCGCGTGAATAGAACCCGGGACCTCTAGATCTCACGGCACATACTTGTACCGCGACACCACGAGGCAGTCTTTTCTTAGTTACATGTTATATAGTATTATAAGATATAGGTAACATCCAAAAAAGGGACAAAGTAAAAATTAAGTTTACACGAATTTTACTCGTAGTGGGTTACGCCCACTTGTGGGAACTGAAAATATTATGTAGGCATATACGTCTGTGGATATTACGCGGATAGAATAAGTGCAAAAATACAAATAAATGGAATTTTTGATATCCTAGTACCTATGTTTAGAAACAGAAGATGAAGCTAAACGACTAACTAAATTTTTAAACATTTACGCTAAATATTCACTTTGGTTCGAGTTATATAGGCTTTATGTAATATTACACGAGCAATTAAAACGGAATCACCGAAGATTTAATAGTATAGTATACTCAAGAAATACTACTAACTACTAGTTTATTGGAAACAAACCTGTTACGTCGCTACAGTTTCGTGACACGTGAATATCGTCGAGTCATCTTTATTTATGAAATGAATACACAAATGTCACTTAACAAAATATTTAAATTTCATTTTCTTAACATTTGCTAGTAATATTGACAATTTTACCGTACACTGTCTAGAGTAGAGAGTTTAAGAAGTCTACTGGGGCATACTCTATTCATCGTAAAAGATGATTTAATAGGACTATTGGAGCCGCCGGGCTTATTACCGATGTCCGGTTTTCGGGGGGGCTTCAATCATGGTGAAAGGATGACCGTGCCGGCAATTTTTTTGGCCGGTTTGTCGCGGTCGGTCCTTTGATCGCCATGATTGATAGTCCCCCAAACTTCTTCACAATAAGGTGAAGAGGTATTCGGCCGGCATGATTGTGTCGACCAACGGGAGACCATCATCTCTCGCTGGTCGGCACTTTTTCTGGACTCCATTGCGCTTACCATCAGGTGCAATGGGGTCACTTTGCCGTGCCAGAATAAAAAAAAAAAAAAAAAAAAAAAAAAAAAAGTATCGCACTTCACTGTATGGTTAAAGCTCATCACACTTTGGGCGTCCAAGTAGGCGCGAAGTTATTAAGCCAAAATCCTTAATGGACATCCATTATGGCTAAACCATCAGAGTTCCTTTTAATACGTCACTACATCATACAGCCCCGTGGCGCAGTAGGCTAGATACCAGCTTGCGAAACGAGAGGCTGCGGGTTCAATTCCCGCACCGAGACAAATGTTTGTGTGATCCACAAGTATTTGTTTCGGGTCTGGGTGTTTGTGAGACCGAAAAGTCTCTGATAAAGTAGTTTCTGATACCCACGACACAGGACTTGTATCTTAGTGTGAGGTCAGAACTATGTATGTGACTGTTGGGTGTATTTATTATTATTTATAATTCAAGCGTCACTTTTCATATGACTGTGAGAAAACTATTGTGACCTACTTTCATGAGAGTTCTGAGTGAAATGTAAGTAAAGTCTGCCAACTCGGAGTAGGTCAGTGTGGTGTTGGAAGGTCGAATTTACAAAACAAGCCCGTGCCCAGCAGTTGAACATAAGTACGAGAATAATGTACTAAACATTGAGCCCAGTGGCGTGCCATAGGAGAGGCCTATGTCCAGCAGTGGATGTAAGAAAGGCTGCTGCTGATGATTTATTTATTTATTTATTTAAAACTTCATTGTACACATAACACTAAAACTAAGGAGTACAGTAGAGTAGAAAAGTAGGTACAATAGGCGGCCTTATCGCACAAGGCGATCTCTTACAGGAAAACCAAGGATGGAGACGTAGCAAGAGAAATGAAAGGTAGTCGAAGTGTACAGACTAAACTAAAAACATTGATGATGATGATGATGATGAATGTACTAAAATATTTACGTCAGGTAAATATGTTCCACTACCATACACAGGCCTCCGCTACGAGACTAGGTCTAATCCAACTTGCCCACGGCGCTGTGTCGGATTTTACACACCCAAGAAATTCTTAGGTGAGAATTTTCAGGTATGCTGGTTTCTCCAAGATATTTTTGCATAACATTTAGTGTGCGTGACAATTTCTAATGACTACCAATAACCCTGTTAAGGATTGGCGAAATAATAATATTTATTAACTTGCTCTAAAAATTTACAATGTGTTTAAACATAAAAGATTTAGCATTTACAATTTAATATAAATAGTGTACTGGCGGTTTCTAGAGTTCGCTTTAAGCGATAAGACCGCCAATTTATTGCGCCTAATTTTTTTTCTTTGTTCTAATGTTTCTGTTTTTTCTTGTGGTGTGAAATATAAAGACTTTATAACTTTCTGCACTAGACTCTAGGCTTGTATCGCAGAAGCCAAATACAATTACTTGGATCGTTTACAAAAATGCAGCTTTGACTCAATAGTCAAGTCGAACCAATGTTCGACTTAACATTTACAATCTTTTTCTTAAACAAAAAAAACTAAACTACCTCTAGTCTTTATATTGGGATCTTGTTCGTATCTTTATTGAATAATGGCGTCTCGTCTGAGCCTTCGACTAATAACAACTTATATATAGAGGAATTTAAGCCCTACCGCCGGGTTGCTACCCTCAAGTGCCCTTACTAAATTTTTTAATAGGCACGTACCCTGATATTTCCGTGAAAATGTTCTCCGATGTAGCGCGACGTTGCATCCACTTGCATCATTGCATAACATTTGAGCTGTAACCGTGGCAGGTAATTCAATTATTCCGGCTCGACGCGCAACACTAACGACCTTACGGATGTGAGCGCCGTGCGGCTCCAGTGCAGAATTTAACGAGTATTGTCGAACGTGTATGGGATTGCTCAGACGAAAAAGGTCGTAAGCGGTTTGCGCGATTAGATGCTTACGATATATTTTTTTTACTTGTTGAGCAAAATTACGTATAGTAAACGAGTTGAGACTTCGAGCATAAGTAGCATTATGCTTTTTTGACATCTAGTAAGAAACAAAACAATTTTCAAACTACGAATAATCGTAATCTGATAGAATAAATATCAATTTACCTATTGAACTGAATTTATTTAAATAAAAACTTACTTAATAAACTGTATTTACATTAGAAATGTATGTATCCTTTAAGCGAAGCGTGAAGAAGCATTTGTGCAGGCCGGCATGATTGTGTCGACCAGCGGGTGACCGTATCGTTTCTCGCTGGTCGGTATTATTTTTTTGGACTCCACTGTGCTTACCATCAGGTACAGTAGTCACTTTGCCGTGCCAGAATAATAAAAAAAATGTATGTATCAACAGTTCAGATGCCCTAATCTTACGTTTAACATCCAAACAGCCAATTTGAGTTTATTGCATAAATGCACAGGCCACGAACGGTAATCGTTTCAAATACAATAAAACTTATAATTTATGTTTCTTTGTGTGGAAATGTAAGTCGCCATAATTATATGCCTGCTGAAAACCTTTAGCAGTAACTACTTCCCAAACGTTTATGGGTTATTATCGACATTTAAAATTATTTCAGCTAAATTTTGTAAGATCTACTATGTATGCCTCAGCGTATGGTAAATATTAAGGTAAATTTACTCTTTTTTATTAATTACATACATACATACATAAACTCACGCCTGTATTCCCCGAAGGGGTAGGCAGAGGTGCATTTCTGCACCCACATTTCGCCAGGTATGTATCAGTCCCACGTAAAAGGGGACGAGCCTAAAAACGGCAGTTTTTCGGGCACATTTCCAGACTCCGTGCTGTTACAGATAATTTCCTAATGGAAAAACCCACTTTGCCCGACCCGGGAATCGAACCCAGGACCTCTAGATCCCACGGCACATACTTCATCATAGTAGGTATATAGGTCTTACAAATTAACCATTAAAACTACCTTTTCTCACTCCTCTTGCTTATCCATATGTTTGTCTGTGAGATTGCCTCAAGCGATACTTTACTTGTCCTCTTCTTGCACTTCTTTTATTATGTATTTATTTATTTATGCTTTTTACACATTGCGTATAAAGGCGGACTTAATGCCTAAGGCATTCTCTAACAGTCAACCTTTGGGTGATGCAGAGATAAAATTTATATGTATTTATTGTCTATAATAAATAATTAAAAAATAAAACCTAACATTCCGAACCTTACATAAACACTACATCATATTATAGTTTGAAATCTCGATACAAAATGCCCGCGTCAGCTCCGTCAATATCAAAGCACATTAAGCTTTCACAGGCCTCAACTCTAGGTCCTTGGACACTGCCCCTAAGTTTCTAATAGCGTAAAACATCGATCATGTCCGCCGCCCACGCAAAAACTTCACCTACGCTCTTAGCAGAGTTCGCGCCTTTTCACTATCTACCCTCACTATCTTAGACGCCATTTTTCTATGATGACAGAGCAGCCGTAAATCAATTTAAGGATATTAAAAAAGTTTCTTTTAAAAATCTTTTACGCTTACTTGCTTTTTAGTTAACTGGGCAGTGGTATAGAAGAGGCATTGCATGGAGAGTATTGAAAACTTATGGAAGTAAATTTGGCGTTCAAGTATCAATTTTCAGGCACATAATAAGGAGTACATTGAGGCCTAAGAAGCAGTGATGGCCTCGAGGTTTAGGCGCGCGGTCGAGAATTTCGGCGGTCGCAGGTTCAAACCCCAGGCACACACCTCTGACTTTTCGAAGTTATGTGTGTATTCACAATGAATTATCACTTGCTTTAACGGTGAAGGAAAACATCGTGATAAAACCTGCACACCTAAAAGTTCTTAGGGATTTCTTAGGTGTGTAGTCCGCCAACCCGCACTAGGCCAGCGTGGTGGACTAAGGCCTAAACCCTCTCAGTTGTAGAGGAGGCCCGTGCCCAGCAGTGGGACGTATTTGGGCTGATGATGATGATGATGAGGCCTAAGTGGCAGGACTGGTGGAAACCGATTGCGAATGTCATCAGTCGACGCAATGATGCCAACCAGCTGAGAGCTACACCGAAAGGTTATTTATATCCAATTAGCGACCATGAAACTCGCACAACAATGCCGCTTTATGAGTTCGATCTGTATTTATATTTCCAGTTATACAAGCCGGAATAAGAACCGGCAAGAGAATACTGCAATTATTTTTTGATTTATGACTGCACGAATCCTAGATATACAGCCATCAGGTACCAGGAATTTACTTTACTGTGACGTGTAAAACGGATTGTATATACTCGATATGTAAATCTATACAAATAAATAAAATTGGAGTGTCTGTTTGTAATATTGAAATAACCTAAATCTAATAAATGCATATGGATGTATACACGGTACATATACCAAAATAACGTTTTTTTACAATTTTTGTCTGTCTGTTTGTTCCGGCTAATCTCTGAAACGGGTGGACCAATTTTAACGGGACTTTACTGGAAGATAGCTGATGTAATAAGGAGTAACTTAGGCAAAAATAATAGATAATAATTAAAGAATCGATTGTTAGGCGGAACGAAGTTCGCCGGGTCAGCTAGTAATAAATAAATACACCCAACAGTCACATACATAGTTCTGACACCACACTAGGATACAAGTCCTGTGTCGTGAGTATCAGAAACTACGAGAGACTTTTCGGTCTCACAAACACCCAGAACCGAAACAAATATTTGTGGATCACAAACGTTTGTCGCGGTGCGGGGATAGAACTTGCGGCCTTTCGTTTTACAAGCTGGTATCTAGCCAACTGCGCCACGGGGCTGCAAATATAATATTCTTAATGTACAAATTACTATCATTTAATTAGGGCAGCTCACCACAATTCTCACTAGATTAAGGGGAAGAAGTAATGCATTGTTTTTAGCACTATTGGACGACGCATATATGCTTATCCATAACCAATTATAGTTTAGTTGGACAGCCCCGTGGCGCAGTTGGCTAGACACCAGTTTGCGAAACGAGAGGCCGCGGGTTCGATCCCCGCACCGAGACAAATGTTTGTGTGATCCACAAATATTTGTTTCGGGTCTGGGTGTATGTGAGACCGAAAAGTCTCATAGTTTCTGATACCCACGACACAAGACTTGTATCTTAGTGTGGGATCAGAACTATGTATGTGACTGTTGGGTGTATTTATTTATTTATTTTAATTATTCACTTTTCTATGACGTTTAAAACGGATAATGCTCACTCAATACACAAATAATGAATATTAATTTTAAGGACAGCTCACCTCAAATGTCGCTCGCTCGAGGGTGATTCGGACGCTTTGTGCAAAACAAAAGGTCAGTGGAGTAGGACGTGGAAAAAGTTACGGAAAATTATCACTTTTCGTATCGTTGTTGACATCAGTTATCGTATCATAGATTTGACTACGATATAGTTTTAACATAACTAAGAAAAGCTGTTGATGATAAACAGTTAAATTAACAAAAGTGTTATACAAATGATTCAAATGAAGGAAAACATTGAAATGAAATCTCAACGTCTGAGGGTTAGCAAGAAATTTTATGGTATTCTTATTCTATTCTAAATCCATCAAAGGAAACATCGTGAGAAAATCTGCATGCCTAAGGATTGTATACAAGAAAATTCTCAGATATTTCAAAACCTTCGCAGCGTATTAGGTCCATATAAGTAGGGCTTAGTGTCTATAAACATCAAAAGAGGGACCTGTATCTGGCAAAGAGACATAATAGTATAAACCTCCTTATAACCGATTTTTTTTAAACAACTTCGATATAAAGGTCAGCACCCACAACACCTATAAGCCTGCTTATGGTTCCGTATAAGATAAATAAATAAATACAACCGACAGTCACATACATAGTACTGACCCCACATTAGGATACAAGTCCTGTGTCGTGGGTATCGAAAACTACGAGAGACTATTCGGTCTCACAAACACCCAGACCCGAAACAAATATTTGTGGATCACACAAACATTTGTCTCGGTGCGGGGATCGAGCCCGCAGCCTCTCGTTTCGCAAGCTGGTATCTATTCAACTGCGCCACGGGGCTGTCAGATTGATGCTATGATCATGTATATGTGCATCAACAACACCGGTACAATGGACAGTAATATTAAGTTGTTGTCTATACAAATTGGTCGATGCAAATAACCAAAGCAAACACTCCTGTTAAACAAACGTTTGCTCCAGAAAGTGAATCCGGAACCGCTAGCGTCAACCCTAACTTACATAGCAAGGTCATTCAACTAAATTAATTCTAGAAATTCCAAGCCTTGATGGTGGAAAAGGAAGTGATCTTGAGACGACCTAGAAGCAAAATCTATTAGTGGTTAAGATAAAAATGTAGGTAAAGGTTGGTAAAGGTAGTTGAGTAGTTCATGGGTACTAGTCTTCGGAGTGGATTTTACAATTATAAAATGTCAGGTCTGGGTTTCAGTGAGACCGAAAAGTCTCTCGAAATTTCTGATACCCACGACCCATGACTTGTATCTTAGCGTGGGGTCAGACCTATGTATGTGACTGTTGGGTAGGTTGGCCGTTGGGTGTTTATTTATTTACAATACATAAAAAAGTTGCAAAACCTTCAGACATAATTAATAATAACATTATTAATAATCAAGAGAGTCGTTTCCTAATTTGCCCTTCCATGGCTAAAGCGTCCGCCTATCATTCAGTAGATACTATTATCAACTTTTTTTAAATAATTTTGTTTCTAATTTTAAAATTATTTCTACTTGATAATTTTTTACGAATCAGCTATGTATCTTTGTATATCGTTCGTGTTTCCGTGACCCCGTGTCGTGATGCACAAAGATAAATCCGAACAACTCACAGATACAAATGTACAGTTCTTTACATTTATCTACATTGCAATAAATATAAACTTCATTGGTCGAGTAGCTATAATGTGTGCTAATAGGTATTTTATATAAGAAATTATGCCTGTCTTTATGTTTGTCTGTCTGTTTTACGACTAGACCGCTGAACCGGTTTTAATGAATAAATAAATACACCCAACAGTCTCATACATATGTAGTTCTGACCCCACACTAAGATACGTGTCTTGTGTCAAAGGTATCAAAAATTACGCGAGATTTTTCGGTCTCACAAACACCCCGAAAGAAATATTTATGGATCACACAAAAAGTTTCGGTACGGAGATCGAACACGTAACCTTTAGTTTCACAAGCTATCTTACCAACTGCGCCACCGGGCTATCGAATGAATTGAGTTGAGGACATAATAAGGGCTAAAGGAAGCCATAAGTAAGATACTTTGTACCCCGGATTTTTACAGGATAATTTGGGATCATAGACAAAGGCTTACTGCCTTGACCTAGTTTGAATTTAGAATTTCTAGAGAAAAGATCTTATTAATATATACGAAAATGGATTTGTTACGTTTATGTGTGTCAAGTTTTGTGCACTAGGCAAGTGTAGCAGACTAGGGCTACTCCTAAACGAGGAGGAGTCTTATACCCAACAATAGCATATACACAAAAGAGAAATAATTAGCTTCATTGATACAGCGGTACAATTACGTGTTTTCCAATCTAGGGGCGTAGGCTTTGATTTTCGGGTCAAAAAGTTGAGTTATACAAAATTCTTATTTTTTTTAGAAAGGTAGCCGAATAATGATAATAGGCTCTCTGTTACTTTGGTCTTATCACCCCTAGCTAAACCTTATTACACATTGTACCTATACGTTTATAATTGACGATACAGATGTTGTATGTACAAGGTAAGATAGTTATCAAAATAAGTAGTACAGTCTGCCAGTCCAACTACTGAACTGCTTAAAAATGTTTGTTTGTGCTGGTAATGCTTGTTTAGTATCGAAATTGTTAGCGATATAAGCGATTAGTACAGCGTAAGCTTGTGTTGTATTATGGTAAATAAATAAAAGATTCAAAGCAGCTTTAAAATACAATTCTACGTAAGAAAGAAAAACAATACATTTATTTTTAACTAGGTCCGTTGTAAAAAACAGTATTTTTGACTGGTGTTTTGTATTGAAGTTTTGCTATCTGGCCAAATAAAACTGCGCAAACTAATGCTACGATACGGGGCGTCAACAGATCACAAACAGACCTGTGTGGGTAAAGCGCGGCTCAAAACTCGCGACCTAATTACAAACGTATATAGGAACAATGCGGGCGACGGTGCAACCGAAACTATTGGCCGAATTACAACATAACCCAAATTCTTAAAGATTTCGGGTATGGCTTGGTACGAAATTATATTTAAGGGATTTTATTCTTGGTGTTGGCATATTAAATGATGAAAGGTTATTGTGAGGAAAAGTGTTTCCCAGCTCTTGGCAATAGTATCTTTTCATCATCATCATCAGCCCATATACGTCCCACTGCTGGGCACTGGCATGCTCTACAACTGAGAGGGTTTATGCCTTAGTCCACCACGCTGGCCTGGTGCGGGTAGGGCGGACTACACACCTAAGAAATTCCTAACAGTGCAGGTCTCATTACGATGTTTTCCTTCACCGTTAAAGTACGTAATAATTCATTGCGAATACACACATAACTTCGAAAAGTCAAAGGTGTGCCTGGGGTTTGAACCCGCGACCGTCAAGATTCTCGACCGCGTGCCTAAATCTCGAGGCCATCACGAAGCCTTAGGGACTACCAAAGAACGTAAGGCATTATTTTGAAAGGCAGGCACTATACGAACAGTCTAAACAGCCAGTTCGTCCACCACACTCGGCTACATATCTTGTGCGAGAACATCGCGCTCGGAGCACAGACTAGTTCCCTCGCATTGTCGTATTGGGGAATGTGCTTTATTACAGCCAGCCTCGCCTAGCGCCTGTCGTATATACGGAGTTATTAGATATTTTGCCCACGCCATTGTTCCATTGATCGTAATGCGAGGAATCCACAATGTGCTGGATTAATTCCTATTGTTTATCGCAAACTCATATGTAATTAAAGATATACAAAACAGTGGATCGGATGATCGATTTAGACTTTTGATATTGAAACGGCAGTGACAATAAAGGTAAATATGTAAATAAATAAATAAATACACCCAACAGTCACATACATAGTTCTGATCCCACACTAAGATACAAGTCTTGTGTCGTGGGTATCAGAAACTACGAGAGACTTTTCGGTCTCACAAACACCCAGACCCGAAACAAATATTTGTGGGTCACACAAACATTTGTCTCGGTGCGGGGATCGAACCCGCGGCCTCTCGTTTCGCAAGCTGGTGTCTAGCCAACTGCGCCACGGGGCTGTCAATATAACATGACGTGGTGAGATTTATTGTTTATCGTGTGGTAAATTCATTGATTGAAGAATACTTGAACAATGACAATAACCTTGACCTCTATTTAAAATACACCCAACAGTCACAAATGTCCAAACATATTTCTGACCCCACACTAGGTTACAAGTCCTGTGTCGTGGGTATCAGAAACTAAGAGAGACTTTTCTGTCTCACAAACACCCAGACCCGAAATAAATATTTGTGGATCCCACAAACATTTGTCTGGGTGGGGGGATCGAACCCGCGGCCTCTCGTTTCGCAAGCTAGTATCTAGCCAACGGGGCTGTCAAATATCTATGGGAATAAAACATAGCTCGCGAAAAATGGATGTTGAAATGTATTTTGCATATCCCAGCGTAAAAAAGCGTTAATGTTATACTGTCATAAAGTCAATCGATTTTATTTGGCACCAACTAAATCTACAGTCGAAACCACATCATATTTAGCTTTAATTTTTCGCCAGACCCACCTGTTGTAACAGGTGGCGGAGCGTACCGATGCATCCGATATTTACAAACATCCAGAAATATGAATGGGACTTTCAATTTCAACTGTGGAGTCACTGGCGTGTTTCTTATATCATATATACACAGCATGACATAAGAAACACTGCCTCGTGGTCTCGCGGCACAAGTATGTGCCGTACGATCTAGAGGTCCTGGGTTCGATTCCCGGGTCGGGATAAGTGTTATTGGGTTTTTCAATTAGGAAATTCACAGTAGCAGCACGGAGTCTGGAAATGTGTCCGAAAATCGGCAATAGGCTCGCCCCCCATTACGTATACGTATACCATTATTACGTATTACTGATACATACCTGGCGAAATGTGGGTGCAGAAATGCACCTCTGCCTACCCCTTCGGGGAATACAGGCGTGAGGTGTATGTATTGTATATGTATACACAGCATGTATGTGGTGCATTGGAGCATTTAGGGCGCGGTTTATTAAATCACCATATCACACAGGGCTCGTGGGTTCACAGACGCCAGATCTTTCGCAAATGATTGTGTTTTCTTAATAAATTATCAGGCACATCGCATTTGAGAAAGAAAACATTGTAAGAAATCTTCACACTTTAGTTTAGTACATAAAGAATTTCATAAATATCTCATGTCCACTAAATCTCACTAGGCTAGCTAAACCAAGAGCTAACCCCTATATAAGGGAGGCTACATCTATTTTTAGGGGAGGCCTGTATCCAGCAGTAGCAAGTAATCATGGCATCTGTCATTATCATCGTCAACGGTATCCACCTTTTAGATAGGCGGAGACTATTAGGAGCAGTGATGGCCTCGAGGTTTAGGCGCGCGGTCGAGAATTTCGGCGGTCGCAGGTTCAAACCCCAGGCACACACCTCTGACTTTTCGAAGTTATGTGTGTATTCACAATGAATTATCACTTGCTTTAACGGTGAAGGAAAACATCGTGATGAAACCTGCACACCTAAAAGTTCTTAGGAATTTCTTAGGTGTGTAGTCCGCCAATCCGCACTAGGCCAGCGTGGTGGACTAAGGCCTAAACCCTCTCAGTTGTAGAGGAGGCCCGTGCCCAGCAGTGGGACGTATTTGGGCTGATGATGATGATGATGATGATTAGGAGCCACAAACTCCAGTCATGTCATTTTTTTTATTAAGCCTGTATCTATTATTATTTATTATGAAATTGTTATAAATAATTAATATAGTTGATTGACTTCACTTGTCGGTGTTTAACCCACATCCTAAAAGTGAAGCGTGACTTGCCCAAACCCATCCCGAAAGCTTTCTAAGTAATTATTAGTTTATTTTTTATTTAAACCGCCATTACGTGACCCTGAGGTCTGGGTAACAAGTAGGGCACGGTAATTGTTACAGTGAACCCAGAGGCAAACACAAAGTGTATACTGATATAAGCATGCAATTTATGGTGTTGGATAGATTTTTTTCATACAGTGATAACTTAGCTTCGTGGAAATGAAGTATAGGCATATATCACCTATGGTTATGTAGTATACTTAGCTTAAATACGACGGCTTCGTTGGTCCTTTAGAATAAGTGTGCGGCAAGCGATCAGAAGACGTTGGGTTAGATTCTGGATCGACCAAAGTCCATTTTGGTTTTCGCATTTGGAAGTTATTACTTTTCACGCACGGGGTGTAATTTCCTCAATAACATAGATTTGCGCCGTATCACGTAGAACTTTAAACTGTTGGTGAAATATGGGTGTAAAAATACTAATGTGCCTATGCGGTCTGAAATAAGGGCGTGAGTTTGTGCATTTTTATACATAAGTAGACCTAAAAAATATTATCAATTTACACGATACTGAACCGACAATTTAATCTCAGAAGGGCCATATGCCCTGTTACCGCGACGGAGAATTTTTTTTTGGCTCTCAAAGTCTAGGGACAGGGCGGAAAAAATAAGACGAGGTCAACCATAGACCTTGTAGTTTTAATTAATTGCTCTTTCGCTAGGTACATACGAAATTAATAGTTCAAAGTAAGCGAGTGATAAAGAAAAGATTTTAACTGCTATTGTAGTGTACACGTAATATTAATAATAAATTGTAAGGTAAACGTGAAAATAAATCATAATATAAGCGCTGTTCCCCACTCAAACCGGTTCACTACTACCTGTGATGTCGGACCGAGTGGACGTGTCAGACGCTATTGAAACCAAGCTTTAGTAGTTTTATTTATACAAACCAAACCTGAAACATCTGGACATAACAGCTATTGTCATTTTCATCGTGCGTTTTTTTAGACATTGTCCTATGAACTAAGAAGCCAGATAGGTCCACAAGCATGTTTTCTTTTTAGTCAAGTTGTTTGTGAGACTGAAAAGTGTAGGTATATTCAAAATGTTTTTTTTTTAATTATTAATTTTGGTGTTAAAAATGCCATTGTACATTATTGTGCTGTCTGCACCTGAATCACTCAAACAATGACGATATTAAGGATATAGAATGAGCGATAGGCTATAAATAAAACTGGGAAATAGCAGGACTGATAGCTAAATTTCCCACGCCTATAATCCTTAAGTCGTAGACAGTGGTGTGTCTCCGAATCCACGTTCTGCTTTTTTAAAAGTTATATTAATACAAATCCCAAACTTGCAAATAAAACTATGCTTCATCGAAAATATGTACTATGTTACGTTAGCCCTATTTTGCTTTCGTCATGTAAATATCTCAATACGGAGTACGGCCGCCACAGAATTGTACTTCGCCGCTCGTATTGCCAAGTTTGATGAAATGAGCGTGTGTGTTTATTAATTAATTCCCGGCTGCCATGGCAACCGAAATTAGAGATGTAAAGAACTCGAGTCTTTGAGTCCTAATTCGATAGACTCGGCTCAATTTTGCACAACTCAGTGAACTAACTAAACTCGGAGTCTTGAGTCGAACCGAGCGCACAGTCTTTCCACAAAGACTCGAGCGCTAAAATAGAACTCGAGCTCTTAAAAAGAGTCTTATTAAAGCTTGAGTCTCAAAAGAGCTCGAGTCTTATGTCTTGAGCGTATTAAGGTTTACTAATGTCAATAGTTGCAAATTATTCTGGCCTTTATACATACTTATTACATAAATATGTGCGTCCTCAGATCAATTTTGATTGCTTGTGATTTTATTTATTTAATTTTTCATGATGATTAAAATGATTTTTCCTATTAATTAACGCTTTTATTTTTTCAAAACACGTTTCTGATTACGAATATATTCCACAAAAGTAACATTTTATTACCTGATTTAAAAAGGACTCCAAACGGAAAACGACTCGCGCGCGACTCGCCCTGTAAAAACGACTCGAGCGCTAAAAAAGACTCGAGTTCGATGTTGCGCTCAAGAGCTCATATAGACTTAAGTTCTCTAGTCTTGGGAGTCTTATTGTAATGAGTCGAGTCGTTCAATTTGTCAGTCGAGCTCGAAATTTAGGACTCTAAGACTCGAGTTCTTTACATCTCTAACCGAAATGGCTACATCCACACCTCTCTAAACATAGATGACTATAGACGAGAGTTACGGGATAACTGGGTAATTAGAAATTTAGATATATAGTATATACTGTTCCAATGTTTCATATGAAAAACATCAATATAAAATATCTGCCTCCAGTAGGCGCTAAAAAAATAAATAAATGAAAGACACATAACTGGGCGAAAAACAAAAGCAGTTACTACGCATTATAAACAATATAAAAAAAAACATAATGCCTTAAAAATATTCGTATAGCTTAGTTTTTTGCACTACGCTGTACCACAATAAGCGTAATCCGGAACCAGACTTACAATTGCAGGTTCTCCTATTTGTAAAATACTACTTTTCAATATCTAAACTTGCCTAACTCTTTAAGATTCGTCGCCAGAGCTTAGGCAGCCATATTTTTTTGTTATACTGCCACGATAAGTTAAAACATATTATTTTAAGGCTATAGTATACTGACTGGCCAACAGGATTAGCACGATAAAATGGAAGTGGGCCGACCATCTCTGCCGAAGGATGGACGGCCGATGGAGCAGACAAGTGTTGGAGTGGTGACCGCGCTTAAACAGACGTAGTGTGGGACGACCTGCGGCACGTTGGGACGATTTGAAAAAAAATGGCGGGTATGGATAAGGGCTCAAGATTGGGATGGTTGGCGCTTACTTGAGGAGACCTACGTTCAGTAGTGAACGACAATAGGCTGAGTATATAAAACGTCGTTCAGTCGAACCTCGATAAGTTCCAAACTTGTAAATCTCAAAAAAATGTTTTGTTCCCTTCAAATGTCAACCCTCTATTAGTCGATATAATCAGTGGGTCCTTTTTTATGGGAAAGGAGACAAACGAGCTAGTGAGCCACCTGATGTTAAGTGGTCAACACCGCCCATGGACACCCACAAAACCAGAGGAATCATCGATGCGTTGCCGGCCTTTGAGGTAATTTTGGTTCAGCAGTGAACGGCAAAAGGCTGAGTATATATGTAGTATACTGACTTGCGTTGAGCGGTAGTGCGGGCGTGCGCGCGTGGTAGGTGGGCGTGGACGCGGCGCCGCCCGCGTACACCGCGTGCCGCCCGTAGCCCGCCAGCCTGACTGCCTGCTGCCGCCGCCCGGAGCCCCTACCAGCGCGCCCGCATCCTCGCGCGCTCGCGCCCCCCGGCTCTATGATGATGATTCTGTGGACAAATATACACTTTCATTATGCTGTTTCAGGAAAAAAATCTATAAAACCTAAACGGGACCCACTCCGCCAAGGCGCAATTTTAAGTAAAAGGTACTTCCATAGAAACCCAAAAGCCCAGTATGCCTTACAATAATGCGAATAATCTTTCAGCTTTAAATCTTTATTTAACAAACGCAATTTGACATATAAATAACCTGACCCCACAATAAACAAATATAAACTAGACATTACAAATTAACGCGTAACGCTTTTGGGTCTATGGAAGTACCGCCGCTGAATGTAGCCTATGTTTTCTCCCAAATTCTGCGGCCATGCTAAAAATTTGAGTTTATTCAAATTCAATCCAATTAAATACACAATCTCATGCCTATATTCGTATCAGTTTATTTTCGGGCACATTTACAGACTTCGTGCTGCTACTGAGAATTTCTTAATGGAAAATCCGAATAACGCCTTTGCCCAACACAAAAACTCAGGATCTCTCGATCGCAGGGCACAAACTTATGACGCGAGACCACGAGGCAGTCTTAAACTCCTTTTTTTAGAATTTTGCCCTAAAGGTAACAACATTTCAATATCCATTTTCTGCTTCCATTTTTTCCTTTAATAGTCCCAAAGTGGTGTGAGTGTGTAGGACAGCGACCATCAATCAAATGACTCGTTTGCTCACAGGCCTGTTATTTTATTTCATCATTTATAGTCTTCTATGAAGTAATCAAAGATTATTTATAAAAACACACTTCCACAAAAGACTGGCCAAATTTAAAGGCATTCGTAAAAGCCTAGAAACCTCAACAAGCTTGTTAACAAAATGTTTAAAAAGAACTGGCTCAAATTAGTCACCGAAAAATTCTTTTCTTTCCCAAAATAGCCACATATGTGCATGTGTAAAATATGATATGGGATGTGGTGGAACAAACGGCCGCGCCGGTGTCGGCAGTCGGCGCTAACGACAAAGGCGGCAAGTTGAAAGAACAAATAAGCCGCGCGGGGTGGCACATGCCGCGCCCCGCACGACTCTCATCAAACTTGCACGCCGCGCCGCGCTACGCCGCTCTGCCCCCGTAGCCCGTAGGCCTCGCGACTTGTGGCCTACGGGCTAAGGCGCTCGCGATTTGTACCGTCCACAGAAAAATTAAACTGATGTTCACAGTGTTACAATGTAGATCAATATACTCGTATGTGATAATTAATTGTTTTAAGAATACCAGTCATACCATCAAAATAGTTAAAATGTCAAAAAAATTACTTGTTCTATCAGGGGAATCTGTTATCGCGTGGCTAGAAACGTAGTGTTCTCATAATTTGATACACTATTGGCACACCACTGCACTAATCTTCAGATGCGATGTCTTTTTTTCCTGCCAGTATCACGAAAAAAATCGTTAAACAATGACCTTTAAAAAGGTAACTTTAAAAAGTAAATAAAAAATATTTTTTATTCCGACTGTATCAGATATTTTCTCAGCGGCACGCGTGGTAAGTTTTCATCGCACCCGCGGCCCGCACAATAAAATGCATATTAAACAACAATGTTTTGTTGCCGCTACGTGATTGGACGGTCGCATACGGAACCCGCACTTTACGCCGCCAACCCTGTTTATGAACATTATTTACGAATTACTGTTACTGTGTCGATATTCTTCCTTCTTTTGATATTTCAGTGAATATATAAGAGCAGGTGTGCGAGGAAAAATTATGGCTCCTAAAATATGGGCACAGAAGTTGCAGATTCTTTTAGGGGTACGGAAATATGACCGGACTGGAAGCTGATGGCTCATGAAGTACTACGTAATCGAAATGGAGAGTCGACATAATTACATAGACAAGTTTTATTGGATTTTACATACGTAGAGTAGTCTCATTTTGCTTATAAAATAAATCATCAGTCCATATACGTTTCACTGCTAGGCACGGGCCTCCTCTACAACTGAAAGGGTTTAGGCCTTAGTCCACCACGCTGGCCTAGTGCGGGTTCGCGGACTATACACCTAAGAAATTCCTAAGATCTTTTTGGTGTGCAGGTTTCCTCACGATGTTTTCCTTCACAGTTAAAGTACGTGATAATTCATTATGAATAGGTACACACATAACTTCGAAAAGTTAGAGATGTATGCCTGGGGTTTGAAGCCGCGCCCGCCGAGATTCTCGACCGCGTGCTTAAACCTTGAAGCCATCACGACTTCATTTTGCTTATACCAATTACCTATCAGAAGTAATTAAATATTTCTTAAAAACTTACAACTGGAAAGATTATAACTTGAAAACACATAAAAGAAATATATGAAGACTAGCTGACCTGGCGAACTTCGTTCCGCCTAACAGACTTTTTTTTTTGTAGTCTAAGTTACTCCTTATTACATCAGCTACCTGCCAATAAAATTCCCGTCAAAATCGGTCCACCCATTTCAGAGATTAGCCGAAACAAACAGACGGACAGACAAAAAATGTAAAAAAAATTATTTTGGTGTATTTATCGTATATATGTATATAAAAAAACGGTTATATCAATATTACAAACAGACACTCCAATTTTATTTATATGTATAGATATAGAAGAAGATTACATACAATCGAAACACGAAATTCAACTACAAAATGTATCAATATTCTAAACAGGCGACGCAATTAACATTCTGTCGAATACAACGGAATTAATCGCCTAATCGCATGTAAACCTATCAACTAAATCGATCGATTACCATTTAATTACAACGTATTGAATGTGGCAACATTGCCGAATTCAATTTGCGTAATGGCAACACCATTGACACCGCGGATGACGTCACGTGACGAAGCTAGAATTTCGTTCAAAGGGAGTAGTATTTTATTTAAACCCAACCCGGTTTTGCTCGGTCGTTACGCTGTAATAAGCTCTTTACGTGCTTACACTAGGAACGGCTGAGAGCGTATGTGTATTCGGAAATTGTAGAGCAGCGCTGTAGTGAGATTTAACTTCAAAAATACCGTACCTACCCAATGCCTTTGTCCCGACGATAACTGACATAAGCATGTCGTTTCGCATGTGTTCTTTCGCATTTTAGCTGTTGAAGACAATTTAAATAAATAAATAAATACACCCAACAGTCACATACATAGTTCTGACCCCACACTAAGATACGAGTCTTGTGTCGTGGTAATCAGAAACTACGAGAGACTTTTCGGTCTCACAAACACCCAGACCCGAAACAAATATTTGTGGATCACACAAACATTTGTCTCGGTGCGAGGATCGAACCCGCGGCCTCTCGTTTCGCAAGCTGGTGTCTAGTCAACTGCGCCAGGGGGCTGTCAAGTCTTGTCAATTTAATCATTTAAAACCTACTTTCTGTATCCCTTCTCTTTTCATCAACTCCGCATTATTTTCATAGTTAATACTTATGATAAACCTGCTGCTTTAAATGTGCTTTAATGACAGTTATGTTATCAACCGTATCCTTAGGTTACCTTACAAAACAAACGTTACAATACAATTTAGTGGTCTAGACCGATCGTGAAATCTACAGTTTGAGTTCTTGTTTTTATTCCCGGAGCAGACTAAGTATTATTGAGTTTCTCCATTAAATAATGCTCAGCAGCAACACGGAGTCTATGAATGCACCGAAAAATGGGCTCTCCGTTTATTACGTGGGACTAAAAACGCAAAAGGCGAAACCTAGGAGCAAAATTGCACCTCTGCCTACCACTTCAGAAATACAGGCGTGTGTTTATATGTAGACTCCTTTAGTTAAATATAGAATAGTTACACGTATGTTAATGGGGTATTTCATGTCGCGTATTAATTTTGATGGCACGAATGATAAGCCGTCACCCGTCGGAAGAAAACAGTATTTGCATAAAAATACGTCGCCGAGCTCATAATATTAACATTGGGGACGCTCAGCTTAGCAACTCAGGTATGGTTGTTTGTTTCGGTTCGATGTCATAAAAATATAAAGAAAATTTGTATAGGTATAAATGCCCACTATCTTGATACAAAATTCATAACAATTACATACATACATACATAAACTCACGCCTGTATTCCCCGAAGGGGTAGGCAGAGGTGCATTTCTGCACCCACATTTAGCCAGGTATGTATCAGTCCCACGTAATAGGCTCGCCTATTGCCATTCTTCGGGCACATTTCCAGACTCCGTGCTGTTACTGAGAATTTCCTAATGGAAAAACCCAATAACACTTTGCCCGACCCGGGAATCGAACCCAGGACCTCTAGATCGCACGGCACATACTTGTACCGCGAGACCACGAGGCAGTCCATAACAATTATCCAATCATTTATTTAATGACCTCGAGGTTTAGGTGCACGGTCAAACCCCAGGCATACAGCTCTGAATTTTCAAAATCATGTGTGTATTCACACAGACTATCACGTAGTTTAACGGTGAAGGACAACATCGTGAGGAAACCTGCACACATAAAAATTCTTAGAAATTACTTAGTATGTAGTCCGCCAACCTGCACTAGGCCAGCGTGGTTGATTAAGTCCTTAATTCTCTCAACTTTAGAGGATTCCAGAGCCCAGCAGTGTAACGTATATGGGCTGATGACGATGATGATTAATATCATCATCCGTATTAATATATAATGCGGAGTAATTTCCACAATAGGTACTATAGATAAGTAAGTAATAACTTAGATGTGAACTGGATCACATAAAAGTAACGTTTTAAAATATCTATTTTCGAAACTGTAAAGCCAACCATTGTTTTTTTTACAAAGAAACATTGTAAGGATAGTATCAATTTCAAAATATCAAGAATTTTGTAAAAGTGTACATTTATAAAATGTCTGAAAGTCGTAAATAATAATGGTAACAACAGTGGTAAAACACACAAAATAATTAATGAAATGAAACGCTGTTTATAAATCGTTTAGTTTAGACAATTAAATATCACTTACGACAATTCCATGAAAGAATAAGAGAACGTCATCATCATCATCATCATCAGCTCATATACCTACGTCCCACTGCTGGGCACGGGCCTCCTCTACCATTGAGAGGGTTTAGGCCTTAGTCCACCACGCTGGCCTAGTGCGGGTTGGCGGACTACACACCTAAGAAATTCCTAAGAACTTTTTAGGTGTGCAGGTTTTATCACGATTTTTTCCTTCACCGTTAAAGTACGTGATCATTCATTGTGAATACACACATAACTTCGAAAAGTCAGAGGTGTGTGCCTGGGGTTTGAACCCGCGACCGTCGAGATTCTCGACCGCGTGCCCAAACCTCGAGGCCATCACGACTTAAGAGAACGTATTTGTCATGAATTAATAATGTCAATATACACACGTTTTTCGTTCAAGATTCCGAGCGCGTGTTGCTTAGAATTTCCTTTTGGCCAAACACAATATCACTGCTCCACCCGGAAATCGAACCCGGATCTACTTGATTGCACGACGTACACTTGTGTCACTGGACCAACGAGGAAGTGTTAATGATCTACCTATTTAAATACTGTCGTTTAGTTTTATATCATCTCATATTTAGATATGTTGACTTTGGGTTGAAAATACACAAATATTTTTTATTTATAACTAACTCTGCATAAAATTCTGAATGTCAGAATCAAGATTGTTGGGAATTGATGCTAAAAATGTAATTCTCTTTCGGCAGTCAAATAAAAAAAGTCTTGTCTAACGTGGTTTTACATCGAATTCACGTAATTCATAACCTCATTTACATGTCATTTTTTTTCCTATACAATCAACCTCTAAACAATTTGCCACATTATTGCTTGTATATTAATTCATTAAACTTTTGTCTTTTTCGATGCAAGAATATTGTACCATGGTAATATTTTTTTAACTCTCAATAACGAAAATCTTTAAATATTATTTCACGACAAACGGAAGCGCAAATAAACAAAACGTCAGATGGACGCACTGAGCCATTTACGAGTATTTGATTTGTTGCCTTGTCAAAATTCTCCACATTATATCTCACCTTGTAATTGTTGTGATAAGAGCAATCAACACATGATTTCAACAAGATAACAGTATTAGACAGTGCGCTAGTTTGTGTCCTCATTATATTTTATGAGAATAATTATAATTATCATCATCAGCCCATATACATACGTCCCACTGCTGGGCACGGGATACACGGCATTATTGTCTCAAACAAAACAAAATTATGTTTAATTTTAGTTCGTTTAATAACACAAGTGAATTTCGTGCTAACTGGACGAGTTGGAGTAGATTCCCTGGTCGAACAAAACGTTAATGTGTTTTAGTATTAGAATATTCTCAGTGGCTGATGATGATGATTATCAGTGGCAATGCGGAGTCTGTAAGTAAGCCTAAAACCGGCTATAGGCTGGACTATTACCGAACTTAAAATACAATTGGCGAAACATAAATAATGAAAAAAAAATACACCCAACAGTCACATACACAGTTCTGACCCCACACTAGGATACAAGTCCTGTGTCGTGGGTATCAGAAACTACGAGAGACTTTTCGGTCTCACAAACACCCAGACCCGAATCAAATTTTTGTGGATCACACAAACATTTGTCTCGGTGCGGGGATCGATCTGTCAAGGCTGTCAAGAAATGTCACATGGATGAAGAAATGCAACTCAGCCTACCTCTTTGGGAATAGAAGCGGTAGTAAGTATTCCAGGGTTACTAAGGCGAATTTCGGTCAGATGCAAACATCTCTCAACAAACTGCCTCGTGGTCTCGCGGTATAAGTATGTGCCGTGCGATCTAGAGGTCCTGGGTTCGATTCTCGGGTCGGGCAAAGTGTTATTGGGTTTTTCCATTAGGAAATTCTCGGTAACAGCACGGAGTCTGGAAATATGCCCGAAAACGGCAATAGGCTCGCCCCCTATTACGTGGGACTGATACATACTTGGCGAAATGTGGGTGCAGAAATGCACCTCTGCCTACCCCTTAAGGGAATACAGGCGTGAGTTTATGTATGTATGTATGCAAACATCCTACCACTAAAAAGTTACGTAATCTTACCAAGTAGATTAGTTCCGAATGCGAATTCCCATCATAATGCAAGGTGCATTACACTTTTCACTAATTCAAAAATAAACTGCGACTGTTTAAAAATACAACTTTGTTTGTCCGCCTGACTCGACGGGAAAACTACCTAAGACTTTAAATTTTACATCTTATTCCTTTATTATGTCAAAGTTTATTTATCACTTAAATGTTTCTGACTCATAATGATAAGATAACATTGAATAATACAGTTTGAGGCAGCCTCTTATTTATAGCATCATATCTGTTAGACCAGCTCTCGAGTCTTCATGGTGTTTAAAACTATCTCTTCTGAACAATAGAGGAGGCCGCGGTTAGGTAAACGATGAAGACAGTAACATTATAAGTGTAAAAGATTTAACATTTATATTTTAGGACTGCCTCGTGGTATAAGTATGCGCCATGCGATCTAGAGTTTCGATTCCCGGGTCGGGCAAAGTGTTATTGAGTTTTTCCATTAGGTAATTCTCAGTAGCAGCACGGAGTCTGGAAAAGTGCCCGAAAAACGGCAATAGGCCCGCCCCCTATTACGTGGGACTGATATATGGCGTAATGTGGGTGCAGTAATGCACCTCTTCCTACCTCTTCGGGGAATACAGGCGTGAGGTTATGTATGTATGTAAGATTTTACGTTTCTTAACCAATCAGGTAAAAAAGAATTTGATTATTATTAATATCTTACATATTATGTAGTTTTAAACCCAGATTAAAACAATAAGTACTTTTGTGCTAAAAATTCGAATGTTTTCTAAAGGATTTTCAAAAGACTGACATTGATTCTCTGTGGATACAAATATTTATAAAGATACTCTCTTTTTATTGTCCCTTAAAAATTATAATTTTTAGCTCAAATTATTCAAAATTTTACAAAGAAGGTTATTAAATATCGTTAAATTTCTTAACTACACAGACTCCTGTAGATAAATTTCAGAGCTATGGTTATGATTTTCAAATGTACACAAGATAATAAATATACAAACAAGGATGGAAGGAAACAACGAAATTATTAAGCAACACAAAGAATGTCTCGTTTTAAATTCAAATGCAGGAACGTCCACCCCCCAATACGGTTGGCATTCGCATCGCCGCGTAAAGAATTGTCTTAATCAATTTTAAGTTTTTTGCTTTTTCATCCAGAAAAGCTAGGTGGTATAGACAATTAGGCACGCACTTTGGATAACACACATTTTTGAAGTTATACTTCTTTAGGCGCGTTATGAAAAAATGATGAGAGTGAATTTTTAAGATGCGCGCGCATCACTGTAACACAAAATTCACAGGTTGAAGCTGCCTATATACTCCAATATCATTGACAGATTGAAGCTGCCTATATTAAATGAAAGTGTCAAATGGATCATAAAGGTTTTAATATGTTTCGGATCGAATATTTTTTCAAAAGAAGTCTATGTTTTAGATTATTAAATATAGAATAGTGACAGTAATAAAAAAAATGACATATTTATTAGTTATCAAATATTTATGAGTGCGTTCAGAAATGTAATATGTTGTGTGTACTATGTAAAGTCACACTATGGGGCGTATTTATAAGTTTTACTTCAGTCGTGTGGTATAACTTCTAATTTTAATTGCTAAACATGACAGGAAAAACGACTGACAAATCACTGTGTCCTTATGTGGGAATTCACAATATAGAGAATGTACGTATTAATTTGCTAACACGCACTGAGCGTGGTGGACTCCTGTACACCAGGATCAACAGTGACCCACACTGAAATGACACCGAACAGTGGAGCTCAGCAAGTGTATATAGGGGACCTAACTTGTCTTTTTCCCCGCAACGAAATTAATCAGAAGATAAACAGGAGGAGTTGGAATAGTTGTCCACATCCCTCCATAGCAAAACGGGAGACAAAATATTGGAATATGAGGTGTCAACCTCACATGCAAGTCTTTAACAACTGCAGAATCTAGGTTTAAATCAAAATACAATCAATCCACTAAGGCCTAAACCCTCTCAATGATAGAGGAGGCCTGTGCCCAGCAGTGGGACGTATGGGCTGATGATGATGATTACAATCAATCCATCAGCCTTAGGAAGTCCACTGCTGAACATAGGTCTCCCCCAATTACTTCCACAGTGACCTGTTGGAGTCAGCCTGCATCCATCGACGACCCGCGAACCGCGAACCCCCCAGTTTTAAAGCACCACGGATAAATATATGATTGGAATGCTAAGTTTGAGCAAGGCAAAGTGACCACATTGCACCTGATGGTAAGTGTAATGGAGTCCAGAAAAAGTGCCGACCAGCGAGAGATGATGATCTCCCGTTGGTCGACGCAATCATGCCGGCCAAAAACCTCTTCACCTATCTTGTGAAGAAGTTTGGGGGACTAATACCATGGTGAACAAAGGACCGACCGCGAGAAACCGGCCAAAAAATGCCGGCACGGTCATCCTTTCACCATGATTGAAGCCCCCCCGAAAACCGGATATACACTGGCTGATCCCGGAACGCGGCACACTTGCATGTGCCACTATGGCGGATTTTACGCCCTGTGTACGGTGTTCTACGAGGTCCATATAATACACTATCCCATATGTTACATTACTAGGATACTGATCGATTTACTTAGAATCGTACAACACAAAAAACTTCGATAATAATAGAACATGGGGTTATGAAAAAGGCGTGTTGTAAATATTTAAACTCGCACCATTGACACCGTAAGTAGGTCAAACAAACCAATGATATTCCACGTCGATTTTTATGCGAATACTTACAATTAAAAATGTAATTTTAGATACATTGACAGCCCCGTGGCGCAGTTGGCTAGACACCAGCTTGCGAAACGAGAGGCCGCGGATTCGATCCCCGCACCGAGACAAATGTTTGTGTGATCCACAAATATTTGTTTCGGGTCTGGGTGTATGTGAGACCGAAAAGTCTCTCGTAGTTTCTGATACCCACGACACAAGACTTGTATCTTAGTGTGGGATCAGAACTATGTATGTGACTGTTGGGTGTATTTATTTATTTATTTATTTAGCTATAAAACGGAATATTCCTTATATTAAGAAACAAAAAGAGCACACGGCTGCTGATAAAGTGATAAAATAACAACGTAAACAGTCGCTCAAATTAAGTACTGATGTCATTGAGAGTTAAAGGCCTGATAACATTTTTCTAGCTTCGATTTCCGTGTCGGGCAAGTATTAGGTTTTTCCACGAGGAAGTTCGGCAATAAATGGCTTTTGTTTCTCTCTTTTAATAGATACTCCACGGGATTTTAGTGCTGGCGAAATATTGGTATAAAATGTACCTTTACTTTCGTGATAAACAATAAAGCAATTCGGAAAAAACAAATCATTTAAGGTGCGTTGAATGCTAATACAGAACTGCATAGAGGGAAAGAACATATGGTCATTGCTTCGCCTAATTCCGACTTTCGTACAAAAAACTACGATGCAAGTAAATCTTTTTTTTCGGTTTAACTAAAAAAAAATGAAAAATATTAGTTAATTAATATTTAGATTAATTAATGTATATGGGCTGATGATGATGATGATGATGACCCTATCTCGTAGTTGGTACATTTCCTAATTTTTCATTTCAAGATTGAATACTCCGCCATATTGGCCTTGACGGCCGACCGTCACGCGACATGCGAGCACATTTGGGGCGATGTAATAAAAGTTTCACTTTAAAAACTTTCCAACATACCTGTTCATTTTTAAAAGATAACTCAATACAGATAAGTGAAATGAGTAAATTGAATAATATTTTAGTGGATTGGATGTGAAATTAAATTGTGTGCCGTTGTGTTATGTGAATTTTCAGAGCCGGGGGCGGTACGTGACCAGCGACCGCCGCCCCGGAGTCAGGGTGGCTGTGTAGCAGATAAACAAATTGTTTCTATCGGCCGGATTGGCGCGGTCATTTTGTAAAGTGCCCAGGCTACTTGTTTGCTCTGTGAAAGTGCATTTGACTCCATTTTTGGTTATAAGTAATCACGGTTCAAAGTAGTGATAGGCTCGAGGTTTGGGCGCGCGGTCGAGAATCTCAGCGGTGGCAGGTTCAAAGCCCAGGCACACAACTCTGACTTTTTGAAGTTATGTGTGTATTCTCAAGGAATTATCACGTACTTTAACGGTGAAGTAAAACATCATACGGAAACCTGCACACCTAAAAAGGTCTTAGGAATTTAATAGGTGTGTAGTCCGCCAACTCGCACTAGGCCTGCTTGGTAGACTAAGGCCTAAACCCTAGTAGAGGAGGCCCGTGCCCAGCAGTGGGACATATATGGGGTGATGATGATGATGATGAATCAAGGTTCGGTGCTGTGAAACAAAATATAATAACTTATGTGTTAATTTACCTTTTGTGGAAAAAACTGAATGAAATGCATTCTTATCTTATAGAGTCAGTACAATACAGAAGGTAATGCATTTGACAAAAACGAATGAGAGCAGCGAGCCAGTACGCGACAATGGTAGTTCAAAGGTCGGCTAATGAACGATATGGAACATTGTCTGCTATGTAACTATACATATGTATTATAGGCCCCTTCAGCTCCCTCTGCTTTACACAGGCTGTCTCTATCCTTATAAGTTTATGCTGGCTTAGTGCGGATTGGTAGTGTTTTAATACCAATATAATATTCGTAAAGAACTGTCAGTTCCGCATGATCTCGATATTTTATTCACAGTTTCAAGTGTATAAGGAAGATACCAGTAAGAATAATCTCCGATTCGAAACTCGGCAGATGCTCAATTTCTTTCTTTTACATACATACATACATAAACTCACGCCTGTATCCCCCGAAGGGGTAGGCAGAGGTGCATTTCTGCACCCACATTTCGCCAGGTATGTATCAGTCCCACGTAATAGGGGGCGAGCCTATTGCCGTTTTTCGGGCACAATTCCAGACTCCGTGCTGCTACTGAGAATTTCCTAATGGAAAAACCCAATAACACTTTGCCCGACCCGGGAATCGAACCTCTAGATCGCTCGGCACATACTTGTACCGCGAGACCACGAGGCAGTATTTTCTGTTCTTTTCTTTCTTTTCTGTTCGTGTTAATGATTATTTATTTATAAAGCATTCTTCACAACGTTTACAAACTCAACTAAAATGCAGGCAACATAGATCACCCTATCTAAACCTGAAAGACTCCTCTTCAATCTAAAAACTGAACCGTAAAACTGAAGTTAAATGCAGTCGACGTGTTCGGAGCTGCGAGATACATTGCGGTGAGCGGGACGCGAGGGTCGTGGCGCCCCGGGTAAACTTGTGAAAAATAATGAAGCCCATAAATTCGGGCCGAATTAGCCGGGGCCAGGCGCGCGGCCAACAATCTCGGAAGAGAGCCCGCCTTAGGTTTTTTCCCCATTCAACGAGTTGGGAATTAATCGGCGTGCCGAGTTGTGGTGGTTGGCTTTATGCTTTAAAAAATGAATTTTATTATGCTCGCGTCGTTTTATAGACTTGGGGTGATTGTAGTTTTGTTACTAGCATAAACATGGATGACACAGACACAAACTAAAATATTATTGTGGTGTTTTTACTCTTGATTTTTTGTCATAACGGGTGATATGTAAAAACTGTTACTGACTTCATATCCTTCCGACAATGTGTGATTGTCTACTGAAATCTATAGTTGACAAAGGTCAAGCGTAATTTTTAGTCATTTTTTTTGTAATACTACGAATAGTTAGATCACAAGGTGGACTGGTATTCAATTCTAAGAAATATGTAAGAAATAATAGTGGAAATCTTTGAACTATAAAAACAAGTAATAAAAAAAATAGCATGAGATACAGTTCGCCTAATCTCGAAGCAATATAAACCTAATATATTCTACTCCGGAGCGCCGCCATCTTGTTCCCGAGTATGTTGCAACATTCCCAAACGGAATCACTTCAAAAAGTCTCGCAGGTTGACATCACTACATATTAAACGTTTCAAGCCGAATCCATCGAATCCATTTACTTTTAAAAGAAAGCGGGCAAAAGAAACGGTTCTCTTTGTGCGACAAGTGCGCGGAGAAAGCAATAAAACTCGACGCTCCGCGCGGATGCCGCGTCTACAGCCCAAATTGTTCGGATGCCTCAAACTTCCGGACTTTTACGGTGTCCCGGATTCCTGGGAACATGTGGTTCATGCGTGCTAAGCTTTGGAAACACACGAAACGCCTCTCGGATGTTGGAGACTGTGGTTTTTAAATCGCAAGTGTTTTATGTTTTAAATATTTTCTATACATATGTACTACTGCTATCCTTTCGAGGCATCGGATAGTGGAGGTTAGGAAACAGCAGTGATAAGTATTAGGATAAATTAATTGATGCAATAACTCTTGATTCTGATTATTTTATAAATTCATAAATAATTGTTTTGTTCAAAATTATCTTCTTGACAGATATGATACATAATTATATCAGATTTAAAATATACAAAAGTGTAATAACAAGAAAATGTATCGCCTGATACAAGGGAATGTCATACGATATTGATAAATGATAACGGAATTTAGGAAACAAGCAATGTTATTATCAAAACGGAACAAATTATATATGTTTTTGTTGCATACGCCCGATGCCTGAGCGATTAATTAATCAGATAACTAATTATCACCACTCATGAACGTCTACAATAATTGCATATCCTAAGTGCAATACTAGTAATTCAAATGATTGAAGGTAACATAAATTTTGATCGTCCAGCAATCTCAATTACTGACTAAATTATAATGTTATTGTTTCTGTTAATAATATAATTGCGTCAAACGAAAATAACAACTGGAAAATAACAACATAGGTTTCTCTTTTTATTTATTTTTTTATTTAGAGGTTTTGTTCAAAAGGATATGTCAACCCATCATACCTTATTCTACTAAATAAATTATTATAATTACTTACACTAACTATAATTAAATAGGTGACAATTTTATGCAACATTTAAATTTGGCTCACAAAAACATTGTGTTGTATTTTGAACACATTGTAAAACGTTTTTATAGCCAATAAATTTATTATTAATCAGTAACAATATAGGTATGATTTAACTTTTGAAAAAGGCGTCGAAATTGGTGAGAAACTTTAGATAAATAATACGTAAAAGACAAAGTCGCATTATTTTTAGCTACTTTAATGATGTCGACGCTAAATTCCAAACTTTTATAGCTTTACTAGCTCACTTCGCCCGGGTGTGATAAATAGTAAAATCCAGCTTTACCGCTCTCAGGGGCTTTGAACAAATTCCTCGTGAAAATCAACCACAAAACTATATAATATCGTCAAATTTTTAAAGTTTCAATGTTTTTCAAAAAATAATCCGAAATAACGCTCTATACAAAATATCTACAGATTTTTATAAGATTCAATGCAAATTCAATTTAATTAAATATGAAGTGCGATTCATGGCGAAGAATAAAACAATAAAAATCATAAAAGCAATTCCATCTGGATTTTTGGATTATAAGCAAATAAATAAATAATAAATACACCCAACAGTCACATACATAGTTCTGACCCCACATTAGAATACAAGTCCTGTGTCGTGGGTATCAGAATCTACAAGAGACTTTTCGGTCTCACAAACACCCAGATCCGAAACAAATATTTATGGATCACACAAATATTGGTCTCGGTACTGGGTTCAAATCCGCGGGCCCTTGTTCGCAGGCTGGTGTCTAGTCAACTGCGCCACAGGGCTGTCATAAGTCGTGTGACTGACACAAAATCACAAAATTTACGAAACGCAATGTTTCCATACAACGGAGTAATCTTATTGAAAGAATCTTGACACGTAACAACCTGTATTCATTAATCAAACGGAATTCTCAAAATATTTCAACAAAACCATGACGTGAGGACCACAGGAGCCGCCCGTACTCTCCCTAAGGAACCGACACTGACAGTAGACGAGTTAAATACATAGAATGCTAAACTGGTGTTTGTCTGTGTGTTGTTCACGCAAATTTCCCCAGCGGCCGCCTGCTGATACTTCACAATATCGACAGCATTTTGAATGCGTGTAATATGTCTCTGTAGAGCTGTTATTTGGACTAAAGTGTACTAATGTGGATGGTTATGCGCTAATGTCCTTTTAGATCAATCTAGAAGGTGATAAGAAGGGGTTGTTTTATCCTCACTCTGATGATACATGTACCACTTTTTTCTATCAGTAACCAGTATCATGAGATATGAGTGTAGTCAAGGTGGTTGATTTGTCTAATTGTACAAATAGAGTGTCGAGTGACGAGAAAAAAAATTCGACACACATTCACAGAATTTCGACGTTATTTTCATAGAAGGTGCTCACAATCTGATCCCGAAATATGACACGTATACATCCATGGTCACTATGAGTACTTTTCTACCACATACAAAACTAGTCTTCAGCAATCTCAATCATTAAAATTTACTTTACGGTTTTCTGATAAATAGTGGCACCACAACGGAACGAACCACTCGTACCAAAATACCATATAATTAGGGCGTGGCTCTACCTAGCTCTCAATCTCAACGTAGCTCTACGTTCTCAATCTATATTTTTCACCGCTATATATATCGCCTTTCTCAAACAGAAATATAACCTAAAACACCCTTTGAGACACCAAAACTAGTTAAAACAGAAAAGGTCGGCCCATCAGCAAAGGTGGTTTAATTACCGACAAGCCAGTTTACCTTACGCTCGGTCCCGCGGGACAACGGCCACATATAAATTATAAACAAAGGACTCGCAGACATATTTATGGTTTATAACGCGTCGTAAAGTGTGCTCTGCGATAATACCTGATATATGGGAGCCATCATGATTTTAATGATGTTTGTAGCAATTTACTAGGTATAGATTTTGGTGGAGGTGCTAATAATTCAGATCCTTATTTATAAACTGCCTCGTGGTCTTGCGGTACAAATACGTGCCGTGCGATCTAGAGGTCCTGGGTTCGATTCCCGGGTCGGGCAAAGGGATTTTCGATTAGGGAATTCTCAATAGCAGCACGGAGTCTGAAAATGTTTCCGAAAAACGGCAATAGGCTCGCCCTCTATTACGTGGGACTGATACATACCTGGCGAAATGTGGGTGTAGGAATGCACCTCTACCTACCTCATCAGGGAATACAGGCGTGAGTTTATGTATGTGTGTTATTTATAAATTTAGATAAATAGGAAGCTAATTTATATGACTCGGTCCGTCCCGCGTTGTAACTTGACGCGGTCGATGCAACGATGACGTAGTTCGATTTCCATGACAAGAATCCCACCCTTTTAGGTGCGTTTTGGGTTAAAAATATTTCACTAAATATACATATACAGGGTGTAAAAAGACCGCAATCGAAAACTACAAGTTATAGTTACGGTGATTACAAATACATTGACCCTGAAATAAAGTCCGAAAAAAAATATAAGTATAAAATGTATATGCAGTGATGGCCTCGAGGTTTAGGCGCGCGGTCGAGAATTTCGGCGGTCGCAGGTTCAAACCCCAGGCACATACCTCTGACTTTTCGAAGTTATGTGTGTATTCACAATGAATTATCACTTGCTTTAACGGTGAAGGAAAACATCGTGATGAAATCTGCACACCTAAAAGTTGTTAGGAATTTCTTAGGTGTGTAGTCCGCAAACCCGCACTAGGCCAGCGTGGTGGACTAAGGCCTAAACCCTCTCAGTTGTAGAGGAGGCCCGTGCCCAGCAGTGGGACGTATTTGGGCTGATGATTATGATGATGATGAACTTCCATAAGCATAAAATGTATATGGTGATAAGGAAAACGTCAATTATTTTTTGTTTTTTTCGGGAATTTTTTAGCGTCAATATGTTAATAATCATCGTCAATTAATTGTCTAAGTTTTCGATTCTGTATAAAATTCCATTAATTCTCATATTACACTGATTCGTATCCACCACGAGAGAGACTCAAGACGCGAAACCTTTCATTACGACTGTCAGCGATTTGTCGCTTTTCCGAATCAAATCCGGGTCGTGCAATAAGTGACAATCACTCACACGCTGATGTAAATACTCGTTGGCAGCATAAATCCCATTGCCATTTAAATTCCCTTGTATATGTATCTAAAATTGCCTGCCTCGTGGTCTCGTGGCACAAGTATGTACCGTGCCATCTAGAGGTCCCGGGGTTGGTTCCCAGGTCGGGCAGTCTTACTGTATTTTTATTAGGAAATTCACAGAAACGGCACGAAGTCTGGAAATGTGCTCGAAAAACGTCAATAGGCTCGCCCCCTATTACGTGGGACTGATACATACCTGGCGAAATGTGGGTGCAGAAATGCCTACAATACAGGTATGAGGTTAAGTATGTATGTATCTAAAATTGTTAGGCTATCAAACGAGCTTAATTTTAGACATAGAGCAAAAAGACTTCCAGAGCGTCTTTTTAGAAGCGACTTGCATCCATCGACGTGCTTCAATCTTTACCATCTCACGGATGGACGTCCAACACTGCACTTTATGATACGTAGCCTCTACCATTCTATGTGGCCATAAAATAAAAACACAAAATCCGAGTGCCAAAAGTTCACATGGGAATATTAAATGGGAGAGCAGAGTGTAGCGAACAGGAAGCGGAAGCGTTCACAAACTCTCCGCTCGGCGACTGAATGGCACGCACTCGCCGACCTCCGGACCACTTGTGCAATTATGTATTAAACTTTAATATACTCAGAGTAATATAATGGAAATATAAACTAGTAGCCTACAGCTTGGATTTTATTGACCATCAAGAATTTTCCACTCGTTTTTACTTTGTTAAGGAATATAGGAATTTCTAAAAGAGGCGTGATGGCCTCGAGGCTTAGAAACAAGGTCGAGAATCTCGGCGGGTGCAGGTTCAAACCCCAGGCACAAACCTCTACCTTTTCGATCCTATGTGTGTATTCATAATGAATTCTCACGTACTTTTTTCTCACGGTGAAGGAAAACATCGTGAGGAAACATGCACACCTAAAAAGTTCTTAGGAATTTCTTAGGTGTAGTCCGCCAACCCGCACTAGGCCAACGTGGTGGACTAAGGCCTAAACCCTCTCAGTTGTAGAGGAGGCCTGTGCCCAGCAGTGGAATATGGGCTGATGATGAAATACGAATTTCTTAGGTGAGTAGTCCGCCAACCCGCTATAGCCTTCGCAGTAAAACACGCTGGTGCCCATCAGTGGGACATATATGGATTGATATACACTGATCAACAAGTAACGAACCTATTGATGGCCTCGGATTAAACATACCCTCCGGTAAAGTTACTGTAGTCAAGACAAAGTGTATTAAAAATTGTATGATGATAGGTTACAGATTTGAGGTAGAAAGCTTTATAAAAAAGTAATTTTTTGCAGGAAAAAATAAGAAGGCATTACGCATCCTCAGTTACAAATAACAAAATTATTGTTATGACTATATCTTTATCTACAGTAAGTAATATTTAATACATAATGATGCTATCCAAAAGTTGGCACAACATGTAGGAAAGGCACATTGTAAAGAGGTTGAGTATAAAACAAAGGCTATGTTGGGACAATATGTGCCACTTTCTAACAAAAATCTGAGTTGAAACATCAACTTTGCGTCACTTTTCTTTTAAAAAATAAGTTTTATTATTACGTTTTATATTAAGTATTTTTATTTAACGTACCCTGCATCGAATTCGAAATACAACTTTTCATTATTACTCATTCACAAACATGTTGACAAAATACATTAATGATCCGTGCAGTCATTTATATACTATAACAAAAAATATGAAACAGAAACAAAGAAATTTTACAACAAAATACTAAATAATAAACAGCAATTAAATTATATTTTTTCTCATAGACGATAACTAGAAAATTGATATATATAATACCATTAGGTAGATAAAAGTATAACCTAAATGCCTACACTATACATTTTAGACGTTATGGTAAGACCAGGATCACAGAGGTAAAATAGTTTGTGCGCGAACCGCCGCGGGAATGCGTGGCGGTACACGCCGATCCACCAAACCAGAGAGCGCGCCAACCCAAAGAAATTCCTTATTTTGTTTACAGCAAACTATCAGTCCTTGTTTTGACTTGGGCAAATTGTGGGTTAAGTTACTTATTTTTTCTGTTGTATAAAATATTTTATTAATTGTTTCCGTTGTATAAAGATGCCTCCTTGAAACAGTTGAGTTTCCTCTATGGCTCCACCACTTTATAGAGAATTAGAGCAAATGCTATATTTTGGGCGTCAACATTTCTAGTAATGAGTTAATTTGATAAGATAATGGAGTTTTTTAATCATATTTACATGACTTGAAATTTTGATTAAAGACTGGTAACTTAGTAAATGCTGATATTTGATTTAGAAAATAATTTAATAAGAAAAATGTGTAATATAAAATATCACGAACAATTGTCTTTAAAGTAAGTTTCATTAATTAGTAGAAAAAAAAGATCAATCGAATGAGAATAAATGAGAACATTTCTATATTTTTCCCTTTATATATTTCTAGAAGGTAAAAATTCCAAAAGTTTTTACATTGATACTTCTCATAAATTAAAATATGTATATATATACATATTACATAGTAGTGACAACAGTATAGTTACATCAGCAAAATTATCGTACTTATTACATTTTAAATGCAATTACTTCTGGACGGGCAGCTCGCATATCACATCTGTACGCCAATCTTTAAACTTGAAACTTCTAAAACTTAACAAAGACATACATACCAGCAGTCCCTTCAAAGATCAGAATCAGAGCAACACTGCCAAAAACTGCACTTGATACTTTTATTTTGTTTTTACAGCACAAAATGTTTTTGTTGTCCAAATCACAAATGTCTTGGCACTTTCCGTGCTACATCTCGATAACGCCGGCGCATGTCACGTCACACAGGGCTGCCACCACCGGAATAAACCACTACACGGTAAGACATTCAATAATATTAATTATTTAATTGTGTTGGTACTAGATTTTAAATGATTAACAAATAATTTTTCCAAAAAAAATCATTCTTATTATTGGTGCTGATTGGAAATTCGAATATTTTATTTCATACCTACTTCACAACAGGATTTAAGACAATGCCTCGAAGCCGATTTAGGCAAATATTTATAAGATAAGTTGTTTGCTCGACTGACGGACTAAAACTCACGACACGAGACTGTGTTGCTATATTTATTTATTGCTATGAAACATCCCTTTTGATTTGTATCTTAAAATTATTTTAGTTTGTCAAAATAAACTCTATATTATTCTATTATCAGTAAACCTTAATATTTTCAAAGTTCCTAAAAGCCAATAGGCTTAAACAAAAATGTTCGCCAAAACAATCTACAGGGAAAAAACGAACAAAAATTCCGGCAAACAGCAGCCCTACCGGGGCATGTGAGCCGCGCCGCACCCTAGTGCCGCGTCGTTTATTTTAAATTTATTTTATAACAGAATTCCGTGCCTGAGATGATCTACTGACTCCGGGATGCGCTGCACTTTTGGAAATGGAGTGTTGTAAAAATATTTTAGGTGCTCAAGAAAATGTTGTTTTTGGTCGCACCCTCGTTTGTTTATCAGCTCATGAATTCAGCGAATCATGCAGAAATAACACCGAGTACTGTTGGAGCTGCACATTGCAATAATATTGCTGGTGTATTTTTATGATACACAGTTGGTAAGCGCTGTCCAAACAGCATCAAGCGCTGAGAGGCTATATTTACAAATAAATATGACGTAACAGGAAAAAATATTGTACTATAATATGAGCTAAGAGGGTTTCTAGCGCTTCATTTCCTCAGACACAAATAATCCGAAGCAGTAGTGTAAAATGAAGATTCATTTAGGAATATAACATTAATTTACATATACCAAGATAGATAAAACACTTTATTGTGCACCATATCAACATAAAAACAACGATACAAAAACAACTAAAATAAAGTGGACAATCGGTGGTCTTATCGCTTAAAGCGATCTCTTACAGACAACCAGGCATGATGGAATATTCAACGAGTGATTAGCGAGATGTGGGGGTGTTTACACATACATATACGTGTTCAAAAAAACTCCGTAAAAAATATAATTAATTTATCAAACCAAAAATATTGTCAACCCTATTAGGCTGTCATGTCAGGGAACCAGATTATTTAACAGAAAGGTCTACGTATCTATTTTACCTAATAAATTGTCTAATTTAATAATTTTTCTATTTTTCATTCATAAATGTTTGCTACCTCGATACAAGGACTCAAGTACTGGCTTCAAAAAATGTCAAGTTGGAAAATAAATATGTTGTCAATTTCAAATCTTAAAACTTTTGTAGTTCCGCGCATTAGGTAGAAATGTAAATACATTCTGGGTAGTTTACTCTTTAATTTTACTGAAATAGGGTATGCACATCAGTGAAATAATATTTTTTTTTTATATATTGGGAATTATTGTGAATGGACTCGTTATAAGGCCCTATTCAACCTCCTTTTGGCTTTACGGGTAATTTGTAACAACCTGTGTATTAGTACTCGAATTTGCTTTTAAATCCACAACACCTATTATTTTGTAACAATTCACTAAGTCCTTTTAAACTCGACACGTATAATCCAAGGAAGATTTATCAACAGCCTACGGACACAGGAAAAAATGACAAGTACCCAGCTATCCTGGGAAACCCGTTGCCACACAATCTGGCCCCCGAACCCCTCGGGAAATCGCGATAGCCGTTGAAAGTGGGCCGTTAGCCGCGATAACTGGCAGGTGCGCCGTCGCCCGTATTAATCACGGCGTGTCTTAGCTAAATAAATGTTTCCCTTACGTTTAACCCCTCGAGTTTCTGTTGTGTGACGTAATGTTTGCCTCACCGTGGAGATGTCAATTGTTTCATGGAAATGTATGGGTGAGTGCTATGTTTAGCAATGGGAGGCTTATAGTTGATAAAAATAAGTTCGTTACCTAAGTGGGGTAAAGTTATTAGAGTTTTCCTATAGATAAATTCTCAGCATGAAGTCAGAAATGTGTCTGAAAAACAATAGCTGGTCAATAGATTTGCCTCCTATAACGTTGGATGACATAGCTGACCAAATGTTGGTGACGAAAGTCCTGCTTCGGGAATAAAGTTATTTACAAATGAGTACGATGACTTGAAATCCTACATGAAATTTGCGAAGCCAAAACTCTCAAATAGCATACAATACGCAAATTCTCGCAAAAAACCTTAAAGCTAAAAAAAAACACTGCCATTTCTTTAATTCGCAAAGCTTAACAATTATCCCCGTACTGTCCCGAAATCCCTACACTAAATAAGGGATCCCGGTTGAAACACATTCGCTTTTAAATACAGAATTTAATGTGAACTGCGGGGAAAGAATTAGAAAATTAGTAATCTTAACAAACGGGTAATCATCTGTTTGTTGAGCAACAAATGGGCGGGCGAGAGGCCGGGCCCGACTTTTGCGAGGTTTTTCAACAAACGAATAATTTATAGCAACTTTAATTTGCATTCCGCCGGCATTATTTACTTGGGACGCTGTGTCGGGTTCAGATTAGCGAATAAACAGACCGGGAAGGGAATTTTAGGCTTTTTGTGCTGGCGAAACCACTTGAGCTTGGTAAATCATCATGTTTTTTCTCTCGCAAAGTGACCGCACTGTCGACAGTAATTGCAGTACGCACAGGATTGTAGTTTTGACTAGACTAGAGAAGGATTTACGACTGTCTGAATAGTCGATTATAAAAGTCAGCTGTTTCATATTTAATAAAGACAGATTAACTCAAAACGCCACTATTGTTTAGTAAGTTTTGCTACTTTCTTAAAGTGTCCGCTATCATTGTCGATGCCAGTATTATAAAAGCAAATTTTACTTCTATTAATATCACTGAACGATCGTACATTAACTTTTTATTACTATAGCTTTCCAAAGAAAGGTTACTAAGTTAAATATCCTGTGAACCGGGATCAACTGTAGTAAGTTAATTGTAATAAGTCTGAAGCTAAAGAAATTAATTGTAAACAAAGAAATATCGCCTTCAATCGAAATATTGCTTGAATCAAAATATCGCCTAAAAAGTTAACCAAAGAAGCAAAAATAAAACAAATTAACAAAAAAATCGAAATCGCCAAAACAACATCGCCAAAGTACAAAACTCAACTGACAAATCCCAACATAAGGAATACGGCCGGAGCGATAAAAACTCCGATCCCGAGGACATTTAGGAAAACAGGCGCAGCTGGCCTATATTACATGCATAAAGTTTAAACGTGCGTGTGACCTCAACCGATTATCCGGACCCCGTCGGACGAACCGAATTATTTCACAAAATATCTGCGGAACGTGAAGCTCATAGTCTGTGTATTTGATTTTAATTTTTTTCGAGTCACTGGTATAATTTTTTGGTTACTATTTGATAGTGAAACTAGGTTAGTTTAGCCCGAACTTTTGGGTAAAAAAATTAAAATAAACTTAACATTTTAAATGAATAAAGTTGTAGCATAACGCACTAGCAACTAATGGTAGGTACAGCTGCGGTTCGAACAAAGTAGGTATACACGACTCAGAAACAATTACGATCTATCACTGTATATTATTGTCATTTATAAATAAATATATATTATACATACGTGACATGTGTACTGTCTAAACATATTATAACTTTATAGACAATACTACGCTGGTCAAATTGACTGAACAAATTCAAACGGAATACACCATGCCTTCACTGAATGACTCAAAAAAGGCAGTTTTATGTCATTCCAATATGCTCCCAATGTGTATGTCGATAAACGTGTATTGTGAAAATATTTAGGGCACCAATAAAGTGTACTTAGTTCACAAATTGTGCACTTTGAATACAATACTAAACAAGGATTATTGAGATCAACGGTGCCAATTTTCGAGAGAGACACAACACGCACCGCTCTCCACACATTAGCATTTTGTGGATCGAATTGGACTTGTTATCAGTTTTAGTGCGACAACTTTGGTGCGAGCGAAAGTTCAGTTGAAAACCAGGCCAACGAGATAGTGGTAAAGGATTCGAACCTAAAACCAAATGTGCCTGTTTGGTAAATGTTATGTTACTTTAATGTCATCAAAAAATTGTACTGATGAGGGCACAATAATCCTACAAAATGCATATTGAAGTTTAAGCAAGGCACGTTTCTATCCGTATAGACATAGACCCAGAACGACTTACGTGGGTTACTTTGTCGATTTTTTAATAAATACCCCAGCCCAGGAGGTACGTTATTCAATATTAACCCTAGAGTAAAAGATAAAATATTGAGACATTCTCTTCATTCTTAATTTTTTTTATCAATTTTAAATAAAAATTAAATTAAACGTTATTAATTCATTAAATTCGTTATTAATTTGAAATACTTTAGCTTACATTCAACCATTTTTGTTATTTCTTTTATTATATATTTTATTACAAAAGGACGGATATGAAAAACCATGAGAGAAGCCACATTTTCAACACAAAATATTCTAACGGCCCTGAAGATGTAATTAATTTCGCCTATGACACCGCGCGTCTACCGTTAATAAATTCCACAAACAAAGGAGTTTGGCAAAAAGTAGCAGGATTAGCTGTGACCGACTTTCCCTACTTAGATTCATGGCGTTGACTAAGCGATTTTATCGTTTTTAACTTTCCTTGAGCTTTGGTACTGGTGTTCCGAATAAAGACCGAGAAGCAGATCGTTTTAAGCCCAGTATCCCGATTCTCGCTGCACGGAATCCCTTGAAATAAATGATAATTGCCCACCTTTAAAACTAGTGGGATATAAGAATCGTATATCTGGTTTAAACGTAATTACGGCTTTAGATTAGAATAAAGAAGAACCCAGGACGAAAGAATAGGGTCTCAAGCCAGTTTGGGAAATCAATCTAAAATATTGACTGACAATTTGGTATTAATAGTGAAACGTCACTCGATATCCTTTAAATATGTTCTAGAAGCAATTGTAGAAGACTTATATTCAGCAGAGGACGTCTTGCGGCTGAAAATTTTAAAACAGGAAATGGTGGTTGGATAAAGAGTGTAACCTTTTTTCACCTTTATTTTACCGAGTTAAAAGATCGCAGACCAGGATATGCCTCCATTGACCATTCTCGATATACCGAATGGAGAGGGTACCAATGATTACAGACGATCGCCAGTCTATGGTTCGTAAATATAATTGTTTTCCTTTATTTTATACCAGGACTACTGACCAAACGAATCAACAGGCAAAATCCGATACACTACATTTATGCCAACATATACGCTATCGTGTATGGATTTTGAAAATTTCAAGTTAGGTTTTTTTTTAGTCCCTATCCCACCACACACCCGCCACTGTAACTCCTGTGCTCCAGGATCAACAGCGGCACGCACAGTAATGACACCGAGCAATGAAGCTCAGCCTAAACAAGTTAGGTTTACACAAACTTTTAGTTTTTTGCTTGTACTGTTCTCTCCAACGTATCAACCTTATTCTTAACTGAACCCAAGGACAGGTGGAAGACCCCAATGAACTTTCAAATTACCAATCCTCTTAAAGTAAATATTCATTCTCCACCAAAACCCTATCAAATCCGCTCGCAGCTTACACCTTTCGTCCAATTTTAATAAAAATCCTTCTGGCGGTGCCCGTTTAATTTGAAAGGTCTTACGTTGGAGATCAAAGTGCGAGTTTACGAGAGGGTATTGAGTAAACGAAACGTGTTGTAAATAATTTACACGTGTTTAGTGTAAAGTGAGGACAGCTGGTGGCAGCGGGGTCCGAGGGGTGAGGGGGGATGGCTTTATACTAAATACTAACACGTGAATGTTTTCTTTGAAGGAGATGCTTAAATGGGTCAATGTGGTGAAACTTTTCTTTATATACCCAAAGCAAGTCTTAAACTTTTTCAGTTCAGTTCAGATTCAAACAATTTGTTTTCTCAAAACGCTACAAGAAGGTATTTACAGAGAAAATAATATATTTGAGGAAAAACCTACGAGTACCTTTAATACTAATTACGCTTTGCAAACCAATTCGGCGTAATTTTAATGAAAATATGAAGATCCACGTAGTTCCGTCGTTAGCCCTAACCGAAAGACGAGAAATCAATGAATCGAACCTGTTTCATGCCAGCATAGTGATAACTCTACATTTACATGAATTATTATTTCAAAGCTCATTTTATAAGCTCAAAAAGGGAGTTTGTTCGACACACTAAGTCTGGAAAAGTCAGACCGAAAAATGATGTACCTATATTGGAAAGATCTGATACGAAATCGAATGATGAATGTTTACGCGCACTTTGCACTCTCTGCCTTCACTCTGACCTCTCAAGCTGTTTACAAAAAAGGAGAAAACTACTTGATATTTTTTTAAATAAATTTGGCATCACTTTAAAAAAAAAGATTACATCTAACAAAATCGTTTACATTAATAATGTCAATTTAAAAATTCCCTTCAGCAAAAGAAAGCATACATCTTTTTTTATAAAAAACAAAAATTCAATTAACTCCAAAATACAACAAGAATTACTCTACTGTGTTCATTTTTTGCCACGTCTCAATTTTTTTGAAGAAACACCAAGTTGAATGAGAGTTAAACAGCAGTTTAATCAAGTCAAATGTACGAAGTGAACTAGAGTTTATTCTGCGTGATTTACCGCCAAGATGGAGGCGGCCGACTGGCGGGAGATCTCATTAAAATATTTTATATATCTGGAATGGTGTAAAAAGTGCTCGCGCTTCTTTTCACTGACTAATTTATGACTAACTACGCCTTTATGTTCTAGTGTGCTAGTCTAATTTTAGATTTAAATAGATAGACGGAATAATTAAACTCAATTTGATACTCTAATATCATCATCATCAGCCCTTCTACGTCCCACTGCTGGACACGGGCCTCCTCTAAAACTGAGGGGGTGTAAGCCTTAGTCCTCCGCGCTGGCCTATTGCGTGTTGGCGGACTTCACACCTAAGAAATCCCTGAGAACTTTTTAGGTGTACAGGTTTCCTCACGATGTTTTACTTCACCGTTAAAGTAAGTAATGACTCATTGTGAATACACACATAACTTCGAAAAGTCAGAGGTGTGCGCCTGGGGTTTGAACCTGCGACCGCCGAGATTCTCGACCGCGTGCCTTGACCTCGAGGACATCACTATTTCTAATATAATCGTAGCTAATATTAGAAACGTAAATATTATTTGTTTCTTTCATAAACTGGTTCAACAGATCTGCATAAAGAGATCATTTCACAACAGATTACCGTCTTTCGTCATTTGATGCTGTGTTTGGACAGCGCCATGCTTGTCATTTAGTACAATGTTGTCACTATCGTACCAGTATGAGAAAAAAAGATATTAGATACTTGGGGTTGTCGAAATCATCATCATCATCATCATCAGCCCATATTCGTCCCACTGCCGGGCACGGGCCTCCTCTACAACTGAGAGGGTTTAGGCCTTAGTCCACCACGCAGGCCTAGTGCGGGTTGGCGGACTACACACCTAAGAAATTCCTAAGAACTTTTAGGTGTGCAGGTTTTATCACGGTGTTTTCCTTCACCGTTAAAGCAAGTGATAATTCATTGTGAATACACACATAACTTCGAAAAGTCAGAGGTGTGTGCCTGGGGTTTGAACCTGCGACCGCCGAAATTCTCGATCGCGCACCTTAACCTCGAGGCCATCACTCGAAACATCTACTTAAAACCACCACTTTGTATAATAAACCCACAATGGGCAGCAGCACGACCGCGAGCAGTAAAAATATGAAAAATTAATACGCCCTAGAAAATCTAGCTCAGATATTACGCAGAAAAAGCTGAATGTATCATCCGCATTTCATCTGACGGAGTGCTCGAGTTAAGAAATCTGTTATATCAGTTACCGCCGTGTGTTTGTGAAGTATTAAATGTAAAAACATGAAATATGTAAGGTGGCGGAGGTAAATGCTACTTTGTTCCTTTTGTGTGTTGTTCTTGCTTCGATATCTGTGGATTCTTTTTAGGTATTTCACGTTTTTTAGATTTAGTACCTAAGAAAAATTTATTAAGTGAAATTGTATTAATATGTGCTAAATAAATAAATATTTGGTATAAAAAATCACGGAAGGGTAATCTTAGCTTTATACTTACATCTCAGTAATTAGAAGGATTTAGCATGAATTTATAGTATTTGGAATTTAATGTAGTGCAGATAATAATACTTTGTCTGAAAATTATATTAATTATTACGTGAAAATCACATTAAGATATCACAAAATCTCTATAATAAAAATAAGAAAAAAAACATTAAATCTTTTTGTATATTAGATATTTCCTTTATCGCTGTGTCTCCATTTTTTAAAACTAATATAATAGTTATAGGCATACATAGTATCTTTCCTCATCCTAAAAAAAATAGTTATTCGAAAGCGTGTTTATTTCTTATGCTTTCACGGCTTAACCGCTGAATCGGTTTGGTAAATAAATATTTGGAGACGGTTATTGCCTACTTAATAAAAATGACTGGTAAAATCCATATTAAAGCTGGTAAAAGCACATACAAAAGCCAGTTAATAGTAATAACCCATTACATGTAGATTTACACGCAGATCTGGCCGATAAAGATCGCTTTACGCTAGACCCGAACAGTTTAATATAGGTCAAAGATATGATAGTTGGCGAAGCAACTCCAATCAATTGTAAATTTCGTCCACATTACAAATTATTGTAGTGCCATTTCCGACAAACTGTGTTGTGACAACTTTTGGATACAGTCATAAGGACATAAAAGTGTTTGGATATGAAATTAAACTTTTCATTCCAGTGGTATGTCTGGAAGAAATCGCAGCTAGCGATAAGGCCGCCTGTTGTAACTATATATCTTTTAAGTTGTATGTTATTGATGTTATTTTTCCTTGTATAGTGTACAATAAAGTATATTAAATAAATAAAAATAAATAAATAAAGTTACTTTAAAATCCTTAAAACATGCGCATTTAAAACGAGTCTCTAATGCATTTGATACGATAAATGTTCAACAAGCTAATGCTTTTCGCACAAATAAATGATAAATCATAGAATATAAATTGACCTCGTTGGTCCCGAGGCATAAATTGGTACTTGCGTACCGTATTCGATTACCGGATCGGGCAAAGCGAATTATACAGAAAAGTCTCTCGCCTGAAATTGAAGTTTCATCCCTACCATCTGAATGAATGGCGTTCCTCAACAGTGCGGTTCAAACGGTGTTTCCTTCCTCGCACTACATCCTTATGGAATCAGCTTGCCTCGGCGGTATTTCCAAACAGATACGACTTAGGGGCCTTCAAGAAGAGAGCCTATATTTTCCTCAAAGGCCGGCAACACACCGATGATTCCTCTGGTATTATGGGTGTTCATGGGCGGTGTTGACCACTTAACATCAGGTGGCTCACTTGCTCATTTGCTCCTTTTTCCATAAAAAAAAAATTAAAAAAAAAATATATAACCGTGACACAAGACTTGTAACTTAGTGAGGGTTTTTTTTTTTTTTCGTTTATTGTTTTTTAAGCGTCGATGTGTTTGTAATCATCGTAACTAGTACCTGTTTCAATTTTAGTTTACACCCTGTATAATTGTATCTGTATAGACAGCCCCGTGATGCAGTTGGCTAGATACTAGCTTGGGAAATGAGAGGCTGCGGGTTCGATCCCCGCACCGAGACAAATGTTTGCGTGATCCACAAATTTTTGTTTTGGGTGTGGTTGTTTGTGAAACCGAAAAGTCTCTCGTTGTTTCTGATACCCACGGCACAGGACTTATATCCTAGTGTGGGGTCGGAACTATGTACATATGTTGGGTCTATTTATTTATTTAATCATGGAATTTTAATAATGGAAATTGATACTTTCAATCAATTCACTTCTAAATCGATATAAAACGCGAAAAGCTGAACAAAATCGATTCAATTTATGAACATTACAGAGCGAGTAAATAGATTTAGCTTTGTAAAGGTAACACATTATCCAACGCTTCCCGTTTACATCAAAAAGCACTCTCGCCCAGATAGAGCACGAAACTTGATGAAAAAACACCTTTTCATCATAATTTATTGTCCAAACATGACTGAACTCATCAACGGCTATTGTCGAAAATATTTGAAGTTAAACAACACGTAATGGTTTGGGGCAGGCGTGGGGAACATTCGGCACGCTAACTTTCTACATTAAAAGACAAAACAGGATAATTTCAAAGCTTTGAAAGGCAAGCACATCTTTTTTATTTATTACAGATATTTTACCATTCAAGTTATTATGTTGTGTTACTTCTTAAATGATTGTCAATATACTGTTGATTGTTTTGTTATGTTTAGCATATATTTTATATGGTTTTTGCCCGCGACTCCGTCCGCGTAGACTACAGTGTTGGGTTCAGAAACAAAATAAGTTGTATTCTATTTCACTCAACAGAGTCCCATTTATGTCCATATCAAAAATCATGCAAATCAGTTAAATGGTTCAGGCGTGAAAGCGTAACAGACATATAAAATTATTTTCGCATAACATATACACATTCCCACGGGAAAACTAAATTTTTCAGGGATAAAAAGTATCCTATGTTACTTCGGTGGGTCCCATCTATCGCCATACAAAAATCATTAAAATCGGTTCAGTAGTTTCGGAGCCTACGTTTTCCTCTTCATAATATTAGTATAGATTGATGATAGAATATCGACCGACTAAATTTGTTATGTCCTTAGTAATCCTTGCTGCAACCACTTTTTCTCTTCTATTTATTCTTTAATCGTTTTAAATTGCAAAAATAAATAATATAACTTTTTAAAGCAACAACCGCTTTTCTCGTTTGTATGTGTGCTGAGTAAAAACTAAGCAGGCTGTATAATTGCTTTTCATTTGTTTGAAAAAAAAAGTTCTTTATCCATGACCTAGGCCCTAAACAAAGGAGTCCAGATAGAATGCGTGGGGCGTTCGTCAGTTATATAAAGTTCAAAAATAGAATTCCGACGTCGCAGCCCGGTTTATGACTGCGCTCGTAAAACAGGGTGGAATCAACCAGTTTTGAGCGAAAGCCATATTTTCACCTTCGTCTGTAAATGAAATTCGGTCAAGCCTCCACGAATGGGAATATAAATAATATAATTTTGAATTAGAATTGTATTTTTTGACTATAAAGATGTAAAACAAGATTCAGGTCATAATATAATCATGAATAATATTCAAGTCTATACCTACAGGAATTGTTTAAATTATATCTTGGTCATACTAAAGTTTTCCAAAAGTTACTCCATCCAAATGGAGTACTTCTCGAATAACAAAATACCATATTTTTTTAGTTTTATTCCTGAATTCAAGAAATAATACGTGAACCTTTATTTTATTAACATGAAATGCCTACAAAAATTTAAAAAGTTACATCATCATCAGCCCATATACGTCCCACTGCTGGGCACGGGCCTCCTCTACAACTGAGAGGGTTTAGGCCTTAGTCCACCACGCTGGCCTAGTGCGGGTTGGCGGACTACACACCTAAGAAATTCCTAAAAAAAATTAGGTGTGCAGGTTTCATCACGATGTTTTCCTTCACCGTTAAAGCACTTGAGAATTCATTGTGATTACACACACAACTTCGAAAAGTCAGAGGTGTGTGCCTGGGGTTTGAACCCGCGACTGTCGAGATTCTCGACCGCGTGCCTAAACCTCGAGGCCATCACGGCTAATGTTACATAATGAGTGACAAAGATAGCAATTTCAACTTATCTTATGTCTATGAAACTTCCTCGTATAAAAACTGAAGTGTTGCTCTTCAATTTCTTTGTATATTGCCTTTATTAAAAACAAAGCCATTTAAAGATACTGAGCCACCAGTCTCAAGTCACGGACCGTATCTCCGTCGCAATCGATAAAGTAAACAATCAATAAATTTAAGGACCACCAAACAAAAGCAAATAAAGGCGATGGAAACACTTCTCTAATTTTATGAGAAATGCGAGAAGCACTCGTAAAAATTAAGCGGGAGACGTAAAATTTGACGTACAAAGATTTGGAAAGTGGGGTTTGTGTACTTTCTAACTTTACCTTTATTCTATGTACCTACTAAAGTTATTACCAGGGTTATTTTTAAAATCTTTCCCTTGGGACAAGATCTATTTCTGAATCTGGTGCTCCCTACTTTTTCAGTATCCCTGACAGAATCTATATTAATCATCTAAATTCAGTTGTCATGACTTTTAATGTTAACCATTTTTTATTTACTCAAAATCTTTAAAGAAATAAATTAATGAAAACAGTACAAGGTTTAGCTCTATGAAAATGAAAATTTTTGAATTATTTTCTTTTATAATAATATAAAATAATGTTTAATAATATATGTAGATTAGAAAATGGAGGGTTATAAGATACTTATTATCCCGAAAAAAATGTTCAATTCCTGCGTCATTAACTTCCATATATGTTGCATAAAAGCATGTTGGGATATTACATATGCATAATACATTAGAGTTACATATAGTCAAATTGCTAGGGTATATCTCTTAAAGTAAGAAATGTTGAGGTTATTCAATTTCAAGATTTAAACTTAAAAACTGTGACCTAAATAAAAGCTAAAATTATTGCTGACAGATGACAAATTCACAAAAATCCTTTCATTTACCAACTCGGATTTCTCGAAACATTTGCCTATTTCTTTCGAGCCACAAGCTATACAATAATGTTGAGCGCTGTCCGCCCAAGATGCCGAGGCGACATGGTAATATAAGGTGACATCTCAAGCGGAGATGCCGACTTTAAAACAGCTTGCTTATTCCGAATACAGACTTTATCTACACATACTAAATCCGAAGCGAAATCTGTTTGCTTGTCGCGAAAATTTCTTATATAGCTTAGAAGAAACAGTTCCATTAAGTGAATTTATATTTTAAAGTAGCAGTTTGTGCGAGGCGGTGGTATTCGAATTCACTTAGATATATCACCGTAAATTTGTTAACACCGTTAGATTATAAATCTATCTCGCGAGATTGTAAATTGTCGAAAGATTGTGAACCGTAACATACTGCTTACAATATAACGTGAAATCACAATCTTAAAATGTCAACTGTCTGAAGGCTGACCCTGATTGGTCGGCCTTACAGTAGACCATTCTATATCCATAGAGTTACGTTACGTTAGATTAGTATTCAACCAATCAGCGCGCGAGGTGCGTTCCGTTTCACAATTTCACGGTTTCACTTCGATACATTATAATCTACCGAGAACTAATGCGTTAAATTGTAAGCAGTTATTACGGTTCACAATCTTTCGACAGTTTACAATCTCGCGACGGCATCTCTCTCTCTACATTTACGGTGACAGATATGCCACGACGTAATATTTGACCAAGTAACCAAAGTAAGTTTAAAAACCGTCCAAGTGCGAGTCTGACTCGCGCACCGAGGGTTCTGTACAATCCTGTAGGTATATAAGTAAGTTATGGTATTTAGCTGGAGGAATTTCAATTTAATAATTTACGCGTTCATGAGGAAAAGGGTAGTAAGTTTAAAATTATTAAAAATCTTTCGTGTTCTCGTGGTATAGGTATGTGCCACGCGATCTAGGAGTTCTGGGTTCGATTCCCAGGTCAGGAAAAGTTTTTTATCATTAGGAAATTCTAAGTAGCAGCACGGAGCCTGGAAATGTGCCTGAAAAACGGCAATAGGCTCGCGCCCTGTTATGTGGGACTCATACATACGTGGCGAAATGTGGGTGCAGAAATGCACCTCTGCCTACCCCTTCGGGGAATACAGACGTGAGGCTTTGTATGTATGTATGTATACTAAAAGCATAATAACCACTAGTGAATTATATAAAGACTAAAGTTAATTGATAATAATTTCTTAACAAAACCTCAGCCACGAACGCACTTGGCAAACCTCACACAATCCTATATTCAAAGTCGCTTAAACAAAAGTTGACCTACATTCCGGCCTATTAAATGGTTAACATTGTGAAGACTCGTTAAATGCTCAAATTCAGTAATAACGTTCGTTCTCTGTCGCTCTCGAAGCTTGTAGCGTGAGTTAGAAAGGGACAGATATTGTAGTTGATATTGAACGGTTATGAATAATGGGGTGTACTGGGATGTGGGATATTAGGGGCTGTGACCGACCTTGAATAGCTTCGCGACCCCGAGGAGGACGCCTCGGAGCTCTCGCGGCCCGCCGTGGTCCCGGAGTTACTCCCTGTTGACAAAATATATATTGTTATACACATTTCATTGTTACGACTATTCAGCTTAGTATTTATTTGTTACTGAATCAAAACTTCCGCGAAAGAAACCCACGCGAACGGCTGTTTAATACAGTGGTAGGCGAAACATAGAAATGTAAAGTAATTTGACAGCCCCGTGGCGCAGTTGGCTAGACACCAGCTTGCGAAACGAGAGGTCGCGGGTTCGATCCCCGCACCGAGACAAATGTTTGTGTGATACACAAATATTTGTTTCGGGTCTGGGTGTATACACACATACATACAAAAACGTACTGTACTTCGCGTCTGCCTACCCGTTTGGGAAATACAAGCGTGAAGGTATGTATGTATGTATACGTATTACCTAACGATTATATTTTGTAGTGGTGTATATTAAAAATATTCTTTAGAGAGAGAGAGAGAGAGAATAAGCTACATTATTATAACCAATCAAAAATAGTTTCAAAACTAATTATGGTAAATAATAAAACCTCCCAGTTGTAGAGGAGGCCCGTTCCCAGCAGTAGGACGTATTATGGGCTAGTTATGATTTACAAGTATAATCTATAGACTGCCTCGTGGTCTCGCGGTACATGTATGTGCCGAGCGATCTAGAGGTCCTGGGTTCGATTCCCGGGTCTGGCAAAGTGTTATTGGGTTTTTCCATTAGGAAATTCTCAGTAGCAGCACGGAGTCTGGAATTGTGCCGAAAAACGGCAATAGGCTCGCCCCCTATTACGTGGGCCTGATACATACCTGGCGAAATGTGGGTGCAGAAAATGCACCTCTGCCTACCCTTTCGGGGAATACAGGCGTGAGTTTATGTATGTATGTATATAGATTGCAATTTTTGAATTTGTGACTCATTCGCGACACGAAGCACGACTCCAGATTTCGCGGATTTTTTAACGCCTACAATTTGAAACCCGTCGTCACTCGGCTTAATCGCTTTCATTAGCGCCTGCTTCGTTGGAGATGATGACGCGAACTCAGCTGATCGCTCAGCGGTGGGGTATGCTACAACACACGGCAGCGGCGCGCGCGACTCCATTGCCGGTGTCGGTTTAGATAAACGCAACTTTAAGCGGTCCGCGTAAGTTTCATTTTGCGGTGCAAGTTCGTGCACATTTTTTATTGTAATCTATCTCCCGTCACTATCACACCCACATCTCGTTGATCACTCATCGAATATTCCATCAAGCCTGGTTGTCTGGAAGAGATCGCTTTGAGCGATAAGACCGCCAATTGTCCACTGTATTGTAAATTGCTTATTGTATTGTTTTCTTTGTTTAAATGGTGTGCAATAAAGTGTCTATCTATCTATCTATCTATCTATCTCCCGTTGCAAGTTAGCAAGTTTAGTTTCGTTGCAAGACGATTTTATCGCGAGTATAGAAATTATGCCTGTGACCCGTTGAGTGAGGTCCATAATTGCTGATTTGTTCGCTATGTTTATTCCCGACCCGTGATCGTTAACTAGGTCGTTTATTTTACTTAGAAAAGTCGACGGGTCGGACACTCAATCTCAATAATTATTTCGCATTGCATCGGAGCTGTCCTCGAAAGACAGAGGAGAGTTGCTTCCCGATCCGGAGGGCTTTGATCTTTTATCTCCTGGCGAAATATTTGTGGGTGACATGTCGCCAAAAAGCCGTTTTGTCGGGAGTTATTTGGTGACCTAGGGGTCAAAATGCTTTTGCCGAAAGGATCCCTACCACGGTCAGGGGGATCGTCATTATGAAATGACATAGATTGACTAAATTAACCGAAAGGATAATTAAAAACCGATAAGAGCTAATGCGTAAGTTTAACAATTTATCCGATCAAGCCTACCCTCACAACAAAATAAAAATAACTTACCGAAGAAAACTGGCAAAATCTACTAAATCCAACGTAAAAACACTAATATAACTTACGCACTTTAAAGCACAAACCAACACAAAACAACTAGTAACACTCACAAGCCAGCAATCAAACCCGAGACACGAAAAACACAATTTTAAAAGGCACTGTGTCAAACCGTGTCCGCACAGTACGCGTGCGCGGAGGGAACTGCAAATTAGCAAAAATCCTCATTACTTCCTTTTCTTCTACTCGCTTCTTAAATACATCATCATCAGCCCATATACGTCCCACTGCTGGGCACGGGCCTCCTCTACAACTGAGAGGGTTTAGGCCTTAGTCCACCACGCTGGCCTAGTGCGGGTTGGTGGACTACACACCTAAGAAATTCCTACGAACTTTTAGGTGTGCAGGTTTCATCACGATGTTTTCCTTCACCGTTAAAGCAAGTGATAATTCTTTGTGAATACACACATAACTTCGAAAAGTCAGAGGTGTGTGCCTGGGGTTTGAACCTGCGACCGTCGAAATTCTCGACCACGCGCCTAAACCTCGAGGCCATCACTGCTTTAAATACATTTCATTCTAAGTATGCGCGATGACGGGTCCTTTTGATCCGCCGAGTTGAACGGGCAACGGTTAGATCAATTTGGCTCGAGATGCAATCTTCACGAAGTTTCACAAAGGCATACACTTTCGCCAAGTATATAAATCGGAAAGCTGTCTCCGTAGGAAATAAGTTTTCAGTTAAATTCCTTTATTTTGCAACTTATATTTGTTTAAGGAAAACTGTATGAGTTACGTCCGCGGGATTGAACCGCTCCGAGTTCGCGACGTTTTCAATGAAGGAAATTGTTTTCGTAAACAGCCAATTGGGAGTTCGTATTGTGGATACTCGTATATTTGCCGATCGATGGTATTTTCCTGGTGCCGGAATCGAAGTGCCTTATCTTAGATTGTGTAGATATATCGGATATTATTATATCTATCAGTAGTGATTCCCTTGCGGTCGAGAATCTCGACGGTCGCGGGTTCGAACTCCAGGTATACTCCAGGTATACCTCTGACTTACGAAGTTTTATGTGTATTTATATTTAATTATTACGTACTTTAACGGTAACGGAAATCCGCATGAGGAATCCTGCACACCTAAAAATTATTAAGAATTTCTTAAATTTGTAGTCCGCAAACCGACAGTAGGCCAGCGTGGTGGACTAAGGGATAAAACCTCTCTGTTATGGAGGAGGCCCACGTCCAACAGCGGAACTCGTTGGTTAACGTGATGTACAATTTATTCTCCATAGCAACATGTTCCGAAAACGTAATATTATAACTTTGAAAATTCACAAGACTTGGGCTAAAACTACAAGCATATCCTATTTCAGTGGTTGCGTGCCTTGTTAATATTGATGATTATAAAAATACTAGCGGGTAACTTGTGCAGACGAGAATATCCTCGTATATAACTTTAGAAACGTAATTTGTCAAAAGATGTGAACGAATCGCTGGATTTGTGCAAGTAACGTAGCTGGGACTCGTTGGTCGTGTGACAAAATACGTAAGAATTTAGCACCGCTCATTGGCATGCATGTGGGCGTATATCTTATTTCCTCCGATATCCGAAGGCCATTTATCAAAACGCCACTAACGTTCAGATACTTTCCACTCGGCGGCACAAGCTAATGTTGCGGACAGAGCGTCGATTCACCGGGAATACTTTCAATGGTCACTAAGTAATTGCTTTTATGGGGCATTCATTAAAATACCTACATTCTCATCTTTGGTACAAATTTCTATAAAAATATTTCGCAAACTATGTTAACGAATGCCACTTGACAGGTCCGTGGCGCAGTTTGCTAGATACCAGCTTGCGAAACGAGAGGCCGCGGGTTCGATCCTCGCACCGAGACAAATGTTTGTTTGATCCACAAATATTTGTTTCGGGTCTGGGTGTATGTGAGACCAAAAAATCTCTCGTAGTTTCTGATACCCACGACACAGGACTTGTACCCTAGTGTCAGAACTTTCTTTGTGACTGTTGGGTGTATTTATTTATTTATTATTTACTTAAAGGCGAGTGAGTCAACTGCTATTGCCGGGCTTATTTTAACCGAGAATTTCCTAAAAGAGAAATACAATAACACTGTCCCCACGAACCGATACAGGAATCGATACCGTGATCTTTAAAATCGCACGAATTTATACCGTGAATCCAACAAGTCATTCAGTCATGAATTTTATTATTTTACCGTACAAAACGTGCGAGTGAGAAACAGTTATTAAGCCATATCATTTACAAGAGTAAGAATTACTTTGTGTTAATCTAGCTTGTAACTTTTCTGTGTAGCAAATGTGCATTTTTAAATTATTATAATTCACACAAACTGTTAAACACAAAACACAAAACACTAAATTTGATTCATCAAGTTCAAACACGACCTCCAATCATTCTGCCCCGAACTTTGTTGTGGTAGGGTCGAAGGGGGTTAGGCGCGAGGGGGCGGGGGAACACATCCATTATATTAGTAGACGCTTCTAAGTTATGCGTAAGCAATCTAACTTAGTGTAACAATCTGCCGCACGCAGCGATACCACGTTACAACTCACAAGTGTGGTTAACTTAACGTTTCCACCGGCTGATGGAAAAACATGGCGCCGGAGCTTTCGTGACGTAAAACGGAACAAGTAAAGAACTATTTATTGTTTTGAAACTGATGTTGTGTGAAAGGTTCGTGTTTTTGTATGTCCTTAACTATTGATCTGTCCGATTGTAGTTTAAGGGCATCGGGTATGCGACCCCGACTTCCTGAGCTGCTGCGGTTACGTCCAATGTCCTATCCGTAACTGCAGTATCCTATTTTTTTACCTGTTATTCCTTCCCCAAATCCAAATATCTCCCTTATTATCCCCCTGCTTCCTTTCCTCATATCCTTTTTCCTTCCTACTCCCCACATAAAAAAAAAAAAAAAAAAAAAAAAAAAAAAAAAAAAAAAAAAAAAAAGCAACAACGATACGATGAGGGAATTTCAAACACTACTACCCCAGGAGGGTACCGGCGTTGCCGGAGAATCCCTCCCTGAGCTAATTTCAGGCAGCCCTATCGTATCTGGGGAGGGCAAAATTCCCAACGGCGACGAGACTTGCCATCCGTCACGTTTTGTCTCCCCGAAAGGCAAAAAGCGGGCTATGGAGTGCTTATATGCTACTGTAAATGTGTGTGGAGCAGTAGATAGCAAAATGAATGAGATTTGTGAGATGATGGATACGAGAAGATTGGATGTATTGGGTCTGACTGAAACTAAGAAGAAAGGTTGTAGTCTAACAACTCATGATAAATACACAGCTTATTGGTCAGGTGTTGCGGATTATGAAAGAGGTTGTCAAGGTGTAGGAATACTGTTGAATGAGAGGATGAATGAATGTTTGATCGAGCATGAAGCGGTTAGTCCTAGACTCCTATGGCTTCGACTAAAAGTGGGCTTGACCCGTATTTTTATGTTGTGTGCTTACGCTCCCGACATGTCCAAGCCACTGAAAGTCAGGGAGGAGTTCTGGGATAGTGTGAGAGACGTATTAAATCATTGTAAACAGAATGAAAGGATTGTAATGCTTGGAGACTTTAATAGTTGGGTGGGTGTACGTCGGGATGGATATGAGAAGATTTTAGGAAAGCATGGAGATGAAAGAATAAACGATAATGGAGTGAAATTATTAGAGGTATGCCTGGAGAGAAATCTGATTGTCACTAACACAATATTTGCCCATAAAAAGATTCACATGTACACGTGGCAAAGACAATCAGATAAAAGCGTGATAGATTTTATAATTGCAGATGAAAGGCTTAGAAAGAATGTAGTGGATACGAGAGTGTACCGTGGGATTAATGTCGGCACTGATCACCACCTTGTGGTTATGAGACTAACAGGGTTGCTCAAGAAGTGGCGACATTATAAGCACCCAAATACGAAAGGTTTAGATAGAATAAAAGTAGAGAGACTGCAAGATGAGGATGTTCGAGTCCAATACTCAAATAAGCTGTGTGAAAGGTTCCGAGACCTGTTAGAAAGTCAGTCAGGAGAGATAGAAGAAGTATGGAAGGAGATTAAGAATGGTATTGTTGATTGTGCGGTGCAGGTATGCGGGGTTAATAGGAAGAAGAACGCTAAGAACCCAAGAAATGAATGGTGGGATGAGGAAGTGAAACGTGTGGTAGGTGAAAAACGTAAAGCATGGGTGGACTTATTAGCTGCAAAGGCTAGAAGTAGAATGCGAGGTTTTATGGATGGTACTGAACGCATGGCAAAAAATTAATATTATTCGTGCAAGAAGATTGCGAAAGAAGTTGTTGAAAGAAAGAAGGACGAATGCAAGGAGAAGTATGATAGAAGGTTCTCTGCTAACTTTCGGACAAATGTAAAGTTATTTTGGCACATGGTCCGAAAAGTTCGTGGTAAAGCAGGAGAATCTGTTGTGGGAGTTATAAGAGATGAGAATGGTAATGTTATAAGGGATCCAAAGGAAATACTGAATGAATGGAAGAAATATTTCGAAAGTCTATTTAAGGATGGGGAAGAAATTGCATGTTTTTCGAACGAATACAAGATCGATGAAAGAATGATCATGAAAGATGAAAGTGAAAGTGATATTAGTATAGACACATGGATGACTGAGATAAAAAATGTGATTAAATGTGCGAAAGCTGGAAAGGCAGCGGGATTAGACAGGATATCGGCAGAAATGCTGAAGGGAGGTGGTGATACTATTGTCAGCCTGCTGTGCCTTCTCTTTGACAAATGTTGGCGCTATGGCCAAGTACCAAGTGATTGGTGCAAGGCCATTATCGTACCACTATTTAAAGGGAAAGGATCACCGCAGCAGTGCAAGAACTATCGGGGTATCAGCCTTCTTAGCGTGGTAGGAAAATTGTATGCGAGAATTCTGATTGATAGAGTTATTCGTGTGACAGAAGATAAGATTTGGGATGTGCAAGGTGGTTTCCGAAAGGGAAGAGGATGCGTGGATCAAGTCTTTTCTTTTCGGTGCATAGCAGAGAAGGCCTTAGCAAAACATCAGAAGGTCTTCTGCGCCTTTATCGACTTGGAAAAGGCTTATGATCGTGTGGCGAGGGATGAACTGTGGTTAACACTGTCTATGTATGGGGTGAACGACAGTCTGATACGGGCATTGAGGTCGTTATATACGGAATCAAGTGCCTGTGTTAGATTGAATGGTGCCTGCACAGGCTGGTTTGACATCAAACGTGGTGTCAGGCAGGGCTGTGTGGCGTCGCCATGGTTGTTTAACCTCTTCATGGATAGTTGTCTGACGGACTTGAAAGAATCTAGGTTTGGTCTTAGGATGAATGAGTCACTGTTTAAATGTCTCTTATACGCTGATGATCAAGTTCTTCTTGCGTCATCAGAGTATGAGCTACAGCAAATGGTGAATATTATGAATGCGGCATTAACGAGAAAAGGTATGAAAGTGAATGTAGGTAAGACGAAAGTATTGATTTTAGAGAGGAGTGAACCCAGAACTGAATGCAGCATAATGATAGGGGATGAAAAACTGGAGCAAGTGAATGAATTTGTATATCTGGGTTCTGTGATCACAAGGGATGGTAAGTGTGAAGGAGATATTGAAAGAAGGGTAAAGTTGGGTAATAGTGTTAATGGCGCCTTGTACTCCATCGCGGCCAGTAAAAATATATCGGACCGCGCTAAGCTAGCGATTCACCAAGGAGTCCTGGTGCCTACACTAACGTATGGAAGTGAGTCTTGGGTATGGCAGAAGAAGCATGAAAGCAAAATTAATGCAGTTGAAATGAGAGCGTTGAGAAGCATGTGTGGGGTGAAATTGGTAGATAGAGTGAGGAATAGTGTGATAAGGGAAAAATGTGGATTGAAAGTCGACGTAGTGACTAAAATTGAAAGGGGGATGCTAAAATGGTTTGGCCACATTGAAAGGATGAATGTTTGCAGAATGACGAAAGAGATTTACTGTGCGGAAGTGAACGGTGAAGTCGGTCGAGGACGGCCCAGGTACACCTATAAAGACCATATAGGTAAGTTACTGAAAAAGGGCAATATAAAGAGTCCTCGAAACCGACGTGCATGCATGAAGAGGATAATGTCAGTGGAGGAAGCGAAAGAGGTGTGTTTGGACCGTGGCATTTGGCGCTCTATAGTCTCTGCCTACCCTAACGGGAGACAGGCGTGAGTTTATGTATGTATGTATGTATGTAACAGATAAACTCAAAAACAACTTAACCGATTTAAATGACTTTTTGTATGGACATAGATGATGTTGGAAAAGTAGCTTCGGTATTTTTTTATAAAATTTGCAGCGCGGGACCCAATTGCTAGTCAGTATAAAATAATAATGAATACGTACACCCAAGTCACGTACATAGTTCTAACCGCACATTTCAAGTCTTGTGTCGTGGGTATCAGAAACTACGAGAGACTTTTCGGTCACACAAACGCCCAGACCCGAAACAAATATTTGCGAATCACAAAAACTATTATCTCGGTGCGGGGCTGTTTTGGAATATTACCAGCACAAATAATGCTATCCCGCAAATAATGTTATGTTACTTTTGTTTTATATGTTCTATATTAATGAATTATCAAAAACAGCGATTTTAAGAGTCTCTTGTTAAATAAATTACATAAATTATTAGTTTGTTATGCGTCGAGTGGTAAAATTATTTGTTAGTTACGCTTTCAACCAAAACCGCTGAACAGATTTTGAATAATAATTACGTTATTTGAATTGATAGCACCATTATAGGCTTTATAACGCGAATTTATATGGTTGAGGGAATTTTTTTAAAACAGTTATGTCAATTACATTAAGTGACACATTTATCCTTTTTGCTTTGGACCCATTTCGCGAGTAGACAGTACATTTTTTTTTTGTAATTACTAATTTCATTTTTCGTAACTAAGCTACGTTTACCTCGCATCCTCTGCCAAAACAGTGGTTCTACACTGTAAAACAAAACATTTTTTAATCTAAAGATGAAATAATAAACGTAATGCCCTACATTCAATTTTTTTTTTGCTTAAAAAATTCTCGCTAATTCATCAATATAGGCATCTTACTGTTCTGAGTTGGGTTGGTTTCGACCTGAGTGTTAGTGAGACCGAAAAGTCGACTCGTATCTTAGTGTGGGGTCAGAACTATGTATGCGACTGTTGGGCGTATTTATTAATTCTTACCTACACCTACTCTAAAACAACGAACCTCGTGAGTCAGATGTTTTCGCTACAAGTAATAAAATTAGTATTCAACCGGTTAATGCATGTGTTTTAAAAATATCCCCGGTTAAATTTTACCCGGGAGACTGAGAGGGAGCCATAAAACACGTGCTTTTAATGCTTAATTTTACCCCGGCACGTAAAAACACTCTTGTCACTGGTATAGAGATGTTTCGAAAAACTGATACACGGATTTTTATATGACAAAATACATAAAAGGCATGCAAGTGTTAGCATTCGCTGCTAAAAAATATTTGCTGCAACTGTTACAGCTTAACTGTCATTTTCCTAACCCGTAAATTAAATAAGAATTTCTACTTTATGATTAAAAGTATTTGCATAAAAATTTGGTGTATTCACTAAGCGCTCATTCACTCGTTCATTTGTTCGTTCGACCGCTTCATGACATCGTCAACGCAATCACGAAGTCTGATTTAGTATTTTGCCGAATTAACAATTCAAAAAACTAAACTATAAACATAAATATTATGTTTGCTAATAACTTAAAATTTATCCCCCTTCACGTAAGAGAAAGGCAAGCCATCGCGCGGCATAAAATAATTTTAGTATCAACGAGACAAAGTTTTAATGAGTTTATTCGGGGCAGGTTCAGTAATCAGATTTAGGAAGGAAGGGGCTACGGGTTCGAATAAAGTCACTTAAGGACCTTCCAATTATTGCCGTGAGGGAACGTGCCGAATCTTCGGTTCGGAAGGACCCCGCCGGACGCGAGCCGCGACAATTAACTTAGGGACTAAGTATGTGAGTTACATACGGTGTAGCAACACGCTTCAAGAACTGTATGCTCGAAATTTCAGCAGTCGGACGCGATTTCCACTTCCTAGATATGACAGGTGGTTGAAATTGTTCTAACTCCGCAAAGTTCGGTGTGACTGTAGGGAATGTTTTATATGTTATGTGCATATAAAGCGTCTTTTTATTCTGCAATATATTGCATAAATAAACTGCGGATTTTGATACGAAATAAACGGGATACAGGCTATTTTTTATAACGGTAACATTTTAGCATCAAAACATAAACAAGCAAAGCAATAAGCAATTAAAACATAAACAAAAGACAAGTTTTCCTCACAATCTAATATTGAAACTTACGTCTACGAAGTGTTAAGGTCTGGATGTTTGTAAGACCGAGAAGTCGAGACTTTTAAGACACAAGATTTGTGTCTTAGTGTGGGGTCGGAACTATGTAAGTGACTGTTAGGTGTAATTAATTTGACGAATTTACGGAAATAGCTAATATTCCATAGGCTTTTCTAGATAATATTTAACGAAAATAAAATATCTGAAGTAATATTAACCTGCGAAAATAAACAACTCAAAAAGAAAGGATGACACTCCCTGTCTATAAGTAAGGTTATTTCCAAAATCAAAACGAACAGCGTGATTGTTTCAAACAAACAAATTCGCGTTAAATGAGACTTGAAAGTGCAAAAATGCATTTGAAAAACTAGAAATGAGAACGGTGAAAAATATTCTCGCTTGCACAAAACATTTGCAACAAGTTAAGAAATCGTTAAACAACATTGTACTGAGAATTTTCCAGTTCACGAAACTAATTTCAGCATTTGGTTTTATGTAGTTTTTTCGTGCGGATTTCATCGACGCCCCTTGGGGGAGGCGGCCCTGCTCTATCACATTCTTAACGATCAAAAGTCATATGCTTTCTAAATTAATACTTCTAAGGCATAAATGAAGGAGATTGGCGTGTCTCACGGCATGTGCACCTTGCGAACGAGATGTAGCGGGTTCGACGCCTTGGTCGGGCAAGTGTTGTTGGGCTTTTTCATTAGGAACTTTTAAGTAACAGCACTGATCTGGCAAATAATGAAATAAAAACGCATAAATAAAAAAAGGAAATAAACAGAATTAAATAGAATATATACGTAATGCAAGAAAAAGGGCAATTAACTTGCTCTTACCAATATGGGACTAAAAAAACACAGCTATCAAAACGTGGACATGAACGTATAGACGTTCCCCACATTACCCAATAGGGTATACAAGCTTGAGGACAAACATAAATATGTTCGTGAAGATAATAAGCGACAACCCTACAGTTGGAGCTTATTTTGCCTTAAGAAAGATAGATGGAATAATTGAACATCTAGAACATCTATTCTAGATTCTCTAGAACATCACAACAATAAAGCCAATTGCACTGACCATCCCCTCTGAACATTCGTGGCATTACGCAAAAATTCCATTTACAACTAAAGTAATTTTAAAGTCACGAACGTATGTAAATAGCTTTATAAAACACATTTTAGCATTCCTATAGAATTGCATTCAACGAAAAAATATTCTTTGAGCGTTCTCCGCGGCCGGCTCGACCTAACCTCACTATCAGTGCCTCTCCCGTTCTAAAAGGGTTAAAGTAAAAAAAGCACTCAATTACATTACCGTGCCGGCTGCCATTATGCCAAATGGGAAGCGGACTGAACCTCAATAGCAGCTTCGCGAGGGAAACCTTTATAAAAAAGTGATTTTAGTTACATGTTAATTATTACTTAAAGTTGGACGCTAAGCGAGCATTTTTAGACGAAAAACCCGATCATGCGCGCACCAGTCTTTATTTCTAAGCAGAATGTTTGCCGTGGAATCGCACTTCTTACTTAATGGTGAATGAATTATTTACTTTGTGAATCGTTCTTAGGACTCTTAAATATCACACACAGTGAATGCTATAAGCACGCAATATTTCTGCAACCACGTTTTGCCTGCTGTATTTCAAATCTCACGTTATAATTGTCGAGCTAATTGCCGTTTTTCTGGCACAATTTCAAATAAAAAACACTTTTCCCGACCTAAAAATAGAACCTAACAGCTCTGGGCCACAGAACAAATATGCCGCGAGACCTCCAGGACGATTTACTACTCGTATATACCATAACAGAGAATGAATAAATAAATAGTACACCCAAAAGTCACATACATAGTTCTGATCCCACACTAGGATACAAGTCCTGTGTCGAAACTACGAGAAACTTTTCAGTCTCACAAACAGACCCGAAACAAATATTTGTGGATCACACAAACATTTGTCTCGGTGCGGGGATCGAACCCACGGCTTCTCGTTAAGCAAGCTGGTGTCTAGCCAGCTGCGCCACGGGGTTGTCAACCCCAAACAAAACTATCAACCCATCACAGGGGGCAGAACATAGAGGCGCTCTTTTCGCTTTGGCTTACTCTAGCCTAGTTAGTGAACTTGATATAAAAGAAGGTCCTCGTGAAGAACTTTTAATTGCAGAAAACCCCTCACTTTTTATCATGCGGGATAATTTATTTTGAATACAACTGTAACCGACTTGGCGTACTTGACTTACATTTACAGAAAAAAAAACTTAGCTTTATGCTGCTAATAATCTTTTTTCGTCATTATAAACCATCCATACTTAAGAAGTTACTTTGTTGCGACAGTTTAAAAAACTTTGACGTTCAAAAGCCTCTATTTTAGATTAAAATTCATCATCATCATCATCAGCCCAAATACGTCCCACTGCTGGGCACGGGCCTCCTCTATAACTGAGAGGGTTTAGGCCTTAGTCCACCACGCTGGCCTAGTGCGGGTTAGCGGACTACGCACCTAAGAAATTTCTAAGAACTTTTAGGTGTGCAGGTTTCATCACGATGTTTTCCTTCACCGTTAAAGTACGTGATAATTCTTTGTGAATACACACATAACTTCGAAAAGTCAGAGGTGTGTGCCTGGGGTTTGAACCCGCAACCGTCGAGTTTCTCGACCGCGCGCCTAAACCTCGAGGCCATCGCGACTTAGTATGAAATTAATTATAATTTTTTACATCTGACTGAGGATCGATTTCAAAATTAAACTAATGACAACGAGTCATCTGAGAACTTCGCCAAACGTAATTATAAATTATAAAGGCGTGACTTCTGTATGTATGTTTAACGGTGAAGGAAAACATCGTGAGGAAACCTGCACACAAGTCCTTAGGAATTTCTTAGGTGCGTAGTCTGGCCAACCCGCCGTAGGCCAGCGTGGTGGACTAAAGCCTAAACCCTTTCAATTGTAGAGGAGGCCCGTTTCCAGCTGTGGGACGTATATGGGCTGATGGCACATCAATACATGTATAAAAAAATAAATCAAAGTAAATTTAAATATAAGTGGCGTAACATACGTATTATATTTACATCACCTGATTGGTCGAACATCTTGATCTATCGGCAGACAGAGATTAGGAATGGTCATTAACACTAATGGATTTGGATTGAGCTGTCACATGCGCCCAATCCCATATCAAAGGAGTGATTGCAGTTGCATGTCTCTTTACGACCATCTAATAGTCCAACTAACACGGTATGGGAACGACTGATAAATTCCGCGAAATATTTGCACCAACAGTTAACCTGATTGAGATAGCAATTTCGATTGTTAATACTGAACAGGGAATAGGGACAGTAATTGTACCATTTTAAATTGCTTTTTACGTAGTATAAATATAGGGGTGTTGTAGTCATTCCACTACAATTACTGGGTCTGTAAAGCCGTTTTACAAAAACTGTTGTTAAACTGATTGGGAGTCGTATTTTTTTGTTAAGAGCAATTGACATTTTACAAAGAGCAAAAGATAGCATGGCAGAATTTCTTGACTTCCTAACCGAAATATGCTGGTCTGCTAAGATCCTCCTTGACTTCTTTACACTACATGTAGACATGGGTTTTTCATTGTTTTAGGAAGGGTAGCCAGATATGCTAGCAAGGTAACCCATGTAGCTTGATGGTATGACAAATAAAAGAACAAACTAATACGGTAAAATGCGTAAGTACGCAGCCTGACAAAGGAACACGACGACAGTATGGGTTCTTCTAGCCATTCAAAAGCCTTGGTTATCCCCTCACACAGTCGCCACAAACCCTTACATGGAAACCTGTTATAACACAACGTTCTCATGTTAAAAACTAAACCGTACTCAACTATAAAATTTAACACGCAAAATACCTATTTCGCACAGACGAGGCCAACTAACCACTTTCGCTTGACCCGTGTTTATTAAATAACAACACGCTCCTGCAGTTCTTGTTGTGTTGGCCTTTTCAAGTGCGCGCAACGTTTATTTTTCATTTGGAATAAAGGAAATTGAGTTTTATTAACCGCACGATTGCGTTTCGGCAACGGCATTGCTTTCATTACGTAAATGTGTACGAAATTATTGAATACAGTCGGGTGTTTTTTTAATTAACTTTATTACGGGATCAGCCTGTATAATGTACGGTACGACCGACCCTGGGTATCCTCTCGGATTATAGTTAATAATTTAAATGTTGCACTTTAAAATTTAAATGTAATGAGCGATGTTATTAAAATTCATAAGTATTCATGGTCTTAATATATTTTACTAAGTGAAACAGTTAAGTACTGAAAGCCATGTAATAAATGATAAAAATAAAAACAATTTCTGTCTGCCTTTAGCTTTGTATAGCAATTACTAATCTGGGTATAATAACTTACTAAGGTGATCGTCCGAAATCAAATAAGAGTCTTTAATTAAGAACGTACCAAGATGTATGTACTCGTATGTATGTAAGGGAAGCCACTGGATGCATGCTAATTCCGACAGAGCTTTGGAAGTCTTTGGGGAAAAACTATGTCAATCAGTGGACGTCTTTCGGATGATGATGATGAATAGATGTATGCGGTAACATTAATCTAATTGATACATACCAATCTTCTATGCATCGAAAAAGACAACACTATAGCCAGTTACTTCTGACACACATCAACACGAAGCCCCAAGAAAAAACAATAAGGCTAAAAGAAATCTTTAAAATGAAGTCCGAGACCAATAAAGCTAAAAAGCTCCGTAAAAAAGCGCCCTCGAAAGCTCCGCGATAGGTTCTTCAGAGCTTCCGCGACAGACAGTGATGCTCGAACCGTATCACCTACTTTCGGCACGTTCCATTTAAGTCTCGAATATGATAGATTGTTCTCATTAATATAGATAAATCGACGGACGAAAACTAATGATATGTTCGCCCTAGATAGTCGAAATATTCTTATCAGGATCATGTTATAGGAAATACCACGAATCGGTCTAAATAGATCCACTTAGTATAGAACCATTGCCGTTTTCTTGTAGTAGGATATTCGTACTAACCCATTCGTAACACGAGATGTAAAAAAGAGTGTGTACTTATGTACACGCGTTAGAAGTTATACTAAAATTTTATCTTTCTCCTTATTCTACGTACTCATAAATATTTGATAACAAATAAATATGTCAATCCCTTTTTATTACTGTCACTATTCAACATTTTTAAAATCTAAAACATATAAACTTTTTTTGAATAACTTTTTCGTGACGGTGTGCGCGCGCATCGTAAAAATTCACTCTAATAATTTTTCCCTAACGTGCCAAAAGTAGTATAACCTCAAAAAACACGCTGCGCTGATCCAAGTGCGTCGCGTATTTAAAACAAATATTCGTGAAACAGTAACCGCCTCAAACACATACTAACTGTTATTTATAAAATTGCTTCTAATTGACTGCTTCGTGGTCTCGCGGCTCAAGTATGTGCTGTGCGATTTAGCGGTCCCGAGTTCGATTCCCGGGTGGGGCAAAGTGTTATTGGGTTTTTCATTGGGAAATTCTCAGTAGCAGCACGGAGTCTGGAAATGTTTGCGAAATGTGGGTGCAGATAGGCACCTCTGCCTACCCTTTCAAGGAATACAGGTGTGAGGTTATGTATGTATGCTTCTAATTAAAAAAAAAACAGGAATATTTATCACACAAAACATTTGAACACCCAAATATTATCTCTCCAAAGCAGAATGATGATTTTAATGTCGCTAAACGAGAGAATTCAGTACAAGTTTACCAGTTTAACTAACCCGTAAGTGCCGCTAACGGTGGCGGTCTCGCCGATCGGCCCGAATAACCCTCACTTCCGCTTCCCGGTGCAATCATATAGTCGAGCGGTCGTGGCCTATTTCCTCCCCACAACAAATTATACAGGCCATTCTAAGATCCTCTTAAACAAATGACAATGTTTTGGACATAATTATGACCTTTTTAGGTAAGTATAAATAAATACACCCAACAGTCACATACATAGTTCTGACCCCACATTAAGATACGAGTCTTGTGTCGTGGGTATCAGAAACTACGAGAGACTTTTCGGTCTCACAAACACCCAGGCCCGAAACAAATATTTGTGGATCACACAAACATTTGTCTCGGTGCGGGGATCGAACCCGCGGCCTCTCGTTTCGCAAGCTGGTGTTTAACCAACTACGCCATGGAGCTGTCTGTTTTTAGATATGAAGATAGCTTAGGACTGTGAGGTGTAGGGTTAGCTTTACAGTTCGGAAAATTAATTAACTTAAACAAATCGTTATTACTGGTTTCTGTAGCATGAGAAACTAAGACAAACGACTTATTCTAATAAATATTAGAAACGGTTTTAGCACTATTGACAGCCCCGTGGCGCAGTTGGCTAGACACCAGCTTGCTTTACGAGAGGCTGCTGGTTCGATCCCCGCACCGAGACAAATGTTTGTGTGATCCACAAAACCGAAAAGTCTCTCGTAGTTTCTGATACTCCCGACACAGGAATGGTATCCTAGTGTGGGGACAGAACTATGTATGTGACTGTTGGGTGTATTCATTATTATTAAATTCATACTGAATGGCGCGGAGTTTTTGCAAAGTGACGAATTGTGATACACTACACTCTAATGCAAAACAAAACCATAGAAATCTGTGCATGTAAGTCAAAAGGCAGTCATAAGGCAATGAGCATTAGCATTGTGCTATGAATGTGACATGAATTACCGCTACCCACATAATGAAGCAGATTTTAAGTCAATCGATTAATGTTATAAATAGTAACCAGGCAATATCTCATTTCAAGTCATAAACAACTCTCTCAAGTATATAAAAGAAAAATTGTTGAAATCCCACATACGCGTAGGATAAAGGTCAGCGAAGGAAAAGGAGGCTACGCTTTCAGCTTGCTATTTTTAATACTACAACAGAGTGACAACACCGCACGTATGCCACAACACTGTCCAAAAAAAAACAAAAAAAAATCTGCACTAGAAAAATTGCAAGCCCCGTCTCTGCACTGACTAATATTTGCATTGATGTATCGAGTGAGACTATTGGATAAAAAAACGTAAGGTTTCTGCACAAAAAAATGCAGGTTTGATCGCCGCAAGAAAAATATTTGTATGACGTACAAATATTTGCCCAGGTCTGAATTTATCGTGGGTTTAGAATTTTTGTCTTGTTCTGACTTCTGATCTAGGAGAGGAGATGTCATAGGGGCTGGTTAAAAAACAATATTGACGGAACTTATTGATAAGAAATTATTTTGTATCACATTCTTACACTTCAATTTGAAATAGATGATTCTAAATCCTAGTTATACAACACAAACTCCATAGGATTGTCATAATGTATCTGTGTAAACGACAATTAGCAACGGCTTAATTGGGAAACGGACATCTCACGGAGATCTTACGCATGTAGTCTTAGTTAATTACTGACCGAATTAACGGTAGAACGACAATATTATACGCTCCTGGAAATTGGAAATACATCGGCTAATGAAACGCTATCTTCATTTTTTTAATTGGACACTCATCAATTGTGTGGTTTTTTAAATACTAATATGACCGTCCTCTTTCTTCAGTGACATATCAATCATCGAGGTTAAGGCAAGCGGTCGAGAATCTTGACGGTCGCGGGTTCAAACCTCAGGCACACACCTCTGACTTTTCGAAGTTATGTGTGTATTCATAATGAGTTATCACGCACTTTAACGGCGAAGGAAAACATTGTGATGAAACCTGCACACCTAAAAGTTCTTAGGAATTTCTTAGGTGTGTATTCCGCCAACCCGCACTAGGCCAGCGTGGTGGACTAAGGCCTAAACCCTCTCAGTTGTTGAGGAGGCTCGTGCCCAGCAGTGGGACGTATATATGGGCTGATGATGATGATAATTATGATCACTCCTACCTTCTGCCTGTAGAATGACTGGTGTGTTATAAGGTAAATAAATAATCAATTGTAGTTATTCGCATACCCAGCCAGTACCATTCACGTAATCGGATAATCTACGTACGCGTTTTAACAAAAGTGTACCACACACAATCCCTTGTCATATACATATATCAAACTGCAAATAAAATGAACAATTCTATCTACATACACACATACCTAACCCCACGCATGTATTCCCCGAAGGGGTAGGCAAAGGCATCTGTGGACCCACATTTCACCAGGTATGTATCAGTCCCACGTAACAGGGGGCGATCCTATTACCGTTACCGTTATTATTATTACCGTTTTTAGACTCCGTGCTGCTACTGAGAATTTCTTCACGGAAAAACCCAATAACAAAATTCTACCTGTATAGATCAACCTTTTAATTGAAATTAAAAGATTATCTATCTATCAGGCCACATATATCAAAGCTGGCCACGGGTTTTCACTGCTACTAGAACGGTTGAGCCTTAGTCCACCTCGACCTAGTTGGGTTGGCGATCTACACACCAAAAAAATCCTTGAGAACTTTAGATGCAGGTTTCCTCGCGAAGTTTTCATTTACAGTTAAAGTGTGTGGCATTCTTTTTCTTTCTCGGGATTTAAACCAGCGATCGCCGAGTTTGTCACGGCAGACCGCATGTCAAGTCCTCGCCTAACAAGATTAGACTATAGATATAAATTTATAGAGATGTAAGTCCAACTCAGCACCTTTATCATTTTCTAGAACAAATCAAGGTATTGTTGGCTTCCCAGAACGGCACCTGCGAATGCCCGGCGGCACGCAATGGGCCCATCAGTGCGCCGACAAACGTATTCCTACATTTTTTATCTGTTTACACCGTGTTTTATCTGTGCACTTTTTTATTTGTTTCGTACCTGGTGATAAAAGTTTAAACATTTGAATGCGGTGTGATGGCTTGTTAACTACTATGTGATAATAAATATTTGAGAATTGTAGAAGTTTTTTGGTACTAGCAAGCTAAGTCATAGGAGAGGCCTATGTCCAGCAGTGGATGTGAGAGAGGCTGGTGACGATGATGATGATGAAGCTCAGCTAGTAAAGCTAGCAAACATCTGGCATAAGATAGAATGGGTAATAAGTTTGTCGAGGTATTTATCTAGCGAAAAACATTTACTATCTCTCATCAGTTGCACCGATTTTGGTGGCTTGATGCTAACTAAAATAGGAGTAGTCAAATGCGTGATAGCTTAGTTGGTGCACAGTTGAAAGAGATATTGTCCGCAGGTTTGGTCCAAAACCATCTGGATTAACGAAAAATCTAGGTAAGAAATATGAAGGCATGATTAAAGTTCACGGTTGCTATGATTTGTTTTTAATTATCTATGTATTATCGCATTAAAATACTAAATGAGATCATCAGAAGGAAACTTGCATGCCTAAAAATATTTTTCAGTTTTTTTAGATATATCTTGTGTTTCTTAACCGACTGTAGAATCTTCTAGATCACTCCAGACCCTCATAAGTCATAGATAAAACTACTTCCCAGAAGAGACACACATAAAACTCGATATAAATACAGATACTCCAACAGCTACTCAAACTACCATGGGAGCCATAGATTTTTATTCTAATTGCATTCCCACGATTCAAACAAACCAATTAAACCCCAGAATGGCTTCAAATTAGACAAAATACAAAAGGCAAAAAACAAATACTTAACACAATACATTTGTGCGAGGGGAATCACGTGGAACCTTCAGAATGAACCCATTAAGTCCTTTGGAAACTAAATGACTGTACATTAACTACTCGCATGAACCAAGTCACGAACGAACCTTAGTTTATAAAATGGACATATTACCCTAATTGAGAGGAGTTTGGTAGCTGTCTACGAGCTACGTAGCTAATTCCGCGTAGCGTTGCGAATTCACGTAGCGTTTGTAGACGTCTACGCAGTCGATAGTGCGTGTCTCAGTATTTTTAGCTGATTCAAGTATCTAGGGCGATTCTCAGTATTTTCAGCTGATTCAAGTGTCTAGTGCGATTCTCAGTATTTCCGCTCGATTGCAACTGTTAAGTTCGTTTCCCAGAATTCCTGTCCGATTTCTACGAGACACAATTAATCCTAGAATGAATAGCGACGTATCAATGCAGTCTGGTAACGCGAATGTATTATGAATGACCGGTTTTGAATGACCGTGGTTTTTGAGACGTGAAAAAGTTTTTTTCGTCTGGGGGAACAAATTCATAACAAATTCAGGACAGGGTTATTTAAAATCTGCTTCTCTAGCAACCAGTATACGTGTTTTAATATTTCGAACATTTAATAAATTTACTACTTATAGATTGTTTAATATATCGTTTCGATGTATAATTAAATTTCTTCCCACTTCAACTCAACCCGGCTATTTGATTGCAAAAGTCGGCCTGTATAATCCGGCATGATTGTATTCAGTGACGAGAGAATCATGTGTCGGAATTCGATCTATCTGAGCCGACAAGTATTGCTTTTTTGTTACTGCGTCAATATACACATATATATCAAGTTTAGCTATCCCCATAACAACGGAATTAGGTTAGGTTTGTTCTTCTAATTGTGAAAAAAAAGTAGCGACATGTATATATAAAAATTATTCACAAAACGGTAACGTTTTTAAAAAATAAACACATTTATACGAGATAATAAAGCGTAAATTTTCTCATTACAGAAACAATTTAAAGTAAATATTTTCTGCAGTATAACACATAAACAGCTGGCAAAATTTCTCTGAAACGCTTTACGTCCACTTACCAGATAATATCGTTTGTTTTTATTGTTTCAAGTGCCATTGTTTATCAAATGTAAACAATCTCTTTGACCCTGTGACTGAACCGGGGATTTCTGGATTGCAATCTTCAAATCGCATTTTAGGTACTTTTTCAAAAAAACTTAGGTCGCCTTATAATTTCATCATATTAAACCTTGCTCGTTGTAAAAGGCCACTAAACAGGTCATAGATATACTACCAGGTTCTGGTCCTCTAAACGAGGAAGATAACGTATACTATAATTCCCTATTTAAGTGTGAAGACATTAGAGCCCCTTCTAATTAAGTGTCAAAAAGACTGTTTAAGGGCATGTTACAAAGACCGCGTTCGACCGTAGCATTTTCATTTTAAGACACTTGGGATCGCTCTCAAAGATTGTCACAACCACCAAAAGGTCTAAGAGATATCGGCCTTGCTTTTAGTAAAGACCTAACCCCAACTATATGTACTGGATGGCTAGAGAAACACAGTGCCCGTAAGATACGTATAAATCTCGACACTTAGGATTATGTCGGTCCGTCCAATCGATTTTACGTTGCATTTAAAAAACAGAAGAATAGCTAAATAAAAGACTAAGAATGACAGCCCCGTGGCGCAGTTGGCTAGACACCAGCTTGCAAAACGAGACACCGCGGGTTCGATCCCCGCACCGAGACAAATGTTTGTGTGATCCACAAATTTTTGTTTCAGGTCTGGGTGTATGTGAGACCGAAAAGTCTCTCGTAGTTTCTGATACCCACGACACAAGACTTGTATCTTAGTGTGGGATCAGAACTATGTATGTGACTGTTGGGTGTATTTACTTATTGACTTATAAATAGTTGTGAGAAATTGTCATAAAATTAAACATAAGTAAATTATTCCAAATAATTGGGAAAATAGAAGAGAAATTACAAGAAATGTGCAAGAAAAACATTGCGCGGAACATTTTTAACGGGGAAAATACAAGAAATCCAGGGGGCAATAATTTATACATTTTTAAACCTTTGGAAATAAGTAATATAATAATGACTATAACAAACAAGGAATTCATGAAATTATATACGTAGCATAAGCTACCAGTGACTATAGATGTGAACGCTACGGTCCAACCGCACCTCTTCCCTTTCTCAACTGTAAGTAATCTTGCTAGCTCGTCAGTAATTAAATAACCAGTTAATAACGAGTAAATAGTATATAAGTCTATTAACCGGTTACGGAACACAAACAGCAAATTTAATTACTAAGAACAAAACGTCTATAACATTTTATCACCCTATTACAAAGATTTCGAAAAATAATCAATTTGAAGATATATATTTTTTTTTATATACTGGCACGGCAAAGTAATGGAGTCCATTGCACCTGATGGTAAGTGTAATGGAGTCCAGAAAAAGTGCCGACCAGCGAGAGATGATGATCTCCCGTTGGCCGACGCAATCTTGCCGGCCGAAAACTTCTTCACCTATCTTGTGAAGAAGTTTGGGGGACTAATACCATGGTGAACAAAGGACCGACCGCGAGAAACCGGCCAAAAAATGCCGGCACGGTCATCCTTTCACCATGATTGAAGCCCCCCCCGAAAACTGGATATACACTGGCTGATCCCGGAACGCGGCACACTTGCATGTGCCACTATGGCGGGTTTTACGCCCTGTGTACGGTGATCGCTATCCGGGCGGATACGAATATCCTACCACCAGCATGATTTATTTTAATAGAATTTTACAAACACTTTTGAATCGTCAAAAATAAAGATAAACAACTGCCACTTCGGAACGTGTTTTCGCTGTGTAAATACTCTCTCAAAAATACCATAAGTCACTTTTAATGTACATAAAAATAATAATTTATGTCTTTTAACTACCTATTTTGTCGTATAAAGATCAAAATCGTGTTGTTCTACGCAAAGGCAAAGTTAGGAGGCATGGATGTTGAAAAAGCAAAAGAGGTGTGTTAGGATCATCTTTGTGGCCCTCAATAATCTCTGCCCATCCCGATGGGATACAGGCGTGACTGTATGTATGTATATTTTATCAGTATAACATAAGACTGCCTCGTGGTCTCGCGGTACAAGTATGTGCCGTGCGATCTAGAGGTCCTGGGTTCGATTCCCGGGTCGGGCAAAGTGTTATTGGGTTTTTCCATTAGGAAATTCTCAGTAACAGCACGGAGTCTGGAAATGTGCCCGAAAAACGGCAATAGGCTCGCCCCCTATTACGTGGGACTGATACATACCTGGCGAAATGTGGGTGCAGAAATGCTCCTCTGCCTACCCCTTCGGGGAATACAGGCGTGAGTTTATGTATGTTATGTATAACATAATATATCACAGAAAAATTGCTTCGTAGTCTGGTTGGACGAATGTGTGCCGTGCGACTTAGCAGACCTTTCTCGACACAGTCAAAATGTTATTCAGTTTTACCATTATTGCTATTCAACAATATTTTTTTATTTTTTTATTTATACTTTTTAGTACACTATACAATAATTTATACTACATGATTGAAAACAATGAAGACAATAAGTATAGGCACAATAGCACTGTGTCTGGAAGTATATCCCCAAAAAATAACACTAGATTCGCCCCCTATTACGCGGGACTATGAAACACAATTGCCGAAACTTGGGTGCAGAAATGCACCTAAACCTTCGGATATACAGGCGTTAGTATGTATGTATGACAAAAAGATATGACATACTCTCTCAAACCCCTGTAGTTACAGAGCAGTTAACACCATACAAATCAGTGAAAAACAGTTTTATGTTGTAAAACACCTGTTTTTTGTGTACAAACGCACGAGGTGGAGTGGCGTCATCAACGTGCTTACCCGCTTTGATGTCAAAGTAAACTATTTAGATGAAACAAAACAATACGTGGCCTTTAACGTAATGGGATTCAACAAATATTTACAATACTTCGGGTTCTTCAGTAGCTCTTTTTTTTATACACGGCAAAGTGACCATATCTGATGATAAGAACAAAGCTGTCCTTACAGAGGACATATAGAAACCCAATCGATAAAGAAAGGGGGAAAATACGTGCCACGTCAAATAGATCATGTTGCATAGTCTTCCAAGCCATACAAATATATGCCATGCGGTTCAGAGTATTGAAATAAAAATGAGCACTAAAACATATAATTAGGTGAAAAAGTGGAAACAGCTTTCCCCGGCGGTATTTTCAAACGGATACAACTTGGGATCTTCAAGAAAAGAGCATATGTATTCCTCGAGGGCCAGAAACTGAAGCTGTGCCTGCTTAGAACAGATATTTGGGGAGCTGTGGCACGTTCGTTTGATCACTCAAAACTAAAATGTTCGGCGTATAAGTCTAAATTAAAATTCAGTGCTATTTATTTGGTTCTACATACATAAACTCACGCCTATATTCCCTGATGGGGTAGGCAGAGGTGCATATCTACACCCGCATTTCGCCAGGTATGTATCAGTCCCTGCCCTGTGGCAAGGGGGCGTTAGAATCCCACCACGGTATCCCCTGCCTGTCGTAAAAGACGACTCAAAGGGGCCCTTGGGGTCGCTGGGCGCGCTGCGGGGGCGGCGCGTCCTCACTGAAAGTGACCCCGAGAGGGGCGGCGGCACTGTGGCCTGTGTACGTCGCGGGCGCCCATCCACAACCGGGGCGCCCGAACCAAGCTAGTGGGGGTGCAACTGCGCCCCCTACACACTCCGAGACGGCCGAGACAAATACGTCTCGGAGGCGCACCGGGCGGCTGCGGCATTACGGTTGGCGCTTCTCGCTAACGTACCGTGGTCGCCCCACTCGGCGCGGAGATGGCCACCAGGGGGTTTTGGTCGGTATGCCGGTTTAGGGATATTGTTAGGGACCCAGCCCGGCACTAACACCTGCGCGGACATGACGTCGCCGCGCGCCGGGCTGGAAGACCGGTGACCCCGACATACGCTTCCCGCCCCCCCTCCCCCGGGGTTGGCGCGGGAAGTAGAGCCATAAACAGCTTTCCCCTCGAGAACAAAAAAAAAAAAAAAAAAGGTATGTATCAGTCCCACGTAATAGGGGGCGAGCCTATTGCCGTTTTTCGGGCACATTTCCAGACTCCGTGCTGCTATTGGGAATTTCCTAATGGAAAAACCCAATAACACTTTGACCGACCCGGGAATCGAACCCAAGACCTCTAGATCGCACGGCACATACTTGTACCGCGAGACCACGAGGCAGTTATCTGGTTCTCTACAAATAATTTGCTAAGTATTTCATAGTAGTTTTACACTTTACGTGGAATACACAAGACAAATAACAATCACTTCGTTTCTGTGTTTAATGGTGGCGTTAATATTTCTACGCTTTCGATCGCACCCCATGCTTCCCCCAGACGGACACAAACAAGTCGGCGAAATCTTTTAGTTATCCAAACAAGTTCTCGCTTGTCAACAAACATTATCACGAATAGTCAACAGTGAGCTTGGTAACAATATGATTGACGTACGAAACACAGATGGGGTGAATCGCACGTCATAGCCTCGTCATCTTGTTTTAGAATGCTATCATTTTGGATTAAAAATCACACTCGACGTCCTAAAAACGGAATTTTGAAAGTGTGTTTGTATGTTGGCACTTCTTCACGCTAAACGGATGGACCGATTTTTATGAAATACGATATGGAGGTAGCTTTCGCCCTGGATTGAAACATAGGGTATTTTTAACTCAAAAAAATTAATGTAACGCGTTGGAAATCGCGAGGCGCAGCTAGTGATACATCATTTCAGGCTTCTACCCCAAATAGATAGGCAAAGGTGCAATTTTATATCATACATGAGTCCATGAATAAATGTAAACTGTACAAGAGTTGAAAAAAAAAACAGAATTATTGGACTTGTCCTTGGCTTAGACTTATCCGTCTTACTAACACTTAATACGCAAAAACGGCTAAACGGATAAGCATGAAATATTGTACCAAGTTTATAACCTTAGTAGTAGTAACACAGTATACCTGTCAACCCGAAAAAAAATTGTAACGTCAATTTATTAAAAAAATCCGTACGACTCCACTGTCATTTATAGCACCTAAATTATTTATTTCATTTATGGGCTCCATTCAGACGAAGTCACAAGCAAAAGTTAGTGCTACTGATAAGGGATTCAATTATCGATAACATTTACACAGTATTTGATTGATTGATCAAAAACAGATTTAGTACACGTTTCTAAAACTAAAAGTTTTTATGCATAGATTTTTCCCTATAAGATGCAGTATTTTTTTGGAATTTTAATCACAAATTAATAGCTGTGGTATTATCTGATTTTACTTCATTAGACATTCAAACTTCTTGATGAATTTATTTAAATGGCATTGAAAACTACACACATTCTTATAGAAATTATTCATAAAGAAGCAGAAAGGGATAAGAAAGCTTAACTGGAAGAATCAATTTAAATCAAGGTAGTTACAGTATTAAATAATTTGTATGATAACCTTCTTGACAATATAATCAAGAATAATGTGATCTATTATCTGATTGTAACAGCAATTATGTCTAATACACCTGTTTTGAATTTTTCATGTATTTTATCCTCTTCTTATCATTTCCTAAGTAAACAAACAAAAAATCCAATTACCGTATAAAAAGACGCACAGAACAGCACACCGTTGCACACTATTGACGCAAACGAAACAAATTAAAAATATCATTATCAGATAACGTTCAAGTAAATACAGATAATAAAGAGATTACGTGATGATTTGATAACACGAACGTGAGCACATGGGTTCAGTTATTAGTCTATTTGATGTCTGTTAGTTTTTTTCCTGACAAAGGAACTACGATCTCATGGTTTCTGAGAATGGTATTATTCAGGGTTGGGCAGTATTTGAAATACGTAATTGAAATACAAATACGTATTTTGTATTTGTATTTTAATTACTTTCTTAAAATGTAATTTGTATTTCAAATACGTGAAGCCGAAGTATTTTGTAATTAGTATTTCAAATACTCGAGGCTTCAAAATACATTTATTAAAATACATTTTAGCCTTCATTTAGTATTAAGTTTGTGCTCATCAGGACCTGCAATAACAAAACAAAAACTGCCTTAAAAAAAAACTATTCCAAAACAAATAAATATGCATTATTTTGTAATTTGTATTTTGTATTTCAATTAAAAATAGCTAAAATATTGTATTTTGTATTTAGTATTTCAAATACCTTACTTAAATGTATTTTGTATTTCGTATTTTAATTACTTGCGATACAGTATTTTGTAATTTGTATTTCAATTAAAGCAAAGCATGTATTTTGCCCAGCCCTGGTATTATTGGAGTGTGCCAACCCGCACTAGGCCAGCGTGGTGGACTAAGGCCTAAACCCTCTCAATGGTAGAGGAGGCCCGTGCTCAGCAGTGGGACGTATTTGGGCTGATGATGAATGAATAATTTATTAGAGTGTAGATTTACGAGAATTAATTAAGATTCTTTATCTTTAAAGTCGACAGAAATGCGCCAGCCTGATGGTATTATATGTACAAACTGATCCTAAAAGTCTTTCGTGAGTCACTTATCTTAACACATTATCAACGGTGCCATCGTCATTGTCAGCCCATATACGTCCCACTGCTGGGCACAGGCCTCCTCTACAACTGAGAGGGTTTAGGCTTTAGTCCACCACGCTGGCCTAGTGCGGGTTGGCGGACTACACACCTAAGAAATTCCCAAGAACTTTTAGGTGTGCAGGTTACCTCGCGATGTTTTCCTTCACCGTTAAAGCAAGTGATAATTCATTGTGAATATACACATAACTTCGAAAAGTCAGAGGTCTGTACCTGGGGTTTGAACCCGCGATCGCCGAGATTCACACCATATAACATGTTTTATTTGTAGCCTTTGTTATTGCTCGTTATTGTCTTAGAAATATTAATTATATTATGAGTTTGTTATGACCATTTGTTTTTAAAACTGTTATTCCCCTAAAACAGAAATTAAGATAGGCATCAGATAGTTAGACGGGAGGCCAACAGCTTGATCCTCGCACCCTGAATTTTATGCCATCAAAAAATATATTTGTAATAAAATAATTTTTTAATATATATATATTTTTTATTAATTTCCACGACCACCCCTTTTATATTCCTTTTTTCTCTGGGTAGTCTGGAAGAGATCGCAAATAGCGATAAGACCGCCCTTTGTGGCACAATAGTTTATAAGGTAGCTTTAATTAATTTTTACTTATGTATGTGGTGCACAATAAAGCATATTAAATAAATAAATAATTTGTTTCGTGTGTGGGTTTATATGACGGAGAGGTCCGTCGTTAGTTTTAACTCTGACTACACAAGATGAATTTTCAATGTGTATGTGACCAAATAATATTTAATTTTCTATATATTACTTTCATCAATAATCCACAGATTTCTTATAAAACAGATCTATCACAATCTACAAATTGAACCTATTCTCCGCGTTTTACAAGAACAGTTACGGAAAAGACATTAAATACGAAGAAGCAGGTCTATCAATTTCCTCTGTCAAAGGCTGTTAACCGAACAGTTTTTACGGTCTTGTTAGCAACAAATTATAGACTTCACGAGCAATTTACTCTAGAATTTTTTGATAAAATTAAAAAAGTTCCAAACATCCGCTGCTAGATTAAACAAAAGTACTATAAATTAAAGTGGAAAAATTTGTTATCTCCAAACGAAGTTTTGACTTCACAGAAAAAATAACGCTGTAAGAATAGCTTTACAATCTTTTATGATAATTTTCTTTTCGCATTCTTTAGGTTTTTTTTTCTGATAACAAAATATTAGGGCACGAAAATATCGTGAAATTTGAAATTTCCTCTTCTAACTTTTATACATCAATCATTATTTTTGTTAGGGATATTTTAAATTAATAATGTAATTGGAATTTAAGATGCCAAGGTTCTATTGCTTATGGTTCTGTATATTTTAATATACAACGTTAGAGTTAGACGAAGGTACTACTTACTACCTTTGTTCCTACGCCTATAAAATTAATGGCAGTTTTTTTATTATAAAAGGCCAAATGGTATGTCCTTAAACTATTTTTTGACTCCGATCAGAAATTTATAATATCAACAAATGTGCCCTTAAAACTACACTTATATTTTTTTTCGCCTTTAGAAAAGTCATGTAAGAAACACTCCCGAAAATAATTGGAGGAATAAAGTTTTGTATCACTTCAAAAACATATCATATTGATTTTCCTTTACGCTTAAAAACGTTGATATCCGATACTTTTAACGACATAGAGCGAAAAAGACTCGCAGTTGTTGATACTTAATTTGTTCTTTTTCTATGAGGTGTAGACACGTGAGCCTAACTGTAGTTCAAATTTAAAACATATATCAATCTATATGTATAATTTCGATCTTTTACTCTTTCATTTGTCCGCTGTAATATTTCTTTGAATTTAGTACTGAGATAAATAGACATAGGATCCTTGTAAACCCGTTATTACGCGAAAATATATTTGTATCCTAGGGGATGTTATTTCATTAAATTGTTAGATAAAAGATTATTTTAACGCAAACAAGCCGCGGGCAAAAGCTACTATATACAAATTCGGTTTAAATGAAAATTTGGAAGTTGTAAAAAGAAATGGTATGTAAAAACACATGTGGAAGCTTGTACCGTCGGTAACATTTATTTTTATTTTCAACCTACCTATATTATATGTTGCGTGGGGTGGAAGTAACATGATTTCATTAAGCGGGCTTAGAAAACGATAGCCTTATAATTACCCTCGATAATTTACATTTAAACATCACTGGAAAAGTCTAATGTCTTGTAAATATTCTCAAAACGAGATACCATATTAATCAACAAAAATACTAAAAAACAGTAAATCTACAATGCAGTTACTAAGTTAATGCATCGCCTAATAATATTATATAGAACTAAAATCAATTCCAGCAAATACAAGGCATAAAAACCCCAACATTTTTCAGCTCATTCATCAAGTCGAACGGAAAACCGGATCGCAGACGCCACCGATCCCCGGCAACACATCAATGTAGTCTACGTATAGAGCTCCGTCCGCCTTTGCTTTTTATATTATACGTACGAGATTAAATGGAATTACATTATTTTCGGATGTCTAACAAATTTTCATATATTTACATCGTTTTTTATAATGCTTGCTTCATCACTTACCACATTTTATGAATTTTAAAAAGCGAAACGTAAATATAATTTTTTCTGATAAACATTTGATGATTAAGAAAAACAAGCCAGTAATAAAAAAGAAAACATAAAAATATGTCAATATTATAAAACAGTCACGCACTATCTCAAATTATTTCATTAAATTTCAACCGAGTCAAGTATGTGAACATAGGTTATAATTTTTAGACTTCGTAATTTCGACGTGTGCTGAAATTTTACCACATTTTTCTTTACAAATTGAAAATAACAAACTTAATTTGACAAATTGTCTGTATTCAGATACTTGTATTTACTTACTGAATATTATCGTTATCTGTTGGCTACACAAGATAAGACACTGTATAGTTTTACTATGATCAACTTGCGAATTTATGAATCACTTCAAGCCATGTAGATAATGAACATTTTCGAGTGGGAATAAGAAGCGACACGTGAACTAGACGGCATGGCATGCCCGAACCACCCTCGTGAACCTTATTTGGTGAACAATTGTTCACGTCACACGACGCGTGTACAAAATACAAAAACAGTACGTACCGAGAGCGCGTGGATGTTGGTTCGATGTTACTGAATCACGTGACCCTACCATCCGCCATTACAGCACGTGTAATGTTGTAAACAAATTGCATTAGTGGTTTATATATATATTGCACGCGGCGTTGGTGTGGCAGGCGCGGGCGGTCGGCGAGTGAAATGGAGGCGCGCGGTTTGTCCGCGGCGGAGGCGACGACTGGCGGCGGTGGTGGCCGCCGCGCGCATGCGCCGGTCGATCAAACACTCGGTCACTGGGCCGAAATTGTCCAGGAGTCGAGTTGGGAAACAAACCTTTGTCCGGGCAGACGGCGAGGCGCCGCTCGCACCGCCTCCGCACCTGTGGAGCTAATGAGTACACCCACAATTACTGTCATCACATCTCACACGACACCACGGCGCACTCCTCCACTACCCCTCACAAGCGACACTCAAAAACAACAGACATTCCAATAATCAAACTCCAGAGAAACTAAACTCGATAGAATCTACGCAGTTAAAAATATGTAGATGCATGCGAGCGAATAAATGTATGTAGCGAAAACTCGTTGAAGTAGCCAACTTTTTGTTTCAACTAACAAAAGATAAACTTTTCTAGTACCGTGTTTATTATAAAGGAGCGAGTTCAACAAACAAACGCTCTTAGCCTACACATTAAGGAACTTAAAATTTAACTTCACACATTTCTTTGGGTCCTTTATCGCGGTGAATTAGTAAATTACGCAGACTACTTAAAAATATTTAAATGGTCCGCAGTTTATGAGTAAAATGTTAATACTAATTACTACTAATTAAGATTTATAATAAGGTTAAACTAGCAAGGAAGCCGTAACGTTTAAACACTGAGACTTCAATGTAACTTTTACTATTGGAACATTTTCATAATAATGCCTTGACTGTTCCGCAATTTATATTACCACGAAGGATTATTGGATGGTTTTTACAGTGGGAAATTCTCAATCTCTCTCTCTCTCTGGTCGGTCCCTCATATCTGAGGATCGTGGTCAACATTAGGGTGACATCTGGAGCGGATGATCTGCTTCCACCGGATTCTGTCCAGCGCGTCCCTTACGGCAGTATAGAATGTGGAGGACGACGACTCTTTCACTTGATCGGACCATCTCGTTCTCAATAGCATCACAGTAATGTGACTGATAAACTGTAATTACTCGGAAGTGACTAACGATAACCAATAAATCAATGTAAATATACACTAGTATGTAGAATAAACAGAGGTGGTATAGAATCCGCTATACGACCACTTTTGCAATAGAACTCAAAGTCAAGGTCAAAATCACCTTTATTCAAATAGACTTTTACAAGTGCTTTTGAATCATCACTATTAAGTTTTTTTTAAACTATTGCCGCTTCGAAAATTTTCCGGAGACGAGTTAAGTGTTGTACAAGATTACATTTGTTCCTATTATGATCATCACAGATTTTAAGAAATTGACCAATTTTTTTGGACGTAAATGAGATTCTAATAATCTATTGGAAACTGTATCCAGCGAATTACAGTGACCTTTACGAGGTCGTCAGTCCACCTCGTGGACGAACGTGAATGCTTGTGACCTCCATTTCCACTTTCTACCTTTCTTGTTTGAATAAATCTACAGTTATTAAGTCTTATTAATTTATTGTTTTTTGGTTGCCTCCGTTGCGCTTTTAGTAAAACTGGCCATAAAGATATGCTTTGCTCATAAAATTAGAAATAAATTCGTGTGATGCATTTGTATATATGCTTGTATTTTAGCGTCTTACAGTTGGAGTAGAGTCTCAGAGTTCTTATTCGCTATGATGATGAATGAAGCCAATAGTCAATAGTCTTGTATCTCAGTGTCATTTTGGAACACTGAAATATATAATGTGTGTCCATTTTTAAATTTTCATAAGCCTATTACTGTGACACCTTGGATACGATGTCAGTAGACTACGCGCCTATTCGTTGAAGCTCTAGTGTATTTTGATACAAATTTAAAGGAAATATTGGTATAATTAAAAGCTAAATATCAGTCAAGATCAAAACAAAATCCTCTAGCCAAAGACCCATCTGGTTAGAATAATTATATATGGCCTATTATATCGTATAATTTCGGAATCAATTATTTATTTATTTATTTATTTATGCTTTATATACATTGTATAAAGGCGGACTTAATGCCTAAGGCATTATCTACCAGTCAACCTTGGGGTGATGCAGAGAAAAAATATTAATGAATAGGTGCATAAAATATAAATTGTCATGATTAAAAATATATAATATGAATATATTATAATTATAATAGAAATTAAAATAAACAAATATATTTAAATAGACCATTACATACACATATATACATAAAGTACATATAGATATACTATAATGCTATTTATATATAAGTATAAAATATAAATACATACACATATATACAAATATAATACATACTATGGAGCTTCTGACAATCGTTTTAAGAATAGTTGTCGAACCCTTAATTTAAACGATAAGCGGCTTGTCAACATCCTGATTTCGAGAGGGAGTGCGTTCCAAAGAAGGATAGACTGAATGAAGAAAGAAGAGTGAAGAAAGTCTGAGCTATGAGAAGGGCATGAAAGGAGAAGATTATTGGAAGAGCGAAGGTTCCTGTCATGGTTACTTCCTAAGTATCGAAAGAGAGAAGACAGATAAGAGGGCGTAGTAGAAGACTTAATAATTGAAAAAAGAGTAGTGAGCGCGCGCAGCGATCGGCGCTGGCGGATAGGTAACCAGTTGAGCTGAGAACGGAAAAAGGAAACGTGATCATATTTGCGAAGGTTAAAAATGAATCGAATGCAGTTATTAAGAAGGCGGTCATACTTATTGAGGTATTCTGCATTCAGATCGAAATAACACACGTCACCATAGTCGATTATAGGGAATATTAAGGTTTGCACAAGCAACGCTTTGGTTTTTGAGGGAAGAAAGTTCTTCAAGCGATACAGAGTGCGAAGAGACCCTGTGACTTTCTGCGACACCGAGTTAACCTGAGCTCGCCAGCTAAAAGTGGAGTCAATTTGAAGCCCTAGATTTTTAACACTGGAGCACCAAGGGATATGAGAGCTATTAAAAACGACATATGGTATAGTTTTAAAATCCAGTTTACTCATCATTCTTGGGCTCCCTACAATCATGGCCTGACATTTGGCGGGATTGACTGTTAAGCCAAAATTATCTGACCAAGACTTGATCCGAGCCAGATCACTGTTAACTTTATTTATCGCAGAAGTCACAGAGTCGACACCAGTCTGGGCATAAATCTGCAAGTCGTCGGCATACAGATGATACGCACATTGAAGCTCTTGTGTTATGAGATTAATAAAAATGGAAAATAACATGGGAGAAAGTATACCGCCCTGAGGGACACCAGCATTCAAATTGCGCCAATTTGACGATAAATCGCCAAGACGCACCGATTGCTGACGTCCCTGAAGATAGCTAGAGAACCAATCCAATGCCTCAGGCGAAATCATAAGGTGGGCGAAATCATAATTATCACATACATAGTACGACTTTTCAATTAGATAAAGCTATTTAATAAAGTAGCAATATGCTTTACTGTTCGCAACTTTGCTCACGTTGCAGATTCATATAAAGTCCGTCAGTTATATAATATTTTACGTCCCATCAAATCTATTGGAACATCAATCGGCTCAAAGTTTTAGGAGGCTTAAAATGTAAATACTTTCCATTTTAAGTAATACTTGTCCCCTTAATCTGCAATAAGCTGGGGTGGACCAATGGAATTAGTAATTAAAATATTATGGCTCCCGTTGGTCCCGCATCTAAAGTGCTGGTGCTTGCTGGTGGTAGGATATTCGTATCCGCCCGGATAGCGACCACCGTACACAGGGCGTAAAACCCGCCATAGTGGCACATGCAAGTGTGCCGCGTTCCGGGATCAGCCAGTGTATATCCGGTTTTCGGGGGGGCTTCAATCATGGTGAAGGGATGACCGTGCCGGCATTTTTTGGCCGGTTTCTCGCGGTCGGTCCTTTGTTCACCATGGTATTAGTCCCCCAAACTTCTTCACAAGATAGGTGAAGAGGTTTTCGGCCGGCATGATGGCGTCGACCAACGGGAGATCATCATCTCTCGCTGGTCGGCACTTTTTCTGGACTCCATTACACTTACCATCAGGTGCAATGGGGTCACTTTGCCCTGCCAGTATAAAAATAAAAAATAAATAAAAAAGTGTGCAGCGTGCGATCAAGAGGTCCTGGATTATCCAATCCAGGAATCCTCCTGGGTTTGGCATAGGGTTATTAACCACCACCACTCCTATGAAGCTGGCCCATTCATGCGGCAGTCCAAACTGACTAAGGAGTGGCTCTTCCTCTCAAACTAAAATACAAGAAGCCCAACTTCCTAGAAGTAGAATATTCGTATCCACCCAGATATTGACCGACGCACGTATGTTTTATGGGTTACAGGAACAGCCTGTGTACCTGATGACTATCAGGCCAATAGCGTTGACTGATGAGGGACGATCATCGTTTCTTGCAAGTCGACCCATTTGGGCTCTGTATTTACCATCAGTTACGTTGTTGAAACTGCCGTACCAATATAAAATTTATACTACGATTTGACATTACACTTGCACTTCTTTATAAACAAACTCTAAATTTACGTCTTTTTGCATAAAACATGGTAATAAAACAAACTCCGTACATTAAATGAATACAATTAACTCATCAAATCCCCGCTTTTAACTATTCACTATTTTCTGGAGCCACAGAAATTAGCCCCGACCACAGTTTGACAAAGTTCCAACGAAACTAGTTGTAAGTTGTTAGTTGATACGGATAGCTCGGAAACTTCCCCGCCGCATCCTTGTTGATGTTTTAAATTATCATCAAGCTAACCGAGATAGTCGTGATGGCCTCGAGGTTTAGGCACGCGGTCGAGAATCTCGACTGTCGCGGGTTCAAACCCCAGGCACACACCTCTGACTTTTCGAAGTTATGTGTGTATTCACAATGAATAATCACGTACTTTAACGGTGAAGGAAAACATCGTGATGAAACCTGCACACCTAAAACTTCTTAGGAATTTCTTAGGTGTGTAGTCCGCCAACCCGCACTAGGCCAGCGTGGTGGACTAAGGCCTAAACCCTCTCAATGGTAGAGGAGGCCCGTGCCCAGCAGTGGGACGTATATGGGCTGATGATGATAACCGAGACTGGAACTTGGGTAGTGACTAGCGTCTATAAAGAGATATCGAGGTGAATCTGCTTTAGGCTGACACTGATATCATACTTTAAATTTCCTCGTTGATAATTTACTGCCTGGTAAAGAAATATGGGAAAATGATTAGAAGCATAAAGTATGTTTAATACTGTTTAAATCTACATAAAGACACTCAAATTCGTATCCAAAGTCATAGGTCATTTCCCAGTCAGGCAATCAAAATCTAGACATCTCGGTCGGCATTGACAATTCAAACCTCAGGAACACAAAGGCTATTTTTTTTTTAATACTGGCACGTACAAAATGTCTAACGTAAAACATATCAGCCCATAAACCTCCTACTGCTTGGCACGGACGTCCTCTACAACTGAAAAGAATAAGGCCTTAGTCCACCAAATCGGGTTTGTGCGAGATAACGAGTGAATATTGTCTATTGGACCAGTTACAGTCAAAACCACGATCGCGGAACCGGCAGCTCGATTCAATCAATCCACTTCACACATATTAAAAAGTTCAAGTATCAATACTGCAAAACAGCGGCACTATAAATATCATGAGCCAACACTCGAACGCTTTCGAAGTTTTTGAAAGGCCCGGGCCCACACGACTCGGCGAAGTTTTAAACGGGTTCCGACGTTTGCCCCCGCTGCAAATAAGTCAATAAGAAACGGCCGAAATGGGCCTTTAACAGGTGTTCCATCATCGATTTCGGTTAGCCTATCCGGCGGTAGTGATTGACTGCGTCGATAGTTGTTTATCGATAGATTGATCGGTAGTTAACGCTATTGCTGTTTAGTAGCAAATTACTGTTGATTGGATCGTAAATACTACAAATAGATAGAGAGATAGAGAAATAGGCCTCGTGGTGTTAGCGCGTGCGATTGAAACGTTTTGGGTTCTGGTTATATGTAGATTCAACATATAGCATGAAAACAAAAACCATAGGAGACTGATTAACATATAATATCTAGGGCCAACTTTACTGTACAACTTGTGACCGGGTTTTTAAAACTATATTAACCAAGTATTTAAATTAAAAGTATTTATGTACATATTATTTTCCAATCCAATCCATCAGCCAATCGAAGTCTACTGCTGGACATAGGCCTCTCCCAATGACTTCCACAGGGACCTGTTGGAAGCAGCCTGCATCCAGCGACGTCCTGCGACCTTCACCAGGTCGTCCGACCATCTTGTCGGAGGACGTCCCACGCTGCGCTTTCCTGTACGTGGCCTCCACTCGAGAACTTTTTGGCCCCATCGGCCATCAGTTCTCCGCACTATGTGCCCGGCCCATTGCCACTTCAACTTGCTAATCCGCTGGGCTATGTCGGTTACTTTAGTTCTCCTACGGATCTCCTCATTCCTGATTCGATCTCGTAGGGAAACCCCGAGCATAGCCCTCTACATAGCTCTTTGAGTGACTCTGAGCCGTCTCGTCATATTATTTTACTCTTTCATTAAATCCTTCTAGGTATACTTTCTGTTGTATACTTTTTCTTTACGATTGAAAGGTTTATGGTTACAATACATCATACAGGACTTATAAATACCTTTGCCGCGTGGTCTCGCGGTACAAGTATGTGCCATGCGATCTAGAGGTCCCGGGTTTGATTCCCGGGTCGGGCAAAGTTATATTAGATTTTTCCATTAGGAAATTCGCAGCCCGGAGTCTGGAAATGTGCCCGGAAAGCGGCAATAGGCCCGCCCCCTATTACGTGGGACTGATACATACCTGGCGAAAGGTGGGTGCAGAAATGAACCTCTGCCTACCTCTTCGGGGAATACAGGCGTGAGTTTATGTAATAATCTTGTAGAAATCTTTCAGATATGCAACCTTCAACATAGTATTTGGTATTCAAAAGATTAAATACGCTAAACCTGTCTGGACAGATCAGCGCCTCACTTACTACAACTTACAAGTAATGTAAAAAAGAACTATAATATCGCTATAATATTTCAATAACACTACTAAAATCAGTGTAAAAGCTGTAACAATTAAATACAATACCATATAAACAATAGTAATAATATTTATTGTCAATATTTGAAAATAAAAACGCTATAAACCCACCCGTTTCATTTCCTTCAGCGATTGTTCAAAGAAATTGCCCAACTACACGAATTACAAGGGAGCCATGTTTGTTTAGCGTTACAGTTGTGCATTTCAATTTAAATACTGTTAGCATATATTGATATTTACGGCTTAAGTACATTTTTACGTGTCCGACAATGCTCATTAGCTTTGATTCGCATAATGTTTGATACAATGTTCATGAAATAGAAGGTAGTTTTATCTGTCGGAGCTGAGGTTTGATACACGTAATGCAATTTATTATTTATAAGGAAATGATTAATACACTTCTAATCCAATCCCATCCATCAGCCAATCGAAGTCCACTGCTGGATATAGGCCTCTCCCAATGACTTCCACAGGGACCTGTTGGTAGCAGCCTGCATCCAGCGACGTTCCGCGACCTTCACCAGGTCGTCCAACCATCTTGTCGGAGAACGTCACACGCTGCGCTTTCCGGTACGTGGCCTCCACTCGAGAACTTTTTGGCCCCATCGGCCATCAGTTCTCCGCGCTATGTGCCCGGCCCATTGCCACTTCAACTTGCTAATCCGCTGGACTATGTCGGTTACTTTAGTTCTCCTACGGGTCTCTTCATTTCTGATTCGATCTCGTAGGGAAACCCCGAGCATAGCCCTCTCCATAGCTTGTTGAGTGACTCTGAGGCGTCTAATAAAGCCCATAGTGAGAATACACTTACACAAACTTTATTCGCCAGCTATGTATGTTTCTTACAAGTACCTAAGTTATAATAGTAGTAATAAAGAAAGAAATTTTCACTTCAAAAAAACAATATCATCTTGCACGACCTTGAAATCAAACCCTGAATCTGTCGTCGCACATGCCAATACATATCGCGGGACCAAATATATTTTGGCGTAAATTACAATATAAAGATGGACATAGCGCGGAGAACTGATGGCCGATGGGGCCAAAAAGTTCCCGAGTGGAGGCCACGTACAGAAAAGCGCAGCGTGGGACGTCCTCTGACAAGATGGTCGGACGACCTGGTAAAGGTCGCGGGACGTCGCTGGTTGCAGGCTGCTTCCAGCAGGTCCCTGTGGAAGTCATTATGAGAGGTCTATGTGTAGTGAGCAGTGGACCTCCATTGGCTGATGGATGATGATGATTGACATGAAAATGGTAAGTCAAATTATTCACCATGGCTAGAATTACAACTGAATCATCATCATCGTACCTATTATATTCTACGTCCCCCTTCGCGGGCCTCCTCTATATCTGAGAGTGTTTGGGCCTTAGTACACTATGCTGGCCCTGTGCGGGTTGACAGACTACACACCTAAGAAATTTCCAAAAACTTTTAGATGTGCCGGTTCATCACAGGGTTTTCCTTCACCGTTAAATTACGAGATAATTCATTGTGAATGCACACATAACTTCGAAAAGTCAGAGGCGTGTGATTCTTGACCGCGCGCCTAAACCTTAAAGCCATCACACTTGAATAGTAACACCCTTATTTCAGGATCAGTTTAATTAATTAATAAAAAATAATCATATAAACAACCATATAAACAAACTTTGTAATATCTACTCCCTAAATAGTTACCATTGTAAGCGTAGAGTTAAACAATTAAAGTAAAAATTACATAGAAACGGAGAACATTTTAACTTCTAAATACGTATGTACGTTTATGACTCTATCAACATTCCCAAATATGTATATGTTTACACACTTGCTAAAATGATAATTTGTAACCCTTAAAAATATCTTCTATGATTTTGTTTCATTTATTATATTTTTTTACTATAGTTATTCCTACATATTCATAGGTAACACGGGCAATACCTCATTATGATTCCCTGGTGCCCAATACAGAAGTTAAATCTTTATTTGGGCACCAGAATTCTCTTAAACACTTAAGGTGTGGTTCAATAAGTAATATAAGATTTTTATGTTCTGTATTTTAAATTTAAGTGTTTTGTGTGACATAGTTGTGTGTTCAATAAAGCATTATCATTATTTAAAAAAATATATATTAAAATATTATCGATATGAATGGAGTGCATGTCTACCTTGGCTTGGAGACGGCCGCGTCAGCTCTCGGCGGAGCGATGGGCGCGGAGAGAGGAGAGCGACGCGGGGTGCGGAGTACGGCCCGAAGATTAAAAGGGATCTTATTATTGTGGGATTGCAACATCATGGAACGTCGAATTGCATATTATTTTAGGGGTCCTTTTAGTACTTTTGTTATCTGTTTAATTATGTCTGATTGGGAATTTTTCATTTATTTTTTGAAACTTTACATATACGATGTAAGGCGGGCTTATTGACTAAAGCATTTTCTGACAGCCAACCTTTAGTCACAGAGATGAGATGAAGTAGGTATTGCCACAACCGTATTCAGCAATATGCTTTAAGTAATAGTAACACCGGGTTGCGGGTCCGCCAACCCGCACTAGGCCAGCGTGGTGGACTAAGGCCTAAACCCTCTCAGTTCGTGGAGGAGGCTCGTGCCCAGCAGTGGGACGTGATGGGCTGATGATGATGATGATGAATAGTAATGAGCTTATTGAAGTTTTCCGAATACATATCAATTCCAAATAAGTTTGCCAAAGGTCTCACAATTATTTCCAATAACTTTATCTGACAAAAGCCAATTGCATTCTCGAACGATGTTAACAATAACGATTAAAATTTGTTACAGGATAAGCTCGTTGAGGTACTCTCAAGATGAATAAACCAGAATAGGTCTATTGGCACCTTGGTATAATCATTGTTACGTTGAATTCAACTTCAAACTGTGCAGCACTTTTTTATCTCTTTGGGAATACAGGTCATCTTAATATTAATAAATAATAATAATAAATAAATACACCCAACAGTCACAAACATAGTTCTGATCCCACACTATGATACTAGTCTTGTGTCGTGGGTATCAGAAACTACGAGAGACTTTTCGGTCTCACATACACCCAGACCCGAAACAAATATATGTGGATCACACAAACATTTGTCTCGGTGCGGGGATCGAACCCGCGGCCTCTCGTTTCGCAAGCTGGTGTCTAGCCAACTGCGCCACGGGGCAATAATATTCTACCTTGGTATAATTATTTTTACGTTGAATTCCACTTCAAACGGTGCAGCACTTTTTTTATCTCTTTACTAATACAGGGCATCTTAATATTAAATCAAAAAGAGAAGAAACAGCACAAAAGATTGACTAAAATGCAAAATATCTAAACATTCCAGCATTAATTTATCAACACAGAGAACAGAACACTTTTCCCCCGAGTCCAGAACAATACTTCTTGAAAGACATTAGTCACGGCGCGAATAAAGTCGCGGATGAAAGCTAGTAATAAATAATAAAGTGGGAAAAGTGTTCCACCAAGTTTCCACTACCGGCTGGAGGGTAACAATTTACACAGGCTCGGGAACTTTCCTTGCAAAGTGCCTTGTTTATAAAACCTGCTGTTGAGTTTTCTGGTCAACTTCGAACGAGGTCAGACTTGCCACTTTGTCTTGTGATAACCTGGAAAGATCAGAGGGCTTTTACTTAGTTTGTCACTTTGGTATATGATCTATAACAGCCTATATAATGCAGTGCTAAGCGCCTCATCTGCTAATAAGAGGAGTTAGACCCAGTGGCGGTACTTCGATAGAAGCCCAAAAGGTTGCCTTACAAAATTCCGAATAATAATCTTTAAGCTTTAAATCTTTATTTAACAAAAGCAATTTGACATATGAATGAGAATATGAATAATATTCTGACCCCACAATAAACAATTGTAAATTAGACATTAAACAATTAACGTGTAACGCTTTTGGGCTTCTATGGAAGTACCGCCACTGGTTAGACCATAGTCATGTTTAAAAGTAAAGGAAAACGGGCACATCTAAGAATTCTTCATCCAGCGGGATTTGGAATCCAAGGGATTGAGATAGACTGAAAGTTCCTAAGGATACTCCATAGGTATTTAACTTTACCAGATCAAAAAGGATTAATAAAATTAACTAAACATACGGAATTTTCTTCAGTACCAAAACTCGGACTTACCACATAGCCAATATGTCCGTACATTTATTTTTTCAACATCCATCTTAAAGATTCGCCTCGGAGATCAGCGGAATGGCTACATTCCTCTGCCAGCAGAAAAAAATCTAATTGATTTTAAACTCCAATTTTCTTAGACGCTCGGAGAACTTTTGGCGCAGTAGGTACTAGGCAGGTGAACAGGTAACATACATTTGTATTTACTTTGGTATCTATCAGAAAATCATTTGAATAATGTTAAAATTATAAACTATCTTACAATACTGACTCGTGGTCTCGCGGCACAAGTATGTGCCGTGCGATCTAGAAGTCCTGGGTTCGATTCCCGGGTCGGGCAAAGTGTTATTGGGTTTTTCAATTAGGAAATTCTCAGTAGCAGCACGGAGTCTGGAATTGTGCCCGAAAAACGGCAATAGGCTCGCCCCCTATTACGTGGGACTGATACAGAACCTGGCGAAATGTGGGTGCAGAAATGCACCTCTGCCTACCCTTTCGGGAAATACAGGCGTGAGTTTATGTATGTATCTTACAATATTAGATTGAAAACAAATATATGGCTTTGTTTCGTAGCTAGTTTCTCTTGTATGGAGTTATATAGATTAAAATGTAATCACTAAGTCAAAATGTATACTTTTTTCTATAAAATGTTAACCGACAAGGTTGTTAACCATCGTTACAGCTTAAACAGACGTAATGTTAAAAGAATGCTTGAATATCATAAAAATATGTCAATGACTTACAAAAATCGGTAGCAGTTTTCACGAATTTAAACTCGCAAGAAGCATCGTCATCAGCCCATATACGTCCCACTGCTGGGCACGGACCTCCTCTACAACTGAGAGGGTTTAGGCCTTAGTCCACCACGCTGGCCTAGTGCGGGTTGGCGGACTACACACCTAAGAAATTCCTAAGAACTTTTTTTTTTTAGGTGTGCAGGTTTTATCACGATTTTTTCCTTCACCGTTAAAGCAAGTGATAATTCATTGTGAATACACACATAACTCCGAAAAGTCAGAGGTGTGTGCCTGAGATTTGAACCTGCGACCGCCGAAATTCTCGACCGCGCCCAAACCTCGAACCTAAACCTCGAGGCCATCACCGTAAGAAGCATACTTTTGTCTAATTATTTGTGAGTCACATCCACAAACAGTGAAAAGAAAAGTCGCTCTGCGCAAAAAAATGGATTGTCGCTTTATGCTAAGTGAATTATTTACCAAAAACTTAAGAACAAAGTAACGAAAGAGTTTTTACTTTTTAAATATTCAATTCATCTCTAACACGGTTATTTAATATTCTCTTGACATTTTGGGTTATGAATTATGATAGAAGATACACACACGACCAATTTCATGTTAAATAATCCGTGAGGTACGCAACAGTCCTTGCAATTAAAAAAAATCAAACAGTAGTGCATGTGGTCTCAAAGAGAAAATATTAGGAAACTAAACCAGCAAACGCTCTATGAAAAGCAAGAGAAAATATAAAGAATATGTATATTATAAGAGCTTTAACAATCTTACTAATCAAACGGAATATGGGATCACAGTTTTTATCTAAATCAGTTTTTAATGGAACGATCCTTACAAAAATAATCAAGGAACCAACCCATTGAAGTTCATTGATCGGGAAAAGAACAGATGCCTAAAGTCAAGGCATTCGCTAGTTTAGCCTAGAACAGACTGCCTTTTCAACATCGCAAAGGAAATTGTAAAATACAAAAAAAATACAGGAATATTATTATTATTACCTGATCATATCATCAGCCCATACATTTATGTTCCGCTGCTCCTCTCTACAGCTGAGAGGGGTTCTTTCTCAACCACGCTGACTGAGTGACTATACACACACACGAGAAATGCCAAGACATCTGAGGTATGCAGCTTTCCTTCTTCTAATAGTAAAGGATCAAAACCGCCCTTGAACACGTTCGAATCCAGGAGAATCTTGTCTACCTCTGACAAATCAGTATTGTCTTCTTGAAGAGACATAACAATATGAATGTTTGCAGAATGACGAAAGAGATTTACTGTGCGGGAGTGATCGGTGAAGTCGGTCGAGGACGGCCCAGGTGCACCTATAAAGAGCAGATAGGTAATTTTCTGAAAAAGGGCAATATAAAGAGTCCTCGAAACCGACGTGCATGCATGAAGAGGATAATGTCAGTGGAGGAAGCGAAAGTGGTGTGTTTGGACCGTGGCATTTGGCGCTCTATAGTCTCTGCCTACCCTAACGGGAGACAGGCGTGAGTTTATGTATGTATGTACATAACAATAACCCCGACAGCCAGCCCCGTGGCACAGTTTGCTATGCCAGCTAGCGAAACGAGATACCACGGGTTCAATCCCCGCACCTAGATAAATGTTTGTGTGATCCACAAATATTTGTTTCGGGGCTTGGTGTTTGTGAGACCGAAGTCTCTCGTAGTTTCTGATGCCCACGACACAGGACTTGTATACTAGTGTGAAGTCAGAACTAAGTGTGTGACTGTTGGATGTATTTATTTATGCATTTACCTCCAAAATATCCAATGCCCAATCAAAGGCAGACTAACACCGAGTCAAAAACAAGACAAATCCCAACCAACCGATACCAAAAGATACCAACCGTATTCTCCATACATTAAGTGAGTAAATGAACAAAGCAAGAAATATAAATGTTTGCTTATGAAGTACAATTAAGAGTTTCCAGTGGCGGCAGAGTTCCCGCGTTTTGATATTAATTAATAGCACGTTCTCACTCCTCACCCCTCCCTACGTCCTCCCAGCCTCCCCCTCGCACGCCGAGGGTGTGGCGCGTTTGCATTACATATTATCTTTATACGTGTTAAGATGTAGCCTGGCTAAGGGTGGGGGTGGCTAAGGATCACACTTTGTACTATTCCTGGACTAATGTTTTAACTTAAGCTGTTTCTTGCCTGGCTTTATTTGTTTTATAAACATAATTATCAAGCTTTATGTAGAATGAGTTTTTAATGTTTTTCATTTAATCAAGTGAATTTCGGCCGTGCGCGATATTATAGGCTAAAGACGTTTAATTAATTATTCACCTCATTTTAATCTTTAATCTACATCAGCACCATCATTCGCCGTTCACTGCTTGACATAGGCATTTCTCGAACATGACCATTGTGACGGCAATTCTAGCGATAAAATTTGGACTCAGTCTTCCCTGACTCGATTGATTGGGTAGAACGTTATCGGGTTTTTCCAACTGCAAATTCGATCGATAAGAAATCTGAAAATAGGCTCAATTGGGGGCCATAATACATTATGGGACTAATGCATAAAACATGCCTGAAGATAGGCCTGAAGAAATGTACCTTCCTCTAAGAATACGGTGAGTGAAGTAGTATGAAATGAAATTTGGGAAATCAAAAAAATAATCACTACTAAATAATATAAGTACCTACCTGTCAGTCATATGCATAGTTCCTACCGCACACTGAGATACGGGTCTTATATTAAGGATAACAGAAACTACCAGAGAGTTATCAGCCAATAAAACACCTAAATCCGAAACCAATATTTGTCGATCATACAACCAATTCTCTCGGAGCAAGAATTGAACCCGCGGCCTCTTATTTTGAGGACTGATGTTGGGAATTACGCCACGGGGGCTTTCGCTTATATTTACTTAATTTCATTTTTTAATATGAGTTATTTAAGATATCACAAGTTAAGTAAGCTAAAGTAGTTCGCGCATTAACAACGTAAAGTAATGAACATTGGACTAAATCTTAAGCGCTCAGGGAATAAACCATTTCGCTAAATAAGAGATTCCTAATAAAATATTCTATTACGGGCTTTTGAAAATGAAATTATTATTCAACAAAGAACAGTTCTATACACAGAGAACGATATCCAGAATATAGTGAAAACTGGTTAAGTAAGATACAAGGGACCTGCAAATTTGTCTTACTTATAGAGATATTCCACTTGCCCAGTGTCTCAGATATCCAGGTATAAGTAAATGTCTGTCTTATTTACAGAGGGTTCCAATTATAGAGGTCAGAATACAGGTTATTTCAGTTATAGAGTATAGTATACAATAGTAATATAGTAAGAACGACTCCCAGATACATACGTCCCATTGCTGGACACGAGCCTCCTCGGCTACAGGGAGGGGTGAGTCCTTAGTCCACCACGCTGGCCTAGTGCGGGTTGGCGGACTACACACCTAAGAAATTCCTAAGAAATTTTTAGGTGTCCAGGTTTCCTCACGATGTTTACCTTCACCGTTAAAGTACATGATAATAATACACACATAACTTCGATAAGTCAGAGATGTGTGCCTGGGGCTTGAACCCGCGACCGCCGAGGTTTTTGTCTCGACCGCGCGCCTAAACTTCGAGACCAATATTTATAGAGTAGGTATGTATTCGTAATTACGCTCATATTCATTTTTAATATTCGTATACCTAAAATAAATCCAATTATATTTATTTTTAAAATAAAATATCTAAGCACGCAAACGCGGCTTCAAATAACTGGCGTAACTAGAGTGAAGTACCCATACATTTTTTTTCTTTTATTTACATCCTAAATATGTCACCCTTATAGGGTCTCTTACATTTATCACCACTTAATACAAAGCCTCCTATTACGTGGGACTGATACATACCTGGCGAAATGTGGGTGCAGAAATGCACCTCTGCCTACCCCTTCGGGGAATACAGGCGTGAGTTTATGTATGTATGTAATACAAAGGGACTATTCAAGTATTACGTAAGCACTAAAAAGGGGGGGGGGGGGTGTTCCATTTGCTTATTTTTGATGACATCGGGTAAAGGGGGGTCTGAATATTTAAATTTCTTTTTCGGATTTTCTACAAAATTTTGTTCTGTTTTCTTGAATAAAAAAAGAAACTAGAACAGATTAAAAAATATGTATACTAATGCTTATGTAAGCATATGAGGGGGGAGTACGATATTTGCTTACGTTTGCTGACATGGGGGACAGGGGTGGTTAATAATTGTGAAAAATTTGCTTACGTAATACTTGAACGGCCAAATATGTAATTACAATCTTATACAACATTTTTGCTTCTTCCATTCTTCTTCTGTATTGAATAGAACTCATCTCATCTCATCAAATGATTCATTCCACAAATTTCTGATCCAATCTCTAACTACAGAAAGAAAATCGGCTTTAGTACCTCTACATACTCTTTTGTAATTGCAAAAAAAAAATCATGTACTTTTTTATATATTGTTGTAATAGTAGGCCTTATTAAAAATAAAACACCCAATAAATAAGTTTGCCACGGAGGCTGCAGATTTATAACTAGACTGGTTATATTTATGGATAGAATTACTTTTAAGTTATTTTAACCATTTTTGATGATCGATTTGTCTAAAAAAGTATTACTCTTATTACTTCAAGAATCATCATCAGCCCATAACGTCCTACTGCTTGGCACGGACCTCCTCTAAAACTGAGAAGGTTTAGGTCTTAGTCCACAAAATAAAATAGGGGGTTTTAAATAAAACAACATTATTTTTTTACCATTTATTGTACATCATTTTTGTAACACGATACAATATAAGCATTCCCTAACATCATACACATTTGAGTACACTTGCGGACAAGAAAAGTGGACTGTTCAAATTAAATACTATTTTGCAAAATGAACTAAAAAAACACATTAAAATATTCAAAATGCTTCTGAAAACATAATCATGATAATTAAATGACGTAATTGAGCAACTGCAATAATACTGTAATTTTAAAATTTAAAGTTATGCATAATAAGCCCTGTTTTCTTGCACGCGAGTGTCGCCTTCAAAACGATTACCAACATTTTAAATTTATCTATGAACGTTCATTTTAAATTCTATTAAAGGTGCAGCCATAAATAACATGCAGTAGCAAGTATTGAAATTAATTGTACGATGGAAATATTTAAATGGCATTACACGTAATTTGTGACTACCCCTTTATCAGCTAAGCTTATTATATATCTATAGAATAATTACCTAGAATAGTTTATACTGTGCCAAAGGAGTATAGCATAAATATATAAAACAGGGTTACAACTAAAGGAATGGTACTTATAGGACGCCAACCGATCAAGAATATCCAATTTAATTGAAAAATACAGTAATGTACTACGAAGATTGAATGTTGTCTTTACTATTTAATATATTAATATTTGCTATATGTTCGTAATATATTATGTAAAATTATAAAATTGAGATTCAATGCTGTCGTCTTCAATTTTCTTGTTTGAATCCCTTCAATAGCTTAGTTTACTCAAATGTTTTTATAGCTTAGAAGCTTTTTGGAAATAAGCTCTCCAAAGTTTTCCAATACATTTGATCTCACAAATTACATTTATATATGTCAATAAATACATATTGCGAATAGAGCAAATGTTAAAAATAACTGAAGGGGCTCAATAACTACAGTATTATATTAAATAATGAATTTAAATCAAACATTTGGCCTGCACTGTAATTGTTTTAAAATGGGATATAAAGCTTAAAATAAATTCCACATGTATTATGTACCCGCATATATAAAACTAAGCAGAAAAATAAATCTTTATGAATAAAAAATAATTAACCGGCCGATTTGTAGGTATAATGAAATTATATACAGCAATGTATTATATAATGTAACATGCCTTTTACACCGTTCGCCTGTCGTTTCCAAGAGCAATCCTGTGAACAAAATAGACAAATGAAATGTTATTTTAGTAAGTACTATGTAATTTACAGAAAAATATTTTCATAAGTGATAGGTGGTAAGCCAGATTAGTAGTAAGAAGTATTAAATTATGTTTTTTATACAAATTACTTCTTCATTTTTTTTATATGACTATAAAATAGAAAATGTCTGTTATCCGGCACCGAATAATGACATAAGTTTTATATACGTTATTCTTACATAGTATCCAGGTAGCGTTTAGCATCTGGTCTCGTAGAGTCCGGAGCGTCCGATGTAGCGCACCCATTTGATCACATCGTGGTCGGAGTAGTTCAGTTTGGGCTCAAACACTTTCAAGTAGCGCACCTGTGGAGAATGCAAAATTTGTGAATAAAATAGAAAGAACGCTGCGCTTGCAAATATTATATGCCTACATTGATATTGATATTTTATTTTATATATCGTTTCTCGCTGGTCGGTATTATTTTTTTGGACTCCACTGTGCTTACCATCAGGTACAGTGGAGTCACTTTGCCGTGCCAGAAAAAAAAAAACGATATTTTTGATCTTTCGACTGCATTATTACTCTCGTAAAATATATGCGGTGTGTGCTCGAAAGGCAACATCGGTCCCAGGTTTAATTAACGGTCGGTAAAGGGATTATAGGGTTGTCATTAGAAAATTCTCACAATAGACACAGCCCTCACCTCTATAACGTTATTATTTATTTTTTAAGTAGTTACCTTGAAGCCAGAAGGTGCGAACGGTACTTCGAATCCCATGGAGATGGGCGGTCGAGTCCACTTCTTCTTGGTGTCCGTCTCCAGTAGTTCGATTTCGGCGGACAGCTGCGTTTCCTTCATACCAGCCATGCGTTTAATCCTGGAAAACAAGTTTTAATTGTGAATAATTTAAAATATATTTACAATTGACAATTGAACGAAGAGTATAGTTATGAAGATTGTAAGAAAGTCTATCAACTATGTAAAAAAAGGGTTTTTACGTCACAAATGGTCAGTTTGCTCTCAACCCTAATTTAAAGACCCAAGTACTATTAATCATGAGTACACAAAAAAAGTAATATAATTACAATTGCATAATATTATCATACAGAGCCCGTTGTTATCTTATTTGAGAAAAAAAATAATATCACAAAGTAATTTTACCAAAAACATCACAAGACATTTGACCTCAACTTTGACCTTTGACCTTTAACTTCCACCTGACCTTTTAAATACTCACTTCCAAACGATGGCATTCTCCGAAGCCTTGTACTTGGCCTTGCCCTTGAGGCAGATGAGTTGCACTCCGCTGGTGTTGAGCGGTGTGGGGATCTTCACTTCAATCTTCTGCCCGAGGAGGGACGGCTTGAAGTTGCTCTTGAGCACAACTTTCACCTCCATCTTGGTGCGGCCAACTTCACGCACCAACGGGATCACACGGAACGGCAGTGATATATCCTTCGTTGTGCGGTATCTGCAACAAGGTAGTCAGAAATGTATTATTGTGAGACAGGTGAGGACAAAGAACATTGCATTTTAATGTCTTTTTTTCGAGGGGAAAGCTGTTTATGGCTCTACATATCGCCAGCCCTGGGGGTGAGGGGGTGGTAAGCGTATGGCAGGGTCACCGGCCTTCCAGCCTGGCACGCAGCGACGTCGCATCCGCGCAGATGTTATTGCCGGGCTAGGTGCCTGACAAAAATCCCTATGCCGGCATACCGACCAATACCTGGCCATCTTCGCGCCAAATGGGGCAACCCCGGTGCGTGGGCAAAAAAAAAGCACCCACCATTATTCCGCAGCTGCAGCAGCCGAAAGAGTCTCGGCCGTCTCATTTTAATTTGTCTGACAGTCTCTATAGTTTTGTGACGCTCAGTTTATTCATAATCTATACTAATATATAAAGCTGAAGAGTTTGTTTGTTTGTTTGGTTGAACGCGCTAATCTCAGGAACTACTGGTCCGATTGGATTAATTCTTTCAGCGTTAGAAAGCCCATTTATCGAGGAAGGCTATAGGCTATATAACATCACGCTACGACCAATAGGAGCGGAGCACCAATAAATAATGTTTTAAAATCGGGGGTATTATGTCCTTTTGAGATCTTCCGCTGCGTGCGATGCGGAAACGGTTAAAGTTTCGCTAAAATAATGTACGACAGAATTGTTCCCCTTTAAAAGTTCTAAAAAAATGTCCGCGACAGCATATGTCTATCTTTTAAGGTTGGCTCACTATAACCTTTTTTATGCTAACCAAATTTGTTCTGAAATAAAGCATTATTTGTAAATGGTGTTTTCATAAAGACGATATTAATCTTTATCCAAATAAATACGTTATTCATCACAAGTATTTAATATAAAAGAAATTTGCCCTTTACATCATTTGATTTCAATGAGTATCTTAGAAGATATCGCAGTTTTAACCCTCTGTAGCATAGTGTAGACTGTAGGCAACATACCGTTCAAACGCCTCCAGATTTAATAAAATTGATTTTATAACATAATTGTGCTTTGTCACCTGTGGTCTACATTCCGAACTTACTAAATTATACCAAGGAAAACAATAACGAGGCGCTGTAGGCAGTAAATAGGAATTCGCCTGTCGACTGTTGTCATTTTCTAATGGAGACGGCTGACTACAATTTCAAAAAATAAAAATAAAATGTTATTATTATATTATGTTTATTATATGTATAAACTAGAGAGGTATGTGTTTGAACTTTCTTGTGTAATATTAATTTTGAATACTTTTTACGTTTTATTATGTATTTTTTGCAAAAATGGGTTTGTAGACTGTGGGCTACATCAGGTGATAAGGGAAGAATTTGATACCTATTATATTGATTGTAGTTTTTAATATTGTAGGATGTTAGTAAGGGCTCTCTTGATGATAATGACATTATGATTGTTCTAAATGATAGGGCACAAAACAAAGATGGTTTGGACTACAATGACGACGCCCCTTGCCGATGTGATTGATGTGATGTGATATTGATGTGATTGATGTGATGTGATATTGATGTGATTGATGTGGTTTCTATAGTAGAAACTTAATAAAACACGGAAATGCTTTGTCGAGCACGGAAACTACAGACGAGAGTACAGCTCTACCTTTCGAAGCCATAATCCCAGATAGTCAGAGAAGTCAGATAAACGAATATACACTTAAAGAAAAATAATTTGGATTTGAATGTAGGGTGACTTATTTTTATGGGATGCAGGTTCCAGAGTCTAGGGTGCTACGATCAGGTGATCGTCTTGAGCTAGATACTCCCGCGGAGTTTTTAATACCTACCTATTTACAAATGACCTACTCAAGAGATAGACAAATTAGCATCAAGTGCAAAACGTTTGTAATAGCACTTTTCGGGTGTCTGAAAAGACAATAAAAATCTCAACCTGGCTTCTATATTTGTTACCCACAAACCTGAAACTGATGTACGAAGATGGACAAACAGAATTAAACGTATATGAGCATAAAGCGCCCCCATGTGGTCGAAGAGTACAGTCGCCACATAGGGGATGTTGATTTCTTAGATCATGAGCACACACAAAATGCGTCTTGGATAAGTAAATTAGTTGTAAGTTCCCCAAATATGATGGATTTACAAATATTGGGTGCGAAAATTGCGAGGTTACCCTATATTACACTAAAACTAAAAATTGTTTCGGAAACTACCATATCTCATAACACTACTATAAATTATAACCTTTTAACGCAATGTTGCCTAGAAGCAACACACCCTTTTTTTGGAATTTTCTTTTCAAATAATAAAAAAAAATTGAAATCCAGAAATACGAGTATTTTATTTTTATTTTTATTATTTCCATTCCAAAAATCAACTGAATCCCAGTTTATGAGTGATAGAGGGTTAAAATAACACCGCAGCGAAAAAATTTATTTATAAAACAGATCAAACAGGTACATATTTTTATTATCACGGGGTTTGAACTTATGGCCTACTCGAAAGCTACCTTATAGAGACATGTTCTCCTGTTACATAATAGATAAAATACAATATTGTCACCTCATAAGCTCGAACTCTCCGTCTGGCGGAATGAAGGAGATGGAGTGCTCGGTCTCGAACTTGCTGAGTTTGACGCACTGGTGGAACTGGCAGTCGTCGATCACCACCACCGGCTTGCCCGACCGCGCCGGGTCGCTGTCCGTGTTGCCAGAGATGCCGCCTGCGGACGTACATCATCATCATTATTATTATTATTATCATCATCATCATCACCATCTCATCATCAACTCATCAACATCTCATCACCATCTCATCATCATCTCATCACCATCTCATCATCATCATCATCATCACGTTCACTGCTGGACATAGGCCTCTCCAATGGCACACCATTGGGCTCAATCTTCGGCCATTCTCATCCAACCGCTGCCAGCCACCTAGTGGATATCGTCATCCCACCTAGGCAAAGGTTGTCCCATACTATATTTACATTTTATGGCTAAACACTCACGCCTATAACAAGAGGTGAGCAGAGGTGCATTTCTGTACCCAAATTTCCCCATTTATTTTTATATCCCATGTTAAAGGAGCTTTAAAGGCGTTTTTCAGTAAAATTTCCAAACTCAATACCATTGTGAAGTTTTCAATAGAAAAATCGTCCTAGGGGAATCAAAATCAAGACAATATTTAATATCTTAAATAACACAACATTTCATTGAAATTACTATTGAAACACTATTGTTATACTGTGTACAAATACAAGTTATATCAATATTATATGTAAGATAACTAGCATTCTGTTATTAAAATCAAAATTACTCTATCAACACAGGGGTCATACATACATAACAAACAAGCAAAGCCAAGCTTTATAACATTCCAATTCATGACTACGAAACAAAAGTCTTTAGAATTACATATATTTTTTTAATAACGATGCAAACTAAATACAGAAACATCTAACTAACCGTTTCCTTTACCCTTAGCTTCCATGACGATTTTGTCATTGATTCCAAACTTGCACTCTGGCATGCCGGACAAGTAGGACTTCATCACCACCTTGCCGGCAACATGGGCTGACAACACTTGACCTGAAAATTAATTATAAAGTTTTAACACAGTGTTTTAACACTATAAATACGTTGAATGTGATAATAACAAATTATTGTCAAATCAGAATAAACTGCTTGAACAAATAACACAGCATTAAAAAGTTCAGCGACCAGTTACTAGAATCTGAGCGTTAGCAACATTCTATGGCCCCTTAAAAGTCTAGAAGTGAGTCACGAATTTGGAAGGCATGTTAGGTTGGTTGAAGCCAAGTCAAGTTGGAGAACTACTAAAAAAATATCAACCTACCCTGTGGTGACATGAGCAGATTGACATACTCCAACACATCAAGGAAGAGCTCATTGCGCCTGTACTTGATGCCTTCGCGACGCCAACCGATCTGCCCAGTCACCTAGACAGAAAATAATATTTATTAACACACGATTTGGTGAAAGTCGCGGGAAGCCGCTGGATGCAGGTCACTTCCGACAGAACACTCTGGAGGTCTTTGGAGGAGGTCTATGTCCAGCAGTTAACTTCTTTAGGCTGCTGCTGCTGCTGCTGCTGCTGCTGCTGCTGCTGCTGCTGCTGATGATGATGATGATGATGATGATGATGATGACGATGATAACGATGATGACGATGATGATGAAGATGATGCCATACATAATGTTCTAACAGGATCCCATAAGCGATAGGTAAAGATGTACACCCATGTTCCGATAGCTACGTATCAATCCCACTTACTACAAACTCTATAAACTCGGATTTTTTGGTGTCTCCCTTAATGTTCGACTTATAGAGGCTCTACTGTAGTTATGGCAAACAAATATTTTTTTTATATACCTGTGAGGTGATCTGTGCTTGTTCCTCCTTGGAAGCCGACTTGATGCCCTGCTGAGTGATGAACGTCTTCAGCACGCCGGTGTCGGAGTTCTGAGGATACCCGAAGTCGAGGATCTCTGGAAAAATATCACAATATAGTGCCACAGAAAGGATGCTCGTAACGCCATTATATATTTTTGTGTTATAATTCCATTATAGTAGTACTAGTTTCAATTGCCAAATGAATATTATTTTTAACAAGTATTGCCATGTTTTTTTGAGATGACCTGGATCCCATGACAATGTTATATTAGCTGAATTTCAAATTGAAAGACTCGACTCGCCAGGAAAGACACCTAACCGAGGCTAACATAATTACATAAAAGGAAATTTTGTCTCCCAGGATCGTTGAGGACATTTTTAATGCTTTTTTAATGCTTATGATTTATAACTTATATTTAAGTAACTGCTACTTTATTTGGTCCCTATTTCACCACACACCCGCCACTGTAACTCATGTGCCCCAGGATCAACAGCGGTATGCACAGCGTTGACGCTGAGCACTGAAGCTCAGCGTATCTAAGGGAACCTAATTTGTCATGATCCCACAACGAAATTAATCAGAAATAATATACAGGAGTTGAAAAACTACTAGATAAAAAGTCACATGTTTTATCATTACCGTCAAGAAGTTCATAGATGAGCACGAAGTTGTTCTTGATGTTCTCCTCGGAGATCTTGCCGAAGTAGGACTGCATCACGTCAATGATCTTGAGCAGGAACTCGAACACCATGGCGGCGTTGACGTTCTGCTTGGTCACCGCGGCGAGCCATATGTTCGCGCGCTGCCACAAGTCAAATATACATACATACTATCGATTAGTTTAATAAATAACAGGTGCATTAGTTCTGACCGATAAGAAACGAGTCTAGGGTCATGTCGATGAAACAAACATCCAGACCAGAAACAAATACATAGACATTTGTCTCAGAACGGGGGTCGAATAGCACAAATAGTATTTTGTGGTGGTACAGTTTCTAGCCTTCTAGTTTCATTAGCCAAGCAATGTTATATATGGTTTTTTCGTCAGCAGTCTCAAATATCATATGGTATGAAAATTTGCATTTTGGCAAACGGCAGTCTCGCCTCTCATTGTGTAGGATATATCAGGCTGGTTTTGGGGGCGTTGCATGATATTCCAAATAGGTATATTCCAAATAGGCCAAATGTTCGGCATTTAATCCTTAATATCGAATGCCGAAGTTTGGTTTGAGCTGCTAAAATGCCAGCATATTTCTAGCTATAGCTAATTAATCACTTATTACTTACTTGACTTATTTTGCTACGAAAAAACCCACTCAAACATCTGCAAAGCCGACGGGCAAGGGATCATGATCATGATTATCATCATGATCATCGTGAATATCATCATCAGCTGAACGACGTGCACTGCTGGACATAGGCTTCCTCCAAGCAAGCCTCCTCCTCCTCCTTCCTTCATAGCAAGGGATTGTAAGACGAAATTCTTACCCCCCTGTCCACGAAGCTCATCGCTCATCTCCTACTACTTTATCAGACCATATCCTTCCCATTTCTGGGCACGGTCCTCTACAACTGAGAGGGGTCTACATACCTTGATGTGGAAGAACGACGTGCGTGCTATGTTGGTGACCGGCGAGCGCACTTGCTGGCGCGCGTGTATGACGTTAACACGGAACGCATCGACGGCATTGCGGCCGATGTCGTCGCGGTACACGCGAGATATCAGCACCTCACCCTTGTGGTTGTACACGAACAGGCCCCCGATCATTGTCGCTCAGGCCTGCGTAATGAAAAATTGCAAGAAATAAAGGAAATGAAAAAAATATCTGAAATGTTTAACAATATTTATATTCAGTCATTTTTGCTTACTAATACGAAAAGCAATAAAGAAGAACTGGCAAGAAACTATATAGTGTTGCTCGAGGTTTAATACATAAAAGAATTATCATTCTTGTATGTTGTTACGATGCGATTATATTTATCAAATATTACATTAATAACATTCCAAATTTCAAGCCTAGTGTCAGTCATAATTTCAGCATAGACGTGGAAACAGCAATGGGAACGCCCCCTATTATGTGCCACAACTGGTAAAAGATAGATTAAGAAATGCAGTACTTCAAAGATATAAGAATGAATGTATATTTCTTATGTATCATTTCTAATTTCTATGTAGATGCAGGGGATTAATCTCGCAACTTGATACTCTGCTTGCACAGCATCACAGTTAATGTTAAATGCAGAGTCGGAACATGTTGGCATCAGAATGTAAAAAATGCACCATAACCATAATGATGTCACCGCTATTAAAATGTGGTCGAACAGAGCTACAGAGAGTTTTCTAATACGCCCCTCAATACTAAAATGCCTCTTTATAATATTATATTAGTATACATGTTAACTATTGCCTCATATTTAACGAATTTTGTGCTGTACTACAAATTATATTCCACATGATATATTATGGCGTCATAAAAAAAAGACCTAGTAAAAATACATTAGATGCCATATAATTTTTATCTCAAGCATGCACTTTTATATATACTTTTTTCCCGCACTAGGCCAGCGTGGTGGACTAAGGCCTAAACCCTCTCAGTTGTAGAGGAGGCCCGAGCCCAGCAGTGGGACATATAAGAGGTGATGATAGATACAAAAAAAATATATAATTACACAAAAGTTGCATCAGTTTAATAATATCATACATAGCCCCTCTTATTTATTTATTTATTTAGCAAGACCTCATCACATAAATTGTCCCCTTGTTATCTTATAATGACGATGCACTTTTACAGTCTGTACAATTGTTGTTAAATTTGCAAATAGGTCTTTACATAGTAAGTCACTACTGCAGCTTGCCACCCATAAATTAAGATTGTATATTTTTTACTGGCCATTCAAACTTGCTAAAGCAAAGAAAGAAGTAAAGTAGTGATTGAGTAAAATTACCGGACCTTCAGTTTTCAAGTGTATGCTAAGATATTAATTTCCAAGCCCTGTTCTAAATTTAAAAATCCTTTTACACATACACACTAATTTAGCACAGAATAATTTCAAAAATCTTTATGAATCATAATTATGTCACAATATTTTGCCTCATTACATTAAAAAAATGTAAACCGTATTGTTATTATATCCTTGCTATATTTTATTCTTTAAGCAAAACTATTACATCAATAAAGCATTCAAATGATATTAATTACATGTTTATCACCAAATTAGCTGTAAAATTGGAAGTCCTAACAAAGATCATGATTTTGTTTTATGGCATTTTTATTGTTTTAGTTATAATTAACAATGTTTAGGGGTAAACAATATTTTAATTTATACCTACACACATTAAGAAATTGTTAAACAAAGATATACAAAAATTTCAAGTTCATTGACCATCTATCAACAGATTGTTGCAAAATTTAATGAGTTGCATTTACCAAAATGACTTAATGGATACATCTTTGTTATAGCCTAATTATTAACTCAAAAAAAATGCAAGTTCTATGAAAGCTTCTTTTTTGAAAACATTGTTAGAAAACATCTTGGAATTATTCAAAGATAATTATTTAAATTGATTAATAACCAGCTGAAACAGCCCTGCAATTACCAGTAAGACATTACATAACTATACTATATCATTATTATATTTTTTTAAAAGGGATAAGCTATGACTACAGTTTAGTTGCTGGTGGTAGGATATTCGTATCCGCCCGGATAGCGCCCACCATACACAGGACGTAAAACCCGCCATAGTGGCACATGCAAGTGTGCCGCGTTCCGGCATTTTTTGGCCGGTTTCTCACAGTCGGTCCTTTGTTCACCATGGTATTAGTCCCCCAAACTTCTTCACAAGATAGGTGAAGAGGTTTTTGGCCGGCATGATTGCGTCAACCAACGGGAGATCATCATCTCTCGCTGGTCGGCACTTTTTCTGGACTCCATTACACTTACCATCAGGTGCAATGGGGTCACTTTGCCGTGCCAGTATAAAAAAAAAAAGTTTTACCACTCAATGTTAAGTGGTCAACACTGCCCATAGACACCCAAAATACCAGAGGAATCATTTGTGGGTTGCTGGCGTTTGAGGAAAATGTTTGTTCCTTTCTTGAAGTTCCGAAGTCATATTCATTCATAAAAATCTGCCGGGGGAAGATGATTCCATAGTGCAAATACATGCTCAGTGTTTACTTGCTAGTCAAATATACAAATTCAGCAATCATACTCCAAATGTTGACCATTTTAAAGCTGATACATACATACATACATATATCACTGTGGATAATTAAACCATTATTATTTTGGCAATTTTTTTACCCTAAGTTACTCCTTATTACATCAGCTATTTGCCAGTGAAAATGTCCCGTTAAAATTGATCCACCCATTTCAGAGATAAGCCGGAACAAACAGACAAACAAAAATTGTAAAAAATGTAATTTTTGTATATGTACCAAGTATACATCCATATGCATTTATTAAAAAGTGGTTATTTTTTATAAACAGACACTCCAATTTTATTTATTTGTATACAGTCCCTGGCCAAATTATTAGACGCACTGTATTTTTTTTAATAATTCAAAGTTTTTATGAGTTTATGTGCAGTTATATATATTTAAACTTACATGTAATGGTTTTTTATTTAGGAGAATTTATATATTTTACCTATTTGTATTTATTTTTAACGTATGACAATACAATGCTAACCCATTGATACGCAAACGTAAACAAGTCTAAAACGGTTTCAGTCGCGTTCGCCGTTGTTTCAATTGCGAACGTGTTTCGGTGACTTTATGCGCTGTGTTTCTTGGTTTTCCAGTTTTATGCTACGCAGCTACTTGTTTTTAGTGTATCCAGTGTTAAAATAATATATTGGAACATTTTCATAATGTAAAAAAAAGGTGATATTTCACCACGTAAAATAGCTGAAGTAAAGGCCCTGGTGAATGTCAAAATATTATTAAAACCGCGAAATATCACGAAGATTGAAGGTTTTTGAAGCTAGTGTATGACGCATAAAGAAGGAAATTGAGTTAGGGGATGAATTGAGTTAGAAACGAAAGAAAAAATGCGGCAGATTGCCGATTATCACACCAAGCTCAGAAAAGTATTAAACAAAAATTGCCTGTAAAACAGATTTGCTACGACAAAACTAATAAAATCGCGACTCCAAGGTGCTAACGTGAACGCTTCTGAGCGCACTGTGCGAAGAAAATTAAAAGAATTAGGTTTTAAAACCTGCAGCCCCGCCAGGAAGCCCAAGTTAAAAGCTGCAATGAAAATAAAGCGTCTGAACTGGGCCAAACAGTGGCCAATAAGATGTGGACTTCTGGAGATCGGTAAGTTTATTTTATAATTTATATTTTATCAAAAATTATACTAAATAGCCAGATAAGCGCAGATTTTTCTAGTTTACAATTCTACTTTTGGCAGGTCTGCTTCATTGATGAAAGCACATTCGAAATTTTGCAGAATAATGCTGAGTTTGTGCGTCGTCGTCATGGAGTTAAAGTTTCATCCTGACTGTGTCGTTCCGACTACCCTAGCACCCTATAAAAGTGATGATTTGGTCAGTCATCAGTGGAAAGGGTACTGGAAGTCTGTACGTGGTAAAAGGAATGATGAGACAAGATCAGTACAAGAACTCTTACGAAATCAGTTGATTCCCCAGATCAGAGAATGGTTTCCAAATGGGGAACCATTCATTTTTATGCAAGATGGAGCCTCCTGCCACACAGCACGATCTGTTAAAGCTTTTTTGGAAGAGTAAAATATCCCTCTGTTGGATTGGCCGGGAAATAGCCCTGATATGAACCCAACGAAAATGTGTGGGAGCTGATGAAAAGAGAAGTGGCTAAAGATGTAATCACAAACAAAATACAGCTAATAGAAAAGATCTTCTAAGTGTGGAATCATCATCCACAAATGCAGGACACTGTACAGTCTTGCATTGATAGCATGCCGCGTAGAATTAAAGCTCTCATAGAGGCTAAAGGTGGCTCTACCAAATATTAATATTAAATTACAATATTGTCATTTCCATTTCAAGAGTTACTAAATATATATTTTTTCATAATAACGATATTTTTGTTATGTGAAATAGTAGATAATTAAGTAAACAATAAAAAAAATACACAGTATCTAGTAAAAAACAATATAGCAGTACAGTATCACATTGATAATTAACATTTTACAGAAAATCTTATAGTGCGTCTAATAATTTGGCCAGGGACTGTAGATATACAGTTATAAGCTAGTAACTTGGGATTTAATAGCATACAATAAATTTTCAGATATTTGAAAGGAAGAAAACCTATAACTGTGGTTAAAAATTATGTATCTACATAACAATCTGGAAAATTTTATTTTTATTGTTTGATGCTCAAATGAGGTTTTCAGTGCATGTCACTAAGACCATACTACAATTCTGAAAGGATCATTTCTACTTCTTAAAATTATCCTTTTACTTACATTATACTACCCACCCGTCCAAAATATGGTACAGTATATTTCTCTGGTAGCCCTAAATAATATAATACTTCAGCTTAATACAAATAACTGTAACTTAGAGGCAGAATAAAATTCTTTAAATCAAATAAGAATATGCAAGATTCATATACACCTAGACAACTTGAACTACCCTCTCAATGTTCATTGAGACAATTGATAACAAGGAATTAAGACGGGAACAGTAACGGCAGTCTATTACCAATCAATAAAACAGGATGTGGCCAGTAGAATTGCCGATAATACTACAACACCTAATGACGGTTTGTTCTACAGTTATAACATACCTGTCGCGTTCCAAATCAAACATTAATTCTTGCTTATTCCTCGGTCACATTCGTTTCAACGACAAATAAAAACCAATATCATTTTTTCATTAAATAAAATCTTTCTCCAATGATACCCGCCCCCAAAATGAAACGTCAGTATAAAAAGCCAGAGACAAACCATCGTAAATTGTAGAACCAATTTTGTCTATGGTTAAGTGATGCGCCAAAATATTAAATAATTAACCGATAAAACAGATAGTTTATTTTATGTACCTAGGTATTGGATTTGAATTCCAGTTATCATTTATAACATTTGTATCTTTTTAATTCACCATTAATTTTGTTAAAAGAAATAACCATAAAATTATTGATCCAATACTATTTGAAAACATTAAAATGAATGACACTGTCAAAAAATACGTCGCTCTCCAATTTAGTAGCACGATCATTACAATTTACAATGCGCAAAGATATTTTCTTATATGTTTCTTATCGATAACCGGCCACTGCTTATAATGTGATTCTTATTGTTATCACATAGCATTTTACTCTAGACTTCGAAGTAGGTGGTAGGCAAGTTAAAGTTAAAGCGCGAAAATGATCCGGTTTTTATTAGTTTTTCTTATTTTTGGCGCGTATTTTGCGGCCAGTATGGTAATTGTTAAACCCGGGCCGCAGCATCCGATGACCAAAGGAGAAGTCTGGCCAAAACCGCAACAACAAACAAAATATGAAATTTATTATTCATATGATGCCCGTAAATTTAATACTACGGTAAGCATAAATTATTTTTACATACCTATATCTAATTTATTTTTACTCGTAGACGTAGATATTATTTAAACACATCAAGTGTTATGACAATTGCATTGAGAAGATTGTTCAAAGTATTGATTTTTTTGAATACGAATGATTAGTGTTAATCCCATGTTGCTCTTTAATGATCATTTTACTAATTAATGATAACGCATTACTAAACACGATTACATTATAATTATTCTTAGGCACTTACATTACTCGTTCATCTTTATACGTAAAAAATCATTTCTTTCAACAAGTTTTATTTAAAGATATATTTTAACATGTTAACATTTTATTTTGCATACAATATAATTATTTTTACTTAATAATATAACATTTACTTGTATGTTTTTATTCGAGTTTTGTAGGGTTCTATATTTTTTTATACAAGACCATCAATGTAGGAATCTCGTGTTAGTAGGTAATTTGTGTATTACATTGTGTATCCACAATTAATTATCACTTTCTTTAACGGTGTAGCAAAACATCGTGAGGAAACCTGCACACCTAGCGTTCTTAGGAATTTCTTTGGTGTATAGTCCGCCAACCCGCACTAGGCCAGCGTGGTGGACTCAGGCCTAAATGCCTCTCTGTTGTAGTGGCGGCCCGTGCACAGCACTGGGCTGATGATGAATGAATTACACACATGCACATGCTCACGCTCGTATCCCGGAAAAAGGGAAACAGAGATGCATTTTAGAGTTACGACAGTTGTGTTAGAAGTCCCACGCGAAAGTTCGCAAAGGCATTCAGGCTTTTCCACGAAGTTTAATTTCACCGTGAAAGCTAATAACATATTTTTGTAAATATACATGTAACAAGAGTAGCGTAAAGTAAGCATAGTCGGTTCGGAAATGGCAATTAATGTTTTATACAAAGTCCAAATATTTGTCCAAATGTTTGTCTCGTATCTGATTATTTCTATGAAGATTTGTGTTTTTTTTACTGGCACGAAAAATTAACAAATTTGCACCTGATGGTAAGCGCAATGCTGACCGAATAAAGCATCAAGTGGCCAGAGAATCTCATCTTTAGTATCTAGATATCCTCGTGCAGGTTTGCTGAGATACTTCTCCACTTTTCGCTTAAGGGCCTAGTAACGATAATGGGAAGGAGGTTCAAACCCCAGGCACACACCTCTGACTTTTCAAAGTTATGTGTGTATTCAAAATGTTTTTTTTTGTATTTTAACGGTGGAGGAAAACGTCGTGAGGAAACCTGCACACATAGAAATTGTGTGAAGTCCCCCAACCCCCACTAGGCAAGCGTGAAGCACTAAGGCCTAACCCCTGTCAATTGTAGAGGAGACCCGTGCCCGGCAGTGGGACTTATATGGGGTGATAATGATGATAATAGGAAGGAGGGATCTTGAAAGGTGGCAAAGTATTTCATACTATTATATTACGGCAAAGAAAAAAGTGACCACGACGCTGTAGCTTCGGAAACCAGCACGCGTCGTTCGGTTATGGAAAGGAGAGGCTGGACTAAGATTTAAAAACTCTATTTTATCATAGTCTGATACCAACGACAGAAGACTTGTGTTTTAATTTTTTGCATTACTGTAGTGTAAAAAAATCAAGAACGATTGGTACGAGAAACTGATTACATTTATCAGTATCAATTTTATTTGTAAATTATATTGAGTCCATTTTTCTTTTTTTGAAAAGTTAACAATGCCTCAAGTGGCTGGACTCGGGGCTCTTACGTATAGCCTTGGGCTACTTAATCTGCCTTTTATTCAGACGTGGAGCATCTCAAGCGCTAGACCACTTGTCCACTTTATAAATCTAGACTTTGATTACCTTTTGTCGATTTATATTGAGAATGACAGTTTTGTTCAGACATAATATTTTTTATTACGGTTTCACAAAATTGAAAGAACGGTATTTTGTTAAGAGGACCTAAAGAAGTTTATGTGTTTTCTCGCGGTATTTCCTTTCACCGTTAAAGAGCGTGATAATTCATTGCGAGAGATAATTTGGAAAAGCCAGACGTATGTGTTTGTGTTTGAACCCGCGAATGCGAAGTTTTTTTTTCGACAGCGAGCCAAATCGTCGGGGTCATAACTCATAATGGCTTACTCAATACTCTAGTATTGAGATTCAAATTTCTTTACTTTCACAACATTTTGGACTATTGTTGAAATTGTTAGGAGAAAGCAGCTAACTTCCATATCCAACATAATGATTTCATCATACTTTCCTTCGTGACTGAGTGAAAGTTCGCCGGTTCAACGCGTAAAGACATCAGGCTCCGAATTTAGATTATTTCTACATGCAAGGAAAATTGACCGTAACAAATCATTAGCGCTAATCATACCAAAGAATTGAGAAGTATTTATTTCTGTCCAGTCGACACTATTTGGACCGATATGCACTTACCATTAGCTTCTAGTTGGCCTATTTAAATAGGCAGAAATAAATATTTCTATATCAGGCCCTAAATACGAACATGTTTTTTTTTTATCAATTTATTATGTTTGACCGCATAAAGGTCCTTGTGATGTTATTTTACTAGACTTTTAACAACAGGCAACAGATTCGTCCTTATTTTCGTCTTAATAACAGGCAAAATGTGCGGTGTAGGAATACCTCTTATATCCTTGAGGAGGCAGACGGGAAACTGTATGTATGTATATGTTTTCAGGTCCCAATCAATACGTGTGAGAAGGTGAACTCCGCCATACATCAATTTGAGCACGCTGTCAGAACTACGATCAGGTCCGTTCAACGGGCACTACTGACTGTACATAATAAACATGTGAACAACGGGGTTGATGCCAATTACCAAGGCAAACTGGAAGAACTGGTGGTGGAATTGACGGCGCCGTGTGAAGAGTACCCTTACTTCGGAATGGACGAGAGCTGTAAGTAATTTTGTGGTTCTTTAGGCTGTAAAAGTTCTTAGGAATTTCTTAAGGTGTGTAGTCCGCCAACCCGCACTAGGCCAGCGTGGTGGACTAAGGCCTAAACCCTCTCAGTTGTAGAGGAGGCCCGTGCCCAGCAGTGGGACGTATTTGGGCTGATGATGATGATATATATTGTACACCATAAAGATAGAAACAACATTGTTTACTGGTCACAACTTAATAAAGTAAAGGCCTTATCGCTTCCGGCGGTTTCTTCCAGGCAACCGTTAGATGGACTGGAGAGATCAGAAACATAGAGTGGGTGGTCATATCTTTAGTAAATTTATGCTCCAGGATAAATTCCCAGTATGGTTTTTTTTTCGTAAGAAAATAATCAGCAAGAAGTGTGAAAATGTGTCCGGTAAACAAGGATTCAGTTGACAGCCCCGTGGCGCAGTTGTTTAGACACCAGCTTGCACTTTAATTATTCGAAGTACTTAACTCATTAATAGTAAACACATGCAAGTTTTTAGTGTGATTAAGTATGGAATGCGATAAATATCACTCTTGTCATTTGCTACTGTTTTTTACTGCATTACAATGCTCGCCCAAACGTCGCAAAAACTGTAAGAGATACACTTTCAGATCTTCATAGGGAAATGTTTCCTGCATGCCGCAAATTCACCAGATTGTGTTCCTTCTGATTACCATCTATTTCGACCTATGCAACACATACTTGCAGATCAGCACTTATCAAAAAAAATTATGTATCAAAAAATGGATAGCTTCAAAAAATATTAATTATTTAATCCATTTGTTGCCCGATAAATGGCAAAAGGTTGTAGCTAGCAATGGAGCATATTTGATTAAAATTAATTTATCTTTTTTTATAATACAAAAGTATTTCGTTTTTAATATATCCCTCAAAATTAACCGGAAGACCTAATATTTCGACGGTCAACGGTATATTTCGACATTTATTAGCGAGAACTTCTGTACCTATACGATAGTTGTATCGCAATTGGAAAACATGATAAATAAAATCTTTTTAAATGGCACAAAAAATTTGGTCCTTTGAATTTAACCAGGTTTCTCAACTCTCAGGATCATTTATATTACTATGATTATTGTTATATCAGTAACAACTTGCCCAAAGATTGTATTATGTGCGTTAGAGATCATTATAAGGATTCTCTTAGCCTTGAATTGAACAGTGCATAAGTCAAACAGGGAGGCCAAAGAAATTAAAGTTGTCGAAAAAGTTTCAAATAACATCGCTCACAAAGTGGAAGTTAGCAAAATAAAATTCAGATGTATCTTCAAAACAACATTGCGATAACCTATCAAATCTCAGTGCTTCAAGATTATTAAACGTTATTATGAAATACTAATCAGAAATATAAACAAAGTGTACAGATAAACAGCAGACGGAACTGTCTGTGACAAATTATATCGTAATAATTGTAAATTATATTATCACTTGTTTTTTTTTTTTTATACTGGCACGGCAAAGTGACCCCATTGCACCTGATGGTAAGCGTAATGGGGTCCAGAAAAAGTGCCGACCAGCGAGAGATGATCTCCCGTTGGTCGACACAATCATGCCGGCCGAATACCTCTTCACGAATGCCATGGTGATCAAAGGACCGACCGCAACAAACCGGCCAAAAAATGCCGGCACGGTCATCCTTTCACCATGACTGAAGCCCCCCCGAAAACCGGATATACACTGGCTGATCCCGGAACGCGGCACACTTGCATGTGCCACTATGGCGGGTTTTACGCCCTGTGTACGGTGGTCGCTATCCGGGCGGATACGAATATCCTACCACCAGCACTTACTTTAACGGTGAAGGAAACATCCTGAGGGAAAGTTCTTAGGAATTTCTTAGGTGTGTAGTCCGCTAACCCGCACTAGGCCAGATTGGTGGACTAAGGCCTAAAGTCTCATTTGTAGAGGAAGCCCGTGCCCATTAGGGGGACATGTATGGGCTGATGCTGTATGTATATTATATGTAATTTTAAAGTTGTATATGTTTTCCCGCAAAAATGACTGCAATATAAGAAGCATTTACTACACATATAGTTTATTAACTAATTAATAAAAAGGATACTCTTTCGTAACATCTTAATTTACAAAAGACCAACTAAAAGGCATATCCACCCTAATATTACAAACACACCTACTATAATTTTTATATGAAAGTCCACGCAGACGACGACGCAGGCTTAATCAAGTAAACATAAAAAGCAATAAAACACTGAAGTACTAGGCACAATTATATTGATAAGCTGTATTTGTTGCTAATTCTTGTAACAAGGCCATATCTCTTTGGAACCTTTTTGACCCCATTTCTTACATAAAGATAGCGATTATCGATATTTGTATGAAAAATACTCGGTTCTTAATTGTTCTTAGAGATATAAGGAGAAAGTCTTAATATTATTACCGTAACATAATTCTAATTAATTGTTGTATTATTTTTATTATTTATTTATTGTACAATTTTTATAAATAGTTTACCCCATGATTTATACTGCAAAATTTAGAAGTGGGTACAGAGACAAATGGATATTATTTCTGTTTTTAGTATAAAACAATGATTGTAATTTTTTTATAATTCTGAAAGACAATAATTTTTAGCATAAATAATGACCTTCTTTGATGAATGAATTTTTGAAGATGAATAGATAATGATAGAAGAAATGAATATAGATAGAACTTCGTAAATCCTAAAGGAAAGGAAAGATATATAGGGCACTTAATTTTATTAAATTGCGTACGGGTGGAGTTGGGCCCCACAACTAGTTTTTCATAAAATAGCGACATAAAAATTCCGTTTGTACAGCTATGAAGATTAAAATACCAGAAAAAATATTTACTTATAAACACTTCGAAGCATTTGCCTTCATTGATAATAACTTTATGAGTTTGTTGGGAATGTAAATTTATTGTTACGTCCTAGACCCATTCTAGACAATCATCTATATTAAGAGATTTTTTACACCTAAACTGCTGAACCGATTTGGATCAATTTTGGTATGAAGATACTAGATAGGTAGGACCTTGGCAAAGGACATAGTGTACTTATCCTTACTAATATTATAAATGCGATTGTAACTCTGTCTGTCTGTCTGTCTGTCTGTCTGTCTGTCTCGCTTTCCTGCTAAAACTACTGAACCGATTTAAATGAAATTTGGTACACAGATAGGTTGGAGCCTGGGAAAAAACATAGGATACTTTTTATCCCGGAAAATGTAGTATTCCCGTGGGAATGGGAATAAGTAGCTCTGTCAATATTCTGCTTTTACGCCTAAACCATTTGACCGATATGAATGAATTCTTTTACAGACATAAATGTGATCCTATAAAGTAACATAAAATACATTTTATCCCGGGAATATGTAGGGTTCCCGAGGGATGAGCATATAATGTAATGCAAAAGTAACTGCCTGTGTTATGCTTTCTCGCCTAAATCATTTGACCGATTTCGATGATTTTTAGTATGGGAGTAGATGGAACTCACCAAAGCAACATAGGATACTTTTTATCCCGGAAAATGTAGTATTCCCGTGGGAATGGGTATAAGTAGCTCTGTCAATATTCTGCTTTTACGCCTAAACCGTTTGACCGACGTGAATGAATTTTGGTATGGATATAAATGGAACCCTATGAAGTAACATAGACTATATTTTATCCCGGGAGTATGTAGGGTTCCCGTGGGATGCGCATATATTGTAATGCGAATGTAACGCTGCCTGTGTTATACTTTCTGGCCTAAACCATTGAACTGATTTAGATGATTTTTAATATGGGGCTAGATAGGACCCACCGACGCAACATAGGATATTTTTTATCCCGGAAAATGTAGTATTCCCGTGGGAATGGGCTTTCACGCCTATACTATTCACCCGATTTATATGATTTTTGGTTTGAATACAAATGGGACACTATAAAGTAACATAAGCTACATTTTATCCCGGGAATATGTAGGGTTCCCGTGGGATGAGCATATATTGTAATGCGAATGTAACGCTGCCTGTGTTATACTTTCTGGCCTACACCATTTGACTGATTTAGATGATTTTTAGTATGGGACTAGATAGGACCCACCGACGCAACGTAGAATATTATTTATCCCGGAAAATGTAGTATTCCCGTGAGAATGGGCTATCACGCCTATACTATTCGCCCGATTTATATGATTTTTGGTTTGAATACAAATGGGACACTATGAAGTAACATAAGCTACATTTTATCCCGGGAATATGTAGGGTTCCCGTGGGATGAGCATATATTGTAATGCGAAAGTAACACTGCCTGTGTTATGCTTTCACGCCTAAACCATTTGTCCGATTTGAATGAATTTTGGTACGGACATAAATGAGACCTTTAAGGGACATAGGCTATTTTTTTAAATAATTCAATAAGTGTCATTTCGGGCACTTAGAAGACGATAGGTGGCATTAGACCATTTAAGATTCTAAGGATTCATTAAGTTACGTTGAATATAGTTCAGTGCGGTTAAGTGTCATAAGGTGGTCTTAAGTTTACTTAGGTGACGTTAAACGCACTTAGGTTACTTACTTGCCATTATTAGATTGGTATTGCTACTGGGTGGTTTTAAGTTCTCTTATGTGATATGTGATTTTTAAGAGTTTACCCATAAGTAACTTTAAGGAAGATTATGTGCGGTTATGTACAATTAAGTGACGATAAGTTTTATTGGTGTATGTTAAGTGACGTTAGGTGCTATTAGTGGATGGTGAGTGACGTCAGGTGCCATTATCGGATGAATCAGATTCCATTAGTCGAATCCATAAGGCTACAAGTGCCGTTATTGGAAATCACGCGACGACAGGTGCCATAATTGGCACTTATAACAATTTTAGAAGAATTTTAGTGGAACTTAAGGAATAGAAGAGCTATTTTTCCGTTTTATGAATTTAGGTGCCATTTTTGGAACTGAAATTGCGAAAGGCACCATTATTTGAAGTCAGTATCCTGGATGACTTGAATTCACGTTAAATGCCATTTAGCACTGTGGAGTAGTGGTGACTGGTACCGGTACAGTAAAATGTTATCATGTGCATTTTTATGGGGGTCGGTGTCATTATGCGATGCTAAGTGCCATTATACGCACCTAGATGACATTAGATACATTTTCACGATAAATTTATGAGACGATCTGAGGTTATGAAAAATGTCATAATGTCACTTGAGACGATTCTCAAAAATAGAAATGACCTCCGGTGGTGAACTACTGCAACAATTAGCGTAATTTTTGATTTATAGATTCACTTAGTTAGTTTCTGCACCCAACCCTGAAGTCTACGCAGACGGAGTCGCGGGCAAAAGCTAGTTTTTATATAATTGCGCAGCAGTTCCATAGAAGCCCAGTTTGCCTTACAAAATTCCGAATAATAATCTTTAAGCTTTAAATATTTATTTAACAAAAGCAATTCGACACATAAATGAGAATATACACTAGTCACAAAAATTAAGGGATATAAAAAATCAATCCAAATTTTTGTGTGATTTTCAACGAGTTGTAACTCCGAGGAAAATGATTGTACAGAAAAAACAAAAAAAGCAAATTGTAGCTCCAAGTGTCTAGTCTTCAGATATAATCATGAAATTTTTTTGTCATGTCCAGGTCTAGAGAAATCCTAAGAAAACTACCGACAAAAAAAAAATCCAAATTTGTTCTCGTCTAAAAAAAGGTCCACGGGCTTCAAAAAATTTTTTTTGATTGTTTCGTTCAAAAGTTCTTTTAGAAAATTTAATACCCTTTAATTTGACGTATTCAAAAAGCCTATACGACAATTTGCCGCGGAGTTATCGTCAATCAAAGAAAAAAAGTTCTTTTTGACTTTGATAATCAATAACTCCGGAAATAATGATCGTATAGGAAATCAAAGAAGGGTTTTGAAAGCTTTACGATATTTTCTATGAGAAAATGTAAACAACTTTTGGAAAGAAATTTTTTTTTGAATTGAAAACTGGGACTGAAAAAAAGACAAAAATTCGCATAATTAAGGATATTTGGATAACTTGGTATAACTTTGGATAAAATGGATGAACGAAGGATATCGTCGGTAATTTTTTAACCTCAAAGTGTCCTCTAAAATCCCTGAAAAAATCAAAGCGCTGCGATTTTTTTTTCATTGTGCCTCGAAGCTTCAAATCCTTTCTTAAAAAATTCACCATTATGAGCAATTTTTGATTTTTATTCATTTTTTCAATAAAAAAAATTCTCTCTAAAAAAAAATCTTTATTTTTTAATCGAAGAGATTAACTGTTTAAGAAATTTGAAAAACAAAATCAATTATTTTTTATTTTTTTTAAACGTCTTCAGAATGTTCTACTATTGTCAAAAGAAAATTAATTCAATTTTTTCTGACCGCTACAACTGCCTTAGTTTCAAATCTCATTTTAAAAATCCAATAAAAACAAATTGATATACCCCCCGCGGATTTCAGCTTTTCTTCACACAAAACTTGATTTTTTTGTATTCTTTCTAGCTTAAATTTCTTACGTGAATTTTCTGTAAGCTTTTCTTTGATAATCACCTTTTGGTATGCGTCGTCGACATTTAGCTGCCACAGATGTGGCTCGCATTGTTACCCTCCTTCATGAGGGCTACAGTTGTTGTCACCCGTGCCTATGTCCGATTTAACGCGACTCAAAGTTACGATCGTCGTCCGGGTCAAGGTAGACGACGAATCACTACCGAGCGTGATGATTGAGAAGCTCGTCAAAACCACCAGCGGTAAACAGCAGTCGAAAAAAATCGAGAAAATTTCGAATAAAAACGATTTTTTTTTCAAATTTCTTAAACAGTTAATCTCTATGATCAAAAAAATAAAGATTTTTCAGAGAATTTTTTTTATTGAAAAAATGAATAAAAATCACAAAATTGCTCATAATGGTGATTTTGGCAAAAACAAAGGATTTGAACCTTCGGGGCACAATGAAAAAAAAATCGCAGCGCTTTGAATTTTTCAGGGATTTTAGGGGACACTTTGAGGTTAAAAAATTACCGACGATATCCTTCGTTCATCCATTTTATCCAAAGTTATACCAAGTTATCCAAATATCCTTAATTAAGCGAATTTTTGTCTTTTTTTCAGTCCCAGTTTTCAATTCAAAAAAAATTTTCTTTCCAAAAGTTGTTTACATTTTCTCATAGAAAATATCGTAAAGTTTTCAAAACCCTCCTTTGATTTCCTATATGACCATTATTTCCGGAGTTATTGATTATCAAAGTCCAAAAGAACTTTTTTGCTTTGATTGACGATAACTCCGCGGCAAATCATCGTACAGGCTTTTTGGTTACGTCAAATTAAAGGGTATTGAATTTTCTAAAAGAGTTTTTGAACGAGACAATAAAAAAAAATTTTTTGAAGCCCGTGGACCTTTTTTTAGACGAGAAAAAATTTGGAATTTTTTTTTGTTTGTAGTTTTCTTAGGATTTCTCCAGACCTGGACATGACAAACATTTTTCATGGTCATATCTGAAGACTAGACACTTGGAGCTACAATTTGCTTTTTTTGTTTTTTCTGTACAATCATTTTCTTCGGAGTTACAACTCGTTGAAAATCACACAAAAAATTGGATTGATTTTTTATATCCCTTAATTTTTGTGACTAGTTTATGACTCCAGAATAAACAATTATAAACTAGGCATTACACAATAAAGGTATATAAGGATTTTGGGCTACTATGGAAGTACCGCCACTGGTTCTGACCACACATTAAGAGACGAGTCTTGTGTCCTGGGCATCAGACACTACGAGAGAAATTTTGGTATTTGTGGATCACACAAACATTTGTTTCGGTACGGGGATCGAACCCGCGGCCTCTCGTTTCGCAAGCTGGTGTCTAGTCTAAGAGGAAAGGGTTTTTTTTTATGGAGTGTTCCCGTGGAATGAGCATGAAATTAAAATTGCGCTGACGTAGTAATACAATTTAAATATGAAATCTACTCGTGAGTTTAGTACGCACTATGAAAATGCATTTGATACAGAAAATGAATACGTTCCCCTGCAACAATTTGTTACATAATTATTACACAAAAATAAGGGCATTTACTCATAGGTTACATAATAAATAGCGTTTTAATGCAAATCGCGCACCCTTACGGACAAGTGATGAGTAATTATTCTATTTAAAAGTCAGAATAACAAAATACATTGATATTTCTTATAACAGTATATTTTCTTGGTAATCTGAAGTGGAGATAGCTCGCGATTTATTTCTTGTAAACAATTACGCTATCAGAATCTGCCGTTATACATTTGGAGAAAACCAAGTTTAAGTTGTTTATCATACACATGACGACTAGCAAGTAAAAGTATTTTATGACAAACAAATAGCATCTAAGTCAAAAATATCTGAAGATCGCATGTAACACTTAACACAATATTATCAAATTAATCATATGCTCGTATGGTTATGATGTATTATTGCATGAAAATGATGATTTAACCTGAGGTATGACGGAACTACCAACTTTAGGATGATAGAAACAGAATTCTAATTTATTTAATTAAATAAAAGAAGTAATGACCAAAAGGGTCCCTTTAATAAGACTGACGAGATTGCCTTGTGATTTTATTGCCCACTCCTGGAGTAAATCGCTCGTTCTGATGTAACGACGGCCGATTTACAGATCTCTTCACGGGCTGCCCTAATTTTCTTTGAGTTTTACGATTCATCTTTTCGTTGCTAACTATGGGATTAGCAACGAAAAAATTAATCAAGTTTGAAAGCGTTATATTAATTGTTTAATTTAAATTTTAATGATTATTGACAAAAGTAATTATCTCTATTATCAATATATAGGCCTCGAGGTTTAGGTGCGCGGTCGAGAATCTCAGCGGTCGCGGGTTCAAACCCCAGGTACCCCTGACTTTTCGAAGTTATGTGTGTATTCACAATGAATTATCACGTGCCGAATACCGAATTTCTTAGGTGTGTAGTCCGCCAACCCGCACTAGGCCAGCGTGGTGGACTAAGGCCTAAACTCTCTCAGTTGTAGAGGAGGCCCGTGCCCAGCAGTGGGACGTATATGGGCTGATAATGAATGTATTTTAAATATTAATATTAAAATATATTATTTAGGAAAATAAATGATTTATTTTATATTGCAGATAACCTCACGGTTGCAAAGTCATCTGTACTGCGCAGCAATTCCGTATGGGGAATTATACATGGATTGGAAACATTTTCGCAACTTTTTTACCTTACCGATGACACTCTTGTAAGTTAACTTCATTTTTTTCATATTCAACAGCATTTAAAGAAGTTGTCCATTAATCTCGTTATGTTTTTAGAATTAATTTAAATTTAATTTTCAATTTTTCTACTCAAATCATATGTATTTCGTACAGTGTCTTAATTGTTTTTAGATAATATTCCAAGTAAACTAATTTAATTCTATAAAAATTAACACCGCAAAAAATAAAGGTTTGCAAGATTAGGATTGAACTTTGCCTCTTACTGTCCTTAGAATTATAATTAATGAAATAAATAAACAACAACATATTTTACTTAACCCTTTCTCGTAGGGTATACTGCACGTGCATAACACATCTCCCCAACTTTAAAATCTCAAGTGATTAATGGACAATACCTAAATTATATCACAGTTCTATAAATTTTAAAACAACGCCATCTATCGCAGGCAATACGCATTAACAAGACTGAAATCTATGACTACCCACGTTACAAACACCGAGGGCTGTTGCTGGACACATCTAGGCATTACATCTACCCTACCACAATAGAGAAGATGCTGGAAGCAATGTCGATGAACAAATTGAATGTGTTGCACTGGCATATTGTTGATGATCAGAGCTTTCCTTATAGGAGCGAGAAGTTCCCAGAATTGAGGTAGTCTATCCTTTTTCTATTAAGTACTAAATATTCTCATAGTAATTTTACTATTTTATCTTCCCTTACTACATTTGACTCAAAAGTCACAGCATAAGAATTTTGGAGATAGAAATGGATTTCCTGACTATATATGTAGTATTGTGTATAACGGCGTAAAACCATATGCTGAGAGCTACGTCATCGCTCTTGCATAAACAAGAATGACTCACGGGCGGTCGCCCCTCTTCGGTGTCGATTGCCTCCACTATTCGTCTATAAAAGGCCGCCCGCTGCAGCGGAGCGAGCATTCATCGGTCGACGCGCGGACAGCAAACATCCGATTTATTGGGAAATAAAAGGAACTTTGATTGAAGTTGATTGTTGAAATTACTTCTCAAAATGGATCCTCCAGTAATAACGATGTCACTGCTATTCTTAAACGATCCTGGGCTATCTGCCTCGTCAGTAATTGTGAAGTTTTACTAAAGAAAACTCAAAGTATGAGTTATCACCATAAACCAACAGTTGTGACGTCGGCAATGTGACGGCACACATCTTAACGACACTTCAAAGCCTCTCCTGCTCCGACATGTATTATACCCCAGAATTGTGAAATTTGCATTTGCAGTTAATGATTTTGTTAGTAAATACAGTGCCGTTGAGTATATCTCTTGTTAAGAGTATTTTTTTAATATATTGGCATGACATACGACTTTTGGTAACCAACGTGTTGTCCGTAACAGAACCACGAACACTGGTTTGCGAAGCCACGGCTTTGTAGTCATTGTTAACCCAGCTTGAACCAAAAGGTTTGCAAATTCAATACTTTGCCGTACCATGAAGGTCTTGGGGACTGCCTCGTGGTCTAGCGGTAGGTCCTGGGTTCGATTCCCGGGTCGGGCAAAGTGTTATTGGGTTTTTCCATTAGGAAATTCTCAGTAGCAGCACGGAGTCTGGAATTGTGCCCGAAAAACGGCAATAGGCTCGCCCCCTATTACGTGCGACTGATACATACCTGGCGAAATGTGGGTGCAGAGATGCACCTCTGCCTACCCCTTCGGGGAATACAGGCGTGAGTTTATGTATGTATGTATGTGGGTTCAGAACTGTGTATGTAAACGTTGGGTGTATTTATTTATTGTTGGCAGCCGTATGGGCGCGTACCACAGCTCAATGGTATATGACAAGGTGCTCATCCAAAATATTATGTCGTACGCCAACACCCTCGGCATACGTATCATACCTGAATTCGACGTTCCCGGTAAGCATTACTTAAAGAATATATTTTAGATTTTAGTATTAAAATGTAGCCTTTTTACTTCCAGTAACTAAAAATAAAGCTTTCACAAAGTCTCATCTATTTTTTCACAGCATATCAAGACAAGCTAACATTTATAGACGGCCTCACGGTCTCTCGGCACGCGTGTGCCCTGCGATCTAGAGGTCTCGAGTTTGATTCCTTGGTCGTGCAGTCTTATTGAATTTTTCCATCAAGATTTTCTTAGTAGCACGTATTCATTAAATTCGCACAAAAAACTGCAATAAGCTTACAATCTATTACGTGGGAATGAAACAAACATTAACCGCAATAGGCAAACGTGATGGACTAAGGCCTAAACCCTCACAGTTGTAGAGAAGGCCCGTGCCCAGCAGTGGGACGTATATGGGCTGATAAAAATGATGAAAGAGACTCGAGCCCTTTAGTCGTTTATAATAAGACTTTTTTACACGACTTGGCTGTAAAAGTAGCTGTTAGTCTTAAATAATATGACTCAGTCGGTTAACATACAAGACCAGTAGACTAAAACGACTTAAACGACTAAACGGTTTAAACGGCTAAAAGGCTTAAACGACTGCAGTCCTTTACAAAAGAACTGGCGTTTGTGTAAGACAATAGTGCCTGGAGAGGACCTTTCCTTTAGTCAAAAAACTGTTGTTGCCGGTAGAATTTTATTTTCCAATGCGGTACATAAGCACTATTTACATCCACACCACATCCAACACACACGCCTTACGACTCACGACTCCGCAGGCGATGAGTTACCAGTCTTTTAAGTTCTTTAAGCTGTGTAAGTCGTTTAAGCTGTTTAAGTAACTGCTCAGTCTTTTACGTAAAAAGACTTCGACGATACGAAAAAGGCTAATCTTATGACTAAAGGTTGGGGACTAAAAGACTGAGTCAGTCGTGAGTCGTCAAAAACAAGGCAAGTCTTTATTATACGACTTAAAAGCCTGAGTCTCTTTCATTACTAGCTGATATTGATAATTATGATACCAACTGGCCTGTCTTATGTCTCATTAAGAGTAACCCGATTTTCCATGAAGGTCACACCAGCTCATGGGGCGTGGCGTACCCCAACCTGTTGACGAAATGCTACGAGGGCGGGCAGTTCGTGGGCTTGGGTCCAATGAACCCTATCCAGAACGTGACGTACAAGCTCCTGCAGGATCTTTTCCGAGAGGTGCAGCAGTTGTTCCCCGACAAATACTTCCACGTGGGGGGCGATGAAGTTGACCTGGATTGTTGGTAAGATGGTCTTCGATACATTTTATGTTAGATACTTTTTTGTTTACCTTTATATTGTTTTGGGCGTTGATGGGGTCATGTGTCCTGTGGACCCCCCCCCCCCCTCCCTTCGGCGCCTGTCTGTATCTGGTGAGATATGTATATTTGAGTGTACGCGTTACCATTAAAGTTTGCAATTCCGCGTTCCCGCATTCCCGCATTTTTTTGATTCGGCAAGGTAATTCAGCTTTCACTGAAGGCCTATTAGCTCCATCACAACAGCGCGGGCGCATCAGTCAGATCGACCAACCGATCGAGCGAAGTAAAGGATTAAAATTGGTTTATTTTTTTGTTTAGGTAAGATAAGTCCATATTAACACGCAGGAAACCCTATTGATTGCAAACCCCCTACCTAACCTCATAAGAACTATGAAAAAGTACTTTTTCTATTAGATATTGTATGAATGTTTCTATTATTATTATTTTTTAATATAGTGTAACTAAACTACAGGTAATAAAGCATTATTATATGCATATTTTTGCATTTTTAAATTTTACTGCGGGAAAAAATTACTGCGGGATTGCAAACCCTAGTTACCATTCAACCTCCTTCTTTTACTCCTTTTTGTCATATGCATGGTGATATTGTAAAAATGTTTTTTTTTTCAGGTTATCGAACGATGAACTGCGGAATTACATGACGCAGCATAACATGACGTCGGCAAGTGAGCTGCATGCTTTATTCATGGAGAACGTGTTGCCACTACTCGGCGAGAAATCTAAGCCTATTGTTTGGCAGGTACGTAGAACAAATACCATATTATGGTAATTAAAAGTCAGAGGTGTGTGCCTGGGGTTTGAACCTGCGACCATCGAAATTCTCGACCGCGCGCCTAAACCTCGAGACCATCACTGCTTATATATTTTAGAGTAATTGAAACTGCCTCGTGGTCTCGCGGTACAAGTTTGTGCCGTGCTATCTAGAGGTCCTGGGTTCGATTCCCGGGTCGGGCAAAGTGTTATTGGGTTTTTCCATTAGGAAATTCTCGGTAACAGCACGGAGTCTGGAAATGTGCCCGAAAAAGGGCAATAGGCTCGCCCCCTGTTACGTGGGACTGATACATACCTGGCGAAATGTGGGTGCAGAAATGCACCTCTGCCTACCCCTTCGGGGAATACAGGCGTGAGTTTTGTATGTATGTGGTACTTTCTTCCTCAATAGCTCCAACGACACAAATAAAACGAGTGACTTTTTCCAATGCCTCGTTAGACCCATGAAACAAGTACATAAGTGCTGGGGGATCCAAAATCCAAATACCCCATTGGAATACCGGGCCATGCAAATTGCCCTGATTGAGGAAATACTCAGTAGCTGCACGAATGGGAAATGTGCCCCAAAATCGGCTGTTACCTCATCCCTATTGTAGGACTTAAATATAATTGGTGAAACTTAGTTTAATAGAGCTTGCAATAAAATTGGCGAATGTGGATGGTGGAATGTATTCCACCATCCACATTCGCCAATATTGTTAATTATAATATGTGATGGTGGGTTGTAACCCTACCAACCATTTCGGGGTTATAAATGTGAATTTGTATTAGAGTAAAGAAATAATATAGATATATATATAAATATAGAACATTAATCCGTGGCACAGTTGCTAAGACACCAGTAGCGAAACGAGAAGCCACAGGTTCGATCTCCGCACCAAAACAAACGTTTGTTTGACACACAAATATTTGATTCAGGTCTGAATGTTTGTAGGCCGAAAAGTCTCTCGTAGTTTCTCACACCCACGACACAAGACTTTTATCTTGTGGGGTCAGAACTATGTATGTGACTGTTGGGTGTATTTATTTTTATTTATTATATATCCCAACAGGAAGTATTCGATGAAGGCGTTCCCCTGTCCAACGACACCATCATCCAAGTATGGAAGGACAACGATATCAACGAAATGATCTCTGTAAGTATTTTTTTGTTTTTAAACACTTACCTGTGAAGCCCGGCTTTGACCGTGAGCAGTAATTCTAAATTCAAGCACGAAGTATATAAAAAAATACTTTTTTCTTTATTTTATTTCGTCATTATCATCCCATATACGTCCCGCTTCTGGACACCGGTCTCCTCTACAACTGAGAGGGTTTAGGCCTTAGTCCACCACGCTGGCCTAGTGCGGGTTTGTGGACTACACACCTAAGAAATACCTAAGATCTTTTAAGTGCGCAGGTTTCTTCACGATTTTTCTCCTAAAATAAACCTCGAGGCCATCACTACTACTAACATATTACACAGTAGCTTTCGACATATTCAATTTAACCGAACTTCAAAACTCTTTACCATTACTGTATAAACCTCATTCGACCTTCCTATGCATTTCCAGATCCTATCGTCTGGTCATAAACTGATATACTCGTCGGCCTGGTATCTCGACCACCTGAAGAGTGGCGGCGACTGGACGGATTTCTACCAGGCCGATCCGCGCCAGGTCGTCAAGCGATACAACAGTGATGCCAACATCGAGAACATCGTTGGGGGGGAGGCTTGCATGTGGGGGGAGGTCGTGGACGATGCCAACATAATGAGCAGGTTTGTTTCAGACTAAAATTTTATATTGTAGTAATGGAATGTCTAACTTCTGTATCTGATGGTATGTGTAATTTCATTATATTTCTTATCACTATCTTCTTGTCGTGTTCCCAATTCTATTTGGGGTTAGCACAGTATGTCTTTTCCTTCCAATCATTCCTATCAGCCGTCATGTCTGTATTCACCCCTTTTTCTTTCATATCTTTCCTTACGCACTACGTCCGTCTCTTCTTTGGCATTCCTCTGCTTGTCCATCCTTCAACTTTCATACTCATTACTTTTTTACCTTTCTTTTCTCATAACATGCCCATACCCGACAGACGGTTTCCTTTCAGCTCATCATAGAAGCCACTTCCAAAGTTCCTCTAACGTATTCATTCTCACTTTCTTTGTTTTTTTTATGTTTCAATGACAAAATATTTGAGTGCATCAATTATCCATCCCTTAGTATGGACGTGATGTCAGGAACATCCTGTCAAGTCCATACGCCTTTTTTATGTGAGAGTAGACAGAAACTTTCCAAATTCTTGAATTATGTATTTAATGAATCCATTACAGAGTATGGCCCAGAGCGAGTGCGGTGGCTGAGAAGCTATGGAGTGCGGAAACTGACAATCACTTCGGGTTCCAATACAACATACCGTCTGAAGTATACCAGAGGTTGGAAGAGCACACTTGCAGGATGAACAGACGGAGGATACGGGCCCAACCACCCAGTGGACCCGGATTCTGTGTTGGGGGAGTGTATCAAGGTTGGGTTTAAGCAGAACCAAGTAAATATATCGAGATAGAATGACCAAATAGGCGTGACAGACTTATCAAAACTTTGACCTATTATCATAATCAACAGCCCATGTATGTACATCCCACTGCTAGGCACTGACCTTATCTACAACTGAGAGGGTTTAGGGCGTAGTGCACCACGCTGGCCTAGTGCGGGTGGCGGACTACACAGCTAAGAAATACTTGAGAAGTTTAAGGTGTGCAGGTTTCCTCACGAACTATGACCTATTGTGCCGATCGAACATACAAAAAACAACAATCATACATTTAGATATGGGTTAAAAGACATATTACATCCAACCAAAATGTGGTCAAAAACATTCTATCCCGATATATTTCTGTATAACAGTAACACTTAGTGTAACACTGCAAGCCATTCAAGGCCATTGATTAATTATTATTTTTGTCCTCTGTACAAAATTGTTAAAATATTTAAAAAAATGTCGTAGATGTATTTGATTCGTACAATCAACTTTATATGTTTTTAAACTTTTGATAAGTACATTTCATCTATAGTGTTAAGCGGTAAATTGAAATCATAAAAATATTTATTTACGTCTCAAAAGTGGAATATTAAATTATACTTTAGAATCCTTAGATCATATATTTATTGCGTAAACATATTTTAATAAGAATTTTTGCCTCGTTAGGGAATAAACCTCATTTGAATATAACGATCAAAATTTCAAATTTTGGCAGATACTTGCGTCCCATATTAAACAAAGGGTATGGATAAAGTAACAATCTACTTGCTAAATCGTAATAAAAACAATATTAGGATTCATAAATTTTTATCGTTTCTATTAGCGAATTGGCTTACAGAATGTTATTTTTCTACCCTTCAAGTTTTAAATTTATGACAAAAATGTAGGTAGGTGTATAATTTAGGCTTTTTATTGTGCAATACTTTGTCACTTATGAAGACAGGACAAACCTCTGTTGAATTTTATGTTGCTTTTTTTTTGTAATTGTTTTGTTTGTGCATATTTATATCGTGTTTATTTTTAAGATTTTCTTGTACATTTTTTCTTATAAGAATTATGTATTTAATAAATGCTTTAGTAATATCCTGTTTGTTTAATATTTATATCTTATTAAATGGCTATGCCACAAACCTTAATCTATACATAATATAATAAAAATTAAGTGTCTCTTAGTAATATCAAAATGGCAACTTTTTAATGATTGGGGCGAAAGTATACGCGTTACCTATGACGAAAACGCCCTTTCAAAACAATATCTCTGTCTATCTGTTTCCACTGATCTCCGAAACGGCTGATACGATTTCACAGGTAAATAAATGGGTTACTTAAATTTTTGAAAAAAAATCTCAGTAAGTTCGGAGCCGCGACTCACACCTGTATCCTGGCTGTTGGTGTTTTCCGAGGTCAATTCAAAACGTATTATGTGTATTAAAGTAAAAGTCAAAGTCAAATTATCTTTATTCAAATAGACTTTTAAAGTTCTTTTGAATCGTCAAATTTTTTAAAATTTTCTTATGTAAAAACATAATAAAACTTCACCCGCGACCTCTCAATCGCTTCCACTCACTTATACCACGGGACTAGAGATGTAAAGAACTCAAGTCTTTGAGTCCTAAATTTTGAGCTCGACTGACAAATTGCACGACCCAACTCATTAAAATAAGACTCCCAAGACTAGAGAACATAAGTCTATATGAGCTCTTGAGCGCAACATGGAACTCGAGTCTTTCTTAGCGCTCGAGTCGTTTTTACGGGGCGAGTCGCGCTCGAGTTCTTTTCCAGTTCCTTTTTTAATCAGGTAATAAAATGTTACTTTAGTGGGATGTCGTAATCAGAAACTTATTTTGAAAAAATAAAAGCGTTAATTAATAGGAAAAATCATTTTAATCATCATCAGCCCAAATACGTCCCACTGCTGGGCACGGGCCTCCTCTACAACTGAGAGGGTTTTAATCATAATGAAAAATTATTTTAATCATCAAAAAATAATACACACATTAGTTATATTTAGTTTCATTTAAAAAGTCTAGCCATGATGCAAGACACATTGACGCTTGTATGATTTTATTACCAAGTCTGTTTATTTTTTGTGATTAAACGCTCAAGACATAAGACTCGAGCTCTTTTGAGACTCAAGCTTTTTTAAGACTCGAGGTCTTTTTAAGGGCTCGACTTCTATTTGAGAGCTCGAGTTCTGTTTTTGCGCTCGAGTCTTTGTGAAAAGACCCCGAGTTTAGTTAGTTCACTGATTCATGTAAAATTTAGCGACAAAGGTCTTAAGCGAGGTCCTGGATACAATTCCCGGGTGGAGGAATTACACCCAGGACCTCGGAATAACATGCCACACATTTGTGATGTGGGATTAAACATTCAGAATAACTTCCTTACTGTCACGGGAACAAATTTAGCATATTGAATTAATAACTTTAAATAATTGGACTTTAATAATATAATATGCTTTGACTAGGTACTATAAACATTTCCCTATTAACCGAAGTCTAAAATTTTAATGATAAACAAATCCAACCAGTAGCTAAACTAAAACCTTTCCAATTAACATTACTCTGGAAGTTTCTGGATCCTTCTTTTATTTCATAATTTTAATTTTAATTTAAAATTGCGTTTAGTCGTTGATTCACTGAGGACATAGCTGTTTCGCTGGACATAACGGAAGGGACAGTACGAATATGTCGAGGTCACTTACTCTCTCGACTTGACACTTAGCAGCAGCAACCACACTTTAAAGATATGTAATTAAAAAATCTATAAACCTCCATAAAGGTAATGTTTAGGTCTTCTTCATAATACAGGGCGCAATAGCACCTCAGATACTATGGATCTAGCGTCCCCTAAAGAACATTGGGGCATTATCAAGAACCATGTAAAAAAAACCTAAAAATTATAAGTGTAATTATAGTAAAACTGTAATTGACATAACACTTATTAAAGCATTTCGGAGAAAATTTTCACTCAGTATTTATTATAATAGCTCTTTATTGATTAAATAAAGAGCTTTTTTTATAACAATAATATATCATAAATGATAATTTGCAGGTCCATATCATAGACAATTACTTCTTGTTCTAACAAAACCGGTTTTTTGATAACAACACCCACGTCACTATTTCCATTGATAAAGTAGAGAAAGGGAACGTCTGTTTTGTTTATGGTACGCGAACTGGGTCGATTATGTCATGGCGGTTTAGATGTTTTCGGCTGTTAATTTTGATGAATTTGTTTTGATTTACGCCGTCAATGATCCCGTTTGGACCGCTGTCGTTTAACACTAAACGGATTTGTGTATTAGTGACCATATTTTAAACTATTCAAATGCTGAAAAGGTTGCAAATGGGCCTTCGCGCGTTCATGCTGATCGCATCTAAAGTATGGAGTTGTTTTTGTTATATGTTTAAGAAGCAATATCGAGCGGTAAATATGAAGAATAAGTTATTTTATAGTTGTTGTGATGCATACGAAATATTTGGTACGCGGTGGAGTGTAGGTCTCACGTGGTGTTTGATTTTCAGTTGGCACAGTACCAGTCCGTGAAGTATGAAATATATCCACTTTCGCCGGTATCTCGACACAGGCTGAGTGAGTATTCGTCTCACATATTTTTATTTTTTATCATTGTAACCATTGATCTTGATTGTGGACACTGTTCAATGTGCGATTCATATTTGCGATATGTTGCTATCATCGTAAGCAGAGTTTTACTCAGACAACGATAAACAAATGCATATTAATTTATAACACTATCTGATAAACATTGTAAAGATTACTCATTGAAATATTTAGATAAAACTGATACTAGCATATTTTCAGTCTGGGAAAAGTCAACATGCTGACATAATATAGATTATTTTAATCAATTTCTATCTATATTTTATCTATCACTTGTATGTGGAGATACATCAAATATGGAAATAAAGAAATTTATCGAGGCAAAACACGATTCTTTAATAATATGCTTGATTACAGTATATATTTCTAATACCATTGCCATTAAAAAGTAAACTATACAAAAATAGTTGTCATGCTTTGAAACATTGAATAAGACTTCATGATGTATCAGGATAGATGGGTAATTGGAATTGTGGTTTATATGAAAATAAAGCAAAATGTAAGGGTGAAAGCCTGTAAGGGATATACTTTCACAGTTTAAGGTTATGATTCATATTTAAAGGAAAGAGGGAAAACTTATGTCCAATAAATACATGCAGGCACTGTTAGTTTCATATGGATTGTTCAGCATTCACAGAGTACCCACATTTTGTTAGTGTATGTAGTGTGAATTTGTATAGTGAAAAATAATAAATGATACCAGTTTATTCTCTACTTGATTTGAAATTAAGAAGAAGCCCTTAATGAAGAAGGTGTTAACCATGCTAATGTTAAATAAAAATGTAATGTGCCAACTGCATTAACTTAGTCATATTAGAAATGGACATAGGTCTAACATAGGCAAAATGTTGATTACATTATTTTATATGATAAATAAAATTTTGCATATTATGATTGTTTGTATATTAAAATTCTGATAAGTGCAAAATTACCACATTTAAAAATGAAAAACATTAAAGTTGGAAAACAAGTTGTTTGTAGTACCTTATATTATTTCTTACTTGTTTTCATATATGACTTAACCCTCTATCACTCAAAAACTTGGATTCAGTTGATTTTTGGAATGGAAATAATAACAATAGAAATAAAATACCCGTATTTCTGGATTTAATTTTTTTTTTAATATTTGAAAAGATAATTACATAAAAAGGGTTTGTTGCTTCTGGGCAACATTGCATTAAAAGGTCATAATTTATAGTAGTGTTATGAGATATGAAAGTTTCTGAAACAATTTTTAGTTTAGTGTAACATAGGAAAACCTCGCAATTTTCGCACACATCATTTGTAAATCCATCACATTTGGGGAATTTACAACTAATTTTGTTATCCAACGATTGTGGCCAGTGCCCAATCTGGTCGTGACGTATGGCTTTAGGAAGCACATGCAGAGCAGGTTCTTTATGCTTTTTAGCTTGGATCTCACTCTACAGTGAGATCCTAATAATGATAAAATGATAAAATAATATGCTACTAGCATAGGCCATCGTTCGCTTCCCAGACATATTTTGTGTGTGCTCATGATGCTCTAAGAAATCAACATCCCCTATGTGGCGACTGTACTCTTCAACCACATGGGGGCGCTTTATGCTCATATATGTACGTCCCCATACGTTTGCCCAACTTCGTACATCAGTTTCAGGTTTGTGTGTAGCAAATATAGAAGCCTAGTTGAGATTTTTATTTTGTTTTCAGACACCCGAAAGTACTATTAGAAACGTTTTGCACTTGATACAAATTTGTCTTTCTCTTGAGTAGGTCATTTGTAAATAGGTAGGTATTAAAAAAACTGCACGAGAGTATCTAGCTCAAGACGATCACCTGATCGTAGCACCCTAGACCCTGGCACCTGGCATTTGGCACACCAAAGATAAGTTGCTCTACATTCAATTCCAAATTATTTTTCTTTCCGCGTAAATTCAGTTTAGCTGCCTTCTCTTTAGCGACTTTTGTTGCGATTTTGGCTTCGGAAGGCAGCTGTACTCTCATCTGCAGTTTTCGTGCTCGAGAAAGCGTTTCCGTTATTTTGTAAAGTTTCTACTGTAGAATCACATCAATGTGTGTCCACATCAATCACATCCAATTCAGGAACTTAATCGGAATCGGCAAGGGAGTCGTCATTGTAGCCCAAACCATCCTCACCTTGTGCACCATCATTTAGTGCAATATAAATGCCCTTATCATCAAGAGAGCCCTTACGAATATCATATAATATTAAAAACTACAGTCAATATAATAGGTATCAAATTCTGCCCTTATCACCTGATGTAGCCCACAGTCTACAAACCTATTTTCGCAAAAAATACATAATAAAACGTAAGAAGTATTCAAAACGAATATTACACAAAAAAGTTCAAACACTCACCTCTCTTGTTTATTCATATGATAAACAGAATATAATTATAACATTTTTTAATTATTTTTTGAAATTGTAGTCAGCCGTCACCATTAGAAAATGACAACAGTCGACAAGCGAATTCCTATTTACTGCGTACAGCGCTTCCTTATTGTTTTCCTTGGTACAATTTAGTAAGTTCGGAATGTAGACAACCGGTGGCAAAGCATGATTATGTTATAAAATCAATTTTATTAAATCTGGAGGTGTTTGAACGGTATGTTGCCTACAGTCTACACTATGCTACAGAGGGTTAAACTTTAATGTAAAAATTTAATTTATGCACACATTTTTCAATCTTACTGCCTTGTGGTCTTGCGGTATAAGTATATGTAACCCATTTCCGAGTTAGAGAAAGTGTTATGGCTTTTTCCTTTAGAAAATTCACACTAACAGCACGGAGTCTAGAAAAATGACTGAAAATCGACAATTGGCTTGCCCCCTATTACATGGGACTGATACATACCTGGTGAAATGTGGTTCTAGAAATGCACCTTTGCTACCCCTTCAGATAATATACATGTGAGGTTATGTATGTATGTATATATTTTTTTGTCTATTGTTATTAGTTAAACATAACACAAAACACCAGAATTTACATACATACATAAACTCACGCCTGTATTCCCTGAAGGGGTAAGCAGAGGTGCATTTCTGCACCCACATTTCGCCAGGTATGTATCAGTCCCACATAATAGGGGGAGATCCTATTGCCGGTTTCCGGGCACATTTCCAGGCTCCGTGCTGCTACTGAGAATTTCCTAATGGAAAAACCCAGTAACACTGCCCGACCCGGGAATCGAACCCAGGACCACTAGATCGCACGGCATATACTTGTACCGCGACACCACGAGGCAGACAGAGGCAGAGGCAAATGATTTTCTGTTTAGGAAATAATTTTGAGTGTCTAATATATGACAGCTAATGTAAGTGTGCTATTTAAGACAAGTAACACATCTAGTATTGTCAGCATACACTTAAGTATATTTATTGCACAGTTTGCTATTATTATACAACATTATGCTGATCATTGAACTCATTACGCTTATCTTTACATATTGCAATAAACAAGTCAATTTACAATGTATTGCATTATTTGTGCATTCATACACATATTTACTTTGATTTAGTTATAAAAAGCTAATTAGATTTTCTCACCAACCTTGATAGCTTAATAAGCACTGACCACCGTATCTATTACCTGTCTTATTTTTTGACCATGGTCTGTCTACACCTGAATAATAAAGTGATAGTAGACTTATATTATCCATGCTAGATTTACATTGGTTAAAGTCTATTGTTATATCATTTAAACAATCAAGAAGAGTTATCATTAAGGTATAAAGTCCTCAACATACCGGATACCTAGTATTTATAGTATAGTTACTTTGCTGTGCTTGTGTAAAATAATAATATATCAGCAGATATATGAGATAAATCTGTGTTGTTATTATTTATACAATAAATTTGTAAGTGATCTTCATATGTTTCTTTTCTTTTTTTATTAAGAGACACATGTTTTTGGTGAGAAAATTGTATGATCCCAATTTTTACAAACATTGGTTTTCAGTCTGGACATTATACCAATAACTTTCATAGTCAGCAGTATCTACAACATAAAGAAAATTTAATGTTAAGTGTAGTGTAATCACGGAATAACCTATTTTCCTGCAGTGGATAGATACAGAATGATGACCAAACAAACATGTTTGTTATTATTAGACATGTAGTCACTCACACCGGTATTCCCGATGAGATAGGCGAAGATGTATCTGCCTCTCCTTTGTTTCCCAGATATCTTTGTTTAAGTCTTATTTAATATACTATTATCCTATTTGAATCGGACATATTTCCTGACTCCGTACTACTAACATAATATGGAAAACTTTAAATAACATTTTGACCGATTTGAGAATCAAACTTAGGACGTTCACACGCCGAAGTCTTGCGACGCGTAACAATTGACAGCAAGAGTTTCCAGGTCTCAACTCTTCTCTCACAACATTTGCAGGTCTAGTGAGGAGAAAAATGCTGGTGTTAGATTTAGACGAGACGTTGATCCACTCGCACCACGACGCCATGCTGAGGCCGACGGTGAAGCCGGGCACGCCGCCGGACTTCGTGCTGAAGGTCACCATAGACAAGCATCCGGTGCGCTTCTTCGTACACAAGAGGCCGCACGTCGACTATTTTTTGGATATAGTAAGTACATATATTTCAATTGTATCGTTATGACATTAGCTGCTTCCAACAGGTCCCTGTGGAAGTCATTGGGAGAGGCCTATGTCCAGCAATGGACTTCCATTGGCTGATGGATTGGTTGATGAATTTGAAATTGAAGAATGATTTAAAATTGAAGTAATGACAATAAAAAAAATATGTGAATACATATATTGCTAATTTATTAGGAATAAAAAATAATGACATTTCGTGTTGTTGACGTTCTAAAGCGGCATTAGTGTAAAATTGACGATTCAAAAGAACTTGTAAAAGTCTATTTGAATAAAGATTATTTTGACTTTGAAAATTATTGATATTTTCAGTTTTCTTAAATACTTACTCGTCTGAAGTCTGAAGGTGTTGGTATACGTGTGTTTCTACACCCAGATTGGTCGGTTATGTCTTGTGATCTCATAATTTAGTTGCTAATACTGCTGAGTCTCCTATCGGAAAATCTAATAAAACTTTATCCAATCCGATAATGAAATGCTAGACCTCTCCGACGTGTCAATCGATGCCGCTGAATTAATAAGGCAGTTTCTTCGTTTATTGATCAGTAAATGTAACCTACACTATTTTGAAATGAACTTTACAAAGCGTAATATAGACTTGATAGCAAGCCCAGCCCTAGAAGATTGTATCTATAAAGTTAATACATATTAGCAATAAACAAATTGCGCCTTGGCCAATTTTGTGGAGTAGTTGTTAAGGTAATAAACAAGCTTGTTGTCTATTCTCGGTATAGAATTGTCTGTCATCGTTGAAGGTGAAAATGTGTGCTAAAATTCGCACCTGCCTATTATGCCACTGTTTGGTTTTCATGCAATTTTATTTGTTTCTGTTATGTTCTGTTAAAAACATTTATGTAATTTATCGTAAGGCTTTGCGGATCATTTTATAAAGTACTACAGTCCGTCTCAGTTTTGCCGGAGTGAAAAGTGAGTTGCTCTTTTCATTAGCCAAAGGAATTATGTTTATAAATTCTGTTTTATATATTCAGAAGGAATTCAATGTTATTACAACATGAATAAATAAAGTCTTTTGTCGGTCCCGCCCCTAGCGTGTAAAACGAGAGGTCGCGGATAAGATGCGCTCAGAGACAAATGTTTGTGTGATCCACAAATATTAATGGGTATAGGTGTTTGTGAGACCGAATAGTCTCTGATACCGACGACAAAAGACTCGGTATCATAGTGTGGGGTCAGAACTATGTGTGTGACCGTTGGGTGTATGTATTTATATTTCAATTTTTTAATACTAACATAAAATAAAATGCAATTAATCTAAGAAATACGAAATAATTATATCTAAATTACGTAAAGACGATTGATTAAGTATTGCTTTAATTTTAACTTTCGCCAACGATAAATTGACAGTGAAGTTTGAAACGCAATCAAAGAGTCTTCGAAAAGTAACAAAAACTGAAGAAGTTGTTACGCGAGCGTTATTTTCAATCGAATGGTTTTAAATTAAACAATGTGAGTTTACGAGCGATGCACATGTTTACGGAGGCACTGCATGGTAAGGAATGTTTGTATCTTATCGCCGGCTTCGCCAGGACTTCCCGGTTGAGCCGATAAACTTTATGCTCCGCGTCCTGTCGAGAAACAAAGCGCTAATTACAAGATCTCATGGTAAAAATAAACTCCTGTTTATAAGTTGTTAATGTCACACAATATCCAACCCGAACTGTATGTAGGTTTAAAATAAAAATAAAAAACTATAATCGTAACGGACTTTTTCAAGTGTTACGCAAATTTTGCTCCTTAATAAAATATTTATTTATTTATTATTTAGGTTCGCCAACAATTGTTTACATCCATATTATACCATATTATACATATAAATATTGAAAAAGCATAATGAAATAAATAACAGACTCGTGGCGCAGTTGGCTAAACCACCAGCTTCCTCGGGCTCAGGCTCAGGCTCGATTCCCGCAATGAGACAGATGTCTGTGTGATACACAAATATTTGTTTCGGGTCTGAGTGTTTGTGAGATCGAAAAGTCCCTCGTAGTTTCTGATACCCACGACACTAGTATCTTAGTGTGGGGTCAGAACTACGATTTTTATTGTTAGGTGTATTGTTTTTCTCTACCTATCTGACAGTTACTGTAGTGCATTTGGTTTGTGAAGCTACTGTAGGATGAAATTATTGTGAGCCTAATTCTCTCGCCTTAGGAGCCGATCAATATTTTTCTAAAAAATTGTTTATTTAAATGTCCAGTTGAATCGTGAATACAAGTTTACTACAATGCGAAATATTTTAAAGAATACATCGTAATTTCAAAAAAAATCTAATGTATTGTTTAAAATGCTTGATTGTTTTTAACAAGGTGGGAACATTACGGCCTTCCTCATAAGATTTATTTAATTTACTTATTACTTAAACATGCTTTGTCTATTTTTTTCTAACGTCACTGGTCAATCAATAGAACAGGACAATGCATGTTTAAGTAGTAGTTAAATTAACTAGCGCCTATATGTATATACACAATCTCTCGCCTGTTTTCCCCGAAGTGGTAGGCAGCAGTGGCGGTACTTCAATAGAAGCCCAAAAGCCCAGATTGCACTCTAAAATTCCGATTAGTAATATCTTTAAGCTTTAAATTTTTATTTAACAAAAGCAATTTGATATAGGTACAAATTAGAATATACTGATCCCACAATAAACAATTGTAAACTAGATATTACAAAATTAACGTGTAATGCTTTTCGGTTTCTATGGAAGTACCGCCACTGGTAGGCAGAGGTCCATCTCTGCACCCACATTTCGCCAGCTATGTATCAGTCCCAAGTAATAGGGGGCGAGCCTATTGCCGCTCTTCGGGCACAATTCCAGACTCAGTGCTGTTGCTAAGAATTTCCTAAAACAATTCGCAAATCGTGTTTTTGTCTCAGCCTACTTTACATATTCCCATGTTCTAATCTGCTACTAAGAGTTTTCTAATGGAAAAACACAATAACGTTAGGTCCGACCCGGTAATTGAACCCGGGACTTCTAGGTCGCACAAATTTATTCGGAAATACCACGTAGCTGTCATAATTCATCATGGAGGATTTAAACGCATTATATATTTACATTTTCATTTTATTGCATTTATGTACCTATACTTTTAAATTTAATGTAGGACTTTTAAGATACTGGTTCAGGTTAACAACTTTTACAAGTGACCTTAAACTTCAAAAACATGTTATTAACATATTCTCTCTCTAGGTCGCACATCACATACTTGTGTCGCAAGGTAGACTTTTGATATTTGATGAATTGACAGTGTATGTTGTGCAAAACTTAATTGCAGCGCGTGTCATTGACCGCTAGCGTCAGCTGATTTATTTAAAACTGATCTATTTAACAGCGACTTCGTTCTGTTAGTAATAATTTTGTCAATTAATGTATATTTTATAAATATTTATCACAAAGGATCAGGTATCCTGAAGGATGTTTACTTCAGAGTTTTTTTTTTTTAACTAAAAGTAGTAGTAACTATATCTTTTACTCTGGTTCCATTTATCTGTATCCAAAAAATCATCTCAATCGATTTGGTAGTATGGATGAAAAAGGAACAAACAGAATATTTTATATAATAGTATAATATTAAGTAAGGATTAGTTATATTGGGTACTCATATCTGTAAAAAAAATCTACAGCGCTAACTCTACAACAGTGGTTTTACCTAGTTGTCTACGAAGAAAAAAAATAATTATATGAAATAACAATGAAACTTGATTCCAAAACAAAAACATACCACGTAGTTTTATAATAATTTTCGACTTCCTGTGAATTCATATACAAATATGAACTGCATTGACAGCCCCGTGGCGCAGTTGGCTAGACATCAGCTTGCGAAACGAGAGGCCGCGGGTTCGATTCCCGCACCGAGACAACTGTTTGTGCGATCTACAAATATTTGTTTCGGGTCTGGGTGTTTGTGAGACTGAAAAGTCTCTCGTAGTTACTGATACCCACGACACAAGACTCGTATCTTAATGTGGGATCAGAACTATGTATGTGACTGTTGGGTGTATTTTTTTATTTATTTTTATTTATTGACTAAATAAGGATGCCCATATGTTTTTTTAGTTTCCTTGACGCGAATGGAAGTACGGAACTGTTGAAGTAGTTATACGGTGATATCTAGCAATTGTCAATCTATGTATGCCTCTCCTACAACTCAAGAGAGGCAAGGTCTCAGTCCACCATGCTGGCCTGTCATAGTTTTATTTAAGTGTCGATATTTTTTATTAAAATTTTTTTTTGGAGGAAACCGTATTTCGCTGTATGGGCATGCTATGAGAAGGGATTAAGTATATGTAGGTAAAAAAGTAATGAGTATGAAAATTTAAGGATGGACAAGCAGAGGAATGCTAAAGAAAAGATGGATGCAGTGCGTGAAGGAAGATATGAAAGAAAAAGGGGGGAATGAAGACATGACGGCTGATATAGACGTTTGGAAGGATAAAACATACTGCGGTTATCCCAAATAGAATTGGGAACGAGGCAGGAGGAGGATGATGATGATACTTTAGATTTAAAAAATATTGACTAAATAATTGTGTATTTGCAGGTGTCACAGTGGTATGAGCTGGTGGTGTTCACAGCCTCGATGGAGATATACGGCGCGGCTGTCGCGGACAAACTCGACAACGGACGGGGTATACTGCGGAGGAGGTTTTACAGGTGAAACACACGCTGCAACACTATGCAATTTATTTACTCTTTTGTACTTGGTTCTACATTCGACAGACTGTGGTGCAGTTGGTTAGACCCCATATAGTGCGCTTTTGTGAGATACATATAATTTGGTATAGGTGTTTTGTAATATACTGATTCCTGCCACGTGTTTGTGTGGCAAAAAAGTAGGGTAGGTAGGTAGGATATAGCCATATCCTATTTATCCTTCATGATTATTCAATGGTGATGAAGGTATTATTTTGTGAATAATAATTGATGGAAATAATGAACTAAAAATTATAGTTTTGAACAGGGATGTTATGGAGCTCCGTAACCGTAACCGTATCCGTTTCAGAAGTTTCAAATAGTTTCGGATAGTTTTGTATAAGGGTGGAGTCTAAAAAAAGGCATGTTTAGACTTTCGACGGGTTTTTGTTTCACCGTTCACACGCCACGTGAATCTTGCAGTTTGTTTGTTATTTCTAGTCATAACATAACCTCTTTCATAACTAATTAGTTTCTTATTTAAGAGTCGATTCTTAATTTAAGAAAGTCTTGTGTTAAGTAGCACTGCTTCACTGAAACTTCATCTTAAATGAAAACACTGTGATAAGTACAAAAAACAGTTATTGTTGAAACAAAATATACAACAAAACCAAAAACATCCAAACAGCTGACACTCTTATAAAATAGTTATATTTTACTTTAATCTAATATCCGTAACCGAAACTATCCGAAAATTACGGATAATCCGAAATAATTACATATCCGTAACCGTATCCGAAACCGATATAATTTTATTCCTATATCCATATCCGTATCCAGATCCGAAATATCATATCCATAACATCCCTAGTTTTGAAAACATATATGTAGTAGGTAAAGTACCTGACATGACAAAAACACTAGCGCCACGAGAGAGAAAGTAAAAAAATATTGTGTTCAGAAATGTTTACTAATTCAACAATAATTCGTATAATAGGTTAGTTACATAACTATGTTAGGTTATATAAGTATATAGAATGCATGGCGTGTGTTAATGTGTTGTGTGATTGCAGACAACACTGCACGGCCGAGCACGGCTCCTACACCAAGAACTTGTCGTCGATATGCGACGACCTCAACAGAGTGTTCATTCTGGACAATTCGCCCGGCGCATACCGGGACTTTCCAGGTCATTCACATATTCTTACACATTATATGCTTATTTAACGTACATTAGATTCTACAAAGGGCATATTTTTGTGTCCATTGGGCAGACAAAGGTTTTGTTAAATTTGCTTGTCAATTTGCCAAAATGTTTATTTTCAATAATTAATATTATTATTGTTCGTTATTTATGATGGTCTTTTTATCGATCTTTAATAGTATAAGTATAAAGTAAAGATCCTGTTTCATTTGAAAAAAAAAACAGGCACATAAATGTTGCATTTGTCGATTTTTTGTAAATTGATTAATTAGAAAAAAAATTGTGATGGTCTCGAGACTCAGACGCGTGGTCAATAATCGCGGCGGTCGCGGGTTCAAATCCCAGGCTCACGCCTCTGACGTTTCTAAGTTATGTGTGTACGATGAATTAATTATTTACTTACTTTATCGATGAAGGAAAACTTCGTGAGGAAAACTGCAAAGTTAAAATTTCTTAGGAATTTCTTAGGTGTGTAGTTCGCCAACCCGCACTAGGGTAGCATGGTGGACTAAGGCCTAAACCCTGTCAATAGTAGAGGAGGCCCGTGCCCAGCAGTGGGACGTACATGATGCTGATTGATAGATTGTATTACTAGTGAAAGTGTTGGCTATAAGATGTGCGTGCGCAGACAACGCGATCCCGATCAAGTCGTGGTTCAGCGACCCGCTGGACGTGGCGCTGCTGTCGCTGCTGCCGGTGCTGGACGCGCTGCGGTTCACGCACGACGTGCGCTCCGTGCTCTCGCGCAACCTGCACCTGCACAGGCTCTGGTAGTCACAGACCGTGAGTGTCCGCCTGCCGCACTACCACACTACCGCACTACCACACTACCGTGCTATCACACTACCGCACTATCACACTACTGTAATACCACACTTCCGCACTATCATAATACCGCCGTACCACACTATCACACTACCGCACTATCTTTCTACCACACTTTCGCACTATCATACTACCACACTAACGCACTACCTCCATATCTTACTACCAAACTACCGCACTATCACTCTACCACACTTCTGCACTATCACGCTACCGCACGATCACACTTCTCTCACATACAATACATACCTTATTACACGTTTCAAGTTCAGCTAATTTTTATTTTATTTACTTATTTATTCACACTTTCAGTAATTCTAAAGGTGGACTTTAATGCCTGAGGCATTCTCTGCCAGTCGAACCTAGGGTAATGCATAAATGATACACAACAGATGTATAAATAAAATAATTTATTAACAGATACAAATACATACATAAACCTATACATTATATTTTCAAAAAAAGATAAGTAATGAATAAATTTTGATGAGAATGTAAAAAAATATTATGCACTGATTATGTATACCGTTAGTGCTTTACTTTTATTGTTTTATAATAGTCGTCTTAAAAGAAACCGTTTCATAGGCTCTAAGCTACATGACGTTTTAATTGTTGTTACTACAATACAGTAAATATTTAAATGTTGTATCGTTCTGGTTGCAGATGAACGCCGGCTTTTGTACAAATGAAGGACGCGCCGCGGGTCGCCTCAACGTATTTATTATTTTCCACTCGTTACGCCCCCCGGAGCTCCCATTCAAACTTAGTTTGTAATTATAGTTGAATAATTTGTTTTCTTTTTGTAAGTTTGTTTAATGTAAACAAGTGAATGTCACGATGATATACATATAGCGTGTATATAGTTACCTACATATGTAGGGGGGCGTTTGTGAAACGCCAAGTCTGCGCGTGGGTCATGGAAGGTGGAGGCCTCACTGCAAGAGATTACTGAGTAGTTTAGTAAGTCTAGTCGTCCCGCCGTTCATGGCTGTCGCAGAAGGTCTTACCTGTACAGACAGTCAGACTGCAGTGCTGTAGTCAAACCATCTATAGTTCTGTGGTCAATCAGACTACAGTGTTGTGGTCAGTAAGACTACTGACCTGACTGACTGTAGTCAATTAGACTACAGAACTGTAGTCATTTAGACTACAATGCTGTAGCCAGTCAGACTACAGTGTCGTGGTCAGTACGACCATAGAGCTGTAGTCAATGAGGCTACAGTTCTGTTCTGCCGAATGACACGTCACAATATTGAACCATGACAAACGGGCCGAGAGTATTCCTCCGTGGGTACGCCGGTGCTGTAGCGAAATTGAGTGTGTTGTTTGGCGTAGATGTAATTTTCTTTTTTTTCTATTACAGTATCAAGCTCAGTTTTTTTTTTTGATATTTTTTTATATGCATGGAAAAATTTAACTAAACGTAAGATGGATTTACAATATACTTTTTATTGGCATTGTACTTTTTTTATCTGTGCAAGTAGCAAGAACGATCGCGCTACAAGTATTCCAAGTTTCCGAATTAGTGTTTTGTACGTTGTTTCTACGATTCTAGGCGACAGTGGGGCCACAACCTTTCTATAGATACATTGTCTGGAGCCGATAAAGACCGACATTAATCTTAACTTAGGTGTATATTTTTACTATGCTACCTTGTGCTGTTGACGTAATGACATTGGAGTCAATTTTGGCAACACTACATTTATTTTTTATTTAAGTTTAATGTAGTGAAATTAGTGGTTATATTATAAGTAGTGAATGAAATGGTAATTGGGTATCCATTCCAAACTATTTATATACAGGTTGATACGACCGAAGGGCATTTTTTTAAACTGCATATACTGGGTACCATTTTCGAGCTCTGTACTAAAAATCAATTAAATAGGAGCAGTAGTTTAGTCATAAATCATATTTTAAGTTTTCGCTCCATTTGAACACGATGTAGCTTTTCTAACAGCTGATTACGTGTGACGGTAAATCCTACTCAAATCTACACGTTGTTGCCGCTCTGTACAACGACACCACGATAACACACGCCGCGCGCGACGTTGCCAATTTGTACAGGTTTGTGAAATTATTTATTATAAAGGGTGGTTGCGTATTACTCTTATTTGTAAGCTATTTAGTTTGTTTGAAACAAAAAAAAACTCATTTTTGGTATTATTAATTTTTGTGCCGTGTCGAATTAATACTAAGGACGTATAGTATACGTAGTGTAATTTAATGCCCATCTGTCGTATCAACCCTGTATATGTACATGTATTTACAGTTTTCACCATTATCTGCACTGCGAGTTTAAAATAATATTGATTATATTTATTATTGCAGAAAAACCGTTTTAAATGGCTTAGTTTCAATAACCTTAAACTGGTCAAAATTGGCTCCAATATCTGATCCGACATTACTACCAATCTTATAAAAAATATTTCTTTCAATGGCAGCTTCGTTTCACGATTACTAAATCGTTTTTATTATCAAAAATTACCAATAGTAAATCAAAATAAAAAAATAAAGGGTAAAAGTAATGTTTCAACAAATTGATACGAATTATGATAATTTATAATATTGGGCAAAGTATATATTTGTTTTCAATCGTTTTTTGGATGAGTGTGGAAAAGTTCAGAGAAAAAACCTTCTTTACAGTAAAAATTATGTGACAAATAATAGTATAAAAATATATCATGCAGAAAGATTGAAATATATTAAAGGAAATGTGAACTTCACTATACTAAAGTTGAGTTTTTAATAATTACAAAACATTTTTAAAAATCAATGCAAAAGTAATTTATACTTACAAAAATCTTATTTTGTTTGAGCCCACATAAAGTTTATTGCATGGATTGTAACTGTAAGTTATGATGAAAAGTACTTAATATGTCCCTCAAAAGCCAGTATGCGAAAATATAAACATATACATTTTAACGTGACTTATTTCTATTTAAACCCAATTGATTTGTCTTCTGTCAATAAGTTTTATAAAAAATACTTATATTGTAGAAAAGAGCGATGAGTTGGGAAAATCTAAAGCCAGCAATTTTTTTTTTTCTATACCTTTGGTTTCACTAGCATATTGAACCCCATGTCTTAAATTTCGTAGCCGACTTTTTGGTACTCCTATAAAAATATTTGTTATTAAATCTTCCCGGAATATATCGGTAAAAGTCTGCAAAAAAGCAAAGCTGTTTTATTTTGCGTTTTTTTAAATCAATAGTTTATCAAATTATTGCATGTTTGCGAATGGCTGTAATTTTCACAATGTTCTTTCTCACAGCTACAATCCTTAATAAACTCACTTTGAAATTATGTGTACGTAATTTTGAAACCTACAATTTGATAGATTTATGCTTAAACCTAACCTCGGTTGATGTAATAAAAGGTTTTGTTCGTCAGTTTCTACAGCAAAATATTGTAAAAATAGGTTGCGTCCATATTTAGTAACAAGAACCGTAGCGTTTTTATCAAATTTTGCGTGATTGCTAACAATGTTGAACCACCTATTTACTTTATAGCCATATACAAAATAAAAATTTGTAAAATGGAAACTGACAGCAAACCAACCAGTGAATAAATGTGTAAATATTATTTTTAATGGACAGTTTCTACGTGGTTTGCCTTTTTTTGAACGCGCGACACTGATCTCTTAGTTTTAATTTGTGTTTAGTCTCTTTAGACGTACCAAATTGCTTTTCCCAACGGTTCCTCGTTTTAAACATACACGCTTGGACAGTATAATCGCGAACCATTGGTTTTCATTTTAAAAGTCGGCAAATCACCATGATGGCCTTGACTTCAGTAATGGCACAGGATATGTGACAAAACAATTTAGCACTTGCAACTTATCACAAGTAAAACAATGTTAAAGTGAGATAAAATAATAAGGGCATGTCGGGCTAACTGTTGATTTGTTTTGCCATATGGGATTTGTGGCCATTTTGGTCGCTGCTGGGCGTTTTATAAAACGCCGGCGTTCGCAAAGTGCACGCGCCCTTACATTCAGTATAGTTCACACACACTGCGACAATAGGCTAGAGAATTTAACCACATGTACAAATTGTATACAGACACACTTTTGTGCAGTTTTGTTCGTAATAAATGGTATTAAAAATATTTGATCAATTATGAATAGAAAATTCGATAGCAAATTTGAAAATTAAGAGGTAGCCACCGCGGTATTGTTCAGTGATGTTCAGGGTTTGAAAAACAATTAAAATGATTACAGGGCTAAAGTAAATATTAAGTGCAGACATATTAATGAAAATAAAATACATTTATTACGAACAAAACATCAAAATGTAGAGTTTTATAAGAATGTTGTTACATTATGTGCGATGTCGGACTCGATATGCCGACGACTTAATTTTATTCCTGACGGAATAGTATGTAATTATTAGTTTTAACAAATTGTTTATATAGAAATTAATGTTCGTTTTTTAAACCAAATAGTTGAGATGGTAAGTTTTTGTGTCTAGTACAATTTAATGAAAAGAGCAATGCATGTACAATATACATGGTATGACTGATCTGTAAAAAATGTAAAAAAAATACATTGAAAATTACAGAATTTAAATGTAATATATTGAAAACGTGGAATATTTCTGTCTTTGTGTCCAATAATTACTTCGGACGGTGAAATATCTATCAATGTTCAGTACTCATACGAGCAACTTGTTTGGTAACAATATGTATTTTTTTTCATTACAGCCAATACTATAATTCTTTAACGATCGCTTTAAAATCAAGATTGTTTACAAACCTAAATCAGGCTCGTATAATATTGAAATAATTACGAATAAATGATGTGATAAAGCACTTCAAAAACTTCACATTAAAATTTACTTTTTAACAACCTGTAGCAAGTCTTCAATGTATGCAGTCAGCGTTTGTCATTTGCTACCAAAAAACAAATATTTTCAAGTCTGGCTCATTATTTGTCGATTTTCGAACGGATACGGCGATAGTCGCCTCAACACTACCTACCATACGCCAATATACGATAATATAAGAAATGACTTTGCACTTGCACTATCGCATTGTTTACACTTGCAAGCGGATTTCAGTGATTTTGTTGATTGTTTTCGCGCCTCCGATTTCATATAGTTGAATCAATATGATTATTTGATAGACAGATGAGTAAATTGACGTGTATACGTGCAAATTAAGTGTATATAATCGAGAATTAAAATTTACAGGCTATAATACCTAACAGATTACTTATATATAATCAATTAATCATATGAGGGCATTCAAAATTTGTAACATTTTTCTTCTGAAGAAAATAACACGATGTTACTGCAATAACAGAATCTGTACTTTAGATGTCACTAATTATTTAACAATAGAATATGAAATCATGGTAATTTAATTTGTGTAAATACGTAGCATATCATGAAGGAATGTTCCGTTAAAAATCACAGGGTGACTTATAATGAAGTGAGATTGAAAATTACTTCTGTTCAGATAATTTTGCCCACACTAAGTCTTGTGTGTTTTGTACTGCGAAAGGCCGAATATTCGAAAACGCTACATAGATTCGCGTGTACATAACATTTGAGGCCGTAATATGATGTACCTTAATATTGTATACACAAAAACAATAGCACAATAACCGAACGGTGAGATGCAAGCATAATTTATTATTTAATCAGTGTTCCGAAAAGTTTATTATATAACATCTTTGTAAGAATGTTATGAGTTCAGAACAATTTTCTTTAGATTCCCTCCTATTTTGAATGTTGAAACTACGTTATGAATTATGAATGTGCGTTACTAATTTTACTATCTTTATGGGCGAATTTAGGACTGACCCTATTGGCTTACACGCTAAAATGCATTAATGACATCTTAATAAGGCAGTAAATAAAATAATGCCCTTATCGCAATAAGTTGTATATCATAGCATACCGTAGTGGCAATGTTCAAATGGAACTTTTAAAATTTGATAAATGTTTACTAGTAAATGTCTTAACAAAAAAAACTTGTAGCCGACGTGGGCTACTTATATGTTGGAAACAATAATTTGTGTAACAATGTTGTGGTCTCAACTGGTTGTTTAAAGTGCAAACCAATTTGTAATATAGCGATATTAAATCGATTTAAAAATATATTAGTTATTTTTATTTTTAAAATTAAAATAAGTAACCCAACCGTCACATGCAAATCTTGTGTCGTGAGTATAATAAATACTGAGATGCTTTTGAGCGCTTGTAGACGTCCGTTTTTTTCACCGGATAATGGACCGTCAAAAAACGGCTATCCTTGTATACATATTTTTTTTACCGGATGGATGGACTGCCGTCTATATGCGTTAGAACGCAGGTAGACGGCACTCAATTAACAGAAAACAGGCAATACGTCCGGCGGCGTCAACACGCACCAATACACTGGCGTGGATGACCGCCCTTTCTTACACCGGACCGGTGTCCGTCGCGCCGAGGGGAAGCGGTGGTGCACCCGGCGTAAATTGTTCATTATAATTCATACACCACCGCGAATCCGGCAAAAAACACGGTCCGTTATCCGGTGAAAAAAACGCACGTCTACAAGCGCCCTTTCAGTCACAAAAGCAGCCAGAACCTAGGCAACAATTATTTGTCTCGGTGTGAGGATTAATCCAATGTCTTCTCATTTCACAAGTTGGTGTCTAGCTCAATATACATTACTGATAAGAAATTGTTTATACATCACCGAGAATTTCAGTACTATTTCGTACAGCACTCTCATAAGAAAATTTAGAATTACGAAAAAACAACTTCATAAGTGTATATTATATCAAATATTTTAAATGGAGGTAATAGTGCTGTTATTAGTTAAGTGAAATAAAAGATAGTATATTTCAATGAACCATTTAATTTGAGACTATTTTCATGATATATTTTTAACGGAAAATTGTCAAAAATCTAATACACCAGAACTAGATACAAGAAATATGGGAGCTTGTAGAATATTGGTAAATTCGTAACAATCCTGATTCACAATAATCACAGGTAATGAATTATTATCTAGGCCAAAGTCATGAAATTTTGTCATTGCTTCCCAGTACCACAAAGTTATGTTTATAGCAATGCATGTCATTTATAATTTTTTCAATTTGAATACTATTCTATGTTGAATCAAGTCATGGAAGAGAATGTTTTCATATTTTGTCGCTTTAATAAACATTTTTATTTTTAGTCATTTGACTATGCTCTAATGTTTATTTTGGCAAAACCCATTTCTTTTTTAAATATGGTGAATTTTTTTGCTGGGAAAAGATGTTAAGACCCATTGGAAATTTTTGGCATTTCCCAGATTGACCATTATTCACTCTTGGTGATTAAGGTATCATCTATATACATAGTACAAAGTTGATTCTTAGGAGAAATATAAGTTAAAAATTGTTTTCTCCAAAATCAATTAAATTTACTTTTTTATTATGCTATGTAATCAATTTAATTTGCCTTATATACAGGAAAAAGGTCTATCACTGTCTTAAAAAAACAACACTAAAATTTGTTTGAAAACTTAAGTAGGAAAATGTTTAAAAACTTAAATGGAAACTATTGCAAAATTTTACATATCTAAAAATACTTCACATACAATAAAATTAGAAAATGCGATGCCTATTTCGTAACAAATTATGAAAATGTAGACATTGTAAACAAATAGCAAATTCTTTGCAGTCCTTACATAAATTACAAACAAATGTCTAAGTTCAAAACATCTCCTTATTCTTGTAATTTAATTGCAACAAATGTGTTTGTAAAGCTCTGTCATCTCTATGAGATAGAAAGTATTGTCCTTTAATTTGTGATCATATTTTTACAAATCGATCTATACTAAACTACATGCTGGATGTTGGGTCAAATTTTGCATTTAAGCCTTAAGCTGAAGCCAATAGAAATATCACAAATAGCTGCTTAAGGAATTGTTCACAAGTTTCGCCCATTGCAAGACGACAAGTCACTAAAATTCATTCTCTATACAGATTATAATGACACATTTTTTTAGTTTAAAACTTATTATAAAATATTCTGTCCAAATAATGAGTCTCTACAAAACTAAGTTGTGGACACAGCTTTTATAGGAGATTTTACACTTCAAATTACAACTGTACATTTTTAGCAGCCGGCAACATCGACCACTGTCATGAACAATCATTTTTATGACACTGAGAAGGCTTTTTCTGAAAGAGATTTTACATAAGCCTCATGCAATTTGTTGACAAAATCAGCATCATGTTTGAGTAGATAGTTGAAAGCTTGAAGCAGCTGGTTCCGGGTGAGAGGCTCCGGAGTGGGCTGGATGTCACCCCCAGTACTTGCAGTGAACATAGTAGGTGGCATCAGGGCAGGCTTCTGCTGAGTGGTCATAGAGTCAATCAATGGGTAAATTCCAATCTCGTCCACTTTGCTACCATTAAAAGTGCTTACCGGATGAGTAATATCCTGAGACTGGTTGAGATATGTAGCCAGAGGTGACATTGATTTTGGTGATGACATCCTCATCAAGTTCAGCTCATTTTCAAGTGGAATGAGACCATTTGAATCATTTGTGTCCAACCCTTTTTTAATTCCCGATATCCTCTGATTTTGCTTCTCATTAGGTGTTGACTTTAATGGAAACACACAGGGCTGCCTCATCGCAGAGTCCATGATTACATTCCCATTTGAGTTTTGTCCCTCCTGGGGAGTAACAGATCGCTGCTGCTTCTCTATGTGCTCCACTGAGTGCGCTGGATTGCTCATAACCCTCATCATCCTCTCCATGAGCTGGGGCACCCCTCGCGCGTCCGTCGATCGCGGACCGAAAATTCCAGGCGATGGCAAGGATGAAACTGCGGGCATCTGCGCCGCGGCGCCACTTCCCGCCTTTGCGAAAAAGTCCATCACGCTCTGCGAAGCCAGGTCGGATGCTCGCGACGGCGTGGACTCATTCTTATTGGGTACCATACCTTTATTTGAATTGAAGTCGTCATGCGCCTTGCTCAGCATGCTAAATATATCGACTGGCTGGCTGGACGTGGTGGATGTGTTGTACGCGGGATTTTGCGCGATATTTTCACCCGGCGTCTGCTTATTCGACTCCTTTACCAGCGTGTTCAGCTTAGTGGCTATTCTCACGCATTCCTCTTTATCGTAGAACCATATGCCAAAGATGCGACATTTGGCATTTCGATAGAGAAGAAAAGGTTCTTTCAATTGTAATTCGATTCCCTTCGACACTGGTTCGATGAGGTTGTTCGTGTTCAACCTATTCATAATCAGTAAACTATGGTTCGGCTCTCCATTTCTACTGTACACAAACAAAGCGCCTTCGATGTTAGTTTTTTCCCATTCGTTCTCTTCGAACGTGTAAAGCGCAACATGCGTAGCTCTGTCAACTATTGCTTTTACATATGGATCTGCTCTTTTTAAAACAGCTAAATTCATACGTGCACCGTTGGTAGCCATTTTATAGCAACAAAATACTAATTTTTGTACAGCGCGCAAGCATCACAGAAAAATGACAAGAATGAACATATTCGCCATTTTGTAACGTTCCGTTTTTTTGTCGCACGTTTTCTCTAGGACCAATTCTCTAATTCAAAAGCTGAAAAAAAACTAAGTGTTCTATTTATTTCACCCACGCGACGCCGTAAATTTTTCAACTTTAAAGTCAACCTGTGGTTTTGGATATCCTTTGAAAAATACATAATTTTAACTCGTCTGTAATTTGAGCCATGAATTACCTACTTGCATGCATGAACAATGCATGCAAGTATTAAAATTTTACCCTAAAAATTATGAAAAAGTGCCAAATAAAAAAACATCACCAAAATCATATTACGTTTATTTCTAAGCTTAGATTGTTTAAAGGTTTTATTTTTAAATAATGATAATAAAATTCGATTCATACTGTTATACCTATTAGGAACTATTAAATGAAAAAATTAACGTGCCTTACAATATGGTATTTAAAAAGAATTGTTAATTTTGTCTCAGTTAATAATAATTCATATTAAGGTAGGTACCTACCTACTAGATTGATAATTACAAGCGCAGAAAAAGTAAAAATAAATAAGTTATTGATATAAAATGAACGCATCTAAAGCTTAGTGATGTACAAAAATTATATCGATTTTAATGACAGTGATGTGAAGTACTGAAATTGGCGTAATATAAGTATAACATAATTTTTTGACTTGATGGATTGGGTCATTATTTTATTTTTATATATAAATAGATGAGATTAATGATTTTAAATTAGATAACCGATCAACAATTATGTTAATGTTTAGTTACGTTCATAGTTATGTTACAGTTTCTTGGACAATGTCATGTGAAAACTATTAATAATAAGAAAATAAATAGTTAGATACTGTAACGAAAAATAAAATGCAATTTGTCTGAAATAATCATAATTGCAATGAAAGATCTGTTTAAAAATGTCGATATTTCTGTCCAACACCACTATAAATACAGGCTCGTCACTAGCGTGTATGTAAACCGGTGTACGAAGAATATCAAATCAACTTATCAACGTCATTTAAAAGTTTGTGCCTGTTTGCGACGCAAGTGGTTTATTTGGAGATTTAAAAAAAATCGTATAAAATTATCTTAGTCGAAATTTTATTTTAAGTTTGTAAAAACATAAAAACTATTGGTTAAATAATCTAGAAAACTTTTACTTATGGTAGTTTTTGAAATAAATCATAACATTAACACGTGATAATAAAAGGCTAAGTTAGCAAGTGATTTTTGTAAATAAAATGACAGAGAGCAATGTCCTGGTTGTGGGTAGCGGAGGTCGGGAGCATGCTATATGCTGGAAATTAGCCGAGTCTCCCAATGTGAAGCGTATATTTTGCACGCCGGGCAGCGTCGGAATCTCCACTACTAATAAAGTAGAGAGTGTTGAACTAGACATAAAGGATTATCCTGTAAGTTTAAAAACAATTTTATTCAATATACAATATATTTTGTTCATTCATGATTGTAAAAGTAGTAGAAAATTAAAAGTAAGCTGTGGTGCACATTAAAAAAGAACTAAATTCAAATTGGAAGAGCAGTTGTTCAATTATATGTTTTCGTTATTTGAAAATAATAAATATTAAAATAGTATCTGTGGTATGAGAGAATTCCAAAAATTAAGTTTTATTATATTTTTATTAGTATGTAGTCAAGTCATTGATATTCACAGAATTATGTATTATAAAGTTATAACTTTATTAAGATTATGTTAACGAATTAGGATATTTTATAGGAAAATTGATATTTTTATAATTGAAAAATTTATTACGATTCTTATAATTTATGAGATTTTTCACTTGATAGTAAATACTTTTCTCTGTATGTTAAATACATAGTGCACTAACCCCAAATGAAATTGGAAACAGGGCAAGGAAATGATGATTAATACATCTTCTAAAAAATAATGAACCCTTTCATCATCAATGTCCATAAATGTACTTATGGTTCTCGTTTACAGTTTGTATCTCTTGTGGACTCTTTGCATTTATGTCAAAGGGTTATCTGGAATTACATATGCCCATTAAAATCTATGCACAATATACTTATTGTTTTGTGATAGGAATATCTTAATTGACATGAATATAAACACCATTTTGATCAAAATAGGTCAAACCGATCATTTTGATCACTCATTTGAAATGAAATAATAATAAATGTCATAACATTTGTTTTATTGAATTAAAATATTATTTTATCAATCAGTGTTTATTACTTATTTAGTTTTTTATTTATTTATTCAAATGTTTAAGAAATAATTTAGTGTCTTAATTTGATGCTTAAAAGTAAACAAGGTAAATACCTACAACTTACATGACAATCTTGTACATAAAATTTTAATGTATGGATATTCTAACACAAAAATGCTTAATGCTTAAAAGAAGATCCCTGTGTCCGAATTTATTGTGTAAAAATTGTTTGGTCACGGAATAAAGTATTTATTTATTATTTAAAACAACTGGTTGATGTAGTGTATAATTTCTGGGTTGGTGAAAGTATTTTATCATTACAAAATCTCAGTGAGAAATATACCTCTGCCTACCTTCTTTATAAAAATATGTGTATAAGTATAAATTGATATGTAATCTTGTTTAGTGATTTTGCATTTGACAATAAGTTAAAAACAAATATATCAATATATCAATCGCTATATGTTTTTCCCAAGAAAGAAAATTAAGTAAGCAGTCGTGCATCTCTGCACCCCAGTATTGCCAAACGAAACTACCTGAGAAACCGCACGACACACTCTTGTACCGCAAGACCATCAGGCATTCAAACATTAAAATATGATATTAACATCTTTAATATAATTTTTGTACACCTTTAGAGCTTATATTATATCCTATCAGGGCTTAGCGAAATGGTGCAAGGAACATACCATCGATCTTGTGGTCATCGGCCCAGAAGATCCTCTCGCGAATGGCATGGTCGACGGCCTCGCTCCATTCGGCGTCCCATGTTTCGGCCCCACCAAGGCCGGCGCACAGATTGAGGCCAATAAGGATTGGGCCAAGAAATTCATGAACAAATACCAAATACCCACAGCCAGACACAAGTCATTCACTGATTCTGCGGCTGCAAAAGAATTTATTAACAGGTACTTATCCGTGCTTATTGGACTTGGTTATTGTATTTAAATGAGCATTCATTCAAAAGTTCTAAATTAATCTAACATGTTATGTCATAGTGTCATTATAAATTAATTTAAAACAAATTATTCTCACAAACATTTGCATAGAGTCGGGAATTAACCCGCGGACCTAACAGCATGCTTAGCAGCTATTGTAACGAAAACCGCGGCCGTATTATCATAATCTATCCAATATAAGTTTTTCAAAAGAATCAACTCACAAGTTAGGTCCGCTGTAGTAGAATATTTTATTAATGAAAAAAAATTGGGAAGGGGTAAAGGTGTAGTCTTTATTTTTCACGGTCGCAGACTCCCAGTAACCTTAGAGAGGTTGAGAACCTCACAATGAAAGATCTAGATAGCAGATCATGCGAGTTGTTCGTGGTTGTTACTGTAGGTCCCGAACGGGCCGTTTATCTGTAGCACACAAGTGACCTGCGTACAAGTACTTGGCCATTATCGTACCGTCCACTTTATTATTTCTGTTTTTATTCTCATGAATGTAGGACAATGTCAATTGAATATAACCAGAGTGTTTGCACTTGCGTCTAAATATACTTTTATTTATTTGAGATATTTATTACTAAGTTGCATTTCGTTAATTTATAGTTAGTCTTGTGGATGTGGGCCCATGATTTTGGCATTGGCAGATTCCTGGTGGCGGTTAAAGCGCATCTGGAGTAGATCTAGGACGTTCTCATGATCAATCATTATAGGATTATAGTAACAAAATTCTTGAAAGTCGGAACGCTTTCAGTTTTTAAGATTCAGAAGGTCGCTCATCTGACTCCAATAGTTTAGTAAATAATCAGCGATATCAGCATGGAATAGAGTCATAATAAAATTGATATTTTTTGTTAAAATAATCTCATAGGCAAAATCCCCAAAATATTCTGGTATTGTCGTTGCTAAAATCTATACTTAATTTCAGTGCCCCTTATCCAGCCCTCGTAGTGAAAGCGTCCGGCCTTGCCGCTGGTAAAGGTGTCGTGGTAGCTTCCACCAAAGAGGAGGCTTGTCAAGCAGTTGACGAGATTCTTACAGAAGCTAAATATGGATCCGCTGGTGAAATTGTTGTTATCGAAGAACTGCTTGAAGGAGAAGAAGTTTCTGTAAGTATTTTTGTTGATGCAATGATTTTTTTCATAAGGGCAGCGTGTTCTAGTGGGTCATGAGAGATTCTAACATTACAAGTACCACTAACCAATACTGGGACATAAATTGGGCTCTAATTACTATAGAGAATCCTCGTAGCATGAATTGCGGAGAAGATTTTATTTATCAGTGTTTCTGCAATTTTTTATAAATAGAACTAATTTTATGCCCTGAAGTATCGTTTCATCAATTTGATGGACAAAAATATCAACCTGTTAAGAATATATAATCAATCGAACTTACACAAGAGCAGTTCGATTCTATTTATGCGGGATTAAATTCTTATTTGCTAGCGATTTATGTTTGCTTGTTATGATAAACCAAATAAACGTAGTTAGTTAAGAAAATTATTGTAAATCATACTTAAAAGTCGAGTAAGTCTTACATAATTATCCGAAAATTATGTTGATTATAATTAAATGATATTTGTGAACAAACAATATTATCAATCTTATTAAACGTAACCCCATCGAAGATACCCTGTAAAAATATTATTCTTATGTACATAAAGAGAAACTTAGTGACGATATTACGTCTTATTAGTCAATAATTCACATAAACATGACCGATAAGAGATATCGTTGCGTTCATAGGGGTTCCAGATAACGCAATTTAAGACTGATATTGCTATAAATATTTATAAGTGGTCGATAAACAAATTAATGATTTAGGCTAACTTTTTTATAGATGATGTTCTAATTATTTTTTCTTTCTAAGTCCATGTTACCTATTGTTAGTCTTAGGCCCAAAAAATATTGATTAGTTTTGCTTAAATCATTACTCAATATTGCTTCATTTAAACTCATAGGATTATAGTATTGAGTGGATATGAGATTTAAATATATTTTTTGGTTATGATCTCCATGAATTGAATTAAAATTTCATTACAAATAAATAGGATATTAGGCAATAGTAATAGTTGTATGCTCTAAAACAATTTTAAGGATATGTTAAGATTACCATTTAAATATGAGCAGCCATCTCGGTAGATTGATACTTGATAGGGTCCCAAGCCCTGAACTTACAATTAGAAATGTCATCTTCATAAATTTACGATATATTTTTCTCCTCGCAGTGTTCGTCTTTAGTTATTGAAAGGTCATAATAACAAGTTGTTACTGCCCGTGTCTACAATCGTGGATAACACTTATCTGTTATTATTATTTTCATCATATTTGCGTGATAAATCCAAATTGCTTGATTTCCTCTTAATCCTGTCTTCCATTTATAAAATTAAGATAGACATTTGAAAAGGTTTAAATTTTAATAGATTAAAAATACATATTCTATGAGGAGTTTTTGTTAGATACTTTAAACACATAGCTTACTATGATGTGGATCATAGGTTCATTATTAAATATGATCAGATGCTGATGCAAATAATTTGGGAACCCGGAATGACGAATCTGCAATTTGGTTTAATTTAATCATCACCATTCCAGAAGATGTCCTCAAAGCAAACTGTTGTTTTTTATAACTGTTATTTTTGGTGATTTAGTCGACCCTACTAAATTTAAGGAGTTGTAAAACTATGTGAATGACTAGTAGTCGGAATATTTTGGAGACGTAATTTATTTCTGTCTAAAACACTCTATGGACATCGGAAAAAAGGTCATGAAATGCAATCGATTTTTCCCAGGTCCTCGCATTCACTGATGGTGAAACAGTGTCAGTGATGCCACCTGCTCAAGACCACAAGCGGGTTGGTGAAGGTGACACCGGGCCGAACACAGGCGGCATGGGCGCGTACTGCCCGTGCCCACTCATCACTCCAGATCAGCTGGCCGATGTCAAGGATCAGGTGCTGCAACGGGCTGTAGACGGGTTGAAGGCTGAGGGGATCAAATATGTTGGTATGTGTATTTTTACTTTACATCTATGGAGTATGTGGTTCGTGCTCATGGACAATAGCGACATCTAGTAATTTTTTATTGGTTTTCTTGAGTTATATAGTACCTAATCGTAAAAATCGTTAAAATGCGTTATACGAATACAATGGCTCAAAATTAGCGTTCGAAAGTAGGATAATAAGTTTTAAAATTAAATCAGTCAGGTTCACCTGTTGGTAAATGATTAAAATAATATCTTAAAATTTAAAGAATTTGGAAACCGTAAATGCGTTTCTTGTTCACATTTAAATATGGCTGGTATGTAGGACTGAAAAAGAGGAAATTATTATTGGTAATATTAATCATATCAAATCTGTTGCTGTCGAACCAGTCATAATCAAGCTGAGCACAATGTATCTCTAATTACAAATTAATTCTAATCCTATCCTCTTCATGCACGTCGATATTTTAACATTCAGCAATGCAGTTGCGTTAAGCTTCTCTAAGATTCATCAAATCTGTGAATAAGCGACTGGATATTATGGATATTACTTGTGGCCGAGACATATTTAATTGTCTCAGTAATTACGTTGGCCCATTTTTGCAATGACATTGAGTGCCGTATTGCTCATTATCTTTTAACAACAAGTTGTTGTTCGGATCGTATCGTACAAAATTTTTCCAATCGAAAAATATGTTTTTCCTAAGTTAGCGTCGCGGGTAAAGGTTAAGCGATTAACGAAATGTCAGTAAATATTACGTGGTATCATTTCACGTCATTACAAGAAAAATATTTTTTCATTGAAATTTTCGAGAATATTGCTGCATACTGGGATTCCTTCTGTATTGGTATCGTTTATAATCTAAAATTTTGCATAGAATTAAAACCCAACATAGGTTTAATATATAGGCCAAAAATATTGGTTTGTGTGAAGATCAAACCCGATAACATGCTAGCGTCGAAAGCTATGCTGTTTTAGAATTAATCAAGAACTTGATAATCGTATTCAATTATGTATGAAATTGAATGTGAATTGTAATTAATTGTATGAGATCGTATACATTGATCCATAAAATCCATTTCTATATTTCGATCTTAAGTCGGTCAAACAAATTTTAGTATGCTTAATTTAAGAAGTATTTAAGTACAGATTCTCTGAAAAAAAAATGAATTGATTAATTTGGTAAATTTAAAGAAAGTTTCATAAACATTTCAATTTAAATCAATTGAGATGTAGATTTAGAATCACAACGACTTCGAAATTGATCCATTCCTGGTAAATTGCTATTCCTATTTCAAACTCTCAATAACATAATGGACTATGTTATTAAATCAATTAGTTTTATTCACCACACGTGGGCTGTAGTCGTGTTTTTACTTAGGGTAATGTTTGCTTGACCCTCAACGACTAGTTACAACATGCACCTCCGATAGGCATTATCTGTTATGCGATCCAGGAACAGTGTTGCATCTGTTAGATGTTCCGCTTGACTGCGTTTGACTTTGCAATTTCGCGCTGACTTTTGCTTTGATAATGATAATGCATGTGCGTTTGAAAGTATGTTTTGTATGAGTAGTGTAAACATCGTGTGAAATAGGTACTTGTATTAATAAATAGTTGCTACAGTCCCCCCACATATGTGATATATTTTAGAAATTACTAGAGACTGTTTGTTTTTAAAATACCTCAGACCAGACCCTATTATTTGAGGGTGGCAATAGAATCCATTTATCTTAATGTGACTGAAGCCAAGGCCTGTCGTTTCCCAAAATCGCCTCCAATATTCTTTTTTAATTCTGCAAATGCATTTATTGAAAGTCAACACAACTCACAAAAGAATCCACTTAGCAAAACGCATTTGACGCCTTTGTTTAGTATGGTTTTCATTTCTTGTGCGAATGAAGTAATAGATTTTGAGTCGTAGAAGTGGCTAAAATTGGATGGGAATATTTACATTGAAATTTGAAAATTTTACCGACGATCTGATAAAAATCATGGGAAGCCGTTGGATGGAGGCCGCTTCCGACAAAACACTCTGGTGGTCTTTGGGGAAGTCCTATGTCTAGCAGTCGACGGCCGATGATGATGATGATTTAGATTGAAACGAGTTCTTGCGGATCTAAGGAGTGGTATCGTGCCTTGAAGTCCTTACAGAGACATGAGATACTCTTACGATGTATGTCGATAGATCGATATGCGTCGATAGATCAAGGCAGAGAGAACAGATGAGAAAGACCAGGCCAGAAAGAGCGGTATCTTAGTGGTCAGAAATGTCATGTTGGCTCAAAAACTGTCGTACCCGTGGTACTACTACGAATGTCAATGGCCTAAGATTATAGCTGGCGTCTGCAAGTCGTGTGTCGGTATCGAGAAGTTTGTATCTAAATGCTTTATAGTGTAATTATTATTTAAGATTGATGTTTTATCATCGCTTATTTAATACTCTGTGTAAAAACTGATACTGTAATCCTTGGCCTTTGGAAAGGGGGTCTAGAGTTTTTATCGTGACATTCTTTTCTTTAGCTCTTATCTTGAACGTAACAGTAAATCTAGAATCTGACGTTCAAAAATTTTAAATCAAATAAACATGAAAGTGGGAAAAGAAAGCTGACATGCTATTTGATTATTGAGTAAAGTAGCGTGATTAAGTGATTACTCTAGTATCTGCTGGCATGTGCAGACCGGTTCATCATCATCAACCCATATTCGTTCCTACTACTTCTCCTCTACAACCGGTCCAAATATATCTTATATCTTTAAATGAGCAATTCTTGTATATATATAATTGGAATCTCGGAATCGGCTCCAACGATTTACATAAAATTTAGTATATAGGGGGTTTCGGGGGCGATAAATCGATCTAGCTAGGAATCATTTTTAGAAAATGTCATTTGGAAGAAAAATAACAAAAAGGAGGCGTTTGAGTAGACTCTTCCTGACATCTATTGGCGAATTGGCGAATAATAATACTATTTTTTGTGAGCAACTAATTGCTTTAACGACACAACAGTAGATGGCGTTGTTAAGTAACATTATTCATATTTCATCATTTTATTAGTAATTCGTACTTAAATATAATTTCCAAAAAACACAAAAAAAATCCGAGCTAAGCTCGGTCATCCAGGTACTCTTTATTTAAAGAATCAGTTAGAATTATCTATCACCGGTATTATACATCGGCGTGTCCATAATCGTGTATACTCAGACTGTACCCGAAACGCGACACATTTGCGTGGTTCACCATGTTGGGTCTTATAGGTCTTAGGTAAAATAAGATATTTTGATATAGGTTTCTCTCCCTTTAAATAATAATTTACCTAACAGCTAAATTGCGTCTTTAATAATTGTGTCTAATCCAGCGTGAACAATTAATATCCATTAATATTACACAAGAAACACCATCGGTGTTAAGCGGCGATAAGTTAGTCACAAGTGTATCAAAGTAAAACAACCCTTACGTCACTCGCCAAGACAACCGTATTGTTACGTGTGTCATCGCCCCTTGACCTCTCTGCTTGCACCTTATCTGCGAGACGGACCGCTGATACGCCTTGGTTTCAGCTAAAACAAACAACACTACACAATATACTCTGTAACCACCATGATAAGGTTGAAATTCGATTAGCGCTAATCTCCGTTGGAAATTGTCTACGATTGTTGCGTTTTTGTTTGTTTGCTAGATTTTCAGTTGCTATGCGCACTTGGATTGAGTGGGGGAGGGGGGGGGGGGTGGATTTAGAGATGATTGGACTTAACTGTATGTGCTAGGTTGCAAGGTTATCGCGGCACGTGGGCTGGTTCTTTTGTCTCGAGGTGGTGGGACGAATGTATGTGATAAGCTGTACTCTCTAAATACAATTATTATGTGTGTATTTATAGTGAATTATCACTTACTTTAACGGTGAATGAAAACATCGTGATGAAACCGACACACCTAAAATTTCTTAGGAATTCCTTAGGCGTGTAGTCCACCGACCCGCATTAAGCCATCGTGGTGGACTAAGGCCTACCCATTCTCAGTTGTAGAGGAGGTCCGTGCCCAGCAGTGGGACGTATATCATATATATATACGGTATATGGGCTGATGATGAATAACACATACTTGCGTTCGATACAAAACAGATAAGAAGTAATTTAGAAATTGTAGTAGAATGAGGTTGCAGTACGAACAGGTCGGTTGAACTGGTGTAGTGCTGATCTTTCATAGAAGAAGGAGGCGACGTGAACCAATCTTAAAGTGTAAATTTAGTTTAAGGAATAAATTTAGTTACAAACTATATTATCATGAACTTCGTAGCCCTGTATTTGTAGAAATCATTAAATGGTGAAGATTTAGCGATTGATGATTCCTCATATTCACATACCAGTGCTGTTAATATGTCGTAAATCTACCGAAATAAAATAGAATTTTGACCCCGTATATCAAGTTCTGGGATCTGTATATAGTAGTAGTTTGACAGCCCCTTGGCGCAGTTGGCTAGACATCAGCTTGCGAATCGAGAGGCCGTCGGTTCGATCCCCGCACCGAGACAAATGTTTGTGTGATCCACAAATATTTGTTTCGAGTCTGGGTGTTTGTGAGACCGAAAAGTCTCGTAGGTTCTCATACCCACGACACAAGACTCGTATCTTAATGTGTGGTCAGAACTAATGTATGTGATTGTTGGGTGTATTTATTTATAGCAACGATTAGGCGAACGAATAAAACAAAATAGGACTAACAAAGTGTATGAACTAACTAATGTATTAATCTTATTTTGAAAGTATTGCATGGTATTAAAAGACCGAAAAGTCTCTCATAGTCTCTGATATCCACGACACAGGACTTGTATCCTAGTTTGGGGTCAGAACTGTGTATGTGACTGTTGGTTGTATTTATTTATTATTATTTATTTAATAAATATGTTTATTACGATTGATAGTGTTGCCTTGTAAAATATACGAAGTATTGCAAGTGATTGACGTCATAGTATGTTATCTGTTGTAAATAATAATAGATTCTACATTTAACGCAAGTTTTATTGTTAATTTATCATATTATGTCTATTTCCTTTGTATTATCGGTTAATTCTTATGCCATATTTTTCTATTTGGGAAATTAAAATCTTTAAAAAATTTAGTGATCGCACATGCATTTCATGTAAAGTACAGTGAAGTCTGTAAAGAAACGATTATGATTTTTCCCTATCAGTCGACATATTTTCGTCTGTTTTTTTTTTGTTTGATATTGTTAATTGGAACGAAAACGAAAAAAAATATGTTAACAAAATAAAAAACACAAAATTAAGAATTTTTTTCTTTTTTTCCTAAGATTTATGCAAATTATTCAATGGATGTACTACTTCTGGTGGTAAAAAACATTACAAAAATTCTATAGCGCTAACCGCCAGTGTTATGACCATCGATGGTTTATCGATATTTTGTGGTTTCCTTCTAGTAAGATGTGATTGTTTTGCTAATGAATATTTTTTATTTTTCCAGGTGTTCTGTATGCTGGGTTGATGGTGACGAAATCCGGCCCTATGACGCTCGAGTTTAACTGTCGTTTTGGCGACCCCGAGACTCAGGTGTTGATGACACTTCTCGAATCGGACCTATACAATGTTATGAAGGTAATTTATTATCAGACATTTAATGCTATGTCTAATGGTTCATAAATTATCGAGACTATATAATGAAAGTGGGCTAAGGCTTCTATATCAGCCCATAAACAACCGACTGCACGGGCTGGTGCACATTTTTTTTTGTGGAAAAATTTTTCGGTGTTCAGGTTCTACCACCTTCTTTTCATTCAACTTTAAAGACACATCAAATTGAAAAGTCCGAACTTGTCTGTGATTTTAACCAACGATCGACGAGTTTAATTTTAACTGTGCTCCCGAATTACTCATTTTCATGTCCATTGCTGGGTATAACGTTCATTTATCTATCGATAATTTTATCGATATTTTGATTCATCCTCAGGCGTGCGTCAATGGCACATTGAAGCAGATACAGGTGCAATGGAATACGAAATTGTCTTCAGTTGGTGTTGTCATTGCATCAAAAGGATATCCCGAGACGTCCACCAAGGGATGTGTCATCAGCGGTATGTATTAATACTAATTTTGTATGTCGATAATATAGTATTGCTTAAGAGGCGTATGTTCCACAAAATTATTTTCATTCTCTTCATTGAAAGTAGGCCATATCTAATAGTTGGTATACATGAGGTTTTTTTTTATATTGGCACGGCAAAGTGACCAACGATCAAGTGTCGGGAGACGTCCATGATTGAGTTTGTCTGTGTGCGTGAGACGCGAGGCTAAGTAATGAGGTGTGGTTGTGTGGTCAGGGCTGTCGCAGGTGCAGTCGCAGCCCGGGCTGGTGGTGTTCCACAGCGGCGTGTCGCGCGGCGCCAACGGGTCGCTGGTGACGTGGGGCGGGCGCGTGGTGCTGGTGTGCGCGCGCGCGGGCTCGCTGCGCGCCGCCGCCGCCGCCGCCACGGCCGCCGCCGCGCTGCTCGACTTCCCCGGCAAGCACTACCGCAAGGACATCGCGCATAGGGCCTTCTCCAAGTCAGTCACGCATATTTATATCAGCGGTAGTACTTCCATAGAAGCCCAAAAGCCCAGCTTGCCTTACAAAATTACCTTTAGGCTTTAAATATTTATTTCACAAAAGAAATATGACATATAAATAAGAATAAACAATTATAAACTAGGCATTACACAATTAACGTGTAACGCTTTTGAGCTTCTATGGAAGTACCGCCACAGATTTATATCACCCACTAGGATAAGTATACTTTTTGACAGCTCTGCGGCGCAGTCACAAAACGCCAATACTTAATATTAATGCTTTACATTTCATGGTTATGAAATACCAAATTATACCAATAATACCCTTTCGACCCTGGAGCGCTCTAAACACAATCTGTAAGAAAGTGGTGGTGGCTTATGTCCGTATGTGCAATTGTCGATAAAATATTCGTTTTGTTTCAGCATGTGAAACGATACAGTATCTCCGGTTTCATTGTGAAAATTATAATAAAACATAACTAATATTGTATTGCATTTATTGTAGCTTGCTTTGAGGATTTTTTTTTTTTTTTTTTTTTTTTTTTTTTTTTTTTATTCTGGCACGGCAAAGTGACCCCATTGCACCTGATGGTAAGCGCAATGGAGTCCAGAAAAAGTGCCGACCAGCGAGAGATGATGGTCTCCCGTTGGTCGACACAATCATGCCGGCCGAATACCTCTTCACCTTATTGTGAAGAAGTTTGGGGGACTATCAATCATGGCGATCAAAGGACCGACCGCGACAAACCGCGGGTAAGAATGTGTCCTTTAAAAATCTCATATGCTCGAATAAAATATATTTTTTAATTTGCATTTTATTCGACCTATTTCCTTATTATGTATTTATATGTTATACTAATAAACTAATAAGCCAAGAAGGTTACTATAAAGTGCTCCTTAAATACCAGGATGATATGGAATTGCAACTGATATTCGTTATCTGATCCTTGTAACCAAATTTCAAGTCAATAAGTGCACTATAATTCGTTGTATAACTTTTTGTATCATTCCCTTTATTTATTATTACTTTTAAAAAAATATAAAAAAAAAACATTTGTTTATGTCAGGTAAGAAGGCCCTAAAAACAGAATATAGAAATAAATTGTTTCGATGTATGTAAAAATCTTGGATCTTGAATGCGACTGGCCCAGGATAGAGACGAATGGCATGCCAGAAGAGAGGCCTATGCCCAGCAGTGGGATGAAAGAAAGGGCTGTAGATGATGTAAAAAGTAAAATATGGCCAATTTGAAATTTGCTTTAATATTCGTAAACCCGCAATGTAAAGCAAAAACAATATATGGCAATATATTGTTACCCGAAAGAGTAAGAGGATTTTTTTTATTTTGCTACTATTTTGTTAGTATATGTATCAAATTTTCATTGACCAATATAGTGGTGGAGTTTAGATAGCAGGCCGCTATAATTGTTTTAATAGGGAATTAATATCTTTTTCCAGAACTTACTGGGACAAATTATTGACTTCAATCTAGCATGAAATAGCTTTTTAGTTAACGTCACAGATTTTATTATAACATATATTTTTTTATATATATTATGCTGCATCTCCAATTTAATGCTTTTGTATGGAAATTTCATAACAAAGAGATGATACTTGTCTTCTTTCGGTACATACCATAATGATTCATAATGATTCTCCCCAGGATTAACGGGCTTTCGTACCTGCAAAGCGGTGTGGACATCGATGCAGCAGCCACACTTATCCGCCAGATCGAGCCACTGGCCACAGCAACTCACAGACCTGGAGTGCTCGGCAGATTGGGCTGCTTCAGCGGACTGTTTCAGCTGTCTGCAATGGACCCTAAGCTTAAAGATCCTGTGCTCGTGCAGGGGACTGACGGCGTCGGCACTAAAATTAAGGTGAGGCTGGTGGAAAAAATGAACTACTAAGATATTTGTTTCAAAATTTAATGTTGTTTTTTACTTGTAGTGATATAAAAAGTATGTCTTCTGACGAGTATCGATTATTTCGATTTCTTACCAATCGTATCAATTATTCCAGCTAAATCAGTATCCGCTTTTGATATCTAGACGGAAATAAATATTTTTATAAATTCATTCTTAAATTTCAAGTGGAAATCAACTACATATTAGATAAATTTACCAAACAAGGGAATATTAACTTGTAATATATTTCACATTTGGTCATGGGTGGCAGTTCGGTTACTTGGCCTTGAATAAAAAAAAATCAAGTGACATTTACTCTTTATTCGCAGATAGCAGAGATAATGCAGAAATACGACACAATAGGACAGGACCTGGTGGCCATGTGCGTGAACGACATCCTGTGCGCGGGCGCAGAGCCCTTCGCGTTCCTCGACTACATCGCGTGCGGGCGCCTGCAGCTAGAGGTCGCCACCACCATCGTCAAGGGGATCGCTGACGCTTGTATACTGGCCGGATGTGCTTTGCTGGGTTAGTTTAAAGCTCGATACTTTTATAGGAAATTTATTAGGAAGCTTTTGATAATTTTCATTACCTATAAGTAATGTATCGATACTTTAAATAATGTCGATGCCGATTATTGTCCTTTATCCATCAATTTAGATCTTTTACTTTTTTTATACCGTTTTTCCTAAATAAAGGGCTGTCACAAGTTTCGATGTCTGTAACGTTTAAGCTCGTTAACAAATAACCCGAATTTGGTGTCGTGTGAAAGTCCACATAATCGATAATGTTATTGTATTTCAATCATATTAGTAATTTAAAATGATGCTCAAAGCTCTATGTACATTCCAGGCGGCGAGACGGCGGAGATGCCGCCGATGTACGAGGTGGGCAAGTACGACCTGGCGGGGTTCGCGGTGGGCGTGGTGGACAACGCCAAGCAGCTGCCGCGCGCGCACCACATCCGCGCCGCCGACGTGCTGCTGGCGCTGCCCTCCACCGGCGTGCACAGCAACGGCTACAGCCTCGTGCAGAAGATCATGTGCGAGACGGGGCACAGGTCAGGCGTTACTTATACCTACACACATCAACATCATTATCAACGACATCATCATCATGATCGTCACCATCATCATCATCATCACCACCATTATCATTATCATCGTTATCATCAGCCGTGCTTTTCAGCGTTTTTGCCATGCCTGTTATTGGAAGTTGACATAACAGCTCGCACTTTTGGTCCAATTTATTCAATAAATCTCTTATAGTTATTTACCCGTGATGATGATGTGATCTTTCTTTTTTATGTGAGGGTGAAACCTTACAGTTCAATGTTTTGTCATCCGCTTCACTGTGGAGGAAAGTGGACAACACTTTGTTTTGCAACTCCTCCTTTATATTGTCTTTCTGATTAACTTCGTTGCGGGATTATAACAAGTTAGGTCCCCTTAGATTCGCTGAGCTTCATTGCTCAGCTTCAATACTATGCGTGCCGCTGTTGATCATGGAGCACTGGAGTTACAGTGGCGGGTGTGTGGTGGGATAGGATACCATATAATCAGCCGAAAGGCATCCACTAATGGACATAGGCCACCCCCAAAGACTTCCAAAGCGCTTGGTTGGAAGCGGCCTGCATCCAGCGGCTTCTCGCGATTTTCTTTGCATCGTTACTCCACCTTGTGGGTGAACGTCCAACACACATATTGTATATACTGTCAAAACCAAATATATATTGACTGCCTCGTGGTCTCGCGGTACAAGTATGTGCCGTGCGATCTAGAGGTCCTGGGTTCGATTCCCGGGTCGGGCAAAGTGTTATTGGGTTTTTCCATTAGGAAATTCTCAGTAACAGCACGGAGTCTGGAAATGTGCCCGAAAAACGGCAATAGGCTCGCCCCCTATTACGTGGGACTGATACATACTTGGCGAAATGTGGGTGCAGAAATGCACCTCTGCCTACCTCTTCGGGGAATACAGCCGTGAGTTTATGTATGTATGTATGTATGTACCAAATATAACGACTTGGGACGTATATGGGCTGATGATGATGATGATGATATTGGTTATAACAACTATATCATATAACGTCTGAAATATACGGTCCCTTCAATGTCGTTATATCCCGTTTGTCTGTATAAGTCTATATCTCCAAAAGCATAGGCAGAGATGCATTTCTGAACCACGCTGTGTCACTATTGTCTCTCATAGTAGAGAGCGAGCCTATTGCCATTGTCCACGCCCATTTCTAGACACAGTGACTAGTGAGAATTTCTTAATAGAAAAACTCAATAACCCTTAACACAACCTAGGAATTGAACATATGACCTCTAAACGGCTGTTAAAAAGCTACAATAAAACAGCTATAATCTAATTATATGATTGTTATTAAAATGAAATTTTGATATGTTTTACATAAACGAAAAATATTATTATCTTTTTCAGGTACAACGAAGTGGCACCATTCAGCGATTCAAACAAGACTTTCGGTGAAGAGTTCTTAGTACCGACTGGTATCTACGTGCGCGCCCTACTGCCGGCCATTAAGAAAGACCTCATCAAGGGTCTGGCTCACATCACGGGCGGTGGTCTACTCGAGAACATTCCTCGGATACTTCCACCAACGGTCAAAGTGAAAATAGACGCTAACAAGTGCAGAATAAAACCCATATTTGGATGGCTGCAAGCTAAAGGTAAGGTTTTAACGACTCATTCACTCATTAAGTAAATAAAAGTAGATTACACTTAACAAATTATTAATAGAGTCTCATGTAGTCTCGATCCCAATTTCTTTTTGGTATTTTCAGTCATAAAAGTCTATAATGAGGTGGTAATAAAGGACCATTTTTTTTCTCTCCCTCTCTCTCTTTCTCTGTCTCTTTCTCTCTCTTATTATTCTTCTGTCTACCGTCTATTAACCTAATATACAATTCTTTCCAGGTTTGGTGTCAGATTTTGAAATGTTACGGACATTCAACTGCGGTGTCGGTATGGTGCTGATAGCCGACCCAAAGAACGTTACCGAGTTATTGGACCTCGTTGAGAACTTGAAAATCATTGGCGTTGTAGAAGACATGGGGAAAGAAGGTAAATATAACTTGACAACCAGTTTAAGAGATTAAAAACCGTCCCACTTGAATAGTTTATTTTACATGATTTTCATACTTTTCATCGATTCTACATTTATAATATTGCAAAGATCACGATGTATTGTTAGAGCGTAATGTAATCGAAAGGTGAAGAGAAACATCGCAGGGAAACCTGCACACCTAAAAAATCTTAGGAATTTCTTAGGTGTGTAGTCCGCCAACCTGCACTAGGCCAGCGTGGTGGACTACGACCAAAACCCTCTCAGTTGTAGAGGAGGCCCGTGCCCAGCAGTGGAACATACATGGGCTGATGATGAACCATATAATGTATTCGCATTTTTTTTAACATCAACATAATAATATTTTAAAAATCTATGAAAATAATAGTGCAATTAAACGTAGACTAGTTCTAATAGTACAAATTGTCGTCAGGTGGTCATCAAGTGGTGGTGGAGAACTTCAAACAAGCCATGGCTCCGTTGACGACGCCGTACATACGAGCGGACTGCATGCCAAAGAAATCGCTTTCTTACAAAGACAGCGGCGTTGATATCGAAGCCGGAGATTCACTTGTTTCCATGATCAAGCCTTTGGCGAGGTATGTTTTGGCTTTATAAACTAATTTTGACTTTTTAAGGCCTTTGATTGCCTTGTAATCTCGTGGCACGTGCCATGCGATCTAGAGGTCCCGGGTCGGGAAAAATGTTATTGGGTTTTTCCATTAGGAAATTCTCAGCAGCACTGAGTCTGGAAATGTCCCGAAAACGGCAATAGACTCGCCCCTATTACGTAGGAGTGATACATATCTGGCGAAATGTAGGTACAGAAATGCACTTCCGTTTATGCCTTCGGGGAATACGGGCACAACGTTATGTATGTATATTGTATGTTTGTAAAAAAAATATATACTCACCAGTCACATTCATAGTTCTGACCCCACATTAAGATACGAGTCTTGTGTCGTGGGTATCACAAACTACGAGAGACTTTTCGGTCTCACAAACACAAACATATGTCTCGGTGCGGAATCGAGCCCGCGGCCTCTCGTTTCGCAAGCTGGTGTCTAGCCAACTGCGCCACGGGGCTGTTAAATGAAAAAATGTAAAAGCATAAAATACATAGTTGATTGTATTGTTTCCAACAATAGCCAGCGTGGTAAACATAAGCCTTACACCCTTTTAAGTGAGGCTTGTGCCCAACAATGGGACATACAGTTGTAAATAGATCGTGATCGAAAATTGAAACAGGCTATAGTTACGGTAATTAGTTACAACATTGATGCTAAAAAAAAAAAGTTTTCCTAATCAGCCTAAATATTTTCGGTTTTAGTTTTCGATCACGGTCTGTTTACACCTTGTATATGGTTGAGACAGCTGTTGCTGTATGCCATAACTATATTAAAAAAAACGGGTGGCGCTCCGGGAGTGAAAACTTCAACATTATCTGTGTGTATTTTTGAATATTTTGGAATGGTTAGGGAATAATTTCGCACGAATTACTTTATTTTTCAGTAAAAAAGTACTATCATTTACGTGCCAAAATACAATATTTATTGTGCTATCGTACACAAACATGACAACGCGACAACGATGCATGACAACAAACGTCTTACGCATTTTCGATCAGGGTCACGTGGTCTGGTGCGAGTTCAACATTTTTTACCCATCCCAAAAAAGTGCATAGTGCCGCTAAATAAGTTTTCACTTCAAAAATGGTTGTTAATAGATCAACAACCCGGCCTGGTGTGTTGGGAGGACTTGGTGGCTTTGGAGGCTGCTTCCAATTGAAGGCGATTGAGCGTGAATATAAGGTAAAGTATAAATTATAATTTATTTTTGTTGAATTAATGCTTGTGATAAATAAATAAATACATTTTACAGTCACATACATATTTCTGATCCCACACTAAGATTGTCTTGTCTTGTGGTATGGGTGTAAGAAACTACGAGAGACTTTTCAGTCTCCCAAACACTCAGACCCAAAACAAATATTTATCGACCACACAATCATTTGTCTGGGTGCGGTAAAGTCATTGTTAATTTGTTTACTTGAACGCGCTAATCTCAATAACTACTGGTCCAATTTGAAAAATTATTTCAGTGGTAGATAGCTCATTTAACGAGGAAGGTTATAGACTATACAGGGTGTATAAAGACCGTGATCGAAAACTAAGAGAGGCCATAGCCACGGTGATTACAAACACCGTGACGTTTGTCGGTTTTTTTTTAATGTCACGATATTTGTAATCACCGTGGCTATTGGCTTAGTTTTCGATCACGGTCTTTATACATCTGTATATAATCACGCTACAGTCCGATAGGAGCGGAGCTGCAATGGAAAGGGGACTTGTTTCCCCATGTTTTTCGCGTAGTGCATTGCGTGGCGTGCGCAGGACCCGGTGCTGGTGGTGGCGGCGCAGGGCGTGGGCACCAAGCTCAAGGTGGCGCAGCAGGCGCGGCGCCACGGCTCGGTGGGCGCCGACGTGGTGGCGCTGTGCTGCAACGAGCTGCTGTGCGCCGGCGCCGCGCCGCTCACCTTCCTCGACTACTTCGCGTGCGGCGCGCTCGACGTGCGCACGGCCGCCGCCGTCGTCGCAGGCATCGCCACCGCCTGCTCGCAGGCCGGCGCCGCGCTGCTCGGTACGTCACCGCGTCACCTGACTCACCAGCATTATTGCCTCCTTTCACAAAAAAAAACCACGTACAAGGACCTTCCATGTACACAAGGTGTAAATTAACTGTGAACGAAAACTAACACGTACGTAAAAATCCCAAAAAAAAGAACTTTTTCCTTATCACCACATCCATGTATATTTGTATTATTTTTTTTCGAAATTTATTTTAGCGTCAATGTGCTTGTAATCACCGTAACTATTACCTGCCTTAGTATTCGATCACGGTCTGAATACACCCTGTATATTAATAAAAAAATACATACATTCAAACTCACTAAGTATCACAGCTCGGTGTCGTTTCTGTACGTTTTGGTGAACGAAATCATTTTTTTTCCTTTGTTCCGCGAGGAACCGGCTATGGTCGAAGACCATGCTGCCAAGTCTTCAGTAATAAAATACGAACGAAACCGATGATGATGGGTGTGTGGTGGAATCGATTTTATCGATTAATACTGTCATAATGCGAAGTAGTTTCGCATCGCAACCAAAAAGTTTTATTACCTGCATCGGAAGTTCGTTTAGGTTTAAAAACTCTCGATGTTGCTCTAATTTAGAAAACTTCTGCAATAGTTTTTAAATATTAGCATGATAGCACGACATACGGTAATAAAGGAAATGCTAAACATTCGTGTGCCTTGTAAGAAGACGATTGGACAAATGTAAACTAAACTTTTATTTTTAGGTGGAGAAACAGCCGAAATGCCCGGCATGTATGAAGCGGGAGTTTACGACATCGCGGGATTCGCACTGGGTGTAGTCGAACGAGCGCAAATATTGCCCAAGATCAACGATATTAATGTAAGTTTTTTATTTATTTTTTACTCAAAATTATCACGTAGTTTCTTTTCGATACATTTCAAAAACAAAACGCGTTGGAACTTTTATGTCCCACGTCTAATATAGATATTGAGTTCATCATCATCATCATCAGCCCAAATACGTCCCACTGGTGGGCACGGGCCTCCTCTACAACCGAGAGGGTTGAGTAATATTCTTATTATAATATTTATTTTAACTAGTAGACATATTTGCTTCTCCATTTATAAAACTATACTAGGATGGTATTCTTTTACATTATTTTTCAGGTTGGAGATATAATAATTGGTCTGCCATCGAGTGGTGTTCATAGCAATGGATTCAGTTTAATCCATAAATTGATGAAAAAAGCCGGGCTCACACTTGAAGACAAGGCACCGTTCAGTCAAGAAGGATTAACTCTGGGTGAGTGATAAGGATGGGCATAATTAATAAATTAGCTTAAATTAAAAAATATATCGAGAACCATTGAACAACACAACTCCGGTGATTAAATTTTAATGTTAGTGACCAGGAAGTTTGTTTTTGGTTGTTTTAGAAATAGGGGTGTTTATCAATGACTAAGGCTGATAATTTGTCACTGTTTAGGAGCCGTTCAAGTGTTACGTAAGCAATTTTTTTATAATTAGATATGAATAATGTGTTGCCTGCCTTGTGGTCTCGTGGTATAAGTATGTGCCGTGCGATCTAGAGGTCCTGGGTTCGATTCCCGGGTCGGGCAAAGTGTTATTGGGTTTTTCCATTAGGAAATTCTCGGTAACAGTACGGAGTCTGGAAATGTGCCCGAAAAACGGCAATAGGCTCGCCCCCTATTACGCGGGACTGATACATACTTGGCGAAATGTGTGTGCAGAAATGCACCTCTGTCTATCCCTTCGGGGAATACAGGCGTGAGTTTATGTATGTATGTAATGTGTTGTACGTCCAGCGGAGGAGCTGCTGCGCCCGACGCGGCTGTACGTGTCGGCGGGGCGCGCGGCGCTGGCGGGCGGGCGCGTGAAGGGCGCGGCGGCGGTGGCGGGCGGGGGGCTGCTCACGGCCGTGCCGCGCCTGCTGCCCGCGCACGTCCGCGCGCGACTCAACGCGCACTGGTGGCACGTGCACCCGGTACCCACACCGCTCCTCGCCACATGCAACAGCGCGCACTACACACGCAATCCTCACGCACGCAACACGCAATCCTCACGCACTACACACGCAATCCTCACCACTACACACGCAATCCTCACGCACTACACACGGGCGCAACACGCACTCAACACGCACGCAACACGCACCACACACTTACTTTATATATCTTCTTTTTGACAAAATAAAAGCGCCTAAGTTCGCTGTTCGATCCTCTGGGGAGGCCAATAGTGAAGTGAAGTCAGTCAAAGTTTGAATGGCGACAAACTACCTCCACGCAGCGAAAATGTTAACTACGCATTATAAAATAGTTTTTTCAAATATTGAAAAAAAAAAAAAACATTTTAATAGTCTACTCATGTTTATCGATAGGTATTCGCGTGGATAGCTGAAGCTGGCGCAGTTCAAGACGAAGAAATGTTGCGGACGTTCAACTGCGGTATTGGCCTTGTGCTCATCGTATCACCTGAAGATCAAGCTGAGGTAAACAATATCCATACTTAAATGATACGTAGCATTCTTATATAATCATAAAAACGGTTTCGACATATAAATGTTCAAATATAATAATTGAGACTGTTTTACGGTCTCGCGGTATAAGTATGTGCCGCTCTAGGGGTCCGGGATTCGATCCCCGGGTCGGGCAAAGTGTTATTGAATGAATCCATTTTGACATTTTGAGTAGCAGCACGAAGTCTGAACATGTGCCCGAAAAACGGCAATAGGCTCACCCCCTATTACGTGGGAGTGATACATACCTGGCGAAATGTGGATGCAGAAATGCACCTATGCCCACCCCTTCGGGGATTACAGGCGTGAGGTTATGTATGTATGTAATATATTTGCGTGGTGCAGATGATAAACGCCAACCTGCATTAGACTAGCGTGGTGGACTAAGCCCTAAACCCTCTTAGTTAGAGGAGGCCCGTGCCTAGGAGTGGGTCGTATATGGGCTGATGATGATGGTGATGATGATGATATTTGCGTGGTGCAGGTGATGAACGCGACGCGGTGCCACGGCGCGATGGTGATCGGCAGCGTGCAGGCGCGGCCGCCCGGCGCCGCCAGGATCCTCGTCGACAACTTCGCCTCCGCCATTGACTTCACCAGGAGGGTGCCGCTGCTGCCCAAGAAGAAGGTACAACACTTGCCCTAACATTCGCAAATCACTTAGCGATGCTTGGTTCTGTGCCAAGTTCCTAGTTGCCAACAGACGCAGAGGTCCATATTTGTAGTGTCTATTACATAGCATATTTTTCATCGTGGTGCAAGTATGTGCCGTGCGATCTAGCTGTCCCGGTTCCAATTCCTGGGACGGGCAGTATTATTGAGTTTTTCTATTGGAAAAATCACAGTAGCACGGAGTTTGGACACGTGTCCGAAAAACGGCAATAGGCTCGCCCCCCATTACGTGGGACTGATGCGTGGCGATATGTGGGTGCAGAAGGTTATGTATGTATGTATAAAAAAGTATATAATTATCACTACTCTGATCTCGCGGCACAAGTATGTGCCGTGCGATCTGGAGGTCCTGGGTTCGATTCCCGGGTCGGGCAAAGTGTTATTGGGTTTTTCCATTAGGAAATTCTCAGTCGTAGCATGGAGTCTGGAATTTTGCCCAAAAACGGCAATAGGCTCGCCCCCTATTACGCGGGACATACCTGGCGAAATGTGGGTGCAGAAATGCACCTCTGCCTACCCCTTCGGGAAATACAGGCGTGAGGTAATGTATGTATAATTATCAGGTGGCAGTCCTGGCGTCGGGCAACGGCAGTAACTTGCAAGCTCTCATAGACACAACGCTGAACAAGGACGAGTGGGTGTGCGCGGAGATCTCGCTGCTCGTCACCAACAAGAAAGATGCGTACGCGCTGCAGCGGGCAGAGAAACACGGCATACCCTCACTTGTAAGTCGCTTTTTATTATGAATCTTGAACTCTATATATCAGGGTTTCCCAAACTTTTGGTTTCACGAACCCCTCTTAAAGTTTTCAAGTGACAGCTAACCCCTTAAGTCTTAAGTAACTAATTAAGTTCTCCCCCTCCCCCTCTACCACCAAAAAAATAATAAAATTGTCTGTTGAAGAAAATAATATTTATATTTCAAAAGAAATATGACTGCCTCGTGGTCTCGTGGTACAAGTATGTGCCGTGCGATCTAGAGGTCCTGGGTTCGATTCCCGGGTCGGGCAAAGCGTTATTGGGTTTTCCATTAGGAAATTCTCAGTAACAGCACGGAGTCTGGAAATGTGCCCGAAAAACGGCAATAGGCCCGCCTCCTATTAAATGGGTCTGATACATATCTGGCGAAATGTGGGTGCAGAAATGCACCTCTGCCTACCCCTTCGGGGAATACAGGTGTGAGTTTATGTATGTATGTATGTGTGTAGAAATATGACCAGGCGTGAAAACCTACTCTCACATATGTAAGTATGTTGTAACCACTATGTGTGTCGCACGTGGCTGCTAGGCATCAAGTCACCATTACGTAAATGTTGTCGCGAACCCCCTGCCGTCGAATCATAAACATCAAAAAAGTCCTAAAACCAAATATTATGTAACCGGGTTCGAAAAGTCCCATTAAATTTTCCCATTAAAAGTTCCCATTACTTCAATTGTGAATAATAAAGGTTCGTCACTTATCCAGGTTTGACGGTGATGTGTGTTGCAGGTGTTGAGCTACAAGGACTACGGGTCGCGCGAGGAGTTCGACCGCGCAGTATCGGCGGCGCTGGAGGCGCACCGCATCGACCTGGTCTGCCTCGCAGGGTACATGAGGATGCTGTCGCCAGAGTTCGTGCAAAAGTATGTTACAACTTCTTTAAATATCATTTGCTTATCATTATGAGACAGCTCTTTATTTTGACAGCCCCGTGGCGCAGTTGGCTAGACACCAGCTTGCGAAACGAGAGGCCGCGGGTTCGATCCCCGCACCGAGACAAATGTATGTGTGATTCACAAAAATTTGTTTCGGGTCTGGGTATTTGTAAGACCGAAAAGTCTTTCGTTGTATCTGATACCCACGACACAAGACTCGTATCTTAATGTGGGGTAAGAACTATGTATGTGACTGTTGGGTGTATTTATTTATGACCCCAGACAGATCTTGACAGTCTCTTGATACTTAATGGGGTGAAAAAGTATGACTTCGTTTTTTGTCGACTACGACATATGCTATAATTACTCATGTACATAAGTAAATGACTAATGCAACTACGTTTTGAGTAAAGTGTTTCAATTTTCTTAGATATAGAAGAATTTTAAACAACCTAAGTTAGGGAATGGCAAGGGGTAATACGACTCTCAAAGAATATCGATTGACAAAGAATACCCTAATAGTTTGACACATTTGCGTTTTTACTCCTTCATGTAGGTTGGTTGCTGTCCAGGTAAATATGCTACCATCAGCCAAATTAAAGCACCATCTATAAACGCCACTGTGGAATCGAAAAATCCTTGATATTAATCTCAAGCTATGATCCATAATTTAATTTCATCATCATCGTCAGCAGCAGCAGCCTTTCTTACGTCCACTGCTGGACATAGGCCTCTCCTATGGCACGGCACTGGGCTCGATCTTCGGCCCTCCTCATCCAACCGCTGCCAGCCACCCTGCGAATATCGTCACCCCACCTAGCCAGAGGACGCCCTAACGTTTTTTAAACGCTGCCCAACACAGCTGTATTCTTCTTTATTTAATTTATTTATGTTGATTTATGTTTGATCAGATGGCATGGTCGGTTGATCAACATCCACCCGTCGTTGCTGCCGAAGCACCCCGGGCTCAACGCTCAGCAGCAATGTCTCGACGCCGGGGACAAGGAGAGCGGTTGCACCGTGCACTTCGTTGACGTGAGTAATATTATATTATTCTACAGGTGTATAAAGATTGTGATCGAAAACTAACACAGGCAATAGCCACGGTGATTATAAACACCGTGACATTAAAAAAATCCCGACGAAAAAATAAAAAAATATGTGTGTACTTATGTACACGCGTTAGAAGTTATACCACACGACTGAAGTAAAACTTATAAATGCGCCCAATTAAATGTATGTAAATTACGAGTGCGTTCAGAAATGTAATATGTTTTGTAAACTAAGAACTATGTATGTGACTGTTGGGCGTATTTATAAATTTTACTTCAGTCGTGTGGTATAACTTCTAACGCGTGTACATAAGTATTTAATCTGCATTTGTGTCGTTTCGGGTCAAAAGGACGAGTTATTAAGCCAGCTGACTCATTAATGGTACTAGGCATTCAGAAAGCTAGAGAGGTGAAATGCTATCATTAATAAGTTTTGTTTTTAATTCATCGTGGTTTAAATTTCGAATGGATTATACGAGTATACAGTTTTTAATGCTAGTACTTTGTCCTTGCTGATTTATGATGTCCTGGTAGTTGCGTAATTAATTTTACTGTTAATTTTGTGTCACAGATGCGCGCGCATCTTAAAATTTCACTCTCATCATTTTTTCTTAACGCGCCTAAAGAAGTATAACTTCAAAAAATAAAAAATAAATACGTTTTCCTTACAACCACGAGTATTGAATGTATGTAGTTGTTAGGAAAACGTATTTTTTTATTTATTTTTGTCGTTTTTTTTTTAATGTCACGGTATTTGTAATCACCGTAGCTATTGCCGTCTTAGTCTTCGATCACGGTCTATATACATGCCTGTACCTATATGCCAGCAAGTGGCGGTAATTCCATAGAAAACCAAAAGCGTTAAAAGTTAATTATGTTTTATCTAATTTATAATTTTTTATTGTGGGCTCGGATATTCTCGTTTATATATGAAATTGCTTTTGTTAAATAAAGATTTAAATTTTAAAGCTTAAAGATTATTATTCGGAATTTTGTAAGGCAAGGTGGGCTTTTGAGCTTCTATGGAGGTATCGCCACGGATGCCAACCTATTTATATTTATTTGGTACATTTGTTTTGATTTTATTTTACCATTACCTACAGTGTTGTTACTTTTTCGGCGGGTATAAAAATCTTATTTTATTTCTGTAAAGGTCTTTTTCTTTTGCAAACGTGACTTTTTATTACAAGGTTATTTATCCTGTTCATAGAACTCGATGGATTTCAATCCGCTTGTGTTGATAGCAAGGACATAAAACAATAAATAAATTTCAACAAGTTTGACATTAAAGCAACTTATAAAATCTGATAAAACATAAAGAATAAAAAAAGGATTGTCATTTAACACAAATATAAAAGCTTCTATATAATTCGTTTATGTGTTCTGAACGCTTATAACTGTGACTTCGTTAGTTCCAATTCACATGACTCACTTGTTATTCATTAATTTGTTGTTTACCAGGAGGGCATGGACACAGGCCCGATCATCATCCAGGAGAGCGTTCCAGTGCTGAAGGACGACACGGTGGAGTCTCTGACGTCACGCATCCACGAGGCTGAACATCGTGCGTACCCGCGCGCGCTCAGACTCGTCGCCACCGGCAGAGTCCGGCTCAACGCGCAGGGGCACATCATGTGGTACTCCTAATCACTAGGTCCCCAAATATTCCCTAGACGAGGCCGAACCGACTATATGTGCCAATATTGAACTTTCTTTTTACATCGTGTTTGTAGTCATTAGTTTATCGATATTAATAAATACAGTGTTTTATCTGACAAATATTATAAAGAAATATCTGTCTGCGTAGCTCTGAAGATAACGGTTGTGTTAGTATTTAAATAATTTTCATCAATTAAAATGTTCTATCCCACTATAGTAGATACAAGAAAGCCAATAAGTTTTTTTTATTAAGTATTTTATGACATGTGTAATTGACATGATTAAGAAAACTATAAAACATATGATAAATATAAGCATTTATTTAAAAAATATATATGTATATTGTAGTTAATGAAATTGGAACTTAAGGGACCTAAAGGACCTGTATTCATTCAATAACTATCAAGAATTAACTAGTAGTTGAAATACTAATTACAAAATACTTCGGCTTCACGTATTTGAAATACAAATTACAAATTACATTTTAAGAAAGTAATTAAAATACAAATACAAAATACGTATTTGTATTTCAATTACGTATTTCAATTACAAGTAATTCAAATACTGCCCAACCCTGTTTATAGTGTCTTTCAACCTGACTGCCTCGTGATCTCGCGGTACAAGTATGTGCCGTGCGATCTAGAGGTCCTGGGTTCGATTCCCGGGTCGGGCAAAGTGTTATTGGGTTTTTCCATTAGGAAAATTCTCTGTAACAGCACGGAGTCTAGAAATGTGCCCGAAAAACGGCAATAGGCTCGCCCCCTATTACGTGGGACTGATACATACCTGGCGAAATATGGGTGCAGAAATGCACCTCTGCCTACCCCTTCGGGGAATACAGGCGTGAGTTTATGTATGTATGTATGTCTTCCAATACTAACTAACTGTATACTCCACTGCCTTGTACAGACTTAAAAAAAATGGATAGTAAGTTTTTTAATATGACTTCATAAAATTTTATTTACTAATATAGACTTTGTTGTACTACAAGATAGACAAAATTGGCTTTATGTAGACGTATTTTATAGCCTCGCCTTACTTACGGTTTATCCTTTCAGGAATATTAGTGGGACAATGCCATTTTAACCTTTATTGTTATTTCGTCAAGAGAGGCAATAATACTGTTGAGTTATGTTAGTCACTGTTTTACTAGAACATTCCAGATTGCCTTTCTCAAATAAGCAGTGCCTTTAGAAATGCTCGAATTGTATGAACTCGAATTTGCATTAATGTATATATTGTTTTGGATAATGTAGTTAAGTAGATAAAAATAGTGCTTTATATTTGATGAAAAAATATTTTGTTCATATTAAAATGTTTAATAAAATTATACGGAATGTTAGTGCATTTTACCTTTGTAAGTGAATATATTGTTTTTAAAATATGTACTGTTAAGAATATAAATTAGTGTTGTATATTTACAATAAAACATGTATTTGTCAATGCATTTTTTTTTATTAAATTATCACAGTTTTTGGGCATCTATGATGCATTACTTATTACAAGAACAAAGATACAAAGTACAGTGGGGCTGGTTTTGAAGATATCAAATGCTTCCTAATTGGCAAATGATAAGTAAAAAAAGAATACTGAACTTTAGTATGTGTATCAGCTTAAACATGTCCCAATGCTGGACACATTATTTGTCTAAAAATTTGTGCTATTACCTGAGTCAGTTAAACTGGCCTTATTTATCTTGAGTATGTACAATTTACCTACTTAAATTAAAATCCCGAAAATAATGAAATTTTATTGCTGGTAAGTTCTGTTATTTTTTGTCCTTGGAAGTAAATAATTCTTCGAAAGCCTTATACATAATGCCAAACATATCTTCATTGGGTGTGATAGATTCATTATGTTCGTTTTTCTCCACAACAGGTGTTTCTCTAGTTACCGAATGCCTTCCATTCTTCAAAATATCATCACAAATTGTGTCATATTTAACATGTAGTTTTTGCCTATTCAACAATGGTACTATTAAATTGTATGTGTTTATCTTAGTATTTATTGATTTAGCTAAGTCTAGATTACTTTGATATATCCGTTGCCATTTAGATGAGTCACCGTCACTCAGTGGGTAAGGGCCTAAGTACATTCTTTCTGTTTTTATTTCTTCTATCAATGCATCTATGTCTTGGTCAATTTCTTTGTTCATTGTTATCCATTCAGGCGTAAATCCATTGTTTATGAGTACCTGAAAATAAATGCATGAAGAATTTGGATCCAAAGTTTTTCATTTGCTTTGTATTTATTATATAAGGTTTTAGCAATTTCTATAAAACTAAACTCGCCGTCAGATACGTAGTAGTTAGATAAATATTACTGGCTGCCTCGTCGTCTAGCCGTACAATCACGAGGTCCTGGTCGATTCACGGTAAGGCAAAGTATTATTGGTTTTTCCATTAGGAAATTCTCAGGAACAGCATGCAGGCTGGAATTATGACCGATAAATTACCCCCTATTATGTGGTACAAAAACACAAAGGGCGAAATATGGGTGCAGAAATACACCTCTGCCTACCCATTCGGGAATACAAGCATGAGGACAGTATGTATGTTAAAATATTACGTCTAAATAAACAAATATTAGGATGACAACATTTCCCAACCACATCCATCATAGACACTGCGATGGCGATTTCATCATTACAATAAGTAGGGCCTTAGGCCGCGCGCACTTTGGATACGAATTCGTGTCGTACGGTATACGTACGATCGTGGTCGTACGAATTGAATGCGCACACTGTATACGTTTTTATAAGTCAAATGAGCAGTGTCAGGTTAATTAATTTTTCTACGTCCATTTAATCCCAACGAGTTCGGATTGTTTTCGGACGTCTGAACTACACGTACGTATACAAGACTTACTCGCACCCAGACTGCGCGCTCCCATAGTACTTGGAATGTCGGGATAGTTCGTACGTGTGCGCACGAGTAAAATTCGTACGAAAACGTGTCCAAAGTGCGCGCGGCCTTAAATATGTACACATTTGCTCATAGACATTATATTGGCTCATTTATATAAAAATGATGTGATTTAAAAACCCATACCTCATTCAATTTATGCGTTGTAAAATCAACATACGGATTCATGTTCTGGTCTTTCAAAGGCTTCCCTTTCCCACTTAAATTTTCGAACTCTCCTTTCGACATTGATTCCTGTATTAAATCTTCTACAAGTCTATCAAATCCATACTTTGTTTTAATGTCGTGCTTTCGCCCATAATCTCCTTTTTTCATCAAGGTGTTTTCTGAAGCAACTGCTTTGGCCATTCGGTGCTCCATTACGTTCACAGCTGCTTTTTGAGCGCGTGCTTGGGTCCATTGCTTTTGGCGTTGGGAAGGCGTCCCATGCCCGACTCCCTCGAAACTTAAGTATTGACGATGTTGAGGAGCTGTGTGCTGTGAATAATTTTGTTTATTATGGCAATTTCTCAAACAAGCAAGAAAAATAAATGATAAACAAAAATTGTTGCAAAAATCATTGTGATAGAGATTGGCATCCCCAATAAATTTAATAAAAGCACAGAGGTTTAGATATCTGCCTGAAAAACTGATAGGGTCGCCTCAAATTATGGATGGCTAAAAATGGATAAGTGTGCATATGCATCTGAATATATTTGAATATATCTTGTGTGTGGGTGTGCTTCTGCTTGTACATGTGTGTGTAGGCAATGAAAATCTTTAAAACTGAATGCAATAGCACTTACTCTTATATCATAAACAATTTTCTTAACTTCTTCATTACTGCTAGCACCTGTGTTGTGTTTTGTCAGCACCCTAAAAGCTTTCTCCACTGCAACAAACTTGTCCATATCTGCATCTTCTGATCCTGAATCTGGATGGTACTTCTTTGCAAGCTCCAGAAAAGCTTTGCGGACAACATCTTGCTTGGAGTTGTGTGGAATATTCAGTAGATTATAGCATTCCTAATAGAAAATAATTAAAATGTAGGAAATATGTTACTTTGTTCTATAAAAACTTCAGATTTGATGTATTACTCAATAAGCTTCAGCTTTAAGGTCATTTTAATTATATGTTTTACTACTACTATTTCATGAGGTCACTTTTCTATTCCTGTATAAAAAGAAAAGCACACTCCAGTGTTGGGTTATTTGTGAAACCAGAGGCTGCTGTTTCAATCATAGCACAAGGGTAAGTATTTAATTTCGACTCGTTACCTCGTTTCTCTGGTTGTTTAATACATTAAGCATCATCTATGTATTTTTGTAGAAAAAACTTACTTCCAGCTGCCTTTCAGACTTTGAACTAATTCTTCGAATCGAAAAAACACTCCCTGTCTTAAAAGTTACTATTTTGTCTAAACGATATAAATAATAGATTGATTTGTGCATTTTGTTAATAGCTAGAACATTTCGTTAATTTATTACGTAAATAAATAAGAACACCTATTGTTTTGATTGCGAATGATGATCAATGAACAATAATCGGGAAATTGACAGATGTCAGATCATATATATGACGAAAGTTGACTTTAAATTGCCGTTTCTAAGGCTTGCTGTGTGTAAAAATTACTGATCTAAAATATTTCTTTATTACACATAACAAGTCGAAGATATTATTATTGATGGTAGTTTAAAATATTTATATAAAGTATGTAATAAAATTGTTACCAAATTGAATTTTGAAAATTTTAGATCATATTTTTTAAATTACAAGAACATTCCTTCTGAATGCGACGTATAGTGATGTGTTCAATGGGCATGTCTAAATAATCGAATATTTTACAAAATCTGTCTTAAATATATTATTTTATGCATTAATAATATATTAAAATACAATGATATGTTATGTGACGGTGCCTTTAATATTATAAAAGAAACATACATTTATTTTCACAATAAAGGTCCTGTAAATGTAATTTTCAAATTATTAATTATTTAATTATTTCATCGTGATCGTAGATTCTTCCAGCCTAGCTCGAATGAATCATAATTCATAAGTTAATCTTGCGACTTACAATTTCAGACCCGGGCCTCACTAAACTGATGACATTTTCGTGGATAGAGTGAAAATTGTGTTTCTTTTTTCTTATGTTTTAATTGCTCTTAATCATTTCAACCGATGTGTTAATGTGAGTCTGAGTAACACTATGTATTTATTTTAATCCATTATCCTCTTATTAGGTGTGTGAAGTGTGTGTGTTTAGAATTATGGCTATAAGTGCGGAGGAGGTAGCCTCTCGTTACCCTTTACATTTTCTTGTATGGAACAACTTCCACGAAGAGCTTAAAGAGGCGCTCGAATCTAAAAAGGTACGTGTTTATTTTGTAGAATAACATATTATCATTAATTCTGTCCGGGTTCTAGGTTAGAATACACTACGCGCTCCCGGCATTTTAAGCTGTAAGGTTTGTTGATCTAGTGTCTTTGATTAGATATCACAATAGAAACCGTGTGTAAGACAACAGATTAAAACGTTCAAGAACAGTAATATTAAAAATAAATCATGTTGTCATGTGATTTGAAACTACATTGTTGTTTTGTTTTATTAAATTCGTTTTTAACCAATGACTATGCACTTGGTCAAGTTGATTGCAATGTCATAGATATATGTAAACGTGTATATATCTCAATCCGTGTATTCACACTGTTTTATTTAATGTTGCAGTTTAAATAAATATATACAATCTATTTTCATAGAATATATTTTATCGAATAAAGAAATTGCTTGAATAAGCCATTAAGAATTTATTTTTTATGTTTGTGAGATGTTCAATGGAAAATAAAGAGTATTTTAAGAAAAAAAATTAGTTATAAGTCTGAAATGAATGGGGTTGTAAGAAATTTTTACACTGTCTTTTTTTCTTAAACATCCATCATGTTTGTCTTTACACTAATTCTTGAATTTGGGATATTTTCATGTTGGGCTTAATAAATTATGTTTACATGTTATGTTAAAGTGATAATATGTCAGTAGCTGTGGATACAATAAATGAGTGTTAAATAACTTTTGGTATTTATTTCTTATTAGAGGTGTGCATAAAATTAAAAATGCTCTTTGCATAGAGAGATTTTTTTAGATGCCAATACCCCATTTGATAGTCTTGAACTGATTATGTACATACATACATAAACTCATGCCTGTATTCCCCGAAGGGGTACGCAGAGGTGCATTTCTGCACCCACATTTCGCCAGGTATGTATCAGTCCCACGTAATAGGGGGTGAGCCTATTGCCGTTTTTCGGGCACATTTCCAGACTCCGTGCTGTTACTGAGAATTTCCCAATTGAAAAACCCAATAACACTTTGCCCGACCCGGGAATCAAACCCAGGACCTCTAGATCCCACGGCACATACTTGTACCGCAAGACCACGAGGCAGTCAGTGATTATGTCTATTCTGAAAGTATTCCTGCAGCTATTAACTTAGCAGTAGTTTTTTTTTTCAATATTAGCATATTGAAAAGTTAGATAGATTATTTCTATATTTTATAGCTACATTAGTATAAGACTTATATTTCAATGCCTCTATATGACTATCTATAAAATCCTTAATTAACATTAATTAATCATGCTTATGCCTTTGCCTGGTCACAAAGGATCCTAGGCAATCAAGGAAGCCCCACAATAGATGTTTAAAAATAATCTTATTATTCAAAGGAAGCCATAACAATTTATCTGAAGGTTGATATGTGTTTCTTAACCAAATATGTACTGACAAGTGTTGGTAATCCTGGGAAGTGATCATTGTGATTCAATATTATTGGTTGAGCATTGATAAGGTTTCTACATGTATGTGATTTTTGCATAGCATCATGTTGATGAGACATGTTTTAGTATATTCAGATTGTGTTTCAAAGTAATGGCTTCTGTAAAAAAAATTACATCTTAATAGCTCGTTAATTATTGAAATGTATGTTGGAAATAACCTTTTAATAATAATACACCCAACAGCCACATACATAGTTTTGACCCCACACTAAGACACAAGTCCTGTGTCATGGGTATCAGAAAATACAAGAGACTTTTCATCCTCACTAACACCCAGACTCGAAACAAATATTTGTGGATCACAAGAACATTCCTCTTGGTGTGGCCTCTCGTTTCACAAACTGGTATCTAGCAATCAGCACCATATGGCTGTCAACACAAATTCTACTTTTTATTCTGAGAAATTCAAAGTTGTCTTATTTTTTGATACACTTTTGTGATAATGAATAGAGAACATATTTATTTGATATACATCACATTTTCATCTAACAAGGGGCTACTGTGCTAACTGATTGTAAGTGCAGTATGGTTTAAATAAACATCTACCAGCAAATCAAGTTTTATTATGACTGGTATAGTAATCCTACGCTAAACAAAATAAGGATCTTACAGACAGATCCCAAAAAATGTGACAGTGGTTATTATTTGGGCAGATTGTACATTTATTATTCACTCACTAATTGTATAGTCAAATGTATTTTAACATGTTTAAAGCACACAGGCCATAATTCTAAAAATCTGCTATTACAAAATCTGGGGTAACTCAATGGGCCACACCTATAAAATGCCATAGGATTAATGTTGTTTCTTTTTTACTAAAAGTAACTTTTCAGTGAATAACAATGTATTCATGTTAAAGAGCTTGCCAAATACATATACGGTATACCAGATTGAAACACATTGCATCTAATTGATGATGATGATGATTGGGTATCCATTAAAATCTTGGATTTAACCGTGTATTTTGTAACAGTTCACAAGCGAAGATCTCGAGCTGAAGGACCCCCATGGCAGGACTCCGCTGCTGCTGGCGGTGACTCTCGCCCATATAGAGTCGGTGCGAGTACTTATCGACGCTGGCGCAGATGTCAACTGCGCGAAAGATGGCTGGACTGGTAAGTTGCACCTTAACAATAATTTTACATATTTTGAATTCCTCCTTTATATTTTCTTTCTGATTAACTTTGTTGCGGGATTATCACACTTAGGTCCCCTTAGATTCACTGAGCTTCATTGCTCGGCGTCGATACTGTGCGTGCCGTTGTTGATCCTGGAGCACAGGAGTTACAGTGGCGGGTGTGTGATAGGGCCATATTTTGAATTTGATGATTTCTGCAACCCTTTCATTTGTAGTGGAGACCCGTGCCCAGCAGTGGGACGTAGTGGCTGATGATGACGGTGATTTGATTCATCTTCTATTATTTAAAATTATAATGCCAATTCTAAAATAGATGAAAAAGTGACTTATATTGCATTTCAAGCTAAATTGGCAACTCTTTGCATAAAATACATTCAAATCATTTTCAAATGTTTCATTGCTAAAAAAAAGTGAAAGAAAGTTCAATCTTAAAAGCAATCAGAGTTAGATATAATTTTGGTAGAAGGAATTTTTTTTTCTATTATGCAACATATGCTGGATTCGCCATTTTTATAGTTTTTTTACTTGTGATGAGAATTTGGTATGCCCTTTTCTTATTTTGGATACTTTTATTGACATTTTTATATTACTTGACAGCTCTGTGGCGCAGTTGGCTAGATACCAGCTTGCGAAACGATAGGCCGCGGGTTCGATCCCCAAATATTTGTTTCGGGTCTGGGTGTTTGTGAGACCGAAAAGTCTCTCGTAGTTTCTGATACCCACGACACAGGACTTGTATCCTAGTGTGGGGTCAGAACTATGTATGTGACTGTTGGATGTATTTAGTATTTATGAAATAGTTTTCGAATGCGCCGGAGCATTCTGCAATCCATGACACAAACTCATGGATATTTCATGTACTAATATTTCACAACTATGGTATGCTAGTAACAGCAATGACAACGAAATAATGTCTGATTCATTTTTTTCCGCGTATACCAATACAACTTATCGGATGATTGATGAGCTTAATCTCTTTATCTGCGATACCCATGGTCGGGTTATTGTACAAGTAATTCCGTACTAGATACATAAAACGGAACTTTCCGCGTCTTTATGGCATAGATAGGCTGTTTTCAATAATTCTATACGATTTGGCAAGCATACAGCTCTTATCCTTTCCGCTGTGGGGGGAGTTCTTGGCTTCTCGCCATATCTTCCACCCTGTTGTCAAGTCACTGAGATGGATCGATCTGAGCTTACGTAAATTTCCTTGTTTACTAAATGAAGTTCACTTGGCAACAGCCAATGGCTATTTTTATGTAGAAAAAAATATTTTTTCGTGTAGCTAATCCAGGATCGTGATAAATTATAATTCCATGCAACTATCCTTGTGAATTCACTCGGAGTACAATGAAATATGTATGTCTTAAGCTTCTGATATCTGGTTGAGAGTGTAGAGCGCACGCGTCAGAGGTGCCTCATTCAATAAGCTAGTACGAACCCATGGCACATCTAACAATGCCCAGCAAGGCCAGCAGGCCTTCGTCGTTGCCATATGCACTTATGTGCAATATATGTAGACGCACTTAGTCAGCGTGGTGGACTAAGGCCTAAACCCTCTCAGTTGTAGAGGAGGCCCGTGCCCAGTAGTGGGACGTATATGGGCTGATTATGATAAATTTATAACTCTCATTATAACTTTAAGGCATGGAATTGATGGTGCATTGTCGGCACCCAAAATGGGATGATAAACGCAGGGAAAAAGGAATTAGGATTTGTTGAGTTCAGCAATATCAATTACCAAACGTAACACAACAGCGAGCCCACATCACGTTGGTTTTCCGTAAAAAATGGTACCTTCGTAATCCACACTCCAATCTTACAATTGAATCTTCCAGCCTTACTCAAGAATCGGGAATATATTCCTAGGATTCCTCAGTTCTTAAAAATGGTGGATTAAGAAAACAAGTACCTAGTTTTTTTGTTTGCTATCTAAAAGTTGGCTAAACTAGAGTTTGTTGACTTTTGGCACGGTATCGGGTGCTTGGAAAAGAATAACGGGTATCATCTATTACCTACGGAGCGATTTTATTATTGTAGCAAGAATAACATAAATGCGTGTGGAATAAAATCTATTGCTTCCACCGTTCCACGTGAAGCCCGCTAGTTAAAATAAGGATAATATTATCATGGAATCGGTTTAATTGATATTTTAAAAATAGAGATTCTGTGAAAGTTTTTTTTAACGAGAGGAAACCTTTTCTATCCGGCCACCTACTCACTTCCGCTCCTTATTCGATAATAATGTTATTATACAGTGGGAGTGGATCCTAAACCAAGAAGTTAGAAGATAATTAATTAGCGCATTGGAATGGTATGACGTACCTACGCAAGGAAACTTAACAGTCTAAAAAACTTTTCCTAACCGAACTGCCCAGTACAAAGTTAAATTCCATTTAGCGTGTACTTTGGATGCTCAGAGCGCGATGAGAGTTATACAATGATAATACCACGCAAAAACGCCAAAGATCTACTCATGCAATGAAAATATTTGAAGAATATTGAATTTCCAAGCTATTTTTAATTTGGTCGCTCGACACAATACAAATTACATAAGTAAATAAAAATAAATACACCCAACAGTCACATTCATAGTTCTGACCCCACATTAAGATACGAGTCTTGTGTCGTGGGTATCAGAAACTACGAGAGACTTTTCGGTCTCACAAACACCCAGACCAGAAACAAAAATATGGATCACACAAACATTTGTCTCGGTGCGGGGATCGAACCCGCGGCCTGTCGTTTCGCAAGCTGGTGTCTAGCCAACTACGCCACGGGGCGAAATTAAATATATACACCCAAAAGTAAACACATATTTCTGATACCACACTAGATAAATCTTGATCTTGATCACTAGATCGTGTGTAGTGGATATTGGAAACAACACAAATATTTGTCATTGATCAAAAACCACGGCATCTCCTTCCACAAGTATGTATCCGATTGCGCCAAATAAATTTTCAAACTAATTCTTTTGTACAGCGGTGCAAGAAGCTACATCCTCTGGCAACCCAGCGCTACTGTCGATGGTGCTGTCCAAGCGTGACTACCAGCGGCACATCCTCCGCTCCAGTGGCATACCGGAGCTGCTGCAGAAGCTCAGCATGGCGCCAGACTTCTACGTCGAGATGAAGTGGGAGTTCACCAGCTGGGGTAATATTTCATTTGTATAGCTTGGCTCATGCTACTTGTGTAGAACAAAATTTGGAAATAGAACCAAACTTAAAAAAATGGGATTATAGACTTGAAATAAGCTTAGGAATAAATAAATACGCCCAACAGTCACTTACATAGTTCTGACCCCACTTCGGTCTCACAAACGCCCAGACCAGAAACAAATATTTGTGCATCATACAAACGTTTGTCTCGTTTCAAAAGCTGGTGTGTAGCCAGCTGCGCCACGGAGCAGTTAAAACTGTCGCATATAATAAGATTTTCGTCTATAATTTTTCTGATTTGCATTAAAGATTAGTAATGATGTTATCCACTACAGCTAACATGAGTGTTGATCAAATTATTAATAGACACGACTTTAAGGTTTCTTTGAGTGAGAAATTTCGAGATATCCCCAATGATCATGTCATTTGGTCCCTTTTGCACAGATATATCATTCAAAATAGTAATGGTTTAGTGTAATTTTCCAGTGCCCCTGGTGTCGCGCATGTGTCCCTTCGATACATACAAGCTGTACAAGCGCGGCGGGAACGTGCGCGTCGACACAACACTCATAGGCTTCGAGAACAATAAATGGCAGAGGGGGGACAGGACCTACATATTCAGAGGACAAGGTAGGGTTTTTACGAACATGTCTATTTATAAATATAGTTATGTTTAATGGAGTATTCATTTAGTTGGTGTACGGGCTAGCACGTACATTTTTCATATTCAGCATTTTACGCGACACCGATGCGTTTTGAGCAGTGCGTCACACGAACATAAAGCGGTCGGTCGCGCGTACTCATCCTATCAAATTGTAATCTATCATTGTATCATTAATCTATCATTTCTATCAAATAAAATCATATTTAAAAGTCTATCATTTCTATCAACCAAAGCTTGTACGGGTTTCCGTATCAGCCCGTACATCTTTGTGGTCCTTCGAGCCTTTTAGTGTCCTCACGTGTGATCTGTGACTGTAAATGTGCTTCGCGAGTGAGGACTGAACCAGAAAAAGAAGCGAGCTATCAGTGGACATTGATTGTTAAATCATTATCATCGGAAGGCAGTGGGCAGATTTGTTGCAGTCAGTAAGCATAGACCAGCAGATCTAAACAAGTAAGATCTTTCCATTTTTTCATACCTCATCATTGTCGAACATGGAAGACATTTTGGCTAATCAGCAGCAACTTCTCAGTGCTTTTGAGCAAGTGTATACAAATTTTAAAAAAGATGGTGCCGACCGAAAGACATCGGACTATATTAGGCGCAGGTTAGATACATTAGATAAGTACTGGCAAGAATATAAATCAAACCACGAATTATTATGCGACAAAGGGTACGCGAGGTCTCATACGTATTTTACGAGTAACCAGTTTGATTTCGTAAAAGAAAGGTATGAAAATATTAGGGCTGCAATCGCTAACTATCAAACCAGAGAGGATAAGCCGGTAACACCAATATTAAGACCTGCTACTCCGTTGGGTTTACCTGGACCATCACGTCAGCCATCGCCTCAGGTTCCTCTAACTCAGTGCCAGGGAACGAGTAGCAAAACAGAGGAAATGCTACGTAAGCAACAGAGTTATTTTAGGGCATTCGAGCATACTGTAATTAATATCAATTTAGAATCAGTAAATGAAAAATGGGAATTCGATCATTTGCTACGTGCTTTGCAATCGCGTTGGTCTATCATCGACACTATGCATTGGGACTTAGATAGTGAGCTGGGGGGTAGGAACCCAGATTATGAAACAACTTTTTTTAATTACGAAAGAAAGTACAATGATATAATCAAGGCGATCAATCGCAAAATGTGGGCTGTATCTCACCGAGAACAGTCGACACCTCATGTAGAAATACCGACGTTCGGCGGTAACTATCATCAATGGAGTTCTTTTAAAGATTTGTTCACTGAAACTATACATGGAAATCCTTCATTGTCTAATGCCCAGAAAATGCAGTTCCTCAAAACTAAAGTTAAGGGTGAAGCAGAGAGGCTAATTCAACATTTACCCATAACATCGGATAATTATACAACATGTTGGGACATTCTCAACAATAGATATAATAACAAACGTCTGATTTTCCGCTCGCACATCGATATATTATTAAACATCCCATTGGTGCAGCATACTTCCATAAACCACATAAAGCGGATTCATGACACAACATTAGAAACACTGAACGCAATCAAAAATTTAGGCGTCGACATTGAGTCCTGGGATCCACTACTTGTTCATATTCTAACCCAAAAATTGGACACAGAGACGCATAATGACTACGTCGCCTCAGTAAAGCAACCCCGAGAATTACCTGTCCTACAAGAATTTTTATCATTTCTAGAAAGCAAGTTTACAAGTTTAGAGTCTTCTAGAAAGAAATCTGATAATTCTATCAAAATCCAGCATAATTATAACCAATATTCGCCACAACAATTCAACAAATATAATCGAAACTTGATTAAGCAATCATTTCCAACGCATAATAAAATTTTTCCACAGCAACAAACTAAAAATAATAATTCATGGAAGTTTTATAAATGTGGAATTTGCAAAACCAATGAACATTGTCTATATTATTGTCGGCAGTTTTTAAATATGACTCCACACCTTAAGCGGCAAACGGTATTGAAATTGAGTGTTTGCGAGAATTGCCTTTATTCGCATAACGGTAAGAAGTGTATTTCAGAAAAAAGGTGTATTGAATGCAATGGAAGGCACAATACCATTTTGCATGAAGCATTTATAGATCACAATATCAATAATCGTATCACGGCAAAGGTAGCAACCGACGGAAATACCTCGAAATCGGAGCCTTCGCCGCAACTAAGGAGCACCTCGCACGTGTCACTGCAACGTGACATCCCTGAAGTACTGCTGGCGACAGCAATACTCAAGGTTCAAACCTGTGATGGGACTTTCGTTAACATGCGAGCTTTAATAGATCAGGGGTCTCAAACATCACTCATAACCGAACATGCTGCCCAACTGTTGGGTATGCCCAGAGTTCGATGTCGTGGAGTGATATCAGGAGTAGGAGCCAAAGAAAGCAATTGCAAGGGAGCTCTTTCTATCAAGTGTGTAGCCACAATCAGCAATTTTGAATTTGAGACAGAGGTGTATATCATGAAAAACCTTATCAAGAGGCTACCTAATTATAGTTTTTCTAAACCAGATTGGACTTATTTAGATAACATTACGTTAGCAGATCCTGAGTTTAATATAAGTCGCCCTGTTGATCTACTGTTGGGGGCCGATATTTACTCTTTGATACTACTAGAAGGAATCTGCAGAGCCGGCGATAACGTACCCATAGCTCAGAACACTCGTTTGGGCTGGATATTAACTGGGAATGTAAAAACATTGCAATGCAATGTTATTATTAATGATTTAGAGGAAATCCATAAGTTTTGGGAAATTGAGGATATAAGTGAGGAGTCGAATCTATCAATGGAAAATCAGAAATGCATGGAATTTTTTAAATCAACCACAAACAGACGTCAAGATGGGCGATATGAAGTACGTTTACCAATGAAACCAAAATTTATGGAAAATTTAGGAGAGTCAAAATACCGGGCTATAGCGCAATTTAAAGCGTTAGAAAACAAATTTAAAAATCACCAAACTATGGAAAAACAATATAAATTATTCATCGATGAATACCGCGTGCTCGGACATATGATACCAGCAGTAAGCAACATGAATCCGGAACGTGCACAATGTGTATTAACACACCATTGTGTGCAATTTAATGATATTAATAATAAGTTTAGAGTTGTATTTAATGCATCTTGCAAAACATCTTCGGGGAAAAGTCTAAACGATTTGATGGAATGTGGCCCAAATCTTCAACAAGATTTGCAGTCATTGATAATCAAATGGAGGCAATTTCAGTTTGCATTCACGGCGGACATTGAAAAAATGTTCAGGCAGATTTGGATACATCCGGATGATCAGCAGCTTTTGAAAATAGTCTGGCGTGACTCGCCATCCGAAACTATCAAGGAATATCAACTCACAACGGTCACATATGGGACAAAGGCAGCTCCCTTTTTATATATGATGACCCTTAAACAACTTGCACATGATGAGAAAAATAACTATCAAGATAGCAATGCCATAGACGTATTGAAGGATTCGTTTTACATGGATGACCTGGTCCATGGGTGTCACAACATAGAGGAGGCAAAGAAATTACAGCGTGAACTTATTCGCTTGTTAAAGTCTGGAGGTTTTCATTTGCGGAAGTGGAAATCGAACGCAAGAGATTTGTTGCAAGATGAAAATGTAGAATCACCGCAAATTAGCGAGGACACCTTTAACTTTAAACAGTCAGAAAATACGAAAATCCTTGGGTTAGGTTGGAACCCACAGGAAGATGTCTTCACGTTTCAATCAACTTTGGAACCGACCGGTGAGGTGCAGAAGATTACAAAAAGAACTTTATTATCAGATATATGTAAGTTATTTGACCCACTCGGTTGGCTATCACCAATATCTACCAAATTAAAAATCATCTTTCAACAAGTATGGGCCGCAGATATCAACTGGGATGACCCACTACCGAATAAGATCTATCAAGAGTGGCTAAAAATTAGAGAGGATATTAATAACATACAACACATTAAATTACCTAGATGGATAAATGCCTCTGAAGGGGATAGTATAGAATTACACGGATTTAGTGATTCATCGTTGAAAGCCTACGCATGTGTAATTTATTGTCGCGTTAATAAGGGTGAAAAGTCATCCGTAGTTCTGTTAATCGGCAAAACAAGGCTCGTGCCAACAAGCAAAATAGTCACACTACCTAGACTAGAACTAAGTGGAGCACTACTTTTGTCAAAATTGATGGAAAAAGTTAAAAAATGCCTCGGAAATCCGAATATCAAAATCTATGGTTGGGTAGACTCCATGGTAGTTCTAGGTTGGCTAAACGGGGACCCAGCTAGGTGGAAAACATTCGTAGCGAACAGGGTGCGCAAAATCACGGAATATATGCCGTCCAAGTGTTGGCGGTATGTTAAATCAGAGGAAAATCCTGCTGACAGTGCAAGTCGCGGTATGTTTGCATCACAATTAAAGGAACATACTTTATGGTGGCATGGCCCCTCATGGTTACCTTCATTCTATGAAAATCAGCCAAAAGAAAACCCGATCTACAACACATGCGAAGAAATGAGAGAGATAGCACAACAAGTCAACTTATCGCAAAAACAATCATATGACGTCATTGACACACTACTGAGCAAGTATAGCAGCTTTGCGAAATCAACTCGTATACTTGCGTGGATGTTGCGCTCCATATCATTAAAATCGCAACCAAAGCCAACTTTTCTTACTATTACCGAGCTAAGAAGGGCGAAGTATATTTTAATCAAACATGTACAGCAACAAGAGTTTACGGAAGAGATCAAAGGTCTTCAGAAGCATAGCAATGTAGACTCTAAAAGCAAACTGCTTAATCTGAATCCTTATCTAGATGAAAACGGGTTACTAAGAGTTGGTGGCAGAATAAGCAATGCAAAGATAAGCAAAAACATGCAACATCCTATTATCATTCCTCACAACGGATTACTTACCGATCGATTGATTGATCAAGGCCATCTGATGACCTTCCACGGTGGAACTCGCCTAACACTGGCATGGATAAGACAAGAGTTCTGGATCATTGGCGGTAATCGCGCTGTCAAAAAACGCATACATAACTGCGTTACATGCAGAAGGCATATCAGCGAAGATCCAGAGGACATGGATTACCTTACTCCGTCACACTTCTTATCAAGTGGCCCCACACTTACTATAATTGAGACTGAAAGAGACGCCAGAACGCGATGGCAGCTTACTCAGAAGATTTTTGACGACATCTGGAAACGGTGGAAAACCGAATACCTGTGTCAGTTATCAGCACGTAGCAAGTGGCGGCAACAACGAGCGAACCTTAAGATCGACGACATAGTTATCATTCAAGACGCTAACTTACCACCTGGGAAGTGGGCCCTCGGCAGAATCATAGAGCTGCACCCCGGCAAGGACGGCTATGTTCGTGTGGTATCAGTTAAAACCAAAAATGGGGTAATCAAGAGGCCGATCACAAAACTTTCCTTGTTGCCAGTTCACGAATATCAACAACCTGAAAACAATGCAGAGCAAAATAATATCACAACAGAGACGCCTAATCAACCTTTTAGAGGCAATGGAAATAAGCCATCGAAAGAAAGAACACAACGTCGGAGGGGAAAAATTGGCAATTTTATCTACATAGCTCTCATGTTTTTTATGTTAATCATTACACCATCTAGTTGTGATTACAAAACAGCACCTTTAAATAACAATCAAAGCATTTATTTCGACAAGATCTCCAACATGCGACTCGAACAGGACGAGTGGAAGCTGATCGTCTATTATGATATGAAGCCCTATTGGCAAGGATTTGATCTGCTTAAGAAATACGTCGATCATCTGGGCATCATATGTTCTAATACAACAAAGATACCACAGTGTGACGCAATCCTGATGCAATTACGTCACGGTAGCAATGAACTTGACCATTACAATAGCATGTTGCTTGATCAGCAGTTCACGGAGAACGTGCGACATAAGCGTGGTCTTATCAATCCTATAGGAAGCATAGCACGAGGCTTGTTTGGTGTCTTAGATAACGAGTTTGCTCTGCAATATGCAAGAGATATCGAACAAATCAGGGGTAATCAAAAACGTTTGGCTTCCTTATGGCAAAACAACACATCTATTGTTGAAGCAGAGAACAACATCATTAAAAGAGTCGAAAATGCGATGAACAGACATCACAAGGTATTTAATCAGCACCTGATCAGTTTAGAAAGGGGATTCAACACAATCAAGGATGGAGTTCAAGAATCACTAATGGCTAGCAGTTTTAGTGTGTCATCAATTATTGCAAACAGTGTCCTGATGAACTTAAAAACCATTCAAGAAACTATCGTGGATACAATTATGAACCTACACCACACAGGGTTCAACATTCACCTTTTAACACCTACACAACTGATGGATCAACTTAATGTTATTATAGGACAGTTAGCAAAAGAATTGACGCTTCCGATAGATAATATTCAATCGGACTTATCGAAATTGTATCACTTACTGAAGACTAAAGCTAGAGTCATGCAGCAATTTATTATCTTCGAAGTCAAAATACCATTAGTGAGCAGAGACAGCTACGACATCTACAAAATCGTACCAGTGCCACAACAGGTCGGTAGCAATATGATCAGCATAATTCCCATCGCAGATCTTCTCGCAATCAATTTACAAAAGGACGCTTATATTCCAATGACGAATAATGATATTCAAGCTTGTATATTTTACGACACAGAAACATATATTTGTTCTTTGAAGGGCCCGATTCATCAAATGAGATCCGATGAAAACCTCTGCATCAGGGATCAACAGTCCAATGGTTGCAAAACAGCATCTACTATCTGCACAAATCGTTGGATAGAACTCAACGAATTAAATACATATTTATATTTTTGTTGCGGACCGTGCTCCATACGTATCATATGTGAGGCTCAAGTTACGGCCGGACAATTAAACAAGGCCGGCGTTATCAAGCTCGGCGATGGATGCGTCATCAAAGGCGATACTTACACAGTTTATTCACATAAAAGGCTGTCCAGTACTCTGAAGATTTCAGCAGACGTTCTAAGAATCGATATCCCACCCATCAACAACATAATCAACTTATCAATACCTATTGGTGCAATCGATGAACAGTCTGAACATATTCACAAGGAGACTCAAGGTCTGGTGAAGGAAGTCCAAGAAAAGCTGAGTCAGATGAAGGGTGTAATGAGCATTGATGAAGATTCGGACAACGGGTTCTCATATCACGACGTGCATCACTACACGGTGATATACTTAGTGGTGTTCGCCCTGTGCACGGCAGGAGCCGTGCACGTGTGGCGGCGCCTTCGGCGCGTGCGCAGCGTGGCTCTGTCCGCGCGCTCGCCTCAGCAGCAGTGTCAGAGTGCTAGTGTGATCAGTGTAAATGAGCAATCGGGACCTAGTGAAATACAGCTCAATACAATTTCGGGTGAAATCAGTGCGCGTAAACAAAACAAGGCTACGTCGCCTGTGTTCCGCGAATCAATTTTTAGTGAAAATGAATAAGACTTTGTATAGACTATAGTGTTTGCGCGTATCTACTTTAACTGTGCTTTCGACTTATTATTGCTTCTTAAGTTCATACTTGTATCATTAGTTTAAGTCCACCTCATCTCACGCCACACATTTCAGCCCGGGAGCATGTACGGGCTAGCACGTACATTTTTCATATTCAGCATTTTACGCGACACCGATGCGTTTTGAGCAGTGCGTCACACGAACATAAAGCGGTCGGTCGCGCGTACTCATCCTATCAAATTGTAATCTATCATTGTATCATTAATCTATCATTTCTATCAAATAAAATCATATTTAAAAGTCTATCATTTCTATCAACCAAAGCTTGTACGGGTTTCCGTATCAGCCCGTACAGTTGGAATGAAATGGATCGAATGGTGAATGAAATTTTCAATATCATAGAGCAAAAAAGCAATTATTTTGACAATAGCATATGAGAAGTCTGTCCGCTAACCCGCACTAGGTCAGCTGGCTAGAATTCTAGATTGAATCAAAAGAGCTATTGTGAGTTTGGTAGTAAGAATCTTCAAGGTTTGGATATTGATGTTAATGGTGGTGGTGATGGTAACGACGACGACATTGGCGTTTAAGTTGATGATTGGCCCTATCCTACCACACACCCGCCGCTGTAACTGCCGTGCTCCAGGATCAACAGCACGGTATTGACGCCGAGCATTGAAGCTCACCAAATGTAATCGAATATAATTTGTTATTATGCCGCAACGAAGTTAATCGGAAAAAAGATATAAAGAATTGGAAACAATTTGAAGTAGATGATGTTAATGTTGTTGTTATTGATGATGATGATAATATTGATGTTGTTGTTGATGACGATGATAATGATGATGTTGATGTTGTTGATGACGATGTTGATGTTGTTGTTGATGACGATGATAATGATGATGTTGTTGTTGATGACGATGATGATGATGATGTTGAGGAAGTAGATGAGGTTGTCGGTGCGTGCAGGGCGCAGCGCGCGGCTGATGGAGCTGGACCACGAGGCGGGCACGTCGTGGTGCGAGTACCTGGAGCCGGTGCAGGGCGCGCGCGACTGGCCCGAGCCGTCCGCGCACCAGCTCGACCAGCGCCTGGCCGCGCCCACCGCCATCAACTACCTCGACACCGACAAGATCAGCTTCGAGAGGTCAGCCATACATGCACCACTGTCACCCCTGGCAATTGGATAATTTCATGGAAATCAACTATTAAATGTCACTGCCTCGTGGTCCCGCGGCTCAAGTTTGTGCCGTTATCTAGAGGTCCTGGGTTCGATTCCTGGGTTGAGCAATTGATTTATTAGGTTTTTCCATTAGGTAATTCTTAATAGCAGCACGGAGTCTGGAAATGTGCCTCCTTTGTAAGCATTAGCTAATATTCGTGTAGATCGTACATGAAATAAACCTAATGGGAGAGTTTTTTCACTCTCTATGGTTAAGTTTTTTTTTTTTTAATTAAAATCCCATGAAATAATGATACAATCAATTACGTTTATTTCGATAGCTCCCAGAGTCCCAACAATACATTGTATATATGTTTGATGTACGCAGGAACAAGAGCGGCATCTGGGGCTGGCGGCAGGACAAGACGGAGCTGGTGAACGGGTACGAGTGCAAGGTGTTCAGCGCCAACAACGTGGAGCTGGTGTCCAAGACCCGCAGCGAGCACCTGGGCGAGCGCGCGCCCCGCCGGCCCCCCTCCCGACACTCCGCCCGCGCGCCCCTCGCGGACCTGCTCGCGCTCGCCGACGCACGCGACCACAGCGACGCCGACACTGACACCACGCCCACCGTTAGTATACTTATCACCTTCATCATCAGCCCATGTACGTCCCACTGGGCACGAGCCTCCTCTACAACTGACAGGGGTTAGGCTTTAGTCCGCCACGCAGATAAACTTACGCCACGTTAAGAAATTCCTAAGAACTTTTAAGTGAGCAGGTTTTAACGATGTTTTCCATCACTGTTAAAGTACGTGAAAATTCAATGTGAATACACACATAACTTGGAACAGTCAGGTGTCTGTTCACAACAAAAGAGAAAGAGAAAGAAAGAGTTTTGTAGAAAAGCAGAGTGACATGCTGCCAAGCTCGACTCATCTTATAGTTATAAAGAGTAGACTCTTAATTCTTGACCTAGTGCTAGTTTGTGTGCTTGACATATTTTGATAAAGTTCTCTTTTACAGGACAATACTCCATCAAGCAGTCAGTCCAGTGAAGACCTGACGCCGATCCGATGGGAGGATTACTTCTCCGGTGAAGCGTTGGAGAGAGACATTGGCAGGCCCAGGGAGATCACCACCAAAGTGCAAAAGTTTAAGGCAACATTATGGTTGTGCGAAGATTATCCTTTAGAAGTAAGGAATATTTTCTTTCATATATTGGCTGTACGGTTAGCAGACTGTAAAAATTCCTGCGCTAGTTATAAATATGTAGTCTTTAGAGTAGAATAGAATAGAGTTTTCGGTGTTTTGTGAAAACAAAAATCCCTCTGTGAGAGCCATGATCTTAATGTGCAGTTGTATTGTACATAGTCGTGTAATTGTACATTTTGTTTTATTGTTCCAGCTTCAAGAACAAATTATGCCAATACTGGATCTCATGGCGTCTATATCATCACCACACTTCGCCAAGTTAAAAGACTTCGTGCAAATGCAGTTACCTGCTGGGTTTCCTGTTAAAATAGGTAACTTTATCTCGTACATTTTGTGATGTAAAATTCTCTGTACATTGACACACACACACATACACACACCCATTAATACATAAGAAGGCATAAAAACAGGATTTCTTCATTCAAATATGAATAATATTTTGTATTTATTTTTCTCATTATCAATGCAGGCTGTTTACGATACACGTGTTGTTGCAGAGATCCCGCTGTTCCACGTGCTGAACGCGCGCATCACGTTCGGCAACATATTCGCGCGCGACACTCCGGTCCGGCACGTGCAGTGCATCAGCACGGAGGGCCGGCCCGCCTGCGTGCTCGACGACGGCTGCTTCCTGCTCGGCGCCGGCTACCGGGACGCCGCCAGCGTGCGCGCCTGCCCCATGCAGCACGACGAGGCGCTGCTGCAGTACGCCATCCAGCAGTCGCTCATGGAGGCCGGCACGCACGACGACCAGGTACCGCGCTACTGCACACTCACTGCGTCACGTGCACCAGTGTCTCATGGAGGCCGGCACGCACCACGACCAGGTACCGCGCTACTGCACACTCACTGCGTCACGTGCACCAGTGTCTCATGGAGGCCGGCACGCACCACGACCAGGTACCGCGCTACTGCACACTCACTGCGTCACGTGCACCAGTGTCTCATGGAGGCCGGCACGCACCACGACCAGGTACCGCGCTACTGCACACTCACTGCGTCACGTGCACCAGTGTCTCATGGAGGCCGGCACGCACCACGACCAGGTACCGCGCTACTGCACACTCACTGCGTCACGTGCACCAGTGTCTCATGGAGGCCGGCACGCACCACGACCAGGTACCGCGCTACTGCACACTCACGGCGTCACGTGCACCAGTGTCTCATGGAGGCCGGCACGCACCACGACCAGGTACCGCGCTACTGCACACTCACTGCGTCACGTGCACCAGTGTCTCATGGAGGCCGGCACGCACCACGACCAGGTACCACGCTACTGCACACTCACTGCGTCACGTGCACCAGTGTCTCATGGAGGCCGGCACGCACCACGACCAGGTACCGCGCTACTGCACACTCACTGCGTCACGTGCACCAGTGTCTCATGGAGGCCGGCACGCACCACGACCAGGTACCGCGCTACTGCACACTCACTGCGTCACGTGCACCAGTGTCTCATGGAGGCCGGCACGCACCACGACCAGGTACCGCGCTACTGCACACCCACTGCGTCACGTGCACCAGTGTCTCATGGAGGCCGGCACGCACCACGACCAGGTACCACGCTACTGCACACTCACTGCGTCACGTGCACCAGTGTCTCATGGAGGCCGGCAAGCACCACGACCAGGTACCGCGCTACTGCACACTCACGGCGTCACGTGCACCAGTGTCTCATGGAGGCCGGCACGCACCACGACCAGGTACCACGCTACTGCACACTCACGGCGTCACGTGCACCAGTGTCTCATGGAGGCCGGCACGCACCACGACCAGGTACCGCGCTACTGCACACTCACTGCGTCACGTGCACCAGTGTCTCATGGAGGCCGGCACGCACCACGACCAGGTACCACGCTACTGCACACTCACTGCGTCACGTGCACCAGTGTCTCATGGAGGCCGGCACGCACCACGACCAGGTACCGCGCTACTGCACACTCACTGCGTCACGTGCACCAGTGTCTCATGGAGGCCGGCACGCACCACGACCAGGTACCACGCTACTGCACACTCACTGCGTCACGTGCACCAGTGTCTCATGGAGGCCGGCACGCACCACGACCAGGTACCGCGCTCCTGCACACTCACTGCGTCACGTGCACCAGTGTCTCATGGAGGCCGGCACGCACCACGACCAGGTACCGCGCTACTGCACACTCACTGCGTCACGTGCACCAGTGTCTCATGGAGGCCGGCACGCACCACGACCAGGTACCACGCTACTGCACACTCACTGCGTCACGTGCACCAGTGTCTCATGGAGGCCGGCACGCACCACGACCAGGTACCACGCTACTGCACACTCACTGCGTCACGTGCACCAGTGTCTCATGGAGGCCGGCACGCACCACGACCAGGTACCACGCTACTGCACACTCACTGCGTCACGTGCACCAGTGTCTCATGGAGGCCGGCACGCACCACGACCAGGTACCACGCTACTGCACACTCACTGCGTCACGTGCACCAGTGTCTCATGGAGGCCGGCACGCACCACGACCAGGTACCACGCTACTGCACACTCACTGCGTCACGTGCACCAGTGTCTCATGGAGGCCGGCACGCACCACGACCAGGTACCGCGCTACTGCACACTCACTGCGTCACGTGCACCAGTGTCTCATGGAGGCCGGCACGCACCACGACCAGGTACCGCGCTACTGCACACTCACTGCGTCACGTGCACCAGTGTCTCATGGAGGCCGGCACGCACCACGACCAGGTACCGCGCTACTGCACACTCACTGCGTCACGTGCACCAGTGTCTCATGGAGGCCGGCACGCACCACGACCAGGTACCACGCTACTGCACACTCACTGCGTCACGTGCACCAGTGTCTCATGGAGGCCGGCAAGCACCACGACCAGGTACCGCGCTACTGCACACTCACGGCGTCACGTGCACCAGTGTCTCATGGAGGCCGGCACGCACCACGACCAGGTACCACGCTACTGCACACTCACGGCGTCACGTGCACCAGTGTCTCATGGAGGCCGGCACGCACCACGACCAGGTACCGCGCTACTGCACACTCACTGCGTCACGTGCACCAGTGTCTCATGGAGGCCGGCACGCACCACGACCAGGTACCACGCTACTGCACACTCACTGCGTCACGTGCACCAGTGTCTCATGGAGGCCGGCACGCACCACGACCAGGTACCGCGCTACTGCACACTCACTGCGTCACGTGCACCAGTGTCTCATGGAGGCCGGCACGCACCACGACCAGGTACCGCGCTACTGCACACTCACTGCGTCACGTGCACCAGTGTCTCGTGGAGGCCGGCACGCACCACGACCAGGTACCGCGCTACTGCACACTCACTGCGTCACGTGCACCAGTGTCTCATGGAGGCCGGCACGCACCACGACCAGGTACCACGCTACTGCACACTCACTGCGTCACGTGCACCAGTGTCTCATGGAGGCCGGCACGCACCACGACCAGGTACCGCGCTACTGCACACTCACTGCGTCACGTGCACCAGTGTCTCATGGAGGCCGGCACGCACCACGACCAGGTACCACGCTACTGCACACTCACTGCGTCACGTGCACCAGTGTCTCATGGAGGCCGGCACGCACCACGACCAGGTACCGCGCTACTGCACACTCACTGCGTCACGTGCACCAGTGTCTCATGGAGGCCGGCACGCACCACGACCAGGTACCGCGCTACTGCACACTCACTGCGTCACGTTTATGATTTATATTTTATGTTACGTAAATATCCTCAGATGCAATGTATTTCAGGTGATAGTATATGAAATTGTTATCGTGGGTCTCAGTATTGGTTGTGTGGTGCAGGTGGACGTGTGGGAGGCGCTGCGCGGCGCTCGGCCGTCGTCGCCCGCGCCGCCGCGCTCGCGGGACTCGCCGCAGGAACTACTCGCGCACGAAGAGAGACAGCTGCAGAGGTATGCTACCCTGGTACCTTGGCAATTCATAGATTTCAAATTGTATGCATTTTTGGAGATTTTTTATGCAAAAGATATTAAAGACATAATAGGCATCATGTGTCTGTGGTGAGCAGCGACTACTGTGGACAGGGGTCACCAAGATCGATCTTAAAGCAAGAGTCAAGTGGAGGAGCATTTCAGATCTTTCCAATTTAGTAGCGTCCGCAACATTGGAGAACAGTTTGTCAGACGGAAGATGGAACAATGCAGGGCTCTTCTGCCCTGTTACATTTCGCGCTGCCCCTGATGTAAGAGATTGCTATCGAAAGGTTTTACGAGTAGTCGATATGCCGGTGTCAGATATTGACTAGAGATCCAGTTTGGTCGCTACATCTGTGCGAGTACAGTTGTGGCGCACCGAAAGGCCGAAGACCCCGACATACCCCTTTTGGGTCACCCCGAGGTCTAAGAATGAGAAAATTCTCAACTTTTATTTTTTTTAAACCTTAGCAAGTAGCTACTAGTATTATACTTTAAAGTTATCAAAATTACTGAGTTCTATTTATATGATTCTTTTGGTTTAATATTTAATTGACATTAAGTTAAAAGAAATCACTTAACTACATAACACACTCATTACTCCATATTTTGAGCAAATTATAAGTAATTTTTATTAAAATTTACAATTCTTAATGAATGCAGTAGAGTCTTTAAAACGGAGTTAAAATTGAATCCGTGTACGTTGTTTTTTTTTAAGTAGTCCTTTTTAGTAGTAATTTTTTCAGTGATAAATACCTAAATTATACTCACGATGGATGGGATCACAAGATGTAACAGTGAAAATGTACATCAATATTTCATTACTTATATTTTTTTTTACGGGAGTGCCAACATGACAAATAAAATTATAGGCGCTAACATGAATATTTTTTTAATAATTCAAATATATAAGGAAACAATTCTGTGGTGCGTTTTTTGCCCCAATTAAAATCTAAATGGCTGAATTTTTCGTCTTTCATGACGTGGTATGCCACCACATTGGGCAGTTTATCGCGCAGTGCTTCAACGTCTCTCTCAACGGACAGACGGTCTCTCTTCCCAACGAACATGGCCGTTTTCATCGTAAAACAACTCAAATTGTACGCTGGCGGTTCCGTAGAGTTGTATACTCGTAGATTCCCCTCGCTTCCATAGTCGTACTGTGAGAAAGAGTTCTTCATCTGAGCCAAGTTTTGGGCCAGTTTCTTGGGTATGCTGTCCGGGAACCTTCCGTCCAAAGTGCGCAACAATTGCCAACTAATGTCGTCCGCATCCGAGCCGCATAAAGCTGCCAAAATTCTCGTGCATATCAAATAACCACTAGGCTTACTACATATCCTTGCGTAAGCGTATTCCCGAGAGTTCCTAGCGAATAGTTCAACTCTATCCCCTACCATTCGGCTTATAATCGACGCCATGCTAATCAGCGTGGACACAGGCGGCTCTGCGTGTTTGAATTGAGCTATCGGCGCCAGGGATATGAATATCTTGATCTTCTCGTTGTACTCTTGTCGGGTGGAACCTAGCACGTAGAATATCGTCGTGCCCAAAGAAAATCCGATGGCTGATAGCTGCGTTTGTCCAGTCTTGTTTAAAATATAATCTATGTTCGCCGGCAGATCGTAATAACCTATCTCGTGGAATGTGAAGTTCCAGAATTCAGGGTCGTTGTCAGGGTTGAGGCGCACGTGACGTCTGTTGTATCTATTCCCCCTGTAGTTCCCGATCCAGACGTCGTACCCTTGGTCAGCCAGCGCGATGCCCAAAGACTGGTTTCCTCCTGTGACGAAAGAGTCAGCAGTGTCCAAAGCGCCATGCATGATGAGAACCGGACATGATTTGTTGCCAGGGATGTTGAATAGGGTCAGGATGTATCCGTCTTCTGTGGTGGTCTCGTGGTTTTCAGTTCTATGGCCGGCGGCCGCGACGTAATCGGTGAAGTTTAAAATAACTTCAGGCGGGAATACATAACCTATGTCGAAGCCAGTCGTACTTGAAAAAAACACAAATAATATAAAGGTCTTATAGATAAAATACATTTTGGTATTAACAAAAAACTGGTTTATGTTATCACAATTATAGTAACATTATGTGACTGCCAGAAATATGCCGAACTATGGAAATAACTAACCATTTTAAAATGTTTGGCATTGATTGCATGCAACCTGTGTAAACCCATATATCATGGTACAATAACGCCCAGTTTCAACATTTCGGCTGGTGTTGACATTAGCAAATAAACGTCGTCATTATTAATGTATTAAATATTTTATGTACAGTAATTTAGGACGTTTTCGTATAACAAGGTATTCCACGTAGGGACTTTAATTCGTTCAGAAACATATTGGTTTTTAAATCTATCTATCCTTGATATTATTTTTTTCTTTCTTTTTGAAGAGTCCAAGAAAATGTTTAATTTCTACATCATCAGCCCATATACGTCCCACTGCTGGGCACGAGCCTCCTCTAAAACTGAGAGGGTTTAGGCCTTAGTCCACCACGCTGGCCTAGTGCGGGTTGGCGGACTACACACCTAAGAAATTCCTAAGAACTGTTAGGTGTGCAGGTTTCATCACGATGTTTTCCCACACCGTTAAAGTACGTGACAATTCGTTGCAAATACACACATAACGTCGAAAAGTCAGAGGTGTGTGCCTGGGGTTTGAACCCGCGACCGTCGAGATTCTCGACCGCGTGTCTAAATCGAAGCCATCACGACTTGACGAAAATGTTACCAACACCGGAATATCGAGTGATTTTTTTATCGCAGAATATTTACTCTATATATTCAATTATTTCTTAAAAATACATTATCCTACTTTGGGCGTTAAGTTTATTATTCGATTTATCATATATATGATTTGACTTCTATGGTGATTGTTTTAAAGACGATTTATGTTTGGCTGTCTAACTGTTTTACGTCAAAAAAATTACAAATATATACATTACGTTTCATTTACATTACCATGGGCATTTTCCTATGCGAGCTTTAGCTTGCCTGCTTAGTAGATATGTTAAAAAATAGATAAAAACAATAGAATTGTACATAAGACGAAGGAAGCAATAAATATAACGGTAATCGTTCCTTGACACAGACGTGCGGGAATCAACAATCGCTGGTTTCAACTTAAGGCTCGAAACTATGACTTAAGGTTCATCATCATCATCATCATTACGGTTACGAGGCTTTAAGGTTACGAGTGTATTTATAATTTTGTAAAATAATCAAAAATATACGAATACGTCGTATGGATTTCTCTAAAAGATTTGCCTCATGGTCTCGCGGTACAAGTATGTGCCGTGAGATCTAGAGGTCCTGGGTTCGATTCCCGGGTCGGGCAAAGTGTTATTGGGTTTTTCCATTAGGAAATTCTCAGTAGCAGCCCGGAGTCTGGAAATGTGCCCGAGAAACGGCATTAGGCTCGCCCCCTATTACGTGGGACTGATACATACGTGGCGAAATGTGGGTGCAGTAATGCACCTCTGCCTACCCTTTCGGGGAATACAGGCGTGAGATTATGTATGTATGCATGTATTTATATCATATACTTCATAAAGCAGATGTGATTGTTATAGAGTATGTATAAATAAAAAAAAAATTTGTATTAAAGCTACATAAATAGGGATATGGATAAATAGAGGCTGAAGCAGGAAAACTTAAACATAAGTAATGAAACAGGGTATATATTATTTAATTCAGTTTAGACTTTATAAATCTCTTATATGTTTCGTCTGCTGTATTCAATTTATTAATTACCCATCATTAATTTCGTTTCACCTACAAATCAATAATTTCATTTGTTCTTGATTTTATGGTTGGGTGGCTTAGGACGGGTTCCTTAAGGCAGCAGAAAGCAGAAAGCTTAGATAGCTTATGTGGTCTTAAATATTAAGATTCATATTTGTAAAAATAATTTTTCGTTCATGAGATTCTAGTGTTCAATCAAATAAATATAAACTTTCCAGGTTTTTGTGATATAAACAAATGATCGAAAGAAAATTTATGCTTTAAGTTCTGCCTAAAATTTTCCATAAATTTTATTTTTGACTGTTAATATAATATAATTACTATTATTTTTAAAACAAAAATTAAAAAAGCTTTTAAATACAAGCTATCTCCCATTATAATAATCACATTATATAAGAATGTTTTGAAATAAAATGGTACCAACATGTCGTTCTAAAACAAGTACAATCGGTAACACAGGAAAGGTAATTACTTATGTTAATATTTATCCAGCACATCAAATATATCCGGGAAAAGGTAGTGTTCCATTCCCAAGCCCCAGGAGAAATCGAAATGATTCATCTGTTCACGTTTCATTATTCTGTAGTCGATTACGTTCGGCAGTTCGCTACGGAGGCGATCGACGTCCTTTATCGTAGAAATGAGATCATTCTTCGCCACAAATATCGACGTATTCATAACAACTTTACTCAAATCATAATCCGGTGGCTCGGATGAGTTGTACATTAAATAGTTTTTGTGCGTTCCGTAGTCGAATTGTGAGAATTTATTCCTTATACCAGGCTGTAATGAGTGTATGAAGGTTCGCCTCGATGTACCACAAGGGTAGTGAGCAAATGCCACCGATTGAAAATTGTCAGCAAACGTGTCGGAGTCGTAACCAGAAAGCGCCACTAGTAGATCGCCACCGCACATCTGTCTTGATGGCATGAGAGGGCATGCGAATTTTTGCAACGCCCTTAATGCCAAATTATTGGCTAATATCTCCTCTTGCCCTATAAGAGATAAGAATTTGTCTAAAATTGGCGATATTCTCACAACAGCTGATACAAATGGACCCACGTGTTCCATGTACACCAACGGGGCTAAAGCGATCAGTAATTTTATCTTCTCATTGTATTCTGGTCTTATGGCTCCAAGAGCAAATAACATGGTGGTACTCTGCGACATAGCAATGACACGGAGTTGCTTCTCACCAGTCTTGGTTAATATGAAGTCTACGAACGCAGGCACGTCGTAGTAAGCGATCTCGTGGATGCTGAAACTCCAGTATTGTTTATCTTTATCAGGGTCCAGGGTGATGTGTCGCCGTGAGTATTTGTTGCCTCTGAAATTACAAGCCCACACGTCGTAACCAGCTTTGTGTAGAGCCACTGCTAGTGATCTGTTCCCTCTTAATAGAAACGAATCGGAGGAATCCTGTCCGCCGTGCACTATGAGTATGGGTTTCTTGACGTCACCAGGTATACGATGTAGTGTGAGTATGTAGCCATCCGCTGTAGTCACGTTGTACACTTGGGTCTCGCACCCGTATTTTCTGGCTAGTTGTGTGAAGTTCAACGTTGCATCCTCAGGTATGTTTGAGAGAGGTAGAAAGTCTTTCGCAGAAGATATGTTGGCTACGGTATATATTATTACTAAACTTAAGAACCTCGATTTCATAATTAAGATTTAGTTTTCTACACACGTTAATCGACTTGCGAAAACGCGTTTCAAATGGATTACTATTTTGTTGATCGTTGAACTCAGTATTTCAGGAAAACTGTCAAATGCGTATTTAGTGTCAACACAGCTGTAAAGATTATCACGACAAACGGCGATTCTTTGTCTTTTATAACTATATAGGTATAAATAATAAAAGTAGACGTGTCCTTCTGTTTCACTCTTGGGAATTTTTGTTTTTAAGTTGCCCCGTTAATGGATCTCGACTGGTAATTCGCTTGTCATATGTGAAGGAATAATTTTAATAATTATAATTTCATTTAAAAAAAATCTTTTTTTCCTCCTCGTTCCCTCACTGCTGAGGATCGCGACCACATAGAATCAATCTCCACGGTGTGCGGCCATAGGTGGAGTGGATCGCAGTTTTAAACTATACCTACATAAAATTGCCTGTCGAAAGGCTTTCATTTCCCCTTAAACATATTAGATTTTTTTACTCAGTGAACCATTTTCAGTTTTAAGTTTTTATACACTATGCCTTCGCACCATTTGTTTCCAAACATTGGAAAGAAATAATGTTATGATTCTTATTGTTTATTATTTTTAATTTATAATAAGAAAATTTATGAACTAAAAGTAGCCTAAGTTACTCCTTATTACATCAGCTATCTGCGAGTGAAAGTTCAAATTGGTCCACCTGTTTCAGAGATTAGCGGGAACAAACAGACAGACAGACAAAAATAGTTAAAAACGTTATTTTGGTATATGTACCGTGTATACACCCATATGCATTTATTAAAAAGCGGTTATATCAATATTACAAACAGACACTCTAATTTTATTTATTTGTATAGATAGATATTTGTTGATTTTTTTTTCCTCTTATTTAAAAAAAAACATAAATTACTTTTAAGGAGATAACTTTATAATCAAAGTTTATCGTTGTCTCTGTATAATTTAATGTGTCTCCATTTGTTAATAATAATTATGAGTATTTGTTTCTTAGTAATTTGGTTTAAGAGACGTGAACAATTTCTCCGCCTAATAGTCTAAACAATTCCTTCGTAGCATTTCTCAATATTTCTTTGATGCCGCTTAAGGAGACCATCAGTATCACGGCTGAAATCAGCGTACCTTCAAAATGCAGTACAAAACCATTTCGTCTTAGGTTATTTAAATCTCCGTTTCCAAAGTACATGGTAACTTAACTTAACCAAAGTACATGAAAAAATTTGGATGGGCATGTACAACCCTCGTCTTCATTTACACTTTCCATCAGGTGCGATGGAATTCAAACGCCTATTCCTTTTCAACTATATAAAAAAAAACGAGTTTTAACGTCGGTTTTATGTTTAGGTCGTAAGCTAGTCGTAACACCCGCTTGCTTTAAAGATTGAAACTTCGTATTGTAGGGAAGCTTAACTTCTAGCTTTGATTTTTCCTTAGGTTAAGAACATTAGTCGACGAAGTTATTCATTAGTTGTTCATAGCTCTATAAATTCACCCTTTTTTACTAAATGTCTTTGGTTTGTATCGTTAAAGCCTTTACCTCAAAACTCCAATCAGGTTTGCTTGTCCAGATTGGTCAAATTTTATTACATTAAATATGGCTGAAAATATAATTTATTTGCAGAAGTGCCTGTAAACCTTACTGTAAGTCTGTTTATTTAGTTTTGATTTATATTGTTCTCATTACGTGTAAATTGTCAACATTTACATTTGTGCAAACATTGATTGTCAATACTGTTTCAAAAGTTCGTACGTTATTCAAAAATCAATTATTTCGGTATTTCTACTGTTTTAAACCAATTTGAATTTTGTCTTGTTTTTAGTATAATATCTTTGTTCTATTGAATCAGAACTTGTCTAAATGTGTACAACCAATTCTAACAGAAAATACTTTGGATAAGATTATTTTAAAATTCTGAAATCTATTATGACACTCGGTCTCAAAATTTAATTCTTCTAAACATTATCGGTTTTATTTTGTTAATTTATCCAAAGAATTCAAGCTTTGTAGTCATGCGTGGTTAATCCGCTCGGTCGATAAATGTAAAGAATTGTACTTGTGTGATGATTTTTAATTAAAAGAGCTTTTTTGCTTCATACTCTATATCTTTTATGGTGCTGAAACAACAGTACATACATACCACTTCGATTCCTAAATTGAGAGGACATTATTAATTTATATAAATTGCCGAAATTAAAATGAAACTGCAATTAAAATAATACATTTAAATTGGAAGGGTAAGTAAGATGAAGAAAATTGAAGAACTTACTATATAAAAGTTTGCTGTCAGATTACCCAAAGAGGTGTCATTTTTACAACGATGCCTATAATAGACTACACAATAAATTTGAATTTTATGTTGTTTTACGTAGCATCGGTAGTGACCTTACAAAATTATAAATTAATTATTAAAGCTTTTAAAGCTTTGTTTAACAAAAGCAATTTGACATTATAAATGAGAATAAACTACCTCCACAATAAACAATCATAAACTAGACATTACACAATTAAAGTGCAACGCTTTTGGGCTTCTATGGAAGTACCGCCACTGGTGTAGCCATATCAAAAATAGGCATTATTCTTTCAACCCTTGTAACACACATTCTATGCGTAAATATTTAGCAGTAGTGCGTAGTGGCTACGGTAGTGTGTAAATAGCTAGCGTCGACAGGGCGATCGAGGCTTCCCTGGCAGCGATGACGATATCGCCGGCCCCCGAGCCGCTGCCGGCGCCGGACGCGGAGCTGCAGGCGGCGCTGGCGCTGTCGGTGCGCGAGCAGCTGTCGCGCGACCAGCAGCTGGCGGCCGAGCAGCGCGCGCTCGACGAGGCGCTCCGGCTCTCGCTCATCGACAAGTGAATTGGTACGTGCATCATCATCGTCTCTCATGCCTTCAGTATATGGTCTTTTCTTAGCTTTGTAGTCTTTATGGTATACACAGGGTGTCACGTCATCATCATAACTATTACCTGTACTAGTTTTCCATCAAGGTCTGTTACAATTTCATGTTGATATTTGGAATTCAAAATTACAAAATTTAATACATCTTGTTTCTTGTTTTTTAGTGATGGAAAACTAGGACAAGGTAATATGATGGGGAATAGAAAAACGATTTTATTCACGATGATTGTTTTTTCGGTTCACGCAGTAAGTTTTTCTCGCAAAATACGTAACTATTATTCTATATACGCCCTCGTCACTCTTATTCTTTTCTCTCGTTTTCTTCTTCACACTCTCAAATCCATCTCTTCTTTGAACGTTTATCGCCTTTACATCTATATTTACGTAGTTCCTTACTAGGTCTGATTGATACAACATTAAATAGTTTGCAGCGGTCGATAACAATTAAGCAGACCAGGAGGGCTCTCACTCTTGCATTAGGTCATAACTAGAACTCCAACGCGTGATGGCTTCTTAAACGTACATTGTTCTTTACATGATTGCGGATTTATTGCACGCAATCTACAACAATCGTTCAATATGCGTATTACAATATTTTTGACATTTAACAGAATGATTTTGAAATAATTAATTAATCGTATTATGTTACTGTTTTCAGATCTCATCTTTAAGAAGAATGTATAGCGTCCAACTAAAACAAGACTTACGCCTAAAATACTATATACAATTGCAGTTAAATATATCCAATAGTTCAATCACATAGCTTATTGAAAATGTGGCGTGCGGTACGAGGTAAGCGGGCATAGCCTGTATATATATTTTTTAAATATTCTTTAGAAGATCAGAGATTCGTGTATTTTCATTCAGCTATTCAAGTCAAGACTGTAGCTAATACGGATCAGTTGCTAGAAGGTGAATATTAACTGGATCAAACTCCTCTATCTGTGTTTTGTAACCTAAAATCAGAAATTTACCAGCGTTAACTACTGAAATTACTAAGTGAAGACACGAATTTAATCTATGAGTGATCGGTATTACTACTAATATTACAATCATCTCAAAAGTGTGGATTTACAATTGTTTTTGTACCAACCGTCCCCATTTTTCTCGTACCGTGCGCAGATCCGATTTTATACATTGGATATACTGGGCCTTGTAGAAAAGGAGATTTAGTGTGTAAAGTACTCCTATTTACTCTTTTATGACTTCGGTGTCGCTTTCAAATAAACGATGTTTTTTAATGAAATTTGTTGCAGTTACATTGCGCTATTAATAAGTATAGTAAAAGCAGTGATGGCCTCGAGGTTTAGGCCCGCGGTCGAGAATTTCGGCGGTCGCAGGTTCAAACCCCAGGCACACACCTCTGACTTTTCGAAGTTATGTGTGTATTTACAATGAATTATCACTTGCTTTAACGGTGAAGGAAAACATCGTGATAAAACCTGCACACCTAAAAATTCTTAGGAATTTCTTAGGTATGTAGTCCGCCAACCCGCACTAGGCCAGCGTGGTGGACTAAGGCCTAAAACCCTCTCAGTTGTAGAGGAGGCCCGTGCCCAGCAGTGGGACGTATATGGGCTGATGATGATGATGATAATTAATAAGTATACTTGCTATATTTCAAATAAATAATCCCTATATTACTTCATTGGAATGCAAAACAAAAATTGACCAAGAAACATTGCCGGTTCAAAATATTATAAAAAAAAACACAAAAATGACATCACACCAATGTATGTGATTTTTTTGTTAAATATTTTTGTATTAATTAATTAAACCTTTTAAGCAAGGCCCTGTATGACTGTTAAGTCTGTCTGTAAATAAATATAACTCGAACCATGTGCCCAAAACTTCCGCCTTCCTATGTTCTGTTACATAAAATTGTATGAAGTACAGTGTGTTTGCAAAATTTGGTATGATATCAGGCAAAAGTATATTTAATCATTACGTATATGTCCTAAGTTTTTTTTCTACCATTAAGAAAGTAAGTAAGTCGTGATGGCCTCGAGGCCTAGGCACGCGGTCGAGAATCTCGACGGTCGCGTGTCTAATCTCCAAGCACAAAAACGTAATTTTTTTTGAGTTTTTTTTAGCGTCAATATATTTGTAATCACCGTAATTATTACCTGCCTTAGTTTTCCATCACAGTCTTTTTACACCCTGTATATTATACAGGATGTATTTAGACCGTGATCGGAAACTGAGGCAGTTAATAGCTAAGGTGATTAAGAAAAGCGTTGAAGAAAATCCCGACAAAAAATAAAAAATTGTCGTTTTCCTAACAACCACATACATTTTATACCTATGGTTGTTTTATTTTGTTATTCCGTTACTATTATGACTATGAAACAAGTACTATTTAAAAAAAAAAAGTTTTGCAAGCACACTGACGTGTTTACCAATAAATCTAATATTTATGATAATCTATTAAACTTTTCCTATAAGGTATACCGCATTTAATGTAAGATATCGTCGACGAGGCCTACGATGAGCTAAGGACGGATCCAGACTGGACCGTAAGTTCTGTAATGGAATGAAAAAATGTATATGAAAATAGCAGGAATTTTAGTCAAAATATTAACTAATACTGTCAGTTTTGAATAAAAATTTAAGCTCTATTTTTTTATTACATGACTACTTTTGGGTTTGCTGTCTTCAATGGAAGTTTTTTGAGTCTCAATAATTACTATAATTATAATTTATGACACTTATTACCACCCAAAAATATGTTTTTTTAAATCTAGAGACTCAAATAACAAGAATTTTGAGATTTAGTTCTACCAGATATACAGATCTTAGAATGTGACTTGATGTGTCATTATTGTTTTATGTACTTAGGTTTTTAAATGTTCTATTACTAAAAAGGTTTCATCTTTTTGATTTTAATTATTATAGAAGTAATTGAAGTTACTGATCATGGCATAATAAATGGTCCTATTAGTTTCTAGATCCGTCCTTGCTGCAGTGGGGCGACATAGCCTTAAATTATGACTTTGATAGGTTTCATTGGGCAATAATAATTTAGATGTTAATGTTGAGTGCAATAAGATATGGCGTATAGGCGCGTTGAGTGCTGGAATGTTATTTTCGTTTGTATTTTTTATGGTTGTGAGGATGAACATTTCAAAAGCGGGCATTGGAAATCAAATGTTCACCTGCAAACCTAAAAATTTTGAATTTCTTAGAAGTATAGTCTGCCAACCCGTTTTAGGCCAGCATGGTGGAGTAAAGCTTAACCCTCTCAGTTGTAGAAGAGGCCAGTACCCAACAGTGGAATGTATATGGGCTGATGATGTGAAATCAAAGTTATAAAGTTTAGTAAACTTGTTCTTTAATTTCACTTCAGTAGTCATTAAAACCTAGTTTGAGTGGTATCATATAGCCTCTTAAAAGTTTGGTGGGTCGTGGGTTGGTACATTTATGAGGTTATACCATTAAATATTTAGCTTGAACCAATAACTTCCTATCTCGGCCACGTCACTTAACTGTAATAGTTTTATCTAGGTCACAGGCCGGCTTAATTTGAAATCGATATTGTATCAACAGCACTGGGTTTCCAAAGTGTAGTTACTTATTGAGGTCGTAAATGAAATGAAATAATATTTATTGAATCTATAAAATGTCAAATACATCACTTAAATTCAGTCGTTTCAAAATTTAGTGTACCACCCTGTTCGAAAGTCAGTCAACACTAGAGAAGAACGGGCAAGAAACTCTAGTGTTGCTCTTTTCCCAACCAACGAATAGCTTACAATATTGATACAAAGATTACATTTCACGAATTAGAGCAGCTCAATCATTCAATTACAAACTATGGTATTGAATATGAGAATAACATAGTCATCTAAAATGGAGAAACTGACATTTAACCAGATTAAAAGTTGATAAATATAAATTAGCAAATCAAGCAGTCCGGTCCACACAAACAGCACCCGTTCACGAGTATGACGCATTCTATCTTTGGGACTTGGTTCTGCTCGAACGCAGTTTTAAATGCCGACTTCATTCCAATAGTTTACTGCATTTTTCAAAGATAATAAGTGCCCTGTGTTCTTTCCCAAGGCCTATCTCCATACCAAAAATCATTCAAATTGGTTTAGGCGTGAAAGCGTAACAGACAGACATTACGATGGATTTGTCAACTGATATTCCGCACTCAACGCGTCATACTGTTTCTGTAATGAAATGCGTTTGTAGTTAATTGTTACTGGCTGTCTGTGTTGATACATATCGCGCTAATTTGAATTCAAATGAGTTATAGATAATTTAGCTTTTAATAGAAAAGCTATGAGTTCGATCTAAATACTGAGATAAGATGTAATCAGTATATCTAGTCTGGCATTAAGAAAGTTTTTCTACTTGCGTACATAGACTATCCTAAATAAATAAAAATGTACCAAAAGCATTGTTAATTAATGTAATTAAAGATTGTATCGACTTAGCACTTTTACTAAAATAAATGATTTTGTAACGCGTGATGTCTGTCAGAGTCTGATTAAGCAGAGGAAATAAGCTTTAAATATATCTTTTATTGGGATTATCTGAATAATTCATAAGTTCTATCTTGCAGTCTAACTTTGGAAATGATACTACCAAGTAATCTCAATTTACTTTAATTTTAGTGTGAAATGCATCAACACATGACATTCGAAACTTTAGTTTAATTATATTTATATCATAAATACAGAGAACGACTGCGTGAAACTTCCACAATAATATACGTAAATGCATTATAACAGACAATGTTAGTGACGTCAAAATTAGTATTAAAATATTTTTTACAAACATGAAATAGTAAGTGCACATCAAATTTTGTACACGATTTTATTTGTAAAAAAGAAAAATATCTAACAAGGATTAATAAATTAGAGTTTTTCTAGCAATATTAAGAAAGAAACATTCAGGCAAACATTTTGAGACAATTGATGTGGTGTAGACAATATCATTACAAAAAAATCATCATCATAAGTTTAGTTGTAAGTTTGCTTTGAATATCTGCTCGACTCCGCATGGACCCCACAAAGCATGCTACAGACCCCACAACGCACGCCACAAACCCCGTGACCCTAGTATGAATTTTTTAAGCCTATTTGATGTGCAGTTGCAAAGTATTTTTTTTTCCAAATTACAATTAACGTGTTCCTTCCATTGTGTATTTTATTCTGATCTCTTTTTTTGAAAAAATATGAAAAACCAAAATGAAATTCTAGTATTGTTCGTGTAATCTCATTTTTTTAAATTTATCATTTTCATGTGTATTATTATGAAATGAAATTAGCTTTATGTCGCATTTGTCGATTCGCATTTGATGGTTTTATTTCTGGATTGTACTTAGTTGGACCTGGTCCATTTGGCTGGGCCAAAACAGGTTCCCTTGTACTTTCATATAATAAAGTCAGGTATAATTTATCTACATGTTTTAACATGGAAATGTGCAGATGAAAATATTGGACACCAGTCGTCTCGTGTGTACTCTTATTATCCAAAATTGCATAATGTACATCACACTATAGTTTTTTTTTGTAATATGAAGTGCTTGCAGCAATTATGACACAAGACCGTATATGGACTCTTTGGTAGTATAAAATATTTTATCGTATTCTTATTTCCCGATTCACAATTTACTTCTATTTTATGAAAAAAAAATATGTTATAGAATTTTCAATAGTATATCTTGGTCGTATTTACTACAATTACTGCATATTACTACAAGGTCAATTTTGTATCTCGAGTCAGACGATTGGTCGGCTGTATGTTGTTCCGCCTTGTGCTACCGTCTACGGAACTTTTGTGACGTCACAAACATTTTAATTTTAGAAAGATTCAAAATTGGCCTCGTAAAGTTGGTATGGATCTAAAATGGCGGACTTTTTGTTAGAAATTTTCTATACGTTTGTGAAATTTAATTTCTATATTAAATGTTTTAAAAGGGTTGCTTTAACATTCTCTTAAAGCACTGCCATTTAGGAATCCTTTAGTGGATGTAAAACTAAAATATTAGACGATTCTACCACATACTAAACAAACTTTGGGTCTCTGTCCGTGGTCTGTTTATTAAGACCGACAGCGATGTGATACACTGTAATGCAGGAATTTATACAAAATAGTTCAAGAATTTTGAAAAGTTATAAAAACTACGTCATAATGGTACAGCGTGGCACCGATTGGCAAGGGTGTATGTCCGTAACAAAGTTCACCATTAACCATAAACTAGTTCTTAACAGCCGTATCATATCGCTCCAATAGTCTTTTTTACTTTGTTTTGTACAGTATAGTTGGAAATGTGAAATTACATAAAAAGTGTAGTTAATATATTAATATTTTCCTACGGTTTCATAAATAAGTTTAGAAAATTTTGTCACTAAATCGAAACATGATCTGTATCAACCTTTAAATAAGTAGTTAAAATTGTATTTATAATCGCCCGTATATTAATGTTTAATATTAATGGTGTTTTTTCGTCGCTACTCCTTAGCTGTGATTTTATATAAATAATGTGTTGGATATTTGGTGTGTATATTCCATAATGAATGTTGCAACAACGCCATCTCTTGACGTGTTGGAGAAACTTTTAAGCAACATCGACAGAACAGTCAATTTTATTAGTTTATTGAAATTAAGGTTTTGTTCGTTATCAAGATTATTTTCCCGAGATATTTTCATACACACAAAATATTCAACGCAAATGTATACCGATGTATTTATATAGACTATACATGTACAAAGTTTTCAATTTCCAGTTAAACGATGTACAATCCTACCAAAACGTGTATGATAATGCATAATGAATTATTATGATTATATATTCTGTATATTGATTTTTTAAATACGTTTTTTTTTATTTTTATCTACCTACTCTGCCTCGTGGTCTCGCGGTACAGGTATGTGCCGTGGGATCAAGAGGTCCTGGGTTCGATTCCCGGGTCGGGCAAAGTGTTATTGGGTTGTTCCATTAGGAAATTCTTAGTAACAGCACGGAGTCCGGAAATGTGCCCGAAAAACGGCAATAGGCTCGCGGGCTCGCCCCCTATTACGTGGGACTGATACATGCTTGGCGAAATGTGGGTACAGAATTGCACCTCTGCCTACCGTTTCGGGAAATACAGGCGTGATGTTATGTATGTATGTATGTATCTACCTATGTCCATGTATTGAAATACGAATAAAACCTCATGTCTGTGTTGTATTGGAGGTGAGGAAGTGAGCACGCTTCGAAGGCGTGCGTAATGCTGCCCAAATGGATATATTTTGGTCTTTTGTTATCCGTCTTGTTTCTTTTTTTAAAAATATCATTTTCTGCAGCTTTAATATTTTTTAGCTGTATAGGACAATTAATTGCAATAGAAGTACCTATTTTTAGAGAGCAAGAACAAGTAAACTAACACAAAAATTGTGCAGCATACAAACATCTGCACGAGTGTAGGATTGGAACCTGTAGCCTTAGCCGACTGTAAAATAAAAATGAATAATCGAGGTGAATTCCAAATAAATACACACAATATTATCTATGTATTTAAAATTTAATTTTCATTACTTATATACAAATTACAACATTCACTATTATAATAGGTGTTAGTCCATCCTATATTTACATACGTAATAGTACACTTTAGAAGCGTAATTTTATTTATATCGAGTCAATAAATTACATCAGGAAACTTGGAGTACTGAGCTCTTTAACCAACAAATAACTCGGAAGGGGACGCGCTGCCGGTACTAATGTCTTTCATATTCTGCGGGTAGTACAGAAAACTTGTACACGGCACGCTAGGTACATGAACTTGAAGTACTGAATAAGTGTACCTTCGGCCGCGCTCCCCACTCCTTACAGCGAAAATTGCGTTCACTAATGCTAATCGAATAAAAATTCCCAAGGAAAGCAACGAGAACAATTAAAATCATCGAAAACTTAAAAAATAACGAAATAAATAGATTTTTCAATAGATACAATTAAAAATAAATGATAATTTCATTTTCTTATGACCGTACAAACAGAACTGGATACAATTCGCTGTTATGGTACATTAATCCGCGTTAATTAATCTTACTGTTTGTAATAAAAATATTTTTTTTCTATTTTATAACAATTTATACACGGTTCCCTTTACTGACTACTATTTAGTTTACAAAGCAAAAAGTAGGGATTGGGCGTTGCTACACTTATCTGTAAAACATCGTCACCCCAGGCTAACGTGGTCATTAAATATTATCGTTTTCTACTTATTTAACCTTTTAATAAAGTTTAAGAGATTTCCAGAATACTGTTTCTTACGTTATAAGGAACTTGATATATTTAGCCGAGGATGGCGATTTCCAGCGAACAATAGGTGTCTACATAAAAATATCACACTAACAAAATGGCAAAAAAGCATCGCTGTGTGCGAATAGAGATCGGTTTCAAAAGTGAAATAATAAATAAATCGATAATTTTTGGTATTTTTGAGATACTTTACGAGTATTATTTATATTGTTAAAAATTCACAAAGTCTCCTTTGGACGTTCTTTTTGATACCGAACTCTGCACTAATGTAGCGACATCTGTTAATGTGATTAGGAAACAAGATTCACAGGTGAAGTCATAAGAACATGAAATTATGACGCTAACACAGACTTGTGACTGGCTAAAATGAGAACTTCTTCGACTATACTATATCGACGTCTATGTTTCGTGTAAAATTTGAATTTAGTTAGAAAAATCTTAAATGATAGCTAAACGCACCACTAACATCATAAAGAATATCAAAACATTTTAGTTTATGCCGTAAGAATAGTGTAAGTTGTATATATAAAAAATCTAAGAGTTTTTAACGATGACAGTATATCATACACGTTACGAGGACTTGTAACGCCAGCATAGTTTAATCGAAGATCAACTAACAGTGAAACTTAAACCGAATATATCTTGAAATGCGCAAATTACCAAATATTGCACCTACTCTCATTTTAACCAGTTTATGAGGCCAGAATAACAATGCCAATGCTAAACAGAGAATATTCGTTTGTCATACCTTCTATAAATATATTAAGCGCTTTAACGCAGGCTGTGTTTAAAATCATATTACATTTTATAAGCGGCTATTTTTGTTTACAATGCGTATGATCAACAGATGACGCCTACTCGATTAATTAATTAGAATTACATCAGTTCCTTAATTAATATAATATTATGATATATTATTATTGAAAAATAGCATTTTATATTATGTCACTAACATTGTATTTCACGTTATTTTCATTACACATGAAAAATTATTTCAACGCCATCTGTCGGGTGAGTTGAACAACGCGTGTTCAGTGTGAAACTAGAGTAAAACCGACGCTAAATAATATTTTAAAGACAACCTGCGTTACGGCGCCCCGTACATAAATTAAATGCATCGTACCGCCACTTAACTTGTCTAACTACGTTAATACATACACAGTCCAACACGGATTGCACTCATTTGGAACTACGCGCCGCCGCCGCAGCGCTATTTGTCATAATAAATATCACAACTAAACAATAATATTATGCCCTACGCACTTTAATCTGTTACTGTACCCGATTTGACGCACCATCTTATAATTTAGGGATATGGTATCTTGAGCATCTACGTTCTGTTTTGAGAGGAAAACGCGCGTCTGATCCGCCATTTTGGGAGATTGTAGACAACGTTTTTCTAATCATTCCCCGGCGTAAATTACACTGGGATTATTAGGAATAATATGTATTAAATAATTAATAGATAATATTCAAAACGCAGATGCCCCAAAGAGGTGGGTAATTGGAAATATGCAATTCCATTCCAGTGTAACACACTTTACTCGTGTGAACTCATTTGCATACGTGGCCTATACAAAGAGATTGATACTATGAGATAAAACATTGCTTAATTAAAGCTTTGAAACTTCACCTAAACGAACTTGGCATCGTCGATCGTCATAAGATTGTAATGTTCCCAAAGAACAAACATCAACACAGCGGTTAATATTTTATATTAATATTGCTTCCATTATGTATCGCCCTTCAAAATTATATTAAAAGAAACACTAAACATCATCTACATAATTAATTTGTCCGTATTTACATAAATAAAATTTTATGTGTCAAAAAAAAGTCGACCAACCAGCACTTGGCTATATGGTGAACTTAGTAACTGTAGCTTATTGAAAATTCGAAAATGGCATTAAACCAGGCCGAATCACGAGGTTAATGTCGCGCTTGTATTGACATTTGTCCCACAGAACAATAAATTCGTGCACAGATAAGTTCACAATCAGCGTGTGGAGACGGTTGGCATGACGCAGCGCACCACCGGGATTTAACAACATCGGACGGATCATTTCGTTCACCAATCGGGTTTCGGTGGACTGAGAATACATCGAAAATAAAACTTAACCATATTAACATAACAATGCACCAAAAAGTATTCCAATTTTAAAATAACGAAACGTAACTGCGTGAAGTTTTCTACGTGGAAATCAATTTAACTACGTAAATATTTTATCGTAATTCAGTTCGAATAACATGCTATATTAGAGTTGACGTGGTAAAATTTAAATGAGAAATAACTTTTATAAAAAGAGATAATATCTTTGTTAAGTAGTTTTTTTAAAGATTTGACATTTAACAAGAGTTTATTCAAAATTGCACAATAATTCCAAGATTATACGTTTGATATAATACTTCACAATATAATTGAATGTAAATTATGAAGGCATGTAATATACAATAAAACAACAATAAATACAAAGTTACTGCATTCCCTAATACTGCAATTTTGTATAAATTCGTACTTCATAATTATACATATGATAATTATCTTAAATATCAATTTACGGACTAAATATTTAGGAAGCGAATGTTGTTAAACAAAAAGTAATAATATGATATATGTTAATCGTATTTCAACAGGAATGCGCAATAAATATTTCGATAACAAACTGAAATATACAAAACAATAATGTAACCATTCATTTCGATGCATGTGTGCGAACCTAAGCGTATTTTTAAATTGTAATGAAATTATTACCAAACTATATTAAATTTTATACCATAAAGGATTACTGTCGATGAAGTAAAATACCTTTACGTAGGCTAGCTTTGATTCGATTACGGTAAAATCTGACAAGTGTAATAAATTTTATTGCGTTAAATACATTCAGTGGAATGCACAGATAATGTAAGTAGTCAATTGTTTATGCCTATATGTACATGAATAGAATTGAGCGATAAATCCAATTGCAATTGAAATCATGACTGCAGACATCACTAAAAGTACCTAAGGGGCCGTTCAAGTATTACGTAAGCTAAATTTTTCTTAATTATTAACCCCCCTCTCCCCCATGACAGCAAAAGTAAGCTAATATCGTACTCCCTTATCATATTCTTACGTAAGCATTAGTATACATATTTTTTACTCTGTTCAATTTATTTTTATATTCAAGAAATTGGGACAAAATTTTGTAAAAAATCCGTAAAATAATTGCTTATGTCATCACCATCCAGACCCCCCCGATGTCATCAAAAATAAGCAAAGGGAATCCCCCCTCCCCCCCTTTAGTGCGTACGTAATACTTGAATGGCCCCTAATTTACTGCATTATTTAAATTATTTTTAATAATTAATTTATAATATTAATGTTGCTCGAAACTGTAATATAATAAAACGCAACCCAATAGTATATTCATCGACTGATCAAACTCATACAGCTGTAGAAATTATGTACCGTGGTGTCGTCCGTACGAAATGAAATGAGGTTTGTGATTTGTCCACCGTGTCCCGTGCTCGCGTCCCGGGGGCTCAGTGCGGGTGCGCGGGGGGAGGCCCGCGCGGGGCCCGCGGTCAGTCGCCCGTCGCTGTCACCGTCGTCCAACTCCACGGGCTGTTGTACCCTTTTTGGCTGAAAGGAGAGAGAATATAGGTTAGACTTGCTATTTGAGGTTAAAAAATTTAAGTCAATTTTGGTAGAGCCAATGACACAATTTACAGTTACAGTTTTCACCAATGCGATGCTAAATTATAGAATATTGGGAGTTAACTATATTAAAAGTTTTTTTCTGCACTTATATGCGGCTTCAGCGCATTTCCGTAGGCTACAATTAAATATCTAATCTAGATCTTGTGAAATTACATTTAATGGTCGAATAGTTCCCACACGTTAAGCGAACGTAATAGCATACACATTTTGGGGACGATCAATTTATTTTTGTAATTAATACGGAGATTAATATATTGTTGCATTGTACCGAGCCATAAGTTATCGAGTAAGTATCGAGACTGGTATTGGTTTTGTTAATTCAGAAGTTCTTAGTACCGGGAGTCAGATGCAAATGTGCCGGAGGAACGGCAATAGGCTCGCCCCATTAGTGAGATTTTAAACCTTAGCTGGCGAAACATGCCTACCCCTTCAACGATACAGGCAGGCGTTAAAAAAGCAGCAGATCTAAAGTAGAAATAATTACATATTAAACATTTTCTATTTAATTGTTTCGCGAAAACAATTTTTACACGCCGAACGAAATCCGACGCATAAAAAGCAGTCTTTATCCCAGCGTTTGATAAACTAAATCCATTTCAAATTAATATTAAAGGATTTTTTGTAAAAGCGTAAAAACGTGGGCAACAAGAGCGTGGTTAAGTGGTCCAAAAAAAAAAGTGCAAAGCGCTGCGTCGGGTACGTGACGCGCCCTTAAAAGGTTCCATTACCGCGAGCCACACTTTAGCCGTAACTAAAAGTACTTTTGTACATGCCTGTTCCACTGATGGACATTGGACGTGCCTTGAAATATTAGCATGTTTTAGTTGTTTTATCATAGTTCAATTTGCGAAACTAGAAAACATTTTGACATCATTTTTGATTTTGAAGAAAAAAAAATTTGATAGCAGTATAATATTTTGACGTTCCAAAAGATATGAAATACTTTTTGAACCCCATTAACATTACCTATAACGCGAAAGTATCTTTATCTGTCTGTGTCTCTTCACGCCTAAACCAATTTAGATGATTATTGGTAATTGGAAAAGGATAAATAGGCACTTATTTTTATAAAATTGCGTCCGGGTGAATCAGGCCCCTGATAGTAAAGAATATATTGGCTGTTACTTCAACAAAACATTGTAGAGTTTATCAATATTAAACAGTAGCGTAATCTTAAACTAGAAGTCTGTATAGACCTATAAATACTTCGCTTGCATAGTAAAGAGGTTTTAAAAGAACTTCTTGACCATTTATTTAGAATTGGTTTTTGCATAAACGTGACTCGGTGATTGATTGTCGTTGGTATTGCTCATCAGTCAATACTTTATAAGGGCTGCACAGTATTTCAAGAGATTATGATCACTTGGCTGGGCTCAGATGCAATTTTGTAGACCGCATTTAAAAAAGCTACAGCTTGTGGTTATCCGCCCGAAACAAGACATCTACTGCTTTTTATTTTTGTTACGTCATTAAGTTATACTTGAAGCATGGACCAATGCTTAATGATGAAATTCGGATTTTTTTTTATAATGCAATAATGCAAATATAATGCAAAAATGCAGAATTTTGACGAATAATTCTTCTGTAATCATAAAGATCGTTTCTTGCCAGAGTACATTTGGCAAATTTCTGAATGAAAGGTAAATGGAAAACCTGGTCGGTGTAAATTATTTTTATGAGGTGAATAGGTTATTTAGTTGGCGAATGACGCAAAATATAGCTTCAGAGTAGCATAAGTAAGACTTTCTTACCCGGCTTGGGAATCACACGATCTCGTCGACTGGAATACGCATGAACAAGCCGAAGTCTCGAACCATTAGTCACGGTATGTCGCGGTGTCTATACAAAAATGCGTAAAGCTGTTGGTATGGTAATGCGGTAATTAGCAGGTGAGATGGCGTGGAACACCGGCCGCACGAACTTGACCCACATGTAGTGGTTATGAATTATTTACTGTATTTGTTTTGCCGCGCCGCGCACGCAACCTTACTCGTGCGTTCTTACGTTCTTACATCGGACTGGGGGCTGCGGTCTCGGTGACAGCGGAAATTTTCGCGTTAATGACGCGGTAAATTGATTTTTTACCCTTCGTAGCTTGTGATCTTGATTTTTTTTTATACTGGCTATGGTAAGAGCAGTGGCAGAGAAACGTGTCGACATAATAATGTCGGTCTGTATAATTGAATTTTTTCGTTTTGCTTGATAAAATAGTGGCACAGATATAACGAGTTTTATCTTAATAGAGATGGTTTAAAGTTACATATTAAACAGTGTAGCTATGTATACTCCTCATTATTACATCTACATATTAAATTAGGTGTTGAAAATGTAGTTTATTTTTCATCCCTCAATACAAAACTGTTTCATTAAAATTCAATAGTGATTTAATAAGAGGTAGACAGGCTCTTCTGTCAATTTGAATTGTAGTATGGACTGGCTGGTCGGCGAGGTACTACTACAGAAGCAATGTTGTAGTAATAGTAGAAAGCGTCAAGTGAGTGACAAGTTTTTTTTCTATTTATTAAAGAGTTTATTCGCTTAGCGAACATGCCACTCTTGTATATAAATTAACATAAATATATATAACCTTAATAACTAGTACATACATGTGTGTATTTAAGATTAAATTTAACTAATTTCTGGCTGCAATTGCGCATTTCACCATAATACAAAACTACTTACTTAAGCTACTTATCAACATAATTTTCTTTGTGACATCTTTCTGTGTACTTTATGTCCATTGATCATTATAGTCGGAATCATTTCCTGCCAATCGATAACTCCATAAGTCTTGCTTGTGTTAAAAAGCTTTTCCTATCATTTTAAAATCTATTTTGACAGCTAGTTTCGCTACCCGCTTGCAATAACACCCTACCCTAGCATGACAATTAGGTATGAAATTATATGTACATGTGTCGTGAATGTTTCGAAGGAAAACTCTGAAGACTGGCAAAAACTGGATGATTGGATGAATTCGAAACATGCGCCTCGGCGTGACGGGCTGGTGTGTAGCAAAAACGTAACAGACGGTGTTTATGAAGTTGTAAGATGGGCGCCGGATATTAATTAATTATTTATACCTACTAATTTATTATTAAAAATAGTAACAGTCACACACATAGACAATTCTTGACCTACAGTAGAATACAAGTCTAGGGTCGTGGTTTTAAGAAATTACGAGAGATTTGACTGTAACACCCAGATCCAGGCCTAAGCCCTCTCTGGTATAGAGGAGGCCCGTGCCCAGCAGTGGGACGTACTCGTATATGGGCTGATGATGATGATTATTATTTTAGGTAAAATTGTTTAAGATACAACATTTTATAAAAATGTTTAGTTTGTCTACACCGTGCTTAGACCTAAAATAGGACTCGTTAAAAAACGTCAACATTCCTGACTTTGTGATGAATTTTAATTGTAGTAGTACAAATAAATGGAAGGAAAGTCGTAATAATAATAGTGGTGGAGCTATTTATTGCAGACAATATTGATAGGTATCCATAGATCTCACAAAAATAGTAATGCTGTCGTAGTTTCTTGTACCTTGGATTATTTCTATATAAAATAAACTAGTTGTTCGCATGTTCTGTAAATATCCCGATGTTCTAAGAAAGGGATGTAAAAAAACTTATCAAAATATAATTGAGCAATTGATGCAATATCTTCACAGCAATAACTTGTAATGCTCTAATAATTTTAGTTTTTAGTTGATCAAAGACAAAAAGTAGAAATTTTAAACTGTTTTACCAGTTGTCTATGGACATAAATTACTGGCACAGTGTCTGTTAAAGTAGCGTAATGACTGCTTTGTACATTGTAGGTATACTATAAAAATGGTAATGTGTGTTCGCGTATTACACACCTAATAATAACTAGAACAGTCATATATTGCTTTAAAAATAATTGGTTTTAAAACAAATAACAAGTAAAGGTACATATACAAAATAACCACTACAAAAAAAAAAGATTTAGATCCCACAAAATTTTTCAACCCAAATACAAATACAAAGGGTATTTTAAGGGTAATCGAACAGATTTTTTTAGTTGAGATTGTACCTATCAATAAATAAATAAACACACTCAACAGTCACATACATAGTTCTCAGAATCATCAAATTTGCTCCCAAACAGATTTTGCGGGATGATTTCCTCATCCAGACAAGTTAAAGTGTCATTTACAAATATTTATATGAGACTAAAAGTGTCTTGTAGTTTCAACCCACGGCATAACAATATACATAGCAGCATAGGAACAATTGAGGTCAGTGTTAATCAACCATATCTCTCAATAAATAAATATCTGGCTGTAATATATTTCTAGAACTTCTATAAATAGTTCTGACAGTCCATTTCACCCGAAGATGAAGTTACTTAATTGTTTGGAAAGTTTTCTATAGCTCTTATGAAGTGTGGCGAACTCTTAATCCATACGTCATACATACATAAACTCACGCCTGTATTCTCCGAAAGGGTTGGCAGAGGTGCATTTCTGCACCCACATTTCGCCAAGTATGTATCAGTCCCACGTAATAGGGGGCGAGCCTATTGCCGTTTTTCGGGCACATTTCCAGACTCCGTGTGTTACCGAGAATTTCCTAATGGAAAAACACAATAACACTGCCCGACCCGGGAATCGAACCCAGGACTTCTAGTTCGTACGGCACATACTTGTACCGCGGGACCACGAGGCACTCTTAATCCATATATACCTATATAGAAATAATATAGCGAACGTCTTGTCAGACATTAAACAGAGGCTCGTAGTCAAAAGATGACAGCATAAGAAGTGAGTTTAAGATGAAAGAGGCATTTGACTTCCATCATCTGCACTGGGTACGGGCTGCTCCACAATTAAAAGGGTTTAGGCCTTACGCTGGCCTAGTGCGGGTTGGTGGACTTCACACCTAAGAAATTCCAAAGAGCGTTTAGGTGAGCAGGTTTCCTCACGATCTTAAAGTATGTGATAATTCATTATGTAAACACGCATAACCTCGAAAAGTCAAGAGGTGGGGTTTGAACCCGCGACCGCCGAGATTCTCGAGCGCGCGCCTAAACCTCGAAGCCATCACTACTTACATTTGACTTCACATTTACTTCTACTGTTGGTTCAACTGTATCAAAAAGATCGTAATAATAAAAATATCATATCTGCTACCTATAGGTTCACCGTTATTCATTCATTATTCAGTAACAATCACCGCTTTGATAAAAACCCCAAGTATATTATCTTGGCATACAAAAACGCGTTGTAATTTCCTACAATTTCTAGTGTATCATTAGCTGTGTCGCGTTTCCTCCTTGTCTATTTGAATGTTAAAAAATGGCAGCCGAGTGAAAAACTCCATGCCTCCGTCGCGTGTAGAAAACGTGAAGTAAATGCGTGCTCATATTGCGAGCGGGGGGCGAGTAAGATTTACGAACTACGAGTAAGTTTTAACTTGAGTTAAGGCAAAATTAAAGAAAAATGTCATATAGGTGATTTATTTATCCAATCCAATCCATCAGCCAATCGAAGTCCACTGCTGGACATAGGCCTCTCCCGATGACTTCCACAGGGACCTGTTTGAAGCAGCCTGCATCCAGCGACGTCCCGCGACCTTCACCAGGTCGTCCGACCATCTTGTCGGAGGACGTCCCACGCTGCGTTTTCCGGTACGTGGCCTCCACTCGAGAACTTTTTGGCCCCATCGGCCATCAGTTCTCCGCGCTATGTGCCCGGCCCATTGCCACTTCAACTTGCTAATCCGCTGGGCTATGTCGGTTACTTTAGTTCTCCTACGGATCTCCTGATTTCTGATTCGATCTCGTAGGGAAACCCCGAGCATAGCCCTCTCCATAGCTCGTTAAGTGACTCTGAGCCGTCTAATTTATTATTTAAATGCAGTAGAATTATTTTAAGTGTTGTCTTTCAAATTTTTCCTTACCACATCTTAGATTAGCAATTAAGACTCATAGATGAATCATTGTGCTTACTTTTTAAACTTATAGTAGTTATGTGGGTATTAAAAAATCTATACTAATATTTTATATTGAAAACCCTTAGTCAGTAAAACATTAAATTGTGCAACGAGAAGGTGCGGGTTGAGTCAAAACTACGTATTTGATTGTTATGTTTTTTGTATGTTGTTTGTTTACTGATAGGTGGCGAAATGTGGGTGCAGAAATGCACCTCTGCCCACTCCTTCGGGGAATACAGGCGTGAGGTTATGTATGTGTGTTACGTTTTTTATTGCATGTCAGTCCATAAACATGCCATTTCTTTCGTTACAATAGAAATTATTAGAATAATATTGTCCAGGCTAACATGAAACGGAATTATTCAGTATACAGCTTGTTCATAACTCTCAGTCAAAGATCCAGCAAGTATCCCCGATGAGTGATTGTAATCCGCTGCCGCTCGTGCGTATCAGTGTGACCCTGGCCTTGTTTAATATAACCGCTGTGCAATACCAAGTAAATGCCTGCGTGTAATAAACCCAATACCGTAATTCAACAATGTAGCATTAATTTGAGTTATATTTCAAATTTATACGACGTACGAGGTTAACCGCCGCACACTACATACTACATAGTTGTTAAGTACTTCGCATGTGGAGTTTAGATGGTAAAAGCTGAAATAATCTTCGGTAATTTACGTCCCGATCGTATCTTCAATATTAACGTTGGTAATATATTGAAAACTCATGCAATTCCATAAGCCAACGTGGTGGAGTAAGATTACCTCTCAATTATACAGGAAATTGAATTTACATAGTAAATGATTCCATTATGTTATGCTGGATCGGAGAAGTGACAATGAATTTGAACGTACTTAGCTGACGTTACTATTAAGCCAAGGGTAGTATGAAGGAAACAAGTAATTTAAGATTTAAGAGATGTATTTTTAATAATAGATATGTAATTCACCGTTGACGAGACGCAAAGCATAATCTTTACTGTTCTAAACAAGATGCCATCCTGTTAGTGTAAATAGCAACATACTCCCGGGTGTTTGTGAGACCAAAAAGTCTCTCGTAGTTTCTGATACTATGTATCTGATAAAAGACTCTTTATCTTAACGATAGAACCATGTATGTGACTGTTGGGTGTATTTAATTATTTATTTAATCCTCAGGTGTAGCGAAATATACCATAAAAATGAGAATAGACCATTCCAATCTATCTGCCATTAAGGCAATTCATTTAAGCTTTTGTCAACGTTGGCACGAGCGAACTTGCAACCGGCGGCGTGGGGATCTGGTGATCGGTCATTCAACGAGACATGTTAGCATCTTTCATCCGCAAATTGATGAGGACATGATTAGACAGATAGATTAATAGTGCAATTAAAAAGTCATAACCTAAAAACTCATACATCATTGCACGATTGCATTTTACAAAAAAATGTGTGTTTGAATCAGGAACAGCTGTGTCAATCATACCGAAACTACGGGAACAAACAAGATATTCTTAGTATGAAAAATGTCAACGGTTTTTTTTTATGTCAAAACCATTAGATTAACGGAGTTTATTTTGGATTTACGCTCATCACTGTCAATTAGGATGATGCGAATGCCTTGATCTATTTTTGTATGAAGCGGTGTTTGCTGCAAGGAAAATAATATGTATAAAAAATCTTTAAGAGCGTGTAGTTTGTAATAAAATTGACAAGACGCCTCCGCGCTTCATTTTAAAGATGGCGTCTGATTTTTTTGTTAAAAATTGCATTAATTTTTTGTTGTTTAAAGTGTTATAACCTTTTTCAATTGCAGCACAAACAATTATTTTAAAACAAAGTTATGCCATTTAAATACCCATTTTGCTTGTTATAATGCGAATTAAAAGACTTAATATAACTCTACGTTCCAGTGGTAATTCTATGTCTCCAAAACTGGCATTGGGTACTTGTGTAAAATTTGTGTTCCGTCTATATAATAATTTAAGGTATGTAAATGTCACAGACAACCTAACCTATAGACGACGCATTACTGGGGACAAGCTTTCGCCGACGTTATGCGCTGACACGACATAACCGCCGGCCCCGCCCCTTAACGTGACTCATTCCGCCGCCGAGTGTCGCAGTGACATATTGTCCCTGTTTTAAAAATATTAACTGTCATAATGCCGTATTGTTCAGTGAAATTTTGTGGAAAGAGCAGCACAACATCTAGTCTTGCAAAACATGGTATTACATTTCACAGGTAAGTTATTATTCTTTCATTAATCACTAAAATAACTATATACTAAAAATAAAATATTAAAAATTCTGGCGTTTAAGTCGTATTTGCATCTCTTTCTTTCTTATTTGAATTCATATAACATTATCTCGCTCTCTCTTTGACACGCAGACTAGTAATGAGACACAATATAATTATTGTTTTATCGACAAATAATATTGAGATCGATATTTTTATAGACTGTATATCGTTGTTTGTCTGTTGTTCAAAAGGTTTCCCAAGTGTCCTGAAGTGAAAAAAAAATGGATTGACGCTACCAAACGAGATGATAATTGGTTTCCTGGAAAAAATCACGTTATTTGTTCGCGACATTTTACTGGGGATTGTTTCCGGATTGTTGGTAGATCTCGACGTTTTCTATTTGAAACTGAATAAATAATATTAATTTGAAATTTAATAAACCAAAGAGCTATCCAATGTATCTTTCTTGTAAAACATTGAATTCTTTAGCAAACCTAGAATTATTCCCCGACTTACTGCACCATCAGTTTGACTTTGAAAACGTCAATCATTTGATTGATTTAATAAAATGCGTAATTAATAAATATATCGACATACGTTTGGCTTATTTAACAAAAAAAACTGAATCAAAATCAATAAGGAGAGTTTATACAAAATTAATACATTTTAGAAGTCAATAGTTGATAAATAATATTTACTTTTAATTGATGAATATTTACTTTCGTAACGAATATTTATTTTCTTGTCTCCGGAAAGTTAATAACTCTTTTATGGGGAAATGTATACGCTTCTATTACAAACTTCCGAAGGCTCTTAGGGAGCTTCCCTTGACAAAATTTAAGAAATCAATTAAAGATAAGCTTTATAAAAAAGCATACTATAACATTTCAGAGTTTATTGAAGATAATAAGCCTTGGGAGTAAGTAAATTGATCGGAGTTTTGTTTTGTTGCTACAGTTTGTATCATTATGACATTTATAATGTAAAATTGAAATAATGTAATGAAAAAAACATATATTGCTATTTTTTAAAGAAAAAATGACATGTCGTGTTGCTGAGAGAGTTTCTTGCCGTTTCTTCTCCACAGCGATAACACGTTGCGAAGCGGCAATAGTTTAAAAAAAGTGTAAAATTTACGATTCTAAAGAACTTGTAAAAGTCTATTTGAATAAAGATAATTTGACTTTGACTTTGACTTTGATGATTGTTTAACTTATAAGTATTAAAAATTTATATGAAAATTAATATGTTTTTTTATTTTTCCTTTAAACTATAAACTTCGTAGATTATCGATAATTATTAGTTTATCCCATCTCTAGTGCGCACTAGAATGTTATCAGTGTCTTGAAGCGTCCAATGAAAACTAGCCGACTGCCCCCGTACCCCGCCACGATTTAGCGATTTTGTTTTCATATTAAAATGTTAGAAGCGGAGTCTATAGGTTAGGTTGTCTGTGGTAAATGTACATATGTATGTATATTGAGCAACGGACATTAAAGGTTATTTATCTTTTGACCAACATCTAAACTAGGTATTGGCGTTTTATTCTAAGCAGCAAGAAGAAGAAGAAGACTATTAAGAAGACTCACTAGAATTCAACTGATTTTATTTATTAACTTTAGAAGACAATTTTATCTGTTAAAATGTTTTTTTTCAGTAGTTCGATTTCATAATCACACCACCACACTCAATGCACTTGACGAATATAAGTGCGCTTTTGTTTCTGCCATTTCGTTATGCGTTTTTGAAAATGCATGACGAAATGGCAGAATAAATGATGAAGGAAAGTAAACGCTATTATTTTAAGCCTTCCTACCTCATTCATCATAGAAAAAATAAGGAAGCTTCAGTGATTCAGAAGTTAGAAAACAGTCTCTTTGTATCCTCTTTCTACAACTCTGGCGAATCGAGTTTGGTTCAGATGAGTTCTAGTTCTATCAAGACTGTTTTCTTTGAAGGCATTTAGCCACTCCTTTCAAGCTTATCTCGCGGTTATTGCTTCGAAATATAGAGGCCATATCTTTTGTATTTGTGCCTTCGGAACGTAATACAACTGTAATGTATACGGTACACAGTTTTAGCAGAAGTTTATCACAAAAACTACAGCGTGAGTCAGAGCAGCGTTTATCGGCGTATCAATGACGAAACACGTTTATTTATGGCACTGACTCACAAAAAACATTAACTGTCTGAAACTAACCATACTTAGCTGTGCATGTCATTAGTTTTTAAAACGAACATGAAAGAGCTGATGGGTTACACACCGAGATATACATATATGTGACAGCCCCGTGGCGCATTTGGCTAGACACCAGCTTGCGAAACGAGAGGCCGCGGGTTCGATCCCCGCACCGAGACAAATGTTTGTGTGATCCATAAATATTTGTTTCGGGTCTGGGTGTTTGTGAGACCGAAAAGTCTCTCGTAGTTTCTGATACCCACGACACAACACTCGTTATCTTAATGTGGGGTCAGAACTATGTATGTGACTGTTGGGTGTATTTATTTATTTATTTATTTATTTATATGTCCCACTGCTAGGCACGGGCCTCCTGTACAACTGAGAGGGTTTAGGCCTCTTAGTCCACCACGTTGGCCTAGTGCGGGTTTGCAGACTACGCACCTGATAAACTCGAAATAACTTCGAAAAGCCATAGGTGTGTACTTGGGGTTTTAACCCGTAACCGCCGAGATTCTAGACTGCACGTCTAAACCTCGAGGCCATCACTGCTACACCGAGAAGTGAAGCAAGTGAATTGCTCTTTTTATTTTACGTTTTACTAAATCAATTTGTAGTACTTTTTCTCTAAATAGATAACACATCCCGAAGCGGTAGCAGCATATTATGCTTTTTACAGGAAAAGGAAATATTCTGAGGAAACATGGATATTTGAGATATTTCTACAAAGATATCATATGTGCGAGGTCTAACATTTATTCTCTCAATGACAGAGGATGTCCATGTAACATAAGCATGGATATCGGTTATATCTATACAATCCCTGATAACATTGATATAAAATTGGCCTGAATTGAATTACTTTTTATTCCCAACCAAAGGCTGACGAACAAACAATATAGAAATAACTTCAGTAGCGGTCAGTGTCAATCCTCCATTCTAAAAGCCGTTCCAGTTTAATCGAAGATTGCACGATGAACTTACTTGATCTAAGTCAACTAATATTTGAAGGTAATTCACTAATTATAAATGTCGGGTATTTCAACAATAAAGCCTCGGAAGGTCGAATATAGTTCGCGCGGTATTTTACCTTAATGTCATAATAAAGTCAGGTTTTAGGCGTGGATTGTGAGCCCTAAATACCAATTAGGTTGCGTCTAAATAACTGCCTTTGTCTACCTTTTATGAGCCAGATTAATGTCGAAAGTTATACACTTTGTGTTGCATTAACGCCATCTGTTATTAATGTTTGGAAACGCTAAGTTACATTTGAATTCCATTCGTCGTTAGCCATGTTTTAAGGTTATGCTGGCAGTATTGCCTAATTTAAAATATAAGGTCCTTAGCAAAATAAAGAGTCGAGTAAATTATTATTTGGTTTTTCAATTAGAAGATTCTTAGTAGCAGCACGGAGGCTGGAAATGTGCCCGAAAAACGGCAATAGGCTCGCCCGTAACTAAAAATAATTGTCGTAAAGTGGGTGTTGAAATGCGCCTCTGCTGACCCCATCGTAAATACAGGCAATGAAGATGTCTCCAAGACCCTTTAACCATAACATGAGTAAACTTCGTTACAAACGCTGTCGTAATTGGAACGAAGGTCCATATTAAGGTAAAGATACCTTTCGTATACAGACCGTTATCGGAATATAAGGCAGGTCAATAGTGACGGTGATAACAAACCCATTGGCGTTAAAAAAAACAATCATAGATATTAAATGGATGTGGTTGTAAGGAAAAAGTATTTATTTTTTGTCGGTTTTTTTTAAAATCCAATGGGTTTTTAATCACCGTCGTTATTACCTGCCTTAGTTTCCGATCACTGTCTGAATACACCCTGTATAAATATTAAAACCATTTATTAATGAGAAATACCCACTTACAATAAAGACGTCACGATGGTAGATGACTTTTAGTTCCAGTATTGAAACGCGACGATGAAATCGTTACATTTTGCTTATAAACGTATCTGTCATCATTTGCCACCGAGTTCAATAAACTCTGCTGCAAGCTTACTTCAGATTTAAGTCGCTGATAAATGTAAACAACTCGAGAATGGCACTCATGAGAATAAAATAAGTACCACCACAGCGAAATTAATCATGTTAATTAAATTTAATGTAGCGATGTAAGGCACGCCGTAGTCATTTTAGACTTGTTGTAGGTACTGTTTTATTGGAGGCTCAATATGCTTGGCAAATCTGTGACTGCCTCGTTGCCTCGCGGCTCAAGTATATGCCGGTCGATCGAGAGGACCCGGGTTCGACTCCCGGGTCGGGCAAAGTATTTTGTTTTTTTCCATCAGGAAATTCTTAGTAGCAGCACGAAGTCTGGAATTGTGCCCGAAAAACGGCAATAAGCTCGCCCCCTATCACGTGGGACTGATATATTGTGTATATATATTTTTTTACCTTATTATTATAAATAAAATAAATAAATAAATACACCCAACAGTCACATACATAGTTCTGATCCCACACTAAGATACAAGTCTTGTGTCGTGGGTATCAGAAACTACGAGAGACTTTTTTGGTCTCACATACACCCAGACCCGAAACAAATATTTGTGGATCACACAAGCATTAGAACCCGCGGCCTCTCGTTTCGCAAGCTGGTGTCTAGCCAACAAAATGTTTTCTCCGTTCATTGTCTGTCACAAAATATAATGTTTAAACGTCATGCATGTCTATAATTTAAGCGATTACATTGTATTATATTATAAGAGTAGCTTTTAACTAGTTGTTTGTTGTATGTAATTACTTTGTTGGTGTGCTAAATAAATAAAATAAAATACAAATGTACCTGGCGAAATGTGGGTGCAGGTAACTTTGCCTATCCCTTCGGGTAATACAGCTGTGAGGATATGTATAGTATGTAAATAATATGTTTAAGTGCAATAGTAAAGTACGCAAATGTATGATGCATAATTGTGTCGACTGGTGTTGGGATTAACTTTTTGGTCCACATTGCACTTACCAGTGCGGTAGCTGCACATAAAAAATAAATACATACAAAAAGTCAACAAACATTAATTTGTTGGCCGGTCACATGGCAATTGAATTCAATTGGTCCTCGACCCGGGGTCGGCCGGCCATCTGGACGTCCAATCGAATGCTATCGACGGCGTGCATTGACTAAATAATATTCCGAGAAGTGCGCACTCTAGCGAAATCATCTGAAGGCCAATATAGATGAGAGCTTTTTGAATATACCTACAGACGTCGAGCAGTCTGGCTTCGGATACGGCGCGAAACTTCACTATCAAAGTTATTGCTCCAATACACGACATTATGTATATGCTATGAGGCAGTGGCGGTACTTCCATAGAAGCCCAAAAGCGTTACACGTTAATAGTTTAATGTCTAGTTTATAATTGTTTATTGTGGCGTCAGTATTTTCTCATTTATAGTCAAATTGCTTTTGATAAATAAATATTTAAAGCTTAAAGATTAATATTCGGAATTTTGTAAGGCAAGCTGGGCTTTTGGGCTTCTATGGAAGTACCACCACTGCTATGAGGTCAGGTGATGTATGTACCTATAGTAGGTATAGAATGATACGTATTTTTACGTCTGACAAGAGTTATATAAAGTAATTATCACAATTATTGACAGACCCGTGGCGCAGTTGGCTAGACAAGGGCTTGCGAAACGAGAGACCGCCGGTTGGAGACAAATGTTTGTGTGGTCCACAAAGATTTGTTTCGGGTCTGGGTGTTTGTGAGACCGAAAAGTCTCTCGTAGTTTCTGATACCCACGACACAGGACTTGTATCCTAGTGTGGGGTCAGAACTATGTATGCGACTGTTGATCGTATTTATTTATATATAAACTTGTGTTTTTTAATGCTACAGATTAATGAAATACAAAATGAATAAAATAAAAAATAACGCAAATAGACATAGGAGTGGCCTATGTTCAGCAGTGGACGTGAGAGTTGCTGGTGATGATGATGATGATGTAATTTGAAAAATATAAATAAAAACTACATTCATATAAAATCTTTGTGATGTTTCAGAACTATCAAAAACAGAAACAACATGTTGAGAGCATTTTCGTGTTACTACGTTAGGTTTTATCTTGATGGGATGCTGCCAAGTTCGCTGTCAAAATCTGCCATCTCAGAAAACCTAATAAGTCACCGTCTATTAGACGTTGGAAGGAAATACGACTCTTTAGAGGATAAGTTGATTATAATTACTTGACTGCCTCGTGGTCTCGCGGTACAAGTATGTGCCGTGGGATCTAGAGGTCCTGGGTTCGATTCCCGGGTCGGGCAAAGTGTTATTGGGTTTTTCCATTAGGAAATTCTCAGTAACAGCACGGAGTCTGGAAATGTGCCCGAAAAACGGCAATAGGCTCGCCCACTATTACGTGGGACTGATATATACCTGGCGAAATGTGGGTGCAGAAATGCACCTCTGCCTACCCCTTCGGGGAATACAGGCGTGAGTTTATGTATGTATGTATGTAATAAAGTCTGGTCAACCGAGCCCCAACCGATATTAGGATGTGGAGGAGGGTTTGAATGCTTTCTCATAATGTAAAATTGGGTCCCATACATATAAATTAATTGAGGTAGATTACGAAGGAAGCAGTGATGGCCTCGAGGTTTAGGCGCGCGGTCGAGAATTTCGGCGGTCGCAGGTTCAAACCCCAGGCACACACCTCTGACTTTTCGAAGTTATGTGTGTATTCACAATGAATTATCACTTGCTTTAACGGTGAAGGAAAACATAGTGATAAAACCTGCACACCTAAAAGTTCTTAGGAATTTCTTAGGTGTGTAGTCCGCCAACCCGCACTAGGCCAGCGTGGTGGACTAAGGCCTAAACCCTCTCAGTTGTAGAGGAGGCCCGTGCCCAGCAGTGGGACGTATTTGGGCTGATCATGATTACGAAGGAGATATGAAAGAAGGAAATTCGCTTCCGCCCGGATGGAGCCACGGCACATCTGTTCTAATATTAATAGAGGATTTAAAAAAAATAATGTTTGTAACGAATTAATTGCGTCGTGCCTCGTGGTCTCACCGCGCAACTATGTGCCATGTCCGGGTTCGATTCCGAGGTCGAGCAAAGTGGTAATGGGATTTTTCCATTAGGGAATTCTCAGTAGCAGCACGGAGTCTGGAATCGTGCCCGAAAAACAATAGGCTCGCCCTCTATTACGTGGGACTTGGCGAAATGTGGGTGCAGTAATGCACCTCTGCGTATCCCTTCGGGGAATAAAGACATAAGGTTATGTCTGTGTGTATGTGACTCCACCGATGTCAACGATTTTTTGTGTGGACGTAAAGGGGGCCTTAAGAAGTGACATAGGTTTAAATAATTCGTGCCTGGACGGACCGGGGTCGAATCGTTAGTGAGGTATAAGATTTCTTGCAGGAACCGTCTCAAGTGTGTCATATTTATGAATGTAATATTTTTTCGAGCAAAAGCACGCTACATTTAAGTCTTCCAATTTGTTCATGTTGCGCGACAGGCAGGGTTGGGCAGTATTTGAATTACTTGTAATTGAAATACGTAATTGAAATACAAATACGTATTATGTATTTGTATTTTAATTACTTTCTTAAAATGTAATTTGTAATTTGTATTTCAAATACGTGAAGCCGAAGTATTTTGTAATTAGTATTTCAAATACTCGAGGCTTCAAAATACATTTATTAAAATACATTTAGCCTTCATTTAGTATTAAGTTTGTGCTCAATAATCACCTGCAATAACAAAACAAAAACCGCCTTCAAAAAAAAACTATTCCAAAACAAATAAATATGCATTATTTTGTATTTTGTATTTCAATTAAAAATAGCTAAAATACTGTATTTTGTATTTCAAATACCTTACTTAAATGTATTTTGTAATTTGTATTTCAATTAAAGCAAAGCATGTATTTTGCCCAGCCCTGGCGACAGGCGTACTGAAAGCGAATTACGTGTCATTTGCAAATTGTGAGACGCAAAAATGTAATGAAAATACATCGTGCCGAATATATTTATATATATAGAGATATCAAAGAATTTTTACACGGAATCCATCAAATTACGAAGAGTAAAAAACGTGGAATTTTTCTCTCCAGTTTGGTCGGGTACTCGGGAAAATGTTTCGCGGGGTGTGCGAGAGGCGGCTTAGGGAGAAGTGGGTGCAGACACGGAGCTAGGGACCAGGGGGCGAGGACCTTAAACTTTATTTTTTGGGGAAAAATTTATATACTCTAAAAATGTTGAGGAATTTTTACCATTAAGTATTATTGACGTTTGTTAACCTACCAATGTAATTGTATCATATGTGCTCGAATGTGATTATATGTGTTTATGTAACAAAATGGCGTTGCAGTAGCGATTACAGTTAGGTATAAATAATAATCATTAGTAACCTGCGATAGGCTACCGTGCATTACACATAATTCAATCGTTAAAAAGCGAGTAAAGCGCCTGTGGATTTTAAAATTACTAATAGTATGTCGAAGCGTCTGCATCCCCACTGTGCATCCAACGTAGGGTATAAATATAGCCGCTCGATCGAGAATGATTCATTCTCGCTCGGAACGCCGCACCGAACGGAACTCTGTACTAAATTTTTGAAATTACCTCCAGAAGGTTTTACTATCACTATTTAAAAAAAACAATAACGCACAAGACCCTACGATAAGTATATGAAAATTTTATTTTCTGTAATTCTAATATATATTTTATATTCCATTATTACACATCTACAGCCCCGTGGCGCAGTTGGCTAGATACCAGCTTGCGATAAGAGTGGCCACGGGTTAGATCCCCGTACAGAGACAAATGTTTGTATGATCCACAAATATTTTTTCTCGGTCTAGGTGTTTGTGAGACCGATAAGTCTCTCGTAGTTTCTGATAACCAAGACACAGGACTTGTATGTGGGTCAGAACTACTTATGTAGGTATGTGACTGTTGGGTGTTTTTATCATTATTATTTATTAAATGACTAACAATAAGTATGAAATTTCCCAGAACAAATTTACCGCGTTTAGACATCACGTGTCAGACAAAGGTAATTGTTTTTGTACTATCCATTAGTGTTATTACAAAACTACATGAAATACGATTTGCTTAGTTAAATTAACACAAAGTCAAATGTTATAGCATGTGTGTAATATATGGTGTCAGCCAGAAAGCTTTCCATTTTCAGTTCGTATTCAGAAACTATCAGGATATTTTAGCTAGATGCTAACATATGTCTGCTTTTGACTTTTGCATTTTTTGGTTGTAGATAATGCTTATCTATCTATATTAGTATACATATAATTGTTTAATTCCCAAGAACATAAAAAAATCAACCGTGAAGTGTTTAAAACATGTAAATGAATTTATAATAATTATTGTTTGCAGTTTTTGGTTACAATAAATGTCATGCAAAATAGTCATGCACATTTTTTACGAGAAATGAGAAGTATCTGTTTATTTAGGTATACTAAAACCACTCCAAAGTCTTCACTTTTAGGTAATTCACAATCCGCGCATACTTTCCTTTATTAGTGAAGCGAACACCAGCCTTGGGTTTGTTAGCACTTGCAAAACCTATTTTAAGGGCAAAGTAATAAATTTAACTGCCAAGCGTAATTAACATTACGACTGTTTAGAATATAATTATTCGTAAGTCACGTACAGTCCAAGCTACTCATCAGATATAACATATGACCCAACAAATCCCTTTAGAATGTCAATCCTGCCTCGTGGTCTCGCGGTACAAGTATGTGCCGTGCGATCTAGAGGTCCTGGGTTCGATTCCCGGGTCGGGCAAAGTGTTATTGGGTTTTTCCATTAGGAAATTCTCAGTAGCAGCACGGAGTCTGGAAATGTGCCCGAAAAACGGCAATAGGCTCGCCCCCTATTACGTGGGACTGATACATACCTGGCGAAATGTGGGTGCAGAAATGCACCTCTGCCTCCCCCTTCGGGGAATACAGGCGTGAGTTTATGTATGTATGTATGTGGTTGCTTTGAAACAGTGGTGGCACTTCCATAGAAGCCCAAAAGCGTTAAAAGTTAATCGTGTAAGGTCTAGTTTATATTTGTTTATTGTGGGGTTTATACTCATTTAGGTATATGTCAAATTGCTTTTGTTAAATATAGATTTAAAGCTTAAAGATTATTATTTAGAATTTTGTAAGGCAATGTGGGCTTTTGGGCTTCTATGGAAGTACCGCCACTGCCTTGAAAAGATCTCGATGTGTGATAAGGCCGCCATAAGTACCCTTTTTCTAGTTTAATATTTTTATGATTTACTGAGATTAAAAAAAGTGCGATAAATAAAATATGACCCCCACTAGGGCCTGAGTACGCGCCTGAAGGGAATGTGTGAACATTACGGTAACTTTAGACCTTTGGTAAGGGCAGGATCGTGAATGCTGCGTCAGGCTGGCTTTTGAAGCTGAACGCGAAAATACCTACCATAAGTGGGAGCCAAGGCTTCTAACATATATGTACATACATACATACATACTATGTGTGGTATGTGTATGAAATGCGTGTTGTTGGCGAGTTTCTGCTGCCTTTTTCGCCTCTATAGGAGTAATGAAACTCTGACGTATGACGTTTCAAGATTTTACTTTTGAGACATTTTTTGCGAATTATTTATGGTGATTGAGTAATTTTTTCTTTATGGCAAATAACTATTTAGTGTGTATTTAGTACTAAAGTGCTCCTTTTTGCGAAATCCTTCTTCCCATTTACCTATACATTTAAGACGAATCTCTTTATATTTTGATGTATAATCCTCAACCATTTATCTTTTAGTTATAAGAATCTAGGTTTTAATCTCAACTACAATTCGAATTTCACCACATATTATTGATCAACCATAAAATTAAGAATAAATTTTAAAACCCAAACTACTGAGAAAACTTGTGCGAATATTATTGTTGATATAAACTCGTCACTCGACTAACCCATTTTAAAAGCAAATAATATATCTACTACAGAATCATATGGAACAAACACAATCGTGATATCGGAAGAACGCCCAATACGCACGGGGGTCGACACCCCCGGGGTGGTACCGCCCCCTGACCCAGTAACCCCCCGCCGTCCCCCGCACCGCCGCGCCGATACACAAACAAAAAAACTGAAGGATTTCGGACCTCCTTTTTATAGTAGCTTAATTTAACAACGCTGTTTTAGCACCTCCATGATTTCCGAATAAAATGTTGCCTGTTATATTTTAATTGTATTTTTAGCATAATTGTGCCCGCGGCTTCGTCTACGTCTCTTTATAAATTAGATTTAGGGAAAATTGAAAAATTTTACAGTTTTTTCGTACGTAAGGTCGTTTATCAATAAACTCACAGGAATTTTATATTTTTCTCGGGATATAAATTATTCAATTTCAATCGGTTCAATTTTATTCAATTCTATTTGAAGACACAGTTTTTGTTTTTTTTTATGGTTACATATGATTAAGTTAGATAGGTAATTTAAATTAATAAAATTTTAGATTGGAGGTTCAATGTAAGTTTACAGACCTCTAAATACCGTAATAAGCTACTACGCCTCTCAAATGGATTGGAGCCCCGCGACTAACCAAGGAGTGAAAATGACAAATAACACATTACGAAATATAATAGTTCTAAGTTGTTCACTCGAATTTTTTTTAATAGGGTAATGAAATTTTAGAGTTATGTATATAGTTTTATGATTGTTCCAGATATTTTATCACGATATGCCGTCCGCAAGCTATGGCTGAAACAGACAGACATAGGTATTGGTATGCCAATATAAATGCGAAAGTAATTGTCTGTCTGTTACGATTCCTCGCTTAAGCCACTGGATCGATTGTTACGATTTTGGTATGTTGATAGACTCCTGTCTGTTAACATACATAGTCAAAGTCAAGTCAAAGTCAAAATTATCTTTATTCAAATAGACTTTCCCAAGCTCTTTTTAATCGTCGATTTTTAACTATTATCTATAGTAAATGTCCTGTGACTCCTGTCTGTTCCTTGGGAACGGACATAGGGTACTTTTTATCCTGGAAAATGCAGTGTTCCCGTGGTATGAGGTTCGAATTAAAAATTACCCCCACAGCTAGTAATTTACATATGTATTAACTTTATTTCTTAGTTATACAAATTTAATAAGTTGCGTGTGAATTTCATTAAATTTATCTTGTTTCATCACTGTGAAGTATACACTCAAATTGGGACGAGGATCTTTCAAAATCAATACGTGAATGTACATTTCGACCGTCAATAAGTTTAGGCTGAATCCTAAAAGGTTTTTTAATATTAAACGACGCGACGGAAACTGTGTCACGCGTAACATTTTGGGGAAATAAAATGTACATGTAATATATAAACATGTCTATTGCATAATTTTGATGTTTGCTGATCTATCACGCAAAAAAAGCTTAATGGATTGGGATGAAATTTTTAACATAATAGTTTCATAGGGAACAATGTATATTTTTTTACATAAATATATAACCTCACGCCTGTATATCTGTAGGGATATTTATAATTCCTGGAGGGATAGGCAGAGGTGCATTTCTGCACCCACATTTCGCCAATTGTGTTTTCGTCCCACGTAAAAAGGGTGAGCCTATTGCCGTTTTTCGGGCACAATTCCAGACTCCGTGCTGCTACTGAGAATTTCCTAATGTAAAAACCCAATAACACTGCCCGATCCATTCTTGCTCCGCGAGAACACGAGGCAGTTTAAATAATAAATAAATACACCCAACAGACATACCTACATAGTTCTGATCCCGAGAAAACTACGAGATACTGGTCTCAAAAACATCCAGACCCGAAACAAATATTTGTGGATCACACAAAAATGTGTGTCGGTGCGTGAAGTGAACTCGTGGAATCTCGTTTTGCAAGCTATTGTTTAGCTCTAGCTTTCAAGAATACTCCCGATGTTCCTTACGAAGACGTAGTCTAAATATAGATCTTATTATTCGTGATTAAGGCTGTCTGATCTGGTAAGCCTAGGTTTAGACCTAATGCCTATTGTTACGCAACCTCAGTAAGTAGCCACACGGCGCGCCACGTCCACCCCTAATAGGATTTACTTCATACGTGAGCAGTTTCCACGTGTCCGCTAATTAATTAGCTTTTAGTTTATTGGATCCCACGGTAGATGGCGGTAGTGTTTTATAGTATATAGTTGTTGAGGAGTATTCTGTATCCGGCTCGAAGGACCGACTTGTTGAGGATCGTATCTTTTCTCGTTCGCGGAAATAAAACTCCTCTTTCCATATAACGTACTGTATTTTTTCTCGGATGTTACGGCCTCGGCCGGTGCGTACTGACTGACCATATTGCGCTCCTTATTACTAGTTTTACCGCTCGCCACATGCGGCGGTTGGACACGTTGAATGCCATTGGCCTCGGCCAATCACACGACAGTAGTTTTTATTGCTCTGTCTCTCTCTAACCCTTAGTGCCTCGCACTGTATGTCGGTGGCACACAACATTCGGGTTTGGCCTCGACCAATGGCGTTACTGTACAGCATAATACAAACAAATTATTAACTATCTTAAACTTAACACAAATTGACAATTATAAACAATCTTACACTTAACACAAATTGACAATTATAAACAAATGTGCGGCTCTTGTCCGCAACAACTCTCCCCCCGGCGTAGACCCTAAACGAAGCCCCTATTCAATCGGGAGGACAATGAGTCGCCGTACAGGTCTCCGAAAGGTGCCGCCTCGAGTCCAAACGTCGACACTCCTAATCACGCCGTCTGGTCCCGGGTATACGTTGCGGACGATACCCTTCGGCCACACGTTCCGCGGCAGGAGTCCGTCCGCGATCACGACTATGTCATTCGGTTTTATCTCACGCGCTCGTTTCCTGTGATCGCCTCGGGGCGTTAGTGTGGGCAGGTATTCTCTTACCCACCGCGTCCAGAACGCGTTAGCTATCGCTTGAGCAGACCTCCATGCTCTCCGATCGGCCGGGTCACATTCGCCGACGCATGGCGTGCCGTTCCCGGTCCCTATTAGAAAATGGTTCGGGGTGAGCGCCTCCTCGTCCCCGGGGTCCACGGATACATGGGTGAGCGGTCTCGAGTTCACGGTTTGCTCGACCTCCGCGAGTACGGTGGACAGCACCTCTTCCCGGGGCGCCTTCTCGTTAAGCGCGGTCGCGAGCGCCGTTTTAACTGAGCGGATCAAACGCTCCCACGCACCTCCCTGATTAGGCGCGCCCGGGTCGGTGTACCGCCAACGTACCCGGTGTGTAAGGGCTGTGTCCTGAAGGGACGGCAGCCATTCCGCGTAAGCGGTCCTCAATTCTGCTTCGGCCCCTTTAAAATTGGTCCCGTTATCTGACCACACGGTTGCTGGCCAGCCCCGACGCGCGGCCATCCGCCGCATGGCCATTACCGCCGAGTCCGCGCTCAGGCCGTGTAGCAGTTCGATATGCACAGCCCGGGTCGTGAGGCAAGTGAATAGGAGGCCCCAGCGTTTCTCGCGGCGTCTCCCTAACGTGACCCACATTGGCCCGAAGCAGTCCATGCCGCAATGCGTAAATGGCCGCGTGTGTGCGCTGACGCGGGCCTCCGGCAGGTCCCCTTTCACCGGTATCGCGGGTACGGTTCGACGAGTCCTGCACACCACACAGGTGCTCACGAATCGTTTTACAGCCGGGCGTAATCTTATTATCCAGTATCTCTGCCGCAGCCCGTTCACGATGTGCTCCGTACCTATGTGCGCGGACCCGTGTTCCCGTCTGATAAGCAATCGAGTTAGATGATGCGTTCCATCTAATATCACCGGTGCTTTGTCGATGGTAGTGACGGCCGCGGTGTTGATGCGTCCGTTCAACCGCAACAGACCGTCCGCCCCTATTTTCGGGTCCAGCCGCCGCAATCGACTGTCCCGCCCTATACCGGTTCCGCGTTTCAGACGCTCGATGTCATCGCGAAAACTATCCCGTTGCGCTTGGGCATACAGAAGAGTTTCCGCCTTCTGGACGTACTCGAATCTGTCTGACCTCGGATGCCGTCGCCACCTGTGGATAGTTTCTATAACTCGCGCGGTTGTTCGTACCGCGCGTTCCCACGTGGAGAATCTGTCGATTGCGATGACGTTGTCTGAGGGAGTCACGTGGGTCGTTAACACTTCGGCGGTAAGGGCCTCTACGGTAGCGGCTTCGCGGGGCCACTGCTCTCGATGCTCGTATAGGTATTGCGGTCCCGTAAACCACCGATCTTCACCGTGGAGTCGCGTGTTTCCTAGACGCGTTGCGTCGTCAGCTACGTTGTGTGCGGTCGGAACCCATCTCCATTGCGATACTTCTGTTAATTCCGCAATTTCGCCTAATCTATGCGCTACATATGGCGCATACTTAGCGGAATCATTGCGTATCCAATGTAACGCGGTGGTGGAGTCCGTCCACAATACGATTTCGAAATCACGCACGCGGTGCTCTTTGGCGATCCCGGTGGCGAGCCGCGCGCCTATCAGTGCAGCTTGCAGCTCCAACCGAGGTATCGTCTGTGCCCTTATTGGCGCCACCTTGGCCTTGCCGGCGACCAGGGTGACGTGGACGCTCCCGTCGGTATGCACGCGCCGCCAGTACGCGACTGCGGCGTATGCCTGTTCGCTGGCGTCACAGAACACGTGGAGCTCGGTTGTCGCTACGTCCTCGTTGCGTGTGTCGTAACACCGTGGCAATCGCAGGTCCGTTATGTAGGCTTTATCTTGCATCCATTGCAGGAATGTCGCCGCTTCATCCTCCGGGACGGGTTCGTCCCAGCCCATCTTCAGCTTCCACAACCCCTGTAGCATGATCTTTGCTGTGATTGTGTACGGGCTCAGGAGGCCGAGCGGGTCAAATATAGACATAACCGCACTGAGGGCTTCCCTCTTCGTGGGCGGTCGCAAGTTCATCCTGACGTCGCTGGGTACTCGGTGCATCGTTGTGTTAAACGCCAGCTGATCGTCCCCGGCCAACCAGTACATCCCCAGGGTACGTCCGTGCTCGTGCACGCTGGCGCCCAGTTCTCGCGGCGCGGACGTCCGGTTCTCTTCAGGGATGTGCTCCAGCAGTTGAGCGCGGTTGCATCCCCATCCGGCCAGCTCGAAACCGGCGCGACTGTGCACTTCTTGCACCTCTTTTTTTTTTTTTTTTTTTTTTTTTTGTTCTCGAGGGGAAAGCTGTTTATGGCTCTACTTCCCGCCAGCCCCGGGGGAGGGGGGGGCGGGAAGCGTATGTCGGGGTCACCGGTCTTCCAGCCCGGCGCGCGGCGACGTCATGTCCGCGCAGATGTTAGTGCCGGGCTGGGTCCCTAACAAAATTCCCTAAACCGGCATACCGACCAAAACCCCCCGGTGGCCATCTCCGCGCCGAGTGGGGCGACCGCGGTACGTTGGCGAGAGGCGCCAACCGTAATGCCGCAGCCGCCCGGTGCGCCTCCGAGACGTTAATGTCTCGGCCGTCTCGGAGTATGTAGGGGGCGCAGTTGCACCCCCACTAGCTTGGTTCGGGCGCCCCGGTTGTGAATGGGCGCCCGCGACGTACACAGGCCACAATGCCGCCGCCCCTCTCGGGGTCACTTTCAGTGAGGACGCGCCGCCCCCACAGCGCGCCCAGCGACCCCAAGGGCCCCTTTGAGTCGCCTTTTACGACAGGCAGGGGATACCGTGGTGGGATTCTAACGCCCCCTTGCCACAGGGCAGGGCGCCGGGTCTAGTTATCTCTGTCGACCCGGCGCCTCCTTCTCTGACGTCTTTGGCGGGCGGGATCGTTGATCTCTCGATCCCGCTCCGCGCTCTCCTTCTGCGACATGACGTGCTCGCAGAAGGAGAGCATCGCTCGCCACGACCTCGGACTCCCGACCATTGAAGATACGACGGCCGGGAGCGAGAGGTCGCCACCAACAATAGCGCGGAGAGCGCTGCGCTCCGTCTCCCAGGCTGGACACTCTTGTAGTGTGTGCTGGGCTGTGTCGTCCGGGCAGTTGTCACAGTGGTGACACACGGCCGACTCCTCCTTCAGAGCCACCCGACACAGGTAGTGGCCGAAGCATCCGTGCCCCGACAATACCTGCGTCAGGCGAAACGTCGCCGCACCGTGGCGCCTGTCCACCCACTGGTCGAGGACAGGACGCACTGCCTCGACGGTCCTAGCACCAGCACTGGGATCCTCCAGCCTGGTTCGCCATTCCTCCACGGCGGCCGTACGGAGGGAGGCTTTTATTGCCTCAACCTCTCTCGGGGCCAGTCTGTCCCCGCGACTTGACGCCTCCTCCCGCTGATGATAAAGACGCGAGAGGAATTTGGCGTCAAGGTCCCACGGCAGGGACCCGGCCAAGACGCAGGCCGCCTCGTAGGAGATCGTGCGGTAGCCCCTGATCAGTCGCTGCGCCAGCGCACGCTGAGGCCTGCGCAGAAGAGCGACGCAGCGCCTGTTCAGGGACTCGGCCCATACTGGGCTTCCATACAACGCCATAGACCGCACGACTCCCATGTACATCCTTCGGCAAGGGATGCCTGGACCTTCCAGGTTGGGCAGCAGGCCAGACAGAGCGCCTGCTACCCGCAGCAGCTTCGGCTGCAACGCCTCAAAATGGGCGCGGAATTCCCACCGACTGTCGAGCAGCAGCCCCAAGTATTTGAGCTGCTTGCCGATGGGAATTCGCACGCCCTGAACCTCGATGTGGGCCCCAGCCGGTGGTCCCATCCGAGGCCGGTGAAAACAAATGGCCTCGGATTTGTGGAGGGCCACCGTGAGGCCCAACCGCCGAATCCTCCTCGCCACGTTGCCAGTTCCAACCGCGGCGAGGTCGGCGGCCTCCTGGAAGGTCCCGCCCGTCGCAGTGACGAGCGTGTCGTCGGCGTAACAGAATACGCCGACGCCCCGGGGGTTGGCACCACGGAGCACTCAGTCGTAGCCGATGTTCCACAGAAGGGGCCCTAGAACCGACCCCTGTGGAACACCGCACGACACCGCTCTTCGGTACCACCCGTTGGCGCCCGGATACACCACGTCCCTGTTGGAGAGGTACGAGTGCACCAGACGCCTGAGATAGGGTGGCACCACGTGGTACCGCAGTGCTTCCTCGATGCAGGCCCAGGGCAGGGAGTTGAAGGCATTGGCGATGTCCAAGGACACCGCCACGACGCATTTGCCCCGGGCCACCGCTTCCTCCGCTAGTGCCTTGACCCGCAGAATCGCCGAGATGGTCGATCGGCCCCGCCGGAACCCAAATTGGCAATCGGCCAGGTCCGGGCCGACCCTCTCGAGATGCTCGACGAGGCGCGCATGGACGATGCGCTCGAAGAGCTTGGCGACCTCGTCGAGCAGCACGATGGGCCGGTAGGCCGATGGCGACTCAGCGGGTCGATTGCCTTTCTTCAGCAGGACCAGCTTCCCAGTTTTCCATCTCGATGGAAACTGGCCCTGCTCTAGGCACGCGGAGAACAGGCCGCGGAGCCTCTCCCCCAGGAACTCGACTACGAGCACCCAGACACGTCCTGGGATGCCGTCGAGCCCCGGGGCGCAGTTCTTGCTCCGCAGCCGAAGCACTGCTGCTTCTAACTCCCCGGGCGACACACCCGGGGGAGGACCCTCCGGGGTCTCCCTTGCCGAAACGGACGACGACGACGATGCCGCCGGAGATCTCGGCGGCATCCGTGGAGGAACGACGACGACATCGGTGGCCGGAAAGAGAGCGGCGACCACGTCTCCCAGGAGCTCCGGACGGAGACTCTGGGTGAGGGGGGGCGCCGGCGGGCGTAACTTGTTCAACGCCAGCCGATACGGGCGCCCCCACGGATCGCGGTCCAGAGTCCCCAAGAACTCCTTTCTGGCCGCAGCCTTCGCCTCTTTGATGGCCACCCGCAGCGCTCTCCTGGCCTCTTTATAGAGGCCGCGGAGCAGCCGCTCCTGGTCCAGGTAATCTGCCTGCCGTGTCCGCCGGCGCCTGAGTCTGGCGAGTCGGCGGCGCGCCACCTCACAACAATACTTTAACTGCGCGAGCTCCGCCGACCACCAGTATACTTGGCGCCGCGGAGGGAGGCGTTGGACACGGGGCATCGCCGCATCGCAGATACAAGTTAGCGCTGCCCCGAACCATTCGGCCTCCTCCTCAACCCGCACCGTAGATTCCGGCGCGGGGAGCCAGGCTTGGACCAGAGCGGCCAGTTCCAAGGCCTCTATATCGAGGCGTTTTTGTGCCCATCGCGGGCCGCCTCCAATCGGGGCGTTCGGTCTGCCGCCGGACTGATTGGCGGCGGGCGCGGAGACATCGAACCGTATGTATCGGTGGTCCGACAATGTCTCCACGCCCACGAGGACTTTCCAGCCCCGGACACGGCGTGCGACGGTGTCGGTGGCAAACGAGATATCCACCACCGAACCGCCGTTGTGCCTCACGCACGTGTCCACCGACCCCCGATTGAGGACGATCAGGCCGAGGGAGGTCGCCCACTCCTCCAGGACCCTGCCACGAGCGTCAGTCGCCGATGAGCCCCAGGCCAGGGATTTGGCATTAAAGTCACCGGCGACGACGACGGGGCGAGGTTGGCTCTGCGACACCAGGGCCCCCAGCCGAGTGAGAAAGGCTTCAAACTCGACTAAGGGTCTGTTGGGAGAAAAGTAAACTCCTACAATCCAAACTCCTCCCAACAGAGTCGCTACGCATCCCCGGTCCTTCGCTACTTTTTCGAAGGGCGGGGAGCCTGCGGCACCCTGGGTAATAACGGCCACCGAACCGTCAAGGTCTCCGGCCCAATTGTCGCGGGGCGGGACGAAGTACGGCTCGGCGACCACAGCCACGTTTACCAACCACTGCGCCATGGACTGAAGGAGCAGATCTTGAGCTCCGGCGCAGTGGTTGACGTTCGCCTGGAGGATCTTGAGGTCCATTATTGGGCGACCTCCATTGGCTCATTCTCGGCCTGCGATGGGCGGACGGACTGCGGCTGGGCCGTGGCCTCAGCGGCAGTGCGTCTCTTCGACTTCTTATTTCGGCGGCTCGACTTGGCCACGCAAGCCTTGCCGCCGATTAGATGCCCCGCAGGTTTGTTGGCCGCGGCGCACAGAGTGCAGTGCGGCCCTGCGGAGCAACCTCGCGCTTTGTGGCCCGGTTGACCGCAGCGGTAGCACAAGTTGCTACGGTCAACCTCGGCGGTGCAGCGCTCCCTGACGTGTCCTCGCTCGAGACACCGGAAGCACTGCAGGGGCCTGGGTTCCAAAACGGCGACACGTGCCGCCGACCACCCGACCAGGACACGTCCAGCCCTGGCCGCTTTCTCCGCCGCTTGGGCGGGAGCACGAATCCAGACCACGCCCAAGCCTGAGCGGTCTGGCCTGACCTCGCCCACTTTCAGGCTCTCGGCCGAGCACTGAGTGGCCGTGGCGAAGGCCTGTGCGACCTTCTCGGGGGTGACAGACTCGTCAAGCCCCGAGAGTCGCAATTCCGCGGTTTTCACGGGGCGGGTGACGCGCACGTCTTCCGACCCGCGGAATACCTCCCTCAACTTAGTGGCGAGGGAGGCGGCCTTCGCCTGGTTTTCGGGCCCAGGCACCTCGATGATGGTGGCGCCCGTCACCGCCTTGCGCCACTTGATGTTGTCGATGCCGAGGTCCTTCAGCACAACATGCTGCTGTGCCTCGGCAACGACGCGGGCGTAGGTCAGCCCCTTCTCTTGTGCCCCGGTAGCCAGCGTGATGGTGACTGCAGCTGACCGGGGTGGGCGAATACGTGGCACTGGTTTGCGTTCGCTTTGTGCCTGGTGTTCTTCTTCCTGGTGTACTTCTTGCACCTCTGCCATGGTCCGGGCTGCCACTTCCTCGTCGTCCACGCTGTCCACCCAGTCGTCCATGTAATGGTTCTGGGTGATCGCTGCATAGGCCAACGGGTGGCTGTCCCGGAAGTCACGCGCGTTCCGGTCGCGAACGCTGTGGGCGATGAACGGTGAACTGCGCGCCCCGAATATCATCGAGTTCATCGTGAATTTACGCGGCGGGTTAATCCGGTCGTCACCTCGCCACAAAAACTGTTGCGCGGCTTGATCCTCCGGTCGTATCTTGACTCGCAGGAACATTTCCCGAATGTCCGCGGTGATGGCGACCGGTTTCTCGCGAAAGCGGAACAGTATGCCGTGCAGTGCCTGAAGACGATCCGGACCGTCTAACAACGCGTCATTCAGACACATGCCGTTTGCGAGTGCGGCGGCATCGAACACGAGCCGTATTTTGCCGGGTTTATTTGGGTTCGAGACTGCGAAGTGTGGCAAGAACCACGTTCGGCTACTTTCCTGTTCTCGGCTGGGGGTGGCGTATCCCTTCGCTATAAGCGCGTCCACCTGGGCCGTGTAGGTGTCCCGGAAGATGGGTGAGCGGTCCATCTTCCTTTCGATACTCCGCAGTCTTTTCCGCGCCATGTCGTAGCTCGGCGGTAGTACGACATCGTCAGAGACCCACGGCAGGCCTACCTCGAATTGTCCGTCCGTGCGCCTCATGGTGCGCTCCACTATTTCGGTAGCGCGTTCCTCACTGGCGACTGGCTTACGTCTGGGCGTTATACCTATCGCGTCGATCTGGAAGTGAGACTTCACCAGATCGTGTAGGTCCTCCATTTCGCCTTGGTGTCGCAGCTCCCCCCGTGTGCGCACGTGCAGGACGTTAGAGTCATCCCGGCAGATGACTCTCTCGACCGAGTCGCTCGTCCCGTGCACGACCCACCCCAGCGTGGTGAGCGATGCTGCTGGCGTGCCCTTTGCCCCGGTCAGTATTTTCCGCGTGACAATGAGGTGCCAGTTATCCGTGCCGATGAGGATTGTCGGTTTCGCGTCGGAATAGCACACGTCTTTTTTACATAATCTGCGGAGGTGTTCGCCCAACAGAAGACGTCTCCCGATTGTCTGTTGCCCGAGCGTCAGTCCCTTGATTGTGCGCGCTTGTATGTCGTGATATCGCGGTCGACCGCGGCCCTTGATCGCGATGTCCACGATTCTACTTGCGATCCCGCGTTGGCTTGACGTCACGCCGTGTATATTAATGTCGCGCTGCGGGCCGACAGCTCCGATGATTTCGGCCATTGCCTCGTCCATCAACGTAACCGTCGATCCCTCGTCGAACAGCGCGTAGGTTTGTGCGGTGCCCTTCGGTCCTCGGACCGTGACCGGGCAAACCTTTAACAACACGCTCATGGACGCATGCGGTGTGGCCGCCGTCGTCGCGACGCGTTCCTCGGAGGCGCTATCGTCCTTCGTCACGTGCAGCAGCGCGTGGTGCGGTTGTCGGCACTCGTTTACTCCGCACTTCCTGCCCTTACAATGGAAGCGCCTGTGCTTGCTATCTAAGCACGTGAAGCATATATTTGCTTCTTTGGCCCACTCCCATCGCTCGGGCACCGTCATGTTTTGGAGTTTACGGCACTGGATCGTCTTGTGCTCAGATCCGCAACAATAACAGGTCTTGGGAGGACGCTCTTCGGTGGCGGCATACACTTTGACTCCGCGATTGTCCCTAACTGTTCGACGCGGGCGCACTTCCAATTGTTTCGCGGCCGCTGTGACTCGTGTCACACTACCCTGAGACGGCGGAGTGTACGCGTACCTAATAGCGCGGTCCGCCTCGCGCATTAAGAATTCCGACAACGTTACGATCTCCGGTTCCGTTCGGCTTGCGGTCTCTTCAGCGAAGTCGCACCATTTAGATCGCAGGTGCGGGGTCAACTTCTCCGTCACGGTCCGTGTCAGCATCGGGTTCGATAAGTACCCGCGTTGATCCATGCCGGCGATGATCGTGACGATGTTTTGTAACTTGACCGCGAAGTCGTTCAGTTCCGCCGCGGATGTACCGATACGCGGCAGTTTGTGCATATCGCTTACGGCCTTATCCAGTATGATCTCCGGTCGCCCGTAACATTGCTCTAATGTCTTCATGATTTTCGCCGGCTCGCTCGCGGTATATAGCAATGCCGACACCATTTGTCGGGCTTCGCCCTTCAAAGCACCCCTGAGTCGCGCTAAATTCTCCGCCGGCGAGAACCCGTGCATCTCGGATGACTCGCGCATGGCCGCCTTGAAGGGCAGCCATTCGTCCGTCGCCCCACTGAATACGGGCAGATCCTGAGTCTGCCTCGACGGTGTCCGACGCCGCATCATCTGTTCAAGTGTGTCGGCGAGGCGCTCGATTCCCCGCTCTTGCGAACGTTGCGGCGTCAAGTCCCGTTGCGCGTAATTCTCGACCAATCGCGGCTCGGCTTCCAGCTGCGCGTGTTCGTGGCGCGCGGCGTGACCTTGTTTGACGCCGCGGTCACCCTCCCCCCGTACGCGGGAGTGTTGCAACCACTCTTGTACGCATCGCTCTGTATCGGTGACCTCTTCTCCGGTGACACTTTCGCGCTCCGTTTCTTCGTGAATGGCGGCCACGTCGGCCATCAACCGTTTTTTAATTAACTTCGCCTGCAGTTGTAACTCCTGCCGACGAATTTCCGCAAGCTGTAATTCCGCGTCGAGTTCCGCTTTCCTTATTCTCGCGGTGGCACTTGCGGTTGAGCGCTGTGACCCTATCGACGGCGCTCGCGATCGGCGCTCCGGGATCGCGGTAGCTGGGTTGCGAGGTGACACTGCGGATGTGTCCATGTCTCTCACGGCAGTGATTCCTGTCGCGGTTAACCGTGCGTTCGTGGGTACGGACGTGGATGCAGACGCGGACGCGTTTACTGTCGGCGACGCGGGATCCTCCTCGACAACTTTCGAAGCCTGACTGCGCGTAGTCGGCATGTCCTCCTAACGAGTCCCTATCCCCGGCCCTACGCCTACGGTGCGGGAAAACGGCCTGTGCCCTCAGGCAATTTGATCAGGCCGGTGGTGTTGCACAAAACACCACTCGTCGTCGCGAAAGCGACGGTTTACCCGTACCGTCGTGAAAACGACGCTTCACGTAGGGCTCTAGCCGTTTGTCACCGTTAGGTGGCGAGCTCACTACGGCGTCGTGAAAACGACGTTTGTACAGACCCTACATGTTCTTCTGTTTTGCCGTTGCCGCTGCGGTGTTGCTGCGTCGTTGAGAACGCTGCCGGTGACGCGTTGGATGCGGCCTCTGCTACCCGTCGCACCGTTGGGTGATCTTCCAAAGCGACGCTCGTCGCACCGTTGGGTGATCTTCAGGGGTTGCAGAAGCAGCGTTCGTCAGCAAACTTTACGCCGCAGAGATGGCAATCTTCAATGCTCCAAGTCGTGACACGTGGTGATTTTAAAAAATTTCACGCCGTGGCACGTGGTGATTTCTTCAACATTCACGCCGCAAAGTGTGACGATCTTCCAAATTTCACGCCGCAAAACTGTGGCGATCTTCAAAATTTCACGCCGTGACACGTGGTAATTTTAATAATATCACGCCGTGGCACGTGTTGATTTCTTCAACATTCACGCCGCAAAGTGTGGCGATCTTCAAAATTTCACGCCGCGACACGTGGTGATTTTAAAAATATCACGCCGTGGCTCGTGGTGATTTCTTCAACATTCACGCCGCAAAGTGTGGCGATCTTCAACTTTCACGCCGCAAAATGTGGCGATCTTCCCAATTTCACGCCGCAAAACTGTGGCGATCTTCAAAATTTCACACCGCAAGAATGTGGCGATCTTCAAATTTCACGCCGCAATGATGTGGCGATCTTCAAATATTGACGCCCGCCGAGGTTGCTCCGTTGATATTTTCTTTCTTCAATCCGGCTCGAAGGACCAACTTGTTGAGGAGTATTCTGTATCCGGCTCGAAGGACCGACTTGTTGAGGATCGTATCTTTTCTCGTTCGCGGAAATAAAACTCCTCTTTCCATATAACGTACTGTATTTTTTCTCGGATGTTACGGCCTCGGCCGGTGCGTACTGACTGACCATATTGCGCTCCTTATTACTAGTTTTACCGCTCGCCACATGCGGCGGTTGGACACGTTGAATGCCATTGGCCTCGGCCAATCACACGACAGTAGTTTTTATTGCTCTGTCTCTCTCTAACCCTTAGTGCCTCGCACTGTATGTCGGTGGCACACAACATTCGGGTTTGGCCTCGACCAATGGCGTTACTGTACAGCATAATACAAACAAATTATTAACTATCTTAAACTTAACACAAATTGACAATTATAAACAATCTTACACTTAACACAAATTGACAATTATAAACAAATGTGCGGCTCTTGTCCGCAACAATAGTATAAAGTATTGCTGTACGTGTTATTCTCTTGTAGGCTACGTTCAAGAGCGGAAAATACATACATACATAAACTCTGTATTCCCTGATGGGGTAGGCAGAGGTGCATTTCTACATCCACATTTCGCCAATTATGTCACAGTCCCACGTAATAGGCGGCGAGCCCATTGCCGTTTCTCGGGCACAATTTCAGACTCCGTGCTGCTACTGAGAATTTCCTAATGGAAAAACCCAATAAAACATTGCTTGGGAATCGAACCCAAGACCTCTAGGTCGCACGGCACATACTTGTAGCGCGGGACCACGAGACAGTGCGGAAAATATTTGCAAAAATATTTGTTCCGGGTCTGAATGTCCGAATGACACAAGACTTGTATCCTATTATGGAGAATTAGTTTCTTAGGTGTGTAGTCCGCCAACCTGCACTAAGTCAGCGTGGTTGATTAAGGCCTAGACCCTCTCAGAAGGAAGGAAGCCCGTGCCCAGCAGTGGGACGTATATGGGCTGATGATGAATGATGAAAATGGAGAATTAAGAAAAGGACGTGTGTGTGCCAGTTGGGTGTATCAGTTTCCTCATCACGATTCCTACAAGCCACGTTTAAGTAAAATTAATAAACAATTTTTATGTGTATCACTTATCGGTAAAATTTTAATTGAATCTTCCAAAAGGTTTTTGTGTTGTGGTACACGATTTCCTTTTTCTCGCTTAATTAACTAATCCGTCATCTGTAGAACCTATTCATCTTCAAGCTCGCAGTAGTTATTTCTGAGTTAATTCAATTTAGCCCATCAATTACTTAGTAAAATATGATCGTTTGTATTTTGCATCTGTTATATGCTCATTCAAATAAATATACCCAACATAACATGACCTCACACTAAGATACAAGTGCTGTGTCGTGGGTATCAGAAACTACGAGAGACTTTTTGGTCTCACAAACACCTTACTCGAAACAAATATTTGCGCGCCACACAAATATTTGTCTCCGTGCGGGGATCGAACCTGCAGCGACTCGTTTCACAAGTTGGTGTCTAGCCAACTGCGCGACGTTGTCAATACGCTAGGAAATTTGTAATAAATAAATAAAATATTTCTGGAAAACAAACATTCAATCATGACATTGTAAGATCGTCATGGTTGCGTTTTAGATTCGTTTGGTTTCATTTTGTTAGGCACCTTGTTTCAACCAGCGCGGCGGCGCCAAGGCGACCATCAGTAGACCAGTAATGACCAAATTATTTTAACCATGTAACACTTCCTAGAGCAACCGCCATTGTTAGCTGCGTCATTCACCATTTTTCAGAGCTCTAAATACAAGCCTGTTGCAAATTATTCCGACCTCTCCGCTTGTAGGTCATCGCCCTGCGAGCCAAATTGACGTTAATGTTGTGAGCAATAAGAATTAGTTTCGTGTGTAACGTTGTATTCGTATACATAGATGTATCTTGGAGCGATCGATAAGATCTCGTATATGTAATAAGGTTAGCTTCGTGTCGCGGTACAGGAATTTCGGGATGTTTGTAGAATGTCTGGCTTGTTTAGTTATTGACATTGTAACTGGTAATTTATATTGTAACTTGTCTTAATTCTATATTCATATTCAGCCCATATACGTCTCACTGCTGGGCACGGGCCTCCTCTACAACTGAGAGGGTTAAGGCATTAGTCCACCACGCTGGCCTAGTGAGGGTTGGCGGATTACACACCTAAGAAATTCCTAAGAACTTTTATGTGTGTAGTTTTCCTCACGATGTTTACCTTCACCGTTTCACAAAGAATATAGAAACAAATAATATTTATAAACCAGTTGTCAGTGATGATAAATATTTTTGCACGTGTTTTTTTAATTTCGTCTCAGACTTTCCTCGAAATGTCTTATACACCAAACCACCCGCAACATACGTAGTCGTGCCTTTTGTGTGTAGTATGTACATATGTACGACGGAAACGGATGTACTCCATAATGTAGATATCATATCGCGAAAGATACCGTGTTTCGTGATTAAATAATTAATTACATCATTATATTTTATTCCACTTCCGGCTGTGTCGGCGAACATCAAAGATTGCACGATATTTTAGTTTTACACGCAGTAGTACGAGTATATATTATTTTAGACGTTTTAAAAAAAACATGTATTCAAGATTTTCAGAAACGTATGTAGCATTCATACTAAAGATATGCAGTAAAACTTGTATGTGGGAATAAAAATAAAAATACACTAACATACAAGTCTTGTGTCGTGAATATCCGAAAATACGAGACTTTTCGGCCTTACAAACACCCAGACCCGAAACAAATATTTGTGGATCACGTAAATATTTGTCTCCTGTATGAACCCGCGGCCACTCGCTTCGCAAGGTGGTATCTAGTCAACTGCGCCACAGAGATATCAAATTTCTGTTATTGATAATGAGGTACAAACACTTTTGAAATGAAATACCTCTTTTATAGTAATTTTCAAACCTTTCTATTGAGACTAATAACAGGCCAGTGGGGTACTTCAGTAAGAACTTTAACTAAGTGAATGTCTTGTGACCGATGATGATGATATCGGGCACAGTAACATGATCACCATGACAACTGATGGTAAGCACAGAGTTCTACACAGTATCAAATGACGAATAATTAATTTTTAATATCTCTCCTCTCGCTTAGGCAGACGTAGTGTGAGACGTCCTGTAGCGCGATAGTCTGACGACTTGAGAATGGTGGCGGGTATGGACCCGCACTAGGCCAGCGTGGTGGACTAAGGCCTAAAGCCTCTCAGTTGTAGAGGAGGCCCGTGCCCAGCAGTGGGACGAATATGGGCTGATGATGATGATGATGATGGATAAGGGCTGCTCAATACTGGGATGGTTGGCGTTTACTTGGGAAGGCCTACGTTCAGCAGTGGACGGCGACAGGCTGAGTATATAATATCTATCTATATATAATATAATATCTCATGGTTGTCTGGAAGAGATCGCTTAAAGCGATAAGACCGCCATTTGTACGTGTATTCTGTTTTTGTATATGTATATCTTTTTTTCTTGTTTTGTCTTCCTGTGTGTGTACAATACAGTTTATTTCTATTCTATCTCTCCAGTCACCATAATTCTGACGGTCAGTGCTAGGTCGAATCTTAGCCTGTTTCCAGAACGCGAAAACCATCCTGAAGTAACTATACTATACATTGTAAATAGAATGGTATTATCATGCTATCAATAAATAAAGGCAATTTTTATTCATTAAAGCATAATTGAAAATAATGTGCGTTGACGTCACTAGATGTGAAATAAATAAGGCACTATAATAATATTGCGCGTAATAAGTACATATTATGGTGTTGGAAAAATCCCCGTGGTAAAAACAAAATACCTATGTTTTTCTAGCGATCATCATTATCATTGACCCAAAATCTTTCCACTACTGAGCACGGGCCTACTGTACAACTGAGATGGGTTAGGTTTTAGTCCACCACGCTGGTCTAGTGCGGGTTGGCGGTAAGAAAGATTTTTTGTTGAATGGAATTTCGCAGTTCTCCTCACGATGTTTTCCTTCACCGTTAAAGTACGTGGTATTGTGAATACATGCATAATTTTTTAAGTAAAAGGTGTGTGCCTGTGTTTTGAACCCGCGACCGCCGAGCTTTAACTCGATCGGCGCGCCTAAATCTCGGAGCCATTACGACTTATCTAGTTTTGTTTATTTAGTATTCTGTCAATATTGACAGACCATTGACTATGTACATACATATAATAATAATAATATAAATAAATACACCCAACAGTCACATTACATAATTCTGATCCCACACTAAGATACGTTTTTTGTATCGTGGGTATCAGAAACTACGAGAGACTTTTCGGTCTCACCAACACCCAGACCCGAAACAAATATTTGTGGATCACACACACATTTGTCTCGGTGCGGGGATCGAACCCGCGGCCTCTCGTTTCGCAAGCTGGTGTCTAGCCATCTGCGCCACGGGGCTGTCAATTCATGTGTGAAATCTACAAAATCAATTTATTCCTAATGTATAATTATACATACATATAGCACTACCTTATCATACATATTCTTACAAATATCATGTAAGTTTCTATTAAGGTTTGTTATATAAAAGGAATTACCCTACAATTAAAGGGTAGGTACAAATTATGATTGTTTTAGTCACGAGTTTTAGCCGCACACAACACGAGTTATATACACTACCGACAAAAAGTTTGGAAGCACTTTTAATACTCTCAATTACTTTAGAAATAATATAAGATATAGTATAATTTAATTAAGAATGATTAGGTACTTAATTAAAACAACAATTAAACTATGAAACAAAACCATATCCTTTTTACTAAAATAATATTATATTTTATTACAACATCGATAAAATTTGTTATTATCAATTTGCTATTTGTTTTTACAAAAATTATAGGTGCTTCCAAACTTTTTGTCGGTAGTGTATAGTGTGTTTGTGAGATCGAAAAGTCTCGTAGTTACTGATACCCACGACACAAGACTCGTATCTTAATGTACGGTCTGAACTATGTATGTGACTGTTGGGTATATTTATTTATTTTAAGTATGTATTCGTACGGTGTTTATTTATTTGTAGTATGTTAAGTCGTGATGGCCTCGAGGTTTGGGCACGCGGTCGAGAATCTCGACGGTCGCGGGTTCAAACCCCAGGCACACACCTCTGACTTTTCGAAGTTATGTGTGTATTCACAATGAATTATCACGTACTTTAACGGTGAAGGAAAACATCGTGATGAAACCTGCACACCTAAAAGTTCTTAGAAATTTATTAGGTGTGTAGTCTGCCAACCCGCACTAGGCCAGCGTGGTGGACTAAGGCCTAAACCCTCTCAATGGTAGAGGAGGCCCGTGCCCAGCAGTGGGACGTATATGGGCTGATGATGATGATGATGATGTATTCACAATTAATTATCACGCCCACCTAAGATATCTCTACATGAAATTTCTATAGTGTGTATTCTACCAACTAGCACTGGCTGATAGTAGACTAAGGCCTATCCCCTCTCAGTTAAAGATAGACAAATTAACATGAATTATTATGGAGAGACATCCGTCTTCCCCTATAACTTAATTAGCCCCACTTAAGTGGTGTTACAAAAATATCCTCTAATCGGCGTCAATTGAAATCCCTCGTTTCCCGGAGCGATTGATCCCGCGGGACTCACGAGGGCTGGGACTGCAAAGGGGAGACTTTTGATTTTATGCCTATGTTAGTATGGTACGCCAGGCTTAATTGGAAACATTGGGGGACTTTTGTGTTGGACATGTGGGTTCAAACGTACCATTCGTTCAGATTTCATAAGCCTGTTAATAACAACAAAACAATATAGTTCGCAAACCTACCATTTAGTCAGATTTCATAAGCCTGTTAATACCAACAAAACAATATAGTCTGCCAACCCGTACTAGGCAGCGTGGTGGACTAAGGCCTAAACCCTCTCAGTTGTAGAGGAGGCCCGGGCCCAGCAGTGGAAAGAATTTAGGCTTAGATAATGAAATACGAGCAGATACTTTTATATGCAATAATTTGCGAATAGGTATGCGATGGTATGATGCTACACCCATGTTTCTTCAGCTTTTTATGTTACACCTACGAGCCCACGAGCCTATTGCAGCTTTTCGTACACATAATGTTAATTACACCATGTCCAACTATCCGCACTAAGCCAGTGTGGTAGAATAAGGCCTAAGGCCTTAACCGTCTCAGTTGTTGAGGAGGCTCGTGCTCAGCAGTGGGACGTATAGGCTGACGATGACGATGATGTCCAACTGGGAAATATGCCAATTTATGCGCAACCACTCGAAGCACTCTACCACTTAAAAATCTTTTTTGTTAAACACTATACATTGCTTTTCTCCCGTCTTTATGATTTTATTGCGCAGTATTCATGAGAGCAGAGCCCGCGATGAAATCCCTGAATAAAATATGCCACAATATCGGCACCCACTCCACATTCACTGATCTATTTGCCACTCTATCAATATTCGAGGGCTGTTAAAATCCTCCGCGTGTTGCGCATGAGGAATAAAATTCAGCAGCGGGTAAGTGCTATTGTTTCTAGTAGATTTGTGTTAAGTTTTTTGCGTTTGTTTTGAATGGGGATTGAAATGTAGGGATTATTTCATTATAGCTTAGGAGTAGACTCATGTAATATTTTTTGGAATGTATTGTTGGATTAACAATTGTGTATTTTGTGATTATTATGATGTGGATGACATTTTTCTCTTTAACTGTTTAAATGAATTCTATATGAACATATTAAATATTAGCAGTAAGACCCAGCTTTGCCCACTTTCCCAAGAAATTATCGCTAATAATTGCACTATTAACAAAAGTCGTTCAAATTAGCCCAGTGCAATAAGGCTTGAATGCGTAACAGACACAGAAAAATCAGATTTCCTTATGTTTTAATATAAAAGCTCAGAATACCGTCCCGTGAAATCAATTAATTACGGCCTTTATATCGACAGTTTTGATCACTCAAATGTGATAATTATGACAGTTATGAAAACGAAAGCTGTTTTCGAGCCTACATATCTGCCTACTATTTATTCACTTATTTAAAACTTTATTGTACACTTGTAAATTATAAAAAAAACATACAAAGAAAGGTACAAATGGCGGCCTTATCGCACATTGCGATATTTTTAAGACAACCATAGGATGGACAAACTGAAGGGAATTATTGGGAGAGCAGTGAGTACAAAAAAAACTACTATTCTGATGTTCAGGCGTGAGGTATTACCTTTTGCACGTTCCTTAGAATAAGTTTAAACAGGGAAGCAACGCCTAGCCTTTATGTTTAGCCATTACATTTATCTTAACACCAGTAAGTCCCTTTGACATTGTTACTTGACAACATTCCATGCAGTTCAAGGAATGTCATGAGGAAATCTAATAAAAGCCGGGTGAAAGGGACAGATTGCTTAGAGAGTGCAGGCTTGAACGTGTGAGGTCAAAGGTTCCAGTACCAGACGCGGACCAATGTGTTAACATTCTATTCTGTTACGTAATTGAGGAAGCCACTTGTTGAATATTAAAGGTTATTAATTTATGGCTTGTTTAATTTTCTGTTATAGCTATGAGGATATCACGCTGCAGAGTATAAATAATTTGAATGAAAGCTAATGTTTATGTTAAAATTTTAACTACCGTCAATTTTGATGTTGGTTGTGTTTTACGTTCTGTTCCAAGTACCTTAGGAGTTAATTAAGCTGCTTGGCAACCTTTAAAGCCACAAACAATACATAGATAAATGTAAAGGTGATCAGAATTCAGAGCCAAATATTTTATTTTGTTTTAAATGACACGAGTTGGGTATGTTTAATTTTTTTTTTAATTTGACAGCCCTGTGGCGCATTTGGCTAGACACCAGCTTGCGAAACGAGAGGCCGCGCGTTCGATCCCCGCACCGAGACAAATGTTTGTGTGATCCACAAATATTTGTTTCGGGTCTGGGTGTATGTGAGACCGAAAAGTCTCTCGTAGTTTCTGATACCCACGACACAAGACTTGTATCTTAGTGTGGGATCAGAACTATGTATGTGACTGTTGGGTGTATTTATTTATTTATTTATTTATTATGAAGTTACACCAATTTTTGGGATTCAAATAAAATCCTGGCCGTGAACATCTTAAAGTACTATTTTGAAAAGCAAAGATATTTTGATCTTACACCATGTTTCGTGTAGTATTTATATTGAATTCAAAATGTTAGAGACATTTTGATAATTTTTTGATAAATCATTTTATTTTTATAGAAAAGACCAATGATGTGAACGTGAATATCGTGATGGTGTATTGAAGTAGTCTAAGACTTCTCATAATCATCATCATCATCAGCCCAAATACGTCCCACTGCTGGGCACGGGCCTCCTCTACAACTTAGAGGGTTTAGGCATTAGTGCACCACGCTGACCTAGTGCGGGTTGGCGGACTACACACCTAAGAACTTTGTAGGTGTGCAGGTTTTATCACGATGTTTTCCTTCACCGTTAAAGCAAGTGATAATTCATTGTGAATACACACATAACTTCGAAAAGTCAGAGGCCTGGGGTTTGAGCCTGCGACCGCCGAAATTCTCGACCGCGTGCCTAAACCTCGGGGCCATCACTGCACAAGACTTCTCACTATTTCTCTTTTTCCAGACAGCCAAGTAACCCAAAGCAATTATACTTAGTAAACTTCCGCCATCTGTATTTAGCAGCAGATGTAAAGTTTTTGTTATCCATACTTAGCCGAGTTATTAATGCGTTGTCTTAAACTCGGGCCGAGTGAGAGAGTAACTAGAGGCAGAACTACAGTTATATTAACCGAGTGTTTACAGTTAGTTAGAAATGTTAGGTACATGCGTTCGCGCGGCGGGTGGGCGAGTTTCTTGATTTTTGCACTTATTTGTAAAATTTATCGATAGTTTATAAAGGGGAGCGGCGATAATAATTATAAATACTTTATGGACTTAATAAATAGTTTAGTGTCTTTAAATTCGCTTTAAAACCTCATTTCATACAACGAAAGGAACGTGAGCTTTTAGGTCCGATTTAAAAGTCACGCAATCAATTGTCGACTTCAATTTGAAAATTGATTCACTCGGCGCTTTGTAACTTATTTCTTTAAAGGAAGATTGTTGCTTAAAAAATCATCAAGTTTCGGATTGGAAATGGACAGATGCGACTTCAAATGTGAGTGTTTAAATTTTTTAAGTAAACTGCTCAAATAATATACATGAATGATAAAGACGTAAAAAAGAACACACGCGTACGTAAATTGTAGTACTTCTGTGATTTTATTTCGTTCATTTCATTAAATATATTTTTTTATTGATAAGTTACGGTTTTACAATAATTGTGCATCCGAGCACAGCATCGAATATTAATATAAATCTTATGATGGCTCAAAAATCTATTCTGCATATAATTTAAAAAGGAAATTTATTCTTTTTATCTAGAAAACACAATTTATCTCACAAGTAATACATATTGTTCTCGTATTAAATAACATTGTTTAATGTGATTGGCAAGTCAAGCTATCTTATTTAAAACATAAAAGATTTTTATTATTGATATGGTCACTGATATTGATGGCCTCGAGGTTTAGGCGCGCAGTTGAGAATCTCGGCGGTCGCGCGTTCAAACCCCAGGCACACACCTCTGACTTTTCGGAGTTATGTGTGTATTCACAATGAATTATCACTTGCTTTAACGGTGAAGGAAAACATCGTGATGAAACCTGCACACCTAAAAAAAGTTGTTAGGAATTTCTTAGGTGTGTAGTCCGCAAACCCGCACTAGGCCAGCGTGGTGGACTAAGGCCTAAACCCTCTCAGTTCTAGGGGAGGCCCGTGACCAGCAGTGGGACGTATATGGGCTGATGATGGTCACTGATATAATAAATGGTTATTGATATAAGTCGTTATGGCCTCGAGGCTTAGGCACGCAGTTGAGAATCTCGACGGTCGCGGGTTTAAACCCCAGGCACACACCTCTGACTTTTTGTGTTATTCACAATGAATTATCACGTACTCTAACGGTGAAGGACATTTCCAGATTCGGCGCTGCTTCTGAAAATTTCCTGAAGGAAAAACCCAATAAGATTGCCCGACCCGCGACACTAGACAGTAATTAAATTAAATTCATATTTATAAATTCAATTACAGTTATTTTACATCCTGCATTAACACATAATTCCCTTCATATATCCGTAACTAACGTGAATTTGCAGCTCTTATCAATTTATATTAAAAATTCGATTACCACATACATATTTCTGATTTTTTATACTTATTTTTAAGCCCCAGGCAGAAGAGGTCGCGGCCAGAAGCTAGCGTGAAATAAAAGAGCGCGAATAAAATGACTTGCCAAGAATTTAAACGATAAAACACATGCTTTATAAACGTACACGTGTTGATAATCTTAAGTCCTTTATCTCGCAATTTGTGGGGTTTATAAAACCGGTTAGTCAGTTGGGACTCAGTTTAAAATCTAAATGTTATAAGTAATGTTTTATTATTACGGTTACGGGCTCATAAAGTTATTCTTGTTATATGAAAGAAATTTCTTGCGCGTGGTGTCTGTAATCTGTTAAGTTATGAGTATATATTTAAATGTATTTTGTTGATAGATTTAGTGTGGCATTTTATGTGCAATAGCATTATTAAAAAAGAAAAAAAGGTTTTCTTTTAGAAGTTTTTTTTGCCATTTGAAACCAATTCATATAAGCCCAAAAATTTGCTATGGTACATCATCATTAGCTCATAGACTTTCCACTGCTGAGCACGGGGCTCCTCTACAACTGGGAAGGTTTAGGCCTTAGTCCACCATGATGGCCTATTGCGGGTTGGCGGACTACACACCTAAGAAATTCCTAACAAATTTAGGTGTGCAGGTTTCCTCACGATGTTTTCCTTCACCGTTAAAGTACGTGATAATTCTTTGTGAATACACACATAACTTCGAAAAGTCAGAGGTGTGTGCCTGGGGTTTGATATCGCGACCGTCGAGATCCTCGACCGAGTGCCTAAACCTCGAGGCCATCACGACATGGTACATAGTGAAGTATTTTGTGAATAAAGTGCAATATTGATTTAATTTATACGAGTTATTTCATAAAATCTGATAGTTTAGACATCAACAATTTTACTCCAATAGCAGCCACCGAAGGTATTTAGTATCTCCATTAACCTAAACCTACCTTTGCAAAAATATTTCACACCAAGTAAATCCTACATTACAAAATATGCCACTACATTTTCTTTTAACAAAACAATTGGCGCCGTTATTCAAAGCTTAAGTGTACTGCACGATTTCATACGGCAAAGTTCAGTGTTCTGTTTATTTCCATCACTGTAGTGTATGGCACTAGGTAGCTCGAATATTAAGCCATTCGCTTTATACTATATTAACGATCTCGCGACTTCCTCCGCGCATTTACGATATCGCATACATGAAGTTCACGAATCGAGATAAAGTGAATGTTCTTCGAACATGAAATTGTCAGTGTTATGTTCCTTGATAGCTGGCTGGATGTTAAATAAAAAGTATATTGAATTTATGTTTAACTTCATGGTGCTAATATTTAAAAATATCGATTACAAAAAGAATAACATCATATAATTTCAAATACCAGTGATTTGCGTTTGTTCAACATAGTCCTATAGTATATTTTTGACAGCTTTGTGGCGCAGTTGGCTAGACACCAGCTTGCGAAACGAGAGGCCGCGGGTTCGATCCCCGCACCGAGACAAATGTTTGTGTGATCCACAAATATTTGTTTCGGGTCTGGGTGTATGTGAGAGCGAAAAGTCTCTCGTAGTTTCTGATACCCACGACACAGGACTTGTATCTTAATGTGGAGTCAGAACTATGTATGTGACTGTTGGGTGTATTTATTTATTTATTATTTATTTATATTATTTCTATGAAATTTTCCTTTATTGGTAGGTGTAAGCGGAATTACCAATATTTTTCTTCTTTGGTGCAAAGCATTATATAGATCTGAAAACTATGCCCGCTATAGAAAATTAGAAGTAAATAAGTAAGCCTATATTATTTCGTATACCATGATTGTATAACTTATAACTTGTTCGCGAAAAAACACTAATCGTAGTTTGGTGCGGTTTACACAAATCGATTGAGTTTTTTAACATCATTTAAAGTACATGAAAAGGCCAGTGTATAAAATTTTATTACATTCATTGAATATATTCATAGAATGTGCTGGATATTGATCAAACTTCAATATAAAAAATAAAAACTTTAACATTTCTAGGTTTTATTGATGTGCACCTGTGTATATTTCATTTTTTTACCAAAACAAACGATGTTTTCGTTGGCTCTTTGTGGCCTTTTCAATTCAAAGTCAAAGTCAAAGTCAAATTATCTTTTTTCAAATAGACTTTTACAAGTTCTTTTGAATCGTCAATTTTAAGCTATTTTAAACTAAACTATTGCTAATTAATCATACCAGTAACTAGAACCATATTTAAATTTTCAAAAACATCAAATTTAATAACTGTGACATTTCATCATCTTAATTCATTGCTTTGTACGTAGACTTTAAAAGAAATCTTGACCGGTTCTTTAAGATTTGCGATCGCGTACCCTATTCCTTCATTCAGAAACATCTTTGGTTCTGTATCAAGGGGTTTTCAACTAATCGTTGTATTTGTGGCCTTTTGAAATCATCTTTACCAACCTCCTTTGTGCAAGCTCTAAGGGCATGTTTAACTGGTTTCTGCGCTCTCCGGCGTACTAACAACAAATGTTGCACATCTGTCTGTCGATGTCCTACTTCTTTTGTTGCTTTCAAATATATATTCATGCATTATTCTGTGATTGTTGTATGTCAACTTTGCACTCATCATTTTGACTTTGGAATTTGCATCAAGATTTTCTCTGATTTGTAAAGAGAACACTTTTTTTCTACGGGAAATCTTTTAAAACCATGCCATTCTACAAAACACAACAAAATTATGTAATAATATTTGTCTTAACTTTAAAATATGATTGGAAATTGACTCTATAATAATATCAAAGGAACAACGTTTGTCTGGACTGTTTTTTCAAATATGGATCTTCTTTAGTTTATTGTATCTTTATCTGCAAAGTATGGCTAATAAGGGCATTAATTACTTATCCTTTAACTAAATTTATTTTTATTTATTATGTGAAGCTCGTTATATTCCCATCACTAGTATCGTTGCATTCCCATCACTAGTATTAAGACTAGTCTTGCTGAATTGCACCGGAAGGCGCATCACGCCACCAACGTAGTCTAAACACATAGTCAGCACAGATAACGGAGGCTGGTGTTGAACGCCTCAAGTACTTTTAAGTTAGTTATAATTTAGTCTTAATTAGTACTTTGAGTAATAAACTCGTCTTTAAATATAATTCGTGTTTTTTAAAAGACTCCCTCGCGCTCCCGAAACTTATCTAGCTACTAACCGCACCGCATCAAAATCCCAATACAACCAACATGACAACACAACAACCGATCTCGGCCGCTAACAGTACTCAATAAATACACAGACACGCTTTCTTCACAATTTTATCATGCATTGCATTTGCCTTGAGTGGTTCGCGTTCATTGCACTAATACAATAGCTAATCCCTTTCACGGGAGTATTTGTAAGGTCCAAAGCTATTAGCCTCAGCGCAAATGTCTGGAAACGAGTGGAATTCCTTCGCAAATGGTAAAGGCCTTCCTTGATGAATTATGCAGGAGCGCCTTAGCCGTTTAGCACGTTGCCGTGTGAACTGAGGGTTCGAACCCCATGCATATCGAATGCTCATTTCACTGGATATGAAAGCCAGTATTTGCAAAGCGACTGCAGCATTTTAAACTCGTAAAGGCGGCCTACGCAAGTGTCGAGTTCTGTGATCACCTGTGTGCTTCTGCTTTTAAAGAGGCGGACATAGATGTGTTGAATGGAAAGAGATTTTTCTAGATTTTTTTCGCCAGTCTACACTTTCCTCCGCACTGGAATTACATCATCATCATCATCAGCCCATATACGTCCCACTGCTGGGCACGGGCCTCCTCCACAACTGAGAGGGTTTTTAGGCCTTAGTTCACCACGCTGGCCTAGTGCGGGTTGGCAGACTACACACTTAAAGAAATTCCTGAGAACTTTTAGGTGTGCAGGTTTCATCACGATGTTTTCCTTCACCGTTAAAGTACGTGATAATTCTTTGCGAATACACACATAACTTCGAAAAGTCAGAGGTGTGTGCCTGGGGTTTGAACCCGCGACCGTCGAGATTCTCGACCGCGTGCCTAAACCTCGAGGCCATCACGACCTCCCACTGGAATTACAGTCTACCCAGAATAGATTTTTTGGTGGCTGAATCTATGGTTTCACCGCCGGTAATCGGCATGAGGTAAATTATTTTCAAAACGAACCTTACTCCTTGTCCAGCCGTTACACACATGCATACATATACTCAGGTATCCCCAAAAGGGTAAGCGGAGATATTCTGCATCCACGTTCCACTAGATTTGTTTTAAGTCCAGCCAGGTCAATTATATGAAAGCCCAAGCTGACTACAGAGCGGGTCTTGTTACAGAACGCTTTTTAACTAGCGGTGGGCGATTATGAGATATACTAGTGAAATCATTCGATTATGAAGATGTCTCGAGATATCTCGATTATGACAATTAGTTATTACTAATTCCAAAAAATAAAAATATAAAACAAAACCTACAGTCGAGTAAAACGACTTGGAAAACTAAATTTCTGAAAAAAAAAACGAGCCACTCTCGGGCCTCGACTTGGGTAATCAAATTTAAAAAAAAAAAACAAGACCTCATTCGAACGTAACGTCATTCGATTATGAATAAAATTAGTTACTTATTTCATAATCGATTATCAACATTAGTATTAGTAGGATCATTTGATTATCAAAATCATTCGTAATCACCCACCTCTATTTTTAACTATCCATTCACTTGATTTAATTATTTATTGTATAGTGTATACAGTATAAACTACTCTCGACTTAATTTAATTAAACATACCGGCCAATTAATTTGATTGGAATAGATTGGTTAACTAATTCAATTAACTTCAAATCGATAAATACTCACACAGTATATGTAATTTCTGTACGGAAAGTATTTAACTGAAACAAAAATTATACGTTAAGTTTGAACTTTTAAGGATGAGATTCAAATGTTTACTCAACTACATAAACTGAGAATAAAATTTTGTAGTAGTTCTGATCCTATAACATTGCAGTCTCCCGTAAGTATGTAAAACTTAGTTATAATCATGATTGGGGATCGCAATAATAATGATCTACCTTCCAGTTCCCGAAAATAATTCAGCGTAAAGTTCAATAGATTTATAGTGTTATGCTTACAGCCCTGTGACACAGTTGGCTAGACACCGGCTTGCGAAACGAGAGACCGCGGATTCGATCCCCGCACCGAGACAAATGTTTGTGTGACCGAAGAATCTCTCGCAGTGTCTAATCCGAGACAACACTTGTGTCTTAATGTGGGAACAGAACTATGTATTTGACTGTGGGGTGTATTTTTTTATAACTTCCTTCTAAATAGAGACGAGAAACGATTAAAAATGTCATGAAAAATGAAAACAGTAATTTCTTATCTATTTAGATAAGTCGTTATTCCGACCGATGGTAGTATCGCGACAGCAAAAAACGTTGAATGTTACTTAATACTTTTATGTGACAGCAGATTTTATTCCACGAATATCCTATAAACCGGGTATGCGTCTCATAATGGATAAACCTAATTATGATTTCACAAACTCATACACTAGTGTAAGGTATCATCATCATCATCAGCCCAATACGTCCCACTGCTGGGCACGGGCCTCCTCTACAACTGAGAGGGTTTTAGGCCTTAGTCCATCACGCTGGCCTAAGCAGTGATGGCCTCGAGGTTTAGGCGCGCGGTGTAAGGTATGATTAGACTGAAATAGAAATCTATTTTAAAATCGGTAACTGTATAATAATTATTACATTAAAGAGAGTACAAGTAAAATTAAGATTTGGAAAAGGCATTGTACCTACACTAGTGTAGGTACTGACTGAGTCAAAATAATCCTCCAAGTAATTGTGTGGCATTGTTACGCGTTACTATGTGGATACCTCACTGAGGTTAACTAACTCTTGTATAAATTATTCAACGAAATTATTAAAGTTCCTTGAGGTGAGGTCACGGGGACCTACGACCTCTGTACCTGATGCAGGGCACTAGGTCAAGGCGAGTTTGGAGGTCGAAATTATTTTATTTATTCCCAAAGTTTGATCTTATCTCCCGATTGTTCTTAGCAAGGTTGAATTTAAGATGATTCCGGCGGTTTAGATACACACCTATTGTAAAACAAAACATGTTTCTTTAGAGTAACAAACATTTAAAGTTCTTTGTTTAGTTTTGGTGGATTTGGATAAAATCGTACAAAGGCTGCAATCCTAAGAGGGAAAACAGTTACTACTTATTAAAGGTGCGATCGAGGGTAGTCAAGTTGTAAATCATAGACCATTTTTGATCTTTATATTGATGGATGTAATACCTAACTCTTTACTATTTACTCTCTATACTACTCTATACGAATCTATACTACTATAGAGTATCCTAAACATACACGCCAGCCGCTATAGGTCAGTAGTTAACTTGTTCTTTTAAACCAAAGCAAAGTATTTGTACTTCATACAAGCATTCGCTTCAATGTGCGTCGAATCATCCATAGACAATGGAAATGAAAGTAGGTTTTAGATTCAAATGCAATTGAATTGACGTGCGGGTGACGCTATGGAAATATTTAGTAGGAAGAACATTTGAATAAAAAAGAAATGATACCAAAAAAGTTAGTTTAGTTACTACGTAGGTAATGAATACAATTTTTTTACAATCAACCGAGTTTATTTATTTTAATTGTGTCGATAATTAATTATAAACAGGTATTCATATTCAAGTTTCCGTTTCGAACGCTTTGGGTTTTCAATAACAGATGGCGTTAATTGAATCATAATGTTTCTTTATGATCAGTATGTTGTACACCTTTGACGAGTTGAAATTATGTTTTCTGCCTTTTATGGACGCAATAATTAACAAATTGTACTTATCATTTCCTCTTTTACCGAGTAATATAATTGATGTGCTCTCGGCAATTTAGAACTAGCGTTATGGTAATTATAATGCAGTTAGAAATTGATTATTTAGTATCTTAGTGTGATACGGATGTTTCTTGTTTATATCAATGACTGTCAGTTCTTTGTGAATACCTTCGAACTCTTGTTTTAGGAAGTAAATGATAATATAACGTCTTCAAGGTCTAATTTAAATATTATGACTTTCAAAATACTTATAGCGGTGCAGGTAAGGATCTATTGCTGATGTATTTAGGCATTTGAATAAAACATAACATCCATAAACGAACTATCACACTGACGGTTACATCTAAACCTAGCGATAGAAAACGAGTTGTATATACATCGCCGGTTATCCTCCCAAGACTAGCACTAACCCGAACTAAAACCCGCAAACTATTCCATCCATCTCAAAAGCATCAAGTATGAAAACTTTATAACATACAGATTCCTAAGCGGCGAGCGCGCGCGGGTCATCGACCCGAACGCTGAGACGGTGCGGCTCCGTTGTACCACGTCATAGTACTACGAGATCTTTTTTCCTGCTGACGTAGCGCGCACGCCCACCGCGGCCTTAACACATCGCGTTTTATCGAGGCTCGTACTGGAACGCTTCTTTTAGAATAATTTGCCAATGTTTGAGGACTAATACCAATGTTTATAAAGGTATTGTGTGGGGAAATGATGGCTATTAACTTAGAGCACTATTAAGAGGTTTATCAAGACTCTTTTCTGTATTTTTTAAAGGTAGTTTTGTTTACCTATGACGTGTCAGTCTCAAATAATTCCGAGTTCAGGTTGTTTCATAAAGCGAAAATCGCGTAAAAAATCCTATACACCAGTCCCTATTTTTAATGATATACGAACAATAACTCGCGCTCCAGAATTCATATAAACGCCGGATTCCGCTATATTCGCGTGAAATGCTGTAAATTCTAGTTCCATTGCCGGCTTTGTTTCGCCATTTCAAAAAGGAGAAAAGAATTAAATATTTCACTTTAATAAAAGCATTTTTCGCAATCTTTTAGCGGGTGTCAACGTACCAGCCACCCTCTCAACCCCAGCTAATAATGTTAGTGAAGCAGCGGGTGTAGAAACGGGCGGTATTCCTACGAGCGCTCCACAGATGTCTGTGCGTTACAACTCCAATACCAAGGCTTACCTTGTCGACTCGCGACATTTAATCTATTTCTTGCACTGTTTATTCCTCATATTTCTGGAAGATTAAACTTTTATGCGATGTTAGCTGTATATTTCACAGCAAGGAACTTTCCTTTGAAGCGTATAAAAGAAAGTTATTTAAATCATCCATTGACGTCTCGGTAATGTTAAGTTTGCAGACTTATTCTCAATTAAATTTCTTTTAATTAATCCATAGTAATTTTATAGAAACGCGCAAGTAATTTGGACTCATAGAGGCTGATAAGATAGTAAGTAAAGTATGTAGGTTACTGTTATTTCTGAAATGACTGCAACAAATATAACATTAGAAAATGTACATTAAATTAATAACACATGTTCATAGCTCCTTGTTTTTCATTTCTCCCGCACTAACAATAAAGAAGCCCATAATTTTGACGTTCATCTCTCAGCCGTCACATTCAACAAATCTTAACATCCATTAAACGCGCATCTGTAAATCATAGGAAGCGAGCTGAGTGCATTGACCAGCTTCTAAAGGCCAAATTCCCTTTCGTTCAATAACAGTGGTTACGATTTTATGGCTGTGACCACTGCAGTACATTTTGTGCAACGCATTTCCTCTGACCGCAATGAGTGCTCGGTGCTGCGGTCACTTTTGTACCGCACCTGCGCTTTTTGTCGCTAAATGTGTGTTAAATACTTTATTCGGTGCCTTTTGTCGGTAGCTCTGCTCGCTTAAATGTAGACCTTGGCTATCTTTCTCTATACAAACTTTGGAACCCCGTTTCATCCTTAGGGGTGAATTCAAGAAAATATTTTTTTGCGCATACCCACGTAGTATAATATCTTAAGTACCTGGATGACCGAGCTTTGCTCGGTTTTTTTTTTAATTGTGTTTTTTGGAAATTATATTTAAGTACGAATTACTAATAAAATGATAAATTATGAATAATGTTACTTAACAACGCCATCTGCTGTTGTGTCGTTACCTTTTGTTTCTTCCAAATGACATTTTCTAAAAATGATTCTTAGCTAGATCGATTTATCGCCCCCGAAACCCCCTATATACTAAATTTTATGAAAATCGTTGGAGCCGATTCCGAGATTCCAATTATAATATATATATATATATAAATATATATATACAAGAATTGCTCATTTAAAGATATAAGATAATAATACATCTCAATTCCGAATTTCACTGAAATTTAAATACATAAATAGGCTACATTCTGTCTCAAAATCGTAACTATCTTCATACCAAACAATATTGAAATTGATTAAGTGGTTATGGCATAAAAGAGCTAAAGAAAGAAAGAGTTACTTTCATATTTATTCTAATGATTTTTTTTAAATAGTAATCTTTACCTTTTTATCAACTCCGGTACAAATCTTTTACCTTGCTGCGAAGTATCCCTTTATTCGAGTCCTACGATTTAGTTCTGCGTCAGTTCAATGCTGGTTTAAGGCAAGGCTTTTATTAGACTGCTATGATTGACTTAACGGTCTAGTCGGGTTATGTTTAGCCTGCAGTTAGAATAGGATGTTGCGATCGATACATTATCGTCAGAATTCATTTAGCTATGTGATTTGCTGATACCCCAATAACGACTGTTATATTCAGGTATTCTATGTGTTTGTTTTTATTACTATTCTAAGCTATAAAAACAGAACAAAAAGCCATAGACGAAAAATGACTTTCAATGCTTAAAGAAATAATGACGGACGAATGAAAAATGTCGATAGCAAGCAGTAAACGTATTTAAACTGTTTTTGGGGAACATTTCCTTCAATATTAAAAAGGTATTTTCCTGAAAGCCATTATAGCGATTATTACATCCATCAACATAAAATGTTTTATTTCCATCCAAGGTTTTTTATTGGTCATTAAAACTAAGATGACTTTCGGCTCTCGTTACTAAACATTGTATTACACTTAGTTGAGTACTGAGCTCCGTTACTTAGTGCTAAGTTTCTACGGCCATTAGAAAAGACCATTAGGTTTGCTACTTTCTTACACCGCAACAGAAAGTGTGACACGTTTTTTGTAAAAGTACTGAGTACTGTTACATAAAATATCTATTGATAAGAAACAGTTACTTCCTTTAGATAGTTACGCTTGAGCTGTCGCTTACTTTTTTCTGCCTGTGTTATTTTATTTGATATCGCTTGAAGAACCTACTACGCAGGTCGTAGAACAATTTGCCTTGATATTCTTAGACTTTTCCTCTGCATGACCTAAGTCTATATGCAATCATGACAAAATGTAAATACATAAATATACACAAAAGTCACATACATAGTTCTGACCCCACATTAAGATACAAGTCTTGTGTCGTGGGTATCAGAAACTACGAGAGACTTTTCGGTCTCACAAAAACTCAACCATGTGTATCGCAAAAATCACTTAATGTTGATGCACCTATTAATTTGCTTTCGAATTTCTATATGAGTTACACGAATACTATGATAATGCACTATTGTCGACAAGATAAAACACATAAAATCGCATTTGCAGCATGACCCTCGCATTAGATAATGTTGGCAACGATGCAAAATGTCAACTACCAAAAATTTTACTCTGTGTTACCCATGATGCGATTAGGATTTGTGTTTTTGCTTAAACGACAATTCACCACATTACAGTACATATATCACGAATATCTGTTGTACTTATAATCAATTTATGTAAATGATTGCGCGCTATCATAAATTTATGTTATTGCAATGATAATGGCCTCCATCGAAAGTTTTATGTCACTGAGGGTAATTTTTAAAGCGGGAATCGTTTAGAGATGTCAACCTATAAATATACCATTTAACCAATTTCGTCACGATTCATTCGGATAAATTGTTATCGAGATTACAAATCGAATGATCCGCCTACATTAACGCTATCTACTAAGTGTGATACTTAAAGTGAGATAAACACTGGTACGTAGTCTCAAGATTTGAAGACCATTCAGTGGTAAGCGAAGCGCTCTCCAGGTAGAGTATCAATTTTATTGCATAATTTAGTTATGATTTTTCTAAATAATTTTAATATAATGTACCACTTGTTGACTGCCTCGTGGTCTCGCGGTACAAGTATGCGCCGTGCGATCTAGAGGTCCTGGGTTCGATTCCCAGGTCGGGCAAAGTGTTATTGGGTTTTTCCTTTAGGAAGTTCTCAGTGGCAGCCTGGAGTCTGGAAATGTGCCCGAGAAACGGCAATAGACTCGCCCCCTATTACGTGGGACTGATACATAGGTACGTGGCGAAATGTGGGTGCAGAAATGCACCTCTGCCTACCCTTTCGGGGAATACAGGCGTGAGTGTATGTATGTATGTATCTATGTACGAACTCATACAGATTTTATTACAATACAAAACTAAAAAATAAATCAAATTACACTTTATTACATCCGGAATGTTTTATATATGGTATGTAAAATGCGACCTGTCGTCTAACAGACGTCTAGATAGCCCACCATGGAAGAATTAAAATTGACAAGACATTAAAAAGGACTTTACCACTTTGGCATTAAAATATAAAATATATTGCAATAATACGCACGAATCGCGGCTACAAATGGACACGCACCGAAGCCGTCACGACCAAGCAAGGACCTTTAGGTTATGCAAGCGCAAATGTAATGTCTGCCGCGCAACTTATCCTAATGGCCCGCGGACTGCAGGCCGAACGTCCCTCAATCACTCCAAATCTCAAGGAGAAGTCAACGCCCTGAACTTTGTTAACTAGTACATTATTTCAATATGTGACAATATATATAGACAATAAATATGACCATTGATATTATTTATAGCTGAGTAAGATCATTTTATAGCCAATTCAGAGAGAAATGTCCTTTTAAAATTGGTTGACTTATTTTAGAGTTTACATAACTTAATTAAAATTTTATGATGCCAATTCATCGATATTCGCCATAAAGAAATTATATACCGATTAGGCAATTAGTTTTCTAAGTATGGAAATTCTTCTACAAATAAACGCGATATGTTTGTGCATTATACTTACTTGGTAAGGATATTAAACCTATCGCCTCTTGTACCTTAACTTTTATCCAAGCCACGATGAAAGTATAATTTGGACCAAAAACAGGAACACTATCAATTAGGAAATGAATCGATCCATTAGATGGATGTATCCTGAAGGTTCCTACACATCCTTTTCGTCCGCATAGCAACAACAGCGCAGAAGGTGTAAAGTGATCGATGTTGTTAGGAGTGGTTAGGAGCAAATCGGCAGAACTGTTGAAAGTCTACCTAGTCAGCATTCAGCAATAAACTATTTAGAAGATAGTGTGCAAAAAGATATTAAATAATCTCGAGAACGCAGTTAACTTCGTTTAGTCCCACAAGCTGCGAAAATGGGATGTCTGCATAGGAAATTAGGTGATCAGAAAAATCACGTGTTTATACTAGGTTCAACCTCGTTTCCTTATATTCTGCAAAAGGCTATGACAGGTAGTGGATCTAAGTCCATACATAAAAATTCAGTCAATAATGGCTAAAGATGTGGTTGGGAAGTTCCCAAGCTAAGGTAATGAGAAATATTTTTGATGGATGGAATTTAGGATTAGGTTAGGTAAATACGACTTTTAACCTGTTGATTAAATTAATTTTTAAAGAAGTAGTGATAGGACTGGGTATAACAATAGCAAAAAATATATTTTTATTAGCTAACATAAATTTTATCATGTAACAAACAAAAAACAAAGAAAACCTCTAGAAGTGGCCATAGCGATAAATAAAAACTTTGTTTATGAAAAAGTAAATTGCTTTTTGAAAAACGCATTCTCTCTACAGCGACATCTACCGGTGCAGGCGTGTACTACTTCGAAAGTCGGTCGAGCGACCATTATTTGTACTGTCCCAGCGGTTTTTATAGGTTACTTGGCACTGTGTAGCGAGAATTTTTATGATTTATTGTTCAACTACGATACGTTTGATCACCATATTATATTCAGGTCGATATAATAGAAATATTGTTATTCTTGCATTCTTCTTAGACACAGTAAATTCGTCTCTTACCCTAGTTTCTTAATATCAATTTACTGTGTCTAAGAAGTATGTAAATGTAATGAAAATGAAATGGACATATAGTGTTATAGGTACATATATGGGTAAGGCAAAGTTATAATGCCATGCACTGAGCAGATTGATACTTAGATTAAGTCGCACGAGAAAACCATTTCTCGCCAATTTACAGAATTAATTCGGGCCGTAAAATCCACGGTCATATTATGCAGAAGAGCTAAATGTTCCACTGTTTGATCGTAAAGAAAATGCGAGTTTGATTAAAAATATAGTTATGTCTGTCTTGACTATGCAGTCTTTTGTCTTTATATGTTTTCTGACGTCATCATCAGCCCAAATACGTCCCACTGCTGGGCACGGGCCTCCTCTACAACTGAGAGGGTTTTTCTGACGTGTAGCAACATTTTTATGAAGGTTAAGAAACATTATGAACGAGACTCTAGATACCTAAAAATAAATTAGTGTTGAAGCGGGAAATGATCTCTAGACCCCTAATTTAAGATAGGGCAATAATACGCTGCTCTATAGACACTATCATACTATTTCTAAGACCGATATGGTGTAAAAAAAGATTAAATTTTATTAGTGTCTACCCCCGGGTTATTATATTTGTCGCGAACTACTCAAATCGCAATAAAAAGGGGACGCCAGTTGAAAATTAATCTGCTATTGCCGATCCGTGTTTCGCGGAATTGCGAAACTTATCACAAACTTTTACTCATAAAACTTTTGAGACAGGCAATAGTAGTCAGTGTTTATTGTATAAAAAGGAGTTTTTTATTTATGACACAAAAAATAAATGGATTCCTTTTACGCCGGCAAAGTGGTAAGGGAAATTGATGGTAAGTATCCAAATAGACTGGTAAAAAGCTATAATCTCTCACTAGTCACTACTGTTCCCTTTAGAAAGAGAAAGAAAGAAGTATTTATTGCTAGCACAATTATTTACATGTAATATATAATAAACAGAAAACAAAGATTTTTTTTTAATAATAATAATAATAATTCTACCAGTACCTAATGGTGCCTCCCATTCAGCTACATGCTGCAGTAATGCGTGACGATACTGCAACGCTGATTTTCGATGGGAGGCCCAAGCGAAGTACAGACGTTCAGTCGAAGTAACAATAATTGAAACAGTAAAACTTTAATTTCCTTTTTCATGATACTCATCCCATGGTTGTCTTGAACATATCCTCTGTGAGCGATAAGACCGCCAATTGTGCTTTTTACAATTAAATAAATAAATAGTTGCAATTATGTATGCTTGTCCATTGGTATTTCAATACTAATTCACATGGTTATTAAATCTTTTTGCTATTGGACACCTCTCTGGCTTAGCTGTAATACACTACACGGGTTGGTAGAAAACTCATAGCCCATACGATTCTTGTTAAAAAAGTCACTCTCCTGTGTTAAGATGTGTAAATTAATAATTATAAATAAAACTTTAAGAAGTTGATGCGTGGGTTTGAACTCACTATTTTGTTAGACTACCCAATGAATTAAATAAACAATCACTTACTTATCTAAGCATATAGAGAACTTGTAACTCTACATTAAAGTGATCAAGAATATTGAAGTATAAACGAGCAATAGCATAAAAAAATATAGATTTTTATCCGACTGTCTTCGACTTTGATAGTTTGTTCACGCACATCTTTGAAATTACTAAACGGATTTTGATATAGCTCTCGCGAGTAGATACAGCTTGTGCGAAGCCAAATATATGATTGTATCCTTTAAAAACAATAAAAAAGTTATTTATATTCCAAGTGAGTTACAGCTTGTAATGCATAATACGCGTTTAAAAGAATAATTTGTCATTAAAATGCTATTTCGATAGTAAAAGAACGCAAATAGTTGAATAATGGATCGTTGGAATACGAACAATTAGAGATAAGTCTGTGAACTTGTGTGAGTTTTTGTTCGAAGTAATGCACTATGGAGAGCTCGGGCGCGTATTTGGGAAATATTTTGGGTATGACCCCCTAAATTTGTTTTGATTTTACTTAAATAATTAGTTATAAATGGATTTTTTTCCCGCTGCTTCTTGGTAAACTTCAAGTAAAATATGTATTCAAAGAAAATAGTAAAATTTCGTATTGGAGAAACACTAACACTTTCCCCGAGACGGAAATCGATCCCGACACACCAACAACACATATGCCCCGAGACCAACGAGGCACGCAGTAAACTACTGCGTTCCTTCATAATGAGAGTTCACTCCAGGTTACGTCTAACATAAATTACGCTAATTAATAAAATTTACGGCATGTTTTAACCGCGGGTAAAATTACAATATTATAATAACTTTATGCGGATATTATTAACAATAAAAGTCCTGTTTCAGAGAACCCGACGAGGAGCAATAATGGCGTTTCCTTCGGTAAGGTTCTTGGAGCCTCAATTATATTGAGTCTAATTATTTCTCCATCCATACTGGAAAGCAACCCATCGTCTTTCCTATGATATTTGCACAGAAAAGTGACAACATTAGCATTTAACAGTGCAGTGGGAGTGCCCAAAAACTACTATAAGAGTGTCTCAAGGCGAAACATTTATGCCGGGCTTTTCATAACTGAATATACTTAGGCTAATCCCACTTCGAGAAACATATGTGTCACTATTAGATATGAATATCATATCGCCAGGACCTTTTTATCATCATTATCATTATTGACAACATGAAGTCCACTGCAGGACATTAACATCCCCCAAAGAGTTCCAGAGACACCGAGAGAACCTACAACAGACGTCAGCAACCTTAGTGAGTTTGTCTGTTAAGATGTCAATAAATATTGTCTAATATAATCATTAATTACGATAATGTGACGTAAATTCAATAAACTCAAACGAGTACTTGTTTAGCAAATCAATACATAAAGCACCCAATTAAATAAAATTCTATTAAGCCGGTCTAGACTTTAAAGGATATTTTCCATAAATTATTCCATTATAACGGTTGAAAAAGAAATTTCTCGGTAACATTAATAGTCTATATAAATTCTCCACTCTTTCATGAAGGAATCCTTTGAACTTTTAATTTCTCGAATAAAAAGAATCCAAAAATGAATGAATATTAATAACTGTGACCCGTTTTCTATATCGATTGAGCGGCCAGGCTGACTTTAAGTATGTAAATTTTGACCCCCATCCTAAAATACGGGATTCGGACCTTTTGGCTGCAGCCTTGCGGGGACCTCGAATACATAAATGTATGAGTTAGCTGAGTGTACAGGTGCGCGCGAAAATATCGCAATATTTATCATTTAGGTGGCGTATATGTTTTGCGAGTTTCTGTTTATTGAAATATTTGTATTATTCGAACTGTTCAGCGTACTGGAGGGACACCTAGCAGGAGATATAGACGGCTTACGAAACCGAAGGGATAGGTTAGGTTTTACTACACTAAAGTTATCCCTGTTATTTTCTACACAATAAGGGATAAAATTGTTGCCGTTTACGAAACACCTTTTCGTGTATCAGAAAACTATATATTAATACTGTTTGACTCAGAAATCTTACTTGGAAACCTACAATCTATAATATGTATATGAAAGAAATAATAAAACCCAGAAACATACTCTATATAAGGAATGTGTGTTGTGTCAAATGCTGGGTTCTTTTCTGACTGCGCGACGATTGCTTTTCTTATCTCAAACGTTGTGATAAAAATGCAATTAAAACCACAATGCGTTGACAAAGGATTTCCGTATAATATGCGGATATGAGCACTTATCAACTAAATACAAGCTTATCGTAAATATGTTTTGTCAAAGTAAAACCAGTCTCCGGCTCCGGGATATAGTTAGGGCTTTGAAAAGAGGGTCTTTGGGTTCAATCCTCTTTTAGAGACAAATTATTGCATCGTGTTTCTGGTACCTATGTGTTCTGAGACCGGAAAGTCTCTCGTAATTTTTAATATCTACGATACAAGATCTTTGTCTTGCTGTGGGGTCGTAATTGCAAATATTTATTATTTGGAATCATAGGGTCGATAAAAATATGCTTATTAAACTTAAATTATTGTATATTTAAATAGTAAAACTTCTAAATAACACGATCGATATTATATACAGTATATAATACAGTAGATATATGTATACACTCATCGGGGAGATGAGTATGTTTCATTGAAGTTCCGCAAAAATTTTGCTATTAAAAAAAAATTTCTTGCACTTTTATATTTGGTATAATTCACACATATTAAAAATATAAAAAACCTGCTTCGGTTAAATAACATATAATTCATAGAAACATTTTGTTTTTTATCTTGTAGTTGATACCAAGAAGAAGAGGCGGTAAAATCGACAAAATTGATATATTTATTTGTAATTGTTTTTCTCTACTCGATATTGTTGACACATTGCACTTACCATAATATGGCAGCCCTTTTTGCCGCCATTTTCAAAAGGAATTAACTAAAATGTACGTTAGAATAGTCATTTTTCGTTTACAATAGATATTGCAATAAAATATTCAAGGTTTTCAATATGACGCAACTGACACGCTGACTTCTAAGACTTATTCGTGTTGTATGGCCTTTATGTGCGGTTATTGGCAATAATTCAGTTAGAGGTATAAAAGAATCTTTAGAATCCAGATCACACATACATACATAGGTACTTCAATAGATATTGCGAACAAACGTAAAATTTAAATTGGATTCATTAAAGTCTCTTCCATTAAACTACTACTCAAAAAATTGCTGTATCAAACAGAAACATTCCTATGAGAGTTATGATTTTACAAAATATTTTTCATTTAAATCATAAAATAATAGATAGTTAATAGCAATAGTTTAAAATTGACGATTCAAAAGAACTTGTAAAAGTCTATTTTTGAATAAAAATAATTTGACTTTGACTTACGTGAATAAACTCACGCCTGTAACACAGATGGGTAGGCAGAAGTGTATATCATATTTACATTTACCATGTTTAGACGCGTTTTTGTATTAATCGTTTTTACCGTTTACCGGACGCATTTTCTAACCTAAAGGTGCCTAATGTCTTAATAGTTTCTAATAACATGTATACAGTTCCTTTTAATATTGATAATAAGGCGCGCTAGCCAAGTAAATTTACTTACATTAGAATTTTTAAGGTCTGATTAATTGTTAACTATCCCTCACTGTTTTGGTGATTTTACCATCGCGTGGCCCTCTTTACCTCTGAAAATTCCCAAATCGATTTACTAGGCTATGTGATAAGTTAAAACCTGCATTAGGCTAACATTGTAAACGAAAATGCATTAAATGGTTAAAGGTAGAGAAGGTTCGTACTAAGACTTTTGCGAAGAGAAATAATTTTATACAATCGAAATTATTATTCACTGTTAAAATAGTTCGGTTTTATATTCCTTGCTTCTAAAATAAGTCGTAGATCTAACTCTAAATATACGTCACATTATATAGAAAAAACTCAACGACAAAGACGCTTTCCGCAAAAGGTTTTATCATTAAAATATCTACTATTACTTATCATAGAAAAATCATTTCTTTTTAATATATGTACAAAGGGAAAAAACATAAAAGTCACATATAAATCACAGACAATCGTACTTTCCATTGATCTACATTACCCAAAAGATGTTTTACGTAAAATAAAAAAAATGGGGAGCGCTCACTCCGCCATTCGTTCGTCATTAAAAACCACACTTTTCTTTTAAACATCAAAGAGATAAAAGAAAATTGTGCGCGGTCATCAAATGGTCGGATAAAATAGAGACGGGCATTAGTAGTGGGAGGGAGTGGGACGGCGATGTGTGTGAAAGAGACGGATGTATGGGGTTCCGTGGAGAAATGACAAAACGATCGGTTGGTGAAAGTGGCGGAACTTTCATAAAGAAAATTGGTTGGGATTTTGTTAAGAAGCCTTTGAAAATATGTCCAGAACATTTGTGTAAATCATGGTATATTGATTATACGGAGTAGACTGGTTGTACTTTCTTCGACCTTTACCTGGAAATTTCCAGTCGCTATTATTTACAGAAAAAATGAAAACTGCTCGGAAATCGTAACTGGCAAATCTCGAGTGCTTGTATCAATATATAATGTGTCAATTACGAGCCCCTTAAGCATTAGTTTTAATAGTATTAATTAGTATTAAAGCAACTCAAAGAGCGAAATAGAATGGAGCGTAGATCTCCTTGAAGCTTGATGATTCTATAAATGGCAAGACTGTTTAGGAAAGTATGTGACAAGCTGAGGATAGGATGAGTTGAGTGTCATTCATTTGAGTACTTAAAGGATCTTACTTCTGATAAAAATTGATAATGACTAGCTTCAAAAACTCGTGACCAAAATTCCAAAAATCATCAAGAACCATTTGAATTACCAATTTAACACTCTCCGCCGCTTCAGCCAAGTTGAAGGTGACAGTGCAGTCAAATACATCTCAACGGAATACGGTTTTCAAAAAGAAACCATTCGCAGATTTTATCATCCATTTATAAATAAAGCTCGGGGAATGAAAACAAGGATTATTATAAAACTGTCAGACGCGACCGCTGTCGGCCTGTTTGGATAATGTTTTTGTTGTTTTATCAACTTTTGAAAGATCTTTTTATAATTGACACATACAGATGTGTAACCTTTTTTATGGATTATCTGATGTTTCTCGTTAAGCCTTGAATAAATTACTGTTGAGACCATATACTTTCTTCTGTGGTGCACGGGCCTTCACTAATTATTGGGAGGGGTTAGGCCTCGGTCCACCACGCTAGATGAATTCGTATTAGTGAACTTCGCATAAATAAATCCTCGTCAAAGTTCGAAGGTATCAAGATTTCCTCAATGTTTAAATGCGTGATAATGTTATGTGAGTGTGTGTGTTATGTTATGATACTCGTATATAAATAATTTCGAGAATGTTAAGAGATTTTTTGCTTCTCAACAAATACTTGAGACTATCGCGATCTTACTTACATATAATCAAAAAGTCAAAGGAGCATTTGGTATTGAAAGCGCGCCTGCCGTGATTACATCGAGTTCACAACGCTACGATTAATCTATGGTTTAGGCAGTCACCGATCCTTACTAGACTTACACACAACCATTTATTTCGAAGGCTACGTTCCGCCTAGCAACAAGACGTACATATATGCCTATACATATACTATGCCACAGCCGCAGTATACCTATACTTGTAAGCACACTGCACATGCTCACGTTGGATCGCTTAATCGAAGCGTGAAGAAGCAATTAGTAGGCAGACGTTATTATGGCCACCGATGTGGGATGTTCGTGTCTTTGTTGGTCGAGTTTTTGTACCAGGCTACCCGGGAATTTATCGCTTCTGGTTTAGTGACATATATTAGATTTGTGAAGTCCGGATTCGTAGTTCGGTTAAAACATTTCCTTTAAAATAGAATCTTAATTCGAGGATATAAGTAGGTACTAAAGTAACTTTAAATTAATTTCATTTATTCATAAAATTTGTAAGACACTTTTTATATATTTTCGAAATGACAAGTCATATCTAAGTGCGATGGTAGCTATCGGTTAAGTTTTAACGTCCAGACAGTTGGAAAAAAATTAATGAACTTTTATAAAGATGAGCATTGAAGCAGAAGGCAGGATCCTTTTTACGCAAAAGTAAAGATTGGAGACAAGACTCAAAGAGAACCAATTATTTTTCAAGAAAACCCTACGTAAAGTCACAATATAAAGCAATAAGAAAAGTGTTTTACTTTAGAGGTTTATAATAACAATGAAATGTAAACCATACTACCTACGGATATCACATATACATTAACTTTTTATAGAAAGTTCCCAAAAATATTGAATTCAAAACCTGGCTCATTTCACCCGTGCCGAAGACGTCTCCCTTCCTGTTTCCGGTACAATCAGTCCCCGGGCAAGTTTCGCCTACACCTCCCCATATATTCCACCCACGCCTAAAGCTAGTTACATTAGCATGCTTCCTGTCTGGAATATCTTTATTTCAATATTTAACCTTTTTACTGGCACGGACAAAGGATCGAAGATCATACAGCCGAGTTGCGTTGTTTTTTTTTTGTTGAATCTATAAAACAAAGCAGTATCAGATTTTAAACTTTTTGATGATATTTAGGAGTTAAATTTTTATATAAAATGATTTCAGACGGTATGATGCTTACCATTGGAAAGAACACACGAAAAAATAAATCAACAAAACTTTCCACACCCGAAATAATGAATTAAAATAATTTTCGTTATAATTTAAAAATATTGATTATGAAATCAAAATATATGTAAGTAAATAAATTACTTGGTAATAGTAGAAGAATACATCACAAAGGACCTCCTTGTAACATTCGTGCAATCTTCGATTATCTCTTTTGCATGGTTAAATAACGATCATTTTACGTAATATATGTTCATAGGATAAATGCGCATTGAATATAGATTGGCTCCGTAGACATCTAGATAGCGGGTCGATCCAATCTCCTCAACCAGGCTAATTCTTAACTGAAACTCGTAGCGTGAACAGAAAATTGAATTTTTGCAAGCTACCACTTCGTTCTGGCAAAATTATAATATCCGTCGTGAACTGTCGATGGTACGGTTTTTATAGTTTCAATTTTGTTTAATATGTTTAGAAGGTTATTAGGGCTTCGATCTAAACATTATTTCATAGCAAGTATTAACTAGCTTGATAGTCTTGTTTATATTTACAAGACTTAATTACATGCAAAAGTTAACATAGATCGGTCCTTGGAGAAGGATATTCAAGTTGTTGATTCTGAAATACTAACAAAAAAAAACTTGGTAAAAATGAAATAGAAATATTCAAGTTTTATGTACATTGAGGACGAAGATTGGAAGAAGCTGGACCAAATTGCTACTTATAATGACGTAGTTACCTAATAGCTTCCATGCTTAGCTTCAATAGCTATGCTCAAGAACCAAATTGGACGCTAACGATCTCCCCACGGATCTAAAGCACGCTCGCCGCCATCCTAGATATAAACTCCCATGAAACCTATACATCCCTTGTTACTAATCTACGGACTCCTTGTTCAAAAACCAATTTCATTATTTGAGATTGGATTTGCGATTGACATGCACGATATTTTTTTAATTGCTTCAATAAAGACATGAATGGTTCCAATCAAAATGGTGCCATAAATTCTAACCGAGGAGCCTTTGACGTCCCTTCAGTACAATGAACACGCGTCCACACATTCCCTCGCACGTACAAATTACTTTCGAACGGACAGTGAACCGACTTTAAATCCTTGTAATAAGGATTGTTTTGCTTTAAACGACGCATAAATTGATTTTTGCGCTTTACAAGCTTCGCTCTACCTCCCTGTCGACTCATATTTTCATTAGGACAAGGTTGGTATTCCATCGTAGTTAACTAAGTGTAGATTGCCGTGGGGTGCATTCCGATAGTAGTGGCATTGTTCGAAGGAACACCGCGATTTTATTGATAAAAAGTAGGGGAACGTGTGTAAACAAAATTACGTCACGTCATTTTTGCTTTTGACGCGTCAATTTGGAAGTCGAGATTTGGCAAAATACTTCGAAAATGTTTACGAATATGCTTATTACTTTTACACTAGTTATTGGAGAAATATTAAGGCATAAGGTCATTGACACATACATACATAAACTCACGCCTGTATTCCCCGAAGGGGTAGACAGAGGTGCATTTCTGCACCCACATTTCGCCAGGTATGTATCAGTCCCACGTAATAGGGGGCGAGCCTATTGCCGTTTTTCGGGCACATTTCCAGACTCCGTGCTGTTACTGAGAATTTCCTAATGGAAAAACCCAATAACACTTTGCTCGACCCGGGAATCGAACCCAGGACCTCTAGATCGCACGGCACATACTTGTACTGCGAGACCACGAGGCAGTCATTGATGTTATGAAATAACCAACTATCATATCAGAAGAATAAATTATAGAAGTCTTTAGCCTTCGTACGAGTCTATCAGGGGAAAGTAGAAGACTATGAGACACGTTTTCATTACTCAACCGTTTATGATAAAATTAAGTATACATTTATCCCCCCCAGTACAGTAAAGAACTGGATACAATTATCCTAGAAAAAGTAGACTCCGAGGAGTAAAACAGACGTTTTTCTGATACATATACATTAAGACAGCATACTTTTACTTAAAAAGAATAGCTATCCTCGACGAATGGAAAAACTTGTCTAAGCATAAACGTTAAGATACCGAAGATTTCTAATATTTAATATATATAATTTATTTATACACCTACCCAACAACTTTTGAAAGTCTTTGATCATTTTACTTTTGAACAACACAATTCTAAGGCGTAAATAAAGATAATTAATTTCTCAAGCGTCTGTCGGCGCGTCGCATAACGCACAATCCCTTTTGTCCCCACATTCGGTGACACACAGACGGACAATACACAGGGCTGCATTGTTTTGTAATGGATGAACCCGCCACACATGCGGGAGCGTGACGTTTTTGTTTTCACCTAAGTGACTTTTTCCTGTGTTATGCGGGTGTAGCGTTTCTATAGTCAACTATTGTTTATATGACTGCTGAGGTAGCCTCACGTGGGGTTAGTTTAACGTGGCTTTTTCTTAGAAATACTAGGTTTGATGAGTAAAATTGTCATTAAAGCTGATATGCCGTGACGGCAAACGGTGTGACGACATTACGCATCCTTCTTGGCATCATATATGAACGCTTCTGTTTACTCTTTCTTTATTATTAATGTTTTATTTTCATATAATAGTTTTTATTTCTTTTACACATAAAAACAATAAAAACTATCACAATAAGCGTACAATTGCATTTTAATCAGATAAGACAACAAGTTCATCGCCTTTCCCGTAAAAAAGGCAACTTTGATCATAGTTTGTTATGAACGTCACTCAGTAGCGTTAAAAGGACGAGAATGGGACAAACACGTTTCAAAAATTAAAATAAAAGGCAACGCGAGCGGAATGATTGACGCCGATCGTCGAGTAAATTATTTGCTTTTTCTACTAATAAACTCTTCAGACTCTTTGGCCACTTTCATATAGTTGTGAAACTTATGTGACAGCTTTGCGTAAAAATAGTTTTGCGACTTCCTATTACTGGATTTGAGAAGTCGGTCCAGCGAGAAATTGAAGTAAATAAATAAATACACCCAACTGTCACAGAGTTCTGACTCTATACTGACAATAAGATACAAGTTTTGTGTCGTAGGTATCAGAAACTACGACTTTTCGGTCTCAGCAATACCCAGACCTGAAACAAATGGCTGGTGCCAACAGCGCCACGGGGCTGTTGCACAGTAATATTCTGGTGTTGAAATAAATATATATATATTTTAAATATATATAATAGTTTGTTTCGCCGGGTCTTCTCAGTCAGGGTCGCGTTTGGATCCCGTGGTAGCATTAAAATAATACGTGACGTTTCGGAAATACACAAGGTCCATCTCGTTATTTACTTTAAAATAATAATAATAAGATATTATGTATTTCCTGATGAAAACTAAAAATAAATTATAAAAAAAAAACCGTAAATATTTTTGTACAAATTATATAAAATGAACCACAGTTGAATTATAATGTACCTAATAATAAAAGATTATTACTAGGCCAACCCGCACTAGGCCAGCGTGGTGGAATAAGGCCTAAACCCTCTCAGTTGTAGAGGTGGCCCGTGCCCAGCAGTGGGACGTATATGGGCTGATGATGATGATGATGAATAAAAGATTTTTCTTTTCTGTATTGACTTGTCATAAGTGCTATTTGATTGCCTACGCGACCAAATAAAGCAATTTCATTTCATTATATATGGGATTCATCAAGTAATGACATTTATTATAGTACAAAATATCGTACGAGTTAATCCAGGTTATATGTGTGTGACAAATTTAATTTAAATCCGCTTAGTCGTGTCTTCGTCATCGAGTAATGAACACTCTTCCCGTTTAAATTATTAAAAGGAAGTCTTATTATTGAAGACTGGTTTCTACTTATGAAGAATTACCCGTTTAAATACATTTTTTTTAAATGTAAAACTATACAATTTTTTTTCAATAGCAAAATATTCGTAGCTATCAACTGTGACCCTGTATTCATATGAAGGAACAGTTGAAATACATAACACCAGTGGCGGTACATCCATAGAAGCCCAAAAACCTTACACGTTAATTGTGTAATGTCTAGTTTATAATTGTTTATTGTGGGGTCAGTCTATTCTCATTTATATGCCAAATTGCTTTTGTTAAATGAAGATTAAAAGCTTAAAGATTATTATTCGGAATTTTGTTCGGCTAGCTGGGCTTTTGTGCTTCTATGGAAGTACCGCCACTGCATAACACTTGTGTATTTTGTTAGGTGCTGACGTTTTGTTTTGCTTCCACTCGACGCCGTTAAAAGCAAAACCTAAAAGGTCATCGACATGAATTTATACGTGTCGATTCTATTTATCGTTCAAGGGTTCCTAATTCTAGGAATGAGTAATGCGGGTTAAACAAATATTGACATAGCCCTCGGTGAGTGGCACCGCACGCCGTCGCCACCGAACTTAAATGACAATTATTTACACAGAAAATAACTGAAGGGTTTGTTTAAGTATGATAAATAATGTAGCTTTTATGAAGTTCGTATTAGTGGTTCGTCTAATGTGCCAGCGTTTCACCTAGATTTTTTTAATTTGTGACACCAACCTTCTCTGAACTAGTGTGGTAGACCAAAGCCTGATTAGGCTTTCTCAAAAGCAGATCATCATCATCATCATCAGCCCATATACGTCCCGCAGCTTGGCACGGGCCTGCTCTACAACTGAGAGGGTTTAGGCCTTAGTCCACTACGCTGTCCTAATGCGGGTTGACGGACTACACACCTAAGAAATTCCTAATAACTTTTAGGTTTGCAGGTTTCCTCACGATGTTTTCCTTCACCGTTATGTAGGCTCCAATAAATACATTTTATATTATGAAGCTGTCCAAATAGAGTATCAGTGAAAGACGTCTAACTCTCGTCACTTGACACGATAATACCTTGTAAATTACTGAGCTGATGATGATAGTTTTAGACACATCTGAGACGACGTACAAGTATTATAATATGATAAAATTATGCTGTCAGCAGCTAATTTAGAGACCAGTAAATGCCGTCTAAAGAGGTCATTATATAACAAAAACGATTATGGTCTCACTCATCAGTTATATCAAAGTAAATGTTTCATTATATCATTATAATTAATGAACTATTTACCCAAAGTTTTAAGCCGAAACTCTTTTTTTTTTTTAGAAATCATAATTGGGTTAATTCTTACTAGTAAAAAAGGATGTACAATGTTAAGATTGATGTCATCGCCATTAAAAGTGTACACAAAAGGAAGAGAAAGCAAGACTTTTCGACTAAGATTCTATATTTCAGTTTATATTACTTAAACTTAATTAGTTTACCAATTTCTGTTTTGTATTTGTTGTTTCATATAAAAGATTTCAATTGATCTAAGTAGTTACTGTACAAAGAAGTAATAAATGAAGGAAATATTTAGCAGTCACAGATTATATCATCACAAACAGAACAACAGTCGACAAAAGCATAAGGCATTCAAAAATTCAAGGTAGGTTATGGACGTAATAAGTAAGCAAGCATTATGTTATGCTTATGAGTTATGACCATTATGTTATGTTATGAAACGTATTAACCGTATTTGTTTCACACACATACACTCAACTCGTATCCGGAAACGGGTAGGCAGGAGTGCATCTAATCACCCACTTGCCAGTTGTGTTTTAAATCGCAATTCATTGGGATTAGGTGCCGAGCCTATCGTCATTTATAGAGCATATCTCCACATTACGTGCAGCTACATAGGATTTCCTAAAGGAGAAACCCAATGACACTTTGACCGACACTAAAATCGACCCAGAGTCTAACTAACTTGTATTACAATTTTCCTATAGCCCCGGCTGTATTAAACAGATATATACTCATATATCGTCACCCAAGGGTCGAGCAGACACATTGAGTGCGCATTCTGATCTGACGTTCGAAGCCGACAGCCCTCGGCCCCAACCTGACGACAGACGCGACAAATGGCCGAATAAACTATTACTATTTGCACAAATGAAACGCGGTAGTGACATGCTAAATTGAATAGTAAATTTTATTTTTAAACTGTTTAAATACTGCAGCGACTACGAATATACATAATGGTTATTTTTATGCAAGTATGCTTATGTTCGTATTTAAAGTGGATGAGATCATCAAAGATAATTATAGAACGTTTCATTATTTTCAAACACTAAGCTGGATATACATACTTATTAAGTAATGGTTCCTCTAGCTACTTATTACATCATAGGTCATTCAATAAAGCTGGAAAAATAGATGAGATAAAAAAATGTTTTATGATAAAAAGAGGCCTATATGTTAATCCAGGATTTCCGCTACCTCCATATCAAATGTCATCAAAATAGGTCTTGTTGTTTGAACATGATGATGTAATAAACATATTATTGTGATAGCTAAAAATTGTAACATTTCATTTTCTACACCGCTTTCGGGATGTCTTTTGTCAATAATGTATGCTCGGCCCTCGTCAATATGCATTGAAACCTAATAAAAATAAATAATGATGTCGCCACGCCGGTCAAAGGTCCCCCATTGAGTTTAAACAGTACAGATATTGTCGGACATTCTTCCGTCGCACATGACATCGCGTGTTTTATAGGCGCACTGTTAAGCCGTATTGCCTTATAAAAAGCCCATTATATTGATGGCATAAAGAAATGTAATTCGCGTAAATATCGTATTAAATGTAGTTTACATCGACCTAGTCTCCATTTGCATTTTAATTTTGTGTAATGATTGGTGCATAAATCCAGGTCTTAAATTGTTATTGCAAAGAAAACAGTTGGTGTATAGGTCACTGTGTAATTTTTATGTCATTTCATTTGATGTATTTGGTGTGTGTCGTGCGAATGAAAGGTCTCCAGGTCGGGTGATTTCAATAGCATACTATGGAAACGTGCCTGATTAGGGACGTTCACTGCCCCCTATTATGTGGGACTTAGAACATAGCTGACGAATTTGTCTGCAGATATGCACCTTTACCTACATATTTATACAGCGTGTATTCAGACCGTGATCGGAAACTAAGGCAGATAATAGCTGCAGTGATTACAAACACCGTGACATTAAAAAAAATCCCGTCAAAAAATAAATACTTTTCCCTTACATATTTAATACACATGTATTCAATATCTAAGATTGTTAGGAAAACGACAAAAAAAAAATATTTTTGTCGGGATTTTTTTAACGCCAATGGATTTGTTATCACCATCGCTATTACCTGCCTTCGTTTCCGGTCACGGTTTGAATACACTCTGTATACATAAATGAGAATAGGTATGTGTGTCCCTTAGTGTTTATTTCGAGTCTGAAAATTGGGAGAAAGTACATACATACATACATAAACTCACGCCTGTATTCCCTGAAGGGGTAGGCAGAGGTGCATTTCTGCACCCACATTTCGCCAGGTATGTATCAGTCCCACGTAATGGGAGAAAGTAAAATCGGAAAATCTAAGTGAGTCCTTCGGTATTTTTGTGACAATTATGTTAACACATTAGGAGATTCTTTCATAGTATTTGTCTTTGAATCGAGTTTTGAGAGTTCGGCTATAATTTTTGCCGTATGCTAAATTGTCAGAAGGCACAAATTACTAACCTTTAAGTCCACAATTATTGGAATGCTCAAGGTATTGAGGCCAGTTATCTGTCACCTTATAAAACCGTTGAGCAAGACGCATTGACATTGTTATATTTGGACCGTAATTTGCCATAATTCCACCATTAAGCTTTATATGGTGTTTGGTTAATTTGCCATTTTCCGACTCGTTCTATGGTGTTGTTGGGTTTTTTAATCTATTAAACTCGAGGTCTTTAGCGATAACTGCTGTTTTTACAAACTGGCTGTTGCACGCGACTTCGTCTTCATATATTTTTTTAGCGTAATATGTATTTAAGAAACCATTACCTTAAATAACAATTTCACGATTTTCTCGTTTTCCTAGTCATGTTGTACCTAATGGTAAAGATTGTAAGGATTGTGAATAAAGTTGTTAGTAATAAAATCACGACAGAATGGCTGAAAAGATGTGATAGCTTTTGGCTCATATATAGTTTGGAATGGCTCAAATTACACTTTTTATTTCGAAAAAAAATTCATTGGGGTCATTTCATTCGCATGACAAACACCAAATACATCAAACAATGTCACATAAAAATGACACAGTGACCTATCCACCGACTGTTAATACCTTTGCAATAGCAATTTATGACCTGGATTATGTAAATTCCTCAAAATTATAATGAACACCGAGACGAGTCCGATATATGTATTTACTATTTACACATCTTTGACTTAGAATCCGTTGCACAGTTAATAAGACAAACGCCAGTAAATACACATAGCTAAACAAGACCCTACGTTTTGACAGGCTTCCAAAAATGTTAGAGAATGGCTCGTAGGTATACTGAGAGCCTAGTAAAAATTATATTTCCCAATTTTAATCGCTGATCAAAAGACAAAATGCATGAAATTGACAAAAAAGATCACATAGATTTCCTACTCGTCATGCCAATACCATAATCAAATTAAGATTGTAGAATGTGACTTTGCTATGGCCTCAGACCTTTCCTTGCACTTTAACAGCCCCGTGTCGCAGTTGGCTATCTAGCCAGTATCTACCAGCTTGCGAAACGAGAGGCCGCGGGTTCGCACCCCGCGGGTGTGATCCACAAATATTTGTTTCGGGTCTGGTTGTTTGTGAGACCGAAAAGTCTCTCGTAGTTTCTGATACCCACGACACAGGACTTGTATCCTAGTGTGGGGTCAGTACTATGTATGTGACTGTTGGGTGTATTTATTTATTTACTAAGACACGTAGCACAACACTCATACCATTAATAGTAAACTATAAATGTATAATAAAGTTCTTAATCGCTGTAATTATGAAAAATAATTATAATTAAATTTATTAAACTTAGCGTGACTGAATTCAGACATAATTGGTACTAACGATTATCGACTTTTTAATTAAAGACGATTTCTATATCTGACTTTTTATATTACTGCTTTAGTAACCGCATCGAATAGCGAAAAGACAACGGTTATCAGACAGCAGTTGGCATTAATATGTCGGTATTTACGAATCATCTCAAAGTGAGACTTATTTAGGTGAGACATTATTAAGGTTTTAAATTTTCCTTTAAAAATCTAGATTTGGTAAAATATTTTTGATCGTTTTAAAATAGTCTGTGTTCATCATAAAATTCAATTTTAATTTCTAACTACTAATTTTGACTGTTGCACCTCAGACAGTAAAAATAAGAAAGTACCTTCCCTAGAACATTATGTACGTTCTATACATAACCTCACGCCTGTATTTCCCGAAGGGGTAGGCAGATGTGCATTTCTGCACCCACATTTCGCCAGGTGTGTATCAGTCCCACGTAATAGGGCACGAGCCTATTACCGTTTTTCGGACACATTTCCAAACTCTGCTGCTACTGAGAATCCCTAGAAATGTATTAAAAAGGAAAAACTAAGCCATGAAAAAGTAACTGCAAAGCCCTTCTAAGTTTCCTGCTATTCCAAGACCTGGAAATTTGCAAAGCACCCCTAAAAAACGGTCTCGTAAAAACGCGTTAGCCTATGTACAAAAATAAAACAATACATGTAACCGCTATAAGCTTGAAGCAACAGTTTAATCAATTGAGATTGATGGGAAGATGTGTATTGAAGATCAAAAGGTTCCGTCGGTACTCTCTTGATGCACTTCAATTATTCAATTGAGAGGAGCAAGGGTGTCAACGCAAATTGTAAGTAGATGAGTGACGAATGATAGCGGACGCGGTAATCTGTACAGTGCATCGGACGAACCATCAAGGCTACACGAATTAGGTCGCCAGGATACGTTGATCAGTGGTGCAAATGGATTAATAGATGAAGAAGTGATAAGAGATGAAGGGCAATCTGATAATATGAAAGAAGCTGGAGGAATAATTGATAGCTAGACTAGGCAATCATGGGAAGCGAAAAGCAATCATTTCGATATTCGCATCAAGGAAAATGTTTGTGGGATCTGTAGGTAATTTTTATTCCTTTATACATACATACATACATTAACTCACGCCTGTATTCCCTGATGGGGTAGGCAGAGGTGCATTTCTACACCCACATTTCGCCAGGTATGTATCAGTCCCACGTAATAGGGGGCGAGCCTATTGCCGTTTTTCGGGCACATTTCCAGACTCCGTGCTGTTACCGAGAATTTCCTTATAGAAAAACCCAATAACACTTTGCCCGACCCGGGAATCGAACCCAGGACCTCTAGATCGCACGGCACATACATGTACCGCGAGACCACGAGGCAGTCCTCCAGTATTCCTTTATACTGTTAAGTGATTTAATAGCAAAGTGAAAAAGCGCCTCAGCACTCAGAATTGACTGTGTCGAGTGACCAGAAGAGGGAGTCTCTCGCAAGTAGATGTTCCGTTTCGATAGCACTGTACTTAACATTAGTTATGGTGTTTTCTCTTTGCCATGCCAGTATAATACAATCTAAATTTTAGACATCATCAATTTTGAATTACGAACATGCACGTAATTGAATAGACGTATTTTCTTTGTACTATTGTGTGGAAACTTGTGAGTTGGCACTCCATTCGAATTAAATGCCTAGAAGCAATATAAAACCCTCAATAAAATATAGAATACCTCAAAGACAAACACTTCCACTAGAGTAGCAATAAACGTGCAATGACAAAGCCACGAGTGCTTATAGCAGACAATAAGCTTTTCAATATAAAAAGCACAAAGAAATTGTCGTACTGAAGAAACTAATGAAATCTTCATATCGCTTTATGTTTAAATTTGTTTTTTGATAAGGCATAGACGGTAGCGTAAGTATTGAAGAGTTATTGTTTCTTGTCAGTCTAAACTAAACTGCCTCAGGTGGAGTGTTAACCCTTTTCCATGTCAGAACAAAAGTTTGGGGGGCAATAGAGTTCGTAGCATAAAGCAAGAACTATTTTTTAGTAAATGAAGTAAAATTAAGTCGTGATGGCTCGAGGTTTAGGCACGCGGTCGAGAATCTCGACGGTCGCGGGTTCAAACCCCAGTCACACAGCTCTGACTTTTGGAACTTATGTGTACAAAGAATTATCACGTACTTTAACGGTGAAGGAAAACATCGTGATGTAACCTGCACGCCTAAAAGTTCTTAGAAATTTGAAATGAAATGAAATGAAATTTAATTGCTTTATTTGGTCACGTAGGCAATCAAATAGCACTTATGACAAGTCAAGACAGAAAAGAAAAATCTTTTATTATTACATTATAATTCAACTATGGTTCATTTTATATAATTTGTACAAAAATATTTACGGTTTTTTTTTATAATTTATTTTTAGTTTTCATCAGGAAATACATAATATCTTATTATTATTATTTTAAAGTAAATAACGAGATGGACCTTGTGTATTTCCGAAACGTCACGTATTATTTTAATGCTACCACCGGATCCAAACGCGACCCTGACTGATTTCTAAGGTGTGTAGTCCGCCAGCCCGCACTAGGCCAGCGTGGTGGCCCTTAAAGAAAATTCTGAAGTAGTTTCATTCACAGATAATGTTTCGTAACATCTAAAGAACTTTCTAGAATACATGAATATAGTTTTACACGGACAAATAACAGCGGTATTGTACATAAACGTCGAACAAAACACTTATTTTGAATGTTAAATTAGTGTTTTTATATAAAATACAAGTAATGCTGTACAAACTATTTTTGGCAAGTCATCTGTATATTAATTTGATTACATAATTAGTTGTAATCATTAAGTGAAACATGCCTTTTGCCCGTAAGATCCCCATTTGACACCAATAATATTCAGCCAGACTATGGTGGAAAAATATCCTGTGGCTCAACCGTGTGCCGTATTAGAGGTCCCAAGTTCGATATCTGGGGTCCAGATAGGTAGAAGTATTACTGGGTATTTTTATTATGTATTTTTCAATTCGGAGTCAAAATATGTGTGACAAGAACGGCAATAGATTTGTCCCCTATTATGTGAGAATAAAAGCTGTTGGTGAAATTATGAATCATACATGCGACTATTTGAATACCAGTCTTCAGGCTCCGTTTTGCTTTCGACGGCATAAGTAATTTCGTTGCTACCTTTCGTGGTTATTATTATACAAAAAGGTTTTACTACTGATTTTACCGCTAATTACACCCCAGGGAAACTTTGTTACTAATTACAGCGAACATAATATTGTCGGTATAACTTTTTTATGTGCGTAATAGAGGGGCGCCCGGGGCAGTCACGGGATCCAATCCTAAGCACATATTTTAGATTCCCCGAAGTTTAAACATTAATCAAATATCGATTAGGTTAATATTATAAAGAAAGTATTAAGCTTTATCTTCTTCTAACATCGAATTCAAATAAAAATTAAATGATAGGAGGAGAAAACATACGAAAAAAAGGATGTTTCACTCAATATTTTCTTCAGAAAGTCAAAAGACTATTCCGAAACGTACACGTGTATTAAAAGAATACATACATACATAAACTCACGCCTGTATTCCCCGAAGAGGTAGGCAGAGGTGTATTTCTGCACCCACATTTCGCCAAGTATGTATTAGTCCCACGTAATAGGGGGCGAGCCTATTGCCGTTTTTCGGGCACATTTCCAGACTCCGTGCTGTTACCGAGAATTTCCTTATGGAAAAACCCAATAACACTTTGCCCGACCCGGGAATCGAACCCAGGACCTCTAGATCGCACGGCACATACTTGTACTGCGAGACCACGAGGCAGTTGAAAGAATTATGCAATGGAATATTCTAGAAGCGTAGACCAATTTGTGGGAATTGACACTGCACTCGAGATAAATAGCTTGATTTGAAGATTGACGCCACTTGACTTGGTCACATGGTGGCACCCCGAGGTATTTTCCACTGGCCTTCAATCATAGCTAATGTCATTGCCTCATTCGTAATACGAGTATACCGGTATACTTTGATGGTAGCTGTATAGGTACATATACGCCATCCCGTCGAGGATTCAGTAGTCAGTAGATATCTGCCACGTTTCGCCAATCGTGTTTTACGTTCGTAAAATGGGGCGAGCCTGTTGCCGTTTTTCGGGTATATTTAATATTCACGCTTCATTCTAATTGTAAAGGTGGATTTATTGCCTACGTCATCCTCATACAGTCGAACCTAACGTGATGCAGGGATGAGGATGAAATAATATACCTACATATATCGTAATTACATCATCAAATATCTTACATACATGTATCGTAAATACATGCATTTAAAGAAACAAGATACAAAAAATATATATAGAAAATTATTGTTGTGAAGATTCTGCAATATCACTGACCATCAGTTCACGAACCTTATGCTTAAAACAACGATTTGAGCATATCCTGATCTTCTAATCCCTGTATCGCTACAGGGAATTTCTTAATAAAAAATACCGGATAAGAGAATCGTGTCCAGGACCTCTAGATCGCAGATCGCACACGTGACGCGAGAATACAAATCAGTGATAAAGAATAAGTAGTTGGTTATTTTAGTTTCTCGGAAGAGTATTTATCCTAGATATTACAAAAAAAATATGACACATGTGACTTCTCGTAAAATCCACTGATCCGATTATGAATACATATTTTACATATGTAAATTGTAAAGAATCATCGTCATAGTCCAATATTTTGTCTCCCGCTTTGCTGTGGAGGGAAGTGGACAACTCTTAGATTTCTTCCTTTATATTTTTTCTGATTAATTTCGTTGCGGGGTCATGACAAAATAGGTTCCCTTAGATTCGCTGAGCTTCATTGCTCGGCGTCGATACTGTGCGTGCCGCTGTTGATCCTGGAGCACAGGAGTTACAGTGGCGTGTGTGCTGGTATAGGGTAAAAATATGTAAAGAACCATGAAAAAGGTTTAGGTGTATAACCTGTTACGATTTTGCATTGAAACATGCAATATTTTTTTCTGGGTGAGGTGGAGTGTAAAAAAACCGGTTAAGTAGTAGATTCTAGGTTTAAGTATTGTGGATTGCAAAATTAATATTTATGCGGCTTATACCTGAAAATAGATAAATGCACTCAATTGAAGTCCTAAAAAATCCCGAGCGAAGCTGAGAAAAGGCGCTAATATCTTTATAAACGTACCTATGTCTTATGATAAAATTATGACGCAGTCTATTAAAAAGTAGGATTTAAAATGTGGAAATAAATTTTACTCGTTAGTAGTATAAAATGGCGCATGCAGTTCCGTGGTCTAGGCATTGTTGGATTTTCCGTTAGAAAATTCTTAGTAGTAACATGGAAGCTGAAAATATGCCCGGTGAACGGTAATGTCGTACTTAACGTCGTAGAACTTTACTCATATAAAATGTAGGTGGAGATATATACCTTTGCCTACCCATTTGCGGATACAAGCGTTAATGTATGTAGATCAAGATTTAAAATAAATAAATATTAAACTAAAAAAACAAGATTTTGTAGAAAATCTAACCAAAATATGTATTTTTTTTTCAATAAATTTTAAGTTTTAGTGCACCTATATATAAGAAAAAAAAAGTAAATAATATTATTATTTTTTTTAGTTGTATTTTCTATGAAAGGGTGTTTTTTATAAATTTTTTAATCTATTATTTTTATTGAATTGTCCGACGTTTTAAAAGGGTTCAAAATCATTTTCAAAGTTTCTGTTACTTACTAACAGAATCTAATAAAAGCGTTATTAATACCTGGATTTGCTGTACAAAAGAGGTCTCCAAAGTTCCAGTTTTGAATGTTTAGCTTTTTTGTGCTGTTGCATAACCAGCCAGTTTTATTAAATTCTTTGTACAAAAATATTTTAAAATTCTTTGTGTATTCAGCAGGAAATAAAGATAAGCCTTTTTGTTTGTAAGAATTTGAATTTATAGAGCCAGCTATAATCCCCGGCTATACGTCCCTTTGTGAGAATAAAACACAAAGCGGCGGACTGAGCGCTAGTCAATAGAAAGCGAGTACAACAATTTTCCATCCAACTCTGGTTGTAGAAAGTTTTTACTATATAATGTGTTTACTTCATATACTTTGTATGAAACATGGCGTTTATTTCTAGTTTACGGAGTTTGCTTAAACTCCCTTGACGGTTTGTGTTGCATCAGATCATTGCGAAAATTACTAAACATAAGTGATAACGTGTACAGAAGTAGAAACTTTCGCCTGTATATGTACAAATGGGTTTAATTTCACAACAATAAAAAAATCTAGTTATACTAAAATGCTACTAATTGGTAACTGCGTATCTATAACTACCTAAAACTCTCCTTAAAGGTGACCTTTTCAAACAGGCTATAAATTCTTTATTTACCACAGTATTGAATTGAACTACATGAGCAACACAATTAAATGAATGATATACAATTCATTTACAATGAAATGAATAAGTAATTTTGTTTATTATCGGACATAGAAAGGAGTATGGTAGTGAAAAGAAAACATCATTATAAATATTAAATTGTCACATAATGTCCATTGCTGTCATATCCTTGTTATTGAAAATATACAATAAATTAAAAAACTTGCTTATAAAATTTGATTAAAACTACTACGTTAACTAAACGTTGCTCTATTAAATGAGCTATGACAAAAGTATGCTTTATTGGCAAGGACTTAGGATTAAGCACTCTGGCCGTATAAAAAAATACATTAGATTCTTCGGCGGAAAAAAAAACAGCGCATTTCAAAAATGGAATGCGTACAGCCGTAAGCAAATTGAAGCGTGTTAAGGCGGCGTGTGAATGTTTACTACGTTAAATACTATGATATCCTCGTACACAAATATCGAAAATTCAAAAATGGAACCTAATTGTGGGGCTCATGAATGGAGTAGTCGCGTGAACATCGGCAGTGACCTTGTGGACTACTCGACTGGGCCAGGCTATTGCACCGCACGCGCTGTACGACCGCCGCCCCGCCCCTCTTCACCGCAACCCCCGATTCCATGAATGGGGTTGCCAGACGGGAATTAAAATTTCCGGGAATCAGTTACGGTTGCGTAACTAAGTAGAATGAGAACTTGTAAAATGTTTACATCGATTTCTAAGTAGTGAATTCGCTTTTTTACCACATAATCCTTAATCAATAAATAATAGTTCATCATCAGCCCATCATATACGTCCCAATGGTGGACACGGGCCTCCTCTACAACTGAAAGGGTTTAGGCCTTAGTCCATCACGCTGGCCTAGTGCGGGTTAGCGGATAACCGGCGTCGTAAAATAATATTTAAAGATTTTGGGTTTTTTTTTTTCGTCTTCTAATGTAGTCCCAAAATTTGAGTTTTATAATTTTAATTACTAGCACATTCATTCCCATACGAATACAAAATTAAATAAAGTCCTTGGATTGTGAAAATCCTAAAATTTCTAGTAATTTGATCAGCTGGCAGCCCTGTTGCCCGGGCTCGCACGCAAATTATTGAGCTACCTCGCCTCCCCGCCGCCCGCTGTTTCCCCGCCCCGCTGCACTTCCTTCCGCGTCCCTCGCCCAGGAACATGGACGTAGTACGGCCGCGCTACACACTTACATTATTTGCTTGTTCTTTTTTTGAATTTGATGTAGTAAGAAAACTTCTGTGTAGCAACAAGCAAGATGGCGTCTTGCTAAGGTGGTGTAATGCAATGTAAAATGTAGACTTTTATTTCTACAGTCTGAGGTATTAAGAATCTTATTAGAATCTGACGTGTTCATCGACATAAAATTAAAAATTAACTCTACCTAAATCTCTATAAAAGTTATTTGATACAATTCTTAGAAATAACAATGGTAGGTTTACCCAAAAAATCAGACATTTGATAATTTTCTGTTTCGCTAAACAATAAGTAGGTACTAAAAAATGACTAATCAGTCGTACCAATGATTTAATTTTTAGACAATGGAGCCTAGAGTCCATACTCATGACTTTCAGAAATTTCATTAATAATATTTTTTTGTTACTGATTTGTGAATGATAATTAAAATAACTCAATTTTAAACCTATATTTTAGTATGCGTAGTAGTTTACATACAGTACCTAAACTATCCTTATCGTTAACATAGAATTGAATTGCTCGAATAAATCATGTAAATTAAACGTTTCCAGTATAATAACCATGCATCAATGTCATAAAATCCATTTATCAACGTGCAAATTCTAGTTTTATCAAGGTTACCCCAATTGTATGATCACGCTAAGGCAACAGGGCGGCAGGCGGTGTTATGACACGTAGCAGCGCGCGAATCACGTTTTTGCCTGTTTTGAATTTATAACCGGTCCGGGCAACAGCTGATCGCGACGTTGCCGCACCGCCCGCCGCGCCCGCGCTCCGCCGTGCGACGTTGCCGCTCCGTCGGGATGCTTGGCTGGGAGTTTGCTGTACCGTATTTCGCTTTGTACAATTACATTTGGCTTTCCCATTTTCTATTTTCTACGTTGTGACAGCTTGTGTTTTGGTTTTAGTTCGGAGACTAGATTTGGTTTGTGATTTAGATATTATACAGAGTGTAAACAGACCGTGATTGAAAATTAAAACACCGTGATTACAAAAACATTGACGCTAAAAATATCCCGAAAAAAAGTTGCCGTTTTCTTAATTACCATAACTATAACCTGACTAAAAAAGGCGAGTCGGTGTTCTCGAACCCAAGCTCTACATCTTCTTTCCTTTAAAAATAAGGGAAAAACAATAACACTTAAGTAATATGAAAAAAATTTATGTGAAAACCAATAACAAGTTTTGAAAAACAAGGAATTCTATAATATTAATAATATAACAAAAGTTCACTTTTTCGTCACGTTCGTTTTTTCACGTTCGTCGTTTATGTACCACGTCCTGATAAATTCGTGGCGTTGGGTGGAAGCAATTTTATTTAGAATTCAGTAAATATCTCAACCTGTTCGTCAGTAAAAAAATTATTAACTTTAAGGAAAACATATAAATATTAAATAAGGAGCCTTGTTTTTCAGTTTAAAATCGTTCCAACCAAATTCTATTCCGAAAATCGAATGCCTTCCCGACTGTTCCATAGTTCCACTTTAAAACTAATAATTTAAAGTGTGTTTTTATGTGTGTGTTATGCTCGCTCATAAAATGTTTATGTAAAACACTACATTATGCCGCTCGCGAATTAACTCCTGTAGTATATGACCTTGACTCCACTCGCAAACGTCCATAAAAATTGATAAAACACTAGATTGAAAACGTGGAAACTAAAGTGCTGCGCGAATCAATTTATGACGTTAATTCTATCGTATTATAATTAAATGTGAAAACTTTCATCATAACACTCAAGGAATACTCTGTGACGACTGCTAACGAAATTTTCAATAGCAGCGCGGATTGTAGAAGTATACCTACGTAGCCCAAGTAGAGATGGCCTGGAGGTATGGGCGCGCGGTCGAGAAACTCGGCGTTAGCAGGTTCAAACCCCAGGCACACACCTCTGACTTTTCGAAGTTATGTGCGTATTCACAATGAATTATCACGTACTTCAACGGTGAAGGAAAACATCGTGAGGAAACCTGTACATCTAAAAGTTCTATAGAATATCTTAGGTGTTTAATCCGCTAACCCGCACTAGGCCAGCGTGGTGGACTAAGGCCTAAACCCTCTCAATTGTAGAGGAGGCCAGTGCCCAGTAGTGGGACGTATAAGGGCTGACGATGATGATACCCAATCTGACAGCTGATGGCAAGAACATTCTGGTCTAACTTGAAAGAAAAGACTACGATAAGTCCTTACCATTCGGTACAATTGTTCCGGCTGATTGTAACAAGAATATAAATGAGGTGACGGTACGTTTCTAAAACAAACTATTATAATCTTAACTCAAGTTGTAAGCCGAAATTATCATGATCATCATCAGCCCATATACCTCTTACTCCTGACCATTAGCCCCCTCTAAAACTGAGAGGGTTTAGACCTTAGTCCACCACGCTGGCCTAGTACGGGTTGGCGGACTACACACCTAAGAAATTCCTAAGAACTTTTAGGTGTACAGGTTTCATCAAGATGTTTTCTTTCACCGTTAAAGTACGTGATAATTCTTTGTGAATACACACATAACTTCGAAAAGGCAGAAATTATATGCTATTATGAAATTTTCCCTTACGAGTGGTCATCGTCCCTGCCCTAAAATGCCTTTTCGCCCCATTTTACCATTTCCCGCAGGTAGTATGGAGGTTACCCGGTCGATTTGAGTGTGCACACGCGGCCTGCGGGCGGCGCGCGAACCACTTTCCATTATTCTTGGTAGTGTTATCTTTGTTTAGAAATGATCTATGCTTTTCTATTGAACGGGTGTTTGATGATTCCGTTATGTATTGTTTGATTTAAAATCAATCCATTTAGATAACATTTTCTATGTGTATCTGTCTGGAATGCGAATACGAGTTGAATTGGCTTGAGTAATCCATTCACAGTAATAAGGAAAGCCGGATTAGTTAGTACCTATTAAATTAATTGTACCGCGGTCTGGACATCCTGGGTTGTGATTCCCAGGGCTGGAAGAGTAACATTGTTTTCTATTAGACAATTAACAGCAATACGCACCGGAGTAATGTGTCTGAAAAACGATAGGCTCGCCTTTAATTACGTAGGAGTAAAATGGAACTGGCTAAACTTGGATGTAGAAATATAAATAAATAGTTCATCTAACGGTTGCCTGGAAGAAATCGCCGATAGCGATAAGGTCGCCATTTGTGAAACTACGTTATTGTAATGTTCCCAATACCTATGTTGTTTTCATTTATATGGTGTACAATAAAGCATAAATAAATAACATGATGAAACCTGCACACCTAAAAGTTCTTAGGAATTTCTTAGGTGTGTAGTCCGCCAACCCGCACTAGGCCAGCGTGGTGGACTAAGGCTTAAACCTTAGAGGATCCAAGCTTAAATGTATAATATGTAAATAAATACCTACATGAATTGATGATGTAATTAAATTCCTAGTTTCATTTTCAATATTCAGTGGAATAAGACACCTTTACTGTAGACACAGCTGCTATAAGTGTTCTTTGTCTTTAACATTTACTCTTATATTCATGTATTTTAACAATCAATAGTAAATTTATATTAGCAATGAATTAAATGAAAGTACATATTGCTTTTTTAGAGGGGGCAATATTAGGACCCTTGTATTATTAAAGTGTTAGGAAGAGACTTCTGAATGTTTTCAGAAACATTTTGAGACTAAGTACAGCTGCTTAGAATTACTATTTGGAACCGAAATCACTTGCCGTGGAAATTATAATCATAGTTATGAAAGTAACTCAACCAGACTGTTCTCAGTGCCTAAGCATGTTTAAACCATTTTTTTTAATTATCCTCCAAAATTCACCTACATATGTTCTTTTTAACAGAGGCTACATTTCTCATTAAAATTAAATTTCAAGGGGTATAGAATATAGAAATACATACATACACACAAGACTGCCTCGTGGTCTCGCGGTACAAGTATGTGCCGTGCGATCTAGAGGTCCTGGGTTCAATTCCCGGGTCAGGCAAAGTGTTACTGGGTTTTTCCATTAGGAAATTCTCAGTAGCAGCACGGAGTCTGGAAATGTGCCCGAAAAACGGCAATAGGCTCGCCTCCTATTACGTGGGACTGATACATACCTGGCGAAATGTGGGTGCAGAAATGCACCTCTGCCTACCCATTCGGGGAATACAGGCGTGAGTTTATGTATGTATGTACATACACACAACAGTGGCATACATAGTTCTGAAGTATGTCATACACTAAGATAAAAGTCATGTGTTGTGGGAATTGGAAATTACGAGAAACTTTACAGTCTCACAAACTACCAGATCTGAAACAAATATTTGTGGATCACACAACCATTTGTCCCGGTGCGGGGATCGAGCCAACTGCGCCTCGGGGCTGTCAAAGAAACTAACCGTTTCTCTAATAATTAAATTATGGGTGATTATGGACGTGGCGCTTGTAGAACATATTATTCCGACACAGGACACAAAGAAATCGTTTAAAATTCAGCTGTATTAAGCGACCTGAAGCGTCCTACAGCTAGAAAACCTGAGAGATGAAAAGTAGCTTTCGTTCACACGCCGGCAGCAGATTAGCATAATTAACAATGCCGTATGCTAATAGCTCTTGTGAAAATGGATTCCGTATCGTTTTTTTTACCTAGTCTGAGCTATTTGCGTGAAAGCGGATATGGAATGATTTTATCTTTTGTATGGGGCTCTGTTCTGTTGGAACGAATTTGTCCGCCGATTGGTTTAGCGATTGGTCTGGCTCTCTACGTTCGTGGTTGTGAATACTACTTATTTTGATAGTAGATATTTGTGCTATGAACCAGAGAATATGCTTCCATATTTATGTTACTATTGAAAGATTAGACTAATAGATTATTTGCAGATTATGCTCTATTTGGACCGATGTAATTAAATTTATTATTTTTAATAAAACAAAGGACTAAGACAATAGGCTAGCTTACTAGCTTATGTTACAAATGTATAATGCATACTAGGAAATATTTCGCAAAGCGTCCCAATTTTTGTGAATAGATATAAATTCAAATATAATTCGGAGTTCTGTAACTCTGGAATATCCGCTCCCGATACGTGTGAAGGCTACCGAAAGGTTTTAATTGGATTGCCAGGCTGCTATTTCGGACTCACTAACATGTGATTTCTATTCACCCCTTTAGTGTTAGAAATAGAGCTAAAGCTTTCTATTGTTAAAAAACGCTCTGACTTTAAACTATTATCACGGCATACCTTTAAATCAGCTAAGCAATGAGGCGTTTTTCCTCTGTATAGTGGTAGCCTATCAAATCCAGCACCAGTTCCGATGCTCTCAGCTAAAACCGTTCCGGTACATCCGAGTACCATTAACGGCTAACAACGAATGTCCATCCGAACAGTTTTATCTATAAATCCCGCCTTCCCGGGATTACAAAAATCTAGGTATTGAAAGTCTATTTGTAGGGACGTCGGGGACGCGTCTAGTCTAGACTCGCCCACGTTATGCAGCTTATATAGATTTCATACGATTTACCTCAACCGTTATGTTTACAAAATAATAGCTTACTTAAAATTAATTGGGTCTAGCTAAACTAAATATTTTTGCCACCACCAGTACAAATCTAAAATACTATTTCTTTATCATAATTCAAAATACCCATCAAAATAGTCCTGTAGTCGATTTCTAGGTTCATTGTTAAGTTTTTAGTATTAAAATCGTAACACGGAAACTATAAATTTACCGTGGAGATCTGCTTACACTCTCGGATTTAGGTCTGAGTATATAATATTGCGGATAAAAGGATGCCATAAAATATCCGTACCAGCTAAAATATCCTAGTAATTTTGTAGAGTGTGTGAGATCCCGGCACAGTTATTTCATCACTTTCACGCACAAATATCTACCCGCATTCGAGCACGAAAACTTTCCATCAGATCGCCGACATATTGAACATTTTGTTCGGCCTGAATATAAAAGAATTTCCAAAGCTTTTGAAAGTCTCCAAACAAAGTTATAGGGAAGGTTTTTATATCTCTTTGGATCCGAAATTCCATTTGGGAAATGGGAACCCAAATTTAATATTACGGCGGACGAAGCACTGGAAAGTTTTTGTGTTTCTGAAGTCAGAACGATAACTATCCTTAAAGTTATCTGGAAATATAATAGATGCAAAAATGGTTTCTGAGGATTTTCAATTCATATTTACCTTGCACGAAATTTTGCAGTAAAATATAATATTGTGAGAAAGCCTTAAGCATACCTTACAATTTTTTACCCAGAATTTCTTACGCATGTCAACTCTATATTAAATTTACGAGTACACGCAAAGATAGCGTTCTAGTACAGCTAACTTTAGCTAACCAGCAGTGAATTATATGTTTTATTTAGATTGAAATTAATACAGTTTTTTCCAAGTAATATTACAAATAAAATCACCAAAATGATGCCATCGAAGATAACAGTTTCATTTACAAGGCAATCATATTTCTGGGAATTGAGATTAAGTCTCATAGTTTTTTACAAAGCACACAAAATAATGAAGAGACACGATTATTGTAGTATTCTAATATATGAAGTTAGGAAAAGAAGTATTTTATTAGATACTTACGCCCGTACTTAAAAAATATATATAAATTGACTAATATAAAGGCTTTTCGGGGAAATAATACAAATTTCCACTAGTCTAATAAACTAACCGCTTCACGATATTGTTGTTCCAATTTAAAAAATATATATTTCTTTTTCCGAAGATTGTTCAACCTCATTCGTAATTCAATTTTCTTATTTTATTATTAAACAAACTCATTCGTCGAAAAAGGCTTATTATCAACATTATAAGTTTTTTTCCTTTTTTATTTTTCTAATAAAATGACAACAACATTTCGGCATTAAGCTTATGAAACAATTTTCTGTAGATTCAATTGTTTTGTCTTGAATGATAGTAAATCCTGGAATTTAAAAAGAAACATCTAATGGACTTACTATTTCTTTGTTTCTGTCAGTTTCTACAGTATTTACTTCAAAATTGGATTTGGAAGGCTCAAAACTTTTCGTTACCATTCCAGAGATGATTAAGCAATTCACTTTATCATAACAATTACTACTTACTGCTTAGAAAATTAAATATTGAACAAAACGGGAAGAAAGCCGTGAAAGCAAATCCGTAGGAGATGTTTCATAAGAACGAAACACACTAGTCATCATCATCACCATCACTACCCCATATACATACGACCCACTGCTGGGCACGGGCCACCTCTACAACTTAGAGGGTTTTGGCCTTAGTCCACCATGCTGGCCTAGTTCGGGTCGACAGACTTCACACCTAAGAAATTCCTAAGAACTTTTAGGTTGCAGTTTCTTCACGATGTTTTCCTTCACCGTTACAATAACACAGTAATACTAAGATATCTTCTTAGTTTATTAAACGGACATTTGCGACACGACACTTAGAAATACGAACGTTCTTAGTTGGTTATAATATTTGTCCATTTTGAGTTGGATTATTTTATGACCAAAAAGCTTAGTAGTTCTGACACGCAATTTATTTTGTGTCAATATCTAGTTGAGAACAGGCGTTGATGCTTCCTAGAGGTTGCTTGGGACATTTCGTGATGATGATGATGATAAATTGAAGACTGTAGGTACTGTACTGTAGGTATGAAGTGTATTTCTAGGAAAAGCCATTTTTAATTAAAATGATCCGTATCACATATCAAACGATCTACTTGAAGCTGTATTAACGATTACGTTTGATGACCCATAAAGTGAATGCATAAAGATTTTAACACAGGGGGTTATTGTTCGTATTTACGATTGTACGATGGTATGTCATAAGAGCGAATGCTTTGTAACACAAGGGCAGCCTTCACTCACTCATTCTACCGGTGGATTCTGAACGCCAATAGTATAATATTATTATATTTCTACCGTCATTCTGTTTGCCCGGTTGCGCGGTTTGACTAGCGTGAACAAAAAGTTTTACGTTCAATTGCCGGGTTCTTCAGTTCAGGGGTTTGTTATTAGTAAATTCTCAATATCACTGAGTCTAAATATGTGCCTAAAAATGTACTTTGATGACTATTTCGACGACTCTTTTAGAGACTGCCGGTTTTAGGTTTAAAAACACTGTATACTTCACGCAAGTATGATACAACTTTTTCAATTTTGGTTCGAACCTTTGACCTTTCATAATCTCACACTACTACTCGTTTACTACGCCGTGTGGCTGTCAAAACAAAACAATTAGAGTAGGTACTATCGGATGCTAATACGATTACCCGTGAACCCTCACCCTTTGCAGAGTACATTAAGCCGTCCGTTCCGATAATTGTTCAGTAACAATAATTTGGTCCGAAATTCCTACATCAACTATTCCTATAGCGGACTTTTAGCCTATACGTTGAAAACTGTGTTGGCTACAGCTATTGCTCTAATGGGTTCTGCGAATCGTGTCTAAACTATGGTTTAAGCATCAAGATTTCCTATTTGATGATGTCAGGAAATTTAGAAATATAAAAAAGGCATTTAGAATAATTTGAATTATTCATTATACTGTCCTAAAAGTTCTCAGGAATTTCTTAGGTGTGTAGCCCACTATACCGCACGAGGCCCGTGCCCAGCAGTGGGACGTAGGTATTATAGGTTGATTATAATGATGATGATTCAATAAACTACTTTTGTATTGACTTTAGCTTTGTTCTTTAGCGTTTTAATCACATTCTCAGTGTCTTTTTGGTCCCGTGGCATAAATAGATGGAGTGCGATTGTGAGAGTGAATTTAATTTAATGGATTTTTTCATTTGTAAGTTCTCAGTAGCAGCTTGAAGTTTAAAAATGACCCCGAAAACCGCAATATGCTCACTCCCTACTACGTCAAATACGATCGACATGTTTCTATATTAAACTACAGCAGAAACAACGTGTAGACAAAGCACTTTCTCTGTCTAGCCGGCAAGAGAGATGGCGTGACGTCAGTAAGAGGATCAACGCATTAAAACCTAACAATGCAGCATCGACAACGCGCTTTTGTGAACACAATGGGGATTGTAAATCACACAATTCGAAACGTATGTGCTTTAAAGGTGAATATACATCGTTTATCTCTATCGGGCTATATTTGGTCTCCTTCATTAAAAAGAGTTAGGCTTCAGTCCATCACGCTGGTCTTATGCGGCTTGGTAATTTTAATGTCTTAAAGAAATTCCTTTGAGACAGTTAGATACGATGTTTTATTCGCCGCAATATCAAAAGGTTGTATTAAAGTGTGTTATTATCCAGTAATTACAAATATAAGTTCAAGTTTCATTATTTCGACTACCTCGTGGTCTCGCGGTACAAGTATGTGCCGTGCGATCTAGAGGTCCTGGGTTCGATTCCCAGGTCGGGCAAAGTGTTATTGGGTTTTTCCATTAGGAAATTCTCGGTAACAGCACGGAGTCTGGAAATGTGCCCGAAAAACGGCAATAGGCTCGCCCCCTATTACGTGGGACTGATACATACTTGGCGAAATGTGGGTGCAGAAATGCACCTCTGCCTATCCCTTCGGGGAATACAGGCGTGAGTTTATGTATGTATGTATGTAAGTTTCATTAATGTTTTGGATTTAAAAGATTCTTCGAAAAAGAGTCACAACGACGCATTGTATGATATTGTTGATAAATATAACTATGGCATTTAGTGTTGCGATGTGTTGCGGTGATGAGGTTGGCAGCGGCTGGATGACGAGGGCCGAAGGTCGAGCCCAGTAGCGTGCCATAGGAGCAGTGGACGTGACAAAGACTGTTGATGTTGATGATTTAGTGTTGCAACATAAAATGCAATAAAATAAGACCCAAGGATAACTCCTCCCTATATACCACTGTTTATTCCACATAAAAATACCATTTTAAGAATTATGAAAAATACCTTATCAGTCAGTTACGAATGTCGAAACTAATTTTTGTACTTCGACATTTGTCCCGGTGCAGGGATCGAACCCGCTTAACAAGAAATCGACGGCTATAACTGTTAATTAGACAATAAAAAGAGGTATGTAATTGTCTTTGTGAAGTTGTTGAAGGTTTTTGCATGTGTAATTTTTGTTTGAGGAGAAATTGTTATGGGGACTTTTTCCATTTTACTACATGGCGAAGCGTGAAGAATGAACTGGACAGGCCGTCATAATTGTTTAGTTTTGCTAATTCATTATTTAAAAAAAAAATGTAAATTAAAATTGAATGTTCTCAATAGTGTAAAGCAGCATTTGTTGATCGAGAAATTCCAGTTTTCAATCTTAGATATTAATTTTTTATTTCACCTATTACAATCGATAAGTGAGAGGTGGTTGATCTAAATTGTACACAATTTAAATGTTTACATATTTTATTAATTGATGAAATTTAATCACTGGCAGACTCAACCATGTCTGCCAGTTTTAAGGAATCGCTCCATTTTTTCGTTCAGTTATTACACATGCTTGTAATTGGTAAAGTAAACTGAGTATAAGCTTGGACAACGTTTGATACGAGAAATTGTCGCGATGAGCTTCTTTTGTGACCAAACATCAAAATTTATTATTATGGCACTAGCATTCAACCTTCAGTTCAGCATTTATCTTATCAGTAGCAAATATTTGAGTAAATAAGGCTTGGTGCACTCCAATAACATTTTCCTTTACGTCATATACCTAGAGCCTTAGTCTAACATTTATTGACGTTTCAATAAACACAGTGCTTACTAATGTGAACGAGGCTTTACGTCCACCCACGTGTATGGTAATGTATGAAGTGGGGCGCCGCGGCGGAACCTTACAAATTATACACAGTAGAACGGCCCGTCTGTAATGGCTAGGCCATTGTCTTACATCTAAGGTTCACTACGGTACATTCTAGTTCGTTTTAGCAAAAATATCTATGGTAATCTATGGTTTGTTATACCAAAGAGATCAACAAAGGCCTATACTGTTTGGAGCTGATTATAAATGATTTTTCCATGCTGAATGGTTCGTTTCTCCCGCAGCATTTATTTTTAGCAGGTATCCAGGGGTCGATTGCCTGGTCAGGTAAAGTGATATTGGGTTTTAACACAGTAAATAGCAGCATGGATTCCTTGAAATTGCCTGAAAAACCGGCAATAGGCTCTAGACCCATACGAAGTGGGACTTAAAACACATGTATTAAAATTTTGGTGTAGGAATACATCCTTAGGCAGATGTAGTGTGGGACGTCCTGCAGCACGATGGTCCGGCGACTTGAGAAAGGTGGCGGGTAGCGGATGGATGAGGGCTGCTCAAGACCGGGACGGTTGGCGCCTACTTGGGGAGGCCTTCTTTCAGCAATGGACGAAAGGCTGAGTATTAATACATACATCCTTTGAGAAACAGGCGTCAATGTATTCACTTTATTGATTTCGATGCAAGGATCTATAACGCTATCTTCCATAGAACACCTTCTCCATAAGAAAGTATTAAAATATATCTGTCATTATGATAGCTAAATGGAAATTATGTTAATTTTACATAAAAATATCCCACAACATTTCTAGAAAACTAGGAATTGCTTATTTAAACAATCTTCGCCAGAAGGTAGATAAAAGGTTGGATTATACGCCCACACAATACATTTTACTCAATGCTGCTAGTCATACGATAAACGCCCTTAGTAGGCGTGAACAATCTCAAGAGTCACTTTAATTTCAGTAGCGGTTTGATAAGTCCATATAAATATTATAAAGGTGAAAAGTTTTTTTGGTTGAACGCGCTAGTCTCAGAAACTAATTGAATTGAAATAATATTTTAGTGTTAGTAGTCCAATTACTGGGGAACGTTTTAGGCTATATGTCATCACGCTACATAGGACCGGAGTAGCGTAATAAATAAAATGAGTAATAAACAATGTGGAGTAATCTATACAAATAAATAAAATTGGAGTGTCTGTTTGTAATATTGATATAACCGCTTTTTAATAAATGCATATGGATGTATACACGGTACATATACCAAAATAACGTTTTTTACAATTTTTGTCTGTCTTTCTGTCTGTCTGTCTGTCTGTTTGTTCCGGCTAATCTCTGAAACGGGTGGACCAATTTTAACGGGACTTTCACTGGCAGATAGCTGATGTAATAAGGAGTAACTTAGGCTACTTTTAGTTCAATAAATTTTCCGCGCGGACGAAGTCGCGGGCACAGCTAGTAAAAATAAAATATGTGGCAGAAACAGAGAAAAAACATTCCTTTTGAAGTCTTAAGTTTCGCATACAAAGGTGAGGACAAAAGCTAGTAAAACATATGTCGTTGTTGGATGTAGGCTGCTTCTAACATCTCCACTAGGAAGGTTTTCGACCGGACCTATTTCCATACGTTACAAATTCATCCATAATGTGGTTGCTAAGACATCAACCCCTAAAAGATTGAAGAAACTTGTGATCCGCAATTGTTTCTTTCGAAATTATATGTTTGTGTGATCAACTTTAGTTTCTACATTCTAATACCCATGGCACAAGACTTCTATATAAGAGAAGGTTTACGTATGTAACTTTTTATTTAATAATTTGTAAAAAGGCTAGGATTTAGACATTTCGAAGGCTGAAACATTTTATTTTAGAATCTTTCTCAATTTCGGTATAAAAATAAATTCTGTCTACCTGTATTATTGTAAGAGGGGTACAAATTCTAGCAGACCGAATTATTCCGCTGCATTTTAACAAATTTAAGCAGAGCACTGCACACGTACGTTTTAAAAGCACTTTAATGTTGCAAATGAGAGTAGGAAATAATTGCGTTATGCTTTGGAATCACCCCTCGTTATAACCTTTGCAATTTGCCGAGGAGATACAGAAAAACTATTCCTAAATGTCATATTTAAACGTTTATAATATATCTTTTGCCTTTGACTTCGTCTGCGCGGTCTTTTCAATTAGTCCCGGAAATAATTTAAAACCGTAATAGAACAAAATAAGGCATACCCGGTTTTTGACGATAATTTCTTAGAAGCCCTTTTTTAATCATTTGTAGGATCACATCTACGTCTATACTAAAATTCATACGACATGGATACGTGAAAGCGTAATGAAAAATCCCTTCCGAGTTTACAACATTTCATCATCATACGTCCCACTGCTGGGCACGGGCCTCCTCTACAACTGAGAGAGTTAAGGCCTTAAAACTTACAATATTTAGAATAACGATTTTCTTCTATTTTTACCTGGTATTATATTCACATTGCTAGCCTATGTCCTTTGCTCGATCTTAAATGGTAGACCCACGTCATGATCTGTCTCTATAGGTGGTGCTATTGTCTCACAGCGAATTCATATGCCAATATAACTAACATTATAAGGTATAAAACCTTGGAGAGTACACACATGTTCCAGTACTAGTTCTACACATTCGTTTGTAGCACGTTCCCTGATCAGCGTGCAATGGTTGCTCCTCATCATCATAGTTCATAGCCTATTTTCATCCCACTGCGGGCATAGGCCTCTCTTCTAGCATGGCATTCGTCTCTATCGTCGGATCCAAGATCTGCCAGCTACGTTGACCATGGTTGCTATCGGGGCTTATTACGTCTGCTACCACTATTCGGGATTACTTCGCCATGTCTTCTGTACATTGAGTAGTTTTTAAGCGCAAGAATAGCGATTAAGTGGAACATTCTCTAGTTCCCTCGCAGTGCATAGCGCGTAGGTTCAACGACTCGCGGCTCACCGACCTTTAGTTGATTGTTAGTGATGAATATTTAAGAGCCCAACGGGCCATTCTCCCTTCGCGGTCGTTTTTAACTTATTAATTATACTAACATCACCCCCGCTCCCTGGTGGGGGCGGCAGGTTAATTATAATGCGTGTTTGACGACGTCGTTTGATGTTTTAAAGCGCTGTTCGATTTTGTTTGTTTATGGATTTTGTCGCCTTTGTACATCGTAATGTTTGTATAGAGTGTTAGATGGTTATAGTATATTTCTCATACAATAAATATATTGTTTCAGCCCATTGTACATCCCACTGTTGGGCTCGGGCCTCCTCTACAACTAAGAAATTATTGAATGGTGTAAATAAGTAGTTTAAACACACTCATTACTTGTGAGATGTTAAAGGGTTAGGAATTACATAAACTCACGCCTGTATTCCCCGAAGGGGTAGATAGAGGTGCATTTCTGCACCCACATTTCGCCAGGTATGTATCAGTCCCACGTAATAGGGGGCGAACCTATTGCCGTTTTTCGGGCACATTTCCAGACTCCGTGCTGTTACTGAGAATTTCCTAATGGAAAAACCCAATAACACTTTGCCCGACCCGGGAATCGAACCCAGGACCTCTAGGTCCCACGGACCATACTTGTACCGCGAGACCACGAGGCAGGTTAGGAATTAATTTAATTAATTAATTATCAAAAACTAAGATAGGCTACGATTTCCTAAAGCCTAAACCTATCTAGCTAATTAAATCAGCCAGAATTCGTGCTCTAAGGTTGAGATAAGCTTGATAGAGTTTGAGAAACGTGCGACTAACCGACAAGACCAAGACGACTATTTTATGTTTTTAGATTAACAGAACATTAGTATTGAATCTGGAATCGAATGTGCGAAATGAATCTCGTGAAATACTTGCTCAGCCAGCGTGGTAGACTAGTCTCCCAGTATTAGAGGAGACCCGTGCCCATCAATTAGACGTTTATGAGGTAATAATAATAATAAATACACCCAACAGTCACATAATATATAGTTCTGATCCCACACTAAGATACAAGTCTTGTGTCGTGGGTATCAGAAACTACGAGAGACTTTTCGGTCTCGCAAACACCTAGACCCGAAACAATTGTGGATCACACAAACATTTGTCTCGGTGCGGGGATCGAACCCGCGGCCTCTCGTTTCGCAAGCCGGTGTCTAGCCAACTGCGCCACGGGGCTTTCGATATATAATTCTAAAGCCCTTTAGAAATAGAGCATATATGTCTCATATAAATTTCTTCACGCAAAGCCGAAATAAGCAAGATGAAACACAGATATTTCTATTATTACGAGTATATAAAATAACAATCTCTTTATCTCTAGTACTGAAACCCCTAACCACAAAACATCTGAGGAAGACAAGACGAAGTCGACGATCGTTCCGCAACTAACCCAAATAAATGATGTAAGAGTTGAACGAACTCAAAACTCATTGTCGGGATTTGAACCCGTGACCCCTAATTCACGGACCGTTGGACACCGGTGCCTTACGGTGTTTCATATTAGATTTCATTAAGTTTTCGGGTGTAACTGGTGACTCAGTTTTGTCCTTCCTAAGTGAATAAGCAAGTTTCAATAGGTGCCTGCAAAATGTATTGACATACTAAGAAAATAACAAATTGATAGTTAATATTAGTTCAGTTGCTAGCGGAATATAATATTGATTTAGGCGGATTCGAATCTATAACCTGTTGATGAACGTTCCACTGCTGGGCACGGGCCTCCTCTACAACTGAGAGGGTTAAGGCTTTAGTCCACCACGCTGGCCTAGCTGGCGTTGGCGGACTACACACCTAGGAAATTCCTAAGAACTTTTCGGTGTACAGGTTTCATCACGATGATTACCTTCACTTCGCCTGTATTCTCCGAAGGGCGCGGAGCCTATTGCCGTTTTTCGGGCACATTTCTAGACTCCGTGCTGCTACTGAGAATTTCCTAACGGAAAAACCCAATCACATTTTGCCCGACTCGGAAATCGAATCCCGGACCTCTAGATCGCACGGCACATAATTGTGCTGCGAGACCATAAGGCAGTCTAATCATGATTAGGTACTTTGATAAACGACATGGTATAACCTACTATAGTATGAGAAATAAAATCGCCCTGATGGCAACTACACATTAAAAATATTACGCACTCGAGAAAATTACCCAGAAAAGGGTTGGTACTAAATTATTCCTAACGAAAATGGACCAAAGTTACAATTGTCATGTCGGGGAAGTTTTTGGAGGGCACAAAGGTCGAGGTAAATAAATAAATAAATAAATAAATACACCCAACAGTCACATACATAGTTCTGATCCCACACTAAGATACAAGTCTTGTGTCGTGGGTATCAGAAACTACGAGAGACTTTTCGGTCTCACATACACCCAGACCCGAAACAAATATTTGTGGATCACACAAACATTTGTCTCGGTGCGGGGATCGAACCCGCGGCCTCTCGTTTCGCAAGCTGGTGTCTAGCCAACTGCGCCACGGGGCTGTCACTGAATAATTCAATTGCTGTTCATTCTTCATGGATCGCATAACGTGTTAAGTATGTTATGTAATTATTCGTGTAAAGATAGACCTTGGATTATGGCCTTGGTGTCTGCTTGACGTCATAAGTCCTAAGTCTAATAAATATTAGGTATACGAAACTGCGGGGTTACGTCCACGAAGCACAATTTCGAGACATTGTATTTAAATGATCAAATGTTAAAATGACATGAATAGACATGACACGTATAGTCGTGATGGCCTCGAGGTTTAGGCACGCGGTCGAGAATCTCGACGGTCGCGGGTTCAAACCCCAGGCACACACCTCTGACTTTTCGAAGTTATGTGTGTATTCACAAAGAATTATCACGTACTTTAACGGTGAAGGAAAACATCGTGATGAAACCTGCACACCTAAAATTCTTTAGGAATTTCTTAGGTGTGTAGTCCGCCAACCCGCACTAGGCCAGCGTGATGGACTATGGCCTAAACCCTATCAGTTGTAGAGGAGGCCCGTGGCAGTGGGACGTATATGGGCTGATGATGATTTTAAAATGTAAGTTATGTAGATTTGGTGTTTTTTTTTTATCAGGTGTGAAGAGGATGGAAGCAGCCTCAAGATTGCTACTGGTAATGGAAAGTCCTAATCTAGCCGAGTTAGTAGGTACCTACTCAGTTGCAAGCTTTGGTGTCTTAAACAGTTGATGAAAAGGCTAAGATGAAGCCGGTAGATTGCCTTTCTATTGAAAAATGACGGCTTATTCAAGTATTAAACTTGAATCATTTTAATAATAAAAAAAATCATGTATATAGTCGAAACCTTAAAAGAAAGAAAAATATTTGCTTTAATGGACGTTCCATTTCTACCGCATGTGATCTACAACCATAACCTTTTATTCTTTTACGGTTTATGTGCGTGATAGTTTACTACTAATAATATACCAAAAAGGATGTAGGTATGTTGAATTATTAAAAATAATATGAAAATGGCGAGTATAGTGCCACGTAACGGATATTACATATTAAAATTATAAGCAATTATTTTTGATAAGCGATTGTTTTCAACGAAACTAATGCAAACATCGAGTTGTGAGTTGATAACAGCGATTACAGTAAACGATTATTATAATAAACATATTTTTAATTAGCGGTAAGTGTTGGTGGGATATTAATATCCGTTTGGATAACGACCACTGAATATAAATGCTAAAGATTCTTGTAATTATGTCCCGTTGCTGAATTCTCGGGAGTCTTAATTAAGACAATTGTAGAGTAGTATATTCTATCTCACAACATCCAGAATCGGAATAAATGTTTGTGGATAATACAAATATTGTAACGATTTGAGTTTAAAACCTGTGGTTTACTACAAAAGGGCGCTTTTGGTTTTGGATCACTAGGTAACTCATTTTAGAGATGTATATACGTAGACTAGACTAGACACCAGTGGCGGTACTTCCTTAGAAACCCAAAAGCCCAGCTTACCAAGCATTTGACATATAAATGAGAATATTGACCCCACAATAAACAATTATAAACTAGACCTTACAAAATTAACATGCAATGCTTTTGGGCTTCTATGGAAGTACCGCTACTGGTAGAAACGGATTAAAAATCAGTTAAAATTAATGCATTGAATTATAATATTAAAATGATAAGTTTTTTAGTCTTCCCCACAAATCCATTAATAGACAGCACAATTATTCAAAGTAGTAATAATTCAAAGAAAAAATAATAGTCCTCAGACCGGACAAGTTAGGTACTCCGCGATGTAAAAAATGAAACCACAAAAACTATGGATGTAGTTAGCCGTTCACGACTCCTAACCATTGTTTGCTAATCAAAGTTGGGTGGCACGTGCCAACATAATAAAAACCTTGTTTGTTTTTAATTGGCGTAATCAAAACAGCTGCTACCGCGTGACCGAAAAAAACGTCTCACAGAATACGAGTATAAGTTACGATTATATTCATTACGTTTTTTTCAAATGCCAGCGTGACCTGAAAAAAACTTAATTTGATTTAATTTTAATACATACATTCCTTGAAGGGGTAGGCAGAGGTGCATTTCTGCACCGACATTTCGCCAGGTATGTATCATTCCCACGTAATAAGGGGACATTTCCAGACTCCGTGCTGCTACTGAGAATTTCCTAATAACCCTATGCCCGACCCGGGAATCGAACCCAGGACCTCTAGTTCGCACGGCACATACCGTGACATAAAAAAAAATCCCGACTAAAAATAAAAGTAAAACGTTGTTCTAACAATTACATACATTTAATACTCGTGGTTGTAAGGAAAACTTTTTTTTTTATGTCGCGATTTTTATAATCACCGTGGCTATTGCCTGTCTTAGTTTTCGATCACGGTCTTTATACACCCTGTATATTATCACTAGTTTACGAGATAAAACACTTTCAACTTTTTTATTAAAGTTTTTCTTTTGCTCCTGCATATCTAAGTGACCGTGCTGACAAATTCTGCTAAGGGCTATGCCTTCGTCGACTGTTTCACTGGTCGATACAATTATGCTGAGCCGAATATACGTGGATTGAATTTCGCATCAGTTGAATATATGTAGAATCATCTGGAAATAAGAATGAATATATCTCCTATAATTCCTAGAGAAGCATTTAATCTTGTAGATTCCTCTCTATTGTAATAAAGTATAATTCCTTGGAACTTTAGCAAAGCCGGTTATGAATTCAGCGCATGATAAGGTAGGAAGTAATTTAGCATACTTAATGAGGGTAGATAGGGAACATATTGCGTACCGTTAGCAGGAGGTGCAGATAATGGGTTTTATGCAAAATTTGCGATCATTATTTTATTTTATCTTACAATACAGCAATATAATTGAATTTGCGTGTAATTATTAAGGAGCAAGACTGCTTAATTTATAGTCTAATCGTCTGTGACGACCATTTTGAAATCCGCCATCTTGTTCAAATTTTTTTCAAAAATAGCGTGCAATATCGCAAAGTCGTTATAATAAAACAAATGATTCTAATAAATCTTGCAGAACTTGACCTAAAAAAAGTAAATAACGAATTTGCAAATGAAATTAAAACTTGTAAAAAATTGCCCTAAACCTAATCATATTCCTTCTATAAATTTTATATTTTTATCAGCAGGGCATACTGTAGCGGGTATTGCAAACTCAAAAAAATATTTGTGAAGAACTCTCAAATACACGTCATGCGTAGAACTGCCAAATGACTCGTAATAATATCTTTTTTTTTCTTCTTATCCCACCACACACCCGCCATTGTAACTCCTGTGCTCCAGGATCAACAGCGGTACGCACAGTATTGACGCCAAGCACTGAAGCTCAGCGGATCTAAGGGAACCTAATTTGTCATGATCCCGCAACGAAATTAATCAGAAATAATATACGGGAGGAGATGGAAAACAAAGAGTTGGCCACTTCATAATAATATCTTATAAATATAATCTTAAAACAATATTATATTGTTTTTCCATAAGATATCCCTAAAGTTAAATCGAACTAATAATCTAGTTTTACTAACCGACATATAATCTGGATTTCTAAATCATCATCATCAGCCCAAATACAGTGGGACGTACGGGCACGGGCCTCCTCTACAACTGAGTGGGTTTAGGCCTTAGTCCACCACGCTGGCCTAGTGCGGTTTGGCGGACTACACACCTAAGAAATACCTAAGAACTTTTAGGTGTGCAGGTTTTATCACGATGTTTTTCTTCACCGTTAAAGCAAGTGATAAATTCATTGTGAATACACACATAACTTCGAAAAGTAAATCTCGAGGCCATCACTGCTTCCTGGATTTCTAAATACTGAATATCAACCCTCGTTGCTTTCGAAAGTAGAAACGTCAGCATTGAAACTACGCTTCATTTTACGCAATAGCGTATTCCCTAGGTTATTCGGATATTGTTGTCTTAGTCGAGATAGTACGATACGACGTAAAACGTTACATAATATTCAAAACAGCGCTGAATTGTATAAAACCTGCTGATCATTTCTGTTTTTGCGTATTTAGGTGTCTTTTAAACTATGCAATGAATTTAGATTTTGTTTTCATCATTATTTGAATGATATTCGCTAAATTATTATGTTTACTTTATTTAAAAAAAAACCACCCGCTTTTTCTGTTTCTATAAAAACAATTTTTATAAAATCATCGAATACGATGTTAAATATAAAAATAAAAACAGGAAACATGTAAAACACCTAAAAAAATAGATTTTATTCTGTTTTGCGTCTAAATAGATAAACCAATAAATTTACAATCAAGTCTGTCTGTTTTAATTATCAAAAATTCGTTCAATCTATTTTATCCAGTTCGTATTCAGCCAAAGCCAATCAGTCTACCCGACATAGAACTGCGTGTATCTCACAAGATCCTGTTTCAATTTACTCGCCACGTCCCAACATACGGAACGGCACACAGCATCTCTAACGCCCGCCAGAATGTACCCGGGAGCGCAATAAAATCGATGTAGCAGCCAGCTAGCTGAAGGCTGTCCAGGGTTCGAGTGACGTGTGTGCGAGGGGGACGGGGCGAGGCGCTGCCCCGGGCGCGAGCGGGATAGCTGCCAATACTACGCCGTCACAGGTTACAAGTGAAATGGTGTTTGATTTAATTAAACTTGTGTATTAGTGCACGAATTCTGGGCAGCGTAATGGGATTATGTTATGTTACGTAAATATAACATTTTAAATTCGGAAATATGTAAGTTGCTATATTGCGTAGTTCCGAAGAGAATTACTTCTAATAGGAGCAATTAGTATTTACACTTGTAAAAATGTCTTCACAGTCGAAATTACGTAAGATATATTAGCTTTCTTTCTTGTTATGGTGTAAGAAAAAGATTGTAACACTGCTTACAAAAAATCCGTAAGTATTTATTTATTTATTTATCTCAGATATTAAAAACAAAGAAGCTTAGAATATTTGCGATAAAAAATCTGAAATTATTCTGATAAAGAATCTCTTAAAATACTATGTAGTGAATTTAAACTCACTAAACCTCATTCGCTTATTTGCAAATAACATTAAAACTTTAAGTCAAAGAACCCAAATTAGGAGCTTCATTTCTTGTATCGTTTTTTGATGTTCCACTCTATTTTATAGAGTACATAGTGTTATACACGTATGCCTATAAATACATCGTATCAAATATATAGCAGTGCAATATAATATGTGGAAAATCCCCATCGCCATGTAGAATTTGTCGCCGATTGTAATCAAGTTTGTCGGCCAGCCGAAACGCGCACACGGTTCGTTAAACCGCGCCGATACTGGCCTGAGGGAGACTTGCACGGGAACAACAACATATAGCAACATTTTTATAAACATGATTTTATTTTTATAATGGCACATAAACTCGTAAGTAAGGTGTTCTAAAGGCTTGCTCGTCTGGGACATAAAACCACCGAACAGTTAAATAAATAATAAATACACCCAACAGTCTCATACATAGTTCTGACCCCACACTGGGATACAAGTCCTGTGTCGTGGGTATAAGAGACTACGAGAGACTTTTCGGTCTCACAAACACCCAGACCCGAAACAAATATTTGTGGATCACACAAACATTTGTCTCGGTGCGGGGATCGAACCCGCGGCCTCTCGTTTCGCAAGCTGGTGTCTAGCCACCTGCGCCACGGGGCTGTCAAAGTTGAATAAAACTAGAAAGGAAATGTCAGCATGCCGAGCGTTACGAACCTGCGATTAGACTATCATATAACACAGCCTTTTCTTGGTAATTCGGGTTGCGTGTAATATCAAGACTTTTATAAATGTGTGGCAACCAATAGCAGCCCTTCATTTTTGTTTGAAATTTTTATCATTGGTCGTGTAATCGTAGTAGAATGAATAGGTGACAGACACTCGTCCCCATACAAAATACTGTCTATTTCCCTTCTAATATTATTTAGTTGTTCTGTGAATAAAACATACATGGTGTAACGTAAGTGTATAAATACACCTACCTATTCGGCGTAGTGCTTCAGATTTTGTGTCGGATATTGATAATTTCTTAAGGTTTCCTATACATAGTGGAAGTATGACAAAAAATATTGAAAATGTAGAACACCGTCAAGCTGCTTGGGAGATTTCATTCAATTTCCTTTGACATATGATAAAAAATATATTTTACTGATAGAATTCTTACACAATGATATGGAGAGCAAAAACACATTGCCAGCATTTGTGACGTAGGCCACTGGTATTTTATAAAAAAAGGAAACTAACCGTGGTCACAAGTCAAATTAGTTGACATTACAATTGCCGAAATTGGGTTATTATTGTGGTTGTGCGGGTGTGACCGAGTGTCGTACACACATGCATGAAAATTACACAATTTAATGCCTGTGAATGTATGTCATCATCATCATCAGCCCATATACGTCCCACTGCTGAGCACGGGCCTCCTCTACAACTGAGAGGGTTTAGGCCTTAGTCCACCACGCTGGCTTAGAGTGCGGATTGGCGGACTACACACATAAGAACTTTTAGGTGTGCAGGTTTTATCACGATGTTTTCCTTCAACGTTAAAGCAAGTGATAATTCATTGTGATACACACATAACTTCGAAAAGTCAGAGGTGTGTGCGTGGGGTTTGAAACTGCGACCGCCGAAATTCTCGACCGCGCGCCTAAACCTCGAGGCCATCACTGCTTGAATGTATGTAGGTACTAATCTCAAATAATATAACTGGGTATGTAAAATCACGCTTTTACGCCTAGAATATTTAAAGAATCGCCAAGTGACACGTGGTAAAAGGCAAAAAAGAAGTCTTTCGGAGATACTTATTGGTAACTTCACCCTTTCACACCGAAAGGGATAGGCAGAGGTGCTTTCATGTTCCCACATTTTGCATATTCTACTTAATGCTCCACATATTTTTGCCTGACCCGGAAGTCAAACCCAGGATACTTACGTCGTGGAACCTAATCTTTTGCAAGCAACAGATAGTATGTGAATCCGAAGGTTTATCAAGATTCATAAACATCTGTGTATACGGAAAAAAAGGTTCGATCGCCATGCAAATACTGCTTGAACCTCCAATATAATGAGTTGTAAGCTGAAATTTTAGGCCTTATTCATAAACGTATCATCATCATATATAATCTGTCATACCTATATGATGATTAGTTTTGTTTTCTCAACGCCATTAGTGATAATAATAGCGAGACAAAACACTTCATAGTTAAAGATTATAACTATACAAGTTTTACGAAAAAGTCTGAGAACCTAGACCTCATAGTTTTTCCAAACATGACGATTTGAAAGTTCAAACCCAAACCTTAACAAATACTAATTATTCCATATGGTAAATTTTAACACGGAAAACATGTCATTACCATTCACAGGAAAGTTTTAATATTAAGACGCGCGACCCAATTACCCGTCATATTAAATCACGTTCGGGAGATAAAATGTAAAATACACAGCAAACATCGTCCAATCAGGCGAAGGCTAAGCGTTTATCGACCAATCGGCGTGTTTGCCGCGCCGATAACAGCCAATAGGAACGTGGAAGACGAACACGCCAGTGTTGCCATGGAATCCAGCTTTTGAATTTACTGTTGCCAATTAAATTTAACGAAGGGAATTTGTTATATAAAAATCTAATTTCCTTTAATGTTATATACGATTTTTGTTTACATTAAATTATGCTTGGAAAAACAGGCAGAGTATAGATTTTCGGTTGGCTTCCGGATCGGCTTTAAATTTACATCTCTACTTTTATCTCTATATCTCTCTATATCCTTGTCCCACTGCATTACTTTTCACAGTTTCATAAGTTTTCATCATTCTATTCTATTCTCGACACGAGAAAATTTGACAGGGGATGAAATTTTGTATGGAGAAAGCAGTCAAGTTGAAGTTAAATGTAAATATTTTGAGTAACGTAGATCAAGTTGGATTGGCTCGGCGAAACTGGGCTAGATCGATATGATATGAAAATGTTACTAGACTTCAAAAAACCTTGATCAATTATGGAACGTAATAATTTCGATTGAATAGATAATTTAACGATTGCCTCGTGGTCTCGCGGTACAAGTATGTGCCGAGCGATCTAGAGGTCCTGGGTTCGATTCCCGGGTCGGGCAAAGTGTTATTGGGTTTTTCCATTAGGAAGTTCTCAGTAGCAGCACGGAGTCTGGAATTGTGCCCGAAAAACGGCAATAGGCTCGCCCCCTATTACGTGGGACTGATACATACCTGGCGAAATGTGGGTGCAGAAATGCACCTCTGCCTACCCTTTCGAGGAATACACGCGTGAGTTTATGTATGTATGTAACATGAATAAAAAGACACAATAACGTCTTAATTCGGCGTCGGGCCAGACGACTTAACATTCTATTAGAAAATCAATTGTATTTTAATTCTAATGGATGGTAACGGAATACGGTACAGTTGAATCTTCATTTCTCAATTTACCGCCATTGTTTAAGAGTTCTCATCGTGTTACATTAATTAACTGATATTTGAGAATACGTATACTATTCTATCTAACGATCTTTGAAGATCCCTATCCAACCATTTGGCGGATAAATGAGATAAAAACTAGGTCTTCTTACAGCTTGAGAGATACTCATCTAACTCTAACGGTCTGTAGGATAATAAGAGGTAGCTAGAATACATATTACAATTTATGCTATCATCGTCATCGTAATCAGCCCATAAGCATCCCACTTCTGGGCACGGGCCTCCTGGTCTAGTGCGGGTTGGCGAACTACACACCTAAGAAATTCCTAAGAACTTTCAGGTGTGCAGATTTCATCACGATGCTTTCCTTCACAGTTAAAGTACGTGATAATTCATTGTAAATACACACATAACTTCGAAAAGTCAGATGTGTGTGCCTGGCGTTTGAACTCGCGACCGTCGCGAGATTCTCGACCGCGTGCCCATACCTTGAGGCTATCACGACTGATTATGTCTTCCCTATACTAATTTTACATTACTTCTTAGGTTTTTCGCCAGCCCTTACTAGACCTGCGTACTAGACTAAGGCTTTACCTCTCTCAAGGCCCGTTCCCCGTAATATCCCGTAGGATACTGTAATAATTAGACGCGATTTTTAATACCTTGTGGTGCTAAACACGATATTGTTCAAATAAAATATCCTGTATTAGATTCGACTCTCGGGTCGGGCAAAGTATTGGCAGTTCTCAATCTGCTATTGAGTCTGGAAATGTGCCCGAAAAACGGCAATAGGCTCGCCCTCTATTACGTGGGAGGAACAAAGTTGACGAAATGTGAGCGCAGAAATGCACCTCTGCCTACCCTTTCAAGGAATACAGCTGGGAAATATATACGAGATAAGAAAATGTCTAGACGAGGGTTGCTGACATGTCTCACGCTAAAGGATCCTTATATAATGAGGGTTCAAGTTTCAACCACCCCACCCAGAGCTTAGTGTCACCTGCAGTAAACAAAGAGTGGAAAATTATACGTCACCAACGTCCTTCACTCACACTGACCTATAATTAAATAGAATTACAGACGGCCCAGTAGCAAATATATGAATTTATAAAGGCTACCGTCCCGTTCGGCGCCATCGGAAACCACCGCGGTACTTACACGATCAATTATTTAGACGGACGCTTTGTCCACGTAGACAACGCATATATTATTCGTGAGGCCGCCTTACATGATGCTCCATTGACGTCATCTGTATCTTCGCGGAAAAAAGTTTTTAACTCCATTGTTTAATGTCATACATACATAACCTCACGCCTGTATTCCCCGAAGGGGTAGGCAGAGGTGCATTACTGTACCTACATTTCGACAGGTATGTATCAGTCCCACGTAATAGGGGGCAAGCTTATTGCCGTTTTTCGGGCACATTTCCAGACTCCGTGCTGCTACTGAGAATTTCCTAATGGACAAATCCAGAAACATTTTGACCGACCCGGAAATCGAACCCAGGACCTCTAGGTCACACGGGACATACTTGTGTCGCGAGACCACGAGGCAGTCAGTTGGCAGGCAGTAGGTCAGCAGGCAGTTGTTTAATGTCGTGAATTCTTAAAGGGATACAAGTGTGTACAGTGTACACATCAACGATTTGCGAACATCCCACATAGGATGGAGGATTTAAACGCTTGTGTGTAGACTCCTTGCTGCTACTAAGAATTTTCTAACGAAAGCAAGACATTGAGCTGAAAATCGAGTCCCGAAACTCCCGAATGAACACTTAACTTAACTTACTGCAATACAAAATTGGTTAAGTATTTTTCAAAAACATACGAAGAATCTCTTTATGTTAATTAATGTTCCGATAAAGCTGCTTGTATATTTATTTAGTCTTCCGGTTTGCTATGGACGGAAGGTGTATCTGCGTTCCAAAGACTGTATTCTTTCAGCTTAAAGTATTGTTAAAATGCCTTTAGAAAATGGCTAAGGTTTTGCATGCAGATGTCGATCCTAGTGTGCAGGAGTAGTGTGGTGGAATAGTCTTTAACGATATAAAGTATTTTTAGAATAAATCCTGAAGATATTCTCTTAATTTGCCTATACCCAAGTAGGCTAAGCCTCTTTATAGCATTAGTATAGATTGAATTAATAAAATTCAGTGCGTGGGCAAGAGGAAGCTCCTTCAGGAATAAGCTTAATTAGTCCGCCTACACTGAACTTGTTTACGTGGTATAAATATATTTTTTCTTATAAATTAATGTTTTTACTTCTCTTCACTGTCCCTATGGCACAGTTGATTAAAATTTAGGCTTTGAAAAACAGTGGGCTCGTTTTTAAATAAGAGAAATATTGGTATGATCAAAAATATTTCGGATATGGACTCTTTGAGACGGACAGTAAATCTTGTAGATTCATATAATCACGATATAATTGTACCTTAGTGTGGATTGTTAACAACGTGATAAAACAAAAGAAAAAACGCCTAAAGCGATGTAATTAAAATATATTACAAGACAGTACGCGGCAACTGTACTAAGATATCGATTTTTCAAACTAATATGGACTATTTATACGGGGAACAGCCGGCCGGCTTCCCACGATTAAGAATGTTTTATGTCCCTTAATTTAGGTAAATCTAGGTCTCAGCCTGGCTAGATAATTCTGAGTTAATTCTAGCCTTACCTGCCGCGCGATAATTGGAACAACTGTGACTATTAACTGTGTTTTTGCTATTCATTTAAAAGATAACAACTCGCTTATTGCTTGAATATATTATCTATTTTTTAACACTACTTATTATGTGTTGGATTGAATTTTTTATTACTTGTTAGAGCCAAAATTAACATTTAGCGTATTATAATTATCGTTGCTACGTTAGTGGTCTGTTTTTGAAACGAGTAAAACCTATTCGATTCGGGAAAAAGATTTTTCGGTCCAAACATATTAGTCACGAGTTTAGTTATTTGTGATACCGATAAAAAGCATTCGGAATCGTAAAATAAACCAATAATCATCAGCGAATAATGAACGTTAATCTAATTTCAAAGATATTACCATAGTTTAGTGAGGGACTATTTATTATTTATGATTTTAGTTCAAAGTAAGCTTTATGACTACCGTCTACGTTCTACGGAATACTAAATCCTTGTACGAGACTATAAATTTATGAAATATTTTTCCTAGAGACTTGGAAGGATCGATTTTTATAAAAATGAAGCTTCCTTTGCTCTAGAACAAAAAATAACGTATTACGATTTTGCTCTACAAAATACGATTGAAAGTCGCTTCAATAAAAGCCGATAGCGGTCCGCTTATGACCAACTAGTAATATAAATTCTAATTAAATAGAACGCAATGAATATGTCCGTCTGTCTGTACCGCCAATAAACTGCGGTGTTGCTAGTTAATAATGATAAATCTTGCCGGAGCCCCGGTGTTGCCATGCGTTCGTTCGCCATGATTTATCACATCCATATTGGAATAATTTTATGATTTCTTTGTCCTGTTTTGTTGCTGTAGATATAACTACAAAGATATTTGTGCACTTTGATATAGTATGGTTGCAATACGATCTATATAGTAGATCTTGTAGATATTGGCGTATTACAGGAAATGTGTTTGGACCGTAGCATTTGGCGCTCTAAAGTCACTGCCTGTTTCAATGGCGGACAGGCGTGAGTTTATGTACGTATGTAGTTACATATGTATGTAGGAAGGAGAGAAAGCTGGAAAAAAAATGAATAGGGAAGAGCTTAAAAAAGGTTTAGTAACGTATTATTTGGAATGTTGACTAACGCGAAAAGAATATAAACCACTATAGTCAATTCTGTTCATAAAACAGATATATATATGTATGTGTGTACACAGGCTGATACCGAATACATACATATAACCTTATGTGTCTCTAAGGCGAGTTAACACCTTGTGTATGGTGCTCTCTTCAGGCGTCTCCATATATCATACCACTAGCAAATTGTGCTGAACTCAAATATCGATAGGAACTTATCCATTTCCATCTATATAGCGTGGCTTTGAATGTAAATGTAAGAAAGATAAAGGTCTCAATTCGCGTTCCTAATGCCCTGTAACTAAACCTTAACTCTTTAGTAGTAAGCCCTTAAAGTCCTTAATTTGGACAAAATTAGAAACAATTGGGTCAAGGAGATCCTTAAGAGAATTACACTTGGCGAGGCTTAGTTTAGAAGTTATGTAATGTAGGCACCTCCATGTAACTTATATTAAGTTCGTGAACTTGACTATTTAATTAAATACGCGTGCTTATAAACTAAATTGTTCGTAAAAATATAAAAACAAACAATATTTTACTCAAATGAAAGTAATCATTTAAATAAAAAACATATATAAATACACAGATAATATTAGTAAATATATAATTAATAAATCGAAAGTATATTAAGCATATTATGGATTAAGGTCTAAACCCTCTCAATGGTAGAGGACGCCCATGCCCAGCAGTGGGACATATATGGGCTGTTGGTGATATTAAGCATATTAAATATAATTAGCGTCTCCCGTTTAGACCCACTTCATAAAAACAACCACTTGTAACCTTAAATTATATCTTTTTGCCCAACTTTGGAAAACTTCATAAACACTGCCACCATTAGGTCTAGACCCTCTTTTTAGACTTTATATACCTAAGATTTACCTTATGGGAAACTCTCCTTTACGCAGTTTTCTTCACGATCACATACAAGGATAACTTTGAGAAGTAAGGCGTGTCTGGGGTTTGCACTCGCAACTGAGAGGGCGACTTGGTAATTATCAAGGATTTATTTAATCACTAGCTTTTGCCCGCGACTCCGTCCGCGTAGACTACAGGGTTGGGTTCAGAAAGAAAATAACATACATACATAAACTCACGCCTGTCTCCCGTTAGGGTAGGCAGAGACTATAGAGCGCCAAATGCCACGGTCCAAACACACCACTTTCGCTTCCTCCACTGACATTATCCTCTTCATGCATGCACGTCGGTTTCGAGGACTCTTTATATTGCCCTTTTTCAGTAAATTACCTATCTGCTCTTTATAGGTGCACCTGGGCCGTCCTCGACCGACTTCACCGTCTTCACCGAAAGAAAGAAAATAAGTTGATGTCTATTTTACTCCACAGAGTCGCATTTATGTTTGTCAAAAATCGTTTACATCGGTCAAATGATTTAGGCTCGAAAGCATAACAGACATATACATAGTTACAGTCGTCTACACGTCCTTTCATCATTCTAGCTTCAAAAATGACGAATTTCCACTCAAACTCTCACCCCTATTTTTATTTTACCCCCTTAAAGGTTCATTTTTTTACAAACTTTTAATGTCATATTTATTTATATCTAATCAACAGCCAAAAAAATAAGTTACAGGCTTCTAGCTTTAAAAATGACAATACTTCCATACAACCTTTCATCCGCCCTTTCAACCTCTTAAAACCCCTTTTCCGGGATAAAAAAGTAGCCTATGTCCTTTCTCAGGGTCTAAACTATCTGAGTACCAAACATTTAAAACGGTTCAGTAGTTTTAGCAGGAAAGCGAGACAGACAGACAGAGTTACTTTCGCATTTATAATATTAGTATGGATTAACATTTAATCCTCATCATCATCATCACCAACATCCTCTCTCACGCTCAGTGCTGGCCTCTATGGCACGCCACTGGGCTCGATCTTCGACCCTCCTTATCCAACCGCTGCCAGCCACCTTGCTGACCTAGCCAGAGGGCATGCCACACTACGTTTGCAGTGGTCTCCACTCCAGAACACGTAAAAGAATACATTCCGTACTTTGTTTAAAGATCGACAAATATAATAAATGATATTTCCTTCGTACTGACGATTGAAACTCGAGCTATTTTTCCAATACAAAAAAATAATGAATAATAGAACTGAGTTATACAATTCCAAAGCCCACGTGCCAACTCATAAACAGGCGGTGGCGGCCACTGAAGTAACACTTATGTAAGAGAGTCAACGACCGCGCCCCCCCGCGCTATTTCCGAACTCACTTTATTCTGATATGCGCCCCCATTCGCCCTTCTGACCCAATAAATATAAGCACATTGAGTTTTCTTACTGCTATAATACACCATGCAACAGCTAATTGTAACCTGGATTATTGATATCCTAAAATCATAGAAATGCGAGCGAACTTCACGCTTGAGTTGTTGAAACTCACATTTTGGTTGCTTTTTTGAAGTTATACTTCTTTAGGCGCGTTATGAAAAAATGATGAGAGTGAAATTTTAAGACGCGCGCGCATCACTGTAACACAAAAGTAAGACGTTGAAGCTGCCTATGTGCTCCAATATAAATGACAGATTGAAGCTATATATAGAAGCTAAAGCCTATGTTAAATGTAAGTGTCAAATGGATCAGAAAGGTTTTAATGTTTCGGATCGTATATTTTTCAAAAAAAAGTTGATACCTATGTTTTAGATTTTAAAAGTATAGAATAGTGACAGTAATAAAAAGGGATTGACATATTTATTAGTTGTCAAATATTTATGAGTGCGTTCAGAAATGTAATATGTTTTGTAAACTAAGAACTTTGTATGTGACTGTATTATAAGTTTTACTTCAGTCGTGTGGTATAACTTCTAACGCGTGTACATAAGTACACACACACTTTTTTAAACAAAGGAGCAAGCCTAGAGCGACTGACGGCGAACGAGCCTATCGCTTATTTTCTGAAATATTTTCCTAGACAGTTTCCGAAAAAAGTTTAATGCGAATAGTTACAATAATACTGAGTGATATTAATTTGATACAATCGTTACCATTATGTTGGCGTGATCAATTGCTTCGTGTCTTAGTTGAAGTTCTTCAATTTGTTAGTTTCTAAATTGCTAATAAATTTTAATGAATTTGGCCGGACTCAGAGTGTTCTTTAACGATACAATCATCATTTTTTGGGCTAGAAAAAACGTAGTACTATAATATAATTTTGTTTCGTCATATTTAATATTTTTATTTTTGGTAAATTATAATCAATATCGCGTATAGTACAAACGAATTAGGATAATATTTAAAATTCCAAGGCAATAATCTACAGTAGGTACGTCTAAAAGGATTTGTACTAATTTGAAACGCGGAATCGGATCAAGAGATTACATTTTAATTATTTTAATTGCATACGAGGACCATTGGCGGATTAAAATTTGCACTTCGAAAACTCCAACATTTCATAGGATTAATTTGACAATTAACATCCATAGCACACGCAGAGTAATTTCAGAGATGACAACGATTTTAATAACAATGTTTTTTTTTTTAGAATGAGCTATGGCACATAGCCATTTTGTTTGAGTATGAACGTATACCTAGAGAAATGTAGTTAACATGCAAAACACACTTAAAAGGACATTATGAAGAGTAAAAGCGTGGAAAAAAAGGAGTGAAGCTATTTTGTAAGGCTTTATGTTAATGTGTCCTCCATTCTCCCAAGTGTAAAAGGAAATGTAATATGTAGTAATGGGTCGGCTTATTTTAAAGCGACTTCAATCCTGGATTCCAGGAATTGCAATCTTGTAACTATGGGATAGTCGTTTTATATAATAGAATTACAGTAAAGTGTCAGAAAGCTTTATTATTGTTTGAATTTGCTAACTGCAATCAATTGGATAATGTTTTTGTCAAATATCTGATATTCTCTAGGTACTTGTCCAAATATGGAGTTGGTTATTAGTTTATTTTTCATACACACTTATGTTATTCGGTTAGCCATTTTGTTGGCGTCAATTAAAAATTTTGAATTCTCAATTTCATGCAAAAAATAATATTTTAAAGCGAAAATATTAAGGAATAGATAGAAAAAAATTCTAAGAGTTAAAAAAATTGATCACATTAGATTTTTTTGCATCTTTGGCACACATACATACATATTAACAAAGTGTCCAAAATCAAATTCTAACTTCGATAAAGCATTTTTATATAGGCGAAAAAAATCGTGCGTCAACGGAAAAATGTAAAATTTTGTACTATGTAGGTAAATCTCTGAATGGTAAAGCCATACTTAGGTATAATTATTGTATTCTACAAATACTGAACGATTTTTTTTCTAACATGTAGACGATACTTCTAAAATCTTGTTTGTACGTCATGATTATTGTCACTGTAAAATATTCTTAGGTCGGTAGTTTCTAGTATACTTATTGGATATCATTATTTTTTTTTGGAAACAATGTCCGTATATTTTATGAAAACGTCCATTAAAGTTGTACAACTCTATATAATTTCACAAATGTAGGCTTTATACCGCGGATATGAGCCAATCCATGAGAAATTCTATAAATGGTGCGTAATAAACATTTATCTGCGATGTGGTCTAGTTTCTCATGTCGTTTATTAATATATGTATGTACCTATACTACTAAAACATATACAAGTGCTGCTTTTATACAGATACTTAACGTATTTTTAGACGCATTGAAATAATTTGTTGGAATTTGTTTTTAAATATAATACTATCGTTTAACGTCTAGTAATTGTTTTGCTTATATTTTTTTACGTTTTAATTGTTATTGTTTAATCAGAGTATGAGAAATATAGAAAAAAATATTTAAATAACGAACCTGTACCAATGAACAGTTCGTTCTTTATGTTTTTAAATAAATAAATAAATCGGTCCATGTAATACGCTTTCCTTTGCCAATATAAAAAAGATAACAAGTATGTTACATGTAACCCGTGTTTTGGTAATGTTATTGGCACACACCCGAGACGTTTTCGCCATTTTCCTGGGCGTTGGCTTGAAAACTAAAACATTATGAGAGCTTGCCCATTTAAAACCTACTTTACTTAACGTTTTTGCGTAAATAATTTAAGCTTTCTCTTATTTTAAACAGCCTATTTTCTAGAACTTTACGTGTATCTGCAAATCGCATATAAGCGACATAAGAGCGCAGATAAATAAAGCGACACTTCCCTGAGCATTGTTTAAATATTGACACACTTATATTTGACCAAATCATGAGAGTCAACATCGTGGTCCGCGATAATTAATTTTCATCGAAATCGCTTGCAAATATTATTAATGATAATAAAAAAATCGACAACGATTTAAGAGTTCAAACAAATCTATTAATTTGACGTTGAAAGCGAATAGTAGCACGATGTTGGCCCTAATTAATTGTATTATTAAATAGGACTCACTTGCCAAAGAGCGGATGCCACAAGTGGAAGGTTGAGGGGTCGTGTGGGTGTGGAGGCATCATCGGCGGCGGCGGCTCGCCCAGCGGCGTGGTGCTGCCAACCTCAGCGGGTTCATCTCTCCGGCGGCCCATCACGGGCGGGTTGGCAGCCCGCCGCGACGAGCCTACGCCCGATGCGGCTGCTGCGCTCGGCTCCATCAGATTGTGCAAGGATTTAACACTAATGCGAGGCCGCGGCGACTCCTGCGACCCCGTGCTACTGCTCCGCTGCTGAGGGTCCGACTGCTTCACTGATTGCAAATAGTTGTTGTTCGGATAGTACGGAGACGTCGGGCTCTTCTGCTGCCCTGTACGCGGCGATCTTTGGCTCCCCATCATGTTAGGGTTGAAGTATGGTATCTGCAAGCCCGGCAGCGGCATGTTAGGTCGTATATTCGGATTCATCCCAGGATACATGCCTTGCAGGAACGGGTTGTGTGCCATCGAACGCTGGTTGTTATAGCTGTGGGCTATCGGACTTGTTCTGGCAGACGAATGAGTTTTTTGGTAATTCTTTGTAGAGTGAACGTACGGGTTCTGTACGTCAGTGGATTTGGTTAGGTCCTTCATTGGTGCTTCCATCGGATTCGCTTTAGACCTCTGCGACGCGTTCGCGTGGTTCATCGCCTCCTGCCACATGGCGAATTGGAGCCGGTTATCGTAGTCCATAGGCGGCATCATAGGGAAGCCAGTAGGGCCCATGAACCTCGACGCCGGATTGAACATTTGGGATATGTCGGGATAGTTTGGTCCGGCGTAGCCTGATGAATTTAAGGCTTTAAGGAAATCCATGTTTTGGGAGCAAGCGGCCATCGCTTCGAGCTGACTTATGTAAGGGAGCCACAGCATTTGGTTGAGCGCCGCTGACGTTGCCGCATCGATGTCACCAGCCAGCGCGTCCATCGAGGGAATCGGCTTGGGCTGGCTCGTCTGATCGGGTTGCGGATTGCTCGATTGCTCTGTATTTGACGTGCTCTTGTTCGCCGGTCTTGCTTCCTTTTGCGTTGGAGACATTTGTTTCTTCATATCATTTTGTAGAATATTCTCTAGTTGCGATAGTGATATGACAAGGATATCTGGGTCTTGTAGCACAGCGGGGAAAGCGAACGCCTCAGGCAACCTAAGTTCCGGCCTTTGTATTAATAAAGCCGGAATTTCCCTGCCCGGTGCTGACAGGAGGCTGCTTAATTTGTCTTTTGGTACTAGAAGTGGGTCTGGAATGTTGAAATCAGGACTAGTTTTCAATATTTGCAATTGTTTTAAAGGACTACTTTCGTCGTGAGACTTTTGCGCAGGTTTCTCGGTTTCCTTCTGCTTTGATGCCGATATCGCTTCGGCACATTTATTGAAAACTTTGCTAATTTTTGCAAAGTCCTCGGTAGATTCACGACGAACCCTTTTCTCCTGCGGTTCGCCAAATTCTTTGTTCAGTTTCCTCATCTCGTCTGAACAACTAGTGACCGTGGGGCTCGCCGATTTTCGATGTTTACCTAGATTCAGCGGTTCGCATTGTTGTTTTGTTATGGTCACTTCAGAAGTGTACATTTTAGGCGAAGGCGAGGACAGTAGTGTTTCCAAAAACAATGCCTGTTTGCTCTTAGTGAGCGGCATGGTGAATATTTCTGGCGAGGATGGCACAGCCGGTATACCACTCGGCTGCGGCGACTGCATCGCGTCTGACTCTCTAGATGGCGCTCGCGGTATTTCTATCCTCCTCGGCGACGCATGCGGGGTGGGCAGCCGCCTGTGCACACTCAAGTCTCTGGGTTGTTCGTCGCTTTTGTCCGACAAGCTGTCTTCGTTAGCGTGCGTCGTCTCTGCGACCCCAGCGCTAATTTGAGGCGCTTCTTCGCTGTCTATGTGCTTTACGCTCAGGTCGGTCGGTTCTAACTCCTCCACGCTCGCCGGTTCCTGCTTCTCTACGGTTAATGGCGGCGTGTCTTCCGACGCTGCATTACACGCATTCATTTCGTCTCCATTACACGCCGCAACATCTTCCTCCATTTTCTCAGAATTGATTTCTTGTTTTATTTCTGAAGCTATGTTCTCCGTTGTAGAATCACTGGGCACAGCAACTTCGCTCTGGTCCGGCAGGGACTGCTGTTGCGGCTCTTCAAAGGGCTTATTATCAGTATAAGTCTCGTGTAAATCAGGTACTTGTTCAGTATACATAGCGTCTGTCGACTCGACGTCAGTCTGTAGCCTCTTCTCGGCGTTGTGCTCGTAATCTAAATGGTTAACATCATTGCTTTCGCGCATCTCCGACGCCACACTGAGCGTTTGAAGCGCGCAATCGGCGGGCGCGTCACCACCGAACACCTCGTCCGCCATGTAAGTGGCTTCGACAGGCTGTTGGTGGTCTGCGGGCGGCAAGTGGTCACCTATGTGGTGCAGATGCAGCAGGCCTTGCGCGGCGGTGATACTGCTGCGGCTCGGCGACTCCAGTGACTGCTCCAACCTGTCGATAATGTCAACGACCGGAGCGCCGCCCAACAGGATGTCCTCCTCTTCCTCTACGTAGTCACCAGAGCCGTGCACTAAATGCGCAAATTTGTCTAACGCCTGCCCGAGGATCTGATTGTCCTCGCAGCCTTTCTCGACGAGCGACTCGAGCAGAGCCTCGTCGTGCGGGCCGCCAAGCTCGGGCAGGTAATGCGCTTCACTGATCGTCTCGAACAGGTCCTTGTGCGCGCCCATATCGCCGCCGTACGCGACGTCGTCCGGCGGCTGTTTGCGCTCGAAGAACATGGCTTCCGAAGACTTGGGCTCGCCGAGCTCGAAGGACATGACGTCGCGCGCCACCTCTTCCGGCGGCAGGAACGTGTAGGGTCCGTCGCCGGCAACCGCACTCGCCGCATCCGCCTGCAGCTCCAGCTCGAGAGCTTCCTCGCCGCGTTGTTGGTTGAACTCCAGTTCGGCCACGGCGAGAAGGTTGTCGAGCGGAGTCGGCTCCAGGGTCGGCGGCGGCGCGCGCGGCACCGCGATCGTGTGCGAGGGAATGTGGGACTCCAGGTCGGGGGCCAACCACGCGGGCGGCCTTTGCTGAGGCGAATGTTGGTGCGCGGACGGCAGCGCCGCGTCGGCACGACGTCGCCGCGAGCGGGCCGGTCGGCGGCGCCGGCGCCGCTCCCGGCGCTCTCGCGGCGCAGGAGCTGGCGCGGGCGGCGCGGGTGGTGCGGCGGGGACGCGGATAGAGTTATAGATCTCGGTGCGCGGGATGACTCGCCAGCCGTCGGGGGTGCGAGCTATACGGATGCGATTGCGCGGGTCGTAATCCTCGCAGCGAACTTCTTGGACGGTGCCGTCGCGCTGGCGCGCCCACAGGAACACGGGACGCAAGCGCGGCGCGGGCGGGCGGTTGTGCAAGGCGCGGGTGGCCAGGCTGCGCGCGCGGCGCCGGGGCGGGGGCGCGCGGGGCGGACCGGGCGCGCTGCGACTACGGGCGGCATCGGCGCGGGGGCGGGCGGCGCGAGGCTCGCCGCCGCCGGCGGGCGCCCGCGAACACACTCCGGCGCGCCGCAGCGCGGGACAAGCGACGACCGCGCGGACGCGGCCCTGAGGCGGACTGAGCGCCGGCCGGGCCCCGCCCCGCGCGCCCCCGCCCCGCCCAGCGATCGATACCCGCCCGCTGCACCCGCGGGCCCGCGCCTGCACCCGCGTGTAAACACGCCGCGCGCTCCCCGCGCCCGCCCGCCCCCGCGCACCGCGCACCCGCCCCGGGAGCGTGTGCCCTCGTTAATCTTAAATCCATATCTGCGGCGCGCTCGTGGTGCCCGTCCGGCGACCGGTCGGCACTCGGCACGCCTTCGGCAGAGCTCGCCTCGCCCGCCGCGAGCCGCGGCCGCCAGCCTGGCCAGCTGCCCGGCTGCTCCATTAAAACCTTCCCCTAGTATATTTCAATCCTACTCTGTTATAAGCAATGTAGACTTATACTTTGAGAGGTTTTCAATAATGAAACAGTACCTATTGCGCTGAAATGCGCGGCTTTCTTTATATGTTTACAATGGTATAATAGTCATAAAACAGTTTAATTAGAGGCCAAGGCCCCACTACGAGTTGTGTCATGAGAAAAGCGTAACTAGTCATACTACAGAGCATATAACATTACTGAAAGTGAGAGAAATTTAGATAATGTAAGGCTGTATAGTAAACGCGGGATCGATAAATAGCAGCGGTGCTGCCATCTAAGCCGGCTTTCTGTCTCGAGAAGTACTAGTGGCGGCACAATTAGCGAATGTAAACACAACGTAGCAATGCAACTTAACAACTATTGCACGTCTTGCTTGTACACGGTAGACGTAGAAACAGTTCTCTGCGTGTCTAACAGATGGCGATGTAGACGACAATGTAAATTTTAATATAATATACGTAATTACGAAAAAAGTAAATCGCCATAGGAATGTTTACTGATATATTAAAGCATAGAATAATATTATTATTCAATTTACATTTCTATTTTCTGCGGAATCCTTGTTGCCTTAAAAATGTCCGGAGAAAAAAAAACGGTGATAATACGAGGTAATAAGTAGGTATAATACGAGGACAATCAGAAACTTTAATATTACCTAATTTGGATAAAGAAAGTATTCTGTCTGATTATTTAGGTAAATCTGTGTATTGACTTTTCGAAGTAATACTTAATATGTTTTCAAAATAAATTACCACGCATTAAGTGTGAGGGCAAACGTCGTGCCGAAACCTGCACACCTAAAAATTCTTCACAAGGATTTTCTTAGATTATTACTTAGTCCGCCAACCCGCCCTAGGCAAGCGTGACAGCCCATTTCTTTTCTGTTGTAGGAGGATGCCTATGACCAGCAGAGGGACAGCAGGATACACTAGCATCCTGGTTGCCACTATATTAACGAGATTAGCACAATTTCTATTCTCGATTTTGTTGTTTTTACTATGGATAATAATAATTATCAATGACGTTAACATTATTATTAATAAATAAAAGATAAGATTAAAGGGTAAAGTTGGGTAATAGTGTTAATGGCGCCTTGTACTCCATCGCGGCCAATAAAAACATATCGGACCGCGCTAAACTAGCGATTCACCAAGGAGTCCTGGTGCCTACACTAACGTATGGAAGTGAGTCTTGGGTGTGGCAGAAGCATGAAAGCAAAATTAATGCAGTTGAAATGAGAGCGTTGAGAAGCATGTGTGGGGTGAAATTGGTAGATAGAGTGAGGAATAGTGTGATAAGGGAAAAATGTGGATTGAAAGTCGATGTAGTGACTAAAATTGAAAGGGGGATGCTAAAATGGTTTGGCCACATTGAAAGGATGAATGTTTGCAGAATGACGAAAGAGATTTACTGTGCGGAAGTGAACGGTGAAGTCGGTCGAGGACGGCCCAGGTGCACCTATAAAGAGCAGATAGGTACCTAAGGTAATGGCGCCTATTATGGACGCGGACCAATGATGGACATTTTTCAAATATACCTCTAAAATTAAGCAAACGCACAGTATTTTTATTCAATTGCCAACGCAGATCAATTGTGTCAATATCTTGGCTGTCATACAAACCGTTTTTAACAGCCGACGCCCATTATAATTTCGGCCATAAATGTTGTTAGTTACGCGGTGTCATTTGGTGTCGGGAATCGTAATTTCTTATAAGAATCGCGTTGCAAGTAAGTACACTTAACATTTTATTTTGGGTCAGGTGTATCGTCGTTGCTGAAATTTATATTACTTAGTGATTTATCAATAGTAATACATTACTTTTATAATATAACCCAAAATGTCATCGTTATTCTAATCCTAAAATTAGCGATGTCCATGACTGGATATTTTTCAAGCACGTACACCCAATCATGGACAGAGTGTCCATAAAGTGAAATTCTTAATTTTTTATTTTTTCTCTGCCTGCCTCGTGGTCTCGCGGTACAAGTATGTGCCGAGCGATCTAGAGGTCCTGGGTTCGATTCCCGGGTCGGGCAAAGTGTTATTGGGTTTTTCCATTAGGAAATTCTCAGTAGCAGCACGGAGTCTGGAATTGTGCCCGAGAAACGGCAATAGGCTCGCCCCCTATTACGTGGGACTGATACATACTTGGCGAAATGTGGGTGCAGAAATGCACCTCTGCCTACCCCTTCGGGGAATACAGGCGTGAGTTTATGTATGTATGTATGTTATTTTTTTTATGTAATGTACGTTTGTTTTGGAATATTTTCATGTTTCTCTTGAAATCTGAAATAAATTATTAGTCTATCCAGTAGTAGACATTCTGTCCATGATTAGGTGTCCGTAATTGGTTCAACGTATTTCTAATATTAACAAATTTATTTTCAACATAGAAATGGCACCAAGAAAAGACTACACAAAAGAACAAATGGCCAACGCTATCGAAGATGTCAGAAAAGGAGAGAAAATATCTGTTGCCGCTACAAGAATGAATTACAACGGAAGTCATAAAAGCTGGTGGAGCTTCTACGCTAAAACAACTCCAGCGTATTTTTAACTCCGTCCTCTCTTCGGGGAGAACTCCTAAGGCATAGAGCAGGAGTATGGTCGTCTTGTTCTCCAAAAAAGGCGACAAAACCTTATTGAAGAACTATCGGCCCATCTAGGGAGATGGGATTAGCAGGGGCTAATCCATGTCTATAAGCAACAGCTTGTACATCGGTCTGCTCCCGACCCCGATCCGCGCTCTCCTTCTGCGAAATGACACGTTCGCAGAAGGAGAGCATAGCTTTCCATGACCTCCGGCTGCCGACCATGGCGGTGACCACAGTCGGCAGCGAGAGGTCGCTCCCTACGACCGCTACGAGAGCGCTGCGCTCCTCGTCCCAGGCTGGGCACTCCTCAAGCGTGTGCTGGGCCGTGTCCTCACGGCAGTTGCCACAATGGTGGCACACGGCGGACTCCTCCACTCCAACGATACGACACAGGTACGCACCGAAGCTGCCGTGCCCGGTGAGCACCTGTGTCAATCGGAAGGTCGGCGCACCGTGGCGCCTGACCATCCACTGCTGGAGGACAGGACGCACTGCCGCGACGGTCGCCACGCCCGCACTTGGACTCTCCAGCCTCTCTTGGGGCCGGTCTCTGTCCGGATCGCCGGAACGCCTCCTCCCGCCAGAAGAACACTGACGAGAGGGCCTGGGCGTCCAGCTCCCAGGGTAGAGTACCCGCCAAAACACAGGCCGCCTCTGCGTTGTATACGCTGCGGACGACGCAGCGAGCGCCGAGAGAAGTGGCCCACACGGGACACCCGTACAGGGCCATGGACCGCACGACTCCAGCATAAAGGCTTCGGCAAGGGAAGCCAGGACCATCAATGTTGGGCAACAGGCGACCGAGAGCGCCCGGTGCCCGGACCAACTTCGGCGACAGCATCTCAAAGAGCGCACGGAATTTCCACCGACTGTCCAGAATCAGACCTAAGTACTTCATCTGGGAGCCGATGGGAATCCGCACGCCCTCCACCGTCAAGTGCGCCTCCGGCGGTAGCCTAGACCGAGGTCCGTGAAAACACAGAGCCTCAGTCTTGTGCAGGGCCACCTGGAGGCCAAGTCGCCGAATCCTGCCCACCACGAGTTCGGTCCCGAACCTGGCGAGTAGGGCGGCCCGCTGTGGGGGAGTACATCTTACACCTGAGATTTGCAGACGACATCATCATGGTGGCTGAAACTGTTGAAGATGTACAACAAATGCTGTCTGATGTGGCTAATTCTTCAGCACGCATCGGTCTCCCGGTGAACTTGGATAAAACCAAGTTTATATTTAATCGGCAGGTTATTCCGGAACCGATTGCGCTAGACGGAGTAACTCTCGAAGTTGTTCACGAGTACATTTACCTCAGTACAATAATACAAGAAGGAAGGAGCAACTTCGAGATGGAGACCCAAAGAAGAATATAGCTGGATTGGGCAGCGTTTAAAAAAAAATCGTCGAGTCTTTTCGTCACCCATACCACAAAGCCTTTACGAGGGAAAATAACGTGATTTTTGATACAGATTTTTTAATAATAGTCATCATCACCATCAGTCCATATACGTCCCACTGCTGGGCACGGGCCTCCTCTAAAACTGATAGGGTTTAGGCCTTAGTACACCCCGCTGGCCTAGTGCGGTTTGATGGACTGCACACTTAAAAAAATCCTAAGATCCTTTAGGTTTGCAGGTTTCATCACGATATTTTCCTTTACCGTTAAAGTAAGTGATAATTTTTTTTGTGAATACACAAATAACTTTGAAAAGTAAGAGGTGTGTGCCTGGGGTTTGAACCCGAGACCATCGAGGTTCTCGACCGCATGCCTAAGCCACGAGGTCATCACAACTTTAATAATAGTAGGTAGTGATAGACATTTAAATTAAGTTTGTGCCTTATTATCACCTAATTGTTTTAACATAATAATGTGTAAAATTATCTATTATTTTAGTTAAAGTTGGCTTTGGAGTATCTCTAGATATAAAAGACTGATATTGATAATATTTTAAGGTTGATTTTATTCAAATAATAAAGAATACTTTTTTCCTTTACTGGATTATTACTGTCTATTGATGGCTGTTCATAATTAGATAATGTCCATGATTGGGTGTCCAACACTGGATTATTACTGTCCATGATTGGGTGTCCAACACTGGATTATTACTGTCCATTACTGGTGACTAATTAGGTGTATGGTTTATTGATGATATTTTATTGGGCTGAGTACTAAACTGAAATTAAACATTGAATACTCATTAAAAGAAGTGTTAGTCATTTACCTCCAAATCCATAATAATGTAAATTGAAAAATGAAGAAATCACAAAGCAAACATTAAAAAAAATCGCTTATACTGTCCATGACTGGTGACTTTACCTTAATTTACTGAAAAGGGGAAATATAAAGAGTCCTCGAAACCGACGTGCATGCATGAAGAGGATAATGTCAGTGGAGGAAGCGAAAGTGGTGTGTTTGGACCGTGGCATTTGGCGCTCTATAGTCTCAGCCTACCCTAACGGGAGACAGGCGTGAGTTTATGTATGTATGTATAAGATAAGATTGACATACATAATCAGCCTGTGCGAAACTGACAGGCTAATGGCCGAATACTGAAACGCTACTTAATCTGAGGGCGACTTATATTTAAGTGGCTGTTATAATTTAAGCGGTATACTGAAACATCATTTATCGGTTTTTAAGACTGCGATTAACTAATGCCCACTTAAATTTCCATAAATGGCAACATTACCACAAAAAGTTCTTTTACATGAATTTTTTTAAGTATAATATACCGCTTAAATTATAACAGTTACTTAAATATAAGTCGCCCTCAGATTAAGTAGCGTTTCAAAAAGGAATAGCACCTAGTAATTAGAAATGTGTTTGTCTTTGTTTGTTTCAGATCCGGATCAACTTGAAAGTCAAATATTATGATCCCCTCTATTTTCTTTATTTCTGTTTTTTTTCTCAGCTACTTGACACTGGCGTTGCGTTAACTTATAACGCAAGGGCCATATCATCATCAGCCCATATACGTCCCACTGCTGGGCACGGGCCTCCTCTACCATTGAGAGGGTTTAGGCCTTAGTCCACCACGCTGGCCTAGTGCGGGTTGGCGGAAGAAATTCCTAAGAACTTTTAGGTGTGCAGGTTTCATCTCGATGTTTTCCTTCACCGTTAAAGTACGTGATAATTCATTGTGAATACACACATAACTTCGAAAAGTTAGAGGTGTGTACCTGGGGTTTGAACCCGCGACCGTTGAGATTCTCGACCGCGTGCCTAAACCTCGAGGCCATCACGACTGGCCATAAATAAATAAAAAAGGAATAGCAATAAAACAACAAACAAAGAAGCTTTAATTTTATTCTCAAGTTTCACAGTGCATGTCAGAGGACTAGATTAAGCAAATACAAAAAATGTAAAAGTATTATTTACACATAATGTAATAGCACTATCGCCGATCGCGTCGACATCAGTTATGATTTGCATAGTCATGTTCTCAATATGTAGGGAATTAACTGCTTATTTTAACTTTTAGACTTGAACTATTAAAAAAACTAGCTTATGTTACCACTTACATTACTTATTACCAAGAAGACTGGTATAAATAATAAATAATAATAATAAATACACCCAACAGTCACATACATAGTTCTGATCCCACACTAGGATACAAGTCCTGTGTCGTGGGTATCAGAGACTACGAGAGACTTTTTCGGTCTCACAAACACCCAGACCCGAAACAAATATTTGTGGATCACACAAACATTTGTCTCGGTGCGGGGATCGAACCCGCGGCCTCTCGTTTCGCAAGCTGGTGTCTAGCCATCTGCGCCACGGGGCTGTATGTGACTAATATTGTAAGCACTTGACACTATTTTAGGGACATTAAACTATGTTCTTTATAAACATATCTTTGGAATGATTGTTATATTATATAATACATTACTTACTCCATACCACATATATGTCAAAAAAAGCTTATACATATATTATTTCCTATTTCACATTATTCAATAGTGTATGTCAAAATATTATCATATATCTAGTATGTAATGTTAATTATTTAATCATTGTATCTTTTTTAATATTATTAAATTTGCATCTACAGACACTAAAATTATTTATGGTACATTTTTATATACACATATTATGTATAAATCCTTATGCATATTCCATTTAGAATAGTAGGAGATCATTAAACAGGAGCGGCTATTATTGGATTGATACTTTTATCCATTATTATAATTGTCAATTTAATATCCACTATATTAGAAAATAGTCCACTTATCCATGAGCTAATAAATGCTTACAAATACTTTTGTACTTAGAATACAGGGCATAGGATCCAAGCCTCATTCCCTGTAGGGCATTTATCAGAGTCTCCTGCGCTTTGCAGCCACCTTGTACTCGTGGATGGTCTTCAGAAGGTACAGGGATCCCACCACGCCGACGATGATAGTGCCCAGTGCTACTACATAGTAATGATCCGTGTTGCCAACTGGCATATGCCATACTAATGTTTCTGTCATCTGTAATTTAGCACAAAACATTTTAAGTTTTCAACATCATCATCAGCCCATATACGTCCCACTGCTGGGCACGGGCCTCCCCTGCAATTGAGAGGGTTTAGGCCTTAGTCCACCACGCTGGCCTAGTGCGGGTTGGCGGACTACACACCTAAGAAATTCCTAAGAACTTTTTCAGGTGTGCAGGTTTCATCACGATGTTTTCCTTCACCGTTAAAGCAAGTGATAATTCATTGTGAATACACACATAACTCCGATAAGTCAGAGGTGTGTGCCTGGGGTTTGAACCCGCGACCGCCGAATTTCTCGACTGCGCGCCTAAACCTCGAGGCCATCACTGCTTCTTTTAAGTTTTCAACACTTACTATTATAGATCTAGTAAGACAACACTTATGCCTGAATCTGCAAAAGCGCAGTCAAAAATGCATTTCTGCAACATATTAATATCTAATAATAAACAACTAATAATTATAATATACATTTCTCCGATATCAACATATTATTTTCTGAGTCGCTTGATAATTATAAAAAAAACTTTTTTCTAATGTAAGTGTTAGTTTAGTTTAGATGTTTTTATATAAATGTTTTTTGTTTTGTATTTAATGCTTTTTGTTTCTGTATAATGTAATTTCTTGTTAGATTAGTCGTTCACTTCTTCCAATTTTTGCTTTACCTATTAGTGGAAATTGTTTTGGATTGTGTTTTATATTTTTGATTGTAATTGTTCTGTGTATTTCCCAAATAAAATAAAATAATATAAAAATATTATGGAAAGATTCCATTGCCATGTTTCGGACACATTTTACAAAATTTGTGACTATGCTTATACTTCTTGAATAAAAATCAAATTTAATATACTTAATGCACTATATATTTAATGTCCCAATACATACTATTTATTTTCCCAATAAGGAGACAGAGTGTATTGTGATTAAATATACATACATACATACAGACATAAACTCACGCCTGTATTCCCCGAAGAGGTAGGCAGAGGTGCATTTCTGCACCCACATTTCGCCAAGTATGTATCAGTCCCACGTAATAGGGGGCGAGCCTATTGCCGTTTTTCGGGCATATTTCCAGACTCCGTGCTGTTACCGAGAATTTCCTAATGGAAAAACCCAATAACACTTTGCCCGACCCGGGAATCGAACCCAGGACCTCTAGATCGCACGGCACATACTTGTACCGCGAGACCACGAACTAAATATTAAAAAAACTAATGCACGGCACATACTTGGTACCAGGGAAAGGGATGTAACGGAGGTAATTTTATGGGAACCGACGGTGGAGTCGGAGTTTTTAAATTTGATTTATCGGAGTCGGTACCGGAGTCGGGGTCAGGGTCAGAAGTGGTGGCAGGAGAGAGATTTTTTATTTAAGGACCAATAAAACATTCGGTCAATTATTTTTCTACAACAAGTGAAAAACAATTGACGATAGATCGCATGTAGCGGGAGTCGGAGGGGGGGGGGGGGGGGGGGGGCGATACCCCGCGCGATATGTATGAACCCGTTCATAACAGTCGACGCAGGCCGCCACCGCTATGTTATGCTTCGACCTCCGATTAAAACTTACGATTTAAAAGCGTTGCAGCCGAAGTCGGAACCGAAGGTGTAATAATAATCGGAAGTTCCGACTTAACGGATCCGAAGTCGAAGCTCCGTAACATCCCTACTTGGTACCGTGAGACCATGAGGCATTCATAATATCATATCAGTGTATCATGTGGCATTACAACTTCTATTTCTACTTTTATTTATTATTTATTTACTCACCATTGTGAAAGGGATTTCTTTCCAATTACACTTCTCTTTAGAATCGCCCTTGCAGAGGAACTTCATCGCCGGTGCAGTTTTTATGTTACACGTGTCCAGTCTTTTATCAGGGCACCGGAGGTACAACTGCGGTCCTTTGATCTCGTTGCGAAAAGTGCTATAACAAGAATTATATGTGTTACGTTTATAAACATCTGAATTTTTGACTACCTGAAGGTTATCTATGAAAACGAATCTTAGTTAGTTGTCGTTACGAGTTAAAGTCGTGATGGCCTCGAGGTTTAGGCACGCGGTCGAGAATCTCGACGGTGGCGGGTTCAAACCCCAGGCACACACCTCTGACTTTTCGAAGTTATGTGTGAATTACAAAGAATACAAAGAATTATCACGTAATTTAACGGTGAAGGAAAACATCGTGATGAAACCTGCACACCTAAAAGTTCTTAGGAATTACTTAGGTGTGTAGTCCACTCAGTTGTAGAGGAGGCTCGTGCCCAGTAGTGGGACGTATATGGGCTGTTGATGATGAATCTTAGTTATGTTAGCCTTAATCCATTATGGCTTAACGCCTCCCAATCTTAGCGCAACAATAGCACATGCAAATGCTGATTTAGAATGGCAAGGTTAATGCGGTGAAATTAATATGAACTAAAAAGACTATCCCTCGTATTTCCTGCTTTCGGGCAAGACTCTATACAGCTATTTAGAATTTACACACATAAGCTTACGTCTGTTTTCCGCAAAGCGGTAGGCACAGGTGCAACTCGTCAAATGTGTTTTAGGTCCATGTAATAGGGGCCGAGTTGTTGGGCACAATTCCAGACTCTGTACTGCTATTGAGAATTTCCAGATGGAAAACCCAATAACACTTTGGGAATCGAACCCGAGACCTTTAGATCGCACAGCACATACCTACTTGTACATGAGACAACAAGGATGTTGAATAAGAATTTCGAAATTGAAAAACTCGACAACAAAGTCCACCCCAAGGTATCTTGGTTATCCAAGATATGATGGGAGATACCTTTGCTGGCGCAATTTAACATATTTAAAATACAATTTTTTTTCTTGTTTTTGTAATATTTGTTATAAATGTAATGTTGGTAGTAAATTGTGCTAGCAATAAAAGCTTGTTTCTTTCTTTAACAGAACCACTTGATTTCGCAGTGTTAAATTTTTTAGAAGTTTTACTAAGTCTATCAGAAAAATATAACTTGCCACTTACCCTCCCCCACGGACTGCCATATGATACCTGGCATGCACCGGTAACCATACTTCTACTGTGTCTTCAGTAACTTTGCTTACAATGTAAACTCCACTAGGCTCGGACTGCTCTGCTGGGAGTTCTACATTGATTCGGTTCTTTGGTATTGCATTTAGCTGGAATCATTCACAATTTCAAATACAGTTAGCCATTATTTTATGAAGTATCAATTGAATACATTATAATTTATAAAAAAAATCCTAAATTTGGTGATTAATAATGCTAGAAATTGGATAATATACAATTCAAAGTGGCCAATAACCATACTGCCATTAAAATGTAAAGACTAGTCTTTCCTGCTTATATAATAGGTATGGCTGCCTCACACATTTTACTTTTTAAACATGAGATAAAATTGTTTAAGAAATGCAAGGTGTGTACGCAACCTTAAAATTATTATTCAAAAACATCCATATCATGTCACATCATATGCATGACATATTTTTTTCTGACAGATAAATATCCTAAAATTCTTTCTGAGGCATATGGGTATGAGAATGGAATGAGTGAAGAATAAAAACAAGGATATTTAGAGTTAAATTACTAATTTGTTGTTGATTTCATACCTTGTGCAGTCGCCTGAAGTCTTTTAACTCATCAGGGTTGGCAAAGGCTCCCGATGGTAGTATTTGGTACAAGGAAAGGACACAATCCTTGTGCATCCTTTCTTCATCATCAGGATTTTCAAATGTTATTGTGTATGTTATGTTTCTGGAATATAACAATGTTGGAGGAAATAATGCATTTTGACATTTATGAGTATTGATAAAACTATGGACAAGAGAATCTGGATAATTTGTGAGGTTTATATGTGGAGGTCTTTGTCTAGTTATGGGCTCCCATAAACTGATGATAAAAAAAAAATAGAATATGGCAGATTACTAATAAACTGATTTTGTCACAATAGAGAAAAGTAATTGGTTGCCAATGATTATAATAGGTAGGAAACTTTCAACCTAAATGTGTTTTATACATGTTATTTCAGATCAGTTCATTACTATACATTGGTATAAAAAAATATCAAATAATGGAAGGTTAGGACGCATTTTGCAATATATGCAAGACTTTGGGGGGAGGGGTTGGGGGGATACCCCTTACTTGGGGGGTCCCACTTACTGAGGATCCCCCTTGGGAGGTTGCGGTTCCTCATTGATTTTTAGGGGGACATGTGAGCTTCTTCGTTCTGAACATACTAGTGACCATCAATCTAGTTTTGTTTTCGCCAGTTTTACTCTAACGCCAGAAGACTCACTTCGTAGCCCCTTCACTACACTCGCACACTAGTGAAGGACCTCCTTGGCGAGCCTTCTGGCTTCACTTTATCTCTTCCCTAGGTTTTGTATCTGTATATGTATTTTATAAATAAACTAAATTGAAATAAAACAAAAATATTAATAAACACATTTATTAAAAAATACAAATTATAGGTACAACATTTTATTATTAACATGGTATTCTATACTTACAAATAACTTAATCTATAAACTACAACTAACTTACAGACTATTCAGACCAGAGTGGACTCTGTATGCAGAACTGCTATACAAAATACCACATTATTTTATATGGCAGTTTTACATACCAAGGCAAATACTGCTCTGGTCTGAACAGTGCTTTAACACCCTATACACATATTTCATAGCTTTTAGTAATTCTTGGAATGGATCTTTATTATATATTAAATTTTTTCATCACCATGAAAATTCTTCCAACCAGTCTACACAATTGCCCTTGTATTGTTTTTTTGGAACTGGCATTATAATCCCCTCCAATGGCTCTCTATCTGTTGAGTGTGTGTCCCATCAGGTACCACAAACCAATTATCTTGGTCGCTATGGTTAACTTTTTTATGGATATATTCATATTCAGTCATATGCCCTCCAAAAATCTGTATGGATAATTGAATCTTCTGCGACATGCTTTTAAATCAGTGGCACCAATACTTCTGCAGACATTATTGGGACACACTTCTAATCTTAGGTTGTCACTGCTATTTTCTATCATCCAGAGGACCCAATGATGTTCTATATTTCTTCCTCTATTATATTTTCTCTTTCCAAATTTGGCACAATTTTATTGGGTCCTTAGATTTTGCTTTATAAATTTGATTCTCCAGTTCATAAATTATGATTGTTTCTCGACAATAACTGTACCAGTCGGCAATTATTTATTGAAACAACTGGTCCTGTTTCGGTACATCATTAGAAAAACAATGGCAGATGCACATTTTCAAATTCAAACCAAGTCCCCTAAGCACAAGACACTGGTTTCGTTCTGCAGTTACTCTTGGTACATCTGAAACCAAAAAATTAAACTTTAATATAATAATAGTAATAAGCTAATAATGAACTCTTATATTATGATGTTAATCACTATTATTTATCTTTATATTCAAATAATAATTATCATATTTTAAACTTTTAACAACTGTAACACTTTGGTTGATATTGTAAACTGTTGTGTTGCATTATTTTAGTTTTAGACAATAATAAACAAATTAAAAACAGCCAAAGTAATGCCAATGTATTTCATGACAGGAAATTGAATTATATTTACCTGAATAGGCACAATTGGCCATGGCTCGCTGCAGTTGACAACTTCATAGGTCGCTTATGATAACTGCATGTTTTAGCCCCCGTTATCAGCCCTTGCTCTTCACAGAAACGAATGAAATCTAGTAATTTTATGAGTAGACTAACAAAAACAAGGACTATCCAACATAAAATTTTCAACTCTCAAATCGATTGTAATTCTAAAGGATTTACAAGAATATTGAGCGTTTCATATGTATGTGTACTATGAAAAGAATAAAATAGAACACAAAATATCTTACCTGTGAAATCCTTCATTGCGTAAAAACTGTTCTACTTGAACATTAAAGTTACATGCACCAGCAGAAAAACCAGTGATAACACATGAAATTATGACTAAACTTAAATTAAAAATGAAAATTTGATTACACAGATACATTGTCCGTGGAACGATTACTGAAATTCTGCAAATTCAAATTCACGAGATTAAACTATAATATTACACATAGTTATTCAAAATATTGGAGAAATAACGATTACCTCCATCAAATCAATAATCACTGAAAAACTTCCATTTTGAAATTAGTTTCTGACACTTGACAGTTGGTTGGTTGGTTACTGTCAATTGTCATAGACCTCTATAATAGGGACACGACATATTGTTCTATACATACAATTGCTTATACAAATAGCATCCATTTTGAAGGCACACACTAAAACATATATCTATCTCGTTTTAACTCAGCACTGTAACTCGCAGGAAAACAATATAACAGTATTTCAGTGCGTACACAAAGTGAACCATGAATATACGTAAATACCTAATGAGGCCGAAAATCCGCCATGTTTAGCGCACCAAATGTCATTGTCAGTCAGATCAGCAGGTACTTGTGTTGTCAAAAAGTCGTGGTTTCAATCAAAATAACTAATTATCTTTCTATATTTTGCTTGTGATTTAAAATAATTGAAGCCAAATGTAAATAATTACGTCGTAAATATTACAGTGTGTAGTACAATAGGGTGCGGCATAAGAGAAACACCAAATCAGCCAATGTTTACCATACACAGGTACGCTATAAATAACATTAAAAATATTGGTTATTGTTAATATTGCCGGGAAAATATAGGAAGATTTACATTATAATTAGCAAGGTTCTTATGTGCAGTTATAGGAAATAAATGGATTTGACTTATTTAACTATATTTTCACGCTTAAATAATGTTAATTTATGAGCTGGGGTTGTACATTATTTATCGACTTTGATATCGATTGCTTATATAAAATTTATTATTTTATCATGCTAACCCGCTTAAAACATACAAAAATAATAATTAAAACATATTTTATAGGATCCCAAGAAATGAGCGTAAAAAGAAAAAGTGTCAGGAAGCCATTGGAATGGAAAATATAAAGCCAAATGTAATAAATGTAATAAACAAAACTCTGGATGTGACTCGACTACGAGATTATGCCGTGCCCTTCAAATTTGTAAGAGTAAGTTAATACTGTATATACTTTTATAGTTAATATTGATATACTTTTTTTATTATATACATATTTTAATACATACATATTATTTTACAACAAAATGTGCTATAAAAGGATCAAAATTAATATACAAGTTTTTTATGGTGGGACGATGCTCAGCAGAGTAGTCATTGGACTGTCGGCTTATTATATAATTCCTGCTCCATGTTCGCAGTCAAAGGCCCTAATATGTCTTTTCGTGCCTCTCACCCTCATGGAGTCTGCTCGTATAATTGAAATTTGAACTTTTTTTTCAGTTGTTACTTACACCGCCGGATTTGTATCGAAAAAATTATCCCGCAATATAAAATGTCAGACGTGTGCTTCGTTATTGTTTGGGAGATCCGAACAGCAATTTGAAAACGCTGATTCATTTTAAAACAAGAGATGGACTGAAATACCCATCGAAAGATGTTGAAGACATAACGAAAAAGACAGAAAAGATCATTAAACCTAACTTGGATAACTCGATGCCCCAATACTATTATCTATATATATTTAAATTAATTATGAAGCACTACTCCGAAAAATCGGACAATATTTTTCGATCGGAATCAATTGATCATGACACTAATCATAAATACCTATTAATAAAATGTGTCATCAAAACATATTTAGACATTCGGTTTAGATATTTCAGGAAAATGGTTACCGACAAAATCTCTCTTCGGAAATATTTAAATAAAATAGTTTTATTCCGTAACGATTAAAAACACTATTGTAAATTCGTTAAATTTGTAATAATTAAGTGATTTTAGAGCGGAAGTCATAAGGAATGACGTTTGTAATTAAATAAATGTTCTGAAGGTGTTTTTTTATTTTTTTATCACGCGGTCCCTTGATAAGTTTAAAATTTGAATCACTCAGTTATGGTGCGAAGCACCTATCTTGAGGTGCGTTGCAGTAGTGTGTTACGGACTTTAGAGTCAGCAACACAATTAAAATAGATTGTAGAAGAGAGATAAGTAGTCTAAGAAAAACACGTACTCTTATTTTATACAATATACTTACTCCCTATTAAAGTATAAATTCTACAAATAATTAATACTCAATAATATTTAAAATAAAATGAGCCAAGAACATTTATCGATAAAACCTAATAACATTATATCTTCTGGGCAGCACTAAAACCGCCATGTTTAGCGCACAGATGACGTCACAGTGGCACGCATTTTTTGTTGACATTTCATTTCCATAGGTTTCCTACTTCATTGGTTACTGTCGTTTTACTTTTATAGATGTAGCATTAATGGCCGGATACTGAAACGCTACTTAATCTAAGGGTGACTTATATTTCAGTGGCTGTTATAATTTAAGCGGTATACTGAAATACCATTTATCGGTTTTTAAAACTGTGATTGACTAATGCCCATTTAAATTTCCATAAATGGCAACATTACCACAAAAAGTTATTTTACATGACATTTTTTAAGTATATACCGCTTAAATTATAACAGCCTTTTAAATATAAGTTAACCTCAGATTAAGTAGCGTTTCAGTATTCGGCCATAAGAATGTTAAGTTTTTAAATAAAATAAAATATATGAATTATTATGGATGTGAGAGAGGCTGGTGATGATGATGATAAGTAAAAATGTGTCCTTTGTTTATTTTTTTTTAATCAATCTGAGGAGTGACGAGTAAGCAAATTAACAAGAATGTTTATTGAATTAAATACCTAAGGACCAATCATCAACGTTAGCTGTTGCTTAGGAGTATTTAAGTATATCTAACTTTAGGTGTGTATTCATATTTCATATTTAGTTATAATCCATGCCTGAGACAGCAAAACTTGTGTTTACTTTGGAATATCTATGCAAGATTTTTAAAGGAAACTCTCATTACGCCAAGCTATAAGAAAGTCCACTTCGTGTAAATTATAAGCCACTGGTAAGGCAATGGTGACGGCACTTACCTCATGATAAATGCATTGTTTTCTACATTCTACATATCATATTTAGTTAGTATCATGATAGTTAGTACCTACTATCAATCATGATTAAATCCTTATTAAAATATGCCGGCTTATTAGAAACAGACACAACTTGGAACAAGATGCACAGGCGTAGGTCTTTTGATCAGGTATCACACCTAATGTATGGTTGTCGCTATCCAATATAAATCGTAAACAGATGTAAATGCACATAGTAAGTAAGTACCTAGGTATTTGTTTCGGGTCTGGGTGTTTGTGAGGCCGAAAAGTTTGTCGCAGTTTCTGATACCCACGACACAAGACTTGTATCTTAATGTGAGGTCAGAACTACGTATGTGACTGTTGGGTGTATTTATTTATACGATTAGCAAATTAGTTTTTCGGCAATATTACTTAACATACAAGCCACAGCGTCACTTCTCGCTTGTCAGTGGTAATAACTCGGTCGAGCCAGCCCATTCGCACTGCGATTAAAACACGGAGATACACTTACAAATATGCAGGGCTGGGCAAAATACATGCTTTGCTTTAATTGAAATACAAATTACAAAATACTGTATCGCAAGTAATTAAAATACGAAATACAAAATACATTTAAGTAAGGTATTTGAAATACAAAATACAGTATTTTAGCTATTTTTAATTGAAATACAAATTACAAAATAATGCATAGGTATTTATTTGTTTTGGAATAGTTTTTTTTGAAGGCGGTTTTTGTTTTGTTATTGCAGGTCCTGATGAGCACAAACTTAATACTAAATGAAGGCTAAATGTATTTTAATAAATGTATTTTGAAGCCTCGAGTATTTGAAATACTAATTACAAAATACTTCGACTTCACGTATTTGAAATACAAATTACATTTTAAGAAAGTAATTAAAATACAAATACAAAATACGTATTTGTATTTCAATTACGTATTTCAATTACAAGTAATTCAAATACTGCCCAACCCTGCAAATATGTTATTATTTTCGACATCACCAGTCCTTATGCGTCCCGATTTTGCAGATACGGGGATTTGGCTTAGTCCACTTAGCTGTCTTAGTTTGTGTAAGTGAATTTCATATATCTATTATTTTGGACGGCTTATAAGTAGGAAGTAACGACGTTTTCCTTCACAGTTAATGTAATATTGTAAGGTGTAATTGTGAATCACTTATTTCAATGGAATCGTAAAAGTAATTAAACATGCTATAACGTCGACATTGGTAAGGAAATAAGTTACCCAATGACATCAAGTGGGCTGAGTAAGTGTGCAAACAATTGAATGTCGATTATAATTGAATTTTGCGTTATGACCTTCTAAGGATGAAGTCGCATTGCTTGCTGCTTTATTGGTAATTCCCCTTTTTTCCCTGGCATTTAGTTACATCATCATCACTATTATCAGCCCATATACGTCCCACTGCTGGGCACGGGCCTCCTGCAACTAAGCGGGTTTTTAGTTACACCGTAAGGGTAAGAGCTATAGACATCTTGGACTGCGCTAAGATAGGGCTTGCTCGATTTTTGTGGTATTGTTATGTAAGTGGTAGAACCTCGCCGTAGTTATCAAGTATTACAGTCCCAAAAAGCCAGCTGGACTTGATGGTACTATCTCAGAGGAATCGACGCGAGCATTGCTATTCTTTTAGAACAGGATAGCGAATTAGCGATCGACGTAAATCAGGTGGAAAAAACACAGTAGAAATAATGAGCTGTCCGAAAATATCTGCATGTCCTGCAACATTTACAACAATGTTTTTACTTTTATGATGATCTAAATAAATATTAGAAATTACAAGATCATCATCGGCCCATATACATACGTCCTACTATACACTTAAGATATTCCTAAGAATATTTATTTGGTGTGCAGGTTTCCTCACGATGTTATCCTTCACCGTTAAAGTACCTACATTATAGTTTATTTTGAAATTTGAATACACATATAACTTCGAAAAGTCAGAGGTGTATGTCTGAGGTTGCCTGGTGTGACCGCCGAGATACTGAACCGTACGCCTAAGCCTCGAGGCCATTACTACTTCACAGAAATTCAAGATGGAATGAATATAGGTATTACAATTGTATTGTCTTAGTACCTGGAATCATGGAAATAGTTTCTCCTTACAGAGTTTTCATTGGGACTGTCACTTATTCAGGCTAATTCGCCACGCTCGGCCGTGGTCGCTCGACGCCGGGTCTACCGATGCCTTGAACCATTGGCGGCGTGTAGTGCCTACGTGTGCTGGAATTCGGAGATAGTCTTATAGTTAACGGCAATAATATATCTCCCTTTATAATGTAAATTGTTAACAATAATGAAAAGTAAACCTACCCTTTTGGATACTGAAAAAAGAGGCTTTAGTTTGAGTTACAATGGTTCATGAAAGCATGTAATTTCTTCTACAAAATATTGGCTCTATATGCGATTCATTCAGCTACATCGTTTTTTTTTAAATACTTTATAGCCATTTGCGTTCATGGTCAAGTTTTATAATCGAAACTGTTTATTCTTTAACAAATCTATTGGTTATTGTTCTATAGCAATAGATTACTTTATATTTGGGACTCCACAATTATACTAGATCATTTTGTTTTCGAAATATGTATTTCAAACATAAAGAAACATTATTTTTAATAGCAATTGGACTTTATGAAAAGCCCAGCGCCATAGACCAAGGTCCTTTCCTAATTTTCAGTTTAGCATTATTAAAATGAAATGAGAATAATTTATCGAGTCTTTAAATTAAATAAATAAACGTGTATGTGTTTCAAATAATAAGTTTCTATTAGTTTATTTATGCAGATGATAAAAATGCATAACTAGTCAATCCTGGCGATAAAAAATATAAAGACTTCATAAAAAACGTGCCAGTAAATATATATTTACAAAACTAAAGTGTTTTTTTTGGCTATTTAGTATTCGTCTATAGATCATTCAGTGGTCACCTACGCGTTTGAGCGTTGCAAAGTACTAATTTACATACGGAATAAGCTATTTATTGCATATCAAAGTAATGGGTGGACCTATGTCTTAACATCATTAATGACACCATGATTAATGCGAACATTTTTCCTATAAGGAATGTCTCACAGGTCCTTGGATGTTTCGTCACCGTTTTTCTGATTCTTCGCGAGTCACTACCAATGGCTGCTAACTTAGAATTTTCTCGTCTTGAAATTATTTCTTGAAACAACATAGTTGGATATAAAATTGGTATTGAAGGAGTAGAAGATACATACTAGGTATGGCAGAATTCTTACGTTCTAGTTAGATTAGCCCTGCAACTAAATTTAATATAATAAAATCATCAGCCCATATACGTCCCGCTGCTGGGCACGGGCCTCCTCTACATCTGAGAGGGTTTAGGCCTTAGTCCGCCACGCTGGCCTTGTGCGGGTAGGCGGCCAACAAAATTAACCAGAAGAAAATAAATAGGATGAGTTGGAAACAGTAACACGTAAAAAAAACTTCTTCCCAATGAGAGATTCATCGTTACTCGATACAACCATGCTGTAATATGTACAGTAGGTGGCGTCTAAGTTTTAAATGCCCCGACTTGTGAGTTGTTAGTGACTTTCGAAAACAAACAGTAGCCCCGCCAAGCACAGCGGAGCGGCCGAGTCCGGTTGTAGTTACCTCAACACTCAACTCAACAGTCAGTGTGCACGCCAGCGCACAAGTGGACGTGTTAGTGAAACCGATAGTGCCCAGTTTAATCAACAAACTTAAGGTAACATTGATGTAGTTCAAGTGATAATAATTAGGAATTTCGTGCCGCCGAACTCGGCTTTGTAATGTTGCGCGTGGATGGTTATGTTCGATGTTGTGTTCACTTGTTAGTGTGCGATGCCAAAACATTTTTTGAGGTCTCGCCGTATGTGTATCGCGCTAAACACGACGCGGATGGCAGTGAATTTTGGGGGCGCGTTTAGGTGATGAGAAGACATGAAAGTTTTTCGCTATAAATATTATTTAATAGCCGTTGGAGTAATATTTTTATTTGCATATTAATTCATGTAGTTTTCACTCTTTATATAATCTATGCGTCCTACTGGGCTAGGGCCGCGTAAAGTTAAAAAGGGTTGGCTGCCTCAATGTGGGTGGACCGTGGACATAACATATGAAAATTCCTTAGTAAAAGTCTGTGCCCTTCCAACGTTTTCTTCATTAAATACGTGATATTTATTGATCAATACAACGTACATAACTCGAAATGGGTGTTTTTCAGTTTTGAATCCGCTTCATATTCTCATATTGACGTTAAGTATATGAGACATTGTTATAAACACATGTATACACAAATTTATGTATGTATTTATGAATATTTAATCAACGAATCGTTTGTGGCACACTTTTTTTTGTTTTATGTTTGACCGAAAAGTTTTTCCTTGTGATATATGAACGACAAGACACCTGCCGCTTACGAATCATAACAATGTAAATGTTTAAATAAAAAAATATATAGATACATAGTTTATTACTTTGCCTGTTATGTTTTGTTTGTCAAGTTGAACCGTTTAATTTAGTATAAATAAACCAGGCACAGGGGAAAGTCACAGGTTGAAGGCGAAGGTCATGCTATCTTATAACATTGCACTCGGGCGAAGCTCTGCCGCGTATCTAGTTTACTTCAATGGTTTTTTTATGGTTCCTGTTTACTCATAATTATCTACAGCTACTGCTGCTTATATGTCTCTTCTCTCCTCACCTCTTATATTATCATTCATTCATCATCACCCCATATACGTCCCACAGCTAGGTAACGGGCCTCCACTACAACTAAGAGGGTTTAGGTTTTAGTCCACCACGCTGGCTTAGTGCGGGTTGGCGGACTACACACCTAAGAAATTCCTAAGAACTTTTAGGTATGCAGGTTTCATCACGATGTTTTCCTTCACCGTTAAAGTACGTGATAATTCTTTGTGAATACACACTTAACTTCGAAAAGTCAAAGGTGTGTGTCTGGGGTTTGAACCCGCGACCGTCGAGATTCTCGACCGCGTGCCTAAGCCTCGAGGCCATCACAACTTATATACTCATATCCTCTCATAAACACATATCTAATGGCAAATTATTTAATTGTTATTTCCCAGTCAAAACTATTTGGACCGCACAAACATGTTTAGATGCCAGCACGATTATTTTCCCGCCCTGGTATACAAAGCTAATAAGAATTGGTCTAAGTTATGATCGTGTTTCGGTGACCTTTTACGTGATGCTTAGCCGTGGTGTAAGAAGGTTCATAATATATTAAAATGACAAACAATGGTCAATAATTAATTTATTTGTGACTTTATTACCTATTTTATTCACACCACATTTGTTACGGTGTATGAATATTAAATGTTTATTTAGAATGAATATTATATCGAATAAATATTCGATTTAATAGTGAAATATAACTTCGATGTGCATATTTTAAAACCGGATTTGTGTTTCCTTACAGTTTGTGCGTGAATAATAAATATTAGTGTATTTTATTATTTTTATTACGTTTAAATCTTGGCATTAAATACAACACAATAATATAAAAATATTGTTCGTTTTAAAACTAAATTGAGGTATGTTTATTGTTAATTAAGGTCGATATTATTTGGTCTCAGTTGGCTGCCGAAATAATATTTTATATTATGAGCTTGAATAATATATTTTGTCAGTAAATACTTAGAGCCTTATTCATCTTCATTATATAAAACTCAACAAGAACACTCAACTAAATTCACAACTATATGATGTTTTCTCTGGTTAGTCAGAGAAGTCAGAAAAAATAGCGAGACGGAATACCAACTTTACGTAAATACTGTTTTATTGATTATTATACTCTAAATAAAAAAAAAAACCAGTCATATGTTTTACTAGTTCCTGAAACTGGGGATTGAACAACGGAGAAAATATGTATTAAATCTGTTTAATTTTACGTACTGGCGTTGTGTTGGAAATTTTTCCAACTTATAACAACTAGAGCAAATAAAAATGCAATAATAAAAAAAATAAGGCATCGTTAATTTGATTTCTATGGCTGATGAGCTGGATGCCTTTGCCTGTTTTTACCACATAATTTATGACCTCGATGGTTCCTCTTTATAAATGAAATGTCCGGCGTGCTACCAAGAAGTCCCTGTTGTGATTCTCGAGCCAGGCAAAGCTTTATTAACTTTTAAATTAGGAAATTATCTGCAACATCACGGAATCTGAGGCTCGCATGTGTATTTTAGTTGCTAAAGCGATCTATTGCTTTATCAACATCAACATCTTCAACATCAGCCCAAGTACGTCCCTCTACGGGGCACGTGCCTCCTCTACAATTGATAGCAAATAATAAATATCAACAAGTTAAATTTTATGAAAATTAATGAATGACTCATGTGATCGACGTATTTTTGTCAGTTTATTTGCCACCCGGTGCGCAATACAGCCCACTTGGCGATGACGCAAGGGACCGGAATGTTATAATTTCATTGAAGTGTGTCGCTAAATGTTCCTGTGCGGTTTGACGTGTTTTTGTGTTAAGAATTCCCTGCACCATACTGTGTGTTGAAATTGAACAACGTATCACGCATAAATCCCTGAATGAGTAGGCAGAGGAGTGTTATTACACCCACTTTTCGTGTTCTTTTCGTTTTTATTGGGTACATTATACAGTCTCAGAGCTATTACTGATAATTTCCTAACAAATACCACCTAAGCCGGATATATTCAGCCAGGAGCCAGGCCCAGCTGTGGAATGTATATGTATGAAGCCGGAAACCGAACCAAGGACCTCCTAAATTAATGTTTCGCTTTGCCCTGTCGTCTTTAAATTAAAAGGTAAAACAAAAATGAAAAATCAATCGGCTAAATATTTCTGCTATTTTTTTAATATCTTGCTTCAAATACTTTTGTATTTTAGTTATGTTGTTTATCGTAAATTAAACATACCAAGACCAAGAAATAATTGTTAGTTATTTATGTGTTTGTTACATCACCGCGAGCTCAATATTAAACGTTGATAACTACATTATCTGTGTAATACTTACATACACTGACGCCTATGTTCCCGAAGGGGTAATCATCATCATAATCATCAGCCCATATCAGTCCCACTGCTGGGCACGGACCTCCTCTACAACTGAGAGGGTTTATTTAGGCCATAGTCCACCACGCTGGCCTAGTGCGGGTTGGCGGACTACACACCTAAGAAATTCCTAAGAACTTTTTTTTAGGTGTGCAGGTTTTATGACGATGTTTTCCTTCACCGTTTACCGGAGGGGTAAGCAGATTCGTATTTATACATCACTATTTGTCTGTTTTCGGGCAAAATACCTAATCCGTTACCGAGAACTTCCTAATGGAGAGGCCCAAAAACACTGCACTGACCCGGGTATCGAAATCAACACTTATGTTGCTTGACCAACAAAGCATTTATGTCTCACTGCTGGGCACGGGCCTCCTCTGCAATTGAGAGGGTTTAGGCCTTAGTCCACCACGCTGGCCAAGTGCAGGTTGACGGACTACACATTTAAGAAATTCCTAAGAACTTTTTAACTATGCAGGTTTCCTTACGATATTTTCCATCACCATTAAAGTAAGTGATAATTCATTTTGAATACACACATAGCTTTGCAAATTTAGAGGTGTGTTCCTGGGGTTTGACCCGCGACCGCCGAAATTCTAGACCGCGCGCCTGAACCTCGAGGTCATCACTACTTCATATTATTATCACTTTTCAAATCTTATAGCCAAAGTAGTACTAATGTCTCTAGACTACCTACTTGTCATCAATAACTTGTTTTTGAATTTATCTCGTATTTACATAAAGCGCGAATAATCTGTTGGTTTTAATGACACAGGTCGAAGACCTGTGAATAAAAATCAAACCTTTTGACTGGTCAAAAACAATTTTTTATTCTCTTATCTTAGAAAGCCGATATTTTACTCGTTCTTCTGATAACATGTGGTTCTCAGTCCCTCATTTTTCTGTTTGCAATAGAGCATAAACTGCTACAAGCTCAGTCTCCAAATAATAGAGGAAATTATGGCGGTGACGAATATAGGTTTCATTCCTATCAATTTCAATTTGTGGATAATATCATAAATACATATTCTAAAACTTTCTATTTGTGAAATATAGATAAAACAGATTATGTCATTCTATCATAAATAATTTAAATATTGGTTTGTATTAAAGATTTGCGTTAAAATTAAATCACAACTTAACTCGAATTATACAAATCTTTATCATTTATAAGAGTTACTTAATATAAAAATACGAAAATTGCTTTATATTCGTGTTTTATGAAGAAACCTTTGAGAGGTACGGGGTACCCGGAGTATTTTTCTAACATTACGCCCGGACGAAGCTTATTCAAGAAGCTCACATAAAACTAAAAAAGTACCAAATGATTTTGCGTGTCTTCATGTGTATTTATTATGTCTTTCAAACAAAATGACGTAAATCTTACGTACATGAAATACAAACTAAGGGTAACTTGCATGTGACCGTCATAGCAGCGCGTGATTTGAGTACACAAGTATATTCATTAGCATATCTATTGTAGCGTTGTGATGAATACCGCAAAGCGAAATAACCTTTCTTGGAGCTGCATATATGTGCAAAGATTGTATCTTTTGTGTATTACGGCTTTGTGGCACTTCGTGTAAACAAACTCGGATATTTTCTCCGAGAAATAGGGACAGAATCATCCTCGTTTTGGCCTTCTCACGCGTAACATGCAGAAGAAATTCGTGTTAAATGGCTAAAGATTGTCTTCCTCTGGGCTGCTCACATCCTCAAATTTGACAGCCCTGTTCTCATCTTGTGATTGTGAAATAATTATTTTAAACTGTTAATATTAAGAATCCTACTATCACAAATCATTCTTTGTAAGACACCCAAGAGAAAGCATTAATAAATATGATAAAGCACTTTCCTTTGATAAATATTATTGCCTTTTATACAAACATTTGATAACGGAGACAAATATTATAATGAGAATATATTTGGGAATAGTAAAGCGATTACAAGAAATATCGATTTACAAATATACGCAAGTAGGTATAGGTACTCTTAACACATTCACTGCCCACCACTCGGATCCGAGTGTGAGTCAGTTCGGCACCTGGCGTGCTGTGTGCCGACCACTCGGATCCGAAAAATGTTTTTTTTTTATTAAAAAATAGTTATAACCATATACATTCATCTATATTTTTACATATTCGTAAATACTTAATCAAAATTTGCCTTACAAAAAATTGGTTCTCAGCTATCATTTTCATTAATTTCGAAGGCAGTGAATGTGTTAAGTGGATTCTCAACGATGTTTCCTTCACCGTTAAAATTACATTCTCAATTTTATTATTTGTTGAGACAGGAAAAATACTGTGAAGTTTTATTACAATGTTTTTCATGATAATGTTACCTTCCTTGACAAATTGATTCATATCGCAGTACAATCTAACTATGCCTTAACTCTACCATTCTCTTGATAATTCAACTTTGAAAATCCTTTATTCGATCCAACCTGCACACCTAAAAGTTCTTAGGAATTTCTTAGGTGTGTAGTCCGCCAACCCGCACTAGGCCAGCGTGGTCGACTAAGGCCTAAACCCTCTCATTTGCAGAGAAGACCCGTGCCCAGCAGCGGGACGTATAAGGGCTGATGATAATCCAAATCAGTATGTAGGTCTAATGAGAGAGTACAATTAACAAATTAAAATAGTCAAAATGTACTCATAATAATCGTTTCGTGAAACGCTGAAACTTACCAGAGCGTGAACAGTTAATTGTATTGTATTAACACTAAGTCGGACGCGCTGCTGTGTCGCAAATGTTTTGCTTTGAGATATCAGATAGGTGATTATCAATTGGGGACTCGATGGCATTTTCAATAATTTCAACAAAGAAAATAGTAGTTTCTAGTTTCTGTATAATTTGAATTAAAAAACTAAATTTAACTTGAGTGATTTTCATGAGATTAACATGAGTTGACTAACATTTTAGTCAGCTCCGTGGTACAGTTGGCTAGATACCAGCTTGTTAAAGAGAGGTAGCGGCTTTGATCCCCGCATCAAGACAAATGTATGTGTGATCCACAAACGTCCATTTGAGAGTGAAAAGTGTCATGGTTTCTAATACCCACGATGTGAGACTCATTTGCTTCTCTGGATGTGATCTCTGTAGTGGAAAAGATTTGGATGCTACAGTGGAATGCAATTATCGTAACTTGGATTCATAATAATAAGCCTACTTCTGTCGCCTTTGGAGCCGTTAAATTTTTACCTTCATGTATGTACGTTTCGAAATTGCAATTAAACAATTTGTCTGTTTGATATTCTGCTTTGATAGAAACTGACCTCTAACATGTTAATTAGATGGGCCATCATACTGTTTGTTAACCGGAGCATTGATTAGCTTCGGCAATTAGCGTCACACCATAGTCAATACGGTCTGATAGATGTATCTGATAATTTGTTGTAGGTAATTTGAGCAAGTCTAAAGTATACCTCGGCAGACGCACACATGTATTTACAATGAATTATCACATACTTTACGGCGAAGGAAAACATCGCGAAGAAACCGGCACACTAAAAAGTTCTTAAGTTCGTAATGCGTTAGTTCGCATTAGGCCAGCGTGGTGGACTAAGGCCTAACCCCTCTCGCTTGTAGATGAGGCCCGTCCAATGAGACGTATAATGAACTGATATAAAATAAAATACCATTTTGGAAACAAAATACGTTTTGTTTCTTGTTTATCTATAACCGTTAAATGTTAGATCGAATCGTGTGTTTACACAGATGTTTTCCGAAGAAGGAAACCTTGTGTTAACGTTTATAGTGGGGACACTGTCTTAGTCATGTTGTTTGTATATTTATAATTAAATGTATATTTGGAGAACGTGTCCAACTTCTAACAAACTAATAAAACTTAAATCGGATGTATAGTACATACATACATACATAATCTCACGCCTGTATTCCCCGAAAGGGTAGGCAGAGGTGCATTACGGCACCCACATTTCGCCACGTATGTATCAGTCCCACGTAATAGGGGGCGTGCCTATGGCCGTTTCTCGGGCACATTTCCAGACTCCGGGCTGCTACTGAGAATTTCCTAATGGAAAAACCCAATAACACTTTGCCCGACCTGGGCATCGAACCTCTAGATCGCACGGCACGTACTTGTACCGTGAGAGAACGAGGCAGTCGATTAGTCGTAGGATGTATAGTCTGATTCAGGAACGCGCCACGCTTGTGTGGGTCATGGTAGCTATCCGGATGGATATGGGTATCATAACACCATGTATGCCTTAGATTATCGAGGTTCTTTATTATCTATTATATTTAACAGCGTAAAACCATATACTGAGAGCTACGTCATCGCTCTTGCATAAACAAGAATGAATCACGGGCGGTCGCCCCTCTGCGGTGTCGATTGCCCCCACTATTCTGTCTATAAAAGGCCGCCCGCTGCAGCGGAGCGAAGCATTCATCGGTCTACGCGCGGACAGCAAACATCCGATTTATTGGGAAATAAAAGGAACTTTGATTGAAGTTGGTTGTTAAAAGTACTTCTCAAAATGGATCCTCCAGTAATAACGATGTCACTGCTATTCTTAAACGATCCTGGGCTATCTGCCTCGTCAGTAATTGTGAAGTTTTTCTAAAGAAAACTCAAAGTATGAGTTATCACCATAAACCAACAGTTGTGACGTCGGCAATGTGACGTCACACATCTTAAAGACACTTCGAAGCCTCACCTGCTCCGACATATTGAATTTTCAAGTACAAACAACTTACCACAAGGTACCAAAGGGTTCCATACAAAGAATTTCTTAGTATTTAGTGTAGCGACCAGTTGTTTTGCTTTTTTTCGACGGTGAATTAGTAATGGCTATTTTGCCAGCCAAACGTTGGATTAGGAAAGTTGTGAGGTTTGCCCGGCTCGCGACCTTGGCTCCTCCGATTAGGGCATACCGTTATTGTAGTACGTCCTGTGATCCCAGGGGACCCTATAGGTCGCATTCTTCAAGTCGGGGATGGCGTGGTTGGGTACACCATCTTGCCACTCGGCAGGTGATGGTCTAACCCTTTTTAACCCTATAGGTCCATTTAACAGTCGGCTTTTGACATACTTCGCCAAGAGGCTATCGAATTCATAAAGTTATATAACAGGCAAATCAATATACTTATGTATGTATCTCAAGCGAATACCTACATGGAGTGCGAACAGTCCAATGCATTTTTATCGCGAAAGGTTATTACTCCAAGTTTATTGGGTTATGTCCACTTATTTATCTATGAATAAATAATTAGTGTTTATAAACTCGGCGTTTGGGCGAATACATATTACTATTAATTTGGTAGGGGCTACAAAAGCAGATTCAGGATTTAATATCAATGTTTCCTTATTATGAAAATGTTATCTTGTATTTTAAGATTTATATGGCGCAATGACGCAGAAACGACGACATGAATTTTACGTAGTTTTTTCAGTCACTTTATAAACTACATATCTATTGTCACGATGTAGTAAATGTATTTTTACTTCCACGTTTAACTGTATGTCTTTCCAGACTGTACGGCTACTAAAATTAACTGTAAAATCATACCCGTGACCAACGAGGTATTTTATAACAAGGATACAACGTGAAATGATACGATCATCATCATCAGCCCAAATATGTCCCACTGCTGGGCACGGGCCTCCTCTACAACTGAGAGGGTTTAGGCCTTAGTCCACCACGCTGGCCTAGTGCGGGTTGGCGGACTACACACCTAAGAAATTCCTAAGAACTTTTAGGTGTGCAGGTTTCATCACGATGTTTTCCTTCACCGTTAAAGTGCGTGATAATTCATTGTGAATACACACATAACTTCGAAAAGATAGAAGTGTGTGCCTGGGGTTTGAACTCGCGACCGTAGAGATTCTCGACCGCGTGCCTAAACCTCGAGGCCATCACGACTTGTTCGTTTAACAAATCTGGTCCAAATATCTCTGGGATAAACATATTTGAAACGTACGGCTCTATATCACGTATTGAAATAAGGAGTGCATTAACCGAATAAGTTGCTATAAATATCAAAGCGACAACTGGTTTAAAATCAAACGCACCATTTTGAATACAGTCGCTGACCAGCCGTTGCTGAATTGATAAGAGTTGCTATAAAATTGCCACTGGGATGTTAATAGGTTAGGACTTAGGTGTAGATTTTCTTATTGTAACAACTCACGACTGCCTCGTGGTCTCGTGGTGTTATTAGGTTTTTACATTAGGAAAAGGTCCTATTACGTGTGGGACTGATACATACTGGTGAAATGTGGGTGCAGAAATGCGCCCCTGCCTACCGCTCCGGGGAATACAGGCGTGAGGTTGTGTATGTATGTAGGGCAAAGTGTTATCGGGTTTTGCTATTAGATTTTTTTTACTTGGGTCTTAAAAGCTGTCAAATCGTATCTGTAGAAATAAGCCTCTGCCTACCACTTCGCCGTTGCATGCAACACTGTATCTAGTCTTTTCCTTTGAATACTATTGTTAGTAGGTATATATCAAACTAATTAGCCGTTCTTTGCCAGAGTGGTGAAACTGTGTACCATTGAAAATAACCTGCTTTAAACGGTGCCGGATTGAAACCACTATAAAATGATTTAGTATCGGTTGTTTTACTACTGGTCGTGTGTGGAGTTATGTCAGAATTGTGGGTCACGGCTGACGGGTGACGAGTGGGCCACACTAATCGCCATGTCTAGCGGCAACGCGTTGTCACAACCTACAAACGCTAACACTTACGGTAGTAACTGGGGATAGTATTCTGGGGATAGGATCACGACTGCCTCGTGGTCTCGCGGTACAAGTATGTGCCGTGCGATCTAGAGGTCCTGGGTTCGATTCCGGGGTCGGGCAAAGTGTTATTGGGTTTTTCCATTAGGAAATTCTCAGTAACAGCACGGAGTCTGGAAATGTGCCCGAAAAACGGCAATAGGCTCGCCCCCTATTATGTGGGACTGATACATACCTGGCGAAATGTGGGTGCAGTAATGCACCTCTGCCTACCCTTTCGGGGAATACAGGCGTGAGTTTATGTATGTATGTATGTAGGCTTCTTTATGGGAATGTAGTCGTTACTTACGCTTTTAAGCCTAAATATTGGACTCACTGGGCCCATATACGACCCACTGCTGGGCACGGGCCTCCTCTACTATTGAGAGGGTTTAGGCCTTAGTCCACCACGCTGGCCTAGTGCGGATTAGCGGACTACACACATAAGAAATTCCTAAGAACTGTTATAGGTGTGCAGGTTTCCTCACGATGTTTTCCTACACCGTTAAAGTAAGTGATAATTCATTGTGAATGCACACATAACCTCAAAAAGTCAGAGGTGTGTGCTTGTGCCTAAACCTGCGACCGCCGGGACTCAACCGCGTGTCTAAACCTCGAGGCACTCGCTACTTAAAATATGTGAAACACTTATCCAAAATCATCAGAGCATCGCGTCATGCAAAGAAGTATTGACGTTTATGCCTATGGCTTCATATAAAACATGTGTTAATTTCTTCCGACCCTCTCATAAGACATATGTATAAGATCAAGTGTCATAAGGGTGCGCACGCGCACGTGCACTGAGGTCGCTTCCGGGGAACCATGGCGACGCTTCCGGATTTACCTCTCATAAATGCCATGACAGACATAAATTGTAATTTATAAATCCGCATTGCACGAATTAATCACCCAATAACCGAAGAGAGCGGTCACCTTGCTCGGAGGTCGTGGGTTCGATCGATTACAAGCGGTTTCTTTAATGATATTTTTTTCTTGGTTGTATTTATTTAAGAGTACATAGTATGTATGTTGATTAAAGGATGCGCTGAGGATAACCGTATACGGAATTTTTGTGAGTCCTTGTTTTCGCAGCGAACAAAAAAGATTTTTGCTAAAAAAAATTGAGGTCTCTGTTTTTCATACATATGTACATATGTCGAGTATGATTTTTGAAGAGACCTTTAATGGAACTTACTTCTGAGAAGCGCTTCTTTGCTCCCTCTTCAGGTCTTTTGAAAAGAGAACTCTTCAGCATTCCATTCGTAAGAAAATGATTTTATAAATATTTTAAATAGCAGGGGTAGTGACTTATCAAGGTTCCAACGATTGTTTATTGTTTCCAACGGGTTATCGGTGACAGATCAATCATTCTACACAATTCTCATTCGCTTCTTCACATAACAATATATTATTAGAAGACAAATAAAATTACTCTGCCTCGTGGTCTTGCGGTACAAGTATGTGCCGTGCGATCTAGAGATCCTGGGTTCGATTCCCGGGTCGGGCAAAGTGTTATTGGGTTTTTCCATTAGGAAATACTCAGTAACAGCACGGAGTCTGGAAATGTGCCCGAAAAACGGCAATAGGCTCGCCCCCTATTACGTGGGACTGATACATACCTGGCGAAATGTGGGTGCAGAAATGCACCTCTGCCTACCCCTTCGGGGAATACAGGCGTGAGTTTATGTATGTATGTATGTAAATAAAATTATAATATATTACGTGGGAAATGATTTTAAGCTATAAAGCCCTAAAAACAATGTAGATAAGTTTAACATTTATTCAAAACAAAGTATTAACGAACGTTTTTCATGTCTTTATACGTAGATATGTGCAGTAGTCGTAATTAAAACTTTATTAAAAACATAAAAAGTCCAGATTAAGCTTTTGTGTAAACTTACTTTATGCCAGTGTAAAAATATTACTTTATTTACTTTTTTCCACTTATAAAAAAACTTACATACAACGGTAAAACTTACAAATAAATATTAAAACACTTACATCTAACTAATGACGTAAAAAGCTAAAAATAAAAAGGATTACAAATTTACAAAAATGCTAAAGAAAATAATAAAGAAATATTGATAGACAAGTAAAAAAAAAGAGATTACGAGTAATAATTTGTTGGTCTTGTGGTATAAATTTCTGTTTTTGATTTCCGGATTTAGCCACCCCAATATACTAGATTGGGTTGTTTATTACAACGTTAGTCTGGAAATGTATGCAGTAAACAGGCAGTGGCAGTACTTCCATAGAAGCACAAAAGCCCAGCTTGCCTTATAAAATTCCGAATAATATTTCTTAAGCTTTTTAATCTTTATTTATCAAAACTTGATATAAAATTAGAATATACGGACCCCACAGTAAACAATTATAAACTAGACATTACACAGGTAACGTGTAACGCTTTTTGGCTTCTATGGAAGTATCGCCACTGTAACAGGTACATATAAATGGGATACTAAAATAGACAATATAAATACAAATACACCCAACAGTCACATACACAGTTCTGACCCCACACTAGGATACAAGTCCTGTGTCGTGGGTATTATTCTCCTACGAGAGACTTTTCGGTCTCACAAACACCCAGACCCGAAACAAATACTTGTGGATCACACAAACATTTGTCTCGGTGCGGGGATCGAACCCGCGGCCTCTCGTTTCGCAAGCTGGTATCTAGCCTACTGCGCCACGGGGCTGTCAATAGGCGGTGCAGAATCTGTACCTACGACTTTCGGACACAGGAATGTATGTACGTAAATTTAAATGACATAAGCAGTTTAAAAACTTTTACCCCTAGGGCGAGATTATGTAACCACGTATGACATTTAAGACATGTTTTATTCATCGTCAAAACAAGTTCGCATTCAATCTTGTGCCATGACAATGCGTTTGATGGTTACCCAATCCGTTTGCATCATGCGTGGAGACGTAAGTAGGCAACCTCGGATATGATAGACTGGTTCTAATTGACATATTTTATATGCTGGTCCCGTAAAATATCCCTTATATAGTATTTATCTTGGTTAGCATTGTTAGGCAGTCCTGTTGAATTCAATCAGTGAAGTAGATTCGGAGGACATTGGTTTTAAAAGACAGTTAGGTACACTAGTGATCATATAAGAGTTCCGATTTATCCCTTCAGATACGAAATCCTAAAATACACATATACATAGGTACATAACCGACAGCCCCGTGGCGCAGATGGTTAGACACCAGCTTGCGAAACGAGAGGCCGCGGGTTCGATCCCCGCACCGAGGCAAATGTTGTGACTGTTGGGTGTATTTATTTTATTTATTTATTTATCATCTCACGCCTGTATTCTTCAAAGGGGTAGGCAGAGGTGTATTTCTGCACCTTTATTTCGCCAGGTATGTATCAGTCCCACGTAATAGGGGGCTAGCCCATTGCCGTTTTTCGGACACAATTCCAGACTCCGTGCTGCTACTAAGAAATCCTTAAATTCCTTAATGTTTTGACGTCTCCTTATATTATTACATGACCTTTGCCGCAGAAGCGTTTAAACACGAATTTCTCAATTATATTTGGAACTAGATACAACTTTTCTAGGCTTAAGCTTTCTAGGCTTTCTAAGCTTCTGCATACGTTAAAGACGGTCTTCAAACTCTTCGTAAAGTCAAGTTCAATGACTCACATGCTCGTTGCACTTCCCAAAGCCCAATTTCATTCAGGCTCTAATAACTCAGTGTTTTTGCGAAACGCCCGCATCCTACCGCACGTTAGCTCCGTCTAACCGTCAACTGGTTCACCTTGGAGTGTCTTGTAAGTTATTTTTTAGTTCACTTTAGTAACAAGTTGATTTGCCAATGCGTTTAATAATTTTAATTATTAATTGGAGCTGTTTGGCCTTTAGATTTTGAGGTCGTGTGTGGAAGAATTCTATACGATTCTGTTTTGTTTTTTAGAAAAATGTTGGATAAAGAAAGTGTGTTTAACTTTTACGTATAATTATGACGAAATAATTTGGTTTAGGATACTAGGATAGTATCCGCCTGAACTGCTTACTTAAAGAATGCTAAATAATTTTTTGTTAGGTTTTAAAGTTCTTCTGAACTGTTGTTACTCTGTAACCAACATATAGGTATAATGCACCTGATATCACTCCATTTCTTTTTATGTGGAAGAGATTATCATAAAATAAAGTGCAAATGGAAATCATATTTAATTAATTAATAAATGAAGGTGGGAAATGAAGGAATTAAGAGCGGACAAAATACTTTGACTGGTCGCTTGTTAGGTATAAAACCAAAGTGACCTACGTAAGAATGCCTGTGGCCTTCCATTCCGACACGCACTAATGTAACAACTAACAAGTGCCGGGCCGGGTCCTTACCAAAAAACACACGTAGGCATTCTGAGTACAAACCTTTTGTGGTCTATTCTGCACATGTATCTCAGATATGTGGTATAAGTGTTTAAGCAGTGATGGCCTCGAGGTTTAGGTGCGCGGTCGAGAATATCGGCGGTCGCAGGTTCAAACCCCAGGAACACACCTCTGACTTTTCGAAGCTATGTGTGTATTCACAATGAATTATCACTTGCTTTAACGGTGAAGGAAAACATCGTGATAAAACCTGCACACCTAAAAGTTCTTAGGAATTTCTTAGGTGTGTAGTCCGCCAACCCGCACTAGGCCAGCGTGGTGGACTAAGGCCTAAACCCACTCAGTTGTAGAGGAGGCCCGTGCCCAGCAGTGGGACGTATTTGGGCTGATGATGATGGTCATGATGTGGTGTAAACTAGAGTGAAAGATCCGTGAATCGTTCACCATTGTCGTTTTAATTCTGATATCAAACCGAAGATAAGTTATACCCATACCCTTGAAAATACTGCACACAGTCATAGTCAAAGTCATATATCATCAAAGCCTGACTTGCTATCTTACCATCTATTTCTGATTTACCGTTAGTGAGAGCATACTCCTCAGTAGATTCCTTTATGTCACCTCTCACGGGGAGAGCAGGCATATCATCATCATTAGCTCATATACGTTCTATTGCTGAACACGGGCCTCTACTAAACTCGAGGGGTTAGGCCTTAGTAAACCACGCTGGCCTAGTGTGGCGGACTACGTTCTTAAGAATTTCTTTAAAACTTCTAGGTGTGCGGGTTTCCTCACAATATTTTTTTCATTGATAAAGTACTTGGTAATTTATTGTGAATATACAGCAGGGTTATGATAGTGGAATTTTCATACTCCTTCAACATGGTAAACCTTCTTAGTCCTTATCTGTTAATTTTACTGCCTTTACTGGAAAATGTTCCTTAGTACACTTTTTCATGACTTAAACAGTTCTCATGCAATAAAAAACTAATCTTTATTTTACGGAAAGACAATAGATTACAGCAAAACTCGTTTTAACCACCAGCCAGTAATTACAAAGCATTTAATTGCAAATAATTCAATATACGAATCAATTGTGATTCATGCAATTGCTACACTAAATGCAAATGAATCAGACTGCACGAGAGATGCTGATTAAGAACAGGATTTGCAACGATTTAATAAGTATTTGTAAGCAATGGATGTCATAATCTTAATGCAATCATCACAGACGCCATATCAGGTTATAACCTGTTTGTAGATGTTTTTGATATCTGCTCAATTTTTTTCCTTATCTCGTCCAGAAATACATTTAATGAAATTGATTTCATAATTAGATCTTTCTAGAGGTAGGTATATAATAAATAAATGCACCCAACAAACTTACGTAGTTCTGACCCCACATTAATATGCGAGTATTGTGACGGGGATATCAGAAACTACCTAAATATTTGTTTCGCAAGCTGAATCTGTATTAAGTATCTATTAGTTAAATTGGTTTTTGGTTCTAGTTGCGTTTCACGTAAACTTTATCACAAACTTGGACTCAATATGTATTTCAATGTCTAAGATATTCGCTTGACGTAAAACTTCCAGGATTAATCGTTGTGTAAAAGGGTTTACCTGTTATTGATGAAATATGACCACCTCCATGGCGTATTTTTCTAGTTACCAGCTTGTAAAATGAGACGCCCTGATTTCGATCCGCACACCGAGTAAATTTTTTTTAAGATCCACAAATTATTTTGAGTTTCGGTGTCTGGGACCGAACACCAGACAAGTCCTAGCAAATAAGTGATTAATACAATGTTTATGTATGAATTCTAGAAAATTTATCCTATTGTAGACAGCCTTTAGTGTGTCACAGGAGATCAGTGCATATCACAGTGCCCATCACAGCAGTGATGGCCTCGAGGTTTAGGCGCGCAGTCAAGAATTTCGGCGGTCGCAGGTTCAAACCTCAGGCACACACCTCTGACTTTTCGAAGTTATGTGTGTATTCACAATTAATTATCACTTGCTTTAACGGTGAAGGAAAACATCGTGATAAAACCTGCACACATAAAAGTTCTTACGAATTTCTTAGGTGTGTAGTCCGCCAACCCGCACTAGGCCAGCAGCGTGGTGGACTAAGGCCTAAACCCTCTTAGTTGTAGAGGAGGCCCGTGCCCAGCAGTGGGACATATTTGGGCTGATGATGAAGACAGCCTTCATTTGCATATTGTTCAAGTCTAGGTTTTATGAGATCAGACACTCTTGTACATCCTATAACTAGTGACAAAAGACTCGTATTTTATTGTGTGTTTGCGACTAAGGTGTTTGTTGGGTCTCTTAATTATTATTGTAAATATTTGCTTGATTGACGTCACTGTCGTTAATTTTCCAACATTCTAATAATGTTGAGAGAAATATCACGTGAATTTCATTACTCAGTGTCACAATAGCTCCATAACTGTCTTCTCACTGTATACGAAGGTAAAAACTATGTTCTCATAGCTTTCTTAAGCAATGTTATGTTACTCGTATATACGGTTTTTTTGGGCTTTGATTTATTTATAAATTCACGCGTATGTTCCCCGAAAGGGGAGGCAGGGATGAATTTCTGCACCCACATTACAAGTATGTATCAGTTCTAAGTAATAAGGGGCGAGCCTATTACCGTTTTTTGTGCACGTTTCCAGACTCCGTGCTGCTACTGAGAATTAACTAATATAAAAACGCAATAACACTGCCATACCCGGAAATTGAATCCAGGACCTCTAGATCGCACGGTATGTACTTGCGCCGCGAGACCACGAGGCAGTTTAGTTTAGTAGTTTAGTTTTGTATAACATTTATCCTTGAAAATATCTAGTTTATTCTAAAGATTCAATACTTCCTGAACTGAATAGTGCATACAATGGTTTTTGCATTATAAAACGTATGCAAATTGTATTCCGGTACTGTTTAGTACATTTACTGCAAATAAAGAAAGGAAAGCTTACATTTTCTCGTGACGTTCAACGCGTGTCGTATTGGTAGTGTTAACATGGCGTATACGGGTATATTGTGTAATTTACGTATTGTTGACTATTGTTTTGTATTTGTTGAGACTTTCTTTAGAGATTTTAAAACCAGCTGTTGCCCGAAATCCGGTATTCGAAAATTACACTTTAGATTTTTGAAACGTTTTTACCATATTTTTCATTGCTACTACGCAATTTAGCTGTAGCGTGATAGCATATAGCCTTTCTCGATAAATGGGCTATCTAACACTAAAAGAATTATCTAAATCGGACCAATAGTTCTTGAGATTAGCACGTTTTACCAAACGAGCAATTTCTTCATCTTTATACATTAGTATAGTAGGTACAGGTTGAAGTGGCAATGGGCCGGGCAATTCGCGCGGAGAACTGATGGCCGATGGGGCCAAAAAGTTCTCGAATAGAGGCCACGTACTGGAAAGCGCAGCGTAGGACGTCCACCCACAAGGTGGTCTGACGAACTGGTGAAGGTCGCGGGTCGTCGCTGGATGCAGGCTGCCTCCAACAGGTCACTATGGAAGTCATTGGGGGAGGCCTATGTTCAGCAGTGGACTTCCTTAGGCTGATGATGATGATGATGATGATAGTAGGCACATATTCAGAATGAATTATCACGTACTAAAACAGTGAAGAGAAATAACGTGAGGTAACCTGCACATCTGTTTCAATTAATTTTAATAAAATTCTATGGAATTTCTTAGATTTGTAGTCCCCTAACCAGGACTAGGCCAGTGAGGTGGACTAAGGCCTTACCTCTCAGGTGTGGAGGAGGCCCGTGACGTACGCGGGTTGGCGGATTACACACCCAAGAAATTCCTAATAACTTTTAGGTTTTTATTTTACTATACTAATAAAATATCTTTTTATTTTTATTCGAGGAAATCATCGTATAAACTTTAATTACTTAATCACTAAAATGTTAGTTTACATAACCAAATTATTCACGTACCAAAATACAATTTTTTTAATGTATCGCTATAGCTTTCTAATATATTGTTAGATAATATGTAATATATTTTCCCTAACAACACTTATACAGTTTTTGTATAATATATATGTCGCCGCGAAGATTATTAAACTAATATTTAAGTTAACTTTAGAAATATTTAATTACCATTCATTGGTTAATTTAAATATCACCAAAAATCTGTTTATTCAATATAGTAATTTAGAGATGTCTCATTAACGTAATTAAATAATCTTTTGATTTTATTAGTCTTTATGTTGACACTTGTTTGTTGAAATACCTAAATCTGAAATAATTCTAATCAATATTTCATAACTTTAGGACACTGAAATATAAAAAAATAAAGTTTAAAAATATTAAAATTAATTATCATGATTTGTGACATTATCAATTTGTTGTTAAAATACTTTGCTGATGACGTTCGCCAATGGAGGGGCGACCGAACCTTTATAAAGGCGAGTGTTGCGCGTGGAGCGCTCTCTGTTTGCTTATTTCGCTTTGATTATATTTCCCATAGTTTGCAATAAATCTAATTACAAATAGCAATCATAGTTACAAGCTAAATATTGCCGCATAATAAGTATTAGGCGTAATGTAGTAAAGCAGAGCCGATGACCAAACAAAGGTCAACGGGTCTGCGTTTTTTTTAAATAACCGCCCTGGCTGATATTTGATATATAAATGTTAGACACACCCAACAGTAATATAAATTGTCCTAACTACATATTAAGATATACACTTACTAGAGCTACCTTATAGGTTTCTGGCAGTTTTCCGACTCGATAGTACCTACTGGGAGATTCCTAATCGAAAGCCCAATTGAAATATGCCTGACGAGGAATTTGAACCCAGTAGGTATTACCATGAAGTCGCGATGGCCTCGAGGTTTAGACACGCACGTCGAGAATCTCGACGGTCGCGGTTTCAAACCCAAGGCACACACCTCTGACTTCTCGAAGTTATGTGTGTATTCACAAACAATTATCATCCACTTTAACAGTGAAGGAAAACATCATGATAAAACCTGCACACCTAAAAGTTCTCAGGAATTTCTTAGGTGTGTAGTCCGCCAACTCGCACTAGGCCAGCGTGGTGGACTAAGGCCTAATCCCTTTCAGTTGTAGAGGAGGCCGGTGTCCAACAGTGGGTCGTATATGGGCTGATGATGATCATTTTGTGACTTATGGGAAACAATATTTTTAAACATGTTAATATTCCCATGATGATGAAGTCGTGATGGCGTGAGGTTTAGACACGCAGTCGAGAGTCTACCAACGCAGTAAAATCGTTTTTTTTTCTTTTAATAAAGACCTCAAAGTATATTTTATACATAGTATATGTATAGTGAAACTTAACAGATATGTACCATGACTGACACGGTGATTTGCAAATATAAATACCACCGATTTTAGCCTTTATTTTGTATGCCGTAAAAGCTTTTTTGCTATGAATCGATATATGTGTACCAGACGTACGAGTATTTACACTGAGAATATAAACGATTTTTAAAGTAATATTTTCAGGTATTACTTTAAAATCTCTTTTTTTACTACGCTATTTATGTTATAGTTTTTTTTTAATAAAAACAGTTAAATAAAAATAATATATAATAGCTAATATCAAAAAAACTCAACTAAAAAAACAAGCAATGGAGGAGGTTTACTTTTAAGAATTTGGTGCAAATAATATAAGTTATCTTTATTTTCTAGAAATTCCTATTACGTAAATAAATTAATGTGTAAATCATAATCATATTATAGTCGTAATACTCAAAGAGAATATAAAATGAATAAATATCAATCTGGCAAAGTGTTAAAAATCCTACCAAAATTTATATGTTGTGAAATTTGACAAATTTATTATCGCAGAAGTTATAAAACCGGTGCATAATTAATTTGCCTTTGAATTTTATTATTAATTTACATAAATTACGATAGTTGGTATAGAATTAAGTAATTTCGGTTACACATAACTATTACTTATTAATTTTGTAATATCCTACTAATTGAAATTAAAAATGAAATCGGATTATTGACTTATTAAATAACATTTCTGTAATTGATATATTTTTATTCATTTATTTATTCAAGTTACGTCATGTCCCTCTTTACGAGAAAAAAGCTTTTAACACTTAATTAGACACCGTGCAGTGTACTTAGAGTAACAAACATTTAACTTAAAAATATCCATTACGAGTATAATGGACTTAGATTTTTCTGGATACTGAAATGGTAGATATTATCGAGTATTTTTTTAGGACCCCTCGAAAGCTAAGTAACAAAATTTGTAATGATCGTACATATTAAAAAAGGCCTGTCGAATTAAGAGTTAAAAGGGTAGACCGAGGTTTACTTATAAACCTACATTTTGCATTAGCATTTAGACGAGTGTAAGCCACTTTTACCAGAAATATCTCCATATTATGCGATTTGCTATAAAAAAAACTTTAATACTCGCACACCCGTCTTTTGTTGCGTGACCAACAAGGCAGTCTGTTTGGGTAAATATTTATGGATATTAATGTTGAAAAACATTCTTATAACTTCCAAAACCGCATAAAAAGTATGTCGAAAGAAGAAACCACACCACCACGTGGGAAAACCCTGACAAGTTATTACAAACTTATTTATTCTTAAAAGGAATGATAGTGGCTTTATGAAATGGCCGACTTCCTACGGCTGGAGGTCGACCAGGTAAAATTTAACCTTGCGCAGGGTCGTTTCCGCGTTTTTCTGCATGTGAAACGTCAATCAACACATTTTTACTTGTTAGTTATGAATTTAAAACCTACAATCAAGCGTAGCAGGTACACAAAACAAATTTTGAAACCTGTTATTAGTTTCATACGTTCTAACTTTTTTGGTTTAGACATGCAAAAGTCGTTTTGTATTTAGTTTCATCAAGTTATTAAAAAATCTAATTATTGATCACACATTTTGCCGCATTCAACCAAGAAAAAGTTTTAATATATAGTTCTTCTAATATACTATTCAGTAACATCTCTGAATCAGAAAACATGCCCTGATGAACGGCAATAGGTTTGCTACATTTTTTGGGTAAATAAATTTTGTTGGTAAAACGTAGGTATAGAAATATCTGTGCCTACTCCTGCAGACGTAGCTCTGTAGACTTTCTAGCCTATTTAAAGGTCACGCACACAAAACTTATTAAAAACTGATATCTTATTTTCCATAAGAACTACTAAGTTGTTTAACTATCTTGACTATCGAGACCTGATCATACATGCAACCAGGACATTGAGGCAACCGAAAACCCGTAGTTAATACGATTATAACTTAAGGAAAATACGCTGTGACTCACCACTGCCAAGGGTTCGACCGTTGTAAGTTTTGTTTTGGGGAAACAATTCGGACGATGCGTCATACTTCGTTAACTTGAGTCCCTCTTTCGGTTTTAAGTTTAACCGGAATCTTCGACCTCCTTTTCTCCCCTTTTATTACCTTACCTGGAATTTACATCGCTTTAATATAAGTAATATATTTGAATTTACAAGTGAGTGTTTCTGATCGCTTGTTAACTTTTATGCGTAGAACTTTTATTGAATCTGACTCTCCAGTTTTATACAGAAGACTTGTTTTTAGGTTTATGTTTTGTCTCCAGCATCTCAAAGTGATTTTATTAGCATTTAATGGAAATAGCAGTTCGTTAAAAAAGACAAATGGTGTGTCAGTAGGTACTCGTTGTTTCTGAGACTGAAATGTGGAGATATAATATAAATCTTGAAACTAACTGTAGAATCAGATTGTGTGTGTGCCTGTTGAATTTATAATAATGAAATTACCAACATCATAGTTCACTGCTAGACATGGGCCTGTCTACCTCGACTTGTCCTCTATGGCGGTACATCCATAGAAACCCAAAAGCGTTAAACGTTTATAGTGTAATGTCTGGTTTATGATTGTTTATTATGGGTTCAGTATATTCTCATTTATATGTCTAATTAATTAATGTCATGGTGAATGCTCTGATGAATTGTTTAAGCTTGTCCCATCCTCTCCTTTCCTCACCGGAACCACGCGTGCTGGCATGCGAAGCCACAGCTTTGTGGTCACAACATCCGCGGCTCGAACCAAAAAGTTCGCCAACTCTTACCTTTGCCGCACCATATCGTTTCTCGCTGGTCGGTATTATTTTTTTGGACTCCACTGTGCTTACCATCAAGTACAGTGGAGTCACTTTGCCGTGCCAGTATAAAAAAAATATGCTTTAATTGTAAAATAAAGATTTAAAGCTTAAAGATTATTATTCCGATTTTTTAAGATTAGCTGGTCTTTTGGGCTTCTATGGAAGTACCGCCACTGCATATCCTATCCATACCTTATCATCCACAAAATCATAGAATTAATTAAAGTGTCATTATATTCCAGAATCACAATGAAGGGTTTCAAAACCCTGATCATCCTCCAGCTGGTGTACATCACCAGCTGCATGGACCAGCTGCACATAGTCTACGAGTGGAAGCAGCTGGACTACCAGTTCCCGTCGCCTGAGGCGCGCCAGCAGGCCCTGGACTCCAAGAGTTTCATCCCGGAGAACAACATACCCATGGGCTTGGAGGTTTACGGCGACCGGCTGTTTATCACCGTGCCGCGGTGGCGGTTCGGTGTTCCGGCCAGTTTGAATTATATTAATTTGAATGGTGAGATTTATTTGAATTTGGCTATACACGTTTTTCATTAGAGATTTGTAAGCAAGGAGTACAAAAACAAACGAAAGATATCTTCAGCAAAAATAATACTGGCTATATCGATGTAAAATTAACTACGTAATTTTATTGTAGGTTGCTTTTTTCGACATCGATTTCTTGCATTAAGAATATAAGATGCAATGTATTTTTCATGATCCTTTATGTTGGTTCATGAGTTTAGATTTCAAACTATGTTTACTTTCTATAGATATTCATCATCATCATCAGCCCATATACATCCCACTGCTGGGAACGGGTCTCCTCTACAACTGAGAGGGTTTAGGCCTTAGTCCACCACGCTGGCCTAGTGCGGGTTGGCGGACTACACACCTAATAAATTCCTAAGAACTTTTTGGTGTGCAGGTTTTATCACGATGTTTTCCTTCACCGTTAAAGCAAGTGATAATTCTTTGTGAATACACACATAACTTTGAAAAGTCAGAGGTGTGTGCCTGCGGTTTGAACCTGCGACCGCCGAAATTCTCGACCCCGCGCCTAAACCTCGAGGCCATCACTGCTTCTATAGATATTAATGTCTCATATCTATAAAAATAAATAAGTGAAAATTGACATTCTTTATCGATTTCAAAAAGAGGCGGTTTTCTTTTAATTTTAAAGTTTAAATTTGCTTGGTTGCAGAATTTTATACGTTTTATCCGATTGTAACGATTCTTTACATTGTACCTAAAGCTTTTGCGGTTGAGGATGTTTTCACTGCAGATACAGTGGGGAAACACAGCAATGAGTTTAGTTAGCGACTTTCAATACTATTAATTAAAGGCTTCAAGGTAAAAACCCTGTTTAAGGATATCGATGTTGGAAGGCGATAATCGTAATAAAACTATTGTAAAATACATAAGTAGCATTTTATCTTTAACAAACTGAATGCTGGGAAATTAATATATTTACTTTATTTAATCAATTGAAAAATAAAATAGTTTCTTTTTGTTCTGTGTCATTTTAATAAAATAAAAATTATACTCCATACATTGTTTATATAATATATGATGTAGGTGCATTAATTAATACCTTAAGATCTCAAGTATTTACACATAATATTCTTTCTTATTTCAGACAACTCTACGAGATCTCCAAACCTAATACCCTACCCCAGTTGGGCAGCGCACTCTACCGGACTGGACGGCAGACCGCCGGAGATCGTGTCTCCGTTCCGCGTCCGAGCAGACCGTTGCGGTCGCCTCTGGGTCCTTGACAACGGAAAAATCGGCAACTTGGACAAAAACACCACCAAATATCCACCAGCACTTATCATCTACGATCTCAAGACAGATAATTTGTTGCGAAAATACGTCTTCCCAGACGACCAGGTCAAGCAAGACTCAGGATTCGCCAACATTGCTATAGAAGACACTGATTGTGAAAGAACTTATGCATATGCCGCTGATTTAGGCAAGCCAGCGATCGTGGTCTACTCGTGGGAGAAGAACGAATCGTGGAGGATCACCCATCACTATTTCCACCCCGATCCCTTGGCCTGCGACTTTAGTGTGAAAGGCCAGAACTTCAGCTGGACGGACGCGATTTTCGGTCTAAGTCTCTTGAACCCTACGTCTCCCAATGTCAGTAATTACAGCACTCTGTATTTCCACCCCATGGCAAGCTTCAACGAGTTTGCTGTCTCCACTGAGTACCTGAGAAACCAGTCCGTGGCTGAGGGCAATTTTGAAGCCTTCAAACTCCTCGGGAGCAGAGGACCAAACGCCCAATCCAGCGTCTCATTCATTGACCAAAAGACTGGAGTTCTTTTTTATTCTCTCGTCAATTTGAATGCTGTAGCCTGTTGGAAGACTTCGAATAAGGAGTACTTGATGAAGAACCAGGGAAGAATATACATGAACGACGAAACTATGGTGTATCCAACTGATATCAAAGTGGACTTCAACGATACTCTGTGGATCTTGTCGAATAAGATGCCAATTTGGATGTACGATAAATTGGATGCTAATGAGGTGAACTTCAGGATATTCTCGGCTCCTGTTCTAGACGCGATTAGTCACACAACGTGCGATGTAACAGCTAGATACGATATACTGGATAAATTCGTGAACAAAATCAAGAATGCGACGAATAAAATAGCTTCAAAGATTAAGCCTAATTCGTCGTCAGAGTTCCGACCGATGTCGTTCGTATCGAGTGTGATACTGAGTTGGATCATTGCATTTGTGATTTCAAAGTAACTGCATGTAGGATAAACGTCTGAAAAATATTTTGGGATACTATAAGAAATGCTTTCAGGCCATATTTGGGATATACGAGTATAAAATGCCGAAATATCCTGACATTCTAATTTACAGTAGCATCGTACAACAGTATCCCGTAAAATATATGGTTTCTAAAGACGCAAAAAATGCTTTTGTCTTTCATATGATGAAGCTCTATGCAATGGCCACAGATATTGTGGTGGAATGATATAATTAGGGCTGAATTATGTTGTAGTATTCATTTACACACACACGCCTGTAGGCATAGGCTATTGAGTGTCACAAGCTACGGTCCTGACACATCCATTTTGATACCTCAACAACTTTTCATACACGGTTATGGGTACTCCTGACATGGCTTTTCCGGAGAACATCACGAATTTGATATAATATTTTCTCGGCGGGTGCCTTTTTCGGACTCTTCCATTCATGTTCGCTCTATATATAGTAAACCCCAACATATTTTTCACTGCTTTGATCTATCCCGAAAGATTGTCCATAAAAGCTGTTACCGCTTTATTTATTGTGATTGAAAAAAAGCTGTTTATGATATGTGTGTACTTAATTATTACGTATGTCAGAAACAAAACTGGCGGCATTTTAAATAATATTTGTTGTGACCTAATTTAAACGAGTTTTGGCCAAAATTTCGTTTCTGATTATTGTATGCGCTTTAAAAGTGATATTGTGTGTGTAAGCTAACATAGTCATGAAATGTATGTACAGAGTATTTTCTTTGTAAATATTATTAATGTTATTATAATTAAATGTACTAAAAACTACGACTTGACTTTTTGATTTCTTACATATAAAGCCTAGTCAGCGCCATCTAGCGGAAACAATAGCTTAGCTTTTCAGTTGAACTTGCGTAGTTGTAGTTTCAAAAATAATTAACAGATGGGGTCGTTTTTATGCACCCACATTTCGCAGGGTGTTTTTTTAGGCCCGCATAATAGGGGGAAAATCTATTGCCGTTATTCGTGCACCTATTCAGACCATGCGACTACTGAAAATTTCCCAATGTAAAATCCTATAATACTTTTAGCTTTGGCCCAACTCGGGACATCTAGATCGCAAGGCATGCCGTGGGACCATGAGGCGATTCGAAATGTGATTAGTATTGTGTTATCATCATAATATATTCAAACTGGATATAATTCCAGCCTTATCCAGAAAAACAAAGTTTGATATATAGTTGTTCAATATGCATTTAGATAAAATTATGAATTACGCCCAATAACCGTTATCATGTAACTTTATGGTTCAATTATCGTTGCGGAGTAAACGCTTAGTATAAATATTTCCCATTAACTTATGTCCTTTGAAACAGGAAACACCTTATAGACAATGAAGAGAAAAATGAAGGATTAAGAAAAAGTATCTAATTATGACTGAGGAGGTAAGTTTTAATTATAATAAAAAATATATAATTATTACGGAATCCGAATTAAAATCGAGGACTTTTATAACAATAACTGATGAAACTAATATATTTTGCTAATTAAAAGGTAAATTATATGGGTCATTGTTGTATTAATTTACCTTTATTGATTAATTTCAGTTTCTTTTTTAAAATGAGTATCCGAGATAGAACAATGTTGTACTGTTTGTCCGTTAAAATCCTTTTCCTACTGAAATATTGTTTACAGGTGAAAAACCCTAAATGGTCCTTGAAGCAGAAATTCGCCAAATGTCTTAAAGGACCACATTTAATTCGAACTTTAATTATCGTAATCTGCGTTGCAGTGGTACTACAGCAAGTAAGACAATTTATCATTCAGTAGACAACGCTTACAATCATTTTAACCATTAATTTATTGTAACAAAATCCGTATTTTTAAATTTAAAATTTAATTTAGCAATATATTTTTTGGTGTAATTGCTATAATAAAAATAACAGGCACCTTTGTGCCATAAGTGCAGTCGAGATGTCGGGGAAAGTGTGATTGAGATTTTAAGATAGGAAAATGTAGTGCAAATCAAATAGAACTTGTGTTCAAGACAGCATATACATCTGATGTTGCGTCTCTGCTCTGCCCTTGTATTCCACAAGGGTGTAAGAGTATCTATTTCTATATACTTATCTATGTAACTTGTGTTTGCATACATACGAAAATAGTCATGCATGTATCCTCGAAACAGAAGGCCGGGTGTAGTAATGTATGTCTACATTCACGTTTCGTCAGCTGAATTTTAAAGGAGCCTTTTGCAGTCTTTCGCGCTCAATTCTGGACTCTGTAGTGCTACCTAAAATTTCTTGGTAAATAAAGCTGAACCTTGACAGCCCCGTGGCGCAGTTGGCTAGATACCAGCTTGCGAAACGAGAGGCCGCGGGTTCGATCCCCGCACCGAGACAAATGTTTGTGTGATCCACAAGTCTCTCGTAGTTTCTGACACCCACGACACAAGACTAGTATCTTAGTGTGGGGTCAGAACTATTTATGTGACTGTTGGGTGTATTTATTATTACTGGTTCTTTCGATCATATGAGAAAGCCACGCGAGTAACAAGGCAGCTAATAATTTAATTTACTATTTACAGATATCGGTATGCATCACTAAGCTGTTCTTCGAGATTCCGATCACGACGTACACTCATTTCGACTTCAACAAAACTATATTGTACCCAAGCGTCACTTTCTGCCGGGAGCCGCCGTACAAACACGACAAACTTACTGTAAGTCCCTACTAACTTGTCCATTTCTACTAGATGAAAAAAAAACAGACTTGAGATTTCGTCAAAAAAATTTGGGCTTCAATGCATTTACCATGGAGTGAGAAGTGGTCACTTTGCCATAGCGGTTAAAAAAGACTTGGGCAATTTTTTTTCATTTCTAGTCATGAGCCTATTGAATACACTTTATTTAAAAATATTTTCTGTTGACTGCCTCGTGGTCTCGCGGTACGAGTATGTGCCGTGCGATCTAGAGGTCCTGGGTTCGATTCCCGGGTCGGGCAGAGTGTTATTGGGTTTTTCTATTAGGAAATTCTCGGTAACAGCACGGAGTCTGGAATTATGCCCGAAAAACGGCAATAGGCTCGCCCCCTATTACGTGGGACTGATAAATACTTGGCGAAATGTGGGTGCAGAAATGCACCTCTGCCTACCCCTTCGGGGATTATAGGTGTGAGGTTATGTATGTATGTATTTTCTGTTACATTTTTAAATATAGATATGGAAAAATAAATGTATACACCCTCCGACGAGGCCCAAGACCCAAGCCTCCTATTAATTTAGAAGCCTTTTTATTATTGAAAGATCCAACTTCGTAGTCCACCACTCTAACTAAACATAGATTTGTGGCTTTAACCAAAACTAATATATACTGATAAGACGACAAATAAATTAATGTCACTGGGGTACTCGTATATCATAATTATGTTCATCATCATCAGCCCAGCCCCGTGGCGCAGTTGGCTAGACACCAGCTTGCGAAACGAGAGGCCGCGGGTTCGATCCCCGCACCGAGACAAATGTTTGTGTGATCCACAAATATTTGTTTCGGGTCTGGGTGTTTGTGAGACCGAAAAGTCTCTCGTAGTTTCTGATACCCACGACACAGGACTTGTATCCTAGTGTGGGGTCAGAACTATGTATGTGACTGTTGGGTGTATTTATGTATTTATTTATTTATTTATATACGTCCCACTGCTGGGCACGGGCCTCCTCTACAACTGAGAGGGTTTAGGCCTTAGTCCACCATTTAGTCCATAATTATGTTACCAGTAACTAAAACTATTTCCATCATAATGCAAGCTTCTATTTCTACAGGAGTACGGTTTATATTCACACCCCCGCTTCACTTCGACATGGAGACAGTTCAATTTCTCGGCAGTGACTCTGGACCAACTGTGGGATGAAATCACCTACAACGATCAGGAAATGTTCGTTCAGTACGGTTTGAACACCGAACCTAGAAGTAAGTGGCTTAATAACTTAAGCTGTCTAGTTTTTAGTCCAGCGGGACTGGCGGAAGCAATCGAGATGGTCTTTGATTCTTTGGTGGTTTAAAATTATAATGAAATGAAATGAAATGAAATTGCTTTATTTGGTCACGTAGGCAATCAAATAGCACTTATGACAAGTCAATACAGAAAAGAAAAATCTTTTATTATTACATTATAATTTAACTATGGTTCATTTTATATAATTTGTACAAAAATATTTACGGTTTTTTTTATAATTTATTTTTAGTTTTCATCAGGAAATACATAAAATCTTATTATTATTATTTTAAAGTAAATAACGAGATGGACCTTGTGTATTTCCGAAACGTCACGTATTATTTTAATGGTACCACCGGATCCAAACGCGACCCTGACTGAGAAGACCCGGCGAAACAAACTCAGCGGGCTCACTTTACTACTGGAATTTACGCGGCGCGACCCACACCTGAGTAGATCCAGCGAGTCCAACTCAGTGGGCATGTATTTGGTCCAGTAAGGATAACATAATTATATTATATGACCTGCCAAATAAAAATTGCCTTCTTATTATAAATTTGCTCGAATTATTTACTCGATCGGTCGTCATTTTATTTTTATTTTATTTATTTTGTGCACATTTTATATTAGATATCAATTTGTATTTGATGTTTTTATAATGGTTTAAGTTACACTTGGAGCTTTGGGTTAATTTATATTTATTTATGTATTTATTCAAATGATTTGGTTTAAGAAAGAAGAATGTGAAAGGTACTGGGTTCCAAGATGTGGTGATGGCGATGTGCGGGAGAGATCTAGTGCCAAATTTCCTTATCCTCTAAATACTGATTTATATTGTAGTATCCCCTTGTCATCAGAACACGTTTAATGTGCACCTTAAATGAATTATCTGATAGGTCAGTTACAGATTTGGGGAGCTTATTGTAAAATTTTACGCAGTTGCCTACAAAGGACTTACTGGTTTTTTCTAATCTTAATGAGGGTATCACAAGTTTATGTCTACCCCTGGTATTTACATTATGTATATCACCAATTTTACTAAAGCTAAATACATTCTTACGTACATACATAATATTTTGATAAATGTATTCAGACGGCACGGTCAGTATATTACAGTCCTTGAATATGGATCGTAAGGAATCACGGCTACGTAGATCATAGATGGCGCGGACTGCTCTTTTCTGTAGTATGAAAATGCTGTTAATATCAGCCGCCGATCCCCACAATAGAATGCCATAAGACATTATACTGTGAAAGTAAGCAAAGTACACTAACCTAGCCGTTGAAACATCCGTGAGTTTTCTTATTTTACGAACCGCAAAAGCTGCGGCACTCAGTTTACTAGATAATCGCTCTATTTGCGGACCCCACTGCAGTTTACTATCTAGAGTTATTCCTAGGAAAACAGTTGAAGTCACCAAGTCAAGTGTTTCTGCGTTTAATGTAACAGGTGATATTACATTCCTAACATTTGGTAATGTAAATCGAATGCATTTTGTCTTTCCTGCATTGAGTAGAAGATTATTACATGAGAACCAATTCAAAATTAAATTAAGTACATGATTTGGAATAGCTAGATCTTTATCCTTACGATTTATTTTAAATATTAGTGACGTGTCGTCAGCGAACAAAACTATGTCTGTAAATTTCTGTACCATGTAAGGGAGATCATTTATATAAACTAGAAACAAAAAGGGGCCCAGAATAGAGCCCTGAGGAACCCCTATTTTGACTGTTGATCCTACTGAGGTGACGCCGTCCACACATACTTTTTGTTCACGACCCGATAAATAGGACATTATAAGTTGAAGAGAGGAACCACTTATGCCGTAGTAACTCAGCTTCGTAATAAGGGTCTGGTGATCAACGCAGTCGAAAGCCTTCGAGAGGTCACAAAAAACCCCAAGAGCATCTTGTGACGTCTCCCAGGCTTCCAGTACAGATTTCATCAAAGATGTTCCTGCATCTTGCGTAGACCGACCCTTTGAAAAACCAAATTGGCTACTATGTAATATCCCATTTCTATCAAAATGTTCCTGCATTTGAGTGAGCATGATCTTTTCGAAGACCTTACTAAGAGCTGGTAGTATTGAGATGGGTCTAAAGTTTGATGGATTGTTTGGACACCCCGACTTAAATATGGGCACAATTTTACTGATTTTCATTAAGTCGGGAAAAATACCGTCACTTATACAAGAATTGAATATTACCGTCAATATTGGAGCAATATTAAATATAATAGCTTCAATAGCCTTAACCGACAGTCCCCATATATCTTCAGTAGCCTTAATTTTAAGATTTTTAAAAGCTTTTATTATTTCGGAACAAGACACTCTTTCAAAACTGAAAATGGGCATATTTCCTACAACATTTTCTTTTAAAAGTGATTCAGCCAAGACTGCTGATGATTGCAAGCATTTGGTTATATCTAAATGTATAAATAATAAATACACCCAACAGCCACATACATTGTTCTAACCACACATTACGAGTCTTGTGTCGTGGGTATCAGAAACTACGAGAGACTTTTCGGTCTCACCCAGACCCGAAACAAATATTTGTGGATCACATAAACATTTGTATCGGTGCGGGGATCGAACCCACGGCCTTTCGTTTCTCGTGTCTAGCCAACTACGCCACGGGGCTGTCAAATTATGTTTTTCGTTAAGTAATTTCAAGTATAATAAGCCTATTTGCCGGTTTTTCCAACACTTCTTGAGCTGTGTCGAGCGAGTCTTTTTGTCCAGTGGAAAAAAACAAAAGCAGTTGTTATTTAACTAGAGAAAAACACCTTAAGCTTAACTTCTATTTGCCTGACGGGGAGATGGAACTTCTTGATTATATGACGCACTAATCCCACGAGACCAAGCAGTCAAAAATGACTCTTAAGAAAGAACATTCCATCAAAGACCAAATTTCTTTGGTCACGTTGTCTAAATAAAATATTACTTTTAAGAAAGAATATTCATTTACAAAATTTCTTCAATCGCGTTGTCTAAATAAACAGTTGTCATTCTAATAATTTTCCAGACGTAAAGCTAAATTCCCACATGGGTTTCGTGTACGGTCGTTGCTACACGATCTCTCCCAACATCCTGAGCGCCCGGGCCACGAAGAGTACTGGCTATTCCATCACGCTGAGGCATGACGCTGCTGACATAGAAGCTAGCACCAGCATCCATCCCCCGGGATACCACGTCTACGTGCATTATATCAGGGAACCTTATACGGGTAAGCAGTTTTTAAAGAAACCATGTACATATTAGGTGGGGTGGTAAGCAATGGCGGTACTTCGATAGAAGGCCAAATCCCAGATTACCTTACAAAATTCTGAATAATAATTAGGGATGTTATGGATATGATATTTCGGATCTGGATACGGATACGGATATAGGAATAAAATTATATCGGTTTCGGATACGGTTACGGATATGTAATTATTTCGGATTATCCGTAATTTTCGGATAGTTTCGGTTACGGATATTAGATTAAAGTAAAATATAACTGTTTTATAAAGGTGTTTGGATGTTTTTGGTTTTGTTGTATATTTTGTTTCAACAATAACTGTTTTTTGTACTTATCAAAGTGTTTTCATTTAAGATGAAGTTTCAGTGAAGTAGTGCTGCTTTACACAAGACTTTTTCTTTTTTTAGACTTCACGCTTATACAAAACTATCCGAAACTATTCGAAACTTCTGAAACGGATACGGTTACGGTTACGGATATATTTTTATTTCGGATATCCGATAGTTTCGGTTACGGTTACGGAGCTCCATAACATCCCTGATAATAATTATCTTTAAGATTAAAATCTTTAATTAACATATAAATGAGAATGTACTGTCCCACAAATAAAAAAATATAAACTAGACATAAACGTGTTACGCTTTTTGGCTTCTATGGAAGTACCGCCACTGGTGGTAAGGTTGGTTGTAAATATAATTATTATGAAACGGGTACGATAGAAGAAGTTGGAAAGTGATACCTGTTATAGAATAGAACAGGAGTCGTACGTGGGTAAGATAGTGATGCTCAAGTAAGACAGGGATAGAAATAAAGGAAAAGGAGTTGAGCGCATTGCTATATAGATAGAGTTTCGAAAAGCCAAAGATGATAGTTATTGCCATTTGAAATAATCCGTCATACATAGCCTGATATAAGAAAGAAAAGATAAGAAAACTAAGCTGGATTTGAAAGAATACCTGCTGAAGTGTAAATAATTGACTTTTAGAAGTAGAAGTATACAACGGAGGACTGGTGGACTATCTGTACGTGAACGTTGGAGAGACTTTGGACGTCAAGCTGAAGGTAGACGAGTATGTTATGATCAGCAGCGAAGACGATCCTTGTAGCTTTGAAGCAAATTACAGCGCCAATGTTGTAAGTGGAACAATAATTTATATTTAAAGTTCTTAAGAATTTCTTAGTGTGTAGTCCACCAACCCGCACTAGGCCAGCGTGGTGGACTAAGGCCTAAATCCTCTCAGTTGTAGAGGAGGCTCGTGCCCAGCAGTGGGACGTATATGGGCTGATGATGATGAATTTGACTTTATTTATTTATTATAGTGCACGGCTCAGCACGTCTGGGACACTGTGGGACAATCAGCGGGGTGTTCTGGACCTTGGATGGTGAGCGACCTTCCACGTTGCAGCGACTTTGCATCTATGAGGACTCTTATAGCAAATTATATGTCGTAAGTTTATTTTTGTACTTGCTTTTTCTTACATACATACATAAACTCACGCCTGTATTCCCCGAAGGGGTAGGCAGAGGTGCATTTCTGCACCCACATTTCGCCAAGTATGTATTAGTCCCACGTAATAGGGGGCGACCTTATTGCCGTTTTTCGGGCACATTTCCAGACTCCGTGCTGTTACCGAGAATTTCCTAATGAAAAACCCAATAACACTTTGCCCGACCCGGGAATCGAACCCAGGACCTCTAGATCGCACGGCACATACTTGTACCGCGAGACCACGAGGCAATTTACGTACTATTAAATGTTGCGCATGTTAGGAGTCCATTGTCACCTTACCTTGATAACTCAATTATTATAAGAAACAGGTAGATATAAACAAGCACACTACTAAATAAATCAGCCTCTGTAAGATTCTGGTGACGAAAACATTTATAAATCGTGACTTCACGAACCCTCAACATATTCTGCAATCCGAATGGACACACATATCTCAGCACCTCAATCAGCTAAAATATGTTTCATTGTATGAAATTGAATAATCTTTATAAACTGCTTATTACATATACCACCTAGAACTTTAAGAAGTAGACATATTATTAAATGATAAAATATCTTAAAACAAACCATATAAATGGTATTTAACTGACGATTCAGAAAGTTAAAGATTACACGAAGAAATATGTTTTGATTGGTTTGTGATTTTAGCTTGTACGCAAACACGGATTGGAGCGGATGTCCTCGATTCTGCCATTCGTATTTGTACAACTCGTACGTGACTGACAGGCAGTACTTGCACACGTGGAACACTGCGAGCGGAGAGTGGTTCCCTACCACTGGAGAAGCTGCTCTTCAAACTCAGGTATTTTGAAACCAAAAAAATGCAAATACGCCTCAGAAATGTCGTTGACGATGAACCAGGGACAAAATTTCTCTCTAACTCAACGTCAATTCATAATTTCATACCATGCACAGAACAGCTGAATAGAAGAAGGCAAATAGACAGTATTTTGTATGGGAACGAGTATCGCCGCTTGTCTGTCACCTATTAATTCTACTACCATTACACGAACAATGATAAAAATTCCAAACAAAATTGTAGGGCTGCTATTGGTTGTCACAAATTTACAAAAGTGATATTACACGCAACCCGAATTACTAAGAAGCAGCCGTGGTAAAAATATGATAATTATAATATAGTCCGGTCAATTTAGACCAAAAAATTAGAGTGAAGTTACATTAAGTCCCAACAAGCTGAATTTCTGTGAAATTGTTCAAAACATAATTATAAACAATGTCTAGAAGTTCCCCATCATTCCCGTGTAAGGATTTTTTTTAATTCAAGGTCAAAGGTCAAAGAAATGAGTTTTTCGCGATTTTCAGCAAAACGGTGAGTTTTATCATAAAAGTACCTCAGACAAAAATTGTAGATCATAAAATTATCTATAAAAAATGTATCAATACTTTTTTTCTTACGAGCCACCGTTTCTGAGATATAACGATTCAAAAAGTTATAAAAGTTGTTATCGTCATAATATGCATGAGTACGCCACGTATCTAGTCGTTATATTTTATATAATATATATATGTATATATATTAAATGTTTAAATATTTTTCTATCGGTCATTGTAACTTATACTTACAATATAACATATACATAAGTTTTAACTATAAGAATATCAGGTAAAATGAAACCCAGTCCCTTAATCTTTAAGCCAGTGTAACTTCGAGACATCTGTCTCTTGTTCTATTGTGTGCGTGGCTAGGGTCTTATACCTGCTATAATAAATGAAATACCGTTAGTCTTGAGCGTCACTCATAACTGGCTGTGATACGACATCTGCATTTTACAGGAGGGGTAAAACAGCAGTTTTCAAAATGTTTGAAAAACAAGATTTAATTCAATGTGCTGAAGTTTTTAAAAAGAGTAATTCAACTCAACAAGAAGTTATTACCAACGGCATCCGCTTTCTTCTTTCTATGTACGGAACTCCTAAAAAAACTACCTGTTTAGATAAGCATCGATATGCATGTTTCGTTAAAAATACTAAAAATAAAAAACAAGTTCAATTAGCTTGTCTTCCTCCAACCTCAGTTGCTGCTCACCAACATCTTTTTCGAGTATATTAACAAGTTCAAGTGTGGCTTGTGTAACAAACGTATAATTATAATATTAGTTGAGGGTACTTCTATCACGAGTAGCGACTCAGACGGAGAGACTAGGCGGGGATAACAGTATATAAAGACAGGCGACGACGGAACAGTCGCAGTCGTTGGTGATCTACGAAAGTGAAGAAGTCTAGTGAACATTCGACTAAGCGTTGGCAAGTGACTGTGATTGGTGAGAACATTTATGATTATTAACTGTGATAACTTTGATTGTGTGTTCAGTGAAAGAGTATTTATTTACTCTATTACTTTTATTGACTTTATGTGACTATTTCCTGAGCAAGCCTTCAAATAGTTAATTATCCGACGAGAGAGTGTTACATCTTCAGAAGTGGGATAAATACCTTAGGCCTGACCATAATGGATAACGGCGACAAGGAATGCAGTTTGTTGAAAAGCCCATTGCTGCAGAGAAACACCACTATTGCAATGGTACATAATGACTCCTATTAGCGACGAGATCGGCAACGACAAGTGACTAACGCGATTGTAGTCACTCCCAAACGTAGCAGAATATGTCATTACCAACATCACGACAAGAGCCATAGTCGAAGCCGCGACACGAGCCACGATATGAGCCGCGACGGGAGACGCGACACGAGCCGCGACGGGAGACGCGACACGAGCCGCGACATGAGCCGCGACGGGAGACGCGACACGAGCCGTGACATGAGCCGCGACGGGAGACGCGACGGGAGCCACGACGGGAGACGCGACGGGAGCCACGACGGGAGACGCGACGGGAGCCATGACAGGAGCCGAGACATCGGCTTTGAAAGGAGCCGAGACGTCGGCTTTGAAAGGAGCCGAGACGTCGGCCTTGAAAGGAGCCGAGACGTCGGTCTTGAAAGGAGCCGAGACGTCGGCCTTGAAAGGAGCCGAGACGTCGGTCTTGAAAGGAGCCGAGACGTCGGCCTTGAAAGGAGCCGAGACGTCGGTCTTGAAAGGAGCCGAGACGTCGGCCTTGAAAGGAGCCGAGACGTCGGTCTTGAAAGGAGCCGAGACGTCGGCCTTGAAAGGAGCCGAGACGTCGGCCTTGAAAGGAGCCGAAACGTCGGCGTTGAAAAGAGCCGAGATGTCGGCCTTGAAAGGAGCCGAGATGTCGGCCTTGAAAGGAGCCGAGATGTCGGCCTTGAAAGGAGCCGAGACATCGGCCTTGAAAGGAGCCGGGACGTCGACCTTGGAAGGTGCCGGGACAGGAGCCGAGACATCGGCCGTGACAGGAGCCGAGACATCGGCCGTGACAGAAGCCGAGACATCGGCCGTGACAGGAGCCGCAGTTGTTTACGAAGCCACAGCAAAGAAAGATATACCCATCAGAGTAAAAGATTGGAATTACAATGGCGAAATCGACTTTCCCAAAAGAGGCAGTTAAGTAGAGAACGCGAACATCAGAGAGAGTTCGAGATGCGCGATCGCGAAGAGAGCATCGAAAGGAGCCCTAGGAATCGGAATGCAGAAAGATTCTTGTATGATCCAAATTCATTATTTATGAAAGAACTTTTCAACTTGTTAAAGACCAATAACCACGATAGTTTTCCAGCTCTCAATGTCATACCGGAGTTTGACCCATTACAAAGGGAGCAATCAATTATCATATGGCTGAAGAAGGTTGACGAATGCGCCGATATATACAAATGAAACGATAAACAAACTATACATTATGCATTGCCAAAACTTTCTGGGTATGCCAAGGTTTGGTACCAAGCGTTGCCGTCCATTAACCATACTTGGTCCGAGTGGAAGATATTGCTTAGTGAATCGTTCCCAGCAACTGAAAATTATGCAGAATTACTGACAGAAATGCTAAACAGAAGGGCGCGATTTGGAGATTCACTTGAATTATACTACTTTTCAAAAATCAGTCTTCTGAACCGCTGCAAAATTTTTGGCAAAGAAGCAATAGATTGTCTTATTCATGGTGTTGAAGATAGAGGCGTGAGAGTGTGCGCCCAAGCAGCTTATTTTGAGAAACCCGAACAACTCTTACATTTCTTCAAAAGCTTAAAGATTCAAACAAAAGATGTTGACATCAGGAGAGATAAGAAACCCTATAATAATACGATATCCCGGACGGCAAATAAGATAGATCCAGGCAAGCCTCTATCATCACAAGACTCAGGAAATATCATCTGCTTCAATTGCAACGAAAAGGGACACCGGTTTCACAGATGTCCAAAACCGGTTAGAAGGTGTGCTCATTGCGCTAAGCTTGGTCATACAATAACAGAGTGCCTGAAGAAAAAGTCTAAAGATGATTTAAACATCTTAAGAATTCATTGGATGAAAGCCCCGGAAACTCAGTTAAATTGAGCTGCGCATCAAATGAAAAATCGAATAATAAGTACAAGATGAAGACATTTATTAATGGAACACCTATGTTATCACAGATTGATTTGGGCAGTGAAGCTACATTAATTCGCAAATCTGATGCAGAAAGTCTAAATCTGCAATGGAACGCCGCCATGAACTCCGTGTTGAAAGGGTTAGGCAACGTGCCATACACCCCGTTGGGGAAAACGCAGGTCACTATAGATGTCCAGGGTGTTATAGAGAAGGAAGTTGAGGTATTCATTGTTGACGATCACCTAATAAACTCCGCAGTGCTTTTGGGGCACACCTTTACTGAACGGCCCAATGTGCGCATTACAAAAACCACAGATCAATTAAAATTTGATAGAATAGAACAAGACTACGAATATAAAATATTCCTGAGAAGCGAATTTGACGTAAATATAACTCAAGGAGACTTTAGAGCTGTAAAGGCTAAAACTGACGACCAAATCAGCGGTAAAGTGTACGTCAAAGGTTCGGTAAGAGGCTGCTACGGATACGAACATTATTTATTACCAGGAGAATATCACATTCGCATGGGTACGTGTTTCTTGTTAATTCACAATTTAACCAATAAACCTATAACCATTACCAAGGGAACATTAATAACTCGTGCAAAATATTTGGGCATTGAGAAACAAGTTATGAACATCACTGAATATAGATCAAAAGTAGAGGATAATTATTGTGGTGCGTGCTTACCCCCCAACGACAGAAGACTAACGGATCTTTTAGAGAAATACAGCGCATGCTTTTCATCTAGTCTACGCGATCTAGGCTATACTACCGAAACTGAAATGGTAATACGACTGAAAAATTCAGAGCCAGTGGTTTACAGACCATACTGGATGTCGCATTTCGAGAGACAACAGGTACAAACGCTAATTGACGAAATGATGGAATGTGGAATAGTTCGTGAATCGAAATCACCGTATGCAAGCCCGATTGTATTAGTCCAGAAGAAATCTGGCGAAAAACGTCTCTGCGTGGATTATCGGGCGCTTAATAATAAGACCAAGCGAGACCACTATCCACTACCCAGAATTGAAGATTTATTAGATCAATTGTCCGGAAATACAGTGTTCACGACCCTTGACCTAGCATCAGGGTACCACCAGATACCAATTGCAGAAGAATCCATAGAGAAAACCGCCTTTGTTACCCCCGACGGACAATACGAATACACACGTATGCCTTTCGGATTGGCAAACGCACCGGCGGTGTTTCAAAGAGTTATGCACAAAGTATTGGGAAGAATTAAATACGTCATCATATACATGGATGACATTCTAATACCGGCGGTGTCCGTCGAGGAAGGCTTAAAGCGATTGGAGGAAGTGCTTAACGTTCTTCGGCAAAGTGGCCTCACACTGAAGAAAGAGAAGTGCAAGTTTTTTAGGGAAAGAATTGAATTCCTCGGATTTGAAGTCAGTAAGGAAGGAATTAAACCCGGACTGCAGAAAGCTGAAGCAGTATCAAAATTTCCTACGCCAACAAATCAACACGACGTGAGGAGGTTTTTAGGCCTAGCAGGGTTCTTTAGGAGGTTTGTAAAGAGTTTTGCGTTAATAGCGAGACCCTTGACAGCTCTTCTAAGAAAGCAGGCTGCATGGAAATGGAGTGCTGATGAAGAAAATGCATTCGAGACCTTAAAACATAATCTAATTGAGCGACCAGTATTGTCATTGTACGACCACACAGCAGAGACACAATTACATACCGACGCCAGCAAACTGGGTCTAGCAGGTATTTTGTTGCAACGCACCGGATCACAACCATGGAGCCCAGTTGCATATTATAGTCGACAAACTACTATCGACGAACAGAAGCTGCATTCTTTCGAACTTGAAACGCTGGCAGTCGTAAGTTCGCTAAACAAATTCCGAATTTACCTACTCGGCGTGAAGTTTACAATTGTTACTGACTGTAATGCTTTGCGTACAACCTTCACGAAGCGCGATCTTATACCTCGCATCTCGAGGTGGTGGATTCAATTCCTGGAATATGATTGTGAAATAGAATACCGAACGGGTGACAAAATGGCGCATGTTGATGCACTGAGCAGGGGGCCGATCCTTGAAATTGAAGAACCTTTGAGTACCTTGGACGTTCTTACAATAAATATTGAAGATTGGGTTACTACCGTCCAGTCTGGAGACCAAGAAATCAGGATTATAAAAGAAATATTGGAGGATCCTTTAACTGCAAAGGCTGCGGATATACACAAAAACTACAAGGTAAAGAATGGCCGCGTTTACCGAATAATTGACGAAAACACGATTCGTTGGGTTGTTCCGAAGGGCGTCCGTTGGCAACTGCTAAGAGCCAATCATGATGATGTGGGCCATTTTGGATTTGAAAAAACTCTACAACGCATACGGTCATATTACTGGTTCCCCAAAATGCGAAGATTTATTAAAAAGTATGTGTCCGCTTGTTTAGAATGCAGTCATCATAAAATTCCTAGTGGAGCAAAGGAAGGAGAACTTCACCCCATTGAAAAGGTACAAATTCCATTTCATACGATACATGCTGACCATCTGGGGCCGTTTGTACGTAGCAAACGTAAGAACTCTTATTTATTAGTTATTGTAGATGCCTTTACTAAGTACATTAATGTAACGCCAGTTCGTACAACAAAATCTAAGGACAGTATAAAAGTATTTAAAAACTTCTTTAGCTATTTTGGAACCCCTACTCGATTAGTAACTGATAGAGGTACCAGCTTCACAAGTAAGAAATTTAAAGATTTTTTAAAGGAACTAGGCATCAAACATGTTTTAAATTCAGTTGCAACGCCCCGAGCAAACGGACAAGTCGAAATATATAATCGAACGATCTTGTCCGCTCTTAGCACTTTGACACACGGGATGAGCCCCGATAAATGGGATGAAAAAGTTCAGGATGTACAGTTGGGCATAAATTCCGCTGTACATGAGGTAACTAAACAATCCCCTGCTGAACTTCTGTTTGGGAAGAAAATAGTCAATCCTTCACAGGGAATTCTAAACGATGTCATAGATGACGTAGGTGGAGGAGTCATAGACAAAAGCTTAGAAGAAATCAGAGATCAAGCTAAGAATTTAATTAATGAGCATCAATCCAAACACAAGGAAAGATTTGACAGAAAAAGGAAAAAGTCTACAGAATATAAGGAAGGTGACCTCGTCAGAGTAATGAGGCCGATAATCGGAGGCTCTGGTCTGTCAAGGAAACTTGAGCCTAAATGTCAAGGACCCTACAGGATAAAGAAAATCTTGCCAAATGATCGTTTCATCATTGAAGATACGCCACTAACCAAGAAAGGAAGACGTTACGAAGGAGTTGTATCCATAGATAAGATATATCCATGGCTTAGTTTTGGCAACAGCTCTACAGATAGCTCATGTAGTGACATGAGCTCCTCGGAAGAATAAATTTATTTTGCCTTAAGATTCGTGAGGTCATATCAGCGAGAGGACTCGCTGTACCCAGGATGGCCGACTGTAACAAACGTATAATTATAATATTAGTTGAGGGTACTTCTATCACGAGTAGCGACTCAGACGGAGAGACTAGGCGGGGATAACAGTATATAAAGACAGGCGACGACGGAACAGTCGCAGTCGTTGGTGATCTACGAAAGTGAAGAAGTCTAGTGAACATTCGACTAAGCGTTGGCAAGTGACTGTGATTGGTGAGAACATTTATGATTATTAACTGTGATAACTTTGATTGTGTGTTCAGTGAAAGAGTATTTATTTACTCTATTACTTTTATTGACTTTATGTGACTATTTCCTGAGCAAGCCTTCAAATAGTTAATTATCCGACGAGAGAGTGTTACACTTGGTTATCAGCTAGACCCTACAGACTGGGGTTGGAAGTTGGTCAACAATATATTAGAGCCAGTTCAAACTTTACTTCCACTTGCGCCGGAAAAACTGCTGAACATTATTTTTTGCAACTGCAAAAAGGGATGCAGTGCTAAATGTGGTTGCAAAAAAGTCGGGCTGTCATGTTCTTTGGCATGCACAAATTGTCAAGGCCGGTCGTGCTCTAATATTGAATCACAAACAATGGAGGATTCGTTTGACTCCGACGAAGTATCATGCGATACATCGCTATTGACGCAATTATGACGATAACAACTTTTATAACTTTTTGAATCGTTATATCTCAGAAACGGTGGCTCGTAAGAAAAAAGTATTGATACATTTTTTATAGATAATTTTATGATCTACAATTTTTGTCTGAGGTACTTTTATGATAAAACTTACCGTTTTGCTGAAAATCGCGAAAAACTCATTTTTTTTACCTTTGACCTTGAATAAAAAATTTTCCTTAAACGGGAATGATGGGGAACTTCTAGACATTGTTTATAATTATGTTTTGAACAATTTCACAGAAATTCAGCTTGTTGGGACTTTATGTAACTTCGAATGTCTAAATTGACCGGACTAATATACACTAGTCACAAAAATTAAGGGATATAAAAAACAAATCCAAATTTTTGGGTGATTTTCAACGAGCTGTAACTTCGAGGAAAATGATTGTACAGAAAAAATAAAATAAGCAGATTGTAGCTCCAAGTGTCTAGTTTTTAGATATGACCATGAATTTTTTTTGTCATGTCCAGGTCTGGAGAAATCCTAAGAAAACTACCGACAAAAAAAAAATCCAAATTTTTTCTCGTCTAAAAAAAGGTCCACGGTCTTCAAAAAATTTTTTTTTATTGTTTCGTTTAAAAGCTCTTTTAGAAAATTCAATACCCTTTAATTTGACGTAATCAAAAAGTCTGTACGACGATTTGCCGCGGAGTTATCGTCAATCAAAGCAAAAAAGTTCTTTTTGACTTTGATAATCAATAACTCCGGAAATAATGATTGTATAGGAAATCAAAGGAGGGTTTTGAAAACTGCACAATATTTTCTATAAGAAAATTTAAACAGCTTTTGGAAAATAAAATTTTTTTGAATTGGAAACTCGGACTGAAAAAACGACAAAAATTCGCCTAATTAAGGATATTTCGATAACTTGGTATAACTTTGGATAAAATGGACGAACGAAGGATATCGTCGGTAATTTTTTAACCTCAAAGTGTCCCCTAAAATCCCTGAAAAATTCAAAGCGCTACGATTTTTTTTTCATTGTGCCCCGAAGCTTCAAATCCTTTGTTTTTGCCAAAATCACTATTATGAGCAATTTTAAGATTTTTATTCATTTATTCAATAAAAAAAAAATCTCTCAAAAAATCTTTATTTTTGATCAAAGAGATTAAAACTGTTTAAGAAATTTGAAAAACAAAATCAATTTTTTTTAATTTTTTTTTAAACTTCTTCAGAATGTTCTACTAATGTCAAAAGAAAATTAATTCATTTTTTTCTGACCGTTACAACTGCCTTAGTTTCAAATCTCATTTTAAAAATTCAATAAAAACAAATTGATATACTCCCCGCGGATTTCAGCTTTTCTTCACACAAAACTTGATTTTTTGTATTCTTTCTAGCTTAAATTTCTTACGTGAATTTTCTGTAAGCTTTTCTTTAATAATCACCTTTTGATATGCGTCGTCGACATTTAGCTGCCACAGATGTGGCTCGCATTGTTACCCTCCTTCATGAGGGCTACAGTTGTTGGCACCCGTGCCTATGCCCGATTTAACGCGACTCAAAGTTACGATCGTCGTCCGGGTCAAGGTAGACGACGAATCACTACCGAGCGCGATGATTGAGCTATCATTCGAGAAGCTCGTCGAAACCACCAGCGGTAAACAGCAGTCCAAAAAAAAACAAAAAATTTCGAAAAAAATGGTTTTTTTTTTTTCAAATTTCTTAAACAGTTAATCTCTATGATCAAAAAAATAAAGATTTTCGAGAGAATTTTTTTTATTGAATAAATGAATAAAAATCACAAAATTTCTCGTAATGGTGATTTTGGCAAAAACAAAGGATTTGAAGCTTCGGGGCACAATGAAAAAAAAATCGCAGCGCTTTGAATTTTTCAGAGATTTTAGGGGACACTTTGAGGTTAAAAAATTACCGACGATATCCTTCGTTCGTCCATTTTATCCAAAGTTATACCAAGTTATCCAAATATCCATAATTAGGCGAATTTTTGTCGTTTTTTCAGTCCGAGTTTCCAATTCAAAAGATTTTTTTTTCCAAAAGCTGTTTACATTTTCTTATAGAAAATATCGTGCAGTTTTCAAAACCCTCCTTTGATTTCCTATACAATCATTATTTCCGGAGTTATTGATTATCAAAGTCAAAAAGAACTTTTTTGCTTTGATTGACGATAACTCCGCGGCAAATCGTCGTACAGACTTTTTGATTACGTCAAATTAAAGGGTATTGAATTTTCTAAAAGAACTTTTAAACGAAACAATAAAAAAAAATTTTTTGAAGACCGTGGACCTTTTTTTAGACAAGAAAAAATTTGGATTTTTTTTTTGTCGGTAGTTTTCTTAGGATTTCTCCAGACCTGGACATGACAAAAAAATTTCATGGTCATATCTAAAAACTAGACACTTGGAGCTACAATCTGCTTATTTTATTTTTTCTGTACAATCATTTTCCTCGAAGTTACAGCTCGTTGAAAATCTCCCAAAAATTTGGATTTGTTTTTTATATCCCTTAATTTTTGTGACTAGTTTAATCTAATCGTAAGTTCGGCACGCTCGGCATACTGACATTCCCTTTCTAGTCTTATTCAACTGTTCTGTCATACCATGCATAATTAGAGGTGTATTTGTTAATGCACGTTTCGTTAACTAGCAGGTAACTCCTTCTAATTGTTTCTTCTATTAAGTTCTTTTGTGTTAAAAGTGATTTATTATTTATGAGAGACTCAATGATCATCGCTATTCGGTGCCATTTCTGTGTAAAATCAATATCTTGATCAGTTAATGGCAAATGACTTTTTTCTCCTAACTTGATTGAGGGTGCTTTGCTCTATAAAGAAGATGTGAAATAGAAGTAAGAGATAAAGAGGTTGTTAGGATTTGACCATTGGCTCTCACTCATCTAAGGCACGTTCTGAACTTATTGCAAAATATAGTTTTGTCATTTCGCCGTGTCAGCGTAAAGAATTTTTACATGCTTTACTTTCAGCTGTACCTGTATTTCAACAGCATGATGGTGTCTGTCTACGAAGAGCGATACAACTACGATTGGAACCTCTTTTTGTCAGATCTCGGTGGTAGTATTGTAAGTTCAGCCATACATTTATTTATTTCTATACGCCGTATTGACGCCGAGCACTGAAGCTCAGCGAATCTAAGGAAACCTGTCATGATCCCGCAACGAAGGTAATAAAAAATTATATAAAGGAGGATTTGGAAACAAATATTTGTCCACTTCCCTCACAGCAAAGCGAGAGACATAAGTATATTGAACTATAAGGTTTCACCCTCACATAGACAAATACATTAATTGGTAAATCATTTTCACTTGCCCTGTTCCCAATTTTATTTGGGGTCGGCGCAGTATGTTTTATCCTTCCAAACATCCCTATCAGCCGTCATGTCTTCAGTCACCCCTTTTTCTTTCATATCTTCTCTCACGCACTCCATCCATCTTTTCTTAGGCCTTCCTCTGTTTGTCCATCCTTCGACTTTCATACTCATTACTTTTTTACCAATATTAAATAAGACGCAATTAATGTACCACGGGTAAACTATATAATATTTAATGAATAAAAGGGACCTAAAGTGCGAGCTGGTATACTAGCTTCCAACAACAGGAATGGCAAAAACGCTAAAAAGCAAGAACATTCCTCCTATATTCAATGAGGTCTGTGTAATAAACAACACCAGACGTTACGCTCAACCGACCAAGGTGGTAGGATATCCGTATCCACTCAGATTGCTACCAACATCATCATCATCATCAGCCTGTAAATGTCCCTCTGCTGGGCACGGGGCTCCTCTACAACTGAGAGGGTTTAGGCCTTTGTCCACCACACTGGTCTAGTGTGGGTTGGCGAAACTACACACCTAAGAAATTCCTAAGAACTTTTAGGTGTGTAGGTTTCCTCACGATGTTTTCCTTCACCGTTAAAGTAAGTGATGATTCCATTACGTCGGCATTATGCGTCGATTAGTAAGAGACTTGTCAATCGGCACTGTATTTATAACTGCATTTCACTTGCCGTCGGGAGATGTGCCAATATAAAAATGTGAACCTGTGAATGGTAAGGTAAAGCACGGTTCATGCATCGTTAAACATTTTTGAACGTCCCACAGATCGTTTCAAGATGGTTTTAAATAAAAAATGTCTGATATAAATACCGTTAATAAATAAATTAATTAATAAAAAAAAGCAGTGATGGCCTCGAGGTTTAGGCGCGCTGTCGAGAATTTCGGCGGACGCAGGTTCAAACCCCAGGCACACACCTCTGACTTCGAAGTTATGCGTGTATTCACAATGAATTATCACTTGCTTTAACGGTGAAGGAAAACATCGTGAGGAAACCTGCACACCTATAAGTTCTTAGAAATTTCTTAGGTGTGTAGTCCGTCAACCCGCAATAGGCCAGCGTGGTGGACTAAGGCCTAAACCCTCTCAGTCGTAGAGGAGGCCCGTGCCCAGCAGTGGGACGTATTTCGGCTGATGATGAATAAATACCGTTATAGTGCAGTATTCAGTTATGGGCTCTGTTTGACGTCATCATTTATTCTGGACGTAAAAAAATAATCCTCATTTGCAAATAAATTGAAATTATAAATAACAATGGCTAACAATAACTCTGGACTTATATGGTATGGCAGCATACCGGTCTGGATGTACAACGTTTATATTCGCGCTGTAATGCCGATGTGACGTGGGTAAACGTCAGCGACTACCTGAAGCTCGGCCGCCCACCGCGCGCTCGCACAAACAACACATCCTGTACATCGCTACAAATTCTTCACATAGCTCTTTGGTAGTGCTGCAGTCTTGGTATTTATATTCAGTTGAGCCGAAAATTATTGATAACAAATTATTTGCTTGGACAGGAAAATATTAAGTAATGTTTCCTTCGCTATTTTAATATTAATTGTAACAGAATAGTTGAATAAGACTAGAAAGGATATGTCAGCATGTTGGCGTGCCGAACCACAGTAATACTATCATACAGTAGTTTAACTTCATACAAACGGGCGAAACGCGAGTTATACCTACGCGCCTCGATCGCGGCATGCGGTGGCATGCTGGCAGTCGCGAATGTGCCGCAGTCACGAACGGACGGTGTTGTATTTTAAGCAGTAACCGCGTGATTACAAAATAAGTGCAAGAGCCCATTTAATATGACAAGTATATATTGTGTTTATATATTGTGCTGTTTTTGGTTGCATGAAATCTTCCAATCAAAAAATACCATGCATTTTTATTGAACACTTCCTATTCCATTCACAAAATATTTTCTTAGTTTAAATAAAATTAAAAAATATTTACAATCACAAAATAGATAGAAAGTCAAAGTAGGCAGATTGGATTAAAATTCTGCAGGTTGGCAGCCCTATCGCATGTTTATGTACCGCGTGGCTGTAGGTATTTATTTCAAATATGCGGCTGAGTTAAACTACTGTATGATACTATTACCGTAGCCGAACCTACGATTATACTATCATATGTTTCACACGGTCGTTTCTTAGTAATTGGCTTGCGTGTAATATCAAGACTTTTATAAATGTGTGACAACCAATAAAACCCCTTCATTTTTGTTTCAATTTTTTACAATGGACGTGACAAAATGAACAGGTGACAGACAAGCGGCGACACTCGTCCCGATACAAATTACTGTCTTTCCCTTCTAATCCTATTCAGCTGTTCTGTGTTAATTAATTATCTCAAAAAGCTTGAGATTTGTGTTACTATTTAAAGCGTGATATCTTGATGAATTAACACGCGTTTAAAACCGTGAAGGAAACTTATGGCCGAATACTGAAACGCTACTTAGTCTGAAGGCGACTTATATTTAAGTGGCTGTTATAATTTAAGCGGTATACTGAAACATCATTTATCGGTTTTAAGACTGTGATTAACTAATGCCCACTTAAATTTCCATAAATGGCAATATTACCACAAAAAGTTCTTTTACATGACATTTTTTAAGTATATACCGCTTAAATTATAATAGCCACTTAAATATAAGTCGCCCTCAGATTAAGTAGCGTTTCAGTATTCGGCCATTAGGCACCCAAGAGTTCTTTACAAGGATTTTATCAAGTACTATCGTACAAAGTTAGCGTGGTGGACAAGTCCTTACACCTCTCTAACGTAGAGGAAGCGTGTATCAAACAATGAGACAGGTTAGGTCTATTGTCCAAGACTTATCTTCTCGTTTTGAAACTATTTAATTAAATATCATTTAATAAAATAAAAAAGCTCTTGTAATTTATAACTATGTTTTTCTAATGCAGTTTAAACCACTCGAGAATTATTCAACAAACTTGTAATACATACATTAATTCACGCCTGTCTCCCGTTAAGGTAGGCAGATACTATAGAGCGCCAAATAGCACAGTGCAAACACACTTCTTTCGCTTCCTCAACTGAAATTATCCTCTTCATGCATACACTTCGGTTTCGAGGGCTCTTTATGTTACCCTTTTTAAATAAATCACTTATTAGATCTTTATAGGTCGTCTTTGACGGACGTAACCAACTTCACTTAAATTTGTAATAAAAATATGTATTTTTGTTAATTTGATCAATTTATTTTCGAAATGAAAAATAACACAAAATATATTTTCAGGGTTTCCTTCTAGGTCTATCAGTTATCGGGCTGATGAATATCTTCGGTAAAGCGTGGAGGCTATTTGTCGAGCCTTTTGTTTGTTCTTCGAAGGCCAAGAGCATTTCAGAAGGGTCCACTGTCACGGCTGACGTGAATACCGTCGACAGACGCTCTGACGACACTAAACCAGGCTGGGAGGAAACGTGATTAATATAATAGCTGTATATGTGTATAATAAATATTCTGGCATGATTGTGTTTTCACATAATTTACCTGATCATTAAAACGATTGGTCAATTGATGACGAAACATCGGAATGGTATGATATTTTGTATTTATAAGGAATTTAAAATAAGACTACTTGGTCGGTCATGGTTCTATAATTGGCGCCAGCTGTTAGAAAATTCAATGACCTATTGAGTTTATCATTAAGAAATTGACCGTAGCAGCAAGAAGTCTTGAAATATACCTAAGAAATGCCAATAGTCTTACCTCTTACTAATTTGGACGTAGAACATTGCTGGAAAAATATGAGTGCAGAAATACACCTTTATCAACTTCTTTAGGAGTACAGGTTTGAGAGTACGGAAAGGAAGCACAATTTCTTGATTTTGAAGATATTTAATATTAAAGAAATATGTATATACCTACTCGGAGTTAAAACCTACGCACCCATAAGTTTCCATTAGACTTTTTTTAAGTTGACATAGGCTCAAGGCATACATCATCACCGGCCCATATACGTCCCACTGCTAAGCACGGGCCTCATCCACAACTGAGAGGGTTTAGGCTTTAGTCCACCACGCTGGCCTAGTGCGGGTTGGCGGACAGCCATATATATACTTATAAAATGAATACACGAATGCCCGTGTGCATATGTAGATATTTATGCAAAATTCACAGATGTATACCTTGTAATACGTACATAAACTCACGCCTGTATTCCCCGAAGGGGTAGGCAGAGGTGCATTTCTGCACCCACATTTCGCCAGGTACGTATCAGTCTCACGTAATAGGGGGCGAGCCTATTGCCGTTTTCGGGCACATTTCCAGACTCCGTGCTGTTACAGAGAATTTCCTAATGGAAAAACCCAATAACACTTTGCCCGACCCGGGAATCGAACCCAGGACCTCTAGATCGCACGGCACATACTTGTACCGCGAGACCACGAGGCAGTCAGACTTTGTAATACGTATATGTTACAACATGATCTCATTGTAGTATCAACATAAATTACTCCAGCTATTCAGGTAAACCATACAATAAAGCAAAGATAAATAACAGAGCAAGAAATGACGCAAGCAGAGATACCGGTGTAAGGAGCACCGCGTGCCGCACTTCTATCTAAACAAACTACAATATTAACCAGACAGAAATAGCTCCAACAAATTGGGCATTCGATGTTTCCGCTTACCAACAAACTTGAGATCTTGGTTTTTTTTTTTTTTTTTTTTTTTCATTCTGGCACGGCAAAGTCACCCCATTGCACCTGATGGTAAGCGCAATGGAGTCCAGAAAAAAGTGCCGACCAGCGAGAGATGATGGTCTCCCGTTGGTCGATACAATCATGCCGGCCGAATACCTCTTCACCTTATTGTGAAGAAGTTTGGGGGACTATCAATCATGGCGATCAAAGGACCGACCGCGACAAACCGGCCAAAAAAATTGCCGGCACGTTCATCCTTTCACCATGGTTTGCGTGCGATGTGAAATAATCAAGTCAGTATTGGGCCGCCATAACTTTTTCGACTGTTGGAGTAATCGCAATTGTTTCAGCAACGAGACATTGTTTCGACTACGATGTTATGTAATCGAACAAGGAGGTTCCACCAACATTTTTGATAGTCTGACAATGTATTTTGACAGCCCCGTGGCGCTACGACCAGCTAGCGAAACGAGAGGCCGCGGGTTCGATCCCCGCACCGAGACAAATGTTTGTGTGATCCATGAATATTTGGTTCGGGTCTGGGTGTTTGTGAGACCGAAAGTCTCGTGGTTTCTGATACCCACGACACAAGGCTCGTATCTTAATGTGGGGTCAGAACTATGCATGTGACTGTTGGGTGTATTTATTTATTTATATGAATTATCACTTGCTTTAACGGTGAAGGAAAACATCGTGATAAAACCTGCACACCTAAAAAGTTCTTAGGAATTTCTTAGGTGCTACCACTGGCCACGCACTAGGCCAGCCTGGTGGACTAAGGCCTAAACCCTCTCAGTTGTAGAGGAGGCCCGTGCCCAGCAGTGTGACGTATATGGGTTGATGATGATGATTTATTTATAATCTTTAAATAATGAGAGTTTTTTTAGATGACCTGCAGGCGAATTGCTTATTATTGGAGCTATTTAACCATAGTTTCCATTGTTGAATATAAGCCCGTGTTAAAATCTCCCAGTCCAGTGACCTGTGCGAAGCGGCCTGCATTTACGTCCATACCTTCATGGAATCATCGTCGATTCTTAATTTTTTAAATGTATTTAACCACGAGACATTTGAATGACGAGAGTTGAATGTCTCCGGTGAGTGCGGTGTCAGCCGTAATAGAATCGGATTTGGCATTAGTCGCCAAATGTCAGACAATCGCATAGCTGCGTGTGACGCAAAGGTTGGCCACTTGCGGACGCATTGCATGAGAGGAGCTGCCAGCGGGGTAAACGCTTATCATTGAAATGTAATGAAATGAAATTGCTTTATTTGGTCACGTAGGCAATCAAATAGCACTTATGACAAGTCAATACAGAAAAGAAAATCTTTTATTATTACATTATAATTTAACTATGGTTCATTTTATATAATTTGTACAAAAATATTTACGTTTTTTTTTAATAATTTATTTTTAGTTTTCATCAGGAAATACATAATATCTTATTATTATTATTTTAAAGTAAATAACGAGATGGACCCTGTGTATTTCCGAAACGTCACGTATTATTTTAATGGTACCACCGGACCCAAACGCGACCCTGACTGAGAAGACCCGGCGAAACAAACTCAGCGGGCTCACTTTACTACTGGAATTTACGCGGCGCGACCCACACCTGAGTAGATCCAGCGAGTCCAACTCAGCGGGCATGTATTTGGTCCAGTAAGGATAACATAATTATATTATATGACCTGCCAAATAAAAATTGCCTTCTTATTATTTATTTGCTCGAATTATTTACTCGATCGGTCGTCATTTTATTTTATTTATTTTGTGCACATTTTATATTAGACATCAATTTGTATTTGATGTTTTTATAATGGTTTAAGTTACACTTGGAGCTTTGGGTTAATTTATATTTATTTATGTATTTATTCAAATGATTTGGTTTAAGAAAGAAGAATGTAAAAGGTACTGGGTTCCAAGATGTGGTGATGGCGATGTGCGGGAGAGATCTAATGCCAAATTTCCTTATCCTCTAAATACTGATTTATATTGTAGTATCCCCTTGTCATCAGAACACGTTTAATGTGCACCTTAAATGAATTATCTGATAGGTCAGTTACAGATTTGGAGAGCTTATTGTAAAATTTAACGCAGTTGCCTACAAAGGACTTACTAGTTTTTTCTAATCTTAATGAGGGTATCACAAGTTTATGTCTACCCCTGGTATTTACATTATGTATATCACCAATTTTACTAAAGCTAAATACATTCTTGTTAACAGATAACCTTAGGCGACAGTACCTATATATCACTTTCTTTTTTTACAAAACTAAGACCAAAACAAAAGGTTTCTTAACGTGTCGTCATCAGCCCTTATACGCCCCACTTCTGGGCATGGGCCTCGTCTACAACTGAGAGGGTTAAGGCCTTAGTCCACTACGCTGGCCTAGAGCGGGTTGGCGGACTACACACCTAATAAATTCCTAAGAGCTTTTAGGTGTGCAGGTTTCTGTCTTCTTGTTCCGAATTAATATCAAATACTTTAAAGACAGCCCTCTGGCGCAGTATTCAGTATTGTGCGATCCACAAATATTTGTTTCAGATCTAAGTTTTTGTGCGACCAAAATCTCTCGTTGTTTCTGATACGCACGACTTGTATCTAAGTGTAGTGTCAGAACGACGTATGTGATTGTTGGTGTATTTATTTACTAGCTGTGCCCGCGACTTCGTCCGCGCGGAAAATTAATTTTTAATAAGAAAATTTATAACTAAAAGTAGCCTAAGATACTCTTTATTACATCAGCTATCTGCCAGTGAAAGTCCCGTTAAAATTGGTCCACCCGTTTCAGAGATTAGCCGGAACAAACAGACAGACAGACAGGCAGACAAAAATTATAAATAAATAAATAAATACACCCAACAGTCACATACATAGTTCCGATCCCACACTAAGATACAAGTCTTGTGTCGTGGGTATCAGAAACTACGAGAGACTTTTCGGTCTCACAAACACCCAGACCCGAAACAAATATTTGTGGATCACACAAACATTTGTCTCGGTGCGGGGATCGAACCCGCGGCCTCTCGTTTCGCAAGCTGGTGTCTAGCCAACTGCGCCACGGGGCTGTCAAAAAACAAAAATAAAAAACGTTATTTTGGTATATGTACTGTGTATACATCCATATACATTTATTAAAAAGCGGTTATTTCAATATTACAAACAGACACTCCAATTTTATTTATTTGTATAGATTAAATGAATAAGCACGTCCACTGTTAATATTTACCCACAACCAATTCATTTTACTTTGTGTACAATTCTGAAGAAGCCGACGAAATTAGATACAAAAGCTTGTACTCGTACCTATATAATACTTTGTCTCATAATCGCGGTCTCGCGGTACAAGTATGTACCGTGCGATCTAGAGGTCCTGGGTTCGATTCCCGGGTCGGGCAAAGTGTTATTGGGTTTTTCCATGAGGAAATTCTCAGTAGCAGCACGGAGTCTGGAAATGTGCCCGAAAAACGGCAATAGGCTCGCCCCCTATTACGTGGGACTGATACATACCTGGCGAAATGTGGGTGCCGAAATGCATCTCTGCCTACCCCTTCAGGGAATACAGGCGTGAGTTTATGTATTTATGTATATCTCATAATCGCTTATCGCTCGGCTCATATTCAAGTTTCAGCTGTAAACCGTTAGTCACACCTCCGGGTCGTGTCGATCGGCTGACGGCTAAATTAGTGACAGCTAGTTTAAAACATCTTTCATCGCCTCTATAATATCTGATTACAATCTAAATAAACTAGGTTTTGGCGTGTTCAGAGGAACCTAGAAAAAGGCCGATATTACATTGTATTTTATCAGTCCTGACGAACGAAAATAATCATGTACGCGTCGCGGTACTTCCATAGAAGCTCAAAAGCGTTACACGTTAATTTTGTAATATCTAGTTTACAATAATTTGTATATTGTAGTGTCCGGATATTCTCATTTATATATCAAATTGTTTTTGTTAAAAAAAAGATTAAAGATTATTATTCGGAATTTTATAAGGCAAACTGGGCTTTTGGGCTTCTATGGAAGTGCCGCCACTGGTACGAGTATCTAGAGAATTATGCACGTTTTAATATCTAAAAAAAATCCTTACGAGATGTAGAGTTCCAACTAAACACACACTTTCACACTTATATCTTTGAAGGAATGAAGGGTTGCATTTTTGTATGCACTTTACGCAAGCTATGTGTTAAGTCCCATGGAATATAATAGCGAGCTGCTACTGGAGATCTCTGCTTCATGCCGCCCGTCAAACGAGCCAGTTCAGTCTTAACTAAAATATATGAAAATAGCAACTAATTGAGTCCCTACGTCTAAACCTCAAGGCCATCACCGCGAAAGAAAGGCGGTCGAGAATTTCAGCGGTCGCAGGTTCAAACCCCAGGCACACACCTCTGTCTTTTCGGAGTAATGTGTGTATTCACAATGAATTATCACTTGCTTTAACGGTGAAGGAAAACATCGTGATAAAACCTGCACACCTAAAAAAAAGTTCTTAGGAATTTCTTAGGTGTGTAGTCCGCCAACCCGCACTAGGCCAGCGTGGTGGACTAAGGCCTAAAAACCCTCTCAGTTGTAGAGGAGGCCCGTGCCCAGCAGCGAGACGCATTTGGGCTGATGATGATGATGATGAGCCCCTACAAGTTCTTCTACTGGCTGGCTAACAGTCAAGTAAAGCCTTCAATATCGGGGCCACTCGGGGCTTTAACAGACTGGTAGATTATATTTGTTTTAATAATGCTCAATAGAATGGGCAAAAGTGTATATCTCCTCCAATTTTGATTAGCTATTAAGTGTCACGTACCACGATGATTTGAATTTGTTGTTAGAGCTTCAGGTATGCTAATTATTTCTTTAATTTTAATCGATCAAAACTACTGGTTTTCTTTAATGTTTCTTGGAGTTGTAGCTAACCAAAATGAAACTTATATGAATCTTCATTCATAGTATAAATGTTTCATATAGTGCAAAGTCTACAAAGTAGTACAATATATAGTGCGCTGACCTTCTGAAACTTTCCTATGTTAGTGTTAAACCAATCCGACCGTCTGCAACGTATAAATTAGACAACATCAAAACATTTTGATAATCTCGCTTTAATTTATGAAGATATATATCTAATATGTCTGGTGCAGTCGATGCATGGTGAACAGATCCAAGATTGATGGTAAGTATGCATCAGGGAGATGAGGTATCGGCCTACATAATTTTGTAGACTGGTGAGTGAGACTGTTAACGTTACTAACCAGTTGAATCGCACTTGCATGTACCCAGTGGCGGTACTTCCATAGAAGCCCAAAATCGTTATACCTTAATTGTGTAATGTCTTGCTTATAATTGTTTATTCTGGGGTCATATATTCTCATTTATGTGTCGAATTGCTTTTGTTAAATAAAGGCTTAAAGCTTAAATATTATTATTCAGATTTTTGTAAGGCTAGCTGGGCTTTTGGGCTTCTATGGAAGTACCGCCACCGCATGTACCATCAGGTGCCGAATCAGTCGCTTTGTCTTATTCCATACAAAGCCGTTGTAGATCTGTTTAAGAATACCTTCGAATGACGTCACAATTTACGCATTAACTGACGTTGCAAACCTGTAACATCTTATCCAAAATAACTCCATTGGCCACGTCAGAGTTATTGCTGAATTTGAAATGATTACAATTAAATAGTAATGAAGGGTGAGAGTCTAGAAGATGGACGATGTGCCAAGACACTATCTTTTCTTCACGAGTTCACATCCAAAGCACACATGTCTGGGTTGAATCTGGTGAAACAAAATGCAGAAATCTAAATAAATAACAGTTCTATACTTAGGATTACACTTTACAACAATACTATAATTATAGTATAGTTGATGAAAGACTATAAAAAAAATATATATCGCATATTTCATGAATATGAATAAATTTAAAATATGTTGCTCTGACAATATTAAAAAAAATTAAGTCACCTTCCAACAACTTAAAGATTTGGATTGAGTCTTATTATTATTATTTTTTAATCACATAAGTTGATTCACATATATGTACGTTTATTACATACATAGCCTGTATTCTCCAAAGCGATAGGCAGAGGTGCATTTCTACACCCACATATCGTTAGTTATGCATTAGTCCCAAGTAGTAGAGGGTGAGCCTATTGGCGTTTTTGGACACGGGACCACTTTATCGCATGGTACACACTTGCTGCAAGATCACGAGGCACGAGGCATTAATATGATACAGATAAATATTATATAAGTAACGATTTTTCATTTAAAATCCAAGCGAAAAGTAGCTTTTCCATGGCAGAGAATCATTATAAATGTCTGGACGAGGCCCATGCCTCAGTGACGAAGAAAGTGTCTCTTTCGTTTTATGGCTAATGAATATCATATGTTAAAGCAGTATTAAATTAAACTATTAGGTAATTAATTCCTTAAAATGTCATCAGAGAAGATGACCAATGGTCTCGCAATAGATGGTGCTAAGGAGGGGGCAAAGTGGAGTAGACTGAGTTGGAAGGTAGACCCTGGATAATGGCCAGGTAGAAAGCAAGAAAGAATATCATAAGCTACCCCACTTCTGAGTACGAGTTACCACCATCATTAATATTGTCATTGCAAAATATATTTGCGATTTATGATGCAATAATTTGAGTTTGAACTTTGGCATAGTTGATTGAGTATGATTTGAGTAATGTATCCGTTTCCACGTAATGAAAACTAATAGCGGGATTTCAAGGACATTAATTCTGGATGAAATGTGTATTAACGATGTTATGTATACTTTTACAAGTAGGTAGTTATAGTAGTTATTTTTATTTTTATTTTTTTTATTTATAAAGCTTCATATACACAACTGTATATAGGCGGACTTAATGCCTGCGGCATTCTCTACCAGTCTACCTTAGGATGGTGGAGAGATGAAGCATGATTGGTGTAAAAAGAAACTTGTACGTCCAGTTCTCCTCTGTGCGTCGTCTCCTGATTTTAGCAAAAGCTCGATCCCTGCGCCTCATCACCGATCGAACTTCACTCGTCATCCAAGGTGCCGGTGGCCGTTTTTGCTTGATTTTTCTGACAGGAGCATGATCGTCGTAAAGTGCCTGAATTTGTTTATTAAAAATGTACACCTTATCGTCTACAGATGCAGTGCCGTGAGTTCATCCCAACAGAGATTGGCAGCATCTTTGCACAGTTTGTCTCGATCAAGGTGACCAAAACATCGCATGTGAAAACTTTAGGCTTGCGTTTAAGGGGTTTAAGGATTTAGGATAAGAAAATGAGGTCGTGGTGGGAGAAACCAGGAGCGGGAAACTGACCATATGCAAAGACAAGGTCAGGGGAAGAGGTTAGGATTAAGTCAAGCCAGGTATCCTCACCCTCAATGTTCAAGGTCAAGGAGTTTACGGGAACGAGTGGAGTAAGGGTCAAGGAGATTAGTATTAAAGTCTCCCCTGATGATGTGATGTGCGTAATCCGACCCTAAAGATTCCAGAATTGAATCAAGACTGGAGAAATAATCTACAGAAGGAGGGCAGTAGACCACGCCGAGTAAGGTTTTGGCTCCCTTGACCCAAACCTCACGGAAAATGTATTCAGCAGCAGAGGGACATAAGGTAGAAGAAGAGGCTACAACCTTATAGGTAAAGGTGGTTTGGAGATAGATAGCCACACCACCCCCTCTCCTGTCAACTCGATCATTTCGGATTAGAATAAATCCAGGGAGGGTGTAAGCGGCGGAAGGGAGATGAGGTTTGAGCCAGCTCTCAGAAATAAGGACGGCGTGCACGTTAGCGTCAGTGAAAGTTACAACTAGTTCATTGTAATGACTAGCGATGCTTTGCGCATTAATGTGACAAACATTAAGAGTAAACCGATTTGGGTTTTGAAATTTCTCACGCAGCAAAACTTCAGTAGTGGCAAAGGTCGAACAAAAACTGTCGTCACTATGTAGGGATGCAGAATCAATGGCAGAAATATATGAGTCATCATCAGAATTCATAATAATATTACAAAAATATAATAAAATAACAAATAATAATAAAAAAGTAAATAAGGGCCCAAAAAGAATCTTTAATATAGTACTTATTAGAGCAAACATACTCTGCACCACCCGCCAGCTAATAATCGAAAAGAAAGAAAAAAAACATTTAAAATTAAATAAAAAGAAACATGAACGATACAATAATGAAAAGTTAAAAAACAAAACATTAACATTTGTGGAATGGAACGCGACTTTGTTGTTACCCAAATGTCAAATTGAAATTGACAATACAAAAAAAACAAATAACATGAGGGTATTATTAAAAATGTAGACGAACAATAATAAATTCAATAATGGAAAAAAATAAACAGTTAGTGCTTAGCGAACATCAAGGCTTACGCGATTTTAAATTCGAGCGCGATGTTTCCGTCGACGCGAGGCTTATCACTGCCGATGACGATAAGCTTGCTGTCTTGGGATACTTTCCCATTAAAGAATTCAATTCGTCTAATGTGGTGATTTTGATTCGGCTTCCATCCGGGACTTTTACCACAATAATGCCGTCTTGAGTCCAGCAAGACCGCATGCCGAAATGCTGCCGACTTTTGCTGAAAACAGTTTGGCGCAATCTTGTCAGGAACTCCTTAACAGAGGCAGATGAGCCTTTCAGCTTGGATTTGGCTCGCCAAACAGCTGTCCTATGAAGTATACTGGAGAACCTAACTAGCATGGGCCGATGGTGTTCTTTATTTGGAGTCCCTATACGATGACAGGCAGTGATAAGTGAACCTGTGACGTCCTTCAGCGACATCGTACTATTTACTACGGACAACACGGCGGTAGAACCGTTGTCGTCGTCAGTCGGACACCGTGAAAAAGTAGTGCTTTACGACGGTGTCTGGTCTCCATCGCATCAACCATGTTTGCGCATTCAGTTTTTTGCTGTCTCAGCAATCGCAGAATGTTGAGCATGAGCTCCCGAAAGGTCCGGAACTCTTCGGCAACCTGAGCGACGGTGTCCTTGGCAGCTTCCCCAGTCTGAAGTTGAGCTTCGAGTTGGGCCATTCGCTGCGAAAAGCTGTCTTCAAGCGTCTTTTGGGTGGTTTGGATGTCCGAAAGTGAAGTCATATTGACCGTCTTAAGTGAGGTGTTGTTCTGGTGAAGTTAAACGCTGGCTGGTAGTGGTGCAGAGCAGGATTACATTCAGCAACACAAAAGTGAGTACATTCACAACTTATTTTTTCAAAATACACGAGTTTGGAGAGTATATAAACACAGTTTAACTAATTGAATTTAAAATTTTAACCGAAAGCACGTCCACTCAGTACACCGACCATATACAATTTACATGTATGTGATCCGAAAGTTATAAACAAAAACTTTTAAAACTGCCTAGATAATCCTGCGCATGGCCATAGAATGATGTGCGCGATCTTGTAGTTCCAGGATTAATTCCTGGGACGGATATGGCTTAGTCCCGTAAGTTGCAATAAGCTCTCCCCTCATCATCAGCCCATATACGTCCCACTGCTGAGCACGGGCCTCATCCACAACTGAGAGGGTTTAGGCTTTAGTCCACCACGCTGGCCTAGTGCGGGTTGGCGGACTACACACCGAAGAAATTCCTAAGAACTTATAGGTGTGCAGGTTTCATCACGATGTTTTCCTTCACTTTCACAAGATCAGCATTTTTATAACATTCCATTAAGGAAGAATTATTTATTTCGATATTTAAAAGTGAATTCAATAGGAAATCACAAGATTGTAGATAGATAAAACGGTTGAAAAGAAGACAACGCTCGCGTACCAGGAAGGTCGTCGGCTGATTGTGCGAGCCAAACCTCATGTACAAAAGCTAGGTATACGTCTTGCTTTCAAAATGGTTTATTTTATACAGGTCCGGAAAAATGTCAATATCACACCTTTTCATATAAATGGAAGTAGAAATAAGAAATAAATTACAATTAAGCGCGAGCATCTCAAGCCCTTCTCTCTTTAAGATTATTATTTCGACTGAACCAAGGGTGACAACGAAGGCCAATTCATGCGCCACTCGCCCTGTGATACCGCTACCGTCTACTTATTTATTTGGGTGAAAGCAGAACTTAAATTGCATGAATTAAAATGCACTAAAAAGTAAAAAAATAGTTGTGTATTCTTCTGTAACTTAATAATCAACTTACTTTTTCTCTTCATCAATATGTACTGTACGATCTATGTGTTTACGATGCAATAAGCTAGGTAGGTACCTATCCAATTCAACTCTAACTTAATACATACCTATGAATAACAATGATTAAAATATTTTTTAAAGTTCTTCTAAGTAAAATGAAATGAAAAATATTAGACTACTTAAAAGTCAATCAAATTATTACGATAATATAATGTAGTTTTAATTATTGTTATTCTTGGAGGCGGTGTCAGCAAACTGAAAGAACTGTTTGTGAGACCGAAAAAGTGCCTCGTAATCTCTGATACCCACGACACAAGACTCGTATCCTAGTGTGGGGTCAGAACCATATATGTGATTGTTGGGTGTATTTATTTATTTAGATGGAAACGCGTGTATTCTACATTCTGTTATCAAACTGTCTACAGTCTCCTGGTCTATCACCAATATAATTTACGCTAAAGCCGCCGCTGCCGACACATATTTTTACTTTACGATGTTATATCGTGAATCAGAGGCGATTCTTGGCGATATTCGCCGCCAGCGTCCCGTGCCCGACTCTATTTACATCGAAACAATTATAACACGGCTCATTTATTGTTTGCAGTCTTTATATTCCTTTAAAACTAATAAAAATACCATTCATAAGTCTGTTTTCATCGGAACATATCTAGACTCCATGCTGTCGTGCTACGATCCTATCCATTGCAAGTATCCCATCGAACTGTTGTGTAGCTCTACCGTTTCATTATCAGCCCACATACGTCTCACTGCTGGGCACGGGCCTCCTCTACAACTGAGAGGATTTAGGCCTTAGTGCACCACGCTGGCCTAGTGCGGGTTGGTGGACTACAAACCTAAGAAATTCCTAAGGTTTCCTTGCGATGTTTTCCTTCACCGTTTAAGTAAGTGATAATTCATTTTGAACACAAACGTAACTTCGGAAAATCAGAGGTGTATGCCTGCGGTTGGAACCCGCGACCGCCGAGATTCTCGACCGCGCGCCTAAGCACTGAGCACTGAAGCTCAGCGGATCTAGGGGAACCTAATTTATCATGATCCCGCATCGAAATTAATCAGAAATATTCAAGAGGAGTTAGAAAACAAAGACTTGTCTACTTGATAGTAATTTTATGATATTAGTAATTGATCTCAGTACATGACACAGTTGCGTGCAGTGGTAGGTCTGCTATTTTTCTTACTGTAAATAGTGACTGCCTCATGGTCTCGCGACACAAGTTTGTGCCGTTTGGTCCTGGGTTCGATTCCAAGTTCGAGTAAAGTATTATTGGGTTTTTCCATTAGGAGACTCTCAGTAGCAGCAGGAGTCTGGAAATGTGTCGAATAGGCTCGCCCCCTATTACGTGGGACTGATACATACCTGGCGAAATGTGGGTGCAGAAATGCCCCTCTGTCTACCCCTTCGGGGAATACAGGCGTGAAGGTATGTACGTATGTATGTAGAAAGTTATAGTTTTTTTTTTTTTTTTTTGCCAATAACGGCATACTTTTGTATAGTCTTCTATTTTCAATATGTATTACTTAGATCACACAACATGATTCGGCAGTCTTTGTCGTTCATTAAAGACCAGAAGGTAAAAAGGACCAATCCAAGGCGCTACTTGTTATGTGGTTTCTTGTAGCACTTATAATGCTTATGGCAGCTCCGTAAGGTACTATTTGATTAATTTGTTTAAAGCTTCATAAAGGCAGACCTAATGCTATAGGCATTCTCTTCGGATGGTGCAGAGTTAAATCGTGTCATTTCAAATATTTTTTTTTTTTTTTTTTTATTCAAAAATCTAGCGCAGGCATTTGACCACGATCTCACCTGGTGTTAAGCGACGATGCGGTCGACGATGGAGCATGCCTGCCTAGTAGCAGCCTATTCACATTAAATTTGAATATGTCCAGATTGTATTGTACCGGAAATACTTCAGCGGGCAGGGCGTTCCACTCCTTTGCAGTGCGCATTAAAAAAGAAGACCCAAATCGGTGTGTGCGGCAAGATGGCATATTAACAACAAAGGAATGGCACGACCGCCCGCTTCTTGTTTCCCGATGGCGGAAAGTGCTCGGCGGAACTAGTTCGTGCAGTTCCTTCGCACACTCCCCGAAATATATCCTATAGAAGACCGACAGACGAGCTACCCTACGCCGATGATCGAGAGACTGCAGCTTAGCGTCTACCAGCGTGTATATCATTTCATATAAGTCGTCGCCTCGAAGTTTAGGCAGGCGGTCAAGAATTTCGACGGTCGCGGGTTCAAACCCCAGGCACATGCCTCTGACTTTACGAAGTTATGTGTGTATTCACAAATAATTAATTTTTACTTACTTTAACGGTTAAGGAAAACATCGTGAAGGAACCTGCACGCCTAAAAGTTCTTAGGAATTTCTTAGGTGTGTAGTCCGCCAACCCGCACTAGGCCAGCGTGGTGGACTTAGCCCTTAACCCTCTCAGTTGCAGAGGAGGCCCGTGCCCAGCAGTGGGACGTATATGGGCTGATGATTAATGAATGAATGATGTATATTGGCGTAGAAAAGGGACCTACATCAGTCCCAAATCTAAGCTCGTAATCTACGTTCGACTCCGTGCTTAGCTGGAGTGTTACAGACCCAACAACCTTTTTAAGGCTTCTGGCAGAATCTTTAAAGGAAATCTTAAGGCAAAGTTTTAACTCTGTAGTCTTGATTATTGATTCTGGTTCCCCATGTTCTTCTGCATTGTTGGATGTGGATAATTGCATTACTACGGGACGCATTGTGTAATTGGGATGTCGGATCTCCAAAAAAATATCGATATATTGTATATTGTATCGATTTATTAAAAAAAAAACGGTATGATTAGAGTACGTACTCAAGAATACGCGTGGGTTAATAGAGTTGTCGACCTAAATAAAAATGATAATGTTAATTGTTACAAAGAAAAATTTTATATAAAAAAGGACTCCTTTTCAGGATTTTTAATCGTAAAAAGTATCGATTTTGATACCTTTTCGATTATTAGAATATTATATCGATACCTACATCGATATATCGAAATGTCAAATATTGCTAAAAACATCGATATATCGAAAAAATAATATCGATATTTTTTCAACAAGCCTCTTGTGTAACACGTACTTTGTAAGCTCATAAACGGTCGCTTGTCACTCACAGACGCAGTATACACGCTTACCAATTACTCAGGGTATCTGATGAACGAAATAGATCTTAAGCGGAATGCAAGATTATTATTAATGAAGTACGCGTTACCAGATTCATAATGTATGTCATACAAATGGTCTATTCGACATTTTTGGCAGAAATCCAAAATTAACTAAATACGGAATGAATTAGGAACGAAGTTCTGCAAAAAGCCATTTATTTTTCAAATAGCAACAGTGTTATACTTACAGAACCAATAAAGCCAGATTCTTGGCAAATGTTTAATTGTTTTGATGTAGCCAATCCTGACTGCCGAATCCGAATGCCAATTGTATTTATGAGAAAGATTGGTACAATATATCTGCATTGAACTTCTTTATTAATATTCATATTAGGGACTATTTAGCGAGAAATTTTAGTTGACATAAATAATGGCGGCCTTCTTAAAAGCGAATGTTCATCAACCCCGGTAAACGGGACACTTGCAAGAGGTTACTACATTTGTACATTTCTATTGGTGTGCTTATGATACTAATGCCAGCAATTAGTAACTGTTTGGATTTTAGAAATTGTCAAAATTTTGTACAATTATTATTTTTACAAAATTGGGCATAAAAAGAAAATATAAGTACGTACAAATCAAAATTGATGAAATTTCAAATTTTATTATGAAAACGATCTATCTTATTTCTTATACTGTCCATACCACGTTTGCCTGGTAGAGAACGGTTTCAGCGATAAATCTATGACCGTAATAATTGATAAATTACATTTTATTAATTCTAGGTAATTCTATATCAAGATTAGCAATTGAGTTCATCATCTTTATCACCAGCCCATATACATCCCACTTCTGGGCACGGGCCTCCTCTACAACTGATAGTGTTTAGGCCTAAGTCCACCACGCTGGCCTAGTATGAGTTGGCGGACTGCACACCTTAGAAATTCCAAAGAACTTTTAGGTGTGCAGGTTTCATCACGATGTTTTCCTTCATAATTAAAGTAAGTGATAATTCTTTGTGAATACACACATAACTTCAAAAGAAGTGTGTGCCTGGGGCTTGAACCCGCGACCGTTGAGATTCTCAACCACGTTAATACCTCGAGACCATCACGTCTTTGAGTTACGCAATTGAGTTATTCAAGGTTTTTATTGTAAGAATGTACCAAAGATTTATGTAAGTGAAATAACATGAGGCAAGAATTTGAGCCGCCATTTATTCATTCTGTCTTCAAAGCGCTTGTAAAACTTGGTCATTGAGCTGAATGTAAAAATATGTGCCCGATCTTCCATCTATATTTGTCAGCTACTAGACGTGCCAGTATCGGCTCGACTTTTCTATTTAATGCCTTGATTTCGCAGTTCATTGCTCCTTGTGGTCGGGTTATTTTTTTTTATTTTATTATCTTTGTGAAACATACAATACAATTTCTCTTAAAAGACTAAATTTTAAAATAAATACATAGATCAAATCAGTTTCCACTTATAAAATAGAACTTACATGCAACGGCAACACTAAAAGAAACTAATTAACATTTACATTATAATTTAAAGGAAGATTAATTTGCAAATTTTTAATATTACTAATGATTGTTTTGGAAGCAAATAATAATAATAGTAAATAATACAATTACTACGTTTATAATGAGTTCCTAAATATCTTTCTGTAAGTATTATATTTTGACGTTAGTTGACGTTCTTGATCCCCATTCTACAGGAGCATTATTACATTATTTAAGGTAGCTTTAGCAACTATTCAGAATTCGTTTGTAACACAAACTTTTTTTTTTGAATATTTAATTTTAATCTTTTGTCATTTGCAAGAAATATTTCCCGATTTTTTTAAGTTCATGTCTATTTTACACCCACTGTGATGCTGTCTGTAATCGATTCTTGCGTGGAGACTTTTTGTAGACAGTTCTGTAGACGGCAATATGTTCGTCCCGTATTTCCTATCACTTAGAAAGAAGCGCGAGAGTAGAATATACAATTTTGCATTATTTTCTAGGGATAAAGACATTATAGTATTCATTACATACATACATACATAAACTCACGCCTGTATTCCCTGAAGGTGTAGGCAGAGGTGCATTTCTGCACCCACATTTCGCCAGGTATGTATCAGTCCCACGTAATAGGGGGCGAGCCTATTGCCGTTTTTCGGGCACATTTCCAGACTCCGTGCTGTTACTGAGAATTTCCTAATGAAAAACCCAAAAACACTTTGCCCGACCCGGGAATCGAACCCAGGACCTCTAGATCCCACGGCACATACTTGTACCGCGAGACCGCGAGTATTCTTTCATCATCATCATCATCATCAACAGCCTTTTTCACGTCCACTGTTGGACATAGGCCTCTCCTATGGCACGCCACTGTATTCTTTACTGATAAAAAAATCGTCCAAAGTCTAAATCAATACCCCGCTAAACAAATAAAATACCAAAACTTCAGGTACACATCTTAGGCACAAAACAGGGGTGACTATACCAAAGTGAAAATGATAATAATAATATATTTATCATGCAAATATCTCACATTTACGTAGCTACAGGCGCGGGACTCTCGGTACAAAAATAGCGACGTGGATCAAAAACTGTGAGGAAGTGAGCCGCGACCGTATCGGCGGTTATTTTCGTTCAATCCACTCTTTGTTATTTCAATACACGGCCGTTTTATTCATCCCAGTGTTTATTTTAAATGTTTCCTTGGCGGTGTAACTACTTCAAAAATACTTCGTGATTATTTAATCCTAATGTTTTTACAGATTATTAAAATTATTAATTTTTTGTTTGAATCACTCTTCAATCGACTTTGAAAACAAAGAGTTGGTCTCATTTTAACCCGAAGTTCCGAAAAGGGAGAAATTAAGATATCTGGTCCGAGAATTTTCACCGGTATTTAAGTCCAACACTGACTAAAATTGGAGATACAAAGTAAGATATTTAATTTTATGTTTTGTGCAGAAATCCACCTCTGCCTACCCCTTCGGGGAATACAGGCGTGATGTTATGTATGTAAAAGGAAACTGGAAAGTCACAAGGGTCATTTAGGGTTATTAGTGAGACTTTTATACTGCCATAGTTCTGGCACTAATTCTTCAACCTTAAATCAATCTATAATGAAATAACAAAAACTATTAAGGTCATTAATATTTAAACCGATCCATACATTTTTTTGTTTTTTATATTACCGTGGAGACTTGTAAGTAGTATTTTTGAGAATAAATATAATAAAATAAAATAAATAAATACACCCAACAGTCACATGCATAGTTCTGACCCCACACTAGGATACAAGTCCTGTGTCGTGGGTATCAGAAACTACGAGAGACTTTTCGGTCTCACAAACACCCAGACCCGAAACAAATATTTGTGGATCACACAAACATTTGTCTCGGTGCGGGGATCGAACCCGCAGCCTCTCGTTTCGCAAGCTGGTGTCTAGCCAACTGCGCCACGGGGCTGTCAAAATAAGTTGTTGTTGTTGTTGTTCAAAATAAGTTTCAAATTCAAAATAAGAATCCTCAAAGATACACCAAATCAATTTTAATTAGCAACGGCTTTCATCTGCACGTGTGACACTATTAAATAATAACACCGAGTGCTCGCCAGATGTTCGCACTGCGTCGATTAATTAATATTTATTTTATGTATAAGCTTATACACGCGATTTTGTCCTTGCAATTTACCTTTAGCGTTATTTGTTGCCTGCAATTATAATTGTTTCTTAACATAAAATAATTAAAGTCACTCGATATAACATACTATTTTTGTAGAAGTCCTATCAAAATCAATCCAGCCGTTTCGAAGATTAGCTAGTAATAGACATCCGTACAACAGCTTAGAAATTGCTTTTTAATTGCGAGGTATGGCTTAATGAATTATGGTTTTGCTATATACTCGTAGAACTACTTTTCACATAATAAGTAATAATAATAAATACACCCAACAGTCACATACATAGTTCTAACCCCACACTAGGATACAAGTCCTGTGTCGTGGGTATCGGAAACTACGAGAAATTATTCGGTCTCACAAACACCCAGACCAGAAACAAATATTTGTGGATCACACAAACATTTGTCTCTGAGCGGGGATCGAAACCGCGGCCACGCAGCTATCCACATATATCTCCAAGTTACATTTACAGATACAATTTAAGTAAAATAATGACGAGCCTACTGCCACTCGCTGAACTCATCTCCTTAATACGTGTTAGTATTGAGATTATTAAAGGAAACCCCACCTGAGGATTCTTGATAACATCTACAATTGATCGCAAAGTCACCGAATCATTCTTAATAACAAAATAAGCTCTCTATTACAAATACATACATATAGCAGTGATGGCCTCGAGGTTTAGGTGCGCGGTCGAGAATTTCGGCGGTCGCAGGTTCAAACCCCAGGCACACACCTCTGACTTTTCGAAGTTATGTGTGTATTCACACTGAATTATCACTTGCTTTAACGGTGAAGGAAAACATCGTGATAAAACCTGCACACCTAAAAGTTCTTAGGAATTTCTTAGGTGTGTAGTCCGCCAACCCGCACTAGGCCAGCGTGGTGGACTAAGTCTCAGTTGTAGAGGAGCCCCTGCCCAGCAGTGGGACGTATTTGGGCTGATGATGATTACAGATACGCTGAAAGAACCCTCTCAGTTTCTGAGGAGGCTCCTGCCCAATAGTGGGACGTATAAGTATAGGCTGATGATGATTTTAGAAGAAATGCTAATGATGTTGATGAGATCTGTTAAATCAATTGTTCACATGGTACGACAACTAAAAACATGATATACCAACATAAAGGTGATGTCAAATTCTCTCCGCAATGTCTCATATACTATGTAGCAGCATGGTATATAAATTTACTGTAAGTAGGCGGATGAATTTTTTCAACATGCCCACAAGGCCATCGCGCGATCTGCTAAGATTTCAGATTGCGGGACAGACGAATGTCCAGACGAAACTGATGTGACTAAGTGTTTAAAATAGTATTTTGGAGCATACATTGATTAGCATTTCATGAATTTATTTTACTATAGGCAAGCAATAAGCAATGCCATATATATACCTATGTATAACAACTACATAAGACTTGACCCTTTGTTGTAGACTAGCATGGGCTCATGTATAAAGGTATATGAAAATGATGGAATAAAATTAACCTGGAATTACATTATCCAGAAGCTTTAAGTCTTTATTTAACAAAAGCAATTTGACATATAAATGAGAATAACCTGACCCCACAATAAACCATTGTAAACTAGACATTACACAATTAACGTGTAACGCTTTTGGGCTTCTATGGATGTACCGCCACTGGTCCGTGAGTGTCTTAAGTGTCGTATATATATTTAGTGTTTCAAATTACACGTAGCAGTCCAAAGGATGATGAGACAAAAGCATGAGGTCTGTCTCGGGATCGATCTTCATCTTTAGAACGATTATTTCCTTTGGACAAGGAATCCCATGATGGAATTCTGATACAATAATGAGCTTCCGTAATTCTGTTGATACAGCATCAAGATAACGAACCAGTCGAAAGCAACCACTTGTCTTCTTACTACGAATATCTGGTCAAACTTTGACAGCCCCGTGGCGCAGTTGGCTAGACACTAGCTTGCGAAACGAGAGGCCGCGGGTTCGATCCCCGCACCGAGACAAATGTTTGTGTGATCCTCAAATATTTGTTTCGGGTCTGGGTGTTTGTGAGACCGGAAAAGTCTCTCGTAGTCTCTGATACCCACGACACAGGACTTGTATCCTAGTGTGGGGTCAGAACTATGTATGTGACTGTTGGATGTATTTATTTATATTTATATAAACTAGCCAATAGAGAAGCAAGCCAATTTGAAGAATTTCATTTCATTTCATTTCATTTCATTTCATTTCATTTCATTTCATTTCATTTCATTTCATTTCATTTCATTTCATTTCATTTCATTTCATTTCATTTCATTTCATTTCATTTCATTTCATTTCATTTCATTTCATTTCATTTCATTTCATTTCATTTCATTTCATTTCATTTCATTTCATTTCATTTCATTTCATTTCATTTCATTTCATTTCATTTCATTTCATTTCATTTCATTTCATTTCATTTCATTTCATTTCATTTCATTTCATTTCATTTCATTTCATTTCATTTCATTTCATTTCATTTCATTTCATTTCATTTCATTTCATTTCATTTCAGGCCAATAAAGTTGTAGCCACTGAAGGACGTTTAGGCACATTTAGATCGTCAACGAATTTAATTTTAGCTGCATTAATCATCGTTGCACATTTGAATAAACACGCGAAATTTAAATTAATAGTTTTCTGCGCGCAAATTTATGCAATGGGGCATAATTTGACTTCGTGATTTCGTTTTAAGTGGTATTAAATACAGAGATATTTGTTACCACCATTTCACGGTATATGAATGCTAGAATTAAATTATGTATAGCCGTTAATAAATGAATAATAAACTAATAGATGCAGTTGGCACTGGGATTTGGCAGAAAATTTTGTATGCATTTAACTTACGATCGAATGCGTGGAAGCGTAGTCATAGTCATCAGCAAGACGTCGACTGATGGACATAGGCCTCCTCTATGACTTACAGAGCGAACTGTCAGAACAAGTCTCCACCAAGCGCCTACCTGCAACCTTCACTTAATTATTTTTCATCATATGACTGGACTGCCTTATGGCAATAAAATTACAGCATACGCCGAGAGGTTTCATGAGCCGTGATACAGTGATATGTCCTCTTAATTGTGCTAAATTTTTAATTACATTTGAAATATAATGTTTACTCCGATTTTGCGTGATATTAAACATGACATACATTTTAGCACATAATTTAATGCTTTCAAATATCTGGTTCCTTTAAGTGTACTAAAAAATGCATTTCTGAGGCTTTATGATGTGGACAACACCATGCTCATCATCAGATACAGTGTTGTTATCCTGCGAAGACACCATAAAAATATGAATCTTGATTAACTCTCGAAACTCACTTGTGTATTCTCAATGAATTACCACTTATTTCAACGGTGCAGGAAAACATCGTGAGGAAACCTGCACACCTAAAAAGTTCTTAGGAATTTCTTAGGTGTGTAGTCCCTCATACCGCACTAGGCCAGCGTGATGGACTAAGGCCTAACCCCTCTCAGCTGCAGAGGAGGCTCGTGTCCAGCAGTGGGACGTATATGGGCTGATAATGAAAACTCTCGAAAATAAATTTGGAGTAATATGTACTAGGAATTCATGAATACACACTGTACGTGAGAAGATTCTAACTAAATATGCTGCCTCTGTATTTGGTAAAACATTCTATTTTGAACAAAGTGCTGACGTCTTGATGCAATGATGGATAGAAACAAGTTATCCTCATCCAAACCTTCGCCTAATTACGTCATTACAGCACGTTTGACTGTTGAATCTGGTTTAAAGAAATTTAAATAAAAGACGTTAAAAATCACAGCAAGAACGATGGAAATTAAAGTTTTATTCATGTGATTAATCTCAAATTGTATACTGTACAATTGTACGCCTGAACTGTAGGGCCAATTTTGACAAATTTCGGTAGTATGATAGAAGATACCCTGGAGACTATTATAGGGTTTTCTTCCCCGAATAACATAAAATGCCCTGAGGAAATCTTTTTATATTTTTAATTGAATAAAACCGCGGGCAAACACCAGTACCTATTAAATCTCGACCGACCATCAGCCCGATCAGACCGAAAAGTCTCTCGTAGTTTCTGATACCCACGACACAGGACTTGTATCCTAGTGTGGGGTCAGAACTACGAAGCGACTGTTGGGTGTATTTATTTAAAATAAAAAACATCGATCACTTTAATAATTTTGACTTTTCAGTATCAGTAACGCCCAAATCTAAAATTAATATAGTGAATCATATTTGTCTCGACATGACTGGCCCTGTGACTTCTTGTTGCACAGTGTAACCACTAAATACGCTATCAATAAGACGTCACTAATTTCCCATACCGCAGTCCAGTGTTACCAAAATAGCCGAGCTCTCCAAAGCCAAAGAAACAAAAGTCAAAGCAGGTAAAACAACACCCGACCTACATAATGCAAAAGGATGCGGTACTCAAGTAACATTATGCAATTTTCACACGTGCCACAATACGGCGGAGCAAAATGTATGGCGACCCACATAGCCGCTCTTTGCTTCACTATATATAGCCCAGCTGAAATAGACGTCAGGGCGCGCGGACAAAATTAGCTTGTTCGTTTGTTACGCGCGCATTGTCGCTGTGGCGCCTAACAGCTATCCGACGGTTACATCTATCCGCTTACGTGCTTTGATAACCCAAATGGACATTCGTATCACCTGTACAATATGTACCTACCAATTTGACCTGCGTAAGGTAAGGGTATCGTGTTCCAGGATTAGCCAGTTCTAACAGACTCATATTCTCATATTTGTAAGATGAGAGGTAGTCATGATTGTTTATCGGCAGTCGATTTTCTGTTTTTTTGTTTGAAAAGTCGTGATGGCCTCGAGGTTTAAGCACGCGGTCGAGAATCTTGACGGTTGAGGGTTCAAACCCCAGGCACACACCTCTGACTTTTCAAAGTTATGTGTGTATTCACAAAGAATTATCACGTACTTTAACGGCGAAGGAAAACATCGTGATGAAATCAGCACACCTAAAAGTTTTTAGGAATTTCTTAGGTGTGTAGTCCGCCAACCCGCACTATTTCAGCGTGGTGGACTAAGGCTTAAACCCTCTTATTTGTAGAGGAGGCCCGTGCCCAGCAGTGGGATGTGTATGGGCTGATGATGATTTTCTGTTAACGTATAGTTAATATAATTAGCAAATATGGTAACTGAGACTACAGTATTTTTAAAAAATCGTACTCATCTATTGTCCACATATGTGCTCATGATCTTCGCATTGTTGGGACATTTTTGTATGGCGAATAACAGGCTAACGAACACGCCTCCCTGCCAATGAGCAGTCAATATATTTCGAGAAACATTTGACTGCCTCGTGGTCTCGCGGTATAAGCATGTGCCGTGCGACCTAGAGGTCCCGGGTTCGATCCCCGGGTCGGGCAAAGTGTTATTTGGTTTTTCCTTTAGGAAATTCTCAGTAACAACACGGAGTCTTGAAATGTGCCCGAAAACGGCAATAGGCTCGCCCCCTATTACGTGGGACTGATACATACCTGGCGAAATGTGGGTGCAGAAATGCACCTCTGCCTACCCCTTCGGGGAATACAGGCGTGAGGTTATGTATGTATGTATGTAAACCTTTGACGAAATTAAAGTGTTTATTAAAAAGAGTAATTTTATTAGGGGTACCAGAAATCTTGTTGACCGAAAATAGAATAATCATTAATTTCTATTTTAGTGGTTCTTCCCGATAATCACTTGCAACACTTGACCTAAGTAAGGTTCCAACGCAATCATCTTCGATAATGTGAAAATTCTTTGATTTTAAATACTGGCTATTATCTTAAAAAAATCATACTACTTCTTCCGTCAAGGAGATTTTGGTAAAATATAAAAAGAAAAAAAACATAGGAAGGTTTGCCTCAAACAAAAACACATTTTATATAAAAAATCTGTCATACGCACTAGGCATAAATGCCTGATATATTGCCTTGATTTAGATTTCAGGAGATCCTCAGTAGTTGCTCGATGTCTAGTAATTTGCCTGGTAGGCTTGCCTCAACTTGAAACTTTAGAATATAGAAGAACGCATGTGTATATTTTTGTTCGAATGAAACGAGAAAATGAAGCTAAGCCTTTTTCTTTTTCCTATAGTTTCATCCTATGTTAAAAAATGATCGAACATACATAAACACGCCTGTATTCCCCGAAGGGATAGGCAGAGGTGCATTTCTGCACCCACATTTCGCCAGGTATGTATCAGTCCCACGTAATAGGGGGCGAGCCCATTACCGTTTTTCGGGCACAATTCCAGACTCCGTGCTGCTACTGACAATTTCCTAATGGAAAAACCCAATAAAACTTTGCCCGACCCGGGAATCGAACCCAGGACCTCTAGATCGCTCGGTACATACTTGTACCGCGAGACCACGAGGCAGAAAAATTTATCGATGAAAAAAATAAGTGACCACACCATATTCCACTCCATAGTAAAACGCATTAATAATCTTTTATCTGAAATAAAACGAATGCATTGAACATAAAAAAAAAAAAAAAAAACTATAAGAAGTTACAAATAAATACGTCGTCCATTTGCCTTGAAGTTTTGCACAAGTGCTCGTAAATTTAATTTTTTAGTATTACTTTGCAAATTGCTTCTCATATTTGTTTCAATTTTATAATTTTACATTGGAAGTATGACAACACATATAATAAATCGTGATGTCCTAATTCGCTTTTTTAAATCGGACTCTTTGCTACTTTCATTTCGAACAAGGCAAGTGAGTAAATTGCTTGTTAGGTGATAGTTGATACGAGACCACTGCCGCCAATAAACACTCACGGTTTGAGCGAATTTATAAAAGCTTTGCCTGAAGGAACAACGGTTTTTTCTTGAAGGTCTCCAATTCGCATCCGTTGGGAAATACTGAAGTGAATTATATATAACAATTAATAATAAACGATAAGTGTGTATAAGTCCATTTAAAGTAATTGTTTGGAAGATCATTTAGAGAATTTTTTAAAGTAATTTAACCATAGCTGACAAATGATAAAAGATAAAATTTTCTTAAAACTGAACAATTTTATACAACGCAAAATATTGTTCATTGATCAAGAAATACTTTACCTAGTAACTATTAATAATTGAAGACAATGAAATTAAACATTTTATTAAAGTGACTGTGTGTATTATAAGAAAATGCAATTAATTACGACAAAATGACTCTACTGCAATTGATGATATCTCTGTCTATATATAGTAACATCAATAAGCAAACATATGAATCAGTAACATAAATAAGGGCGCGACGCCCTCGTAGGTCTGGCACTTGGTCTGCCAAATTGTTGTATGGTTAGTCGCGGGTACTAACCAGGGAGCATAGGCTATAGGATATTTGCATCCATCCGGATAACTACCATCGTGTATTCAGGCGAGCATCGAATACTGAATCCCACAGTCCGTAAAATGGGTACATAAAATTGCTTATCTCATCATCATCATCAGCCCATATACGTCCCACTGTTGGGCACGAGCCTCCTCTAAAACTGAGAGGGTTTAGGCCTTAGTCCACCACGCTGGCCTAGTGCGGGTTGGCAGACTACACACCTAAGAAATTCCTAAGAACTTTTAGGTGTGCAGGTTTCATCACGATGTTTTCCTTCACTGTTAAAGTACGTGATAATTCTTTGTGAATACACACATAACTTCGAAAAGTCAGAGATGTGTGCCTGGGGTTTGAACCCGCGACAGTCGAGATTCTCGACCGTGCGCCTAAACCTCGAGGCCATCACGACTTGCTTATCTCCCTGAATATAATGTTATTATATATTGTCTCTTCTTTACAGTGTCCTGTTTAATTCCTCGTCCCGCGCTAGGTACTTTCAGGAATGTTTTGATTTCCAACACACTGCAAACTCCCATTCACTTAGGTCATCGGAGAATTTGATGCTGAAGTTTCCGGCTCACAGGACATCATTTTATGACCATTCCTTTGAGATAGAAGCAGTCCGTTTATGGAATGCAGTACCTTTAAGCATTAAACAATCGTCCTTGATGGAAATTTTCAAGTCCAGGTTTAAATCGCACTATCTTACACAATAATATGGCTCCTGCGATGTATAACTTGCTGCTTATTTTGTATTTATTTGTATATTTTTAGTATTTATATGTATTTCATCGTACGTAAGTCTATCTTATATTGTATTTAATTTTCACGTATGTATGAATGAATATAAATACATATTTTTATGTAAGTTTAATTAGATATAGCACCGTTCATTGTGGTTTGCTTATTCCCTGCAAGGTTGCCTGGTAGAGGTCGCTTTAAGCGATAAGGCCGCCATTTTATGTCAACATCATCAGCCCAAATACGACGTACTGCTAGGCACGTGCCTCCTTTACAACTGGGAGGGTTTAGGCCTTAGTCTACCACGCTGGCCGAGTGTGGGTCGGCGGACTACACACCGAAGAAACTCCTAAGAACTTTTTAGGTGTGCAGGTTTTATCACGATGTTGTCCTTCAACGTTAAAAGTGATGATTCATTGTGAATACACACATAACTTTGAAAAGTCAGAGGTGTGTGCCTGGGGTTTGAACCTGCGACCGCCGAAATTCTCGACCGCGCGCCTAAACCTCGGGGCCATCACTGCTGTTTTATTTTATGTTAGCAACTATGATTTATTTTATATGCTTACTATGTACATGTGGTGTCAAATAAAGAGTTATTATTATTATAACTCAATCTATATCGGGCCGTTTATGTCCCACTGCTGGGTAGAAAAAATCTCCCTCCCTTAAGGTGGAAGACCTTGTATGGGTTGGCGGATTTCATAAACCTACAAAATTCTTGACGAATAAATTTCATAGGTGTACATATGTCATTACGATGTTTCCTTTCTACGTTAATGTGCATAATAATTCATTCTTAATGATAAATTATTTAGACATACCTTCGAATATATGAGCGGTTGGGATTTGGGATTTGAACCCACAATCATAACATATCATGCTGCGCCAGTAATCTTTGAGATCTTGGCTATAACTAATTGCTCTGGTACTGAAAATTACTATATTGTAAAGAATAACGTTACTAATTTCATCGAAACTAAAGTGTTACATATTATTACTTCACGATTTTGTCATGACTCCAAAGCTATCATCGCAGTATTTTTAGCTACAATTGTTTACGTGTATGTGTACGCCAGCTGTTCGATACTTAGCTTCAGATATTATGTTACTCGTTTTCTTTTCGTGTACCTAATTTTAAGACTTTGGTAAATAAAAAAATAATAAATAGCCTACCCAACAGTTACATACATAAATTTTCTAGCCTCATACTATGGTTACAAGTTTACTATGGTACAACAGAGAGGGTTTAGGCCTTAGTCCACCACGCTGGCCAAGTGCGGGTTAACGGACTACACACCTAAGAAATTCGTAATAACTTCTTGGGCGTGTACGTTTTCTCACAATATTGTCCTTCACCGCTTAAATAACACACATATCTTTGAAAAGTCAGAGGTGTATCTAGTGTTTGAACCCGCGACCGCCGAAGTTTTTATTCGACCCTTCTTCTTTTTTTTTTTGAGGGGAAAGCTGTTTATGGCTCTACTTCCCGCCAGCCCAGGGGGGAGGGGGGCGGAAAGCTCCTTGTTGTTACTTGTTACTCGACCCTACGCCTAAACTTCGAAACCATCACTGCTTATTCTTTAGTCTTTTGTGTTGCTACTGGGAGTTTCCTCATGGAAAAATGGAGTTTAGAGGTTTATGATGTTAAACTTTAAAGTACACTAGGAACATCGATAAGAGCATATTTAATATATCTCTGGGTGATGAGGTCATGATGGGGTATTGAGAAATTTGGACAAACGCTGGATGGAGTCTGCTTCGACGGTTCGACAGTGAACGTCTTGTGGCTGATGATGATCAGATGCATATATTCCTCAGCAATATTCCTGAGGGATATTTATTTATTATTTTATTTATTTAACACTTTATTGTACACTAAACATAAAAAACATAAAAAAATGATATGAGGATATTGCTTGTTTTTTATATAAAAAGCAAAGACTCATTTGGAGAGCGAAACTGCCGGTAGCCCAGGACATTAGCCTAGGACATTCGTATTACGACAATTAGCATCCATTGGCATAAGGTGTAAATTCCACCATAGTGACTCACGCAAGTAAGTAGCCTTTCGGATCAGCCTGCATCTGGCCGGTGACATATAGCGGTGGCCGTTTATTATCTTTGTTTGGACCACATTGCACTTATCATCATGGACTGATGGGAGTTCTTTAACGTGACTGAGTAAAAAAGCTTTCATGACAAGATTTTAGGAGCTTTATACCAGAATTTTAGGAAAAGATCCCTTAATCGTTGTAAGATTTTGTCCTGTAAGTCTATTAAAATGCCTGATATTCAAAAGGCAGGTCTAGTTAACTGACCTGTCAAGCGCATGAGTCACCGACTCTGGCCGGCGTCACACATTCAGTATCCACCTCGCAACTTTTACCCTGCCAAATCTATTATTAATAACAGGTGAGGACATTAAATACACAAAAACATCTCTATTTTTAAACAAATAGAGTTAATTTTCCTTTACCAACTATGTGTATCTAATTGCCAAATCAATATAGACTTTAATGTGCAACAATTAGAATCGTAAGTAGATTTTCTTTTTCTAATTATTGTGCTGATGTTAATGAATCTTAAACTTTATTCAAAGGAGATAAGGTTTAATAATGATCAGCTATAAGCTGGATACGGAGCTCTTTAAAGATAAACGTCATATTATAACAGTATCGAACGCGATCTCATATATTTGGAATTTTCCTGGAATCGACAGTCCTTTTTAACAGTACAAGAATAAATGGGGTTGAGAATAAATAGCTGATTTGATTTAGAAGCCTATATATTCTTAAAACATTTCATTTATAAATATTTTGAAAATAAAAGTACTAAAGCTTATTATAACTATTTATTATTAATGGATTAAATGGATATTGAAAATCTTCTTATCACCCTCGCAGCATTCAGTGCTACACCACACCTAGTTTTACCAGCTTTCTGGTAGGGTTACCTCAACATTCCTCACTTTTTCATGATCTATTCTATACCTTGTATGGATGTATATAAATATATTTGACCTGACCTCTCGTAAATCGGGAATCGTTGGAGAATCCGCGATAACGCCTGGAATGCCTCCAGTTGGCCGTTTGATGGCGGCATTACGTCTATTTATGTGAGCGGCCTTCTGCAAATAGTTCGCCACGACAGAATCACCTGTTTGTACAGAAACAACGGCTCGTTTTGTGAGTGTAGCTAGGGATGGCGAATTTTTGTCTACTTGTCTAATAACCTGATTTTTCTGTTGTATATAATTTATTTATTTATTTACAAGAAACACAGCACATTATGTACAAACTTGACATTGAGGAGCCAGCTTTCCCCTCGAGAAAAAAAAAAAAAAAAAAAAAAAAGTTCTAGACCCGTGTTACTACTGCTAACGCCCTCATTAAATAAACTTACATACAAAGTACAATTTTATAAGGCATAGACGATAATTGATAATTGATTTTTTATTCGATATTCAAAGTTATTAATAAATCATTTGTATTTCTATTTCCAGTTTACAAACAGTAATTTTTTTCCTAATTTTTTATATAGTTTTTTTTATTAACAAAGTCTTCGCCATCTTAGATATCTGCTGGACATAGGTATTCAAATTTGCCCTATTGGAAGAACTTTCAATGAAAAAATGACATAAATCAGCAAACGCACTACGAAAATCCTAGTTTCATCTAGTTTCAACATATCTTAACTACAGAAATTGTCTGATCCAATCGTCAAATAAAATGTAAAGATCTATGACATTACTAAAATGTTTTTTTGTCTAGTAACCAGCGCTCCTCACTGTGTCGGCTCGTAAAACTTTCACGAGTTCGATAATCACGCAAAGGTAAACAGAAGTCACCATAAATAAAAGAACAAATAAATTTGTTTCATTGTTCAACAATTGTATTCCAACAAACATTTGTAAGATTGAGAAAAAATAATAACTAATTGGGGATTATTTAAAAACAGGAATATGTTACTGTTCGGACTCTTATAAAACCAACTACCTGATATAGTATTGGAATGATCTGTGGGATGGAACACAATGATAACATGAAACATCATGATGTAAAAATGTGAATTCATAAAAATATTACGCGCCTTATTTATCTTAACCATTTTGAGGGATTCTGGATTCGTCTGAATTTCTCACAAGGATTTAATTCTGTGTGGAGTAGGGATTGGTCTACTATCACACAAGACGGACTGAGATCTGGAAACTCTTACCGTGGACTCCTAGATTCGGCACAAGGAATTTTTGAATATTATGTGTTGGGACTGGTCTGCTATCACCCTAGGCGAACTAAGACCTTGCCACCCCATCTATGGGCAGGACCATGTAGGTCTATTGTACTCATCTAGGAATTCCTGTAAATTGGTTTGTGCGCACAGACAGTAAAGCAAGCTTCTCTGGTGTTAAAATCTTTCAATGTCTCGTATATGACTGGAAAGCTTGTTGAATTTTGTATCGACCCAAATTCTTGAGTGTGTCGTAACATCCGATTTGCTTCTTCAATTTCAAAAAGAGTTGAATAATTTTGCTGCTCTTTTCATAATTATGGAAAGGTATTATTTTTAAAGGCAACTGTAATAATATTTATTAAAATTATTTCGTTCATGGACTTTCGGCAATGAAAAAGCAGGGCAATTGGTGCGGCAATTCGAACTAATAAGCCGGCCTTCTGAAATAATATAAAGATAAATTTAAAAAAATAAATAAAGATAATACTGGAGAAAGCAAAATAGCAAACGGCTTATGTAATGGAACAAATCGGTTGTTAATTTATCATATTGGAAATAAATAATTTGTAGTAAATCATCATATATTATTACAGGTAGTCTTCTTGTGTTAATTTTTAAGGGCACACTGATTCTGTGAAAGGACTCTCTTGATGTCTTAATAGTGTATAGATAAGCAAAATGTAAATAAATTTTGCAAGAAATTATTGTTTGGCTAATGATTGTAACAGCGACATATAATTTAAATGTAAGACCTAATTCTACTCCTAAATTGCTATAGCTATTTTAATAAATTTTGCCATAGAAGTAGATGATATTTAAGAGAACCTTATTGACTAAAAAAAATAAGTTGGCGTATTTTAAACCGAGCGCAAAAATAACTACCATTTATAATTTTTGGAATTTGTTTAAAAAAAATATCTGACTAAATATTATTTTCCGTTTCGCCCGCATTTGACCTACTTTTTAAGAAATCATCCATCGTTTCTTGCATTGACGCAGTACGTCGGCGCCTGCACTCCTCCTCAGTAATTGTTTCATGTCATTAAGAATACACATATTTCAGACGTCAATAACACGTCGATACTGTTTTATTTTAAACATAGAGTTCCTTTTAATCCCGTTGTGGTAATCAGACGTAGCTAAGGGTCATTCTTTTCCTGAACGCATCGTTGGTCCTGGCCTAAGTGATTCGTGGCCGGTATAATGTGATTGTTAGTCGTGATGGACTCGAGGTTTAATCTCAAAAGATATAATACTCGTAGATTAATATTGAATAATTAACAGGCTATTCTGGAAGTATTCGGCTATGTCCAGCAGTAGACATCGTCTGGCTAATCATGATAATGATAGTTGTAAATAGCCATCATCATCAGCAACAGCCTTTCTTACGTCCACAGCTGGGCATAGGCCTCTCCTATGGCACGCGACTGGGCTCGATCTTCGGCCCTCCTCATGCAACCGCTGCCAGCCACCCTGCGAATATCGTCACCCCACCTAACCAGAGGACGCCCGACACTACGTATACCGAGTCGTGGTCTCTACTCTAGAATCCGTTCCCCCAACGGTTCAGCAGAACTGACGTTCTGCGACAGATGTGATCTGCCCACTGCCACTTCAGCTCGCTGATCCTTTTATGCTCTCATTAAACTATGTCGATAAATTTGGTTCTCTGACGAATGGCATCATTTCTGATCCTATCTTTCAGTTGTATATAGTGAACGATATCCCACAGATTCAGTTAATGACTAATAGAGTGGGATTTGCATGCAACAGCTCTGTGTAACACTCGAGTTATTTTATTTTTCGAAGCGGAATATGGTGTGTGTTTGTTTGATATTTTTAGAACCAACGCTTGTTACATTTCTGAGTTTTGTGCTAAATTAACGTTTCAACGTTTTTCTGATACACTGGTGTATTGCAAATAATTTTAAGATACATTTTGTGCCGCCAGCATATTCATAAGCTGAGCGATTATGTAAAACATTTACTCGACATTATATTTCCTGGGGCAGTTTTATCAATTTTTCTAAAGCAACTGAATTGCTTTGAATATGAGAGATACATAGTTATAACAGGTAATCGTAAGAAAGGAAGAAAAAGGATGATTTTAAGTATTTTAAAATGTAATTTTACCATTTCTAAACCCAAACAAATATGTGCAGTACATACAAAAATTATTTCATGGTTCGAACCAGTGGCTTCAAGTTTTTTTGGCTATTTTTTAACCAACGGAACTAAAAAGTAGAGAGAAATAATATTTTCAATTAAAAAACGAATTCAGAGATACAATTTGTTCATTCATAAACTTTCCGTGCTCAATATAAAATAATTTCTCCCACGATAAGGGCTTAGTACCATCCTTTGCTGAATTACAAAACACGACCCTAAGGGCTGAGTCACTTCCCGCTCTATATTTAGACCCACCGCGTCATCTGTGCCGCGTCGTTCAAAAACCGAATATGCGGCCACTTGCCAAATTTAGGTATTACCGGTGACCTGCTTCCCGACGAAAATGAGAATAAGAAAATATAGGACACTGTTCGGGGAAGCGGTATTAGCACTGAAGTCTGGAACTGTTTATTGGTTTTCGTGGTACATGGTAAACCTCAAGTGAATAAAATTCTCGTTCTCTTTCTATTGCTGTTTAAGTACATCGAAATGAAAGGATTTTTTGTCATAGGACAGCACAGGATATTTAATAATTTACTAGTAATATGTACGATACAACTATCTCTTACCTGCCATAAGCATATTATTTAATATATGTATAACAATAATTAATAGCATTTAAAGCGAGATATTTTTAGTTATATGGCAGTTGCAGTACTTTCATAGAAGCCCAAAAGCGTTACATGTTAATTGTGTAATGTCTAGTTTATAATTGTTTATTGTGGATCCAGGATATTCTCATTTATATGTCAAATTGCTTCTGTTAAATAAAGAATTAAAGCTTTTTAAAATTTGGGCGTCTATGGAAGTACTGCCACTGGTTTATGGTGGATTCTACTCGTACAAAAAGGAAGTAAAACGCGCCAATAAATTAAGCTTCCGACTCGCGTCTTTCATTCACTGAACGAATCGCTATGATATTAAATTCTTTATTTTTAAATATCAAATACAGCAATAGTATCGAATGGAAGCAAAATTCTTGTTGGACCTTTGGATGTTTTAGGTCAGACACATCATGATGATGTTGATACGTGAAAGACGAATATGAAGCCAGTGGCGGTACTTCCATAAAGCCTAAAGCCGGCCCTAAAGCCCAGTTTACCTTACAAAATTCGCAATAAGCTTTAAAAATCTTTATTTAACAAAAGCGATTTGACAAATAAATGAGAATATCCTGACTCCACGATAAACAATTATAAACTAGACATGACATAATAAAGGTGTAATGCTTTTGGGCTTCTATGGAAGTAACAATACTGTATGGAACATATTCATATTGTATTTTGACATCGTTGCTGTTACTATCAAGGCTATTTTAGCCCCTAAGCTTAAAACAGAGACTGTCAATACTAAATATAAAACAAGTTTTTAACGCAATAAAATTAATATCGATTGATTGGACGGAACGATTCAAACATAAACACGCGAATCTCAACATCGAGACATCGTATTTATTATTCCAATTAAGAAGCAAAAGTCATAACATTTAGCAAACGAGCTTACAGCTGACGTTATTTGTTCTGATCTAATGAATTTCCTCTACAGTTATTGAGAAATCAATATACAAGATTATATTTATTAGTCGATTCCGTATAACGTGGTTTACATATCATAATTTTTCAGTAAAAACTTTCAGTGTTCTGAAAAATTCTGAATTAGTGCCAAAGATCTCGAAAGTAAGAAAGGTTACAGCTATTATTTTTGAAGACAATATTATGCAGTGTTATGCCTACCCTTATAGAGAACATGCGTGAATATATGTATGTTATTAAACTTACATAACTAACATACATTATATACACTATGAAATAGCTATGTCGGGTAAGCTCCAGGTATTCCTGGTAATATCATATTGCGAGGGTTAATCCTGTGTCAGGGCAACCACAGAAGTAAGTTGTCAAAATTTGACAAATTTGCTTCTATAATAAACTTCCGAAGGGTATTAGGGACCTTCCTTTGAAAAAGTTTAAAGAATCGATTAAAGAAAAACTATATAAAAAAGCTTATTATAAAATGTCAGATTATATTGAGGATAATAAGCCCTGGGAGTAAGTAAACTGATCAGAGGTTGCTGCAATTTGCATCGTTATGATATGTATGAGATTAAATTAAATATAATATATAAAAATGTAATTATAATTAAAATATATATATTAAAAAAATGACATTTCGTGTTGCTGAGGGAGTTTCTTGCCGTTTCTTCTCCACAGCGATAACACGTTTCGAAGCGGCAATACTTTAAAAAAATACTTAATAGTGACGATTCAAAAGTAAAAGTCTATTTGAATAAAGATGATTTTGACTTTGACTTTGACTTTGCAAGGGTATTGATATAACTTAGGTAAGGCGTCAAGGGTTGACAAAAAGGTTTCTTTGTGGTCAGGTAAGATATGGACTAAAGGTGTAAGAATGCAATGAATGACGCCTAAATTTGCACATAATCTAGACTAACAAGGGTGATTAGGATAACACCAGGAAGTCCTGTTAAGCTAATCTATTCGACTCAATGGATAGATGACCAAGGAACAGATCAATCCTTTACGAGATCTGATATGTACAGTTGCGTTATAACTTTTACACGATTTTCTTAATAATTAAAATAGTCTGCTATCGTCACCATCATCATCAGCCCATATACGTTCCACCGCTTAGCACGGGCCTCCTCTGCCATTCAGAGGGCGAAGTAGTGATGGCCTCGAGGGCGCGCGGTCAAGAATCTCGGTGGTCGCGGGTTCAAACCCCAGAAACATACCTCTGACTTTTCGAAGTTACATGTGTATTCACAATGAATTATCACTAATTTTAATGGTGAAGGAAAATATCGCGATGAAACTTGCACACCTAAAAGGCCACTAGGCCAACCCGCACTAGGCCAGCGTGGGCCACTAAAGGCAACTAAGTCCTAAACCCTCTAAATGGTAGTCTGCTCTAAATGGTAGTATGCTGTTTAAATATATATTTCTAAAATTAATGCCCTCTAAAATGAGGTGAACTTCAAGAGCTTGCCCCAGCCTTTTCTATTCCAACATCAATTAAATATTAATAATTATTTTTTGTATTTATATACAGGGTGTATTCAGACCGTGATCGGAAACGAAGGCAGGTAATAGCTAAGGTGATTACAAACCCCCTGGCGTTAAAGAAAATTCTGACAAAAAATAAAAAATAAAAAAAATTCCATACAACCATCGGTATTAAATGTACGCGGTTTGTATGGAAAATGTATTTTTTTTTATTTTTTGTCAGAATTTTCTTTAACGCCAGGGGGTTTGTAATCACCTTAGCTATTACCTGCCTTCGTTTCCGATCACGGTCTGAATACACCCTGTATACATTATACAGCTACAAGAAAACAAAGCTAGTGGAACATTAAGGGATTACAATTATTACTGACGCGCTAATCCTTTGCCAACATTTCTGCTGCCGATTCATTGTCAAGCGTGCCAGTGACCACGACTGTAATAGAAAGATCATTAATCACAAAGAAAAATAATTAAATATAATTACAATTTTAAATTGATTGCAGTGTATATTCTTTTACAACAATTTTTATTAATGAACAAGTCGAAATATTTCTATTGGTAGTTCAGTTGACGCCAGCTCTTGTTATTGCTATGCTTTAATCGATTTCTCCTACTTTAAATACTTTTTTAATTAACTTTATATTAGTTAAATAATTCTTAATATAGTAATAAATTAAGTCACATGACCAATCTAACTCATACTTTACTTATTACAAGTCTCTGGTTAATCAATCTCTTTTAGCTTTATGGTCATTGCAAAAGACAAGGAATTAAAAATTGTTTAATTGATGTCAGCAACTTTTTGTATTTCATATAAATACTTAATAGGAAAGGCGGAGTAAACTCCTTAATTTACGATCAATTTTATGTATCTACTTACTAGTTTTATTTGACAATTCACAAATACTGCGAAATTTCAAATTAATGAGATCTTATCTTCATCATCAGGTGGTTTTCTTAAACGAGAAAGTTTAATAGAAATTTGTCCATTAATGAGAAGACTCAATAGCCGGTTCAAAAATCATTTAGGATATACTTTATACGTGCTAATGCGAATATTGTACCACCAGAAGGAAAAACAAGAGCTTCTATTTTACAATGGTCCTAACCCAATGAAACTAAATTCGTTTCTTCCATTGTGACACAGTCAACATACTATAGCTTATATTTAGATCTATTTGACTGTCTGTATTTATTACTAAGTACAAATACCTATTAAACAACATTATGCAATGTATTTAAAAAGATACAGTTACCAATAAATAGCAATCGCGACGCTAACAAGCAGTTTTATCTGCGGCCAAGCCGGCACCCCGCCAATACGCGCCGCGGGGCAATACGCTCTCAAAAATTCTAATGGAGGTATTTAGATCTTAATCGGTTAGCGGACTCATAGTGGCTGATACATGATTATGTATATCTACATGAAGTTGTACAAGTTCTACTAGGATTTCTTACCCGTTCATCTCTAGAGAATTCTGTTTTTTGAACCGAGTGGTAAATAGGAAAAAAATAACGTATCTTAATATTGTAAAACATTTATCTGATTTAATTATTTTTTTTTCATTACATTTTAGTGGCGGTACAAGTATGTGCCGTGCGATCTAAAGGTCCTGGGTTCGATTCCCGGGTCGGGCAAAGTGTTATTGGGTTTTTCCATTAGGAAATTCTCAGTAGCTGCACGGAGTCTGGAAATGTGCCCGAAAAACGACAATAGGCTCGCCCCCTATTACGTGAGACTGATACATACCTGGCGAAATGTGGGTGTAGAAATGCATCTCTGCCTACCCGATCAGGGAATACAGGCGTGAATTTATGTATGTACATTTTATTAATACTGATCAGTTATTTTCTATGCGGTAGAACAGTGACGGTCCTTCCATAGAAGCCCAAAAGCGTTATACGTTAATTGTGTAATGTCTAGTTTGTAATTGTTTATTGCTGAGTCAGGATATTCTCATGTATATTACAAATTGCTTTTGTTAAATAAAGATTTAAAGATTACTATTCGGAATTTTGTAAGGCCTTTGAGCTTCTATGGAAGTACCGCCACTGCGGCACAGTATTTTGCTATTTCCAGATCTACTTAACTTAGTTCCTGTAACCAAGTTTATAGGCAGGGTAGGCGAAGGCTGTTGGATCTTCTTATATCGTTTTTAAATTCTCTTGATCCTGATGATATATGAAACATAGACCAAAAATGAAAGAACTCATCTGATTGTAAATGGTAACTGTTGTCCATTTACCATAACATGAAGAGCGTACCTGTGTCTAGGTCTGGAAAAAATAACTGGATAGAGGATATAATAAAAATGAAGAGGTATATACATTATACACCCTTATACCCTTGTCTGTTGCGAGTAGAGCGAAAACCCAATCAAAAAGGTCGGAATGATTAAAATGAATGTTGTAATATGTTCGCGTTTGGCTATTCGATAAATGTGTAGTGATCTTGACAGCCCCGTGGCGCAGTTGGCTAGACACCAGCTTTCGAAACGAGAGGCCGCGGGTTCAATCCCCGCGCCGAGACGAATATTTGTGTGATCCACAAATATTTATGTCGGGTCTGGGTGTTTGCGAGACCGAAAAGTATCTCGTAATTTCTGATACCCACGACACAAGACTCGTATCTTAATGTGGGGTCAGAACTATGTATGTGACTGTACTATTTCTTTTTATTAATACATTATTTTATTGATATCCATTCAAATTACACAGACTTCAGACATCACTCTAATATGTAAAATTTATTTATTTATTTTATTTAATATGCTTTATTGTGCACTACATACATAAATAAAAATTAAATTAAAGCTACCTTATAAACTATTGTGCCACAAAGGGCGGTCTTATCGCTATTTGCGATCTCTTCCAGACTACCCATATAAAAAAAAAAAAAAAAAAAAAAAAAAAAAAAAAAAAAAAAAAGTATATAAAAGTATATAAAAAGTATATAAATTTACTTCAAATATACGTTTCGGTTTCACAAACATTATATCTAAAACATAAATTACAATTTCTGAATCAGAGCTGCTTACTATTTTACCCCAAAAGTTGTTAATATCAATCAAATATCGACCTAATCGGCACAATCCTTCCGTTTTGAAATGTCAGTGTCACTAGAGCATCATCGCTGAGCAGAACTTATACAAGACGATCCGGTAAGGTCGGCAAAAATAACCGCAATGAAAACGTAACGCTAGAAACAATTGAACATTCTTGGCAGCGTCGCGTGTAGTTTTCGCTTTATGTCGCACGATTGGGATTGTCGCGGTGGTAACTGTTGCTGACTGTGCAAAGCCAACATAATGAAATTAATGTTTACAAAGTTTAAAACAAATGTGAAGCGAATTATGGTTTTTGTTCGATAAATATATTAATAGTACGGGCATGACAGTATGATTATACCAGTGGCGGTAGTTCCATAGAAGCCCGAAAAACACAGTTGGCCTTACAATATTCCGAATAATAAATCAGCTTTAAATCTTCATTTATCAAAAGCAATTTGACATATAAATAAGAATATCCTGACCCCACTATAAACAGTTATGAACAAGACATTACACCATTCTTGTGTAACGCTTTTGGGCTTCTATGGAAGTACCGCCACTGAATTATACGTGGAAATTCTGAATGAAACCCCAAGAGATGTGAAATCCTCTAGAGTCTATAGCGACCCACAAGCCTGTCGCGTTCTTAGATCATTTTTTCTATTACTGTAACGTAGTGGCCGGCAAAATTGTGTTGATCGATGAGACATATCACCCCTCCTCATTCAAAATTATGATGATTGATGATGAGATCGCAAAAACATTTCTCTAAAAAAGTCATTTCTATAGAAAACTTGTTTTTTATATTTTCCGTATAATAAATTATAGAAATATAAGTTTTTCGTAAATCATCACTGATATGTCCTTATTGTAAAAAGTAGTGATGGTCTCGAGGTTTAGGCGCGGGGTCAAGAATCTCAGCGGTTGTGGGTTCAAATCCCTGGCACACACCTCTGACTTTTTAAAGTTATGTGTATATTCACAATGAATTATCACTTACTTTAACGGTGAAGGACAACATCGTGATGAAACCTGCACAAATAAAAATTGGGAATTTCTTAGGTGTGTAGTCCACCAACCCGCACTAGGCCAGCGTGCTGGACTAAGGCCTAAACCCTCTCAGTTGTAGAGGAGGCCCGTGTCCAGCAGTGGCACGTATATGGGCTGATGATGATCACCCGTCCTCACTCAAAATTATGATCATTGATGATTCGATCCCAAAACATTTCTCAAAAAAAGGTTACTTATTTTTAGTATTTTCCCTAAATAAATTATTGAAATATTATATTTTTCGTAAATCCACACTGATATGTCCTTATTTCTTTAACATTACTGTTTCGTGATACATCACGATACCGAAATAGCCGTACAAGTCATCAAATTTCTAAATATACAACTATTCCTAACTTTAGACGGTTATTTAATTGCAGAATCCTCTGACTCACACACTCCACTAAGTTTAATCCGCGTTTGAAGTGGCCACTCGAATAGTCCCAGACATGAGGCAATAACTCATGCATATCAGATCCTTAACGAAGGTACCGGAGACTGCTTGGCGTCCTGCCAGCGGCAGACAAATGACGCGGCGCTGGACAATCATAGATTACTGCTTAAAACAGATTGGCTGTAAACGACGAGACAAATGCTCTGGAGATTCATTGAGCGTGATGTTTGCTTGTTTTATGAGGATTTGGTAATGTAATGTAATTTAGTTATTGAGTATATACCTTGATCGGAATCGGATTTTTTTATTCTCAAAAGCCAAATTAGTTTTGTATTTCTGAACGTTTGAAAATCTAGAGTAGTAGTCAGTCTGTCTTACTTTTTCATCATTTTATTCAATATTAAAACAATAACACATACATACATACATACATAAACTCACGCCTGTATTCCCCGAAGGGGTAGGCAGAGATGCATTTCTGCATCCACATTTCGCCAGGTATGTATCAGTCCCACGTAATAGGGGGCGAGCCTATTGCCGTTTTTCGGGCACATTTCCAGACTCCGTGCTGTTACTGAGAATTACCTAATGGAAAAACCCAATAACACTTTGCCCGACCCGGGAATCGAACCCAGGACCTCTAGATCGCACGGCACATACTTGTACCGCGAGACCACGAGGCAGTTAAAACAATAAAGTTAATTCTAAAGTTAATATGACTCTTAACTGACCTTCCCTACTATTGAGAAGTATACCTCAGATCACCAAAAACTTTATAAAAATCTTAGTTATGGAAGTTTCCTTCACCGTTGAAAATACCTCTTAATTCATTAAGTGTCTTCCTTAGTTTGGAGCCCGCGTCCAAGAAGGTTGTGTCTCGGAAGACCACATATCTCAACCACGAGCCTATCACGCAATATTTAATTAGTAGCTACTAAACATCATTAAAAAGTAATAAAAGTCTTCAATCACTCTTTTATGAAAATATAAATGGCATCAGCGCATTCACAGAAGTCCTCTGTGACTTCACCGACATTGCAACGTCGATTTGAGTGATGTACGCCAGTTTGTAACGAGAATTAGACAGCAATTTGTACGACGATTGCACCTACTCTGACAACTCGAATTTGAAACGGATCCAGCTTTAATCTGGATAATATTATTGTCGCGATTAAATAGATTAACATTGCTATTAAATAAAAAAAAAATATGGCCTCGACGTTAAAGCGCGCGGTCGAGAATCTCGCCGGTTGCGGGTTCAAACCCAGGCATAGAACTCTGACTTTTCGAAGTTATGTGTTTATTCACAATGAATTATTACTTATTTTAACGGTGAAGCAAAACATCGTGAGGAAACCTGCACACCTAAAAGTTCTTAAAAAAATATTAGGAGTGTTTTTTATTTATTTATTTATGTATCAGTCGCACGTAATAGGTAGTGAGTCTATTGTTGTTTTCGGGCATATTTCCAGACTCCGTGCTAATACTGAGAATTTCTTAATAGAAAACCCCAACACTTCTCCCGACCCGGGAATCGAACCCAGGACCTCTAGATCTCACGGCACATACTCGTGCCGCGAGACCGCAAGGCAGTCTAAATACAAAACGAGTTAAAAAATAATTTCTATAGAAATTTCAAAATATTCGAAAACAAGTAAAAGTTTAAAATGAGATCGAGTGTCGAGAGTAGACCAGCTGATTTTATTACTATAGGCACGAGAATATGTTGCACAAATATTTGGCAACCGAACGGACAAACAAGTGAACTTTTTTTAGATTCATTACGCGGGGCGGACAGTTAAAATAGTCATTTTTTGTTTGTTTTATAGTTTGAACAAAACACCAGCGCTGAATCTTGACGTACATTCGTTTGACAGACAATTGACGTAGGAATTCTCCTGCAAAGAACAATTTTTTATGATACCGCCTTCAATTGTTTCATCCCAGCACATTCATATTTAAACATATAATAGTACTAGCTACTAATCCCAGAAAAAAAATTGTAACGGGAAGGATTGACCTCTCCTTTCAGCTTAACGGCTTACGAGGTCTAAGAGGTATCACTAAGTTTCAAGCAGGGTTGCCATTGATACGGCAATTGGGGTCAGTTAAAAAAAAAACACGGTACACGGCAGAACATTCATTGCCGTGTCATAAAACACGGCAATCAGATGATAAGAATTTAATGCATTTTGAAAAAAAAAATGAAACACGGCAATTTTTCAATTTTTTCTACAAAACACGGCAATCAATTTTTATTTTATGGCATCCCTGGTTTCTAGTACGACGCGAAAGACCTAGTCGGGACTCTCGCTAGGATCCCATGCAGGCACATTGACTTAAACATCTTGACGGCCGTCACGTTGTATAGACAAAAATGTAAGATGGACCGGCGCAATATCCAAATAGGGGATTCCTATATTCCATCTATTAATAATTACGCAACACACTAGAAAATCCATTATTAGCTGGTTCTATCAGTAAATTGGCTTCTCCCAAAGTCCGGCTTCCGGTGAAGAAGCAACTATTAAAAAAATAATAGAAAAGATAACTTCAAGACTACTAGATTTTCAATTGTCAAGAGGTCGCAGCTCACGCCGCACATCACAACACCTTAAATAATATTGAGCATTGTGTGACCGCAAACATACAAAGGTAAATGAGCCTTACTTTTTCGAGGTACGAATTACCGGTAAATAATGTTGGCTTTTTAGAAGTATCCAGTCGGTTAGAATCATCAAAAAAGTTTGGAGCATTCGCTTGACATGCATTTCCTCCTGTTCTTCGAATATGAAGACAGGTGATGAAAGCAGACATATTTTTTTACTACTTCTTAATATTAAGGAATGTGGAGTAGCTTGTAGCATTGAGCTCCGACGTCCTCCGCCACTCAGGTGGGCGACCAGTGAAAATAAAGTTGCACCTCTTTTCTGAAGCTACATTCATTCAGGACAAAGCCATCAGGTCAAACTACATTAAAATGTAGTAGATTTAGATTTATAGGTGTTGCCATTTGGGGGATTTGCCTTAGTCACCACGCTTGGCAAGCGGGTTGGTGACCGCAGTGGTTGGAATGTTTTAACCGACGGCGCTGCTGCCCACCGATAATTTGGGTATTTCGGCACTCCAACTAATAGGAGTGGTTATGCCGCCACTCGTCGGCCGCCAGAGCCACATCCGTTAACCAGCAGGGTGTACCGCGTGCAGGTAGGGTTGGCAGTTGGGGACGTGAGATTATATTTGCCCCCCTTACACCCCTTGATGATTGGCGCTTTCTTGGGGAGGCCTACGTTCAGCAGTGGACGGCGATAGGCTGAGTATATAGGTATAGATTTAGATTTAGGTAGATTCCTTCACAGCAAATTGTCTTCTCATTACTTCACAGAGTCTCCTTTAATCAAAGAAGTTAGCAGTAAAGCATGAAAATAGCTGCTTCGGCTTCGCAATATCGTCGCTCATTCATCTGTCGTAAAACCAAATTACTCGGAAAACATGAAATCATCTGTTACTATACTCCATTAATATTTGTACAAATATTCCTTAGTCCAAGGATATTATATAATACATACATACATCATACTTATGAATAACCTCACGCCTGTATTACCCGAAGGGGTAGGCAGAAGTGCATTTCTGCACCCACATTTCGCCAAGTATGTATCAGTCCCACGTAATAGGTGGCGAGCCTATTGCCGTTTTTCGGGCACATTTCCAGACTCCGTGCTGTTACCGAGAATTTCCTAATTGAAAAACCCAATAACACTTTGCCCGACCCGGGAATCGAACCCAGGACCTCTAGATCCCACGGCACATACTTGTACCGCGAGACCACGAGGCATATTATATAATATGCATAAATAAACGACTATTTATGAATTAAATCCACTGCTGGGCATGAGCCGTGTCCATACCAAATTTAAGTTAGAGTCTTAAGTCTAAGAAATCGACTAGAGTTTGACATCCTTGAGAAAATCTTGTTTAGAAATCTCTTAATGAGGCCTTTTTGTTTTTCATACGACGTTTAATTTCAGCGTTAAAATAGAAATAATAAAAATCAATATGCCCGAACAGTCAATATGCATAAGCCTAAAAACGAGTGGCACTCCGGGAGAGTCGGCAGAAGTGAAAACATAATTATTATATTTGAGCATTTTTTAATATTTTGTAATGGTTTGGGAATAATTTCGCACGAATACATACATACTTGGCGAAAATGTGGGTGCAGAAATGCACCTCTGCCTACCCCTTCACATACAGGCGTGAGTTTATGTATGTATGTATGTACATTAGGACAAAATTCTATGACATACAAACGAAAGTAAATTATAACACTCATTATGCTTAAAATAATAACTTGATAAATAATGTGCAATGATGAGCTAAGAATTTGCGGACAAAGAAACGAAACCAACAAAATATGAAGGATTCTCTACCGATGAATCATATTTGTTGTGCTCCAGAATGTATTTATATCCATTAACTCGTAACGTAAGGACTTGCGTACTAAGAGCAATGGGCAATAATCGCCGCCCAGTTATTTTGGTAGAAATGGAGGTACCTAAACACTTGGCGTGGCTTCCCGAGAGACTTTCAAAGACCAATTGGAATGCCAAATTGTTATGGTAAAATAAGTGTTTAAATGGTTCTTGTGTTTCTATCAACTGACCGTTAATTTACTTTTTTCTCTGATATTTCAAAATTAATAGAAGTCTCATCCATAATCGATAGCCTTAACTATAAAAGTTGAATTCTTCTTTCGCGTTCGAAATAATATACGATGAACCTATCATTTTATGTAAATTCAAAAAAAAACCTTCTGGAAATACAGAAACAATTTATTTAAAAAAGGTTTTATTACATTTACAAGAATTTTGGCGCGAAGCGAGATGCTTTCCTCAGCATAACATTTTTATTGTTTTCTTTATTGGTTAATAGGACGAGGTTTATACATTATCAGCCCATATACGTCCCACGGCTGGGCACGGGCCTCCTATACAACTGAGAGGGGTTAGGCCTTAGTCCCTCACGCCGGCCTATTGCGGATTGGTGGTCAGGTTTATACATATATGCCGCAATATCTAGAGCACCAATAAAAAACTATTAATAAATATTATTGAATGAAAGTAAACTATAGTGAAATAATCTAAGAACCATTAAAAAAATAATCTTTTTTCAGAGTAAAAAAATATATTTGTAATGGCGGCATTTCATTATTTCGGCATATTTACGCGTGCAAATATTTCTATTGCTCCGAAGTTTTCATATTACCCAATGCGTCTTGTACTTCAACAGAGCTATATTAAACATGAAAATACTGATTTCTCGCGTACTAAATGAATTCGTTGGGAGAGTGACTCAGATGGCTGTGGATATGTTACATGAAACACAAGGTATTTCTATTAATATGTACCACATTAATAAACATGAATTTCGTAATGTATTATGAAAAGATATCTTATGTTGGATTTATTGAAGTTATACTTCTTTTGGCGCGTTAGGGAAAAATGATGAGAGTGATTTTTTACGATGCGCGCGCACACCGACACCAAAAAGTTATTCAGAAAAAGTTTGTTTTAAATTTTAAGAATGTAGAATAGTGACAGTAATAATTTATTTTAATTTAATCTGATTTTACTTTTAAAATTCTGCTCACGTCACGTGCCGTCAAGACCGAGTCGTGACGTCAGAATTAATTATAATTTTAATTTCCTTAATTTAAATTTATTACTTATATGATATGTACGTCACGCATGGTCAGGCTTAAATCGTTTTTAGTAATATAACTCGCCCCTGCCTCTGGTCCCCTCCCCCTCAGAAATTCTACCTCACCCCCCCCCCCCCCCCCCCCCTCTGTCTAACTCCCTCAATTTTAATCGTAGGATACCCGAGTTTGGTATCATTGGAACCGGCGTGACGTAAGCTATCGATTGGCCCCATTGGAATCGGGAATTTCGTTCATCCTAATTTTAAGATTAAGTAAAAAACTTATTGAAGTTATTACGATGCGCGCGCACACTGTCATGAAAAACCGACACCATGAAGTTATTAAAAAAAAACTTATTGAAGTTATTACGATGCGCGCGCACACTGTCATGAAAAACCGACACCATGAAGTTATTAAAAAAAACTTATTGAAGTTATTACGATGCGCGCGCACACTGTCATGAAAAACCGACACCATGAAGTTATTAAAATATTATTTTATAATATATTATTTAAGAAAATATATATTTATGTATGAAGTATAACTTCTAACGCGTGTACATAAGTACACACACACACTTTTTTTTATTTTTTCTGTTCAAATTGTGATATCATTAATTATTACGTACACACGACGGCCATGTTTTTATGTCTGTTTAAATAAATAAGATCCCATAAAAAACAAAACTTGTAAAAAAAAACAAGTCTCGCAACTCATACCATATGAAAATTAAAAATCTTTAATGTTTTAAATAAAATAGGTCCCTTAAACGGAGACTGAATAAATTTATCGACTTGGCATCACATGGATCTCACAACTTTTTACAGTAAAAGAAATGAGTTGCGAGACTTGTTTTTTTTTACAAGTTTTGTTTTTTATGGGATCTCATTTCTTTTTGTAGAAAGTCCTACTTTTTCCTTTTCGGTACCTTCTACTTATTGAGTACTAACAACGGATATTCTTAAAACCCACGCTCTGTCTTATGAGCTTTGCTTACTTTTGTAGGTAGTCTTCCTTTTTACATACGAGACGAGTCGTGTTCTTTATTTTAAAACTAGCTTTTGCCCGCGACTCCGTCTGCGTAGACTTCAGGGTTGGGTGCAGAAACCAACTAAGTGAATCTATAAATCAAAATTACGCTAATAGTTGCTGTAGGTCACCACCGGAGGTCATTTCTGCCTTTGAAAATCGTCTTAAGTGACATTATGAAACTTTTCACCAACTCGGATCGTCTCATATATTTATCGCGAAAATGTATCTAATGTCTATGTTCTGTGTCTATAATCTAGATGCGCCTAATGGCACTTAACATCGCATAGTGACACCGAGCGCCATGTAAATGCACATGATAATATTTTACTGTACTAAATGTGACTTAACATCATAATGGCACTTAAAATCACTAAAATAAAATCACCCTTATGACTCATAAGTTCCAAAAATGGCACTCTACGCCAAATAATGGAACCTTATGTCACATATTATGTTGTATTAACGGTACCAGTCGTAACTAATATTCCTTAATGACACCTATCGTTTTCTAAGTGCCCGAAATGGCACTTATTGAATAATTTAAAAAAGTAGCCTATGTCCCTTTTTAAGGTCTCATTTATGTCCATACCAAAATTCATTAAAATCCGTCAAATGGTTTAGACGTGAAAGCATCACACAGGCAGTGTTACTTTCGCATTACAATATATGCTCATCCCACGGGAACCCTACATATTCCCGGGATAAAATGTAGCTTATGTTACTTCATAGTGTCCCATTTGTATTCCAACCAAAAATCATATAAATCGGGCGAATAGTATAGCCGTTATAGGCCATTCTCACAGGAATACTACATTTTCCGGGATAAAAAATATCCTATGTTGCATCGGTGGGTCCTATGTAGCCCCATACTAAAAATCATCTAAATCATTCAAATGGTTTAGGCCAGAAAGTATAACACTGGCAGCATTACATTCGCATTAAAATATATGCTTATCCCACGGGAACCCTACATATTCCCGGGATAAAATGTAGCTTATATTACTACATAGTGTCCCATTTGTATTCCAACCAAAAAGTCATATAAATCGGGCGAATAGTATAGGCGTGAAAGCCCATTCCCACGGGAATACTACATTTTCCGGGATAAAAAATATCCTATGTTGCATCGGTGGGTCCTATCTAGCCCCATACTAAAAATCATCTAAATCATTCAAATGGTTTAGGCCAGAAAGTATAACACATGCAGCGTTACATTCGCATTACAATATATGCTCATCCCACGGGAACCCTACATATTCCCGGGATAAAATGTAGCTTATGTTACTACATAGTGTTCCATTTGTATTCCAACCAAAAATCATATAAATCGGGCGAATAGTTTAGGTGTGAAAGCCCATTCCCACGGGAATACTACATTTTCCGGGATAAAAAATATCCTATGTTGCATCGGTGGGTCCTATCTAGCCCCATACTAAAAATCATCTAAATCATTCAAATGGTTTAGGCCAGAAAGTATAACACATGCAGCGTTACATTCGCATTACAATATATGCTCATCCCACGGGAACCCTACATATTCCCGGGATAAAATGTAGCTTATGTTACTACATAGTGTTCCATTTGTATTCCAACCAAAAATCATATAAATCGGGCGAATAGTTTAGGCGTGAAAGCCCATTCCCACGAGAATACTACATTTTCCGGGATGAAAAATATCCTATGTTACTTCTGTGGGTTCCATCTATCTCCATAACAAAAATCATCGAAATCGGTTCAGTAGTTTTTGAGTTTAAGAGTAACAAACATCCAAAAATCCAAAAATCCAAAAATACAAACCTTTCCTCTTTATTATAATAGTATAGATAGTATAGATAATAATTACTTTTTGCGTTAGTTAGAAAAAATGAGGGCCGCACACGTCAAACGTCAGTTAAAGTTAATCCTTTTGTAAAATTGTTATCTCTCTTTCACTATAAATTGGTACTGTCTATGTACCTAACAGAAAATTACAACATCAAGCTTAACAGAGGTAGGTATAGCTTGAACTGATTTACGGCACTAAATGCCGCACTCAAAGTTTTTTTAAAATGAATAAATTACTTGACCCTATATGTTTTGACCCTATGTTTTCCTTCACCGTTAAAGTACCTACGTGATAATTCATTGCTAATAGACACATAACTACGAAAAGTCACATAAATGTGCCTAGGGTTTGAACCCGCGACCGCCGGGATTCTTGACCACACGCCTAAACCTCAATACCATCACACCTTATCTGTCTACACCTATATTCCATTATCTTATACATATACAGGTACACTGATTTATTAACTGCAAATGTAACTTTGTAATCCTATATATTTATATGGTATTACAAAATTATTTATGCAGTTTGTGTATCTAGAAAACTAGACCGAAATTGCAAGATATTTTAATTTTTCCTTGATTTATACACTAAAAACTAATTATGTTCCAAATTTGAAGCTTCTATGTCGGCTAGAAGTGCCTTAGAGTTTTGATGATCGGTCAGTGAGTCAGTGACCGATGATCAAAAATCGGGAAGTTTGACTAGTTATAATTCTTAAACTACTGATTCAATTAAATGAAATTTGAAATATACAGTATTTATACTATTATTGCTTGGTGATTAAAAATTCAAGTTTCTAGGTTTATCCACAACGAAGTTATAGGGTGTTGAAAATGGCCTGAGTTGCTTCGAGAAAAGTATAGTACGGCCGTGCCGCTTTTTCGCTCGACTTGGCGGGGGCACTGCCATGCCCCCAGATTATTATACCTACAATGAAAGATTTTGCATTTTTGATATTATTGCTTACGAATATAGTTGAGGGCACAAACCGAATTTATTGTATGCGACAGGAAGTGATTTAATTTATTACATAATATTACCAGCCTACGATTGGTCGAAAATATTCGGGATAACTGCGTTTCGACCAATAATACTACTTCAATGAACAATTCTAATACCTTATTATTGATATTTGTTTTATTTTGTGACAACGGTGGTTTTAATATTAAATAATAATATTTACACAGTTTTTATTTGATTATTGTTCTGACAAAACTTTAAGTATTATAAGAAATTAAAAATTAATAGACCCGGAAATATTATGTGATTGGTGATTTACGTATGATGGCGTATCTTGATGGCCGGCACCGGCAGTAGGGATGAGCAAATGGAAAAAAACATCGATATATATCGTATTGATATTTTTAGAAAATATCGTATCGATATTTTTAGAAAATATCGTTGTTTGCAGTCTAAAAAAATATCGATATTTTGATATATCGATATTTTTAGAAAATATCGTTGTTTGCAGTCTAAAAAAATATCGATATTTTGATATATCGATATTTTTAGCGACTACGAGATTACCTTTTTTTTTTTTTTTTAGAATTTTAGTTTCCCTAGCTTCGTAAATAGTCGTAAACTCGAGGCTCGAGAGTAGCTCTTGTAGATTTTTTCTTTTTTTTTGCGAATTTAAATCTATACTTTAACTCGATCAAAGTAAAATTTAAAAAAACTCAAAAAAAATATATCGAATTTGATATTTAGAATTAAATATCGAATATCGATATTATCAAAATAAAAATATCGACGATATATATCGATTATTTTCTGAAAAAATATCGATATTTTGATATATCGATATTTTTTACCCATCCCTACCGGCAGTTCATGTGACTTTTTCGCGCGCGAAACACTACAACTTAGTAATCTCTCGTTTTTTACCTAACCGTGAATAGTTTTTAGTTTTTTATTTTAAGTTGGATTGTTTCAATTGTTTTAACACTAAATATGTCTCGCCGGTACATTTACAGTGCTCGTGAATACGGCCACATGCTTATGTGTTTTGGCGAAGCTCGGGTAATGCTGCGCTTGCATTACGAATTTACCAAACCAAATATCCTACTGTCCAACACCCAGCTGATCCTCGTGTTATAACGGCAGCTTTTCAGAGGGTCTTGGAAAACCGACCAATTGTGCCCTCAGCTGTTGGTGGAGGAGATTCTTGTGGGTCAGCGATGGAAGATGAGATTTTGAGCCTTGTGCAGCGGAATCCGCGCCTGAGCACTCGAGGTGTTGTTAAATTAGTTCGGCGACGAGAAGGACGTAGACTGTCACATGGACATGTTCACAAGGTATTGCGTCGCAATAAAATGCGGCCATACAAAATTCATAAAGTGCAGGCATTATTTCCCGGCGATTGTAACCGTCGTCGATAATATTGCCAGTGGTTGTTAGACCAACAGCAACAAATTCCAGGATTCATACAACATGTAATATGGATGGATGAAACAACATGTACCAGAAACGGGATGTGGAACAGAAAAAATGTCCATATGTGGTCGCAGCAAAATCCTCACGCTTTTCAAGCAACGGGTCACCAAGTTCGATGGTCGGTCAACGTGTGGGCTGGTATTATTAACGATAAAATTCTAGGACCAATATTTCTGCCACAGCGGCTCAATGGGCAAGGTTATACAAATTTTATTAATAATGAACTACACGATATGTTGGACGAGTTGCCGTTAGCTCAGTACCGAAGATCATGGTTTCAACATGATGGCGCACCGCCGCATGTAGTCCTATCCGTGCGCGAAAGTCTGACAAGAATATTTGAAGATCGCTGGATCGGTAGGCTGGGACCTCACGCGTGGCCACCTCGTTCACCGGATCTTACGCCTTTAGACTTCTTTTTGTGGGGATATGTTAAAGAAAAAGTGTTTATTCGCGAGTGCACCAGTGCGGATGAAATGCGTGGTAGGATAGTGGAAGTCTTCGATAAACTACGAGCCGATTGCATCAAAGATCCAACATTGATGTCCCGTCTTCACGAAGAGACAGAACGTCGGGCTCGTCTTTGCCTTCAATTGAATGGGAATCATTTCGAGCCACATCTCCTTAGACTCCGAAGATCTTAGGTAAGTTGTTTAAAACTATAACTTTGATTAACATGAATGGGATAAGATAACAAAGCTAATCTTTACGTTGTCGTTGACAGTAATGGGATCCAATCAGTTATTTCGATTACTATAAAACCATAAAGTTATTTGATCTTTTTGACAATAGGGCGTTTAAATGAAACATTTTAATATAATAAGGATTAGGAAACATAAACGTATTTTCATACAAACCGTTATGTGAATTTGAGTATCTAGTACAAGTGCTCAATTCAAATTACGGCTCGCATTAGGAGGTGAACATAAAAAAGTGACTCCTCGTGTCAGTCACACAACCGCGAGGAATTTAGTTAAGCCATAAAATTATTATGTTTAAAACGTTTATTTAATTTATTTTGTTTACAACGTTTGGCATTGTATCATGAAATGTCATAACGCGCCTTAAAACAATTCGCATTTTGATATTTTTTATCACACCGTGTGCGGCGCGAGTTTTCGTCGCGGCCCGCTTCACCGCGCCGGATGGAGGAGGGGGTGAGCAGTCGCTCGGTAGGTACTTGCGCAGTTGCTTCGTATTCGCGAGTCGAGGCCAGTGCGATGACCACAGAACACTATACTCCTAACGGAGAAGAATGCCAACTCCATACAAAAAAATGGAGGTGAATTTTACTAGCGCCGTCCAAAGTCTGCCCCCAGGCAACTTCGTATGACGTCACGCTGCGCGACACTACGGCGGGAAATTTAAATCAGGGGTTTATATAGGGGTCTATAAAATATAACCAATATTTTATTTTAGTATGGGATTTTTCACTTGTAAGAAAACATGAATATAAATCATTATCACTCATGAAATTCTTACAAGTAAAAGTTCCCATATCATTTTTCAGGGAAATAAAACAATATAAATACACTAATTATAATAACTTTATTTCTTGAATACAGAAATATGGAGTAAACTAGATTTTTGCAATATGTTTACAAAGTCATTTATTATTATATTTCAATATTATACAATTCGTCCACATGTAAATCTGGTAGTGGATTAGTATGACGAAAGGACTTCCTATCAAAATCACTGATATGAAATTTCATAGCTATGTAGCCCGAGCCAAGGAATATTTCTAAATAGCTTTGATCTAGCTGGCCAATGAGGACTATTAGGTCTTAATATTGACATTGACTGCAGTATGAATATAATTTTATATAATTTGAGCACAAATTTTCCTTAGCAATAAAATGATAGCTATATTTTTGTGGCATGACAACTACAGCAGTGTTTGCTCCATAAAATGTTACAATTTGTGTTTTAAAAGTGAAGAAAGCAGATTACAGACTACACAGTAGTTACATCCAATATGCTTGTGTTTACTTTTTTATATATTGAGTTTAACAACATTGGTTTACATAGGTACTGCAATTACCAGTAATTACATACATTATGACAGTAATATAAAAATTTAAAAGTGAAGAAAGCAAATTACAGGCTACTTAGTAGTTACATCTATGAGGCTTCCATTTACTTTTTTTATTTATTTGGTTTAACAACATTAGTTTACAAAGGTACTGCAATTATTTTAGTATTTTTTCCGCCATAGTTTATAGTTTAGTAAAAGAGTCCTATCTCACACAAAAACTCCTAATACCCAAATCAGGAAAGAGTCACTTTCTCGAAAACCACAAATCACTGCACTTTTAACACTTTAACGAAGGAACAGAAGCTCAATTCGACGTTTTAGTGAAATTAAAATTGCAGAGAAACACAAATGAAATCACAACAATGAACAATGGCAGCTGAAGCGCTAACCAGTGTTGTCAGATGACCATTTCCATAGGTATAAATTAAATATAACATTTATTTTTACAATGGCAACACACAAAACTTTGCCCCCATAGGTATCTTTTTGCGTTAAGAGTAATTGTAATTGCATTTCACTGCGTTAATTAAAAAGAGGGAATAGATGCTTTATTATTATGAAAAATTCACGTATTGGTGTATCTAAATATGATGATGTGATAAAATTTAGGAAAAAAATACGATTTTTTTAAATTTTTTTTTACGATATTTTTGTCCTCAACGTGTCATAGTCACCATAGCAATCACCTGTCTTCGTTACCGATCATGCTTTAAATACACCCTGTATGTACTCATTTTTTGAAGAACTAACTCAAATGCCTCGTGGTCTCGCGGTGCTGCTTGCACCTAGAGGTCCCCGGTTCGATTGCCGGTTTAGACAAGGTGTTATTGGTTTTTTCATTAAGAAATTCTCAGTAGCAGCACGGAGTCTGGAAATGTACCCGAAAAATGGCAATAGGCTCGCCTCCTATTACGTGAGACTAATACATACCTGGCGAAAAGAGGTTGCAGAAATGCACCTCTGCTAACCCTAGGATATAGGGTAAGGTTATGTATGTATGTAAATAAAAATAATCTCTTTACTTATAATAAGTAGGTACATTCCTATCGTTACGATAGGACATAATATAATATAATATAAGACATAATATAATATTTTAATAAAAATTTGTTACTTTTATTTAGAGGTGGGCGATTATGAATGATTTTGATAATCGAATGATACTACTAATACTAATTTCGATAATTAATTTACTTACACTTATTACTTAAATAATAGTCCAAAACTGGGGGTTCGACTTGTTTAATTACTAATAGTTTGACAGCCCCGTGGCGCAGTTGGCTAGACACCAGCTTGCGAAACGAGAGGCTGCGGGTTCGATCCCCGCACCGAGACAAATGTTTGTGTGATCCACAAATATTTGTTTCGGGTCTGGGTGTTTGTGAGACCGAAAAGTCTCTCGTAGTTTCTGATACCCACGACACAGGACTTGTATCCTAGTGTGGGGTCAGAACTATGTATGTGACTGTTGGGTGTATTTATTTATTATTTATTATTTATAGTTATAATCGAGATACTATACGATTATAGACAATATTCAGCATATCGAATGGTCCTCATGAAAAAAATCCACACTGTTTTATTAAATTTTTGGTATTATCTGTCTTTCAGAAACTGGGACTAAAAGTTTCAGATAAACACATCGTATGACTGTTATTGTGGGTGCATTTATTTATACATCTCGCATATACATATAAATCATTCAGCAAATAAACAAATAAACATCAAAACATACTTATAGATCCATTTATAATATTTATGCAATGTCATATTGCCAGTTTCACGTAATATTTGTCATATTCGTTGATGTTGTGACAGCGGATGTCCGGATAAATTATGGAGCTGTAATTTGACAGTATATGATGCTAGGTACTAGTGTCAATGAGCGTTGCATAAGACCGGTTGTAGAAATCAGTTTTATATAAGTATTGCGTGGTCTCACAGTACAAGTTTGTGCCGTGCGATCTAGAGGTCCTGGGTTCGATACCCGGGTCGAATATATCTCGGCGTTCGCAGGTTCAAACCCCAGACACTCACCTTTTCTAAGCTACGTGTATATTCACAATTAGTTATCACGTACTTTAACGGTGAAGGAAAACATCGTGAGGAAACAAGCCTAAAAGATCTTAGGAATTTCTTAGGCGTGTAGTTCCGCTGACCCACACTAGGTCAGCGTGTTGGACTAAGGCCTAACCCTGGTCATTTGTAAAGGAGGCCCGTGCTCAACAGTGGGATCAATATGAGCTGATGATAATTTCGTACTTTAAGGAAACCAGCAAACCTTGGTGTTTACAATAATAATTTCTTAGAGATGTGTAGGTATTTCACAGACCTGACCTAAGCCCACCTAGTAGACTTTATCCTAAACCCGCTCAGTTGTAGAGGAGTCATATGCCCATCAGTGGGAAGTCTATGGGCTGATATAGATAAAAGTGTTTCCAATAAAAGCAATAGTAAAACTCCGGTTTGAATTGGATATCACTTGTTGTATATGCATACATACATACATACATAAACTCACGCCTGTATTCCCCGAAGGGGTAGGCAGCGGTGCATTTCTGCACCCACATTTCGCCAAGTATGTATCAGTCCCACGTAATAGGGGGCGAGCCTATTGCCGTTTTTCGGGCACATTACCAGACTCCGTGCTGTTACCGAGAATTTCTTAATGGAAAAACCCAATAACACTTTGCCCGACCCGGGAATCGAACCCAGGACCTCTAGATCGCACGGCACATACTTGTACCGCGAGACCACGAGGCAGTCTTGTTGTATATGCTGCAATAAAAATGTGATTCCTTGGAACCAACAAATAAATAAACTTTTATGTGTATCGCCATTGATTTTATATTGGCTCTAAAACGTGTTTATTGGGACATTTATTGGGTTTAAATTTGTAATTAAGTGCACGTGTGATCGTACTATAAAACACATCAATTGATTTTAATTGAAAGATGGGTATTACTTGCCGACAACCTATCTAAGTAGAGATGGCCTCGAGGTTTAGGCGCGCGATCGAGAATCTCCACGGCCGCGGGTTCAAACCCCTGGCACACACCTCTGACTTTTCGAAGTTATGTGTGTATTTTCAATGATTTATCGCTTACTATAACGGTGAAGGAAAACATCGTTAGGAAACCTGCACACCTAAAAGTTCTTAGGAATTTCTTAGTTTTTTAGTCCGCCAACCGGCACTAGGCCAGCCTTAGTCCACTAATGCTTAAACCATCTCAATGGTAGGGGAGGCCCGTGCCCAGCAGCAGGACGTGCATGGGCCGATGATGATACATAAAAGGCAAAAGTCTATCGTAAGTGCATGCCTCTTAGGACCCACAAACTAATGGCTTGCCTTTTTATAAATTCAGATCCGAAACAAAATGATCTGATGGTGCAGAACTAAAAACAGTGACCTCTTGTTTCACAACTTGCAGTCTGTACTCTGAAGATTGTATCGCTATCTGAGAGTGTCTGGTTCATCACCTAGATCATTGCAACACACAGGAATTATATTATGTAGTATGTGCCGTGCGATCTCGAGGGCCTGGGTTCGATTCCCGGTTCGGGCAAAGTGTTATTGGGTTTTTCCATTAGGAAATTCTCAGTAGCAGCACGGAGTCTGGAAATGTGCCTGAAAAACGGCAATAGGCTCGCCCCCTATTACGTGAGTCTGATACATACCAGGCGGAAAGTGGTTGCAGAAATGCACCTCTGCCTACCCCTTCGGGGAATATAGGCGTGAGGTTATGTATGTATGTAGAAATTAATATATTCCCGACTGATATGAGTTCAGTTATCTGTTATAATAAATACAAATAGTATTCGTCGATTCTAATAAACGATTTATTTATATTATTCGCGTAATAAATCATATATTTAAATTTTATGATGCTTGAAATTGTGTCGATAAAATATTTTCGCATAAAATTATGAATGTTGTAAAAGTTTACATGCCATTCATATTCCTCTGGGAAACTATCGGAAGATATGACTATTTCGTTACGATAAAAGATATTAGTTTGTTGAAGATCCAAGTACGTGATAATTCATTGTGAATACACACATAACTTCGAAAAGTCAAAGGTGTGTGCCTGGGGTTTGAACGCGCGACCGTCGAGATTCTCGACCGCGTGCCTAAACCTCGTGGCCATCACGACTATGTATATGACTATATCATAATGAATTATCACGTACTTTAACGGTGAAGGAAAACATCGTGATGAAACCTGCACACCTGAAAGTTCTCAGGAATTTCTTAGGTGTGTACTGTGTAGTCCGCCAACCCGCACTAGGCCAGCGTGGTGGACTAAGGCCTAAACCCTCTCAGTTGTAGAGGAGGCCCGTGCCCAGCAGTGGGACGTATATGGGCTGATGATGAATGAAGATCCAAGGTAACGGTTTGGCATAGTACTCAAAGATTCTTTGTGTGATTGGTTAGAAACTAATCTCGTGCGACCTCTGCGACGTCGTGCTTCGGGTACACACTAGGATTTTTATAAGATTAGTCGTCTCTTGTTGTATAATTATTGATTAGACATAACTCAGGCTACTTTTTCATTATTTTATAAAACATAGTTTAATAATTGTGTTGCGGTCCATTTAAATAAAATAAAGATTATTTTTGTAATAATAATAATAATAAATACACCCAACAGTCACATACATAGTTCTGACCCCACATTAAGATACGGGTCTTGTGTCGTGGGTACATCAGAAACTACAAGAGACTTTTCGGTCTCACAAACACCCAGACCCGAAACAAATATTTGTGGATGACACAAACATTTGTCTCGGTGCGGGGATCGAACCCGCGACCTCTCGTTTCGCGTCAAGGGGCTGTCAATTGTATCTTGTAACATATTCAAATTAGTAAAACATTTTCGTAGATTTCACGGCGATGAATTATAATCATAATGTTTTCATCTATACGTTATAGATATTAATAATCGGTATACCTACCTCAGAAAACTATTAGCCAATGATCACTGGAAATGAATCTCAAACCGCACAGCGTTGACCTTCACAGATAATGGTTGAACATTCCTATGAGCGCCTTCGAGCACACGAATGAGCCAATCGTCCGCTTATATCACGTATTATTCACCAATACACAAGAATCGATGGCATTAGTTCTGCTTATACTGACTTCGCAAGGATATATTAACAGAACTGGAAAATCAGACAGATTATATAGAACGTTTTTGATGAATTGTAAACTAAAAGAACATAATCCCATAAATAAATTATTCCTATCTGATATTATAGCGTTGCAAAATCACCGGAATGGGGATTTCTAACAAATAGCTATATTCATATCCCATATGTTGAAGTAATATAAAAATCACTGGCAATAATAATAAAACATCAGCTCCAACAAGCTGAGAAAATCTTTAGACACAGCAAAAGTTATTCGAAACTAAAGATATGTGACGAAAAGCTGGTATCACATAAAATACTTAAATTCGACATAATTATATAATAACTATTAAATTATACGATCGTAACGCGTTTCGATGTTTATTATCATTCGCACATCTTTCACTGGATTAATGGAAGGTCTGCTTCCAGTTACCGTCCGATAAAGTTATCCAGCGTAGCGTTCCAGGTTTTATTTTGTAAACACGGCAGCCGCCGCGGGATGGTCGCCTACAATGCATTTATAATATTTAGCGATCGGCGGAACGGGATGCGCAGCGCAGCGGCCGCCGGCCGAGTGAAAGCTAAGCTCGGCTGAAAGTGTAGCCGAGCCCCTGGCTGGCATCCGCCTAAAATGGGGTGATCGCGAGCGATGGTATCGTATTGCCGGTATAAAAAGCATCGAGGCTCCCCGCCGCCGGTCAGAACGGCTTCAAACGTGAGTACGAGCATACGTGCTCGGATCGTGCGCCTATTTGTGAAGTGCATCGCGAGTGCCCGCCGCCGCTCCGCCGCCTCCAGTGCATGACCGTGCAGTGCCGCGCCCCAAGGACGCAGCCCGCTTATCGTGTCCCTTGGATTGATTGTGAAGTGGTCTGGAGCCAGTGGGTTCCTGGTGTTCGGTTCGTGGTTCACGTATGATTGATGATTGTTACAACGCATTCAGCGATATCGAAGTGACACGACATTACCAAGTAAAAGCCTGATACCTAGATAAGAGATTTTGATTAATGAATTGGTTGATCTAATTGAAATATTTTCTAAGTTTCAATGAGCTTGTAGAAGTGATCATTAAATAATTATAATAAATAAATGATTAGTTTATATTTTTAATGAAATATTTCATCTGATAGAGACGAAAAGAAAATTATTATTTGATAGCAATTAAGCAATAGTTTTGGATAAAAGAAATTAAAACAATCGATATCATATTGACCCATCAACCAGCACCATAAAAGACTATAAACAATCCAGTGACGGATAAATCGGTTGGCGTGCTTCCAGGCTCGCATTCCCGCGTGACGTAACATCCGCGAAGGGCCGTTCGGGATAAGCTAATAAAAACACGAGCATAAAAGTCGGTATTACGCAAACCGGCGGAGCTGGCAACGTTCCCAGACGGGCCACTACTCGGGTTACAGCCACAAATAGGCGCACGCGCACCGAACTACTGTATCGCCGCCGTCGGTCAAATCGACCGCGCCACCAGTCGATCCTAACGCGCGTGCTGTGTTCACAGGAAGGCTCCAGGGCTGTGTTCTCGTGTCTCAACTAGCCCAAAAGTCTCGTTAGCCCTCCGAAAATGCCGAAGCCAGTGGTCCAAGAGGGCGAGGACCCCGATCCAACCCCATACCTGTTCGTTTCTCTGGAACAAAAGCGTATCGACCAGAGCAAGCCCTACGATGGTAAGAAGGCATGCTGGGTGCCTGACGAAAAGGAGGGCTTCGTGCAGGGCGAGATCAAGGCCACGAAGGGAGACCTAGTGACCGTCAACCTTCCCGGAGGCGAGGTAACTTATGGGTTTCAATTATGAACAACATAATAAAGATAAAGTACAGGACTAAGGCCTACAAGTATTTATTTACACGATAATGAAGAAAATGAAAGATAAGAAGAACTTTAATAAGAGATTAGTAGATAATTAAGTAACTACCTATAGAACTTTCATAGGAATCAATTGATAGAAAAGTAAACATAAGTACAAATTATATTACAATATTTCTTGCAATAATTAACTCAAACCTGATGGTATATAGCTTTACAATGAATAGCCCTAATTAAAGGATGGTTACTAACATGTGACTTAATTAAGCATTTACTTAACATTTGTATTAAATGAGCAGGAAAAGACACTTAAAAAGGAACTCCTCTCACAAGTAAACCCGCCGAAATTCGAGAAAGTTGAAGACATGGCAGATCTGACGTACCTTAACGAAGCTGCCGTACTTCACAATCTTCGACAACGATATTACGCGAAACTGATATATGTAAGTAGGCGCCATGAGCGCCTCATCCATTACTATAGCACTAACTTAACAATGTTTCCCGCAGACAAAAGACTTCAAGAAGGATCAGGTGGCCCAAGTCAACCCACCTAAGTACGAAAAATGCGAGGATATGTCCAACTTGACATACCTTAACGACGCTTCAGTGTTGTATAACTTGAAGCAGAGATATTACCATAAGCTTATTTACGTAAGTCGGATACCGGTTCGGTCAGGAGTTGGGGCCTTGGAGTGTGCATGTTCCTCACCTCTCCGATCTTTCATCGTGTAGACACATTTCTCGATACGCTTGGAACCAAACCAAGTTTTAAAGTACAAGACTTATCTATTAACGGCGCAATTAATCTTGGAATGATTTATCAATTTGTGAACTAAAAATAGATAGATCTGCACGCCAGATGTTTCTATTTCGGGACATTTTATTATAATTGGTGTATTTTGGTATACAATCAAGAAGTTTCTCTCTCGTTAGAAACGATTGCGCCAGTATTTAATTAATTATAATTAAATTAGTCAATCATTCAATAGTTATTGATTATACTCATTAGTAAGATTAAAACGCTAAACTTATATACCTATAAATGTGCCTAAAACTAAGCGGTAAATATGAACATTATATAAAATTCAGTACAAAGTATTGAAGCAAATGTGTCTACTATTCCACTGTCCTCTTCCTCTTTTTTAAGCCATTCTCCTTCTTAGAGACCGAACTTGAAACCTTCTACAGAGGACAAGTCGGTGCAAAAGGACACTGATACGTCCAGGATATTTCTTCTACTGTTTTATCGTTCAGACTTCGTGTTTAGAAATAGTTTAATGTTGTGTTTTAGTTTTAAGACAATACTTTCTCGGTTACTTTGAAAGTATCTTCTATCTTCTAGAGCAATAAGGGTATCGCTACTTTACCCCCTGCTCTTCTTCTTTTGTGTTGGACTCGATGCAGTCCGTCTATTGTTTTAACAGGTTATTGGAGTTTTTTTGTGATTTTAACAACAGAGTTTTGTATAAATTGGCTTTAAAAATTAATGCTTCAAAATTTTTGATATACAAAATAAACCTATATACAAAATTCTGTTCATTTAACAGAGATTTAATGTACTCGTACGGTACTATCTCTGTATTGTGTGCTTAAGTTTAAGTGTTACTGTTTTACAATCATATCATTTCAAACATTACATATCCCAGACCACCCTTGTTGTCACCCTGTATATTTCAGTAATAGAAAGTCAAGATATAAGCCTATAATTATACTATTTAAAACAAAGAAAATGCTAATGGTCATTCAATTTCTCAGGGACGCTCTTTTTGAAACTCATAATATATCTGTCGTTAATACCTTTAAAAAATTCACGGACTCAATTTTTGGTACCGACTCTTTATATATATATATATATAAATATATATAAATTTATTTCAAAAACAGATTTAGTTTTACAATCGGTTTAACAGATTCAGTTTGGTGCAAGTATATACATAATATCAAAAAGATTCACCAAGGACCCTGCACTAAGCTATGCTTGTGTCGCAGTGGTCCATGCTCTATAGTTTTTGCACAGACCCAATTTTTGGTACCGATTTCTCATACTCAACTTAGATTCCCCATGAACGTAATTTTTGATACCATTTTGGTATTCGTATAAGAATCCTACATGCGGACCTAAATTTTGCTACCTATACCATAATATGCGATGTAATTTTTTCACGGACTCAATTTTTCGTAATCACGACATTTACAGCAATGTCTTCGTTACTTTCGTAGACTTGAAAGTTAATTACGCTGCAAGTTTCATGAGACAGAACCGTAAAAATTTTCACGAAGAAACTTTTTCACTTTTACAAGAAACCTTTCAACCAATATACTCAGACCCAAAAAATCCACGAATCATACCTACTCCATCATTCCCACCTCACCCTTGTCTCATCAATTCTCATCACCAACGTCATCCTCGTCGCCCGCATCTAGTTACCGTCGTCTAACCGCCAACTCTTCACCACAGACTTACTCGGGTCTCTTCTGTGTGGCCATCAACCCTTACAAGAGGTTCCCCGTGTACACGACACGATGCGCCAAACTGTACCGAGGCAAGCGTCGTTCGGAAGTGCCACCCCACATCTTCGCCATTTCCGACGGTGCTTACGTCAACATGTTGACCAACCACGAGAATCAATCTATGTTGATTACGTAAGTATTTTTGGGTATTATCTACACCTGCATAACTAGGATCAGTAAAACAACCAAAAAGAATTAAATATATTAAATTTTGAAATCATGTTTTTCTGCGTAAAGAAAAGACACCAACAAGATTTTTTCAATGAGAAACACAACTTAGAAATACAAAAATTATAAGAAATTTGTCCACATGGAAAAGAGCACTGTAATTTTTATAAGACTTAAGAATAATATCGAGGAACCAAAAGTTCTAAATAAAAAGATAGATGACAATCTGTAGACCAACGACGGTGAAACTAACAAAATATCTTCTCAAACCAACAGCGGTGAGTCTGGTGCCGGAAAGACTGAGAACACGAAGAAGGTAATTGCTTACTTCGCCACCGTCGGTGCTTCCCAAAAGAAGGACCCCAGCCAGGAGAAGAAGGGCTCCCTGGAAGACCAGGTCGTCCAAACTAACCCTGTGCTTGAAGCCTTCGGTAACGCCAAGACTGTGCGTAACGACAACTCCTCGCGTTTCGTAAGTATCCTTTTTATCTTATTACCTATAGAAATCATAAAGTTTTTATAATTGTCTTGAAATTTAAAATTTCATATTTTATACAACGATATTAATACTACAATAGTTAATGATCTGTAGAAGTTAATTAAACAAAACTCTGTTATATATTTTATGAACTCCAACTACAGATAAAACCAATTACTTTACTGCCAGTTTAAAGGATGAAAATCAAATTTATCATTATTAACTTTCACGTTTAAAGTGCAATGAACTTATTATAATACTTCTAATAAATTATGACTACACATACATTTTCTTCATTTCCCAGGGTAAATTCATCCGTATCCACTTCGGTCCCTCCGGAAAACTGGCTGGTGCTGATATTGAGACCTGTAAGTATTGTCTTCTGCTTCTAAACTCTTCGGATCTGTGAGACTTGGAGCTGACTCAATGATTTCCTTTCAGACCTGCTTGAGAAGGCCCGTGTCATCTCCCAGCAAGCCCTCGAGCGTTCTTACCACATCTTCTACCAGATGATGTCTGGTTCCGTCCCTGGTCTTAAGGGTAGGTATCAACACATAACAAAGGATAAAATTAAATTCAATATCACAAATACTAGTTAAATAGTAACTTGATAAATGACAATTTATCTTTCTTTAAATTGTAAAAGTTTTTTATTTAACAGAACATGAGTAATTTTGAAAATATTAATTTTATTCAGGATAAATATTTAATATTTGAATTTTGACTTGGATAAATATAGTAATATAAATTTTTTATTTGAAATTCTGAATATAATAAAATAAAATATTACTATGACAACATTTTGTCAGTTGATTTTTACATACAATGCTATTATTACTATTTTCCTTTATAATTAAATATTTACTTAGTTATAATGCACAATATAGCATTTTTGTAAACATCAACTAACATCATTCTACACGTACACAACACAAACACTAAAAAAGTTGAGAACACTCACAAAAATGGTTATTAATTTGAATTTTATTATTTAGAAATGTGTTTCCTGTCAAACGACATATATGACTATTACATCGTATCGCAAGGAAAGATTACCATCCCTAATGTAGACGATGGAGAGGAGTGTGTACTGACCGACGTAAGTTGAGCCTTCATAGAGCGGAAGGCTGTTCACTGTTTGTGATCGTCAGGACCCGTCTTGCACACGTACCTATTCCGGGTCATCTTGCCCATGTAGGGGCTAGATATACCCCTAGATAAGTGTTTAGTTGTGTACTACCCTAGAAAGGTGTTGGCCCTGTTTGTACCCCTAGTTTAAGACACCGATTATCATATGTGACAATGGTTGGTGTTTGTAGCCCAATGCTTGTTGTCCAATGACGTCCACGACTACAACATCGTGGCGCAAGGCAAGACCAGCATTCCTGGCGTCGATGACGGCGAGGAAATGAGACTGACCGATGTGAGTCCAGATTTGGAAAGCTGGCTCATCTCATGTTTTCATCTTCTCTATCCTTCGCTGAGTGCTTGCTTCGCTTCTGGCCGCGGCAACGCGGCCAGTGCATGCGTATGTCAGATATTTTGCTATTTACAGAAATAACGATGCTAAGCAACCGCATCTCGGACTATCCCCTCGTAAGTCAAGGGAAGACGCGTATACCAGGAGTTAACGACGCGGAAGAGTTCGAACTGACTGTAGTAAGTGGCAAGCCTGCGCATGGAGCGTGCGTCTCCAAGTGTCCACTCATTCGGACTTTTTAATGCAAAATTCTGACATACACATGACATGCCCGCTCCCTGCAAGAGTTCCAAGGGCTTTCCGCACGGGTTTTTTGATCACGGAAGTTACGACAATCCTGTTCCAGCACCAGCACAACCACATATAAACTAATATGTGCACACACGAACACACACAGATAGGAGGCCGATTTCAGGGTATTCCGTGATAGAGGGTATGGTATTAATTATGTGGTTTAATTGGCAGATATGTGTCTGTTGTCCAACGACGTTTACGATTACCATATCGTAGCTCAGGGTAAGATTACCATCCCCAACATCGATGACGGCGAAGAATGTCTGTTGACTGACGTAAGTGGTATAAAATGGAAATTTACATGGCTGGACGAATCAACTATTATGATATGGACGATAATAGTTATCAGTAAAAAATGATTGTGAAATTCTGTACCGCAATATGAAATTTGTGGGCAACATGAAGTAAAACAATCAAAAGTTTAGTATCAAAATTCAAAGATCGCATTTTAGAATAAGAAAATAATAAAAGACGAATTATAAATTCGTTTCTGTACAACACATCAAAAACTATCACGTGCACTGACTAGACCGTAACTCTCTCCTGCTTCAAAACCTAACGCTTTCTGTTGCACCATCTTAACAATTCCATTGTTTTCATATATTTAAGTTAGTTTGATACCAATATTATCAAATTTATTTAATTTTGAACAAAAAAATATTCTAAAAACTTATTTTTTTTGACATAACCTTAATTTGGCTTCTTACCAACATTATCTTACTTTTGCACCTAATAATATTTGCAATATATTTACCTCATTTTTGAAGACTTTTCTCTGGATATTTAATGTTCCTATATTTTTTTCAATTACTCTAAAACTTTTCTTCTCAGCACCCAGTGTGATTGCAGTACTAATATATAATTTTGCCATTATAGCAAGCTTTCGACATCCTGGGTTTCACTCAAGAAGAGAAGGACAATGTCTACAAGATCACCGCCGCTGTCATGCACATGGGTTGCATGAAGTTCAAGCAGAGGGGTCGCGAAGAACAGGCTGAAGCCGACGGCACTGAGGTTTGTATACTTTACTAATTTTTGTAATTAAAAAAAAAACAATGTACAATTCGCCGTGCGAAAAAATTAAAAATTATGATCACGTACTTATTAACCACGTTTCTGTTATAGGATGGTGACAAGGTTGCCAAGCTCCTCGGTGTTGACTGCCAGGACCTGTACAAGAACTTGTTGAAGCCCCGCATCAAGGTCGGAAACGAGTTCGTCACCCAGGGTCGTAACAAGGACCAGGTCACCAACTCCGTCGGTGCCCTCTGCAAGGGTATCTTCGATCGTCTCTTCAAGTGGCTCGTCAAGAAGTGTAACGAGACTCTAGACACCAAGCAGAAGAGGCAGCACTTCATCGGTGTACTGGATATTGCCGGTTTCGAGATCTTCGACGTGAGTATTGGGAGGATGGGGTCCAACTTAGTATTGGCCCATTGAATAAAAAAAAATCAACTTTACTGTTGATCAAGTTAAAATTACATATATATAATTGTTATATATTGTAGTTATTAATAAATCGCCTCAAAGGACTACTGATTTTAATGTAGTGATTATGAGGCCTTGGGTTCGATTCCCAGGTCGAGCAAATCCTTGTTTAATTTTATAATATAAAAATATATTGCCCGAGATTGAAAACTGTCCTGCAGGGGTTGACGTGAGGTATCCGTCTTAAATCTTGACGCAACATTCGAAATAAAAATGTTGTGAGGACGCCACAAAATATACGTAGAAGTAGTAATCAATGATCACTTCGTATGATATTAATGCAAATTTATTTCATAGTACAATGGGTTTGAGCAACTTTGTATTAACTTCACCAATGAGAAACTTCAACAATTCTTCAACCATCACATGTTTGTGTTGGAACAAGAGGAGTACACCAAGGAAGGCATTCACTGGGAATTTATTGACTTTGGAATGGATTTACTCGCCTGCATAGATCTTATTGAAAAGGTACACCGAGTGTGCGTGAAGCTCGGTTGGAAATTACCCAGTTGTTTATGTGATTAAACTATTGTGGCCCACTAACTTATGGTGTAATAGATTAGTAAACATCATTAACCGTATATCCATTCACGTTGTTTTCCTATTATTTATAAAAGTTCAACGGTTTCGAGCAACTCTGCATTAACTTCACCAATGAGAAGCTCCAGCAGTTCTTTAACCACCACATGTTCGTACTTGAGCAAGAAGAGTACAAGAAGGAAGGCATCAATTGGACCTTCATCGATTTCGGAATGGACTTGCTCGCTTGTATTGATCTTATCGAGAAGGTAATTGTCGGGTTAGGTATATTCGATACAACCGTCGGTGGCTGGGAGCTCTCGTGACGGCATAACGTTTTGGTCGGTCATCCAAGTCTCTGAGAAAGACTTGGTCTCTTCTTAGGTATTTCGAAGCGTGGAACGAAATCCGCGGTATCGCCTCCGAACCTAACTAAACAACCCCATTAATCTCCCTTCAGTTCAACGGTTTTGAGCAACTCTGCATTAACTTCACAAACGAGAAACTGCAGCAGTTCTTTAACCATCACATGTTCGTACTGGAGCAAGAAGAGTACCAGCGCGAAGGCATCGAATGGACTTTCATTGATTTTGGCATGGACCTCCAACATTGCATTGACCTTATTGAAAAGGTAGATGGCGTAAACGCACGACGGAACGCTTGCCGCACGCCATATGACCACTCGAATATTGTCCATTCAATTTAATGTTTTTTTATCTTTGATATGATAATTTTTAATTGGAATAAATTGTAATGACTATATTCGAGCTGATCAATCAATGCTGTTGCCCTTTGTGTTTTTTTATGTGTGTTATCTGTGTGTATTTTCTGTTAGATCTTCTTTCCACTAGCAACCAACGCGTACATAACCAAGTCAATACCAAGTTATTAATGAAAAAATAACGGTTATTTTTTCCATGTCCCGTCGCGTGCAGATGAACGGATTTAATCAACTCTGTATTAACTTTACCAACGAGAAATTACAGCAATATTTTAACCATTTCATGTTCGTCCTAGAACAAGAAGAATACGAAAGGGAAGGGATACAATGGACTTTTATAGATTTTGGTATGGATCTCCAACCGACAATAAATTTAATAGAAAAGGTATAGAAAAAAATATAAAGCTTTAAGGTGTAGGGCCGCGGCTAGAAAAGCTTCAGGCTATTAAGTCATCGCCTGCAAATTATGTTCTGGCTGACTGCCCCTTCCTCCCGGTAATGTTCGATCCAATGCAATATATTGCTTGAACAGCACACGCAATCAAAGCAAGCAAATTCACTGCATAGATCTAGCAAGAAATCATAAAATCCCCATAGCTATCGCGTCCTCCAATATAATTCTCTACACCGCTGTTAGGTACCGCATAAAAGATATTAATGCTGCAATGTAAATTACGAAGCAAGTAACGCATTTAATTTCAATATATGTAAGTTCAGATATAATTGCAAAGCTTTTCTTATGAATATCGGATAAATGCGTAAATGTACGGCTAGGAACGGCTTTCAATTGACCATCACAAAGCTATTTCAATCTACACTGTTGCATGGTGCTTGATATTAACAGAACAATTATTATAATTAGATTTAAGGTCCTTTGTATTTTCAATTCATTATTTTATATTTCATAGTACCTACTTTCAGTATATATTGTTTCTTTTAATGTATTTTTTTTTATTTATAGTGTAAGTACATAAAAAAAGTATTAAGTTTAATTGTTTCCCCAGATTTAATGATATTTCAGAGAAACATCGGTACATCTTGTTCGTGGGCTAACCTCATCGGTCCGTTTTCAGCCCATGGGTATCCTCTCCATTCTTGAGGAAGAGTCTATGTTCCCGAAAGCCACTGACCAGACCTTCGTTGAGAAGTTGAACAACAACCACTTGGGCAAGTCTGCTCCTTACCTGAAGCCCAAACCCCCCAAGCCCGGTTGCCAGGCCGCTCACTTCGCCATTGGTCACTACGCCGGTAACGTAAGTATCTATTATGTAAACTTCGTCTTATCCCAACACACTTTTGGGACATCGACTTATTCAACTCTTCTTGGAATAGGTCGGTTACAACATCACTGGATGGCTTGAGAAGAACAAGGACCCCCTCAACGACACTGTCGTTGACCAGTTCAAGAAGGGCGCCAACAAACTGTTGGTTGAGATCTTTGCTGACCACCCTGGCCAGTCTGGTGATGCTGGTGGTGGCGGCGGCAAGGGTATGTATCATTTTAATAGATGACTAAGACTATCAATACATTGAAATGATTTTTTACTTAATTAATGATAATATGAATCTTTTCGATCAATATATAGCCCCTATACTTGAAGAGACTTTGAAGAAAACCAGGTATCATGAGCTGTAAACCACTCCTGTGAACTTTCATCCATCAACCCACAGCATAACGCTCTCTATAGACATTGCAAGATTCTCTCTCACTAGATACCAAAACCAAGAATGCTTTTATACTTCTGCACTCTTGGTCCATCACCTTACTTCTACAACCCTACTTCAATTTTTTTAATGCATTTACTGGTGAATATCATCAAATACTGTCACAGCTACCTTTATCATATTCTGACACTTTATTTTAAATGAAATAGGCGCTGGTGGCAAGCGCGCTAAGGGTTCCGCCTTCCAGACCGTATCATCGCTCTACAGGGTAAAATAAGATAAACGACATACGAGATTTGCTTCTGTGGCTCCACGTGGCTTAACTGTTATCGTCCGTATATTTGTTCACGGCTAGCGATTATTGAGCGGAGCTTCACGTTTCCGTCATGTAATATTGCTCTCGTGTCGATAGCGCCGGCCAAGCACGCTTAATCATTAATATCACGTTAGTCAATGTATAGTTTACAGCACAGCTCATGTCGCCGCAAATGTGTCTCAGGTGTTCTCGTCGAGTGTCCCACTGTCCACGTGTCTTTATTGTGATTGTCCCGTACTAATTCATCGCTTTTTTTTTAATATACGTCCATAGGCGGTCGCGGTAAAAAGGGTGGTGGTTTCGCTACTGTCTCCTCCGCCTACAGGGTATACCATAAGTTTCAAATTTTACCTAGATTACTTTTTTTGCTCTTTTTATCATGTACGATGTAGTTACCTACCTGGATGTAGCACTACATCGCGCTGTGTTGTTTTATTTGTAGCATATAATCATAATTTACCATTTAAAGAGGTAAAAACCCATCTCATTCATTACCTACAATACGTATACTATGTGTTATGCACCATCATTCATTTTAGTCCACCTTATTGGTCATTCGATATTGCAAAACCAATTCGAAATGAATTATTTTCAGCAGCAAAATAGTTTTTTAAACGTACTACGCTACGTTTGCCGCTGATATCACTAATGTGTCCGTGTTTGTATGTCCTAACATGTATGTTGTGTCCATTTCATTAAATGTTACTTCTGTTTTCGCGTTATTCATGTGTGTGGCTTTTATATGTTCACCAAAGGTTATTTCAGAGTATACGTTGAAATAATCTTTCTCGCAACCAAAACAGCTCTAAGAAGCTTATGTGATGTTTTAAATGTTTTACTGTTTGTTTGCGTTAAACCCTGCTGGCTCTATGTTCCCCTGTAACATGTGATTTATCCACAGGAACAACTGAACAACCTGATGACAACGCTGAGGTCCACTCAACCTCACTTCGTGCGTTGTATCATCCCCAACGAGTTGAAGCAGGCTGGTAAGTAAATTGGCCTTTAGATGTTTCTTGATATCCAATAAGCAAAACTATAAATTTTCTAGAATCATTTTCGCTCTTTTATGAAATTATTTTTACAAAAAAAATTAAGCATAGCAAGTCACCAAAATAAATGCATTCAATTGAAAAGTATCAAAATTTAAAAACTTTAATCGTAATTAAATATTCCCCATGACTGTTCAAGAATAATAACGTAAATTATTGCGATAATGTTGCCGTCACAATACTTGTGTTTTGCTGTGTCCTGTACCCCTGTGTCTTTATCCGCCAGGTCTTATCGACTCTCACCTTGTAATGCACCAGCTGACATGTAACGGTGTGCTTGAGGGTATCCGTATTTGCCGTAAAGGTTTCCCCAACAGGATGGTCTACCCCGACTTCAAGCTCCGGTAAGATCCCAACCAAAATAAATTTTGAAACTATTCCAATACATCTAAAACATCGGCTCATGCGGTAAATATTCGAGTCATCGTGTTATATATTTGATTGTGATATCAATGGATTAAATTTATTTTGATTCGTAATATTTTCGGGCTGGACGGAGTCTAAACATTTCCAGTCTGGAATGTTCGCGTTATTCCGGTACAGTTGCCGAGCAGTTTGCGTCACTCCGCAACCCTGAGTAACATTTTCTAAAAATGTTTCGATGACTCCTCACACCTCAATTTATTTTAAGTCCAGGTGTGAGTGTATAGTGACACATTGTACGCTTGTTTATTTATAAGTGAACTTTTATAAAGCTAATATTTGATGAACAGTTACATGATTCTTGCGCCAGTCGTCATGACAGCTGAAAAAGATCCCAAAGAGGCAGCTAGGAAGTGTTTGGAGGAGGTCGGACTCGACCCCGAAAGCTATCGTATTGGCCATACTAAGGCAAGACATTGCAATGGAATGGAACAGCATGTTATAGAAACAGGACTCTGAACGAGACATATAGTTTTGATTAGTTTGGTCCGAATTCGTTTAGAAACTTGTCAATAATTTAGTTGCACCTTAGTCACATTTTCTTAGAAGATGTGACACGTGGTTAAACATACCCATAGTTATTCATGTTTTACTGTAGTTTCCACATACGTGTCCAACGATATACAAGACACGTAGTTGTTTGAAACCCTGAGATTTCCTCATGTTGACCCTTTTGTACCCGAGGTATATATTATAATGTATGTGATAAAGCAATCTATATATACTTCATTGTCCCTCATTGTGTGCCCATGTATGTTGATAATGTAGCTACAAGATCCTGGCACCTCAAGCCGCCGAGAAAGAGTCCGATCCTAAGAAAGTCGCCCAAGTCATCCTGGAGGCCACGGGTTTGGATGTCGAGTCTTACCGTCTCGGTCACACCAAGGCATGTCTCGGAACTAGTATTGTAGTTAGCAGTTGACAGTCCTAGAGCGACCCGTAGACGGGGTCGCCAGGCTTACGCTTGTCGAATTGCCATCACCTCATAAGACTGGTGTTGCAGTTTGATTAAACAATACCCGCTTAAATCATGGAGTCCTAATTACGTAGACTCCATATCCTTACTCCCAACACGGACATGTACACAAAATACAGTGTTGATTATTATTATGTGTGCTCCCCTAACGCAGATACAAAATTCTGTGCCCGAACCTCATCAAAGAACCTATTACACCGGAGAAAGCTACAGAGAAAATTCTCGAACATACCGGTTTGGATTCGGAGTCTTTCAGGCTCGGAAAGACCAAGGTAGCGACACAAGCATGTACACACTACACCACACTCAATCTGTCTTTCCTTATGCATGAATTTGTAATAAATGTAACCTTCTTTATGTCTGATCTTTCTTGTGTGTAAACTTAACATTATTATTTTAAGAACCTATTACTAATACTACTAGTTTTAAATATAAAAACTGCATATGCATTCCTTTCATAATTTTAAATTTTTCTTCTGGAAAATTTATTTTTACATCAGTTATTAATACTGGAGTTTTGGAATTTTGATGTGTTATAAATTTGGCCCGCCCTACATTCCGACACGTGTGTGACACATGATCTATGCGAACAGGTGTTCTTCCGCGCTGGTGTCTTGGGTCAGATGGAAGAGTTGCGTGATGACAGGCTCTCCAAGATTGTCTCATGGCTCCAGGCCTACATCCGTGGTTACCTGTCCCGTAAGGAGTACAAGAAGCTGCAGGACCAGAGGTAAAAACTTTGCTACTTGTGAATCACTTTCAATACCGCATCTCCATATTTGGAAGCCAAAGCTACAACAATAACTTGTCCGTAGGGTTGCTCTCCAAGTTGTCCAGCGCAACTTGCGCAAGTACCTGCAACTCCGCACCTGGCCCTGGTGGAAACTGTGGCAGAAGGTCAAGCCCCTCCTCAACGTTACCCGCATCGAGGATGAGATCGCGGTGAGTATCAATCATCGGCATCATTAAAATGATTGAGCACTCTGACCCAATATGAACGAGTTTGGCACCAGTGATTCACATTAACGCAAATAGAACCGACCGCGCCCACCTGTCGGTTACGCGACACCGCACCACCTGCGCCCATTTCTGGACTCCGCGCCCCCCACCGCCGCCCGCGCGTTTTCTCCATGCGCTGTTTGGTGCGGGGGCGGTCCGACGACCGCTGGAAAACTCCAGTGGCGGTCAGTACCGGAGCGGTCGGCGGCGCGCGCACCTACCCTTCCGACTATCTCGAACGAACCGAACATTGCATTCCTATTTTTTTATATTTTGATGTTTTAATTAATCAAATCAACAATGGCGGACGTGGTTCACAAAAGCGAGTGGAACGGGAACGGTGTGGATAAAAGTGCTGAAATATTACAGAAACTCGAGGAGAAGGCACAGAAGGCCCAGGAGGCTTTCGAGAAGGAAGAGAAGCTCCGCAAGGAAGTCGAGGCCCTCAACGCCAAGCTCCTTGAGGAGAAGACCGCCCTGCTCGCCTCCCTTGAGGGAGAGAAGGGCTCTCTGTCCGAGACCCAGGAGCGCGCCAACAAGCTCCAGGCGCAGAAGAACGACCTCGAGAACCAACTTAGGGTAAGTACAACTTATAATATTGCTATATAAAATTTCATCTTTCATCGCCACTTATATTTAGTAGGTATGTAGGTGTCGTTAATGGCCGAGTGTTTGTGTGTTCCGGAATGTTTAATGAAAACTGAAATAGCAAATGAGATTTAGGTTCCGATTTCGTTTTTACTCCTAATTAATTTAATTAGTTTTGATGGAATCTCGTTTCTTGGAAGAACATCACTCGAGCCCCACCAAATATGTTTATGCATGCAATGTTGCAAGTGGTTCAGCGCGATGTTGCTTTACGTGACTCTTTAAATAAACATCGGTTTTGTTTAGATGGGAAATAACTCGTTGGGGTTTAAAAATATTTACATCAGCAAGTTACCGTTTTATTGCAAACAGTTAATTGCGCTTTTATACGCCTATATACAAAAACCAGATACAATCGATAAACGCTTATTTTAAACAAACAACTAGCTAATTCAGAGCGATAATAGATTTTTATTTTAATCGTAGGACACCCAAGACCGCCTCACCCAGGAGGAGGATGCCCGCAACCAGCTCTTCCAAGCCAAGAAGAAGCTCGAGCAGGAAGTCTCCGGCCTCAAGAAGGATGTCGAGGACTTGGAACTGTCCGTCCAGAAGTCCGAGCAGGACAAGGCCACCAAGGACCACCAGATCCGCAACTTGAACGACGAGATCGCCCACCAGGATGAGCTCATCAACAAGTTGAACAAGGAGAAGAAACTCCAGGGCGAATCTAACCAGAAGACCTCTGAGGAGCTCCAGGCCGCCGAAGACAAGGTCAACCACCTCAACAAGGTTAAGCAGAAGCTCGAGCAGACCCTCGACGAGCTTGAGGACTCTCTGGAGCGCGAGAAGAAACTGCGCGCTGATGTTGAGAAGCAGAGGAGGAAGGTTGAGGGCGACCTCAAGCTCACCCAGGAGGCCGTCGCCGACCTCGAGCGCAACAAGAAGGAACTCGAACAGACCATCCAGCGCAAGGACAAGGAAATCTCTTCCCTCACCGCCAAGCTCGAGGACGAGCAGTCCCTGGTCAGCAAGCTCCAGAAACAGATCAAGGAGCTCCAGGGCCGCATCGAGGAACTCGAAGAGGAAGTCGAGTCCGAGCGCCAGGCCCGCGCTAAGGCTGAGAAGCAGCGCGCTGACCTCGCTCGCGAACTCGAGGAGCTGGGTGAGCGCCTTGAGGAAGCCGGCGGTGCCACCTCCGCTCAGATCGAGCTGAACAAGAAGCGCGAGGCTGAGCTGAGCAAGCTGCGTCGCGACCTCGAGGAGGCCAACATCCAGCACGAGTCCACCCTCGCCAACCTGCGCAAGAAGCACAACGATGCCGTCTCCGAGATGGGTGAGCAGCTCGACCAGCTCAACAAGCTCAAGGCTAAGTGAGTATTATATGTATTTATAGACGCTGTCTATGCGTCACCGATATTGATTTAACGACTGCACATGTACGTTTTATGGAGGGTGTAAACAGTTTAGTAGCCGGTATTGAAACTTAATGCAAAATCCAGGGCAGAACATGACCGCGCCGCTTGCTACAACGAGTTAAACAACACGCGCGCTGCGGTCGATCAAGTAGCGAGGGAGAAGGTAACATGTCATCCGTAGAGGCATGTGTACCGCCTGGGGTGTACCCTGCATGGACCCATTCGAATGACCTACAGAAACACTTTACTCGACACGATACACATGTGTCCGGGCCCGACACGGCCCAATTCTAATGATCGCAATGAGCGTTTTTCTAAATCTGTGTAATATTCTATCCATCCAGGGCTGAGAAAGAGCGTGCTCAATACTTTAGCGAAGTCAATGACCTCCGTGCCGGTCTCGACCATTTGTCCAACGAAAAGGTACACAACGAGAGATGATGCAAATGGCAGAGAATTAAGCGCTTCGCAGCTTATTGACAAAAATAAAAATATACACGAAACATCATACACTAAACTCATTACGCAAATTTTCTAATGATATCCTTAACATACTTAAAATCCTACGGGACTATACAAATTATAATGGCATGAAGCTGACTCTTACTTAGCTAATGCTTAATACGTGTGATTACTAATAATAGATTAACCAAAAAATGATTTCAGTTCATTAACAACGTGATTCAATTAAAAGATTTAAAACAATGTATGACCTCGACAATCATAAACAACCCTAACTCATAATTTTTTCGTGAGGTAGGTTTATTTACGTGTTTGGAAAACTAATACTTCAGACTACATTTCATTAAACACATAAATAAGTTACACTTCCTGATAACTCTTAAAATATATTTACACGATTTTTATAAGAAATCAATGAATTTTAACACTTTCAAGATCGACTTTTTATATGACGCTATCATACAGTTACATTCATACCCTATCACAATCCATCCACTAAGTAAAGTTAAGAAAAAATCTAATAACTACATATAAATATAGGCTGCCCAAGAGAAGATCGTCAAGCAGCTGCAGCACCAGCTCAACGAGGTGCAGAGCAAGGCTGATGAGGCCAACCGCACCCTCAACGACTTGGACGCCGCCAAGAAGAAGCTGTCCATCGAGAACTCCGACCTGCTCCGCCAACTGGAGGAGGCCGAGTCCCAGGTGTCTCAGCTGTCCAAGATCAAGGTGTCCCTCACCACCCAGCTCGAGGACACCAAGAGGCTCGCCGACGAGGAAGCCAGGGTATGTAGCAAATATAATTAACTCTTTGAGCAATGAAACACGTAATAGTCATTCTGACTACAGTAATGTGTAACACAAGAAGCGGAAATAGTTTTGAAAAACTTGTTTAATATTGACGATTCAAAAGAACTTATAAAAGTCTATTTGAATATTAACTTTGACTTTGACTATAGTACTCTAATATCGGCAATCTAATTAAAACAATTAATAATTTCTTATTTTCTCTACAGGAACGCGCCACCCTTCTTGGCAAGTTCCGCAACTTGGAGCACGACCTGGACAACATCCGCGAACAGGTCGAAGAGGAAGCCGAAGGCAAGGCTGACCTTCAGCGCCAGCTGTCCAAGGCCAACGCCGAGGCTCAACTGTGGCGTTCCAAGTACGAGTCCGAGGGCGTTGCCCGCTCCGAGGAACTCGAGGAGGCCAAGCGCAAGCTCCAGGCCCGCCTCGCCGAAGCCGAGGAGACCATCGAATCCCTCAACCAGAAGGTTGTTGCTCTGGAGAAGACCAAGCAGCGCCTTGCCACCGAAGTCGAAGACTTGCAGCTCGAGGTTGACCGCGCCACCGCGATCGCCAACGCTGCTGAGAAGAAACAGAAGGCATTCGACAAGATCATTGGCGAATGGAAACTCAAGGTCGACGACCTCGCCGCCGAGCTTGACGCCAGCCAGAAGGAATGCCGCAACTACTCCACCGAACTGTTCCGCCTCAAGGGTGCCTACGAGGAGGGTCAGGAACAACTCGAGGCTGTCCGCCGCGAGAACAAGAACCTTGCCGACGAAGTCAAGGACCTCCTCGACCAGATCGGCGAAGGTGGCCGCAACATTCACGAGATCGAAAAGGCCAGGAAGCGCCTCGAGGCCGAGAAGGACGAGCTCCAGGCTGCCCTCGAGGAAGCCGAGGCTGCCCTCGAACAGGAGGAGAACAAGGTCCTCCGCGCTCAGCTCGAGCTGTCTCAGGTCAGACAGGAGATCGACAGGCGCATCCAGGAGAAGGAGGAGGAATTCGAGAACACACGCAAGAACCACCAGCGTGCCCTCGATTCCATGCAGGCTTCCCTCGAAGCCGAGGCTAAGGGCAAGGCTGAGGCCCTGCGCATGAAGAAGAAGCTCGAGGCCGACATCAACGAGCTCGAGATCGCCCTCGACCACGCCAACAAGGCTAACGCCGAGGCCCAGAAGAACATCAAGCGCTACCAGGCACAGATCAAGGACCTCCAGACCGCCCTCGAGGAGGAACAGCGCGCCCGCGACGACGCCCGCGAACAGCTCGGCATCTCGGAACGCCGCGCCAACGCTCTCCAGAACGAACTGGAAGAGTCCCGCACTCTCCTGGAACAGGCCGACCGCGCCCGCCGCCAGGCCGAACAGGAACTCGGCGACGCTCACGAGCAGCTCAACGAGCTCTCCGCCCAGAGCGCTTCCCTCTCTGCTGCCAAGAGGAAACTCGAGTCCGAGCTGCAGACCCTGCACTCCGACCTCGACGAGCTCCTCAACGAGGCTAAGAACTCCGAGGAGAAGGCCAAGAAGGCCATGGTTGACGCCGCTCGTCTCGCTGACGAACTCCGTGCCGAGCAGGAACACGCCCAGACCCAGGAGAAACTCCGCAAGGCCCTCGAGCAACAGATCAAGGAACTGCAAGTCAGACTGGACGAAGCCGAGGCCAACGCTCTCAAGGGAGGCAAGAAGGCCATCCAGAAACTCGAACAGAGGGTCAGGGAGCTCGAGAACGAGCTTGACGGTGAACAGAGGAGACACGCCGACGCACAGAAGAACCTCCGCAAGTCTGAGAGGCGCATCAAGGAGCTTACCTTCCAGGCCGAAGAGGACCGCAAGAACCACGAGCGCATGCAGGACCTCGTCGACAAACTGCAGCAGAAGATCAAGACCTACAAGAGGCAGATCGAAGAGGCCGAAGAAATCGCCGCCCTCAACTTGGCTAAGTTCCGCAAGGCACAGCAGGAGTTGGAGGAGGCCGAGGAGAGGGCAGACCTCGCCGAACAGGCCATCAGCAAATTCCGTGGCAAGGGACGCGCGGGATCCACAGCGAGAGGAGTCAGTCCGGCGGTGAGTTCACATCCTTAACGTTTTTTGTAGTATCAACAAACTGCTCTTTGAACTAAACATGTGCTCTCTGATTCAGGCGTCCGTTAAAGGGCGTCCATAGACCAGCACTGGAGTATTGTGTAAGTTGGCAACTGATTGTTGCACGACCCCCCACAGCACCGAGGATCAGTGCTGGACCTAGTAGATCTAGTACCTCAATGACCCCCCATTAAATATTCAATTGTGTTCGTGCATGCCCCGGCATGTATCCCGCATGATACCATATTGTGGCGTTTGCTGAGCAAATAGTAATGGATTCTGTTTGTGTTACAGCCCCAGCGCTCGCGCCCTACCCTGGCTGACGGATTCGGCACCTTCCCACCTAGGTTCGACCTGGCGCCCGAAGATTTCTAAACGTTCCACTACAAGAAACATTGACGGACTGTACAGATTTTTCGTTGAAATAATGTAACATTTTTATACATAGCAGTTGAATACGTGTTACGATAGCGTGTAACGGGAAACTGTAAAATTTACAAAAGAACACACAATTTTTTTTGTATACCAAAAAAATATACAATTTAGTGATCTAATCTTTTTACGAAAGGCTATTTTGTAATTTGTTGATATTTATTTATATTATTTATTGCCGTGAAGTATGTATCGTAAGGGGGGGCGAGTGGAGGCGCAGGCGCGCGAGCACTCCGAGACACGCCCGCCACCCCCCGCACCGCGCGCCCGCGCCCCGCACTCGCCCGCCCCCACTCACATCTAATAAAACGATATCGTTGTCATAAAATATTAACGCACGCATTTTTATTTATACATCCCAACCTACTGAAATCCTATGAAATATGAACATGACACGACCAGAAATAAAAACTATAAATGTTGCTGAAACACGATCACATCACGACCTCACAGTGTTATTTTAAAGCAAAATTCAAATATTTTTAGATGAATCATATTACAACACTCACACACTCAATCACACTTTATAAATAGATCAAAAACTGGTATGTTGCAATCAAAAGGAACATTCTGGAACATTGAATCTGAAACGAGAGTGTTACTTGAAATTATAACACGAAAACAAACACATAAAATTAAATTCAGACATATTTAAAGGCGTAATTAATAACACATGGCGAGGTCTATTTCTAAATGTTACATTCATTAATTATGAGATAATGTTACCACCTGACGCCTGATAGCATTTGCTACTAGAACACATATAGTATTAATTGTGGTTATCAAACTTCCTGACATAATAAGCTCATCACCTGTCACCAATACTTAAACGAGTTTAATCATAGCTCAAGTCATACAAATTGAAACATCGTTTCTGATACTACTGTTTTCTGATGCAGCATTTAAACCAATAAAAGGAATCTTGGCTTAGTGAACTGACGTGGGATATTTTATTGGTGACCTGTTTGTAACGACACACAAACAACACTCATAGGTCAAATTAATGAATATCGTAATTAACATCCTCATTTTCAACGTGGCAGAAAATCGATAGGAAATCTGTATACCTAGTTATAAAATATTTCTTAGAAACATACAGTGAAAGTTAGCATATGATATAATATATCTTTATTATTTTATTTAAAGCGCCACAAAAATTTCCTGCGTGGGTTTTCAGCGGCGCCCACTCGTGTCAGTAAGTGACAGCGAAAACTATAAACTGCATGGCTAATATACATATACTATGCTGTTCATGCATTAAACAAGTCTGGTTGAAACATAATTTACGCGATCAAATACCAGTACACACTTGCGTGGATAAATATGCTTTCATGTTTAGTCGTTATCATTGGTACGATGTATTCACAACGAATTATCACTTACTTTAACGGTGAAGGAAAACACCGTGTGGAAATCTGCACATCTAAAAGTTCTTAGCAATTCCTCAGGTGTGTTGTACGCCAACCCACACTACGCCAGAGTGGTGGACTAAGGCCTATGTAAACCCTCTCAGCTGTAGAGGAGGCCAGTTCAGAGCAGTGGGAGTTATATGGGCTGATGATGATTGGTACGATTAATATTAATACAGTGTTATAAGAACTAACAAAAGTCACCGATGATTTTACATATTTTTATTATTATTTGTTAGCAGAAGTTTTAAAACCAATCTATCTTATCCTATAAGATGATTTTATGAAAGACCCAAAAAAATAATTGTTGTGTCGTGATTGCCATGTATCCCAGTTTAGGGTAAAGAATATCGGGTTGTAAAGTTGAGTGTGCTTTTATTTCTGTATTTCTTACAGCATCAGGGCCCAGGTTGTCCGAAAACAATAGTATTAACGGCCAATGTTATTAATAAATTAACATTAATTTCATCCTGTATTGCGCTCCCTTCAAATTTTAGTTTCAGGACAAAAGTAAACATATGCCCTCCTCCAAATCCCCATTATTCAGCAATATATACATCACTAGCGGATATATTTCTTTGAGCAATCAAATAATTAAACCTTTGTTATTTCTTTCATATAAATAATTTAATTTACAGCTTTAAACCTAATTTCTAATTATAACTTCCATATAAATACAACTAAACACTGCACGACGAGAAGCCAGTACAATCCCTTCAGATCTTGAACTCCGTTCTCCACAGGGACTCTGTAATCCATGCTGCAGAAGTCCAGGTTAGCGAGAGTGAAGGGCTGGAACATGTTCATGAATTGCTGCCAGGTGCAACCTTCGAGTGGACAGAGCTCTGTTGGTTTCTCATTGATGAAGAGCTGGACGTAGTAGTCATGGGCTTCCGTGCCTCCGCATCTGGAAACAAAATTATCTTTATGGCATTGTACATGAGGGTAAGAATGGGGATATCGAAATAGTATCGAGACACTACAACAACCAACTCTTGCCACTCAACCCAATAAGATTCGGCTATTCTACGCTTAAAGGACCCATGAAGCTGGAACCATTGACGTCAGCAAATTATTTAAAAGGCTTGGTGGTATAAAAAAAACGTGCAAAAGTGGTGGGGACCTTAAAGCCGTAGATGATAGAGCAGGTAAATAGAGTGATGGGGACAATAATCAAGATAAAACACTGCATTATTCACCTGTTCAAAACAGCAATGGTGTTTACTGAGAAGGCCCCAATAAAGCTAGTTCTCCACAATCTGTTGACGTCACGCCTGCCTCCTTGCAAGGGAGAGGCATCCCTAAAGACACCCAAGGCGCAGTAGAACATTTCCAACATAGTGTCATGCGTAAAGTATGAGACCAGCTTCCTGCCTTGACCTTCAACTACTGCTTCGAAATTTTCGTATAAGTCCCGTACTGCTGGGCCGCCGAGGTTCACATTGACCTGAAATTTTAAGAAAATAATTTCATTATACATGAAAAATGTTCCAAATAAAAAAAATACAATGTCAATGTTTGGACAAAAATGTATATAAAGTTACTTACTTAATAAATTTTAAATAAATATTTATTGTCATTATATATTTAATAGTGTCCAATCGAAAACTCGCATTCGATTACAGCTAAGAACCTTTGTTTTAAACACACCCAACAGTCACATACATAGTTATGACCCCACACTAAGATACGAGTCTTGTGTCGTGAATTCCTTGTATCGGTAGAACACTAATAATCTAGTATTTGTCTGTGGGAATAATATTGATCAATCCTACAGAACGGCACAGAATCACCTACCCAAGAGCCATATCCATTCCTGTGATAATGTCTGACGTCATCTCTATATTCTAGAACGATCAGATCTTCTTCAGTGAAGGCAGCGCACCACGGAGACCTGAGGTCCTCAGTCCACGAACGGTAAAACCTGCATAACTCATAGATAGAGTAGATATCCTCAGTTGAAAGCTGTGTGGTGATACCGAGGCGTTGTTGGACTGCGTTTTGGACCTGGAGGAGTAGAAAAAGGTACAAAGTAATTTTTTGATGATGACAGTAAAAAGCTAAGGGCTGTAGATATGAAGATAAGTAAGTTCTGCTACTTTCAAATAAAGGATCTTATATTTACATAATTATTTTCAAATCTTTTCATTCTTTGATTATTATAAAAACTAAAAATACTTGTGCTACGCGACCTCAAGCCAATATTTTTATGTTTGTGTTCTCTCTGTATTCATCATCAGCCCATAGGTATACGTCCCACTGCTGAGCACGGGCCTCCTCTAACTTTGAGTGGGTTTAGGCCTTAGTCCACCACGCTGGCCTAGTGCGGGTTGGCGGACTACACACCTAAGAAATTCCTAAGAACTTTTATAAGTGGAGGTTTCATCACTATGTTTTCCTTCACCGTTAAAGCAAGTGATAATTCACTGTGAATACACACATAGCTTCGAAAAGTCAGAGGTATGCGCCTGGGGTTTGAACCTGCAACCGTCGAGATTCTCGACCGCGCGCCTAAACCTCGCGGCCATCACTGCTTCTATTCTCTCTGTATATAAGTAGGGAAATAATTAAAGTGAAAATTACAACTCACAGCAATATACTCGGCAGTGCTGAAGTAAGCATCAAGCTGATCCTGCAACGTTTGACCGCCCCTTACTTCTTGTTGGTACCGATCACAGTTCTCATATGGCTGAAAATCAGATATGAATTATGGAAATAAATAAATATACCCAACAGGGACATACACAGTTAGTCCCACACTAAGAAAAGTCTTGTGTCGTGAAAATTAAAAAGTACGAGAAAAATTCCGGTCTCACAAATACCCACACCCGAAACAAATGTTTATGGGCCATACAAACACAAATCTAACCTAACTCCAACTCCGCCATTATAGCAACTGACACGATTATATCAACGGTCGCAGGTTCGCATCTTAGAAAAACACCACATACATACATACATAAACTCACGCCTGTATTCCCCGAAGGGGTAGGCAGAGGTGCATTTCTGCACCCACATTTCGCCAGGTATGTATCAGCCCCACGAAATAGGGGGCCTATTGCCGTTTTTCGGGCACATTTCCAGACTCCGTGCTGTTACTGAGAATTTCCTAATGGAAAAACCTAATAACACTTTGCCCGACCCGGGAATCGAACCCAGGACCTCTAGATCCCACGGCACATACTTGTACCGCGAGACCACGAGGCAGTCACCTAGGATTTGTAAAAGCCTAAAAAAGTTAATCACTCAATTGAATAGTAAAGGGACACATCGACAAGAAATCAGCATACCAAAGGGTTTTTATAGTGTAAAAAGATTTTGGTACGTGAAGTTCCTCAACCCACATTAGGCCAAACATGGTGGATCATAGCCGAACCGCTATAGTAGAGGAGGCCCGAGTAAAGCAGTGGATGTTTTATATAGGCTGACTTCTAAGTCACTCACTAGAATCTATTCTATACGTATTTTTAACATTATTTCGCGTGGTACATCAGCCAAGGATGGTAGAACATAATAAAATCGCATCCCCTATACTCTCTAACTTGCACTCCTCCTTGGCTCATCTTCATCATCATCATCATCAGCCCATATACGTCCCACTGCTGGGCACGGGCCTCCTCTACAACTGAGAGGGTTTAGGCCTTAGTCCACCACGCTGGCCTAGTGCGGGTTGTCGGACTACACACCTAAGAAATTCCTAAGAACTTTTAGGTGTGCAGGTTTTATCACGATGTTTTCCTTCACCGTTAAAGCAAGTGATAATTCATTGTGAATACACACATAACTTCGAAAAGTCAGAGGTGTGTGTCTGGGGTTTGAACCTGCGACCGCCGAAATTCTCGACCGCGCGCCTAAACCTCGAGGCCATCACTGCTTATTATTGGCTCATCTAGTATGTATTCATTTATGATCCTTCTATTCTTAAATCCCTTAAATATCTATCAATTTATTTTTATACTTACTTTGTTTTTATAACTGTAAATCCCCTTTTACTTAATTAAAAGAATTTCCGATTTAAATTTTATAGAGCATAAATTAAGATAACAGAGATAATAATATAAGTGTCCAAAGCCATCCTAATAGAATGTGTTTTACTGCGGCGTAAATATGAATGATAAGTAAAGTGCTGATAACACGGATATCTCTAACACGCGGAGTCACGTTCTAAACACGTTCTTAGATAGAAAATGATATATTGACATTGAAGAGTAATAAAATTACAAAGAATTGTAAAGTCTGTTTGAAGACAATAGCTCAGGTATTTCTAAACATTGCTAAATAAATAAATATTCGGTCACGGGGCGTTTGGACTTCGACGGATTAAGAGCCGTGCCTCCTTTGAGTCTGCCTTAAAAAAATGAAATCATGTCATAGGTAACGATGACGTCATGTCATGTCATCATTGCATCATTGCATGCATTAGCATATCTTAATCCTGAAATACAATGTCCAACGCAAATGGTGTAACTAAAATTTTAACAACCAAAATTTTAGATACTAAAATCAATCAATTTATGTGAAATCTTTTATCAGCTTTGTCTATTTACGCCCATTAAAGTAGCGCCACACTTAGTATTAGGATACTGACCCTGATTATATTATCTGGTGTCCTTGGGCTGTCTGCTTCCAAGGTCAGATTAGTGCCATCTGTCAACCCATGAACGAAGGCAATAGCACTGGTGAGGGTCCTCTGCTCGTTCGTGGGTCGGAAGTAGTATTCGTCGTCTGTCCCTTCGAGGAGATGGGGGTACTTCTCCCGAATCCTTTTGGCTATGTCGTACAACTCTTCGTATCCTTCTCCCGTGAGGTAGGATTGGGATACTTCCAAGGTTTCGTTCCACGTCCATTTTCTAAACTCGTCAATGTCCTGGTAAAAAAATTAATTCTAAGTGACTAAATTTTTCCTATCGTTCGGGGACTCATTAGAGATGATATCACTGACTGATTGATTGTCTGACCGATCATCAAAACTCTAATGCACTTCTAGCATACGTAGAAGCTTCAAATTTAGAATGCAATTAGTGTTTAGTGTATAAATCAAGGAAAAACTAAAATATTTTGCAATTTCAGGTCAGTTTTCTAAATACACCAACTGCATATAGATATATAATGTAGGGTAACAAAGTTATATTTGCAGTGAATGCATCAGTGTACCTGTATACACTATACATATAATATAATATATAATGGAATCATTGGTGTAGATGGGTACCTAGATAATAATTATGCTCAAAAGTAAGTTGTTGTCTAAGGAATGAAAAAGCAAGAACGGGATATGTCTAATGAAGTTGTATCAAAATCCCGCAAAGTATTAAATAGACTAAGTAGCCCGAAATTGCCATGAAAGAAAGAACACTAATATAATCATAACCGCCGACGGCCGAGGTGGCTTGCCCGCGCCGCGGCTTCCACGCTTCCTGTCCGTCACAGAGAGGCGGCCACTTTCTTCCAGGCAACCCAAAGGTTGCTACTAAACAATCTTATTTAACATAATATGTATTATTTGTGAAATACATTGTATTTTCATGCGATTGCCAGGTCCATCTATTTTTTTTTAAAACATGTAAGATTTTTAATTTGATATGGTCACTATAAGATGTTGTTAGGTTAGCTAATTACGTAATATCTTAAGACAGAATGCCTCTTAAGTTGGGACTCATGGATCTCACAACTTTTGAAAAACTGAGTGGTGAGACCTGTTTTTTTACAAGTTTCGTTTTTGATGGTATAAATTTCTTTCCTACCTGTGCACATAGCTGACTCCTGCCAGCGTCGTAACTGGCAATGATCTCGTCTTTCAAGTCGGCTATGATCCTCATGCTGGCCGTGACTGAAGTGCCAGGGTTGCGGTTTCCATGGCGGTTGAGAGTCCATATGCTGACCGCTTCACAATCTGCAAGCAAACAGAACTATTAACATTTTGAAAAATTTGGTGTGAAGCGATGGTACTTTCTTTAAGAAACGTGGGTTGTGTCTTGCGACACGGAACACGTGAAAAAATAGTCGTAGGCCCAAGCTAAGATACATGTCTTGTGTAGTAGTTATCAGTAATCACGAGAGACTTTTCGACCTCATAAACTCCCGACCCTAAAAAAAATTTGTTGATCATACAAACATTTGTATCAGTCTGGAGATCGAACATTTGGCCTCTCGTATCACAAACTAGTATCTGATATGACAGAGTTAGTGAAAAGTTAGCGTAACAATATGCATCCAGCTATAGACTGCATACATACACTATTTATAATTCAAATTCATCAAAATCTGCATACATACATAGATACATAAACTCACGCCTGTATTCCTCGAAGGGGTGGGCAGAGGTGCATTTCTGCACCCACATTTCGCCAGGTATGTATCAGTCCCACGTAATAGGGGGCGAGCCTATTGCCGTTTTTCGGGCGCATTTCCAGACTCCGTGCTGTTACCGAGAATTTCCTAATGGAAAAACCCAATAACAGTTTGCCCGACCCGGTAATCGAACCCAGGACCTCTAGATCGCACGGCACATACTTGTACCGCGAGACCACGAGGCAGTCGAGGAGGCAAAATCTGCTAGGTTCATAGCGCAAGTCCAAGGTCGGCTAATGGAAATGCGGTGGAAATGGTCTTGAACAAGATAATGGCGGAACAGTCCGTTTAGACAGGCCATTATCCTAACACCGTTCATCTTGCGCACAATTTATTCACATTGTTTGTTTAACTAAACACGTGAGCCACGACGTTGTGTGACGACAATCATTTCAACTACTTTTACGCCTTGCAATTCTTCATTTCAGACACTTAAATATATACAATTTTTTTTTATAAATCATGATGGCCTCGAGGTTTAGGCACGCGGTCGCGGGTTCAAACCCTAGGCACAAACCTCTGACTTTTCGAAGTTATGTGTGTTGAAGGAATTATCATGCACTTTAACGGTGAAGGAAAACATCGTGATGAAACCTACACATCTTTTGTTTTTTTTTTACCGAGAGGAAAGCGCCTTAAGCTCCCCTTCCGGTACCTCGAGGGAGGGCGGAAGGGGTATGTCGGGGTCTCTGGCCTTCCAACTCGGCGCGCAGAACAATTGTCCGTTTACCTGAGCTGGGTCCCGTTCCAAAAAGTTCTTAGGAATTTCTTAGGTATGTAGTCCGCAAACCCGCATTGGGCCAACGTGGTGAACTTAGGCCTAAACCCTCTCAGTTGTAGAGGAGGGCCGTGCCCAGCAGTGGGACGTACATATATGGGCTTATGATGATGTTAGGGTATATTATTTTTCAAGGTTCCGTGTAAACTGATTCAAATATCGCGACAATTGTTCTGCGTCAGTAGGAGTGAGAACGTAAATCGAGCAATTATTACGAAAATGTTAAATAGGACCTGAAGATAAATTAAGTAGACAAATGGTGAACAATGTACTCTCAATTTCACTAAAATAGAAATATAAGGCCACTTAATTGGAGACGGCATTGTTGATAAAACAAAAAATATTTTTGTCACGTATTGTAACCGGTTTTAAACGCTCGGCACGTTTTATTTAAATATGTATTGAGCACAATAACATCAATAGCCAGTAATTCCACCAAAAATCTACAGCAGGCCGGCAAAATTGTTTCAACTAGCGAGAAGATAGAGACAATCGTGATCTTTTCTTGTTATTGCGTTATCAACAGGTGTCAGAAATTATCAAGTAGTGACAGGATTAAGATAACGTAAGTCAATGAAACCGGTTTTACGCCTTATCTATATTAGCGCCTATCGCGTGATCTAGGCATCCTAGGATCTATTCCCGGCTCGGTCAAAATTTTATATATATTTTATAAGTTTTGTTTTTACGACTGCCTCGTGGTCTCGCGGTACAAGTATGTGCCGTGCGATCTAGAGGTCCTGGGTTCGATTCCTGGGTCGGGCAAAGTGTTATTGGGTTTTTCCATTAGGAAATTCTCAGTAACAGCACGGAGTCTGGAAATGTGCCCGAAAAACGGCAATAGGCTCGCCCCCTATTACGTAGGACTGATACATACCTGGCGAAATGTGGGTGCAGAAATGCACCTCTGCCTACCCCTTCGAGGAATACAGGCGTGAGTTTATGTATGTATGTTTTATTTTTGTGCTTAGTAAAATATTAGCTAGTGCGTTTGTAATTCTTGAAAGAGTAGAAATAATAGTATAGTTCTGTTTCGCTATCTATTAAATCCCAAGTAAAATGGGCAAAATAAGACTTACTGGGCTCTTTTCCTGAATAATCATCAGCCCATATACGGCCGACGTCTGAGCACGAGCCTCCTCTACAACTGAGAGGGTTTAGGCCTTAGTCCACCATGCTGGCCTAGTGCGGGTTGGCGGACTACACACCTAAGAAATTCGTAAGAATTTTTAGGTGTGCAAGTTTCATCGAAAAATTTATTAATGTATTACACAAATAATTGCCTTGTTTGAATCGAATCCGCGGCCTCTCGTTTCACAAGTTGGCGTCTCAACTAACTGCGCCACAAATTGCAAATAACATAAAACACACTAAAGTTAAAAAACTAATTCTAAATATTTGAAACTCCACGAGATAATCAACATGTGAGAAGAGGACTCGACCATTCTTGATAAACTTCCGACCGCTATATTCAAAGACCGGTAATTAGGCTCAAACCCAAATCTAGAAATCAGTTTTAGACCTTTCAGGTGCTATGAGACGGAGTCACGACGGAGCCTTGCCCTCAATCATCATCATCATCAGCCCATATATGTCCCACTGCTGGGCACGGACCTCCTCTACAACTGAGAGGGTTTAGGCCTTAGTCCACCATGCTGGCCTAGCGCGGATTGGCGGACTACACACCTAAGAAATTCCTAATAAATTTTAGGTGTGCAGGTTTCATCACGATGTTTTCCTTCACCGTTAAAGTACGTGATAATTTATTGTGAATACTCACATAACTTCGAAAAGTCAGAGGTGTGTGCCTGGGGTTGGAATCCACGACCGTCGAGATTCTCGACCGCGTCCCTGAATTGCCCCGAATAGCTTAGGAAATACTCAACCGACAACTGGGATATACCAGGGACTAACCGGACAAATAATATTACAAAGCCATAAAATTAATTTTTAAATAACACTTACTTTGCGGCAAAGCGTAGTCCCTAATATCCCCCCTGACTGCATCGTAAGGGGTCTTCGAAGAGTACAATTGGTAAGGGCAGTGGTTGCTCCAATAGCACCCCTCGACACTCAGCAACACAGCACCCAGGAGTAACAGCAACATTTCTGTGTTTCTTGTACGAAATTAACACAAAAACTCCGTTATATGGAGTAAATGTAACGGTAGAGTCGCGTTCACATGCTCACTTCAATTCAACCGATACTGTTATACGGAGCTTGTTGGTTTTTAAACGTACCTTTGGTAGTGTGAAATTTGTGGTTAAGTTTCAATTAAGAGAATATAGATGGCGCTTTCTCAGTTTATGCAATGAAAATGTAGAGTTTTAGCCATTTTCGCTTTTTTATGTTACGAATCGACAGGCGTACATAAATGGAGTTGACATAATTAAATAGCACTTAAAGTATAGATACCTATTGGTTCAAAATTCGGGGATCAAAGCCTAGGGTTCTAATAAGTTAGTCATTCTTCCCGCGGCATAAGACTGATGCTTGCAGTTGAATGATACTGAGATCGAATTTTACGGCACAAAAATTTGTATCAAAATCATTCAAATACCTGAATTAATTTACTTTATTGACAACAGATTGGTATATTTAATAGAGTAATTAAGGTAAGAACTTATTACACTACGCTGTTTTTATTTACTAAATATATACATACATAACCTCACGCCTATATTCCCTGAAGGGATAGGCAGAGGTGCATTTCTGCACCCAAATTTTGCCAAGTATGTATCAGTTCCACGTAATAGATGGCGAGCATATTGCCGTTTTTCGGGCACATTTCCAGACTCCGTGCTTCTACTAAAAGTTTCCCAATGGAAAACACTTTGCCCGAACCGCGAATGTAACCCAGGACCTCTCAATGGCACATACACACTAATGTGCGTCAATATTCAATTCAAATTAAATGTTTGTGTGATCCACAAATACTTGTTTCGGGTCTGGGTGTTTGTGAGACCGAAAAGTCTGTCTGCCTGTCTCGCTTTCCTGCTAAAACTACTGAACCGATTTAAATTATTTTTTTAAATTAATATATTAATTAATTATTAATAAATTTAAATTTAAACTGTGCTTACCATCAGGTACAGTGGAGTCACTTTGCCGTGCCAGTTTAAAAAAAAATATTGGTACACAGATAGTTTAGACCCAGAGAAAGGACATAGTTTACTTTTTATCCCGGAAAAGGCGTTTTAAGGGGTTGAAAGGGGTGATGAAAGGTTGTATGGAAGTATTGTAATTTTTAAAGCTAGAAGCTTGAAATTTATCATTTAGGCTGTCGATTAGACATAAATAAATATGTCATTAAAAGTTTGTAAAAAATGAACCTTTAAGGGGGTAAAATAAAAATAGGGGTGAAAGTTTGTATGGAAATCCGTCATTTTTGAAACTAAAATGATGAAACGACGCGACGTGTAGACGACTGTAACTATGTACATATAAGGTATATGTAACTATATGTATGTTATGCTTTCACGCCTAATTAATTTGACCGATGTAAACGATTTTTGATATGGACATAAATGGGACTTTGTGGAGTAAAATAGCCTACAACTTATTTTCTTTCTGAACCCAACCCTGTAGTCTACGCGGACGGAGTCGCGGGCAAAAGCTAGTTCATAATAATTTTAGGCATTATATTAAAATATATGTCATAGTGGCAACGGCTTTACAATACTATCAGTATTACGTCTAATCAGGAGGCGTATTGGACATTAGATGCGTGTAGTTATCGCACCACGCCTCCGGTTCATGACCTTGTTAACGGATGATGCTGAAACAAGTGACTTGTATTTTAGAAACAAGTCAAACTTACCAAAGACAACATTACGAGTAAGTAGAGCCACGTCTTAATAGCGGTATGAATGGGCATAAACCGCAGTCGTTGTTGGTGAAATTCTTGTTGGGGTAATTTGCTACAACTGAACTTGACCATTAATTAATACGATACACTTGCACTTTTTGGAATTAAATATATTTTTTTTAAGAAATAGATACATACAAATTAGGAAATCACGCCAATATTTTAGTTATGTTTTTAAGTATCACGAATAAAAGGAGCGAGTCCCTTGTCATTTTTCGAACACATTTCTAGAATGCTGCTAAGAATATTCCAACGAAAAAACCTAATATAATTTTGCCTGAACGGGGAATCGAACCTAGGACTACTCTATGCACGTTACAAGCTAATTCCGCAGGATCAACGAGGCAGTTTTTTCTATATGTTGCATAAAAGTTATACGGATGTTTTGTATTCGAATCTAATAAAAAAGTGGTTTGACTTCAATCGGTGTGCAGCTTTCCTCACAATGGTTGCTTTACCACCATTGCAGTGCGTGATAAATTTTTGGGCACACACAAAACTGCTAAAAGTCAAATTGCGTCTGGTATTTAGACCCTCGACTGCGGATATAGTTCAGACAAAACATGTTCAATGCCTTCTAAACATACCCAAATAAAGCATCCTGTACAACCAACCACCACCCGCTACCCACGCACCCAAAATGTGGGCTCGACCGATAAGCAAAGCCCAACACCAGGCAGCGTGCATAGCAATAAACATTTTATTGATTTAATGTTTAAAAATCCGTTGTAAATAAATAAAACTTGAACCAGTCATAAAGATTGTGATATGAAGCGTATGGACGGTAATGTCTATATATAAATGCCTCGATAGGCTCGCGGCATATGTCGACGCGTGCAACAAGAAGTTTTGGATTCGGTTCCCAAGCAGGTCAAAGCCTCATTGTGTTTACCCCGTAGAAGATTACTTATTAGCCCCCCGTAAGCAATATAAAGGTTCTTGTAAAAAATACATGAATAAAGATGTTTTTGACTTTTAACTTTTACAGTTGGGTTACTAATTGAATAGAAATTATGTTTGTTACTTTAAAATATATTTATTATTAAAATAAGTTTTAAATAACAAAAAGCATATGATTCTGCATCACGCGTCTATATTAAAACGCGTGCCCAGTTTAAATAAAATGGCATGATCTATTTAAGCGGTGGGTGCGAATGCTCTAAATAACTTGCGTGGGCGAAACTATTTGTGTTGCAGATCATGTCGTGTTTTATGCATGCATGATGCACTCAGTTATTCATTCCTCCACCTGCTGCAACACCGTGAAGAAACTGTATGACGCTTTTATTATCTGAAATAAAATATAATCATAAATTCTGCATCATTAAATACATTTACGAACATTTACGAATTTAAGTCGTGATGGCCTCGAGGTTTAGGCACGCGATCGAGAATTTCGACGGTCGCAGGTTCAAACCCCAGGCACACACCTCTGACTTTTCGAAGTTATGTGTGTATTCACAAAGAATTATCACGTGCTTTAACGGTGAAGGAAAACATCGTGATGAAACTTGCACACCTAAAAGTTCTTAGGAAATTCTTAGGTGTGTAGTCCGCCAACCCGCACTAGGCCAGCGTGGTGGACTAGGGCCTAAACCCTCTCAGTTGTAGAGGAGGCCCGTTCCCAGCAGTGGGACGTATATGGGCTGATGATGATGATGATGAACTACATTTACGAGCAAAAACATATTTCTGTTATTTCCTGTCTTCGATACTCTGCAGTACCGTGAAGAATGTATAAGACACCTTTATAAAAATATTAAACTCTGAACATAACTGCTAATGAACATTGTATCTTTAAATACCTTTATGGGTATTAAACTAAAATGAATAGAAATGTTAGCAGCAACTTGGAAAGTCATATATATCGCGAAGCGCATTAGGCGGCTACAAGGTCGCCCTGAAAGCCTTTAGACAAACTGATTTCCAGCAATTAAAGGCTTGTTACTGATGATGAACAGAAGCCAAGGGAATCTCTTTCGATTTTATAAATGACCGCTGGAGAATTGACCTCATAACCAGAGTAGCTGTTTAACAGCTGTTACCTTGTATGAAGTCATGGAACCAGTTTTCACCATAAATACAACTTACAGAGGTGAAGCAGGTGAGGGAGAGGGTGGCAAGTCCACCGGCAGTGAGCTGCGCCACGCGCCGGGAACGCACCATCACCAACAACAGACCTCGTCTTAACGGTATCGGCAGATTGTACCACGGGCATTCGTATGCTGCATCAGCAATATTGGAGCTCTGCAAATATGTATAGTCTTTTTGGCGACTTAATTTAAAACATCAGGACATTTCCAATGTAAATAGTACAGAATAAACGAAGTTCTACTTTTCAGTGAATGAAAAGCTTGATTTATATTAAACCAAATAGTTAATTATGAATAACTTTCCTAACAAAGTAGTAAATAAAAATCCACAAGTGTATTAACAATTTTTGAAACAACAATAATAATTGGAATTATTTGATAATATTCAAGTCAATAAATTCAGAGCATTTAATAAGAAAAAGATTCGCAACTAAAATATTTATACGCACCTCCTCAGCAAGCTGGTGCCCTTGATGGCAATACAGAAACACTTGCAGAATCATGCCCAGAAGATAAGTTATCATTGCTACCATTCTGATTAAATTGCTTTGATGTACCTCCTAGAAAAACAACGGTAAAACAATGTCATAATAAAAGAATCAATGTCTTGTAAAGCTATCTATACCTTATTTTTATAATATGCATATTTTTAATAGCTTACTAGTTTACTTAATAGCGATTGTTTGATAGCTATTTAAAAGTAGAATAAGAAATATGCAGGGAGAGATAATATTAACTATCCAGCTATTTCGTTTTAAAAACTTTTGTAGATTAAGACCTGAACTTAAAATGTTACTCACAACAGCTAGTTGGTACGCTGTGACGCAGATAATAATAGAAGACACTGTAAACTGAGTGAGGATTGGCTCCGAGAAACAGCTCTGGATCTGCGACGCAGCTTCCAACGCGGCCTGGTGTTTGAGCACGCAGCCTCGGAGGCGCTTGTTGATTATTTCATTTGCGTTGCTCATCATACGATTCTGCATGTGGCAGAATAGTAGCATGCATAAACTAAGCAATTTAATATAATCCTAACCAATATTTGTTTCAAGTTATTTCCAGCTCCAATTGTGGAGTATCTGTTGTGCCTGACGATGTCATGCACTTGTTGATGGAACGGACGGTTCAAAGAGGCTAGGAAGAATTTTATGGCAAATTTACACTCAACAAATTGAATGTAGGATTTTTTTCACCACATCTTTTCAGAGCCATGATCTGACCAGGCCTATTTGCTTTTTAAATTTGTATATGATAGTTTAGTTAAAATAGATTAGTTATAGTTTATAGTAAGGTACGATGAGACTGACATGTACGGTGTCATATAAAAGTTTTTATTGAATAAAAAAAGTTATTCGAGTTAAATGGTCATTGTGTTAGGATAATGTTCCCACTAGGCTTTCTCTGCATACGAGTATTACCATTTAAACAGTTAAATATTATAATAAAAACACATGGATAAATTAATAAAGGATCTAGTGAAAACAGAAATAGATTTTTTTTTGTACATATAAATTCTTTTCAAATTATCTGTTTTTTTTCTTTTACTCCAAATTTACATTCAAATTTACTAACAGTATCTTATAATTAACAACAAGTTCAATAAAATATATTCCTGACGCAACAAAATATTCAATAACGCCAGTACCAACCTGATTATTTATAGGCGATCCTAAAGAAGTTCGGAGTGAACTACCTACATACCTTTCTCGGAATGTATACGCCTTGACACAGCTGAGTTATAGATAATGCAAGGAGTCGCAGCCTGCACCGACACACTGCTATCGAAGAGGTCACCAATGTATCCAAACTGACGTTTAATATACCAGCAATGATGACGGATAAACTCTGAAATTTCCAGTTGGGTAGCGTAATACTACTGTCAGAGAAAAAATACGTTAGAATACATCAATGAGTACTGACCTGTTGCAAATATGTCAACTCATATGCAGGTGACCGCGATGTGTTATACGGATACCTGCACATCGGAGAAAATATCACGTTTATGTCTATTTGTAGTCCGCCAACAAGCAACCAGCGCGGCGTGGTGGACTAAGGCCTAAACCCTCTCAGTCATAGAGGAAGCCTGTGCCCAGCAGTGGGACATAAATAGGCAGATGATGATGTCTATGTATATGTCTAAATATAATCTACACACATACATACATACATAACCTCACGCCTGTATTCCCCGAATTTGGCCAGGTACCTATGCATCAGTCCCACGTAATAGGGGGCGAGCCTATTGCCGTTTTTCAGGCACAATTCTAGACTCCGTGCTGCTACTGAGAATTTCCTAATGGAAAAACTCAATAACACTTTGCCCCACCCGGAATCGAATATAATAAAATATTACAAAAATGTCATAACTTGATTTAACTTCTATGGGTCTTAGCCTCAATGAAAAAAGTTTCTGACGCTTTCTTATCCAAATTGATAGCATTTCTAGTAGAAAATAAAACACCGATAAAAGAAAGACTACAAAGGCAACAGACTACAAACCATGCTCGCAACGGAAGCTTATTCTTTTCAGCGCCGCTAGCCCAGCTCAACACAGTAATTCCTGTCAACCCCATAAACAGACAGAGATGCCTTGTGGTCTCCCTATCGCACCTGCAAAGATTTAACATTAAGAAATATGTGTTAAAAGTAGTCAGTCCAAAGATGAACTATTTAACTTGAGTAATCTTTTTGTCTTAAGATTAAGTTCGACTTTCGATTTATTAATATGTGCTATGATTGTGGGCGTTAGTACAAATTTGCTAAATTTAGAACATAAAGATCGGAACTAACGATTTTTTTTTTTAAATGTAATTGGTTTTTTAGACAGTGACGAACTCGAAGTCGAAGGCAGAAGGAATGAAGAATCCGATATGCCCTAAAAAATATTTACTTTAGGTGTTACTAACTTCATTATGTTTTACTGGAAAAAACCTCTGTTACGATGATTTTTTTGTTTCGTTCGCTACATAATATGTAGTGCGCCTTAATCGGACATCACATATGACATATCAGTCAAAATTCTTACAGAATGCTCAATGGTATTTAAGCTGCTTCTCATTCCTTCATCATTAGACGATTCTGTTTCGTTCTCTAAACTAGCTTCTACTATTCCACCTATCTACTTACCACTATCTAGTACTGCTAGCTATCTACCACTCTCTATTACGCATCAAACTTACTCATCAATAATCCGCTTGCCTTCCATCCGCTGCTCAGTCTTCAATTCCAAGTCAGTGCCTCTGATAATGGCCAGTATAGCTCGTCTCCTCAACATCACGTTGATGATCTTGACCAAGAGAGCCACGTCTGTGAGGAGCAGGAACGCGGTACTCGTCATCATAGGAAGGTCCCCCCATACTTGTATCAAGTCGCCGGTTTGAGTTATCGTGTTTATACCTGAATTATATCATATTAAAAGTTAAAATAATCTATATTAAAATAGACTTTTACAAGTGCTTAAAGAAACGGCAAGAATCTCCCTCAGCAACGCGAAATGTCATATATTTTAAATTAACTCATCATTTCACAATTCCAAATAGATAAGGAGAGCGTACCTCGGTTGGGATGCCAGATTTTATTGGCTTTACTGAAACCAATGATGCTGGCTAGGTAAGACACTTTTTAACACTACGTTTAAAAATCGCAGAAGGTTATACGACAAACATAGTAATCATGGGACCTCTTATTATTATAGTAATAAAAAAAAAACAACAATTTTTTTTATTTAATAACTCCCTCAAACTTACCAACAGCAAACATCATCCAGAAGAACCAAAATACATTATGTAACATTTGCATATTACTATTGTATTCATCTGCTACAAGAAAACTAGACAAATTTAACAAAGTCAAACAAAAGCGTAAAGAGCGGTTGAAGTTTTCTACTAAAACTTTCATTTTGGACCTCGATCGAGTTATGATAAGATTATACAGAAATAATTTCTTTATTTCACTATTTTATACCATTTCGCTCATTGATCATCAAAATTTAAGGCATAGTATACAGTAGGTATATCTTTATAATTCTGTGGTTACGCTTATTAGATAGACTCTGTCTCCGAGTCTACTCTATACTGTGGTATAGGTACATATTTTCTCTACATTCTGTAACTACTCTGTGGCATTACGACTGACGAAAAACGCGTACACAAAGTCTGTAACTCCATTAAATAAATGTTGATGAATGTATAATACCTTCCACTATTTAATAATTACGAACACGTCAATTTTTTTATAGATTTTTTAACGTCAAAGTTCGTAATAACGTTCGTAAAATACGGTCTTTTTTTATTCCCTATCCCTCAACACACCTGATCACGGTCTACTCACATCCTGTATAGAAGCTCACAAATAATAAATTCCAAAACGGCATTGCAGAACATTATTTATTTATAACACAATTCCAATGGAAGGGCTGTTATTTTAATTATAACCAATAATTACAAACCTGGTGTTCTGGAAATAATTACAACCCTCATGACTACTAATAAGTAATTGCCGCTTGGCAAATTCAACGTATTATTGCAAGGAAGGAAGTGCAGTGATGGCCTCGAGGTTTAGGCGCGCGGTCGAAAATTTCGGTGGTCGCAGGTTCAAACCTCTGACTTTTCGAAGTTATGTGTGTATTCACAATGAATTATCACTTGCTTTAACGGTGAAGGAAAACATCGTGATAAAACCTGCACACCTAAAAGTTCTTAGGGATTTCTTAGGTGTGTATGTGTGGCTGATGATGATGATGATGATGATTGCAAGGAATAGTACAAAATTTACATTATTATTATTGAAAAAAGCTCCTGCTCGCGAATTCGTAATCTACAGTTTTATTTTATCCTGGTTATATTTATATCCGCTTCGAATCGATGTCTATCTAGTATACTAGATAGTGTTAGTGTTTAGTATACTAAACACTAACATTTCTAAGTAGTTGCAACTTTACATTAAGATACGTTTTTTGTTGCTTTGATATCAGAAAATACGGGAGTTCTTGCGGCCCCGCCAACACCTTTTATTACTAAAAAAACAGTAATTGTTTGGAGATGAAAGTAATATGCTAAATAAAATTCGTTACAAAATTTAGCGCCGGATCGAGAAGGCGTACGTCCCACAGTAAAAGTATTAAAAATAACCATAAAATTTATGGAATTGCGGAAAGAATAACAAGCATCGCTAAAAGAAATCTTTATTTCATTGCCAATACACTATTTCTATCAATTCTACATTTACGAGCAAAAACATATTTTTGTTATTTCCTGTCTTCGACACTCTTCAGTACCGTGAAGAATGTATAAGATACCTTTATGATCTGAAAAAAAATTAAACTTTAAACATAACTGCTAACAAACATTATATTTTTATAGCCTGGCGGTAACATCCATGCTGGGTCGGAAGGCGCCGGTGAGTCCGACACACCGTCCGTAAATAGGATTTTCCCCGCGGAAAAAAAAGGGGCTATGTATGGGTAACAAACTAAAATAGATAGAAATGGCAACAACCTGGCCAAAAGATCACTGATATATATAGCTTAATACAAGATCAGGTTACTGATGTCGTTAAACACAATCTAAGATCGCCCTGAAAGTCTATAGACAGGCTGCTTTCCAGCAATTAAAGGCTTGTTACTGATGATGAACATAAACCAAGAGTCTCCTTCCATTTCATAATTGACCGATTACGAACTGTCCTTATACCGAGTGTAAGCTGTTTATCATCACCATCATCATTATCAGCCCATATACATCCCACTGCTGGGCACGGGCCCCCTCTATCATTGAGAATGTTTAGGCCTTAGTCCACCACGCTGGCCTAGTGCGAGTTGGCGGACTACACACCTAAGAAATTCCTAAGAACTTTTAGGTGCGCATTTTTAGGTTTTTAGGTTTCATCACGATGTTTCCCTTCACCGTTAAAGTAAGTAATAATTAATTGTGAATTCACACATAACTTCGAAAAGTCAGAGGTGTGTGACAGGGGTGTGAATCCGCGACCGCCGAAATTCTCGACCGCCCGCCTAAACTTCGTTACCATCTTGGAGGTTACCTTGTATGAAGTCATGGAACCAGTTTTCACCATATATACAACTTACAGAGGTGAAGCAGGAGAGCGAGAGGGTGGCGAGACCACCGGCAGTGAGCTGCGCCACGCGCCGGGAACGCACCATCACCAACAACAGAGCTCGTCTTAACGGCATCGGCAGATTGTACCACGGGCACTCGTACGCTGCACCAGCTATGTTGGAGCTCTGCAAATATAGTTTTTTGGCAACTTAATTTAAATCATCATCATCAGCCCATATACGTTCCACTGCTGGCCACGGGCCTAATTCATTGCGAATACACTTGAAACTTCGAAAAGTCAAAGGTGTGCCTGCTTTAGAACCTGCGACCGTCCAAATTTAGTCTCGAACGCGCGAGTAATCCTCGAGGCCATTACTACTTTTTTATTTAATGTTTTTAAATTATCAGGACACTTTTTATGCATGTATATAAATAGTACAGTATAAACTTACTTTTCAGTGAATGAAGAACTTGTTTTTAATCAAACCTAACAGTTAATTTGCTAAATTGAGTTCGAAATCAGCAGCGCTGGAATTTCGTACTTCTTTTCTCCGTTGTGTTTTTCCTAACTAGGTAGCAAATTAGTAATCTACAAGTATAAAGTCAATTTTATATAAGGCCTATATAAGTCGTGATGGCCTCGAGGTTTAGGCGCGCGGTCGAGAATCTCGATGGTCGCGGGTTCAAACCCCAGGCACACACCTCTGACTTTTCGAAGTTATGTGTGTATTCACAATGAATAATCACGTACTTTAACGGTGAAGGAAAACATCGTGATGAAACCTGCACACCTAAAAGTTCTTGGGAATTTCTTAGGTGTGTAGTCCGCCAACCCGCACTAGGCCAGCGTGGTGGACTAAGGCCTTAACCCTCTCAATGGTAGAGAAGGCCCGTGCCCAGCAGTGGGACGTATATGGGCTGATGATGATGATAAAGTCAATTTTATTTTGTAGCTAGCCAATTTTGAATTTCGCTCTCATTCTCAGGATTCACTAAATTTTCTCGTGATAAAAAGTACCCTTTGTCCTTTCTCATACCAAAAATCATTCAAATCGGTCCAACAGTTAAGGCATGAAAGCGTAACAGACGGACAGAGTTACTTTCGAATTAATATGGGTATTCAAGTCGAGTCTAAGTCAGTCAAGTCAGGTGGACTATATTTCCAATATGTCGCTTTGTACCCAAAACATTTATACGCACCTCCTCAGCAAGCTGGTTTCCTTGATGGCAATACAAAAACACTTGCAGCATCATGCACAGAAGGTAAGCTATCATTGCAACCATTCTGATTAAATTGCTTTGATGTACCTCCTAGAAAATGATGGGGAAAAAAGTCAAATTAAAAGAAACTAATGCCTTATAAAACTATCTATAATATGTCGAACCATAATTATATAAATAGCTTAATTGTATTTGTGTTAGCTTGATTGTATACCAACTTCCATACATATGTACATACATACAGACGGGTACATAACCTCTCGCCTGTATTCTTCGAAAGTCAGGCAGAGGTGCTTTTCTGCAATAACATTTCGGCAGGTATTTATCAGTCCCACGTTATAGACGGCAAGCCTATTGCCGTTTTACGGGCACATTACAAGACTAAGAATTTCCTAATGGAAAAACCCAATAACACTTTGCCCGTAAGAAGAAAACTGAGGGATCGACTTTTGACACTCCAGTAATTTCATTTTAAAAACTTTTGTAGATAAAGACCTTTATTTTTTTATGTGAGAGTGAAACCTCATAGTTCAATGTTTTGTCACCCGCTTTGTTGTGGAGGGAAGTGGACAACTCTTTGTTTTCCAACTCCTCCTTTATTTCTCTTTTTGATTAACTTCATTGCGGGATTATGACAAATTTAGGTCCCCTTAGATTCGCTGAGTTTCATTGCTCGGCGTCAATATACTGTGCGTGCCGCTGTTGATCCTGGAGTACAGGAGTTACAGTGGCGGGTGTATGGTGGGATAGATAAAGACCTGAATTTTAATGTTACTCACAACAGCTAGTTGGTACGCCGTGACGCAGATAATAATAGTAGACACTGTAAACTGAGTGAGGATTGGCTCCGAGAAACAGCTCTGGATCTGCGACGCAGCTTCCAACGCAGCCTGGTGTTTGCGCACGCAGTCTCGGAGGCGCTTGCTGATTATCTCATTTGCGTTGCTCATCATACGATTCTGCATGTGACAGAATAGTAGCAATTGCATAAACTAAGCAATTTAATATAATCCTAACAAATATTTGTTTCAAGTTAATTTTAGCTAAATTGTCATTATGTAAGGATAATGTCCGCACTAGGCTTTCTTTGTATATTAACATTTAACACGTTAACTGCCACGCTATATTTTCAAAAAACGTAAAAAAAAGTTATTGGTTTTATTTAACTTAAACATGTTTTTAATGCCTAAAATACACATACATCATATTTATTTACTTATAATACATTATATACAGCCTATTTACACTTGTAGGACATATAGCCCTACAAGGCCTGAATGTAATAATTTATCACATTACGCCGCGCGGGTCATTTTGTCGGACATACTACATCGATAGTTAACGCCCCTGTACTATTTAAAGTTACTAGAAAGAAGATGTCTATAGTGGATTTTAGGGCGGCCATCGTAAATTACTTATTATTTGGGAATAAAGAAAACGAGCTTCCTACAACTGGCACACCCAGACCAATAAGAGCAAAACATCGCCTTATATCTAAGGAAGGGATAGCCAAGAATGTTCGAAGAAATTGCCAGCATTGTTACAAAAACAATGTTAATACGATGGGTAGATTACAGGCAAGAAATAAAACAAAAAAGGTTGTCACTTTCTGTCCTGTTTGTCCATCACAGCCACATCTCTGTCTTAGCTGCTATAATATATCGCATCGCTAATTTTAATAGCAACAGTTTATATTAGTATTTTTCTTTTGTATTTCAATATAGGTATGTGACATTTTTATGTATAAACTACATGTAATGTTACTATTTGACTGATTTCTTTGATTAAACAACAATTACAATTTACTTTGATATTTTTATTTTCACTTCTACCTTATTCATTGTGAATACAAAGGTAACAATAAACAAAAGTTATGTTGACACAGTGATTTTTGTGCTCTACGGGGCCGCGCGGGTCACTCTAGATAGCCGAAAGAGTAATAAACATGGCCAACAGGCACCAACGAGACGTCGAAGTTGGGTACGTGTTGTCGGTCACATGGTCCGACAAGGCCTGAATGGAACAATATGTGTCGGACACCTAGTCCGACATGGCAGTTAACGTGTTAAACAGTTAAATATTATAATACAAACATATGGATAAATAAATAAAGGATCTAGTTAAAAAAGGAAATAGAAATTTCGTTGTACATATATTCTAGTTCTAGTGTGGCTCTTTTAAAATTATCTGATTGTTTTTTCTTTTCTTTTTTAATGCATTTATAACATTCAAAATTAATAACAGTGTCTTATAATTTACAATAAATTCAATAAAATATATCCCTGACGCAACAAAACTTTGAATAAAATCAGTCTAGCCTGATTCTTTACAGGCGATCCTAAAGAAGCTAGGAGTGAATTACCAACATACCTTTCTCGGAATGTATACGCCTTGACACAGCTGAGTTAAAGATAATGCAAGGAGTCGCAGCCTGCACCGACACACTGCTATCGAAGAGGTCACCAATGTATCCAAACTGACGTTGAACATAGCAGAAATTATGAGGGATGAACTCTGAAATTTCCAGTTGGGTAACGTAATACTACTGTCAGAGAAAAAATATTTATTTATTTATTTTTATTTATACTTTTTTGTACACCATATACAGAAATAAAATATAAAATACTGCCAACTTAAAAACCATTGGGTCAGCAAGGGCGGTCTTATCGCCATTAGCGATCTGTTACAGACAATCTAGAAAATAAAAGTGAGTAAAAAAACGGTGGTCATGGTGGTTATATAAAAAAGGAAAAAAAGAAATAATAAAAATAAACAAAAATAAAGTAAGACTATGAAAAGGCTAAATACAAAAATATATTTTTGATGAAATAAATTAAACGATTTAAAGTAGTGTGCTCTGATACTACTCTTGAAGGCAAAAACAAAAATTACATCGATGAGTACTGACCTGTTGCAAATATGTCAACTCATATGCAGGCGACCGCGATATGTTATACGGATACCTGCACATCGGAGAAAATATCACGTTTATGTCTATTTGTAGTCCGCCAACAAGCAACCAGCGCGGCGTGGTGGACTAAGGTCTAAACCCTCTCAGTCGTAGAAGAGGCCCGTGCTCAGCAGTGGAACGTATATGGGCAGATTATGATGTAATATAATTACGCACGTCCAAATAAATGTAAGTCATTAATTACAAAAATGACATAACTTGATTTAACTCTTTTGGATATTTTACGAAATTAACTAAAAAATCATTATTGAGAAAAAAAAATGGGAGGTAGAAAAAAAATATCGTACGAAGACATTATTTTAAACAAAGTGGTGTTATCGGTAGCAGTAAAATATTGAGAGTGAAATGGCCGTCGATGCGCGGGCGCCCCTGCGCCCCGCGCCTCCGTCCCCCCTTCCCCCGGTCGATTCCAATGGCCAATGCGTGCTTGGACAGGCCTTAGCCCTTAAAAAAGTTTCTGACGCTTCCTTATCCATATTGATAGCATTTCTAGCAGAAAATAAAACACCTATAAAAGCGACAGAATACAAACCACGCTCGCAACGGAAGCTTATTCTTTTCAGCGCCGCTAGCCCAGCCGAGCACAGTGATTCCTGTCAACACCATAAATATGCATAGATGCCTCGTGGTCTCCCCATCGCACCTGCAAAGATTTAACATTAAGGCACATGTGTTACAATTTATAAATCAGTCAATCATTACTGTATTGTGGTTTATATATGTATCTATATCATCCTATTTTAGGAAATTATTTATTTATGCTTATTATACATTTTAATATTATTTTTATGAAAGGTGGCGGGTAGCGGATGGATGTGGGCTGGTTCATAAGACCGGGATGGTTGGCGCCTACTTGGGAGGCCTACGTTCAGCAGTGGACGTCGATAGGCTGAGTAAAAGTACTCGTATATATACCTACATTTTACAAGCTTTTATTTAGTTTCACTTATGTTTGTCATAAAATCTTGCAAACATTATGATTGCAAAAGAAAAATAATGAAGGTGTAACTATACTAAATGTTTTTTAAAGTTCCATCACAATGTAACACGCTTTTGTTTTAAAAAAATAAGGTATCTGATAAAAACGCAAAGATGTAATACGAGGTGTAAAGTTAAGGTTTAATAAAAAATTCTGACATCACACACCAGTCAAAATTCTTACAGAATACTCATGGGTATTTAAGCTAATTCTCGTATCTTTATTAAAAAGATTCTGTTTCGTGCTCTAAACTTGCTTCTACTAACCACCTATCTATGTACGACTATCTACCACTGCCTATTATGCATCAAACTTACTCGTCAATAATCCGCTTGCCTTCCATCCGCTGCTCAGTCTTCAGCTCCAAGTCAGTAGCTCGGATAATGGCCAGTATGGCTCGTCTTCTCAACACCACGTTGATGATCTTGACCAAGAGAGACACGTTTGTGAGGAGCAGGCACGCGGTACTCGTCATCAAAGGAAGGTCCCCCCATACTTGTATCAGGTCACCCGTTTGAGTTAACGTGTTTATACCTGAATTTTATCATACTCAAAATCAATGTTGAAATAATCTTTAATAAAATAGACTTTTACAAGTGCTTATATAACATCAATTTTAAGCTACTGCCGGTTCGGAACGTGTTATCGCTGTGGAGAAGAAAAGGGAAGAAACTCCCTCAGCAAAGCAAAATATCATATTTTTTAAAATTCAATCTTCATTCCACAATTCTAAATAGATAAGGAGAGCGTACCTCGGTTGGGATGCCACTTGCCAGATTTTTTTGGCTTTACTAAAACCAATGATGGTGGCTTGGTAAGACGCTTTTTAACACTATGTTTAAACATCGCAGAACGCTACGGCAATCATAGTTATCATCATCAATCCATATACGTCCCACTGCTGGGCACAGGCCTCCTCCACCATTGAGAGGGTTTAGGCCTTAGTCCACCACGCTGGCCAAGTGCGGGTTGGCGGACTACACACCTAAGAAATTCCTAAGACTTTTTTAGGCGTGCAGGTTTCATCACGATGTTTTCCTTCACCGTTAAAGTACGTGATAATTCATTGTGAATACACACGTAACTTCGAAAAGTCATAGGTGTGTGCCTAGGGTTTGAACCTGCGACCGCCGAGATTCTGGACGGCGCGCCTAAACCTTGAGGCTATCACTATAGTTATCATGGGACCTTTATTCTCATAGCAATACAAAAATAATTGAAGAAATAACCCCCTCAAACTTACCAACAGCAAACATCATCCAGAGGAACCAAAATACATTATGTAACATTTGCATATTACTATTGTATTCATCTGATACAAGAAAACTAGACAAATTCAACAAAGTCAAACAAAAGAGTAAAGAGCGGTTGAAGTTTTCTACCAAAACTTTCATTTTGGACCTCGATCGAGTTATGATAAGATTATACAGAAATAATTTCTTTATTTCACTGTTTTATACCATATCGCTCATTGATCATCAACATTTAGGGCATAGTATATACTATCTTTATAGTTATGGACTAAAAGTAAATAGTCAAGTAGTTCTGTAACTATGTTTAAGTCTGACGGTTTGTGTTTTGGGGTACTGAATGGGATACGATGAAGAATTCAAAATGTATAATTTACATCTCTAAATATTAAGATGCTCTTATTCCTAAACTTGACATAGCCTATCATCTGGTATATATTAATTTACACATAAACCGACCAAGATGGTCTGACGACCTGGTGAAGGTCGCGGGTCGTCGCTGGATGCAGGCTGCCTCCAAAAGGTCACTATGGAAGTCATTAGGGGAGGCCTATGTTCAGCAGTGGACTTCCTTAGGCTGATAATGATGATGATGAATGATTTGCTTATAACTCATATAAATTTGTTTAAATTTAAATTTGTTTTAGTACAACATTCTGGAGCTCGTGAAAAATGTTTAGAACCCAAGAGAAATATTAAATAAACATTCCGATAAATGACAACAGCGTGAACGTGACAATTAAGCAATTTCTAATAAGTGGTAGAAACTAGTATACGATAACAAAAACAAAACACCCAATATTCTTAAATTGAATGTTTCTATTCAAATTATTACAAAGCAATTTGATTTACCTTGATAACAGGTGTGATTTTTTGATCAAAGAAAGTCGTACAAGATATTTTAACTTTCTTTTTTACGACAACTTACTAGCCTTGATAGTTCAAACTCTCCATTCTTTTAAAATGTCATCCTCCTTACGTATATTTTCAAATGTTATAATCTACCCGTTTCAAACAAAAGTATTGCCTCACATAAGCAAGTGTTTTAGATCGATATGAAGATGCCTCGAATTAAAGTTTGAAGTAAACGAAGTTCTTTTAAAATATTTTATTGCTTTATATAGTTTTTTTATTTCAAAAAAATAATGTGCTGTAAATTAAACACGAAGAAGTCAATTCTTCTCTTCTACTTGTTGGAGTAATGTGAACAGAGAATAAGATGCTTTGATGATCTGAAAATAAAATTCAAACTTAACAATTAGTTTATGGAATAAATCGTGTGCCTACATTGGGAAATAAACCCAGTATCTAACATTCAAAAGGTATTAAATAACTGAAACAGTTAACGCTTCTTAATGTTCAATTCAATACTTGAAACAAATATTTGTCGAACCCACAAACATTTGTTTCAGCGCTGCTCCTTGCCTGGACTCATAAGGTCATCAATTTCGTCACGATCTCCATCGAACTATAATTTAATTAATTTATTTATTTAGAGACACCATCGACAGTTACACATACACTTTAAAATGCAGTTGAATAAATAGCATTGGACATTGCGTACCATCATTATAGGTGAATACAACATTCTTGATATTATTGCTCAGACACATTATTTATATTAGTATTGGAAATTACATTGAATGATAAATGTGCTATTATAATAATACATACATACATAAACTCACGCCTGTATTCCCCGAAGGGGTAGGCAGAGGTGCATTTCTGCACCCACATTTCGCCAGGTATGTATCAGTCCCACGAAATAGGGGGCGAGCCTATTGCCGTTTTTCGGGCACATTTCCAGAGTCCGTGCTGTTACTGAGAATTTCCTAATGGAAAAACCCAATAACACTTTGCCCGACCCGGGAATCGAACCCAGGACCCCTAAATCGCACGGCACATACTTGTACCGCGAGACCACGAGGCAGTCAGTAGAGGCAGTATTATAATAATAATATGATATAATAACATGACGTCACAGAAAAATAGGACAAAAAATATTACAGCCATAAAAGAAGCGAGGGACAAGGTAGTGAATCCCCCCGCGGTGAGCTTGGCTACTCGTCGCGAGCGCACCATCACGATGAGCAGCGCTCGCCTCAGAGGCACGGAGTACAGGTACCAAGGGCTGGTGTAGGCAGCACCTGCCACCTCGGAGCTCTGGAAACCAAACCTATTGCTAATAATAGTACCTATTTGGCTATTATAATTAACAGCTTTTTTTATTTTTTTTATTTTAGCAACTTTTGCTCAAAACTGTTTTACTTTGTTTGCGAGGTTGTCTAGATTAAGTAAAACTATTTTGAGTAATAAATAAGAATTTAATTTGAAGTTAGTTCTACGCACTCGTAATTTGATATTTTTTGTTATCATACATATTATGTCATTCGAATCGCTTGATGGCACCAACGATATTTAGTTTTCTGTACTTGGGATTTTTAGTGACTTTTAAGTACAACAAAGTACTTTTTGGGAGTAAATAAACTCTAGACAACAAAATATTTCCTTATCTATGAACGATTGTTTTTACCTCTACAGAGAGCTGATTTCCTTGATAACAATAGATGAATACTTGGAACGTCATGTTAAGTAGATAAGTGCCCATTGAGATTAAGCGCACCAGATTTCCCTTCAGCTGTCAAAGAAAATATATTTAATAAAAAGGTTTTTTTACAAAGAATCCATTAAAATCAACATAAATAAGAACAATACCGAAACCCGAATATTATTATTTTTTACTGTAGGTACAATTAATTCAGTATATAAAGAAATAAAGTCTTTAAAGTGTCTTCCAACAAAAAAATGTGTACTTAATTAAGTTTACACGACATTGCTGGGCGCAATCCTCTTTCAACAGATCACTCTGGATGTGGTTATACGAGACTTTTTTATCAATATAATAATTACAAAACCTAATATTGCCCATTTCGTTCTGTTCCGCTAGCGTGTGCCGTGAGATGTACAGGCATTAGGTCAGATGGTCAGAAAAAAAATATTTGGGGTTTTCCATATGGAACATAGGTACTAACGGTGAAGGAAAACATCGTGATGAAACCTATACACCTAAAATCTCTTAGGAATTTCTTAGGTGTGTAGTCTGCCAACCCGCACAAGGCCAGCGAGGTGGACTAAGGCCTAAACCCTCTCAGTTGTAGAGGAGGCCCGTGCCCAGCAGTGGGACGTCAGCATCAGCCTCATCATCAGATGATAACACAAAACTTGCTCATAGGACAGATACCCCTTCTGGCTTACAGATATGTGTGTGCCAATAAATACAGGATGAGTGACGTACAGAAACCATCTGAAACGCTGTGACACATATGATGATGAGTGAGACTGTGAACTGCGCGAAGGTTGGCTCCGAGAAACAAGCCTGCAGTTCCTTGGAGGCTTCCAGCGCCGCCTGGTGCTCTATCACGCAACTGCGCAGGCGCGCCGCCACCACCGCTTCTTCTTCTTTGGTCAAAAGATTCTGTAGAAAAAAATGTGTGTGTGTACTTATGTACACGCGTTAATAGTTACCACACAACTAAAGTGAAACTTATAAATATTAAAATATGTATGTAAATTATGAGTGCTTTCAGAAATGTAATATGTTGTGTAAACTAAGAACCATGTAATAGTTTGACTTGGCAATCGCTCTAAAAGTGAGATACATTGTGTTTTCATGCGATTGCCAAGTCTAACTATTTTATTTAAAACATAAAAGAATTTTAATATCGATATAGTCACTATAAGATGGTGTCTGGTAAGCTAAATGCATAATAACTTAAGACAGAAGGTCCCTTAAACTGGGACTGAATAAATTCATCGACTTGGTATGACATGGGTCTCACAACTTTTTACGGTAGAAAAACTGAGTTGCAAGTCTTGTTTTTTTTTACAAGTATTGTTTTTCATAGTTTTCCTTACATAGAATAATTTTAAAACATGACAATATTGACAGTCAATTTCATCAACATCAATAATTAAATAAAAATTACACACATACAAAATATTCCTCATGAAATACAACGCCATCTACGGTTACATTAAAGTACTATTTGCTACGCGTTGTCTACAATCGTAGAACGTAGAGGCCTCGTAGACGCTACACGATGTTTCCGATATGGTTCCTGTTGAAATTAAAAGCTACTGTTTTCATATAGATGGCGCTGGCGCCGTACAGTATATTTCGATTTTTTTAATAAAGAGGTCAGTCATGACTCTGGTAATTTATAGCGTATACCTTTTTCTATAAATTTCACAACGTTTTTGCAAATGTAGGCATAATAAAAAAAAACTGTCTATAACTTCCTTGCACAGCAAAGAAGGAGAAAAATTATGAGAAGTCAACCATCAGTCAAATTAAAAAGTGTAAAATTGACGATTCAAAAGAACTTGTAGAAGTCTATTTGAATAAAGATAATTTGACTTTGACTTTGACTTTGAACCTCACATGCAAGACGATTACAATTACTGGAAAAGCCAGATGTCAACCAGCACGGACAAAAAGTTATACCTTATCATCTCGATGCACATCCTTGGCGAGGCATGAGAGTGAGAGTCCAAGTAGCTTCAGTCTGCATCGGCACTGGGCTACCAGAGCGCTCACAAGAGAGTCTTTGCCCACGTTCAAACAGGCGGCGATGAACAGAGCGCCAACCTGATGGGTGTACGTCAATTCGTATGCTGGAGACTTCGATGTGTCGTATGGGTACCTGAAATATGGATATATTTTACACATGATAATAAGCAAGGATTTGCTTATTATGATATTCAGATTTTCGACAATAATAATCGCATATAACACACCTATGATTTTTCGTAGTTATGTGTGTATTCACAATGAATTATCAAGTACTTTAACGGTGAAGGAAAACATCGTGAGGAAATTTACAAACCGCCGTCCGCCAACCGGCACTAGGCCAGCGTGGTAGACTTTTGGTTGAACCCTCGGAGTTGTAGAGGAGGTCCGTGCCCAGCAGTTGAGAGCCCCGTGGCGCAGTTGGCTAGACACCAGTTTGCGAAACGAGAGGCCTTGGGTTCGATTCCAGTAAACTGCATCTTAATCTAGCCTTTGGAAGTCCCTACTTGATGTCTAGGTTGTACATCAATCATTGTTTCAGCCAATATCTATGCCTATATACTTAAGGTTTTTTTTTTATCTAGTGCAGGCATTTGACCACGATCTCACCTGGTGTTAAGTGACGATGCGGTCGACATACAATTCACAATTAGGCACGGGCTTTTTTTTTAATTTAATAAGTCTACTTTTTTTTCAAAAAAGTCCAATATTTCCTAGAACAACCGGTGATTTTTGGCATTCGAACACAAATGTACAACAGTCAGTAGAAATACTAAGAAATTAGTATGATCTTTATCTTAATTGGTAAAAACTACATGCTTGTTCAAACAAAAAAGCAAAATTACTAAAGTGATAATGAGTGAGTAATTTTGTAGGCTCACACGTAGTATTACCGGTCCTCATATTTTTGTTAATTTCAAAATAGAACCACAGAACAGTTGAATGAGACTAGAAAGGTAATGTCAGCATGCCGAGCGTGCCGAACCTACGATTGGACTATCATATGTTTGACACGGCCGCGACACGTAATTCGGAGAGCGTGTAATATCAAAACTTTTATAAATGTGTGACAACCAGTACCAGTCATTATTTTTGTTTGAAATTTTTATCATTAGTCGTGTGATCGTAGTAGAATGAACAGATGACAAGCGGCGACACTCGTCCCCATACAAAGTACTGTATATTTCCCTCCTAATCTTATTCAGCTGTTCTGTTAATAGAACAGTACCTGGATGACCGAGCTTTGCTCGTTTTTTTTTTTTTTATATTGTGTTTTTTGGAAATTATATTTAAGTACGAATTACTAATAAAATGATGAAATATGAATAATGTTACTTAACAGCGCCATCTTCTGTTGTGTCGTTAAAGCAATTTGTTCACAAAAAATAGTATTATTATTCGCCAATTCGCCAATAGATGTCAGGAAGAGTCTACTCAAACGCCTCCTTTTTGTTATTTTTCTTCCAAATGACATTTTCTAAAAATGATTCCTAGCTAGATCGATTTATCGCCCCCGAAACCCCCTATGTACTAAATTTTATGAAAATCGTTGGAGCCGATTCCGAGATTCCAATTATATATATACAAGAATTGCTCATTTAAAGATATAAGATTCAAGAACAAATTATTCCATGAAAGAATGAAAATTTATACAGGGTGTATTCAGACCGTGATCGGAAACTAAGGCAGGTAATAGCTAAGGTGATTACAAACCCCCTGGCGTTAAAGAAAATTCTGACAAAAAATAAAAATTTTGACGTTTTCCATACAAACCGCGTACATTTAATACCGATGGTTGTATGGAAAACGTCAAAATTTTTATTTTTTGTCAGAATTTTCTTTAACGCCCGGGGGTTTGTAATCACCTTAGCTATTACCTGCCTTAGTTTCCGATCACGGTCTGAATACACCCTGTATAAATTGTTCCTGATATCAGTCGCGGTAAACTGTTGTTTACGTTGCCGTCGGCTCAGCGTACTTTCCAAGGAATTAAGTTTTTCACTAAAAATCGCTTCCTATCCCAAATTATAAATCCAGACATTATGGAAATACTTCAATCCAGTTAATAAACTACGTATCGACAACTTCTTAATATAAATATTAAATTAATTCATCGTACTTATTGGATTACTTACATTAATAATGCATTATTTAAAGTGGCTAATAATAATAGATTTTAAAATCAGTAAAAATATAATTCATTTAATTTTCTCTGTGCTTAAAACAATACCTACAAAGTCTTAAAGTACTCAATATTGCTGTTCAGTCCGATGAATTATTTAAAACCAAACATTCTATATTATACCTAATTGTATTTATTCTAGTCTAACGGCAATAGGCTCGCTCTCTATTACGTGGGACGAAAACATAATTGCCAAAATGCGGGTGCAGAAATGCACCTCTGCCTACCCCTTTGTGTCTATTCTAGTCTATGCTATTAAAATTGAGCTTCTTCAAATGAGAGTCAATGCACATATTTTCTTGGCATATATATATAGTATTTAAACTCGTTTCAAAATGTTAATGCAACTAGTACTATGAGAAAACAGCTAGTTTTCTTTTACCAGGCACGTAGTGGTAGCTTATCCTTCTCAGCGCTGGCTGCCCAGCCGATCGTGGTCACCAGCGTCAGACAGAAGTACAAAGCTTGCTGAATCTTGGTCTCGCGATCACATCTGAGAATAATACATATACTTGCCATTATGTGTGTCCTCGAAGTGTGTTTTTCAAATTCTCAAACACATTTTTAGTCACTGTGCTTCTACTGAGAATTTCCTAATGTAAAAAGCCCGAGAGGCGCAGTATTAGACCGCCGGAAGACACATTAAAATCTTCTTAACTCTGAGCGTAGACCGGTTTTTAAAGTACTGGAAATACAAAGTAGAAACTCCACTGGTGCGGTACGGTGTGTACAATGCTTCCCAGATAGAGCATCAGATAGCAAAAGACAGTCTCGTCACTCGACACATTAATGCTGGTCTGCTGAGATCCATTATACAATGTTTGGGGACCATACTTTTTAAATCAAGAAAACATGTGGGCTCGTGAGCCCATGCTCTTCCTTCATCCTATTAGGTACGTAGATCATGATTCCTTTAATAATTGGGAATTTGGAGCTGTTATACCTTATACCAGTAGCGGTACTTCCATAGAAGCCCAAAAGCGTTACACGTTAATTATGTAATGTCTACTTTATAATTGTTAATTATGGAGCCTTTATTTTGCAACTGTCTTTTATTAAATAAATATTTAAAGCTCTATGATTTAAGATTCGGAATTTTGAAAAGTAAACTGGGCTTTTCGGCTTTTATGGAAGTATCGCCACTGCCTTATACATGTAGTAATTATTATAGAAACCTTCGCTAATTCGAAGAGTTGTTGGAAAGCTTCGATAAGTTATCGATATTATATTGTTTCTAAAAAAGATTAATAAAAACAGTCTTAGTTAGTACTATTTGCCCTTACTGCTATCTAGCCGACGGGCAGCAACCAAGTACACAATAAGATTCCCGTCGGAACGTCGAATTTCATAAACTGAATGTAAGTTGTAAAGTATTTGCCAGTAAATAAAAAAAACATACATACATACATAAACTCACGCCTGTATTCCTCGAAGGGGTAGGCAGAGGTGCATTTCTGCACCCACATTTCGCCAGGTATGTATCAGTCCCACGTAATAGTGGGCGAGCCTATTGCCGTTTTTCGGGCACGTTTCCAGACTCCGTGCTGTTACTGAGAATTTCCTAATGGAAAAACCCAATAACACTTTGCCCGACCCGGGAATCGAACCCAGGACCTCTAGATCGCACGGCACATACTTGTACCGCGAGACCACGAGGCAGTCAGTAAATAAAAAAAATACAAATGATATTGAAAACTCCTTTTAAAAAACAACAACTATTAGCAAAATTTTTCTTTTCTTAAAAGTTCTTTAACGTACGCCGACTCCAGCTGAGTCGGATCAACATCTAGATGAAAATTTAAAAGACACACAAGTCCAATAAAATTTTGTTCAATTTTAACTACGGTGCGGTCTTTCGGCGAGCCCATATAAAAAAATATAGTTAACAAACGTTTTAACGATGTCCATAGCTTCTCCACTGGGCACGCTAGTCAGCACTCGATTGGCATCATCTATGATCTCCTGGATCCTGTTCCTCCTAGCCAGGATGTTGACGATCTTCGCCGCCTGCGCCAGGTTGGTGAACAGAAGGAATGCGGTGCCAGTCATCAGCGGCAGGTCTCCCCAGATCAGGAACAAATCCACCACTTGGATGATGAGATAAGTTCCTGGGATAAAGAAGGAATTAAAAAAATAACTAATATTTTGCACATTTCTATGTCTTTTACTTAATAACTTAAGATCGCCTGGCCGAGTTTAGAGGTAATTTGACATATACACAATTTGTGGATTAACACACTTATTCATTGATATTTAAACTTTACGTATCGTTTTTATAACTCATAAATTATTCATTTATTTTAGAATAGATTATAAAGTACACGCAATTAAACACAATCGCATATTTTTTTCTGTACTGACGAAATGGCAATAATAAGAGTATACGATTGCCGTCATCAATCATCAATCCACGTCAGATTGCCGTCACGGCCGTACAGGAGCAAAATTAAACACAAATTCGATGACATATGTAGATAAATTTGAAAATATTTTATGCCCACATGGTAATAGCAGTAGAAGATCCAATAGAAGCCTAGCAACCCAGCTTGCCTTATAAAATTCCGAATATAAACTTTAAGCTTTAAATCTTAATTTAACAAAAGCAATTTGAACTATAAATTAGAATATCGAGACCCCACAATAAACAATTATAAACTAGACATTACTCAATGATGTGTAATGCTTTTGGGTTTCTATGGAAGTTGCGCCACTGGATAATAGCTGTTTTTATATGCAACAGCAAAATTATAGGTTGAAATGAAAAGTTTATAACTGTTGCACCATAAAAAATTATTGAACTCTAGCGAAATTTCAACACGGCACATCGATACCATTATAATTTATCTTATAACTTAAATATTGCGTGAATAAATAAATAAATGAATAAACTTATAACTTATAAGTTCTTAGGAATTTCTTAGGTGTGTAGTCCGCCAACCAGCACTAGGCCAGCGTGGTGGACTAAGGCCTAAACCCTCTCAGTTGCAGAGGAGGCCCGTGCCCAGCAGTGGGACGTATTGGGCTGATGATGATGATGATATGATGATGATGATTGCGTGAAAACATACTGTTTTTAAGATACAAAAAACATACTAACCAAGCAAAAACATAAAAGAAAATAGAGTGTAACAGTTGTAACAGATTTTTTTTATCCCACCCAATCTCGGGGACCAGAATCCCACAAGACGCAAAGCAGTGAGGGATACGCTCACAGAAGTGTTGGCGTTTCTTATAAAGATGCCCATGTTCTTCACTTCTTAAGCTCCTCGAGCCCACGATGAAAATGCGAAGAAAATCGTTGTATGAAATCAAAACCATTATTTGTGTTTACGAATTCTTAATTGTATGTTTCAGAGGTTGAAAACATTTCATGTTTTAATAGAGAATGTTATAAATAAGAATACTATAGTATGTTATAATTATAATAATAAATATACGAGTATAATATATAACTGTATGACTGATGAATCTCTTCATTTCCGCGTCAAATAATAATACATTAAGATGAAAATAGCAAAAGCGAACAAAAGTTATTAATGTACATCAGAACTATACAATATGTACATATGAACATACTTTATATTTATTTATTTAAACATTTACATCCATCTTAGATTGGCCATTTATTTTTCATTTGAAAACTGAAACTTTCATTTGAAAGTCATGAACGGAGCGAGGAGCCGAAAGCCGTCGGCGCTTACTCAGAATACTTCTCGAAATACCGTAGCTCAGACTAGTCTAGTCATATTGAACTTAAAATTCAACGTTTGTACACTCGTCCTTTCACATTATACATTCTTAAAATGGAATAACAGCTAAATTTTATATGTATATTAACTATATTTGCTCGCCATGCTTTCGATATCGATGAAAAAACTTAAAAGCTATCAAGAATATTACCACAATGTGTTTTCGCCATTATTACAAATGAATTTTAAGTATTTTCTTTAGGTCATAAGATAGTATGTACTTATGAATACAACATATATAGTACAATTACATTTACTGCAAAATGTATAGAGTGTGAACAAAAAACTGGCAATAGAAAACTACATGAAACACTTTCAAAAACGGCAATTATTACAAAATGTAAATCTCCTACAAACTGAGAATATATAAATGGATGTCATCCCCCGAATAACCAGATGTCCGTGTATTTTTAATGTTGATAGATTTATCCGACACCCGAAGCATTATTTTTTTTTGGTTTTATACCGATTATATATCTCACAGCACTTGATAAGTACCGTGCAATCAAAACAGACTTTGTATAATCTTATCACTCAATACCATTGTAGGTACTTATACAAACCCATACACATACAGAAACATCTCGAAACTCTACATTAAGATAGGTTTAACACCTTTTATTCAGTTATTTTTGGGGTGGATACGAACATCCTAAGTAATACTAACGAAACGCTGACAATATTTCATGGTACGATTTTTTCACCTCAAAATGTGGCCAATCCCTGCCAACTCGACACACAATAATTATCAGTTTGTCGACGAAAGCGTTATTATGTCGAATATAATTATGATATTACGCTAATAGTCACCCATACACAATGTTACCGCTTTCAATAAACAATTCTTATGCCCCATACAGTAACCAGTAATTAGAAGCTTACTTAAGGTAGTTTTATGTACCTTTCTCGCATTATAAATGATTTAGCCTTGGTATACGGTTCGCCGTCGGCGCCGACCGGGTTGGGGGACCAAAAAAAATACAAAAAGTTCTCTCCGGCGGGGAATCGAACCCCGGTCTCCCGCGTGACAGGCGGGGATACTGACCACTATACTACCGAAGACTTGATGTAAAGTGTCGAATTTATGAATTTAATTTTGTAATTATTCAAATAAATTATTAAATGTATTTTTTATAGATATTGTCAACAAGATATATAATAAATAATGATTATATTGTTACATAAATATAATTAATATTTAAGATTAATATTTAAATAGCTATTTGTGATCACAAAACTGAAAATTTAAATACTCTAAAAATTATTAGACACTATATTGACTGCTTATCTGCTTTAAAAACATGAGATATTTAATTTAATGTTTAATTATTTCTATTACTCCAGAAACTTTCAAAGTAAAATCAATAAGAATTAAATAACATTATTCTGATACTTATTTTTATGTTTTATGTAATAAATAACATGTAATTATATTTACATATTGTTAATAGCGCCATTTGTAAACTGGTGTTTGATTATTAAATTAATTAGTAATATGTATAAAATAAATCATTTGGATTAATGTAAAATTCTTTATAATATTAATGTTGATTTTTGAACTATATTTCATAATTAATTGTACAGTAATTTCAATTACATGTTGTAAAGGAAGTTGCAGTTGTTAAACGTTAAGTGACATTTGGTTTTTGCCGTTGTTGACTTGATTGAAACTTAATTGATTATTACAATTAAAGAAGCGTTAAAGTTGAGCAATATATACTTTTAAAGTTATGTACTTACATGTAATATCACATCCAAAAACACAGTATCTACGCCGGAGTCCACTCATAATTACGAAGTCTTCAAAACTACAACAACAACAAAAACTTAACAGGGTTCAACGAACAAAAACAAATATCACAGCGAAAATTGAGACAAATCTCGAAAACCGCATCAACATCCGAAAGCCAGAGTTGACAATGAGATTGACGTAAATTGAAAATTCTTGACAGTTGAGAGTTAACGCTAATATGGCCGCCATTTTTTTGTACTTCCAACAGCTAGAGGGCGTTATCGTCTTCGAAAAAGTACTTTATTCTAAGTGCGCCCCCCTGCGGCTATTGCAGCTCACATTTTGTTCAGTTCTATACTAGAAATTGTCTGAAAATAAACCAAGCTATATTACGTGTGTGTGTTTCTGTTATTATGGAGTCCGGACACGATAATTCTGACGTATCGCCGACATATACATATGTAAATAGTGGCAATATGTTGTGTTGGTGTTTATTTTTATTGTGTGATTCTGTAATTGGAATGGCTTCTTATCATAATTATTTTGCGTATTATATAAAAAATAATGTAAACTATAATTTTTCTTTATTTATTTTTTCTAGCACCACCACTTACTACAGAAGCGCCTGATGGTATGAGCAGTACAGTAAAAATAGAGTTTTGACTAGCAGGTATACAAGTTATTACCGGATATATGCAGAATATTCTCGAAGCGTAACTCACAATCATCATCAGCCCATCATATACGTCCCACTGCTTGGCATGGGCCTGGCCTAATCCACAGCTGAGAGGGTTTAAGCCTTAGTCCACCACGCTGGCCTAGTGCGGGTTGGTGGGTTCCTACTACCTAGGAACGCGACACATTTATGTGTGTTACTCATCATCAGCCCAAATACGTCCCACTGCTGGGCACGGGCCTCCTCTACGACTGAGAAAGTTTAGGCCTTAGTCCACCACGCTGGCCTAGTGCGGGTTCGCGGACTACACATCTAAGAAATTCCTAAGAACTTTTTAGGTGTGCAGGTTTTATCACGATGTTTTCCTTCACCGTTAAAGCAAGTGATAATTCATTATGAATACACACATAACTTCGAAAAGTCAGATGTGTGTGCCTGGGGTTTGAACCCGCGACCGTCGAGATTCTCGACCGCATGCCCAAACCTCAAGGCCATCACGACTACTTGCCATTCTACTATGGCGGTTGTAACAATTTATGCACGGTGTTCGCTAACCGCGGGATATGAATTACTGGCAAATTAAGCCTTTGACATTCTCACCCAAGGAACGAAATCCAGACATCTCAGTTTTCTATAAGACAACTTTTCTATAAGTTTCACCAAGGTCGAACCAGCCTGACTCTGACGCGTCTCCATCACGTACAAAAATGATTATAACAACATACATATATACATAATACATACATACATAACCTCGAGCCTGTATTCCCCGAAGGGGTGGGCAGAGGTGCGTTTCTGCACACACATTTCGTCAGATATGTGTCAGTCCCACGTTTTAGGAAGCCTATTGATGTTTGTGATAAAACCAATAACACTGCCTGACCCGGGAATATCACCTCTGGACCTCTAGATCGCACGGCACATACTTATGCCGCGAGACCACGAAGCAGTCATGATTATAATTATGCAATTTTTACGATGAAGTAAGGATATACAAAAACATAAATTTAGCGTCCCGGGTTTAACGGCCGGATTTATAAAGTAATTTTCTATACAGATAAAACCCGCATGTCTTCCACTGGTCGACATTACATCAGATATGTCGCGGAGATCGGCCTGCACTACCCTCTGTCCAAGTATTGTTTGTACAACTATGTAGTTATATGATATGAGCGGATAAGTATTTCGGAAGGAATCATCTAAATGATCGTGAAAACTGTGTAAAGATCCAGTAGGTGTTGTAGAAGAAGATTGCGTAAAAAAGAGCCTTAGTTTCCAGAAGTTTTGTTTTACATTTACTATTAATGAATTTATAATTAAATTCATTAAATTGTCTAATGAAAATTTAATGTTTTTGTTACAGTTTGCATTTTTGCATTTGTCCATCCACCCGCATGGTCTTAACCATAACTGCTTGATTTGCCTTTACAAACGGTTATACATAAGGTGTCCTTCATTTAGGTTGTTTTTTTTAGGCCTTAAAACACAGCCTAGCGTAGTGCATCTGTAGAAATACACCTTTATTTCTATATTTTCGAACACACCCGTTATTGTACGTTAATTTGCTTGTAACTTAGCTAAAAATTCCTGTATATTGCAGCTCTTTCTATACAAGAAAGCACCAAAGAGCTCGCATTTATTTCATTTTTTTTTATGATTACTCAAGCCGGCCATTCTGCAATTAATTTTCGACGAATTGTGTGTAAAATAATTTCTTGCCAATCAACTATTTCTTCAAACACCATACCATCAAGTGTAGACTAATTATTCCATTTTTACTCATTATTTTCTTTCTTCGATTGCCTGCCTCAAAAAATTGTAGGTATTTGCGACGATTAATGACCTCTTACAAGCATATGAACCACCTGACCGAATATCCCCGACAAACCTTTAAAAAAAACAACTATCCCATTACTCAAAACGTGAATATTCCGCTAAATCTGCATTAAAGATACTGCAAATGCGTACGAAAAAAACTTTTCCACCTCGCACTTATCCTTAATAGTAAAAATCAGTGATTCACCATGACGATGAGCCCGATCAATCAGGCGTCGAGGCATCATTGGTCAAATCAGAGAAGATCACAGGCGGCGGCGTGGGCGGGACTCGGCTCTATGTTTTATTTATCTGTTGAAGTGTTAGGAGGACCGATGTAGGCTGTAAGGCGAGGGTTTCACGGCGTTTTAGTGTTGGAAATGTGGATTCAGCTTAGTCTGTTTTTTAGTTTTTATTAAATATACACAGTTCCATACAAATATCATTTTAGAAAGCGGCGTTAATAAAAAATCAAGAAAGAAATAATCAATTCTTAATAAATAAACTTAAAATACAGACTCGTGAAATGGAGTAAAGTTTTTTAACACTAAAAGAGTACTGTAAGTAGTGATGGCATCGATGCTGAGGCGCGCGCTCGACAATATCGGCGGTCGCGGGTTCAAACCCCAGGCACACACCTCTAACTTTTCGAAGTTATATGTATATTCTTAATAAGTTATGACTTATTTGAAAGGTGTAGGAAAACACACCTAACAGTTTTTAGGAATAAACCCTATAAATTAACGGTGAAGGAAAACATCGTGATGAAACTTGCACAGCTAAATTATGTGAAATTATGTAGGTATCATAATAAAAAACAAACTAAAAAATTAAAGAATCGACTGTTAGACGGAACGAAGTTCGCCGGGTCAGCTAGTAATGTATAAAGCAATGTATGAATGACAGTTTGCACCTTACAATAAACCTGTCACGACCGAAAGCAAGTTTCCAACACCTTTGATGCGTTATATTATTTAAGATAATTAAAACTTTGACAACTTGGAAATAAATACATTACAATATTTTGTTACGAATACAAATGATTTCGATCAAATATTTCTATCCTACTATATCCTTTTCAATTGGTCATTATCTTTTTTGTACAATGAACGCTAGAAAAATCTACAAATGCTTAAAAGCGAGGGCAATCTTTTACAAGTGAGCCATGATTGCCATAACTATGCAGAGTACAAAAGCAGCTGTATTGTGATGTAGTACGAAGTCTTGTAGGTAAAATTTCAACATTAACGGTGTGTATTTTTGAATACTTTGGCATGGTTAGGGAATAATTTCGCACGAATTTATTTTTCAATATAAAAGTACTATCATTTACGTAGTAAAATAAAATATTTTTTGCGCTATCGTACACAAACATGACAATTTATATTACATAATTCGTCTTACGCATTTACGATCAGGGTCACGTGATCTGACGCGAGTTTAACATTTTCCATCCCAAAAAAGTGCACAGCGCCGCTAAAGAAGTATTCACTTCAAAAAAAATTAAGTATATTTGTGGCACACAAGTATATAGGCCGACATAATATTATTGATTGGTGGCAAATAATTATCATCAATTAATACCGTATTGTAGCGCTCTACACCATCGCGGACCTATGCGATAACAGTGCTGTGTTTTTAAGTATGACAGCGTCCATGGCTCAGCTGGCTAGACACCAGTTTGCGAAACGAGAGGCTGCAGGTTCGATCCCCGCACCGAGACATATATTTGTGTGATCCAAAAATATTTGTTTCGGGTCTGGGTGTTTTATCATCATTCATCATCCATCAGCCAAAGGAAGTCCACTGCTGAACATAGGCCTCCCCCAACGACTTCCACAGGGACCTGTTGAAAGCAGCCTGCATCCAGCGACGTCCCGCAACGTTTACCAGGTCGTCTAACCACCTTGTGGCCTGCATTCGAGAACTTTTTGGTCCCATCGGCCATCAGTTCTCCGCGCTATTTGCCCCGCCCATTGCCACTTCAACTTACTATCCAGTGTTTATGAGACTGAAAAGTCTCCCGTAGTTTCTGATACCCATTACACAAGACTCATACCTTAGTTTGGGCCTAGAACTATGTATGTGACTGTTCACATACTATTTATATAAACTCACGCCTGTATCTTGTATGAGTAGGTAGATGTGTATTCCTTCATCCATATTTCGCCGGAACTCAAATAACAGAGAGCAAGTGGTTTCAGGTCACATTTGTCGCAGAACCGACAACTGTTGGGGGAAACGGGTTCTGGAGTGGAGACCGCGACTCGGCAAACGTAGTGTAGGGCGCCCTCTGGCTAGATGGGGTGACGATATTCGCAAGGTGGCTGGCAGCGGTTGGATGAGGAGGGCCGCAGATCGAGCCCAGTGGCGTGCCATAGGAGAGGCCTATGTCCAGCAGTGGACGTAAGAAAGGCTGCTGATGAATGAATGATGAAGTGGTTTCCTGTTTCACAGACATGCTTTTACACTTCTTATTAACAATAAGAATATCTCTATGGAAAGCACATTAACACATTCTCCTATACAGAAATCGAACCCGGCAACACGTAGGCTGCACTCGGGACATACGAGGCATTAGATGCCGTTATATCGTACAATTTAATTTTTTCTCAGTACATTGCCATTTCACTATTGATATTCCTATTGAAAAATTAAAACACTTAATTAACATAGCGTCTAATAAATTGTCAAAGCACGAACAATACAATTCCTCTGAGACATTTTTCCATTAGGTAATGTACAACAGCCCTAAACAAGAAGACGTCTAAAAGAAAGCTAGGAATGCTCCACTTGTTGCGAGGGGGCGTGGCGCTCCGCCCACGTAGCCGGAGGTCCCAAGAGGAGCTCGCAGCCGGCAGACGACAGCCAGCAGTCGGCAGTGCGAGTGCTTCCTCATCTACCATGGACTCGCTGCTCAGGATCGACATGAGGGTGCTCTCGCCGGAGCGCTGACGGTTACTGCAACGGAAGGTAAGTGAGATAAAAATAACTTTATTGATACGCCATACAGTTTAATCATAAATTAAACTTAAGTTTATATTTATTGGGGATATGTAGGAATGTCCGCCAACCCGCACTAGGCCAGCGTGGTGAACTAAAGCCTAAACCCTCTCAGTTGTATAGGAGGCCCGTGCCCAGCAGTGGGACGTTTCTGGGCTGACGATGATGAGGATGTAGGTTAAATAATCGTGATATTTGTCCCGTGTTTTATTCCTGAGAACTATGTATAAAGTTATAAACATCTTAATGACAACGGTCACGTGCAGGGATCGAACCCGTAGTCCGGTGAGTGTAAACTATAATCAACTCTACTCGATTAATATAAATCTAAAAATATTCATCATCATCATCAGCCCATACACGGCCCATTGCTACACACAGGCTTCCTCTAAAACTGAGAGGATTTTAGGCCTTAGTCCACCACGCTGGCTTAGTGCGGGTTGGCGGACTACACACCTAAGAATTTCGTAATAACTACCTTTATCGTTAAAGTAATAAGTTATTGTGGGGATTTACGCTATTTTATCGAATTAAAATAAATATTTAACATACATATATTTGTAACAGTAGGAAATACTGGTAGAAAGTTGGGAAGTTGATATTAAATTTGTTTTACAAGTTCGAATGTTGCTGTATTTTTAACACACATACATACTTTCCGCGCTTGTATCCGCAAAAGGATGGACAGGGGTGTTATTTGAGCTGATAATTTGAATATAAAAAAACGAATAAAATTCCAACCCACACGGGAACCGAAATCGGGAACTTTCGATCGCACATAGCATAATAATGTTGCGGAATCAAGGAGACATTGAAAACTTTAAACATAAGAAAAATCATTTAAGTATTTAAAATATCGGAACCAATCTGGGCCAAAGTTATTTTCTAACAATTATAATAATAATTAGATTGCAACTGAAGAATAAATACATTGCATGAGCTATCAGAGCTATTAATATTTTATTATCATCAGCCCATGTATGTCCCAATACTGGGCACGGGCTCCTTGTACAACTAAGAGGATTTAGGCATTAGTCCACCACGCTGGCCTGGTGCAGGGTTGGCTGACTACACACCTAAAATTTTTACGTGTGCAAACCTGCACTGTCACGATGTTTTCATTTACGTACAATTCACAATTAATTAATCATTATTCTATGAACATATTCAATTACTCAAAGAGGGACGGAATTAAATTTTTATTCTAAAATACGGAACAAACAGCGAATAACTTGAAAAGTGTAATTGTACAAAGTAAAGCCGGGGATCGCTTGGAATCCTAGCGCTGTGGCTTCAACATTTTTTCCTTTATTCCAAAAAGTGTTTACACCTCAAACGGAAAAAGAATTTCTGGCTTACAACAACCTCTGCTACAATGGCAAATAACAACCTCTTTGACATCAAAAGCTAGTTATATTAATGCATAAATTCCGCTATTAACACTAACTCAATGGAAAAGTTAAGCAAATGAATAAAAATTAGATAAGAAGTCGAGTTTGCACCTCTGTCTTATTATCATGCTGTGAAAAAGTTCGCATTCCTATTCTATCTTTTCCGTAACAGAATCACGCGTGCTGGTTTAAGCAGAAACAGTGTATTTGGCGATATCATCGTCGCATAAAAGATAGAGAAATCATAATCTACTAGCGCAGTGGTATATTTCCAAACCCACAGATCGCTTGCTTTGTTTTTGGTCTCATCTACTGGCGTTCATTGAGCATAATTACACGCTGTTGACCAATTATTCCACACACAGTCACGTCTTCACGTAGGCCACCGTGCATTTCTGCACCTACGTTCCGCCAGCTGTGTTTTCATCCATGTAATTGGCAGTCAGCCTTTTATCATTTCGGGCAAAATGCCAGACTACATGCTAAGAATTTCCTAATGGAAAAACTCTTAAGACTGCCCTATCAAGGAATTAAACACTTTTGCCACAAGCAAAGAGGAGAATTTTCTTGAATAAATAAATATGAATTGATTGTAAGTAAATGCCTCGTGGTCTCGCGGCACAGGTATGTGCTGTGCGATCTAGAGGTCCTGGGTTCGATTCCCGGGTCGGGCAAAGTGTTTTTGGGTTTTTCCATTAGGAAATTCTCGGTAACTGCACGGAGTCTGGAATTGTGCCCGAAAAACGGCAATAGGCTCGCCCCCTATTACGTGGGACTGATACATACTTGGCGAAAATGTGGGTGCAGAAATGCATCTCTGCCTACCCCTTCGGGGAATTTAGGCGTGAGGTTATGTATGTATGTAAGTAAATGTTCTCGTATTATGAACATCGTCATAACTGTGATGACATACATATACATAATACAGTACCTTCGTATCCTGGACCCCGTAAATCCAGTTGGTGCTAGTCGATAACCGCAGGGTTGAAGTCGGGGAGTCCATCCCGAGTTGGATTCAGTTAGTAACTACGTTACGATAACAACTTGCCACCTGTTTAACCTTGAACTAAGCTTTCGGTTCTGCGGTCTACGGCGAACCTGGAGATTGTTTAAGGGACTTAACGATATAGAAAACCCACACTAAGTAAAAACATATTTACATTGGAATTATGATAGATAAAGATACTATAATTTAATCGAAAATAAATTATCGAAGAAATGAAACCACTAAAATAATAACATGTGCAAAAACGATTTAATAAAGCCCCATATGCAAAGTTTGGGTTCAAATGCTCTAAGTATTTGTAAAAACTATTACTATAAGTACTTTCTTGTATTCTAAATGTTTTAACCGACTTCAAAAAAATCATATTCTATCAAATCGTCTGTATTTTTTTTATGTTTCTTACCTCAGAACTTTCGACTGGTTGAACCGATTTTGATGATTCTATTTTATTTGAAAGCTGATGCTTCCAGTGTGGTCGCATTTCAATTTCGTCCAGTTGTGACAATGGCTTTCATGAGAAAACCTCATAAGTTTTTTTTTTTTTTTTTAAGGATCAATATAAGGCCTAAACCCTCTCAGTTGTAGAGGAGGCCCGTGCCCATCAGTGGGACGTATTTGGGCTGATGACGACGATAATTTAACGATTGGGAATATGTATTCGTAAATTCAGAAAAAGCTTCATTAATAACTTTAACAAGTCCTTAATCGATGAAAATTTGACACTCAACTGTCGAGTTTGAGTTTGAGTATTTTTTTCGACTGGTTTAAAACTAAGTTGTTTTAAAGTTCATTCACTGAATAGTTAGCAAAACAACCCATGATTGTATGTTTAATAAACAATTCGGGGAAGCCAAAAGCAAAGTTAACGAGACATCAAAATGTTATGAAAGTGTCACAAGCGCGGCTTTCCTGTGACCTCGTTGTGTCGACTTATTCGATCGATGCCTTCGATTCCTAAAAGTGTAATCGGATACACTTTTTTGAATCGCTTTTCAGATATGAAGTTAATATAGTAAAGTTTTCGAAAACGCACCTCTTAATCACGACGAAAAGACGCATCCAAGCTAAGATTCAGCTTCTTGCCTTAAAAAAATTTTACATAGTTGATCCTGATCAAAATGCATTAGACAGCTGTGGAGAACTAAAGCCAAACCCTTATTTTTAAAAGGAGTCCTGTGTCCAGCAATCATCAGGCCAGCGTGGTGTTCTAAGGCCTAAACCCTCTCAATTGTAGAGGAGGCCCGTGCCTAGCAGTGGGAGGTATATGGGCTGATGATGATGACACACGTAACTTCGAAAAGTCAGAGGTGTGTGCCTAGGTTTTGAACCCGCGACCGTCGAGATTCTCGACCGCGTGCCTAAACCTCGTGGCCATCACGACTATGTATGTATATGACTATATCACAATGAATTATCACGTACTCTAATGGTGAAGGAAAACATCGTGATGAAACCTGCACACCTGAAAGTCCTTTAGTATCACATACGTACACTTTCTTCAGCAAATCTTGACACGTTAGTTTACAATGACAAAGAATTTAGTAGAGTAACGCCGACAAAGAGCCGATGTAGCAGCCAGGTATGTGAGGGCCTCTTGTCCTACCTCCGTGCCTCGCATTACCGAACCGACAACGCAACGGATCAAGTTGAATGCGGTTAGCGAGAATCTGAAACTGTTTTACCGTAAATGTGACGATTTAAACACGTAATGATGATCTCAGGAAAGATGGCCTCGAGGTTTAGAGGCACGGTCGAGAATCTCGGCGGTCGCAAGTTCAAACTCCAGGCACACACCTCTGACTTTTCGAAGTTATGTGTGTATTTTCAATGAATAATTATAATGAATTACTTTAACGGAGAAGGAAAACATCGTGAGGAACACACCTAAAAGTTCTTAGAATTTTCTTAGGTTTGTAGTCCACCAACCCGCACTAGGCTAGCGTGGTGGACTAAAACCTAAACCTTCTCAGTCGTAGAGGAGGCCCGTGCTCAGCAGTAGGACGTATTTGGGCTGATGATGAATGAATGAATGGGGATTTCGGGAAGAACTACGCGTTTAGTATCTACCTGCATGTATAAAATATTTAACATTCCATATCATTTTGTGACTGATGAGAAACAATATTTATAACATGTTAGCATTCCCATGATGATGAAGTCGTGATGGCCTAGAGGTTTAGGCACGCAAACGTGGCGGGTTCAAACCCCAGGCACACACCTGCCAACCCGCACTAGGCCAGCGTGGTGGAATAAGGCCTAAACCATCTCAGTTGTAGAGGAGGGCCGTGCCCAGCAGTGGGATGTATGTATAAGGGCTGATGATAACATTCCCATACTATTTTGCTATGTCACACAGAGCGAACCAAAAACCCTTTCTTAATTTTTAACACCGTCGCGACGGTACCAATTTCATCGAAATTATATCTAAAGATTCATCGTCTAGCACAGGACGTATAAAAGCAAAATAAATTTAAAACATAAGACATTGGCTTAACGCTATATCCACTAACTTGGAAACGCACATCATTTTACGGTTACGTTACGTTTACGGTAAAATAGGCTCCTAAATATATTTTAATTGAATTAACGGCTTGAGATTATTAAAATGTGTTTATTACTCTGCAGGCACACCTGCAATCGGTACACATACCGATTAAAAATTTGGTTTACGAATTGAACTTTGTAAATATGACTTTTGAGGCCATAAAATAGATTACACATTACCTTATATTGGTTATCTGTGAGGTAGTGGTGCAAATGTCACCAAGGTCGAGGATAAGGCGGTCGAGAATCTCGGCAGTCGCGGGTTCAAACCCCAGACACATACGTCTGACTTTTCGAAGTTATGTGGGTATTCACAACAAATGTCGTGAGGAAACCTGCACACCTAAAAATTCTTAGGAATTTCTTAGGTGCGTAGTCCGCCAAGCCGCACTAGGCCAGCGTGGACTTAGGCCTAAAACCCTCTCAGTTGTAGAGGAGGCCCGTGCCCAGGACGTACATATGTATATGGGCTGATGATGATGATTATGATGTCAACAATAGAAAAAATATTCTCTCAAAGGCTCCTACATTCAAGCTCTCAGCTATTAGTAATTAATATTTTAATAGATGGACCATTTTGCATATCTTTGAATAATTGAATCAGTTTTATTAAAGACAAATAGATCAGGTAAAGACAATCTGTTTTTTAAGAAATCAAAGTCTAAAGTTAAAGTTTGAATTGATTGAATTGAAATATTGAATAATAAAAAAAACTTGTTACGGAGTCCTACTGGCCTACTTGCACCTTTAAGGAATTAAAAACGTGAAGTACCAGAATTCAATTACTGGTGTAGGCCATATATTTTTTTATTGTCTATGAAAGGAAGAAGCAATAAAAAGTAACTTGTTAATTGTGAGTAGTTTTTTATCGGTCTTATCACTAAATATGATCTTTGTTGGCAATCTAGTTAATGAGACTGTTTTCGTGTTACACGCGGGAATCGACACCGTGGCCTCTCGTTTTAGAAGCTGCAAGAAATCTGCCCCAGGAAGGCTGTAAATAAAGAAATGAAGTTCATTGTTCTGAGATAAATCTCGAACGCAGCGATCTTTGGCTGCGAGATGGGCCTACAATGAATAATGAGGAACTTTTTATGGACAGTAACATTTGATTGCCCCATAAACAGCACGCGGAAAGCCACACTAGTCAACCCAGTACAGGGATCCGTGAAAAATTGACGAATCTTTTGTTGAATCGCCTAATATGTAACGTTTGACTCGCTTCGAATGCAATAAGGTAAATCAAATATATACTAAATAGTAATAATAGAAGCAGTGATGGCCTCGTGGTTTAGGCGCGCGGTCGAGAATTTCGGCGGTCGCAGGTTCAAATCCCAGGCACACACCTCTGACTTTTCGAAGTTATGTGTGTATTCATAATGAATTATCACTTGCTTTAACGGTGAAGGAAAACATCGTGATAAAACCTGCACACCTAAAAGTTCTTAGGAATTTCTTACGTGTGTAGTCCGCCAACCCGCACTAGGCCAGCGTGGTGGACTAAGGCCTAAACCCTCTCAGTTGTAGAGGAGGCCCGTGCCCAGCAGTGGGACGTATTTGGGCTGATGATGATGATACTAAATAGTAAATATATATAACTGAAGCAGAATTAACAAGTAATATAATTAAACTGTACTTGACAAGCAAGTATCCAAATAAAGCTTCAAGTCTGATCAAATTTAACAATTATTTACGAATGTTCGGTGTATTTATATATACCTAGTACTTAATAAAACAGTACCCTAATACGTTTTATCGATAACTCTCAGATGTAGGTTTCTTTACGACGTTTTTTAATCACCGAAAAATATATAAAAATTGAATATCCTGTATGTAATAACTTAGCATTGTAATTTGTACTCGTAAGTCAAACTTTCGCCAAACCCTATTCTAAAGCAACATACATACACATACATACATAAACTCACGCCTGTATTCCCCGAAGGGGTAGGCAGAGGCGCACACATTTTGCACAAGTATGTATCAGTCCCACGTAATAGGGGGCGAGCCTATTGCCGTTTTTCGGGCACATTTCCAGACTCCGTGCTGTTACCGAGAATTTCCTAATGGAAAAACCCAATAACACTTTGCCCGACCCGGGACTCGAACCCAGGACCTCTATATCGCTCGGCACATACTTGTACCGCGAGACCACGAGGCAGTCTATTCTAAAGCAACTAAAGTCTTAATAATTTTTGTAATGTAACCTCAATTGATTACTGTACGGGCTAGCACGTACATTTTTCATATTCAGCATTTTACGCGACACCGATGCGTTTGAGCAGTGCGTCATACAAACATAAAGCGGTCGGTCGCGCGTACTCATTCTATCAAATTCTAATCATCATTCTTTCATTTATCTATCATTTCTATCAAATAAAATTATATTTAAAAGTCTATCATTTCTATCAACCAAAGTTTGTACGTTCCGTCTCAGCCCGTAGAATTACTCTTAGATCTTATAAATTACCCTTCATTCTTGATCGTATTCCCCATTAGGTACCGCTTAAGCAACTGTCCATATTCATTATTCTCGTATTTACTCAAATGGAGGATCCGAGGTGATCTAATTAAGTGCGCATTACAACTAATCCGACAATAAAACGCTCTCTTATTGTAAACACGGGCTGAGGGTAATAAAATTACTCGCAACGATTCAACTGCTTATTTGGAGAAAGAATTTCAAGTATGGTTTTGTTAAGACTCCATGATGATGAGAGCTGAAGGAGATTTGAATCCCAGGCATATACTTCTGACTTTTCAGCTTTATGTGTGTGAAGATTACTAACCCACTAAGACAGAGTGGTGGAGTTAAGTTTAACCCCTGTCTATCCTAAAAGAAGATGCACGAATTAAAGAAGAAAGAATTTGAACGCTCGTGGGCTGTTATGGTTCACCTCTGCAGATTTTGGTTTCTCTCTCACGGGAAATGGTAAACGACTACATGATACTCAATTGTAACAGCACAATCAACATCATCATCAGCCCTTATCGTCCTATACGTCCCACGGCTGGGCACGGGCCTCTACAACTGAGAGGGTTTAGGCCTTAGTCCACGCTGGCCTTTTTTTTTTTTTTTTTTTTTCTTTTTTCATGGTATGCCGGATTTCTACCGGCTAAAAACCCCATGGTATCCACCATTAGCACAACAAAGGAACTCTGGGATCTCGAGTGGAACTCACCATAATCCCTTCAGTGCGTTGCTTTTAAAGCTCTGCTCGAGGCAGGATTACTAAAAGTCCTAGCCTAGTGCAGCTTGGCGGACTACACACCTAAGAAATTCGTAAGAACTTTTAGGTGTGCAGGTTTCCCCACTAATTAGCACAATACTAACCAAATGCTGTACCATCACTATCCAAGCGTATAAGGCATCCATAGTATATGATATCAACAGAACAGAATTCCCCCAATTTTTCTTCCCTAGACCCAGCACATTAAGTTCAGTATTTATTGCGACAATTATTAGTTTCCGACACTTACGTACAAGACATGTTTGGAAAGCAATCCAAACATTTCGGAGGGCATTCTGGGCGGGCCACAAAGCCACCAATTCGCGACGAGGTCATTTTTCATTATTTTTATTTACAAAGCAATCTGTTTTTGAGCGCTCCGACGTTTGCCGAGGCGCCTTCCGTAAACAGCGCAAATACGACTGGCGTCCTCAGTAAGCACTGTTACTTCCTAGTTAATTGGAAATTCATCGCGTATTTTATGCGATTTCGTGTGTTCTTTGGCCGATGTCGTGTAAACAAGAGATGGATAAAGTTAATTTATATTGCTGAGGTCCGAATTTGTTGAGTGTTTAGGTTGTGTTTTGTTTGTTAGTAAATTAATGTTTGCTCCATCAAATTGTGTATCTATATTTCGACAGCCCCGTGGCGCAGTTGGCTAGACACCAGCTTGCGAAACGAGAGGCCGCGGGTTCGATCCCCGCACCGAGACAAATGTTTGTGTGATATAAAAATATTTGTTTCGGGTCTGGGTGTTTGTGAGACCGAAAAGTCTCTCGTAGTTTCTGATACCCATGACACAAGACTCGTATCTTAATGTGGGGTCAGAACTATGTATGTGACTGTTGGGTGTATTTATTATAGACGTGAGCTTTCAATTTCATTCGTTTATTAGTCCCAATTAGATCGCGGAACAATAAACCAAACAGATATGAATTTATGTAGTAAAGCTCAATAAAATTATGTAGAGCTCCAATCTTCGTAGAATATCTGGAAATGTATTAGAAATATTATAAATATCGTCGGGGTAATGTCGCCGTAATAAATCTAAGTTCGGAAGTAGTTACCAGATACTTGTTGCAGGGGGAGAGTCCAGGGCCGGAGCGAAGGGAGCGCGAAGGCGACCCCTCAGCCGACATGCCGCCGTCGGACGCCCCGCCCGTGCCCACCGCGCCCCCTCCTGATCCACCTGCTACCACCGTGAGTCACGTGGTTAACTTACACTTACTCGTACACTCACACCTGTATGCCCGAAGTGGTAGGCGAAGATGCATTTCTGCACCCACATATCGGTGTTTAAAGTACCTACTGCCGTTGTTCGAGTACATATGTACATACAATGTTTCTGGTCTGGGTGTTTGTGAGACCGAACAGTCCCTCCTAGTTTCTGATGCCCACGACACAAGACTCGTACCCTAATGTGGGGTCAGAACTATGTATGTGACTGTTGGTTGTATTTATTATTATTATATACAATCCCAGGCTGCTACTGAGAACTTCCTAGTGGAAAAACCGAGTAACACTTTGCCCTAAATTATACAGCACACACTTGCGCTGTTTGAACACGATGTTAGTTTACAAAGGTCGCTCCTAGATAAGAGGATAGCATAAGAAGCTGATGGTTTGTTGGCAGCAACCGCCGAAGAGCAGGTCGGTGGTGGTGTCGCTGACGCCGGCACGGCAGCGCGAGACGTGGGCGAAGAAGGCGGAGTTCCTGCTGGCGGTAGTGGGGTTCGCAGTCGACCTCGGCAACGTATGGCGCTTCCCCTACATCTGCTATCAGAATGGAGGCGGTGAGTTTTCATTTCTCAGAGTGCAAGCCGTGGAAGCTCAATCAATGAACTACACGGAGAACCAACTCGAATTGTATAGTATAAAGACTGCAATAATGAACCAAGCAAAAATTCTAGGATTAGCTTCGAAGAAACAAAGTAGCTACTAAAGATATATCAAATTCTGGAAAGGAGCTTATCATAGGTACAATATGACAGAATTAATATAAATTTTCATAAAACCCACAAATAGCTAACAACAGACTATGAGCAGCGTACAATTAACTTGAAAGTAATAGCTACATATACTTTTTACTTTTTGACTATCTGTGTATACCAGAACAAATTTAAATGGGCCGTTAGAATTCTCAAGCTATCAGTATCAGCTGTCCTAATTCTGTGCGTGTTGAGCTTATTTATGCTCAAACATTATTCACGCTTGCTTGGTGAAATCTTACCAAGGATTTTCCCACAGGCGCGTTCCTGATCCCGTACTGCGTGATGCTGCTGTTTGGAGGACTCCCGCTCTTTTTCATGGAGCTGGCGCTGGGACAGTACCATCGCTGCGGCTGCCTCACGCTCTGGAAGAGGATATGTCCTGCTCTTAAGGGTAAGTGGCCCAATACGTGCCATTAGGCCGGCATTATTGTTTCGACTAAGAGACCGTTCATTAACCACGAGATGTTTTTTAGCATTTTTACCCCCCCTCCCCGTCCGCCTGGGATACGTGGTGAGGTTTGAGACTAACCCCTCTCCCCCACCCAAAATCACGTGTATTTTTTAGTATCTACCAAGAATCTCAAAAGTTTTAAAATATTATCTTTATTATGGTGATCATGATAAAAAAAAGTCTAGACAGAAAGATTGCAGTTGTTTTTGACTGCCTTTTTTTACTACACCCCTTGTGATATTTCGTGATTTTTACCAAACCTCCCCTTTCGAGCCTCACGTGATTAATGGACGGCCTCTAATGAGGGATGATTTTAGGCGTTTGTCAGTCTTAAATCTCTTTGGACTGCACTGTACTTATTAAAAACGTATTTAGTAATGAATGGTTGATTAATATTTATTATTAGCTTAGAGTTCAAACTGCCTCGTGGTCTCGCGGCACAAGTATGTACCGTGCGATTTAGAGGTCCCGGGTTCCATTCCCGCGTCGGGCAAAGTGTTATTAGGTTTTTCCATTAGGAAATTTTCAATAACAGTCCGGAGTCTGGAAATGTGCCCGGAAAGCGGCAACAGGCTCGCCCCCTATTACGTGGGACTGATACATACTGGCGAAATGTGGGTGCAGGAATGCACCTCTGCCTAACCCTTCGGGGAAAACAGGCGTGAGGTACATGATGCAAGTATGTAGTTCAAATCATAACTCAACTTTTTCATTTTGTGATCTAGTGTATAGCTGAATCATTGGCAGTAATTAAAATCCTCAATATTATTCATTATTACATTTTGCCAAACTCTGTTACAGAAATAACTTTTCAGAATTCTTCGTCAATAAAAAATATTTCCTGCAACTTAACACAAAATCGCTTTACCCAAAGGAACCCGGGAGAGACCACTAGTTAATATTAAAAATATCCTAATGGGGCAATAAACTTTATTTCTCATTTCCATTATTAACGGTGCATTGTAAAAAACCGTATTGTATACGCAAACAATAACAACATCAAAGTGAAAATATCGAAGTCTCAGTAGACGAATCGACAAAGCGTTGAAATACCGCGTAAGTAATGATGACGTATATAAAAAATCTCACATTTAAATAAAATTGTTTTCAATTCTTCCAATAAAATTATATACCCATATCTTTAGATTCATTGAAACATATGACATTGAATTATCTTGTCTTGATCATCATCATCAGCCCGTGTACGTCCCACGAGGCACGGGCCTCCTCTACAGCTGAGAGGGTTTAGGCCTTAGTCCGCCTCGCTGGCCTATCTTGTCTTAATTGTTATATATTAGTTAAATACGAAAAGAAATAATGCGACATTAAAAGATATACTTTTTATCAGCAAAAGAGTTGTAGTTTTTAAAAGTGTTAACACGGCACTCTTAACGGTGTATTCTCTCCCGGTCTCCTTATTCCAACTATTAATAAATACACCCAACATATGTACATAGTTCTGACCGCACATTAAGATACGAATACTTGTGGATCACACAAACATTTGTCTCAGTGCGGGGATCGAACCCACGGCCTCTCGTTTTACATGCTGGTATCTAGCCAACTGCGCCACGGGGCTGTCAAACTATTAGTGATATTGTTAGGAATAACATAGGCTAGACATAAAACTAGATTAAATTGACGAACGAACTTATAAAGACAGGTACAGACTATTAAAGATCGCTCTAGATGAGTTTGGGGAAGGCCTAGTTCCAACAGATGTCTTATGGCTACTGATAAACTATCATCATCAGCCCATATACGTCCCACTGCTGGGCACGGGCCTCCTCTACAACTGAGAGGGTTTAGGCCTGATAAACTATATTTCACTTAAATTACCTCGCGATTAACAACCAATCGATGATAACAACAATCGATAAAACTCCTTTAAACACTAGGGACCTAACACAGCGGGTATCCAATGCTCGAACGGTAAGTAATTGTCGCGTCCCTCGGGAACCTTCGGCGTTCCAACCGCGTCCCATTTATTCCTCCTTTCACATTATACAGATATCAACAGGAATCGTTGTACGATACAACTCTATATTATTAATCAAATACTTTAGATAGAAGTAGTGATGGCCTCGAGGTTTAGGCGCGCGGTCGAGAATCTCAGCGGTCGCGGGTTCGAACCCTAGGCACACACCTCTGACTTCTCGAAGTTATGTGTGTATTCATAATGAATTATCACTTACTTTAACTGTGATGGAAAACATCGTGATGAAACCTGCACACCTAAAAGTTCTTAGGAATTTCTTAGGTGTAGTCCACCAACCTGCATTAGGCCAACGTGGTGGACTAAGGCCTTTTTTTTTTTTTTTTTTTTTTTTTTTTTTTTGCATGGGGAAAATCCTCTTGGATCCCCGCTTGCAGGAAACAAACGGGGTATGCCGGACTTTTACCGGCTAAAAACCCCATGCTAGTCTCCCTCTACACTTTGCCCGTGCCCAGCAGTGAGACGTATACGGCTGATGATGATGAATCATAAAATAGATAAATCAATAACTGCCTCAAGGTCTTTCATATTCATATTTATTTCTTAACTGTTGTTACTGAGCAGTCTGTCCTTACCATCAGGTCCTAGCATGGTTACTTAGCCAAACAATATATACAACGTGTTACAAAATACCCCGTAAAAAAGATAAATAATTATCTAAGCCAAAAATATTGTCAACCCTAGTAAGCTGTCATGTCAGGGAACCAGATTGTTTAACAGAAACGCCTACGTACCTATTTTACCTAATAATTGCCTACTTTAATAGTTTTTTCTATTTTTCATTCATAAAATGTTTGCTACCTCAATACAAGGACTCAAGTACTGGATTCGTAATTAGGATTAAACTCGTTATAAGGCCCCATCACCTCCTTTCGGCTTTACGGGTAGTTTTGTAACACTCTGTATATTGTACTCTACACATATATACATATACATTAGTACATAAACGCCGAGAGAAGTGTAACTCGCCTCATAAATATACAGAAGGCGATATACTTAGCGAAGACAAATGGAGCGCCACTGAGTGGATGAGTGTGCCGGCTTGTTAAAATGTATGAACGGACCGCGGTCGGTTTGTTCTTAAATAAAATCCTGTGTGTGGATTTTGTAGTAATCGGCAGCTACAGTTCTCTGCTTTTAATTCGATTTTTTTTTAGTTTTTCAGAGTTTTTGGCGTTTATGTGACCAATTTTCTGTTTAGTTGTATAAGCTGTCGTACGAAGTGTTAAGTCATTGCTGTGTCATAAGAAATCGAAAATTTTTGAAGCATTAGTTGGCCACATTGACAAAAAGCAAATTGGTGAAAGAAAAATCCAAAATATCTCTTATTAATACAACGATTGAGGTATCAACATCAATGAAATTACCATATTCCGCTATTTTTTCTATACAGGGTGTATTCAAACCGCGATCAGGATTCAAGGCAGGTAAAAGCCAAGATGATTACAAACCCCCTGGCGTTAAAGAAAATCCCGATAATAAAAATTTTGACGTTTTCCTAACAACGATAGGTATAAAATGTATTCGGTTGTTAGGAAAACGTCATTTTTTTTATTTTTGTCGGGATTTTCTTTAACGCCAGGGGGTTTGTAATCACCTTAGCTATTACCTGCCTTAGTTTTCGATCACGGTCTGAATACACCCTGTATACCCTCTATTTTCAAAATCCAATGTTATCAGAGCGAAATAAGGTGGCGGGTATGATAACTTTCTGTATTTCGGACAAAAATAGAGGTATAGGCAATCAATTCCTGATATGAAACGTGTTTTTTTTTTATCAAATTGTAAAGGGCTTTGTCGCTACAGCGATTATGTCGCCCTGGTAGAATTTACAAAACTATTTACAAATAAATAATAAATTATATCTAAGTGTATATAAAGAACTATTCTAATTTTCTATAAACTAATTTATACAATTATTTAGCATTATTTGAAAGTGGTTCACTCAAGATAATATTGCAATTGCTCCCCTGAGAAAGATCTAATCCACAATTATTTCTTTCATGAGCATTTCGCGAACATTCTACAAGAATATGGTATACATCATCAATGGTACCACAAGATTGACAGTTTGGTGATAGACTTTTACGCATTAGGTATGCGAACTTATTGCAAGGAATGTGTCCGGATCTAAGTCTTAAAGCTGCAATAATTTCATCTCGGTCAAGTATTGAGGTGTCAATCCAAGGGATATTAAGTAGATGCGGCTGAATGGTACGATACCAAATTCCTTTCTCCCTAGATCTTTATATGAAACGTGTTAGAAGCGGTCGGCTCGCGCACGTACCAATAAATGCGACTCCAATGAAGGGCACCGCTAATATTTGCGCCGCGGATCAGACGACCACTCACAACTATTCTCAGCTCGCTCAAATTTTGCACTAAAACCTCTGCTTATTAGTTTCAATGGGGTGTTACAGATATTTCTGGAATTATAGTAGAAATGTTTCTTCACTGAATTAAAATAGAAAAATATTCTTTAATACGCTGTGTATTTTAATCTAATCTACACTTGTTATTGTAATTTTTATACCAAAATAGCTTAAATTTTATACACATTGCACTCCAAATAGAGAATATAATCAATCAATCAATAAAGATGACGTACACAAGTAATTCTTTTTCAAATCCATAATCTTTATCATTATCAAAAACGTTCATAATCTTCATGTTATCAGGTGCTAAATTATGAACCTGATTTATAAATGTGGTATTCAACTTTTAAATGATTATAGTAGGACAAAGGACTACTACTCAATAAATTAAGTCATGAAACAGGTATGAAACATTTTATACGTAAAAAAAACATTTATCCTTCCACCAGCAAAGACTAGTCAGTCTAAATTATTAAAGTTTTTCATGGAAACAATCTTCCTAGTGTAATATTATACTAAAAAAAGAAATATCTGCAAAAATACACCTCGAAATCGTATCTTGAAGACGGGAGAGATTCCTCGATAATTTTTCCCCGTCCGTGATATATTGGCCGCATCAGCGACTCCGCCGTCCGACGCCTACCGTCACTATAATTTGACCAATCAGACTCCACGACTTCCCGCTTCTTTCCAACAAATACAAACGGACTTCGATATTTAAATTTTTAGAAGTTATTAGAGTTTTCTCGGGTCATAAATTTTAATAGCGCGCCTTTTGATTGAGTTCAGTAACTTTGTGCCAGAGATTACTGTTACGAAGTGATTATGGGCATATACTATAAGACTTTAAAGTAGATTACTTTGGATTCTATACTAGCCTATAAACGTTGAGTCATAGGCGGTTAAAACAATCGTTTTAATATTATAACATAATATGTTCCTCCATAATTATAAATAAGTGATATATTAAAATATACGCCTAAAAACTCCAATTGTTTGACACCCCACTGAGATACAAGTGTTGTGTATTTGGTATAAAAACCACGAGAGACTGAAAAGATATGTATTACAATGGAATAGAAGATTTTACAAATACCAACACCCTAAGCAAATATTTGTGAATCACACAAACATTTGTCTCATTGTATAAACGATTTTATTACTTTATTTCAACAACACTGTACAAAAACGCCATGCTTAGTTTATAATTCAATGGTCTCCGTAAAAAACTTCGTGCTCCCTAATTTATTACACAAATGTTCCATATCTAAGGCTAACATATTTATAGCGGAATCGAAGCCACTAATTCAGATAGCGGCGTGCGTAAACAGGCGCATATCGCGTTATCACTCATAAATGTTCGCCTTCCGACCCTCTCACACATCAGAGGGCCTGCGAACTCCCGAAATCGTTTCCCGTGCGCAGATTGATTGAGCCACAACACATAACTCGGTACGAAAATTGTGCACAATATTACTTTAAAACTGGCGGTCGGACACCGTTCCTTCCTGGCATAATTTTATAAAATAAGTAGCTTATGTCCTTTTCATAAGTACGATTTTAGTTATATCAAAAATTATACAAAAGATCCAGTGGTTTTTGAGTTAATTCATAACATACTAATATTAATCTTGGCTCTTAAAAAAATATTCACCATCTGATTTAATATATAACGAACTTTCACCTGGCCCTCCTCAACTATAAAGGAGTCCTGAGTCCAGCCATGAAACTAGGCTAAGTTAAATAAATATATGACAGTCTCTGAAGTACAATTGATTGAAATCTGACTAAGGATATCTGGTTCTTTTTCCGCACTAAGAAAAATATTAGTAAAATCCTGTAATATTTACATTGGGACAAGATTTTAGTTGAATGGTCTATACTTTATAGAGAGGTTCTCACGCAAATTCTGAACTAAACCATCGCCGTCTATTCAAAAGCATACAAACATCGTTTGAAATTACATTCGCCAATGAATAACACAATTTGCACCCCGAGCCATGAAGCCAATTGCAGCATCTGATTCTTCGATTCTACATCTGTTATCGTTGCCAAGTCGCGCCATCTCGCAACGCCTAAACTAATTAACGAACGCGACGCGATATCATTTGATTACCAACACGACAGATGGCGCTGATTCGATTTCTTCATCCAGTCAAACTTCGAAGTTTGCCCCGCATTGGCAATCTGATTAATTTCATTTTGAATGCTCGAAGATTTATTGTATCCTTATAAATGGTCGAATGCTGTTTTATTACGTAAGCTTGGATGTGGGGAAATGAAATTAATTGGAAGTCCATTAAAACTAATTTGAAGGGTGCTGAGGCGGGCTAATATAATTCCGAAGAGAAATAGAGAAACAATTGTGAAGACCTAAGAGAAGAATTGAGGATAAGGATTTATATCATCAATAGACTGCAGTTTCAATATGTTTTTATTGAATCCTATTATTTTTACAGTAGTTGATACAAACAATTCACTTATTAAGTATGTTTTTTGGAAAGTAGAATAAAGATTTTGTTAATATAACCCAGTAAGTAAGCAGTGATGGCCTTGAGGTTTAGGTGCGCGGTCGAGAATTTCGGCGGTCGCAGGTTCAAACCCCAGGCACACAACTCTGACTTTTAGAAACTATGTGTGTATTCACAATGAATTATCACTTGCACAAACGGTGAAGGAAAACATCGTGATAAAACCTGCACACCTAAAAAGTTCTTAGGAATTTCTTAAGTGTGTAGTCCGCCAACCCGCACTAGGCCAGCGTGGTGGACTAAGGCCTAAACCCTCTCAGTTGTAGAGGAGGCCCGTGCCCAGCAGTAGGACGTATTTGGGCTGATGATGATGATGATGAATATAACCCACTTCACAAATATAGCCAAATATGGTCAAAGATTTTAGATATTCTCAACTAATAAGTTATATTGATAACACGTACCTACATATCAGAAATAATTTTAAACATTATTAATATAGTTGAATCGATAATCTACAGTTTGATGGTTTAATCTGGTGCCCATATTTTACGCCCTGTAGTGTATATAGACTAAAATATTCTGGATTGAATATAATATTAAATATTATAAATTTTAGTTTTGTGACTGCCTCGTGGCCTCGCGGTACAAGTATGTGCCGTGCGAACTAGAGGTCCTGGGTTCGATTCCCGGGTCGGGCAAAGTGTTATTAGGTTTTTCCATTAGGAAATTCTCAGTAACAGCACGGAGTCTGGAAATGTGCCCGAAAAACGGCAATAGGCTCGCCCCCTATTACGTGGGACTGATACATACCTGGCGAAATGTGGGTGCAGAAATGCACCTTTGCCTACCCCTTCGGGGAATTCAGGCGTGAGTTTATGTATGTATGTATGTTTAAATTTTAGGTTAAAATAAATAATCTGTACTTAAAGCTCCGTATATCTGAACTCCTAAGCGTCTCCTGTCATAACCTGGCAATAACTACATCACAGCCTAACTATTAAAAGTAGCTTATACTAAGAATAGTGATTAAATCTAGAGACGACAGTTCAATGACGTCTAAATGATACACTAAAAGTACCACAACCGCACAAGCAATCATAAATTTTTACAATACATCAATCTAAAATTCAATTCTACTTGTATTTCTTCAACAATTTTGTTTATATTATAATTAATCACAGGCGTGGGCTATGCCATCTGCATGATCGACATCTACATGGGCATGTACTACAACACTATCATCGGATGGGCGGTGTATTACCTCGTCGCCTCTCTAGCTTCCATCAACTCCGTGCTGCCCTGGACTAGCTGCGACAACGAGTGGAACACCCCGCTGTGTAGTCCCGTTACCTCCCCACAGACCAATCCTAATTCTTCTACGCCGGCTAAGGAATTCTTCGAGTAAGTACCTACACTGTGTATTTTGATTCTGATTTTCAATATTAATGTGTTACCTTCAAGAATAGCTTGTTTTCTGTTCTATGTTTCATCAAATAATTGTTACTTATTTAATTCTTATATTGAAAGTTATCTTAAGCTCGGACACCGGATAGATTCAAGCCATTTTACCAGACACTCATTGAAGGAGGCCAATGTCCAGGCTTATATCTTTAGAATAGTAATGCAATGATGATAACAATTCATTTTATGAAAAAAATATAGATTTAAGGACATCACTGCAAATTCAAATATAATTTTCTAAATAAAATTTTTATTCGTATTGTTATGGGTAATAATACCCACCCAATACAATAATACCCAGTGGTATAAACCACTAATGGTAAAAAATACTACTATACTAGCGTTCATTCCTTTTTTACAAAGACGCAATGTACTGGAGCAACACAAGTCAAACGGTCTGGACGACATGGGACCTATTAAACCTTCCTTGGCTTTGTGCGTGTTTGGTGTCTTCGTGCTGGTCTATTTCTCGCTATGGAAAGGAGTCAGAAGTGCTGGCAAGGTAATAAAATATAAAAATGTTACTAATCTTAATTATTATTATGAAATTGCATTTAAAAATTATAATAGAATATTTTAACTCAGGATACCGTGTTTTTTAATGACTATTATTTTCAAAAAACGACAAGTTTCAACTGATGTATTTTACTATTATGATCATTAATCGAATTTAAAATTGAATATAATTCTGATTGTTTAGGTGGTGTGGGTAACAGCTCTAGCTCCGTACGTGGTTCTTCTGATATTGCTGGCGAGAGGAGTGACGCTGCCGGGAGCAATGGAGGGCATACGGTACTACCTCACTCCTGAGTGGCACAAGCTACAGAACTCCAAGGTAATTCCAGCGATTTTTTGCCTGATTTATTCAGTTAAAACGTGCGCTATTTATAGTTTCAAATCATTTATGTAAATATATCTGTAGTGAATTAAAGCGATTCTGTTTCAATACTTGGGGAAAACAGAAGTAGAGGTCTAACTAGATCATTGAAATTATTGGATTGGATTTGATTTGGAAAATTTTATTATACAAAAAAAACTTGTCTACATACCCCAACCGGTGAAATAAAAGGCTTGAAATTTATCTTCCTTTTAAAACGAGATTTGAAATCAGGTGTGGATCGACGCGGCTTCCCAAATCTTCTTCTCGCTGGGCCCTGGCTTCGGAACCCTGCTGGCTCTCTCCAGCTACAACAAGTTCAACAACAACTGCTACCGAGACGCGCTCATCACCTCGTCTATCAACTGCTTGACTAGCTTCCTCGCTGGCTTCGTGATCTTCTCCGTCTTAGGGTAATTCACACACATTGACACTATCACACTATTCGCTTATTATTACAAAACAAAAATGTCGTCTATATCATAAGATAATAAAATCAAGTTTTCATAATTAATTTATTAAGAAAACATGGTACATACGGTACATGTTACATGGTACATGGTAGAATTTGCCACAAACAATCTATAGAATGGTTGAAATAAACAACTCTACCAACTTGGTAATATAGTCTCACAGAATTTACGTTATAAATTTTCTGTTTATTAATTTTCCAAATCAGGTATATGGCGCATGTCCAGAACAAAAGCATCGAAGAGGTGGGACTGGAAGGACCTGGACTGGTATTCATCGTATACCCTGAGGCTATAGCTACTATGACTGGTTCCGTATTCTGGGCCATCATATTTTTTCTGATGCTCATTACACTTGGATTGGACAGCACTTTTGGAGGTAGCAAATCATATTTATATATTTTAATTTGTTGTTTGTTTATTCTCATATGTATAAATATTAAAAGACAAGAATTTAGCAATGATTCAAAGTTAAGCTTAAATAGTTGGACATAAATACATAATTATAATATTCAAATCATATTGAATATTGACATAGACCAGCGGATTAGCATGTTGAAGTGGCAATGGGCCGGGCACATAGCGCGGAGAACCGATGGCAGATGAGGCCAAAAGGTTCTCGAGTGGAGGCCACGTACCGGAAAGCGCAGCGTAGGACGTCCACCCACAAGATGGTCCGACGACCTGGTGAAGGTCGTGGGTCGTCGTTGGATGCAGGCTGCCTCCAACAGGTCACTATGGAAGTCATTGGGGGAGGCCTACGTTCAGCAATGGACTTCCTTAGGCTGATAATGATGATGATGATGATGATTGAATTTAGTTACTCTCAGATTATTAACAGACAAAAATCTCTCGTTTCCCGATCTAACCGGTCCTGTTTCTCTGTTTTTAGGCTGCTCTTTAAACTTTATACTCTTTAAAAGCCATGCTATAAATATTTAGATCAATACATTGGATGTTAGTAATGTTGATTTTAATATTATATAGGACTTGAGGCGGTGACTACGGCTCTGTGTGACGAGTATCCGCGGGTTTTGGGCAGACATCGGGAAATATTCGTTGCGTTCCTCCTTCTCTTTATATACATTTGCGCTCTACCTACCACTACCTACGTAAGTACTGAATATTACTATTACCAGTGGCGGTACTTCCATAGAAGCCCAAAAGCCCAGATTGCCCTTCAAAATTCTGAATAAAAATATTTAAGCATTAAATCTTTTATTTAACAAAAGCAATTTGACATATAAATGAGAATATCCTGACCCCACAATAAACAATTATAAACTAGACATTACAAATTAACATGTAACGCTTTTGGGCTTCTATGGAAGTACCGCCACTGACTATTACCTGTCTACCTTCGCATACTTTTATGTTAATAAGACATACTTAAGTGAGAAAAGATCGATTATTTTTCTTAAAAAATCATTTTTTCTGTTAATCTAAAATCAGCCAGTTCTTGTTTGTTAGATTTGATTATAATCGGCCAAAAAATATATTTGGTAAAAAATAATAACAAACCTATTAGCGGAATTAATATTTTACAAATTTTGTGCGTTCGTTTTTTACTTGTTAACGAAATATCCTTGGAATCAAATTTAAATTATTTAACATAATTTGAAAAATATAATTTAAAACTATTTATACGTAATACATCTTTTGTCGGTTTACTGCATGTAACTAGAAATCCTTGTAAGAAAAATATCTTATTCTGAGAAGATCAGGCATCTTTGTTGAGTCAGGGCTGAAAGTTACGGTCATTGCGATAGTGGTCATGAGACGTCATAAAGTATTATGACGTCATTATACACGTCTGATAGAATATTTTACCTAATCCCGATCTATGAATACTTCGATAGAAGCGGACCATTTTACTACGCACATAATTATACCAAAGCGCAATGTGATTCTACCATAACAATTTAACTGGTCTTGTTGTTTTGCAACTAGTTTCATACCAAAAAAAAAGATAATTTTAAATTACAAAATTTGTGTGACTTAAAACACAAGGAAAAATAATTAAGACACATTAAACGAAGATAGGCTAAACCAAATTGTACATCTTTATTTCAACTACAAAAGAACTTTAACATTTCTGACTTTTAAACAAAATACTGACAATAGTACAGGGTCAAATAAAACTGAACGCCACAAAAAGACTAAGAGAAGCGTTAACAGCCAACAACGGAATACAGAGGGTGTATCCCGATAAATTACCGATGTACGTTATCTGGCGAGAGGGCGGTCAATGTATTCCACTGCATTATTTATATCACTTACCGCGATGACCCGACCAACTCCGAGAGGCGTCGAGATTTGATTTTTAGATGGATTAGGAGGAATTCATTCCAATGTTTCAGTTTGTTCTGTTAAACGAATTGGGGGTGAACTTGAATGATTATTGAATAGAAATTTTGTGAAGAAATAGATTTTGCATTAATACAGGCTGGAACTGCCTCGCGGTCTGGCGGTACAAGTATGTGCCGTGCGATCTAGAGGTCCTGGGTTCGATTCCCGGGTCGGGCAAAGTGTTATTGGGTTTTTCCATTAGGAAATTATCGGTAACAGCACGGAGTCTGGAAATGTGCCCGAAAAACGGCAAGAGGCTCGCCCCCTATTACGTGGGACTGATACATACCTACTTGGCGAAATGTGTGTGCAGAAATGCACCTCTGCCTACCCCTACGGGGAATACAGGCGTGAGTTTATGTATGTATGTACAGGCTGGAAGTTTTTAAAAGGAATAAATATTTATGTTTCTTGAAGAATATTTGAGAATTTTTATGAATACACCACTAAGGAACCGACCCAACTTTTTCGAGGTCTTAGTAATGTCCGTATTACAATAAATTCGGCTGATACGGCCTCAAAGCTAAACATATTTAGTAAATCTCAATTAGTTAATATTTAGGTCTATTTCATTGATTATAGTATAAGTTAAAATTTCTTTATCGCCAATTTCATCAGTCATAATTATTACTTCTGAGATAAATCTTCATGATTTCTTCGCTGGAAAAATTCCTAAGAACTTTTAAGTGCAGGTTTCATCACGATGTTTTCCTTCACCGTTAAAGTACGCGATAATTCTTTGTGAATACACACATAACTTCAAAAAGGCAGAGGTGTGTGCCTGGGGTTTGAACCCGCGACCGTCGGGAATCTGGACCGCAACCAAGGTTCGACTGGCAGAGAATGCCTTAGGCATTAAGTTCACTTTTACAATTATATCATTGTATAAAGTGTAAATAAATAAATAAACCACGAGGCCATCACGACTATTATGTCGGTATGGGTAACTTTGCCTTTGCGGAAAACATCACGAATCTCATCTTTTCCGATCATCCCATTCACTTTCGCTCGATCTGTTTCTTTCTTCTGACTGCCCCGTGGTCTTGCGGTACAAGTATGTGCCGTGCGATCTAGAGGTCCTGGGTTCGATTCCCGGGTCGGGCAATGCGTTATTGGGTTTTTCCTTTAAGAAATTCTCAATAGCAGCACGGAGTCTGGAATTGTGCCCGAAAAACGGCAATAGGCTCGCCCCCTATTACGTGGGACTGATACATACCTGGCGAAATGTGGGTGTAGAAATGCACCTCTGCCTACCCCATCAGGGAATACAGGCGTGAGTTTATGTATGTATGTATGTTTCTTTCGTAAGTAAAAGTGTTTTAATAACTAATTTGACTTGACCCATAGGGAGGCGTGTACCTAGTGGATTTGCTGAATGTGTATGGTCCGGGTCTTGCGATTCTGTTCGTGGTTTTCGCGGAAGCAGCCGGTGTGTGCTGGGTGTACGGCGTCGACAAATTCTCCGAAGACGTCAGGACCATGTTGGGACACACGCCTGGTTGGTTCTGGAGGACTTGTTGGTCGTACATCAGGTATTTGAGTGGTTATTTGTCTATTTATGCAATTAAGTAAGGCATTTCTTTTATGTTCTATCTTTCTTTTATCATCTCTTCTCTCTTATTAGTTCAAGGATAATATATATATTTTTTAATTCATGATAAATTTTAATTCACTGTATGATTAATTAATAAAAAATAATAAATACACCCAACGGTCACATACATACTTCTGACCCCACATTAAGATACGATTCTTGTGTCGTGGGTATCAGAAACTACGAGAGACTTTTCGATCTAACAAACACCCAGACCTGAAACAAATATTCGTGGATCACACAAACATTTGTCTCGATGCGGGAATCGAACCCGCTGCCTCTCGTTTCGCAAGCTGGTGTCTAGCCAACTGCGCCACGGGGCCAATTGATTATAGGAATAGTTAAAGTTATTTTTAGTGCAATTAACATCAATATTGTCATTTCCATTTTTCTTTCTTTTAACTTTAACCCAACTCACGTACGTCTACCATTGATTCTGTTCCTTCTAAAATATGTGCAGCCCCGTATTTCTGCTGGTGCTGTTCGTGTTCTCCGTGCTGGCTCACGAGGAGATGCTCGGCGGAGAGTACACCTATCCTGCCTGGTCCATCACCGTCGGCTGGGTGATGACTGGCACCACCGTCTCCTGCATTCCCCTATACATTATTTACAAGTTCCTCGTGACTCCTGGCTCCTTCATCAATGTAAGCAATTGTGATTGTATTGTGATACTGTTAGGGAAAATGAGTCGTGTAGTCTTTGTAGATCGTAGGCTTGTTGTTTTTGGTAATGTCATGGACTCCAGCTGCCGTTGCAAATTTACCTTTTATAGCAATAAACTGAAACTTCAAACCAATAATTAGGAAGCAAATGATACGACAATTTTTAAGCAAAAGATTAAATTCACATGTAATATGTTTTTCCCGTTTGAAAATACTTTCTTATTTAGAAATTTTATAATTTTGTTACAATAATTAATTTTATATTTTAATTTATATAGCGTATCAAGACAATACAACGTCCTGAAGTAACTTCGATACCGCCATCGGATTCAAACATGTGCAACCTGTGACCGAACTCTCACTGCTCCGCGCCGTGGGACACCAAACCCCCCGCCATAGAGTGGCTCGTCTGACTCCCAAATACTACAACCAAATCCATTCCTCTATCGTAGAATATACCACAATATAGCTTCGTAGGAAAATATATCGCGTGTTTTAAATTACAATCGTAGACATGTATAGATTTAGACGTATTTGAAGGTTTCATGCTTTACATAGTATATATCAACTTTAATTCAATATTTTTTAAATATATAATCAACTTGTAGGAATAATCATTTATAATACATTTAAGGGCATAAATTATACCGCTTCAATATATGTGTATGCATGATAAAAGTTAAGACGTGTATTAGATATTAAACAACGAAAATATTTGGTAGTTATAATAATGTTGTAAATACTATAATAAAAATATTGCTGGGCAGACTATAATTGTGAGATCATACAAACTACATACTATTATATTATCGGTGTATAAATGTGCTTAGAAGTTAAAAATGTCTATAAGTAAACCCCTTTGCATAAAAACTTAAGTAAGAAATGCAAAAATTCCTGTACTCTTGGGCAATGAGTATAGAAATTTTGCATTGAATTTAATATTAAGAATAAAAAGAAAAAGATGTTAATGGGAACACATTGATAGATTTTTTAAAATACCTTTGTAGTGCGCGTATTATGTATCTTCGATATATATGTATGTTCTTGAATTTACTATATTAGTGATTGATATTATGAGATTCCAATATAAAATATATTCGCTTGCACTTACATATGTATATTATAAGAGTTATCGTGCTTTTTGTGCCAAGAATTCGGTAGTAATAGAGATGCGTTATTATTGGTAGATGTTAAAATCATTGTATATACCTTTATGAGTAGATGGTTACTAGAAAATTATCCTATTAGACGAATTTAAAATATAAAATTATGATAATATAACTCATGTCTATTTCATGTCGTATTTATTGTTACATAATTAGATTGTATTTAATCATTGTAGAATTGCATTTTTAATCTATATTTAGCTAGAGATAGTGCAAGGTCGCCATTTTGTGAGACGCCATTTTTTTTTCTAGATTGAAAACCAAAAGAGGTACTATTTGTATTTTTATTGTTAAGTTTGTTAATGATTAATAATAGGTCTTTAGTATGTTTATTGTCAGATTTTTATTGTTTTTTTCACTAGTATTATGTATTTATTAGTATATTTTGTTTTGTTATAAATATTTTTGATTTTTTTAAGTTACACAATCCTCTGCACTACTTATCTTTACAAACTTATTTAAAACTCTCAATATAACTAATGTTTAAACGGTATGTGTTTTATAATAAAATATATAAAAAACCCAGTTCATATACCCACATATATTTTTAAATTATAAATTTGTTGATTATTTGTATGTGCTTTTGTTGTGAGTATTTTTGTTGATATAAATAAATGTTATTGTAGACGTGTTGACTGTAGTAGAACATGTATTGAGTGTCGTGTTATAGGATAATTAAACGCGAGTGGTTAAACATGGCCTGTAACAGCCATTGCAGGTATATTTGACCATTCGCCTAACTGTAAATTGCGTTTTATTCAGACCCTTTTTTAATACTCAAAAATTCTTATTTCCATCATCATTTACGGTCAAGCTAAATGCTTACTTACCACTGCGCAACGACCCAAAGTGAACCTTGGCCTTCGACACCATTTAGGCCTATCCCGTGCTGTATTTTACCATAAGATGACGATCAGATACAGATCCTTCTCGACTTGACCCTTCCAGCAGCTCTACTACTGGCCGACGTCTTTTCGGAAATCCTTAGTAGACCCGTTTGGTAGCCCGATCGTCGCCCATTCTTCACGTGGCCGAGCCAACGAAGTGTATGTGTCTAATCAAACATTTTGAATCGTAAATAATTTTAAAAGTCAGTGGCCCACCTCAAGATGTTGAGCAAGCTTTTTTTTGTCCAAAAGTTTTGTTTTGTATAAGCTACAAATTCTACCCCCAGGCTAAGAAAAATTCAATCCACCCTAATATATATAGTAGAGTACATTTTCAAGCTTTAAATAAGATAAAAAAGAAATACTTGTGTAGTTAGCCTGATTTTTAAAGTAAAACTTACAAGCAACTGATTGCAAAACGTTTGGAACAGAGCCAAGACCTCCCCTGCCGTTAGAACAATGAAAATTCTTTTTATATAATTTTTTATACCCTGGAAGGTTCTGAGTATATTACTATGGCAGTGTTACAAATCGATTGCACAAGTCAATTAAAGCAGTATGCTCAGAATACTGTCGGTATTACAATACTGTTGAATTTTAAACTAAGTTACGCTGTACCTAGTTCCACAAAGTTGAATATTAAGTCTTTTTTGCTTATATTCTTATGTGTACCCCTATACATACTTTGCCTTCTTACACTCCAACCAAAGGTTGCCTAGAAGAGATCGCTCTCAGCGATAAGACCACCTATTGTTCCACTTTTTATTGATAAGTCATTCTTTGTAAATTCCTGTATGTGGGTAACAATAAAGAGTTATCTATCTATTATGATTTCGAACTATGCTATTAATAGATAAATATGTACATTAGATATCAAGACCCCAAGCAAGACAAATGATAAGCAGAATTTAACCTTAGTCTTTGTTGACCTGAAAATCTAACATGTTACAAATTATTGAGCTATAAAGGACACTTTAAATAAAAACTCATTTCGTAAACTTATTTACAGATTGAAATAAAAATACCAAAAGCCAGCTCGATTGACACCTATCAAAATGAACTAATGAAAACGTAGTAGACTTGACTGATGAAATTTACAGTGCAATGTATTGTTAGGTATTAATAAAAATGTCAAGATTTGAACACACGTGCATCCTACACCATCCACTCGTCTATGGCGGGGAAATCTGTGAGCTTTAATACACATTGTGTAAGTATTCTGTTTACTTATCCCTTATTGTTCTACAGCTGTAAGTGTGGAAGTCGGGTTACAAGTGACAATGGCTTAAATGTCTACCATTTATTTATTTATTTATTTATTTATAAACTCTTTATTGTACACTAAAAAATAATGAATAAAACAATATACAAGTAGAATGAAGTACAATTGGCGGTCTTATCGCTCAAGGCGATCTTTTAGAGACAACCATAAGATGGACATAAACAAGTGATAGAAGTTTAGTGTGTATTTAGTGTCCAAGATAAGGTTAAAGACTGATTTTAAGACACAAATATGTTGATCTCTTTGAGGCCAGTCTAATGTAATAGTATCCTGACTAATGGCTTGTTGATTACGTTTACGATAGACAAGACAGTGTTTTATTATATTGAGCAAATTGTAACTTTAGATATCATCATCATTATCAGCCTAAGGAAGTCCACTGCTGAACATAGGCCTCCCCCAATGACTTCCATAAGAACATAATATTTTAATTATTTAAACAAATTTTGTAAACGTGACACTCTAACGTCAACGTCGTCGTCTGACTGCTGGGCACGGGCCTCCTCTACCATTGAGAGGCGTTAGGCTTTAGCCAACAACGCTGGCCTAGTGCGGGTAGGCGGATTCTAATTAATAACCTAACACTTTGTCTAGAACCTATGCGACTCTCACTTGGAGTCAATAGCAAAATGGGTGAGCTGCAACGGCGAGGTGTGGGGCGTGGGCCCCACGGCGGTTTTTGCGAGTGCGGCCGCTCTGTTCCTCTACAACGAGCTGGAGGCGACCATATTTATGCCGGGGGACCAAGCCCACGTGTCCATGATGGAGAAAACACTAATCGTAAAACACCTTTTGCAATCAGTATCAGCAAAAAACCGAACGAAAAAAGATTACACAACAAAATAAAAGATAAATAAATGATAAATAATAAAATAGAACGAAAATGAAATGTTATTCCTGAAACTATTTTGTTGGTCAAATTTTTGGTTTTATTGTTAACTGTAACATCCAGGATATTTTGAATTCATTAAGAAATTAATTATAACAGCAATAGACTTGCCTCCTATTACATGCAATTTGAAACACAGCTGGCAAAGTTTTCACGACCTAATTCGTGGCTGTATGTATGTAAACAAAGGGCACACAAAGAAACGATCAAATTTTCAATATAACTTATGTGATGTTCGCAGACGACGATGGTGGTTGGAATGCTGGCGCTGATGGTGCACCTGTGGGTGTGCTCCATGCGCTTCTTCCAGTACTACCTCGACACGCTCATTAAAGATGTTAGTATCTCATTATATTGATTCATCATCATTGATTATAAAATAATAATAATAAATGCCTTGTGGTCTCGCTGCACATCTATGTGCCGTGCGATCTAGAGGTTCTGGGTTCGATTCCCGGGTCGGGAAAAGTGTTATTGGGTTTTTCCGTTAGGAAATTCTCAGTAGCTGCACGGAGTCTGAATTTGTACCGGAAAAAGGGCAATAACCTGGTGAAATGTGGGTGCAGTAATGCACCTCTGCCTGTGCCTACTCCTTCGGGGAATACAGGCGTAAGGTAAATGGTAATGGTGGTATGGTAATGGTAATGTATGTATGTAATAATAAATATATACATAACCTCACGCCTGTAATCTCCGAAGAGATTGGCAAAGGTGCATTACCCACATTGCGCCAGGTATGCATCAGGCCCACGTAATAGGGGGCGAGCCTATTTTCGTGTTTCGGGCACATTTCTAGACTGAACTGCTACTGAAAATTTCCTAATGGAAGAACCCAATAACACTTCGCTCAACTCGTGAATCTAAGCCAGTGGCTCCAAATCGCTCGGCACATTATTGTAAATAGTTTACGTAGCGAGTTATAGTACTCAGCCAACGTGCCGATACAAATGTTTGTGTGAACTATAAATATTAGTTTTTATGTGGTTATGATACCAAAAGTCGCTCGATTCATATTAATGTACATATTTTAATATAATCTTCGTCACATAATATTTTAAGATATATCCTGATATTAAAACGTAATTTTATATTAAATTTATCACGTAGGTACTTTAAAACAACGTGGTGAAACCTGCACACCTAAAAGTTCTTAGGAATTTCTTAGGTGTGTAGTCCGCCAACCCGCACTAGGCCAGCGCGGTGGACTAAGGCCTAAACCCTCTCCTTTGTAGAGGAGGCCCGTGCCCAGTAGTGGGACGTATGCGTACGCTGATGATGATTAAAAATATCATAAATCCAACATCCTAACAATAAAGGAACAACATCCTAGAATTAATAAGCGTGCAGGTTTCATAATGTTTTTCTACGATGTTACACTACCAAGGAGAGTTGGCATCAGGCAGGTGGCCGGCATTGCCAAAACTTTCATCCAGTACGGAGATACATACTACGCGGACTCCAAATGGAATTAGAAACAGGGCAAGAGTATGATGAATTTAATTTTATATTCCAGAGCCCCAGTATGCTGCTGGAGATGACAACAGCTGGTCTTCTGGGCAGTCAGACTTCGGACATAGTACCCCTAGGGCCTCTGACGAGGTTTCTACGTCAGCAGCAGCCGCAAATCCACATAACAGTTTGCTGGTTCTTGTCGTTGTGCTACGCCGATTACGTCAGAAAGCACTACTGCCAGAGATTCAATATGCCTTATTTGGAACAGTGGTAGGTGTGCTGAATTCGGTACAACTATTTGGTATCTAAGGGGATTCCTAAGGGGAGGGCCCTTACGTCTTTTTCAAGTACTATTGTCGATCGAATGTTTTTAAACTAAGCATATTGTTGTATATGATTGGCCGATGGGGCCAAAAGGTTCTCGAGTGGAGGCCGCGTACCGGAAAGCGCAGCGTAGGACGCTCACCCACAAGATGGTCCGACGACCTGGTGAAGGTCGCGGGTCGTCGCTGGATGCAGGCTGCCTCCAACAGGTCACTATGGAAGTCATTGGGGGAGGCCTATGTTCAGCAGTGGACTTCTTTAGGCTGATAATGATGATGATGATGATGATATTGTTGTATATGATTAGTCCGTGTTAGTGTTCGTTGAAAATTAAATAACTCTTTGAATTTTAATCAAAATGTTGTCATCAGATTAAGCAGACGTCAGGGTTGAAGATTTACTTTTATTTTACAATTTGAATTTTGTATAAAAATATTTTATTTATTATTATTTAGAAATATCTTAAACTGCTCACGCTCATACCAAAGCTTAAATCTCATTTTTTTAACGTAAATAACTCAAAACTAAAATCAACCAATTTATAAACGAAAATCGTTTAACAATGGCATAGCCTGTTCAAACACAATCTACCACCAGTATCAGTAACATCTTGATTTTCTTCTTGAGTTGATAGAATTGCCAGTTTTTTTTTTATAAGTCAATGAGTAGTAAGAGCGGAACGACTATGTAATGTTTGCGGTTGCTGGTGGGGCCAGGCAAACGCAGCTGCACGAGCGGGCCAGGCGCAGCGCGCACGACGCCATGCAGAAAGTCAACAACTTCGTCGGCTCCGTACACCAGAGGCTCCGGGGCTACGGGACCCACCCCCCACAACCACCGACCTGTGAATCACATGCGTAATCACTTCTTCTCAATTTCACTTTATTAACTACCGTATACAGGGTGTATTAAGACCGTGATCGAACAACCACACACATTTTATACCTATGGTTGTTAGGAAAACGTCAAAATTTTTATTTTTGTCGGGATTTTCTTTAACGCCGCGGGGTTTGTTATCACCGTCGCTATTACCTGCCTTAGTTTCCGATCACGGTTTGAATACACCCTGTATTGATATTCTTAATGAGTTTTTTTTTATTACTCCACGTTCAACAAAATGTAGTGCCTAGTTTTTATTTTTTGGACAGTTGTTACTGCTTACTTATAAAATATTTTTTATTCCGTATAAGTACTGAAGATGTAAGTGCTTGGCACTAATAATATTGATTCAATTTACTGAAGCTGAGAAAGCAAAAAATACTGTAAGAGTTACCCTTGGGTGGGTAGGTGTATCTTATCTTCGGGAATACTAGAGAGTACCTCCTCGCAAATCCGGATCCACCACAGGCATAGTGCTTAATCTTTAGATAGTATGTTGTGTGCTAGAGCGAGGGCTCGAGTTGCAAGCGGTCCTCGGTGGAGGTCAGCGCCGTCGGCAGCCGCGCGTCGTGGCCGCGCTGCCAGCCCGACGCCGCGGGCAAGGAGCTGTGCGTGCGTCTCGTCGGCCAGTCCAGCGAGACCACCGCAGACGCCATCGAGAAGCTCAGGGCGTACATCACGGTAGCTTTGCAGTGCACCAGGGATTTTTACTAACACTATGAACCTACTGCAACTAAGTGATGGTAGCTGGGTCGTCCTAATCAGCGCTGCCACCTGTCCTGATTTAAAGGGAGTCACTGAATTTCGGTCGTGTACATTGATCAGCTGAATGGCCAAATTTCTATTCAAAAGGTGGCAACCCTGGCCAAAACAAAATTTCAACTGGTGATTAAATAAATAAATACACCCAACAGTCACATACATAGTATACTAAGATGCAAGTCCTGTGTCGTGGGTATCAGAAACTACGACAGACTTTTCAGTCTCACAAACATCCAGACCCGAAACAAATATTTGTGGATCACACAAACATTTGTCCCGGTGCGGGGATCGAACCCGCGGCCTCTCGTTTCGCAAGCTGGTGTCTAGCCAACTGCGCCACGGGGCTGTACCTGTAATGATTAAGGCTATTGTTATTGTTTGATACACTTTTATCGACCAGTTCGTTACCGCATGTACTGTACGCTGATCATGAAACACTGATTCACTCCTTCACTTTATCGTCATGCTCTTATGTCAAATAATTTTATTAATATAATTTTTCTGTTTCAGTATAAAGGAGAGTAATTTAAATATTGCTATATTGTATTTAAAGTGCATTTTCTGTGACAGGCAACGCGATGTGCCTGTTGCGGTCCGCAGGACCCCAGCATCTGTAACGCTGGCGCTCCGACTCCTAAAGAACTCCAATGAGAGAACTGCTGTCAAATCATCCATGTACAACATTTTAGGCTTACTTTTGCATTGTGAATAAAATGTGTTACGAATAATTGATATCGTTTTATTGGTTTAGTAGATTTGGTAACCTTACCCATTTAACTTTGTTTCGTATGTCCAAAATACGAATTTATGGTAAACCATAATTTCGTAAGAAATTTAGGCATTACCTATGCTAAAATATTACTTGCCGGCGATATTTTGCGAGGCACAATATATGGTATTACTCTTAATCATTCCATTGTTCGACAAAAATATTGCTCTACCGCTTTTAAAATTTATAATCACGAATGTTGCGTTGTACTGACCTATGCTATTTTATTTCTCCTTACAGAAATTGAACTTCAATATCTATTAAAGTTACTCTATGCGGCGAAACAGACGTCTTATCGCGCATTCCAAACACTGAAAATTAAATAAATACAATACACCCAATTTTTTACGTGAAACGTTTTACATTCCAGTTATTTTGTTAGTTAATTATACTAAATTGTTATATTTTTCTAAACAACCTTTTTATTAGAAGATTAATCACAATCGATTAATTAAATTTATTGAATGTTTTCGTAAAAAGTTTCCACACTTTTAACATATTTTGAGTCACAACAAGTTGACATGATGTGAAATTATTAAAGCAATCATGGTGACATGACTACAAAAGTTTACATCAGTAATAATTTATATTCACTGCAGATATGTAAAATTCTTGTAATATATGTGTAGATTTGTTGACTGTGATGTGGCACGGCTCTATATGGAGCTATTTTCAAGTTGAAGGGGCTGAGGTAACAAAATTTAAACTACAAATGTTTCGACTTTCGTCTACAATACTTTAAGATTGCTGCGATCTACTGGTGGTAGGATATTCGTATCCGCCCGGATAGCGACCACCGTACACAGGGCGTAAAACCCGCCATAGTGGCACATGCAAGTGTGCCGCGTTCCGGGATCGGCCAGTGTATATCCGGTTTTCGGGGAGGCTTCAATCACGGTGAAAGGATGACCGTGTCGGCATTTTTTGGCCGGTCCTTTGATCACCATGGCATTATTAGTCACCCAAACTTTTTCACAAGAAAGATGAAGAAGTATTCGGCCGCCATGATTGTGTCGACCAACGGGAGATCATTATCTCTCGCTGGTCGGCACTTTTTCTGGACTCCATTACGCTTACCATCAGGTGCAATGGGGTCACTTTGCCGTGCCAGTATAAAAAAAAAAGATGAAATGCATTTAACCAGCTATTTATTACGTCCTTTATTTAAGAAAACACCTCAAAATTAAGCTCAAACTCTGTTAATTTTGCTTTTTATAATTAGTTAATGAGAGGTACAAATTTGCCACGATGAACGCAGTCATTCTAAAAAGGCCTGGACTATAATAATGTACGAGTATAATAAATCTTTGACATCAGGTTGTAATTCCTATATCATGACATTTGTTGCTCCGATGGCTCTTAAAGTGTACAATTAACAAACTGGCAAAGAATTTGCAGCTTTTAGAACATCAAATGTTGCAAAAGGGTTTTTCTGACTATTTACATTTCTTTAATAACACCATTTGTATTGAAAATAAAATTAATGAACATATTCCATTACATTTCCCCTCAGCGCCCTATGCCGCGGCACCCTCTATTATGCCCCAGTTACGGCATTGAAGGTGTTAAAGCAATAACTATGTATATAGAAATGGTGGTGAAGTTGTTGGGAATAGGGGTCATGGATCACGAGCTGTTAAAACCGTTGGAAACCTCTGCAGTCTGCTCGACACTATTTATTATTAAGAAGCATTATTCATAATTAAAGATTGCAGTGTGAATGGTGTATGATAATTTTGAATGATATTTTTTAAGCTTTAAATCTTTAAATAATAAATAAATAAATAAATACACCCAACAGTCACATACATAGTTCTGACCCCACACTAGGATACAAGTCCTGTGTCGTGGGTATCAGAAACTACGAGAGACTTGTTTGGTCTCACAAACACCCAGACCCGAAACAAATATTTATGGATCACACAAACATTTGTCTCGGTACGGGGATCGAACCCGCAGCCTCTCGTTTCGCAAGCTGGTGTCTAGCCAACTGGTGTCTAGCTAAATGAGAATACCCTGACCCCACAATTAACAATTATAAACTAGAAATTACACTATTAACGTGTGACGCTTTTGAGCTTCAATGGAAGTACCGCCGCTGAGAGCAGGACGAAGCGTATTTGTGTAGAGATTTTTTTTTAAATCGTTTAATTAGCCCGATATGTCGATTTTCGTAATTATGAAATGAATGTTCCAGTTAATCGAATGGGCGAAATGCGGGGAGGGAGTGTTGTCAACGGCGCCGACATTCTTGTGGGCGGCGGGCACGGCCGCGCTGGCGCAACGTCTGCTCAACTCACTATTCCGCAGGTTCATGTTCCGGCGAGTGCCTATGTGGGAGTTAGTGTTGCAAGTAAGTATAGATACTATCTACAAGACTAGGCGTTACATATTACTAATTTGAAATAGAAGGACTGCCTCGTGGTCTCGCGGCACGAGTATGTGCTAAGCGATCTATCTGTCCTGGGTTCGATTCCCGGGTCGGGCAGTGTTATTGGGTTCTTCCATTAGGAAATTCTCAGTAGCAGCACGGAGTCTGGAATTGTGCCCGAAAAACGGCAATAGGCTCGCCCCCTATTATGTGGGACTGATACGTGGCGAAACGTGGCTGCAGAAATGTACATCTGCTCACAGAAATGCTACCTACAAGTATATGAAATAGAAGTGAGTAAGTTATTGGTTTCGGCAGCATGATCTGCTAAAATTCAGGTTCTCTAAGATATTTATTGTGAACATTAGGTATAACGACAGAAGGAAACATCGTGCAGCAGCCTGCTAACGTATGGGTTATCCTCAATTTGTTAAGCTTGTCATGTTTCCAAATTCGTCCTAGGCCAAGTTTCTACAAGCAAACTCTATCAACTCTATAAAAGATTGCCATACAGTGGGACGTATGTACGTAGCTGATAAAGAATACCTTCGTGAAATAATCAACAAATTACTATTTTTCAGAATCTCTTGTTCATATGGATCGTGATATACAGCCTACATTTCTGGACGGTGCTTGTGCAAGTTGTCAAAATAGCCGTCGAGTATTGTTATCGAGAGGTAATCATTCAAGTTGACTAATGAAACTAAAGTCGTGATGGCTTCGAGGTTTAGGCACGCGATCGAAAATCTCGACGGTCGCGGGTTCAAACCCCAGGCACACACCTCTGACTTTTCGAAGTTATGTGTGTACTCACAATGAATTATCACGTACTTTAACGGTGAAGGAAAACATCGTGATGAAACCTGCACACCTAAAAGTTCTTAGGAATTTCTTAGGTGTGTAGTCCGCCAACCCGCACTTGGCCAGCGTGGTGGACTAAGGCCTAAACCCTCTCAATGGTAGAGGAGGCCCGTGCCCAGCAGTGGGACGTATATGGGCTGATGATGATGATGATGATAAATGAAACTACCTAGAACATAGCCGATTTCTTAACCAGTGAACAGCTTAATTTAACGCTCCCTCAACTACTCAAGGTTAAGTGTGTTTTATTACGAAACCATCTTAATTTAAAAGTTGATTTATAGTAAGGACCATCAATAATCAGAATATTAAATATTCAAAACAAAAATTAAAATATAACATGAAGCTGTAACAAAAACTGCAAATTAAAAACAATCTTCTCTGTCCCTACTCTGATTGATCGTCCTATGACGAACAATTAACAACTTATGACCAATAAGGATGATAAAAGAAGTTAAGTACATTTCATATATTTTGTATAAATAGACACGACTCAATATTTCAGGATAATAAGCAGCTATTACTGGAGGAAGAGAAGAGCTGCGAACTGATGAAGCAGTGGATAATCTGGATGTGCGGCGTCGCGCCCTTATGCACATACGTGTACACGAGACCGAGGCCAGAGGCTCCTCCACTCATGATATGGTTAGTATCCAGATTGTAAACGACGATTTGAATTATCACTTACTTTAACGGTGAAGAAAAACATCGCGAGGAAACCTGCACACCTAAAACTTCTTAGGAATTTCTTAGTTGTGTTGTCCGACAACCCGCAAATGACTAGACTGGTAGATTAAGAGCTAAACCCTCTCAGTTGCACAGGAGGCCTGTGCCCAGCAGTGCGATGTATATGGGCTGATGACGAAATGGACGGTTTGGTTTAATGCATGAGACAGTATCAAAAATGAAATCTCCCGGGCTCCGGCGGGAGAAATGCTCTGACTTTTTAATCGAACAAAGTTTTCAGTCCTGCTAATAAAGCTAAATCGAAGATTTTTTTTTGTGCTTTTGCTTCAATGAGAACACGTTATTTAAAGACCTCATTACTTCCTATTCAACAATATAGAATGTTTGATTGAAATAAGAATAACATATGTTTTCAGGATAACAACAAATCCGTGGCAGCGACGAGAGATGGGTGCCTATGGCTATTATCTCAGTCGTCCTCTGTCTTTCCAGTCTTCACCAGAAATGTCTCCGCGACACCAGGCGCTTACAGAAAGGAGGGCCTTCAGCGACTCCAAGCTAATCGTCAAAATACCACCCAAGAAGAGACGATACTCGAAGTCGGTGTAAATGTTTAATAGAAGAATTTGTGACCTATATTGTTACGTCTTGAATATATTTAATATATATATCATAATAATGTTTTAAAATTATTTTAAGGTTATTATATAAATACAAAGATAAGATCCAGGCTCAGTTAGACCACACAATTCCCACAAATCACAAAAATAATGTTAACGTCAATCTGTGTATTGGCGTCAACAAACATATTTTCTTAATACCGTATTACTTCAGGCCAATGGATCAATTTTGAATTTCAAAAATCTGAAATAAATACCGTTGCTACCAAACGAATGAATGGAATCTGAATTGTCAACGAAGTTTTCTTAAAAACATGGGTACACGATTAGACAATAACGTAGTTCTTTACAATTTGATCCATGATTACTCTAATAAAATTTTCATTGTGACAAAAACACTATTTTAACTGAATTTAATAAGCAATAAATCATATTTCGGATAACAATTTTCTCAAATTTACTTCGACGATTTCAGAAATAAAAATAAATTGACTATTTTTAAAGATACTCTATGGTTATATTAAGTAACATCCTGGCGTGAAAAAAAAAACAAAATTAAAACAATAGCCGTTCACGTCAGGCGATCAAATAAAAATCCAAAGTCGTCAACAGATGTCACTGACTATGTAAGTAGATCGCGGTGTCAAGATTCTCCGGCGCTTGTATATAAGACGGAACGCAGTTGCATACGTCATACTAACCTTGCGTAGGGTGTACCGTGATCATGAAGGCGGTTGCCCCGGGCTGGTCTCCGGCCATTGCACCGCGGTCGGAATTAGCCAGTCTGTGACTATCCCTTTACGGGATACGTCGTGCGCGTAATTTTTGATAGTGGGACATGCGTACTGCGCAGTCCACATTAATCTAATATGACCTAAATAATTAACCTTACTAAGAATTGATATTCTTAGAAACTCGAGCCCAGTATAAAAGCGACGAAAAGATATCGCTGAATAAATGAATGTAAGTAGTAGTCTACTTGGCGTAAGCTGGTCCAGTAAATGTAACACGACATATGAAATGAATTTGACGTAAACATATTATGTGTTCGATACGAGCTGAAGCGGCAGTGGGCAGGTCACATCTGTCGCAGGACTGACAACCGTTTGGGGGAACGGGTTCTGGACTTGGAGTGGAGACCACGACTCGGCAAACGTAGTTGGTGCCCGCTGGCTAGGTGGGGTGACGATATTCGCAGGGTGGCTGGCAGCGGTTGGATGAGAAGGGCCGAAGATCCAGTGGCGTACCATAGAAAGGCCTATGTGCAGCAGTGGACGTGAGAAAGGCTGCTGATGATGATATGTGTTCGAAGTTTAAGCGCATGGTCAAGAATTCTCGACGATGACGGAATCAAAATTCAGGCACACACATCTGACTTTTCGAAGTTGCCTGTGTATTCATAATGAATTATCACGTACTTTTACTGTGATAAAAAAAACATCGTCAGGTAACCTGTACGCCTAAATATCTTAGGCGTTCCACTCGCCTTCACTAGGCCAGCGTGGTGGAATAAGGCCTAACCCTTCTCAATAGCAAAGAAGGCCCGTGCCAAGCAGTGGAACGAATATGGACGTATATAAAAAAAATCGCTTAAAGTTTAATTAGACCGCACACGCATTGTGACCCCATACATAAGAAAGTACGCGCAACGATCCTATGTTATATAAATATGAAAATAATTCCAAAAAGCCAGACTCATTAATCAAACATTTTTAAAGCATCGAAATGTGCTAGAAAAATGGCAATAGGCTCGCCTCCTATTATCTGCGATCGATACAGGCTTGGCTAAAAATGGCTGCAAAAATGCACCTCTGCCTACTACTTCGGAATACAGGCGTGAGGTTATGTATGTATGTGTTAGTAATATACAGTAAGCAACAAAAAATTAAGGTTTTTATACATACAACAATAAGGTTTATTTCAGGCTAAAAGGCATGCAACAAAAATATAATATCTAGGTATATCTGAAACAAAATATTATAAACGCCTGGGAATCGAACCACAAATCTCGCGATCCGACACATCACAAGACACAGTGAATATAAAATTGAATTACTTCTCTTTTACGTTCCAATTTTAACACCATATTTATTGAATAGAAATGACTTCACTACAATTGATGGAAAGTGCAGTGTCCTGGCAAGAAATGAACCCTTCACCTTATTACATACTTATGCTGACCTGGTGGCTTGACACCAACTTGTGCAAGCCGCGGGTTCGATCCCCGCACCGACACAAATGTTTGTGAGATCCGCAAATATTTGTTTCGAGTCTGGGAGTTTGTGAGATCGAAAAGTCTCTCATAGGTTCTGAAACCATCGACACAATTGGTATCTTAGTGTGGGAACAGAACTATGTATGTGATTGTTGGGTGTAATTATTTACTTAATTTATACAGGGTGTATTCAGACTGTGATCGGAAACTAAGGCAGATAATAGCTGCGGTGATTACAAACACCGTGACATTTAAAAAAATCCCGACAAAAAATACGTTTTCCTTACAACCACATCCATTTAATATCTATGATTGTTAGGAAAACGTGAAATTTATATTTTTCTCGGGATTTTATTTAACGCCAAGGGGTATTTAATCACCATCGCTATTACCTGCCTTAGTTTCCGATCACGGTCTGAATACACCCTGTATTATATTATTTCCCCTCATCACCCTAATTACTAAAACACGACCACACACACATCTACACACATATCTAACTACAATTAAATGAAAAATATAATTTAAAGCATTGAGTGTATATTATAGCTCAGGCACATAGCCGACATCCACAGTACTAAAACTACTAACCATTCCAATAATCGTACGCGACACGAGCCCACGCGAACTATAAGAAAGAAAAACGACATATCAGACAGTTTATTTAGGCGCATGTTACATTTTGTATATTAGAATACAATCGCACTGCCCCTGATATCTATAGATAATGCTAAATCAAAATTATATATGTAAGTAGGTAGTTATTAAATATGCCAATTGATATATCGTCGAGGAATCAGCAACACCACCAAGTTCGTTTTTCACAACTTTTCAGGAGAGAGAATAAAACCGATTTTTTTCGTCCATCAAGGCCTAATCGACTGAAGTTTTTCTCGATATCTATGATGAATGACATAATCTGTTTGCTCAAAGAAAAATTGTATGTAAAATTTGAATTTATAAAATTGAAAATACGAATCCAACGATGGTATCGTTACTCGATAAAAATCGAGCTCGGTGGTGTTGCTGATTCCTCGACGATATGCGATTAATTTAATATTAACACATGGCATTACATGGAAATTCCTTTTCAAAATATAAAACTGCAATATAAAAATGTATTTTTTACCATAACAAATGTTACATAAAATAAAATTATCATGGTTGTATGAATTGATTTTCAACTTCAACCATTCGATAATAACTTCCTGCTACTTTTAGCAATATTTTGTTTTACGTTTTTATCTAATAAAACATGTAATTGTAATAAAAATGATAACACAAACATCTTAAAATTATTTTTAATTAAGGCAGTACAATTGTAATCCTAACAATAACAGAATAAAATATATAAAAACAAAGTTTATGAAAGGTCGCCATCAGTCTGGATACTAACAGGGAGGTGCTAGGTGTCACCGCTCGGGACCGGCTTCTTCTTCACTTCGAAACTCTTCAGGGGATCACTTTGACGCGCCTGAGAACAACACAACTTCAATTAGTAAAACGATCACACAGAACAATAGAAACAAAAGTGTTATGTATAGAATCAAACAGTGTTATGGTTTCTAAATCATGGTTCTACTTCATAGTCTGAAATAAAAAATCATGAGAGCAAATTCTATTCTACCATCCTATGCAATATACAATCATCATCATCATCATCATCATCATCAGCCCAAAGACGCCCTCTGCTGGACATAGGCCTCCCCAAAGGCTTCCAAAGCGTCCGTCCATATACAATGTTGATAGTATAATTTCTTGAATCTTTTTGTGTAAAGAAAGTATTATGTATAAATTACCATATTTTTGGTAGTGTTTCATGTACCAAATAAAATATTTAAAACAAATTCTATAAACAATTGTACTAGAGATTTGTCTTTGTACTTGCGGGATATTGTCAGTAAAGACCATAATTGTATAACTTTAGCTACTTACTTGATACTTATGCCTCTTGGCACTACCAAAGTTTGCGGTTTGCTTCCTTTTCTTGACTACTGGTTTCTCAATCACTGCTTCCTGATCTTCAACCGGTTCTTCGTTCCTCAGTGCAGCTGGCAGCAGGTATTCAGGAATGTGGGACAAATGCTGCTGGACCTTAACTGTGTGCAAAGCCTTGTCTCTTCTCAGAGCAGCCAAGTCAGCTGGGTTTTCTTCGAAGTAGCCCTGGTGGAATAGATATGTTGAGTACCAGGTTTTGGATTGATTGGGGATACTTCATAAAGGTGTTAAGTCAGAGAGAAGATTAGTCGTTCATCAATGTGTTATGTTCAATGGGTGTCATCATGTGGTAGTATTTATATTTTATTGTTTTTTTGAGGAAAACATATATCTAATCATAAAATCTACCTAGATATATAATTTAATTTTCTTAATTTAATGAAACTGACTGTATGATGTTTATTTCTCAAAAAATAGTGAACGCAAATCGTAGCTTATTGCGTATGAATTTCTCAGTAGTATTGAAGGTACACACCTGCAGTTTCTTACAATTGAGCAGCTCCTGCTTGATCTCTTTGAGCCTGGCCTCGCGCACGGCTATCCTGGTGACGGCGCGCCACGCGTCCCGAGACCGATATCTGAATCCTTCCACTTCTTCTAAAGCGAACTCGTATTTCCTGGTGAAAATTGAATATTATAGTCTCCCTTTCACTTACACCAAAACTGAAAGAATTTTGCGGATCGCAGAAACATAAGCTTAGTGGGATCGAACGCACGGTCTATCTACTTGAGGCTGTCATGCAGCCGTCGTTACTAATCTATGAATATTTTTGCCGATTGTCCATGACTAATAAAACACTATACTATACTTATAGACTACCTCGTGGTCTCGCGGCACAAGTATGTGCCGTGCGATCTAGAGGTCCTGGGTTCGATTCCCGGGTCGGGCAGTGTTATTGGGTTTTTCCATTAGGAAATTTTCAGTAGCAGCACGGAGTCAGGAAATATGCCCGAAGAGCGGCAATAGGCTCGCCCCCTATTACGTGGGACTGATGCATATCTGGCGAAATGTGGGTGTTTAAAATGCACCTCTGCCTACCCCATCAGGGAATATAGACGTGAGTTTATGTATGTATATATGTAATAGAATAGAACGTCTTAAATAAACAGTTTTCGCCAGGTGTAGAATTTATTACATACTATACAATTTCGTTGGGGAAAACGTGTTCTGGAGACCACGGGTCGGTAAACTTAGTGTAGGACGCCCTCTGGCTAAGTGGGGTGACGATATTCGCTGGGTGGCTGGCAGCGGTTGGATGAGGAGGGCCGAAGATCGAGCCCAGTGGCGGGCCATAGGAGAGGCCTATGTCCAGCAGTGGACGTGAGAGAGGCTGGTGATGATGATGATGGTGGTGATGATGATGATGATATACAATTTCCTTTTTACTCACTGTAATACTTGTTCGCTCTTAAATCCATTGGTGAGGTGCGCCTCGACTGCGTCCATGAGTGGCTTCTCTCGTATCGATACAAACGATAACACTGACCCCTGCAGAGGATACAATTAAGTTAAACAGATACTTGCAGACTATAGAACATAAAAAATCAATCAATTAATGCCGAATCAATTCGTGCAATCTATTCAATGGTTTGAGCTATGTAGTGCAGTTGATAAGACACAAGCTCGTGAAAGTACTAGGTTGCGCGTCGATCCCCGCGCCGAGACAAATGTTGTGTGATCCACAGCACAAACATTTGTTTCTTGTCTGGGTGTTTGTGGGACCGAAACGTCTCGTAATGACTGATCCACATCACAATTCTTGCATCTTATTGCGGGGCCGTATGTATTTTAGTAATTTCTTAGGTGTGTAGTCCGCCAACCTGCACTAGGCCAGCGTGGTGGACTAATGCCTAAGCCCTCACATTTGTAGAGGAGGCCCGTGCCCATGATGATGATGATGATGATGTATTTAGCCGTTGGGTGTATTTATTCATACACATACATCATCAGCCCATATACATCCCACTGCTGGGCACGGGCTTCCTTTACCACTTAGAGGGTTTTGACCTTAGTCCACCACGTTGGCCTAGTGCGGGTTGGCGGACTACCCACTTTAGAAATTCCTAAGAAGTTTTAGGTGTGCAGGTTTCATCACGATGTTTTCCTTCACCGTTAAAGTAAGTGATAATTCATTTTGAATACACACATAACTTTCGAAAATTATACGGTGTGATTGGGGTTTGGACCCGCGGCCGCCGAGATTCTCGACCACGCACCTAAACCTCGAGACCATCACTAATTTTATTCACAAACAGATAGTCGTTACATAAATAGTGTAGGTCACCTGGTTATTCCCCCTGGCGGTGCGTCCCGCCCTGTGCACGTAGGAGCTGATGTCCAGCGGGAAGTCGAAGTTGACGACGTTGGCCACGTGCTGGAAGTCGATGCCGCGAGACACGCCAGACTCCTTGTCGCGCTTGCGCTTCGACTGTTGCTGCTGCCAAATTCAAAACAAAACATAAAAATGCCGTTACAAAAAATAATTCTAAACCCTTTCTCGAAAATTGACGTAAGAACGTCCATTGAAGAACTGCGCGAGTTAGCTAACGGAGCCTCAATTTCGTGAACTTTACTGCCCTGGCTCGAACCAAAAGTTCCGCAAGCTCGTATCAAGTGGAATAATTTGTCAACCTACATTTATAAAATACTGGGTCTTTTAAGCGTAGCATAAAGAGCGTCTCAGAAGGCCTGCATCGACCACGAACAGAGGTCTTTCGCTGTGTCATATACTTTAGAAGCAACTACACCATAATTACTTTCAAATGCTTTTTTTTTTTTTTATGCCAATACATCAAATCATAAGCCGAAATTTTAAACAAAATAAGTGTCGATTCAATAAGATAAAAAAAGAGCATGTTAATACCTTCTTCTTTTTCTTTCCCCTCTCTTCTAGTGGTAAAATTCCACCATCAGGCTTCTCAAGCGACTTCTCGTCAGACGCTATGATGATCTGGTACCTTCCTCTGTTAAACTGGTCTACAGAGAGACACCTCACTGCCGCGGGCAGTTCAGAATTCAACACACACGAACCAATCTTGAACTGTTCTAAGTATAGCTTCAATCTGAAATTATTTATTTTTGTAAGGAAAACAGATTTTTAATTGGCACAGCTTATAACTATTATGATACTAGTTAAGATTCAGATGTTAGTGCAAGGTTTAGATTTTTTTTATAGCCAAGTCAAAGGGTCTAAGTAGACAGTCTGTTGCAAGATATTAAATATTGTGATTATAACTCAAGGTTCAACTTTTTATCCACTGTGGTAATCTCATAAATCAGACTAATTGCCACAGCACTGCTTCAAAACAGTGAGACAGCACAATCCTTTCTGAGCTAGTCCATTTGCACTGCTGTCAAAATTGACTATGGCTTACTTCTACCATTTCCAACAGCAAAAGAAACTATAACTTACTTGTAACACCTGTCCACAGTCCTCACAAATATTATACTCTTTCCTCTAATAAGGTTCAATTTCAATAAGGCATACAAAATAGCTGCTTTGTCATCCTCCTCAGCGAACAAGTGGTAGTGCTGAAGTTGTGATGACGGCGCCAGTTCTGGCTCCTCTAGCTTCAAGGTAACAGGGTTTCTGAGCACTATTTTCTTAAGGCTCAGTACATCATCTGATAGTGTGGCTGAAGCAAGGACCGCTTGGTAGATCTTAGGTAAGAATCTGTGGAGATACATTAATGATTTAGAACTCCCATCATTTCTTCATCTTTCTTTTTTTTCTAGTATAAATTGGAAGCAATTTTATTTTAATATTTTCTTGCTATCCAAAATCTTTCTATTATTATGGACCAAACCATCTAATCTTACTGTTACCCTGAGCTCTCTATTTAGTTAAGTGTGTGAAATTTAGTTTATACACCGCTTAATGTAGTGTAATATTTAAATTCTGATAAACACAAAATTGAAATCTTTTTTTTTATGTGATCATACTAAAATGTTAAACAGTGTGAACTCCATGTAACATCACTCAATTTAACAACAAACTCCCTAAAGTGTTGACATCACATTGCTTTGATTGATTTAGCTTGCCTTCCATACAATGATTTTCTTCTCTCCATTTAATGACAACTCTCAATAACGCCATAAAATGCACAGTCCCTTCAGTGTCATTATATAGCGTTTACACTGTATTTGTTTATATGAAGAAGACAATAAGTTATACACATATTTTGTACCATATTTACCCCAACAACTCCTTGACTTCTTCTTCATATCCGAATGAGAATATTAAATCAGCCTCATCTACAACCAACATTGCCAGGTCATCCTTTAACCTCATGTTATTGGCCTTCAAGTGGACTAGTGCTCTTGATGGAGTAGACACTACAATGTCTGGCTTGTCTGCAAGCATTGACTTCTGTGACTGTGTGTCTCCACTTGACGATATATCTATACATCTCACTTCTCTTGCACATTTTATTGTTAAATCACCAATTACTGATGCAGTCTGCAAAATAAATTTGTTTTCTTCAACAAATTATTGGACATTAACTAATTTTAATAACTATATCTAATTCTAGTACATAGGAAATAGAGTGGTATGAAAAATGTAATACTCCTGAACTGGAGTGAAGACGCAAAATGATAACTCACCTGACCACACAACTCCTTGCTTGGAGACAATATTAAAGCCTTTATGGACTGATGTGTACTTGTGTTCTTCAAATTCAATATCTTTTGTATAACGGGGATTGTAAATGCTGCAGTCTTTCCCGAACCTGTTCTGGCTCTCATTAACACATCTTTACCTTCCAATAACAATGGTATGGCTGTCTCTTGGATAAGTGTGGGTTCTGGCCAACCAAGTTGTGATATTGCCTGTGTAAATAAATAAAAAAAAAACAATTCACACACATATTCTTGGTTCCACACAAATGTCTAACTAAAATACAGCCTATTGTACAGAAGAGAAAAGCAATTATGTTTCAGTAAAACTTCCTCATCAGCCCATATACATACGTCGCACTGCTGGGCACGGGCCTCCTCTACAACTGAGAGGGTTTAGGCCTTGGTCCACCCGCTAGCCTAGTGCGGGTTAGCGGACTACACGCCTAAGAAATTCCTAATAACTTTTAGGTGTGCAGGTTTCGTCACGATGTTTTCCTTCACCGTTAAAGTACAGTAAAACTTAGCCAGAACTTTCTTTGAGAATTACTACTTGTGTAATGCTTAAGTATTTCATATTACTACTAAAATGACTATTACCAGCATGTACTTTAGATTTGGATTCAGAGAGAAAATAATTTTCCCCTTGTCCAGGGGAAAGCAATTTAATGGGGCATAGGTTGCAAACTTACTCAATTCCAGGAAGAAAAGACAGAGGAGTATTTTAGCACCCACGTTTGCATTTGCCAGTTAATATACCACGAGGGCATCAAAACACCACGCTTATCTAATTTGAAAGATAAAACTTGAAAAAGCTTGGTCGCACAATTGAAAAAAAATGTTTTTATTTCATAATAATTACCTTCAGTACTCGATCATCGAGTTCCATTTCATGAAACATAACCTTTTTCTCTTCAGCCATTTTTGCGGCTTTTTACCTTATGAATGGAATATTACCGCACAAAACTGTGATATTTTATAATTTAACGCAGCAGTTGACGCTTATCAGTAAAGACATATTCAAAAATCAATTTTAATGGCAAATATATATACAACGCACTTTTACACGTGATGATCACAAAACATTGCTTTTTTACTTTTGATTTTATTTTTTTATCCGAATTGAAAAGGCAAAGGATTATAACCCAAACAGCCTAGCTACTTATGTGTAACCGTATACGATGTGACATTGCAAAAATGTTTTATAGGTAAGCAATATTTTTTAATTATGCTATTATTATAATTCCTTGTGCTTATAAACATGATAAAATAATTTGACAGCCCCGTGGCGCAGATGGCTAGACACCAGCTTGCGAAACGAGAGGCCGCGGGTTCGATCCCCGCACCGAGACAAATGTTTGTGTGATCCACAAATATTTGTTTCGGGTCTGGGTGTATGTGAGACCGAAAAGTCTCGAGTAGTTTCTAATACCCACGACACAAGACTTGTATCTTAGTGTGGGATCAGAATTATGTATGTGACTGTTGGGTGTATATTTATTTATTTATTTATAATATTAAGTATATTGACAAATTTCTAAAACTTTCAACCCATTTTTTTTAAACCATAAATTGAAAAAAATAGATTAACGCAAATCAATGGCAAAATGTAGCATGCAATTGAATAAAAACACTAATTCAAATGCCAATACTTACAATATTACTTTAACAAATCAGTAGAAGAAATGCACCTAGAACGCGATTACAGATTTTAAATTTTAGATAGGTACTCATTTATCTATTGAAGGAAGTTTATATACGTGATTTTACAGGTCATATTTAAAAAAATATGTAGTGTATTCAACTATAAAAGGAGCGTAATGTCCAAGAGTATGTATGCATACTACATAGGTGATAATTTTTCAGAGGTAGGTACTATTCTATTTTGCCAGTCGTAGGTACAAATCCATAAAATACAATCAATTATATATTTCTATATATCTAATCCATTACATATATATAAAAAAATACACTTTCGATCAGTGGTAACGAGAAAAAGATATTATATACTTAGATATTTATAGATTTAAATATTTTGTTTATCACTTTGGTTTTTGGAACCTTAAAATACGACCATTCTTATAACTTTACATTATAATATTATGTTGAGATGATAAAAATCACGCAAGCAATTGCAAAAATAATAAACAAAGTGGTTTCTTAGCCTTTTACTTTAGGGAATTAATATATTTGAATTTTTGTACCTATGTTATTGAGAATATAATCAAGAGTTATTTTATTATTCTAGTCTGGTATTACTCTTTAGAGCTACCAATGTTGAATGTGCACTCGACATTGTGGTGAGCACTTATTTTTTCAGTTGAAAACACCGACGAATGGCCGAGTTGTTTCTGCATTGCATATTTTCAATAAAACTGAGTTATTTTTATCTATTTTCGATTTAACAATATTATTTTGCAATATCGCGTTTTCGGAAGTGCCTTGATAATCTTCTGAGTGTTACAAAGTTGGAACGATGGTGTGCTTCGACGTCGTAACCGACTTCAGTTCATTGCCTTATGTAAAACTGGAAATGGTGTTTCTTCCGTGAGTGACCGAAATATACCGTGATATATGTATTCATTGTGATCATTGTTGGCTTGTATAGTGTCTGAAGTGCGAAAATGTCTAATTCGACCGCTCAAGTGTTAATGAAAAAGGGTAAAAGGGGGGCAGCAGCATATATTCACGCGGACTGTTCAAGCGGGTCTCCGCAGCACCTGGGCCCGCTGCTGGACGTGCTCCTGAACCCTAACAAGGCTATAGACGAATGGGAGACTATAGACTGGTGCCGGTGGCTGCTGGCCGGCGGGAGGACGCCCGACGAGTTTGCCGCAATTGGTGAGTTGCAGATATAACTGTAGTTCTTTGTAGGTTATCCAGTTATTAAAATCGATGCGCAGTTCTAATACACCTTACCTATTGTCTAATCGGTGGTGATTCGATGCAGTCGTGACGTGCTGTTCGTGCTAGTCAGTTTTTTTTTGTTATAATGACTGCATTTAATATCTTGATCTTGAAATTTTGCTACACAAAGTTTCAAAATAAACTTTTAAAACTTGTAAACCTTGCTTTTGTAGAGTATTACTCAGTTAACATACTGCTAAATAATAAGTAAATAAAGATATGTGAGTTAACATTTATTCTGCATTATTGTATTATTCTGCTTAATATTATGGTTAATTTGGAATCTGTGATTCATAAAACAAACTATAAAGTATTAAAAACACATAAACAATAAACAGTAGGTTATGTGTGCATTGAAATGCAATTTATAATTATAAAACAAATTAATTCAATTTTCTTTACATCTAATAAAAAAAAAACATTGGAACACAAAACAAATTTCATTAAAACTTTAAGCTAAATTCAATGTAAAAGATAAGAACAGGAATATAATCTAACATAATATGTGTTTTTGATATGCTTAAATATTCTATAAACATGATGACATTAAGGAAACTCAAGACAACAACTTAAAACTAAAATATAAAGGCCGTCCATTTATCATGTGATGTTTTTTTAGCATTTTTTAACCACCCTGTTCCCCTTGGTGATAAATGGTGAGGTTTAAGACTAACCCCCAGAAAAAATTATGTGTATTTTTTAGTATCTACAAAGAATATTATCTTTAAATACAGTTTAATCTGATAATAAAGTTTAATCTAATTTTATTCTGAATTTAAGGATCATTATAAGTAAGTCTAGACAGAGAAGGGTTGCAGGTTGTTTTTGACTGACTTTTCAGTTTAGAAATCAGGCGTTTGATGAAAAAATAAATACACATGATATCTACTACTCCCCCCCTCTCCTCTTGTGATATTTCGTGACTTTTGCCAAACTCCTCCCCCCTTCCTTTTTAAGCTTCACGTGATTAATGGACGTCCCCTAAGTAATAATAGCCAAAATTTAAAACTAGAAATTAAATAAATAAAAATAATGGAATAGAAATAACAGTACAGTTGAAACTGGATATAACAACATTGAAGGGACCATTTATTTCGGCTGTAATGTCCGATAGTTGCTATCAGCTGCAATCAGCGCCAGACTTTTATCAGCCGAGTTCCGAGTACAATGAAGTGTAAGAGCAGCAAGTGATTGCTAAGCTGTCAACTTAAAGTATGTGGCGCCTTTTCAATCCTTTAACCACATTATCATGATCAAGTAAGCTTGAAGCAAGTGGATTGGGATGATACTTGAGGCGCTCAATGTGCAGTTTCTTATGGCGCTCTATTTCTGATGCCACATATTCATGTACTTCATTGTTTCTCACAAACCATGGGGCATTAACTATATTTTTAGGATATTGTTTTGCACTCTTTGCAAGCACATTATATTACTCTTGCTGGCAACTAATTAATTAAAAAAAAAAGTACCCCTTTATTGAGAGGTAAGCAGAGGTGTATTTTTAAAAATATCTATCAAAATGTGTTTTGACATGGCATTTAACAGCAGTAAACATAGGGAGGATTCAGAGTAAAGTTAATTAATATATGAGAAGTTTCATAATTAACTGTGAGATATCATTATCAATAAGTTTACAAACATGCAATTGATAAAGAAAGTAAACATTCAGAAATCATTTGGAAAATTAAGTTGATTAATAGTTGCTTTGTTTAGTCTTAGCTATAGTAAAAAGCGCAGTGTGATACATGGTACTACTCTCCTAGAAGAGGTAATGAAAAGCAAAAGTCTTTAACTGTTTAATTATGTTCTATAAGCAAAATTACAAATTAAATTATTTAATTTTTAGACTGCATTTAAACACAAGTGTAACTATCTACCATACTGCAAAAAAATAAAATATAAGGCCTCTATAAATATTTGAGATGGTAAACAAATGTTATCAAAACTAAAACCTCTTATCTATTGCTGCATTTGTTGCTGAATTGAATAGGCTTATCTATAAAATTAATATTTGCTCATACACAATGTTGATAATGCTGGTTTCAATTACCTTACTTATTACTGATTATTATGAATTACGACCTCATAGTACAGTATGCAGATAAATTTAACCATATGTAACAAGTTGTTTTTCCATATGTAAACAATCCTCATTATATTATTTCTAAGAGGTCTATTTTACCTCTGACTATTCAAAGTTATGTGTGTATTCACAATGAATAAATCATTTACTTTAACTGCATAGGAAAATATTGTGAGGAAACCTGCACACCTAAAAGTTCTTAGGAATTTCATAGTTGTGTAGTCTGCCAACCTGCACTTGGCCAGAGTGGTGGACTAAGGCCTAAACCCTCTCAGTTGTAAAGGAGGCCTGTGCCTAGCTGTGGGACATATATGGGCTGATAATGATGAGGTCTATTATTGTTAAATGTAACAAATTATTATGCAGTTTAATAAAACTGGTACAGGAAAATATTCTGAGGAAACCTTCATACCGGATATTTTGTAAGAAACATTTCTGAATTGAGTAACATTTATCAAAATGCACTAAGCCATTATGAAATGCCTGACCCTTCTTAACTGAAGAGGAAGTCTGTACCCAGTACTTACAGTAACAACAGACTGACAACAGAAAAGGTAAGCGTTTTTCAACCTTTTCAAGTTATACAGATTGATTATAATACCTAATTGATGGAAAAATATTTATATACCATCCACTAGTTTACACTTCCTTGAACATTAATACAATTCTTGCCACATGCGAGTCAGAATTAGTTCTATTCGTGCTGGGTCTGTATTAATTTACACTAGTATATAAGCTGACTTCTAACCCACTGTGCCATGAAGGCTGTCAGTCGTCACTTCTACTCAACAACAACAATTAAAGTAATTGTTCGGCTTATTTTCAATACTACTTATTTTATCTTTTTTGCAAAATAAATGACCTACAGAATGTGTGTTTATGAATGCGATTTTCTTATCAGTCATATCTGTATTGATAAAGAGGCACACTTCTGAACTTTGTGCTGCTATTGAAAATTTCATAATAGAAATATCTATACAACTATTCGATACGGTATCAAACCCCGGACTTCTCGATCGGAAGCCACACACTTATACTACGATAATATGACTCCAACGATGCAGTCACGACAATTATGCATTGGGTTCACTGAAAGACATTACCGAAATTACGATTGAATTAAGTTGATATCATGTAATGTATGTAGGTATATTGTCATTTGTCCACCCTACGCAAGTTTACTATAAGATAAGGTGGTAAAAATTCATTAGCAAATGTTTGATATTTTCCGCCAAAGTATATTCTCAGTAAACAACGTTATATAATAAGCTATAGTAGCTGACCACCCCGTCGCATACAAGGTGCGTTATCATGTTATTAAACATTACCGGTTGACCATCGTATGTGACCATTTTTGACCATATGCATGTTGCACATGTGTTGTTGAAACCTTGTGCGAATGAGTCATTGCGTACGGCTTTTGTATTGGCTTCATAAGTTAAAAAAACATATAAGGAGCATTGTTATTTCCTAGAGTTGTGAGTTATATACTTAATTGGTTTGTATTTCATATATGCGTATAATATTCTTTCTATGTAGTGATAGCATACTGAAAACACAAAGAGATGAAGCATGCTATGACCTTTAGTCGTATTCAAGTTTGATAGATGGCCTCAACGCCTACAAGTCAGGGGAACTGTACTGTATTAGATAGATTTTGATGGTGTAAAAGTCAGGGTGGAGGAAGAGCTAACAGTTGCTGCTGTTCTATATATGTCAAATTAGTTTTATGTTGGATAGACCGAGTCTCAACTTTTCATGCTATGATTTTAATTTTATTCCGATGTCGTGAAATGGAAATTATTTTATAGTTTATTCAATCTTATTGCGTTGTGACTAATCGTTTCTACATTCAAAGCAGTTGAGTAAAATTCTATGATGGTTGAAGAATGCGACTAGAATGTTTGGCTGCAATCTTCATAACGAATTACAGTGTAAACCCTATATAACGACACTGAAGGGATTGTGCATTTTATGGCGTTATAGAGAGAAGAAAATTATCGTATGGAAGGAAAGCTAAACCAATCAAAGCCATCATCATCATGGGCACGGGCCTCCTCTATAACTGAGAGGGTTTAGGCCTTAGTCCACCACGCTGGCCTAGTGCGGGTTGGCGGACTACACACCTAAGAAATTCCTAAGAAATTTTAGGTGTGCAGGTTTTATCACGATGATTTCCTTCACCGTTAAAGCAAGTGATGATTCATTGTGAAAACACACATAACTTCGAAGAGTCAGAGGTGTGTGCCTGGGGTTTGAACCTGCGACCGCCGAAATTCTCGACCGCGCGCCTAAACCTCGAGGCCATCACTGCTTCAAAAATCAAAGCCAAGTTTGTCGTTACATCGAGTGACGTTACATGGAGTTTACACTGTATATCGCAGTAGTTTAAAAGTAGTAAACAGTTTCACTTGATTTCTTTGACATTTATTCAATGCTACAGATTTCATTGTAAAATTTATCCGCAACTTTTATGTATGATTAAACTTGCCATATCTCTGATTACATCCTATCGCGGTAAATTTAATTCAGTGTAAAATTTTTACTCCAATGCGTAGGCGCACAAATCGAGAAGTCGCTCCTTCAGTTGAGTTTATTATAAACTGGATAAATATAGTTATGCAAAAGTGATTCAATATTATGTAGATATTAATGTTGGTAACTTATCCGGCATTTGTATTTTTTTTTAATAACTATGTACGCTTTACGTTGATATGACTCCATTTTTTTTTCTTAACTCTACTGGCACCAAATAAATGGAGGCTTGATCAAAAGGAATATTTATATTTACGTGATGTTCTATTTTGTCCTAAAGACATATTGACAAGAATCTATTACGTTTGCCACAATAGAATATTTACTCTAAAAGAGGATAAAACTAACAATATATTATTCAGATACCTAGCTTAAGCAAAAAAACAGTCGGAAAATGTTTCTCTGGAATAAAATAAGTTTTAAAATACATACAATACATTTTTTCCCGTTTTTTCGCCTGTTTTCAAACAACATGTAGCCGATTTGAAACTTATAAAAGTGTTTATTAATTAATGATAAGCGTATAAGTAATTCGACAATAGTTTTACTTGCATTCAAGAACTCGAGAAGTAAAATGATAACTCATCTAATATCATTTATAATATACCTATGTAGGTTTTTGTTTTCACATCCAACTGACCCCATGTCACAGTGCAATGATGTCTCCCGCGTCAGTCGTTTTCTTAAAATTACGCCCGAAATTTTGAAAATGCAAAATTTAAATACATTTTTCGTGGACTTATCGATTGAATAAAAAAAAGTATTTGCTTGTGTGTATCTTTAACATATAAACCATTGGCGGTACTTCCATAGAAGCCCAAAAGCGTTACACGTTAATTTTGTAATGTGAATGTTTAATTTAATTGATTATATATTGTAGTATCAGGATATTTTCATTTATGTGTCAAATTGCTTTTATTAAATAAAGGTTTAAAGCTTAAAGATTATTATTCGAAATTTGAAAGGCAATCTGGGCTTTTGGGCTTCTATGGAAGGACTGCCACGGATATTAACATTATCATGCGAGGCACGGGCCTTATTATCGAGAAAGTTGAGAGACAGTCCATCATGCTGACCTAATTCGAAGCGGTGTAAATTTTAAGTAATATAAAGTTCATTATAATTGTCGTGTTATGAATTGGTTCCTTTTCGCATAATAGCGTTACGTAAAACAAATATAAAAGGCTATTCGTAATATTATACTTGTTTGTAATTGGTGCGGCACAAGGTACTGTGTACTGGAGCGTGTATTGGTTCTAACTACATATGTATACACACATGTCATTGAGGTATTGTTCAATGAATTACACTCCGAATATTTATCATAATTCTAACGCTATCAATTCGAGTGTTAAATCATTTGTCACGTTTTCGTGCTACTCGAAAGATCTATACAATTTTTTGTATAGAAAACTAACATAATTACTATTTTGTCACTGTATTTTGTATACACCTATTTTACCTCATCATAATGATTTACCACAAAATTTCGTCTGACCCACGTCTCAAATTTTTTAGTAGGCATATAAGAGAAGGCGTACTAGGGAAAAAATGCGCGTCAGTTCATATTGGCCTTATTAGCAAATAGGCCAAGCAATGGATCGGCTTGGTTGACATAAATTCGTAACCTCGATAAGGGATTATAGAAGGAAAAAAGTCATTATTGGCTCTCGAACGTGTAAAAAATCCGGTTAAAACCCCATACAAGTTTATAATTTATACTGACACTACATATAGATTTGTCTCCTTATGTTTGGTTTCTGTTTTTACGGAAGACGCTCTATTCGCTTACAATGTTTCAAGCGGATATCTGTCTGGTGATAAACCTTTCAGGAAGTCTTTAAATCGCAAAGAAACTGTATTTTAACATGGCAAAACCTGCCGTTGGTTCATTAAAAACGTCAAAATTCTTATAATTATAAAGACATTATTTATGTTATAAATTTACAACATTTTATGTTTGTTACTCAACCGCGATACTAGAGAAACAAATTGGATAACATGTGGTACAAAGATAGTACCTATTTTAATTGGATAAGCCACGTTGGTAATTTTATTGCGGATGTTTCGTATCGGATTGTCAGAAAAAGGAGAAGTTATCAAGAAGAGAATTGTCAAAAACTTATCCGCACTTTTTAATTACAAATTACAATGCGAATTTTATTACATTCTACATGTAATTATAAAGTTCACGCAGATATAGTAAGTACCTATATTGGTAAATAAATTAATGTGCAGGTCATGGAGCTCTAACATATATGTTTGCAAGATAATCTTATAGATACATATATAGTATGTACGGTGATCACTGTCCTACCAGTACCTTCAGTACGTGTCACCAACGATGCAGGTGTTCACAATAGACACAGTCACAATATCGTCGAGCCGATCGATCGAAGTTTGTCAGACAGTTTCCGTTCAAAGGTCATATTAATATTAATCAATTTGTGAATAAGAAGTAGACGTGTGGTTTGTATTTTCACGTTGGCTGCACTCCTGCCGAGGATCACGTAGGCTACTGTTATCAATTTTGTGTAGATCGTATCTGTTCTCAGCCTTATGTCGACACACAAACCCAGTGGTATGAATCGATCAGTGGCTTAGTTTGAAATGACTATGTTGAGACGTAATGGAGCTTTATCGATGAATTACAAATTTTAACCCATAAATGAGACGATTATAGTCTGGTCTAGAAAACCAGCTAAGGTATTTTTGCTTTGTTAAAGGAAGTCATTTAAATGGCGCATTTTATCGGTCTATAATCATCGGCTTATACCAAGTAAACTTCGTCAATTAATGTTAAACTTTATTCCCTATATGGTATGGAATTCAATAACGTAAAAATTATAAATATTGCGTATTACTTTATTGAGGCATTAAATAGTATCATGGAGATTTTTTTTAATTCATATTGCGTGTGCTTGTGTCATAATTTAGAGCCATTGTTGTACATTGATTTATTCTATATTTCATGAATTTTGAGGGATTTGTTATAGTAACTTGCCTCAACAATCAACAGACAAACATTTTAATAAATTGAACGTACTATGAAATACTATGAAATTGTAGTAAATATTTAGGAGTTCCAATTAATTTTATTTCGCTCCGCCTAACAGCCAATTCTTTAATATGTATTTTTTTTTGCCTAAGTTACTCCTTATTACATCTGCTATACCAGTGAAAGTCCTGTTAAAATTGGTCCACCCGTTTCAGAGGTTATCCGGAACAAACAGACCGACAGACAGACTGACAAAAATAAAAAAAATGTTATTTTGGTATATGTACCGTGTATACGTCCATATATGCATTTATTAAAAAGCGGTTATTTCAATATTACAAACAGACACTCCAATTTTATCTATTATATAGATTAGGATTATCTATACTCGTAGAGCGGGTCTCAAATTTTCAAATTACGAGCACCCATTAAATCCTTTTATTTACTTAAATCTATCACGTTACTTTTTATGTTGCTAGGAAATTCGTATATTTTGCAGTTTTTTTGTGTTTAAATATATATAGGGTCTAGAATAAAAGAATATATAAAAGATTCCCTAGAGAAAATGGTCAAGAAACTCTAGGTTTGCTGCTTCCACTAGAAATTTACCGAGCATATTTCCACATCGCCTTGATTTTAATTCTAAGATAAAACAAGTTCCAGATTCTATTACCGCGATGCTAGCAAATAAAACATGACATCACATATTATTATGTCAATGACACGAGGGTTTCCTCGCGTGTTGTGTCTTAGAAATATTAAGGAGCGTGTGGGTTTCATTTTATTTCATGGAGATATTTATCAAGAGAGACATTCATATCTATGCTTTTCATAGATATTAAAAAAAAAACTTGTCAACCCCGGAACATTTTGAATACGAAATGTTAAATTGTGCTATGTTTAAATCTTAATATATAAAATTGAGAAGATACAGGCTGGATACAGGCTGCTTCCAACAGGTTCCTTTGGAAGTCATTGGGAAAGAAAGGCCTATGTTCAGCAGTGGACGTCTTTGGGCTGATGATTATGATATAAAATTATTAAAAAAAAAAAATGAAGGGGTACTGTTCATCTATAAAACTGAACAAAATTACTGCACTCTTATAACGTTGTGTCGCGAGCATTTAATAAATAATAGTACAAGTGGTTTTGTGATCACACAAATGTCCATTAGCTAGGTAGATAGATATTAAATGTGGACAATAGCCTTTGTTACAATCTAATTTTCATTATAATTATTTTATAATTACAAAGAGAAACATAATGCAAACATTATAGGATGGTACGAAATACCTTCTATATTTTAAAAATTGTCACCGAATTTGGCACCGATTTATCATCATCATTTCATGATCATATTAAATACCGGTGTATTTAAAGACTTTCCTTTTCAGGCCATCACCTTCTGGATAAAACTTCCCTTCGATAATTACTAATTGTGACGATATATTAATTACTAGCTTTTGCCCGAGACTCCGTCCGCGTAAACTACATGGTTGGGTTCAGAAAGAAAATAAGTTGTAGTCTATTTTACTCCGTAGAGTCCCATTTATGTCCATATCAAAAATCGTTTACATCGGTCAAATGATTTAAGCGTGAAAGCATAAGAGACATATAGTTACATATACATATGGTAGTTACAGTCGTCTACATGTCGTTTCATCATTCTAGCTTCAAAAATGACGAATTTCCACACGAATTTTCACCACTATTTTTATTTTACCCCTTAAAGGTACATTTTTTTTACAACCTTTTAATGTCATATTTATTTATATCTAATCAACAGCCTAAAAAAATAAGTTTAAAGCTTCTAGCTTTAAAAATAACAATACTTCCATACAACCTTTCATCCCCCCTTTTAACCCCTTAAAACTTCTTTTCCGAGATAAAAAGTAGCCTATGTCTTTTCTCAGGGTATAAACTATCTGTGTACCAAATTTCATTTAAATCGGTTCAGTAGTTTTAGCAGGAAAGCGAGACAATCAGACAGACAGACCTTGTCGCTGATTGAATTATTTCGTCCTAAGCAAATAGCTATAGTATAATAACTCATCCTTTCGCCTAGTACACAAACCCAAACTAAATACAAAAGTGAACAACAACTAATTTAGTTTCATCCGTAATCTCATTTTACAAATACCTTGCGTCGAAACGATAGAATAGTTTTACAATACAATTAAAGTTAATTTAGAAAACAACGATAGGGAATCGAATTGAATCAGTTTTTACTGCGAAATACATTAAGAAAAAACCAAACGCAATAGTCACTCCGTGTGAAATTTAACTGTTCACTCCTTTTTCACAGATCTGTAAAAACTTTGGCGTGAAATTTTTATATTGTGCGCTGACCCAAGCCTAGGCTTAATTTAGTTACCTACTATCCAAAATACAAAAACTTTAGCTCTGGTACTCTTCAAGCTCAGTTTTAATGGGCTAAATAAATGCTTATAAAAGTTCAAAACAGGTTCCTAAAATGTGTTTTATTTTCAGTCTTTGTTCGTATGAATGGTTTGGTAATAAATGTTTAAAACTTATCCATCAACAGAAGCAATGCCTTCATCCTCCAGGATCTAATATTCTGCATTTGTAAAATGTAATATTGGCGTCTTTGATAATGAATGGTTTAAGTTTAAAACCTACATTCAATGTACTAATTTTTTTTCTTTATACTTTACAAACGTGTTTGTATCGAAAATGAATACAGAGCTTACGAGGCACCCTTTCACATTAGTAATAGAATTTTTGGCACACGGTCAACGGTCAAGTTGGTTTGCCGGATAACCGTTTCTTTCGGTGTTGTACAATATAAAAATGTTATTGGCGCATCTTTGTGAATTATTTATTTAATAATAGATCCAACAGCCAAACATTACTTTAATATTAATTCTGGTATTGCGCCAAATGCGTTACATACTGCGATGATAGCCCGTAAGGAATTCTAAAATATTTTTTTTAGTACATATTATATTTTTTGGAATAATAAAATAAAATTGTGATTCCGATGCATTATTTATTGAAAGCAAGAGAATGATGGGACTCTCCAAATATCACATGCTGGTCTCCTCACAGTTAAATAAGTTCCTAATGAAAAAAGCCATAACCAGTTTTCCGCCCATATTTTTTTTTTACGTTAGTTTAGTTTTAATTAACATTGGAACCCAATAGGTACATTGCCTACATGATAAATGAACGAAAATTTTATTTCATTATAAATCCATTCCGTAGACCTTGCGATCGCACGGGCCACATTTACGTATGTTAGAAGCCCAGCGAAGTTGTCCAATAACGCTTCTTTCGCCCGCAATGTATCATAAACAACGCATAAAGTTAAATTCAGAGCAGTGCTAATAACTATTGAAGCTCTTAATAGCAGACGGTCGGCCTTCAGAGTCAGCGACGTCAGTGATCCTGACCTGACTCCATCCAAGGTCAAGGAGATGCGCATCAGTTGCGGCAGCTAGACATTAATGCACGCTGAGATAAGCGTCATGAGCAGGATTTAGATGATCGTATGTTTGTCTACTTTGTACTAATCGGTATTTGAAATGCAAATGTTTGTTGATAACATTTACTTATAAGAATAAGGTTATTTATGAGCATGTAAATACGAGATTATAGATAATGCTGGCTGTCGTGAAAAGGAAACTTAGATATCTGGATCTTCTCTTACTTCCAAGGGCACTTAAAGCAGTGTACCTAAAGCAGTTAATGTTGTTGGCGAAACGAACCTACTGCCTATTGCATTAGACACAAATGCGTGAGTATATGTACTCGTGTTTAGTAAACAATGATGATTGAAATTATTTCCGTCTTCAGTAAAAAATTTCCAAACATCGTATTCAACTTAACGTTGCGATGAACTTGGGAAGCTCGGTTACAGCAACTGAACGTCGTCTCCTTAACCTTGGAGCGGGTCGAGTCAGGTTGACGGACGTTCATGACGTAAAAGGCCGTCCGTCAATTTCAACGCGTCTAATAGTTTTTACCACTCGGTCATCAACTTGAGCTCATCAGGCTATAGATACACTGTCGGCAATAAAACTCCCCTATTACACGATAGGGGGGGCGGGGGGTGATGCCCATAATATAGTGTGTATTTCAGCATTGATGGCGGTCTCGCGACACAAGTACGTGCGATCTAGAGGTCCCGGGTTCAATTCCCGGGTCCTGCACTGCTATTAGGTTTATCCATTAAGAAATCCTCAGTAGCAGCACGGAGTCTGGAAATGTGCCCAAAAAACGACAATAAGCTCGGCCCCTATTATCTGGGACTGATACATACAAATGTGGGTGCAGAAATGTACCTCTGCCTACCCCTTCGGGGAATACAGGCGTGAGGTTATGTACGATGGTAGTGTTTCTACGGTGACTGACGATTGTCTCCTTGGCCTTGAGCCGGGCCAGGTCAGGCCCACCGACGCCGCTGACGTGAAGGCCGACTGTTTTTACCCGCCGCGTTAGCTGTTACCACCGCGCTAAAATTAAACTTCGCTTTACTACCAATACTATAATGATTAATACTTTAGCATTTGGGTTTAAAATGCTGAAATTATCTTGTTTTCTTTGTCAATTTAAAAAATATTTTTCGATATAAAAACTACGCAATATTTAGCGTCGATAAATCTGAAAACTTGCTTGCATTCGTAATATCTTCAAGAAATTATATTGCTCCAGAACTAAGAATTTGTGTTTCGTTCTCTATCCCATCTATTCTTCATAGTTTTACCACTTGCTTCTTGTGTTACGCATATAAAGACAGAAAAATTGGCTCTGCTACATGATGCACCTTCTTGTTATATTGCTATTCTTGTAGTCATCATCATCATCATCCATAGCCATATACGTCCCACTGCTGGTCACGGGACTGCTCTACAACTGAGAGGGTTTACGAGGGTATTCTTGTAGTGCTAAACCATAATTAATGATTGGAACAGTTTGATGCCACATAAGTTCGGTTCTATGACTTCTTGACCTTTCCACTTAATTTGGAAGAACCCATCGCACTCGTGAAGTATAGTAGAGGCATTAACTTAACTTAACTTGAAGTTTAGAAATATTATATTTTAGAGCTTTTTTCTTCTATGACGAGATAATGCAATATAGAAGCGCTACATTACCGGATAACTGCAAGGTTAAAAAGAACGAATGCATTTTAATTGATGGCATTGAATTATTTTCGAGTATTTTTTGCTTTCGACGCCGTCACCCGCGATGCGGAACTCGCTAGTTACAAAAAGTGCTTGCGCTTTGTTTCTAGTTTTCAATGACTGGAGTGCAAGCTGTCTTTGTAATCCTCAGCGCAATAGACACCTGTCACATAAATCAACATAACTCGGAGTGCGGTTACATGGTCACGTGAGGTACCTTATTACGTAAAGTGCTTGCAGCGCGAATTGCTGACGAGTGCGCGTCTTAGAAATGTCAATTATTTGTGTGAAATGTATGAGTTATCCGCACGTTAGAAGTTTCGAACCGCCTCCATAGATGTTCATGATAGGCTTTTGATAATACGAAGCGATGACGTTACAGTAAGCATGACGGTGCTAAAACCACACTGCGTCATTATGAGTATTCTCAATATATTTCTTTTATTAATTAAAAACGAATCATGAGCATCTTGCAAAATAAATTGTGAGATCTGTTGTTTCTCTCAAAGCAATATTGGCTTATGGAGATGAGTCATATATGTAAACGAAGACACTGTCCTTGGCGCCAAGTGTACTCTTTGTGTTTCCTTCAAGTTGTATCGTAATCGAATTGAGAACATCCTATATCACATGATCTCACGCAACGCACGACTGCCTCAAATCACACCCCCTGCTCTGGTTCGTTTAATAAGTAATGAAAAAAAATTGCGTCGTGACAAATGGAATATGGCGGGCGAACGGCCGCCGGCGGAGTTTTTGCAACCTGTCTCGTCCCAGTTGCAAGTCGACGCACTCGCCTCGCCTGACCCAAATGTCGAATTTAATGATGATATTATCTACAGTGTTGTCGCTTTGTTGGTTAAACTGAATGCCGCTGTTGATTGGCAGGTGTGCGCGGTTGACATAAATCAATCTTGTTTCAACTATCTACTGGATGACGATATATTCTACGATAAATTGGCACTTTCCTGACCCTGGATTCTGGGAACTATGGGTAGATTTCATGAATGGAATTCAATGAAAAATATTAAACAAAGAATATTCACATAAATTTTGTGTGATGAGTTCCTTGTTTTAAAGATCTTAAATCTTATTATACAGGGTGTATTCAGACCGTGATCGGAATCTAAGGCAGGTAATAGACAAGGTGATTACAAACCCATTGGCGTTAAAAAAAATACGTTTTCCTAACAATCATAGATATTAAATGGATGTGGTTGTAAGGAAATCGTATTTTTTTAATGTCACGGTGTTTGTAATCACTGCAGCTATTATCATCTACTATAGTTTCTGATCACGGCCTGAATACACTCTGTATATGTAAATTAACAAAATTTTATGCTCAAATCTGTTCCCAAAAGTAAGTCTGTAAAAAGGGCCTGATTTCCTTCGCGCATCAAAAGCGAAGTAATCTATTCGATTAGTCTTACAAGAACGTTTTATTCGTCACGTACTAACATCGCTATCAGACGTGCTGTAAAGAAAAATGCTGCAAAGAGCCACGATACTAAAACATACTATCTAATACATAACTATAAAATAATTAGGACAAAATAAACGACACGTTGGAATGACAATGTGATTTTGACTTAAGCTCAATCTTTGTGGTCTGATAAACTTCAAGATAGAAAATAAGAGGATCGAATTATGTGACTTGTCGTTTCTCACTCAACCATCGTTAAAAGTACATAAAATCTACATATATGGAATTGCTGTCGGAACAGGTTCAATGGTTTCAATCAGATATCAGAGCGTACACGCGATAAAACGAGTTTACTTATTTATAAGTGTTAATATGTTCCTATTAATAACTTTATCAATTGTACTAATATATCGAGAAGATTCGAACATAGTGTCCAGTTAATGTGACAATATTTGTGACGCCATTGTGTGAAATGTGACGTTAGCACGCGAATTGTCTTGACGCGTTGCCAGATTACATGTTGATTTAGAGGCCTCAAAGCCGTTTCCGCTAATGATATTTGTTTATTATATTAATAACAACAAGCACTGATATACTCGTAGAAGTAAAAGAAACTAAACTTCAAGCTTCGGTATTATTCTCTTTTAAAGTATTAACACCACATAACGCTATATTTTTTTATATTGATTCTGTTGGATACGAATGGTTATTTGGGGATCACCTACCAAATTTATGCCGGTATAGGGATCAAACCCACGGTTTTTTTTTCATAGTGTGGTGTCTAATTAACTATATTACATACGCTGTTGATATTATTACAATAGAGGAGCTTCTATGTGGTCGTTTTGAGTTAAGGCTTTGCACCAAGCTTCATAGTTCATACGATTGAAGTCGAAATATTTTTAAAGTAATCAAAATATTCATTATCGTTCGTCTTTAACACTCATCATTTAGGCTTGTTCTTGTCTATAATTTATACACTATTTTTAAGTATTGTTGTTAATCCTGTTGAAACATTTCAAAAAGCACCCTTTGAGAACAACTTTAACTTGTAAACAGGTCATTTTTAAACATAATATTTAAAATGGACCAGAGATCTTAGTTACAATATCGAGCAAGGATGCTAATTATGGAGTTGAAACATTGTATCAGTACAACAAACATGACGCACAGACTGAATTAACTCTTTGCTAAGATAACACATATGCAAAGGAGCACCTCTGCGATGTTGGTAATTATACGGTAGTGTTTTGTGAGCGACGTCCTTTTTTTTGAGGAAAATGACGCTTGTGGTATGTAGCTGTGGAGATGAGTCACGGAGGCACAACATGGAGCATGCGTTTTGGTGCGATCTCGCGTGACGCTTGCGAGCCGAGCGTTTAGAAGCGAACTCGTCTTGTGGCGCAGTCCGGGGTGCGTTGACTCCCCGCGGCATCGTATTGGGCAGCGCCGCTTGCCACCGCGGCCGTTGACTCGCTCCACAGCTGATCGGACGTCAGTACATGTCTTTTGTGTTGAGATTTTTGGACGTGTGGGACAATGGTTTTTGTGATTGTCGTGAACTTATTTTGTTTCTCCTCCATGACGAAGTTTTGAAATAATATACCATAATTTGAGTTAAAATTTGGAATTGCTAACAATACGTCGATGTTAACTATGTTTACTCAGCCTTTTCTCAAAATATTTTTCATTGTACTTTAAAAGTCTTGTTTGTTAACAAACTAAAACTACGGTTTAAAAAGTCGATCTCCATATGAATAATATTGAAAATTATGTTTGTTTTTCGTCTTAATATAAGCCTCATCATAATCGAGTTTGACTCTTAGTTAGCTAAAATCGTATTAGTAACACTTACTTTAGGCAAAGTGAAGAAAAATGAGTCGGAGAACACGGCACCGTCGCGTCGGGACGACGTCAGGTAGAAGGAATAAAAAAAAAACTTTGTAATACGAGTGCGTACTCCCATTTTATTTTATGATTGCCAGATTGAAAGTTTACGTGTTGTTTCGAACAAAGAAGGAATGTTTAAACCTTAAGAAGGAAGTTGTTTTTATGTGGAGTTAAAAAATGTATCACAGTAAAGGCTTTAGACGTTTTGTATTTTGCACATACAACATATCGGCAAACGATGTATTACGTTTTTAAATACAAAATAGTGGCTTTTTGGTGCCTACAAACTGCAACCTTTTTCTTCAGTTGAAGTCAATCTTCAATAAACTTTACACAGTGCATACCATTTAAGTCATTTCGCAGTGGTAGTTAAATGAAGAGCGTAAGACAAGGCACAAATCGAAATGTTACATTTATTTACACAAAACAATTGCAATCAATAATTAATTAATGTTAATCTCTTTGACATGTAGTTTACGATCTTAGATAATTAAATAATAAATTATAATTTCTTTTTTATTTTCCAGAACATTACAATTCATAATGGTTAAAAAAGCATTCGCATATCGCATACCCAGCTAGTATTTACATATGCACATTGTAAGGGTATTTACCCTTTCGTTCGACACGCGTACAATGTAACAAAGAAAATAGTACATGTTAATAGTGAGCAGTGAGCAGGGCAAAACATTGATGACATTGTGGCAGGGGGCTTGTAAAAAATGCGATCACCGTCCGCTCCGCCCAGGACCGGCGATGCGGTGGCCACACCACGTTAACAGAATTATGAGATTCTGTAAATGGACATAGTTTTATAAACTTTTTTGTACAGATCAGTATCGGTGGCTTGTTGGTCAGCAATTCAAGGGCTGCAGACATGCGAAAGTGACAGGAGGCTTCTGTGAGATAATTATTTAAGTCTCTCGTAGTTACTGATACCTACGACGCAATATCGTATCTTAGTGTGGGGTCAGAACTATGTATGTGACTGTTAGGTGTGTTTATTTGTTTGTATAGTTTTGTTGGGCATTGACAAGCTAGGATCCCACAAAGATCCACTGAGCTTCACCGTTTCTATCATTTTTGTGTATACTATTATCGATTCTGGTATAGAGGAGTGCGATGGCGAGTCTATGGTGGATAAACTGTATTAACAAATGTTGCTGAGAGCCTATATTAGTTCACTGCAAAGACTTATTGAAGTTTGATTTGTGAATTAGTCTTATTCACAATTGGGAACTACAAATACCGAACGGCTTAAATCCTTCTTAAAAGAATACACAGAATCCCAAAGAAATTGTACAGAATAAGAAGTGAGTGGTAATTTATCTAAAATGGGCAGGCTTGATTCCACAATAATCACATAGTTCTTCAGCAAGGCGGTGGCATCACCACAGTGGGGTCTGCAATTTTTTTGTTATTTTGTAATTAAAATTAACTGAAACATGTTCTGTCATTTTATATTTAAAACGTGGGTGTCCCTTACCTGCGGTCGACATGTCTCGCAAGTAACCTCTTTGTCGACTTTTTTGTAACCGACCCTCGGCGCGATGAATGCTCATGTCACGACAGATCACAATAACTTCAGTGTGTAATAAAATTGTACAGTGACGTCACAGGTCGTGTCCTTCCAGTGTCTTTAATAATTACACGTAATTATTGTATGACATGCTTATTTATTGCTTAAGCAATAGAATTTATAGTTGTTCATATAGTTAGTTTGTTATACATTGTTGTATAAATGAATTAAAATTCAACAAGATGGTCCGATGACCTGGTAAAGGTCGCGGGTCGTCGCTGGATGCAGGCTGCCTCCAACAGGTCACTATGGAAGTCATTGGGGGAGGCCTATGTTCAGCAGTGGACTTCCTTAGGCTGATAATGATGATGATGATGAATGAATATTTTTACCAATTCTTATTGTTGTGATGCACGTGGAAACTTTTCTACGGCTTGTTAATAGAGCATAAATACGAAACACTTATTAATTAATAAAGATTCCTCATTACTTGTTTATTATTTTAATTATGATTCGAAGATGAAGCAATGATGGCGAAATATTGTGAAATCACGCGCATGTTTTAGACCGATTGGCTTCGTATTTACATGAGTTACTTAAATTAATGAATCAACACGCCCTTTCAACATTAAGAAAATACAACAAAAATCGAAGTATCCACAAAAAAAATTTTGCATGTGTGAAGTCTTTTAATCCGTACTATGCCAGTATAGTGGTGTTGAATTTCAATTATATTAAGGGTATTTAAGTTTGATGGCCTCGGGGATTAGATGCGCGGACTACAGAGTCGGCATTTGCGGGTTTATATCCCGGCACTCACCACTGACTTGACGTTATTTACGTTTGTCATCATCATCCCATATACCACTGCTGCGCACGGGCCTCCTCTACCATTGAGAGGGTTTAGGCCTTAGTCCACCACGCTGGCCTAGTGCGGGTTGGCGGACAACACACCTAAGAAATTCCTAAGAATTTTTAGGTGTGCAGGTTTCATCACGATGTTTTCCTTCACCGTTAAAGTACGCGATAATTCATTGTGAGAATACACACATAATTTCGAAAAGTCAGAGTTGTGTGCCTGGGGTTTGAACCCGCGACCGTCGAGATTCTCGACCGCGCGCCTACCCCGAGGCCATCACGATTCACGTTCGTATTCAAAATGAATTAACGCTGGCTTTAACGAACAAAGAAACTACTAAGCTCATTCCTATATCCGTAAGAGTTTACAAAGTATTTCTAAAATAGTCATGTCAAGTTTTCTAAATCCTTCGGAGTCTATGATGTGTTTCACTTATCACAACCGTATTTTTTTGTTAGCTCAGCTTTAAATTAAGAAAACTTTAGTACTTTTTTACATACATACATACATACATAAACTCACGCCTGTATTCCCCGAAGGGGTAGGCAGAGGTGCATTTCTGCACCCACATTTCGCCAAGTATGTATCAGTCCCACGTAATAGGGGGCGAGCCTATTGCTGTTTTTCGGGCACATTTCCAGACTCCGTGCTGTTACCGAGAATTTCCTAATGGAAAAACCCAATACATTTTGCCCGACCCGGGAATCGAACCGAGGACCTCTAGATCGCACGGCACATACTTGTACCGCGAGACCACGAGGCAGTACTTTTTTAATTACAACATTGTATGGAAAAGCCGACATAATATCTTTGGCAACATGACCGACAGATGTATTATATCCAATGCATTGCGAACCCATTGTCAAGCAGCGGGTTAATTAACATGAATTATTTTGTTCGGTCGCCTCGGCCCCCCATTAAATTGGCACATGACCTGATTAACGTCGCGGCTTATCGATCTGCGCAGGTGGAACTATATATTAGCATAGTCTATAAATAAATGAGCATTATTCTGTCCCAATGTGGACGAATTTTACCCGTAACAATATTTTATTTTACTTGAACTTTAATTTTACACCTGCGGAGGTGATTATAATGTTTTTCCATTTTATAAATTATCATATAATGGACTCCCCAAGGCTGTGACTTAAATGCGGAACTTTCGGTGTAGACATTCTTCCTTTTTTTCTGAGTAGTAATAAGGTCATTGTGGTGACATACATTATATACAATGAGCAGAAACAATAGTATTATAAATACGTTTAAATACATATAAAAATTTGAACCAAGCTCCTAACTCATTAAGGACAACCAGAGTTGCAAGAGATACTAGTTAAATAATGACGCATGTACCGATATATGTAGGTGATAGACACGAAGATAGCTTTGTTTTTCCATTTTTACAGTGAGTTGGATCACTGCGGACACAATAATCTTTACCTTACTGTAATCAGTTATTCAATAATTATTATTACAGCCGCAGTAAGACTCACATTCTTAGACAAGAATATGCACGAAATAATCTAATAGATAGAAATGAGACCCCCCCACCCCTCCTTAAGTAGAACTTTAAAAGTGCTGGTGAAACGTGAATTCGGAAAAACACCTCTGCCTACTCTTTTGTGGGCTAAAGTTATTTATTATGATGAAAGATTAATGTAATTGACAGCCTCCCCCCGTGGCGCAGTTGACTAGATATCAGCTTGCGAAACGAGAGGCCGCGGGTTTGATCCCCGCACCGAGACAAATGTTTGTGTGATCCACAAGTATTTGTTTCGGGTATGGGTGTTTGTGGGAAGAAAACGTCTCTCGCACTTTCTGATACCCACGACACAAGAGTCGTATCTTACTGTGGGGTCAGAACTATGTGCGTGACTGTTGGGTGTATTTATTTATTTATTTCTCGCCATTTTTTATCGGTACAACAAAGCGCTCACTAAAAGTCATAGTGAGTACAAAAAAATAACTATTAAGCTAAAGAAAATATGGTTCTTATTTTTAGCTGTCAAATTATTTAGTGAAGTTAGGCCTTAGTCCATTGAAGATCAATGGTACAACGTAAAACACATAAAAAAGATACATGGCTTAAATTACTGAAAATCAACAAGGTCTATTCAAATATAATGAAAGCCATCACTTATCACCATAAGTGATTTGATGAAACGGCGCAACAAATAGCGACAGTAATACGAGCAATCTCCCTATGTAGAAAATATTTAAAAATATTCAATAAATAATTTATAACTTCTGTCTATGCCTTTTTATGTTGTTACCACGTACGTATTCCATGATTTCATTTCGAATGTTGTTTTATTTTAAGAGGCAAAAAAACAGCATTAGCAGCATTGTCATTTTTACAACAGCATTATCAGCCCATTATGTGTCCATAGGTTAGGCCTTAGTTCACCACGCTAATAAATTCCTAAGACTTTTTATTAGGTGTGCAGGTTTTCACACGATGTCTTCCTTCACTGTTAAAGTACGTGATAATTCATTGTGAATACACATAACCTTTGAAAACCAGAGGTGTGTGCCTGGGGTTAGTACCCGTGACCGCCGAGAATCTCGACCACGCACCTAAATCTCGAGGCCGTCACTACTTTTTTTACAAAATGGTTCCATTCATTATAGAATTAGCTACAATGATGATGATGACTGAATTGTTAAACCTTGACCCCAAGTTGGAGTAATAAGTAAAAAAAAAACAAATAATAAAAGATAATATAATTGGGGCAATTTCGCAAGTTCATTATGCTCATGGGCATGTCAATTTATTTATTTGATAGTAATTTTGAGCGTTTACTGTATTTAAGCGTTTCGTCACTACTTTCAGAGTGTAGAAAAAACTCTTAAGAACACCGACACCACAAAGTTTTTGACAAAAAAATGACAAAATAGATCAGATAATCTAAAATAAGCCAACGTAGTGTAAGACCTCTCTCAATCTAAAAGACGGTCCGGTTGTTCAATAAGGCAGTTTAATTAGGAAGCCAATGAAACCAGAATAATTTTTAATAAAAGTCTGACGGCTAGGTCTACGTTGACATTATCCCTACCCTGCAGGTTTTGCGGCCCTTCGGTGTGACGTGTTTGTGTTGTTCATCGCGGCGCCTGGCAGATATGAAATGTCAACTTAGTTGCCCAAAGCCCAGTCCAGCGTCACGGCCAGGGCAATAACCACAGACGTGTGCAGCCAACGTTGATGTGCTGCCGTCATACTTTAATATCGGCTATTCATTGAAATGTGCTGTGTTTCTAGCGTTATTTCGTAAACGTCAGTAAAAGTACTCCATAGTGTATGTACATTCTTAGTCTTATTTATAAGTTGAATATTTTCATCGGTTTCCGGGGATAATATTTCTTTCAGTCACAAATTTATTTATCTCGTAAAATATAGTCTAACGAATAAATTCAAATAAAATCTAATTTTGTTTATTAGATTAGAGGCTCATGTGTTTATTTAGGGAACGATGGCGCAGAAATTTACTGCGACATGATTAAGATCACTCTGCCAAGAGTGTACGATTTAGTGAAACAAAAGATTCACGTTTTTTATTCCAATGTGATATTGCGATCTCAAAATCATCAGCCTAAATTACCAAATCGTCGCTCCACCTTGTGGGTGGACGTCCAACGCTGCGCTTGCCGGTATGCGGCCTCCACTTGAAAACCTTTCTGCCCCAGCGGCCGTCGGTTCTACGAGCTATGTGCCCTGCCCATACAAATCTACAAATATTTTATGATATGTGTTGCGAGACTTAATATAGTCTCTCATTGTTTTTAATACTGAAGATACGCAAAGTGCATTTTAATTTTATATATTTACTAATCAGTCGCATAAAGTCACGCTTGTCGCAGCAAATAGCACACTCCGCGTCACACGTATGCCTATATGATCTTCAACAACACACAAACATAAAGTTCATGTACGTATACATACTTCATCAAAAAACGTGGCAAAATGACGCCATAGCTATGGATCTATGCTATTACCATGATAGTTGCGCGCGCATAGTTTGGCTGCGACACGACAAACGGCTGTCCGTTGGGCTGCGCACGCGCACGGGCACTGTGTAATTATTGATGCGTCGCGTTATTGCACACCAACTGATGTGGCGTAATCGCTTTAATATCTCCGTAATTGTTCCTGAATTATCATCATTGCAATATTAACACAAAATATAGTATCCGATGTATTGGTACTGTTTAGAACTATACCTTTTGTGAACCGAGTTCCTGTCGATGATAACAATCATCATCATCAGGGAGCTTATTAATACAGTCAAATATCGTAGAATATAAAATTGTAAGAACAAAGCAAAGTTATTAGAATAATTTAAATTCCAAAATAATTGGACTTTTATAGTCAGGTTTATAACTTTTTATATCTTGTTTTTTTATTAGTACGAAATGTCAATTACACACTAACTGGTCGATCGGCTTATTTATTATTTTAATATACTAGTAACGGTTGAAATGCTTGTCAAACTAAAACCAATTAGAGTAATTATGTTGGTCTTATCGCTTAAGGTAATATTTTATTATAGACAACAATGTCAAAACGTGACAACTATATTTTAGCGAGTTATAAGGAAAATGGAAGCAGCATACCGTTTGATGTGTCTATAATTTTGTGTAAGACGTTGGTACTATAGAAAATTTATTTTTCACACCGGTAACTATTATACGGGGTATTAAACGCCCAGCCATAACATGAACTAAACAATATTTGCCATTCCCCGCCATTCTTTACATATTTTCATCATGGCAATAGTCCCCCAAACTTCTTCACAAGAAAGGTGAAGAGGTATTCGGCCGGCATGATTGTGTCGACCAACGGGAGATCATCATCTCTCGCTGGTCGGCACTTTTTCTGGACTCCATTACGCTTACCATCAGGTGCAATGGGGTCACTTTGCCGCGCCAGTATATATAAAAAAAAACAGGCGATATACGCCCCACTACTGGGCACGGGCCTCATCTACCATCGACAGGGGTTAGGCCTTAGTCCACCACGCTAGCCTAGGGCGGGTTGGCGGACTACACCTAAGAAATTCCTTAGAATTATTTTCACTAATTTTGACGACGTATATTACGTTCGTATTCCTCATAAATTGTTATATTTGACATCTTGGGAAAATAGAATCGCTATCTAGAGACTTCGGCTGATAATAATTTGGTAGAGCGTTCTTTTCTGGTCAAATGCCAGATGTGTTTAATTTTATTGTCTCAAGTGCTGCTTTTAAATTAAATTATTGTATGCGACTTTTATTTACTTTCTCACATTTGTAAATTATTATTGTGCGTAGTGGATATGTTTTTACGTAATGTTCATACACCCAAATTCTGTGCAAAACAGTATTTTTAACATTTGTATATTAATATAAATCACATTAACTCATAGTAAAAGTAGAGTATCTTTGTGTGAGAAAAGAAAGCAAAAAAAAAGTAATAAGCGTGCTAAATACAATTTTTGTGACCTTTTTTTATAAAAAAATATACCAAGTCATTCTAAATGTGTCGTCACCACATACAAATTATGCGTATACGTATGTAGCTACGTATTAAAATACATACAAGAGATATTTATCTCTTACTACACACAGACACGAAGCAAATATTTGTTCGTCGCACGAATATTTGTGTGTCTCGGACCGAGCATCGCAGTGCGGCCTCTCGTTGCGGAGCTGGCTTCTCGCCCACTGCGCAACAGAGGCTCTTTTTACAATTCTAAAAGTGCTGTATAAATAAATAAAAAATATTACGCCAAGAGTGACGTTTAAGACGCCTTTTTCTATTAATTTTTTTTAAATCCCCCTTCTGTTGTATCGCGGTATGGCTGACGTATATCTATTGCAAATTGCGTCTTAAAGTTTGATAGACGGACCTCAAAAAAGATGCGAGTTCGGTCGTCGCTTCGAGACAAATATTTGTGTGAACTGTGAAGCACAAATGTGAACATGTGTCGGTTCTGGGTGTTTGTGAGATCGAAAAGACTTTCGACTTTTGATACCCATGATAAAAGACTGGTATCTTATTTAATGGTCAGGAATATGTAAGAATATTATGCTTAAAAAATGGAAATTGGAAACATTTGTAGCTAAGGTATAATATGTTCAATAAACAGAATATTAAGCGAATAATTTACTATAATTGCGGCAGCCGCAATGCCGTATACCGCAATGGAAGTTTGCATATTACGCCTTTTACAACGTTTGCGAATAGTTTTGGACGTTCGGTATAGTGCTGCGGGAATTTAGAGGTCACAGGTTAAATTTACATCGTTTAAGCAAATTATAGCGCAGTTATTTCAATTTATTTTCTAGGCTCAGGCTATACTTTGAAGAAACATCGGCAGCACTGTAGATAAGGCATAAGCTCCGCCACAATGACACTCTCAAATACGTCGAGTTTCGATATCGACTCATATACATTGATCAAATGTCGACTTTTGAGGGCAATTATATGAAGCTGATACATAACAACCACTACACTAACCACCAAGTTCATTATATTGATACCAGGTATTTTGTGATTGAGACTGAAACGTTATCCCGCATGTGGTAGATCCACTATCTCTACTAAAGAAAGCTTAACCACCGCACGAAGCGATAATCGAAACGCAATATTCGTCACATGTTTCCTTTTGAACCTAAACAAATAATTATTATTGAAAATGGATGATCTCAGTAGTGACTAACTCGTGCCCACTCCCATGCATACAAAGACACTGACTACATACCTTTTAGGTGACAATTATTTGTAAATATTTATGCTTTATTCATTGATATTACGTAATAAAAATTAAGTCAATCCCATGGAAGGCTTTAACATTAAGATGTATGGATTTAAGTTCGTTAAGAATTTTCTCTATTGCTGAGGAGGCTATTATGATGATTCACATTGTATTGTATTGTGTAATATAATTTATTGGCTCTATACTAAGATCTGTCAATTATTTAAATAACATTTTGCGTATTTTTAATTTTTTTTATGGGAAAGGAGGCAAACGAGCTAGTGAGCCACCTTATATTAGTAGTCAACACCGCCCATGGACACCCACAATACCAGAAGAATCATCGGTGCGTTATGAAAAAACAAATATCATCGATCCTGACTGCCATAGTAACTTTTAAATTAAATGTCATTACAGATTGCGCAACTAAACTTGCATTGTTTATGTTTAGAAATCAATAACAACGAGAAGATCCGTCTGCAGCCCCTGCGGGCATTACTACACAATGGCAATATTTTTATAATAAATAGCTTATTGTTAGTTGCACACAATATAGTCAGGATATTGAAGCCCCTGGTGCAATTAATCTTTGGCTTAACGACAATTAAAGGTATTGGGTAGGTACTATCGGGTACCAATAATTCGATTTTGGTAAAAACACAAGTGCGACGACAATAGAATTTACGAAAAGAGTTTGTACGCATTGCGTCAAAGTACACTTAGAAAAATTGGTACTATACAGTGTTCGCCATACTCTCTTATTGAAGTATCCTTTTAGCCTCATTATGCTGCGGTAAATGCTGGAGACATCTGGCATTTGGCTATTCCACAGCAATGCGGATCAAAGACTCAAGACTTTGGTAGGATTATAAATTCGATGCGATACTCGTGCTGCAAAATAGCCGCACTTACTTATAGTGCAATGCGGTCGAAATTCAGCGTTGATCAATAATTTCCAAGTGCTTCATATGTAGTTTGTACATAAGCGTATTGGTGTACATATTATATATACATATTATGTATGTACATGTGGATTCCATCTAAGCGAATATAGGCGAATTAAGCCTCCGGCAATCTCACTCATTGCACGAAACGCAACATAGCTCAGGGCCTAGACAAAATCATATTCGTAATCCCTAATTAAGAAGATAAAAATATGAATGATCACGTAGTTTTCCTATAAGTTTCGAAAATTCCATACATTTTGAAATTCTTTATTTGCGATTACTATTTTAGAATATAGAGTATAATCTTTACTAGATTTGGTCGGTCCCGATTGCCGTACGGATTGTGGATTACAATTTAAAGTGACGACTTGCATTTTTGTTCTGCGTACCTTGTTAACCCGCACCTCACACCTTCGTTTGTTACACGCAGCGTTAACGCGTATTGCCCATGGCTTGTAATATTATTTCCGACCGAATGCCAAAATAATGTATTTTTACTAGTTTAAGAGTTTTTGGTATATTGCTATTTATTTGGCACCAGTTTTCAGAAGTCTTACTTACGTTAAGTGTTTCTATTATTCCATATGCTCAAATTGAGAATGAAATAGAATGAATGAAACCAATATTACATTTAAAAGCAGTGATGGCCTCGAGGTTTAGGCGCGCGGTTGAGAATTTCGCCGGTCGCAGGTTCAAACCCCAGGAACACACCTCTGACTTTTCGAAGTTATGTGTATATTCACAATGAATTATCACTTGCTTTAACGGTGAAGGAAAACATCGTGATAAAACCTGCACACCTAAAAGTTCTTAGGAATTTCTTAGGTGTGTAGTCCGCCAACCCGCACTAGGCCAGCGTGGTGGACTAAGGCCTAAACCCTCTCAGTTGTAGAGGAGGCCCGTGCCCAGCAGTGGGACGTTTATGGGCTGATGATGATGATGAATATTACATTTTAACTGTGTTTTTATTGTTCACATTATAAAATAAACCTTATGAGTTGTTTCCAAAACGAAGACAGACTTTTTGTTCTAAACAGGCCCTCAACAGATAATTGTAGATTACACAAAAAAAAAAAAAAAAAATCGGTGCGGAGTTTGAACATGCGGCTTCTCGTATTACTTCCCAATCTGTAATCAACTACTCAAGGGAAATTGTCATATGTTCATACGTAAGGAGACCTAGCTGCACACTTATCGCCACACAAACTACAAGACTAAGACCTGTGATAGACATATTATCTAGGGCAGCCTTTGTCTCAGTACACTGGTACAGGGATGGTACTCACGGCCTCCTTTTCACAGATGTCTTCTAACCGACAGAAGCATTACCGAGTAGTCTATTAGAACTTTAAGCCACACGAGTTGCGACGCTGTTTCGTCATAAGGCTTTGATGACTTGCGTTCTTATAATTTGTAGATGTGGTCCGGACGCCGCTCGCGCCTCCGCTGTGTCCTTCGTCATGATTTACTCGTAACCTCTCACAATATTTCGGTATTCCCCCTTAGTGATTCACGCTGTAAGCTTTTGTTACACCGATGTTGTTTTTATATGTACGTCTTGAGACGTTGCTCGGGCGTTTTAATTGTAAAATAACTAAATAGTATAGATCGAAGTTGCTGCATCGTGGTTTTATCTCACAATTGTGTACCGTGCGATGTAGTGTCGGGTTTGAATATCGGATAGAGTAAGTTTAATTGGGTTATAGGCCCCCTCAATCACGTAAAAAATTGACGAAATGTAGGTGCGGTTATCCACCTCTGTCTACCGATTAGGGCACAGGCGTTGACTTGTAAGTATGTGAAAAGCAACTTGCTGTTGACGTTTTTCTTCTTGCCTATTTGTTTCTCCAAATTTTTTACCATCACTAAATAATGAGTGCGTAATTTTATATTTCTCCCTCGTCTCATGATGCATTTGCAATAACCAGCATACAAAAAAGGATCTGTGTGAATTTCACGCCATGCCATGCCAAGAAACACACAAGATAGTCCTAAGTTTTATCTCTTGGCGTCAGAGGCCAGGACTCACTTAACGTCGTTGCGCCGTGATTAAATAACCAATACACATAAGATCCTATTTTTGGCGTGGTTATTGGTGGTCACTGGCGACCACTTTCCATCAGGTAAGTTTCAAGTTAATTATCCTAAGGAAAATATCGATTCTTTACTATAACATCTATAGGTATCATCCATGCTATGTTATGAGGATTAAAATACAAGGAAAACCACAATGATTATATATCAATATATTAACCATTTTCGTGCAGTTTAGCGTCACCACAATAGTGCATCCGGGCTTCCCCCAATACTTGTATGAAAGCGACACCTAAAGACATTGCCATCGACAATTTGTTATATTTTGTTTACTTCCTAGTAGATTCTTAAAAATCACATCGCACAGTTTTTTTATGGACACGAATAATAGCAGCTGTATCATTGAATTTGGCCGCCCTTAATTTCGAATTTAAATCGAGTTACGATATTTTCGCGACGAGCTTAATCAACTCTAAACCTTTGTAGCTCTATCAACAAATTATTTAAGACGAGAACAAGGTCTTTAATACTACAGCTTACCCATTAAAACACGACAACTTCCTTTTTAAAACGTTTACTTAAAGCCCGACACTGCAATGCATCGCATGCATCGTTAATTTGAGCTTATTGACCAGCTTATTTACAGCAGATACAATGTTTTTAAGCCTATTTTATCTACGCTATTAACCCGGCGGTGGTTTAATGTGTTTTTAATGTAACGATAGCTCGCCGGCCGCGCCGCATGAAATTCTTATCGCCTGCTTAAAATTTTAACTATGTGTTTTTCAATAAATAGCTTGTCTACTGACTACGGATAAAATAACTCCATACGGATCGTATATCCATGCATGACATGCTTTTAGTTTTACGTTTAATTACGGAGAAGATTGTTTTAATTTATATTATTCTCCATTTATTTATGTGGGGAATTGAAAACAATATTTTTGATACTACATACATACATACATAAACTCACGCCTGTATTCCCCGAAGGGGTAGGCAGAGGTGCATTTCTGCACCCACATTTCGCCAGGTATGTATCAGTCCCACGTAATAGGGGGCGAGCCTATTGCCGTTTTTCGGGCAATTTTTGATACTAAACGTAGTATATCATACTTAAAAAAATCGATATAAAGGAACAATGGCAAAGTTTCTTAGTGATTCTTCTCAGACTGTTGGGAATTTGCGATGCATAATTAATATTGTTTATAGTTTCATGTACTACATCGTGACAATAAACATCTTTTTCTTTCTTTCAAATTAAACGTGGTACCTACGGTTTTTAAGTCGTATTCCATTGAATAAAGGTGTTTCAAAAGTTTGTCTGTTGGCTTATGTGTAGTTCAATTTATTTTTTCTCATTTTGTCTGCGTGTATGACGGCCAGTCTGTTCCGGTACATCATAATAATAGAATGTTCAATTATTATATAAAAAACGCGTTACACTTCTTTTGAGACTGCAAGTTATTGGCTTTTTAAAAAGAAGCTAAAAAATATATATGGAATGATTTTCCAGCGCAGTCTCACTGCGCTTGTTGCGTTATTATTTATTTTTTGTATCAATTACAGTTATTGTGTGCAATAGTGAGTTTGTATATTATTATTACTGATGTTGATACTTTTTATTGCATCAATTAAAATTAATATTGCGCTACGGATTGCTGTGTTTAACGAGCTCTTAAAATAAGGATGGAGTAGAATGATGATGGAAGGATGAAATGTTAAATGTAGAAATAATTTAATTGTGCATTTGGTGTAACCGTAACTGATGGTGAAATATTGCGCTACAAAAAAATATTTCGTTAATATTTCGTTTCTTTGCATATCTCAAACTAGCTAGTCATATTTACCATATTTACTATATCAGTTTTCAACACATTACGTGTATGTACTCGTATAGGTTTAATGTATTTATATTACGTTTAATAAAACCATTGATTATTATTTTTGTATCGATCAATAAACGCTTATATATAAACAGCAGGGTCAGTGTTGCAGAGGTGTGTTATAACACTGTTTGGCGTCAATAATAAGAAAATTATTGGATTGCTTCTTACACGAATATGGTTACTTGAGCACACGGGCTCATTGTTTTAATTCAGTACATATCTTTATATCTTGCTATTTGAATTTATTTAGACCTTACTGCATTTACTATCATATGTGTGTACGATACAATGTATTCATTTTGGCATAGCAAAAACAAAAAAAAAGAAAACGAAAAAAAAAAAACAGTCATAAATCCATGCTATTGTGCATGTTTCTTTCAAAAAGTAAACACATTGCAACTTAGAACGTAATTTTGCGTTGATTGAAACCTTGACGAGTATCTCACTATCTTGTATATTACGTATCCTCCTAACTTATATCCTACTGTTTTGTCCCCAGTCCGGAGCTACGACAAGCACGACAAATGCGGCCTCGTGTGGATACCGCGCGTGGTGGCGTACCGGTGTCGCACGTGCGGCATCTCCCCGTGCATGTCCATATGCCGCGAGTGCTTCCACCGCGGCGACCACTCCACGCACGACTTCAACATGTTCCTGTCGCAGGCGGGCGGCGCGTGCGACTGCGGCGACAAGTCCGTCATGAAGGAGGACGGGTGAGTTTACACATAGGATAGGAGCAGTGGCGGCACTTTCTTCTTTTCTTCTTCTTCTTCTTCATCAGCCCAGCAGTGTGACGTATATCACTTATACTGCTGGGCACTGGCCTCCTCTAAAACTGAGAGGGTTAAGGCCTTAGTCCACCACGCTGGCCTAGTGCGTGTTGGCGGACTACACACCTAAGAAATTTCTCAGAACTTTTAGGTGGGCAGGTTCCCTCACGATGTTTTCCTTCACCGTTAAAGTACGTGATTCATTATTACATACGTGATTCATTATTATATACGTGATTACGTGATCAATTCATTGTGAATACACACATAACTAAGAAAAGTCAGAGGTGTGTGCCTGTAGTTTGTACCCGCGACCTCCGAGATTCTCGACCGCGTTTCGCGGTCATCACGACTTCGGTGTACTTTTTTTCCATGTCATTTTGTTAAAATACGTTAGAGTCTAGACTCTAGACGTACGATAGGGCACTATTCAAAAGATTGTTTATTTTGATAAACAACAGGGTTTTCATTGTTAAAATGACATTTTTTTATTATATGTAATAGCTTATAAGTTTATAACTTTAGGTGTTAAATTTTGTCTAACCATAAGTTTGGCAGTGGGAAATTGACCATAGATAATGACCTCCATGACTGCCAAAAATAAACTATTACTAACAGTGGGCAGACAATGGCTCAGGTATACTTTTTATAGCCATAGCATGTTCATTTTTGCCCTCTCATTGTTCTATTAGTGAAACTCGTTTACCCGTTTGGATTTTAGTAAATGTATAATGCATACATGCATACATAAGTGTAAAAAACGGATAGTTTAAATATTTAAACAGTGTGTATAGTAAAATATAAGTGTGTGGTATTCTGTTTAGAATGGATCATAAACGTTTATATGGTAGCTTGATATTCAACTTCTTTTTTTTTATCGCTTTGCTGAGTTGGGTCCCTAACCAAAAATCCTACGCCCGCATACCGACTAAAACCTCACGATGGCCGTCTTGCGCATTTTGAGCGTAATGATAAATACAGGGCGACAAGCGCCCTTAATTGTTTCCCGCTGCCGCCCGGCGCTCTGTCCAAATTTGGACTCCTCTGCGATAGACATTTCAGATGTCTCCCACTTGGCCAAATTTTAGACGCTAATTTGGTGTGAGCGTCCGAGACATTCACGAGACCATGCGCTCTGCCGCACATCCTGGGATCGTACATCTTCTGTAAGGGCGCACCTCCCCTGTAGCACGCCCGCCAATCCCGATAACCCCCATTAGTCGCCTCTTAGGACAGGCCACCATCTGCGTTAAGTTTGATCCATATTAAAATAGTATCTATTTATTCTTTTTGTATATTATTTTATTTTCTGTACTATCCCTTGCAGCCGTCCACGGGATGCTAAGAGTAATTATTTTTTCTAAACTACAATAGATCCAGGATAAATAACAACTGTCGAATTCAAAGTTCCTTGGTCTTGTAATAAATTTAATGATGGGAAAATGATCAGTTGCAGCGGGAGGATAAAAAATTGAATACATGACGTATACCGCTGAGTTGGAAGTGGGATTGGGCCGGCTACGTTTGCAGGATGGACCCAGAGAGATGGGCGAAAATAGCCACTGATTGGATACCATCTGAGGGCCGCCGTAAGCGTGGCAAGCCGAGAATGCGCTGGAAAGACAGCCTAGACGCCTTTGCCACAGATGAGGAGTCTGTGGCTGAAGCCAGCAAAAATTACAAGGCGGCGATAAGAAGAGAGCGCGCCGCCGAAGTGAGGAGGAAAGCCGAAGAGGAGGCGGAGCTGGCCAGGGCCAAGAAGGCTTGCACATTTGTCAAGCCGAAGGCCCCAGAAGCGCCAGCGTCCACGCGCCGGGAGGCCCTCATTAGGATGGCTGAACGGCTCCGCAACGTGACGAAGACGTCCAGAAACCTGAAGGGTGAGCTTCAGAGGGACGTCAACGTCAGCGTTGCGGAGCTGATGGAGATGGCGAACGAGACACCCTCAGCGGAGGTGGTCCGCGTGGAGGCCGAGAATACCAGCCTCAGAGAAAAGGTGGTGGCTTTGGAGGTGGCCCTGATTACACAAAACAAGGTCCTGGAGGACCTGTCGGCCGCTGTTGGACCGCAGTCGCGGCCGACAGTTGTGCCGCAGGCTCCTCCAGTGGACGAGAGTCGCCTCGAGCAATTAGAGCGTCGATTGTCGATGCTCGACGCTAAGCTCGAGGCGATACTGCTGAGGCTGCCTCCGGAGCAGATTCTCCGGCCTCCACTGGCTGCCGACCAGAAGAAGGGAGGAGGAGGGGACCGCGTTATACCCGCCCCTCCGGCCAGCATCCGGCCCGCCGCCGTTCAAGGTGCCGCCATGCTCCCCGCAGAGGTTCCCAACCGCGTCCGCGGAAGCGGGCAAACCGCAAGCGCGTGGCACCGCGCCTGCCAACGCCAGCTCCGCGTCCTCTCCCCCCACCACCCGTATCCATGGATACTCCATGGGTCGAAGTGGTGAAGCGGGGGAAAAAACAGAAGACTGGGGGGCAAAACACCGCCCCCCCTAAACCCCAGCCGACACAGCCGCCGCGCAAGCCGGCGCCCCAGCTCCGCCTCCCGCAGAGAGCCGCCGTCACACTGACGGTGCTGCCGGAGGCGTTGGAGCGGGGCACGACGTATGCCCAGGTACTGCGCGAGGTCACAACTCGCGTGGACCTCGCTAGCCTGGGCATCACCGGTCTGAAGCCCAGACGAGGGGCCACCGGGGCCTACGTCTTTGAGGTACCCGGGCCGGAGTGGAGGCAAAGGCCGACTCCCTCATCAGTAAGATGAGGGAGGCACTTGCAGGGTCGGAGGGCGTTCGCGTCACCCGACCCGTCAAGACTGCGGAACTGCGGGTGTCGGGGCTGGATGAATCCGCCACCCCCGAGGCAGTCGCAGCGGCCGTTGCCCGGCTCGGCGAGTGCTCGCCCGAAGACATTCAGGTGGGAGAGATTCGGGCTGAGCGCTCGGGTCTGGGCGCCGTTTGGCTCCGGTGCCCGGCCAAAGCGGCCGAAAAGCTCACCAGGGCAGGACGCGTCCTGGTGGGCTGGGTGTCGGCTGGGGTCCGGCTCTTGGAGCCGAGGCCCTTACGGTGCTTCCGGTGCCTTTTCCGGGGGCACGTAAGGGTTAAGTGTACCGCGGAGTGTGACCGCACCGGGATCTGCTACCGGTGCGGTCAAGAGGGCCACAAGGCCCGTGACTGCCTGGCGGACTCGCACTGCCCAATCTGTGCAGCTGCGGGTAAACCCGCTGGGCACAGGGTGGGCGCTAAGGCTTGCGTCGCCTCCTCCGTCCCGCACCGCTCTTTACACGGTGCGAGATCCGAGGTTGTGGCGCGGCCGAAACCGCCCACCCCGGAGATGATGGAGATCGCCCATAGTTAATATGGCACAAAACTTCCTCCAGGCGAACATCAATCACTGCGCCAGGGCGCAGGATTTGTTTGTTCAGTGCCTGGCGCAGTGGTCGATTCAAGTGGCTGTGGTCTTCGAGCCATACTTTGTCCCTCCCCGGGATGACTGGGCTGGGGACCTGGATGGCTTGGTGGCCGTCATCACTCGGGGCGCCGCCGGATCCCCGCCCTTCGAAAAAGTAGCGAAGGGCTCGGGATGCGTGGCGGTCTTGTTGGGAGGGATTTGGGTCGTAGGAGTGTACTTCTCGCCCAACAGGTCCCTGGCGGAATTCGAGAGCTTTCTGGTCCGCCTGGGGGCCCTGGTGGTGCAAGGCAGCCAGTCCCACCCCGTGCTAGTCGCCGGCGACTTCAACGCCAAGTCCTTGGCTTGGGGCTCGTCGGTGACGGATGCGCGGGGTAGGGCCCTGGAGGAATGGGCGATTTCCATCGGGCTGGTCGTCCTGAATCGGGGGTCGGAGGACACGTGCGTGCGGCATAATGGCGGTTCGGTGGTGGACATAACGTTCGCCACCCCGGCCCTTGCCCGCCGTGTCCGGGGCTGGAAGGTCCTGGTTGACGAGGAGACGCTGTCCGATCATCGTTACATCCGGTACAGCGTCTCTGCTTCCCGGGCCCCTACCCAGCCCGGTGGTGGTCCCGCTACCCGATTCACGGGCGGCCGGCGGTGGGCCGCTAAGCGCCTCGATGTGGAGGCTGCGGAAGAGGCCGCTCTTGTTCAGGCGTGGATCCCCGTACCGGACGGACCGGTGCGGGTCGAGGAGGAGGCGGAATGGTTCGGGGTGGCGATGTCGCACGTCTGCGACGCGTCGATGCCCCGGGTCACCCGCCTCCCGGCGAAGCGCCAAGTGTACTGGTGGTCGGCGGAGCTTTCGCAGCTGCGCGCGTCTTGCGCGGCTGCGCTACGCCGACTCTCCAGGCACCGTCGTCGTCGGGTCCGCCAACCTGGCGACGACGAACAGGAGCGGCTGCTCTACGGCCTCCACAGAGGGGTGAAGAGAGCGCTACGGGTGGCCATTGCACGAGCAAAGGCCGCGGCTTACGAGGAGTCCCGGAGGTCTCTCGATAGAGATCCATGGGGGCGTCCATACCGTGTGGCGTTGAGCTAGCTCCGCCCATGGGCGCCCCCGCTGACGGAGTGTCTCCGGGCAGACCTCGTCGAGGACGTTGTCGCGGCTTTGTTCCCGGCCACCGAGGAGTTCACTCCTCCACCGATGGCGCCACGTCCACCGGCGCCATCGTCGTTGGATTCGGCAAGGGATATCCCGGAGGTGTCGCCTGAAGAGCTGGAGGCGGCAGTGCTTCGGCTGCGGGGAAAGAACTCGGCGCCGGGGCTCGACGGGGTGCCTGGACGTGTCTGGGTGCTCGCCGTCGAGTCGCTGGGTACGAGGCTCCGCAGCCTGTTCTCCGCGTGCCTGCAGCAGGGCAGCTTCCCGTCAAGGTGGAAGACGGGCAAGCTTGTCCTGTTGAGGAAAGAGGGGCGACCCGCAGAGTCGCCGTCGGCGTACCGGCCCATCGTGCTGCTCGACGAGGTGTGCAAGCTCTTTGAGCGTATCTTGCACGCGCGCCTCGTCGAGCATCTGGAGAGCACGGGCCCGGACTTGGCAGATTGCCAGTTCGGGTTCCGGAGGGGTCGGTCGACGGTACACGCAATCCTGCGGGTCAGGGCACAAGCGGAGAATGCAGTGTCTCAAGGCAAGTGCGTCGTGGCGGTGTCACTCGACATCGCCAACGCATTCAACACCATGCCCTGGGCCTGCATCAATGAGGCACTGCGGTACCACGAGGTTCCGCCCTACCTTCGGCGTCTGGTGCAGGCGTACTTGTGTGACAGGTACGTCGTGTATCCGGGCGCCGACGGGTGGCATCGTCGGGCGGTGTCGTGCGGTGTTCCACAGGGCTCGGTTCTCGGGCCGCTCCTGTGGAACATCGGTTACGACTGGGTGCTTCGTGGTGCCAACCTTCGGGGCGTCGCTGTCGTCTGCTATGCGGACGACACGTTGGTGACAGCGACGGCCAGGACCCCACAGCGGGCCGCCCTGCTCGCCGGGTTCGGGACCGAACTCGTGGTGGGCAGGATTCGGCGACTTGGCCTCCAGGTGGCCCTGCACAAGACTGAGGCTCTGTGTTTTCACGGACCTCGGTCTAGGCCACCGCTGGAGGCGCACTTGACGGTGGAGGGCGTGCGGATTCCCATCGGCTCCCAGATGAAGTACTTAGGTCTGATTCTGGACAGTCGGTGGAAATTCCGTGCGCACTTCGAGATGCTGTCGCCGAAGTTGGCCCGGGCAGCGGGCGCTCTCGGTCGCCTGCTGCCCAACATTGATGGTCCTGGCTTCCCTTGCCGAAGCCTTTATGCTGGAGTCGTGCGGTCCATGGCCCTGTACGGGTGTCCCGTGTGGGCCAATTCCCTCGGCGCTCGCTGCGTCCGCCTGCTGCGTCGTCCGCAGCGTATGGTGGCGCAGCGAATCGTTAGAGGGTACCGCACTATTTCGCACGAGGCGGCCTGCGTTTTGGCGGGTACTCTGCCCTGGGAGCTGGACGCTAAGTCCCTCTCGTCAGTGTTCTTCTGGCGGGAGGAGGCGTACCGGCGAACCGGACAGAGACCGGCCCCAAGAGAGGTCGAGGCCATGCTGGCCTCCCTCCGCAGCGCCGCCGTGGAGGAGTGGCGTTCCAGGCTGGAGAGTCCAAGTGCGGGCGTGGCGACCGTCGCGGCAGTGCGTCCTGTCCTCCAGCAGTGGATGGACAGGCGCCACGGTGCGCCGACCATCCGGCTGACACAGGTGCTCACCGGGCACGGCAGCTTCGGTGCGTACCTGTGTCGCATCGTCGGAGTGGAGGAGACCGCCGTGTGCCACCATTGTGGCAACTGCCGTGAGGACACGGCCCAGCACACGCTTGAGGAGTGCCCAGCCTGGGACGAGGAGCGCAGCGCTCTCGTAGCGGTCGTGGGGAGAGACCTCTCGCTGCCGACTGTGGTCGCCGCCATGGTCGGCAGCCGGAGGTCGTGGAAAGCTATGCTCTCCTTCTGCGAACGTGTCATTTCGCAGAAGGAGAGCGCAGAGCGGGATCGGGAGCAGACCGATCCCGCTCGTCGCAACAGGCGACGTAGGAGGCGCCGGGTCAACACGTAGCCCGGCGCCCAGGGGCCACACGGGGCCGCCGTCCCTACCTAGGCGGCCCCCGAGGAGTTACTATCATCTTGGTGTGCCTTTTGGCACCGCGCAGAGGCGGTCCCGGGTCAATCCATAGCTCTGGCTTCAGGGTATTCCGGGGCCGTCTCGCTGAATGCGCCGATGGTGGCCGTCGCGGGGTTTTTAGTCGGTATTACGGCGCAATTATTTTGGTAGGGACCCGGCCCAGCGGCCGCCCGCTAACACGGGCGGTAACATCTATGCTGGGTCGGAAGGCGCCGGTGAGTCCGACACACCCTCGCCCCTCCGGGGGTGGGATGGTCCGTAAATGGATTTTCCCCGCGGAAAAAAAAAAAAAAAAAAAAAAAGCCTACACGCCTTTGGATGGAAGTTACGCAACTTGGCACAAGAGAGAGCGGAGTGGAAGAAGGAGAGGGAGGCCTTTAAGGCAGTGAGATTTATTACGGGATAAAAAAAAAACACTTTTATTTGTTCCTGGATTCAAGCAAGGAAGCAAGCAGCTGATCTCACGGTAAATGGTAATCACTACCTAATGTGTATAAGGATGGCTCGCCAATAGTCATTATCGTCACTAGATATGTCACAGTTTGGCCCAGCCCGGCGAGGGGGCGGCAATGACGTCAGAATAGTTTATGATCTTCTCGCAACATTATAATTTATGTTCCAAGGGCCGCATCCAGCACAGGGCGGCGAGGTCTAATAGGTACCATAAATATAGCTTTGATTTTAATAAGCTTGTTAATTAATTTTTGAATTACTTTGCTCCAAGTAGACTTTAAAGTGATGCGCCTTAATGTCTAACATCACTAAGAATGTACATAGTTTCATTCCTCGCCAAGACATATGTTGGCACAAGTATGGGCCGTGCGATCTAGAGGTCTTGGGTTCGATTCCCGGATCGGGAAAAGTGTTATTGGATTTTTCCATTAGGAAATTCTCAGTAGCAGCACGGAGTCTGGAATTGTGCCCGAAAACGGGGCTAGGCTCGCCCCCTATTACGTGGGACTGATACATACCTAGCGAAATGTGGGTGCAGAAATGCACCTCCGCCTAGCGCTTTGGGGAATATAGGCGTGAGGTTATGTATGTATTTAATACCTAATAGTAACTATCGAGACTATTTTTTTTGGCACCCTTTGGACACCAAATCTTAAGTGTATAATTCTCTATTTCTCGCTCCAGTCATGCAAAGGTAAAGCGAAACATATTTACGTCCAAACTCAATTAATTTGCTTTTCTATCTTCTGAATCCTATCCCCGATGCCAGTTAATGTGATTGTCTGACTCGTATTTGCAATGATTTGTAAGACCATGCAGTTTCTAATCGCCACAACTAGTTAGGTGATAAATACCCGTGACGTCATAGCTAATGTTAGCCGCCGTATGTCCGCGACAGACGGTGACGCAATATCGCACGTCGCTTTGACTTATTTATGGGTAAAACTCCACCGCAACGACCGTGCTTACACTTTGTAAATATGTAGTTGTGACTAGGAATCCTTTGATACCGAAGTAAAATTGCGTGCGTACGCTTGGACCAGCCAATATGAAAGGAATGGCTGCTGGTACTATTTCCGCGCGGAGAAAAATATTGACAAAAAATAGTAATTTGTACTGTAACTATGTAAGTAATGGTTGGCGGTATCTAAATGTCACTCGTAAATTTTGATATTTACGACAGGGACTTGAGGAATAGGAAATGTTTGTGTGTGTGTCGATTTATGCTATAAAAAAAGATTTCCCGCAACCGTTTTATTTACAAATTCGCGCAATAAGTTCAAAGCATGTCATATCAGAAAACATCATCATCAGCCCAAACACGTCCCACTGCTGGGCACGGGCCTCCTCTACAGCTGAGAGGGTTAAGGCCTTAGTCCACCACGCTGGCCTAGTGCGGGTTGACGGACTACACACGTAAGAAATGCCTAAGAACTTTTAGGTGTGCAGGTTTTATCACGATGTTTTCCTTCACCGTTAAAGCAAGTGATAATTCATTGTGAATACACACATAACTTCGAAAAGTCAGAGGTGTGTGCCTGGGGTTTGAACCTGCGACCGCCGAAATTCTCGATCGCGCGCCTAAACCTCGAGGCCATCACTGCTTCAGAAAACATATATTTTTTTATTGTAAATTGACTCCAAGCCATTTTTCCAACCATATTGAAAACCTAAATTCGCCCCGCGTACAAAATCGCAAGCCCGACGCAAACAGGAACAGGCACACACGCAAACCATAAATATGGAACGGGACTTTGAAATTAAGATAAGAAAATTGTGGATCTTTTATATTATCATCGATAATGCCTTTTTTCTGTTCTGCCACATACTACATATATGGAAGTTAATGATGCGGATTTATATCGGAAGAAATATCACTTACTTGTGCCTCATAATAATTAATGCATTCAGAAAATGCGGGGAAGTTAATACGATTGGTAATTCAATGATATGTAATGTATAAAATTGTAAAAGAAACATGGTGGTGGTGGTGTTATTTTATTTTCTACATTTAATAGAACATTTATGTTCAAAATGACTGCCTCGTGGTCTCGCGGTACAAGTATGTGCCGAGCGATCTAGAGGTCCTGGGTTCGATTCCCGGGTCGGGCAAAGTGTTATTGGGTTTTTCCATTAGGAAATTCTCAGTAGCAGCACGGAGTCTGGAATTGTGCCCGAAAAACGGCAATAGGCTCGCCCCGTATTACGTGGGACTGATACATACCTGGCGAAATGTGGGTGCAGAAATGCACCTCTGCCTACCCTTTCGGGGAATACAGGCGTGAGTTTATGTATGTATGTATGTATGTATGTGTTCAAAATGTTTAATGTATCAATGAAATATAATAATCTATTCATCATTTCAATGCAAAACGTTTGTATGAGCGGTATCCAATGACCAGATGCAAACCGTTCCTAGTGGCCATAAAGAGATAGATAAAGGTACTCTTTATCAATAAATAGCCTATGGATAAATTTATTCAACGGTTATGGTTCCTTTCACACCACGTAGAACTTAGTTCAGTTTTCATTCCATTTACCGGAGAGAAATATAGAAGGAATCTATTAAAGCAGTCTCAAGTGTAACTAATAAGATATAGCTGCAGAATCCCTACCACCAGCATTGGATCTCTGGTAATTTCTGTGAAACAGTGTTACAACGCCGGTTGAGCCGTGATAAATCTCAGCTAAGACATTTTCCCTAATACATCATCATCTTCAGCCTATACTCGTCGCACTGCTGTGCACGGGCCTCCTCTACAATTGAGGGGGTGTAGGCCTTAGTCCACCACGGTGACCTAGTGCGAGTTGTCTAATTACTGGAAAATAATTGCAATTAAAGTAAATAAATTAATTTACAAAAACATCGATACGCTCTTGTTCAAATATAGCATTCCCATAAATATTTTTTTAACCTATCGTTGATCTTTGGACTTTGGTAAGATACTTAACTTAAAGAAAAACTGCACGGACATCTTAAAACTTCTGTCATGTTTGTAAATGTAAAAGATGACCGTGTATCATTGACAAATGAGTGTCAGCGTCGTAATGTGATCGCGGCTAACACCCAGACCCCAGACACATCAATACCGTTAATTTTATATTCACATACGGAACGTATCCGTCATTGTTGCGCGTGTTTTGTATGCGCATCCATTAATATTTATCATCGGAATATGGAAATTCAGTTTTAGATGTTATTTTTAACTGGCAATGCTGCCTAGATTCCACATCGACCACGTCTCAAACATTTTGTTGATATTTTTACGAATCAATTTAACTTTTCTGTATCATGTACAACAATTGTTTTTCGAGATCTGCTTGGGTTTATAGGTTTCTACTTGGCATAGTTGTTTTTTTTTATGGGAAAGGAGGCAAACGAGCTGGTGAGCCACCTGATGTTAAGTGGTCAACACCGCCCATGGACACCCACAATACCAGAGGAATCATCGGTGCGTTGCCGGCCTTTGAGGAAAATATAGGCTAGTTGTGTCGACTTTTTGTTCCGTTCCGATGGCAGTGCGATCACCAAAGTACTAGAATAAAGAACAATCTTTACTTAACAATGATTCTGCATGTGACTTAAGTGTGGTACACTCAAAACAGTCCACTCGTCTCCAGAGCTGGTTGAGCTACCCGAGAACTCAGACAGACACCAGTTGAGTTAGTGACATAAGCCCGTTTTCATTTGTTTGTTGATTTCAGTCGTTTGTTTTTATCTTGTGACAAAAAATAAATAATTGTAAATATTATTAATGAAAGCAACGTCGTTAGTGGTTTTATTTTATTTTTCGTTCTTTCTAATGTATTTTTATTTCAAGGGAATTAGATCTTAAAAAATTCTATGAATCAAAATGCGTGATCGGCGTTACTCACGGTATTTTCACGAGTGCTGTTATTTTTAGATTATACGATTCAGTCGGCAGTATTAAATCTGCAATTCCTTGAAAACGAATCGGAAATTTACTTAATTTCAACTCGACCGTGTAAATATTCACAATGAGCATTATACAGTATTTACAAGCCGTCCGATGGTACAACTCTTATCGCCTCTTGCTGTTTACACGCGTGTTATTTGATATGACGTAAGCGTGTGACGTCAGCTATCACCGCCAAGGTCGATGTGAAGGTCTGAGTCCAAGTTCGCGTGAGGGACGCCGATGGCGTTTAGAATTCAAATGCCAGGTTTTCTATCCCGCTCTAACTTGCTACCATCGTCATGGGTGCATTGCGACCAATGGTTGCGTTTGTACGGTCACCTATAACCAGGTCAAGCTAATTTATACCCTTTAATTGTGTACAGAACCGGCTTAGTGTTTAGTTGTTAGGCTAATTGAGTTTGAATAAAACGGAATTGCATTTGTTATGTCTCCTAACCTTTACATTAGGCAGGATATAATAAAATCAATTTCAGTTCTTGTTGTGACAGGGCATTGCGTAAGTTAACAGATTACATTTGGAATTTATGCTTCAGATTGTGGTATTGTTTTAGTCAAAGTGTCCTTTTTCAAAAGAAGATCATGATCAATGCAGTAATAATTTTTATTAGATCGCCAATCACACGGGGCTGGCAATTATGAAGTTAATGATATTAACGGTTTAAATTTAGTTGATAATTTGGGAAGGGTTTAAAAGTGTTATTGCAGAAGAATGCAATGTCAACATTATACCAAAGTCCTTGCGAGTTTCACTAGATTTCATTTTATAACCTTTTATATATTTGTCTCAAATGATTAGTAGTTATTTATTTATTTTATTTATTTACACTATTTATACATTAAGTATAGAGGCGGACTTAATGCCAAAGGCATTCTCTAACAGTCAACCTCTGGGTGATGCAGAGATAAAAAAGGTAGGTGCATAAATAGTTAAATGGTTAAAATAATATACAGTGTGTTAGGTAAAAGACCGTACATACTGAAGTCAAATATAAGGCACTCAATTCTGACCCCGAATTTGTAAAAAAATTGGTACCTTATTTTTTACATAATTTATCCAAAAAAATTCGAAGTATTGCGTAAGTGCGGTCATCGGCGATCAGCTGTTTACAAACAGCGCTCTGTTCCCGCAACCCTCCCCGCACTCGCCCTTTCATGCCCGTGCGTCGCCTCGCCGGCCGAGCACGCGGCACGCGCGAGCGCCAGTCAAAGGTCGCGAGTCGCCCGTGATGCAATATTTGATTATTTGCGGAAACCTCTTTTAACTGTTAGTGTGTTTTGTGTCAAGTGCAATGTCGTTTTCAAACGAAGAATACTGGGAAATGGTTCGTGCATATGCCCGAGCTAATGACAGTGTACGAGTGTACGAGTTTTTAAATTGTCACTTCGGCAATAACTGGATAAATCGCGGTGGGCCCGTGCCGTGGCCGGCGCGCTCGCCTGATCTTACACCGTTAGATTTTACTTGTGGGGTGAAGTGAAACGGCTTGTGTACGCTACAGAATACTCCAACCGGGATGAACTAAAGGCTAGAATATTAGCCGCCTTTGATAAGGTTCGAAGTGATACGTTTGTGTTGTGCCGGGTGAAAAACAATATGCGAAAACGCACCGAACTCTGCGTTGCGCGAGGAGGCGATCATTTTGAACAATTATTAAAATACGTTTAATTTTATGTAAATAGTGTAAATGTAAATACTTAGTAAATGTAAGTGAATCGGTGTAAATAAATACTACATATTCTACCATTGTGGACGCTGCATACACTAAGTGGTAGGTACCTAGTTATTATTTTTTATTCAAGTCTCGATGTATGTAGGGTGTCCATATTTTCTGCATTTGTGCTACAATAATTTCGTATCGTTTACTGTGCCGTATATTTATATTACTCTTGCATTATATTTTTAATGGTTACTTGAAGCCATTGACTAACGTGTCCTTCAGTATGTACGGTCTTTTACCTAACAATCTGTATAAAATATACATACATACATATATATACATATGTAAATAGAATCAAAATTTATATATACTAACATATATACACAGATAAATAAATAATTATAGACACATATAAATACATATACATACATAGATACATAAAAGAGAGATAAAAGATAATCAGACATCACACATATTATTCAGTAATTTCATTGAAGAAAAGCTGCCGGACTTTCATTTTAAATGCTAAACGAGATGTAACCGACCTGATTTCGAGGGGGAGTGCATTCCATAAGAGAATAGATTGTATGGAAAAGGAAGAGTGGACAAAATCAGAGGTGTGGGGAGGGCACTTAAGGAGAAGATTGCTTGAGGAGCGGAGATTCCTAGAATGGGTGCTACCGAGGTATTGAAAATGCGGAGTTAAGTAGGAGGGCGAGGAAGGAGAGTTAAGAATAGAAAATAGGGTAGTGAGGGCACGCAGAGAACGACGTTGACGGATAGGCAACCATTTTAAATGGGAGCGGTAGGAGGACACATGATCATATTTACGAAGGTTAAAAATGAATCGAATGCAGTTATTAAGAAGACGGTCAAGTTTATTGAGATATTCTGCATTCAGATCGAAATAGCACACATCACCATAGTCAATTATAGGGAAAATCAAAGTCTGCACAAGCATTGTTTTGGTTTTGAACGGTAGAAAGTTCTTTAGGCGATATAAGGCGCGAAGGGTGCTCGTGACTTTTTGGCAAACCGCAGTTACCTGGACTTGCCAGCTGAGGGTCGAGTCGATGTGTAAGCCTAGATTCTTAACGGCTGGGCACCAGTCGATGATACAGCTATTAAAAACGACAGGTGGTAGTGTATTTGTGTCCAGTCTAGACATCATCCTTGGGCTGCCAACAATTATGACTTGACATTTAGTTGGATTGACGGTCAAGCCAAAATTGTCAGACCATTCCTTAATGCGAGCCAGGTCTCCGTTAACCGCATCAATAGCAGAAGACACACAGTCAACACTTGCCTGGGAGTAAATCTGCAAGTCATCGGCATACAGGTGGTACGCACATTGAAGATTTTGGGTAATGAGATTAATAAAGATAGAAAATAACAAGGGAGAGAGTATACCGCCTTGAGGAACGCCTGAATCCAGATTGCGCCAATTTGACGATAAATCGTCAAGGCGCACTGATTGCTGACGTCCCTGAAGATAGGAAGAGAACCATTCCAGTGCCTCAGGCGATATCATAAGATGGGAAAGGATAGCTAAGAGGATGTCGTGACTGACAGTATTAAAGGCATTGGAAAAGTCTATTAAAGCCAAAACAGTAACCATGGACTTCTCCATGCCAGCCCTAATATCGCCAGTCACTTTGAGAAGAGCGGAAACAGTGCTATGTTGAGGCCTGAATCCGGACTGCAAGGGACTAAGAAAGTTATTAAGGTAAATAAAACGGGACAGCTGCTTGTGGACACAGGCCTTAAGCACTTTGGAAAGTTATCGTAATCTTTTCACGCCATTGCCTGTCCTATATTTTAAAAGATAAATTAAGCATGACCCTCGCAAGATGCAGAGGCTGTCACGGCATGTCGTGCAGGGATGAGTCGAGTTTTTGTTGGCACCGTTACGCACGCACTGCGGGTCACCTTGGCGAGTGGCGCTGGGTCTAGGTCACGCCTCAATTATTCAACCATTATTCAACCATTGTTCAACACAACATTACTACACACACTCGCCGGCGTCTGGCAGTCTGCTTGCGCCGATGCGGACCGCTCACATGTCGCCAATGCTAGAGATAAAATATCAGTGCTGTTGTTTTCTGCTTTGTAAATAGTTAAGCTAGGCCTCTGCCTAGGTGGGGTGACGTTAATTGCAGCGGTTGTATGAGGAGGGCCGAAGATCGAGCACAGTGCCGTGCCATAGAAGAGGCCCATGTCCAGCAGTGGACGCGAGAGGCTGGTGATGATGATGATGATGATGATGTTGAAATAGTTAAAAAACAATGATTCAGTATTTGGTTTACTTTGTTGTCAAGGAGGTTATTTGAGAGATTTTCATCGCAATAGATTTTAGTCATGTTTTTTTATACATATGATGAATCTATGTTTTTATATAGGTACTTTAAGGAAAACAGCAGCCCTTATCAATTTTATTATATTATACATACAAATGTACCAATGGAAAACATCTAAATAGGAATCAATCAATATTCGTTCAGTTCAGAAAAAGCAAAGAGAAATACAGACACACGGACAACAGCTTAGTATTATACTCGTTTAATGGATAAGTGTACTTACAATAAATTCCACGGATCGTTCCTCGGCACTACCAATTAGTTAAACGGGTATCCGGTACACGTGTTCCTTCCTTCCATTAATATAGGGTCAATTGAACGAACGCGGGAAAACGACTGTTAGCTAAACATAATAGCGACAACTCGAGTAGGTACAATTATCCCCATAGTTTCAAATCGACAATATCGGCTTAGTTTCTATGGATCTACTTTATTTTATTTATACATGTGTCGACTGGCGAGAATCGGTTATATGATGCTGGCTTTTTCAGAATCTGATGTTAGCAAATTGGCGCGTACAAGTCCACATTTCTTAACTTGGTTTTATGCTCTTGTTTTCTTTTTTAATGAAATGCTTTTGGAATAAATTAAAGTTTCGCATTAATTTCAGAGAATAATACTTTATGATAATTACTAACTAAGATACACAAGATGATGACCTCGAGGTTTAACCGCGCGGTCGAGGATCTCAGCGGTCGCGGGTTCAAACCCCAGTCACACACCTCTGACGTTTCGAAGTGTGATGTGTGTAGGTTAATAATTCAAAAGGAATTATTACTTACTTTAACGGTGATCGAAAACATCCGCATTAGGTCAGCGTAGTGGACTAAAGCCTAAACCCTATCAGTTGAAGAGGAAGCCCATGCTCAGCAGTGGGACGTATATGAGCTGATGATGACTTGTTATATAACGCTACTTTATCGATTACTTTGGTAAAACTTAACTTGTTCCGTAAAGTCCTACTCTTTCTATGATTTAAATATGTCTTAAAATATAATTTTTATGATTTATTATCTCCATTGCAGATTCTGCAGCAACCACGGCAATAAATGTCCGAGGCCGGGAACAGCGCCCGCGGAGCTCATGTGCGTTGCGGAAGCGATGATGCCGCGCCTCATACTCCGCTTGCTGCAACACTTCCGAGTCAACAGGTGAGGTTATGTTTTTATTGCTGACAACACGTAGGTACTAAATTGAACATGCAGAGGATTTGATTTACTTGGAGATGATTTGCATTAATATTTCAAATATTGTAACGTCGCGAATATTCAAACAGCCAACCGTCGCAAAAAAAAAAAAATAGACAGGCTAACAGACCATATTGTTGATAATCTATTAATCTCTTTTAGAATATATATTAATTTTTACCTTCATTTTTTTGTGTTCCTAATTGTGCCATAATTTATACTGTGTGCACACATTTATTAACGGGACAATATGTATAAAATACTTTCTCAAACCTAAAACCTTGTCTCTCCGACATTGGTAGCTCAAATGTTAATCTTTATATGCACCTTCAATACATACTGTAAGATCAATTGCTGTGTTCATGGCGTTATGGTTTAAAGGAGCTATATTAATTTGCCACGCTAAATGTGGGTTTTTAGACTTCAAATATTTAATAAATTTCGAATCCTGGTATCATTCAATAACATATCCATTCCAACATTAGTAACTATATAAATATTTTCTATCGTCGACATTTATCTTAACTACTAGTTGTTGCCGGCTACTCCGTTTGCTAAACATGCCATCAAAAAGAATATTCTTTCCACGTTTTCCGTCGCTCCTTTGCTCCTATTTAAATAAATAAATACACCCAACAGTTACATACATAGTTCTGACCCTGTCTTGTGTCGTGGGTATCAGAAACTACGAGAGACTTTTCGGTCTCGCAAACACCCAGACCCGAAACAAATATTTGTGGATCACACAAACGTTTGTCTCGGTGCGGGGATCAAACCCGCGGCCTCTCGTTTCACAAGCTGGTGTCTAGCCAACTGCGCCACGGGGCTGTCTAATTGCGATTGTTATAATATATTGCCTATAGCCTCCCTCGATAAATGGGCTATCTAACAATGAAAGAATTTTATTTTTGGTTAGCGCGTTCAACCAAACTCTTCAGATTTATAATATTAGTATAGATTTATATCGCGTACATCAGTAATAATATATTACCGTCCAGCACTTACATTAATACTACATGTGTCAGTTACCACGTGTGGTGCTATATCCGTTGTCCGCAATCTTGTCAATCCGTACAAGTGCGTCCGAGGTTACCAGGGTAACAGGTAACACAGTATTACTCTATTTGTGGCTGCTCTACACTCGCCACACTATATTTTTAATCTCTGACCTGGCCCAGCGTAGGTGCCTGCTCGTAATGGTCGCGTGACGTACACCAGCGATATGGATCGGAAAACGCGTGTAGGAGGGCATTTGTTACTATAGATATGTTAAGGGTATTATGTTTGTTGCTTAGTCAAGGTTGAGTAAGCATTCATTTGAATTATTTACCTTTTCTGTTGAAAATAAGCGTGATTGTTCTTAGTGATGTTTCTGAGTACAGAAGTCGGTTAAACAAAATCTATATTCTGGTTTGGCAAATGAAGCAATGGATGATATATGTATATCATGGAAACTAGAGACTACAGCCATAGATGTATTTTACATCAATGTACATTTGTAATCTTGTCATCTTATCAGGTGATGCCAGATCTGTAGTAACTAGATTATTACTTAAAAGGATAGGTAGCTTCTAAACTGACCTTTCGCTAAATGTGAATAATGGAGGCAAGTCTATTGCTGTTATTTGAACATATATGTGTACCGCGTACAGCCACTGATAGATTCGTAATGGAAAATTGAACAAAAACTTGCCTTTGTGGTAACGACACCCACCAAACTTATGCCGCAGGAGTAACGAAGCCTGGTCTCGCGATACAAGTATGTGCCGTGCGACCTAGAGGTCCTGGGTTCTATTCCCGGGTCGGGCGAAGTGTTATTGGGTTTTTCCATTAGGAAATTCTCAGTTACAGCACGGAGTCTGGAAATGTGCCCGTAAAACGGCAATAGGCTCGTCCCCTATTACGCGGGACTGATACATACCTGGCGAAATGTGTGTGCAGAAATGCACTTCTGCCTACCCCTTCGGGGAATACAGGCGTGAGTTTATGTATGTATGTATGATGTATAAGCATTCCGCAATGACTTCCAGCAGCGGGAGCCAGACGAACTCGGACAGCTACCGCATCGCGGTGCAGGAGTGCGAGGGCTACGTGCAGATGCTCATGGAGTTCAACAACATGGGCGACCTCATGCGCACCGCCATGACCAAGGCGCTCATCAACCCACAGGTACCACACAAAACACTTATATCTTTTCTATTTAAAAAAAAAAAAAAAAAAATACACCCAACAGTCACATACATAGTTCTGACCCCACACTAGGATACAAGTCCTGTGTCGTGGGTATCAGAAAATACGAGAGACTTTTCGATCTCACAAACACCCAGACCCGAAACAAATATTTGTGGATCACACAAACATTTGTCTCGGTGCGGGGATCGAACCCGCGGCCTCTCGTTTCGCAAGCTGGTGTCTAGCCAACTGCGCCACGGGGCTGTCAATGTCTGTCTATGTAAAACCATAGTTAGGATAGAGAAAATACTTCAAAAGGGTTTTGTTAAACAGCCCACTCGGTGAAATGGAGAAGTGTTCAAACGTATATACAGAAGAAGAATATACAAGAAGGTCATTACCAACCCCCTGGCGTTAAAAAAATTGAAGTTTCCCTAACAACCATAGGGGGATCGTAATGACCTTAGCTATTACCTGCCTTAGTTTCTGATCACGGTCTGAATACACCCTGTATGAGATTAATTTGATTTTTGGGACCTGACCAATAGTTAGTAGAAAACTTGGGTATTCTGGTTGTATCCGCAGTAGTTAAATTGAAATGGTCTGCCTGTATCGGCTAAATTGTTAGCATTTCATAACTTTTATATAGCAACCATCATTCAGCATCAGCCCATATTATGTCCCACTGGTAGGCATGGGCCTCCTTTATAACTGAGAGGGCTTAGGCCTTAGTCCACCACGCTGGCCTAATGCGGGTTGTTGGACTACACACCTAACAAATTCCTAAGAACTTTTAGGTGTGCAGGTTTCACCACGATGTTTTCCTTCACCGTTAAAGTACGTGATAATTCTTTGTGAATACACATAACTTCGAAAAGTCAGAGCTGTGTGCCTGGGGTTTGAACCCGTGACCTTCGAGTTTCTCGATCGCGTGCCTAAACCTCGAGGCCATCATGACTTCATATAGCATCCATTTTTTAACAAATAAATAAATGCGTATGTCAGATGTACCGCAACCTGGTGGAGCCGCCGTTCCCCGACACGGAGTACGGCGCCTACATGTCGGAGTCCAACAAGATGTACGAGCGGGCGCTCGACAACTTCCCAGCGCCGGAACCGCCTGACGAGTGAGTACATACATATCCTCACGCCTATATTACCCGAAGGGCTTTTTTTAAATAGGCAACTATTTAACTGCTGCGTGGGGCGTGTGTCGCTGGTGAGTGATGTGGTTTAATGGGAAGGCCCAGCAAAAGGCAGGATCTCGCTATTTGATACAATTTTCCTGCCTTTTTCGGGGTTCAGTGAATTAGATCTGTGCTGCCACGGGGGAAAAGTCGCGCGCAGACGTATTTCCACCCCTGGCAGCTAGATAGTTTATACTATGTTACCCGAAGGGGTAGGTAGAGGTGCATATCTGCACCCACATTTCGTCAAGTATGCATCATCATCATCATCAGCCCATATATCCCAATGCTGGACACGGGCCTCTTCTACAACTGAGAGGGTTTAGGCCTTAGTCCTCCAAGCTGGCCTAGTGCGGGTAAACGGACTACACACCTAAGAAATTCCTATGAACTTTTAGGCATGCAGGTTTCCTCACGATGTTTTCCTACACCGTTAAAGTACGTGATAATTCATTGGGAATACCCACATACTTCGTAAAGTCAGAGGTATCTGCCTGGGGTTTGAACCTGCGATCACGCGGCTAAACTTCGAGGCCATCACTTCTTTTTAATTATTAGTTTGATACATGTGAGTAATTTATATGATCGCAGATACAAGCACCTGCCCGCTCTGGCGCCCCGATTACAACACAACACACTTCTCGACGAGTTCATATTCTGGACGTTCAAGTACGAGTTCCCGCAGAACGTGGTGTGCTTCCTGCTCAACATGCTGCCGGACCAGGACTATAAGGTACATAGCTACAGGCTTTAAAACAACCTAGAAAAGACCGCCATGTGCGATAAAGCCACCATTTGTACCGCTCTATGTATATATTTTTTAAATTATTTATATTTAAGTACACTAAGTGTTAAATAAATAAACCTAGATCCCCATAGTCTCGCTGAGGTTCACTGCTCGCTGTCATATCTGTACGTGTCACTGTCGAGGTAATGGCCAAGAGACCACCACGCTGACGTAAAGCCCTCCAAGTTTAACTATAAATTTTCAAATACGTATTGGCATTACATGAATTGGTAGTGGATCATCAAGTTTTTTTTTTTTTTTTTTTTTTTTTTTTTTTATTTATTTATTTATTTGTACAGGTACATATTTACATATTTATTAGGTTATCCTACGGTCTCTGCACTAAGCGTGGCTTGTATCGCAGAGACAGTAAAATAGTGCAGATACGTTACATACATTTCAGGTACAAATGAGAAAAGTTTCCTGCAAGGTTACCTGAGGTCTGATACAATTTAGCTGTCACCTTTTTTGTGTTTTTCACACACACTTTTGAAGCATTTTCGATCGTTAATGACTATGAACTTTACCAACACGTAAAAATTCGAGGTATAGAATGTTAGAGATCTATAAGTGAGTAATAACGATGAATAATGGCGACGGTTGCAGGAGCACCTGACGCGCACGTTCGTGCTGCACTACGCGCGCATCCCGCTCGTGCTGGAGGACGCGGCCGACCCCGACACGCTGTCCAACCGCGTCGTGCACATGTCGGTGCAGCTGTTCTCCAACGAGGCGCTGGCGCTGCGCTGCGTGCAGCAGCTGCACCTGCTGCACGTCATGGTGCTGTCGCTGCGCATGATGATGGGCAAGATCCTCGTGCAGAACACGCTGCACCGGCCCGACACCAACTTCCACTACGTCATCGACTGCACGCGCCGCGTCATGAAGGAGCACTGCTACTGGCCGCTCGTGTCCGACTTCAACAACGTGCTGTCGCACAAGAGCGTGGCGCTGCTGTTCCTGCAGGACGACGCGCTCGTGGACATGTGGTTCGAGTTCCTGTCCATGCTGCAGGGCATGAACGTGAACGTGCGCGAGATCGCCGGCCACATCGAGTTCGAGCCGTCGTCCTACTACGCGGCGTTCTCGTGCGAGCTGGAGGCGGCGGCCTACCCCATGTGGTCGGTGCTGAGCCACCTCACGGGCCCCGAGCACGCGCCGCTGGCCGCGCGCATCATCGCCGCCGCGCTCGCCTACCTGCGCGACTGGCTCGACGCCGTGCACTGCACCGCGCCCGCGCTCGAGCGGGTCAGACCTCTTCTTCTCTCTCTCTATCTCACTCTCTCACTAACGTAGCGTGCTTATAACCAATGGTTGAATAATACTACATATACGATTATATCGAACGTTGCGTCTATAAATTCCCACTAGATGGAAAATGACAATATGCCTTATGCTGTTGAGTATTCTCATGTTAAGTGTAAATTTATCTTAGCATTGCAAAGCATTAAATTTTTTAAATCTTATAGACACGAATATCTTCCTATCTGTACTTGATACCTATATTTCTCAAGGAAGGACCAAGATCAGCTGATACATCCAGCTTGGATGAGAGTAAACTTCGTATATTAATATTTTTTTTGCTGATCTTTTAAAATATCAGGAAAATGATTAAAAATATTATTAGGCCTGATGATTAAGCTATAGTTTTGTGTGATTTCCCGCGGGCAGCGGTGCAGTAGTAAGTAGTGCGCTCGGTGTGCAGACGGAGGCGATGCAGGCGTCGTTCCACTTCCCGCTGCACCGCTACCTGTCGGCGTTCCTGTGCGCGGCCGTGCGCCACATGCGCGTGCGCGCCGCCGACGTGCTGCCGCCCGCGGACCAGCTGGCGCTGCTCGCCGTGCACCCGCTGCGAGTGCAGGTAACCCACCATCACTATACACTACGCCGTTCCCGAGTATCACGACTCATCACTCTGCCAATCATGCGGGATATTTGTCCGGATTCTGATTATTTGCATGTGCTAATTTTGTTTAAGAACGCATCTACGGTAAAAAGGGATAGGAGTACATAGAGATACGTTAACGATTATAAGCAGCGGCAAACTACTTTAACCCATTCCTCCCCACTGTCCTATTTTTAGGACACTATATTCAACATATTTTTTAACTTGTTAAGGCTCTTATTTTTATTGTTTCTAATGAAATTCGTAATTTTTCTAAGTAATATATATATATTTTTCAAATTGATAATTTTTGCCGAATAAGGAAGAACATTATGATCCGACTTCATATATCGCGAAAAAAAAAAAACAATTTTTTTTTTCTCATATTATTTTTCTTAATGTACTAAGAACTTAATTTATACAATTCATAAAAAAAAACAATGTTTTCGATGCTTGGAAAGTAATGGCGTTAACATCAAGTTTACAAAAAGTATAATCACTTCAACCAGTGTTACATTGTTGTTATACTCGCATAATAATAACATTTATAATTTAACGACGAAATAAGAATGAAATCGAACCAAATCAAATTATCTTTATTCAAATAGACTTTTACAAGTTCTTTTGAATCGTCAATTTCACACTTCTTATTTTTTTTAAACTATTGCCGCTTCAAAACGTGTTATAGCTGTGGAGAAGAAACGACAAGAAACTCCCTCAGCAACATAAATGTCTTTTTTTTCTTTAAAAATATCAATATTATTATTATTGTTTAAATTGGCATAGTTTCAATTTTACATGATAAATGTCATAACGATACAAACTGTAGCAATACAATACAAGTCCGATCAATTTACTTACTCCCAAGGCTTATTATCTTCAATAAAATCTGAAATTTTATAGTATGCTTTTTTGTAAAGTTTATCTTTAATTAATTCCTTAATGAATACGTTCTGTCAATGAAAGCGAGCGTCTTATAACTTTGAAAGTAATTGTTTAGTGAAAATTGACGATTTTTCTATTGTCCTTAACGTCGTCGAGTTAAAATTTAATATACTTTTGTTTAGTAATCGATAATGTCTAATATCTGCATAAGCATTGCAAATAACATAATATGGTTATTAGAAGGCAACAATAAAAGTATGCATTATTACAAATAAGTCTTTATTGTACGAAATGACTACATTGGGTAAATTATACTAGTCTATGGGAAACATGATGAGTAACAATGGACAATAGATGATGTGCTTAGATTTTGGCACATTCGAGTTACAGTACAGTTTTACTTTTTTATGATCTCTTTGTTAAAATATATTGTAAAGTAAGAAGTGTTTTCATATGTCTGAAAAGTGTATATAAATTTGCAAGTCCTTAATTTTTTTAGAAAATTACGTTACATTTCATTTCTATAAAAAGCTTTTATTAATCAAACAGTACAAAACATTTACGTCCATTCTGTTCCCTCTACTTATCTAACTTATAATTTAAATTAAGTGCGCGTCAAGAAAGTCTATCGAAACTTTTGTGAAACATTTGACCGCACTCGATATCCGTAACTATGTAGAGTATGAGTATGTGGTCTAGTTGACGACCGGCAGTACGAATTCCGTGGTGTCGTCGTTCTCCTGCGTGAAGCCGGCGGGCGGCGGCTCGGCCTGCACGTGTCTCGCGTACGAGTACGTGCTCAGCTTCAGCGCCAGGAACCCGCCCGAACCCTCCGCGCCGCGGTGGATCACCCCCGCGCCCGTCGCCAGGGCCGCCCCTGTGCACCAACAAAATTAACTATCGTTTACATACTATCATGCTTTTATCATATAAGTGGTAGATGGAAGAGTATTTCCACCATCATGTTGCTTTGGTTCCAAGTTCTTGTCATATAGGAGCCACATTTTGTGACATTTTCATTAAAAAAATCGCCTGGTAATTTATATCGTGACTATGTCGTAACTCGAAATTCTAACGAGATAAATAATATCGGATGCTTCACGCATAGAAGTCAGTCTTGTTCCGTGGATATTAGGAATTACTAGAGAGACTTTTCGATGTTATAAAACCATCTGTGTGCGAGGATGGAACCCTCTCTCGTCATATAGATTGCATTAAGTAGCAGGTAGTGACCCTTGCTGGGCAGCACGGGCTGCACGTCGATGAAGGGCACGGTGGTCTGCGCGGCGTCTGCGTCGAAGTCGGAGTGCGTGAACTCGAGGTACTGGTCGTGGTGCGAGTCCAGCGGCAGGCGCCCGTGCGCGCGCGTCGGCACGTCCGGCTTCTTCAGCTGCAGCTTGGACCTGGAACCACAACACCAGCTTCAGCAGCCTCCATTGTAACAACTGTACTGTTCATCAAGTCTACGCTGTATCAGTGAAAGATAATCAATTCAATATCTTTAAAAGATGCAAAAGCTACTCAGAATTTGCTATCAATTTCGGTATATTAATAAAATACGAATAATATTGACAGTCCCGTAGCGCACTTGGCTAAACACCAGTTTGCGAAACGAGAGCCCACATATTTGATCTTCGCACCGAGACAAATGTTTGTGTGATCCACAAATTTTGTTTCGGGTCTAGGTTTTTTTTTTGAGATCGAAAAGTCTCTGGTAGTCTCTATTTATTGCTCGATTGCATTATCTCGTAGCGTATGTATCGTACCTTGGTTGGTGTTGCGCCGCGTCTGTGTTGTCGTTGCTGATCCATTGGCTCTTGTTCGGTGAGAGCCGGCCTGTTGTGTAGTTGAACGGCGTGGAACGGATCTCGAAGTGCAAGTGCGCTCCGATCATGCGGAACCTATTAAATATACAGATAATGTTCAATATGTGATTGGAATAGTAAGAACGATAGTAATGCCCTATACGGTAATCCACAATAATATACCACGTTTCAAGATAAGTCTATTTATAGTTGGATAGAAACAAGACAAACTAATTGAAAGATATTTTCTTAGAGGCGCTATTTAGACCAAATTGCTTGCTATTTGCCATGATTGATTCCAAAAATTGGTCTTACCGTATGCCAGTGAGGACGTATCCCTCAGGCGAGTCCAGTTCGTCCAGATCGATCGCCCGTTTCTCGTAAGTGAGCGTGTGGAAGTCCACGCCGTCCATCATGCCAGGGTCCATGGGGTCGAACTTCTTGATGGGCACCCAGCCGGAGGGCTCCACGAACCCGCGACCCTTCAACGTGCCCTCGTACACTTGCAAATGGAACACTCTCCCGTGCTTCACGATACGAATCCCTGTTACCACCCTGGAACATATTTTTCATGTCAATATTGAAAATTTTAAAAAAGTGTTACCATGAACACCCGCACACCCATGCTTTGGTTATGCAATATCCCAATAATAATGCTTTAACGTTGCATAAGTCTGAGTTAGTTAACACCTTTGTCTTGTTTTCCAACTGACTGATGCCGTCAATGAAGACAAAACAGTAGTAACTGACGCAAATTCTAAAATGAGGCCTTTATACAAAATATATCCTTATGACATTAAGCGGGTAATATGTATCCTGTAAGCATTTAATACATGCAAAAATTCCTATAAAACAAATTAAAAGCGCATGCAAGGAGACATAGACGCGAAGAACCCAAATATTATGAAGCTTATGGTGATTTGAATCTAAGATCCCGTTGTCAGTGACGCCCGATTTTCCCGTGAGGGTACTGACTTGTTTTTGTATATATCAGCGTTCGCTTCTCTCATGCTGAAAAAGCGCTCGGAACTCGACACATCGTCCTCGCACAGGCAAAAGCAATACGAGCAGTGGAGTAGGTTCCATCTCCACCAGGAATCCACCTTCGAAATAAAGTTGATTTCATTAATATACTGATGGTTTGAATGCTTCAAAAGGTGGATTTTATGAATGTAGTGGATGAAGAAGAACGTACTGTTGCTAATGTCTCAGAAATTACAGAAGTTTGACGACAACTCAATCGTCTAATTGACCCTGTGCAATTTGAAATAAAACGTCACATAAACAAACTCATGCTGCATTCCTAAAAAAAAACTGTAAGTCGGCCTAAGCGAAGTGTGCGGGTGCCCTATAAACAAACTGCTAACTTGTTGTTCCTGACGTCCGACGTGGCGTCCCACAAGCTGAAGTAACGGTCCGAGTTGGTGGTGTCGTCGCACAGGCACATGCAGTACGAACAGTGCCAGAACAACCAGCGCCACCACGAGTCCACCTGAACAAACTCTCACACTGTCGATGCGTATCGTCTAGAAGCTTCCACCAGACGAATATCCTTCGATTATTGGAAATTATAAGTTGTGTTGTTTGTTACTTGTTCACGGAAACGGTTGGTCGATTCGGACGACTTTAGGCACAAAGATAAGCATATACAGTTTATGGTTTGCCAACAGTTGTCAATTCATGTTACACTTATATTTCAATATCTTGAATTCTGTTTGGACTCTAGTGGTTGCTGTGATCGTAAATTTTAAAGTAAACTAATTATGATTTACAACAAGTCTAAGTATGATGTACAAACGCGCGTTATTCAGTAATCTATCGACCTCGGGGCCAGCTGGCGGGTCAGGCGAGATAAAAGCGACCGTAAATCTGTTTCAATATGATTTTGTGCCAATATTTGAACATTGGTTTAAATAAGCTAATATTTACATTTTTATATTGGATCCAACAGACTTTGTCGATATTGTTATTGCTTGGGCACACCGTTTTGTTTTAATGCGTTATCTCTTATTATTTTTATGTTTATAGTTGGACTTTTTGTTGTGTAATAATGGATTTTTTCCTGGTATGTGAGGTATGATCGTTAATGCTGTATATGTGATTAAAATCATGCATAATCACCTTCGTAGTACCGCGAGTGCAGGTGCCAACATTTCCCAACTTTCGTCCGTTTTCATACTCGATCCACTCGTAACGGCGACTACTGGTTTTGCTCTGCAAATTAGAACGTGTACATTATTGTAATGTATGTGTCAGCTAAGCACAAATTTATTGTCAGGTCGAGATTCTTTTACTGGGTCATTGTTTACTTGTATTTCACTGTTATAAAGATTAATTAATACAGTAGGATTAATTCTGCGGCATCTTATTTCATAGGCTGGTCTCTAAACAGTTCTAATGAGGCTATCAATTGTCAAATATTTGACCCCTTGTGCTATTTTTTAAACCTCACGTTTTCATCCACATCGCAGTTATTGTGTGAAACGACGTTCATTAGTGGACACAAATAGTCAACCGATTGGTAATGACCTCAATATCAGCTTTGCTAAACTGCTAACCACCGTTAATGATACACATTTAGATGCAATTACTGTGTTCATTGCGCTCTTCGTGTATATATTCAATGCTTTGTATCAATATTCTTGCTCGTCTAAGCAACATTTATGGCATCATTTTAAAGTTTATTCTTATGTCTCAATCTAAATGATGGTGATGTCTCAACCTGTATGATCGATAGGGCTTAGCAACTCTGGATTACAGCCCAACAGACTGTACCTAAAAAGTCTTCGTGCAAAATAATCAGATGCATTGATTTCCATTTTTCGAATTTATGTGTGCATTCACAATGAACTATCACGTACTTTAACGGTGAATGAAAACATCGTGAGGAAACCTGCACCTAAAAGTTTTTAAGAGTTTCTTAGGTGTGTACTCCGCCAACCCACACTAGGCCAGTGAGGTGGACTAAGGCCTAAACCCTCTCAGTTGTAGAGGAGGTCCGTGCCCAGCAGTAGGCCGTAAATGGTGATGAATGAATTGATTTCCATACGAAGTTTCCTTTTACCGTGAATGATTATAATTTTTATACGGACACTGCTAATTATTATGTATTACTTAAGGAAAAGTAAATATAAACTTACCGCTGGACAAACCCACATATCAGAGTCCAAATACTGGCAGTCGATGATCCTGCCGTTGCAAGGTTTCTGTTTCTCACAGAACTGGTCCATATAGCATCCGTGCCTCTCCGCGAGTGTGTAGTGCGCGCAGTTCTCCTTGCACGTGCCGTCGCTGTTCATGTCCACCTCATTCTCCACGTAGCCTTGCAGTAGCCGCGTCACTTGGTCGTACGTCTCGCCTGAAATCATTTACAGCCTTCATATACCCATAGCTTGATTCGGTCTCCTCTGGAATAGAGAAAATGTTGATCTCTAATTTTGACTTACCCTAATATCTTCTGGTGAATTTACATCTACCTTAATGAGTACTTTAAGGACGAGCTAAAAACATATTAAACTGACCTTCAACATGCAAGGGCGGGTCACACATATAAAGATCCCTGCTGGCCTCGTTCAGCGCGCTCCTGGCGACGGCAGCGGCCTGGGCTGTCCGTTCGCTGTACCTTTGCCTCGTCAAACTCGCTTCTTGAGTGAAATTTCCTGAAAAATTATAAGCTTTTTGTTATTTTTCTATAAAACCCATCTTAATCAGTTTGGTAAAATTGATCGTGTTCATGAATTTTTCGATTGCATCGTGGCTTCTATAAAGCATAGAAATATAATAATGGTTCTTAGTAATAGTATAGAACTGAGTATAAGTTGCATAAAACAGACTGACTCATAGTAAATAGTAGCAGTAGCAAGGAGATAATTTAACTTAAATAGTATTAAATTTAGTGCCTTTAGCCCTACAATAGTTTTATTCAAATGATCACGTCAAACATACTTAAGTAGCGATTCTCACAAATTACCACAAAGCAAATTATCCATTTTTGTTTCATTTAAAACAGATGTCTCACATCTGTCCTTGCAGTTCTTTTGTCGCTAATATCACTTACAAATAAATTTATTACTTATGGTGATGTTTTTAAGGTAGAAAATTCTACAGTGAAGAATTAGTTATTGGTAATGCCTTTCAAAAGTGCTGAATAGACTGTTTTTATATCGGTATGAACAATTCGCTAGCAGAGAGGAAAAATATGACACCATTAGAAGCGTTTTTGTTTGTTCTGATTTGGATGTACATGCCTAAAATTAAAGATTTTCAGGAGAAAACCAGTTATTATTTCACTTTTCTAACAATTAACAGTCTTATTGCTATCCTAATTATTTCTTATACCTGTGATTATTGAAAAAAATGTTTATGAAATCAGAACTATTGTAATGCGTGTTTTTTCCTTTTCAAAATAATTTATTTAATAAACGAGAATATTAATGTCATGGGAATATACCATATCGCACCTCCGGTGCGAGACTGTCACTTATGCAAAAATGCAATTTTTCAGGAGAAGCATTTAAAACTTTGACATCTCAAAAAATTATGATATTTCAAGATTTAGACAAGATAACTAGCTTTTACTACAACATCAACTTTGAACTTACTTTTGAATAAATAATGACCACTTAATATTGTAAAAAAGACACTCTACTAGTACTATAAACTTTCCAACCCCCTCAGAAGTGACGTTATGGCACTAACGAAAAATAATAACTGTAATTATGTCATACTGAGTTAAAAAGGAAACAAGAACAAAATGTTTACTTAGTTTTAATTTAAATCAAAATATGAACATTGCACAGTTATTGGCGTAAGAAAAAAATAAGCCAAAATTCTATAAAATAATACTTTTGTACTTCTTAACATTTCTACAGTAGTGTAGTATTAATTGCGTAACATTCTCATTTTGTCCTATACTATATAAGATTTCCTCTTTATTATAATAGTATAGATAGGACAAAATGAGAATGTTACGCAAGTACGTATTCATCATCAACATCATTAGCAGCCTAAGGAAGTTCACTGCTGAACATAGGCCTCCCCCAATGTGGGTGGACGTCCTATGCTGCGCTTATCGGTACGTGGCCTCCACTCGAGAACCTTTTGGCCCCATCGGCCATCGCTTATCCGCGCTATGTGCCCGGCCCATTGCCAATTGAACTTGCTAATCCGCTGGGCTATGTCGGTTACTTTAGTTCTCCTACGGATCTCCTCATTTCTGATTCGATCTCGTAGGGAAGCCCCGAGCATAGCCCTCTCCATAGCTCGTTGAGTGACTCTGAGCCGTCTAATGAGGCCCATAGTGAGAGGCCACGTCTCAGTGCCTTATGTCATCACTGGTAACACACAACTATCGAAGACTTTCGTCTTGAGGCACTGACGTATTTTGGACGAGAAGACGTCGCGTAGTTTCCCGAACACTGCCCAACCGAGTTGGATTCGCCGATTGACCTCTCTCTCGAAGTTGGACCTGCCTTACCGGACCACTTGTCCTAAATAGACATATTCGTCTACAACTTCGAGAGTCGCGCCCCCAACTGCGATCGGGGTGGGCACAACATAGACATTCGACATGATTTTCGTCGTGTCCATGTTCATTTTAAGACCCACCAGTTGAGAGACTCGATTGAGGTCTTCGAGCACAGTGCTAAGGTCTTACAACGATTCTGCCAAGACTACAATATCGTCGGCAAACCGAACGTTGATATATTGAATATACTCTCCGTTGATGTTGATGCCGAATCCTTTCCACTGCAAGAGCTTGAAGGCGTTTTCCAGCGCGGCAGTATGTATTACGTATTTTTTTTCAATTGTTAGGAATACGAGTACGTTTTCTTCCCCTTTTTTTCGGTGATAATTTTAGTTCATGGTCATCAAAGCTTCATTCTCAGAGCTACTATCACTAGATGAACTGGAACTGGAGGAAATGCTGGTTGAAGAAGACGAACTAGATGAGGGCTTGAAATGAACCTGAACCAGTACCAGAGAAGTCACCAGTTGGAGACCCATATTCTTGTTCTACTGTTGAATTTGCGTCATCAATAATAGCATTACTAGCTGGGGAGTTTGGAGTTGGTAAAATAGAATTACTTCCATCTTGCTTGGTATTAGAATCTGGAACTGAAGATTCCCCGGGTTCGTCTCTTTCAATGGGTGATGTGGGACATGTCAATAACACAAGTTTTTTCCCCCGAGACAGCATTTTATTTGACCCAAAGAAACAACTGAAAATAAGTATAAAGTATCGGAATAAATAAATTGTTCATACAATCCACCTAATTAGTTAAATCCATGAAATAATGTCACTATTGCTCCAGAATCAAAAAAATATTATGTCACAATTACCTTAGTAACAGTGTTGCTCCAAGACACTCATGCAATAGCGGGGGGCCCGGGCACAACTGACCAAAAAGACGTTGTTGCTCCAAGTGTTGCCGTGATTTGCGCCAAAACCACAATGACACTTACGCCCTCATACGGAAACTATGCGTACTACGAAAGTAACATTATCACACCAAGTAAAGGGGTGCTTAAGGACACTTATTACATATTTAACTCATTTTTGCAATTTTTGCATAAGTGACAGTCTCGCACCGGAGGTGCGATATGTTCTGACGCATAGCGGTTATAATAAGTACCGCCTGATATTTTAAATATGTTTACTCGCGACCATATTTTACTCCATCATTATAATTTAATTAGGTATATTTTTCATCATTTATTTCAACTATTATTGTGGTTTGAATACCAACCACTACATAACCATTACAAAGGGCTTTGTAATAAGTATATTATGTTCCGATGACCTAACATTCAAATACAACCTTAGCATAACCTAGTGCGTCTAAATGGATGTCCTGGACGTCGGATGTGCAAAAGTAGCAATTCAATATGTTTTAATGGCTAGATGGAACTGACTGCTTTCGAATATAAAAGGTATTGCTAGGAAAACATCAGAGGAAACCTGGACACTTAAAAATTCTTATGAATTATACCCGCACTAGGCCAGCGTGGTGGACTAAGACCGTACGTCTCTCAATTGTAAAGGAGCCCTGTGTCGAGCAGTAAGAGAACTAAAGTAACTGACATAGCCCAGCGAATTAGCAAGTTGAAGTGAGGACGTATATAGGTTGAAAATGGATTTCTTAGCCACATCTTGGAAGTTGTAGATTTTCGTCATAATTTATGCAAGGGTGTTTTCACAATTACATCTCTTCATTCATAGAATAAAGTAAACACAATCAAGTCAAGTATTGTCTCCCCTTTACCTACACTTCGCTCCGTGACCGTCAACTTGCATTCACGATTGTACAATTAAACACACTTTATCTAATTACAAATACTCGTCTGACGCCTTCGTCTATATAACAATAATAACCTAGTTAGGTTTCAAACGTGCACTGGTCTAGCACAAATTAAATTATCACGTCTACTAATTTGGCTATTACAATGGTCAGATTCCCAAAGATTGGCACTGTTGTGTCGTCTGCTGAGGCAACTCTTTCTCGTCAGCCGATGCTTTAAGTTTTACCGTTGATGGCCATTTGTTGAAATTTATATATTAAGCACCTGATTCCTTAAATAGAAGCCAATGAAATGCTTCCACATATTTCTATCATTGGTACGAAAGGCAGTCGGTTAATTTATATTGCAATTTGTATCTTGGTAGGATTTTAAGAAGAATAATGGAATAGATTTATTAAAAACATCATAATGATTAAGTCTTAGACAGTCGCATTTATCGAACTTAGCGCGGCTTTTTTTTTTTTTTTTTTTTTTATTCTGGCACGGCAAAGTGACTCCACTGTACCTGATGGTAAGCACAGTGGAGTCCAAAAAATGATTTCGCTAAAGTCTGCTTTTTAAGAAATCAATTACACTTACTCGTATTACTATCACAACTTTTTATTGTGTTTCTTTCGTAAGTAAATTGTCGTAAGTACCTTTGTCGTATATTCTGAGCAGCATCCATGAGAATTGCATCATGGCGTAACCCTTGATTTCGGTGAGTGCCACCGTGTTGTAGATGTCGTAGATAATCTGGTGCGGGGACATCGGAGTCGCGCACGACTCCGTACTCTCCGCCTGGAAACATTGACATTTAATTATAGTCAAAACCGATTATAACATCGTTTATAACGACGGATCGGTTATAACTACCAAATGGCAAGGTCGCGGCGGAATCTATATTAAGTAATAACTATTGTTTATAACAACTATCGGACATAACGTCCGAAATATACGGTCCCTTCAATGTCGTTGTATCTTGTTTCGACTGTAGTGTAAAAAACATTTTCAAACTATGTTTTAAATCCTTTTTTCTTAGAACAGTTTTCAGCTAAGGTTCTCTCTCTTACAATCGACTAATCGATCCAATATAGATATGGGGTTAGAGGCTTAAATAGTAATTTTGTTTTCTGTCTGTGCTGTCTTCACGGATTTTGTTTGTATCATTGCTTATTAGTTATTTAGGGTACATATTAAACATTTGGGATTCTATTTCCAAAATGATATGGGTAAAACCATAATAATTTCATCTGCCTATTGAAGTTTGATTCAATAATATTTTCTTTGAAAGTAATGGTCATTGATAAACCTAAATATGTAAATACCAAATACTTGCTATGAGTAATGTTGCAAGAATTTTGTATATCTAAGGCGCTAGTTAATTCATGACAATAGATAAATAATAGTACGCGTCTGTTTGTGTGGTATTTATCTAATGACTGTAATGGCAAATATGTCAAAGGCAGTACGCAATGGCTTCCTTTGTACAATTATTTCCCATTTTTATAAGCAAACTGTCTATCGTATTGGACATTTAGTTGCGGCTTTTATAATTGTATCGCTTAAGTGACGCTCATGTCTCTAGATAGTTTTCAGACAATGATCATCATCATCATCAGCTCATATACATATGTCCTACTGTTGGGCAAATATTTGAAAATTTACTTGACTAGGAATTATTTGACCCCATACGTGTGTATATTGTCCCCTAAACCCAATGCCCTAATAATTATTATAAAATGTATTTATGGATGAATAATGTTAGTTTTGTTTCAATTTTACTCTTTAAGTAAGACAATGGTTGCTACATACAAATAACGCATTGAAATCCATTTCCGAGCAGATGCGTAACTTATGCTATTTGAATTGTTAAAGAAGCCGGTAAACCGAAAAGTCGTCGGGGTATTTGAATAAAATTGATTTAAATCAAATTTGTCACCATTAAAACCTAACTCTATAGCATTACTCTTCATATCAAACCGCGCGTTATGAAGTATAGTAAAAGATTTTAAGCGACAGTCAAGATACAGCATCACCCATACAACTGTCTTTCACCTCTCATTATAATTACACACATAAACTCACGCCTGTCTTCTATTGGGGTAGGTAGAAGCTAAAGAGCGCCCAAAGCTGCGATCCAAACACGTAATAATTTCGTCAGTATATTAGAATAGTACTTGAAACTTGTTGACTGCCTCGTGGTCCCGCGGTACAAGTATGTGCCGTGCGATCTAGAGGTCCTGGGTTCGATTCCCGGGTCGGGCAAAGTGTTATTGGGTTTTTCCATTAGGAAATTCTCAATAACAGCACGGAGTCTGGAAATGTGCCCGAAAAGCGGCAATAGGCTCGCCCCCTATTACGTGGGACTGATTCATACATACCTGGCGAAATGTGGGTGCAGAAATGCACCTCTGCCTACCCCTTCGGGGAATACAGGCGTGAGTTTATGTATGTATGTATGTATGTTGAAACTTGTACGGCAAATTCTCAGCTGCATCATATGACAACACGTAATGTGTTTAAACAAAGCATCTGCATACTGAATCATCAGTTTTAGCGCTTTTGCGTTTGTAATGTGACTCTTTTTATAAAAATGTGTTTATGTATACCAAAAGTTTAGTTTCTATATTGTCCTAAATTATTACAATACATTGGTACCACAAATACCAATGTACACTACCGACAAAAAGTTTGGAAGCACCTATAATTTTTGTAAAAACAAATAGCAAATTGATAATATTTTTTTTATCGATGTTGTAATAAAATATAATAGTATTTTAGTAATAAGAATATGATTTTGTTACATAGTTTAATTGTTGTTTTAATTAAGTACCTAATCATTCTTAATTAAATAATACTATATCTTATATTATTTCTAAAGTAATTGAGAGTATTAAAAGTGCTTCCAAAATTTTGTCGGTAGTGTATATTAGTCTTAGTGGCCTCCAAACTGGGACAGTATCCTATCAGTTAATCCAGGTTATATAGTACGAGTATATACTTGCTAAATTCTCTATAAATTCGGAAACAATAATACTAATTTGATAGTAGTTTAAGCCACATTCTGGGTCTCTAATATCTTTATTACCTAATGCTGCTCCATGTAAATACATCCAACTTGATGCATGTAAGCTCTGTACCGCACTCCACGACTATTTAGCATTATCCTCAACAAAACCAATAGTGCCATTTGTTGTTTAAAGTTTTGCGCACGTATCCTGAGTGATTTGTTGATTTCCGAAGTTTAAACAATAGCAGCCAGTGTAGCGCGTGATGTTGTGATTTTGTACCTATCTGCTTTTTACTGTGTGGTCGTGTTTTGTTTGTAATAGATAGCCGCGCGGACGCAGTATATATCACTTCTGCGAAAACTTAGATAACTGCGGAACATTGAAATGAATCGTATTATTATTGCGAAGGTATGCTAGTAACTGTTAGCATAACCTTATATAATGGTCTTATAAGACTTATATGAAGGAACATGCAAGGCGTTTAGATATTATGTCTTGTATTAGGATATTCGAATCTAGATAATTACGCTAATTGTGTAATGTCCAGTTTTAATTTGCTTACTATGGGGTCTTTATTTAACAAATTGCTTTAGTTGAATAAAGATTTCAAGCCTAAAAAATATTATTTGGAATTTTAAACGGCAAACTGGGCTTTTGGGCTTCTATGGAAGTACCGCCACTGGTAGATATATACTTATATATACTTTTTTTTTTTTTTTTTTTTTGTGATTTTCATCGGCGATCAGTCGCTAGACTATAAGCGGATTTGTTAGTAAGTATCACTTGAAGGCGATGAGGCCAGTGCCACATCTGCCTAGATTACCACACGTCTTTTCTTTTTAGCCTTTTTGGTAGTAATGGCGGGTTTAAAAGCTGCATTGCTAGAGTGTTGGGATGAGCTGATAAGCGTTCTGCATATTTCGTCTTGAACCTTTTAATTTCGTATTGGACTGTTGGCACGTTAAGATATTCATGGATCTCGTCTGTTTTGGAATACCATGGAGCATTTGTGATGGTGCGAAGAATATTGTTTTGAACTCTTTGCAAACTCATTAAGTTGCTCTTGCTGGCAGTACCCCATAGTGGGATGCCATAAGTCCAGACAGGTTTAAGAACTGCATTGTATAAGAGGAGTTTATTGTCAACAGACAATGCTGAGTTTCTACCCATCAGCCAGAGCAAATTTCTGAATTTAATGTTAATTTCATCCCTTTTCTTACGTATGTGGTGAGTCCAAACTTATATATACTTGGTATCTATTTATATTATATTTTTGTAAACCTATAATCAGTTTTCAATAATTATATTAAACCTGTAGTTAATAGAAGCAAGACAGTTGGTCGTTGTTTGCAAAGAAGTTACAATTTTCATATTTTGTAAGTTCATTTGCAACAAAACTAAAAAAAATTTCCTTTGTCCCTAACGGTATCGTATTTTGAAAAGATCTAATTTTAGTAACCAAGCAACCGACCCACCGGATGGACAACCTCGGATGGGTTTTACAGTTATAACTCAGTCATTTTGTTTTGTTGGTGGGCGTTATATTATTTTCTTTCCCGAAGGAATTGTTTATAAGAGAGAAATCACTGTTCCACTACGGCGTGCATTCGTGTGCCTCGAAGGACATAACTTTCACCGCAAGTATGGATATGTTTGAAACGCAATTCAAAAACATTAAGCGACTTGTATAAACATCGGGTCATCGACATAGCATTTTACATTTCAGTGGCAGTATTACGATTTAAATGTACCTCCATAACTTTATGATATACGACTCTGTCCCCGTGCCTGAGCAGCTCGCCCAGTTTCCTCACAGCCTGCGACACCGAAGTCTTGGGGTCCATGAGCACGGCTTCGGCCAGGTCGAGCCACTCCCGCGACGGCGCCGGCACCACGCCAGGCATCGCCTGCCTCCTCACGAACTCCACAAAGTTCTTGTACAAGCCGTTGATCACTTGCATCTTCTCGGACGCCTTGATCCATATCCAAGAATCCTTGTACGGATACGGCCGCGGAACGTACGGTATAGATTGTATTTGATCGTCGAACTGCGCAAAGACCCTTGTGAGCTCCACGTCGCCGCCCAAGCCGCTGATTTTCCACACTGGGTCGGTGACGTTATTCCACAGCTCGCGCTCCAGCACGTAGAACTTGCCGCGCACATCGTCCACCGGTGACAATTCGCTGCCGGACGAGGCCGCGACCGCGAACAGCGCAATAAGCGCTGCGAATATCATTGTGGCGCACTTAGGAAATGGTATCGTTTGTGACGCGGCCCGAGAAACACTGACGGACGCGGAGAGGGGACCGACTTAACGTGGCGAGTGGGGTCGTGCTAGTGACTGACACGTATCGATACAAAAGTACATGTCGATACACAATTATGTTATCTACAAACTTGTATTTCCAGTTGTTCGACGATAACAACGCTTTCGTACCAATTTTCACGTTTAAATTAATTGGCATTTATCAACGATACATCCGCAACGAAATTACAACTTTCGATTGTGGTTTACCGTGTCTTAATGGAATTTTCAATTGTGCCATGGTCGCAAAACATTCCATTCTTTGCCTTGAATGTTTTAATTTTAATAATGTATTTTGAAAACAATTTAAATACAGAACATTACACTTGGAACGATTGGCAAATTAATACTTATTTAAACGCTATCTGGCATTCCATTCTACAGTATGGAAAATCACATATCGTTCCATACAACATTAATTTTAAAACTTTCACAAACTCACCAGCATCGACATCGATTCGTTCCGTGCCTAGCGGTGTATGCGGTCATTATTGTTAGCCGAGTTCAAAGAGTGCTTGTACATTCATTATTATCTTTATTGCGTACGTATTAAAGTATAAAATCGGTCAGCATTTATTGAGTTGAAATTTTGCGCCTGTTGTTATTCAGCGTTCGGTGCGCGATGTCAGCTGGTGACTCCCGCGCACGGGAGCGTGCGACCAGCCACCCGCCCGTTTTAGTCAGACGGTTCAACGATTTGTTATGCCTCGTACACGCACCGAAACATACGTGCCCCCGTTTAGTACTACGCGAGATGTAAAGCGTGATTTATTCGGAGCAGGTTGTGGACCGATGTACTCGTTAAACCTTGAGAGCGTCTCAAGGCGAAATGCTTTGCTGATTTTATACACGATAGTAACTAACTTGGTTAAGTGCTCTTAAAAAATTACGTAGCATGTCTATAACCGATTAAGTTTTTTTATTATTTTTATAAACAAATATTGAACATGAGAAATTCTCTAAACAATATGAAACAAAGACACTATCCGCATGTCCTTTGTTTACGTCTTCTGAACCAAACAACGAGTTGTATTACGGTTTGCACTTTCATAAAGTTTTTTTTTTGTAAACCGACCTACTGCTCTATTGAAATATTTTCTGATTAACGTGGTAATAACAATGTTTACAAACATATTTTATTTGCTTCGTAAGCTTTGATTATATACTAGGCTAATTACGCAAATATATACAGGGTGTATTCAGACCGTGATCGGAAACTAAGGCAGGTAATAGCTAAGGTGATTACAAACCCCCTGGCGTTAAAGAAAATTCTGACAAAAAATAAAAATTTTGACGTTTTCCATACAACCATCGGTATTAAATGTACGCGGTTTGTATGGAAAACGTCAAAATTTTTATTTTTTGTCAGATTTTTCTTTAACGCCAGGGGGTTTGTAATCATCACCTTAGCTATTACCTGCCTTAGTTTCCGATCACGGTCTGAATACACCCTGTATATTTTATATATATAAAAATTCGTCGTTATTTACATCTGTCACACGATCACAGTGTAGACTTACCAATCCGGACATGATCTGTCATGTCACCTCTGGGTCGCCACAGCCATCGACTCCCGGATGTAAATCGCACAAGGCCCGCCAATTGATAAGGGCATTGCGTACATATATCATGCAGAAAAATACGGGACAGACAAACTGAACAATAAACATTTTTTAGACATTATTCTTGGTTGAATGTACCCTCATATCACTAAGAACGAAACTCTTTAAGCTAACGTGGTGTACTTTGCTAAAGTTGGAAGTTGTTAAATATTTATATTTGCCGTGCCAGAATAAAAAAAAAAAAAAAAAATGTATTAACGTTTCGAATGAAGCTATTAAGCTATTTGACAGCCCCGTGGCGCAATTGGCTGGATACCAGCTTGCGAAACGACAGGCTGCGGGTTCGACCCCGCCCCGAGATAAATGTTTGTGTGATCCGAAAATATTTCGTTTCGGGTCTGGGTGTTTGTGAGACCAAAAAGTCTTTCGTAGTTTCTGATACCCACGACACAGGACTTGTGTTCTAGTGTGGGGACAGAACTATGTATGTGACTGTTGGGTGTATTTATTTTAGTTATTAATATAAAGCTGTGAATTTTGGGATTCAGTTAATTAGATTTGACTGTCTTGCATATTTTTGTATGGAAAATGTGAGATATAAGGATTATGGAAAAATTAAATAACATACATTGCTGCAACTGAGAATTTGAACCCCGTACCTCCCAGTCGTACGCGCCAATATAAATAATTGTACCAAAAATGATGCTATAGAAAATTATAATGTATTTTTCAAAGGAAATATACCAATTACCAAGAAATTATAACTCCATATAATACGAACGGAAATCGCAATTACGTGTAGCTTGTGTAACGGAACACGCGGTTCGGTTTGTGTTACGTCATCGCGCTCACTCGCCACACCGGTAGACTAGAGAGCGGGTTCAATTCTCGACGCGTAACCTATTTGTAACTTGATGTCAATGGATTACGATTCAGATCTATTTGTTGTTTGTTTGAATCTATACACATTGTCAAACATCTTAATTTGTTAAGTCGTGACCTTGTCATGAGTAGGCACGCATTCTACACAAAATCTCGGCAGTCATAGGTTCAAATCCGCGGCAAACACATTTATTATTTTAAAGTTATTTGTATTCACCGTAACGCATTTTAATAGTAAATAAATTCATTGTGAGGAAACCTGCACATTAAAGTGTTCTCTATAAGGAATTTCTTAGGTATGTAGGTGTTAACCGCCAATACGCACTAAGCGACCTTACGCTCAATTGTTAAATAGGGGCTCGGCAGTAGACCAGACCTTTGCCAAGCAATTAATGTAGTATTTGTTGATCATGAATATAATTTCATAACCGACATGAATTTAAATTTGTACAGTCCGCTAACCCGCACTAGGCTAGCGTGGTGGACTAAGGCCCAAACCCTCTCAGTTGTAGAGGAGGCCCGTGCCCAGCAGTGGCACTTATATGGGCTGATGATGATGAAATTTTCACAAAAATAACTGTTGAGTGATTCGGTCTTCAATAATGTATTATTTTACAAACGCTGCAAGTGATCAAAGTCAAAGTCAAAGTCAAAATATCTTTCCAAATAGCCTTTTACAAGTTCTTTTGAATCGTCAATTTTACACATCTTAATTTTTTTAAACTATTCGCGATCAACCCGAGGGCGTTTCGTGTTCACAAATCCAGACACCCCTCCATTACTCCGGACCCTTGTCGCGTGACTCGCATCCCTTAATCAAGGGCGTGCTCAAGTGGATTATGCATCCCCACGTTGCAATTACATTAGGAAGGAACCCGCATGCCTTTTAATTGCAACTCTCTGAGGAAGTGAGAAAATTTATATTTCTTTTCGACTGGCTTACATTTATTAGTGATTATTCTTCTCGTAATAGCTAGTACAGTGCCTTTGTAAATGTTTGTTGGTGTTTATTTATCGAACCTAGAAGTACATGACGAGAAAAATGTTCTATACTTTGTTTATGTTCGTCTACAAACGTACACCGTACACATAAAACCCGCCATAGTGGCACATGCAAGTGTGCCGCGTTCCGGGATCAGCCAGTGTATATCCGGTTTTCGGGGGGGCTTCAATCATGGTGAAAGGATGACCGTGCCGGCATTTTTTGGCCGGTTTGTCGCGGTCGGTCCTTTGATCGCCATGATTGATAGTCCCCCAAACTTCTTCACAATAAGGTGAAGAGGTATTCGGCCGGCATGATTGTGTCGACCAACGGGAGACCATCATCTCTCGCTGGTCGGCACTTTTTCTGGACTCCATTGCGCTTACCATCAGGTGCAATGGGGTCACTTTGCCGTGCCAGAATAAAAAAAAAAAAAAAAAAAATGATAGATATTTACGACCGTTTTTTCATCATCATCATCAGCCAATATACGTCCCACAGCTGGGCATGGGCCTCCTCTACAACTAAGAGGATTTAACCCTCGGTTCACCTCGCTGACCTAATGCGGGTTGGCGCTGCAAACTTGGCGGACCCATTTTTGCCAGTCGACAATCAATTTTAATTGCAAACCAACGCCTTACAGATGGCAATGCGGTCTTTGAGCCATGCCCGTATACAAAACTGCATCAAGCAACGAAAAATCTTGTCACCCGATACTTCTACAAAATTTTAATGTATTTCGTAGGTTCTTGTATGATTTAGGAACTAATACGTGGCTGGATATATCTATGACTCTTCACAGTTTATAATGACAAACACGAGCAAAAAAAATATTATTTAAATCTGTTATGTAGTAAGTAATGCTACGCGCACGCAACGGACTGTTGAACCTGAGTAGGCGGTGTTGTGAATCACCGTGGTAAATCGTTGACCAATACAGGTTTTTGAAAGCAAATGGAACTAAAAGTAAATTTTAAACCGGCTTAAAATCGTTAATATTTTATGTTAAGTCGTTGGCAAAAACAAATAGATTATTGAAAGTTTATTAGCAATGAAACTAAATGTCAAGTTACAAAAAATCTGCCCTATGAGATGTACACAATTTAATTATATTTTTCAATTGCTACATAATTAAATTTTCTATACTTTAACATCTTATTATTGTTACGCAAAATGTGAATGTATCGCTGATTAATAGAATAAAATTTCATCAGTTTCTTTTACGTTTATAATTAAGACGTTGATGCACTTTGTACTAAATATTTGGATTGTGTATACAAGTAGGAATTGAATCTTCATGGCATAGTTACTGTAGTTTATTTAAGTTTAAGTCCGGATATAACCAGTAAAAAGCTATCCCACACAACCAGCTCATCATCATCATTATCATCATCATCATCAGCCCATATACGTCCCACTGCTGGGCACGGGCGTCCTCTACAACTGAGAGGGTTTAGGCCTTAGTCCATCACGCTGGCCTAGTGCGGGTTGACGGACTACAAGTACACACCTAAGAAATTCCTAAGAACTTTTAGGTGTGCAGGTTTCATTCATCACGATGTTTTCCTTCACCGTTAAAGTGTGTGATAATCCTTCGTGAACACACACATAACTTCGAAAAGTCAGAGGTGTGTGCCTGGGGTTTGAACCCGCGACCGTGGAGATTGTCGACCGCGTGCCTAAATCTCGAGGCCATCACGACTCAGCTCATGGAGGACTATTTCACACACACTAAAGTACTATTTGAAGGCCGTAACAAATATTGGCATTAGGAAAGAAACCTTACGGTTTAGGAAGCTAACTTTTTGTAGTCTCTACGCCATTTCATTCGTCGATCATTTCGTATAGTAACCCTTTTGGAACTGGGCGATAAACGCCATCTATCCAATGTCAAATGCATTAATGTTCTTTGGTGCATTGTGGTGTGCATCGTCACGTGCAGATGGCGCTTATAAATACAAATAATGTGCACATCATTTAATTTAAAAAATCGCTTTATTTGCATATTAAAGGTTAAAGCAAACTAACGCATTTAATAACAGAAGAATTTTTTTTTTTTTTCGTAAATAAACTCAAAAACAAGGTATTGCATAGCTAGGACCTTGGGAAAGACCAAAGGCTGTTTTTATAAACCAGGACATATTATGCCCAAAAAGATTATTATTATTCGCATACGAGTATCTATAACTATGACAGCCCCGTGACGCAGTTGGCTAGACCAGGTTGCGAAACGAGAGGCCGCGGGTTCGATCCCCGCACCGAGACAAATGTTTGTGTGATCCACAAATATTTGTTTCGGGTCTGGGTGTTTGTGAGACCGAAAAGTCTCTCGTAGTTTCTGATACCCACGACACAAGACTCGTATCTTAATGTGGGGTCAGAACTATGTATGTGACTGTTGGGTGTATTTATTATTATTACTAACTTTAAATATGCGCGTCAATTATGAAAATGTTTCCTGCATAGGCATCGAGTTAAACGTTCACTGGAACTGTGAGCCCGACACGAGACACATTCAGGAGCTGACACTATTAGCCCTAATTGCAGCAATTAAGCTCATTTTGCAGACTGCTGTAACGCGCCCGTAACAACTGGCAAAGCTGAATTGTTTATTCATCAGCTTGCGAAACGAGAGGCTGCGGGTTCGATCCCCGCACCGACACAAATGTTTGTGTGATCCACAAATATTTGTTTCGGGTCTGGGTGTTTGTGAGACCGAAAAGTCTCTCGTAGTTTCTGATACCCACGACACAGGACTTGTATCCTAGTGTGGGGTCAGAACTATGTATGTGACTGTTGGGTGTATTTTTTTTTTTTTATATGTTTTCAAATCCGGTCAAAGATGTACCTACCTGTATTTTATTATAAAACTAATTAAAGGGAGAAATTATAAATCGGATCATAATGCTCTTTCTTAGTCGACAAAAATTATCAATTTGAAAAAATTACGTTAAAGTCACGTTAACATTTTTTACAGCGAAAAAAAATATTTTATTAGAAAAATAGTGTCAAGTTACGAATTTCATCAGAACCAAAAAAAAATAGAGCCCTAACATCTAAAAAAAATGTTGAATATAGTGTCCTAAAAATAGGACAGTGGGGAGGCATGGGTAAAGAAACTTTTGATATAAAATAGGTGATGTAAAATAGGTTTTATTACCTATCGAATAAAGGCACCATCTGAGAGTTATCCTCGAACCTCTAACGCCTGTTCTGTAAACGGGTCCTATTATTTATTGGGAGCAATTTGAAAAACCTGATTCTTTTATGTGGCTCCGAGTTAATGTCGCGCGTCGCAAGTCCAACCGATATAAATAATGTCCGCACACACACAATCACGCTGCTATCACCGAAGGGTCAGGCAGTGGTGCATTTATTCATCCACGTTTCGCCAGGTTAGTCGTTAGTGCCAGTTTATACAGCGCAAGCTTATATCCCGTGATTAGGGACATTTACAGACATCGTACTGACCCGGGAATCGAATCTGGATCTCTTGTTTGCACCACGCGCACTTGTAATACGGGACCAACAAGGTTAGGTAGGTTTAGGTTACAAGTTTTAATTTTATGAAACATTTACAAAAAAAAGCACAGTTATTGCACATTTAGGGCGAAATAACTTTTTTTTTAATAATTCTAAGAAAAGTTTGTTCGCATCGAATAACTTAATAAAAAAAATATGTGTGTCTGTCATTAATAAATTACAAGTCTAGACTTACATAATCGTAAAACGCAAAGTACTTAAATCGCAATTTTAATGTACCAGAAAGTATGCAAAACTTTTTGTTATCACATTACACAGAGCTTGCAAAGAAAACTGACAAAGATAAGATTATAAAAATAAGCTAAGCCAAGAACTGCACTATTAATAATTTAATTATATACAGTAACAGATTGAATGTAAAAGCGGTCTGATAAAATCTATATTCCTTGGATACATAAGTACATACATACATACATACATAAACTCACGCCTGTATTCCCCGAAGGGGTAGGCAGAGGTGCATTTCTGCACCCACATTTCGCCAGGTATGTATCAGTCCCACGTAATAGGGGGCGAGCCTATTGCCGTTTTTCGGGCACATTTCCAGACTCCGTGCTGTTATTGAAAATTTCCTAATGGAAAAACCCAATAACACTTTGCCCGACCCGGGAATCGAACCCAGGACCTCTAGATCCCACGGCACATACTTGTACCGCGAGACCACGAGGCAGGATACATAAGTCTAATGTTTAAAAACAGTGATGAAATGGTGTCCGCCCTTATCGCGATCTACGTTCAAATGTCTTATGTGGCCCACTGATTGATTTGATCGTAAAAGTGGAATGGTATGAAAAGAGGATGTACTAATGGAGTATTAAAACAAGGGGAGAATGTCTCAAAGGTTCTTGTGATGATCGCACACAGCGTTACGTTTTATTCCCTCTCTAAATTGGGATTGACGCCTTTGTTATTTTTGTCTGTCAAACCCACTTTGGTTCAAAGTCAAGGTTTAGTGACCTCATGGGCATCTAAAAGCAAATGTTATTAGATTTAAGTAGAGTATCGTTTGGTACGAAACGATTAAAACCCTCTGTAGCTAATTAATATAATAATATCGGCGTATTCTGTAAATAGATCATATATACAGTAACATCTCCGCAAGGAGTTATGCAAAAATTAATTCTAAGTGATGGGATATAAAATTGCAACGCTGATGATTCATAGGAAACAGACTCTGTGCCTTTCAGACGGAGCGGCGACAACCGCTTCACTGGAAATCGGTCATAAATCTTAGTTAATTTTAACCTTACTGTACCGTATTACACATTAATATAAAATGACGGACGGTTGCGGTACGATCAGATTGTGTGGTGGCCCCGCTAGCCTAATGCAGACTGGAGGCTTTATTTCGTTCTTTCATTATGTTTAGTAATAGTTTCGTCAAGTTTGCATCACGTGCTAAAAACTAAAGTATGATTATTACAATGTATGTTGGGCGCAGGAATATTTAGTTATTTTACGCTCTTATGTGTTATTTTGTTATGATTGTACATCCATTTAGTTTTCGAACTCAAACAAAATTATACTGCAATAATTAACATCAAAGCATGCAGAGACCATGCACTCTATTAACTATGAGTAGGCGATGTCGAGGCCATCGTCATATTTTTATTAGACGAACAGTTCCCGTGTCACAGAAACACTTTGTACACGCCTTGATTCACACTCGGCAGACAGATCAAATGTTGTACGCCCCGTGTGAGTCATCAGTAGCGGTTGCCGCCTCGTAACTGTTCTTTGTTTGCCAACCCATGCGAAGTGATTCGCGTATTTAAACGTTGATGATTAGAAAAGTACTCAAAACTCGATATTTTTTATAACATTACCATAGTAATGTAGTACCATAGTATTTTAATGTGATGGTAAATCGTGATGGCCTCGAGTTTTAGGCACGCGGTTGAGAATCTCGACGGTCGCGGGTTCAAACCTCAGGCACACATCTCTGACTTTTCGAAGCGATGTATGTATTCACAAAGAATTATCACGTACTTTAACGGGGAAGGGAAACATCGTGATGAAACCTGCACACTTAAAACTTCTTAGGAATTTCTTAGGTGTGTAGTCCGCCAATCCGAACTAGGCCAGCATGGTGGGTCTAGACCCTCTCAGTTGTAGAGGAGACCCGTGCCCAGCAGTGGGACGTATATGGGCTGATGATGACGTGTATACTAATAGCTATCAGAGAAAACGAGACAAGTTAATCCCCAATGAGTTTTGTATCTCATAACATTCAAACAATCAAGTCAACTTTTAAACAATCGCCCCATGGAGGATGTGAAACTTCGAGAGAATTAAACTCAATTATTTATACTTTGTTAACGCTTCAAGACATCGCCTCACATTGTTTGCTGCATTGTTTCCACACTTAATATATAAACCTACACGTAATGAATATCTGAGCAGTGATGGCCTCGAGGTTTAGGCGCGCGGTCGAGAATTTCGGCGGTCGCAGGTTCAAACCCCAGGCACACACCTCTGACTTTTCGAAGTTATGTGTGTATTCACAATGAATTATCACTTGCTTTAACGGTGAAGGAAAACATCGTCATAAAACCTGCACACCTAAAAGTTCTTAGGAATTTCTTAGGTGTGTAGTCCGCCAACCCGCACTAGGCCAGCGTGGTGGACTAAGGCCTCTCAGCTGTAGAGGAGGCCCGTGCCCAGCAGTGGGACGTATATGGGCTGATGATGATGATGAATGAATATCTGTTGCTTAAATTTCTAATTCTTTCGACGTCCGCTTATCAACTAATCGAACAAACGAAATTGTAAATAATTATTACAGTTGATATTTCGTAATTTTTGAGGCATATTAGAATAAGTCAGTGGTGACCGATTGCGTATGGATTTATAAATAGAATAATACAATGCAACAGATAGGCTGCATCAGTCTATATCTCAACTTATTTCAATACCACGAATGTAGTTTTAAAAAATTTAGAATATTCACCCCAGAAAGCATGTATTGCATGTAGGCTTGAACGGCAACAGGTTGAATCGCCCCAAACCTTTCATAATAGCAATACTTCATGCAGTTTGTCTATTCATTACAATAAGTATAAAGTTGTATCGGAAATGGCTAATACCATGCTTGACATTGAACGTGAACCGTCATCACATAGAGAATCATACATTGTTCCTGCGATACTGTATATATTACGGTATTATTCTTTAGTTTTGTGCTCGCTATATCTGGCAAAAATAAAAATTGTTAGCTCGTCTCGCACTCATATGATGCACAAAGAGCGATTGCTTTTAATATGTGTTTTAAGAGAAATAGAAAGTTTCAAAGATTCTACATATGAGTAATATGTAGAAAAACAAGACCATCCCTGACCGACATACGATCAATATGACTAATAACCGGAAAGTATTAATTAAATTGTTCCAGTTAAATCGAATTGTACAAGCCCATTGTTCAGATAATGTCAACAGGAAATCCTTATTGCTTAGTAACAAGCCACCCTCATAGGATAAATTGTATAAAAAAATATAACGTACGTATTTTGTAACACGGATATTTAAAATTATTTTAAAGATGAATCGTTTAGTATCGATACAGGAAGAAACATATTATTAACTTATTCAATTCACCATACTTTTGTTTTATAAATAGATTTCCTGACGTGAAAAATTGTCGCAATGTTAAACTTTACATTTACATCGATACTACCAGACTAATTTTCTGTAAGATCACTACGGTATGTTACTGTTCTATGCTGTTATTATAATTTATTGAGTAAATACATCATATTATGAGTCATCATATTATAGGACAAATATATATATATATTTTTAAATACCTGTTATGTTGAATAGAGTAAAAAAACTGCCCGTGACACACCGTCATTGGCATTGAACTTGGTCACTGGGGTGGAACCAATCGTGATCACCAGACGAATTGTGATATATGCGTATCACAACGGCATTCTTCTATTAATAGTCAAAATAACACGCCCGTACTGAGTCATTGACACTTATCACTGCCGAAAACGGGATGAATTATCGCGGTTATTGACATTGAAGTTGCTAAGGACAAGTACCGGAAGAAATTTGAAGTTTCCGTTTATGTACACTCAAAATTACCCTGAATTACAAACGCATACGAACCTGAAACCTTTCTAGCAGTAACTGCATCAAGCCTTGTCCCAATAGATGTTTGTGAGGGGGCACTATCAGCGAGTGGATACGTTCCAACAAGCCGGGCAGCGCGCCCGGATCGTGCGACACACACCACTCCGCGAAGTCCAACAGCGTGGTCTTCTCCAACTCCTCCTGCAGCCCGACGTACTCGCGCATTATTCGGTCAGCCGACGACACTCTGTTCAGCAAGTCTGTCATCTCGTGCAGCCTGAGCTCCAGCCTCGTTCCGCGGCCCAAGTTCATGCTCAGGGAGAACGCCATGGCGCTCACTTTCTCGATGCCAATTTCCACTTTACGAATCTGTTTAGTTATTTGTGCCAGTTTCGACATGACTATCTGTTCCCTTCGCTTGGGAAGCGGCACAGGAACACCAGAGGTGACATTGGTGTATTCACTGATTTCGTACCAACCTTCGATGACTTTGCTTAAAACGTCCTTCCCAAGATTTAATACATCGATAGTTTCCGATGCGAAGGCGCGCGTGGTTTGCGCCACCGCGGCAAGGACGAGTAACGTGCGCAACAGTCGGTTGGTCATGGCGGCGACCGCGCAAACACTAACCCGACCAGTTCGCAGCCAGCTATCGAGGTCGTTGGGGTGACCAGTCTCAACACAACCGCTTCCCACGCTATATGCCTTTTTAAACGGCTTTTTTGTAGCTTCCACGTCGTATCAGTAACTTTTAGTTGTACTTTCAGTTCTTTTAAAATTTACCATTTAAACTTTATTTTGTTTTGTTGTATAATGTACGGTAACATTAAAATGTGACCGCATAACATTGGGGAAGTACGACGAATTAACTCTGAATAGAATTTTAAAGGGGAGTTTTCTTTTTTTAGGTTTAGGTTTTTCCCGTTACAATTGTTACACCACTATCGGGCATTATAATTTTTCAATTAATACAGAATCAACAAGTTTCCGTGATTTAATATACCAAACGTTAAAAAACTTCTGGGCGATGTCTTAAGCTTCAAGAATTTTTTTTTTTTCAAACATTTTACTATACAAAACATATTCGTGTTTTAATTTTTACACTACCAAGGTAAGGTACATAAGAATATAAAAAATATACTAAAAGAAAAATCGAATAATCAAATTTCACCCTGTTTTTATGGTTATTACTGTAGGGGTACTATTATTGTTTTTCATTGGATTAAAAAAAAGACCGTAACTCTTAATTATGTATTTACTTTTCTACCGTTTTTTACATACATTACTCTAAACATACAACACCAAAACCAATCTATTTGTGTAACTATCTAAAAAACCCTACATTTAGCAAATAATTTTAGTATGGCAACACGAATCAGTTCGCACGTTGCTTTTCGGCCGTATTTTACCCTCGTCTCACTAACTTTCGATTTCGTCGCATTTTTAAAGCTGTTTCATAGATATGAAACAAAGATAAATTGAATATTCACTGGCTTTTAGGGTGACTTTTTTTATAATAAATTCCTGCATAATTTGACAGCGACACGTTAAAGTCAAACACAAATAAATAAATAGTACAAGCTTGACAGGTAGCTAGGGCTATTTTGCCTTTCAACTATACAACTAGTGCTAGCTTTTATTGTTTTACATTTTAAGACGATGATATACGCAAGAGGCAGGTGATGATGATGATAACGATGATGACATTTTAAGAAGAAGTGGAAGCATATGAGCCCGATTTTTTGCAATGTTTTACGATTCGATTCTAATTTTCATTAGATTTCGAAGCTATGTGTGTATTAAAATGAATTATCTCGTACCTACTCTAGCGGTGAAGGAAAACATCGTAAGGAATCATGTTCTCCTAAAAAATCTTCTTAGGTGTAGTGTGATAGTAGTGATGGCCTCGAGGTTTAGGCACGCGGTCGAGAATCTCGATGGTCGCAGGTTCAAACCCCAGACACACACCTCTGACTTTCCGAAGCTATGTTTGTATTCACAATGAATTATCACGTACTTTAACGGTGAAGGAAAACGTGATGAAACCTGCACACCTAAAAAGTTCAGAGGTAGTAGTTCAGTTGTAGAGGAGGCCCGTGCCCAGCAATGGGACAAATAAAGGCTGATGATGATGACATATGATGTATGTACTGGCATTCCATTAATTAATTTTTGAAAATTCATTTCACTAACAGATTTTTAGTCTCCGAATTGTCTTTGTCTGACAAAGAAATGATTTCCAAGAAATCTGACCTCGATTGGCCGTCATGCAACGGAAGATTACAAAAGATAATTATAAGCCGCACGAAAGCGACATATTTTTTATATCCTTTCTCAGTAGTGCAAGTGAGAACTTGCATTGATTGAGAAATCATTCTAACGCACAGACAGTTACAAAATAAAAACTATCTACAAATATACCATTTAGGTAAGTCAATTCAAATGAGTAGACTAACCGGAATTGTGGAAAAATGTATAGAGAGTACACGACACACATGATGGTTTTTCCAATCTTACACAACCAATTTTAAGCACCCGCATCGACGTACAAAAAAACCCTAAATGTATAATTTTATAACAAGAATCACATTCTCTCTATGGATTCAAATCGTATCCCATTTTGTAAAACACTCAATGCATTTTGGTGGTTATATTCTGAACTTATGAATATATTCATAATGAATTACCACATATGCTGCCAAAAAAAAGTTTAACACATTTTTTTAAATACTCCGAAAACCACCGAAACGGCATTTTCGATCGATAGACCTAGCTAGTATTACTACCATATAGATTTGAAGTCCAGGGGTGGAGTGCGGTTACATGCTCCCGTTATTTTCCTGCCACATCTACCATTATCTGTAAGATTAAGTTTTGTATTACCTAATAATTTTTCAAAAAGGAATAATAATATGATTCTAAGGAGAGCAGATCCCCCACTTTTCGATTATCTCGGATTATATCGTTGTGAGCGTCCGCAACAGATTGACACCACGCATCCCGACGTCTACTACCCTGATTTTAAGTTTAAATTTCCGAAGGCTAAGGTATACCATAGCTAAATTGTGCTAACCTCATAACTACTATGTAAAGAATTTAAACGACAAAGATGTCTTTTCCTTGTTGTGAACGTTCCCTTGCTTAACTTCTTTTTTTTTGGAAATCCTGTTGCGAGTTGTCCCGTTCCCACGTTCTATGTTCTTCGCCTTTTATGGCAGACACGACAAATTTCAAACGCAGTACCATTCCATATACCATCATACCATCATATAGCAACCTGCTTCACTCTTTTTAACATAATCCAGTACGTAGAACAACATGTCTAACGGCTGCATTAAGAGTCATTCACTACTTAAACCGTAAAAATAACTATGAATGAATCGCCAAGCGATATTACTCAGTGACAAAAAGTAACGATTCATCAATAAATGATATGTTTATTGAATCTGCTAAAGAACGTAAACAACATAAATGCATTTGTAAAAATCACTCATTAAAAACGTCATTTCTCAAAATCACTTATTAAAAAATTAAGTAAGATTAGTCCTGTCATTAAATTTAACTATTTATGCACCTACCTTTTTTATCTCTGCATCACCCAGAGGTTGACTGTTAGAGAATGCCTTTGGCATTAAGTCCGCCTCTATACTTAATAGTATAAAAAGTGTAAATAAATAAATAAATAAATGTAACTAACAAATCATTATCTAAATTAATAGATTTTTTTTGTATTTTTTAATGGGTAGATTTAAAAAATAACTATACCTACATTTTTCGATTCGTTTTATACACGGAGGTAATAGGTTCTCTCAAGATAGTTCCCATAGAGCAGTTTTCATCCCACATGCAAATTTCGAGAATCAATAGTACAGATTGCTGATAGCGTGGTGTAAATACTACTGTGTCCAAAAAATAAGGTGACATTTAAATTTAAACGGCGCGTGTCGAAGGACTTGGAGAATTTTAATTTTTTTTAGGTATGTAGTACTGTCCGTGACATCTATGTCAAATTTACATGTCAAAATATTCATTAGTGTTTGAGATACGCGTCATTTTGTGAGCAGCTAAAAGTGAGTTTTTCGTTTTTCGCGATGTCGAAATTTGTTGAGCAAAGGATTTGCATTAAATTTTGTTTGCGTTTGAATCAATTTTCTGCTGCGGATACGTTGAGGATGGTGCGGAAAGCCTTTGGTGATGAGGCTATGTCTAAAAAAAATGTTTACAAGTGGTATAGTGAGTTCCAAGCCGGCCGTGAACGTGTCGAAGACGAAGAGAATCCTGGGCGACCATCAACCTCAACCGACGAAGCTCACGTCGAACAAATCAAAGATTTGGTGTTGAAAAACCGTCGATTAACGATTAGAGACCTTGCTGATGAGGTTGGCATATCGAAAGGCTCGGTCAATACTATTTTAAAGGATGTTTTGGGCCTCAAGCGCGACAAATCTCGACTGGTACCGAAAACTGCACTCGTAATTCGTGATCATTTCGCCAATAACTCAACCCATATCGTTCCGCAACCACCGTATTCACCTGATCTGGCGCCGTGTGACTTCTGGCTGTTCAGCAAGCTCAAAAGATCGCTCCGGGGACACCGTTTTGATACGATAGAGGAGATTCAAGCCGCAGCGAAGACGGAACTGAAGACCATCCCGGAAAGTGACTACAATCAGTGCTTCGAAGATTGGAAAATCCGTTGGCATAAGAGCATTGCATCGGGAGGGGATTACTTTGAAGGGGATGAAATTGATTTGGAAGAATAAATAAAGAATTTTCGAAATAAATACAATGTCACCTTATTTTTTGGACACAGTAGTATACCATCTGTTTACTCGAAATATCCCAAGTGATGTGATTGCGAGTGTTAACTATTGTAAAAATGTGCGACCATTTGTCATTGTTTGCGGACAACATCCTGACGCTACAAAGTTTGCGATGGAATGCCATGTTTGCAATAGTATTTATTTTCTCAAAAGAATGGTTACTACAAATTCATATAATGTTTGTTATGTCCTTTAGGAATATAGCAAATAGCTGTAAACTGATTTTGATACGGTTATCTTCTGGCTTACTATAATATGTCTATTAACGAAAAAATATCATCTACTATACATCTATAAGTTTTCCCTAAGAACAATTTAGTTTTTTTTTAAAAGCCCATACTAAATACAGATGTTGTATACAGTTTCCCTATTTAATACTATATTCTTTGTTGCAGAGCCTGTTCTACGAGATTCTGGCGGGCGTGTGGGTGCGCAACGGTCTGCAGATCAAGGGCCAGGCGATGACGTACATCCAGGCCAACTTCTGCAACTCCATGGTGGACATGGACATCTATTGGCTGCAGGTGTGCGCCGCGCACCTCCCCGCAGACCAGTTCATGGACATGTGCATTGACATGTAAGTCCCACTTGCTTTTAAGGCAGCTATTTGGTACTTTTCAAATTTATCAATTCTTTAATAGACTTTTTAACTGTTTACATAAAAAAAATCGTAACTTAGTGATGAAAATAATTTTAAAATGTAGTCAGTTACCCTGCTAGAACGGAGTGTCTAAAAAGTAATAAGTTGCAGTTTTATAATAATGAATAATCATCTCAAAGCAACTAAATAAAAAAGATTAAATTGCAACACTTTATTTAGATGGTGTATAATTAATTCTGTAAGCAGTGTTTATGTGCATCTATGAAGTCTATCGTAGTTCATAAATTTTAACAAGAATTGTTTTGTATCTATAAATATAGATATATTAATGGGGTTCCACTTTCCTTTTCTTTGCAAGGCGTAGTGTACTTCAATTTTGGAATTAAGCATTTTGTTCTATTTTGCTACACATTATAACTTGGTTTTCAGGTTCGGCGTGCGTGAGTGGCTGAGCATGCTGCCGATGTCTCCCGTGCAGGCGGCGGAACAAGACGCCATGGTGGAGGGTCTCCTCACCTTCCTGGCTATACTGGTCTCCTCGAGGACTAACCTTGGTACTAAATCCTACTTATTTGCATTTATGAACTTTTAACCTGGTGAAATGTCAGTTTCTCCATTTAAGATGACTATGTTATTCTCATATTCGATACAACATTCTGAGATTGTAATAATGAATTGCTCTGATTCGGGAAATTTTGTCTTTGTATTTATATTGTAAACTATCTCTTGATTGGAAAAGAGCAAAACTATAGTTTCTTGCCCGTTCTTCTCTAGTGATGACTGCCTTCCGAACAGGGTGGTATAATTTTTTTTTAAATGATTGAATCTAAGTGATGTATTTGCCATTTTATAGATTCAATAAATATTATTTCATTTCATTACTTAAATACAATATACGCCAAGAAACCGCACTGGTTTTGTTATTAACAAAAATAATACTTGTATGCCAATTCGCTTGGACACTATATGGCGGGGTCTTGCCCCTTAAAGAAGCCGGTTTCTAGGAACTTAATTGGATGATAATGAGATTGAATTTTCGCGGCACAAATAGACACATATCTGCAAGAGAACGAGTCCGATTAACGGGCCGAGCAATGTGTTGTTTTATTGTTAAAAATATTCTCAATAACAGCGCGCAGTTTAAAAGTTTTTGTAGTTAAACGGGTCAAAGTTCCATCTACGCTAATACCAAAAATCATTCAAATCGATTAAATAGTTTTCGAGTTTTCTCGTTACAAACACATATCAGCCTGCAAATTCACGCCTGTATTCCCCGAAGGTAGGCGGAGGTGCATTTCTGTACTGTTCGCCAGATCAGTCAAACGCATTAGGTGGCGAGCCTATTGCCGTTTTACAAGCACATTTACAGATTCCGTGCTGCTTCTGAGACTTTGCTCGGCCACGAGGCAGTTATGTTCCTGTTTATAAGTATAGCATACGTATAAATAAAGTAAATGAGTATAAATATAAATGTTTTCTATAACAAACTTCCGAATGCTATTAGGGAGCTTCCCTTGAATGAGTTTAAGGAATCAATTAAAGATAAACTTTACAAAAAAACATACTATAAAATTTCTGATTTTATTGAAGATAATAAGCCCAGGGCTTATTAAGAGTAAATATAGTGATCGGAGTTTTGTGGTGTTGATACAGTTTGTATCTTTATGTTTATTGTTTGTAGCTTTATCGTTTGTATCTACATGTATTGTTATTACATTTATGATATAAAATTTAAACTATTTCAATTTTGATAAAAAAAAAATATATTAAAAAAAAAAACATTTCGTGTTGCTGAGGGAGTTTCTTGCCGTTTCTTCTCCACAGCGATAACACGTTTAGACGCGGCAATAGTTTAGTTTAAAATAGACACATACATACATAAACTCACGCCTGTATTCCCCGAAGGGGTAGGCAGAGGTGCATTTCTGCACCCACATTTCGCCAGGTATGTATCAGTCCCACGTAATAGGGGGCGAGCCTATTGCCGTTTTTCGGGCACATTTCCAGACTCCGTGCTGTTACTGAGGATTTCCTAATGGAAAAACCCAATAACACTTTGCCCGACCCGGGAATCGAACCCAGGACCTCTAGATCGCACGGCACATACTTGTACCGCGAGACCACGAGGCAGTCTTTTAAAATAGACGATTGAAAAGAAGTTGTAAAAGTGTATTTGAGTACGAGTTAGATGCGCGTGTTTGCGCGCAGGTAACGACGAGCTGACGCAGTCGCGGCTGGAGGTGAGCACGCTGCTGGCGGCGGGCGACAAGACGCACTCGCAGCTGCTCGAGCTCATGCCCGAGCGCTCCGGCAACGCGCACACCAGGAACTTCGAGACCGTGCTCAAGGAGGTACCCGCTCCCTTCCACCACCATCATCCTCATCAATAGCTCTTTTACGTCCCACCGTTGGGCACGGGGCACTTTTACAACTTAGAGGGTTTAGGCCTTAGTCCACCTCACTGGCCTAGTGCGGGTTGGCGCACTACTCCTAAGAATTTTTGATGATGATAGTCACATCAAGCTTTTTCTCAAGAATTCTTATTCGGCCCTGCTCTGAATTTTGGGAGAATTCAGTTTTAAACGTTCATAGGTTGTGCTTAACGTGGTCTTTGTCTCCTCAAGGCATCATAATGTCTCTCAAATTTAACAAGTGCTGCGATTATTAGATAACAATAAAATATTACGCATGATTGGTTAGTGAGTTACAAACCTACTGAAATAGCGGGTCCAATTGTGTTTTGAAATCATCCAGGGACCCATTGAAATATACATAGAAAATTTCATCCCAATGGGTCCAGCCGTTTAAGAGGATTTTAATGTCATACAGACAAAAAATCTTTTTTAAATTAATTATAATTTCATTTTTATTTTTATACTAGCTGTGCCCGCGACTTCGGCCGCGCCAAAAATTTATTTTTAATTATTTAATTATTTTATTTATAAACCAAAAGTCTAAGTTACTCCTTATTACATCAACTATCTGCCAGTGAAAGTCCCGTTAAAATTGGTCCTCACGTTTCAGAGATTAGCCGGAACAAACAAACAGACAGACAGACAAAAATTGTAATAAACGTTATTTTGGTATATGTACCGTGTATACCATCCATATGCATTTATTAAAAAGCGGTTATTTCAATATTACAAACAGACACTCCAATTTTATTTATATGTATAGACAATAGGTTATAATATATAAAATTTGATTGACAGCTGTCGACATACCGGCCGCCGCCCAAAGGCTCCGAGAACCTGGAGCAAGGTTTGTTCGTGCCGAAGCCCATCGTGTGGGAGCAGTACTACGACCCGCTGCACGTGCTCCGGCGGGCCGTGCACCGCCGAGACTTCCACGCCTCTATGGAGAGATTCACGGCATAGTCAGTCATATACCTACTCTGTTATATTTATTTTTTTACTACGTATTAATGTATCCTTTCATTGTGGGTAAAATAATAAATAAATACACCCAACAGTCACATACATAGTTCTGATCCCACACTAAGATACAAGTCTTGTGTCGTGGGTATCAGAAACTACGAGAGACTTTTCGGTCTCACATACACCCAGACCCGAAACAAATATTTGTGGATCACACAAACATTTGTCTCGGTGCGGGGATCGAACCCGCGGCCTCTCGTTTCGCAAGCTGGTGTCTAGCCAACTGCGCCACGGGGCTGTCAGAAATTATTGTATTGTCACCTGAGAGTAATTACAGCATTATTTTTTTTATAAAGTAGCGGACAAATTTTACAATTTTTTTAATTCTATTTCCACATATATTTATTATTTTCGTTTGTACTTACGCAAGTAGATTCCGGAACGATCTGCATACGAAATGCGTTACATTTGGTCACGGTAATACTATCATACAGTAGTTTAACTTCATACAAACGGGCTAAACGCGAGTTATACCTACGCACCTCGATCGCGGCATGCGCTGGCATGCAGGCAGTCGCGAATGTGCTGCAGTCACGAACGGACGGTGTTGTATTTTAAGCAGTAACCGCGCGATTTTTATACAAAATAAGTGCAAGAGCCTATTTAATATGACAAGTATATATTGTGTTTATATATTGGGCTGTTTTTGGTTGCATGAAGTCTTCCAATCAAAAAAGAACATGCATTTTTATTAAACATTTCCTATTCCATTCACAAAATATTTTATTAGTTTAAATAAAAATAAAAAATATTTACAATCACAAAAATAGATAGAAAGTCAAAGTAGGCAGATTGAATTAAAATTCTGCAGGTTCGCAGCCCTATCGCATGTTTACGTACCGCGCGGCTATAGGTATTTATTTCAAAAATGCGGCCGAGTTAAACTACTGTATGATACTATTACCGTGATTTGGTTTATCGGGCGGATATGGATATCCCATTAGTTATTATTTCTTGTTTTATCATTCTTTTAATTGACAATTACTTAAAGAGTAAAATTTTGCTCGATTGGGGTTCGTCCTTGGGATCTCTCGATTGTTTCTACATTAAAATTATGTTTAAACGGGATAGGTTTAATTAATTAGTCGCACTAATAAATTTAATTTAAAATCTGCGTATTTGTAGCGTGCGTGAGAAGCAGAAGCAAGAGGCGGACAAGAGCGAGAAGGCGGAGGCTGGTGCGAGTGGTGGCGGGGCCGGCGCGCTGTGGCCGCCGCTGCGCCCCGCCGCCGCGCCGAGCGGCATCGCGGGCGCTGCGGGCGACCCGCGCGCGCTGTGCCTGTCGGGCGTGCTGCACGGCGCGCTGCTGGCCGTGCTGCACCGCGCCGTGCACCGCCGCGCGCCCGACGCGCCGCCGCCGCACGCGCCGCCCGACCACGTGCTGGCGCTCGCCGTCTACCTGCTGCACTGCGCCGCCGACCTGCACGCCGACACCGCGCCCGCCGGAGACGTACGTGCACACCCATGCACACCCCATGCACACCCCATGCACACCCATGCACTCTTCACACACTCACTGTTCTCACTCATATTATAAGCGCAAGGCGATGAAACATTTGTAACAGTTTTTAAATAAGCTCACTGTCGATAATTATAAATGTGACCCAGCAAATCGAAAAATTAAATAATACTGCCTCGTGGTCTTGTTACGACCGCCTGACGGCGGGAACAATAAAAAAAAACAATTACAAAATAATCAATTTATTAAAAAAAAATAAAATAAAATAAAAATTCTATATTTATGACTACACCCAGGGGGGTGGATTCTTGGCACAGGAAAGCTTTCTGGTCCCAATAAAACCCTATGTGCACTGGGGACTTAACTTCGGTCTTTCGATCCCGTGACGCGTGGAGGGGTCTTCGGTGATATATCGGAAGGCCCTCAGCCGCAGGGGTCTGCTGGAGTCGGTGGGCAGAAGCGTTGCCCGTTGGTACAGTCCGTACTAGTACGTGCAGCTGTCGTTCACAAACGTACTGTGGACTTGCAGCTCGTAGTTCTCAATCCGAGTCGGGAACGTGCAGCTCGTATTTCTCAACCCGAACGGAGAACCCCCAGTTTCCTGGAACGCGTCGAAACGACACTTGTAGCGCGAAAGATCCGACACCCAGGCACTAGACGAGACCAGGAATGGGCGTCGGCATCTTTCGTGAAGCAATTAAAAAATAGCGGAATGGAGTGGCGACATTTAGGTCCGGTTGTAAAAACAAAATAAAAAAAAAATAAATAAAAAAAATAATTAAACGAAACATAGTTAAATGTCAAATGCCAATATAATTAATAATTATTATTTAAATTACCCAACCCAGGATCAAACCCCAACTGTTTATATGCCGGACGATCACCATTCCATTACGCGATGAGTACAAAAGAAATAGTTACACTTAAACACAAGTACAGGTAGTTACACATGAATACTACGAGTGAAACAATGACCTTCGATATTTATTTCGCCGGTACATCGAGAAATTTCTCTTATCTTAACATCACGCTAATCTAGAAAATAAATCTCACAGCTATGTGTGTGTATTACATTATTTGAACTAATAGGAGGAAATATAGTTTATATATAACTTTACACAATTATAAAAATTTAACTGGCTTTAAAGTCTAAGCAAACTAATACAATTATTCGGTGGCAATTTTTAATAGAATACTTATATTTAAATTTGGAAATATATTTTAAGATAATAAAGTTCTTATTAAGATAATACACAAGCCACCGATATTAACAACATACGCGTGGAACACAGTGGGAATTAATTATCGCGGCCATATTGATTTGGACTAAATTAATATTAGGTATAATAGAATGTTAATGAAGAAAAATACCGCGGCGAAACATATTTGAAACTCATCGGAAAAATAAAAAAGTAAGTTATATTTTACCAATTTTAAGATACTCACAGTCGCATTACGTTACGTTGTTATACCACTATCAAGAAATATATATAGCCATAGCAATTTTTGCACTATTAAAAGGTTGAAGAAATCACTTGTTGAATAGTAATCAAATTAATCCAGACACGAAAAACTAGTTAACAGCAACCAAGCCAATATTGGAATTAAATATATTAAACTTACCAAGGGGGTTGAAAATGATGCGATCCGCTTTTAATTTCTTTTTCGTTTTAGTATAGCACTGATTTTACTACTGTTTAAAAAATGCGAACTAATCACAACTCTCTGGCGTCGGAATTTCTCCTTCTCTCTCCGCGAATTCGTCCTTATATAGGTACATATCGGTTCGGTGGTGGGCCTATTTCCTTCCTGAGGCGACAATGCGTACTGTCAGATTCTCGATTGTTCCGTATGACATGAGACAGAGATATGGAAAGAACGGTACAACCGAAGCAAGACACGCCACGACTACCCTCTATATTTTTGTAAATCCCTGTGGGACTGAGATAGTAATTATAGAATCGAGCGAGATGGAATAGTTCGTAGGAAGTTGAACCGTCGATCGCTATTGTATTTTTTCTCGAAATTTCTGGCTGTGGCGTTTACTATCCGATGTTCTAGAAATAATTTGATTTCCGGCACCGACGAATACCTTATATGGTCGTTGTGATGATATCGCTAGTTAAAGCGCGCGGTTTGCATTCAATTGTAACAACGGGTTATTTGTTTGTTTGTATGTAGTTATTATTTGTATTTATTTTATGTTTATAAACTTGTTACAACGTAACAATACCCCCTCTCCCAGAGAAAGGATTTTACGTAGTAAAATCCGCTGCGGCAAGCGCCTAAGAAGGATAGAACCGCCCAGTAACTGTCTCACTTTCATACATCCACTAACAAATACCTACCATGCGACCTTGCATACGACCTGTCACATTTGTCTGAAGAATTCTATAATTATCAACAGACTACCATACAACTAGAGTACAAATCTATTATAAGATTGGACTCAAGAACAGCACTGCATGACAAAGAGCATCTAAGAGGGAAAATACTGTAACATGAAACATTCGGACGAAATCGGCACTGTGGAATACATTTGGTCTTTGATGAATTTGTTACAGTCACGACCCGCTGTAACGAGAAAATTAGTGTAGGCTTATTTAAAGAGTCACAACCCGCTCTAACGAGAAAATTAGTGTAGGCTTATTTAAAGAGTCACAACCCGCTCTATACGCGCAGAACGCAAAACAACAAAACGAATCAGACCTATACAAGAGGTCGCAACCCGCCATAAATGCGCAAAACGCAAAAAAATAAAAAAATATCTCCCAACTAAACATCAAACTCCGTGTAGGCTTATTTTAATTCATCAAAGACAAACGTAGACAGAGACCGAAACGCAATAACTTTTTAATAAAAAAAATATTGTAAAAAAAAAAAGGAAAAAAATTAACCAATGTTCCGAAACACTAGGTACGTATCAAGGTAAACAAGTATTGAACTGTTAACGGTGACGACTATGATAATATATGAACAATTAATAAAAACAAAATTAAATAAACTAAGCGGCATTGTGAGTATGTCTAGTCTTTAGCGAATTTGTTACAGTCACGACCCGCTGTAACGAAAAAAAACAGCAGACGAGTAGACCTATACCAAGAAACTGTCATACTCCGCTAAAAAAAAAATTGCAAAACGCAATTAAAATGTTTGTAGACCTATAAAGAAGTCATACAACACTAAAACAAAACTCCCAATCAAAACATCAAAATTCGTGTAGGCTTATTTTAATCCGCTAAAGACAAACATAATCGATTAACGAACAGACTAATATTGAATTAATTATTTGCCGATACATTATAAAATAAACGAATGCTAATATAATCATCATACTATTGATTAACAACTATAAATAAAATAAAAAAAATATATATGAGTCGAACCCGCGAAACATAACACAAATGATAATTCTATTCTTTTTAAACGGAAGTAAATGTGATTAATTAACGAGCGAGTACGATCTAAAACTGGTTTATTATCCGGGTTATTATCTAAAGTATCTAAGTTTGTTAATATTTTGCTAATAGTTGCGTTAACTTCTTTAATGTCTGTTTCTATGTCATAGCATGAGTCAAAAACCGCGTCCGCAGGATATTCCGAAACAATTTTATTAATTTGCACTCTAAGATCCTCAACCTTTTCTTTAGGTTCTAAACCGCGTATGGCTACTTCATACGTGAGCTCCGATTTAGTTAAATGTAAATATTTAATGTTACGGTCCATTTTAAAGGAAAATTATTTTTAGAGAATTGACTAAGTTCAAAAATGAAGTTAAAATATCTTAATATATTGTGGGACAGCTATATGTATGAAAGTTAATTAATTAATATTTTGTGAGACGATGTATTTAAATTAAAATAGTGAACTGAAACAATACGCGACGGAATGTGACACGATTGTGGGCAATGTTATGTTAAAAAAATATATATTAAGAACGATGTAAAATAATGTACGTAACCGCTATTATCTATTCAGAGCAAAAAAGAATTAAAATTACAAAACAATAAAGATATGCAACAATAAAAAATGAATGTAATAAATGCACAAATAAAAAAAAATCTCTGAAAAGAAATGTGAATTACGCACAAACACAAATGCAAAATACAAATGCTAACATAAAATGTAAATGCACAGAATGTATCAGAATGGAATGTTATAAAAAAAAAAATGACACAATGTTGTAGAAAAAAAAAAAATACTTGATGTTGCCCGACTGTGCAAAACAAAAATGTCGGAGTTAATAATTTGTATAATGCCCACTGTGAAACACACGCGTATGTGTGGGTAATCTGAGATGGTATTTGATTACCCGGCGGAGCCAGAAGACAAGAATCGGCTACCCGTTCCTCTTTAAGGAGAAACGGGTCGGTGGTACCTCCCCGTTCAGCCTCGTCCGCAAAGGCTTACCACCTGGAATTGAAAAATACCGACACCAAAAGAGTACAAAAAAAACTTCCCTGTGCCTTGCCTTTTATATAGTGGGCGCCACTTGTTACGACCGCCTGACGGCGGGAACAATAAAAAAAAACAATTACAAAATAATCAATTTATTAAAAAAAAATAAAATAAAATAAAAATTCTATATTTATGACTACACCCAGGGGGGTGGATTCTTGGCACAGGAAAGCTTTCTGGTCCCAATAAAACCCTATGTGCACTGGGGACTTAACTTCGGTCTTTCGATCCCGTGACGCGTGGAGGGGTCTTCGGTGATATATCGGAAGGCCCTCAGCCGCAGGGGTCTGCTGGAGTCGGTGGGCAGAAGCGTTGCCCGTTGGTACAGTCCGTACTAGTACGTGCAGCTGTCGTTCACAAACGTACTGTGGACTTGCAGCTCGTAGTTCTCAATCCGAGTCGGGAACGTGCAGCTCGTATTTCTCAACCCGAACGGAGAACCCCCAGTTTCCTGGAACGCGTCGAAACGACACTTGTAGCGCGAAAGATCCGACACCCAGGCACTAGACGAGACCAGGAATGGGCGTCGGCATCTTTCGTGAAGCAATTAAAAAATAGCGGAATGGAGTGGCGACATTTAGGTCCGGTTGTAAAAACAAAATAAAAAAAAAATAAATAAAAAAAATAATTAAACGAAACATAGTTAAATGTCAAATGCCAATATAATTAATAATTATTATTTAAATTACCCAACCCAGGATCAAACCCCAACTGTTTATATGCCGGACGATCACCATTCCATTACGCGATGAGTACAAAAGAAATAGTTACACTTAAACACAAGTACAGGTAGTTACACATGAATACTACGAGTGAAACAATGACCTTCGATATTTATTTCGCCGGTACATCGAGAAATTTCTCTTATCTTAACATCACGCTAATCTAGAAAATAAATCTCACAGCTATGTGTGTGTATTACATTATTTGAACTAATAGGAGGAAATATAGTTTATATATAACTTTACACAATTATAAAAATTTAACTGGCTTTAAAGTCTAAGCAAACTAATACAATTATTCGGTGGCAATTTTTAATAGAATACTTATATTTAAATTTGGAAATATATTTTAAGATAATAAAGTTCTTATTAAGATAATACACAAGCCACCGATATTAACAACATACGCGTGGAACACAGTGGGAATTAATTATCGCGGCCATATTGATTTGGACTAAATTAATATTAGGTATAATAGAATGTTAATGAAGAAAAATACCGCGGCGAAACATATTTGAAACTCATCGGAAAAATAAAAAAGTAAGTTATATTTTACCAATTTTAAGATACTCACAGTCGCATTACGTTACGTTGTTATACCACTATCAAGAAATATATATAGCCATAGCAATTTTTGCACTATTAAAAGGTTGAAGAAATCACTTGTTGAATAGTAATCAAATTAATCCAGACACGAAAAACTAGTTAACAGCAACCAAGCCAATATTGGAATTAAATATATTAAACTTACCAAGGGGGTTGAAAATGATGCGATCCGCTTTTAATTTCTTTTTCGTTTTAGTATAGCACTGATTTTACTACTGTTTAAAAAATGCGAACTAATCACAACTCTCTGGCGTCGGAATTTCTCCTTCTCTCTCCGCGAATTCGTCCTTATATAGGTACATATCGGTTCGGTGGTGGGCCTATTTCCTTCCTGAGGCGACAATGCGTACTGTCAGATTCTCGATTGTTCCGTATGACATGAGACAGAGATATGGAAAGAACGGTACAACCGAAGCAAGACACGCCACGACTACCCTCTATATTTTTGTAAATCCCTGTGGGACTGAGATAGTAATTATAGAATCGAGCGAGATGGAATAGTTCGTAGGAAGTTGAACCGTCGATCGCTATTGTATTTTTTCTCGAAATTTCTGGCTGTGGCGTTTACTATCCGATGTTCTAGAAATAATTTGATTTCCGGCACCGACGAATACCTTATATGGTCGTTGTGATGATATCGCTAGTTAAAGCGCGCGGTTTGCATTCAATTGTAACAACGGGTTATTTGTTTGTTTGTATGTAGTTATTATTTGTATTTATTTTATGTTTATAAACTTGTTACAACGTAACAGTCTCGCGGTACAAGTATGTGTCGTGCGATCTAGAGGTCCTGGGTTCGATTCCCGGGTCGGGCAAAGTGTTATTGGGTTTTTCCATTAGGAAATTCTTAGTAACAGCACGGAGTCTGGAAATGTGCCCGAAAAACGGCAATAGGCTCACCCCCTATTACGTGGGACTGATACATCTCTGGCGAAATGTGGGTGCAGGAATGCACCTCTGCCTATCCTTTCGGGGAATACAGGCGTGAGTTTATGTATGTACATACAGTATGTAAATAATACTGGACTGAATTATAATACATACAGGCACAAGGTTAGCTCATAAAGAATCCAAAATATAAAAAATGAAGTACATGACTTACTTAGTAACGTACTACTTGTATTAATTAAAAATGATCTCGTTCCCGCAGTGCGAGGCGCTGGTGGCGGGCGGCGGCGCGACGTCGGTGCGCGACGTGCCGCTGCTGGGCGCGTTCGCGGGCGGCGGCGTGTGCGCCAGTGCTCGCGCGCACGTGCACGCCGTGCCCGCCGCCCGCGCGCCCCCGCCCGCGCCCCCGCACCGACACCCCGCCCGCCACGCGCGCTACCGCCCGCCGGACCACTCCGACAGTACGTACCGCACACCTCTACTGCAGGGTTTCTCAAAGTGGGGCTCGCCATTCGACGGCAGGGGGCTCGCGACAACATTTACGTAATGGTCACTTGATGCCTAGCAAGCACGTGCAGCACACAGTGGCTACAACATACGCATGTGAAAGTGGGTTTTCACACCTGGTTATGATAAACTAAATACAGAAATCGACTTGATACCGAGTCAGAATTAAGGTTACAATTTTGCAAAATTACTGCTAAAAGTGACTCCATTTGCGACAAGAAACAAGCTAACCCTCATTAATATTAAAAATATATTTCTTTTGAAATAACAATTTTATTTTCTTCAACATACAATTCTATTATGAATTTTCTTTTTGGGGGCTAAGGGGGGGGGGGGGGTGTTAAGACTTAAGAGGTCCGCTGTCACCTGGAAACTTTAACGGGGGTTCGTGAAACCAAAAGTTTGAGAAACCCTGTAATACTTTATACACTATATTCGAGCCGACATTACAATTCAGAGGGGCTACATTTTAACACATGCATATAACTAACAATTTATACTTGCTTATACTGCCCCATGATCCCAAGGCATCACACAAAAATCAAGTTGGGCTCAAACAAAATTAAATTGGACACATACATTAAGGTATCCTCAGTAGCAGCACTGAGTCCGGATATGTACCCGAGAAAGTGTGCAGGTATATACACAAAGTATATGTACGTGTGTTGTAAATAAATTTTGTATGGATAAACAAAACTTTTTTGGAGTGCATTTATTGAACATCAATCTATAAAACATACCACTTCAACCATGTAGTCAACCTGTATGTTGTGGCTACCACTTAAGGCTAAATAGGACAAAAAAAAATCAAAAAAAAATATTATAACATATTTTTTTTGGTATTGCAGGTGACACAGAATGGGAGCCATCGCAAGCAGACACGCGACTGCCGTCGATCACAAACGCGACAAGCACAGCGCTCGCCGTGCCACAATCATTACAGGTTAATACACACCCATAATTGCATGTACTTTTCATTGAAGACGAACAATATTTTATGCAAACCTGCATACTGCATTTTAAACTTTTAAACTTAACTTTTTAAACTTTTGAACTGAATTGCAAATAAACTAGTAAGATACCTCTCGGCCATAAGGAAAACTTCAAATTGTCTATAGCAGGGTTTCTCAAAGTGGGGTACGCGAGGGTAGGGGTCCCTCCATTCGACGGCAGGGGGTTCGCGACAAGATTTACGTAATGGTGACTTGATGCCTAGCAGGCACGTGCAGTCCAAATAAAGGTGCGCGACTAAATTCGACAGTCAGAATTTAGGTTAAAATTGTACAAAATCGCTCCTAAAATTGACTCCATTTGCGACAAGAAACAAGCACACCCATCTCATTAATATTAAAAAGATATTTGTTTCGGTACTTTTTTGGTAGGTATCTTTAGATTTAGGTAGAGCAAAAAGTTTCTCCTAGATTCTGATACCCAGGACACAAGGCTTGTATCTTAATGTGGGGTCAGAACTATGTATGTGATTGTTGGGTGTAAAAAAATAATATAGATGTTGATTGTTTCGCAGGTAGTCCGAGACGACTCTATGCAAGACGACCAATCGGACGCCGGCGGCGACGAACCACAAATGCGCGCCCTAGAGGTACTCATTGCGCCATAGACAACATTGTTTGACGTCATCGTTTAATATCTTAAAGAAAAATTTAAGGAAATAAATAATACTTAGAGAAAAATTTAAGGAAATAAATATTCTTACCCTCACTTGTCAGTTTATATACGAAAACTTAATGTACGTCCAAAAGAATCTTGATAAATTTAATAAAATTTGTAATGTACACAATAAAAATACTAGGAACAAATGTAATCTCGTTCAACACGTAACTCGTCTCCGGAAAGTTAATAACTCTTTTATGGGGCAATGTATACGCTTCTATAACAAACTTCCGAAGGCTATTAGAGAGCTTCCCTTGACAATGTTTAAGAAATCAATTAAAGATAAGCTTTACAAAAAAGCATACTATAAAGTTTCAGATTTTATTGAAGATAATAAGCCCTGGGAGTAAGTAAATTGATCGGAATTTTGTTTTGTTGCTACAGTTTGTATCGTTATGACATTTATAATGTAAAATTTAAATAATGTAATGAAAAAAAAACATAATTATATTGCTGTTTTTTTAAAGAAAAAATGACATGTCGTGTTGCTGAGGGAGTTTCTTGCCGTTTCTTCTCCACAGCTATAACACGTTTCGAAGCGGCAATAGTTTAAAAAATTAAGATGTGTAAAATTGACGATTCAAAAGAACTTGTAAAAGTCTATTTGAATAAAGATATTTTGACTTTGACTTTGACTTTATCATCATCATTATCATCGTCGTGTTGTGATTTCAGAGCGGCATAGAAGAGAGTCAGGCGCTGGCGCTGCAGTCATCAGAATTGGAGATGACGCTGGCGCTGCCAGACTCGCCGCAGGAAGTCATGGACTATGGTATGTACATATAAACGAGACTATTCATTTTTAAACCATTCTCAAAAAAAAATTGACAAATGGACACTCCTTTTTTGTCGATCATACATAATATATTTTTCTCAGAGTGGGGATTAAAGCCATTAACTTTATGAGACCATTACATGAGAGCCAAACACTGACATATACATAAGGAGATATAGTTCCCTTACGTTATATGGGTTTTATAGGTTTTTAAAATAGGTGATCTTTCTTCGGTCGTTGCGTAACAAATGACAAACTTCCACAATATACATTATAGTGCTGGCCTTGGACATAGGGTGTGAGCCGTAAAACATACTATTTACAACACAGTATTTAATAACAAATACAACAATAGACTTAAATCTACAGATGACACTAATATGCACATTGCCTGTCTCACTCTAATGGTTTGTCCCCCTCTAATGATTATTATCGAGTTATTTACAAGATTTGTTCCATTATGTAAGTATCGTAGGGCGGCTGTTGAGTCCGCAGCACTAGATGTATGTGAACGTGGTGGTGTTGCAGACATGTCGCTGGTGGAGAGCGCGTGGAGCGTGGCGCTGCGCTCGCCGCCCGCCATCCTCGACGCCGCCGACCAGCCCTCCACCAGCAACCAGATCGCCACCGTGAGTACCGCTGCTCTCTCACACGCACACACACACATACCGCACATACACAGCCTTTTTTTTCTCGAGGGGAAAGCTGGTTATGGCTCTACTTCCCGCCAGCCCTGAGGCAGGGGGCAGAAAGCGTATAACGACACGTCCGCGCAGATGTTAATACCGGGCTGGGTCCCTAACAAATCCCTATGCCGGCATACCCCGGTGGCCATCGTGGGGCGACCACGGTGTGTGGGCAAGAAGCGCCCACCATTATTCCACAGCCGCCTGATGCGCCTTCGAAATGAAATCGTCTCGGCCGTTTCGGGGTGCAACTGCAATTCCACTAGCTTGGTTCGGGCGCCCCGGTTTTGACTGGGCACCCGCGACGGACACAGGCCACAGTGCCGCTCGGGGTCACTTTCAGCGAGGACGCGCCGTCCCCGCAGCACGCCCAGCTACCCCAAGGGCCCTTTCAGTCGCCTTCTACGGCAGGCAGAGGATACCGTGGTGGAATTCTAACGCCCCCTTAAAATTTAACGTGTTATTATTCGGTAGATTGTAATCTATCGAAGTAAAACCGTTAAATCACAATCTTAAAATGTCAACTGTCCGAAGGCTGTCCCTGATCGGTCGGCCTTACAGAAGACCATTCTATATCCATAGAGTTAGGTTAGTATTCAACTAATCAGCGCGCGAGATGCGTTCCGTTTCACAATTTGACGTTTTCACTTCGATAGATTATAATCTACCGAGAAATAATGCGTTAAATTGTAAGCAGTGCAATCTCTCGACAGTTTACAATCTCGTAAGATAGATTATAATCTAACGGTGTTTACAATTTTACGGTGACATATACGTGTTGAGACTACTGTAGTCTCCCGACCTATGTATGTGTCGTGCGATCTAGAGGTCCCGGATACGATTCCCGGGTCGTACAAAGTGGTATTTGATTTTCCCATTAGGAAATTCTCAGTAGCACGGAGTCTCGGAAAGAAACGGCAATAGGTTCACCCCCAATTATATTTCCCCCTATTATAGTTCCCAATATTGATGATGATGATGCCCAGATGGCGTTAAAGTGCTACAGAATTCTACATCAAATCCGCTTGGCCTACTATAAATATCAAGCATCAAGAATTTTTTTCCATGTAGTAAAAAATAATATATAGAAATATAATAAATGTGGTTGATTTTCTGTGATCCTTTTAACCTGATACTGCAGCACTGAAACACACATAAAATTGTATATTATTTAAGATGTTGACCTATTTGATGATGCGGCAATGCAAATTATATATCAATTGTTTTTAATTTTATTTTAGTTATTGGGTGTATTTATTTATTTATAATTTATCAATGTTAGCGCTATGGTATATACTGTAAACTTGTAATGTATATTTTTGTAATAAATAAATTCCAGATAAACAGCGAGGACGAGCCGGACACGATACCAGTGAACGAGTCGATAATATCTCTGCTGCTGAAGCTGCACTCGCAGCTGTCGGGCCGGTTGGACTCCTTCTCGCTCGACGAGCCGGCGCCCGCCAGCGAGGAGATCATTGGTAACACTTACTCATATTTTTCATGGAAATAATCGCGAGAATTTAACTGTATTCCTATTTATGGATTTTAATTTATTTATATGCTAGTAAGTATTATTAGGAAAACATCGTTATGAAACCTGAATACGTAAAAGTTCTTTATTAGGAATTTCTTAGGTGTGTAGTCCGCCAACTTACACTAGGCCGGCGTGGTGGAGTAAGGCTTAAACCTTTTCAGTGGCACGTATATGGGTTGGTGATGATCAGTAGTATAGCTATCCGTCATAATTGGTCGCTGTTTAAGATAAGCATGTAAATAAGTTAACAAATTTTGTTACGATTTTTTTTTTCACTATAGTACACTATTTGGATAGCAGTATGTCGGCAACCAGTAATATATGGCCGTCGCGAAATAAATAGTGTAGGTTAATACATGTATAAGTAAGGTAAGGTATGCATGGTATCGACAGCCCCGTGGCGCAGTTGACTGAAAACCAGCTGGCGAAACGAGACTTGACCTAGTAAAACGAGAGGTCGTGGGTTCGATTCCCGCACCGATACAAATGTTTGTGTGAGCCACAAATATCCTCTTGTAGAGCACAAAGTTTCCCGTAGTTTCCGATACCTCCGACGGAAGACTCGTATGTTGGTGTATGTGTAACCGAGTGGTGCGTGCGCAGGCGACGGCGCGGCGGCGGTGGGGCGCGTGCTGCGGCGGCTGGCGGCGCTGGACGCGCGCTGCGCCCACGCCGTGCGCGCGCTGCGACACCAGCTGTGGCCGCACCAGCGCGAGCGACAGGCCGAGCAGCGCGCCAGGTACCGCCACCCATCCTCCTCCCACCCTCACTGCCGAGGGTCGCGACCGCACGGTGCTTGCACACACACCGACTCACATAACTATCTATATACACTCATATTAGTCTCGGCCCTCGCCATTACTTTGCCTTACTCAAATCACCTTTATTTAAAAAAAACAAGGTATTTTTGCACCCACAATAACTTAAAGGCACTGGTCGAAATTTTTCGTGCTTTAATTATTATGAAGAGAATAGTGTAGCTTAAATATAAAAAAAACGAGTGGCACTCAACAACATATTTTGAAAAATTAATCTGGTTGCGTTCTCCACAATATTATATAGCGGCCAAGTATATTAACGGTAAAAACTTTACTAAAATGTGTCTGTCTCTTTTTACTGTCGCTTTTTCGTATCGAAGCCTACGTGAGGCGACGAAAAAGTCCAGCTCCATCATCAGACCCTGGTTACCATCTAGTATCAAAGTACTCGTCAAGAACGACTCCAGGCTCAATGGGGTTTTGACGTTTAATAATGGGTTTCTATGACCACCTTACAGCTCCATCATCAAACCCTGGTTACCATATAATATCAAAGTAATCGTCAAGACGAATCAAACGAGCCCAAACTTGATGGGGCTGTGACGTTTAATTACGGAGTTCCCATGGCCACCTTCCAGCTCCATCATCAGACCCTGGTTACCATCTACTATCAGTCTTCGTCAAGACGAATTAAACGAGCTCAAACTAGAGGGGGGTTACGTCGTTTAATTACGGAGTTCCTATGTCCACCTTCCAGCTCCATCAATTTTCCAAATTTCCAAAATTCAGCAAAATTTCAGGTCAATCAGAAACCGGGAAGTGGATCAAATTTAACTTGCATATGGCGCGTAACGGAAAAATGTCACTAAGAAATAAAGATGGCGTGTACCAGAAAAACGTTCCAATTTTTTTTCACTTCTATAAAATTTCTACCATACGTCGATAAAGAAACGTCGTACGTCGATAAATGTATACCTTTCATGCATCCACTGTTTGCACCTGTTACGTTTATTGCGTTTTGAGGTAAAGCCAATATATCGGGATTTATTTGCCTTTAAATAACTGCGGCTGCGATCCAGCGTATGAAAGGTGTAATTAATGCATGGAAAGACACAATCGTTATTTTGTCCTAATTACATGACTCAATAGAACAATGGCGTCATGATGGCATGTACTGTACCAGGGAGCGGCGCGAGAAGGAGGAGCGGTCGCGGCGCGCGCGCGAGCGGCAGGCGCAGGTGATGCGCGAGTTCGCGCGGCGCCAGCAGCAGTTCCTGTCGGCCATGCAGGCGGACGGCGGCGAGGCGGCCGCCATGCATTGGCAGGACGACGCGCCCGAGCAGGACTACGACTGCGTCATCTGCAACACCACCGCGCCCACCACGCCCAGCGACCCCGTCGGACTCGTCGTGCTGCTGCAGGTCAGACTACTAGTCCGTGCGGGATCACTCCAACTGCCTCATTGGGGGCCATTCAAGTACTACCGTAAGCACTAGGGGGGGGGGGGGGAGTCTAGATGATGATTACGTCATCGGTAGTTAAATCTATTTTCTTATTTTTAAAATTACAATTATAACATTATGATTATAATATTTAAAAAAACAATACATTAGTTGAAAAATGTTTACGTAAGCATGGGGGGAGGGGGTAAGAGCTTTGCTTACTTTTGCTGATAGGGGGGCTGAGGGGGGTAAATTATTGTAATAAATCTGTTTACGTAACATTTGATAGGCCCCTTGCACTCCGCTTTCTTGAAAGTGCTTGAGGAGCGTCTTCTCACATGATACTATTTTTGATGCTCGGTCAAAATAAATTGCAATAATGATCCTGTCTTCCGTTAATCTGGGGATCGTGCTCGATGATAACGTACTAGTGCTTTAGTACGATCAATGGCTTCAACGACTTTTATAAGGAGCATCAAATCTAGTGGTAGAATTTTTTTACCATAAATTACAGCTTAGAATGGATCAGTCTCAGTTGTAGTATTCACCTTTGTTGTAAGGGGCGTTTAGACAAGGAAGTTTTAGTCAGTGTTCTCGGATGAGATTTGGTAAGGTACCGAACTGAGTGAAGCGGATAGTTGTAACTATTGTTGTTCGTACGCCCTCCACCGGTCGTTTGTATGATGTGGATAGTAAGTTGTATTGTCTGGTGCAGTCGACGTCCGTGCTGGGGCACCGGCGGCGCGCGGACTGCGGCGGCGCGCGGCTGGCGCTGAGCGAGGCCGAGCGCGCGCGCCTGCACGCGCAGGCAGACACCACGGCCGCCGCGCACCACTACCGCCTGCACGACGACCTGCACCAGCACTTCGACAAGGTACCGCGACAACCGCTTCCCAACCTCTACCTAGCCAGAGGTGCACTTCTGCATCCACATTACGACAACTATGCATCGGTCCCGCGTAACAGAGGCAAGTCTATTATCATAATGAAATGCACTTCTGCTTACCCCTTCGGGGAGTACAGGAACGAGGTGATGGCGTATAAAATTTTAATATTGTATAAAACGCACCAGAATAATAATTATTGTTGATGATACTTGATACTCAATTTAAATGGATAGTATACATACCATTAACATTAACAATGTTGTTCGTTGTCAGGAGTCGTGGCTGCTGAGCGTGAACGTGGGCTGGGAGGGCGGCGTGCACGTGCAGTCGTGCGGACACCACCTGCACCTGCGCTGCCTCGCCGCCTACCTGCGCGCGCTGCAGGCGCCGCAGCGGCCCCACAACCTGCACGTGGACCGCGGAGAGTTCCTGTGCCCGCTGTGTCGCCAGCTCGCCAACACCGTGCTGCCGCTGGCGCCGCGCCCGCGCCCCGCCCGCGCGCCCGCGCCCCCCACGCCGCCCGCGCCCCCCGCGCCCGCCGCGCCCCCCGCCGACACACACCACGACGAGCGCGCCGCCGCCATACAGGAGATGCTCGACACGCACCACCCGGAGCCGGTCAGTCTCTGCAAATACACCTTTCATGCTGTTAGGTATAATTAAGACAAACATAGTAAATGATCACTCGGTTACCGTTCGACAGAGTCCGAGCAAACTGTCGGAGGCGATGGGCAAGGCGATGGAGGACATGACGGCGACGGCGGGCGGCAAGCTGAAGCAGCGCTACGGCTCGTCGCCGGCCGGCATCTTCACGTTCGTGGCGTCACTGGTGCGCACGAACCTGGAGTGCGAGCTGGTGCAGCGCGGCGGCACGCTGGTGACGGGCGCGGCGCCGCGGTACAAGCCGCGCAACGACTGCATCGTGCCGCTGCTGGTGGTGGCGGGCGCGCACGGCCGCGTGCTGCGGGGCGCGGGCGCGGCGCTGGGCGCGGGCGAGGCGTGGCGCCTGCTGGCCCCGCCCCCGCCGCCGCCGCCCGCCGGCGCCACGCCGCTCGTGCCCGCGCCGCCCGCCAGCGCGCGCCCCGTGCCGCTGCTGCTGCGGGACCCGCTGGCGCTGCTCGTGCACTTCCTGCTGCTCGCGCCGCCCGACCCGCCCTACCTCGACATGCGTCAGTACACACACATATCTATCATTCATCTGAGCACATACCATCAGCAAATCGACCTCATCATTCATGTTCACCAAGCGAAATGACTTTGTTACCTTCTGGAATCAGAATGTCTACATCAGTTTAACATGATATAACTAAGCTACAATTTAACAAGTATATTAACGTACGTTTGCAGAGGACTTCACGTGCATCGTGCGGCACCTGTACGCGCTGTGCTACTACCAGATCGTGTGCCAGTTCCTGGCCAACACGAACGCGGAGGGTCGCGCGGCGCTGGCGGGCGGCGCGCGCGCGGGCGAGCCGGCGGGGCTGCGGCAGGCGGCGCGGCTGCTGCTGGCCGCACTCGCCGGCTCCGAACTTTTCACCGAGGACGGACCGCCCGACGACTCCGCCGACCAACAGCAGCCGGACATTGCGCAGATGGAAAGAGAGGTAGATAACACGTGACTCTTGAAATACGTGATAATGTCATTTAGGAGCTTGAGTACGTAGTCAAGCTTCAATTGCTATCAAGAATTTCCTGATGAAAAAACCTAATAACACATTGTCCGACCCGGGATGTTTGTATAGAAATGGCACGGCACTTGCCATCATAAACAATGATAATCATCATTGATCACATTCATGTGAAATTAAATGATATAACTAAAATTGAATTAATGACAATCAACCCTTACCCTGGTCTATGCCTTGAACGTGCGCGTTATTTGTCGCAGCTGCAAGAGTTGTTGCTGCCGTTCGTGCGCGTGGCGGCGCTGGTGCGGCACCACCTGTACGGCTGCTCGCTGCCCGAGATCTCGTCGGCGCGGCAGGAGTTCGTGCGCCTCGCCTACTACCTGGAGCTGGTGACGGAGGGCATGGAGTGGAGCTCGTGGTCGGCGGCGCGCGCGCTGTGGGCGGGCGGGGCGGGGGCGGGCGGGGCGGCGCGCGGGTGGGCGCGGCAGCTGGGCGGCGCGGCGGCGCGCGGGCAGCTGGTGGTGCGGCGCCTGCTGCGCGCGCTGCACGTGTGCTGGGCGGCGCCGCGCCTGCTGGCGCTGCCGCGCGAGTACGACCGCGTGTTCACGTACTACCACGAGCGCGTGTGCCTGCAGTGCGGCGCCGTGCCCAAGGAGGCGTCCGTGTGCCTGCTGTGCGGCACGCTCGTGTGCCTCAAGCAGCCGTGCTGCCGCCGACACCAGGTCGCCGAGGCCGTGCAGGTCGATGCCCTTCTAACTGTTACTCCAACCAACACAACACACCAGTCACCACATATGATAAAATCCACACAAAGTATCGCATATGAGAAGACGTCGATCCCGTGCTAGGACGATGCTGTAGCCAGACAAAGTCTATCACAATGTTAAACATTGACATTAACACCTTGATTCAGGTCTTAAAAAAATCCGAAGTACATTACCTAATTCGGTTACGAATGGGTTTACGCCACAAATTTGTTGTCTTCCAACCAAATCAAGCAAATCTTACATTGTTGTTGATATGTGCAGCACGCGATGGAGTGCGGCGGCGGGACGGGCATATTCCTGGTGGTGACGTCTACGTACATCATAGTGATCAGAGGCCGACGCGCCTGCCTCTGGGGATCACTCTACCTCGACGACTACGACGAAGAGGATCGCGATCTCAAGTCAGTATACAAAAAACCACATATCAAACCATTATACTATCATCATCATCGTCATTGAAAACATGATAATGAATATTCATCAACTCTTCTATAGCATACCACTGGGCTCGATCTTCGGCCCTTCTCATACAACCACTATCTATAAAGTATTTTACTAAACAAATTAGAAAAAAAAACATATAACAATAAAAATTGTCTACAAATAATGGAAAACTTACCTTTATCATATTAAAACCATAGTTAGTAATTTAACGGTAATCTATAAGAAATTGTATTTAATTTCAGGCGCGGCAAACCTCTGTACTTAAGCCAAGACCGTTTGGAGTTGCTGCAGGCGCAGTGGCTCGCGCACAGATTCGACCACACCAAGCGCACCTGGGTGTGGCACCGGGACTCGCTCTGAGCTGCACCATTCTGCACCTCAACTGCACCCGCGCCGACCTCTTCTACATACTTACAACCATCCACTTACTTATCGATATTCGATCAAATACATTTAATTACTTCGCCTTTCCATAAATGATCGACTGTATTCCTGTAGTCAATGGAACACGCATTATCGATTATAATCGATAATAATTATTAACGATCGCCTTATATGAAATAAATAAAAACTATCATCAAAGCAATAATATTTTATACCTAGTTAATTATAACCTGTAAGACAATATTAAATGTTTAATAGCTAAATGTGCTAATAGAAATGATATCGCGGTTCTATCGTATATGAATCCTTCTATTATCGACAATTGCATTTAATCCCCTACACTTATCTTGCCAAGTGAGTTGGCGAAAAGTGTTTGTGAAATCGTCTGTCACAATCCGGAACAAGGCAAAATTAAGTTTTGTATCGACATGATTTGCGGAATGTATTGTGCTTAACTTTTTAAATGTATCGATTTATCTAGTTTTAGATTTGCAGTGGCGACCGCACGGTTGTTATTAGTGATAATGGAAAATTTGATCTAGGTTTTTCCTTCGATAATTGTGGACAACGGTTCGTGATAGCAATGTTTGTGTGCTAAGAACTCTTCGCCAGGAGAAAGATGAACCGTGAGTGGTTAGTCCGGCGGCTGCGTGTATATTGTAGTTTGTACATAGGTGTGTCGTCGACCGCGGGGGGCGTGGGCGGGGGGCGTCGCTAGGGCTGTGATTTTTTTGTATTTCTACGTTCTACGTTGCGCGGTCGACGATTACACGCGTTCTCTTTAAATTATTACGTATATGTTTAATTTTGTAACATGATTTACGCTAACATTAAACTCGATAAAATCTTCCCTAGCCTTTCAGATTTTGTGTCAAAATCTAATGGGTTGATTTCGTCGCATGTTCGTTTTAGTTGTAATATTATTTTTTTATGTTTTGTCAAAATCAAATTATACAGCGATAGAAATGTTAAGACTGTATCGTATGATTAAAAGTAACGTATGATTATTATTACCTTTAGAACAGTGATTTTGCTTTAAAATGTGTTGATTATTTTCAATTTTGTAATACCTGTTATCATTTACTTTCATAATAAAAGATAACATGTGTCTTGTCTAATTTTTTTATGTATTGTAACATTTTCGTGTGGTGCATAGACTTTTTCATTTTTATATATTGTGCAATTGTCGTGGCGTTGCGTATATTTTTTGTACATTAATTTATATATAGAAAAGTACAGTCTGTTTGTTGTACTCAGCGTGACGTTATATTTTTTTAGCTTTTGTAACATGGCTTAGTTGACTTAGCTTTAGTGACTTTATTAGCCACAACGAATTCGACATAAAGATTTTGAGAGTGCAAAGTATCGACGCTGTGGATATGATATTTTTATTTGTAGTTTAAATTTATACTGATTTCGCCATTGGTGTCCTTTAATAAAAGTATAAAGTTATAATTATTACTGTAACCACATAAATAACGCTGATAGCTTGTAATGTAACGATAGAAACAAGATAATGTTTTGTTTACAACACTAGAATAATTGCTTTGTGAATCGACTCAGACGTTCCTCTCGTACTGACTACAAAGAATTATTTATTTAGCTATATGTAGTTTATCAATTTTATTTCATCCTTTCATTTTGATATACATCATAACCATTTTCATCGCGTTAAAATAATGAAGAGATGTTACTCTTCCTGAAATCAGCAGATATCGTAACTAACGCATAGTGAGCCGATGAATGTTTAGATATTTATCGTGAAGAGTTTAGTCAGCAACGTAAAGCGGTAACTGCGCGCGGTGCGTATGGGGGGAGGGGGGGAGTCAGCGCCGAGACCCAAAATTATTGTTAAATACTATTGTCTATATTGTTCTTGTATATATTCAATCATTAAAGTTGTTGATATTTCCAATGCTGTGCCTTTTATTTAATACCTATATAGGCTATAGCCCTTTTGCGGGGTCTTCGCTTGAATTTTGTTTTGGTGTCATGGGGGAGGAGAGTTAATTACGTAAGCTATGTTTTTGCCGGTTGAAACTAAGCCCCCTAGACTCGCTAAGCTTTACTGTTCGGTGTCGACTTGATAACATTTTTAGCTCATGATCCCCATGAATCAATAAAAAAACAGTACAGAGAAGAATATTACCTACTAATGCTAACGTAAGCATGGGAGGATAGTAAAGTAAGCATGCTTACTTTTGCTGACCCTGTGGGAAGACGGGAGATAAAATTGTAAAAAAATTGCTTACGTAGTACTTGGCCCCGATAAGCGTTGAGGCCTGTGCAATTTAAAAAAATCCCATGTCCTATCCTGAAGTCCCATCTGTGCTCACACCGACATAACAAGCAAGTAAATGATAAAAAATAAAAGTGTGTGTGTGTACTTATGTACACGCGTTAGAAGTTATACTTCATACATAAATATATATTTTCTTAAATAATATAATAAGTTTTTTACTTAATCTTAAAATTAGGATGAACGAAATTCCCGATTCCAATGGGGCCAATCGATAGCTTACGTCACGCCGGTTCCAATGATACCAAACTCGGGTATCCTACGATTAAAATTGAGGGAGTTAGACAGAGGGGGGGTGAGGTAGAATTTCTGAGGGGGGGGGGTCTCGTGGGGAGTTGATTCCTGCAATAAAAAATTTCAATGGTGGGGGTGGGGGGGTAGGATTCTTGCTATAGGGAGTGAATGACAGAGCAAAGTGATTGCTATTGGAGTATGGTGTCTTGGGGGGGAGGGGTGGGGTGTCTCGGGCTAGGGGCGCAGGGGCGAGTTATATTACTAAAAACGATTTAAGCCTGACTTAGGGATGATCGATATTCATCGATGTTGAAGAAACATCGATGTTTAGCTGAAAAACATCGATGTTTTGACATCGATGTTTCGACTTCGATATCATCGATATATCGATGTTATAAGAATAAAACATCGAAACGACGAAACGTCAATTATTCTTTAGGGCGCCATCTAGTGTTCGCAAGACAAGCCGTACGAATAGTTATTTCTTTGCATTTCTCAAAGAAAAAAACAAACTGATAACTAAATACATTAGCAATAACATTAAAATATATCAATTCAACTGCGAGTGCGAGACAACATTTAACATTATCCTTTTTTTTGTGTCTGTCAACGCGCGCGTATTCTTAAGTTCTTGAGTACGTACACAATTCATACCGATATATCGATACTTTTTAGTAAAAATATAAATATAGATAGATATTTTCAAATAATATATTTGCTTTATTGCATTTTCCGACATCCCTACCAAAAACATCGATGTCAACATCGATGTTTTTCTAACATCGATCATCAGTCAGGCCCTGACTATGCGTGACGTACATATCATATAAGTAATAAATTTAAATTAAGGAAATTAAAATTATAATTAATTCTGACGTCACGACTCGGTCTTGACGGCACGTGACGTGAGCAGAATTTTAAAAGTAACCAGCTGACTCATTAATGGTACTAGGCATTCAGAAAGCTAGAGAGGTGAAATGCTATCATTAATAAGTTTTGTTTTTAATTCATCGTGCTTTAAATTTGTCCTTGCTGATTTATGATGTCCTGGTAGTTGCGTAGAACATAATTGACATTTTCTTATTTTCAATTTTAGTTTTAATTTATTACTGTCACTATTCTACATTTTAAAAATCTAAACTTGATCTGAAACATATTAAAACCTTCCTGATCCATTTGACACTTACATTTTTTTTCGAGACTTAATGAGCGGTTAAGCAGACAACTTCACTGTTAATTTAAGCAGACAACTTCATACTGTTAATTTTGTGTCAAAGATCTTAAAATTTCATTCTCATCATTTTTTTCATAACGCGCCTAAAGAAGTATAACTTCAAAAAAACGTTATAATGCTACAGAAATCCAAATTAATTTCCGTAAATATACGTGATTAGGCGCGTATATAAAATTCGGTAAAGATCGTGAATAACTTTTGTAAATTGCATATTCCCGCTAAAACACAATCATATATTCGGACAAATGTGCAACTACCCACCATTGTAAAAATATATCTAAAAACAAAGGAAATGGATGCGAAGGAATTTGAAATGAATAAAATAAAATGCATGATATATGTTAAATGTTTATATTGTACATCAACTATAATTTGTTTAGAGGTAGAACATCCTACACTTAAATTAAACGGCTAACTCGATTACAGTTCATATAAAATATTTTAATTTCCGTTGCGCCGCGTTAATATCATCGATAGGCGGAGTGAGTAAACCGAAATAACTTAAAAATATGTTATACGCGTTATATGTTGGTTATACACGGAGTATTCGACCAATCCGACCACATGAAGCGGCATCACTCTAAATAGGATCATATACAAACTGTTGAGTACCTCATATCTGATAGATTCGCTGAGTAATATAATTTCTCGTCGACTTTTGAGCTGACGATGTGTATGTCGAGACATTTCTAGGTGTTTAGTAACAGTCGGATTAGTCAAACGTAATGCTGTATCAACAAAATTATTCCACACTGACGCAAGCGGACGTGTCAAATACAATTATGTACCTCTGCAACTATATTAAATAACTCCATCAATATATACATATAAAAATTATCCAGTGTACATGTATCGAAAATTCTGAATAGAATCCGATTCAGCATCTGAAAACAAAAGTTCTTCATGTTAAATGATCATTGCAGCTTTTCTTTCCTTTTAGTTGTCACATGCTGAATATCAAGTCTATGAGTAGGCAATGTTAAGAACTACACAATGCTTCAAAAATAACATCTATCACACAGGCCAATAAATAATAATTTATTAAATAGTATAAAATCTAGTCTGAAAGGTACCCAAAAATACTTTTTATACACATTACATAGCTCCTAATTTTGCCATCTCTATTTCATAATTCTGTCATCTCGATTAAAGCATTAATTATTTGACACGTCCACGAAAAATATATATATGAAGTACATAATATCGTTTCCATTGTCATTTTCCAAAAAAAAATAAAGTTTTTCTTTTATCACAGAAAAAAATATAAAAAATAATATAAGATGGCAACTTATGTTATGCACCACGTTAGAAACGACATATAATTATGATAATTTGTTTAAATACTTAAAAACAAATAAAAAATAATACATACATATTTTATAAAAACTGTTAACTTGATTTTTTATTATATTCAGCTGTACAAAATAAATTCCTACTCAAATGTATCCCTAAAATTATAGTACTTTTAATTATTGTTTGTTGTAGAAAACTGCCACAGATGTCCACTTTTCGATGACAAAATATAACATTAATGAAATAACACTAATACTCAGTGATTTTGTATAGACTACCAATTTTGTTTCGATGTGCGGAACTATTGAACACGATTCGTCTTTTAGTTTTATACTCATATATTTTCCAATTTAAAATACAAATACTAACATGATGTTAATAACTCGTGGAAAATATATTTTGAAAACATTTTTGTAATTCAAATAACAATTTTCATAATAGTTCCGACATCAGGTGCGACGTTATTCCAATATTATAACTACAATACATACATACAAACAAATAAACCACGTCTAAAAAGGAATGTAATTTCATTTATCCGATGTTTGATCGAACGGAAACATCGCCTCACGTCGCTACCGCGAGGGTTTCGGTTCGATTCCCGTCCGCAGCAAACAAGCCACGCGACAAACCAGTTAACATTCACACGGTGCCACTGTTCCACCAGCCCGGCCGACTTAAATACAACTTCCTCAATGTGAGGAAATCACATTTATGTGCTAAATATTGCAATAGGATATATGACTCGTTTTACTTATCACAACAATGTTGCTTGAAATTTTAGGAATGAAATTATTATAGAAATGAAAAGATAAACAAATTAATCGAATTAACTCTCAACAAATTTCGAGACTTATATAATTTTTATGGAGTTTGAAAGGGGATTATCCTATTGCAAATATGTTTGTTGTTCATATATAAAAATATTTAAAAATGTGGCTCTGATGAATATATTACAAACCAGCTGATCAAACAGCCACACGGTGCGGACATCGACTATAACAACACTACAAGCATCGTGGCGCCGTACAAACTATGTAAAAATGTTACAGTACATAACATTCCACGCAGAAACCTCCTCTATATAATACGTTAGTATATACACGCGCTAATTCTATATATGTATACATACAACTCCTAAAAATTGTTTTTTTTTTATCAATCTGAACACATTCTCAATAAGATATGGGGGGATTACCGTCTAACCGTACGCATGCCATCGAACCCATCCTTATATGGCACGAAATTATAATCACCTTAACAAAATAATTAAGAATATATATATTACCTAGGCAAGCAGAACCTAACACGACAATAGGCCTGGATATACATTTTTTTTTCACTTTATATTTATATAAAAAGCAACTTTTACGTATATAGTGCGCAAATTTACATTACGTCTCGTTAATTAAATTATAAATTCGTAATAACTAACTCATATTTGGGGACGGCGTTGAGTGAAAATCGGCACTTCGAAAAAAATATTTTATGCAGAAGAGTTCTGTTTTATGTTTCGAATAAAAAGAATATATACATTTTGTAATTCCAGATTACATCAATATGTTTTAGTTCTAAAAAAAAAATATTTCATTAAAATATTTTTTATAAATCTTATTTTAAAATAAATATTTTTTAAATAAAAATTCAGTCAATATAATTTATCTTACAAAAAAAACTTTAATAACAGCATTTAGTTCGGGACACTCATCACTACACGGATCTATAAACATGAGTGAGGAGAAAAGATGAAGAATTTTAATTCATAATATATCAACATACAAAATACCTTTGAAAATTTGCAAAAATAAATTTTATATAGAATATAACATCGCGTAAACCTTTTCTTGAAGAAATGTCTTTGTTAAACTACCAATACTATAAAAGCTAACTCTAAATGGTATAAAATTTTCTTTCCTTTTCTACACCAATGAAAAACTGTCAATTAAAATTATCTTGAAGTTTAAAAAGCAGACTCAAGAGAGCCTCAAAGATTAAATGAAAATCTGCATACTTGAAATAGTAGCCAACAAATTTAAATCTTGGATATTAGATACATTATTTGCACTATTAGATATAACAGAAAAGTATTTCTCATGTCAAAGATGTTGGTTCAACATAGTACAGTATTAATAAAAACCCATTTTCACTCAACATTGTCCATGTAAAAACTAAATATAACCCAGTGTTAAGCTTAGTAATAACTTATAATATGTTGCGTTATTTATATATAATAATATATATATTTTTTAATTTTAATAATATACTGGTCATTCTGAGATCTGTATGTCACCAATCTGGCTCCAAATACTGCATCATTTTTTTTTCTTTACTTTTCTAAATATACCTTTTCACGTCACCTTAATTTATGTGCCACTTTTTAACTTATTCCTAAATAATTTCCGTATCTAATTTTCAAGGCAAGAATGTCTATGCATTTTCTACTAAATAAAACATTTATTTGGGCACACAATATGAAGCGTAAAATATAATATAATTTTAAGTATAAGGCCCTGTTTTTTGTCGATTTAGTTTATATATCCATTTTTATTTTTTTCTATCGAAAAAAAAGTGGCACATGAACCCGAACGCGCCATTCAGAGTCTTCACGTCCCGCGCCGTGTCCCGTGGTCCATTATGTTATGTTATGTTATACAACTATATACGGCCGGGTGCTAGCTCAAATGTGGACGGAATACGCGCCAAAACTCTATGTACAAATCTACATAAAAAATCGCACCAACACTGTACTAAACTCATTTTATTACACACTTATTTACTTTTATTAGACGGTAATATGTTTATCATTTACTGAATAATACTGTTCCTTATCTACTCAGCCATTTGGCTGTATACCGTCCAAATTTCACCAACCACCCTGTGTGTATAACAAATGAATATTAATCCACCCTAGGGTGACTACATCTAGCCTATATCATATAGTTTTAATTCCACGTATTATTAATATTGGCAGATATGTTATTGATTCGTCATATGTTTCCGAGCGGTGTTCCTCATGACACAACACTTGTGTAACAAAATCACTATAAAATGAGGCAAATATTGGCCAAATTCTCGCATCCGTAACAATATAGAAAAATGTTGGATATAAAATACTGGCTCCAACGTGTATTGACGTGAAAAACATCAACGAAAAATGTCGTAATAATAATTATTGTAAACTGGCAACATTTGCGTCCATAGACAATCCATAGAACACAGCGGAAATAATCCGAGTCTACGGATTTCATTAATCTCAAGAAATAGATTTAATTTGATAAAATAATAAAATGAACATGTCGTCCCGATAAATAAATGGATACATAGTGTAACATGTGTGAACATTTTCCATGTATGTGTTCGTTCGTGTGCTAGTGTTGCAGCCCGGGCTACGGCGTGGGCGAGCGGCTCCGGTGTTATAATATCTGTGCGTGCCAGTACGTGGGCGTGTGGGGGGCGTGCGGCGAGTGGGGGGCGTGCGGGGCGAGAGGCGAGTGGGGGGCGTGCGGGGAGAGCGGCGCGCAGGGCGCGGGCGGGTCGTCGTCGAGCGCGGGGCAGTCGCAGTCGTCGAGGCGCGTGACCACGAAGTTCCCGTAGTCGTCGGTGAGGGCGCTGTGCCGCAGCGCGCCGCACACGTGCCGCCGCGCGCCCGACCACCACGACTCTGCACACACACCGACACTTTACCACGCTGCAACACTATTCACTACACACGGTCATCAAATACACACATTTCTATTTGATCCCGCTATAATGTCATCAATTAAGGGTTGCGAACCTTCAATCACATTTCATATTACACACAGGTATTGGTTATTACGCTGCGCTTTCCGGTACATGGCCTCCACTCGAGAACCTTTTGGCCCCATCGGCCATCGGTTCTCCGCGCTATGTGCCCGGCCCATTGCCACTACAACTTGCTAATCCGCTGGGCCATAGCTCGTTGAGTGACTCTGAGCCGTCTGGTGAAGGTCGCGGGTCGTCCCTGGATTCAGGCTGCCTCTAACAGGTCACTATGGAAGTCATTGGGGGAGGCCTATGTTCAGCAGTGGACTTCCTTAGGCTGATGATGATGATTGGTTATTAAAAATTTCGACATATGTAACTTGTTGTAAAATTCATCTTCACTGGCATATTTTTATGTTTGTATTATGACTTAAACAACAGGCTGAATATAGGTTTCCTTGTTCCAAGTGTAGGTCCACCCTATTCATACTATAACTTTTTCGTAATGTTTATGGAATGGCGTCACCCACCTCTCGTTATATCCGCGTCGGTCATGAGTTCCTCGTTCATGAGCGCTGTTAGAGCGTCGTCTGTGTGTTTCGAACCTGAAATTATGGTAAAAAAAACAACTTAATATACAATGATGATACTTAGAAATATAATACTCTTTATAATTTTTCGATTATAACCATGTTTACTTTTAACAAAGTTAGGAAGCCTCTGCTTTCAACCGTATACACTTAATATCAAGAATAAAATTTCCAGAAGATTTAGTTAGTATTACTCATAGATTTTATAAAAAAGTATCGTAAGATTTTATCCTGCTTCCATTTTAATATTTAGTTTTTAAATGAATTGGTTTCGGCGAAATATTAATCAATATAATGTACTTAGTTCTTCCTTGACCACTGGTTCCTCTTTGACTTGCAGCACAGTGGGCGAAGTGGGCGTAGTGGGTGTCGTGGGCGTGGTGGGCGTGGCGGGCGGCGTGGGCGCAGCATCGCCCACCAGCGCCGTGCCTGCCTCCCCGCTGCTGTTGGAGCTGCACTCCGGACTGTAGGGCGCCATCTGGAATCATATACACAAATTTGTTAATATTTATCATCTATTTATAAAAAAATCACTGCTGACTGACTTGGAGATCAATACTCAGCTGAAATGGCTGATTCTAAGGGCATGAAATGATGTTGGATTTTTAAAATTCGCTTTTTAAGGGAGCTTAAACGGAGGGCACAACTATTGATTAAAAGTTATTGATGAGGTGATTACTTGGAACACATAATAAGCTCGCTACTACTGTGATTAGATTGTGAATGATTGTTATATAATTTTTATACACATGATAGACATAAGTGGTATTCAATATAGACATGAATATACTGTTTTATAGGGCTACATCAATATGTTCATAAATTTTTTGAGAAATTGAGCCACCTGCTATACTGAATGCAGCAATAGATATAGCAAATGGTCATAACAGATCAACTGCAGATTATTTTAGTATTTTGTTTATGAGTCTTTCGGAAAAGACGATATAATTGTTACGCGACTTTCAAGCTATCTTGCGATGGAGTCATATGACTTTCATAACATTTTTATTACAGTAACATAATACATCCAATTTTAGGGTCAATCGTACCCTCAAACTCCTGCGTCGTCTCGGCGTGACCTCTGCCATTTTGTAGCTGTTGTCCATCGCCCAGTAGGAGCCCTTGCCGGGGTCGTCTTTACTCCGAGCCACCTTCATGAAGCATTTGTTGAGCGACAGATTGTGTCTTATCGAGTTCTGAAAATACGTACAATGAGATTAGATACGTAACGCGCGTCGAACAGATCAGAGAGATAGACCTTTATCTGAGCTAATGGCTATTTTTTGCTTTGGTCATCGTATTGGAATTTTCAAATAATGTGCGGTCGTTTCGAGTGTACAAGCGGTGGTATAAAAGCTAGACAAATTAAAATTTAGTCATCATCATCAGCCCAAATACGTCCCACTGCTGGGCACGGGCCTCCTCTACAACTGAGAGGGTTTAGGCCTTAGTCCACCACGCTGGCCTAGTGCGGGTTGGCGGACTACACACCTAAGAAATTCCTAAGAACTTTTAGGTGTGCAGGTTTTATCACGATGTTTTCCTTCACCGTTAAAGCAAGTGATAATTCATTGTGAATACACACATAACTTCGAAAAGTCAGAGGTGTGTGTCTGGGGTTTGAACCTGCGACCGCCGAAATTATGATATATGATATACCGCTGAAATTATTAGTATGAATTTAGCGTTTTTATATAGGTATCTATAAATATTTTAATCTCTTTACATAAGGTTAATAAGATCTAAAAGAATTTTGTGGTTGATTAATACAAATTTTAATGATGATCAAAAAAAATTGAGGAAACTAGCGTACCGAAAGGAATTAAGTGTGTGAGGTCCTCGAACCCCTATCCGCCAAGGGTTTAGACTTAACCAACTGTGGGCTAATACGACTATTAACATTACCAATGCCTTGAAAGTGCCCTATTTTTATACGGCAATTAACTCATCAAGAATCTCATACACAGCATACAATATAATTCAATTGCTTGATTTTTTCAGACCACACGCGATCTGAGATGAGACGCTCGCTTCGTAATATATTAGTACATTATTGATAAAGCGCTCGGCTATCGCTTAATTTAAAGGATTAATGAGTAAGCTATTGTGGTATCTCGTTTTATAATGGACTAAATATTTTCGATAAGAAAAATGGCAGCGATACTTATCAACAGCTCCAGTGACGTGTTTCTATGAGAGTATCGTTGCTGCAAGTCTAAGTGATTCGTACTCCTGCATATATTTTGTTATTACTTATAAAGGTTGGCATAGTACTTATAAATAAATAAATAAATACACCCAACAGTCACATACATAGCTCTGACCCCACACTAGGATACAAGTCCTGTATCGTGGGTATCAGAAACTACGAGAGACTTTTCGTTCTCACAAACACCCAGACCCGAAACAAATATTTGTGGATCACACAAACATTTGTCTCGGTGCGGGGATCGAACCCGCGGCCTCTCGTTTCGCAAGCTGGTGTCTAGCCAACTGCGCCACGGGGCTGTCTGTATGAACTATGGTTTGTTTCTGTCCTTACATCAACCAAAGGAAATTTATTGCGTAGACGTTACAGAAGTAGTGATGACGTCAAGAATTAGTCTCACGGCCAGACAAATTCTCTTCTCTGACAAAGTCCTGTGAAGTTACTTATTTGTTATTCACAAGTACCACGCACTTGAAAAAATATCATAAGGGAATCTGCACATCTAAAAGTACATTCTAAAGAGTTTTCTTAGGTGTGTAGTCCGCCAACGTGGGATCGTAGTTTTGTCCACCGTAGAGGCCTTTGCTTCTCAAAAGGACGAATGTGATCTCGACCAGTAATTCCCAGTAAATTCCAGGTGGACCTCCAGGAGTCCACGGGAGACGCGGCGGGGGGTCTACGTTGGGCGTGACGAAAAATGGGGTCCACAATCGTTAGCGGGGGTCCATGAAAATAAATTTGGTTTCGAACTAAAATGTTGTCTTGACTTCTGCTATCAATATAGGCAGATAACATTTTAAAAAGCTCCGCGACTGTTACTTGTAAAAACTTGCATATTACATATTCAGTACAACGCGTGGAGACTTACCGTTGCTGTGAATCGATATTAGTGTTGGCCAGTGAGGTTTTTTTTTTGGAGATTTGGAAATTGGTTGTAATGTAGCTGCAGGGGGTTCCCCGGATCCAGCAAAATTTTTAAAGTGGTCTATGAAACAAAAGAGTTTGGGAACCTCTGCTGCTATAAGCCTGTACTCGGTGTAATTATTGTATCGACACCTATGACAGAATTCATCCCGGAAGTCACCTATGTACTAAAAGCATGCAGTAAAATGACTTCATAATGTGTGATACACCAATACTCACCATCCATCCTTTGCCGGCCTCTTTGTAGTAGGGGAAAGCGTTGCATATGTACGTATATATCTCGTTGAGCGTCATCTTGCCGTTGGGTGAGCTGCTGATTGCCAATCTTATCATGCTTGCGTAACTGTCAAAATACATCACATGTTAAGAAAGTATTTTTAGTTTTCTATGGGAGTATGGCACTGCGGATATTAAGTTGGAGAAAGGGTCCCAGCCAGTAATGAGGCCGTGCGAATTCCACCGACGTCTCCCATGTCTGTAGTAAAAAGTTACATACATACATAAACTCACGCCTGTATTCCCCGAAGGGGTAGGCAGAGGCGCATTTCTGCACCCACATTTCGCCAAGTATGTATCAGTCCCACGTAATAGGGGGCGAGCCTATTGCCGTTTTTCGGGCACATTTCCAGACTCCGTGCTGTTACCGAGAATTTCCTAATGGAAAAACCCAATAACACTTTGCCCGACCCGGGAATCGAACCCAGGACCTCTAGATCGCTCGGCACATACTTGTACCGCGAGACCACGAGTAAAAAGTCGAAAGTAAAGGCTCATTACGGGGATAAAGTGCTTTTATATATTTTATAAGATGGGCGTTACGACATGTGATCTCTTAACTATTATTTCTGTTTATTCTACTATTTCTGTTCGTATTTACTAAGGTAAAAACAATAAATTATAAAGTGATGAAATAGGTGCTAGTCGAGCGGCTACGGTCAGTAATGTCGGACGCTGCAACCCTGTCATGGCATGCACCGCCTAAATGGCATGTTAGGACGAGAAAAAGAAGTTATGTCAACTTAGATTTTTGGCCGGGTCTGTCTGACAGTTAAAATTTAATAACGGCCCGATGGTAAGCATTTATCGTCGCTCTGAACTTTATCAGGGACAAGGTTTAGACATTACTTAATATTGTATACATGTCTTATAGAACGTGTGCGGGAAAGATCGCTGAAAATGCTCTACATGGCGACAAATATTAGCACATAATGTACTTTAGAGTAATTGTTTTATTCGCCATAACATTTTTAAGAATCAAAATGTTGTCACTGAATCGTTAGTCGCGCGGGATACATGGTGCTTTTCATCACGAGGTCTCAGATTCGATTCCCTGGTCGGGGATTATATTATTTTTAATGTCACTCAGACAAAGTGTAAAATGTATCCAGTAATTAGTAAAATGCATTTTACGAGAGACTTAAAAGTCGGCGTAACGTGCATGTACCTACACCCTTGGTCTTTCGAGGGAATTGGCGCAAGAGTTAGGTACAAAACATATGAAACTTTAGGCCTCAGCGTATTACAAAGAATAAGTCTCATGATGAGTCAAAACGCCGAGTATGTTAATTCCAAGAGAAATAAATAGGAGCATAAAATTAATTCACATTACATTATTTCACGTACGTAAATTCGCCGTGTCGACATTCACATCATATTGACTCAGCTGTTTAGTTCCACTGCAATGATGTGGACGAGTTTCTTCAATAATTCAGCCACGGGGGCCGATAATAAGTACCGTCATTTATCGCTTTGTGTAAAGCTATATCTAGTGAGTTTGTTCTATGCTAGAACAGGAAAATCAATTATGGAACTGTAGCGCATTCCCTTAAATATTTAAACATGCACTGCAGACATAAAAACTGTCTTTTGGTCTCGCGGGACAAGTAAACGTCGTGCGATTTAGAGGTCCCGGGTTCGATTCCCGGTACATAGTGTTATTAGGTTTTTACATTTGTAAATTGTCAGAAACAGCTTAGTCTGAAAATGTACCGGAACATCGTTAATTGAAATGCACTACTTCCATTTAGTTGAAACTGGCGTAAGTGCGTTTAAATGTATTTAGTATGTAATTTGTAAAAAGTTGATGAAAGTTTTTTTTATCCTATGTTAAATAAAAAAGTAGATATTATTATAATATTAAAGTAGTTATTGCTTAAATCTATATAATAAAACGACCATCTGATGTTTATACTACTGCATCTACAAACTCATTCCTAAAGAAGTAAAGCTGGCATATTTGTGTTATAGCCCAAGTTGATAAAGTGGAACTACCTAGGACCTTTTAAATTAACAAGAACCAATGAATTAGTAACTATACTTTCAAAAAAACAAGTATTTTTGTAATTCCAGATTCATGCTGAACTAAAAAAACATTTCCATCTGTGAAAATAAATTATAAGCCTATCAAAAACTAATCATTTTATGAAATGTTAACACATGCACTGCATCATGAGGTCGAAAAAACCTCATGCGCGACTTCTTGTAGGTGCGGCAGTCAAAAACGGTTTCTTTCACTCTGTGCAGGGAACAGCTATTTTAACATTTCTATAAGGATAACAGAGACAAATATATAAAATTGATTGAACTATTTGAAGTTAGTGAGCCACCTGATGTTAACTGGTCAACACCGCTTATGAACACCCTTTGTTGTTGAAGTTGTAAATAGTAAGTTCTACGTTGAATGAACCTCATATGTACCAGCTGAAAGTTCATGAAAAATGGCTCCACAGGGAATGTGTTAAACAATTTATACATAAATGTTATAGTACCTATATTATTGCATTGCACAATAAATTAAAGACGCAGTATGTTATATGATAATGCTAACTTGCTTTTACTATTGAAAATAAGTATGGGTCATATTATTGTTGCTGATACGGTACAAATTTTGCTCGGAACAGAAATGTCACTAATAAATATAATTCAATAATTATGATGACACCAAAATTCCACATATAACATAATGGTATATAGTTATGACCATGGGCATGGCCAGTGATTTTGTCCCATTAACCCATAAATTAACACAATACAATTTGTTATCAATGCATAAAATAGCTTATTCATATACATATATCTATCTGCATTATTCAAATCACAATAATACTGTCATTAAACATCAGGAATAATGAATGAAAACAAGAAGGAAGCAATCAACAAACAAACCGTTATCAGCTCAATTGAAGTACCCCAACACTATCAAGAAGAAGAAGAAATACATCCTGGGAAAATTAGACTGATTTGATAGGAGAAGATGTTGTTAAGGGGAAAACATATTAATAAATGGCCTTTTATTTCCAAAATCAACAAAAATAACTAAACATGTCTTTTCAACGTTTTAATTAAAGTACATTGTTACCAAGTAGCAGGCATAAATCTTTGCCTCTGGGCATCTAGCATTATAATCAGTGTAAAGAAAAAATTGTAAACCAAATATGCCATATGTCCAACTAGAATTTCTTTTACCAGTTAATGTAATAGACAATATCTTCAAGTTTCCTGCAGGGTAATTTACAACATTGTGACAAAAGTTGCAAGTGCGTTAACCACAAAACAGGAAAATGATTAAAAAAGTAATAATTTTAGAAAGGCCTATAAACACAATCCTTCAAAGCAATTTTATTGATTTATAACATAAATATTCAGAAAATAAGTTAACTACTTTATTATTTATCTGTATCATATTGATAAACAATATATGGAAAGATAATAAAAGTGGTAGATAAGAAAATTTAAATAATCAGCTTGTTAAAACATAAAGTCAAATCAAAAGTTAAATTAATTTATCTATATATATTTCTAAATAATCAATGTTTAAAATAATACTTTTCATTTAATAACAGATAATTTTTTCATGTGGCCAACTTCATTTACATAGTGCAATAATTATGCATCAGGATTTTACTTTGATATTTGTATTTTTCTTCATCATAATTTCTTGACTTTCCTTCTTAAGGTTTTAAGCCATTTTTTTTACCTAATCAAAATGAACACAGAGAAAGTTTCATACCATGAAATGAATGAAATTGCTTTATCACCATCAATAAGGTATAAAAAAAAACTATGAAATTATGTAGTAAGCAAAGAAATTACTAAAATTTTGTTCTCAAACAATAAAACGCCATTGAGCGTTGAAAACAAGGCAGAATAAAAACAATGTGCCCCATAAGTCATCTAAAGTTGCAAAACCAATAGGCATTACACATCTATATTAAAAACAGCCAGTACTCGACGAGGGTCACCTCTCGGTGAATCACCGATGCCAATTGCGGACGACTTCGCACTGTCACCATGGCCCTCTACGCAACTCACCTATACGCTGGTTTCGCATGTTTTATCTTGTTCGTGTTTTCTTTCTGCTCTTCTTTATTATTGTTCTCCTGCTGGAGCGCCAGCGGCTGTACATCTTCGTAGAGAAAGCGCGGGATCGGCCCCAAGGGGCTGTGGCGGGGCGGCCCGGGGCTGTATGCAGGCAGCCACTCCACGCCTGGTGACTCGCTCATTGTTCCATCAATTTTGCTCGTCAACACTTCACGTTTCACAAATTATCATCACACCAATGAACTAACTTAACGTAGGCGTACGACACTCGGCAACATTTACGCGGACGACACTTATTGTTGAAAATCTACATTGAGAATCCTTGAAACGAATGCTCATCTAACATCAAAGATAAAACACTGCGACACAGAATCATATAGAATAAATGATATAAAAACTCATAAATACAAAGTTAACGTAGTGAATTAATACAATAAATAAACTAAATAATTAAAGAAAACTAATAATTTTCTTGTTAAATTAAAATTATTATGACATTTGAGGCACCTACAACAAGGAAAATGGCGGTGATCGAAGTGCGTTCCATTCTACGTAGTACCTATAGTAAAATTTTTATGTGTAAATGAAAAATCTAACGAAATTGATCGTATCAAATATATTTACATTTACCTATTACCCACAAACGACAAATTCTGTTGTTGTAGCTTAAAATACTGTAAAAAAACATTAGTTTGAGAAAACCATTCTAACTAGATTTTGCTATAATTTTGAATTGTGATTTATCAAGCAGTTCTATTTATAAAGCGGATTTCACATTTTTGCTATATTATTGTTTGATGCATAAACTATTGTAAAATACTAAAACTGCTACGTATTTACTTGTCATTTAATATTGCATGTTTACTTACTTTGTAAGCTACTAACTCAAGATCATTTCACGATACAGGCTCTCTCTAGTGTGAGATGTCTAACAGCAGTATTTGGTGCTACGAGTATGGTATAGAGATTAAGAGTGTCCTTATATTGTAACACAATATACTGATATAAATAAATATTAAATATTTAATTCTTATATTTTTTAAATTGCAATTGCATTGTTTAAATCTACGGTAAAACATGATACAAATGTTAACCTTAACCTTGACCCTTGAGCAATTACTACTCCTAATTCCATAAAATAAAAAACGAAAACAGTAAAGTAAAGTTAAAATCATATCTTGAAATTATATACCTACCGATTTAAAAAAATACCTAATGTGCACAAGATAGTACCTATTGTTGTGGATGTGGCATTATAACTTAAGTAGATTTGTTGAAGTGTGGCAACTTTTTACTTTCGTTACGTTGTTGGATCAACTGTCAGTTTAAATGAGATGCTCTGTGGGAGAGGTGGTGTTGTTCGTTGTTTTATTTTTAACGGTTTGTTGACAATAAATTATAAAAGTATAATTTATTTGTTTTAAAGAGCGTGTGAACAGTTTTTTTGTTGACTTTGGTGGTCTTCAAGTGATAAAATGGCGACGCAACCAGAGGTCGGCGTGTCCGACTTTGTTTTGCTGGACAATTTGACTACAGACAAGTTTATTGAGAATTTGCAGTTGAGGTGAATACTTTTCCTCTATATATATTTATTTATGAAAATTATGGAATTTTAGTGACTAACATAGACGGATGTTATAAAGGTTTGCTACTTATGTTTTTTTTTTGGATGTAAACAAGTTTTAAAACTATCTTTCGAGTGGAAGAAACGGCTTGATATGTAGCACCTATTTTTTTGGAAAATCCCACATGTTTGAATTTTAGTAGGTACATATTTGTTCTTGGGTATTATGTTGGACTTATGAATTAACATCAATGAACTAAATTATTTTTAACACATATTCAGTTAAATAATTTTATATTAATTTGTTATATATTATTTACCATTATGTTTTAATTTATTTGTCTATTGTATTTTACAATTTATAAATTTATTTTCCCGTTTTCATTAGTGCAAATATGCAAATGAAATTTAGTTATGGATACCATAGTTCAGTGATATGCATTTGATTATATTTCTACATGGTACAATATAATAAGGCTTTTGATGGACTTTATTTTTTTTAATTACTGCAACCCAACATCTTCATTGACAATAAAAAAACCTTTTATTTTAAAGAAAGAAGTCAACTATTAATATTTCTGTAAACATTTGACGCTTGGGTTGTTAAAGTATTTTAAAAATAATCAGTATATTGTTAATAATATAATTAAAATTCAAGTTATATTGTTCAAAAGTATAAATATAAATAGAGTACTACTGAAATTAGTCTTTAATGCTCAATTCAATTTATACAATAAGATACTTAAAGGTAAACATAAATCATAATCCACAAAGAACCCTAATGAGTTAATGAGAGATTATCCCAATCCTTTGTATTAACTGTTGATTTTATTACCCTGTAATTACAGGGATCAGGCATGTTTTTGTTGTTAAATAAACAGTAGCAAAATAAAATGGTGGTTAAAAAAGATAGATAGATAACTCTGTAATAAAATAAATGTGGGTATCAACCACATTTATACAGTAATTAACATAGAACTTATCAATAAAAAAGTGGAACAATAGGCGGTGTTATCACTGAGAGCGATCTCTTCCAGACAACCCTTGGGTGGAATGTAAGAAGGAAAAGTATGTATGGGGGTACACATAAAGTATCATTAAAATAGGATTATATCACACACTTCATTACTTTTAACAAATTGTTGTTGATGGCAAGTAAATTTTACTAGTTTTTTTTGCAGTTTATTTCATAAAAATTAATTATTTACTCATTAGTAGTATTGTCATAAGGATCATTGTGATGGAATTGCAGAAATGTAATACCAAAATATTTAGCAAATTTTAAGTTTAATATTGGTATGTAAGTATTGAACATATAAGTACTTAATTTTTTTTCACAAAAATATTTTCTCAATTTTTTATAGTAATCTAGATTTTTTTTTATTCCACAACAAAGTAGTTAGTTTTTAGTATTTAGACAAAAAAAATATTTTACAATTATTAAGTGAAAACCATATCATCTAAAATAATTGTGGTAACTAAAAACATGTCCATTTCTTTCATTTTTATCAACAGTAACAAAAAGATCCTGCTGTAAATATATTTTACCTTAAGTAAAATTTTCGCCATTTTTTCTATTAATTTTATTTCGCGCGCATTCTGCGACAATACTATTCAAAAAGTTTTACCGCGTTTTTATTTACATCGTGTACTCAGGAATTGGCGGGAAATTTGTCAGTTGCATTATTTGCATTGTCAGTTTAAATGGCATAACAAAATTAATGTTTATCAATAGAATGGACATTTAACGTTGTTTTGGGTCGCATGTCTAGTGTGTACACTTCGCGCTTCGATAGCCAATGTGTGATGTCATAATATGAATCACAGATGTGTTCAAACACATTAAGCGCTACTGCACGCGCATATTTATTTGTGGTATGTGTGCCATGGCGCAGTGGCGGTACTTCCATAGAAGCCCAAAAGCCCAGCTTGCCTTACAAAGTTTGGAATAATATTCTTTAAGCCTTAAATCCCTATTTAACAAAAGCAATTTCACATATAAATGAGAATACCCTGTCCCCACAATAAACAATTATAAACTAGACATTACACAAAAACTTGTAACGCTTTTGGGCTTCTATGGAAGTACCGCCACTGCCATGGCGAACTCTAGATATTTTTTCTGTCCCTTTTGTTTTGTCTTAACATGTGTGTGATAAACTTAAGCTATTTTTAAATGTTATAATATTACTTATATTTTTTTGTTTCAAAATTGGAACATGTCAATAACGACTACGCTGATATATAATTTCCGTAGTTGACGTATTAGAAAAATATACTTATAAAGTCCGGACAAGTTGGATTTCGTCCAAAATTTAATATTATATTTTATGTTATCGATTTTCCTGGATTACTTATCGTATGTACGAGTATATCTTTATAGTGTAATTTATTTGGATACAAAATAAAACGCATACGAACCACACGTCATAAACATAAGACGAAGAGACAAATAGCCACCCACGGCGTCATGATAATTATAGGTAAATGTTTAATAAATATGTCTGATGTATAAGGATATTTCGATCGCCTTATTCATAAACATAATATGTGAATTAATGATAATCATCATTCAGTAGCATTTTACTGAAATAAAACATCAGAAATATTAAAAAAGCTGACGATGCACAATTATAACTGCATACCTATTATTATTAATTGAAAATTACTTGCTACGATATTAAAGTGTTTAAATTTTAAAATACATGTAAATACTTTTAAATACACACTCATACATTCACGCATGTATCTCTAAAGTGGTAAGTAGTGCTTTTCTGCACCTCGTTTTCGTCAACTTTTACTATTGAAAGATCCGAATAGATAAATGTAAACACTGCCTAATCTGTGAGCCCTAGATGGCACGGCACACACTTGTTCCTCGAAATTAATCAATTCAATTTTGAGAAAGTATTTAATACGATTTAGTAAGTTAAAAGAATTAATTGCGAACACATGGCTGAATGTCTCTTTAAGCTTACAACAGAATAAGTTTCAATATTCCATAACAAAACTCTAGCCTGCACAGGTAACAGACTATTATAAGTAGTTGTCATCACGACTAACAATAATATTTTATCGCTCTTATAACGATTATGTGAAGAGTTTATCGATTACATTCGCGACCCGTTTGTAAAACAATGGACAGTGCCAGTTGGCTTGCCAACTCACCGATAAGGGTTTAGGAGCCGCGAGGAAAATACAAGTCCTTCATAATGCCAGATTAGATAGGCGGTGTTGTCATCGCGCTCTCGTATTTTTGGGTATTTGCGATCGGCCTTTTATGGAATTTTATCGATATTGGATTTTCAAATTTTGTCGTCTAATCGGTGATTATTATGAGCCGAAATGTTCCGTCTAATTACCAAAGTATTTTGTAATTGTCAGATTTTTTTTCTTGTACCATACAAAGTATAGTATGAATGTTAAAGATATGAATTCTAGATGGATAAATTAGTAATTATTGCGGGAATACCCGTTTCGGTAATCTTGCTCGTAATATTAAAAATATTGGTATAAGCAACAGCATTTACAATATCCAATTATAAAGAAGAACAGCCTTGGAAGTATAGACATATGTATGTCTGGCCTTAGGTAACTCAATATTTACAAAATAATAAATGAATAACTAGACAATTATAATTATTAGAACCAATGTATCGTGTGTATGATACACAGTGCATCAGAGGCACGTGTTAATTAATATTACCAGCATATTAGCAGCATCTAGATTAAAACAGATTTATGTAATATTGTCGCGGGGTCAAACCTAACACACAGCGTCTCGTTAAACATCCAAGGATTAAGAAAATTGCGTTTTTAAGCCCCTAACTTTATATTTATTTACTAACTAGAATATATTTACTCCACCTTGACTTAGGCGATATGCAATTGCTATTGATTTTCTGATCTTCCTTTCGATATATTTTCTTCGTTAAGCGTAGGTACTCCTTCGATGAGTTTAACTGTGTAGGCAAGGCGATTGTCTCGTAACATATCAGATAACTTAATATACATCATCATCATCATCATCATCAGCCCATATACGTCCCACTGCTGGGCACGGGCCTCCTCTACAACTTAATATACATAACACTTAAAATAATCGAGTCACCGGCGTTGTCACTTTGTCACAGGCGTTACAAAACCGCGAACAGGTGACACAATTCAATGACGACTAGCTATGACTTCAACATTTTGTTGATTGCGTTACTGGTACAATTTTCCTTGTGCCATTGTTTCAATTCATCCATCGGTGTTCTTGTTGTTTTGTTAAGAGTGAGAAAATCTAAACGTTACGTTTGTTGATGTCTTAATGTGAAGTTAACTATAATCTTTGGATTCCTTATAGTATGATATAATTATTAATTGCTATTTTAAGAAATATCGATATGAAGTGAAAGAATCGTTAATCATATTTAAATATCACTTATAACGAGTGAGTAATTAAAAAAAGTACAATAACATATAATTGATACAATTGACTTTTTTACAATTTTTTTTTTTTTTATTTTTAAATTTAATAATTGCATCGTCCTTTGGCTGATGCCGGTTCAACCCAAAAGTGATATTTATACATAATATAATATCTACCATACGTTTTCTGAAATATAGATTAATGCTATAATTAACGTATCTATGGCGTAGACGATTAAAAAATCGAATTCATTCATGAAAACCATTTACAGCTTATGATAAAAAGATCACGTTATTGCCGATTATCATGTCATTTCTATTTTCCATACATTTTATAAACTATCTATTATGATTTCCGCAATACAATAATACTGTTTACGGCAAATGCGGTTTTGTTGGTCCACAGTGCACTCCAAACAAATCGTAAAACTTTGATAGCAGATTATTTGATTTTCACATCGATCAATTTTGCACAAGCTTCACAAAATGGGTGGACATGAAAGTCCTACATACAGCCACAATATTATTATTTATTTCTCATAGTATTGTGGACTGAACCATTGAGGTTTCCCAAGCCGAAGAAACATGCAGAACGTCAAATAAATCGCTGGTTTACGATCCAAACCGGGCCGAGTTTATTTACTTGTGTAGACGGCAGCATTTTATGACTTAATACAGTCTAAGCGATTATGTAAACGTTTTAAAATATATTCCAGTGGTATTAAAGTGTGCGGTGTCCTTTATTCGCGGGTTTACGAGTGTCGTAATAATAGTTTTGATGATCTGCGGAGATTGAATCGGTAGCCGTTTCTTCTGACATGGGAACTCTTGTCTAATACCTTATGTTGAGCTTTTAATGTTACTTCATTTCTACGTACGTTGGTTAAGTCAAAATAGTTGCTTTTTGTTGTTGTTGTAATTGGTTTCAGCTAATTTCAGCTACAAGTTTGTTTTCCGTAATACTTCAAGGGATTTGTATAAACAAAATATCTATATTTTTTTTACATACATAAACTCAATCATTTATTCCCCGAAGGGGTAGGTGGAGGTACATTTCTGCATCCATATTTCACCAGTATGTATAAGTTCCATGTAATAGGGGCCGAGTCTATTGCCGTTTTTTGGGTATATTTCCACTCCGTGCTGTTACTGAGAATTTTCTTATGGCAAAACCCATTAACACTTTGACCACTAGATTGTACGGCACATACTTTTTTTTTATATAATACGGGTCTAGAAAATAAAATTTTGTAGCGTATATAGCGTTCATAGGAATGTGCGTCATTTTATTTGGGATCTGTGTATTTTCAATTTATAAACATGTCATTGCATCAGCAGCATCAGCCCATATACGTCCCACTGTTGGCACGGGCCTCCTCTACAACTGAGAGGGTTTAGGCCTTAGTCCACCACGCTGGCCTAGTGCGGGTTGGCGGTCTACACACCTAAGAAATTCCTAAGAAGTAAGAACCTTTAGGTGTGCAGGTTTTATCCCGATGTTTTCCTTCACCGTTAAAGCAAGTGATAATTCATTGTGAATACACACATAACTTCGAAAAGTCAGAGGTGTGTGCCTGGGGTTTGAACCTGCGACCGCCGAAATTCTCGACCGCGCGCCTAAACCTCGAGGCCATCACTGCTTAAACATGTCATTGCCTAAGATGGAACTAATGTACACAGTACAACTAAAAGGTCTTAGGCCTTCGTCCACCACGTTTGCTTAGTGCTCGCCCCTATATAATTCAGGAATTCCACTTTGAGAATTCTAATTTATGTAGGTTTCTTCACGATTTTTTTTTCACTGTTTTATATACACAAATTATTACTATCTCTAATAATTATTATCGATTACATATTCAAATGATACGGGTGATTCATATCTCACTCATTTATTAAGTGAGATGAATAATATTATCGTTGAAATACCAATAATATTTGAGGATAAATGATTTAACAGTGTGTAGGGCGCAGGATTTGTTTGTTCAGTGCCTGGCGCAGTGGTCGATTCAAGTGGCTGTGGTCTCCGAGCCATACTTTGTCCCTCCCCGGGATGACTGGGCTGGGGACCTGGATGGCTTGGTGGCCGTCATCACTCGGGGCGCCGCCGGATCCCCGCCCTTCGAAAAAGTAGCGAAGGGCTCGGGATGCGTGGCGGTCTTGTTGGGAGGGATTTGGGTCGTAGGAGTGTACTTCTCTCCCAACAGGTCCCTGGCGGAATTCGAGAGCTTTCTGGTCCGCCTGGGGGCCCTGGTGGTGCAAGGCAGCCAGTCCCACCCCGTGCTAGTCGCCGGCGACTTCAACGCCAAGTCCTTGGCTTGGGGCTCGTCGGTGACGGATGCGCGGGGTGGGGCCCTGGAGGAATGGGCGATTTCCATCGGGCTGGTCGTCCTGAATCGGGGGTCGGAGGACACGTGCGTACGGCATAATGGCGGTTCGGTGGTGGACATAACGTTCGCCACCCCGGCCCTTGCCCGCCGTGTCCGGGGCTGGAAGGTCCTGGTTGACGAGGAGACGCTGTCCGATCATCGTTACATCCGGTACAGCGTCTCTGCTTCCCGGGCCCCTACCCAGCCCGGTAGTGGTCCCGCTACCCGATTCACGGGCGGCCGGCGGTGGGCCGCTAAGCGCCTCGATGTGGAGGCTGCGGAAGAGGCCGCTCTTGTTCAAGCGTGGATCTCCGTACCGGACGGACCGGTGCGGGTCGAGGAGGAGGCGGAATGGTTCGGGGTGGCGATGTCGCGCGTCTGCGACGCGTCGATGCCCCGGGTCACCCGCCTCCCGGCGAAGCGCCAGGTGTACTGGTGGTCGGCGGAGCTTTCGCAGCTGCGCGCGTCTTGCGCGGCTGCGCTACGCCGACTCTCCAGGCACCGTCGTCGTCGGGTCCGCCGACCTGGCGACGACGAACAGGAGCGGCTGCTCTACGGCCTCCACAGAGGGGCGAAGAGAGCGCTGCGGGTGGCCATTGCACGAGCAAAGGCCGCGGCTTACGAGGAGTCCCGGAGGTCTCTCGATAGAGATCCGTGGGGGCGTCCATACCGTGTGGCGTTGAGCAAGCTCCGCCCATGGGCGCCCCCGCTGACGGAGAGTCTTCGGGCAGACCTCGTCGAGGACGTCGTCGCGGCTTTGTTCCCGGCCACCGAGGAGTTCACTCCTCCACCGATGGCGCCACGTCCACCGGCGCCATCGTCGTTGGATTCGGCAAGGGATATCCCGGAGGTGTCGCCTGAAGAGCTGGAGGCGGCAGTGCTTCGGCTGCGGGGCAAGAACTCGGCCCCGGGGCTCGACGGGGTGCCTGGACGTGTCTGGGTGCTCGCCGTCGAGTCGCTGGGTACGAGGCTCCGCAGCCTGTTCTCCGCGTGCCTGCAGCAGGGCAGCTTCCCGTCGCGGTGGAAGACGGGCAAGCTTGTCCTGTTGAGGAAAGAGGGGCGACCCGCAGAGTCACCGTCGGCGTACCGGCCCATCGTGCTGCTCGACGAGGTGTGCAAGCTCTTTGAGCGTATCTTGCACGCGCGCCTCGTCGAGCATCTGGAGAGCACGGGCCCGGACTTGGCAGATTGCCAGTTCGGGTTCCGGAGGGGTCGGTCGACGGTACACGCAATCCTGCGGGTCAGGGCACAAGCGGAGAATGCAGTTTCTCAGGGCAAGTGCGTCGTGGCGGTTTCACTCGACATCGCCAACGCATTCAACACCATGCCCTGGGCCTGCATCAATGAGGCACTGCGGTACCACGAGGTTCCGCCCTACCTTCGGCGTCTGGTGCAGGCGTACTTGTGTGACAGGTACGTCGTGTATCCGGGCGCCGACGGGTGGCACCGTCGGGCGGTGTCGTGCGGTGTTCCACAGGGCTCGGTTCTCGGGCCGCTCCTGTGGAACATCGGTTACGACTGGGTGCTTCGTGGTGCCAACCTTCGGGGCGTCGCTGTCGTCTGCTATGCGGACGACACGTTGGTGACAGCGACGGCCAGGACCCCACAGCGGGCCGCCCTGCTCGCCGGGTTCGGGACCGAACTCGTGGTGGGCAGGATTCGGCGACTTGGCCTCCAGGTGGCCCTGCACAAGACCGAGGCTCTGTGTTTTCACGGACCTCGGTCTAGGCCACCGCCGGAGGCGCACCTAATGGTGGAGGGCGTGCGGATTTCCATCGGCTCCCAGATGAAGTACTTAGGTCTGATTCTGGACAGTCGGTGGAAATTCCGCGCGCACTTTGAGATGTTGTCGCCGAAGTTGGTCCGGGCAGCGGGTGCTCTCAGTCGCCTGCTGCCCAACATTGAGGGTCCTGGCTTCCCTTGCCGTAGCCTTTATGCTGGAGTCGTGCGGTCCATGGCCCTGTACGGGTGTCCCGTGTGGGCCAATTCCCTCGGCGCTCGCTGCGTCCGCTTGCTGCATCGTCCGCAACGTATGGTGGCGCAGCGAATCGTTAGAGGGTACCGCACGATTTCGCACGAGGCGGCCTGCGTTTTGGCGGGTACTCTGCCCTGGGAGCTGGACGCCAAGTCCCTCTCGTCAGTGTTCTTCTGGCGGGAGGAGGCGTACCGGCGAACCGGACAGAGACCGGCCCCAAGAGAGGTCGAGGCCATGTTGGCCTCCCTCCGCAGCGCCGCCGTGGAGGAGTGGCGTTCCAGGCTGGAGAGTCCAAGTGCTGGCGTGGCGACCGTCGCGGCAGTGCGTCCTGTCCTCCAGCAGTGGATGGACAGGCGCCACGGTGCGCCGACCTTCCGGCTGACACAGGTGCTCACCGGGCACGGCAGCTTCGGTGCGTACCTGTGTCGCATCGTCGGAGTGGAGGAGACCGCCGTGTGCCACCATTGTGGCAACTGCCGTGAGGACACGGCCCAGCACACGCTTGAGGAGTGCCCAGCCTGGGACGAGGAGCGCAGCGCTCTCGTAGCGGTCGTGGGGAGAGACCTCTCGCTGCCGACTGTGGTCGCCGCCATGGTCGGCAGCCGGAGGTCGTGGAAAGCTATGCTCTCCTTCTGCGAACGTGTCATTTCGCAGAAGGAGAGCGCGGAGCGGGATCGGGAGCAGACCGATCCCGCTCGTCGCAACAGGCGACGTAGGAGGCGCCGGGTCAACACGTAGCCCGGCGCCCAGAGGCCACACGGGGCCGCCGTCCCTACCTTGGCGGCCCCCCAGGTGTAAATAATATCTGCTTGGTGTGCCTCTTGGCAACGCGCAGAGGCGGTCCCGGTGCAATCCATAGCTCTGGCTTCAGGGTATTCCGGGGCCGCCTCGTTGAATGCGCTGATGGTGGCCGTCGCGGGGTTTTTAGTCGGTATGACGGCGCATTGATTTTGGTAGGGACCCGGCCCAGCGGCCGCCCGAGCACATCACGGGCGGTAACATCCATGCTGGGTCGGAAGGCGCCGGTGAGTCCGACACACCCTCGCCCCTCCGGGGCGGGATGGTCCGTAAATGGATTTTCCCCGCGTGAAAAAAAAAAAAAAAAAAAAAGGGATACTTTTTTTTATGATGTAAAATGGTATTATTATTTTTAATATGCTTAATTTTAACTTTTATGAATATGAAGCAAATTTGTGACGTGAAGCCGACAATATTAATGATGGGTCATTTGATATAGATTAAACGTCGTATTAAAGATATGAGTCTGTGGATATTAAACTCAAAACAATTATGATTAATAATTCATTGTGATTAAATGTAAAACCACCATTACACGCATATTTTCCGACGGTCCTTATCCCACAATCTCGTCGGATTAATATAATCTACTAATACTACGAACGTGGATAGATGGAATTCGGTACTCATATCTTTATTGTAATACATACATAAATATATAACCTCACGCCTGTATTCCCTGAAGGGGTAGGCACCCACATTTCGCCAGGTATGTATCAATCCCACGTAATAGAGGGCGAGCCGATTGCCGTTTTTCGGGAACATTTCCAGACTAGAAAAACTAGAAAAACCCAATAACACGTTGCCCGACTCAGGAATCGAAACCAGGACCTCTAGATCGCACGGCACATACTTGTACCGCGAGACCACGAGTCAGTCCGTTAGCAGTTTATTATTGTAATAATAAACGCATAGGACAATATTTATGCTGAAATTATTATTATTTATGAATAAGGAAACGGTAAGTCATCAACCCGCACCAACCCAGCGTGTGGGAATAAGGTTTAAGTCCTTTTATATTCAGATAAACCCTCTACCCGGTTTTAGACTTATATTGGGTAATAAATACTCATTTATGAGCCCAACGTTAAGAGTAAATCAATCCCATTGGCAATTATGGTCGAAGAATAATTATCCCCAAGGAATAACAACCTTCTATTAATGACACCCCCATAGCGCAGTTGGCTAGAAACCAGCTTGCGAAACGAGAGGCCGCGGGTTCGATCACCGCACCGAGACAAATGTTTGTGTGATTCACAAATATTTGTTTCGGGTCTAGGTGTTTGTGAGACCGAAGTCTCTCGTAGTTTCTGATATCCACGACACAAGACTCGTATGTTAATGTGGGGTTAGAACTATGTACCTATGTGACTGTTGGGTGTATTTTTTCCACTCTCTAGCCGGGAAAGGTAGCCATTTAGCGTAACGTCGAATTTTAGTAGCATATGGCGTGTTTAACTGCGAACTTCCACTGCGGAGATGCAAAGCACTAGTTGCGAGTTAACAAGACGCCTTGCTAATTAAGTACAATGAATGCACGCGAGATGAGTCGGCGCCGGCCACATCCGTGCTCCAATATGCCATACTTTCAGAAGATTAAGGGACTATGTAGAAAAATAAATGGCGATTAAAACCAAATTAAAACAGTTTATAAAGTGATGGCGCAACGCGTGAGCTTCATGTATTAAAAAATATTTTAGAATTTTTCTATAAAGGATCCAGTGCATAATATCATCAGCCCATATACGTCCCACAGCTGGGCACTGGTCTCTTCTACAACTGAGAGGGTTTAGGCCTTAGTCCACCACGCTGGCCTAATGTGGGTTGGCGGACTATCCCCCTAAGAAATTCTTAAGAACCCTTAGGTGTCTAGGTTTCCTCACGCTATTTTCCTTCACCGTTAAAGCAAGTGATAATTCATTGGCTGCCACGTGGTCTCGCGGCACAAGTATGTGCCGTGCGATCTAGAGGTCCTGGGTTCGATTCTCGGGTCGGGCAAAGTGTTATTGGGTTTTTCGATAAGGAAATTTTCAGTAGCAGCACGGAGTCTGGAATTGTGCCCGAAAAACGGCAATAGGCTCGCCCCCTATTACGTGGCAGTCCCACGTCATAAACAATACTGGCGAAATGTGGGTGCAGAAATGCATCTCTGCGTACCCCTTCGGGGAATACAGGCGTATATGTATGTATAATTCATTGGGAATTGTGAATACACACTTAACTTCGAAAAGTCAGAGGTGTGCGCCTGGGGTTTGAAGTGGCAACACGTCGCCTGATGATAAGTCTCCTCGTTATTCCACACATTAATACCTTCAATGATAACTTTTTTATGTATAAACAAAAAGGTAAAATGCTCCCATTTACACACACGTCACTTTCTTTATAATATTACAACAGACGCGGCTTTGTTTGACGGGCATCGAACCGGAACCACCGCAGGACTCGCTTAGCGCGGTGTAACTGGACCTTCATTCAAAACTGGTTTGTCACCACTGAGCTTCAAGTCTGATTGTTTTTAGGATATATGGTTTTTTGTTACTACTTTTGATAACTTCTATACATACACAGGTATATTAGAATAATAAGGAAATTTATGTGTATTGTAGAAAATGATTTTTTGATAGTGAGTGAAAATAGTAGTGATGGCCTCGAGCTTAAGGCGCGCGATCAAGAATTACCGCGGTCGCGTATTCAAACCCCAGGCACAGAACTCTGACTTTTCGAAGTTATGTGTGTATTCGCAATGAATTATCACTGACTTTAACGGTGAAGGAAAACATCGTGAGGAAACCTGCACATCTAAAAACGTTCTTGGCAATTTCTGAGGTGTGTAGTCCGCCAACCCGCACTAGGCCAGCGTGGTGGACTAAGGCCTAACCCCTTTCAGTTATAGAGGAGGCCTGTGCCCAGCAGTGGGACGTATGGGCTGATGATGATGATGGTGAGTGATAAAACCTTTATGGAATACATTATAACGGTTTTTGTAAGTTTTTGTCTCTGCGAAAATTTATTTGCCAACTGCTTAAAGTATAGAATAATATAAACCAGAAGAAACAAAAGAACCTAATAAAATTTTGTGTTGTTGTAGTTAATACCTCAACATTTTATCACTGAGATAAGGTGAAGGATATATAATTTTATATTATCCCGATAGAAACTAGGTCCGAAAGTAATTCATCTACTTACATCCCTTTTTCTTCGTTAAGTATTAAAGCCAGTACACGTGAGTAGTTAGCCTTTAAGATATGCACGTGCCTTATCTTTCAACACGTTAGTAAGGGTATTTCATTAAGGGTCTTGCATGCACCTAAAGCCGTTTATAGAAGATATTAATTACTCGAGGCCTAATTATGATGTCCTTCGTAAATGCATTAATTGGCTTTGCCGTAGTAATAGGCAGAGTTACAAGAACCATAAATTTCAATGTTGACACGGACAAAAGAATTAGCTTTTAATGATACACACTCGTGACACAATATCACATTATGATCTGGACTATATGTAAGTTTTTTGGCAGTAAACAAAATAAATAAATACACCCAACAGTCACATATATAGTTCTGATCCCACACTAAGATACAAGTCTTGTGTCGTGGGTATCAGAAACTACGAGAGACTTTTCGGTCTCACATACACCCAGACCCGAAACAAATATTTGTGGATCACACAAACATTTGTCTCGGTGCGGGGATCGAGCCCGCCGCGGCTTCTCGTTTCGCAAGCTGGTGTCTAGCCAACTGCGCCACGGGGCTGTATACAATATTTACATACACCTGATTTAAATGAATGAGTGAATGAATGAGGTGAATCAACTGATCAGACTACGCGAAACGTAGGTGTCTGAAACTTCTGCCCTGTGGCAAGGGGGCGTTAGAATCTCACCACGGTATCCCCTGCCTGTCGTAAAAGGCGACTCAAAGGGGCCTTTGGGGTCGCTGGACGCGCTACGGGGGCAGCGCGTCCTCACTGACAGTGACCCCGAGAGGGGCGGCGGCACTGTGGCCTGTGTCCGTCGCGGGCGCCTATCCATAACTGGGGCGCCCGAACCAAGCTAGTGGGGGTGCAACTGCGCCCCCTAAAACTCCGAGACGGCCGAGACAATTGCGTCTCGGAGGCGCAACGGGCGGCTGTGGATTTACGGTGGGCGCTTCTCGCCCACGTACCGTGGTCGTCCCATTTGGCGCGGAGATGGCCACCGGGGGGTTTTGGTCGGTATGCCGGTTTAGGGATATTGTTAGGGACCCAGCCCGGCACTAACACCTGCGCGAACATGACGTCGCCGCGCGCCGGGCTGGAAGACCGGTGACCCCGACATACGCTTCCCGCCCCCCCTCCCCCGGGGCTGGCGGGAAGTAGAGCCATAAACAGCTTTCCCCTCGAGAACAAAAAAAAAAAAAAAGGTGTCTGAAACTTGAAATTAATGTTAGGGGATCACAAAAATATCTGACTCGGTGAACCGATCGAACAGGCGGGCTTAAGATTCGTGCCATGCCATTGTTGATAAACTATATAAAAATATGTGCGAGCGACAAGCTTTCTATCGTATAAGCATCAGATCTGATTGGTATCGTGTCAGCTGCATATCAGCGGAGCTTCGCGATAACTGAGTCACGTTTTGTGGCGATTGTAAAACCGTTATCTACACCGACAAGTGGCCGTGAAAATTTATTCCTAATATTTTAAAACCACAAAGGTGGTACGGGTGTCTCGCTGAAAACCGACGCGTAGCAGCGGTTGCGCTCGGTCATAATGTCTTCATATTTGCATCTGTTTAAATGAGCATTACAGTAATGAAGAGTATAATACGGCCTCGTAGAAGTCGTGATGGCCTCGAGGTCGATGGTTGCGGGTTCACACCCCAGGCACACACCTCTGATTTTTCGAAGTTATGTGTGTATTAAGAATTATCACGCACTTTAACGGTGAAGGAAAACATCGTGATGTAACCTGCATACCTAAAAGTTCTTAGGAATTTCTTAGTTGTGTAGTTCGCCAACCCGCATTAGGCCAGCGTGGCGGACTAAGGGCTTAACCCTTTCAGTTGTAGAGGCCCGTGCCCAGCAGTGGGACGTACATATATGGGCTAATGATGATGATGATGATGATACGGCTTAACTGCACTTTGACTTATTGTGGCATTAAAGATGATGTCAAGAAGCCGACATGGTCCTATCGACTGATGGGGTATGATGTCTTCTGGAAATTGATTTCTATTTGGGCAGTACTGTAGTCACTTCCTCAGCTTCTTCCTGGCAAATAAAAATCGTTGTTCTTTGAGGACAGTGATAGACAACTTTGCTTACATCTTATGTTATTGAAAAATCAATGGTTTGAACTATACTAGCTAATTTCACCGTCTCTGGCGCAGTTGGCTAGATACTAGCTTGCGAAAAGAAAGGCCGCGAGTTCGATTCCCGCACCGAGACAAATGTTTGTGCGATCCATATTTATTTCGGGTCTATGTTTGTGAGATCGGAAAGTTTCTCGTAGTTTCTGATACCCACGACACAGGACTTGTATCCTAATGTGGGGTCAGAACTATGTACTTATGTACATATGTGACTGTTGGGTGTATTAATTTATTTTTTATTAAGGTCTTAATTTTGCGGTTTCACTGTGGGGCGACTAACACACACACGTGATTATTTTGTGGATAATTCTGTATGTTTACCTTCAGCTCTTATATTAGCCATAATTAATCAAATTGCATGCTGTTTTTTCGTACAGTAGTAGCAAATCTACTAAGTTATAAGATACGAACTCTTGGCCTCGGTCTCAACTGAACATTCCGTTCTCAAATAGGCTGTGAAATAACTGCACGGCATAAATTATTTTATGAACAATTGTCGAGGAGTGTTTATTTAACATACTCGCACGATTTCTCTATTATTTGTTACTTTTGTGTCTGTTGGCTTTGCAACGGCAACTTGATTGTAACTTAACACTGTAAAATTGTTTTGTATATCCGCAGCAAAACTGAATTGAAATTCTTATGTCATTTGTATTAAATAAAGAAAATCCTTGAGCTCATAAACACATAGACTTTTTTATGGGAAAGGAGGCTAACGAGTTAGTGAGCCACCTCATGATAAGTGGTCAACACAGCCCATGGACACCCACAATACCAGAAGAATACTAAGAATATAAATAATATTAAAAGAAATATTTGCGGATCACACATATATTTGTCTAGGTGTGAATTTTAATCTGTAGCTTCAAATTTATCACTCTGGCCGTATCAAATCTGGAAGAAAGTTATAGCCTTTCCTGATTATCCTATGAAAAGACTACTATAAACGTATTAAGTCGACATTTTTGCACATAGCGCTCGCTTCACGCTCCGATTGCCGGGCAAATGTCACGTCGACACCGCGTTGGCAACGAGGGTGGCAGCCGACCCTAACCGCCGTACCGCTACTGCACCGTTCTCAATGTCTTGGCAAATTGTACGGAAAAATAGCTTGCTTTTATTAATATTTTTGTCTTGGGGTTCTAAAATCTTTGCTGAATCTTGCTGTAGTACACGCTTTTGGTCCCTGTCATTGCCATCAGTTTTCACACCTTCATATAGCCATCTAACATTGACGTGGAAAGTGCAAAAGTTTTCGAGTAGGCTCTTTATACGTAACGAGTGATTGGAGGAAGGTACTATTACTCAGACCTCACCTTTCTATAACACCTGCGTTGAGAGGTTAGATTACAACTAAATGCTACTCCTCTTCGATGACATTGGATTTCACGTGTAGTAGAATCCTTTTACCGAGATCGTATTAAACAATAGTATACTTATGAGTCCATATATGTTTTGTGCCGGTAGTCTTTCTTGTACCCATGCGGGTTGGTAAATTATTGAAATAAATAAATAACTAGTAATATTTTTTTATGATGTTGATTATTTTCAAGAAGGTTTATTCTCGAATATCTATTCCACAGTCTCTCCTAAGTTTCCCCGTTTCCAATCAATTGTAAAGAGCCAGCAAAGCTTATATACATAAATCCATATTCAGTAAATATTATTGATGTTCGTAAGATTTGAAGGAGACGGATTCACGACTTCCTTGATGTCTCAAACCGTTGGCTGAAAATGTATAACAACGATGCCATTATATTTATACTGCTGGCTCACAAATCAGCATGGACAATAATTTCACCAACATTCTTCGTCTCGGCCGTGGCATCGACGATGGCGACACCGTACCGTCCTCAACTCATTAGCTAGTTAATTGTGACATACCACTTAACGATAGTTCTTGACTGTTATCTACACGTACAAGTACATAATTGCATGCATTCTTGCTTGTAAACTATTCACTGGGTAGGACGCCTCATAATGTTTTTTTTTTACAATTTGATTGTCATCAGTGAAGACCAGTGGGCTCTAGAGGCTATAGGCTAAATATATACATAACTTCACGCTATGACCAATAGGAGGGGAGCAGCAATGAAAAATATGGCAAAAACAGGAAATAAATATTCATTTTGAAGTGTAAAGTGTAGCATACGGAATTGCGAGCAACTAGTTTTTTTTAGTAAAAACAATATTTTGGAATAGAAAAATTTTTGACTTTTATTTGTCTGCGAACTAGAGGTCCTGGGTTCGATTCCCGGGTCGGGCAAAGTGTTATTGGGTTTTTCCATTAGGAAATTCTTAGTGGCAGCACAGAGTCTGGAACTGTGCCCGAAAAACGGCAATAGCCTCGCCCCCTATTACGTGGGACTGATACATACCTGGCGAAATGTGGGCGCAGAAATGCACCTCTGCCTACCCTTTCGGGGTATATAGGCGTGAGTTTATGTATGTATTTTTTTTTTGGTATTTTCTACATCTATTATGCCGCATGGTACACTATTTTCATGGAGATTTTAAACTTTGTTGGAATTACAGTTGTAAAATCTTATGTCGGTTATACTATTCATTTCACAGTTATTGCTAAAGTAAACAATTACGGCGCATTCAAACTGCAAGTCAGCGACCAATTGCTGTGTCGAAGTTGTAATAGATTTGTTAGCCGTTTATTAGATTTTAAACAAATGTAAGGAATGTGTAAAGGAGGATTTAAGCACACAAAATTACTTACTTTTGTTATTTTGCATAATTGTAATTTCTACGAAGTTTGAAATAAGCACAAGTGAGAAGACCCTGCATTTATACAGGGTTGGCTAGTCCCAGCGCCGATTTTTTTTTAAAGCGCGGCTTCCAATATTTAATGATAAGTTCTCTTACTAAAATGTGACAGTAAACGCAGTATAATATTCCATGTATTTACCTGATCTTTAGTGTCCTAACTTTCATTTATACATGACTTTGTTTTTCTATTCCATATATACGTATGAATGAATGGCACTAGAAACAGGCGCCGTAGCCTCTTAACCGGTAATCGCTATCAGTTATCAATATGATTGCAAGTGATAGCAATGCGGTAACATTGGACGATACACTTGGTACTTTTCAATAAGGGTGTGGTGAAATCTAGATTAGATCTGCGTTGTGTAAGCATAGGATGTTTATCTTGGCGGAATGAATGTGCACTGTAGGAACTGCTGTCTTGCTGGGCGTAGTCTAATGTTTATCCCGTCTGTTATTGTTTTGTTGGAAATTTGTCGAAACATCTTCGTCTAAATTCAAACAACTTATGATTAATGTAGTAGATGATGGTGATACGCAACGATTTGCATCATAAGTATTATTAATATCAACGTGTGTGTATTATTACAATAAATGAATGATCGGATTTGATGAAACTTGGCGCGCTGATAATGTAAGATTTGGAAACTTTTGTAAGATTTGGAAGCTTAATTTTTGTCTTACACTGGTTGAGTCAACCGGCGCCTCTCTTCTGATTGTGATGGCAGGCAAAATCATTTTTCTCCTGATCCATTTCGGAAAGCGCTTGTCCGAGTTTTGCCAAAATGATGGGAAGCATACGAAAAATATTTTCATTACTAAGATTACTTGTTTTCTCAAAACAGGGAAACCGTTTGATTCCCTTGATACGAATGCTGTTAATTTTACCAAACATTATATTTATTCTAAAAGTAATCAAGCAGTTAAGTAAAACTCATTTTCTAGCTTTGGAAATATCTGAAACAGTTACCAAGGTTAAAAGTGTTAGCAACTTCTGGTTCGTTCAATCTGTTGAGGTATTACTTGAATCGATATAATCCTATTAGCTCAATTACGAAGTGCTAAGCTCTAATCCGGCCGATTCCAGGTTGATCGCTAAACCTTCGCTAAAAATACACCAAGCCGTAGTAAATCGTTTTCGGTGTGGGTCGCAACTCGCAGCACGCGCCAGCTCACGTGTCTAATGGCACAATGAGTTGTCATTAGTTGGGTCAACGTACTCGCATCAGGTCAGATGACACTGAAATTGTGGTGATCTGTTTTAAAGTCTTCCGAGTCTTATCCATGTTTCTTGATCTTTTCTTTAGACTGGCCTGATAAATGATTATAATCTGACGTTCAGCGAGTTGCCACTAGTCCCAGTGTCTATGATAGTTGTGGTTTAATTAACTGAATGGCTTAGGTGGAGCGTAGTAACATAATCGGGAGAGTAGGATGGAGCTCAACAAAACGCTCACAAAGAAAATCACTTTTTTGTTGCATATAGTTTTCTTCCAGTAACTGTGATTATCAGCAGTTAACTTACCGAACGTAACTGATAGAAAAGTTGTTTTTTGATTGGCGTTCTACGAGATCTAGGTACTGCTGGTTGAGATGAACCATAAAGGTACCCTAGCAGGAACTGATACCGAAGCAACACATTAAAATCCATTCATCATAATATTATCTTTTATGTCACCTCATCTGAATTAGTAAAAGCGGGAAATCGTATTATTCAGTCGTCTCGCGTCTGCAACTTTGCATACACTTTCATTACAGTGTCTGCTTACCACGACTCGTTGTCAACCATACCGACTTCCTTAATGAAGTGCTCATGTTTATTGCTCCTGTGCATTGGATCATACATAGTTTCCATGTTTACCATAATTTCTTCGCTTTCTACCTTTCCTTGTTTTTGCAGAATATGATTTTATTAGTCATATTTTAAGACGGCTCAGAGTCACTCAACGAGCTATGGAGAGGGCTATGCTCGGGGTTTCCCTACGAGATCGAATCAGAAATGAGGAGATCCGTAGGAGAACTAAAGTAACCGACATAGCCCAGCGGATTAGCAAGTTGAAGTGGCAATGGGCCGGGCACATAGCGCGGAGAACTGATGGCCGATGGGGCCAAAAAGTTCTCGAGTGGAGGCCACGTACCGGAAAGCGCAGCGTGGGACGTCCTCCGACAAGATGGTCAGACGACCTGGTGAAGGTCGCGGGACGTCGCTGGTTGCAGGCTGCTTCCAACAGGTCCCTGTGGAAGTCATTGGGAGAGGCCTATGTCCAGCAGTGGACTTCGATTGGCTGATGGATTGAATTAGATTGGAGTCATATTTTAATCACTTGGCGCCTGGATGACATTTTGTTTCAAACGAGAAATAAGGTGTTAATCAGTCTTTGTAGGATTGGTATTGATACATACGTACAAACGTGCGTATGCTTGGTAGTTTTAGTAAGTCGTTAAGATAATAGTTTCGACTCAAAAGAGCAGTCGGTCAGCTTGAATGATTACACCAGGTTACCCAATTCAAAACAATTATTAATCTAATGTAATATGCTTAAAATAATGATGATCGTTACACCCTGTATTTAGACCACACCTAAAAGAAGATTAGGTAAGTTTTGTGACTGAAATATCATTACGTTAAAAGGTTAACATTTATGAAAATAAGCATGTATGGTATACCTATACACGAAAAAAAATATGTTTTTTTATAACGTAATATTAAACTGATAAAAAACAATTTTATACAGGAGCAAATATAATAAGCCATAGATACTGAATGTTTACTATATCGAAGCAACATTTTTTAGCAGTTTTAATGTGTTATATTCAGTTTTGGGGTCTAATAAGTTTGAAAAATTCAAATCGTTAGTCATTGGCGGTAGTTAATTTTATTTATCATCAGGTTTTACTTTGGCCACCACAACTGTTTCACTATAAAGGTTTTATTTACATTCTTAGATCATCGTGTGCAACTTCTTATAGCACAAACTTTGTCATACGATGATTCAGATGTTTTTGTTCATGACCTTGGTATTATGCAAAGATCTAAAAACGAGTTTTTAGTTGGCTTTTATAAACGCAAACGCAATATCCGAATTTATCCCTTACTCATGTCGTCGCATCTCCAACAGTAACGTCATTTACGATTTAGGGCATTGATTCACGTCTTTCTTTAAAATAATTGTTAACCTGCATTGTGGTGTGCCGCATATGATCGTAGTCGGCTATTTTAGGAACTGTTTTGCTGAAATCTGTTTTAGGAACAAATCCATTGCGGTTACCCGCTAAGGTTATTCCGTAGACGTCACTGTAGGGTTTCCTAGGTGATTTATTCATAATGTTCGGAATTAATTACTTTGTGCATTTGGTGAGTCAAAGTTGAAATCCCCAATGATTTCTACTAGAAAACCACCTTTTTCACCTTCTGAAAAGACTGAATCAGCATTTTCGGGAATAGTCTAGAATATGTTTACATTGGTTTCGACCGACCTCAGACTATATAATTCTAACTGCTCTGGTTCTGTTGTTTTCTGGGTATATGAATACTGGTTTAGATATTACCGTTAATGTTATTACAAATATGAAAACTGTGTCCTTTTCGATGCAGATATTGTGTGTGAAATATATCAATTCATTGTTAATTGAACTAGACTTACTAATTAATACGTATTATTATTGTGAAATGCAAACTCGCTTTGTAATTATACATAACAAAGAAGAAACGAATAAATGGATATATAAACGGTAAAATATGACATTGTGTTTTTGACATTCTATATATTTTATAATAGTAATTAATTTATCAAGTCCACTTATTTCAGCTAAGTTTTCAGTGTACTCTGTTTGAACCATGTCGTTTCTTCTTCATAATCATGTCACATTTCATCTACCGCTCAAAATACTTCACTTCACTTCTCCTGTTTTGGAAGCACTAGTACTTAGGAACTTTTTTGTCATTCACTCTCCAAGTAGTTAGGTTGATAAATGCAGGAGGTATTTCGTTCAAGACAGCCATAGGCATGAAGACATATATAATCATAATTAAATATCACTACCTATATACATTTATAATATAATGTACTTGAAATAAATTCAAGTACAATTGTACTGCCCGGAGTAGGCAAACCCCACCTCAGGTGGCGGTCCACCCCAGGTAATCTCCTCGGCCATTTTGATCTAAGCCAATAGGCCAGCGTGGTGGACTAAAGTCTAAACCCTCTCAGTTGTAGAGGAGGCCCGTGCCCAGCAGTGGGACGTATTTGGGCTGATGACGATACATTTGGAACATTTAAATGGATCTAATTCTACACAATCCTCAAATACCGGCTTATAGTAGATGTGTATTTATTTATAAGCGATATTACGACATCGCGCCGCGTGCCGTGTTGTGTTAACGGCGCCACGCGATACAATTTATTTATAAACTATGCCAGGTTTTTGACACCGCCGAATGTCTTTATCATATTGTCCTGCAAGAGTAAGCTTCGCAAGTGGGGAAAAAAGGGACTGACAAAAAGTCTTGTATAAATTAAGCTATTGTCTCTGGAACTACAGTAGAGACTTCTGTTTCTGAAATTTCAGTTTGCCGTTTTAGCAATAAGGGTTTCAAGTGAGGGCCCTATATAGGCAAACACATTTTAGGTCAACCGCCAGAGGTGGAAAGGCGACCTGAAAAACAGCAGGAAAATGTCTAATGTAGGTCGCTTTGGATGTCTTTGTAAGTTCTTAATTAGCAGTGCTCGTCGTGTAGCTGATGATAGTTGTTAACATACATACGTAACCTCACGCCTGTATTCCCTGAAAGGGTAGGCAGAGGTGCATTTCTGCACCCACATTTCGCCAGGTATGTATCAGTCCCACGTAATAGGGGGCGAGCCTATTGCCGTTTTTCGGGCACATTTCCAGACTCCGTGCTGTTACTATGAATTTCCTAATGGAAAAACCCAATAACACTGCCCGACCCGAGAATCGAACCCAGGAAATCTAGATCGCACGGCACATACTTGTGCCGCGAGACTACGAGGCAGTTTAATGATGATGAAATGATAGTTGTTTAAAAATTATAAAGGATTCGGACACTTACGGCCTCTTCTTGGCGATATGTGTTACATATACATTTGTATCGGGTCTGTTTATTCTGAGATCGAAAAGACCCTTTTATGTTTTGCATACCTAAAACCTTATCGTTTTCCTGTTTTATATACATTTCAATTTATATTTGTAATTTTATTTATTATCCGTAAAAAGATTAAGGCATTGGCAACAGTCCGAAACACTATGTGGTTATGTAGATTATTATAGTTATCTAGCATTTATTTTATTCAATTAAAAAAAAAAAACAGATCATAGTGTGTATACGTACGAATCTTAGTCGCCTCATGGAATAACGGAATTATTAAATTTTCCCTGTTTTTATATCATAAAGGTCATTGCATTTGTGATAAGAGTGTAGGGAACATATACAGTTGGCCTTTATCGTTATTTATGTTATAATTATATTGTGCCGAATTGAATATTTAATATTATAGGTGCGAGTTGCATTGTAAAATAGTCTTATTGAATTAATATAATCAATTGATCGAATTATCGAACCTGGATGCAAATCTGGTGCAAGATTCGATCATCATCATTATCATTATCGTCAGCCCATATACGTCCCACTGCTGGGCACGTGTCTCCTCTACAACCGAGAGGGTTTAGGCATTAGTTCACCACGATGGCCTAGTGCGGGTTGGCGGACTACACACCTAAGAAATTCCTAAGAACTTTTAGGTGTGCAGGTTTCATCACGATGTTTTTTTTTCACCGTTATAATACGTGATAATTCAATGTGAATACACACATAACTTCAAAAAATTTAGAGGTGTGTGCCTAGGGTTTGAACCCGCGACCTTCGAGATTCTCGACCGATTCAAGTTTCGATAATGAGAAAATGTTATTAAAACGAGTGTCCACAATTACATTCTGAGGTTAAAGTAAGGGAACGCAGCACAGATGAAGGCTCATTGCCTGGTTATTTTCGTTCGCACAAGAGAAATGTTTTCAGTAGAGTTTCAGGTAGTCATAATGTCACAAAATGCATTTTCATCTGTATGAACTCTAGAATGTTCTGATGGATGTTTTCAAAGCTTGGGAAACTCACCAGTCACCCTTTTTCTAAACCCGTCGATGCTAATATTTTTTGAAAGCATAATTTTACTCTCTGTGGCGATAGTACCAAAATGACCTCTCAATTCTGTTCGAATTAAAAATATTTACATATATGAATGTACATGTGTTTAAATATGTGTCGTCGCATATATTTTAGCGAACTCGTCTTGGTCGGAAGTGACGAGCCCCCGACGCGCGTTCATATCCGGCTAAAGGAAACTCGTCTATCGATCTCAATTTACTTTCATGTGAGCGTGCATTTGTTGTACGAAGGTGCTTCACTACTACACAAAGATCGTGTTAATACACCCCGTATTTGTACTCGGAAAAATATTAAATGATGTGAACATTGCACGACGATAAATTCATGAATAAATAATTTTACGACGACGTACTGTTTATAGGTACGTTATTCATTTTTTATTGAGTTTGCCAGCCATTGTCTTTTTGCGATATGCCCTTCTCTGACTCAACTTAGTTTTTTTTTCTGGTGCTGCTTTTAAGCCAGTTATTTTGTCTTCCAATAGGAGTAGGTACATAGGAGGAGATAATAGCAATCATACGGTTCACACTCCAGTTTATCGACTCGCATAATGAATTTGACTTATATAATAATAATGATACCCAACATTAGTACTGAACCCACACTAAAATACTTTTGAGTCGTGGGTAACAGAAGCAAAGGGAGACTATTCGGTCTCGCAAATAAGTGCCTTAATCAACACATAAAATAAAACTTCTAATTCAAGTTTTCTGGAAATCATTTCCTGTGTATACGTAAGTGAAAACAATTAGTCATAATCAGATCATCCTTGAAAGTATAAGGATTCAAGTGTTAGTATTAAGATAAGAACGTGAAAGAGCCACAAAGTCAACACTATCATAATCTTTGAAAATAAGATATCATTGAAGAACTAAACAAACATGTGTTAAGATATAAATAAACATCATAGGAAGCGAATGAAACGCTTTTTATCATCTGCAGTCATCGGTTACGTCATCCCGTCGAGATGTGATTCATACAAGGAGTGCTGTCCGCGAGCGAGGCTGCCCGCAAGCCACCACTCCAAGTATGCAGATTGTCTAATTAATTTTTACTATACAATCACGTGTTTTTTAATCTGTATCGAAACTACGAACAAGACCGCTTCGAAACTGCCGAATTTAATTGGAATTGATTGTATAACTCTGTTGTTCTTGTCTGTGAAAATCAATTCGAATTTTAAAATGGTTCGAATTTTATTTTTATATTTTTTGCGGATATTGTAAGTAGTTTGAATAGAGATACAATTAAACGAGGTTTTGTATATGAAGTTACCGTTTAATTATAACACGAATGAAGGGATTCGTAAGAGATGTTTTAAACTTTTTGGTTTATTAATGTTATGATTGCGTCATAGGGTTTCTGGTCATTTTACTCAAACGAGCTTTCAATCTTTTTTCTTAATGCATTTTCTTTCATTAAAGTAATTCACCCAATGATGTGAACTTCTACTTTTTTTCTGAAAAAAAAACGCGCACTTTTTTCTACGTCGAGTGTTTTTTTCTAGAGGAGTAAAATACTATATTTTGTTAGATATCTCAGAAGCAACATGTTTGTTGTTAAGTTAATTATGTCGATTACGTGTCCTCAGTGTTTGTTTGTTCACACGCGTTATACAGCTGACAGGTGGTACGAAGCGAAGGAAATTACTTTATACGGTAGGTTTTACAAGTCACTTAATCTTCATATACTATGTGAAGGGTGCGTATCGAATGTGATACAAGTTTACTTTATAATATAAGGTTATTTGAATTCTCTATAAGAGTATCTTTGACTTTTTTTTGTATCGGTATGGTCGCCTGATGAATAAATTGGGAAAAATGTAATATTAATGATTTTAGGCTTAAAAGGCTGACATTGTCAAATAGGAATGGAAAAGAAAAGGACTGGTTTATAGCATTTTAACAAGCCTACGGCAATCTCACGGACGGAACGCGGAATACAAATAAATAGTTCATTACACTGACAACTTTCTCTGTCATTACGCTCGTCAAACAAAAGTGACCTTCACAAAACCTAAGAGGAAATGATGCCCATCCTAACGCAATCCTTAAGGCCATGTTCCTAAACGAGCTAGCAAGGCCGCGCACCGTCCGACGCGGCACGCTTTCTCGACGTACTTAATGTTGTTTGGTATTCGAGTCTCGCGCGAGTCCTTACCCAACGCCCGAGGAGGTCACCGGGTATAGAAGACGCGTCGACGCCCCTCTGTTTGTGATACTAGGGCCTATGGAGTAAGACTGGCAATTTTTCTTCGTAGTGTCAAAATTTCTCTGAAAATACTGGTATTTTACCTGCATCTTCGCGATAATGGGAATAAAAAAATCTGCGCCCAAGAATAGTCCTTTTTATTTGTCCCAGACGTCTACGCTTTTCATTGCGATCGTTTTAACAGTTATGGCGTAAAGACGTCACATAAAATCACTCATTCGCATTTATGGGTACGGTAAAATCGTATACGTGACGTTTAGTGTTTATTTAAAATATTTGGCCTGGGTCTGAATATTATGAGCATTTATTAAATATGGAATGTAACCTTATACTTGTACTGCAAATGCATGCTTTAGAAACAATAACTTAACAGCGACATCTATTGGTATCGTTCGGAACTACTTTAAACCGGCGGAAAATAACCGAGCTGCTTAGCCCAAAACCTTAGCTCCTCTGCCTCAGTTCTGCAGCCTAGGTACATATCTAAATTATAGGTGTGTTAGAGGTCTAAATAGGGTGGATTTCCAACAAAGTACGATATGTGGTTTCATGCATGAACCAATTTAATTACATCTATGCAAAGGTGATACTAAAATCTGTGGAGATCACAGAAAGATTGACGACTTGCGTCCCTTTTAATCTCTCATTCATCATCTCATCATTTTGTAAGCCAGGTGTCGCGGATATCAGAAACTGATATATTTCAGAAAAAAAATATTTGGTAACTGCACAACATTTGTTTTTATAAGAGTATGAGACCCATGGCCTTTCGACTCACAATATAATTTCTACCCAATTCATCATCATCATCAGCCCAAATACGTCCCACTGCTGGGCACGGGCCTCCTCTACAACTGAGAGGGTTTAAGCCTTAGTCCACCACGCTGGCCTAGTGCGGGTTGGCGGACTACACACCTTAGAAATTCCTAAGAACTTTTTAGGTGTGCAGGTTTTATCACGATGTTTTCCTTCACCGTTAAAGCAAGTGATAATTCATTGTGAATACACACATAACTTCGAAAAGTCAGAGATGTGTGCCTGGGGTTTTGAACCTGCGACCGTCGAAATTCTCAACCGTGCGCCTAAACCTCGAGGCCATCACTGCTTACCACCTACCCAATTACGTCAGTTTAAAACAGTGGCATTATCCCGGCGCGGTCCATTCACACTGTAGTCTGATGTGCCTACACCGTAGTTCAACGACATAAGTACTTTCCCTTCGAGCAAGAATCAATCGGCCTGTGTGATGTTTGCATAACCGCGTCTTTTATTGATGTAATTCTTTCGTACAATTCATGAATACAATGGATAATGGCTGAGTCAGTACCTGCTCATCTATGTGAGTCAGTGTCGCGTCACTTCGGGCAGCCGATAGCTGTGTTTTTTTTTATAATTAGCACATGCAGTTGCCTGTGCAACGAATGCGATTAGCGATTTGTTTCGTAGGTAATAGTCGTCATTACTTTGCTGATGCAGTTTCTTGTTGAATTTCTTTTTGATAATAAAAATGTCTTGAGTACCGGTCGTGGTAATGACAATTCGAATGGGCTGTTATAATGCTGCTATTTTTATTTTCTCGTAGAGACTAATGGAGTCATAACGCATGAAGATCAAAGAGGGATCGCTGTGTAGGGATTAAAATTATTACTAGTAGGTACATGAGGATAATCTTGATTATTCAGTTTTATCCGTGACCCCGTGATTGTACGGCACATATTTTTATCGCTAGATCACGAGCCTATCTATTATTGTTAATTTTGATTAAAAAATCTAGGGAATAATATAATATTACAAACCACCCATAGGTTATCAAAAAGATCTGTGTAGCAGGGATTTGAATTTTTTAAAAAGTAAACGGGTTAAACTATTGTATTTTAAACTATTCTCATCATTTATCATTAAGCTATATTATAATATTTATGTCGACCCCAAGTATCTGATAATGGCAAGTCGTAAATATTTTTAATTTAAAACTTGTAATATTAAACCACTGTGTAATTGCTACTATTAGTAGTGATCATACGAGTATAAGGGAAGGTGAGTCACTCGAACTTGGCGTGTGACGTGGGTGGGGTTTTAAAAACACGACATGTTACCGTAGCGTAATTAATAGACGACCCTTTATGTCGTTCACGTAGTAATAACAGAGTACTCTCCAAGGAACATTTCGAGAGGGTGTAAAATGAATACTGGGTGTAAACAGAACGTCAACTAAGACAGGTATTACTTATGATGATTAGGAAACTTCAAATTTTTATTTTACGATTTTTTTACTCATTTATTACCGTAACTATTTGCAGCAGTCTTTCGTCTTTGTTTTCGATCACGGCCTGTTTACACTGTATTGTCATTGTCGGCCCATATACGTCTCTATGCTGGGCACAGGCCTCCTCCACAACTGAGAGGGTTTAAGGCTTTAGTCCATCACGCTGGCCAAGTGCGGGTTGGCGGACTACACACCTAAGAAATTCCTAAGAATATTTAGGTGTGCAGGTTTCCTCACGATGTTATCCTTCACCCTTAAAATACGTGATAATTCATTCTAAATACACCCAGTATACTAAATGAAAATACACGGCTCTGGTTTCATAACCAATGTTGGCTGATGTGGTATCTGTCATGTTGTACTTTAGTCTTCGTATTTTCTGGTGTTTAATTGTCGCATAAAGGCAAGTCATTTGTATGATGGCATAAGTATGCGTCACCAGAAGTCCTGTGTTCGATTCGCGGAGCTTGCAGTGTTGTTTGGTTTCGGTTGGGGAATCCTTACTACGACCCTCAGTATATAAGTCTGTATTTTGAAAAGTTTTTATCCAACCATTTGCTAATGGCTAACTGAGGAGGAGTTCGGTCTTCAACAGTTGGCATAAATCTCAAAATATCAAAATAAGTGTTCCATTTTGAGGTCGACGATGGGCGATGACGGTTGAGCAAAAGAAAATGCTTCTGTTGATAATTTTTTCTTTTTTGAATGGGGTGCACAAGAATGCTTACTCATATAAATTGTTACATTTGATAGATATGTGATTCAACTGGTAGGCATGTCTCGTAAATATGACCTCGCGCTCTGATCTTGAACTGCAAACCGGCCGCTGAGGCTCTCGGCTGTCGCGGTGGGTGGTGACGTCACCGTGCGCACGCGCAGACGAAATGTGGGCCGCAACACGATACATACACGACGTAAAACCTTCCAATTACGTTTGTAACAAGTACCTACATTGAATCGCGAGATTCTATTATCAATTGCTCTGATATGTGAAATATTGAAATGAAATCTAGTATAGACGATTGCTGAATAGGATTTCCCAGGAAAGATTAATGGTAGGTAAGCGCGAACTGGTTTTTCATTCATTAATATCCTTCATATCTGATAACATTGATGATGATGATCATGATTATGAAGATGATATCTGATAACATTGTTGCATAGACTACGAACGTGGGAAAAGCGAAGTCTAACTGGTAGACAATGCACTTACATCATACCATTTTTTATTTTAGCTCCAGGCAAAGTGGCGATAAATGCTTAGTCATCTCTTTGCAGTCAGAATATTGTGCGTTAATATGTCGGAATTTAATAACAATCTCATGAGACAGCAGTGTTGCAATTTACGCCTTTAGTAATGTGGTAGATATTCCTGTGGATTTTAAAATACATTCATAAACTATAGTTCATGTTCATCTATAGCTTACCTATAAAGCAATTTTTTTTATGATTGATTCAACAATGAGTATCTTTTAAAGGTAAATTGTTTCTGTTAAGTCACAGTAATTAATCTGATCACGATGGCTCAGAATCCTTCAATAGCTTCGCCGTAACCGACCTTCACGCTTCGTACTCCATACTAACGTGTTTTGAAGACTTTTTAAGCGTCTGAGAATGTTTTCGCGCGCTCATTCTATTCATGCATGTCGCTGCATTTTTTTTTATTATGTTGGTATTAATATATTTACATAATTAACATTTTTACATCGTTGATTACTTCTGGTTACGAAATATTTAGATTTATGGATCTGATTGGGTTAATATTGTTATTCAAGTAATCCTTTAAAAGTTTTTGAAAACTATGTCCTATGTGTGATAAAAAATCCCTAAAACATTTTGACCAACCTGGAAATGGAATTGGATACATCTCGATCGCGTGCTACGATGTTATTTCACTGGACAATATTATCATAAATAAATAAATTTTTATCATAATCTACAGTGATTACATCATCATCAGCCCATATACGTCCCACTGCTGGGCACGGGCCTCCCCTACAACTGAGAGGATTTAGGCCTTAGTCCACCACGCTGGCCTAGTGCGGGTTGGCAGACTACACACCTAAGAAATTCCTAAGAACTTCTTTTTTTAGGTGTGCAGGTTTCATCACGATGTTTTCCTTCACCGTTAAAGCAAGTGATAATTCATTGTGAATACACACATAACTCCGAAAAGTCAGAGGTGTGTGCTTGGGGTTTGAACCCGCGACCGTCGAGATTCTCGACTGCGCGCCTAAACCTCGAGGCCATCAGTGATTACATTATATATAAATTGATTATAACCAGTGCTGTCAATCGCGCAAGCCTCTGGGGTCGTTGACCCGCTAACCCGGTGTTTGTGTGCCGACAGCCGACACGCGATTCCATGCAATAAGCACAATAAAACTGAAACTTATTACTATAACCGATGCACGGACACGTTTCGTACCACCGCGCCCGTTTTGGGCGCCCGTGACCAATTCTATCCGTGGCGGTTATGAATTCCTGGTACTATTGGTGGTGCTAGAATGGCTTCTGCTTTGTGGATGTGTAAAAACATCGTTTGATCATAAACAAACATGGATATGTATACGTCACGATTTAATCTTTGAAGCGATTATAATGTTATCAGCTAGTATTTTTACATGATGATTAGACTGTCAGGGGTGTTCTAAAATTAGCTTAATCGAAAGCATTAAAAGTAAATTTATACATACACTAACGCCCGTACCCTTGAAGGTGTAGGCAGAGTACAACTTTACTCGACACGGTAATCAAATCCGAGACCTCCTTATAGTGTGAGCCAACGCGAGCATTAAATAATTTAACTTTCACTTATTAATGATACAATAAAAGGAAAAGTACTCTTAAACATGAGAAGGTAATGACTGCCTCGTGGTCTCGCGGCATAAGAATGTGCCGTGCGATCTAGAGGTCCTGGGTTCGATTCATGGGTGGACTTTTCCATTGGGAAATTCTCAATAGCCGCACGGAGTCTGGGAATATGCCCGAAAATCGGCAATAGGATCATACATGCCTGGCTAAATAAATAATAAATTAATAAATGCACCCAACAGTCACATACATAGTTCTGACCCCACACTAGGATACAAGTCCTGTGTCGTGGGTATCAGAGACAACGAGAGACTTTTCGGTCTCACAAACACCCAGACCCGAAACAAATATTTGTTGATCACACAAACATTTGTCTCGGTGCGGGGATCGGACCCGCGGCCTCTCGTTTCGCAAGCTGGTGTCTAACCATCTGCGCCACGGGGCTGTCATCAGTCATATGGGTGCAGAAATACACCTCTGTCTACCCCTTTGAGGAATACAGGCAATAAGTTATGTATGTATGTATGTGTAGTAATGAACAAATCAATAATATCATCAATCTAATTTCTATCCCGGCGTGTATTCTCTGCGAGTCTTAAACACAAATTTAAAATTGTTTACTATAATTCATTTCAATTGCTAACGACATTAACCGGTTTAATTGGGTGTGAGGCGAGACAATAGCATTCACAGGCTCGTGGAACCATCGTTCCGATGATCGCTCCAGTAATGAATCGGCGGCGGTAAATAACCGCGTAATCTTGAATTGATTTAACGGATCACCCCGTTGCATTATGAAATTGATTTAAAAATAAGTGATTATATGCCTTTTTGTTATTATTCTGTCATAGTCAAGTATTGTTATAAAGTTATAAGTTTTCTTTTATTTTACTTTTTTTCACTGAAAACTTTTACGATTAATTCTTCCCATTGGACACAATTATTACGTTTTTTGAAGTTATGCTTCTTTAGGCGTGTTATGAAAAAATTATGAGAGTGACATTTTAAGATGCGCGCGCATCACTGTCACCCTAAAGTAAGACGTTGTAGCTGCCTATGTGCTCCAATATAATTGACAGATTGAAGCTAGGTTAAATGAAAGTGTCAAATGGATCAGAAAGGTTTTAATATATGTTTCGGATCGAATATTTTTCAGAAACGTTGATATGTTTTAGATTAAAAAAATGTAGAATAGTGGCAGTAATAAAAAGGGATTGACATATTTATTAGTTGTCAAATATATATGAGTGCGTTCAGAAATGTAATATGTTGTGTAAACTAAGAACTATGTATGTGACTGTTGGGCGTATTTATAAGTTTTACTTCAGTCGTGTGGTATAACTTCTAACGCGTTTACATAAGTACACACATACACTTTTTTATTGCGGACATACAAAATCTGATTCAAAAATAGTTCGTTCACTATTACTATCACTTTTATCTTTATCACCATTATCAGCCTTAAGCGGCCCATTGCTGGACATAGACATCAACAAGTACTGACTTCTCTCATCCATCCCAGGTTGGCTACGCAGTCTCTACTCCAGATCACATAGCGTTCTGGTAAACACCTTTCTTTCAATACATACATACATAACCACACGCCTATATATCCCGAAGGGCAGGTGCATTTCTGCACCTACATTTCGCCAGGTATCAGTCCCACGTAATAGGGGCGAGCCTATTGCCGTTTTTCGGGCACAATTCCAGACTCCGTGCTGCTACTGAGAATTTCCTAATGGAAAAACTCAATAACACTGCCCGACCTGGGAATCGAACCCTCTTGATCGCACGGCACATACTTGTGGCGCGAGACCACGAGGCAGACTTTCAATACATTAATCTGCATATCCATCTCCCGCAGGTTCCAACACAACAAGATCTACACGTACATAGGCGAGGTGCTGGTATCGGTGAACCCGTACAGGAACCTGGACATCTATGGCGCCCAGCACATGGCTCAGTACAGGGGCAGGGAGATGTTTGAGGTCCAGCCGCATGTATACGCCGTCGCTGACGCCTGCCAGAGGGTGTTGCGACAACAGGTAATGTCTTTTGGAATTGTAGATGGTGGTTATGTACTCCGTTTTCGTTTGCTTCTGTAACAATTCTGTAACAGTTGTGTTAGTACTTTTTAGGTTGATAGATCGTTGACTGCCTCATTGTCTCGCTGCACAAGGTTGAAATGAAATGAAATTATATTTATTGAATCTGTAAAATGTCAAATACATCACTTAGATTAAGTCATTTCAAAATTTGGTGTACCACCCTGTTCGGAAGGCAGTCATCACTAGAGAAGAACGGGCAAGAAACTCTAGTGTTGCTCCTTTCCAATCAAGAAATAGTTTACAATATTGATACAAAAAATGATTTTCCCAAATTAGAACAGCTCATTAATACAATCTCAGATTGTTGTATTGAATATGAGAATAACATAGTCATCTTGAATGGAGAAACTGACATTTAACTAGGTTAAATTATAAATGTAACTTTGCGTTGTGCCGTGCGATCTATACGTTCCGGGTTCGATTAACGGGTCGGTCAGTATTATTTGGTTTTTCAATTAGGAAAACTCAGTAGCGGCACTGAATCTCGAATGTGCCTGACAAACGGCAAAAGGCTCGCCCACTATTACGTGGGGACGTAACATCTTTGTCTACCTTTTCGGTGTTACATTCGTAAGTGTGTGGGTATGTATGTACATATGTATGTATCGATGGTACTTCTATTTGTATATTTATTTAAAAACAAAAACAAATACCTTTAATGTCAACTATAAATTTATAATTATAAGCCCATGTCTACACGTAAAAAAAGGATAAACGTAATGACTTATTCCATAGTAAGTACACTATAAAACGACATTCGCGACCTAATGGGCTAATTGCACCATAAATTATTCTACAAATAGATTCAATTCTTGATCGTTCTCTCGTCTGATTAAAGCAGTTAAATCCGTCTGCGGCGTACAGGTATAATAAATTTTGGATCAACTATTCTATTGGCACGTACACAGGCTAATAAAATGTTTTACATTCGCGGACTCAAAATATAGGTACTGAAAGTCAGTCTTTTGGTTGGAACGGTCATATATCAAAATACTCGAAGTAGTGACCTATTTATATTTTTTTTGTTAATTGTTCATCGGGTTTTCAAGCTGGCATAATCGTTCTAAGGGATGAAGGATAAACACAATCGGTTTCTTTTGAATCTGAATTGTTCCTTTATAAAATTATAAGTACGGCTTTTAAAACTTTAAATTGACGATCATAATGTAAGAATTCCTTGTCATAATGGTGTCGATTTACTTGTAGTAAAATCTCGTTATTCACGATGGTCAACGTTCGCAAATATGCTGCAAATACACAAACCGTTAATAGAATACTTATTTGTTTCGGGTACCGGGGGATGAGTTCCAAGGTTGATTTTTTTTTCAATTTAAAAAATAAGATAAAATAAAAAAAATATTCAGAGACTTTTTTTTATTATAAATTGATTCTTTGAAATTTTATTAACAAGTTTAGGAAATAGTTAATAGATTTTGTACTGATTTGACGCATTTAAAAGTTCTTTACATTCAATCTGATAAAAAGGTTTAGTAAAAAGTTAAGTTATAGAGGTCCTGGGTTCGATTCCCGGGTCGGGCAAAGTGTTATTGGGTTTTCCATTAGGAAATTCTCGGTAACAGCACGGAGTCTGGAAATGTGCCCGAAAGACGGCAATAGGCTCGCCCCCTATTACGTGGGACTGATACATACTTGGCGAAATGTGGGTGCAGAAATGCGCCTCTGCCTACCCCTTCGGGGCATACAGGCGTGAGTTTATGTATGTATGTATGTAAAAAGTTATTTTGATGTTATAATTAAAGAACGTTACCTAAATACAAATTTTAGAACAAATATTTGACCGTATTACGTTCCATGTGGATGTAGTTGGGTCACATCCCGCGGGATTCATTAATGGTGCAGTTCCCCTAGGATCAGATCCGTGCGTCGCAATAACTGTAACCAGTAAGTCATGCACCCAATAAGCGTTAGAAAATATTGATTTCCGTAGCATTGATTGAGATTTCTCAATTAATTACAATTTTTAAGTAAAAAACCGTGTATTCTCTTGTATCTTGTATCGTCGTGGTTGTATAAATATAAGTTTTTAAGTAATAACTAAACATGTACTCACATAGAATATGTTGAAAATACCAGAAATGTATATCAAAATTGTATGTATGTATGCCATGAAACATATACTAACTAATAAACTTGAAGTGTCTGCCCATCATCTCAAACTAAATGCCAAAATAAAAGTGGAGTTGCAATTTTTTTGTCGTATTTAAATGTGTATAAAATAAGCAGTGATGGCCTCGAGGTTTAGGTGCGCGGTCGAGAATCTCGACGGTCGCAGGTTCAAACCGCAGGCACACACCTCTGACTTTTCGAAGTTATGTGTGTATTCACAATGAATTATCACTTGCTTTAACGGTGAAGGAAAACATCGTGATGAAACCTGCACACCTAAAAAAAAAAAAAGTTCTTAGGAATTTCTTAGATGTAGTCCGCCAACCCGCACTAGGCCAGCGTGGTGGACTAAGGCCTAAATCCTCTCAATTGTAGAGGAGGCCCGTGCCCAGCAGTGGGACGTATTTGGGCTGATGACGATGATGATGATAAAATAAGATTGTCTGACTCTGAAAGATTGTCTACAATATGCGTCGAAACGATTCTAAGGAATTCAATGGACCCCAATAGGGACCAAATTTAATTGCCGATTGGCCAGACAAACCTATGGTCATCCGAAAATATTAAAAATGCATACACGTCCATCGGTCACTTCACCCTTTAAACTAGTGATCTTATACCAAATCCGTGTTTTCCTTTTGAGGTACGGAACGCTAAAAAGAAATAGCAACAGTACTATGGTATAAAACTACGATAAAGACGAGCCGCGAAGCGAAGTCTTTCCTCGTATTGAGTTTTTACGAATGTAAGCAAGTGAATAGCTACTTGGCAAGGCTGTTAAGTTGGCGACGATGATTCTAAAGCGTGTTTTCAATGTACTCGTACTATGTAGCGGCCACCCGGGATTCTTCAATTCTTACATTTTAAAATTGTATTAGTGTTTGTAACACAGGGATTATTACTGATTGTTAAAAATACACGGCGACAGTTGTATTTAGAAACATACACTTTTGGTTTTGATATTGCTTTATTTGAAAAAAAAAAAAAAAAACTGGGTCGTGGTCTCGCGGTACAAGTATGTGCCGTGCGATCTAGAGGTCCTGAGTTCGATTCCCGGGTCGGGCAGTGTTATTGGGGTTTTCCATTAGGAAATTCTCAGTAACAGCACGGAGTCTGGAAATGTGCCCAAAAACCGGCAGTAGGCTCGCCCTCTATTACGTGGGACTGATACATACCTGGCGAAATGTGGGTGCAGAAATGCACCTCTGCCTACCCCTTCGGGGAATACAGGCGTGAGTTTATGTATGTATGTGAAAAAAAATATGCTATAATGTTTCACAACCTTCGGTTCCAAAATCAGAGGCTGGGGGTTGGTGTTCTGTAAGGCTCTCGCAGTTTGTTTTACTAGGATCAGAACGGTTATTAAATGATTGGGAGTTAAAAAAAAAATCACTACATTGACTACATCAGATTCATTTTATGTTTTTGTACTTTGATAGTTGTATTTATGATGATAAATATAATATGTAATGTTATGTTCTGTATTTTTATATTTGTTTAATAATGTAACTGCTAAATTACTTAGTGAACCCATTCATCATCATCATCAGCCCATATACGTCCCACTGCTGAGCGCGGGCCTCCTCTAACTTTGAGAGGGTTTAGGCCTTAGTCCACCACGCTGGCCCAGTGCGGGTTGGCGGACTACACACCTAAGAACTTCCTAAGAACTTTTGTGTGTGCAGGTTTCATCACGATGTTTTCCTTCACCGTTAAAGCAAGTGATAATTCATTGTGAATACACACATAACTTCGAAAAGTCAGAGGTGTGTGCCTGGGGTTTGAACCTGCGACCGTCGAGATTCTCGACCGCGCGCCTGAACCTCGAGGACATCACACACAAATTAATAAATAATAATAAATCCTCATCAGATTTTACTCCGTAAACTCGTGCATAAATCATGTTGATTCTGCGCTCCGTTTCTCAGTGAAACGTGCATACTTTTGCATTTATAATACGTATCTGTGCGATTGTCTTGATCTTATCATTTGCATAAATATTTGCTTCTTAATACCTATGATTGGCCATATTGATTGTATAATATTAACACACAATAGTAACTAGATTTTGACTAAATAATTTAAGGTCTTGGGTATCACAAACTATTAGAATATTTTAAGCCGAAGACAAAACATTTGTGGATCGTATATAAATTAGGCTGGCTGTCTAACTAACAGTGCCACGGTGTCTAAAACATTACCACCAATGGTGTTAATCCCAACACCAACGAAATAAGGGGGCGAGCCGTTTTTCGAACAAATTTCCAAACTTCTTGGGGGCTGTTGAGAATTTGCTAATGATTAAACTGAATAACACTTTCCTCGACCCCGGATCGTTTGATCGTACCAGAGACCCCGATATACCCCTTTCGAACTCCCACAAGGTAGCAAAAGAGGAGCCTAAGTCGATTTCCTCTCGTAAAAAAAGAGCGCTTGATCACGTGTTATGTCGTCGAGACCACGAAGCAGTCAAATAGTAATGTGGTTAATTTGAAGTAAGCAGTGATGGCCTCGAGGTTTAGGCGCGCGGTCGAGAATTTCGGCGGTCGCAGGTTCAAACCCCAGGCACATACCTCTGACTTTTCGAAGTTATGTGTGTATTCACAATGAATTATCACTTGCTTTAACGGTGAAGGAAAACATCGTGATAAAACCTGCACACCTAAAAGTTCTTAGGAATTTCTTAGGTGTGTAGTCCGCCAACCCGCACTAGGCCAGCGTGGTGGACTAAGGCCTAAACCCTCTTAGTTGTAGAGGAGGCCCGTGCCCAGCAGTGGGACGTATTTGGGCTGATGATGATGATGATAATTTGAAGTAATACGGACGGTAAGCATAATTATAATCAATGTCTCACATTTGGCCACGTGATTCAGTATCGGCAGTACTTTCATTTTATCTGATAGTAGGATATCGATAGCCGCCCAGACATTGAATATACACGAGTTGTAAAATCTGACACGTCACCGACGCAAATTTATTGGGTTCCTAGTTTAGGCACAATACATTCATCATCATTACATTCTTTAGTAGGTACTAACAGAACATTTTTAATTTCTAACTAGAACATTTTTATTTTGAGTAGGTTAACATACAAAGTTATATATCTCTTGGATGAGAAATCTTTTCTTACGGATCTTTTTTTTACGGAAGCGTGTGTGTGCTAAGTGTTCCTCTTCCAAAATGTCTTGAAGAATCGGAGACCAAAAAGGGGGTCCCACGCTTTCTCTGACTAAAGCTACTCTGTGTAGAGGCTTTGCGTTTAACCATCAAGTGCGGCGCAAATTTTATAGTCTATATTACGTGTCAATAAAACGGTAAAATGTTCACGCCATTACCTTTACTGTCTTACACAGGTATTATCGGATAGGTGCATGTTGCTTAGTATCGTGTCATAAAATCGACTCGTATCTATCTATCGACAATTATCGCTGCAGCGTGTTACATACACTTAATGACGTGCTCGATGAAGTAATTAAAGAAATATTTGCAGATTCTTTTTCGATATTTTTTAGGCTACATTTTTATGAATCATACATCATACATACATAAACTCACGCCTGTATTCCCCGAAGAGGTAGGCAGAGGCGCATTTTTGCACCCACATTTCGCCAAGTATGTATCAGTCCCACGTAATAGGGGGCGAGCCTATTGCCGTTTTTCGGGCACATTCCCAGACTCCGTGCTGTTACCGAGAATTTCCTAATGGAAAAACCCAATAACACTTTGCCCGACCCGGAAATCGAACCCAGGACCTCTAGATCGCTCGGCACATACTTGTACCGGGAGACCACGAGGCAGTCATGTCATTTTATGAATCCTGTAAATAAATGTAATAAACGCAATTAAATGCTAATCGGTGCGAGATGCAATCCGAAATCTTTACTTTTCCTTTGATGGAGAGTTATTCTGTTTATTTTATGGTGCTATAATGTATTCGATTACTAGTTATTTCTCCAAATGTTAAATCAGACGTACTAGAAATAGAATCCAATGCTGTTTTTAAGAACATTTGCAGATTTCGTACGTCTACTGGTTAGTCGCTAATAAAAAAAAAACTAATAACATCCTGCCAATCTTAGAAGCGAACCCGTAACCTATTTAAATAATATAATGTAAACGTAAACTTTATTTCGTTTTAAAAGAAAAAAAGCGACGAAAAAACAATTGTAGCAGAATTATATTACGAGCAAATGACTAAAATAAAAAAGCTATGACCCGAACTGTGCACGTGTCCCATAAAACTTAACAAGGAGTCCCGCCCCACTTCGGTCCTAAGTGGCTTTATAATTACTATCATCATCATCAGCCGATATACGTCCCACTGCTGGGCAAGGACCTCCTCTACAACAGAGAGGATTTAGGCCTTAGTCCGCCACTTTGGTCTATTGCGGGTCAGGTGTGTAGTCCACACCTAAGTTCTTAAGAACTTTTGGGTGTGCAGGTATCCTCACGATGTTTTCCTTCACTGTTATTATAGTACGTAATAATTCATTATGAATACAAAAATTATAACAGCAGAATAAAGCTATGGCCCGAACCGTGCACGTGTGGCATAAAAAAGGGACACAGCACCCCGCTCTCCTTTGGTTCCAAGTGGCTGTATAATTGGTTATATGTACTTATATGTGTGATACTTTTAGGGTAGAGACACGTGCGTGCTCATATCTGGAGAGTCTGGCGCGGGGAAGACAGAAGCGTCCAAGTTCATCATGAAGTACATAGCTGCCAACACCACGCAGGTGCACCGTGATTATATAGACAGGTACCAGGAGGGTTGTAGTCTTTATTATGGAATTTTTTGTAATATTGCGTTGTAAGAAGAAACGCATAATTTATTATGGGAATGGAGAAGTGATATGGTGGTAACTGAATGTTCTTTAGCCAAAGTTCTTTGTTAGATAAAGTTTCTTTGACAGCCCCGTGGCGCAGTTGGCTTAATACCAGATTGCGAAACGAGAGCCCGCAGGTTCAATGCATGCACCGAGACAAATGTTTGTGTGATCCACAAATATTTGTTTCGGGTCTGTGTGTTTGTGAGACTGTTTGAGTGTCTCGTAGTTTCTGATACCCACGATACAGGACTTGTATCTTATTGTGGGGTCAGAACTATGTATGTGACTGTTGGGTGTATTTATTTATTTACATAGATTTCAATTGCAGTAGTGATCTAACCATTCAAAGAATTGTGATTGAGTTATATTTTTCTTAAACTGCAGATGGTCAAGAATTTATTTCTCTGAATTGCACTGACATTTGGATAAAATTTACCCGCTAACTTGAGAAATAATAACGAAAATACATAAAAATGTCCTTATTATCAATCGTAAAGTAGCCCGTCTGCTTCGAAATAGACAAACCATTATCTAGCATTAAGAACATTAGTTTGGATCAAGACAATACGAACGGAATATTATTTCAGGGTAAAAAACGTTCTCATCCAATCGAACTCGATCCTGGAGACATTCGGCAACGCGAAGACGACGCGGAACGACAATTCGTCTCGGTTCGGCAAATACATGGACATACACTTCGACTACAAGGGAGATCCGGTGGGCGGACACATCAGCAACTACCTGCTTGAGAAAAGCAGGGTCGTCAGCCTGCAGCCTGGGGAGAGGAACTTCCACGCTTTCTACCAGGTAAAGACAGTGACCAGGGTGGAATAAATATGTGGCCACCCGTCTTAATTTATAAGACATACCATTAATAAGAACACAAGGCAATGAAATCTTGTAGTGAAGTTTTGAAGTGTACTATGCCAAGGTATAATGTATAAATTGATTCGAAATCTCAAAGATAACATTAAAACTATGTCGCTGGATTTTTCACAACCATTTTCAAATTATTGAGGAGGTTTTTGAGGGAGAGCTTATTTTAGCAATAGATGTCTTGATTGTTTTAAAACCACGAAGTTATAGAATCCAATGTCAGACACAATGCTAGACACCAGACTGCGAAACGAGAGGCCGCGGGTTCGATCTCCGCACCGAGACAAATGTTTGTGTGATCCACAAATATTTGTTTCGGGTCTGGGTGTTTGTGAGACCGAAAAGTCTCTCGTAGTTTCTGATACCCACGACACAGGACTTGTATCCTAGTGTGGGACCAGAACTATGAATGTGACTGTTGGGTGTATTTATTTATTAGTATCATCAAATATTGTAATAGAGTAACTTTTGCTTCTGGGTGTTTATGAAACACAATGGATTCTCTTAGAAAACAGATTCTGATATATCCAATCCAATCCATCAGCCTAAGAAAGTCCACTGCTGACCATAAGCCTCCCCCAATGACTTCCATAGTGACCTGTAGGAGGCAGCCTGCATCCATCTTATACAGGGTGTATTCAGACCGTGATCGGAAACTGAGCCAGGTAATAGTTAAGGTCATTACAAACCCCCGGGCGTTAAAGAAAATTCTGACAAAAAATAAAAATTTTGACGTTTTCCATACAAACCGCGTACATATAATACCGATGGTTGTATGGAAAACGTCAAATTTTTTATTTTTTGTCAGAATTTTCTTTAACGCCAGGGGGTTTGTAATCACCTTAGCTATTACCTGCCTTAGATTCCGATCACGGTCTGAATACACCCTGTATAGACAATGAAATTTTTCTCTAAGCTTTTGTTATTTTTGTGTAACCCTCTTCATTTTTTTCAGCTCCTCAGCAACACAAACACACAAACGAAGAAATTCGGTCTATCATCAAGCTCAGCGTACAAGATCCTCGGCAACGAGCGCACCACAGCACAAGACAACAAACTGTACTCGCAGACCAACAGCGCCTTCAAGGCACTCGGCTTCTCCAGCTCCGTCATCGAGGACATATGGAATATTGTCGCCGGTGTTATACTATTGGTAAGTGGATTGTTTGTGATAGGATGTTTGAGGTTATTCAGATATTCATTATAGTAGATGTAGTGTTAGTAGTTTTGGTATTGACAGCGAACAGATTGGCATAATTGAATAGACTTAAAATTGTAAATGTTTCGCGTTAATTGATATTTACTTATTAGACCCCCTTTTCGGACCCGTGGCATAAGTGTATCAAGTAAATTGCTGTATATACTTTGGAATTGTGCCTTAATCCGTTGGATTAAAAAAAAACAGAAAAGATAAAGCACTTTTCTAGTATATTGAACGACAACAATTTCATTTTTATACCGGGTGTAAAAAGACCGTGATCGAAAACTAAGACAGGCAATTATAGATAGTAGGCCAAGCGCCGGGGGTTTTTTTTGCAACGTACGGGACCTGAATTTCTTTTTTTTTTGGAATATGTTCAAGGGTGTCCCCAAGGGTGAAATCCAAGTGGGGGGGGGGGGGGGGGTCACTTCAGCCGCCATCTTGGAAAACACGTTATATCGAATATCTCGCGAACCGCGCATCGTACGACAAAAATTGTAGAAATCATTATTGTAGATAATAATATTTGCCATCTTTTTTATTTGAAACTTTTTTTGTTTTCCAAACTACCCTCGGTATTATATGCTTCAGTTTTCGATCACGGTTTGTTTACACCCCGTGTAATCTTTTACATTGACGTTCCGACTTTTAAAAAGAGGCTTTTGATAAAACGTGTGAAACCTGGCTACCAACGGCAATGTTCTGTCAGGGCGAGCTGACGTTCTCGGAGGGCGCGGACGGCGAGCTGTCGCTGGGCGGGCCGCTGGGCGCGTGCACGGGCGCGCTGGGCGTGGAGGCGGGCGCGCTGCGCGGCTGCATGCTGGGCCGCGTGCTGGCGGCGGGCGGCGACCTGGTCAGCAAGCGCCACTCGCTCTCCGACGCGCACTACACGCGCCTGGCGCTCGCCAAGGCCGCCTACGACAGGCTCTTCACATGGATCGTGCAACAGGTAACTTCTATTGTCGCTAGATACGAGTACTTTCGGATCTGTACGGTTTTGGGTGGCTTATGATTTAATAGATGTATTTTCCGTAATGCTATGTATTTATGTTATGGTGTCTTCAGAAATGTATTTAATATCCCCCATTGCTTACATTAAATGTATGTATTTCAGATCAACAAAGCGATAGACGTACCGTCGGACGCATATAAGAACACGCTGATCGGCGTGCTCGACATATACGGCTTCGAGATCTTCGAGACCAACAGCTTCGAGCAGTTCTGCATCAACTACTGCAATGAGAAGCTGCAACAGTTGTTTATAGGTATGCATTCGCAAGTGTTTACGCACGCACGAATTCATTCATATTATTACACACAGATGTATATAGTCACGGCTAAGGAAAAAATCGTGAGGATGCCTACGCACCTAAAAATCTTAGGAATTTCTTAGGTGAGTAGTCTACCAACCCACACTAAGCCAGCGTGGTGGACTAAGGCCTAAAGCCTCTCAGTTGTAAAGGAGGCCCGTGCCCAGCAGGGCAGCGGGACATGCTATATGAGCTGATGATGAAAGATGGTGATGTTTATAATATAAAATCTTATTGACAGCAGAACAGCATAACAGCCAGTTTTGAAACCATGTAATCAGACTATGCCGATAGACTAACTGTTCGACAGAAGAGGGTATTAAATGGAATATAGCCTAGTAACTTGTAGCGAAAACATCCCACCATCGACACAAAATTTATGGATCAGACAAATGTCTTTCTTGGATATTGTCGATACGAGGTGGAAAATTGTTTCGTATCATATGTCTGGAGGTATCATCAAGATCCGGTTTTCTTTTGACCCGACCCCACCACACTCCCGCCGTTGTAACTCCTGTGCTCCAGGATCAACAGCGGCACACATTGACGCTGAGCTCTGAAGCTCAGCGTATCCAAGGGAACCTAATTTGTCATGATCCCGCAACGAAGTTAATCGGAAAAAAGATATAAAGGAGGAGTTGGATACCAACAGTTGTCCATATCCCTCCACAGCAAAGCGGGCCATCAAAAGCCGGTTATCGGGGTATACTATAATAATTTCGATAATTCGTTGTTCAGAACTGGTTCTGAAGCAAGAGCAAGAGGAGTACGCTCGCGAGGGCATTCAGTGGACGCCGATCAAGTACTTCAACAACCGCATCATCTGCGAGCTGATCGACGCGCCGCACCAGGGCATCATCGCCATCATGGACGAGGCCTGTCTCAACCCCACCAAGGTACCGCAGCACATTCACATACATATACATACATACATAAACTCACGCCTGTATTCCCTGATGGGGTAGGCAGAGGTGCATATCTACACCCACATTTCGCCAGGTATGTATCAGTCCCACGTAATAGGGGGCGAGCCTATTGCCGTTTTTCGGGCACATTTCCAGACTCCGTGCTGCTATTGGGAATTTCCTAATGGAAAAACCCAATAACACTTTGCCCGACCCGGGAATCGAACCCAGGACCTCTAGATCGCACGGCACATACTTGTACCGCGAGACCACGAGGCAGTCAAACATATACGTTTATATATTTTGTTTTTTTCGACAAAAGAATGAGTTTTTGTTATTTTGACGTAGTTATGCATATCTGAAGTGATGTTTAGATTTCATTTGTGAACAGGGAAAGAAGAACACGGGAGTTAATGTTTTTAAGGTTCACGTTCTTGCTTATCGGATAAATCGTTAAATGAGAACCGTTCTTTCGCATCAGTTTTGATTTTTGTAATAAAGGAACAATTTTATTATTTTAGTCCCTTGCAACGGGGACGGGCTGATGGGCTATGGGCTGATGATGAGTCCCTTGCAATAAATGTTGAATGAGAAAGATGATTTTGTTGTTCAGATATCAGACCAGCAGCTGCTGGAGGCGATGGACCGGCGACTCAACGGCCACAAGCACTACACGTCGCGACAACTGTGCCCCACCGACAAGAAACTCAAACATGGCGTCGACTTCAGAATCACGTGAGTAATTATATACATTGATATGAAAATTAAAATATTATGTCGATCGATTTTTTATAAAGTAAAGATTCTTAGTCTTATGGGATACAGAAGTCACTATTTTCTTTACTAACAACACAAATTCTAAAATATGTTATACTCTACAACTAATATAAACAGTCTATATAGTAACTGATAATTTCTAAAGTAAAAATTTACATAAAAAGTAAAATTGACATTCATTGACATTTATTCACATTGATGTACCTATGTATTATCAAACCAAATCCAGAACCTTAGTATCTATTATTAAATTATGTATTAACGTGAAACACTTTTGTCTCTGGTGAACAGTCATTACGCTGGCGAGGTGACGTACGCAGTGACCGGGTTCATGGACAAGAACAAGGACTCTCTGTGGCAGGACCTCAAGAGGTTGCTGCACTCCTCCAGCAACGCGTCTCTCGCTGACATGTGGCCGGAGGGAGGCACCAACATACAGACGGTACGTACTTTTATTCACAACTTACTCTGAAGTATCTAGGCAACTTCGTAATTCTGAAGGCTCGTCATCCTTTATGAAAATACATCTATTAATATAATAGAGTAACAATGTCAACCCTCTTAATGCCTTGTAAAGTAATCGATTTAGAGAATTGAACGAGAGGATGATTTTATCGATATTTTCTATCGACTTATAAACCAACTCTACGTCTGATCTGTGCAAAATTATTTACATTGATTTGGTACTAATATTTAATTTGGGATTTATCTGTGTACTTGAATAAGCTTCACACGGTCGAATTCGATACTAAACCTAAAAAGTTACTTTTTTCTAAATATATGTAAACATCGACGCGAGCTTATTCTAATATGTTTGAATAATGTACAACTTGGAAATATATTTGTTTGTGGTTTGTGTCAGACGTCGAAGCGCCCCCCGTCGGCGGCGACGTTGTTCCGCAGCTCGATGTCTGCGCTGGTGGCGGGGCTGCTCAGCAAGGAGCCCTTCTACGTGCGCTGCGTCAAACCCAACCCGCTGCAGGCGCCCACGCACTGGGACGAACAGCTGGTACGTACTTCTCAATCAATCCATTGCCATAGAGTTGGCAAATGTATCGATATTTTAATAATCTCTGGGGTAGTAGGGATGGTCAAAACATAGATGAGGAAAAAATGTTTAGTTGATTCTACCAATTGATTACGACAGTGTTGGGCAATGTATCGATGTTTAAGACATCGATCAGAATATAACTTCGGAATTTACTGATACATTGATGCAAACTAGGTCACTTGCATTAATTTAATTCTGATAAATTTCTATTTTTTAATGTCACATCTAAAAATTATCAGGATAATTCAGATCCACTTATTTATTACTCGATTCGCTTATTAGGTCCGCCATCAAGTAGCCTACCTAGGCTTGGTGGAGAACGTGCGCGTCCGTCGCGCCGGGTTCGCTTCCCGTCAGCGGTACGACCGTTTCCTGAAGCGGTACAAAATGCTGTCGCAGTACACGTGGCCCAACTTCCGCGGCGGCGCCGACAGGGACGCCGTCGTGGTCCTACTCCGAGACCTGAGAATCGAAGACGTACAGTTCGGACACACCAAGCTATTTATCAGGTCGGTTTTATTCCATGGATTTTGCAGGCCGACATTATTATGTCAAAGACATGTCATTTTGATTTTTTTCTGGTGCGAAAACTATTAAAATAAAACTGACAATTCGATATTAATATAATGAAGGATGTTGATAAAATGTCCTGTTCTTAAATTGGATTAAGACTATCGATACGACTTTGATGTTGTTACCTTATTAAGTTGATAAAATCCTAAATCTCGATTATTCTTCGGCTTAAAGCATCTGCAATCGTTCCCGAAAGCAGCATTGAGTGCGAAACAATTTATATCGATAAATTGCTATATAATATTGGTATTTTCAGCCCCGTGGCGCAGTTGGCTAGACACCAGCTTGCGAAACGAGAGGCCGCGGGTTCGATCCCCGCACCGAGACAAATGTTTGTGTGATCCACAAATATTTGTTTCGGGTCTGGGTGTTTGTGAGACCGAAAAAGTCTCTCGTAGTCTCTGATACCCACGACACAGGACTTGTATCCTAGTGTGGGGTCAGAACTATGTATGTGACTGTTGGGTGTATTTATTTATTTTATTTTATTTATTTTTATCGATAAACGATCGTTGTTTTCATCAATAAACATTGCCTTGATAGTATAGCGTATGGCATGGTATGTATAAGGTATGTATGTTGTGTGCAGGAGCGCGCGCACGCTGCACGCGCTGGAGGCGGCGCGCGCGGACCTGGTGCCGTCCATCGTGGTGCTGCTGCAGAAGCTGTGGCGCGGCACGCTGGCGCGCATGCGCTACAGGAAGATGAAGGCCGCATACGTCATCTTCAACGCTTGGAAGTCAGTGCCGACACTAACCACTTCATTATTACTTTACACACTGTTGCATACCTTATAGAATTAAGTATATCACAGGGGTCGTTAGTAAGTAACCGTCAGACGTGGGATGGGCATGTAAGGGATGAAGCATATGTAGGTAAAAAAGTAATGAATATGAAAGTTGAAGGATGGACAAGCAGAGGAAGGCCAAAAAAGATGGATCGAGTAAGAGAAGATATGAAAAGGGGTGAATGAAGCCATGACGACCGAAAGGGATGTTTGGAAAGATAAAACATACTGCGCCGACCCCAAATAGAATTGGGAACAGGGCAAGAGAATGATGTTGATGACAGGGTTCGTAAGAATATTTTTACGATATCTATTAGGCGTAGAGAGCACTTTTTGGGGTTGTAGGGAGTTTTGGTTTGCTAGATGTGCTACGGTGGCAGCGCACCCTAACGTAGAGTTACCACGGCAGGGGCGTATAAAGGTGGGTGGTCTGTGTCTGTCACATAGAATTCAACTTAACCTCGCTGCCGTTGTTTTAGCACTTTACGTATTGAGAGCTACTGCATTTTATATTCGACATGCTTCCACCGGATTTTTAGGGTTCCGTACGTCCGAATAAAAAAACGGAACCCTTATAGTTTTATATAAGAAGTTCAGCTTTGCATTAGAAATCCTGAGGTTAGGACATTATCATTGTACCCTGGATTAGAACGCCTTGACGTTTTTTTTACGCCTTAGTAGACATGTATACTCGCGTACGTACAATATAAACTCGCGGAACGCACTCGGATAATACCCCTATGCGCAACTATCCCAGAACGCAGCCGGCTCCGCACGGACATAGGGATGGGTAAAAAGTATCGATATATCGTAATATCGATATTTTTTACTCTGCTAACATCGATATTTTTTAAAATTATCGATACGATATACATATATCGATATTTTTTCTTTTGCCCATCCCTATACTGACAAATGGCGGGGAGTTGCCGTAGGCTCGGCACGGCACGAGGGCGCGTGGTGGGGACGAGTATGAACTGTGTCGCTATACCATGAATGTGACTGTTAGGCGCTACCGCTACCGGCGCTACATCGCGGAGCTGCAGCGGGAGTTGCAGCGCGGCGGCGGCGTGGTGCGGCAGTGGCCCGTGCCCCCGCGCGGCGCCGCCGCCCCGCTGCTGCAGGCCGCGTACCGCCGCTGGCGCGCCTGGCTCACGCTGCGCGCCGTGCCGCGCGACCAGTGGCCCATGCTCAAGATGAAGATCTGCGCCGCCGCAGCGCTGCGGTCGCGCCGCAAGCACTGGGGCGCCGACAGGCTCTGGTACGGAGACTATCTCGCCAGAGAGGACTATAACCCCAAGGCAGGTGTGTATACCTCACTGTATAATATATGTACATGAAGTACAAAAACATCGATATCGGTAAAACGTTGTGTTACGCACTAGTGCGGGTAGTCCAAATATATCGAATGACAAAAATTATTGTAGTCGATACTGATGTGATAGATTATTCGTAAGCAGGGTGATTTTGAAGCAATTTTATAGCAACTAAAATAAAACACACAATTTTTTCTTATCAATCAAAAAACATTAGATGTGTTTTTCAAGGTACATAAACATTTTCCCATGATCTCCCCAGGAGTGTACAAGTCTCAGCTGGCGAGCCTACAGCGCTCGCAGCAAGTGTCCCGCGCGTTGTTCTCGTGCCGCGTGCACAAGTTCAACCGCTACAACAAGCTGGCCGAGCGCTGCCTGCTCGTCACCGACACCGCCATCTACAAACTCGACGCCAACTCCTTCAAACCGCTTAAGAAACCCACGCCTATCACTGAGGTCAATTATTAACATTTTTTTCTTCATCACACATGACACTACACAGTTCAAAAGCTCCTCATTCAGCAAAGTTTTGCAATTTTTCTTAATTCTTCTGTTCCTTTTTCATAATTTTACTAATAAAGGACTAAAAATACAAATAATAACGCAAGAAAAAGTTACTCTATACAGACATAAAAATATTAAAACGTAAAAAAAATGTAAAGATCGGATCAATATCCAATCAAATGTGAATTTAAGCCCTCATCACTTAGAATGATAGAGGAAGCCTGAGAACAATAGTGGAAATTAGGGTGGCTTAAATATACGCATAATGAAACTGATTAAATCAACTGGCAAAATTTTTTACCTCCAAATCTATGGATCGAATTCTGGTAACACTGGAAAACTGTAAAAACATTCAATTGATCATGTTATTATTACACAGGTGGGTGCAATCCGCGTGATGAGCACGGAGGTGCAGCTGGTGGTGATCAGCATCCCGTCCGCCAAGAACGACCTGGTGGTGGGTCTCGTGCCCCCTGCCGCAGGACCCGGCGCCAAGCCGGACCTCGTGGGGGAACTGGTCGGCGTGCTCGCCAACAGATACAACATGTGAGTGCGGCTTCATACAGACACTTTTAACTTACACTATTTTCTTTATTCATTTCACTCTTGTCAACTCTTTCTTCACTAGCTTCATCATCATCAGCCAATATACGTCCACCACGCTGGCCTAATACGCGTTGGCGGACTACACACCTAACAAAATTCACTTCACTAGCTCCATTCTTCTCTTTTCCACTTCACTCCACTTTTTGAATTCTCGGAATCGATCTTTTCGCAAGCAATTATCAGGTCTCATTACATAATTAAGAAGTAATGGCCTCGAGGTATAGGCGCGCGGTCGCGGGCTCAAACTCTAGGCACACACCTCTGACTTTTCGAAGTTATGTGTGTATTCACAAAGAATTATGACGTACTTTAAGGGTGAAGGAAAACATCGGGAGGAAACCTGAACACCTAAAAGGTTCTTAAGAATTTCTTAAGTGTGTAGTCCGCCAACCCGCTCTAGGCCAGTGTGGTGGACTAAGGCCTAAAACCTCTCAGCTGTATGGGAGGCCCGTGCCCACCAGCGGGACGTATTTGGGCTGATGATTATTACATAATTGCAACAAGATTTGTATGTGTGCGGGGTATAAAAACAGCTACGAAGTCAACATGACATCATTAGTTGTATTTGACACATGAGCTCCTGATAATATGGTGAGTTTGTCCCCGCAGGTTGACGAGCCAGGAGGTGTGCGTGGAGGTGGAGAGCGGCGCCACGACGCGCTGCACGCTGGGCGGCCGCACGCGCGCGCTGCAGCTGCGCCCCGCGCCCTCCGCCGACCGCCCCCCCGCCTCGCCCCCCTTCACGCACGCGCACGACGTCATCACCTACCACCCCGCCTCCGCACGAGCGTGAGGGAACACCATACTGTTGTGCTACTATAACCTATACAAAAAAGGGACAAGAATATATACAAATGCCTTCAACAAATAGAAAAAAATGGCAACCCACAGAAAGTTTTAAAATAATAATGTAAAAAAAATTAACCTGATAGTAAATAGTATTTTTTACACAAATGGTAAAATGTATACCTAACAATTTTAATATGCGACATTAATGTACAACACATTTCTTTAAAAAAAAAAATTGCAATTGATTAATCGTCAATCGATCTGAAACGTGTGTGGGACATCCCTAATATAATAAAAACTAACTAAAAGTTCAAATGTTCGGTAAGTTCTATTGTTGTTTACCAAGTCAATTCTCACTGTGGCATGAATTTTGCAAAGTCTACACATTTTTATCTAGAAATTGCAAAAAAACTGAATAAGTTTTGTCAATCACATATTTAAATTATTGTTAAATATTTATTCATAACTTAACTAGGCATCTTGTTATTAAAAATACAACAAATAATTTAGAGAAAATACTTAAATATTTCAGTAAAGACAGTTAATAAATTATATATTGTATATAATAAAATAACATTAAGAAATAGCATGTTTTACGTTATACATAACAGTTATTTTACAAACGTTGTAACAAAGTGCTATTAAAGTAAATCGAAACACCTTACTATAAAGTGATAACTTAGTTTTAACTGTTAATGCTTTTATAAATTGTTAGAGAATGATGTGTTCCGTTCATATTTTCAATGAAACTTTATGTATTTCTTTTTGTAATGAGAAAAAAATGTAAATGTATGAAATACCATCTGGGGACTGATTATAATTGTTATTCGTCATTCATATTTTACGCTATATGTGCCTTACTTCATTATCAGTCTAAATTATTATGCTGGCCTACTCACAGGCTGATCCTGGAACATGACTGTCTGTTATAATCTAGCTACCATTTCTAGAACTAGAGAGGTCAATAGGCCATTAATATTTTAAGTTATTATGTAATACGTAAATAAGTGCCTATAATTTTTTTACACAATGACATCACACAATAATTCTAAATAAGCAAATAATTTATCATAATAAAGTTATGAAGTATTATTTGATGGGCGTTTTTATGCTCAATTATATTAGTGTATAAAATGTTCTTATATTTCGTTCGGAAGTTTTGTAAATATTAGTTATCCATATTTAAGTGCATTTAATTAAATAAATTAATGTCAGATTTTCTATACTATTTATATTATCAATTATAAGAGGAGAATTACAATTATGGAACAATTAACGACTTATATTCAAATAATTAAGTAAAGTATATATTCCACTGCATTCATTTTAAACTTTCAGGCGCATGAAAAATTTAATTTTATATGAATTTCCAAAAAAAATAATGGTTTTTGTAATTGTATAATCTGCATTTATTTTCGTCTATTGACATGTTTTTACCCGTTTTAGCGCCAGGGAAGTGACTGATTAAAAAAAAATTACATACTTTTTACAGAATAAACAAAAATTGTTTACAGATATTCCGAATGAAATTAATTTAGCTCGTTGTATTTACTATTTTAATTGACAGTATAATTTATTTTTTGATTGTGATTTTTATAGTTTTTGTAATGTATAGTAATTATGTTAATACAGTGATTTAATTATTACAATTGTAGTTATTTATTTTTAGATCAGTATTAGGTTATTGTTACAACGAAATTCAGAGGTTTCCAACATTTTATACATTCTTTTTTATTTTTTTGCATATAAGTTTTTTTCTTTTTAGTTTCGTGTTAACTAAAGTAGAGTTTTAAATGGCAGAAAATGTTTCATCACAAATGGAAATATGTATAATTTTTAATATAGCTATAGACACTTGTTGGGAACCTCTGCAGTAATCTACTATGTAGTAAGTAGCGATTGATTGTAAATAATGTTATGTTCACAATGAAGTGTTTCGGACGTGCCTTGTCGTGGTGCCATCAGATTTGTATTGAATACAGTAATTATATGTTGTATATTGCGTTTTATTCCTGCCTAACTTGAAGAAAATCCTAGCAAGAAATAGTATCTAAATGTGCCGCTAGATGTCGTTTTTCTTGAACATCGAAATAGAAAGTCTGTATTGATAGATTATTTTTACATAAATATATTGAAGATATGCCAAAATTGTCTTTTTATATGGAGGCGACATTTTCAACAATGTTTTGAGTAAAGCTATCAATAAAATAAAGTTGGGATATCCTCTGCGGTTTTCAGCTGTTTTGGTCTTTAAGTCAGATTAGAAAGCTGAAGACACCGACAAATCCGTTCCCGACATCCCCGAACTGGAATGATAACTTTCTTCTCATACAAAAGAGCTTCAAAAGTCCCTGTATTAAAATTCATCATAATGGGTTTAGTGTACATAACAAACAAAGCCCTTCGAATTTATTTTATCCTTTTAAATATGCATATAGGTTTTATTTTAATAAATATTTTGTCAAGGGGTGTCATAAGCAACAAGTTAAAAGTCACTCAATACAAAATAATAAAAAACGATAGTCCTAAAAACAATAAGTATGTAACACCAATATGATGTTTTGCTCCCTGAGCACAAAATTTTCCCTCAAAGTATCCGTTTCCCCGAAATAGATTGTTTACTCAAGTTATCAATACGATTCAATTAACTGTGACAATGTGGTTATTAAAATGGCCGCAAAATCTTACTGCCGACTGCTTATGTAATTAACCAACTGACTATATCCATTTTACAAATATTTACGTGTTTAGGATCAGCTGGCTTACTCTTAAAATTAGATATTGGAATTAAAAAAAAGGGCTATTTTTGTACCTACCTTAAACAGTTGCTGCCAGCATTTTATTTTATTTATTTGTGACTAAATTATTTATTATTTATGAATTATTGACAGCCCCGCTGCGCAGTTGGCTAGACACCAGCTTGCGTAACGAGAGACCGCGGGTTCGATCCCGCACCGAGACAATTGTTTTCTGATACGCACGACATAGAACTTGTACCTATTCTAGTGTGGGGTCAGAACTATGTATGTGACTGTTGGGTATAATAATTTACTTATTCATGTGTGTCCTGCAGTGAGATGTCGGGCACATCTTACTAATAAATATATAGTTAAGCAAAAATATTGATTTCAATATTGAATATTTTTTTGTTTATCTTTAAGAAGCTCATCTTTTAATTTATTATGAAGACAGAAGACGTATTAAATTGTTATGCAAAAATCAGCTCTAGTCTATCATAACTCCAATCTTTCATAGTAGGCCTCTAGTTAAGTTAAACCCGTTGGCAAATTTCACACGACAAATGACAAATTAATTTGTGATCTTTAATTAACTCATAAATTGGTATACAAATACTTTATTCCACTTAATTTAATCCTTGATATTTTGTAAGGATTCGCTTTTACAATATCTTAATCTAATATTAGCTATAGGTAACTGAAATATCTAATGATTCCTGAAACATTAATGTTAAAATTACTTCTCACCATATAATCATCATTATCAACCGCGTGACGTCATTGGCCTTCCCCTTCCAAAGTGACCTGCTGAAAGCGACCTGCATCCAGTGACGTCCAGCAACCTTAATGACACTGATCATCCTTATTATTGGAGGCCATCCGACGTTATTTTGTCTTCTTCATGTTCTTCACTCTGAAACTTTTTTCAGAAAAGCGCGGTAGCCTATGAGGATTAGGCGCGTGGTCTGACGAGACTCAATTTGGACAGTCGCGGGATAAAATCTTAATATTAAGTAAAATATTAAGTAGGTACTTATGCAGTGAAAGAAACTGTTATGACGTATTCCTTAAAGATTGCTACAAGGACTTGCTGGGTCTGCAATTTCAACCCATTCAATATGCCAGCAAAGAGGACTACGAGGACTCGAACTGTCGACCACCACTTACCAAATCCGCTTACTACTAAACTATTCGTAATATTAAAAGTAGAACACGAGTTTATTCTCAATTGGCTTCGCAATATGTTTAATTAAGTTGGGGCGATGTTTTACGAGACTTCTCTACGATTCGGCCGTCTTATCCTTTTTTTAATAAAAGTAGAGCGTGGATTATTTAACGCCAAAATTAACTTTTCGTCGACCCTTTTGTTGTTATATGATTTTTTGTTTATGATCTCTATATCAATTCAAATATTATATGCAGTATGTGATGGCCTCGAGGTTTAGGCGCGGTGTCGAGAATCTCGACGGTCGCGGGTTCAAACCCCAAGCACACACCTCTGACTTTTCGAAGTTATGTGTGTATTCACAATGAATTATCACGTACTTTAACGGTGAAGGAAAACATCGTGACACCTAAAAGTTCTTAGGTGTGTAGTCACACAAGGCCAGCGTGGCGGACTAATGCCTAAACTCTCTCGTTGGTAGAGGAGGCCCGAGCCCGTGCCGTATATGGGCTGATGATGATGATAGGTATGTCTTTATGGATAAAAAAACTAAAATGTCGCCATACCTAGGTATGATGACTATAAATGATAATGACTGTATTTCTCAACACTTGATATAATTTTGGTCCTAACATTTTATTTCGGGAAGCGAAAGCTTATTTGCAATTCGTTGACGACATGGAGAAAGTTTTGTTGTTTGGCACAAAGATAGATGGGACCTTTGCGACGATTAAATTACTTACATTTTATCCAGAATAATGATGACACCGAGGGATTTCTTTTTATACATCATTGCTGGATAAAACCTATATAAAGTTTATAACAACACATTTTTAAACGTCAAAGCTGCGCTTATGATTTGCTTCTTCCTAGATGGTATAAGTAGTAATGGCTTCGAAGTCTAGGCGCGCGGTCGAGAATCTCGACGGTCGCGGGTTCAAACCCCAGGCACACACCTCTGACTTTTCGAAGTTATATGTGTATTCACAAATAATTAACACGTACTTTAACGGTGAAGGAAAACATCGTGATGAAACCTGCACACCTAAAAGTTCTTAGGAATTTCTTAGGTGTGTAGTCCGCCAACCCGCACTAGGCCAGCTTGTTGGTCTAAGGCCTAAACCCTCTCAGCTGTAGAGGAGGCCCGTGCCCAGTAGTGGGACGTATATGGGCTGATGATGAATGATGAAAAGATGGTATACCAAATTAAAACTTAACTTATTTGACATATGAAGACACTTCCAGTAGATTTATATGTGGGTTGTTTTTCGTGTCGCGTGTAAGGGTATATAAGGGCTGGAAGGAAAGTTGCGTTTCAGTCTGAATCGACGCTTTTGCGCAGCGGAATACTGCGACCTTGGCAAGTAGTCATTACGAAGCCTTTTCGGGATAGCACAGGTTTGTTGATTTATTAATTTGTTCATGCGCTTTATATTCATACATCACAAATACACAAGTCTCGCTTAAATTATACTTTTGGGTCTTAAAATATATAGCACTGAAACAATATAGATCAGACAAATAGACCTGAAGTTTATCCGGCCTCTTAACCATTGGGCTATTAATGCAGTTCTACTGTTGAAGTTTTTTTGTCATTAAAATTATTCATCATCATCATCAGCCCATATATGTCCCACTGCTGGGCACGGGCCTCCTCTACAACTGAGAGGGTTAAGGCCTTAGTCCACCACGCTGGCCTAGTGCGGGTTGGCGGACTACACACCTAAGAAATTCCTAAGAACTTTTTAGGTGTGCAGGTTTCATCACGATGTTTTCCTTCACCGTTAAAGTACGTGATAATTCATTGTGAATACACACATAACTTCGAAAAGTCAGAGGTGTGTGCCTGGGGTTTGAACCCGCGACCGTCGAGATTCTCGACCGCATGTCTAAACCTCGAGGCCATCACGACTTTTAAAATTATTAATTATTTGCACTGGTCTCTACCAGCTGATCAACAAATGCTGTTTTAAAACTGACCTTTTATGTGGCATATTCCTTCGTTACTTTACATAGAACACGTTGCAGAGGCTATAATCTCATGTACTTACTTGTACAAAGCCTAAGCCCTCTTGAATGTTGGAAGGACCTACTTCCGGCAGTAGGTCGTATGTGGGCTGATATAAAAAGATTTGCCGGACTTTTATGTCATTATTTGTAAAAATACACTGTACCCTCTCCATAAAAATATATTAACTTTGTTGCTAAAATAAGACTAGTAGGCGTCCTGCGACCGTGCGTCACGATCAGATAAGGTCCCCAAGACAAACAAGGCTGGAAAAGTTTTCTATATGAATGGCAAAATGGATGTAGTTGACATCAACATTACAGAAAATGAAAGATATAATGTTGGTCAATAATGTCCCACTAATTTTTAGATTCCTTGAAGGTTTCTGTAAAATGTTTTCCTTCACCGTTAAAGTAAGTGATAATTTAATGTGAATACACATATAACTTCGAAAGTCAGAGGTGTGTGTGATTCTCGACCGCGTGCCTAGAGTGGTGGACTAAGGCTTAAACCCTCTCAGTTTTAGAGGTGGCCCGTGCCCAGCAGTGGGACATGTATGGGCTGATAATGATATTGTATGTCTATAATCTTGTTTAATGACGATGTATTCTTTGACACCACGAAAGAGCGGGCCTACAGCGGCTTTCGGCACATTTCCAGAATCCTTATCGTTAGATTTATGCTTCACAACCGAAATATAAAATGACACTTTACCCGACGCAGTAAAGCTCAAATTTCTCGTTCCAATGACGCAGCTTTTTACAATATAATATTGAAATAACCTTTATTTCAGCATGGTAGATTTCCGACGGAGATTGCTATACGCTACAATTTGGGCTGCTTTGTTGGTGTGGCAAGCTACGGCCGACTTCTACGACGAGTCAATTCCACTTGGCTTAGAATTGGTGAGTGGAACTTTTATGTTTTATTTCAAACTCACTCTTTTTTTTGGTATCAAAAACGTACTTATATTTTTGAATAGCATACCGCCGCGGCAATCAAGATAGTGATGTAGGGTCTCTATTATTCAACTATTACCGGGTCGATTTCAAAAATAAACCAGTGAAATTAGTTTATTTGAGAGCGTCACAAACAGTTTGTGACAAACTTCAAACTAATTGGTCGATTGGGATCGCTGGAGAGATAGGTATGTATAAGAATTATATAGACATATCACTTTTTTTTTCAGTACGAAAATAGTGTAGATACTGGTACGGTATTATCTAAATCTAAGGACTCTGAGGCCGATCAACTTCTAGATACAATTCTCCAGAAACTCGGACATAAGGATAGCGACCAACTCGCTCGGGATACATATTGGTATGGTTTTTTTTATAAACATTTACGCTTGTACCACATAGGTATAGCAGGCAGAGGTAAAATTTCTATACACAAGATTTGATAATTGTTTTAAGACTCTGTAATAAGACCGTTGGCCAAGTTTATCTTGATACTGCTACTAATAGTCTCCGAACGAAAACACAATAGACCATTTCTTGAGTGGCCAATGGAAAACTTATATCTTAGCTGCCTCGTAGTCTCGCGGTAAAAATATGTGCTATCACTAGATAGTTAGAGGTCCAGGATTCGATTTCCGGGTCGGGCATGTGATTGGGTTTTTCCATTAGGAAAATTCTCAGTAGCAGCAAGGAGTCTGAATTGTGCCCAAATAACGGCATTAAACCGGCGGGTCTATGTAATGGGTGGCGACCCATTACGTGAGTTGAAAATACTATTGGCGAATTGTATATATTTCTTAGTATTAGCTTAAAGCTATCGTTTAATTGTTGCTCATTACAGTTTCTTTCTTTTATACCTTTGTTTAGCCTGCCTCGTGGTCTCGCGGCACAAGTAGTTTGTGTCGTGCGATCTAGAGGTCCTGGGTTCGATTCCCGGGTCGGGCAGTGTTATTGGCTTATTCCATTACGAAATTGGCAGTAGCACCACGGAGTCTGGAAATGTGCCCGAAAAACGGTAATAGGCTCGCCCCCTATTACGTGGGACTGATACATAGGTACCTGGCGATATGTGGGAGCAGAAATTTACCTCTGCCTGCCCCTTCGGGGAATACAGGCGTGAGTTTATGTATATATATGTATGTTATCTTTGTTATCATTTTAAGGCAAAGATGGGATTCTTCGGATGAAACGACCAATTCGACGCTTGACTCTGAGTTTACGTATCCGGTAATGAAAAGAGTGAATGACAAAAAAGGTCCAGCCAAAAATGTTCAATCCAAGGTGCTCCGTTCAATAATGAAGTCGCCAAGCAAATGGCAAAGCAGGAAAGGAACTTTTGTTGGTAAGTAATACATTGTATATTATTAGTTTATTTTGTTTGAGGCCCGTGCCCAGCAGTGGGTCGTATATATTTTTTTACGAGAGGAAAGCGGGGAAAAAAGAAAGCTCGGGGGAGGGCGGAAGGGGTATGTCGGGGTCTCTGGCCTTCCAACTCGGCGCGCGGAACAATTATCCGTGTACCTGAGTTGGGTCCCTAACCAAAATCTTACGCCAGCATACCGACTAAAACCTCTCGGTGGCCGTCGCACGCATTTGGGGCGGTCTACGGCATTGCAGGGCGAGAAACCCTGCTTGAGATGCCCTCCACTCACCCTATTTTTGACGCTCACTTATTGGGAGCGTCCGTGACAGTCAAGAGGTGATGATGATGATTATTATATTAGTTTATCTTGTATTCACTTAAATATTAAGTATTTCATTTCTGTATGACTCCGAGGTTGTAGAAAATTTATTCCGTCTATACGTATTTGTCTGAATAAATATTAATGACTGAGCCAATTAGGGAACGCAAACCACTATCTGTGGGTTTTTCTATTGATAAAATATGACTTTGTGAATAATATCTCGGATGTTTTGTAATCAAAAAGATGGGGAAAAATTAATGTACAGGACATTAATATCGACAAAAATAACTTGAATTCTCATTTTTTTATGATTTCAAATAACTTTGATGTTTGCAGAAGAACAAATTGCGCTTTGATGTAATATAATTTCGGATATTAATAATGCGCAATGGCGCGACGGTCTGTAAATCCTTGGGGTGAAGCCTTAGGTCCAGGCCTAAGTCCCCGTAGATCCAGCAGTCTATCCAAACGTCTTTTGGACAATGATGCCAATGAAATATGGTATAAAATAACGTATTTATTTCCACAGGTTCCAATATGGTGTGTTACTTCAAGCTGTGCGCTTTTCGGCGACCGGCCAACTGAAGTTTGAAGAATTCCACCACACTCCTGCACTGTTATTTATTAAACTCGTTTTGTTTTATTCATTTTATAATAGCTCGGTAAATGACAAAACTGGAATTGACAATGACTGAACGACTATGACACGGTAGTATCATACAGTAGTTTAACTCGGCCGCATTTTTGAAATAAATACCTACAGCCGCGCGGTACGTAAACATGCGATAGGGCTGCGAACCTGCAGAATTGTAATTAAATCTGCCTACTTTGACTTTCTATCTATTTTGTGATTGTAAATATTGTTTATTTTTATTTAAACAAATAAAATATTTTGTGAATGGAATAGGAAGTGTTCAATAAAAATGCATGTTATTTTTTGATTGGAAGATTTCATGCAACCAAAAACAGCACAATATATAAACACAATATATACTTGTCATATTAAATAGGCTCTTGCACTTATTTTGTATAAAAATCGCGCGGTTACTGCTTAAAAAACAACACCGTCCGTTCGTGAATGCGGTACATTCGCGACTGCCTGCATGCCGAGCGCATGCCGAGATCGAGGCGTAGGTATAACTCGCGTTTCGCCCGTTTGTATGAAGTTAACCTACTGTATGATACTATTACCGTGACTATGATTAACCCTTACAACACGGTTCATCATCATCAACAGCCCGTATGTATGTCCCACTGGGCACAGGCCGCTTCTGCAAATGAGGGGGTTAGTCCGTCACGCTTACCTCGTGCAGGTTGGCGGACTACACACTTAAGAAACAATAACACGGTTAAGTCGGCATAATTCCTAATGTTTTCTGGATAAATATAGGCGGACTCCGTACGCGAAACACATGGCTGTGTCGCTTTGGCGGGGCTTACAATCTTTTTACCACGTTGTTAATATCATTATACACAAAAAATCCTAATAAATCAAAGGCGTGTTGATATGTACCTATGTAGTCCCCTTACATTAGGCTTATTTAGGGAGTTTGTCACTAATTCTCAAATGCGAACAACAAGGTGACTTAATAAGATGCGGTTTTGTCCGTTTATCTGTATAAATCCGGTATAATAAGTATGTCAACAATTTCGAAGTTAAGTAAGCATTTATAAAAACATTTTTTGTCAGTCAATAAAAAAGTATAGCTTAGAGAACTCTTGCTTTTGAAAGTATCAATGTTCACGTCAGTTATTCGAAGATTATTATAAAGAACATTAGGAATAAACTAAATAAATATAATAACATAAAAGCTGTGTGTTTAATTTCTTGTATAATGTTAGTCAAGTCGTAGTTTTGATGGCTTCGAGGTTTAAGCGCGCGGTCGAGAATCATGGCAGTCGCGGTTTTCAAACCCCAGGCACACACCTTTTCAAAGTTGTGTGTGTAATAAATTATTAAATAAATAAATTAAATAAATAAATTATTAAATTAACGGAGAAACAAAACTGCATTTTAGGTATGCAGTTCTTAAGAATTTCTTAGGTGTGCAGTCCGGCAACCCGGACTAGGCCAGCGTGGACTCACAGTTGTAGAGGAGGCCCGTGCCCCGCGGATAGATATCAATTTTCAAAGAAAAACCTTTTTACCTACTATGAAAGTCGTTTAATTTTTTGCTTGAATAGCATAGTTTATTTTCTATAGAACTAATTAACTTGTTTATGCTGTAGTGGCTCTACGTTTCACAAAATAAATATTTGTATAGTTCAAAATATGTATAAATTAATAAGTCATCATACATACCTACAGTAATTTTAATAAAGAAATAACGCCATCAACACGTAAGTTTAAGGCATATTATCTAGTTTTATTGCATCATTCACGTGCAGACATAAATTTTTATGTTAATTTGGTTTGTCTGATCGAAAATTCACACTTGTGTCAGCAATGTACGTTCTTGTGTAGTATTTCAATTTTTCAAGGCGTATTATGAGAATCATGAGGTATAAGGGAATTTAATAAATTTTCGTATAAAGAAATTTGGAATTAAATGTATGTTTGTTTTATGTCGTGGCACGAAATAAATAGAGCTACATTATAAACTATGGGTAATAGGGTGCGAGGTTATTGACGATTTTCAGGCACTTATCCATACTCCGTGCTGTTACTGCAAACACGTTTTCCACAATCTGGGAAACGCACACTTATGCTGCTAGAATATCAAAATTCTCAGTAGAGTAAAAATAAAATTTTATTTGAGCCTCACGACTGAAAATACGATGATAATTGTTGATAGGGTCTTTTTTATTATTATAGCGAACATTTTCTTTTATATTAATTATATTAAATTTTAGTTAATTGAACAAGCTTTAATAAGAAACAAAATATAATTTTATTTACGCACCCATTGAAAATTATATTTTGAACGCAGCTATATGATGCAATCCTGACGTTTATTTCGTACGTTAGTGTTGCGCTATCCCAATTACGAAAAGATGAGTTGTCGATATTACATTTATAATTTTATCGTTCCGTAGTGAAATGTTTATTAAAGCTTTAATTCACTCTTAAGGGTTAAAGACGATATATGATTTTCAAAACATTTAGATTGAATTCTAATAATGCAAATTTAAGCAGCATGTTTGAAGGAATCTATAGTCAATAAAATTTTAAAACAAGAAAATTTCAATTGTTAACTATAAGTCTACATGGAACACCAATATTCCAAAGATAATTTCTGTGTTACAACTTATTATTATGTATTTCTAATTTAAATCGTAAAGCATCGATATATCGATGTCAAGTTTTCATGCATCACTACTCTATGCGGTAACTCGGCCTGTCGGCTGTCAGTGTCACTCTCATAAACACATTTTTGAACATACCTACTTTTATTTCATTTCGAATATTTTAAAAAACGTGGTATTAGATATAAATTTTGGCGTTAAATTTAATTTTCATTTTAATCCGAACTCGAATTATTATTCATGTTTTATATTGACACGTGATTAGGTTATGAACTGAGGAATCTATTTTGGAAAATATGTCATATCCGAGTGAAGGTGGAATAGGGAACTATGAAAGTGTTCGAGGACTTGGTGATAGGACCAGCTCCGTGAGGAAAGCATATCAAGATGGTGAGTTTAATTTATATTTTCATTGATTATAAACATATTGTTCGAGTGAGCATATTTTTCTAATAAGGACCATATTGCGAGCTACAAACAGGAAAAAAATTCAAAACTGTATTAAAAACTGTGATAACTGTGTGATCAATTACGGGCTTTACTAGTACTGTGAGATTTTTTGTTATAAATATACATTAAGCAATGCTGATCAGAAACTATATTTAATACATAGTACATACAACACACTTAGGCCTTTAGCTCCGTAGAGTAGACACTTAAGTTGCTTCAAGTTCCAAATAGTACTGAGGTAGTCTATTGCAATTTGTTGGGTATATCTTAAGCCTCCAGAAGTTTCAGATATTTATTTTTTGGTCAAATATTACTGTAATCAATTTATATAATTATAATAAATAATTCACCTAGTTTATTTAAAGTCCTAATTTACACTTATCATTATGTTTAGTCCTTAGTTTACCACTTTTTGTATTGATTGTCAACATATTTTCTTTTTTGTCATTTAAATAAATATTAACCCTGTTGTATATCACACCCGACACACACACCCTAACACACCACACTCAAATAAGCCAACACTACACAAACTGACAAGGTATGGGCTGTCGTATCAAATAGCGAAGCCAGTTTCCTTGCCGGCACCAGCACATGTACATCATCACACTCAACAGAGAAACAGACACAACCCCAACAGAGAAACATAGGAGAAAAAAAAAAGTTTATTTAAAGTTGGTGGGTGAGCTGTGCTGGGGCTCTTATACTATTTACTTATATCAATCAATGTTGTCATCATATTTCTACTATATTAACTTAACTGACCATGTTATATTTTATGTTAACTTTACATACAAACAAACTATAGCAGCATTTTATTCAGACAGTGAGATCACCATATGGGTTGCATCTACTACTGTAACTTGCAACTGAATCTTTTTTTAGACTTACTGATATTGTTTCTGATTGCCCCTATTGAAAACTTCCATGCAAAATGTGTACAAATAATAATAATCTGTATAATATTTGAAATAATGGTGCTTGTGCTGAATACTCATATGAGAAGTATAATTATATTTTGGTTGGGCTCTTTTCTTGTTTATCATCAGTTTTTCATCATTAAAATATTGAATTGGGTCATGAGTTGCCCCCAAGGAGGTGGAAAGAATCCTTCATGGTTAGTTTACATCCCCACCATCTTTATAGACAAGCAGCATGAACAATTCTTCATATAATAATGGTTTACCACTTAAAGTGATATTATCAAAGGTGCTACAAAAGCTTGCAGGTATATAATGTTTCATTAATACACATGTCTGTCTACTCAAAGGGGTAGGCAGAAGTCCTCTCTACACTTCTATTTTGGCAGCTGTTTTAAGTCCAATGTGATAGAGGTCAAGTCTATTGCTGAATTTTGCCCACAAATAGTAGACTTCATGCCCCTACTGAGAATTTCCTAATGGAAAGACCAATAACACTTGGCCCAGGAATCATACCTATGTCCTCAAGATCAAATGGCACACTATATTTTTTTTTTCTGGCACGGCAAAGTGACTCCACTGTACCTGATGGTAAGGACAATGGAGTCCAAAAAAAATAACAGCGACCGGAGAGAAACGATATGGTCACACGCCGGTCGATACAATCATGCCAGCCTGCACAAATGCTTCTTCACACTTCTCTTAAAGGATCCAGGATCATAGGAAGGAGGGTTATTTATATTTTAACAATTAGGTATTTTCAACCCTTCAATTTACCTATGTTGGTAATTACTAATACTGTCACCTTATCTATGATGCGGTTAATTAAATTTATTTTTATTTACATTCATTACCATTAAATGACAATCATTGACATATCTGTTTTTACTGTTACAATACATTATTATGCAAATTTCATAGAGCAGTTACTTTGAAAATGTTGTAGTTTAATAACAATTTGAAAACAAAAAAAAATACTAATGGAGTGTAATACAAATGCAGGTATTTTATATTGCATTTGTTTAGGAAACAAGCCAGACTGTGTGACTGAAGATATGAAAGAAAATGGGGTGAATGGAGACATGACAGCTGATAGGGATGTGTGGAAGGATAAAACATATTGCGCCAACCCCAAATGAAATTGGGAACAGGGCAAGGAGATTTTGTTTAAATATTTTTGTAGGTTCGCCTTGTGGTTATGAGCATAAGCATTTGACTTTAATATCCCCTTCCCATCTTGTGTGACAGGTTATTTAATTGATTTATGTCAATGTAAGCCTTTGAAAGGCTTGCAGCATACCTGAACACTGTATTCGATCCTGAAGATAATAGCATTTGGACTTATTGCAGAGCTTGTATTATATGTGTTGGAATTAAGTAACAAAATATTAAAATAATTCGGATTTCATTCTGTTGGCAAAAATCGCGTCTTCTTTTTATAAAAATAGAAAGCGATAGTTTTCTTGTTGTCGTGAGTGCATTTTAATCAAAAATACAGGGGAGACTGGTGGCAAATGATTGAAAAAGATTTGAAATAATAAAACAAATATCTCTACATTTTTCTAATAGTAATATGAGTCGTTTCGCCGCCTAACCACCGTATGTACGGTAATCGCTATCGGAGTTAATATGAATTTACGATCGCTATATCGCACCCGGCACGGCACATGCTTGAGCCGCGAGATCACGAGGCATTCTCGCTAATCGGAGTGAAACTGCGTTGCTTGTACTAGCTAATATAATATGACATACTCTATATTTCTCCATATCTAATTTTTTGTACTTATACTATTCTTATACAGTTGATACCGAGATGGATGTCCGGGTCGAGCATAGCGCTTTTAGTACATACATACATACGTAGGTACATATTATAAATGTGAATGGTTAATGTGTAAAAATACATCACTGCCTACCTTTTCGGAGATACAGGCGTGAATATATGCTATATAATATGTGTTGGTAATAAATATTCGTTTAGCCCGTAAAAGTGAGCGCTGCTCGAGTTTTTTATTTTTAATAGAAATCTGATGTAATTTCTATTGGCATTACATAAGAAATGCCACTGTGTTGGTTCAGCTAAGTGGAAAATTGCAGTCATGCAAAAGTCTGATATAAAAATAAAAAAAATATATTTAGAAATACTTCAGTTACATTGCTTGCTTTTGCTTACATGACATTTATTGAGTGTAAAAATTGGCGAAATGTAGGGGCAGAAATGCACCCCTGCCTACCCCTTCGGGGAATACAAGCGTAAGGTTATGTATGTATATATTAAACGTCTAATTTTCTTAATGATTTTTAATTAATAACGCAGTCATAGTCCTTTGTTATTGTTAATAGAGGTTGAATAAAATAGGGAAAATCGGTAAAGAAAAATAATACTATTTTGAGTCTACTTCAATTGCTCAATATACTAGTAAGTAACACATCAATAAATAAATAGGCGGTTGATGATGATGATGTCATATATGTACTAGTAACGTATTTATGTGCAGACGGTTGCTGTTGATTTTATTGCTTTTTCGATGATGAATTTCATGAATAGAATTTTAGTTCTGAAATGTCTTGCATACTCAGTGCTAAGCAACAAGGCCCTAATTGTATACACTACGTGTGAGGCCTTAATAGCAAGCAGTTCATGTGTCGTTGACGTGGAAACGAGATACCTGAAATTTGAGAGACGCAAAAACATCACTTTATATGCCAATGGATGATGCCAATTAGGAGTGTCGATCATATTCTTACATACAAAAAGCTTAACTAAGAAACTTTTTGTATTGCTCCCTTTAATGTCACATTAGTTGGAACTTTTGCATTTAGAAAATATTTACTCCACAGAGTCCCATTTATGTCCATATCAAAAATCGTCCACATTGGTCAAATTTTTTAGGCGTGAAAGGGTAACAGACATATAGTTACAGTCGTCTGCACATTGTTAATTGTTAGTTCAATTAACTTTTGCCCAACACTGGCGGCAGGTTATCATAGGCACATATTTGCGTAAAAATCGTCACATATGTCATATCAGTGTGACCTCGTGGTTAACACAAGGTAATCAATGTTATATCTGGAGTTCTTCATGGTTGGTATTTGTAGGTATGATATATTCGAAAAAAATGAAAACTATTTTCATCATAAAAAGCTTCGTTACTTCGTCACTTCGTCTGCGTAGAATTTTGCTGTCTTTATTTTTATTCAAAATAGTCAATATTACATTAAAATATATTATGGAGAAAACGACTTGGCAAACGTAGTGTAGGGCGCCCTCTGGCTAGGTGGGGCGACGATATTTGCAGGGTGGCTGGCAGCGGTTGGATAAGGAGGGCCGAAGATCGAGCCCAGTGGCGTGCCATGGGAGAGGCCTATGTCCAGCAGTGGACGTAAGAAAGGCTGCTGATGATGATGATGATATTATGGAAAAATTCAAACTTATTTTATAACTAAATACTGGCACGGCAAAGCTAAAATACCACAAATGTTGGTAACAACGATGTTAACTTGACGCACTCTTGCCGGTCTTCTAAGATCCTTCGTCATGCAACGATAAAACAAAAATTTAAAAAAATCCTTCTTGGAAAAAGTTGAATCAAAATTTGATACTTCTAGCAAGTAGTAGCGATAAAAGTATTTGAAGTAATCCACCCACAGTATGTTCATTGTTTTATTATATGTTCAAAGACATTAAATAATCGTGCGTTACAACTACGTTTCGGTCAATTGAGACGGCGGGACTTATTCTGAATGCGTCGACATTAGGGAATATATTAGCTTTTATTATTGGCCAAGTATATAATGTGAAACATAAAAAAAATACATAACACGAAGTATTCATTCCCAATTTATTTGAATTTTCCAAATGACATTGGATTTTTTTATTGCTAGTAATCCATTAGTGAATTGATAACAATATTTCCAAATAGTAGATGAGTTATATCAAAGTAATAAAAACTACCATAGGCAAAGATAAAACAATATCAAAGCGATATTATATTCACCAATAAATGTTAAATGTTTACCGTTTGTCCCATATATGTAATATAAGATTGGAGGTCAGTTTCTTACGGAAATAAAACACCTAGAACGATTCGAATTTCGCCTAAATTCTCCAGATTGCTACAAAGAGGATTTTTTATAATTTTAGGTTCAGTGGTTATGTACGTACCTCGAACCTTTCGAACCGCACATCTAAATGCCTGACAGACCTGAAGGCAGGCACTGACAAAGTTCTAGTTTCCCGGATAACATTAGATGCTGTTCAAAAAGTTATTAAATACCCAGCCTTCGTGACGCAGATAGTTAGAGACCATCGTATCATTGCACAGATCATCCAGCACCTAGTCAAATATTTGTGTGATAAAAATATTTTTATCAGTATTGGCCTCGTGAGACAGAATAAAAACATTATTCCCTTCCCCTGTTCCCAATTTTATTTGGGGTCGGCGTATTATTTTTTATCCTTCCAAACATCCCTGTCAGCCATCAGTTCTTCATTCACCCCTTTTTCTTTCATATCTTCTCACGCACTCCATCAATCTTTTGGCTATCCTCTGCTTGTCCATCCTTTAACTTTCATACTCATTAATTTTTTATCTACATATGATTCATCCTTTCTTATAGCATGCCCATACCACGACAGACGGTTTTCTTTCAGCTTTCTATCACAGGAGCTACTTTCAAAATTTCTCAAACGTATTCGTGAGGCAGAAAAATGTATATGATTTAAGATTTCTACCTTGTAAGATCGGGGAAAAAATATTCAAAAGTAGAGCAAACAGACTACATCAGAATAGGCGCACAATGCTGAACAAGTCGATACATTAAAGAGCGGCATCAATTGATACATTGAGGTCGTTTCTCCTTACAATATAGACGTTGACAGTCTCGACCGGGAAGCGGCGGGTTGTGTGCGGATATCACCGGGACATGATTTATATCATGAGTGAGTATCGTGTGTACAAATTTTAAATTGCCATTTCTAGGTACGAACTCGGTAGTGGTCTGGCCAAGTTTTATTGTTTGGCTGTTTGGTAGTAGTCTTATGTTTTTTTTCTATATTATTTCTATATGAGATGCTAGTTAATTACCCAGTTAATTTCGATGTAATTAATGTTGATAAGTAAGGTCAGCTGCATGAAAAAGTGTGTATTTAAAAAAAAAAAACTAAATAGAAAAGTAGATTGTTTTCAATAAGAAATGGTTGTATTAACTATAACTATTTGTTATAAAAGTGTACTAAAGATAATTGTATTTTAATTCCTGTAGTATTTTCAGACATTGCGAAATAAATAAGTGTTTTTAAAATCCATAAAATTTTGTTATAGTTTATTGTTATCGCTTGTGATAAAAGTGTGGTTGTTATTAATTGTAACATAATGGTTTCCACACAGGAAGTAATGTAACGGTGTTCATACAAAATTTGAGGTTTAATGAAAATTTAACACATGCATACAAATATTACCCTCTGAATTGTAGAGGAGGCTTGTGCCCAGCAATGGGACGTATATGGGCTGATGATGATATGATACAAATATTGAAGGTCTACTTGGTGTCAATTGATGATGTATGAAAACCCAGTTATTGACCTTGACCCGGACCTTAAAATCATTTTTTTTTATTAGATATGGGCCCTATTCGATAAAATATTTTTATGATACTCATGAAAATTTTATTGTCTATTATTTTAAAGTTTTATTAACCATTGATTTCGGCTGCCGCTCTGTATTCACGTTGAATTAATAAAAAAATAATTAAGTGTCAATGGCTAATTTGAACAATTACAAAACATACATGAAGTTATCCACTGCTGGACTCAGAGAACCTCTGCAAGTAAGGCCTTAGTCCTCATTTTAAGATGCTTTTATGGGTAACATGTCCGGTAGCAAGTTCCACAATTTTTGATGTAACTGTCAAAAATCTTTGTCCATGAGTTCAGCTCGGTAGTGACGCACATAGGCCTATGACCATGAAACAGTACCTAAATATATTGTTTTTAATATTCTCCTAGTGTTATACGTGACTGTTTAATTTTAGTGAACGTTGCATTAAATTTACGTGTGTAAGCAATTTGCTTCCCATTTGACATAGATACAGCTAGTGTGCTGAAGATATCGCTAGTACGTCTTGTGTGGTGAAATTTGGATCCGAAATGGCCTGCATCATATGTGAATATGCTTTATAATTTTATTTATATATTTTTCTGTTATTTTTTGTCGTAATTTAATCGAGTTTTATATTTTTTTATCTAAAAAATATTGTACAGTTTAAAATGTTTGCGTAAGTAATTGACAGCGTATTTTTATACTATTTTTTGTGTTTTTTTTTTACGAATGAGATTCCTGAAGAAAGCTTATTTAAAATATCAAGTCAAAAACCTGTTTTTGTTTTCGATTACAGTGCGTTAATTTGGTTTAATTCTGACTTGCAAAAACAGACTTTTCAGCTTTTGATTTTACAACTACGACAAATTTCACTACAGGTACATAAGTTTTTCTAGGATAAAAAGAATCCTTATATTCTTTCTATATGTTTCAGTTATTCTTTCTATATGTGTCATTTGTATCCAAATCCGATCAGCGGCTACATATACATCCAGACTTTTGCATTGATAAAAATATAGTAAAATATATTCAGTCCCATACTATTAATACATTAATAAATAAATAAATACACCCAACAGTCACATACATAGTTCTGACCCCACAATGGGATACAAGTCCTGTGTTGTGGGTATCAGAGACTACGAGAGACTTTTCCGTCTCACAAACACCCAGACCCCAAAACAAATATTTATGGATCACACAAATATTTGTCTCGGTGCGGGGATCGAACCCGCGGCCTCTCGTTTCGCAAGCTGGTGTCTAGCCATCTGCGCCACGGGGCTGTCAAAAACATTGTTTTGGTATTGGTTATCCATTATATGGGTATAAGAATAATTCCACCACGTTGTCGTAATACTGATGTGATTAGAAACTAGATTTGAAGTAGGTGTATTTGTTTAAAGTTCGGTTTTACTATACTATACTGCTGGTGGTAGGATATTCGTATCCGCCCGGATAGCGACCACCGTACACAGGGCGTAAAACCCGCCATAGTGGCACATGCAAGTGGGCCGCGTTCCGGGATCAGCCAGTGTATATCCGGTTTTCGGGGGGGCTTCAATCATGGTGAAAGGATGACCGTGCCGGCATTTTTTGGCCGGTTTGTCGCGGTCGGTCTTTTGATAACCATGGTATTAGTCCCCCAAACTTCTTCACAAGAATGGTGAAGAGCTATTCGGCCGGCATGATTGTGTCGACCAACGGGAGATCATCATCTCTCGATGGTCGGCACTTTTTCTGGACTCCATTACGCTTACCATCAGGTGTAATGGGGTCACTTTGCCGTGCCAGTATAAAAAAAAAAAATCCCCGAATGAAAGTTATTTTTCGATCTGCATAAATACAACTGGATAATTAACTGACTGTCTGAATGTCGTTTTCAAATAGTATTCTTAGATACGTTACATTTTTGGGTGTATATATTTTTGTATACGTAAATTCAACTTACCTTGTATTGCTGAAGGAGAATACAAGAATTATTATAATTTACATTCACGTTTTTCCTGTGAATGCTTTATACGTAGTGGGGACCTAGCCTATTATCCTTTACTTTGTATTTCAAGACTCCGTGCTATTATTACAAAATACCCTTAACGAAAACCCATGTAAACTGAATTTCAATTCTAAGGCCTCTTATTTCATCCTGCACTTTTACTTATGTAGTATTTTTTTTGCAGGCGGCATCAAAGCGGGCGCCACGAAAGCGATCAACCTCGCCTACAGGGTGCTGTCGAGGCGCAAGGCAGCGGAAGAGGGGGCAGCTCGACTGGCCAGGGTACTGTCTGCCCTCGATCTGACCGCCCTCGGAGTCGGCAGTACCCTGGGCGTGGGTGTCTACGTGCTGGCCGGAGACGTGGCCAAGAACAACGCTGGACCGGCTGTGGTGTTATCCTTTCTGTTAGCGGCTGTGGCTAGTGTTTTTGCTGGTGAGTTGGCAGCTTTATCTTTAGTGGTTCGGCCAATTCTATAAACAAAAGTAGCATAGGTTCTTACCTATAGTGCCATGTACATATATACATTCCAAAAATCATTCAAATCGGTTAAGTACATTTTGAGTGCCTTCTTTAGAAACATGCAAATCGCGTTATAGATAGCTAGTCTTTTGTTAGTTTGGTAGAGTAGATTGAAGGAAGTTTTGACCATTATTAACAACCCTAAAGCGCAGTTCATCCATGCACCGAGACAAATGTTTGTGCGATTCGAAGATATTTATATAATAAATAATAAATACACCCAACAGTCACATACATAGTTCTGACCCCACATTAAGATAAGAGTCTTGTGTCGTAGGTATCAGAAACTACGAGAGACTTTTCGGTCTCACAAACACCCAGACCCGAAACAGATATTTGTAGATCACACAAACATTTGTCTCGGTGCGGGGATCGAACCCGCGGCCTCTCGTTTCGCAAGCTGGTATCTAGCCAACTGCGCCACGGGGCTGTCAATTCATTCGAGTATTAGGAGTAAAAAGTATTAAAAGTCTCTTGTAAGTCAAATTGGTGCTCTGTGAATGAAGTATCAAGTAAAACATCTTGTAAAAGATATTTTAACCTAAAGATATATGCAAATCCGGGCTGAACCGCTAGTCTAGGCGACAGTAACTTCTTGTCACTATACATTTAAATTAAGTGTGCCTTTAATCTAGTACAACTAATGATAAGTACAATAATTGCTCTTTACTTTGAATTACTTCTGAAACTGTGAATATATTTTGTATCCATGACTCGCTCACTGTCGCTTGTTTACTATAGTGAAAATGATTACAAGCTTACTTTACAAATAATTAATTTAAACCATAATTTTCCCAGCAGGTTGAATAGCACCATAAAACTAAAGATGATTTTTATAGTAACCTAGTTTGGAAAAGATGTCTGAAGAAAGTCTGGATTCGATATAAAGAATTAATGGTAGCTATAAATCGAATGACACATGTTTATGTGAATTTAATACTCGTTTTATTCCATGCATAAAACAATTGCAAGCGTTAATAAATAAATTAAAATACATCCAACATTCACATACATAGTTCGGACCCCACACTAGGATACAAGTCCTGTATCGTGGGTATCAGAAACTACGAGAGACTTTTCGGTCTCACAAACACCCAGATTCGAAACAAATATTTGTGGATCACACAAACATTGTATCGGTGCGGGGATCCAACCTCGCGGCCTTTAGTTTCGCAAGCTGGTATCTAGCCAACTGCGCCACGTTGCTGTTGAGACAGAACTTTTTATAGAAATATATTAGAACTGGCCCTTTTTGTATTAAATATTAAGTGTTATATACCTATCTATACCTACTAACAATAATATGATAGTAGTGATGACATCAAGGTTTAGGCGCACGGTCGAGAATCACGGCTGTCGCGGGTTTAAACCTGCAACCTTCTTAAAAGTTCTCAGAATTTTTCAGGTGTGTAGTCCGTAGCGTGGTGGACTAAGGCCTAAACCCTCTTTTAGTTGTTGGGGAGGCCCATGCCCAGCAGTGGGACTTATATGGGCTGATGTTCATGACTAATATTATGGTATAAATGCGAAAGTAACTCTGTCTATCTTATCTGTTACGCTTTCACACTCAAAGCACTGAACGGATTTGAATAATTTTTGGTAAGGACGCAGGGTACTTTTTTTTCTAAAATTGCGCCTGAGGTAGTGCATACAAATTAAAACACATTCAGGAGATATTGCTCAAAAAGTTATGACAGGCGTTTTAAGTTTATACTAATATTATGTTCTTCTATTAGTATTCCCATCGCTTGAGCAAGAAATTCAAAATTGCTCATGGGTGTGGATGGACCACAGAGTATGCAAAATATAAATTGTATGTTGTTAAGATGTCAATTAAACTAATCATCCATCTTTCATGATTTGATTAATCAACGAATTTCTGAGTCGCTGATATGTGAGTTGTGACCTCAAAGTTTGGTGGTCGCAACGATTGGCTGTCTGATTGGTTTCACTTTTATTACTGTCTGGCGCCTCAATCGATCATGATTTACCATACATAAGTATAATATAGTATATACCCTTTGCCGAATAATTTAACAATGATGAAAATTCTTGAACAGTGAATATATCTTATAGGACTTCTGATAAGTTGTATGTATTCATTGATTTATTAATTGGTTAGAAAATAGGTAGAGACTGCCTCGTGGTCTCGCGGTACAAGTATGTGCCGTGCGATCTAGAGGTCCTGGGTTCGATACCCGGGTCGGGCAAAGTGTTATTGGGTTTTTCCATTAGGAAATTCTCGGTAACAGCACGGAGTCTGGAGATGTGCCCGAAAAACGGCAATAGGCTCGCCCCCTATTACGTGGGACTGATACATACTTGGCGAAATGTGGGTGCAGAAATGCACCTCTGCCTACCCCTTCGGGGAATACAGGCGTGAGTTTATGTATGTATGTATGTAAAATAGGTAGAGAAGTCTTCCCCATATATGTAGGTATAATGTTAATGTTTTTTTCTATAAAAAGAGCTTTTTCAAGCTAAAAATGGTATGCACAATCACGAGGTCCGTCATTCGATTCCCATGTCGGGGAAAATGTTGCTGGATTTTACGATGGTCAACTGTTGCAATATTTTTGAGGAACCTATTATTGTTAGATTCAAAGTCCTCACGATCTAAGGGTATTTGTGTTTGGACTAGAATAAATAGTTCTGAACGTCCTGTCCAAAAACTTGGTTGAGGAGAATTAAACTGAACGACAAGCAAATTTTTTATATTTAGAATTACTGGAAAGAAATATATCTCTGCAACTGCTTCATTGGTTTGCATGTAAATAAATTAAGTTATTCCAACAGCAATAAGTTGATGATGCCATGTCTGATAAGGGCGCTATTTGTTCTCATTTCTAGTATTATGTTCTTTTTTACAACTACGGTTATACGATACGATTTAGGGACCTTCGAGAAAAGAGCCTATATTTTTCTAAAAGGCTGGCAACTCACCGATAATTTCTCTGGTATTGTGGGTTTTCATGAAATGAAATGAAATAAATTAAATGAAATAATATTGTATTTATTGAATCTATAAAATGACAAATACATCACTTAGATTCAGTCATTTCAAAATTACCACCCTGTTCGGAAGGCAGTCATCACTAGAGAAGAACGGGTAAGAAACTCTAGTGTTGCTCTTTTCCAATCAAGAGATAGTTTACAATATTGATACAAATACTAAATTTCCCGAATTAGAGCAATTCATTAATACAATCTCAGAATGTTATATTGAATATGAGGATAACATAGTCATGGTCTATGTTGACCGCTTAACATCAGGTGGCTCACTAGCTCGTTTGTCTCCTTTTCCATAAAAAAAAAAAACTATTTCTATTCCTACTACAAAGTGTTATAAAGAAATACAAATAAACAGCCAAATTATCCTATCCTCAGGCCTATGCTATGCCGAGTTCGGAGCAAGAGTGCCGAAAGCAGGCAGTGCCTATGTCTACAGTTACGTGTGTGTCGGAGAGTTCATCGCGTTCATCATCGGATGGAATCTCATACTCGAATATATGATAGGTAAGTATTTTTGATTTGAAGTTTTTTTTTAAGAATAATTCGAAAAGTTATTTCTTTACCTGAATCAACGCTTAATCGCAGGAAAAAACCTTAGCAGCCGTACACAGCATTGACTCTTTATGGACTGTTGATTATGATGATGGTAATGGTGGTGGTGATGATGGTGATGGTAATGATGATGATGATGATGATGATAGTGGTAATAACACTTTAACAGCTCATAATGTGCGGGTTGCAGCACGATTATAAGGCGCTATTAAAAATTATACTTTTGCTCTTAGGGTTCTGAACCTAAAAAGGAAAACGGCGAACCTGTATAGGGTCATTCTTGTATCTGCCCATCTCCGTATGTACCTTCTTGACGGATTGAATTTATTTTTCGTCAGGTGCCGCTTCAGTGGTGAAGGCCCTCAGTGAGTACCTGGACTCGATGTTGAACAAGTCGATATCCACGCACCTGGAGGCGGTCATGCCGCTCGACACGCCGCACCTGGCGCGGTACCCCGACGTATTCGCATTCACCGTCATCATGGTATTCTCAGGTACGTGGTTTGGTTTCACACCATCATAGTGATGTTGACATACTGACTAATATCATACTGACATTATAACTATAAATGTTACTGACGAAGTTGAAACAATGCTGATGTCAATACAATATTCAAGTCATCATGGTGTTCTCAGATACGTCGTTTGGTTTTACACTACTTGTACCATAGTGATGTTGACATACTGACTTTAATATCATACTGACATTATAACTATACTACTGTTACTGACGAAGTTGTAACAATGCTGATGTCAATACAATATTAAGTCATCATGGTGTGCTCAGGTACGTCGTTTGGTTTTACACTACTCGTACCATAGTGATGTTGACATACTGACTTTAATATCATACTGACATTATAACTATACTACTGTTACTGACGAAGTTGTAACAATGCTGATGTCACTACTTAAATAAAGCGATATTGACGTTACTACCAAACTGATGTTATTCTTTGTGCTAGTGAAGTTACCGCATTAGCAATTGATGGTAACAGTAATGCGGTTAAAATAGAACATCGATCAGCGACAGATTATGATTGTATTTCACCCATCGGAAGATTTGTGCTGTTTTTTCCAACCGGGAAGTAAAATCTACGGGTATTGGGTATCGAAGAGACCATCATGAACCGTTATTCTATTTTGATCGAAATTCTCTTGTTATCAGATAGCCCAATGAGGTAACTCACCCTATTCCATATCGTTTTATAGCTCTGTACATAAATGAATTCATGTTTTCGTACCTGCATAATAAGCGCTAATTTTCTTTGCAGTGGCTCTGGCGTTCGGTGTGAAAGAATCCACCAAGTTCAACAACTTCTGCACTGGAGTGAACCTCTGTGTGGTGCTGTTCGTAATTATATCCGGATCGTTTAAAGGTGAGAAACATACAACAAGTATATTTCGATAGTATTCATTGTCGACAATTAAGATAGGATTTGTTTTCATCTTATGCGATGTTATACATTCCCAATATATTTAATTTAAATAGTCTTTATAAAAAAATGATTTGTTTTTTATTTTATGAAAGCGTGTGTTTTGTAGCGTTATTTTTTTTGGAATAAATTCTTTGTTATTATAGCCCTATATATATTTTTGGAACGCTGTCAATTGCCTCTAAAGTTTTGTTTGCATATGGCAGGTTATGAAATTATGAATAAATGAACATTGTGATGTGTTAAACTAGTATAATCCAACCCTTATTTTTCTATTTCAACGTTCTTATGCTAATCCTTCTACGTATTTATTGCAGCGGATACAAAGAACTGGCGGATACCGGAGTCCGAAGTGCCGAAAACAGCCGGCAAAAACTTCGGCACGGGCGGGTTTGCGCCCTACGGACTGGCCGGCATCATCAAGGGTGCTGCTGTCTGCTTCTACGGGTTTATTGGTAAGGCATTCCCATATTGAAAACCTAGATAATTTGTAATTTATTTTACATTTTCACTTTCACCATCATCATCTTTGTCAGCTACACGAAGACCGCTGTTGAACACAGAATCCCTCGAAGAATTCGATTGATAGATTCGAGCGACTTGTTGTTTTCATATACTAGTAAAAAGTAGATAAATAATTTTGCTAAGAATTTCGTCAGTCATAATTAATTTCCACTCGTGAGAGATGATCGTATTCGTTTATTGCACACACGGTCAAGCATTTATGGCACTGAAAAGATATGTCGAAGGAGGAGGGGCTTTGAAATGTGTGACGTCAGCAACTCTGACGTCACAATTGTTGGTTTCATTACGATTTATAGATTCAATAAATATAATTTCATTTCATTTCATTATTCATATTTTGGGTTTTCCTTAAGAAAACATTGTTGGTTTCATGATGATTATTCATATTTAGGGTTTTCCTTACGAAAACTGACAAGGCTAATAGCCCATTATTGTTAAGAATAGCAGTGATATCGTTATTATTGGAGGATTCATTTTGAGAAGTAATTTCAACAATTAACTACAATCAAAATTCCTTTTCATTTCCAAATACATCGGATGTTTGCTGTCCGTGCGTAGATGGACGAATGCTTCGCTGAGTTCGAAGTTCGCTTCGCTACAGCGGGCGGCTTTTTATAGACACTGTAGTGAGGCGATCGTCACTTTAGTGGGGCGGTCGCTTGTGACCCTCTATTTTAAGTCAGCATTGTGATCAAGTAGCTCCGCAAGCGCTCACGTTTGATTTTTAATAGGGGGGGAGGGGGTTAGGGGATTAGGTGCATTGGTAATTATTAATATAGAGTGTATGGTTTGGGTCAGGGTTCGACTGCGTGGCGACGGCTGGCGAGGAGGCTCGTCGTCCGCAGAAGAGCATTCCGTTCGCGGTGGTGGCGTCGCTGCTCGTCGTGTTCCTCGCCTACTGCGGCGTCTCCTCCGTGCTCACGCTCATGCTGCCCTACTATGAACAGGTGCATACACTCATACTATTATATATATTATGTGAGTTCGCGGTGGTGGCGTCGCTGCTCGTCGTGTTAAAATATGTATTAACTTTTAAATCGTGTTGTTTCAGGATGAAAAAGCCCCCTTCCCGTACGTGTACGATCGCTTGGGCTGGACTTGGGCCAAGTACGCGGTCAGCGTCGGAGCCATCTGCGCTTTGTGCTCCAGGTAACTAGTATGTTCTTTACGTATATATATATAAGTTTCTCCCAAAAGGTTTTTTTTGGGTAAGAATAATTATCATATGATTACGGTGTATATTAGAGTTAACTATTGTAAATTCGACAGCTTCTTTAACGTAATGTGAAGTTGGCAACGGGTAGGATATTTATGTCCGCTCGGATATAGACCCTTATCTTCTTCAAACTCATGGTGCAAGACTAAGAAGGCAGTGTCTATTACAAATATAAACCCGAAATATAATAACTTTCCTTAAAAACGTTTCCTCAGTAAATTCGTTTTTTCACAGTCTTCTCGGCGCGGTGTTTCCCCTCCCCCGCATCATCTACGCGATGGCCTCGGACGGGCTGTTGTTCAAGTTCATGGGCACCGTTAGCGAGAAGTTCCAGACCCCACTAGTGGGTACCATGGTCGCAGGCCTCTTCACTGGTATGTACACAGCGTTATATTATACACTACTCTAAATTAATTAAGCTCGGGTATAGTTTTCCACATCGTTCCTTTTAATAGCCCTTTTAATCTTGAAGAATACAGATAGAAGTCCAGCTACAGAAAGAATACGTCATGCCTTGATACCATCACACTAATATTATAAAGGCGAAATTTTGTGAGCGTGTGTGTGCATGTTTGTTACTTCTTCACGCGCAAACGGCTGTACCAATTTAGATAAAATTTGGTATGCAGAAAGCGGACAACTTGGCATAACACATAGGCTACTTTTTATACATTTACTAGATACGCCCCGCGGTGTTACCCGCTGTTTATCGGATACACTAAAATAAAATATCCACATTTTTAAGGCTTTAGAGGCAAAAAATATAAATATGAGCATTGGAAAGTTCGTAATTTGTGTTACTGAACCCAACCATGAAATCTACGCGGACGGAGTTGCGGAGAAAAGCTAGTTATTTATAATTCTTTGACACCAACCGAAGTACTAATTTTGAGTTTTCGTAGTAGGCCTGAGGTAACACGGCACCTAACTTTGTCGTGCCAGAAATAATACCACCGATTATTTTATTGGCATTATAGCATTTACAGTGTTTTTTCCGTCCTCCAGGTACCCTGGCGATGTTTTTCGAGTTGGAACAGTTGATCCACATGATGTCGATCGGAACACTTCTAGCGTATTCCATGGTCGCGTCCTGTGTTCTTTTGCTAAGGTAAGTGTTTTTATGGCTGACGTTTTATTTATTTTCAAGGTCAGTTTTATGTTTTGTCTTTGCTGACTGTTCTATTTTAATTACTAACTGATATCTACTAAAATTGATAGTATTATTATTTAACACAAAGATAACTTTGACTCAAGCAATTTTATGCCCCTTCGGAACGACTATTAACCAGTGGCGGTACTTACATAGAAGCCAAAAAGCATTACACGTTAATTGTGTAATGTCTAGTTTATAATTGTTTATTATGCATACATACATACATAAACTCACGCCTGTATTCCCCGAAGGGGTAGGCAGAGGTGCATTTCTGCACCCACATTTCGCCAAGTATGTATCAGTCCCACGTAATAGGGGGCGAGCCTATTGCCGTTTTTCGGGCACATTTCCAGACTCCGTGCTGTTACCGAGAATTTCGTTATGAAAAAATCCCAATAACACTTTGCCCGACCCGAGAATCGAACCCAGGACCTCGAAATCGCACGGCACATACTTGTACCGCGAGACCACGAGGCAGTCGTGTTGTTTATTATGAGATTAGGTTAATTTCATTTATATGTCAAATTGCTTTTGTTTAATAAAGCTTAAAGATTATTATTCGGAGTTTAATTAGGCAAGGTGGGCTTTTAGGCTTCTATGGAAGTACCACCACTGCTATTACCCACATGTTCCGTGAAGCGATGATCAGTATGGTTGTGATGCAGGTACGAGCGCAGTCCGTCGCACAAGGTCCCCGAGCCGCTGTCGCTGAGCGCGCGCGGCGTGTGTCGGCAGCTCGTGAACGCGGACCAGCTCGCCGCGCCCACCAGGCTCAGCGCCGCCGTGGTCACTGCACTCGTCACTTGCTACGGTATGCTGCTCTGTTTTTTTTTTTTTTTTTATACTGGCACGGCAAAGTGACCCCATTGCACCTGATGGTAAGCGTAATGGAGTCCATAAAAAGTGCCGACCAGCGAGAGATGATGATCTCCCGTTGGTCGACACTATCATGCCGGCCGAATACCTCCACCATTCTTGTGAAGAAGTATGGGGGACTAATGCCATGGTGATCAAAGGACCGACCGCGACAAACCGGCCAAAAAATGCCGGCACGGTCATCCTTTGACCATGACTGAAGCCCCCCCGAAAACCGGATAAATTTGAGATAGCCTTGAGATAAATTAATAGCCTTTTTTGCAGCTTCCTCAGTCACCTTCATCACGGCACGTCATCATTATCATTATTATCATCATTAACATTATATCATCATCATGATCATCATGATCATTATCATCATCATCAGCCCATATACGTCCCACTGCTGGGCACAGGCCTCCTCTACAACTGAGAGGGTTTGGGCCTTAGTCCACAACGCTGGCCTAGTTCGGGTGGGCGGGCTACACACCTAAGAAATTCCTAAGAACTTTTGGGTGTGCAGGTTTCATCACGATGTTTTCTTTCACCGTAAAAGTACGTGATAGTTCTTGGTGAATACACTTATAACTTAGAAAGTCGGAGGTGTGTGCCTGGGGTTTGCCGTGACTACTAAGATTCTCGACCGCGTGCCTAAACCTCGAGGCCATCACGACATCCTAACACGCCCTTTAAATATTGCCTTGGACACTTCCTGTTCTAATTTACATGTCCTTGTAGCCCATTTATCCTATCATGGTGGAACTATTTTCTTTAAACTTAAGACCTACTCCGAAATCGCCTCACAAATAGCCACGGTATAAAGTTTATGTATTTATTTCTGATCAACACAATTTTAACAGGATTGTTATGGATATAGGAGTGTCAAATTATTTATATAGTTGTATAATATAATTTCTATAAGAAATTGTCCATGCAGCTATCCGTGTGATGAGTGAGTTCACATAGAGTACAATAAAATATGTCTACAACTTCTGGTGTATTCCCATTTAACCTTTAACTTGTGCTTAACAAGTGGCCACCTTTTTCCAACCTTGGTTTTTTTTTACGAGAAGAAAGCGCCTTAAGCTCCCTGTTCGGTACCTCGGGGGAGGCCCAAAGGGGTATGTCGGTTTCTCTGGCCTTCCAACTAGGCGCGCGGAACAATTGACCGCATAGCTGAGTTGGGTCCACGACCAAAATCCTAAACCAGCGTACCGACTAAAACCTGACCATCACGCCCATTTAGGGTGGTTTTACGGCATCTCAGGGCAAGAGGTATCTTGGACTCCTAACTGCTTTGCTTCATACCATTACAAAAAATATTCTTGCTCTGTACATTTCTACTATTAACCCTTGTCCTCAGCATAATTGCGTGATGGTAGAAAGCTTATACATACCCCATCAAATAAAATAAGATTTTTTTTATAATTCGACTTACTCATAACACACTTTAAACAAACAAAACCCTCTTAACCTTTACAAAAGCGATGAAATTTATTCCAGGAGTGTGGTGCTTCGTGATGATGCTAAGCATAAACCAGTACGGCGAAGAGATCCTGGCAGGAAGCCCTGGTCCCATCGCGTTGATGTGCCTGGGAACATTCCTGGTCGTGGTTACCCTCTACGCTATATCGAGGCAACCCGTCTCCGAGAAGAAGCTGGCTTTCTCTGTAAGTACGAATTTAATGGCTTGTCTGACGACTTTATTCTGTGAGTAATGGCGGCTTATGATGTCATAAACTATGACGTAAGTAATGTAGTAGCGGCTGTATAGTTGTGGCGTATGGCGTGACGTCAGTATGTTAGTACGATAGTCATGTTACCTGGTCATATAAAATAATACATACGAGTACATACATAACCTCATGTCTGTATTTACTGATGGGGTAGGCAGAGGTGCATTTCTGCATCCACATTTCGCCAGATATGGATAAGATAAGTCTCAAGTAATAGGAGGATCTGCTGGTCTGGCGGCATAAATATGCGCCGTGCGATCTAGAGGCCCTGGGTTCGATTCCCGGGTCGGGCAAAGTGTTATTGGGTTTTTCCATTTGGAAATTCTCAGTAGCAGCACGGAGTCTGGAAACGTGCCCGAAAAACGGCAGTAGGCTCGCCCCCTATTACGTGGGACTGATACATACCTGGTGTAATGTGGGTGCAGTAATGCACCTCTGCCTACCCCTTCGGCGAATACAGGCGTGAGGTTATGTATGTATGTATGTATGTTAAACATGTGATGTATGTACGCAGGTCCCGCTGGTACCTTGGTTGCCTGGGATCAGTATCCTGATCAACGTGTATCTCATGCTCAACCTCGACTACACCACGTGGGTGCGGTTCGCCGTGTGGATAGCGGCCGGTGAGTCATTTTTTAAATTCTCGCTCACAAGAAAATAAATAGTGCCTAATCAGCCCATATACGTCCCATTGCTGGGCACGGGCCTCCTCTACAACTGAGAGGGTTCAGGTCTTACGCTGGTCTAGTGCGGGTTGGCGGATCACACACCTAAGAAACTCCTAAGATGTGAAGGTTTTATCACGATGTTTTCCTTCACCGTTAAAGTAAGTGATAATTCATTGTGAATACACACATAACTTCGAAAAGTCAGGTGTTGAATCCGCGACCACGGCCATCTCGCATTCGGAGAATACAAGATCCATGCCTTGGATTCGAAAGGGAGACAACGACCCGATCCTTTCTGCCTTAACTAAGCTATCATTGTTGAACTTGTACAGATGAATTATTTATCACAAAACAACTGTTTAAGGCAATTTAAATTCCAAACGTGCTCAATGACATAACTGGTTAGGATGAGCGGTCAGGCCTCGGCCGAGTTTTTCCGAGTTTAGTAACATTTTATGAGATTGGGTGAATTCATGAATAAATTGAAAATGTACTCTTATCAGTACAATGTAATCGTATTGGGCTACAAGTAGACTTGATACGTGGTAGAGACTCCAGTATCAATGGGTGGAATTCATCATCAGTCCATATAGGTCCTACTGCTGGTCACGGGTCTCCCTACAACTGAAAAGATTTAGGCCTTATTCCACCACGATGGCTTAGTGCGGGTTGATGGACTGAATGGGTGGAATTGGCCGTGTGATATAGCAGTGAAATAATTTTACATTTTTTGGACTGTAATGTATTTTTTTTTAACTTTCTTTAACTTGATTGCACGCGATAATATGGATTTTTTGTCAACCAACGCCATCAAAAAAAAAAAAAATGTTATAAGATCTCTTTAATTCTATAACTAAATTTGTCCGGTCATTGATGAGATGGTTGTTGAAGCAATAATACTCATTTTATCATTCCCTATTTTTGTGTGTGAAACTAGGAGATTTTTTGGTTGACATTTTTTATACCTCGTGGTCTCGCGGTACAAGTATATGCCGTGCGATCTGGAGGTCCTGGGTTCGATTCCCGGGTCGGGCAAAGTGTTACTGGGTTTTTCCATTAGGAAATTCTCAGTAGCAGCACGGAGTCTGGAAATGTGCCCGAAAAACGGCAATAGGCTCGCCCCCTATCACGTGGGACTGATACATACTTGGCGAAATGTTGGTGCAGAAATGCACCTCTGCCTACCCCTTCGGGGAATACAGGCGTGAGTTTATGTATGTATGTACATTTTTTATTATTTACTATAACTTTAAACATTAGTGTGCATGGATTCAAATTTGCGACTGATGATGTAATGACTCCTCAGACCACTCGTCTTATCAACTTAGATATAAATATAAGAGAGGCCGGCGACCGAAATATACAACTTGTTTTTGGAGCTGCCGAATGGCAACCTCGTATCTGTTGGAAAAAACCTATATGTACTTATCAAATAAGGAATTGAATGAACGAAATATTAAACGTTCGAGGTAAAATTAAAAATGGTTTTGACCGTCATTTGGGCAATTATCTCAGATCGGAAACTTGAATTTCACGGTCGATTTTTTTTGTTCTTGTTTATTGTTGTCAACCGGTTAGTTATTAATATGTAATTGTGTAAACATAATTGGATAAATTAATGCTGTTATTGAGAGAAATATTTTGTGGTTAGATAGCCTAGATTGGATAGTAGTGTCATGAAAGCGTGTGTTTTTTTTATGTATTTTTAATTCTGATGGTATTAAAATAATCTTGTCATCAGTGTGTTATTCGGTCTACACTATAAAATATTAGTGGAAATAATTTCAAAGTTTCTCATAGCTTTAGAAAATAAATAAGTTATGTTTAAAAATTAAATTAACAGTTATAATGAAAGTTCCACCAAAAGCAGGGATTTCTACAACAATATTTCGCGATAACTCCACAAACAAGCCTGATAGAGAGTCTCTAATAAAGTTTTGCGAGACCGGGGAATCAAACCTGGCAATTCTCAAGTGAATGCGCCAATTTATATTGTAAAAATTAACAAAACAGTCAAAGTAGTAGATACTGAAATGATAATAAAATAAATTTATTTTTATCCGTTCGTTAATTAAGGCTTGACATAACTGAGATTTAAGGAAACAACTTTCGAAACGTGTCTGAAACGGAAGTATTCAATAAAATAACCGTGGCGTATTGTAAATAAATATATTTTGATGTTTAAATTTTTATGTAATAATATCGAGTTCACGAGAAATGCTTGAGGATTTTGTATAACCATACGTGCACACAATCACTCCCGAATCACCGATGCAGTCACGTAATTTTTTTTTAAATTATTATATCATATAACCGTTATTTAGGCACAGATTTGTACTCCGTTTTGGTACAGAAAACTTTTGGAAAGGCTAAATTTGAAATTGTGACCCGACAAGCGAGTCCTGAATCTCTCGGCCACAAAACGCCTTCGTTGTCCGGAACTTTACAAACATTTTAATGTCACACACACATGACGAGTTTTACAACTTGTTACAGTATGCATAAATATGGTCGGATACAAATCATCATCATCAGCCCATAAACGTCCCACTGCTGAGCACGGGCCTCCTCTACAACTGAGAGGATACAAATACTCTGCCGATAAAAATGTAATTCTATTAGACTTCATGGTATTATTTATTTAAAACAATACACAATAATATCATACGTTCAAGGATTCATTCGTTCATTCTTTTCATACCGATCATTTATTTACGTCGTAGACGTACATTACTTAATCTAAATCACACGAAACTGGTACTAGATGTAATAGTTCACGACTCAAGTCCACTGTTTACTCACACTTAATTGTACTCACTCAGCAATTTCAATATGAATGGATATGAAATTTTGTGCACACTTTTCCCCCACACGTGGTCCAAATGGTTGAACAGTTCTGGCTCCATCACCCTGTAGCTTATCAAGTTAGGCAGTTGCGCCTTTAATATTTTCACGTCTCTCAAGGTCGATATCTTGTCATTCTTGCCGCATATCAGTGCGGTCGCCAACGTTGCTTTCTCCAGATCGTATAGAGGCGGAGGATCTGTGTTGTACATTTCCAAATTCTTCTCACGTCCGTAATCGTATTGGGCGAAGCGTTTGTTCCTTCCAATTTGGGCGTAGTGTGCTAAATTCTTCCTCGACGTACCGTCTGGAAACTGTCCCAGAGACGCCAGGAAGAACTCAGGTTCTAACTCCGCCGAATCGGCACCAGTGACTGGGAATACTCCTAATCTAAGACATAAATCGTAACCTATCTTCTGACTGCATATCATAGTGTATATAGTTTTGTAAATTGAATTGTATCCAAACAACTCTTCTTGTCCAATTGCCTCGAGCACATAGTTTATCTCGTTGCTAAACATCAGCGCGATCGACGAAGGCGGTTCCAAATTTTGCAAATACACCACCGGTGCTAAAGCTACGAACACTCTTATCTTGTTGTTGTATTCTGGTTTTGTTGTTGCCAATATGAATGTTATTGTTGTGCCTTCAGATATGGCAACGATGCTCAAAGATGGCTGTCCGTTTTTCTCTAAAATAAAGTCAATATTGGAAGCCAGATCGTACACTCCGTGTTCGTGAATGCTGAAGTTCCAGAATGCTTTGTCCTTGTCCGGATCCAGGGTCAAATGTCTTCTAGAATATCTGGTTCCTCTCACATTCAGTACCCACACGTCGTACCCAAGTTCGGATAGGATGTATCCTAAGGACGTGTTTCCACGGGTCAAGAATATGTCGGATGTCCCGAAAATTCCATGGGCCAGTAGAATCGGTCTAGTTGTGTCCCCTGGTATGTTAAATAGGGTTAAAATGTAGCCATCCTCAGTTACAATTTCGAATTCCCGCGCCGGTAGACCGTATCTGTTGGCTAACTGTGTGAAGTTTAACTGGCACTCCTCCGGTAAATTCATCATTGTTGACGCTATATCTAACGGTAGTTGAAACGCCGTATCCACAGCCACTAACACCAGAAACAACGAGATATACATTTTTGGCATAGTTCCATTTATATATATTTTTTTTAAATTAATTTAATTTTACTCTAAACTATTTTTATAGTCACTTCACTTTTAGTCCACTTGATATATTATACATTCTGAGTTGTGTATATGGTGATGATGTTTATCAGCGTTAAGCTTTTTAATTAAAACCACATAATGAATGAGAGCGGAAGAGCGTCCGCTAGCAAGCACAAAGTCCAACTACCCGCACGGTGACCGCGTACGTGTGTGTTTTGAATATTCAACTCATTTGTAGCAGATTAAGAAGTTTAAAGAACTGTTTTTATTTTATTTCGCAACATGTTAAACTGTCTCTAACCGGCGGAACACTGAATCACCTTCGTAGTTTCTATTTCCATACTGAGATAGCTATGAATTCTTCCGCGTGTTGTTTATTAAAACCGGTTGATTAATTATTTTATTTACATTTTTTTGTTGCGTTTCTTATATGAATGATGCCTGCAAGTTAGTTTGTATATTTTATTTCGCTGTAATGTTAGCATAGAAACCAGTTATATAATAGAGGCTACAAATTATTTAAGAAGGTCATAACTTATGAGGTATTGTAGGTCAATGGTATGAAGACGCGAAATGGATCCCCCGTTAGGAATTTTAACGTTTAAACACGTTTTGCCAGTACTTGTTTTTTATTTCTTACCGAGTACCTAAATATGGAGACGATACAAATTCAGAATTTAATGATGTGGAATACAAAGTAACTCATTAGATAGATAGCAGATGATTCATTTATAGATAGGATGACATCGGCGACGGTAGCGCTCAAGGATGAAACCCGAGGATTTAAAAAAAATCCCTGCAAAAAGACAGCACAAGCCTGACGATGCCTTGCGACATAGATCTCCATTGTTCCCGAGCCCGGTAAAGTGTTATTGGGTTCTTCCATCAAGAAATTCTCAGTAGCAGCACGGAGTCTGGAAATGTGCTCGAAAAATGGCAATAGGCTCGCCAACAATGACGTGACATTGATACATACCTGGCAAAATGTGGTGCACCTCTGCTTACCCTTTCGGGGAATACAGGCGTGAGGTTATTTATGTATGTATGTATATATTTAAATAGAAGCCATGTTTGCTTTATGAAATTCCCAATAATAATATTCAAGCATTAAATCTTTATTTAACAAAAGCAATTTGACATATAAATGAGAATACCCTGACCCCACCATAAACCAGTATAAACTAGATATTACACAATTAACGTGTAACGCTTTTTGGCTTCAAGGAAGTACCGCTACTGATATGTAGGTATGTATTACCTATAAAAATTTGTTCCAAATGTTTGACTATATTGCAATGTGTTAAGATACTTAACAATTAAAAACTAGACCAGGAAAAGATATTACTAGGACATAAAGCCAAGGTATCACGGAAGTATCAATGAATTCAGACTAAAATTGTATATGCAGAAATAGCTCTTTATGACTTTTTATGAATATTGTCGGAGGTAGGCTAAATCTTGGAGGACATGATTTATTTAAAACAATGCCTGTTATTGCTCGGAAAAATAAACTTCGTGTTAAATACATTTGTGGCGAATGGGTTTTAGTGTTTTCAAAAAATTTCCCTTGAAAACTTTAAGAGCGGTAAAGATCTTTTTATTTTTGAACCATTAAATTTTTATATTTTTAAGAAAAGTAATTTGCATTGAAAAATATACTCGGAAATAATTGCAATGTCGCAAGCACAAAGGAGCTTATTATAGTTTCAAAATGCAAGATCAATAAGATCTCTTTTCTACAATTGGCTTAGAGACCCAACCCAGCCAAGCGCTTTTTTCGCTTTAAGATTCTCAAGTTCAATTTATGTGGTACCCGAATGGGTTTTTTTATAGTCACCCTAGTATATGCCTTACTGTATGTGCTAAATGCCATCATAATCCATAGAATGTTTTTAACGTGAATAAGCAATGAACATACAAACTTTCACATTTACAATATAATTGTTATGACGATTTCTTGTGTGCGTGCGGTACTTTTCCTCTCGATGACCTCACAAAAAGCAATATTTGCCTTAATCGTACCATCTAACTTTCTCCGTCAAGATCAATTACCGAGCCGGCGGTTTTGGGTAAATGCGCAGGAACTCGTATCAAACAATTTCACTTAACTCCTTTGTTGGAAACAAGGTCAGGATGGTAATAAAAGCCAGAATATGCACAAGCACGAACAAAAAACACAAAGACATAACGCTAGGTTGAGTGTCAGCTTGAAAGAATGGAATTTCATAAGACATACTCGTACATAAGTTGTCGGTGTGCCATCAATCTGGGCTCACATAAAACTCGAAACATGGACAAATAGGCATTGAAAAGTTACATTTGGGGTTGCGTTTCTCAGAGGACGCGATTTAATTTTTTAGATATGAAAGAGGGGTTAGTGTAAAGTTAAATCCAAGTTTGTGGGGTTGTAACTTGTTAGCCTTGTCCCAAGTTATAAGCGAGAATCCATTAAAAATTTGAGAGACAACTAACAATCTATTTATTGATAGAGCTTTTTCTGTTCATTCTACAAAAAAAAAATATATCAGACCATTTTTATAGATGGGGTTTTAAGGAACAATTTTTATTAACATTTTTTTAAATGTATTTATTAGTTAAGGTTTTACAGCGCTGCGAAACGAATACTATTCTTCATGATTCATTATTATACATATGTAAATATTAATGATTTGACATTTTTAATCATCTTGTTCTATGTTTTATGATAATATTTTTAGTATTGATAATGCAATATTGTTATTAATTTATTATTTATTTATGATTTATTTGATACTCACAAAACAAACACAAAAAAACTAACTTTTTAAAAAGTCTTAGTTATTCCAAGCGTTAAAAGAATTGCTATATTTTTTAAACAGAAGTAGGTACATTTTTTTTAATACATCGTAATTTTTTAATAAAAACATCCTTGGTTCCTCTAATGCCAACATAGATTCTTATATTTAGAGAAATTTCTAATCAGTGCACATAAGCTTGACCTTAGACAGGAATTTTGACGGTTATGAAAATGTTATCATTGTATTGTAAGAGAATGCCTTAGGCAAAAAGTCTACATATACATCATACATGTATAAAGTGTAAATAAATAAATAAATTAGTCCTACTCTTAAACATTGGCCTTGACAAATTCGCGACCTTAGTTTCGGTTGCAACTTCTGCGGGTATCCCACATGTCTAGCCTAAGTTTATGCATTTTTGCACAATTTTTATCAAAATCAGCTGTTTAATTAGTTCGTAATAGGGTCGTCTCATTAAGCCTGATAAGAATTTAACGTATAAAACTGGTATGCCAGTGAACATTTTCAATCAGAGACACCTAAGCCTAGGATTTAATACCAAAAATGATTTCGTCCACAATAAGTTTACTTTTAATAGTATTGATAATTGATAAAACATCATCACAAGGAGTCAATATATCAGCAACTTTATCAACCGTTCCTGAAGATGGGAAACTGAACTTCACCGAACTGGCAGACAAGTATGGATACCCGGCAGATGTTCATCACGTCTTCACAGATGATGGGTACAAATTGAAGCTGTTCAACATCCCTGGCAACAAGAGTCGGCCTATTTTACTAGTTCATGGAGTATTTGGAACAGCTGATGACTACATCATCAGGGGGAACACGTCTTTGGCGATCATTCTAGCCTCCCTTGGCTTCGATGTTTGGGCCCTTAATGTCCGTGGGTGCAGATACTCCCGGGATCATCTTAGCTTCAACCCAGACAGTGGAAAAGATTTTTGGGACTACAGCGTTCATGAGCTCGGAGTCTACGATTTAGCATCGAACATAGACTATATTCTCAAAGAAACGGGACAATCGCAGCTGAGCATCATAGGATTTTCCGAAGGTACCACCATGACTTTAGTACTTGGATCTGTTAAACCAGAATACAACTCCAAAATTAAAGTTTTCGTTGCTCTGGCTCCAGTTTGCCAACTGCAGAATACGGTCGGACCGTTGGCGTCGTTGATTCAATTTGGCTCTTTTTTGGATAGGTTTTTGGCCATGTTCAATGTAGAAGAGGTGCTAGGATACGCTTCTGTGGTGAAAGGCATTATGAACGTCATCTGCACTCAGTTGTCAATAAGTTTCGAGTTGTGTATGGACGGGACTATGGCGCCTCTGATTGGTGCCAATTCTGACGACATCGAGAAGGAATTCTTTCCGTCCGTGATAGCTCACTTCCCGGCGGGTACTTCTAGGAAGAATTTAGTGCACTTTGCTCAAATCGGCAGCAGAAAAATCTTCGGCCAGTTTGACTACGGGCGTTCAATGAACTTTAATAGGTATAGGTCGTTCTTCCCGCCGAATTATGAGCTTAATAAGGTGACGATGGATGTTGTATTGGTGTCTGGAAAGAATGATAGAGTATCGACTCTGAAGGACACGGAATTGTTGATTGAGCAACTGCCTAATGTAAAGAAGCATATCATTTTGGAGCCCGATAACTTCAACCACCTGGATCATATGTGGGGTCGCAGCTGTCCTGATGTGTCATATCCTTATATTTTCGACATTCTAGAGACATATAATTAGATATTACGAATATTTGTTGTGTCTTGGTAATGCTTAAACAAAATGAACTTATTATATTTATTCGCGCAAAGCCATATACGACGAGCTATGTCATCGCTCTTGTCGATCGCCCCACTACAGTGTCTATTAATAGCCGCTCGCTGCAGCGGAGCGAGCATTCGTCGGTCTACACACAGGCAGCAAACATTAGATTTATTGTGAAATTGAAAGGAATTTTGATTGAAGTTGATTGTTTAAATTACTTTTCAAAATGAATCCTCCAATAATGATGATGTCACTGCTATTCTTAACACATCTGGGCCACCTGTATTCGACATTTTGTTATTTTAAATTAGGTATAAAATCTGTATGAGTTGTAAAGACAATAAGAGAAGAAACATTTTCTTTGATGAAAATGAAAATTACAAAATATAAATATTACCAACGCAAAATGACCTACCAGAACAATTTGCTGCATTGTGTATTATCCATGTAAATTGTAAATTTGGCATACCGTGAAATTAACTATTAAAAATAAAATATATGAACAACATATTCTTTTTTAATAGATACCAACAATCATACTCCAATTGACGTTTTGTGTTTAATATAATTATGTTTAGTAATGAAGATGAAGGAAACCAGACAAAACTCTATAATAAAGTACATTTTACCTTCATATTTAGACATGAAATCATATTTTAATAATCATTCATCAAATATTTAATAGCTACCGCATGCTCACGTCTTTGTACCAAATACTGTTGATTTAAGTTAATTCTAGGTTTATGAAGGCCTTTCGATTTGAATCTCTTTAATGAAATAGGCAAAGCCTTTGTTAAATATATAGCCTTTGTGTTTATGTGTTTTCTTCAACTACGGATTACTATTAGCTGGAGAGCTAGTGAACCCTCCGAGTAACGGTCTTCCTGTAAGGTTAGAAATTTGTACACTTATGATTTATAGCAAACTAAGGGCAATAGCCATGACCTGGCAGGCGTCAGCCCTACATTTCATGAGCCCCTTTATTTTTAAATTGCAAAATAATAAATAAAAAAAAAAACTTGTTTCTGTAAGCTTAAAAATGTAATAGGATGTAGTTTATTTATTGTAAATCTTGAAAAAATATTGACAGGCGATTACAATGAGTAAAACTATGTGACAGGTGTATTGAAAAGAGCACAGTTGATGAGGTAAAATAAACTTTCTCCTGAATAGTTGAAATTTGGATATGTTTTTGAGTTAACGTTTTAGAATAAATATGCACAATGACAGGCGGTTTTGAATAGCATAAGACCTGGACAGGCGAGGGGAAAGATGCTAAGGGCGTGCGAGTAAGAGGTGTAACGTGAAAGTATGTAGTGCGAGTGACACGAAATAAAAATAAAAATGATAAATCATAACTTCATAACTAATATCAATAAATGCGATTGTAACTCTGTCTGTCTGTCTGTCTGTCTGTATCGCATTCCTGCTAAAACTACTGAACCGATTTAAATGAAATTTGGTACACAGATAGTTTGGAGCCTGAGAAAGAACATAGGCTACTTTTTATTGCGGAAAAGGGGTTTTAAGGGGTTGAAAGGGGGGGATGAAAGGTTGTATGGAAGTATTGTCATTTTTAAAGCTAGAAACTTGAAACTTATATTTTTGGGCTGTTGATTAGATATAAATAAATATGACATTCAAAGTACATACATACATACATAAACTCACGCCTGTATTCCCCGAAGGGGTAGGCAGAGGTGCATTTCTGCACCCACATTTCGCCAGGTATGTATCAGTCCCACGTAATAGGGGGCGAGCCTATTGCCGTTTTTCGGGCACAATTCCAGACTCCGTGCTGCTACTGAGAATTTCCTAATGGAAAAACCCAATAACACTTTGCCCGACCCGGGAATCGAACCCAGGACCTCTAGATCGCTCGGCACATACTTGTACCGCGAGACCACGAGGCAGTCAAAGTATGTAAAAAAAATACCTTTAAGGGAGTAAAATAAAAATAGGGGATGAAAATTGTGTGGAAATTCGTAATTTTTGAAGCTAGAATGATGAAACTTTTTTATATGGCTTTTATTACATCATTACATTATATTAAAAGTTTTTTTTTTAAATTCCCTGAATATGTTATAAATGAGAAAATAACTATATGACTGTTACGCTTTCACGCCTTAATCATTTGACCGATGTGAAGGATTTTCGGTATGGACATAAATGGGACTCTGTGGAATAAAATAGACTACAACTTATTTTCTTTCTGAACCCAACCCTGTAGTCTACGCGGACGGAGTCGCGGGCAAAAGCTAGTACAATATATTTTATTATTATAGTTTTAATGTAAACTACATTAGTTTTTACATTAATTTTCTTCATCATTATGCGACATTCTTTGAATTAACAACAGAATTTTTCAATGTTACATATTTTTTTCTATCCCTCTTGATAATTTTAATTACCACCCGCATTCTGCCAGGTACATACCTGGCATACATACTGATTGATATGTATCGTGGGATTGATATGTATCAGGTATGTACCTGGCATACATACATTCTGCCAGGTACATACCTGATACATATCAATTCCACGTAATAGGGGGCGAGCCTATTGCCGTTTTTCGAGCACATTTCCAGACTCCGTGCTGCTACTGTAATATTATTAGAGGACTTTATCTTATTTCCTAATTAGTTATTAAATTGATATTAAACACGATTAAGTGAACAAACAAAAGAAGTCAGGTTGTCCAATTTTGATCACGCGAATAAATTAATACATCAAAAAATATCTTTCATATACCTAATAATAGTTTTGTAACTAATAATAATTTTATTTGACGAGACTAAGTGAAGTTTATTTAACAGAAACCCGATTCGTTCGAAACAAGGCTATTTGCTTGCTAAATAAAGTAGGAAGACTAACGTAATTTTTAAAACATGTTTAATATATGAATAGTGCACACGAAATCAGATTGTGGACAAAAATAACCCCAAACAGGTTATTTGAAGTTTTCAAGATTCAATGCAAGTAATGTTTTTAGGACACAGTGAAAACATCGAAGCTTATAATTATCACATACTTCTGTTTTTTGTTATTGTGTATTAACAAAAAACCCGCACTAGGCCAGCGTGGTGGACTAAGGCCTAAACTTTTTCAGTTGTAGGGTAGGCCCGTGCCCAGCAGTGGGACGTATATGGGCTGATGATGATGATGTATTTTATGTACATGCACTTATGCTTGTATCTCCCATACAGTAGGTAGTGGTATGTTTCTTCACTTATGCTAAGCTCCACATAATAACTTCGAGCCTATTGACGCTTTTCGAGTAATTATTATCAATAACAAAACGCCAAATCTCTTTTGGGATATTTTCCTAATCTTTCGTATTTATCACTGCCCATCACTTGGAAGTGATTTTTATAATTTATAAATTACAGGATAAATAAACTGCCTCGTGGTCTCGCGGTACAAGTAGGTGCCGTGCGATCTAGAGGTCCTGGGTTCGAATCCCGGGTCGGGCAAAGTGTTATTGGGTTTTTCCCTTATGAAATTCTCAGTAACACCACGGAGTCTGGAAATGCGCCCGAAAAACGGCAAATGGCTCGCCCCCTATTTCGTGGGACTGATACATACCTGGCGAAATGTGGGTGCAGAAATGCACCTCTTCCTACCCCTTCGGGGAATACAGGCGTGGGTTTAGGTATGTATGTATGTAGGATAAATAAATATTTACGTTATGTATAATAGGATTAAGTAAAAAGAAAAAGAAGTTTAAACTTTTCTCTAAACACAAAGCAATTTTAGTTGTGTTTCCATTACATTTGTAAGTATATGTAAAGAAGTTATTTTAAAGCCAACTACGAGTCTACAAGGCTCGGATTTGATGCCAGAACCGAGACAAACAATTTAGGTGAATATTTGCGTCATCTGGGTTTTTGTGAGTCCGAAAAAACAGCTTCAGCTGCCACTTCTAATACAATCTTGATTCTTCACATGTCGTCCAGGCTGTTGTTGACCTTTTATTCTTCCTATTTATAAATGCATAATTACTCTTCCTACTTATGTAATCGAATATTAAGTTGTTATTCACTTTAGGAATTACCTATTATATTATTATGCATGTATTTACATTTATTCACTGATTACGAGGAATGAACGAAATTAACTATAGAGTAATAAATTTTTGGTACTTATATTCATGAATAAATCAAGTTATACGGAAAATATACATACTCAGGCAACAAAAAAAAAAAAAATTTGTACTGGCCTTGATGTACTTCAATTTACACCAAAATTAACCAAAATAACACGCCGGCAATCGTCCAACTGCTGGGCACGGGCTTCTATAGTTGATGGTCCCACTTTGGTATATTGGGACTTTATTCCACCACGCCTCACTAGAGGAGATAGCCTGTTTTTTTTAGCGCCCAGACGGTGTGCAGGTTTCTTCAAGATATTACACTGATAAAGTTTTCACCAATAAATATAATTATTCTAAATACTGTCGTAACATTCACGTTCTATCTGTATCTTAGTAATGTTTCTAGTATTTGCGGATATAGCGTTTTGTACGTAGTCCGGCCCCACACAAAGTCCAAGTGGTTGAACTGGGGACGCTTTATCACGTGGTATTGAACTATGTTAGGCAATTCTTTCCGCAGCAATGCCACGTCTTCTATAGTCGCTATCCTGTCGTTCTGGGCCACAAACAGAGCTATTTTCATCGTCACCTTTTTGAGATCGTACTTCGGCGGCGTGCTAGACCCGTAAATGATCTGATTCTTCTGTAACCCGTAGTCGTACTGGCCAGTAACCTTTCTTTTACCAAACTGTGCCAGATGGTACATGCTTTTCGTGGATGCACCGTCTGGGAAATGACCGACTATTGTATGAAAGAATTCCTCTTCAATTTCATCCACGTCTTCGCCAGTCAGCCTGTATACACCTTCGAGAAGGCAGGTCTGATATCCGGTATCTTTTACTGTGCACACATCGTTCCAAACACGTTTGAACGCTGAGGTGTACCCGCCGAACTCCACCTGGCCTGTTGAGATCAACGCTGTATTAATCGATGGGCTAAATTCTATCACAGCAGACATGTAAGGTTTAGTGTTTTGTAAATGTGATACCGGTGCTAGAGACACGAATATGCTGATTTTCTCATTATATTCAGGCTTGATTGCTCCCATAATGTACACCAAAGTTGTACCCTTTGAGTATCCGATTGCCTGAAGTTTCTTCTGTCCAGTGACCGATAACACGAAGTCTATTGCGAGAGGGATATCGTAGTAAGCGATTTCATGCAAACTGAAGTCCCAGAATTCTTTGTTTTTGTCGGCGTCAAGAATCAAGTGACGCCTTGAGTAGACGTTTCCTCTAATGTTGAAAGCCCAGACGTCATAACCTTTCCTGGCTAAAATGATGGCTAGAGATGTCTCTCCGCGAAGAACAAAACAGTCGGATGATATAATGGCGCCGTGAATGAGTAGAACTGGTCTTTTCATGTCACCAAATATGTGGTGGAGCTTGATGATATAACCATCGCTTGTGATGAGATCGTGTTCTTCTACTTGCTGTCCGTATTTCATAGCGAGCCCTGTAAAGTTCAGTTTTCCGTCCTCCGGTATGCGACTCAGTGGGTCGTAATTTTCAGCTTGTACGTTCCATCTCAAAATTAGGGCACATGTCATAACTAATTTGTGACACTTCATAGTTTTAATGCACTTTGATTTTTAATTTACACGTAACACTATGCAAGTTCAATCTATTTGAAGTGCGTGGTTATTCTGGCCTTATTTCAATTAAAGGTCTCGACTCCGGAAATATTTTTCGTATGTCCGTTGAATATAGGGAAATAATGTCAGCGTGCAGCGTTAAGGCTCCACTGTGTGCGATCTTTGGTTGAAAATTGAATTGTATCAGGCGAATTTAGTTTGATTATTGCGATACAATCAGCTTTGTTTAGTTTCATGTTTAGCGTTGTGTTGTTATTAATTAATGTTAATTAAAAATTTGTTCCTCAAGTCAAAACTCTTTGTATGTACGAAGATTTATACGATCACTCTTTACATATTATAATTGTAATTAGTATTGTAAAAATGTAGATGTTTATTAAATATGAGTTGGTCAAGTACACGTATTACGTTTAATTTTTTTTTCCATGGTATATATGTAGGTTTATTGGTGTGTTTATTTATAGCACACGATTTTGTCATTCCGATGTGTACGTAATGTTATAAATAAAGATTAAATTTATAAGGGCACTGCAAAGTGACCGCTACCATATCTGACTGTAAATGCAGGACAAATAAAATAGTGGTCTGGTGGCACCAAGTACGGTGTAAAAATCTAATTGTTTCGTCCGACGTAATAGTGGGTGAGCCTATTGCCATTTTTGGAGCACATTTCCAGACGGGGCACTGATAATTTCCTAAAGAAGTAAAATCCAATAATTCCACACGCCCCGGGATTTGAACCCGGGACATCTAGATGGGATGTTACGTACTCATGCCACGAGACCACGAGGCCGACAAGATGATTACTCGTGTACATATAGCACATGTAGTGTAGTGGGTATATGTACGTCATCTCTAGATAAATAACCGGATATTTATCTCAATAGCTGTGTGATCATTGAAGTTGGATCTTAGCAGTTAAATACGCGATTACTCGGCAGCGGTGACTGGAAAAGGGTTAATGAAAGAACTGATAGTGACCTTCTATATTAACCCCCAAGCTATTAGACCTTGGTGATTGTATGTCCAAATCTGACCGAGTTTGAGTTATTTATGAGATATCTACTGTTTCTTAAATAGCCGTCGTTGAATGACTGCTAACTTGTACCGGGAAATAAATACACTAACGCCCATATCTTTGGGGGGTTTGGCGGAACAGTATTTCCAAACCCAAGTTCTCACAGTTATGTTCTAAGTTTTATGGTATTGGGGTTAGCTTATTGCCGTTTATAGAATTCGTGCTGCATTGATAATTTTCTATGGAGGAACCTAGTGACACTGCCCCATTCCGCAACTAAAACCGAGCTAGTTTGTGCCATAGGGCCGACGAGGGTGACAATAACCTGACTTGAAAGTATTATTCAATTTACTTTTCCATCTAGTCGTACCTCTTTCCTCACCTTCCAAAGTTCTGATAACCTTCTTTGCCTAAAAACATTTTGTTTTCTCCTTTAGGCCTCCTGATCTACTTCACTTACGGCGCGTGGCACAGCTCAGAGAGGCGCAAAACCCTGGACGCCGTGCAGCTGGCAGAACTTCACAACGACAGCCAGACCGCCCTGCTGAACCACAACGGTCTCACTCACACGCTCGGCTGACAGAGAGAGACAGGCGCCGATGGGGCAGAAGGGAATGAGCGAGAAGTCGCTAACCTTGTCAGTCCCTGCAGTACGGTGGTGTCTTTCGTTTCTAGTATATAGATCAGAACCCTGTTGAAGTGTTGTCCTCGTTTTATCCACGAACCATTGTAAAAGTACTTAGAGTGGACTACGTGATAATGTACTTAAATTGAAAGTGTTAGTACAGACCCATAACGAACTTAACAAAAGTGTTCTTGCAGTAGAAATTGAAAATAATCCATTGATATTATATATGAATATGTAGATCATGAAATGCTATTTTCTGTACTGGTAATAGTGAGGAATATATAAAAAATTCGCACCTTAGTAAATGTTTCATCGATTTGAATCGCTATTATGAGGAGTGCTACAACCCCATGCAAGTAATCATTGTTTAGTAAACTAGCTATAGGGGCTTTTGGGATTAAAATTAATACAATTATATTTCTGTAGGTACAGACAGTAACGTTTATGGCATCTTAAAAGATACTTCTGGATATGTCACCGTAAAATTGTAAACACCGTTAGATTATTTAGCGAGATTGTAAACTATCGAAAGATTGTGAACCGTAATGGATATAAACGCACCTCGCGCGCTGATTGGTTGAATACTAACCTAACGTAACCTAACTCTATGGATATAGAATGATTTACTGTAAGGCCGACCAATCAGACAGCCTTCGAATAACACGTTACATTGTAACCAGTTCACAATCTTTCGACAGTTTACAATCTCGCTAGAAAGATTATAATCTAACGGTGATTACAATTTTACGGTGACAGATATAAATGAAGTTGATTGCATTATGCTGTACCCTATCATATCACTATCGTGAAACATCTTGGTAATGGCGATGAGTTAGTATAGATTTAAGTAATGTAAACTTAAACGTTACCAAACCGTTTGTTTTAAGGATTGGTAACGACATATACTCGTACTTAGCACTTAGCATAAACCAGTATCTAACTTTTAGCAAAAGTTAGATACAACGATGCCTGTTCTTTTGCTTTTGTTTGTCGCATTTATTTTTATTTATTTTGCTTTAGTTTGTTTTCTTTTTACATTGCTACTTAAGATACACTGGCTTATCGCGAATGTATGAAATATTTTAAGTATTATGGACGGTAGTTAAAATTTGCCAACTACTTATTTTGTTAAATCTGTAGGTTAAAAAAAATATTGCCTCTTTGCTTTGTTGTTTTGGTCCAAAGTTTATATTTATTTCAATTATGCCTTTAATATGAGTACATATTAAATGAGAATCTCCAGTGTTCCTATTTCGTATTACGCCAAAGTATTTTTATTATTTGCTTAGTAATTGTATAGTGAAAAATTCATGCGTTTTTTATGTTTTTTTTTTGATAACCATACATTCATTGTTATTATACAAAAAATATTGTTTTTAGTTACGTCGATAAAATCAAATTAGCATTTTAATAACTTTAATATTAAAATTAGTTTATCCACAATGGAACTTGATTAATGCTCTTTACTGTACTTACGTTTAAAGTGTTGAATAATTATGACATTTAGCCGGTCAGCATTAATTTCCTTTTGAATGATCACTCCGATTCCCGGGTCATGCAAAGTGTTATTGGGTTTTTCCATTAGGAAATTCTCAGTAGCATCACGGAGTCTGGGATTGAGCCCGAAAAACGGAAATCGGCTCGCCGCCTATTACGTGGAACTGATACATACCTGGCGAAATGTGGGTGTAGAAATGCACCTCTGCCTACCCCTTCGGGGAACACAGGCGTGAGATTATGTATGTATGATCACTCCAAATTAGTGTGTTCTAGGTGCATTTTGCTCACACATATTTCATATGCAGAAACTATTAGATCTGGACAATAGCCTAGATCTAGGACAAAGGCTTAAATTTTTTAAGTACCAACAACCACCTTTTACTTTATATGATAGAGATGTCTAATACCGCAGAAATTGTGCCTTAAAAGAACACATCTACACTTCGTAGATTTTGATATTAAATTCTAGAAATTAATTGTATTAACGAGAAACAGCAGGACGTGCTTATTGTCTATTTATATGTAAGTTTTTAATGTGTGTGTGATAACAGTATTATTTGAGCTGTTTAAGAGCTGTCAGACAGCATTGACGATTCCTAAAATTATGTGATTAACATATTATTTATATGTTTGGTTATATTTAGTTTAGTTGTGATATACCTAATACTTTCTTCTCTTATGCATGTCTTATACAGGGTGTATTCAGACCGTGATCGGAAACCAAGGCAGATAATAGCTAAGGTCATTACAAACCCGCTGCCGTAAAAAAAATCCCGCCAAAAAATAAAAAAAATGAAGTTTTCCTATAGGTATAAAAATGTATGTTGCTGTTAGGAAAACGTCAAATTTTTTATTCTTTGTCGGGATTCTCTTTAACCCCGGGGGGTTTGCAATCACCCTAGCTATTACCTGCCTTGGTTTCCGATCACGACATGAATATACCCTGTATATTAAGGACCACATACATCGTGTGACGTGTCGTACTTAATCCTCATACAATATGACTAATATTTTTAAGCCAAGTTTTTAAATTTGAGTACTTACTTTATATCCGTAGTATCTGAGTACGATTTGTATTTTTCTCATTTAATTTAGACGTTAAGAATGATTTTTGTAATAATCTTTGCCAATAACTATGGAACTCGAATGTTTTTTTTATATTCTAGAGGTGTCTCTTTCAATTCCCGGCAAAGTGTTTTTGGGTTTTTCCATTAGGAAATTCTCGGTAGTGGCTCGGAGTCTGAAATTGTATTCAAAAATGGCTGTAGGTTCACCTTCTAATATGAGGGACAAAAACCCAATTAGCTAAGTAAGGTGCAGAAACGCATCTCTGCCTACCCCTTCGGGGAATATAGGCTTGAATGTGTGTATATTATTATCAATTTAATGTGTATTTCGTTGCCGTTACACTGCTTTTAATATAAAAAAAAAATTATTTTTCTTATTGTTCGCATTTTCATGTAGCATATGTATCACTAGGTAATTATCGATTTTGACTGGTCGTAATTGACCAAAACATTTGATCATTGCACGAAATAATCAAACATGGATTGGTGTTTAAAAGTAGGAATTTTCAAATAGAATTTTTACGTTCCTGATTGTGTGATATTTTAGGTTGCTGTGCATAGGTTTTTTAGAATCGTTTATATATTGATCATTTCGTGCTTTGACCGATAAGGTTAAGTAATTAAAGGCTTTTATTAAATGATGGAATGTTTTTTATTTATTACAATTATTTAATATTTCGACTTCTCCAAAAATCACAGTTTGTTAATCTCTTACATCTAATTAATTTACTGCCGTGTGAAGGACTCCTGTTTTATTTGTCTTTATAACCGCTTTATAAAAAAAATCCTTCCATATACATAATATATATTTTTTTATTGAAAAAGAAAATCGTTATCATTATCATTTAACGCTATCATTTAAAATTGAAAAAATGTAGTCCAGACAACAAAAGAAACATAGAAACTGTTCTTATAAACTTGATAGCTATTTATAAATCTGAGTAGGTGAAGTATATTATATGTACCTTTATGTGTTTAACTTATCTTACTACGAGCTTTACAAAATTAAATGAACTTATTTATAAGGATCTCAAAAAGGCATTATCTTATTCTAAATTTAAGGCGTCTCGTATTTGTAAGATTCGTATAGCATAGTCGTGTGGAAATAACACGTGAAGTATTAAAAGGCCAGCAAAATTTTTAATACAATGTAGGAGGAGTCAATGGAAAAAGTCAATTCCACAAGAAGACAAATTGCTTCTGAAAGATAGGCTTATAGCATGTGTCTTGTAGGATTATGTAGTTGGCAAACAATACATTGAAAATGATACATCGAAATCGGTTGCCATGATATTCAGTTATTTGTCCATTTTTCGCGCACTTTTAATGCAAATTTAAGACTTGTATAGTTTTCCCATGGAAGCCATTGTCACAACTGGACCAAATTTAAATGGGACTACACTGGAAGTATCAGCTTTCAAATAATAAAAGAATCATCAAAATCGGTCCACCTAGTCGAAAGTTAAAGGTAACAAACATAAAAAAAATACAGACGAATCGATAACCTCCTCCTTATTTTGAAGTCGGTTAAAAACGCAGAAGCAACACAATATCATAAGTCATGATTATTCTTATGTCAACTTTTATTCCGCGGTGTAATGGAAGCTTGTAAATATAGGTATATAGAATGTAAACAGACCAAAACCTAATATAACTAATAGTTACGGTGATTACAAACACATTAACGTTAAAAAGAAACGAAAAAAGAAAAAAAAAAACGTTTTCCTAACAACACTATTACCAGTTTTCAGATCACGGTCTGTTTATGGTATCATGCTTAGAATACAAAAAACTTAAAAATAGTGTGAAGTGTCAGTGTCAATAATAAAAAATATAGTCCCAAATATTATGTGAGAAGGTTATGTTGACATATGATTAGAGAATACAGACACGTTGTCTCACGCTATATGTTGGACGGGTACTTGGCGCCAGTGGCGGTACTTCTATAGAAGCCCAAAAGCCCAGGTTGCCTTACAAAATTCTAAATAACAATGTTTAAGCTTTAAATATTTATTTAACAAAAGCAATTTGACGTATAAATGTCTATATTATGACCCCTCAATAAAAAAGTATAAACTAGACATTACAAATTAAAGTCAAACTTTTTTGGGCTTCTATGGAAGTACCGCCACTGCTTGGCGCGAGACACTAACGTGTCTCCGGATATGGAAATATAAGATAATGAGTTATATATACATATTCCATTTCTTTCAAATCTAAAAGTAAAAAAGGCTCCTTAATAAGCGCGTTGCCAGAAGGATTCATAATACATTAACACGATTAATAATCAAGAAATAGTACAAAGTATAGTCAAACTAATCATATGTTACTTAAAAAATCATTTTAGTCATTAAACATTCACAAGAATCACAACGATCTTATTTTCAAAGCTTACTAAAATCTTATAAACTAACATGATAAATTAACAACAATCACACGAGTATCACATTTACAAAGTAGTCGCAAATCACAACCCATTCCGCGTTTAAGTACTGGTCATAATGTAACACACGAAGAATTGATATATTTTGGTAAGAGTTACATGGCCAAAAAAATCACCAAATAGTAATTACTAATTTTTATGTCTACAGATAAAAATTAGTAAAACATTTACTAATTTAGATTTTTCTGTCATATGTATATATAAGTCCTACTATATTTTGTCTTTAAATAAACATAAATCTTGGCTGCAACAGGATTTATCTTATGGTATTCCATGGGCTTTTGTTAGCGTCAGAGCGTTGGACAGATGATTTAATACCGGAAAATATTAAAAAGCTGTGATTATAAATAATATTTTTTCCATTGGCCTACATGATAAACAAGATGGGTTTTTCATTTTTTTATCCCTATAACTTGCTTCAGACAAAAATAAGTTCACATTTCACTGCTGACATACGGCCATGTAACTCAACCAATATACATAGAATAAAGAAATACTAACAAGTTCATCTGGTAATGAACATCATGCCTTTGTAATGGAAAATGTGAAATTCTATGTTTTTTGCCTTAAATATAACAATACCACCATGTCCATGCAAAGAATTTATACAATTCTAGAAACTGATTTGATATTTAACTAAACGTATTTAAACCAACATCTAGTGGTGAACTTAGGCTTGAACCCGTTGCATCTTAAAGGAGGTTCAGAGTAGTAGGAATAACAATATGATTTGATGAATTATAACGACCAATATGACGAACAAGGTTCATTAACTGATAATATCTGGTACTAAAAAGGTATGTATTTATTTTCCTCAGTAAAATACTTATCTTATTATTGTCACTTATGATAATTCTAAGTATAATTGTAATCAAACTTATTTATTGTATAAACCTGCCATTGCGTCTATTCACAACATAACCAGTTAATTTACGAAATGTAATTTGTTTGTTGGAAATTGAAATCAGTTTGTCTATTATTCAAATACAACAAAAAAGAAACATTACGTCATACAATCACAAAGCATTTAGTATTTAATCCCTATCTCTATTTTATTTACGACTTCTAGTTCTTTTCATAGAAGAAAATCCATCATGATCTACCGAACTTTAAGTCTTTAAAAAGTCATCTTTTTCTTAATTATTCATGATTTTTATTATTATGGTTTTAGTATAATATGGCATAAGAAGTATAAATTTTAAAAATATTTTTGTTTTTAATCATAGTTTTTTCTTTTCACCACCACTTCTATAGAACGGTTAAAGCACTTTAATTCCGACACAAATTATTTTTGATTTGAGACTAAAATTTAGTGGTGATCACGTTTTGTTTCTTATCGTCTGCAATTGGTGTTTTAACTGGAGCATCTTTCAGAGAACTATTTCTGATGCCGTAGATGAAGTATATGAGGTAGCCTGAAATGATAAGATCATGACGTCATCATTAAATAACTTAACTATCCAAAATTACGTCACTGTAGTAACTTAGTGTAAATGGTCTAATCCTATAAACAGCCCGGATTGACTGGAATACAAAAACTAACGTCAGGCCATGCTGTTTCAGGACGCACGATTCGCTGGGGTTTGATAATTTTGATCCACTCATATTATCATTTATAAAACCTGTATTGCAATCAGCGTAAATGAATTCAGCCCGTTTTTATTAGATTAAGAAAGTGACCTTCAATTGTGTATCGACTGGTGCGAGATAATCGTATTGTTCTCACGCACTAATACGGCCTCAATGGACGAAACCAGTTGCAGAAGTTTCACACCTAAACTTTCAGGTTTTACTTACCAATAGCGAGCCAGATGATGAACCGGACCCAAGTCTGGTAGTCGAGCTGCACCATCAGGTACACGTTCATGCACACGCTCAAGTACGGCACCAGGGGAACCAACGGCACCTAGAATTACAGGAACTCAGTCACACACTTTCATTCAGACATTAAATATGAGACATTACATTCCGGCGTTACATACAAAAAAACTTCTATGTCAACAATGTTTTGTATGTTGAAACAGATTCTTTACATATTGACAGGTCATAGATTTCCTATGAGTATACCGACACAAACTTGGAAAATACCTGTATTGGTCCGCGTACAGTAATTTCTTAGACATTGTTCAGATATTTTATTTCACTAACTGCCCTTAAATGAAATGTCTTCTGTCTCACCAGAATACGATAATAATATATTTAAGCATGATAACTTACGGCAAAGGACAGCTTTTCGACATTATTCCTTGGTTGGCGGTACAATATGACCAGGAGTAGTAGCAAGGCGGCGCCCAGCACGCCCAGCGCCACGCCGGCGTGGTCCCAGCGCAGGAGAGAGCACGTCACCAGAGCCACCGCGACTGGAACATAGATTTGATTACATTGCGTTATTTGTATAGAGTCTATCTCTCTATATCAGCCCAAACACGTCCTTCTCTACTGTTGAGAGGAGTTAGACCTTAAGAATTCCTTATAGAGATCTCTTTGGTATCTCTTATGTTATCAAGCACGAAAAAATTGATCTTTGTGATTGTCATAACAATAACAACTAATGTTTTTTGCTCGTTGTTCCCATGAAAACTGCCTTCCAAACTGGATGGTGCATTAATTCGTTAAGGGACAATTAAATTGGTGTATTTTATAAAGTTTTTATGTCTTTAATTTATTTATCATCATTATAAAAAAGTGTTCATATAAACTGCCTCGTGGTCTCGCGGTACAAGTATGTGCCGTGCGATCTAGAGGTCCTGGGTTCGATTCCCGGGTCGAGCAAAGTGTTATTGGGTTTTTTCATTAGGAAATTCTCGGTAACAGCACGGAGTCTGGAAATGTGACCGAAAAACGGCAATAGGCTCGCCCCCTATTACGTGGGACTGATACATACTTGGCGAAATGTGGGTGCAGAAATGCACCTCTGCCTACCTCTTCGGGGAATGGAGGCCTGAGTTTATGTATGTATGTTCATATAAACATTGGATTATTTGCATCCAATTTATGATATATTTTTTTATTTTATTTATGAACACATAAAACATTCGAAATAATTAAATTATCGTAGACACTTACACAGCACACAAATGGTGGATTTAGCGATATTGGCAGAGAGCTGCGATGGGTACTTGAGTCCTAGGAGGTTGAACGCCTGTCTGAACACTGACCAGGGTGTCTCTGGAACTGGCTTCGCGGCTTGCACTGGAAGGGGGGACTCTTCCTCGTATCTGGAAATAAAAAGATTAGTAAAACTTTAAACAAGATCTTAAATAAATTCTTCATGTTGGGGGGAATCATGTCATAGTTAGATGATCAGAATGAACTGCGGTAGTTTTAGGTATGAAAAGTATATTTTATGAAATTGACCTTACCTAAGAATAAGTACGCTAGTGGCAACAATAGTGTAGGCAAGAAGTGTTCCGATCGACATCATGTCGATCAGCTGGTTCAAATTGAATATGGCTGCCATGGTGGCTGGAAAAAAATAAATTATGTTGTTAAAAAAAACAGCAAACAATAAAACCAGAATGTCTTATGTTATATCTCATCGCCTTAAAGTAATAGAATCTGCTAAATCATTATTTCGAAATTTCCAATCTCCATGTCCGTGAACTTGACAACATAAGAATTTTCATAAATATTTATATTATTAAAACTATTTATTAAGTTTAATGCCGAAGCATAGAACAATATTTGATTACGTTTTAGGGTTTAGCACATTACTTTTTACTTTAAATTTGTTTTCCTCTTAAACTCAATACTTATTACAAAAAGTTTTATTCATACCTGACAGAAGACCACTCAAAGCAGTGGCAAGCAGAGGAGTTTTAGTCCTGGCATGAATGTTGGCTAGCGGACGGAACAGTACTCCGTCACTGCCCATAGCATACAGCACTCTAGGCAGAGGGAACATGGCTCCGAGAAGACTAGTGCATAGCGCGAAGATAGCGCCAATTGTGACAATCCATTTGATCACCGGCAAGTTTACTTCTGTGAATACATGAGGGAACGGGGCGTCGGCGTCCTGAAATAATATATTTGAAATATGACCTAAAATCAGTGGCGGTACTTCCATAGAAGCCCAAAAGCGTTACCCGTTAATTGTGCAATGTCTAGTTTATAATTGTTTATTGTGGGGTCCGTTTATTCTCATTTATATGTCAAATTGTTTATGTCAAATAAAGATTTAAAGCTACAAGATTATTCGGAATTTTGTAAGGCTTTTGGACTTCTATGGAAGTACCGCCTCTGCTTAAGATATACTAACTGCTAATTCCTTCCTGACATGTATATGCAAAAGTATGTTTAAAGAAATTCGCACAACAGTCATATATGAATGTATATATTGCCGATCCAATACTTATTTAATTCGCGAATATCACAATTTTGAGATAGTTTCAGTTCCGTAAACCCTTAAATATAAGTAATATTTTGTGATATAATATATATTTTTGGCTCATTGCAGTAATACAACATACATATAGGCGTCTCATCCTTTCTGATTATTGAAAGAATACACATCAAATTTTACAAAGCATACAACACAACATTCTCCTACTAACCTGCAAATAATACGGCAGCATCATCGTCAATACAGTAGCAATGGAGAAGTAGGACAAGAAGATGACCGCAAGAGAGAGGACGATAGACAGCGGAATGTCTTTCTTGGGGTCCTTGGCCTCCTCGCCGGTGGTGGCGACGCAGTCGAAGCCGACGAACCCGAAGAAGCACTTGGCAGCACCGGCCATGATACCAGCGACGCCGAAGGGCATGAAGCCTCCAGCACCAGCCGCACTCGCGTACTCTGGTGGTATGTCTTCGGGTTTGATCATCCAGTTTGCTGGATTACCTGCAAATTAATGCGTCTAATGTAGATACCTGTTATCACTACTAACTAGTCTGCACACTATTTAGAGTAAACTGCATTAACTATAATAAAGTGCTTGTAGGGCCACAATTACGTATTCAGTACAAACATCATCATCATCATCATCATCAGCCCATATACGGCCCGCTGCTGGGCACGGGCCTCCTCTACTACTGAGAGGGTTTAGGCCTTAGTCCACCACGCTGGCCTAGTGCGGACTACACACCTAAGAAATTCCTAAGAACTATTAGGTGTGCAGGTTTCATCACGATGTTTTCCTTCCCCGTTACAGTACGTGATAATTCTTTGTGAATACACACAAGACTTCGAAAAGTCAGAGGTGTGTTCCTGGGGTTTGAACCCGCGACCGTCGAGATTCTCGACCGCGTGCCTAAACCTAAAGGCCACCACGACAGTACAAACCAGTACAAACGAGGTGGTGTAATGTCGGTAAGAAATTAATGGTGCAAAATATACATATAATCGTTTCCACTTTAATTCACGTTAATTCATTGCACGATGACATACGAAATTATTAGCTATTAGCATTAAAAGGAATAACTAAATATGTATCTTCTAAATTTTGTAACAATTTATAATGCTTTTGGAACTGCGATCTTTAGATTTCATATCGTCCTTAACCTTTAACTAGGGACATGCCAAATTTATAACACTTTAAGGGACATGACGTCTCACAGGCTACTACTTCGAAATTAAAAAAAAAAAACAAAATTGCATGTGGATGATTTAAAATCGTGTTTGTATTTAACTCTTGGTATACAATAAAACAAATTTAAATGAATTCAATCATATTTTTATGATTACTTAGAAAAAAAACTATAATTAACAATTAGTGGTAATTTTCAGCCTTAATTGACATGAGATCCTTTTTACCATTTTAATAGACTTTATATAAATTCTATGCCAAATTCAACACTTTTTTCTTAAAATCTTATATTAGAGGCAACAAAAAAACATTAAAACCACTTATAAAAACTAAAACTAAAAATTCTGACACCCGCTCGATTTTTGTCATAAAATCATTGGCATTTTTTGCAAAAAGTTCGAGAACATTGTAATAATAATTCAATCTTTGTAATTCCGAAAGAGGCTGGTCATCATCAGAACTATCGGTCCTCTTCTGGAATGTTATCCTCTAGGTCTTTATCTTGATCACTTTCACGAAGATGTAAAATTTCACGATCGTAAACCAAGAACTCGTCAATATCACATTCACTGTCATATTGGTCTGAAGCCACCATGAGGACATTGAATTCCTCTTCAAACGATGGGTCATACGTTCGTATTTTTTTATTTTTTGATGAATTCGTAGGATGGGGTTGAGGTTTCCAAGTGTTTTCTGCCATTTTGCACCAAACATTAAGAAATAAATCGTAAAAGTATTTGTATGACAACTAGGGACATGTAGCCTCATAGGCTACGGTCAATTTTCTAATTCGTATTACTTAAGTGTAAAACAACCGATAACGCGTCTGCCTTCTTCGATGGTCTTTTTAGCACTAAAACAAAAGCTACTAAGACGCTGGGTCTCCGCAAGCAGGGAGAAGTGGTCAATTCTAAGAATTTGCAAAATACGCGACGCCTATGAGACTACACGTCACTAGTTAAAGGTTAACATTTATTTTAAACGTGTGGAATTATTGCGCCTATTCATGAACGTAAAGATTATAATTGAGCGTAATTTATGTATACCGAGGAAGTACCAGTAATCTTATTTTATTATGTAACTTAAAAAGGAATGCGAACTATTTTTCATATGCAATGTTATCTTTTGCCTTTAATAACGATGAAAAAAATGTGATGTTGATGTAAGAGTTCTATGGAAACAAGCCTATATGCAGTGTTTAAAGTAAAATGAAAATTACTATTTGTATAAACTCTAGGTGAAGCGGAAATCTGAAAGAGATCTTGTGTCCATTAAGGCCTGAAAAATGTTAGCACCTGGAAATAATTGTGTTGATTGTTGTTGTCTTTGCAGGGTGTATATTATATAATATACATTATCAGCCTATCGCCGTCCACAGGTAAACGTAGGTCTCCCCAAGAATGCGCCAATCATCCCGGTCTTAAGCAGCCCTCATCCATCCGTTTCCCGCCACCATTCTCAAGTCGTCGGACCATCATGCTGCAGGACGTCCCACACTACGTCTGCCTAAGCGCGGTCTCCACTCCAACACTTGTCTGCTCCACCGGCCTTCCGACCGTCGGCAGACATGGCCGGCCCAATTCCACTTTGCGAGGTATACAATACTTAAACTACTAATTTTTTACTTCTAACACCTTTATTTTTCGAGCTGCGTAAATAATTCTAAAGGCTATCATCATTTTATTATTCATTTGCATTAAGCCGTTAAACTAATTGAGCTGTTACAGACCTTTACTTGAATTTAATTAAGACTTTAATGCTTTCGATTGTTTTATGTTGGCGATAAAATTTTCTAGTATTTCCGAGGATTAAATGCTGCCATTCGCTGCAATGACTTGACGATTGCGTTTGATTTAGATATGTTTGGTTACAATTACAACTTAACTAGAAACTGCTTTGTAATGACGCTAATAATGTAATCTTGTATGAGTGCGTTTTATAGATAAGCTAGTATCATTAAGGTGCTTGTTATCTGTAAAGCGCGTCTTCCCCATGAAGTCTTGTCTCGGGAACTAAACTATCACGTATTTACATTTCTTCTCTCTATCTTGTAAAGATTAACGGAAGTTATGATATGAAACTTAAATTATGTTTAAATACCTTCTCATGAGCTAATGCAGGTCGTAAAATTGCACAGATAAGTCAAGATTCCGTTGATGACGAAGAACAGATAGTGACTTTGCCTATTGCTATTACGGATATTATTATGTCAGCTTCTGTCCTTTGGGATTTTATGGAGAATATTTTAATATTAAAACAATACCTGACGTCAGGTTCTTGGGAAAACTGTGTGCGCCTTAGTTTATGATGCTGGCAACGTATTAGGGCATAACGAGTTGGGGGAATTATAGAATCCCTCTATATCTATGTTGGTAGTAATAAAATCGCTAATCATTTATGTATAGATATTATTGATATAGTAAAATATAATGATTAGATTTTGCGAATAATGACTGCTGCAAAAAATGCAGTCATAAGTTCGGGATTTTTTTTGTTTTAAAATCAATGCATATACAAAATCTTACCTATATCGTGTCTTAATTCGTGCACCTACAAAAGACGGGCAAACGATGTAGTAATAACCAATTCACGTCAACTCTGCCACATTATTTCATCAGCAAACATTAAGTTTCCAAATACGTCATTAAATATTTAATTTATCGAATGCGTATCTATGCGTAATTGGACACAAATTGTGAATGGGATTTCATAAGATTTAGTTCAAACATTCTACGCAAATAGAAGTTCTGATTGCTAGTAACTGCTGGCCGACATAACAGGTGCAATGCTCCAACTAAGGATTGCGCAAGTAATTCTTTAATGGTGTGAACATTTTCTAGGAATTGTTGTTTGGCCTTGATTTGTCAGATTATGATCGACCATTCGCTGTAATAATGGTCTACCGCTGTAATGATGGTCTTAGATTACCTAGTAAACATTATGACAACTTTTAATAGGGTCGAATGTTAGTACATATACTTTTTTACTATTTACCTATTCAATGCAATAATTTATGATTGAATGGATGAGCTGTTCTGATGCCGTACTTGTAATCTTTGTATCAATATTGTAAACTGTTTCTTGGTTGGAAAAGAGCAACACTAGCGTTTCTTGCCCGTTCTTCTCTAGTAATGACTGCCTTCTGAATTTATAGGTTAATTTTGAAATGATTGAATCTGAGAGATACATTTGACAATTTAAAGATTTAATAAATAATTTCATTTTATATGATGTATTGTAATAGTCCGTTGAGTTCTTACTATTAGACTCGTTTAGGGTTAGGACTTACTCCAGCTTAGGGGAATTTTGCTAGTTTGAAATCTTTATATTCTGAAGCTTGTACATATTTCTTTCGTTCGCATATTTTATCCTGATGTTTTTTTTTGCAACCAAAATTAGTGATACAATATTAATAACTAATTTCCTAGCAATCTGATTAAATTGGTGCTCTGGACTCAAAATTGCAAATCCCCCTTTGGCAGTTTTGTCCTCACTCAACTAGAATGATCATACTACTAGAATACTTTTATATAATAGAATAAATTTTCTAAAACATCATTGAGATAGCCTTAAGTGCTTACAATAGGGTGTAGAGCAGTTTCTTCACCCTGCCGTAATAGCGTCTATTTGAATTAACGACGGTAAGGTTACTCCTCAAAATCCAAGCCTACTTTTCTCTTGCTTTAATTCGAATGATGACCTATAATAATTAGTATTAAAGTGATATATTCGATCATGTAGTGATGGTTTCGAGGTTTAGGTGCGCGGTCGAGAAGATCAGCGGTCGCGAGTTCAAACCACACCTCTGACTTTTCGAAGTTTTGTGTGTATTCACAATGAATTATTACTTTAACGGCGAAGGAAAACATCGTGATGAAACCTGCACACCTAAAAGTTCTTAGGAATTTCTTAGGTGCGTAATCCGCCAACCCGCACTAGGTCAGCGTGGTGGACTAAGGCCTAAACCCTCTCAGTTGTGGGACGTTTATGGGCTGATGATGATATTCAATAATATTAAGCTTACTTTTGACAGCTCCAGCGATGACAACTATAATGACAGTGAGCATGTTCAGCACTGTAAACACGTTGTTCAGCTTCGTGGACTCCTTCACACCGACGCCAAGTAATACTGAAAATAAATATGAAAATAACATGAAATAACGAATGAACTAACAGTTTATGAACATACTATTATTTCACGTACAAGTATGTGCCGTGCGATCTAGAGGTCCTGGGTTCGATTGGGTTTTTCCAATAGGCAGTGGCGCAGTTGGCTAGACACCAGCTTGCGAAACGAGAGGCCGCGGGTTCGATCCCCGCACCGAGACAAATGTTTGTGTGATCCACAAATATTTGTTTCGGGTCTGGGTGTTTGTGAGACCGAAAAGTCTCTCGTAGTTTCTGATACCCACGACACAAGACTTGTATCTTAGTGTGGGATCAGAACTATGTATGTGACTGTCGGGTGAATTTATTTAAAAAATATATATATATATATGAATTGACTGCCTCGTGGTCTCGCGGTACAAGTATGTGCCGTGGGATCAAGAGGTCCTGGGTTCAATTCCCGGGTCGGGCAAAGTGTTATTGGGGTTTTCCATTAGGAAATTCTCAGTAACAGCACGGAGTCTGGAAATGTGCCCGAAAAACGGCGATAGGCTCGCCCCCTATTACGTGGGACTGATACATACCTGGCGAAATGTGGGTGCAGAAATGCACCTCTGCCTACCCCTTCGGGGAATACAGGCGTGAGTTTATGTATGTATGTATATATATGAATACAAATATATATCAATCATATTCTAATTTTGAAATATTTTGAAATTCCTAGCAGCAGGGAGTCTTAAAATGTGCCCGAAAAACGGCAATAGGCTCGCCCCTTATTACGTGGGACTGATACATACCTGGCGAAATGTTGGTCTAGAAATGCACCTCTGCCTACCTCTTCGGGGAATACAGGCGTGAGGTTATTGTATGTAGGTACTATTATTTCGTCTTTTTCTTATTACCAAAGGGATAGATAGACATGCATTTCTAGACTCAGTGTACGCCATATAAAAGGAGGTGAAAGTGGTTCTTGCCGCTTTTCGAACGAATTATAAAACTCTGTTTTGCTACTGAGATTTATTGAACTAAAAACCCAAAAATAATGTCTGAGACCTGAACTAAACTCGGAACCTTGCAATCCCTTCCACTCGCTTAAACCGCTGAACCAATGAGGCAAGCAAAATACTAATACGGAATTTCTAAACTCCGATTATATTATGAAAGCGTACTTATGTATTTCAGTTTTAGTTCATAATGTATAAAAAAATTAAAATATGTACATAAATACATACATAAGCTCACGTCTGTATTCCCTGAAGAAGTAGGCAGAGGTGGATTTTTCGACGTCATATTATGTATATAAGATATTATGAAACCAGTTTTCTCCATAGGTTTTCTTTTTAGAAGTTTGTTGTTTTATTTGCTAAATCAATGACGTCATTGATATTGTCGTGCCTACAGAATTAACAGTTGAACGTTCGTATTGTTCTAATGACAGCCTTTTAGAGATCACCTGATGATTTCGACATTCGTATTGATGTGACTTTCATAGGTCATTCGACGTCATCAAGTATCATCGTGTAATCAGTGACGCTAAATTAGGATCCTTTAGATGCAATTTTGATCATTTTTCTACAGGTGGTTTATATATAAGATGAATAAAAACAGCACAAAATGATCAAGGGAGATGTATCGGTTTACAAAATTAGCTTGTATGTATGTGATTTTTAAATAAGCTGTATTTTTGTATAATTTCATTCGATCAGAAAATAGTATTGACGTCTGTATTTCCGAAAGGCAAGCCGGAGGTTGATTTTTGCTCCGACGTTACGCTATTATTTTTTGCAAGTAATAGGGAGGGAAAGGACAAAGTAGGTACTTATAATTTGTCAATATAAAAACTCAAGAAATACGCTACGATCCGAGACATCTAAATGTCACACGTATGTACCTACCACTGAACCAATTTAACAGTACAACTAAACTCACCAGTAATCAGAAGCACCAGGGCAAATGCGAAGAAATCAGGATACTCAGAGAGGAAGGAGACGTTGATGGGTGCTGCTTCGGTCATCGCTCTCGCCATGCTGTTGTTGCATAGGCTGTCGATGTACAAAGCCATGCCCTTGGCGACGCTGGCTGTTCCTATCACGTACTCTAGGATGAGGTTCCAACCGATGGTGAAGGCGATGAACTCGCCGACACTGACGTAGCTGTACACGTAGGCTGAGCCGGCTTTGGGGACTCGAGAAGCGAATTCGGCATAGCAGAGACCTGGAATAATGAGTAGTAGCTTCTGTAAAAATATGTTCAGACTGTTCTGGTTGTGTTAAAGGAATACAATTTTTAAAAGCAAAAGCTACGTTGTGGGTGGTAGAAACTACGAAAGATTTTCTGATCCCACATAACACGTAAATAACAATATTCGCCTTACAAACACCAAAACACCAGTGAACTCTATTTGGATTTCACTGCATCGTCAAGCTTACTGCCTTCCCTTTGGAGTGTGAGTCTATAAAATAAGGTTTTTTTTATCGGAACGACAAAATGACAACACCGTAACAAATGGTAACCAAATTCTATTATTAGAATAAAATCTGAGGTTTTCTTACCTGCAAAAGCCGACGCTATAGCGGCGACTAGGAAGCTCAGCGTCACTGCCGGTCCAGCGACTGTCTTGGCCACAGCTCCGGCTAGCACATACACGCCAAGACCTAGCGTACTCCCAATACCCAGCGCTGTTAAGTCTACAATACCGAGACATCGCGCCAGTTGTGTGGAGTTGTCTCCATCTTCCATCTGCTTGCAGCGCCTTAAAGCTGCTAATATCCTCGCACAACCCATCTGGAATTGAAAGAACATTAAGTTAATAAAATAAGAGGATCGATACCGGTTGCCGATGCATATTTATTTAATTATTTATATAAACGTTTTGTTGCACAACATGAATATGCAAACAAATAGACGCAAAATGAAATTTAAAAAAAATTTTAGTAACTACTTTCATATTTTCAGACTCTATGAATAAAGAAGCTGGGATGTGATTTGTCTTTGTTGTGACGGATATAACCATCTATCTGAAGAAATGTTAATGTTAACTCGTTCCTAATAATAATTGAATCAATAAAAACTTTAATACCCTACCACCTTTAGGTAAAAAAAAACACTAAACAACTAACGTATGAAATCTATTTCTAATTTATCTTCGTTAAAATCCAATAGATCTACTTCAAGATTCTAAATAAGATGCCGATAAAAAAATAATTATTAAATCCTGGAATTGCCCGGGCTTGCTATAGATGGCTAAAAGCTATGGCTTTATATGGGCTTACACTGCAAGTGCTGCGGCTTTCCCGGCGGATACGAATATCCTGCCAACAGCACTTGTTTGTGATTTCCTCTAGATGTTTTCCTTCACCATTATAAATAACGATCCATAAACGATTCTCTCGTATGGCTTTCAATAAAAATATTTCATTCTACGTCACGTTTTTCTCTCCAATGAGACGTAGGTATGATATCTCGCTAACAGTTTAGAGACTCACGTCATAGGGGTTGAAACTGTTATCTTTTCTGCATGTTTCCAAATGTCACCAATTTTCTAAAATACTTTTCCCGAAACAGCAATTAAACCCGGGGCTTCTTGATGGCGTGTTGCGATGAGTCAACAACTCATTTTGTTATATTACTTTCGCAAAAATATTTTTCTTCAAATGGTAATTGGAGTTTATAAATAAAGGTAATAATAAATAAATCAATATGAAAAGGTGATTGCCAAAATGCCTAGAATTGAACAAACACGATGATCACGAGTGTGGTTTGTGACATGCACTGGGTCTATATGAGAAGTGACGTTTCAACTACCTGCGAGTTATTAGGATAATTTTGCGGTGGGATGGTAAGAATGATGCACTCTAAATAGAGCATAAAATGGAATGACTGTGTGGTGCAAGTCCGATGTTCACAATATAACTAAGAAGGCGATACATAACATTTTTGGTTCATTTATATTTATTCAAAACATATTGGTTTCGTAATTAGATTGCCAGCTTTCAAACGTGATAATCGAGTATGAACGATCGGAGAAAATCATATTGTATCAGTGTTAATTTCACATTCCGAATAAAAGAAATTGAAAAAGTTCTACTTAACTACGATTTTCTAAGAGTGATTAAGGTCAAATCAGTCTATTCACACCACTTATGTGTGTCGTCTTCGACAGAAATAAGTGGAAATAATGTCTTTGTAGTCGTTGTCAATGTTATTTCATAAAACAATTCAAAGTGTCGTGATGCATCATGTCTCGTCACGGTTTGTGCCATCGGTAATTAACTAGACACGACTTCTAATATAAAACTGGCGTACCTATTTGAAAAATGTGTAGATGCCCTCACTTGTAAATTTTTCTATATATTACTACGTAAAAATCTTCACTTGAACCGATGACGATGTATTAGGGTTCATTAAGACGGTAATAGGTTACTTTTAAATGAAATTTATTGAACAAATCTAGATGCAAGGATCAATAAGAGTTTGGAAAGTTATGAAGTTGATGATATTCAAATAAATAACGTGCTTTTAATTAGAGCACTCTAAATTTCCTTCGCAAAGATCTATTGATCAAGGTTTCTTCTAATAACGACTATAAGTTATGTAAAATATCATTCAAAATCATCATCATCATCATCATCATCAGCCCAAATACGTCCCACTGCTGGGCACGGGCCTCCTCTACAATTGAGAGGGTTTAGGCCTTAGTCCACCACGCTGGCCTAGTGCGGGTTGGCGGACTACACACCTAAGAAATTCCTAAGATTTTTTTTTTTTTTTTTTAGGTGTGCAGGTTTCATCACGATGTTTTCCTTCACCGTTAAAGCAAGTGATAATTCATTGTGAATACACACATAACTTGGAAAAGTCAGAGGTGTGTGCCTGGGGTTTGAACCTGCGACCGTCGAGATTCTCGACCGCGCGCCTAAACCTCGAGGCCATCACTGCTTGCTTAATCATTCAAAATGTAACCTCTTTTTTTGTTTCTAAGATAAAATATGTACCTAACGCATCCTACCTTTTGAACTCTAATACTCGTACATAAGTAAAAGTAAATATTTTATTTGGTTAAGTTATCAAAATTACTCTACTTATCAATGTTTTATCAGTACGTCAGTTTGTTGTGACTAAAATAAAAGATTTTGTAAGTGTACAGCGATAATTTCCGTCTAGCACCTACCTTTTTATCTCAGAAGCTGCACTGTCGTCACTTATGCAATGCTTCGAAATCCTTTACATGTACTATCGTGAAATGAATGTGCAGTGAACGTTATACAGGGTTTTAAACTAGAATTGCCGTATCATTGCTCAAACTACGCTTTATCTAGAGTTTAATCTCTGCTGCAGTTATTTGTTTTGATGCAAAACGAGAGGTGGCGTGTTTGAGGAACATGCAGAAATGCTTAATCAAACCATGCACTGATTTGCTACAGATGATCTTATGTCAATCAAGCGGTGGACACCTAGCTGATTCAAGCTAAAATGCCTTGTTTTATTTTGAATCATAAGCTATGTAAACATAATGGAAGTTTAGGACAGCTTGTTTGAGAAGAAGCACTATAAAATTAAGGTGTATTTTTTATTAGGCGTTTTTTTATTTATTTATGCTTCATATACATAAAAGTATAAAGGCGGACTTAATGCCTAAGGCATTATCTGCCAGTCAACCTTAGGATGGTGCAGAGAAACACGAAAAGGTGCATAAATATCATATTTATATATTAATCAGAATTTTTATTACAACTTTAGGTACGAGTTACATGCTCAATTTTAAAATAATTTAATGCCAAAAAAGTAACACCCGTTCACGAGTATGATGACGTCATTCAAACATGTTTACTTTCTTCATTTACAACAATTAAGGTAGTTGCAGACAAAAGTAAATTTTCGACGTGTGTCATACGTCTTAGTCGTCATCCACTACGACATTGGTAATAAAAATGTCAGCTTTATCAACGTTATCATGCACATCATACCATAATTACATGTAAACAGAGATATGGCCCATACAAGGCGTGATTTTCTTCGTCTTTGGTGCTTTCAAGGATATTTTGGTGGTGAATAAACTACCACTAGACCAGAATCTATAATGCCATTGAAAACTGAGGTGAAATAGCTCTGTTGCGTTTGTTCAAGTGATTTGTCAGTGGTAGAATGAATACATATAATCATCATCATCATCATCATCATCATCATCATCAGCCCAAATACGTCCCACTGCTGGACACGGGCCTCCTCTACAACTGAGATGGTTTAGGCCTTAGTCCACCACGCTGGCCTAGTGCGGGTTGGCGGACTACACTACACACCTAAGAAATTCCTACGAACTTTTAGGTGTGCAGGTTTTATCACGATGTTTTTCTTTCACCGTTAAAGCAAGTGATAATTCATTGTGAATACACACATAACTTCTTAAAGTTAGAGGTGTGTGCCTGGGGTTTGAAGCTGCGACCGCCGAGATTCTCGACCGTGCGCCTAAACCTCGAGGCCATCACTGCTTCAATGCATATAATACATTATAATAATTAGCGTAACCCTATGTACCACCCAAAGTGTGTCGCATTCCGGAATCATTCGGAATTTTGTCGATCAGTTAGATATAATATTTCTAGCTGTTTAGGTCACCGCGCATATTCCAGGCGCTATTGCATTTACATAAAATCGAAACGAAATAAATCATTAAGCAAACATATAAATTCAATACGGGCAGATGGCCTCACAATGCACTTAAAGGCTTAAAAGGATGTTTCTGTCACAACCAGATATCCTTAACACAGTTACATTGCTGCTGTGCAAAGATTTCTTTATTTAATGGCCGAAAACTGAAACGCTACTTAATCTGAGGGCGACTTATATTTAAGTGGCTGTTATAATTTAAGCGGTAACGAAACATCATTTATCAGTGATAGACTGTGATTAACTAATGCCCACTTAAATTTCCATAAATTACCACAACATTACCACAAAAAGTTCTTTAACATGATATTTTTTTAAGTATACCGCTTAAATTATAACAGCCACTTAAATATAAGTCACCCTCAGATTAAGAAGCGTTTCAGTATTCGGCCATAATATTTACATACATTATATACTTTTAAAGATTTTACAACGCTTTGGGTAACCTTATAGGTTTCGCAGTCAGTCGAATCTTTTATTTGTTTTTGAATGCGTTTGGAGTATGAATTGATCAGATTATTCAGTAAGACTTTAAAAACAATTTCTGACCAATCCAGTTCTCCTGATTGACTCTTCAATTGGAAGTAAGCAAAGCTGTTTTTCGATCTTCGGCTCTCCTCATCCCATCCATCCATGAGGAGAGCCGAAGATCGAGCCCAGTGGCGTGCCATAGGAGAGGCCTATATCCAACAGTGGACGTGAAAAAGGCTGTTGATGATGATGATGATGATGAAAGCTGTTTTTGTTTGCGTACCTACAAGTTTAAATATAAACTCAGCGTTATGGACAATGATGGTATAAACCTAGTTTTCTAGACGATATCTGTAACTTTACAATTCAATAAAAAAGTATAATGTGGTAGTTACAAATACAGCGAGTGTTGAGCTTGTTTTAACATAAATTATTATTAATTCGTTGAACCAATTAACTGGAAAAGTCTACTGGCAATAAATTATTATTATATGCCTTAGATCATTCAATTCCGTTACCAGTTTTTTCTGTGATTGATTAACAAACATATTTTTATTATTATCTATATCAGTCCATATACTTCCCAATGCTGGCCACATATGGACAGAGGTTATGTCTTGTGCGGGTTGGCAGACTACCCGTCTAAGAAATTCCTAAGAACCGTACAAGAAACACAAAATTATCTTATAGCACAGATAAATGCTGCCTCCATAAGAGTATTAAGTTTAATTTGTTTATATAATATGCAAATTGTGATATTTAATATGACATTAGAGATTTATTATCGGCCATGCAATCTGTTAATTGAATGTAGTTAGTGATACCGTAAACAGATTTTTCGTAACATTGGCGCAGAATCAATCGAGTTGGCCTAAATAGATGTTGGGTAACATTGAATTAAAAGTTAATAGAAGTGGAATTACACTGGCCACTGACATTATCATTATGATGGTGAAGGAAGTCATCGTGATGAAACCTGCTCAACTAAGAGTTCGCTGCAAAGTTAGTTAGTTCACACTTGGTCAACGTGGTGGAGTGAGGCCTAACCCCTCTCAGTTGTAGAGGGGGCTCGTGTCCAGCAGTGGGACGTATATGGGCTGGCTGATAAAGATATACAGGGTGTAAACTAAGACAGGTAGTGGGTACAGTGCTCTGTAGCAAGAGGGCGTTAGAATCTCACCATGGTATCCTCTGTCTGTCGTAAAAGGCGACTCTAAAGGGCCCTTGGGGTCACTGGACGCGCTGCTGGGGGCAATGCGTCCTCACTGAAAGTGTCCCAGAGAGGGACGGCGTCCGTCGCGGGCGCCCACACACAAATGGGTGCCCGAACCAAGCTATTGGGGGTGCAACTGCGCCCCCCACAACTCCGAGACGGTCGAGACATTTTCGTCTCGGAGGCGCATCGGACGGCTGCGGCATCATTGTGGGTGCCTCTCACCCACACATCGTGGTCGCCCCTTTCGGCTCGAAGATCACAAAAAAAAGACCCGGGCGGATACGATCCACTAAATGCAAATCATGGTCATCGACAACGGAACAGACGAACCGACAATATGTTGCATAACACATTCACTGCCTTCGAAATTAATGAAAATGATTGCTGAGAACCAATTTTTTGTAAGGCAAATTTTGATTAAGTATTTACGAATATGTAAAAATATATGAATGTATATGGTTATAACTATTATTTTAATAAAAAAAAAACATTTTTCGGATCCGAGTGGTCGGCACACAGAACGCCAGGTGCCGAACTGACTACAAGAACTAAGGTGACTACAAGAAGATGAACGGGCCGCTCGCTCGGATCCGAATGTGAGGCGCCGCCACTATGGCCCTACTCCACTCGGATCCGAGTGGTGGGCAGTGAATGTGATAACGCAATATATTATAATTGGCAGTTACTTTCACTGCACGTACTCGGAATAATAACACAACGATTGTCAATTTCTATACACTTCGGTCCACGCCCAAAATAAGGTTTTAATTTGAATTTACTTATGTTTGTCCTGGTTTTTTCTTAGACGTAGCATATTCGTTGTACAATCTATAAAAGTTGGACTATGTGTGCCCTGATCCAATCACAACTATCATAAATGTACGTATTTCGTTGCAGTCAGGCCAACATACTTTGTGTCGAATTCCGTCCTTATTTGAACGTTTTATTGTGCTGCATTGCATTAATAGTCCATCATCATCAGCCCATATACGACCCACTGCTGGGCACGGACCTCCTCTACAACTGAGAGGGTTTAGGCCTTAGTCCACCACGCTGGCCTAGTGCGGGTTGGCGGACACACCTAAGAAATTCCTAAGAACTTTTAGATGTGCCGGTTTCCTCACAATGTTTACCTTCACCGTTAAAGTACGTGATAATTTACTCTGAATACACACAAACCTTCGAAAAGTCAGAGACGTGTGCCTGGGGTTTGAACCCGTGGCCGCCGAGATTCTCGACCGCGCGCCTAAACCTCGAGGTCATCACGACTTACGTGACTTGACAGTGCAGTATTCTACAAAAGTTCTTTATAAAACAAAAAAAAAGCGGATTTTATAATTTATTGATAGTACCTGGATGACCGAGCTTTGCTCGGATATTTTTTTTTAAAATTGTGTTTTTTGGAAATTATATTTAAGTACGAATTACTAATAAAATGATGAAATATGAATAATGTTACTTAACAACGCCATCTGCTGTTGTGTCGTTAAAGCAATTGGTTGCTCACAAAAAATAGTATTATTATTCGCCAATTCGCCAATAGATGTCAGGAAGAGTCTACTCAAACGCCTCCTTTTTGTTATTTTTCTTCCAAATGACATTTTCTAAAAATGATTCCTAGCTAGATCGATTTATCGCCCCCGAAACCCCCTATATACTAAATTTTATGAAAATCGTTGGAGCCGATTCCGAGATTCCAATTATATATAATATACAAGAATTGCTCATTTAAAGATATAAGATTTGCAATCTGAGAGATTTTTTTCGTAAAGAAAACCTGTTTATTTGGTTTTACCGCGTCATAACTTTTAATGTCTATGACCTCATCAACAGATTAAAATGGTGAAAGAGAAGCCAGTTGTTTTGAGCGGAGTGAATTGCAGGAGAGAGGAAGTGACTGATGCAGAGTAAAGTAAAGTTTTACATACACAGTTGCGAGCAATATCTAGTATAGTATATTGTAAGACTGCCTCGTGGTCTCGCGGTACAAGTATGTGCCGTGCGATCTAGAGGTCCTGGGTTCGATTCCCGGGTCGGGCAGTGTTATTTTTCGGATCCGAGTGGTCGGCACACAGCACGCCAGGTGCCGAACTGACTACAAGAACTAAGGTGACTACAAGAAGATGAACGGGCCGCTCGCTCGGATCCGAATGTGAGGCGCCGCCACTATGGCCCTACTCCACTCGGATCCGAGTGGTGGGCAGTGAATGTGATAACGCAATATATTATAATTGGCAGTTACTTTCACTGCACGTACTCGGAATAATAACACAACGATTTTCAATTTCTATACACTTCGGTCCACGCCCAAAATAAGGTTTTAATTTGAATTTACTCATGTTTGTCCTGGTTTTTTCTTAGACGTAGCATATTCGTTGTACAATCTATAAAAGTTGGATTATGTGTGCCCAGATCCAATCACAACTATCATAAATGTACGTATTTCGTTGCAGTCAGGCCAACATACTTTGTGTCGAATTCCGTCCTTATTTGAACGTTTTATTGTGCTGCATTGCATTAATAGTCCATCATCATCAGCCCATATACGACCCACTGCTGGGCACGGACCTCCTCTACAACTGAGAGGGTTTAGGCCTTAGTCCACCACGCTGGCCTAGTGCGGGTTGGCGGACACACCTAAGAAATTCCTAAGAACTTTTAGATGTGCCGGTTTCCTCACAATGTTTACCTTCACCGTTAAAGTACGTGATAATTTACTCTGAATACACACAAACCTTCGAAAAGTCAGAGACGTGTGCCTGGGGTTTGAACCCGTGGCCGCCGAGATTCTCGACCGCGCGCCTAAACCTCGAGGTCATCACGACTTACGTGACTTGACAGTGCAGTATTCTACAAAAGTTCTTTATAAAACAAAAAAAAGCGGATTTTATAATTTATTGATAGTACCTGGATGACCGAGCTTTGCTCGGATATTTTTTTTTAAAATTGTGTTTTTTGGAAATTATATTTAAGTACGAATTACTAATAAAATGATGAAATATGAATAATGTTACTTAACAACGCCATCTGCTGTTGTGTCGTTAAAGCAATTGGTTGCTCACAAAAAATAGTATTATTATTCGCCAATTCGCCAATAGATGTCAGGAAGAGTCTACTCAAACGCCTCCTTTTTGTTATTTTTCTTCCAAATGACATTTTCTAAAAATGATTCCTAGCTAGATCGATTTATCGCCCCCGAAACCCCCTATATACTAAATTTTATGAAAATCGTTGGAGCCGATTCCGAGATTCCAATTATATATATCGATGGGTCCTACGTATAAGGGCCAAAATGCAAAATCACAACTTTACAGGAGAGGCTTCCAAAGTTTTAACTTGCTATAATTTTAGATTGATAAAACCGCAATTTATGAAACTTTGCTTGTTTGCTAAGACAATTATCCTCCTTATTTATACTACACTATTTTATATTTATATCTATTAGATTTTTTTTTACTGCACATTGGCCCTTTTACGTTAGTTTAAGTTAAAATTATTTATATTTAAAAACAACATAAAAGGGCCAATGTGTCAAATTGGCCCATATACGTGTATTATGCTAAGTTGCATAAAATAAATATTTTTAAATTTTTTTGCTCATAAAATCAATTAACAACTGAAGCAGTTGATAATTAATTAATTATAATATAACCTTTTTGGATATTTAGGTAATTAAATCACATTGACACTTATACGTTTTACAATCTGCTAACCTACTAACTGTGGTTTCAGATAGAAAATATAAAAAATAGACAAAACTCACAATAGTTTCAATCATTTATTGAAACAAAAATTGAAGTAGCTTTAACCTACAATTATGGACCCGTATTCAATGTTTTTTTGGTATTATCATAAGAATAATTAACAAAAAAAGAACTTGAGATTTTAGTTTGATTAACAAAATCGCGTAATAAGGTTATACTAAATAATGTAGGGTAAGTACTTCACATTATTATTTTCTCAATAAAATCACTAAAATCTTAACAAAAATAAAGTCCTAACTGGTGTAAGTAAACAAAAATAAAAATCTCTGATAATAATTACTCAGTCTGAATCTCAGTACAGTCAAGTAATAAAATTTCCAAAATCAACATTACTCATTAATAAGTGAAAAATCACTAATTGTCTTCATTGTCACTATCATTCATAGGCACAATGTCATTAGATGCTACTAATTTTTCATAATAACTGTGGTATACCGATGGGATAATATTTTTACGACATAAAATATCCAGCAAGTCTTTCTTCTTAGATGGTTGTATCAGTAACAGTTGATTGTAACATAGTTGTAGAGGAATATCTGTTGGTCCATCGGCAATTCGTCTTCTTGTTCGCACTGACTGATCTAAGGTTTTAATATAATTTTCAATAGAATCTTCACCCAAAATTAATTTATGGTACAAAACGTATGATTCGTCTCGGCTTACTCGAATTTGTTTTATTTTAGACCAAAGGATTTTTTGTCCTTCTGAGTTTTAGTCGTCCACTTAAACTGTGTACCTATTTGTCTGTATCTTTTTGAAGTTACAAATCATATTTCGAAGTACATCTATGACATTATAAGGACTTCCTTTTGATTTTGCCCATCGAATCAATGAGCTCTATTCAGAGGGTGTGTAAATATATTTATATTTTGAAGCTCATTCAATGGTAGCGTGTATGGAGTCGTCTTCATTCTGAGTGTGGCCTACCTCAAGAAAAGAGTGTTTTGTATTCAAATTAAACTGTTTAAACATAATCCTGTTTCGGTTTTGGCTAGTGCAGTTGTCTGACCAAAATCTGAAGTCGTCACAACCTTCTTGACTTTTTAATTTAATTATATCATAAACACAGCTCGCTATTTCAGTCGATTCATTATCGTTATATACTTTTAACGTCTTGTTGTAATAAAATAGACTAATGTCACCACTTGGGGACAACACTTTTTGCAAATCAAGCAGTAGCGCAGAAAATGTTCGTGTCATTTTGTGAATCACGTTTATAATTTTCTTTTAAAGATCTAGCCAGATTTTTGTTAATTATATGATTATCAAAATGTATTTTAAGCCATCTTTTAGATATTAATCTAAATTGTAACACTAAAATAAGATTTTGTCTTCATCACAGTGCGGCCGTTCCTCCGTTCTACTTAGGCATAAGTGTCAATCTATAAACAAACGCGCGGGAACTCCCCGCGTATAAGTCTCAAACTACTCTTTGGACCTTGTACGTTTAAATTCATGCTACATATGCCGTTATACTTTAGTGAAAAGTCGTGTTTCCATGCAGATTTTTTTTTGTTTTAATAGCTCACATGATTAATCATATCGAAAGGATGCGTTTACCATAAAAAAGTCAAAATTGCCAAATTGTTAGTTTGGCCCATATACGTAGGACCCATCGATATACAAGAATTGCTCATTTAAAGATATAAGATTTGCAATCTGAGAGATTTTTTTCGTAAAGAAAACCTGTTTATTTGGTTTTACCGCGTCATAACTTTTAATGTCTATGACCTCATCAACAGATTAAAATGGTGAAAGAGAAGCCAGTTGTTTTGAGCGGAGTGAATTGCAGGAGAGAGGAAGTGACTGATGCAGAGTAAAGTAAAGTTTTACATACACAGTTGCGAGCAATATCTAGTATAGTATATTGTAAGACTGCCTCGTGGTCTCGCGGTACAAGTATGTGCCGTGCGATCTAGAGGTCCTGGGTTCGATTCCCGGGTCGGGCAGTGTTATTTTTCGGATCCGAGTGGTCGGCACACAGCACGCCAGGTGCCGAACTGACTACAAGAACTAAGGTGACTACAAGAAGATGAACGGGCCGCTCGCTCGGATCCGAATGTGAGGCGCCGCCACTATGGCCCTACTCCACTCGGATCCGAGTGGTGGGCAGTGAATGTGATAACGCAATATATTATAATTGGCAGTTACTTTCACTGCACGTACTCGGAATAATAACACAACGATTTTCAATTTCTATACACTTCGGTCCACGCCCAAAATAAGGTTTTAATTTGAATTTACTCATGTTTGTCCTGGTTTTTTCTTAGACGTAGCATATTCGTTGTACAATCTATAAAAGTTGGATTATGTGTGCCCAGATCCAATCACAACTATCATAAATGTACGTATTTCGTTGCAGTCAGGCCAACATACTTTGTGTCGAATTCCGTCCTTATTTGAACGTTTTATTGTGCTGCATTGCATTAATAGTCCATCATCATCAGCCCATATACGACCCACTGCTGGGCACGGACCTCCTCTACAACTGAGAGGGTTTAGGCCTTAGTCCACCACGCTGGCCTAGTGCGGGTTGGCGGACACACCTAAGAAATTCCTAAGAACTTTTAGATGTGCCGGTTTCCTCACAATGTTTACCTTCACCGTTAAAGTACGTGATAATTTACTCTGAATACACACAAACCTTCGAAAAGTCAGAGACGTGTGCCTGGGGTTTGAACCCGTGGCCGCCGAGATTCTCGACCGCGCGCCTAAACCTCGAGGTCATCACGACTTACGTGACTTGACAGTGCAGTATTCTACAAAAGTTCTTTATAAAACAAAAAAAAGCGGATTTTATAATTTATTGATAGTACCTGGATGACCGAGCTTTGCTCGGATATTTTTTTTTAAAATTGTGTTTTTTGGAAATTATATTTAAGTACGAATTACTAATAAAATGATGAAATATGAATAATGTTACTTAACAACGCCATCTGCTGTTGTGTCGTTAAAGCAATTGGTTGCTCACAAAAAATAGTATTATTATTCGCCAATTCGCCAATAGATGTCAGGAAGAGTCTACTCAAACGCCTCCTTTTTGTTATTTTTCTTCCAAATGACATTTTCTAAAAATGATTCCTAGCTAGATCGATTTATCGCCCCCGAAACCCCCTATATACTAAATTTTATGAAAATCGTTGGAGCCGATTCCGAGATTCCAATTATATATTTATACAAGAATTGCTCATTTAAAGATATAAGATTTGCAATCTGAGAGATTTTTTTCGTAAAGAAAACCTGTTTATTTGGTTTTACCGCGTCATAACTTTTAATGTCTATGACCTCATCAACAGATTAAAATGGTGAAAGAGAAGCCAGTTGTTTTGAGCGGAGTGAATTGCAGGAGAGAGGAAGTGACTGATGCAGAGTAAAGTAAAGTTTTACATACACAGTTGCGAGCAATATCTAGTATAGTATATTGTAAGACTGCCTCGTGGTCTCGCGGTACAAGTATGTGCCGTGCGATCTAGAGGTCCTGGGTTCGATTCCCGGGTCGGGCAGTGTTATTAGGTTTTTCCATTAGGAAATTCTCGGTAACAGCACGGAGTCTGGAAATGTGCCCGAGAAACGGCAATAGGCTCGCCCCCTATTACGTGGGACTGATACATACTTGGCGAAATGTGGGTGCAGAAATGCACCTCTGCCTACCCCTTCGGGGAATACAGGCGTGAGTTTATGTATGTATATTGTAAGCGAAACCGAACGAACCTCTACGCTGCTATCAAAGTCTCATTAGCAAGTCACCATGGGAACGCGTGGTAATTTAATTATCTACTAACAAATGACGCAGTTGCATATACATTACGTTATATAATCATTGCATAACGTTCGGTCGTCGTACCTAGCATCCGTTGTATAGTGTAATTAGTTTGGGCGAGAAGTAGCAATCAATAATACTTCTTGTGGCTGTAAGACTTTGAGATTTGTTCAAACTACGACAGAAACAATTGTTTGTGTCAATATTAATTTCGGGATTGTGAGACTACATTGTGGTCTCGCGGCTCAAGTACATACATATGTATCGGGTTCGAATCCCGGGTCGGGATTTCCATTACGAATTACTCAGTAGCAGCACGGAGTCGTGAAATATGCCCGAAAACCGGCAATAGGCTCGCCCCCTATTACATGGGACTGATACACGAAAATTCATCTCTGCCTACCGCTTCGGGAGGTGATGTATGTTCCTGTGGGATTATTCTAAAACGACATGAAGTTCTTACATCCCATACATACATACATACATAAACACACACCTGTATTTCCCGAAGGGGTAGGCAGAGGTGCATTTCTGCACCCACATTTCGCCAGGTATGTATCAGTCCCACGTAATAGGGGGCGAGCCTATTGCCGTTTTTCGGGCACATTTCCAGACTCCGTGCTGTTACTGAAAATTTCCTAATGGAAAAACCCAATAACACTGCCCGACCCGGGAATCGAACCCAGGACCTCTAGATCGCACGGCACATACTTGTACCGCGAGACTACGAGGCAGTCTATTAGTTCTTACATCCCATGTCTTAAAATAGACTTGCCTCTTATTGCGTGGGGCTGATACAAACTTGGCGAAATGGGGGTGCAGAAATTCATCTCTGCCTACCCTTTCGGAGAATACAGGCGTCAGGTTATGTATATATGGATGTCAAAAACTTATTACAAAAATTAGAGTGTTTAATTTACTTCAATTAAACAATGGAATGGTACAGAATGGTAATTCTGGACAACTCGGCCTATTACATTGTAATGTCTACAACAAATAAACTTCACATACCTAGATAGGTATTTAGATAAATAGACAACAAATTTTTCTCGTTCATTCTCGACACAATGTGAGTGTGAGATGTTTTCTCGCATATTTGGATGATGCAACCGTGTTTTCTAATAACAACACAATAATCTATAAACAATAATGATGACCTATTGTTTGGTGTGCCATGACTTATCGTCATTGTGCCTTCTTCATGCACGTACCAAATATCTTTCATTAGTATTTATATTGGAGGAGGCTTTTACCCGTAGGGGGTCCATATAAGCCACGACAAAATAATAAACAAAATTAATTAATTTAATCTGATTATAATGCATTTAAAATTATTTCTATAGAATTATATTTATTATTTTTTACTATCAGAATGTAATGTATTTTGGCCGAAATGGAATTAATAAAGCTTTATTATTATAGTATTTATATTACACACAAGCACTGATGGCCTCGAGGTTTAGGCGCGCGGTCGAGAATTTCAGCGGTCGCAGGTTTAAGCCCCAGGCACACACCTCCAACTTTTCGAAGTTATGTGTGTATTTACAATTAATTATCACTTGATTTAACGGTGAAGGAAAACATCGTGATAAAACCTGCACACCTAAAAAGTTCTTAGGAATTTCTTAGGTGTGTAGTCCGCTAACACGCAATAGGCCAGCGTGGTGGACTAAGGCCTAAACCCTCTCAGTTTTAGAGACGGCCCCTACCCAGCAGTGGGACGAATTTGGGCTGATGATGATGATTACACCCGCTACTACTGTGACCTTGCTGGGATTAATGATTATTCTAAGATCTTAAAATTCATAGGAAGGACATGAACTTTTGGCAGTAAATTTGGTATTTTCAATGTAATTCCAAGTAAATGTAATGAAAAGTTCCATAATGGCTTATTTTGTATCTTTCATTTTCCGATGCGATGTTGTTTTAGTTGATCATAGAACTAGATTACGGTGCACTTAGGCTTATATTCTGTCTGATTTTAATGGATCAATTGTAATCGATACGTCGTCTGCTAAAAAGAAAGCTCGAATTTAAACAACCTACCGAAACGCATAAAACTCAGTCGGTTGGTCCAAGTCTTTTAATGATACATTAACAGGAAAAAACTGAATAAAGTATCTTAAGTAATGGCCAACACCAAAAACAGTCAGCCTAGGGGATTTACCGTGACTCAACAACGATTCGAGCTACGTAAAAAAAATTTGAGCATAATTTTACAGCCCGCGTGGCACGTAAATTGAGGCTAGGATGTTTTTTTTATGAAAAAGGGGGCAAACGAGCTAGTGAGCCACCTGATGTGGGGGGTGCAACTGCGCCCCCTATCACTCAGAGACGGCCGAGACGCATTTCGTGTCGGAGGCGCACTGGGTGAATGCGGCATAATGGTGGGCGCTTCTCGCCCACACACCGTGGTCACCCTTAGCGCGAAGATGACCTCCGGAGGGTTTTGGTCGGTATGCCGATGTAGGTATTTTGGTTAGGTACCCAGCCCGGCTTTTTAATCTGGCGGGAGGTAGAACCATAATTAGCTTTCTGCTCGATACAAAAAAGGATGTTTAAGTGATCCAAAAAACATCTTACAATCGCCCCCGATTACGTGGGACTGATACATAACGAAATATGGGTGCAGAAATGCACCTCTGCCCACCCCTTTGGGGAATACAGTAGTGAGGTTATGTATGTCGTGGAATAGTAATATTTTCTTCTAAAATATAAATAGCTGAGCTACACAAAGTAAATAATAATATAAATAATAAATACACCCAACAGTCACATACATAGTTCTGATCCCACACTAAGATACGAGTCTTGTGTCGTCATCAGAAACTACGAGAGACTTTGGTCTCACATACACCCAGACCCGAAACAAATATTTGTGGATCACACAAACATTTGTCTCGGTGTGGGGATCGAACCCGCGGCCTCTCGTTTCGCAAGCTGGTGTATAGCCAACTGCGCCACGGGGCTGTCAATTAATTAAGTAATTTCAGTCATTGGTAATTTGTAATATTAGCCCCCTGAACGTTCTACTAGGTACAATGTTTGAAATATTGATTACACGGCCTTGTTCATTCAAGAAGTTATCATGAGCGCAAGTCGCAACGAAGGGACTCTTATAAACATTTCACGCCTTTAAGTGGATAGATATGAAATAAGATGCTCACTTTCATTCTGGATTAATATCGCTGAAGTACTTATTTATAACATACAAAACGTAGACGGCCTGCCTCGTGTAACGTGTTCTCATATATTGGTCTAGGTACAAGAACGAACTCGCTAGCTCTCGTTAGACAAGCTAGTGTAGATGTTAATATATGGATCCGAGTGAAGCCACAAAGAAACCTACCTACCATCAGATAATTTAACTCGCATACTCATGCCAACATCAAAATGGTACAAAAACACTGACAAAAAATATACAATGAAATGAAATTGCTTTATTTGGTCACGTCAATCGAACATAACCAGTTGGGCGAGAGGCGTCGGTTCATTTTGAATTATTAAAAGTTTTTATAATGTTTTTTTTTTAATTTGTTACTCACAGGCTAGGAGGTTTAGGCGCGCGGTCGAGAATTCCGACGGTCGCAGGTTCAAACCCCAGGCACACACCTCTGACTTTTCGAAGTTATGTGTGTATTCACAAAGAATTATCACTTGCTTTAACGGTGAAGGAAAACATCGTGATAAAACCTGCACACCTAAAAGTTCTTAGGAATTTCTTAGGTGTGTAGTCCGCCAACCCGCACTAGGCCAGCGTGGTGGACTAAGGCCTGAACCCTCTCAGTTGAAGGGGAGGTCCGTGCCCAGCAGTGGGACGTATATGGGCTGATGATAATGATTAAATGATAGTTAATGATTTATTAGTACTACAAAAGTTTTTAAAGTAATTTTAATAAATGCTTTGGTTCATTAAGAATTACAAGGCTTCTAGATTGATATAGAATTATTGCTTGCGATAAGGATTGTAGTAAAATTGAGTTGATCTCATAGAGTATAAACACTTATCGGTAAAACCTTCTGTAACTGATTGTTGAAGTGGCATTTACGTACATACATATATTAGTCTAAGAGGTAGCAACGTTTTTGAGGAAGGATTTCAAGAAGGCCAGTTTTTAGATATGCTATATCTCTCACTCTCCCGCACGTAATACGGGCAGTCTGGCTGGCGGTAGTGGTTGCGTTCATCTGTGCGCATCGTACATGTACAGGTAAAATATTAATTTTTCAAATAATTTTAGTATGGCTGAAATTTTGATATGATGTAATTTAAGTATCTAAAAACCCAGAATTAAATTGACAGACAATAATTTGCTTGTTAAACCTCAGCCAGACCGGTCTAAAAGTGAAAAGTAATTGTGTTTGGCTTGGGCATATTCTCGACTGCCTCGTGAGAGATATAGCATATCTAAAAACTGGCCTTCTTGAAATTGTTGTTTTCTCGACGTTGCTAGCTCTCGTACTATAATATATTTATACATTTTACAAGACATTGTACAGTATGCGAGCGACCGATTACATAAATATAATAGAGTGCGAGCTAAGCTGTACATGTCTTTTTTAAAGGATGATATATATTCTTAATATTTTCATCATATATACAAATTGCCTGACTGCCTCGTGGTCTCGCGGTACAAGTATCGACGGCAGAAAGCGAAAACGTCGTAGTCCACAAAGTATGATTTTTTTTTATTGCACTGTTCGAATCAGAAAAAAAAACTGCGTTAAATGGTCCGAGTCACGTAAATCTACGATGAATAGTTTATAAATTAACATTTAGAAAAATCAGGATTTAACTTAAATGCCTGCATACAAAAACGCTGTAAGTTACAGAAAAAACAGTAATAATTTATACTATGTTGATTACGACATTTTTCGTTTTCCGTAAATATGATGCATCTTAGCAGGAATGTTGGCTCTAGTGCGGACTACTACGTTTTTGTTGCTCGTGTTTTTATACGTTTTAATATTTGACTCAACTCCATACAACTCAATAGTGCAATTACAGCATTTTAACGTTCTGTAAAAATAGTTCAAAATGTCGTAATCAGCAATTTTTTGGCAAATATTTTTTTAAATGATATTTAAGAGTTAGAATTACATTTAGTAAAAAATAACAAGTCTACTATCCAAAAATCGTGAGTCTGAGTTTAAAAACACGCTAGTTATGATTTTTTGAAAAATCATGCAAAAGTTTTTTGGCTCTGGTGAACATTTTCATTTTTGTGGATTACTACGTTTTCGCTTTCTGCCGTCGGTATGTGCCGTGCGATCTAGAGGTCTTGGGTTCGATTCCCGGGTCGGGTAAAGTGTTATTGGGTTTTTCCATTAGGAAATTCTCAGTAGCAGCACGGAGTCTAGAAATGTGCCCGAAAAACGGCAATAGGCTCGCCATCTATTACGTGGGACTGATGTACCTGGCGAAATGCACCTTTGCCTACCCCATCAGGGAATACAGGCGTTAATTTATGTATGTATGTATGTACAAATTTTTCTTTTTGCATTGAGTTTATGCATAGAAAAATATGCCATAGGATATTAGAACCACAGTTTAACTAACTTGGCCTTTCTATATTCATAAACCTGGTAGTTTCGACAGTTTATAGTATAAACTACCCATGTGCCATCTGATAAACTGCCCAAGAGCCAGAGTAACGTATGGAATATTGATAGAAGTTATACTGTTTAGGCCTCGAGGTTTAGGCGCGCGGTCGAGAATTTCGGCGGTCGCAGGTACAAACCCCAGGCACACACCTCTGACTTTTCGAAGTTATGTGTGTATTCACAATTAATTATCACGTACTTTAACGGTGAAGGAAAACATCGTGATAAAACCTGCACACCTAAAATTTCTTAGGTGTGTAGTCCGCCAACCCGCACTAGGCTAGCGTGGTGGACTAAGGCCTAAACCCTCTCAATAGTAGAGGAGGCCCGTGCCTAGCAGTGGGACGTATATGGGCTGATGATGAGCCAATCGTTTAGCGACCACAGTACAAAAGGCGTAAATCTTGTACCAAATCAGACTGTCTATACCTCTCCTTAGAAACTGTACCTATCTTTACAAAAAGGACGGCATAATGGTCTAGATGAGAGGTCATTGTGATGATATCTCCACAGTTAAATAGCTATTTCCATCTTGTAGTGACATAAATAAATACACCTAACAAATAAATATACCCAACAGTCACATACATAGTTCTGATCCCACACTAAGATACAAGTCTTGTGTCGTGGGTATCAGAAACTACGAGAGACTTTTCGGTCTCACAAACACCCAGACCCGAAACAAATACTTGTGGATCACACAAACATTTGTCTCGGTGCGGGGATCGAACCCGCGGCCTCTCGTTTCGCAAGCTGGTGTCTAGCCAACTGCGCCACGGGGCTGTCATATAGGCAAACATCTAGGGACGAAACTAGATGTACACTTTTAGAATGTCTTTGCCATTAAAATGTATCGTGGTTCGCGGGAGATATTCAAGCAAACCTGCTAGCTGGAATGTGGCTTGAAACGCGGCTGATCAAGAATATATTTTTATATCACTAGTAACTGGAATCCTTTATTAGTATTCCACAGCATTTAACTCCACAGATACATTTACAGCTATTGTTATTGGAATGTGGTATTAAAATAATAATATAATAAATACACCCAAAAGTCACATAGTTCTGACCCCACATTAAGATACGAGTCTTGTGTCGTGGGTATCAGAAACTACGAGAGACTTCAGTCTCACAAACATCTGGGTGTTTTTGTGGACCACACAAATATTAGTCTCGGTGCGGAGATCGAACCCGCGGCCTCACGTTTCGCAAGCTGGTGTCTAGCCAACTACGCCACGGGGCTATGTTGCATATTTGCAAGAGATAATAATTATGTGCGACTGCCTTGTTGACCCCGTATGCGGTGTGCAATCGAGGGCTATTGGGCTCGATTTCAAGGTCAGATAAAATGTTATTGGAAAAATTCTTAGGAGTTAGTCAGTTTGGAGTTATGCCCTAAAGCGGTAATAGGCATGCAACCTTACATGTGAAAAACACAGTAAAATAAAATCAATCAGTTAATCAGTCTAAAATAAAATAAATAAATACACCCAACGGTCACATACATAGTCCTGACCCCGCACTAATATACGAGTCTGGAATCGTAGGTATCAGAAATTACGAGACACTTTTAAAAAGTTTTCTAACTTCTACGTTGGGACGTAATTCTGCAATCATGAGACCCAAAAGGTTCTCGTAGTTTCCACAAAAAACTTGTATGTTTATACATACATGTCAGTCAAAAATATGTGTGTTGTTATTTATTATTTATGAAGGTTTCCACACATTGTTTTTCTCTGTTCATCTGAGCCGGTAATTAACTATGAACTTCGTATACAAAGAAACCGAATACGGAAACAAACTGACCTTCGATTTCTCACGCCATCGCCCTCTGATATGGTTTAAGAATGAAAATGTATCTACTCATACTATTATATAATAAATAATAATAATAATAAATACACCCAACAGTCACATACATAGTTCTGACCCCACACTAGGATACAAGTCCTGTGTCGTGGGTATCAGAGACTACGAGAGACTTTTCGGTCTCACAAACACCCAGACCCGAAACAAATATTTGTGGATCGCACAAACATTTGTCTCGGTGCGGGGATCGAACTCGCGGCCTCTCGTTTCGCAAGCTGGTGTCTAACCATCTGCGCCACGGGGCTGTCAAAATATGTATGTAATTATGTAAGTGATACTTGAGAAAAATGGAAATGGATTTTACTACTCTAATAATACTTTCCTTTGAAACTATGTATGAAGAAATTAGTAATATCACTTCAGGGTATGGACTTCTTAGGCTGAGAGTAGGCTTCGTCTTAGGGACTGATAAATACCTGGCGAAATGTCGGTGCAAAAATACACATCTACTTTTCCCTTCAGGGTTTGCAGGCGTGAGTTTGTGTACATATGTATATAATAATAGTATACTTTGCCATGAATGTTTCATCATCATCATCCCATATACGTCCCACTGCTGGGCACTGGCCTCCTCTACAACTGAGAGGGTTTAGGCCTTAGTCCACCACGCTGGCCTAGTGCGGGTTGGCGAGTCCGCGTGTGTAGTCACACGCCTAAGAAATTCCTAAGAACTTTTAGGTGTGTAGGTTTTATCACAGTGTTTTCCTTCACCGTTAAAGTAAGTGATAATTCATTGTGAATACACACATAGCTTCGAAAAGTCAGAGGTGTGTGCCTGGGATTTGAAACCGCGACCGCCGAGATTCTCGACCGCGCGCTTAACCTCGAGGCCATCACTACTTCGTGAACGTATAATATGGATCAAAACATTTCACACGCAACTGAGGCACGTAATTGCTGCAATGTCAAAACTATGGATTAAGTAGGCACGATTGCCCTCACTGTCGCTGAGGCCCTGTCGAGGTCACTCTCAATAGGTTTCCGCCAGCAGCTGTTTCAACACAATACTGACCATGCATTGCGTGTTTAGTTGGCAATAAAATTAATTGTTAATAAAACATTACATAAACTCACGCCTGTACGCTGCCAAACGGGTAGGCAGAGGTGCATTTCTGCACCCACATTTCGCCAAGTATGTATCAGTCCCACGTAATAGGGGGCGAGCCTATTGCCGTTTCTCGGGCACATTTCCAGACTCCGTGCTGTTACCGAGAATTTCCTAATGGGAAAAACCCAATAACACTATGCCGACCCGGGCATCGAACCCAGGACCTCTAGATCGCACGGCACATACTTGTACCGCGAGACCACGAGGCAAAACATTAAATTGTTATAATTAATAGAAAATAGTAATTCTATATCCTCGTGGTCTCGCGGCATATTTCCCACAATAGCAGCACGTAGTCTCAAAATGTGCCCAAATAAAGGCAATAGGCTCGCCCCCTATTACGTGGGACTGACATGTAAACACCAGGCGGAATGTGAGTGCAGAAATGCACCTCTTCGCGGAATACAGGCGTGAGGTTATGTATGATGGAGTAATTCTACGTTTGAGACAGTGGCGGTACCTCATAGAAGCCCAAAAGCGTTACACGTTAATTGTGTAATGTCTAGTTTATAATTGTTTATTGTGGGGTCTTTATTTATTAAATTGCTTTTGTTAAAGTTAGATATAAAGCTGCCTCTGCCTACTACCTCGTGGTCTCGCGGTACAAGTATGTGCCGTGCAATCTAGAGGTCCTGGGTTCGATTCCCGGGTCGGGCAAAGTGTTATTGGGTTTTTTCATTAGGAAATTCTCGGTAACAGCACGGAGTCTGGAAATGTGCCCGAAAAACGGCAATAGGCTGGCCCCCTATTACGTGGGACTGATACATACTTGGCGAAATGTGGGTGCAGAAATGCACCTCTGCCTACCCCTTCGGGGAATACAGGCGTGAGTTTATGTATGTATGTATGTAGATATAAAGCTTAAAGATTATTATTCTGAATTTTGAAAGGCAAATTGGTCTGAAACAGCATTGAGGACGAAATTAATTATTAAAATCAATCGTCAAATCGTCAATCAAAAAAATTAAATATTTAATTTGGTCCAGCGGCTTAGGCGTGAGACCATAACAGACAAAGACTCGTATTTTTGCATGGACACTAAATCATTGTGACACGCATCGCTTAGTTGATTGTGCTCATCATAACGCTACATGCCGAGGTCATTGCACTCAAACTATGTACTTTTTCTAAACACCGTCTGCGATAAAGCCTCAAGGATTTGTGAATAATTTCTAGGTTTACATGACAAATGACTGCTCATATTTTATGGGCTGTTGCCGCTTCTGACATACGTAATTATCATGCATAACATATTATATCATAGTTACACTGCATAGCGAGGCATTGGTAAGTACTGTGCAATCGCAAAATCTAGGATTCAATTTCTTTGTCGGATAAAATTTGTGTTTTTCAAATAGAAGAATTCCGGTAGAAATTTGTAGCTGCTAAGATTCTTTTAAGTCGTGATGGCCTCGAGGTTTGGGCACGCGGTCGAGAATCTCGACGGTCGCGGGTTCAAACCCCAGGCACACACCTCTGGCTATTCGAAATTATGTGTGTATTCACAAATAATTATTACGTACTTTAACGGTAAAGGAAAACATCGTGATGAAACCTACACACCTAAAAGATCTTAGAAAATTCTTAGGCGTGTAGTCCGCCAACCCGCACTAGGCCAGCGTAAGGCGTAAACCCTCTCAGGTGTAGATGAGGCCCGTGCCCAGCAGTGGGACGGATATGGACTGATTATGAAGATTCTTTTCAGTATTGGCGTAGTCTTGACGTGTGACCAAAAATGTTTAGATAATAATTAAAACTTATAACTATCCTTCGTGGCGCAGTTGGTTAGTCACTAGCTCGTGGAACAGGAGGCTGCGGGTTCGATACCCGAAGCAAAAGTTTTTGTGATCCACAAATAATTCCTTTGATTGCCGATTAATGATAGAGATCAGTGCATCGTTTCTCGCCATATATGCATTAATTCTCTTGCCGACAGAATGACTCCGGTCAAAAATTTTCCTACGCTAGTTAATGTAAGCCAAGGGTGATGGTAACAATGTCAATTGGTCGTGGTGAGTATTTAGAACCACTCGCGTGTACAACAGAGGAAAACAGCGCCCGGCGACCTCCGGTCGAGTGCTGCGGCCATTTGCCTTGCAACTGTCCCCTATCAGTACTCATTTAAATACAGATGATTACATAATCACTGTAATCTGATGTTATTTTGTCTTTCAACTCTTTGTTTAATGGGTTGAAAAAATACAGTCATCATCATCATCATCATCAGCCCATAAACGTCCCACTGCTGGGCACGGGCCTCCTCTACAACTGAGAGGGTTTAGGCCTTAGTCCACCACGCTGGCCTAGTGCGGGTTGGCGGATTACACACCTAAGAAATTCCTACGAACTTTTAGGTGTGCAGGTTTCATCACGATGTTTTCCTTCACCGGTAAAGCAAGTGATAATTCTTTGTGAATACACACATAACTTCGAAAAGTCAGAGGTGTGTGCATGGGGTTTGAACCTGCGACCGTCGAAATTCTCGACCACGCGCCTAAACCTCGAGGCAATCACTGCTTAATAATGAAATGAAAAAATACAGTACGGTTAAATTAACATTAGAAGAAGAAGAATCACGCGATTTTAAAACTGAATCGTGGGACTTAAAATACAATTGTTACTTAAAATACAGTTGTAGTTGCAGGAATGAACCCCTGCTTAGCCCTTGAAATATGAGGCGTGGGTGAATTTGAGTTTTTCTGTGCCGATTCTACAATACACATTTATCGGAAGTCTATGTTAAATGTTCCCGCATTCAGCTGTAACTTTTTATTGTAATGTGTGTACCATTGGCGGTACTTCCATAGAAGCCCAAAACGGTTAAACGTTAAAATGTAATGTCTAGTTTATATTTGCTTATTATGGGGTCTTTATTAAAAAATTTGCTTTAGTAAAATAAAGATTTCAGGCCTAAAAAATATTATTTCGATTTTTAAAAAGCAAACTGGGCTTTTGGGCTTCTATGGAAGAACCGCCACTGTGTACGTGTATCATTTCATCGACGAAGTAAAATGTCGTTAGGAAACCAGTCCGCAAGGAATTCCCTAAGTGCATGAAATCTAACAAGCTACGCTCGGCCAGCTTACATACATAACCAAATTTCTAGACTCCGTGCTGCTAATGAGAATTTTCTAATGGAAAAACCAAATAACACTGCCTGATCCGGAAATCGAACTCATGATTTCTAGATCGGACAGCACATGCTTGTGCTGCGAGACCACAAGGATAAAATAGCCTTCTACCAATCGTACAGAAGGTAATCTACTTGACGTATTTGTACTAACGTAAATAAAATTGAAGGCGCCTGAAGTATGTTCATAAATGTGGCGCTCCATTGCGGTCGACATTTCCCGGCGATAGATCATAGGAGCGCGTGGTGCCACACGTGGTATCTATTTATACCGCCGCCACTTCGCACCACACCACGAGCAGGGGCGTGGGCAACCTCCGGCCATTACCAGCGTGATTCCAACACCGTCTAGACGAGGTGTGAACGTAATATGTTTCAACTAAATTAAGACTATATTCATGTTAATATACAGGATGTATTCAGACCGTTATCGGAAACTAAGGCACAGGCGACGTAGGAGGCGCCGGGACAACACCTAGCCCGGCGCCCGGAGGTCACACGGGGTCGCCGTCCCTACCGCGGCGCCAAGTTCGCGTGCCTCCCGGCACTGCGCTGAGGCGGTCCCGGTCCAATCCATAGCTTTTGCTTCAGGGTATACCGGGGCCGTCTCGTTTGCGCCGATGGTGGCCATGTTACCACGAGCGGTAACATCCATGCTGGGTTGGAAGGCGCCGGAGAGTCCGACACACCTTCGCCCCTCCGGGGGTGGGATGGTCCGTAAATAGGATTTTCCCCGCGGAAAAAAAAGGTAATAGGTAAGGTGATTACAAACACTGTGACAATAAAAAAAAACTCGACAAAAAAAACGTTTTCCTTATAACCACATTCATTTAATACCTATGTACGATTGTTAGGAAAACGTCAATTTTTTATTTTTTGTCGGGGCTTTTTTTAATGCCCATGGGTTTGTAATCACCGACGCTATTACCTGCTTTAGTTTCCAATCACGGTCTAAATACACCCTGTTTAATAATAATATAATAATAAATACACTCAACAGTCACATACATAGTTCTGACCCCACACTAGGATACAAGCCCTGTGTCATGGGTATCAGAAACTACGAGAGTCTTTTCGGTCTCACAAACACCCAGACCCGAAACCAATATTTGTGGATCACACAAACATTTGTCTCGGTGAAAGGATCGAACGGGCGGCCTCTCGTTTCGCAAACTGGTGTTGAGCCAACTGCGCCACGGGGCTGTCAAATTCAAATAAATATATGATATACCAGCTGTGCTCTGTGTACCCATATGAAATTTAATTTTCCAGACAAGGAGCCGATGTGTTAATCTCAGGTGCAAACCTCCACACCAAATTTCATTTACATACATTCTGTAGTTTTTGTTTGGAAGATTAACAAAGGTCCTTAGACACTGTTCATCATCATCAGCCCATATGCGTCCCATTGCTGAGCACGGGCCTCCTCTACAACTGAGAGGGTTTAGGCCTTAGTCCACCACGTTGGCCTAGTGCGGGTTGGCGGACTACACGCCTAAGAATCTAGACACTATTACTTTTATAATATTGGTATGATAGGTACGTCCCACCGCTAGTCTCGGGCCTCTTCTACAACTGAAAGGAGTTAGGCTTTAATCTACCATGTTGAAATAGTCTATTAATTAGCAGGTTTATACATATAAGAAATTGCATGTAGAGATTTTTTTAGTTGCGCTAGTTTCCTCATTTTGGTTTCCTTCACCGTTGAAGTGCGTGGTAAATTATTCTGTTTATATACCTAACATCAGAGTCCGAGGTGTGTTGGGATTTGAACCCGCGACAACAGCTATTTTTTCCCGTCCGTGCGCTTATTACAGAGCCCATTACGATTTATTGCAATTGAAAATTAATACAACCAATAGTGAAAATTGTAATCTCAGACTTAAAGTATTATTTCGTTTGTATTAGAAGCTAAAAAATATTTAATTTAATCCACAATTCTCTCGTGCGGGGATCGAACTCATAACCATCTATTTCCCAGACTGGTGTCCAAACAACTGCACCAAAGAGGCTAATTTTTAGGTGCGCAAGTTTCCTGACGATGTTTTCCGTACGCCGCATTGCTAATGAGAATTTTCTAACAAAAAAAATACTATAACTCTGAACCTATGTGGGATTGTGGAATTTCTGGATAGCACGCATCACACTTATGTTGCAGGACTAAATAAACAGTCTAAAAATACAATAATTTATTGGCTATACACCGACTTCGCAACTCTGAAACTAGTTTGACTGCAATGTTATGAGTGCGGCTATCGGGGCTAAAATTAAAATATGTTTTTACTAAGGTTCGTTCAAGGACTTGTGAACATGCGACTCAAGTTTCTTGGTATACTGTTGTATCAAGTTTCATCTAAAGCCCACAACTTCGCCATCAAGTTAATACGCAATACGGAAATCAGAGTTAAAACTACCTTTTGTTGTTTGTTCGATGGAGGCTTTAATATTTGTCGGAGTTCCGGGCTCGTAAATAAAGTTAATATAGTCGAATATTTATACTTACATAACCCCACGCCTGTATTCCCCGAAGGGGTAGGCAGAGGTGCATTTCTGCACCCATATTTCGCCAGCAGTGTACCAGTCCTCCGTAATAGGGTGCTAGCCTATTGTCGTTTTTTCGGGCACAAATCCAGACTCCGCGCTGCTACTGAGAATTTCCTAATGGAAAAATCCAATAACACTTTGCCCGACCCGGGAATCGAACCCAGGACCTCTAGATCGCACGGCACATAATTGTGCCGCGAGACCAGGAGGCAGTCGAATATTTATCATACATATAATTACAAAATAGCGTTTGAGTTCCTATGGGCTTAGAGAAATAGGCATACTGTCTGTCGAGATATCATTTCAGAAGTCTTGGTTTCCAATCCCAGGCTCGTAACTATGACTTTTCGAAGTTATTTTGAATTTAAAAGGTGAAGGAGTATATCGCATGAGCTAAAAATACATAGTATATATAAATTGGAATTCAATAAGAACAGGTTTTCGATTGATAAAACCACGAGGACATGATATGATGAATGAAAATTTAATTATAGTGTACCGTTTTTTATAAAGTACTTCAATAAATATATTGAAAAATATTGATAATAATGAAACAACAAATGAAGTTAAACAGAGACAAATTGAGAGCAACCAATCCGTTTTAAATTGTTTATAATCCATTCCATACTAATATTATAAATGCGAAAGTAACTCTGTCTGTCTCGCTTTCGTGTTAAAACTGCTGAACCGATTTAAATGAAATTTGGTACACAGATAGTTTAGAGCTTGAGAAAGGACATAGGCTACTTTTTATTCCGGAAAAGGGGTTTAAGGGGTTGAAAGGGGGATGAAAGGTATACAACCTTTTGTCATTTTTAAACCTAGAAGCTTGAAACGTATTTTTCAGGCTGTTGATTAGATATAAATAAATATGACATTCAAAGTTTGTAAAAAAATATAATATAATAGTAAAATAGACTACCTACAACTTATTTTCTTTCTGAACCCAACCCTGAAGTCTACGCGGACTCGGAGGGAGTCGCGGGCAAAAGCTAGTGGTTAATGTACCAAACAAAATCAACGAAATGATAATAAAATTAATAACATATTGGAATAAAACTAATATAATATAACATCAGATGGACCATTTGCTCGTTTGCTTCGTTCTTAATACGAACAATTATGTATTTATGTATTTAAGTGTAAGTAAGTATATGTTTAAAAATATGATGATAATTTTTATTTACTCAAAGTTATTAGTATTATTTATTTAAGTTGTTTTTTCTTTCTTTTACTTCCTTCTTTACACTTTATTCTACCCGCTTTATTTTTCATCTTTTATTATCCATCCTAAGGTTGCCTGTAAGAAATAGCCTAGAGCGATAAGGCCGCCTCTTGTCTAATTTTTAATAGATAAGTTTCTTTATAATATTTTGTACATACAAGGAAGTGTAAATAAATAAATAAATGAGAAAAGACATGATTCTGGGATTTAAGTAATGAGAACGGGTATTAGATGAGCTACTTATAAGTAGTAAAAAGATATAGACGACATGAGCAGGACCCAGTGGCGGTACTTCCATAGAAGCCCATAAGCGTTACACGTTAATTGTGTAATGTCTTGTTTCATCGTCAGCCCATATACGCCCCACTACAGCAGTCCCACGACACAAGACTTGTATCTTAGTGTGGGATCAGAACTATGTATGTGACTGTTGGGTATATTTATTTGTTGGGTGTATTTATTTATGTCACTACAAGATGGAAATAGCTATTTAATTGTGGAGATATCATCTCAATGACCTCTCATCTAGACCATTATGCCGTCCTTTTTGTAAAGATAGGTACAGTTTCTAAGGAGAGGTATAGACAGTCTGATTCGGCACAAGATTTACGCGTTTTGTACTGTGGTCGCTAAACGATTAGCTCATCATCAGCCCATATACGTCCCACTGCTGGGCACGGGCCTCCTTTACCATTGAGAGGGTTTAGACCTTAGTCCACCACGCTGGCCTAGTGCGGGTTGGCGGACTACACACCTAAGAAATTCCTAAAAACTTTTAGGTGTGCAGGTTTCATCTCGATGTTTTCCTTCACCGTTAAAGTACGTGATAATTCATTGTAATACACATAAATTCGAAAAGTCAGAGGTGTGTGCCTGGGGTTTGAACCCGCGACCGTCGAGATTTTCGACCGCGTGCCTAAACCTCGAGGCCATCACGACTTATTTATGATTGTTTATGTCTTGTTTATGACTGTTTATTGTGGGGTCAGGATATTCTCATTTATATGTAAAATTCCTTTTGTTAATTAAATATTTAAAGCTTAAATATTATTATTCGGAATTTTGTAACACTTTTGGGCTTCTATGGAAGTACCGCCACAGGAAGGACCCACTCTTGATAACCTTATCAAAGTGCTTAATTGTCCTGATGGATAAAAAAGAGATATTTGGGATATTTGGGAATCAGAATAGATGGTTCAAGTAGATGAAAAGGGTTTGGAGGCGGGAGGGGTATATTAAATTATAATATGCGCGTCTTAGGAGTCACGCGACTAGATATTAATATGCTATTTGACACGTGTAAAAAACGCATACGACGGACAAATGCATAAGCAGGTCACTGTACGGTATAAGTGGCCGTCGATGATCAATATTCAATAGACAAATGCTTTGTAGAAGGAAGAATATGCGTATAGTCTAGAATTAGATTATTAAATAATATCCAAAAGAATATTGATAAATTTAACAAAATTTGTAATGTACACAATAAAAATACTAGGAACAAATGTAATCTCGTTCAACACGTAACTCGTCTCCGGAAAGGTAATAACTCTTTTATGGGGCAATGTATACGCTTCTATAACAAACTTCCGAAGGCTATTAGAGAGCTTCCCTTGACAATGTTTAAGAAATCAATTAAAGATAAGCTTTACAAAAAAGCATACTATAAAGTTTCAGATTTTATTGAAGATAATAAGCCCTGGGAGTAAGTAAATTGATCGGAGTTTTGTTTTGTTGCTACAGTTTGTATCGTTATGACATTTATAATGTAAAATTTAAATAATGTAATGAAAAAAAGACATAATTATATTGCTGTTTTTTAAAGAAAAAAATGACATGTCGTGTTGCTGAGGGAGTTTCTTGCCGTTTCTTCTCCACAGCTATAACACGTTTCGAAGCGGCAATAGTTTAAAAAATTAAGATGTGTAAAATTGACGATTCAAAAGAACTTGTAAAAGTCTATTTGAATAAAGATATTTTGACTTTGACTTTGAAATAAATAAATACACCCAACAGTCACATACCTACATAGTTCTGATCCCACACTAAGATACAAGTCTTGTATCGTGGGTTTCAGAAACTACGAGAGACTTTTCGGTCTCACATACACCCAGACCCGAAACAAATATTAGTGGATCACACAAACATTTGTCTCGGTACGGGGATCGATCCCGCGGCCTCTCGTTTCGCAAGCTGGTGTCTAGTCAACTGCGCCACGGGGCTGTCATCTTTTAAATGTTACCAATTAGGATTCGTGGTAGTTTTCTATGAGATAGTAGGTTCATAGCAGTGGCAGTACTTCCATAGAACCCAAAAAGCTTTACACGTTAATTGTGTAATGTCTAGTTTAGAATTGTGTATTGTGGGGTCAGTATATTCTCATTTATATGTTAAATTGTTTTTGTTAAATAAAGATGTAAAGCTTATTATTTGGATTTTTGCAAGGCAAGCTGGCCGTTTCTGGAAGTTCAGATAACACGATATTTGAGGGATATATTTATCTACATACATAACCTAACGCCTATACACGATGATGTAGGCAGAGGTGCATTTCTGCTCCCATTTTTCGGTAGGTATGGATTAGTCCCACGTAATCGGAAGCGATTTTATTTCCGTTTCGGCACAATTTCGGACTCCGTGCTGCTACTGAGAATATCATAATGGGAAACCCCAATTTTCTCGTAATGGAAAAACAAATTGCTCAACCTGGAATTGAACCCAGGACCCCTGTACATACTTGTACCATGAGACTACGGGACAGTGATAGAACGGATAGGAAACATTTTTTGTTAAATCAATACATACATCAATTCAAACAAAATTTGCTATCACGACATCTAGATATTTGAAATGTTAATTAAGACATTAGATTTATATATGTTATTATCATACTATATAACTTTAATAAAAATAGCGCAAATGCTGAATTGCTATTAAACCACATGTTTACCCAGTGATCTAGTTTCAACACGGGTAATGAACTGTGATCACATGGATTCAATTCTCAGAAATTGCGAAATACATTGCGTGCTACCTTCCACGATCTTTGGAAACATACAAGAATTTTAGTAGTGGAGCAATAGTGAACAGCGCCTTAAGTTCTCATTACTCAACCTCAGGGAAGAATCAAAATATATAAATCGAGTGCTTAGGTCTTTCATATCGGTATTTAAGAAAGTAAGTTGATTATAATCAATAATTATAGAAGATGATGCAACTGAACTGTCCCTTACAGACGTCAAACCGAAATCCCTATATTTAGAGACACATAGAAAAAATCTAAAGCTAAATAGGCATAGCTCGCCCAGACTCGTGCTACGGTAGTCTCTTTACAAAAATATATCGTTTAGATGCTGAGCACGGGCCTCGTCTACAAGTCTACAACTGAGGCGATTTAGGCCTTAGTCCACCACGCTGGCCTAGTACGGGCTAGCAGACTACAAACCTAATAAATTCCTAAGAACTTTTAGGTGTGCAGGTTTCCTCACGATATTTTCCGTCACCGCTAAAGTACGTGATAATTCATTGTGAATACACACATAACTTCGAAAAGCAAGAGGCGTATGCTTGGGGTTAGTACCCGCGACCGTCGGGATTCTAGACTTCGCGCCGGAACCTCGAGGCTATGAGTACTTAAGACATACCTTAGAAAAGATATAACCTATATCGGGAATGAACCTTATCCTCCGTGGTCATTATACACTCTCCCATGTCAGTGGACAAAGCGTGAGTCAATCGTAAGTTGGTCACAGTTTCCGCTTCATTTAGCGCAGACTAGTTTTGCAAGCTAGTGGAAATCTCATCTGTCAAATATATTCTAGAAATATCGAGTTGCAGTCGTATTGGATCTTAGGTTTTTTGTGTAATAACAATTGGTCCGCCAACCTGCACTAGGCCAGCGTGGTGGATTAAGGCCTAAACCTTTTCAGTTATACAGGGGCTCCGTGCTCAGCAATGGACGTATATGGGCTGATGATGAATGATAAATGAATGAACCTTTGTTGGTAAGACTTATTGGTCTCGAGCCTTAAATCGCGCGTGATCGTAAGTTCAAATACCGAATCAGGCAAAGTCTTAGTTTTATCTGTTAGGAAATTTTCGAAGAACAGAGACAGGAAACATGCCTAAAAACGCACAACAGGCGTAAGCCAATATTATTTACATAACATAAATAATAATAAAAATATTTTGAGAAATTGAATTAACACGTGGGCTACTCTTAATCCTGAATACACATAGTATTCTTACATTTACAGCTGAAGGTCGAAGCATACATATAACCAATTTAATAATAATAGATCTAACCTTATCTTATCCTTCTAATTTTCGGTAAACATTCAAGGTTTTTAAAATAAAACAACGGGATTCACTTCTTGATACAAAATATCGGTTTTTCCTCATTACCGACACAAACACAGCACGTGCAACAACTCATGTGACTGTTAGTCCGTGACAAAGTTTAGAGATGATGAAATGGATTAAAATTACTCGTCATTTTTATGGACGACGGATAAATGTCACTTTATGTCAGATGAAAAATTTGTGTTATAATATAAAGAATTAATTTAATAATAAGCATCATCAGCCCATATACGTTCCACTGCTGGGCACGGGTCTCCTCTACAATTGAGAGGGTTTAGGCCTTAGTCCACCACGCTGGCCTCTTGCGGGTTGGCGGACTACACACCTAAGAAATTCCTAAGAACTTTTAGGTGTGCAGGTTTCATCACGATATTCTCCTTCACCGTTAACGTAAGTGAACATTCATTGTGAATACACACATAACTTCGAAAAGTCAGAGGTGTGTACCTGGGGCTTCAACCCGCGACCGCCGAGATTCTCGACTGCCTAACCTAACCTAAACCTCGAAGCCATCACTACTTTAATAATAATAAGTAACTGTATTTCAAATATAGTTAAGTGTTTGTGAAGAGCTCCATTACAGGTGGACTGCATGATAGGTCTTGGGGCACAAGTATGTGAATTGAGAAGCGCTGAGTACGATTCCTAGACGGGATAATAAATAAGAAGTTTTGAAGGTGTACGTTTTGGACGTCCGGTAGTGGACGTCTGATGAACGAAAACGTCGTGAGAATTGCACATCGAAAAGTTCTTAGGAATATCACATTTGTGTCAGTAGCGGTACTTCCATAGAAGCCCAAAAGCCCATCTTGCCTTACACATTTCCGAATAATAATCTTTAAGCTTTAAATCTTTATTTAACAAAAGCAATGTGACATATAAATGAGAATATCCTGACCCCACGATACGATGTACCGCTTTTGGGCTTCTATGGAAGTACCGCCACTGATTTGTGTAGTCCAAAATTTTCAATAAGCCAGGTTGGTGGACTAGCCCCCTCAGTTGAAGCCCAACACTGAAACAGGTATTTTTTAACCAAGTAGGCCCCTTTCCTTGCGCCAGCAATATCGCACGTGTTTATAGTTTTTTTTTTGCATACCCCCCTAAGTCACTTCGCTGCGTTGTCAAAGTCAAAGTCAAAATCACCTTTATTCAAATAGACTTTTACAAGTGCTTTTGAATCGTCAATTAAGTTTTTTTTAAACTATTGCCGCTTCGAAACGTGTTATCGCTGTGGAGAAGAAACGGCAAGAAACTCCCTCAGGAACACGAAATGTATTTTTTTATATAATAATTTTTAATTATAATTACATTTTTATTTATTATATTTAAATTAACCTCATAAATGTCATAACGATACAAATTGCAGCAACCTCCGATCAGTTTACTTACTCCCAGGGCTTATTATCCTCAATATAATCTGACATTTTATAATAACCTTTTTTATATAGTTTGTCTTTAATCGATTCTTTAAACTTTTTCAAAGGAAGCTCCCTAATACCCTTCGGAAGTTTGTTATAGAAGCGTATACATTGCCCCATAAAATAGTTATTAATTATCCGGAAACGAGTTACGTGTTGTACAAGATTACATTTGATTGGATTGGTCGAGGCAGTCGTCATTATTTTAGAGTATTTTAGATGATTTTATTTTGCTAATGTTTAGGGGATTTTGGATGGGTTGGGAAATTTATATCTTCGAATAAAACGACTCATATAATAGTGATCGAACTTAACGTACAGGTAAGTTCGTTTGATCATCTAATTTCATCATCAGCCCAAATACGTCCCACTGCTGGGCACGGGCCTCCTCTACAACTGAGAGGGTTTAGGCCTTAGTCCACCACGCTGGCCTAGTGCGGGTTGGCGGACTACACACCTAAGAAATTCCTAAGAACTTTTAGGTGTGCAGGTTTTATCACGATGTTTTCCTTCACCGTTAAAGCAAGTGATAATTCATTGTGAATACACACATAACTTCGGGTGTATTTATTATTTATATACATCTAAAATTAACGTTAAGAATGCGATGAGGAAGCATTAATTATGTCGCGATACTTGTGTAGGTCGTCTTGACGTCATAGATTGCGTCATCGATTGTGATGTAGTGTGATGCATACAAAGTAGACTACTCACTCCTGGTTTTTACCTTGAATGAGTATATTTTGGACTTCAAATATGAATAGGTGAAAAACCTCTTTTGCTAAGGTTTGAGGTTGACCACATGTTGTGATGAAATATGAACGTCATGTTGTGTTTATGTGTAAATAGGATGATCTTCGTAAAGTTATCATTGAAAAATGACTTGTTTGTCAAGCGGTGTAAATGTGTGCCGGGCGATCGAAAGATCACAGGTTCGATTTTAGAGTACGTTCAAGATTTTTGATAGGAAATTGTCAGTAGCTGTTCTCGCCCATAGTTTGAGATGAAGATATTTGGAAAGATTACGTAAATAAAAAAGTTTTTCTTTACTGTTAAAGTAAGTACTTAATAGTAAAAGTTTACACATAACTTGTATAAGTCAAATGTGCCTGAAATTCAAACCCGCTACCGCTGAAATGATGTTTAAACCGATAGACCGTTCGTTCAGACTAAATTTGTTAATTACTACGCAAATATACCAGAAGAGAGAACTTGGTAGTTTTGCAAACATCCTTACTTTACGCAGTGTCGCTACTATTGATATACTTTGACATACGCGATAGGTAGAAAGTGGTTATGTTAATTTGCAGTATAAATATAATTTGCAAAGCAATTTCTATCGGTTTAAGTAAAATTCAAGTAACATGAGTTATACATACTTACACACTCACGCCGAGATCCAAGAATAGATAGGCAGTGGTGCATTTCTGATCCCAACTTTGGTCATGTCACGTCGTGTTGGGATGAACTCCATGCTTATAGTAATTTTTTTTAAACAGAAACGTACAATTATAGACTACCTCGTGGTCTCGCGGCACAAGTATGTGCCGTGCGATCTACATGTCCCGGGTTTGATTCCCGGGTCGGGAAAAGTGTTATTGTTTTTTTTTCAAAATTGTCAGTAGCAGCACGGAGTTTGCAGATGTGCCCGAAAATCGGCAATAGGCTCACCCACTATTACGTGGGACTGATACATACCTGGCGAAATGTGGGTGCAGAAATGCACCTCTGCCTATCCCTACGGGGAATACAGGCGTGAGGTTATGTATGTATGTATGTATGTACAATTATACCTTGTCATGTTATCGAATCCTGAACTTGCTCGCACGTCGTCCATAAGACGATTGTTCTATTACGTCAGTTTTTAACTGAGCCTTGTTCGTCCCCCGACATAAGTAAGTTCCGAAAGGTTAGAGGTCGCGGGTTCGACTCCCGTGTCGGATAAATTAAATAAATACACCCTATAGTCACCACACATACGTATGTGCGGTTGAGCCTTATCATATCGGTGATAATGCCTACATAATAATGATCTAATATAGCTATCATTAGTTCATTATACATCCCACTGCTGGGCACGGGTCTCCTCAACAACTGAGAGGGGTTGGGCCTTAGTCCACCACGCTGGCCTAGTCCAGGTTGGCGGACTACATACCTAAGATCTTTAGGTGTGCAGTTTTCCTCACAATGTTTTCCTTCCTCGTTAAAGTACGTAATAGTTTATTGTGAATACACACATAGCTTCGAAAAGTCAGAGGTGTGTGCCTGGGATTTGAACCCGTGACCGTCGGAATTCTCAATCGCGCGCCTAAACATCGAGGCCTACGTTATATAGGTCACGAATGTTGTGCTGTTGGTAGTGTCAACAAAATCGTGAACAATCGGTTATGCGTGGCTCAGTTATTCAAACAATTGGGGCGGGAACCGTTTGTTTGCGCACGCGCACGCTTCCGGCTACACGTGGAGTGGACTTTCTTAGCATATGTAATATGTATATATAGCACAAGGCCAGCGTGGTGGACTAAGGCCTATCCTCTCAGTTGTTGAGGAGGCCCGTGCCCAGCAGTATATAGGCTGAGCTGAACCAACATTCATCAAATTCAGCGTTAAAGTTGAACAGACAGACGAAATAACAGACTTACTTGTATAATATAAAAGTCACGTGCATACATTTGACCCGAAAGGAATATACAATTGTGCATATCGGAAACAAAGAACACTTTTTCCACAAGATTCCAAGCATATAATTTATATTTATGATAAAAAAAAATATCGCGGGATCGAACTCAGGGCCTGCCATAGCACAGTCGAAGACCCCCCCCCCCACGCGTCACGGAATCGAAAGACCAAAGTTAAGGCCCCAGTGCACATAGGTTTTATTAAGACCAGAAGGCTTTCCTGTGCCAAGAATCCACACCCTGGGTGCAGTCATAAATATAGATTTTTTTAAATTTATTTTTTTAATAAATCGATTGTAATCTTGAATTTGTGTTCTTATTTGTTCACGCCGTCAGGCGGACGTAACATTATGGTAACGTGAACCTTTCTCTTGCTCTCTGATCCACTAACATCGAAACCCGTTAAATATAAATTTTACTAAGGACCACTTATTTATAATGACCGGTAGATGAATATTAACAATAGTAGATTTTTTTTGCATCAGTTGGTTATCGGATATCAACATCATCAGCCCATATACGTCCCACTGCTGGGCACGGGTCTCCTCTACCGTTGAAACGGTTTAGGCCGTAGTCCACCACGCTGGCCTAGTACGGGTTGGCGGACTACACACCTAAGAAATTCCTAAGAACTTTTAGGTGTGCAGGTTTCTTCACGATATTTTCCTTCACCGTTATCGGATATCAGTTAATGTATAATACTTAGTCTCATATGTGGTTAAGATAGGAGACACCATATTAGGTAAAAATATGTTTATTTCTAAGCTCATCAAGATACATACAAGTCCGTATCCAGTCAGAACCAGATTGAGTCAAGTTTTAACTTAACTCAACTTACATGTATGTGAAAGCCACTTTAGAATACTGTTTACAGATAAAAACAACTTTTAATTATTTTTTATTTGTGTTTCCTTAATCCAACCTTATGTAATTCAAGTGCTGTGGCCTAAAATAATTTGAATGTTAACTTTAAGCTCAAGGGCATAAAAGCGATTTTACCCCAAATGTGCCGCAGATTTTTTGCAATAAAATTATCTCGTAAACATCGCTTTATGTCGTCCGAAGGTATTCCGAAATAAAATAATATCGTAAAATATTTTGTCCAATTTTATGATTTCACATTCGTACTCATTATATTTTTACAGTTATATAAAAAAGGATAGATTTCCGAGTCATTATTTTAAGAAACATTTGAATGAATTATAATTTAAATAGTAATTAATATAATTTTTTAACGTTAATTATTTTATACATTGAATAATTAGTTAATTATTAATAACCACTTTATTATACTAACTGTAATACCTTAATATAACATGGTATTATACTTAATTGCTATTTTAATGTTAATTAAGGAACATTTTGTGTGTGTGTATCAAATTTTAGTCAATTCAATCACCAAGCTTTAAATCGTGGCCTAATTTTTACCGTAGAAAGTAAGTTATTTTCTGATTAACATAGAAAACGAAGGGGAATTTCGTCGACAAATAAATCAATAAAAAATAGTACTTACATTACTAAATGTTGTTTAAACAATCCACAGCAAAGAGCACTCAGATCACAATATATTGAACAGTGTATGCGGAACGGCGGTCGGAGTAGTTACGAGGAGCGCGTGTCGTGTCGCGACGGGCGGCGTGCGCGCGCGCTCTTGTCGCACTGTCGCCTTCACTCGCCTGCACACCTACACAACCACTTACTAATCGTTGATATTCCAGAGACAATTTTTGTGGGGAAAGGTGGACGCGTTGAGGAACATGACAGGTATTCCCCATCTAGGTGAGAAGGATTGGGATTCCCAGATTCTTTGTCTACGCTATCCTGTGACGTGGGTATGTGTGAAACAATAGAAGTCATTGTGGTTAAACAAAAATGGACACGTTTACACCTAATTGTTTTAAATTAAAAACTGTAAAATATTTTATACAAATTATATAAAATGAAGTTGTCTGGAAGAGATCGCTAATAGCGATAAGACCGCCCTTTGTGGCACTTTTAGAATTTATTTTAGTTTTATTATATGTTATTCTTGTTTTTGTGGTGTCCAATAAAGAATATTAAATAAAAATAAATAAAATAAAAATGAACCATAGTTGAATTATAGTAATAAGAAAATATTTTTCTTTTCTGTATTGACTTGTCATAAGTGCTATTTGATTGCCTACGTGACTTATAAAGCAATTTCATTTCATTTGATTTCATTTCATTAACAGTTCACACACAATTTTGAAACGTTTCATATAAAAATACGATTTGTTTTCACACTGTCGAATATCCTAAACAATCCTAATTATCCTTAGTCAGTATTTATTTATTTTGTAGATACATACATACATAAACTCACGCCTGTATTCCCCGAAGGGGTAGGCAGAGGTGCATTTCTGCACCCACATTTCGCCAAGTATGTATCAGTCCCACGTAATAGGGGGCGAACCTATTGCCGTTTTTCGGGCACATTTCCAGACTCCGTGCTGTTACCGAGAATTTCCTAATGGAAAAACCCAATAACACTTTGTCCGACCCGGGAATCGAACCCAGGACCTCTAGATCGCAACTACTACTACTCGAAACTTTTCGGTCTCACATACACTCAGAGAAATAACAAATATTTGAGCACTGGATGGACTTAAATCCTAATATTTTGTGGTACAATGAATCCATAACGTTACATCTTACAGCAGCATCATCATCAGCCCATGTACGTCCCACTGCTGGGCACGGGCCTCCTCTAAAACTGAGAGGGTTTATGCTTTAATCCTCCACGCTGGCCTAGTGCGGGTTGTGTGGACTACACACCTAAGAAATTCCTAAGAATTTTTAAGGTGTGGTTTCCTCACGATGTTTTCCTTCACCGTTAAAGTAAGTAATAATTCATTGAGAATACACACATAATTTCGAAAAATAAGAGCATCATTTTAGCTATTTCCATAGCCTTATGTCGTATGGTATTCTTTTGTGGGGAGCTGCTGCGGATATTAACACTATTTTTGTTTTGCAAAAAAGAGCCATTAGGGCTATTTATAATTTAGGTCCCAGGGCTTCACTTAGAGAAAAATTTAAGGAAATAAATATTCTTACCGTCACTTGTCAGTTTATATACGAAAACTTAATGTACGTCCAAAAGAATCTTGGTAAATTTAATAAAATTTGTAATGTACACAATAAAAATACTAGGAACAAATGTAATCTCGTTCAACACGTAACTCGTCTCCGGAAAGTTAATAACTCTTTTATGGGGCAATGTATACGCTTCTATAACAAACTTCCGAGGGCTGTTAGGGAGCTTCCCTTGACAAAGTTTAAGAAATCAATTAAAGATAAGCTTTACAAAAAAGCATACTATAAAATTTCAGATTTTATTGAAGATAATAAGCCCTGGGAGTAATGTAAATTGATCGGAGTTTTGTTTTGTTGCTATAGTTTGTATCGTTATGACATTTACAATGTAAAATTTAAATAATGTAATTAAAAAAAGACATTTATTGCTATTTTAAAAAAAATGACATGTGTTGCTGAGGGAGTTTCTTGCCGTTTCTTCTCCACAGCGATAACACGTTTCGAAGCGGCATTAGTTTAAAAAATATTAAAAAGTGTAAAATTGACGATTCAAAAGAACTTGTAGAAGTCTATTTGAATAAAGATAATTTGACTTGACTTTGACTTTGACATCTTATAGCAGGCGTCTTGCCAATAAATATATGTTAGATTGTATTTTTTACGAATGAGCGGGATTAGGCTTTTGTCTATATTGGCATTGTGGGTTTAGTGTACTTGAAAAATCTAGGCAAAATCTAGCATGCATTACTTCAATTTATGATTTTTTGTTACTTAATAATCTTAGAGAACACATATGAAGACTTCTATAAGCAGGAGGTGATTATAAATTTTTATAACGAGGACTGCTTAATCCTGTGGTTTTAGCATGTGATCCTGGTTCGATTTTCGGGTCGGGAAGTGTCGATTTTTCCCATCAGGTGTCTGGAATGTGCCCAAGACGGCGCTAAATCGAGGTCATCACTGAATCGATATTACCGATAGTAATAATTCACGCTTATTATACAAAGCATTTAAGTTTTTTTTTAATAACCATGAATATTAATGTATACGTACCGCAAAGCGCAGCGTGGGACGTCATCCGCCCTGTGGATTGGGGGCGTAAGAATGCCGCCAAGGCATCCCCTGCCTGTCGTAAGAGGCGACTAACAGGGGTCCAAGGATTTCTGGGCGTACTGCGGGGGCGGTGCGCCATGACTAAAAGCAACCCCAAGATGTGCGGCAGAGAGCGTGGCCTCTTGACTGTCGCGGACGTTCCTAATAAGTGAGCGTCCAAAATAGGGTAAGTGGAATGCATCTCAAGCCCTCATAACTTTGAGGAGACCATGATTGGACGAAGCGCCGGGTGGCAGCGGAAAGTAATGCAGGGTTTCTCGCCCTGCGATGTCGTAGACCGCGCCAAATGCGCGCGACGGCCACCGAGAGGTTTTAGTCGGTATGCTGGCGTAGGATTTTGGTTAGGGACACAACTCAGGTAAACGGACAATTGTTCCGCCGAGTTGGAAGGCCAGAGACCCCGACATACCCCTTCCGCCCTCCCAAGAGGTACTGAAAGGGGAGCTTAAGGCGTTTTCCTCTCGGTAACAAAATAAGCGTGGGACGTCCGCCGACGAGATGGTCGGACGACCTAGTAAAGGTCGCGGGACATCGCTGGTTGCAGGCTGGTTCCAACAGGTCCCTGTGGAAGTCATTAGGAGAGGCCTATGTCCAGCAGTGGACCTTCATTAGCTGATGGATGGATGGATGGATGGATTAATGTATAGGTACGTTTATTACTTTATTTCCCATTATACATAGGTATTAGAAACTAAGGAAAGTTGTGTGGAAAGGATCTTTAGTTGGGATCTCGTATGAAGCGTAGGATGGGATGTAAGAACTTCCTGTCGTTTTAGAATAATCCCACAGGATCCTGTATTCGTGAGGATAATTATTACTGACTGCCACGTGGTCTCGCGGCAAAAGTATGTGCCGTGCGATCTAAAGGTCCTGCGTTCGATTCTCGGGTCGAGCAATGTGTTATTGGGTTTTTCCATTTGGAAATTCTCAGTAGCAGTACGGAGTTTGGAAATGTGCTCCAATAACGGCAATAAGCTCGGCCCCTATTACGTGGGACTGATACATACCTGTCGAATACAGGCGTGAGGCTATGTACATATGTATGTTAATGAAGGTTTTAATGAACAGTCTGCGTTGAATGAAAAAAAAAAAAAATTGCCGCACCACGAATGCCAATAATTATTACTTGCCAATGGCGAGTCGCACTACCACCTGGGTGCAATTTGGAATTCAACGCTTACCCCAAGGTAAAACTACAATTTTCGAGATATAAAGTAGGCTATTTTCGTTTCCGAAGATCTCTTCTCCCTCTCACCTCCTTTTACGTGGGACAAGAATATACTAAATATGGGTTAGAAAGAAAGAAAGAAAGAAAGAAAAAAGTTTATTTGTTTACAAACATACAGAACAAATGTAAATAAAAGAAAATAAAATAAAATAGACGTAACCACTTAAAACTATGTTTGCAAACAAAAAGGCACCAACTCAGCAATATGCTGGCAATACAGCCAACGCTGGTCTTTGGTTAGACGCTTATTAAAATTGGATCAGCATTTTTGACCTTCTAATTTTGAGGAGTTCGATTTGAATAATGAATTTACGGTGATTCTCGCCTGTTACATGTCGTGCTGCCTATAATGCGAATGGCTGCAATCAAGAGCATGAAGCCGATATTCCAGATTTTTATAAGGCCCTCTCCCACCACACACCCGCCAATGTAACTCCTGTGCTCCAGGATCAACAGCGGCACGCACAGTATTGACGCCGAGCAGTGAAGATCAGCGAATCTAAGGGGACCTAAATTTGTTATAATCCCGCAACGAAGTTAATCAGAAAGACAAATAAAGGAGAATTTGGAAAACAAAAAGTTGTCCACTTCCATCCACAGCAAAGCGGGTGACAAAACATTAAACTATAAGGTTTCACCCTCACATAAAAAGGAAAAATAATTACAATCGGTGAAATAAGACGCAATTAACGCACCGCGGGTAAATAACTATATGAGATTTATTGAATAAATTTGACCTAAGGTGCGAGCTGTTATGTAGGTACTTCCAATAATAGGCATGGCAAAAACGCTGAAAAGCAGGGAAATTCTTCCTAGATTTAACGAGGTCTGTATAATAAACAACACCAGATGTTCAATATTCATAATATTCCAGATATACATAGGTAAGAGCCTTAGTTCTGCTGCAATATTTGTGGAGCTTGTATATCGCAAATCACAACAATTATTTTTTGCCTCTTCCGAGGTAGTCTAAATTTCTTTAAGTCAAATTCAAAGTCGTGTATTTTAATAAATTTATTATTAAAGCAAAATAAGGTTGGCAGTAATAAAAAGATCTCAACGGTCGCGGGTTCAAACCCCAGGCACACACCTCTGACTTTTCGAAGTTATGTGTGTATTCACATTGAATTATCACGTACTTTAACGTTGAAGGAAAACATCGTGATAAAACGTGCACACCTAAAAGTTCTTAGGAATTTCTTGGGTGTGTAGTCCGCCAACCCGCACTAGGCCAGCGTGGTGGACTAAGGCCTAAACTCTCTCAGTTCTAGGAGGCCCGTGCCCAGCAGTGGGACGTATATGGGCTGATGATGATGAAGTAATAAAAAGTCTCAAGGAGGTTTCACTTTTTTATTCGAGACACTGGTAAATACTGGTTAACAATAAAAAAAATATCACAATGTTTTTAAATTCGTCGATTCGATATATACAGATTTGTTTTATCCTTCAGTAAGTACAGATGAATGTTTTATTCTAGTGGCTGTGCCACTCATTTTTAAAATACATACCTAAACTCACGCCTGTTTTCCCCGAAGGGGTAGGCAGAGGTGCATTTCAGCACCTACATTTCGCCAGGTATGTATCAGTCCCACGTAATAGGGGGCGAGCCTATTGCCGTTTTTCGGGCACATTTCCAGACTCCGTGCTGTTACTGAGAATTTCCTAATGGAAAAACCCAATAACACTTTGCCCGACCCGGGAATCGAACCCAGGACCTCTAGATCGCACGGCACATACTTGTACCGCGAGACCACGAGGCAGTCTGTCATTTTTAAAATAAGAGAAAGAAAAAAAGTTACTTGTGAAGGAGATTAATATTTACTTCCTTCATAAGTGATCCCATTTGTATCATATTGAAGTAACCGCCGTCCACTGCCTTCTCGAACTAGCTAAATAATTTTAAAGCTATTGAACGAATCAGGGCTTGATTTATACAATATTATTTATATCTAATCAACAGCCTAAAAATAGGTTTCAAGTTTCTAGCTTTAAAAATGACAATACTTCCATACAACCTTTCATCCCCCCTTTCAACCCCTTAAAACCCCTTTTCCGCAATAAAAAGTAGCCTATGTTCTTTCTCAGGCTCCAAACTATCTGTGTACCAAATTTCATTTAAATCGGTTCATTAGTTTTAGCAGGAAAGCGAGACAGACAGACAGTTACAATCGCATTTATAATATTAGTAAGGATTTATTAATTTGATACCAAGTACACTAGACTCTACCAAGTTACTAAGGTAGATCGGCTCCGGTCAACCTTGGACGTCCATGCACAGTGTCACTAGCTAGTATAGGACAGTCATAGCATTACTAAATATTTTCTAAAGAGGTTATGCCTGAATAAGTCTTAAATAAAACTAATACAATAACCGCATTTCTAAGTATCATAGACTATATTTTATACAGTCCGGGTGAAAATCTTGTACATGCAATAGTGTCCGTCAAAAAGTATTAAATTGGGGGCGCCACATTAGCATCAGCATCATACATTTTAAAGGAAGCGGAAATCAATAAACGCACTATTCACAGTTCAGGATATAAAATCACTCTAGCTACACGCGTTTTTCATAATAACTCTTTAAGGTTATATTTACTACATTATTTTGTACTACGCAAGTAGTTGACATTTTCAACAAGTAACTACTTTAGTCGACAATAATATTAAATTCATTCCATGTTGACCGCTGGACACTTTTTTCGATTTTCTACCATATGAGATGACACCCTTACCTTTATTTACCCTCCATAGTGAAAATGAAACGGGATGATACTATTAAAAACTCAACATCAGTACTTTAAGTACTTCTAAATGGTTGTTTTCTTACGAATAATCGAGGTATTCAATTATAACATAGTACATTACACTATTTACAAAAAATTCCCTTAATGTGTGTTATGGTCAGTTTATGACAAATATATCTAAACTTCTATAGCGTTTGCTAACACGTTGTGTTGTCCACTTGGTTGTCATTCTTCTGGTCTACTTGTGTTCCTTCAGGAGCAACCCTCAAGGAGCTGTTTCTGATGCCGTAGAGGAAGTATATGAGGTAGCCTGAAATATTAAAATTTAGTTTCATTAGCTCTTATACATATGTTCGTCCCCCTGGTAGGCATGGGCCTCCTCAGCAACTGAGAGGGGAAAAGCTTCAGAAATTCCTAAGAACTTTTAGGTGTGCAGGTTTCCTCAGGATGTGTTCCTTCATCGTTAAATGACATGATAATTCATTGTGAATACACACATAACTTCGAAAAGTCAAAGATGTGTGTCAGGGTTTGAACCTGCAGCCACTGAGATATGTTTGACCGCGCGCCTAACCATCAAGACCATCACGACTTATTTTTATGAATTGATACTTCAATTTACAGAGTAAGAACTTTTCCAAATTACTTTTGTTTTATCGATATTCATACATTTTCATCGATAAAGGTTACTTAATGTGACTTATAAAAAAAACAAGGCAACAAGAAAGCTTGAGAAATGCTTTTGTTCAGTATTGCATTTCATTTGGTTAAAGATGAAGACAGAATAAAAAAAAACGAAGTCTTTAAAAACGTTAGGTAACCTAATCGTAGTATTTGAAGAAAATTTGCAGTACTGAAACTTACACCTATGTATACAGGATATTCAAATAATTAAATGTTTTATATAAAGAAGTAACACTTACCAATAGCGAGCCAGATGATGAACCGGACCCAAGTCTGGTAGTCGAGCTGCACCATCAGGTACACGTTCATGCACACGCTCAAGTACGGCACCAGGGGAACCAACGGCACCTAGAATGCAAACGATAGTATTATATTAAAACCAACGCGCACTTAGCGCCAGCGTGGTGGACTAAGGCCTAACCCCTCTCAGTTGTAGTTGTGCCCAGCAGTGGGACGCATATGGGCTGATGATGATGATGATATTAAAACTTCATTAAAATAGTAAGTCGGCTTGGACCGACAGTCACGACTGGGGTAGTACTAATTTCTCTTAGCTATCTATCGATAATGGTCAGGGGTGCTCCTATATCACACACCTTCGGTTTGCCGACGATATTGTAGTCTTGGTAGAATCGCTGGAAGACCTTAGCACTATGCTCGAAGACCTCAATCGAGTCTCTCAACAGGTGGGTCTTAAAATGAACATGGACAAGACGAAAATCATGTCGAATGTCCATGTTGTGCCCACCCCGATCGCAGTTGGGGGCTCGACTCTCGAAGTTGTACACGAATACGTCTATTTAGGACAAGTGGTCCGGTTAGGCAGGTCCAACTTCGATGGACTATGGAGGTCATTGGGGGAGGCCTATGTTGTGAAAAAAAGGTGCAGTGACTAGTCGGCCCAACAAAGTAGGTTAATTTAACTAGAGTTATTTGCTGTACTTATTATTTGATATCGCAGGATAAGATTTTAGTATGGATTATGGTTACCGCAAAGGCCATGTTGAGCACGTTGTTCCTGGGCTGCCTGTACAGCACGACGAGGAGAACGAGCAGCACAGCGCCCAGCACGCCCAGCACGGCGCCGATGGGCGCCCAGCGCATCAGGACGCACGTCACGAATGCTATGATGACTGAAACCAATAAAAAAAATTATTGTAATAAGTCACATATGTAATCTTATCTTATATCTTTAAATGAGCAATTCTTGTATATATATAATTGGAATCTCGGAATCGGCTCCAACGATTTTCATAAAATTTGGTATATAGGGGGTTTTGGGGGCGATAAATCGATCTAGCTAGGAATCATTTTTAGAAAATGTCATTTGGAAGAAAAATAACAAAAATGAACTGAAAAATATGACTCTTCCTGACATCTATTGGCGAATATTGGCGAATAATAATACTATTTTTTGTGAGCAACTAATTGCTTTAAGGACACAACAGCAGATGGCGTTGTTAATTAACATTATTCATATTTCATCATTTTATTAGTAATTCATACTTAAATATAATTTCCAAAAAACACAATTTAAAAAAAAATACATTCCGAGCAAAGCTCGGTCATCCAGGTACTATACCTTTAAGTGGACTGGAAATTTCATCTCTAAAAGAAAGTATTGTCAGGAAAATGTTATGTCTGTACATATGTATGTTACGTACGTATGTATGTTTTAAAAGGCTCTCGACTGATATTTTAATCTTTCTACGATGGATAATTTTCAAAGATTGGCATTAACTGACCAGTCTTCATCTCTTTTGGTTTCTCCATACATACATAACCTCACGCCTGTATTCCCCGAAGGGTTGGGCAGAGGTGCATTTCTGCACCCACATCTCGCCAGGTATTTATCAGTCCCACCTAATTGAGGGCGAGCCTATTGCCGATTTTCGGGCACATTTCCAGACTCCGTGCTGCTACTGAGAATTTCCTTATGGGAAAACTCAGTACCACAATGCCCGACACACACACACATACACAGCACATACTTGTGCCGCGAGATAACGAGGCAGTCAATGGTTTCTCCATAGTTATTAAATAAAAAATATGTAATACTAACACAATATGCCGATAGTCGACTTGGCGATGGTGGAAGAGAGTTGTGAGGGATACTTGATTCCCAGCAAGTTGAACATCTGTTTGAGCACCGACAGCGGCGTCTCTGGGACTGGCTTCACGGCTTGCTCTGGAATGGGGGAATCGTCCTCGTACCTGGAATTTGAAATAAAGTTTAAGCAAAGTTGGAAAGATTGGGTTTTATTTTCTAGCTATATCCTAACATTGCACTGTTCACGTTTACTGCTTTAGAGTGTTCTTAAAATAAAAGAGTTGTCACCAAAGAAAAACGATAGCCTCTGGACATCATCAGCCCATATACGTCTCACTGCTGGGCACGGGCCTCCCTACAACTGAGAGGGTTTAGGTCTTAGTCCATCACGCTGACCTAGTGCGGGTTGGCGGACCATACACCTATGAAATTCCTCAAAACTTTAAGGTGTGCAGGTTTCATCACGATGTTTTCCTTCACCGTTAAAGTAATAATTCATTGTGAATACACACATAACTTCGAAAAGTCAGAGGTGTGTGCATCGGGCTTGAACCCACGACCGTCTAGAGTCTCGACCGCGAATACAATCTGATCTAGATTTTATTTTATTTTTACGTTTTTCAATATATCAGCCAACTTTACTAATGTTTGCTCGTGTGGATATCGCAGCATTCTAATGGAAATCATCCAAACTCTCACAAAAATGTCATACTGCTACAAACATATTCAAAATGTTAGCCTCAAGTAAATTGGAAACAAGAAATTACCTTAGAATAAGCACGCTGGTTGCAACAATTGTGTAAGCAAGAAGAGTTCCGATCGACACCATGTCGATAAGTTGATTCAGGTTGAATATGGCTGCCATAACCGCTAAAAACATACTGTTAATTAGTATCTTCATACACTACATACAAAATTACATACATACATACATAAACTCACGTCTGTATTCCCCGAAGGGGTAGGCAGAGTTGCATTTCTGCACTCACATTTCGCTAAGTATGTATCAGTTTCACGTAATCGGGGGCGAGCCTATTGCCGTTTTTCGGGCACAATTCCATACCATTTCCTTTTTTTTTTTTTTTTTTTTTTTTTTTTTTTTATTCTGGCACGGCAAAGTGACCCCATTGCACCTGATGGTAAGCGCAATGGAGTCCAGAAAAAGTGCCGACCAGCGAGAGATGATGGTCTCCCGTTGGTCGACACAATCATGCCGGCCGAATACCTCTTCACCTTATTGTGAAGAAGTTTGGGGGACTATCAATCACGGCGATCAAAGGACCGACCGCGACAAACCGGCCAAAAAAATTGCCGGCACGGTCATCCTTTCACCATGATTGAAGCCCCCCCGGATTTTCCTGATGGAAAATCCCAATAACACCCAATATCCCACACTAAGATAGGAGTCTTGTATCGTTGGTATCAGAAACTACGAGAAACTTTACGGTGTCACAACCACTCAGACCCGAAACAAATATTTGTGGATCATACAAACATTTGTCTCGGTGCGGTTATCGAACCCACGGGTTCTCATTTCATAAGCTGATGTCTAGCCACGGTACTGTCGAATTTGATCTTAAATGATGTGATGAAAATTTATATTTACCTGCAAAAAGACCACTCACAGCAGTAGCAAGCAGTGGAGTCTGGCTCTTTGCATGAATTTTGGCCAATGGACGGAACAGTACTCCGTCACTGCCCATAGCATACAGCACTCTTGGCAGAGGAAACATGGCTCCGAGAAGACTAGTGCACAGCGCGAAGATAGCGCCAACTGTGACAATCCATTTGACCACCGGGAGGTCGACGACTGTGAACGCGTGAGGGAAGGGAGTGTCTTCGTCCTGGAATTAAAATAGATATTAGTAACAATTATGATAAAAGATAAAATAATGACGCTGGGCAAAGGAATTTTTGGCAAGAAGTATCTGAGTTGTGTGTGCCACTGACTATCCTGGTGTACAATAGTTACAGTGCCGGGTGTGTAAAGGGATAGTCTCTACTATCAAGTTTCATTTCTGAGTGATGGAACTGAGCTGATAGATTTGCTACACCCTCGTTACACCAGCTATGCTTCAAGTCTCACCTAATAGGATCAAAGTCTATCGTCGTTTTCATGTTTTCAAATATATAGAATAATTATATAAAAAAAAATATACATTTACCACATCGCCTGTATTCCTCGGAGGGGTAGGCATTTCTGCACCCACATTTCGCCAAGTATGTATCAGTCCCACGCGAGTCTTTTGCCGTTTTTAGGGCACAATGCCAGACTCCGCGCCGCTACTGAGAATTTCTTAATGGAAACACCTAATAACACTGCCCGATCCGGGAATCGAACCCTTGACCTCTAGATCGCACAGCACATACTTGTGCCGCGAGACCGCAAGGCAGTAAAAAAAATACAAGCTACAATTATGAATAACGAAGTATAATTCACAAACCTGCATGTAATAAGGCAGCATGAGCGTCAAGACAGTGGCTATGGAGAAGTAGGACAAGAAGATGATCACAAGAGAGAGGACGATAGACAGTGGAATGTCTTTCTTGGGGTCCTTGGCCTCCTCGCCGGTGGTGGCGACGCAGTCGAAGCCGACGAACCCGAAGAAACACTTGGCAGCACCAGCCATGACTCCTGCGACGCCGAAAGGCATAAAGCCGCCCACGCCAGCAGTACTAGCGTACTCGGGTGGTATATCTTCGGGTTTTATGCTCCAGTTTGCTGTGTTACCTGGTAAACACATAGTTTTTATGTAAAGTAGAATAAAATGGATGTTTGTATGGAAGGTTTTAAGCCTGATATTTTGAGAAGTGATGTAACGTCGAAGTCTTTTTTTAGGTAGACATGATGTAGTTGCGTGTGTAGCATTGAACATTTCTTCCATTGGGGATAACCGGAAGAGTTTATATATGTATATACCAGATTACAGTGTACTGGTAATTAATGCCGATTTTTTTTTGGAATTTGTAAATATTTTGAATTTACACAATTGTTGCGCAGAACGACCTTCATGATATTTAAATGCCCCAACAAAATAAGACAACCACCTGATTATAATAAACGATGTCCATATAACAATAAAAGTGTAACCTTGCTTTGAATGTAAATACTGATTTGGCAAGTTAGATGTTTTTGCTTAAAATTATCTTCATTATCTTTGTGTATTTAGCTGGGTCACTGGACTTAAACAAAAAATATGGTAAGGACATAAAGTAGCGTGAGCTGTGACTGATCGGATATTCATATCCAACTACAATAAACGCTTTAGATGTGGTGTAAAACTTGTCTTAAGGCCAATTTCAATGAACAATTTATGAATGTATTCTTAAATCGTTCTCAATAATGGAACAATCCCTTCCAATTTTTAGGAGTCCACAATAAGACAAGCAGCATCGGGGACCAATTCATGGCGCTTCTCGCTGTGAGATACCGTGATACCGCACCAAATGCACGTCACGGCCATCGAGATGTTTTAGTCGGTATTGCTACCGTAGGGTTCTGGTTAGCGACTCAGTTCAGCTAAGCGGAAAGTTTTGCGCGCCGAGTTGGAAGGACGAAGTCTCTTGCAACCTCCCGCGAAGTACCGACGGGAAAGCTTAAGGCGCTTTCCTCTCGTTAAAAAAAAACTGCATTGGTTATTTTTTAGATCAAATCGTAGATAGGGATCAGGATTGTTTCTTGAAATTTGCCGTTAGTTAACCGCGCAATGTATTGCAATTTGGGGTTAGCTTTATATGCGAGTAGACCGGCTTGACGGTGTCGACTTGTGAGAGGTCTTGGTAATCGTTTTTTGCTAGTTGATATTCTATTTACCCGCAATTACCATCAGGTGCTGATGCTGTAAATTGAAAATGTAATTAAAATTTCGATATTGCATTAGGGTAGCTACCTACCTTTAGAATTGTATCTCAGTGACAGTTCAGGTGTTTTGTATTTATGGGTTTGAACCTGCGACCGCCGAAATTCTCGACCGCGCACCTGAACCTCGAGGCCATCACTGCTATTGCAGTGCATATCCTTCAGAGTCGAACTATTTACGAAATCAGTGTGTATACGCTTCTGATAGAATGCTCTGGAAGTCTAGTGGGAGGCCTATGTCCAGCAGACCTTTTTCGGCTGATGATGATATACCGTAAGTAATAAGCAAATTTGTGTCGACTGTTGCAAATAAATCATGATCGTTTCTTACCAGTTAATAGTGTATTTTGCACGCATTTAAAAATATACTTTTCTTCCTTCCAATAACCAGAGCCGAAACAATGCAAGAATCGAACCAGAGGCCTCTCATTATACATTCAACTCCTATCATAAGAGAGTGTCTGTCAGTTAACAATGACAATGTGAAAATGCGTCACAATTACATGCGTATGAAGTGACGTAATGAATAAGTGTGTTTGTCGTAGGTAGATTATTTATTATTCTTAGAACAATAGTCGCTACTAGTAGAGTAAAATACAAGTTACGTTCTCGCGTTAAACACAGTTATTTGTTTACATTAGTCCGTGTGTGTTGGTAAAGTGAGGTAAATGACTAAATTGTGATGTAAATACAAAATTACCTAAATTTGTTCATGAAAATACTTCACACCTGAACTAATTTTCATGAAAGGGAAATGCCCAAATGACTATGGATCTTAGTATCGGCAAAAATATTTTTGTGCCAAGTTGAAAACTGCTGTATAGTGTTGGAATTAATATACACTATGAATAAAACTAAAAAGGACTATCATAATAAGCGGGGTTCATGGTAACTATGGGGTCAAAGAAAAATATAAACACTGCACACTAAGAAGCAGCAATACTAACTATATGGAGTCTCTTACTCAAAATCACTACCTAAATAAACACACCTGTTATTAATAAACACACGAGGAATGTGAAAAACATTCATATATATGTTTATGCGAAAAACAAATGCAACTGCAGTTATTGTATACATATTGGATAACATATGACATTGACAATTGACATGACTATGACATTATCCCGCCCGCCAACCAATTTCAGTGTTGCCAAGTGCATAAGCCGATTTATTATTGATTACTTTATAATCGATATTTCTCATGATGATCATGTCGAAAAAAAATATTTTTGTATTGTCATTATATTGTCAGGATGTTCAAGGCATGGTTCCTAAGTAACATGCATCTATCAGAATAGTACCGAACTTGTTAAATCTATTATTAATGTAATCTTATATATCTTATTAATGTAATCTTATGTATCTTGATGTAATTGTTGCAAATAAGCACGTCGATGAAACGCAATGTGCGCAAAGACAAAAATCTGTGAAGTGCCTGTTTCGAAAAATGTTTGCGTTTGATAGCAGAAACGAAATACCATGGCAAACATCACCAACCATTGCTTAAGAATGTGTTACTTGTATTTAAATAAGTCATATTATTAACATTTCACGCTAGCGAACACACTGGCATGAGCTGGTGATAGCTTACAATAATATTGTTATTCCTTTTTATTAGTAAATGATCAAATAAATTAAAATCGATTTGATATCCTATTTATCGATAATCTGATATCGCGTGAACAGTTTTTTTGTCATGGCAACATTACTTTATGAACTGACAACAGAAAAGGTAGAAACTAGGTAAATAAATAGAAAGACTTATTATCTTAATTTATTTTATCCGGAAAATGTAAGATCGACTAATGCGATATAAAATCTTTACAATTAATAACAAGAATTGTTGATATTACTAGCTTGTGGCACAACTTAAAAAAATGCGATACTGCTTTTGGGCATTCTCCTTAGGTATTTGTAATAATGAATAAATTCGGTAAAATAAAGAAGCTATAGGACCAAAACGTGAAGTATGTCGATTTTTAGTCAAGAGAGAGAAAAATTATCTTTAAAACGATTTTTGAATAAGGGCTACGGATTAAGGCCTAAATCCTCTCAGTTGTAGAGGAGGAGCAGTAGGACGTATATGGGCTGATGAGGATTATGATTTTTGAGTCTTAATTGCAAGAATTCGTCTAGAATTTCATTCAGACATAAAGAAAACTCTTGAGAAACCATACTTGAAATTATTAACTTACTTTTGATTGAGCCCGCGATGACGACAATAATGACTGTTAGCAGATTCAAAGCAGTTAAGATGTTGTTCATATTTGTGGACTCCTTCACGCCGACTCCGAGTAAAACTGAAATTTTTGACATTAAATAAAGTAAAAATACATTGTGAGTTGCTAAAGAAGACCAAATATATGCGATTCTTATACAAAGGTTTCTGGACACCGCATTTTATCTAAAATTAGTGTTTATTATTTATTACAAGTCCACCAACCCGCACTAGGCCAGCGTGGTGAACTAAGGCCTAAACCCTCTCAATAGTATAGGAGGCCCGTGCCCAGCAGTGGGACGTATATGGGCTGATGATGATTTATTACAAAAAAAATATATATAAAAACATCAAGACTACTTATTGCAATAATTAAGACGCAAATCATAACACCAAACACACTTCCGTAATATCTATATAAAAATGTTTTATTTATAACTACTTATATTTTTATGAGGTCGTCAATCCACTTAAGGACAGTCAGTTTAATATTTTCTACGCAAATCCAAGCTTATAATTTATTAAAATTATAAGATTAAAATAACATAATACAATATAACTTACCAGTTATAACAATAACAAGAGCAAACGCGAAGAAATCTGGATAATCAGCCAAGAACGTCGCGCTGATTGGAGCGAAATCAGTCATAGCTTTCGCCATGCTGTTGTTGCAGAAGCTGTCTATGTACAAGGACATGCCTTTGGCCATAGTGGCTGTCCCTATCACGTACTCCAGAACGAGGTTCCAGCCAATGGTAAAGGCGATGAACTCGCCGACGCTGACGTAGCTGTACACGTAGGCTGAGCCGGCTTTGGGGACGCGGGCTGCGAATTCGGCGTAGCAGAGACCTGGAATATATGGAATGACCTCAATAGTATCACTGGTTACTTAAAAAGCACCTCCAAAAGATGATTATGTGGTGGTATTGAATGCGATGAGCTACAGTTTGACCAATGTAGAAACATTCAGCACTACCTTAACGGTACCATTCACACAAAAAATAAACTGTCATGAAATAGGCATCAGGTTTGTCGCCGTGAACTCATCTTTTTCCGTCTATTTTTCTCTTCTATCTCATCAACCTACATACTCCCCTATACAAGAGATGGGCTTCCTATGCTTTTGAGAAGATTCAGGCGTTTTTAGCGTGGTACATTTTCTTTAGATTCACCCTTTTCACAAAGTTAAGGTTGAAGTTTTGTATATGATTATAAACGACAAAGATTGCTTATGATCAGATAAACTGGACTTTATAATGAATAAAAACTATCCTAATCTTACCAGCAAATGCCGACGCTATGGCAGCGACCAAGAAGCTTATTGTTACCGCCGGGCCGGCTACTGTCTTGGCTACTGCCCCCGCAAGTACGTAAACACCAAGACCAAGGGTACTGCCTACTCCCAGCATTGTCAAGTCGAGTATGCCGAGGCACCGCGCCAGCTCCGTGGTGGTATCGCCATCTTCTAGCTTCTTGCAGCGTCTTAAAGCTGCAAAAATCCTCCCACACCCCATCTGGAACAAAAAAGTCTAATGAGAATAGAATTTGTATTAACAGTTCGGAAAGCAGGCAAAGTAAGCTCACGGCTACACTATGAGTCCGCGTCTCATCAGGATGCATTTTATCATCTGTGACGTTGACCGTCGTTCTATGGATATCGTTTATACAAGGGACTACGAGCGACCGTCGTAATGGATACTGTACCATGCGCTCTCTCGCCCGACTCAAGATTTCTATCTTCTGACATTTCTACATCGAGCTATGATTTTTTGGCTTTAGTTAGCCTCTTACGACGCAATAAATATACAGTGGAAGTTTTTTTAAAAGCCGATCAATGCAGAGTCTGACACATCATCTTATAATCCGGACATTAATTTTATGTTTGTCACCAGTAATGATATTAAATGTTTGTTCGTTTCCTCAGATTCCCAAAGTTGTAATGAAAAAATAGATGTGTATGACATTAAATGAAAGCTTAAAATCTCCTTCATCAGACAAAGCATAAACACAATCAAAATTATACCTAAAGATAAAGCGCAGTTTGAACATGATACGGCAATAGTAAAACCTCGTATTTACTACAGAGTCATTTGGAGATTAAAAACTTTTATTACAGAAGGATAAAATTTGTACGTACCTAGTAATGCAGACAAGGATACTCGTACTCTTGATAAATTGTGTTTGCTAGACGAAAATTATCTATATTATCATGAAATCTTAGCCGTAATAAGTTGTCGACACATATTTTCATTAACTTAATACTATTTACCGTCATTGAATGACTTTTTGTCTTTTGTAAGATAGGTTCGTAATTTTCTCTGTAATTGTATACTATCATAACTGTTACTACTGTAATTTTAAATACATGACATTGAAAACATAATTTACATGATAATAATATATGAAAATGATTCATCATCATCATCATCAGCCCATATACGTCCCACTGCTGGGCACGGGCCTCCTCTACTACCGAGAGGGTTTAGGCCTTAGTCCACCACGCTGGCCTAGTGCGGGTTGGCGGACTACACACCTAAGAAATTCCTAAGAACTATTAGGTGTGCAGGTTTCCTCACGATGTTTTCCTTCACCGTAAAGTACGTGATGATTCATTGTGAATACACACATAACTTCGAAAAGTCAGAGGTGTGTGCCTGGGGTTTGAACCTGCGACCGTCGAAATTCTCGACCACGCGCCTAAACCTCGAGGCCATCACTGCTTGTCATTGTATACTATCATATAACTGTTACTACTGTAATTTTAAATACATGACATTGAAAACATAATTTACATGATAATAATATATGAAAATGATTATTGTGACCTTATTACATAATGACTGTTGCTGAGTGAGTTTCAAATTCCTTAGCGGTAGAGGCGTAAACTGAGGATACATTAGATCTTGTAAAACCATATTTATGAGATGTAATATTTTAACTAGAATTGGTTTTTGAACAGATCCTTTGTGTTCACCCACCCAGTGCTCTGGTATTGAGGAGGACCGCCCATGAACAATTTTTCATCTTGACTTACATCAGTATCATCATCAGCCCGTATACGTTCCACTGCACCGCTTCTTATTTACAATAGCTGACCCGGCGAACTTCGTTCTGCCTAACAGCCGATTCTTAATTATTTTTTTTGCCTAATTTATTCCTTATAACATCAGCTATCTGACAGTGAAAGTCCCGTTAAAATCGGTCCATCCGTTTCAGAGATTAGCCGGAATAAACAGACAGACAGACAAAAATTGTAAAAAACGTTATTTTAGTATATGTACCGTGTATACATCCATATGCATTTATTAAAATGCGGTTATTTCAATATTACAAACAGACACTCCAATTTTATTTATTTCTATAGACTATAGAGTATAGATTGCAACACATTCCGAAGCGGTAGTGGCGTAAACTGAGGAAACATTAGATCTCGTGAACTAAATTTATGAAGTGTAGTATTTGAACCAGAATTGGCTTTTGAACTGATCCTATGTGGACTTTTCGAAGTTATGTAAAGTATCATCATCATCAGCCCATATACGTCCCACTGCTGGGCACGGGCCTCCTCTACCATTGAGAGGGTTTAGGCCTTAGTCCACCACGCTGGCCTAGTGCGCGTAAGACTTTTTTTTTTTAGGTGTGCAGGTTTCATCACGATGTTTTCCTTCACCGTTAAAGTACGTGATAATTCATTGTGAATACATACATAACTTGGAAAAGTCAGAGGTGTGTGCCTGGGGTTTGAACCCGCGACCGTCGAGATTCTCGACCGCGTGCCCAAACCTCGAGGCCATCACGACTTCGATGTAAAGTATACTTTAACTAAAAATTCTTAGGAATTCCTTAGGCGTGTAGTCCCAAAACCAGAACTAGGCCCGCGAGGTGGACTAAGGATTAACCCCTCTCAGCCATAGAGGAAACCCGTGCCAGCAGTGGGACGTATAAGGGCTGATGATTGTTATAGTCTCACGTATTTTTTTTTCGAATGTTTCGATGTCTATCAATACTCTTAACACCGGTACTCGAACCATACCGCTTGATCCAGGAGTCTTAACTGATATACAGCGGTTCTCTAATACTTTATACCTATAATATAATAGACCTGCTCCGAAGGTTAAGTCGATAATAATATTGTCATAAAAATGTTACATAATTATTAAGTGTATAGTAATTGATTGGTCTCAGATAACTTTTATGGTAGCTTGCAATATTTGCCATAAGTATTTCTGTGTGGACATATTTGTATAGGTATACTCGTTAGCGAATATATTATGTAACCACATGGTTTTAATGTTTACGTATACATATGACTGTGTGTGTGTTCGCACGCGTGTAAGTAAAAAAAATTACGCATGACCTTACGTCAATCTTTGTTGTTATCGAATATGGTACTGTGTATTTAGCGAAGGTAAAAAATGTATATATTACACTACCGACAAAAAGTTTGGAAGCACTTTTAATACTCTCAATTACTTTAGAAATAATATAAGATATAGTATTATTCAATTAAGAATGATTAGGTACTTAATTAAAACAACAATTAAACTATGAAACAAAACCATATTCTTATTACTAAAATAATATTATATTTTATTACAACATCGATAAAATTTGTTATTAACAATTTGCTATTTGTTTTTACTAAAATTATAGGTGCTTCCAAACTGTTTGTCGGTAGTGTATGTTTTTTCGCGGATAGTACAATATAACAATATTTTAATTTCGAATTACATAAAAAGGGAAGAGCCTATAGTTAGTCTATTTATGTTATTGAAAATATTCCAACCGAAAACGCAATACCAATGCCGGACCCGGGAGTTGCACCAGTCGCTAGTAAGCTGTTCTCTATCCAGAGCGACTAGACAGCTATCTTTCGGCTTGATTATCAAAATGACATTATAACTCCTGCCTCGTGGTCTCGCGGTACAAGTATGTGCCGTGGGATCAAGAGGTCCTGGGTTCGATTCCCGGGTCGGGCAAAGTGTTATTGGGTTTTTCCATTAGGAAATTCTCAGTAACAGCACGGAGTCTGGAAATGTGCCCGAAAAACGGCATAGGCTCGCCCCCTATTACGTGGGACTGAACATACCTGGTGAAATGTGGGTGCAGAAATGCACCTCTGCCTACCCCTTCGGGGAAGACAGGCGTGAGTTTATGTATGTATGTACATTATAACATAGCTAACTGATTTAGTGAATGCAAATTGAAATCATTTTAGCCGTTTCTAAGATAGGTAACATTATACAGAAACAAAAATTGCTTGATTAAAATATTAATAGGGCCCAGCTCCGCCTGGACGCAATTTTAAATTCTGTGCACATCCCATGGGACCACTATACTTTCTCGGGATAAAAATAGCCTATGTTACTTCCTAAGATCTAATCTATGTCCATACCAAAAATAATTCAAATCTATCAAGTTAAATCGTAACGAACAAACAATCAAATGTTTCCATTTTAAAATATTAATATACATACGAGTACATAGATAACAACACAAAAACTCGTTAATATAAAGGTTTCTCAAATATCATATACACATAATATGGTTAAATATACATACATACATCCATAAACTCACGCCTGTATTCCCTGAAGGGGTAGGCAGAGGTCATTACGGTTGGCGCTTCTCGCTAACGTACCGTGGTCGCCCCACTCGGCGCGGAGATGGCCACCGGGGGGTTTTGGTCGGTATGCCGGTTTAGGGAATTTGTTAGGGACCCAGCCCGGCAATAACATCTGCGCGGACATGACGTCGCCGCGCGCCGGGCTGGAAAACCGGTGACCCCGACATACGCTTCCCGCCCCCCCTCCCCCGGGGCTGGCAGGAAGTAGAGCCATAAACAGCTTTCCCCTCGAGAACAAAAAAAAAGGCAGAGGTGCATTTCTGCACCCACATTTCGCCAAGTATGTATCAGTTCCGCGTAATAGGGGGCGAGCCTATTGCCGTTTTTCGGGCACATTTCCAGACTCCGTGCTGTTACCGAGAATTTCCTAATGGAAAAACCCAATAACACTTTGCCCGACCTGGGAATCGAACCCAGGACCTCTAGATCGCTCGGCACATACTTGTACCGCGAGACCACGAGGCAGTTGGTTAAATTATTCATTGGTTAAAAGGTTAAATATCTATGGATATAAAGGATTTAGTTATTTTTTTACTTAAATTCATCGCCAATTAATAACACCGCTTCGAAATATACATATGTAGATAATATGTCGCTGGTTGCAGGCTGCTTCCAACAGGTCCCTGTGGAAGTCTAAGGAGAGGCCTATGTCCAGCAGTGGACTTCCATTGGCTGATGGATGATGATGATGATAACATCACGCGTTCAATTTTAGAACACAGTTACTTAATATTTTTGCGGTACCTCATATGGTTACACAATAGCCAATTTCTGTGCAAAAAGTACAAATGTATAATTAGAAAGTTGTTTTGGACGTTCTAACTTAGTTACTTTTAGTTACTCGCTACAAAATTTTATATTTTATTCTTTATCTCTTTCTATTTCTTATATCCCACATGGGGACAATATTAGCCGTCCTTTTTTCTCTTCAGTTCACACTATCGGTACATGTTCGTCTGAGACTTGGCATAACATGCAGTCTTTATTTATCATGTATGACTATCATTTATGATAAGGTTTTTACAATAAATATAAACAAAAAAAAGACGCTATTTTAATAAATTTATCCGGACTTTATCATTTAAGGTTTTAACTAGAAAAATAACAACAAATACGAGGCATCAACAAATTTATCCATATACAGAAGATTTAGCTTTAAATATTCTCCATGTTTAGACGGAAATTTCTTAATAAATACATATATATCTAGAAGGTATATAAATCTATTATCAGGGATCCTAAAGATTCTCGAGGATAAAATCAGAGTAATTTCCTCAATTACTCCTAAAAGGCATTCAAGCTATAAAAAGTTTTTATGCTTCTCGATTAAGAAATATTCACAAAACAATTTTCAAATGTAGATAATAACAACAGTGGAACCCGTAAGAATGGATATATTATATAGAAGATTCTCTTTAGCGGTGCAGACAACTGAGTGGTCGACGGTTTAGTACCAAGTACCTGGATGACCGAGCTTTGCTCGGTATTTTTAATTTTTTTTTAATTGTGTTTTTTGGAAATTATATTTAAGTATGAATTACTAATAAAATGATGAAATATGAATAATGTTACTTAACAACGCCATCTGCTGTTGTGTCGTTAAAGCAATTAGTTGCTCACAAAAAATAGTATTATTATTCGCCAATTCGCCAATTCGCCAATAGATGTCAGGAAGAGTCATCTCAAACGCCTCCTTTTTGTTATTTTTCTTCCAAATGACATTTTCTAAAAATGATTCCTAGCTAGATCGATTTATCGCCCCCGAAACCCCCTATATACTAAATTTTATGAAAATCGTTGGAGCCGATTCCGAGATTCCAAGAATATATATACAAAAATTGCTCGTTTAAAGATATAAGATTTATGAAAATCGTTGGAGCCGATTCCGAGATTCCAAGAATATATATACAAAAATTGCTCGTTTAAAGATATAAGATATATTAAGTAACTCTTGACTTTAAAAAGCCTTTAGCCATTATCAACAGTCGAATGTCTTCCAAAGATGTAAAGACTATGTCCAGCAGTGGATCTCCATTTGCTGATGGATGGATTGTTTTTGAAATGAATACGCATTTTTAAAAATTATTACATATATTGTAGAAGACTCTTTGTTACACCGATAAACACTGTTAGAATATGGCTTAGGCTGTCCACGTTATCAGATTTCCCGCCAATATTTTTGCAATGTTTAGGCACGGTAATACTATCATACAGTAGTTTAACTCGGCCGCATTTTTGAAATAAATACCTACAGCCGCGCGGTACGTAAACATGCGATAGGGCTGCGAACCTGCAGAATTTTAATTCAATATGCCTACTTTGACTTTCTATCTATTTTTGTGACTGTATTTTTATTTTTTATTTAAACAAATACTATATTTTGTGAATGGAATAGGAAGTGTTCAATAAAAATGCATGTTATTTTTTGATTGGAAGATTTCATGCAACCAAAAACAGCACAATATATACTTGTCATATTAAATAGGCACTTGCACTTATTTTATATAAAAATCGCGCGATTACTGCTTAAAAAACAACACCGCCCGTTTGTCACTGCGGCACATTCGCGACGCCTGCATGCCACCGCATGCCGCGATCGAGGCGCGTAGGTATAACTCGCGTTTCGCCCGTTTGTATGAAGTTAAACTACTGTATGATAGAATTACCGTAGTTTAGGCGACCGTGTTTACAAATATGTCAAATTGACTTGCAGTTTTGTATGCATAGAGGTCGCGACTATTTCATTGCCGATCCGAGTGACCGTGACACGCAATGCGTTGTACATTTATTACATGTGACGAAATGTTAGAAGGTAGATTGAGAAAATCAATTGTATGCTGCAGTCATTATGCGAGCCTTGAGTCGATAGCGGAAAAAACCGCCTAAATTATGCTAATCTGTCCGGATATACATAATCTGATTCCTTAACGCGATACACTTGTATGGTTTACTATGGATCTGACCTTATGTACGATGGTCACTTATTCAAAGCATTGCTTGACGTCGGGTTTCTAAGAGAAAATCTACGGGTACTTTAGTAACAACTAAAACATTAGGAAAAAATATATAAGACTGTACATCTCTAACTTGTATATTAATTTACTTGTACAAGACTCCTAAGGTTAATTGCCGTTTAAAAATAATGGTCTTAAAAAAGCCGTGTTGCCTTGGTACGGCTAGAGACTTTCTAACCTAAATAAATATTCTATGAAGACATTTCACAAAGAACTATCACGTACTTTAACGTTGAAGGAAAACATCGTGAAGAAATTTGCACAGCTAAAAGTTCTTAGGAATTTCTTAGGTATGTAGTCTGCCAACCCGCACTGGGTCAGCGTGGTGGTTTAAGGCCTAAACCCTCTCAATTGTAGAGGAGACTCGTGTCCAGCAGTGGGACGGATATGAGCTGATGATGAAGAGACTACGGTCATTTGGTTCTGTAATTTTATTGTAAATGTATTGCTTTGAGCGATAAGACCGCTGTCTGATATGGGTCCGTATTTTTTGTTTATTTTTATGTTGTTTGTTCGATTATTAACTTTTTTTATAAATAGAAAGTACAGACCAAGAGTCTTCAATTTTCTCGGTCCTGCCATTTTTTCTATGCGTTGTATACTATAAAAATATTAATGCATAAGTATAGAATGTATGACAGTTACCACAGGCCATCTGATCATTAAGCGCGATCTCTTCTAGACAACATAATAGACTGGAATGGCAAGTAGTAATTTCAACACACAACTTTCGCTTCGAGTACTTTCATAAATCTCTTGCATTATTTTTTGTGTGATGCAATTAATTTAATACCTACAATTTAAAAAAACAGGTATGCATCTTGAGTTAGACCCGCGAATAGAATTATATAAGCTACGTTAAGCTAATAAATAATTAAAGAGAATAACACAATTAGTACTACAGCTAAAACCTATAAACCATTTAGTACGATACTTTATTTGATCCATTTTATTTAGTCCAAGATTCACCTGGGTACAATGTTTTTTGTCTACTTTACTATGTTTCGTTATTTCCCATCGGCTCTGTTAATTAATTTATTTCAAATTATTATTAGCCCTTTTTTAACCTCCAGAAATGTTTATTTTATGTAAAATTTAATACTACCCTTTCAAGGGTATTGTAACTTTAAACCTCACTCAATATTTCTGTGGTCCTAGCGCGGCGGTCAGACAGTCATTCAACTTTACAAAAGCAGTATGGTATGTGTAGTAGGTACTCGTGCCTTCACAAGGGTAAAGTATTGGCTCGTTACGTCACCAGCAGTGAGGGTAACACGTCCGCTCTCGCCAACGGCTCGCACGAGACTGTCCCCACTCCCCACTACCCGTGTCCCCGCGACAATTATACAGATACGATATTCCCCACTACTCACGAACACTACAGTATGGAAAAAAAAAATATAAAAAAAAGGAAACAAAACCTCATCATTATTAAAAAAATGTTTTGTGCCAATTTAATGATTATTTTTATAAATCCAAGTTGCTATAATTATGTACGTATAATACGCGGATCTGACGATACGAGAATAATTCATGTGATCTCATTTTGCTATACATCGGTTTGATACGTCGACGGAACCGGGGTAGGTATATTAGTCTTTTTTTACTCGATTGACAAGAACTCAATTACCTTGTACCTTAGGTACAAGTCTTGTATCGTGAATATCGGAAACACAACTTATGGGCCTTTTTACGAGAGAAAAGCGCCTTAAACTCCAAGTTTGGTACATAGGGAGAAGCCAAAAAGAGTATGTCAGGGTCTCTGGACTTCCACTCGGCGCGCGAAACAGTTGACCCAAGTTGGGTCCTTAACCAAGATCCTACGTGCGGACTAAAACCTCTCAGTGGCTGTCACGCACATTTGGGGCGGTACTACGGCATCTCAGGGCGAGAAGCGCGACATTTATAAGGTTCATAAACATTTAAAATACGAAACAAATATTTGAAGATTAAATTTCTCACGGTTTGGGGATTGAAGAAGATTCATCTAAAAAGTAAAATTATGTCTATTGGTATTTTTGTCCGTTGCCGTTTATCGGCTACACACCAAGCTGCAATGGAATAACCCAACTAAACTTTTCCCGACGCGGAAATCGAACCCAACCTGACACACACGCTGTTCAATTATATCTCGAAACCTAAGAGGCAGACAAGATACAAAAACATCCTGTTCCATGAACAAAATCAATCTCAAATGTTACATTAAAATAATGATGGGTAGCCTTACTTTAAAGCCGAAACGGATTTCGTTGATGACGCAATCCTATTTTACAATATACAATGGCAATTAGCAACACAAAGTACATTTCCATGTATATCCTACTGATCTATATTAAATTATTACATGAGCACTGCTTAGTAGTTAACGTTTTTTGACAGCCTCCACGGCGCAAAAACATTAGCTTCATATTTATATCACTATTATTTACTGCCTCGTGTTCTCGCGGTACAAGTGTGTGCCGTGAAATCTGGAGGTCCTGGGTTCGATTCCCGGGTCGGGCAAAGTGTTATTGGGTTTTTCCATTAGGAAATTCTCAGTAACAGCACGGAGTCTGGAAATGTGCCCGAAAAACGGCAATGGGCTCGCCCCCTATTACGTGGGACTGATACATACCTGGCGAAATGTGGGTGCAGAAATGCACCTCTGCCTACCCCTTCAGGGAATACAGGCGTGAGTTTATGTATGTATGTATGTTATATTACGGTCCAACTGTTCTTTTTATGTACGAGTATAGTTAACAGTTTGGCAGATGGTAAAGGCATTGCCCACAAGGTGGTCTGACGACCTGGTGAAGGTCGCGGGTCGTCGCTGGATGCAGGCTGCCTCCAACAGGTCACTATGGAAGTCATTGAGGGAGGCCTATGTTCAGCAGTGGGCTTCCTTGGGCTGATAATAATGATGATGATGAAAGGCATTGCCAATTGTCACAGCTGTGTTGGTTTCTCAAATTATTGTAAATATCTGAGGAGGCAATGCACTTTACTTCAATATTTTAGAGATTTTTATTTAGTTTTTATTTTCCAGCCGAATAACATAATCTTACCATCTGTTACGAGGACCAGGCTCTAAATTAGACGAGTAAAATATGTCATCTGAAAAACCATTATATATATTCTAAAACAAATACATAGTAGATATACATTTGCCATAAATTATCATGAATTTAAAGAAATAAATAAATACACCCAACAGTCACATACATATTTCTGACCCCACACTAGGATACAAGTCATGTGTCGTGGGTATCAGACACTACGAGAGACTTTTCGGTCTCACAAACACCCAGACCCGAAACAAATATTTGTGGATCACACAAACATTTGTCTCGGTGCGGGAATCGAACCCGCAGCCTCTCGTTTCGCAAGCTGGTGTCTAGCCAACTGCGCCACGGGGCTGTCAAAAAATGTTTCAGCAAACCAATAGTTTGACACGAAACAAATATTTGTTTATTTACAAAACTTTGTCTCGCTCTGGGTATTGACCGCGATGTGTCGTTTCAAATGTGACTCTTGGTTCAGCAAAATAGAATTGTTTTTTAACATTCATACGCTCTATCTGCCAATGGGGTAAGCAGAGGTTTATGACTACACCTACATATGCCGCATAAAATAGTACCTACTTCAATTAGTTTATCGCTTTTTTACTATATTTTCGGACAAAAGTGCTGCTACAATTTTTTTATGGAATATCCCAAAATTATACTGCTCGATCGATTTTATGGTATCGAACCTGAAGCGTCTTAATCGCACGCCGTACACTCATGCCGTGAGATCGACGAAGCAGTCTACTAAATTCCGACTTTAACAACAACATTGATTACGGAACTAAAAATAACAGCTTTACATGACTATTAATTTTTTTGCTACGTATTTACGTTTAACCAAGGATGTTAAGAAAAAAATGTTTTTACGTCTTGCGAAGTATCTCGTAGAGTTCCATTTGAGCCATAACTTATTTTAGAGATTGGTTATATAAACGAACGGTTCTAATGTTATGCAAAGGAATATATTAATTAATTTTGGGATCATACTTCGCAATACTATTTATCATGTCAAAAATTAAATTGCAACTCTACCGATCCCTTCGGGGAATACAGGCGTGAGGTTATGTATGTCTGTTATTCATTTGTAAATTCTAGTTTCGCTAAATTCTTAGAGGAAGTTCATGGTTTTTTCTACATTAAATTGAAGGCAAAAATAGAATTGGGCAAATTTTTTTTCTTTTATAGAACCTAGGTAATTTCGACATAAAATATCTTGTTTGGTATTATTAGTATTCTTGTATAGATAATGCGTATTAATAGTGTCAAAGTAGGCGAAGAAGGTCGATAAACATATGTCAATTTAAGTTAACACGACGTAGAAAAACATATAAATTACATTAACTAGGAATTTAAAAATAAATATATATTTTCATTTCTCATTTTACACACGAAAATAAAAGGCAGGTGACACAGTATAGCTTCTCGGCCTTATGGCCGAGGAGATTACCTGGGGTGGACCGCCACCTGAGGTGGGTTTTGCCTACTCCAGGCAGTTCAATTGTACCTGAATTATTTCAAGTAAATTTTATTATTTTTTATTATTATTAAGTATTAAGTTGTACGAAAGTTTTCTTTGGGGCGATCAAGGAAGATCTTAATTAGTGTAAAAATGTTTAATGTAGTTGATCGGAAATGTCATGATTTGAGAGACCTATACAGTACATACATTCTATTCTTTAACTTAGTAATAATAATAAATAATAAACAAACCCAACAATTACATACATATGTAGTTCTGACCCCACACTAAGATACAAGTCTTGTGTCGTGGGTATCAAGAAACTACGGGAGACTTGTTGGTCTTACCAACACCTAGATCCGAAACAAATATTTATGGACGACACAAACATTTGTCTTGGTGCGGGAATCGAGCCCGCGGCCTCGCGATTCACAGTCCTGTGTCTAGTCAACTGCCAAAGTGTCCCTTGGTCAATCAATCAATGCGAAATATAACAGAACTTCCTTATTTTGTATCTACAATAACATTTTAACATTTGGAACACGTTTCGTCATTGCTCGAGGCTATTGACGACGCTAAGCAGCGTCTAAACTTTCGAAACCTTGTGAGTGCCTTAAAAATTCTGTTTCTAAATTGGCCTTTGGTTCACCACTCACGGGACATGATTGTATTAACGTAGTGAACTGAGATAAAGGATATTATCTGTTCTGGCTATTATTAGTGATAAAATATAGACATATTTTTACCAAAACACTACCCCTCGTACACCCGAAGTGGGAAGCAGCGGAGTATTATGCAACATCGTCTCTAATTGTGTTTTAAGTCCCATGTAATAGAAAAAAATACAATCTTTGTATTATGTTATTGGTCTTTTTTGTTGTCCCTATCCCACCACACACCCGCCACTGTAACTCCTGCGCTCCAGGATCAACAGCGGCACGCACAGTATTGACGCCGAGCACTGAAGCTCAGCGGATTTAAGGGAACCTAATTTATCATGATCTCACAACGAAATTAATAAGAAATAATGTACAGGAGGAGTTGAAAAACAAAAAGTTTGGCTACTTCCCTTCACAGCAAAGCGGCAGACAAAATATTGAACTATAGGTTTCACTATCGCGTAAAAAAGACAATTACAATTGGTGAAATAAGACGCAATTAATGTTATTGGTGTAGCAAAATGCAAATAACCTTGATAATCTACTGGATTGAGTAAAAATAAAAAGAACCGGACATCTTTCTAAGACCGATTGTGCCTCTGCCAATTGCTCATAATTTTCCATAATCTTGAGAACCTTGTATGCGTCATCGTCATTGTGATTTCAACTATTTTTGTCCATCTAAATATTGTTTAGCAGATCTCACGAAATCATAAAGTTAATCATTGTGTTTTGTTGTAATTAATTTAAAGTTCGACTAGTTGGAAGGAAGAATTAGTCGCGTAAGGATATTTTGACCCCCGCCAGTACATACCTACATACACACTCAGGCCTGCATCCTGAAGGAAAAGGTGCATTTCTGCAACCACTTTTCGCCAATTGTGTTTTAAATCCCACGTCATAGGGGCAGAGCTTATTGCCATTTACCGGACATTCCATTTTAGATTTCGTGCTGCTGCTACTTAGCAGCTTACTAAAATTCCCTATTGAAGAAACTATCACTTTGCCCGACCCGGTAACTGAATCCGGGACCTCTAGATTGCACGCACACCGCATTTCATACCTTACGTCCATTCTATTGCATCATGATATTATGTAAAAATTTCCAAAAAATTTAGTACTCGTATAAAAAATTCTAAAACGGTAGAAGGTATCGTATAAGGTATTCAAACACCCACTCTTGTTTCTTATACTTCTAAATTAAACTCGAACTTTACAAAAACAACAACAAGCTATGTTTCATAACAAAATATTGCACAAACAATTCACAAACTAATTTTCGACAGTGAACGTCGATGTAAACAAATTCATCGAATCTCGTAACCATTTGGCAGCTCCCTGGTGCCGTGAGTCGTCACCTTGCAAAACGAGTGACCGCGGGTTTGATCCCCGCACCTACACGTGTTTGTGTGATCCGCAAATAATTATTTTGGGCCTGGTTGTTTGTGAGACCATAAAGTCTCTGATACCCACGACACAAGATTTGTATCTTAGTGTGGGGTCAGATGCAGGCTGCCTCCAACAGGTCACTGTAGAGATCATTGGGGGAGGCCTATGTTCAGCAGTGAACTTCTGTTGGCTGATGGATGGATGATGGATGTGGGCGTAGAACTATGTGTGTGACTGTTGGGTGTATTTATGTAAATAATTAATTCATCGAGTTAAAACGACATATGGCAACATAGAACTGCCATAATCGGCGTTAGCTGACTTAGCAGTTGCCATTTTAGGTGGTGAAAGTTGCTTATGCGAATACACTAGATGCTATCCAAATAGGGGTCATCTAATGTTGGCGAAAACGGATATTAATCAAATGTCACACTTCGTGGAGTCTGTGAAACTGGAGATAGCGGGTTCAATCCTCGTTACGAAGCAAATATTCCAGCGACTATTGAACTTAAAATAGCTTGGCAAGTGAGAGTGAGTGCAGAAATTAATAAATAAATAATAATAAATACACCCAACAGTCACATACATAGTTCTGATCCCACACTAAGATGCAAGTCTTGTGTCGTGGGTATCAGAAACTACGAGAGACTTTTCAGTCTCACATACACCCAGACCCGAAACAAATATTTGTGGATCACACAAACATTTGTCTCGGTGCGGGGATCGAACCCGCGGCCTCTCGTTTCGCAAGCTGGTGTCTAGCCAACTGCGCCACGGGGCTGTCAAGAATGCACTGCTGTATTTTCTAAGAAATAGGCGTGATTTCTTATAGGGTTTAAAAAGATCGTGATCGAAAACTTAGACAGATAATAGTTACGGTGATTACAAACACAATGAATTAAAATAAATTCCGTAAAATAAATATGTACGTTTTCCCAACTTCCATTAGTTTAATTGTATATAAGGAACACGTCAATTTTTTTTCGGGACTTTTATAGCGTATATGTGTTTGTAATCACCGTATCAGGTATACGAGTAATATAAATGTCATAAAAACGCATGGTTTTTGTTAATAAATGGATAAACTTGAAAAATATTGGACCGATTTTGAATATTTTAGTACAAACTTACATAATACCTTAGAACGAGACATAGATATATTTAATAAAGTCAAGCGAAGCAACCGCTAGTAATAAACATGAATATAGAACCTAACAAAATCGTCAAACGTTCTTCTCTAACACACAGTCTACGTTTTATTATTGTAATGTCATTATGTTCCGCATTGGTAACAAATTGCTCGGCCTAAGCCAAGGCTAATGTAATGTGGGTATAAATTATTTCATACGAACTTCCGGATCAAGAGATTTATGTTTGGAATTAACCAGTAGTAATCATTAGTTGACTGCCTCGTGTTCTCGCGGCACAAGTATGTGCGGTGCTATTTAGAGGTCCCGGGTTCGATCCCCGGGTCGGGCAGATTATTATTGCGTTTTTTCATTAGGAAAATCTCAGTAGCAGCACGAAGTCTAGAAATGTGCCCGAAAAACAGCAATAGGCTCGCCCCCTAATACGTGGGACTGATACATATCTGGCAAAGTGTGTACAGAAACGGACCTCTGCCAATCCCATCGGGGAATACAGGAGTGAGGTTATGTATATATTAGGGTGGAGTGAAAAAATCATTTTTTTTAGCCTGAGGGTTGAATTTGTAGCTTATTAAAAACATTTTTTTTTGCAATAAATAAAAAATCTTACTCATCTTGAGGCGGCGCACTCATTTTTAAAATTAATTACGAGTCAAAATGTTTCGTTGAAAAAAAAAACTGCTTTGTGATCGTTTAAATCATCTAAAATTTAGCAATTATTATCATTTCCAACTCAAATTTTATTCTAGTGTCCTAAAGAACAACTTTTTGGGACTTTCACATTTTTTTTAACTTATGATCTTTAATTGCCATAAAAGAGGTTGAAGTTTCTAGAACACCTTTAAATTTAAAGGAGTTATGACTATTTATTAAACACTTTTAAAAATAATAAATAATCAAGTTAATTCGTTTGACATATTTTAGTTACAACACTAATGGCCGAATACTGAAACGCTACTTAATCTGATTGCTATTATATTTAAGTGGCTGTTATAATTTAAGCGGAATACCTTAACATCATTTATCGGTTTTAAGACTGTGATTAACTAATGCCCACTTAAATTTCCATAAATGGCAACATTACCACAAAAATTTCTTTTATATGACATTTTTTAAGTAATATACCGCTTAAGGTATAACAGCCACTTAAATATAAGTTGCAATCAGATTAAGTAGCGTTTCAGTATTCGGCCATAAATAATATCATTAGTGTTATGTATAATCATCTCACGATACAGGCTCTGCCTAGTGTGAGATGTCTTTTAAAAAAAAAAAAAAAAAAAATTATAAAAATGAAAACCTTAATATTTTTCCCCAAGCAAAGTCTTAAAGAACAAGTTAAACTGCAAAAAAGGCTTTCAAAAATGTTTGAGGTATGAAAAATGCTGTATCGCTTGTATTGCTGTTTTTTTTTAATTTCGTGGACCTTTTTTGGAAACATGCGTTGTATTGCTGGGTATTCCTGTTTTCACCAATTGACAAACCACAAAAAATCCTTAGATGGAAATGAAACCCAAAACTCGGGTAAACCAAAGTTAGTAGTTAGTAGTTCCTTACTTATATGTAAATGGCAAAAAGTCGTGATGGCCTCGAGGTTTAGGCACGCAGTCGAGAATCTCGACGGTCGCGGGTTCAAACCCCAGGCACACACCTCTGACTTTTCGAAGTTGTGTGTGTATTCACAATGAATTATCACGTACTTTAACGGTGAAAGAAAACATTGTGATGAAACCTGCACACCTAAAAGTTCTTAGGAATTTCTTAAGTGTGTAGTCCGCCAACTCGCACTAGGCCAGCGTGGTGGACTAAGGCCTAAACCCTCTCAATGGTAGAGGAGGCCCGTGCCCAGCAGTGGGACGTATATGAGCTGATGATGATGATGATGTAAATGACAAAATCCTGACTGATTCAGCAATTTGAATCAGCATTGCTCCTTTTAACCTTTCTTTCTTAGTCAGCCTTTAGTCCCACTATTAGGTACAGTACGGTATATGATAATGATGGCAAACGAAAAATTTTATTTACGTTTGCTGTCATATTTTTTTTTAAACAGCATACATACATACATAACCTCACGCCTGTATTCCCTGAAGGGGTAGGCAGAGGTGCATATCTGCACTCACATTTCGCCATGTATCAGTCCGTAATAGGCAGCGAGCCTATTGCCGTTTTTCGGGCACAATTCCAGACTCCGTGCTGCTACTAAGAATTTCCTAATGGAAAAACCCAATAACACTTTGCCCGACCCGGGAATTGAACCGAACTCTAGATCGCACGGCACATAATTGTGCCCCGAGACCATGAGGTAGTCATAAAACAGCATTTTACATAAAATATATAGATAGTCAATGTTTATTTCAACGACTAGAAAAATATTCTCTTTACGCTTAATAAGGCAGGCTAATTATCATCTGTAATGCAGATTTTATGTTTTATTTTTTTGTTTTGAGTTCATTCGCAAACGCTTTTTGGTTTGTATGTTTTCCAATTTTTTTTTCTGAGCAGCTCTTCATAGCATCAATTTAAGTATACCTACTATGCCTTGACAGTCGTTATTATTATGCAGGAAAATTTGCGTGGGTCGCTACTCGCTATTACGGGTTTAAACCTTAAGTGCGATTTGTCATTCAATGAGGCTTCTGGCAACTCAATATTGTGGAGTTCGGTGAGAATACCAGAAGTAGAAGGCTTTATATCGGTCTTCTGTGAAACAGAGGTACTACCCCGGCCAGTCCGGCCCATGCGTGCCGCAGTCCTAATAAAACCGTGGCTGTACCACATAAAACATCAACAAGTGAAAGCTGTTTGCAGACTTATATTCAAATTTTGTCACTGTGACAAGAAATTTGCTTATTCTAATAGGCGTAACCATTTATGCGTTGGCTTTTGGTAATTTTAAATACTAGTTTAATAAAACCATGTTGAAGGCAATTAAAATAATTGTTTTTATCAATGCTAATACACGAACATTGCTGAAAACCTGTTTGTACATTAACAGTTTTTAAATTTAATTAATATTTATTATTTTTGTAATTTTAAGCTATTTTTTTATCAATAAGTCGTAAGTACCTTCAGTTACATTCTTGGTGACGCATTTTTTTTTAAATTTAGATCAGTGTAGATAGGGGTAGGATCTACCAAGGCGATCTCACAGGTACATGTATTCACTTCCATACATGTTAATATGATTGATGTGACAAAGTATAACTGATTACGAGGATCGTCTAAGCAAATAACAAGTACACCAAATATCAAAGTAAATATACAATGAGATGCAGTATTTTTCCCGAGTCTTACTTTTCAGACCCGAAACAAATATTTGCAGATCACATAAACTGAGTCTCGATTGGCTTCGTTTCGATTCTCGGATTTTAAGAAAAATGCGGTACGGAATCTAGTAAACAAGTTATAGCATCTATCTCGTATAGTATTTCGGAGAGCGCTATGCAGTATGCACACGCCACACCTTAAGTGTCATGTATATCAGACGTAGTACCTAAGCAAATATCACTAAGCTATAAATGTATTAATATATGTGATGTGGTTGTGCTAAAAAAAAATAAAAAAAATAGCATAATAATGGCAATGAGTCGTGGTTATAGAAAAACATTTCTGTCTACTCTTCTGAAGATGCAGCGAGAGTATGTAACCTAATAGGATAATTATAAAGGTTGCAATAGTTGCCGTGAATTAAAAAATACAAGTTGTAGCGTAGATTATGTTTTATAGCTTTGAGAAGTAGTGCATAAAATAGATTTATTCGTTTCTATGTATTATCCGTATTATTTATACATTCAATCAATTTGCACTTTAAAAATATTCTTTTAGTCTTACTTCTTTGGTGTGGGCAAAATAGTTTCTTTAATATATTTTTCTCGAGGTTTAGGCGCGCGGTCGAGGATCTCGGCGGTCGTGGATTCAAACCCTTAGACACACACCGCAAACTTTTCGAAGCTATGTGTGTGAAGGAAAGCATCGTGATGAAACTGCACACCTAAAAGTTCTTCGGAATTTCTTAGGTGTGTAGTCCGCCAACCCGCACTAGGCCAGCGTGGTGGGCTAAGGCCTAAACCCTCTCAATTGTAGAGGAGGCTCGTGCCCAGCAGTGGGACGTATATGGGTTGATGATGATGAATAAAATAAATAAAAACACACAAATATTGTCCCCCGCACTCTAAGATATAGCACCCCGCACTCTAGGCTTGGGTCGTGGGAATCAGAAATTACGAGATACTCTTTGTCCTCGCAAACACCAAGACCGGAAATATATTTATGAAACAAAACATTGGTGTCGGCGTGGGTTTCGAACTCATGGCCTTGTGTTCCTAGGCTGGCTTATATGTATGTTAAGTAACATACATCCTAACAGACAAACTTTCACTGCAATATACTTATTTACTCTGCATATCGAGGGCAAGCTTTTGAATTCTTATATAATCTTTATAGGCATCATAAACTTAATATTTTGACATACATTATAATGCCGTATGACGAGAGATTATATTGTCTGGTGTCAGTAAAATTAATCTGGCTATCATCATCAGCCCATATACGTCCTACTGCTGGGCACGGGCCTCCTCTACAACTGAGAGGGTTTACGCCTTAGTCCACCACGTTGTTAACTAGCTATACTATGCATGAAAAAAACTATATTATAAAATTGAAAAAAAAAGACAGTGACGTATGGAAATACTACAGAAAATACTCTAACATCAATTTAAAGTTATGACTCTATGACTATAAAATTATGAATCTTCAATTTTATTTATTTTTAAACTTAGAACATTAACTTTTATGTTCTAAGTTTAAAAATAAATAAAATTGAAGAGTTATAATTATGTCAAACGACGGGAGAATTCGCGCAAATATGATCCGTCAGTTACTAGTCTTGTTGCACTATATATATTTTTTAATATATAATACCTATCATCATCATCATCAGCAGCCTTTTTTACGTCCACTGCTGGACATAGGCCTCTCCTATGGCACGCCACTGGGCTCGATCTTCGGCCCTCCTCATCCAACCGCTGCCAGCCACCTTGCGAATATCGTCACCCCACCTAGCCAGAGGGCGCCCTACACTACGTTTGCCGAGTCGCGGTCTCCACTCCAGAACCCGTTTTCCCCAACGATTGTCGGTTCTGCGACAAATGTGACCTGCCCACTGCCACTTCAGCTCGCTAATCCTTTGGGCTATGTCGATCACTTTGGTTATCTGACGGATGGCATCATTTCTGATCCTATCTTTCAGAGAAACCCCCAACATAATACCTATATTAGGAAAAATATAAAAGAAAGCAATACCAACTAGAGAACTGATTAAAAACTTACATTAATCAATGTTGTGTATACAATCCACAGCAAAGAGCACTCAGATCACAGTATATTGAACAGTGTATGCGGAACGGCGGTCGGAGTAGTTACGAGGGGCGCATGTCGTGTCGCGACGGGCGGCGTGCGCGCGCGCTCTTGTCGCACTGTCGCCTTCACTCGCCTGCACAGTCACACCTACACCACTACAAAGCAACCGTCATTTTCAGTATATATTTTTCATAATAGCACGGTATAGCGACCGCATGATTAATGCGATGAGGTCTGTGAAAACCCCTCAAATCCAGTATGTACTTGATTCATATTCAAAGTAAACCTTCAAAAGTAACTTTAAATACCTTTTCTTTAATATTATCATATTTCTGTTTGATCCGATCCCCTTTTTATTCAAATTTTTTTTTTTTCGCTGACTTCATAATTTCTTGGGTACTAGTATAATATAATATACTACAGCTACTACGAGTATAACCTTCGCACCACTAAATCCTTCAGCGATTACAAAAAGGCGGTATGTATGTATGTATGTAGATACCTTCAAAATTATCCCGGCATAGTAGTGCCGACTGGAGAAAGAGAGTTGTTTATGTAAGCTACACTACAATATTATACTATACAACTCTATTTAGATTTGTTTGTTAATGGCAAAGGAGGCAAACGAACAAGTGAGCCACCTGATGTTAAGTGGTCAACACCGCCCATGAGCACCCACAATACCAGAGGAATCATCGGTGCGTTGCCGGCCTTTAAGGAAAATATAGGCTCTTTTCTTGAAGGTCTCTAAGTTTTATGGTTTTCCGTCAGCTGCCAGTGCAGGGGGTTTTATACCCGGTTTGTGCAAAATGTTCTTAGAGTTTCCCACATTCTTGATAGCTGCTCGAAGTCTAGAGATGTCTATTAGAGGTATTATTAGGATTAAAACACAGTTGGATAACTGCTGTAGAAATAGATTCTGCTTATCCCCTCGAAGATACAAGTTTGGGTATGTTTAACTAGTGAGAAATTTATATATGTAGTAATATGAAGTCACCTTAAACGCATTACACTGTTGTGGGCTGAGATTTGACTTTAAAATGTATATCTATAGTTATATTATAAATAGGAGTTTGTATTTTGTATATTTGGAATGAATAAACTCGAAAACTGCTCAACTGTTTTGAATGATTTTTGGTATGGACATAGATGGGAACTTGGGAAAAAGCTAATTACTTTTATCCCGGAAAAATGACTTTTTATTTTTGTCGGAACGAGCACAATTCAAATCCTATACATATAAAGTAAGGAATCGCCAACAAGTCAAGAACTCTTATTTGGGTACACTCCGCGGTATTTGCGTAAGTAATTATACGAAGCACGATAATATCTGTTGTATATTATTAATATGGAATGAATACAAAAACTATTATTTTTGAGGCGATACTAACCCGATTTATAGCAGTTCATCCTAATAATAATGTTAATGTTAAGGTTTTGATACCCTCCGAGGCGCAGTTTGGTAGACAATGGTTTGTGATAGGAGAGGCCTCGGGTTCGATCCCTGCGCCGAGAATAAGTATTTCTGTGTTTCAAAAATATTTGTTTCGGGTCTGGGCGTTTGTGAGACCAAAAAGTCTCTCGGAGTTTCTGATACCCACACCACAAGGCTCGTATCTTAGTGTCGGGACATATACATCTATGTGACTTGGTTGTATTTTTTTCTAGTGGCCAAACTGTCTACCCTTCAAGGACGTAGGCATGAGAAATGTTGTAAGTAGGTACATGTAGCTTCGTTTTCACCCACTGCACCGAAGCTATCAAACTAGTTATATAAGGCAAAAAGCGATACTAAAAAGTACTTCAATTCTCAACTTGTCTATTTGCAGTGTCATAGACTTTCACTCGTGCTCCTCATACAAGATGACAAGATTAATATTACAACTCTCCTTTTTTTTATACTGGCACGGCAAAGTGACTCCGCTGACAGCCCCGTGGCGTAGTTGGCTAGATACCGGCTTGCGAAACAAGAGGCCGCGGGTTCGATCCCCGCACCGAGACAAATGTTTGTGTGATCCACAAGTATTTGTTTGGGGTCTGGGTGTTTGTGAGACCGAAAAGTCTCTCGTAGTTTCTGATACCCACGACACAAGACTTGTATCTTAGTGTGGGGTCAGAACTATGTATGTGACTGTTGGGTGTATTTATTTATTTACTGTACCTAATGGTAAGCACAGTTGAGTTCAAGAAAATAATACCGACCTGCGAGAAATCCTTCGTGTCAGAGTGATTTCAAACGTACTGACATAGCAAACTTAATCCTTGATGGTATAAAAAAGCAAAGTTAATTGAGGAGAAAAGCTATTACTCATGGATGAAACTAATATCCTTCTTTCTGAATGAAATAAAAACGGCATTTGATAGCAAGTGGAATATTCGTAAACATATTTAACAGAGGATCAGCGACACACCTTAACTCCATCTAGGTACAACGTCTTTTGTCTACTACGAGTATATACTGCCTCGTGGTCTCGCGGTACAAGTATGTGCCGTGCGATCTAGAGGTCCTGGGTTCGATTCCCGGGTCGGGCAAAGTGTTATTGGGTTTTTCCATTAGGAAATTCTCGGTAACAGCACGGAGTCTGGAAATGTGCCCAAAAAACGGCAATAGGCTCGCCACCTATTACGTGGGACTGATACATACTTGGCGAAATGTGGGTGCAGAAATGCACCTCTGCCTACCCCTTCGGGGAATACAGGCGTGAGTTTATGTATGTATGTATGAGTATATACAAAACTTTCATTTATCATCTAATTCTTCATTTATCTATTCCTTTCAGTCCAGCCTTGCCAGTTTCATTTACTGATGATCTTTGAAAGGGCTGCAATCTTCCCGTATAATTTTTTTTGGGTTTTTTAACAATATTTCTCTTCCTACCAATCCTTACCTGGCAATTACAAACATAACTCCAAAAATATTTAAATAGGAATAGAGCAACTTTGAAGTAATGCACTTGCATATACATATATGTTATCTTCATTATTTTTATTCACACCGAAGTTTAGTGGATAGATCAACAATAATAATACCATCTAAAATGATCATTGAAACATCATTCAAAGACGGAACACGAAGAAATAATTGCTTTCAAAACACGTAATTTGTTTTTTGCTGGAATATTGAAGGTTGCTAGCCTAACCTTGACATATTCTACCGTTACTGAACCAGATTTTTTGCATTAGAACTGTATTAGATTTACTGATGACCTAAATCATTTAAATAGCAATAGCAATAATTCAATTGAAATGATAATGACTACATAGGTGTCAATTATTATTATAATATTTCCATTAAATACCCTTCGATGCTGAAGCTGTAGCTGAAGGTTAAGTTGCAGCTGTGTACATCTGCATAGGTAATGATACTGACTACTAGCTACTAATGACTACTAGCTGTGGGGCCCGGTTCCGCCCTTATACCACGTGAATACGCAATACAAAAATATAAACCTTTCTCACTTATTTATTTATTTATACTTTATATACATACAATGAATGTATAAAGGCGGACTTAATGCCTAAGGCATTTTCTACCCGTCAACCTAAGGGTGATGCGGAGAGATATGAATAGGTGCGTAAATTCATGTAGATATGTGATTCCATGATATTAAAAAAATAATAATATAATACATATAAATATATATATGTCGAAGCGTAGACGCATCCCCACTGTGCGTCCAACGTAGGGTATAAATACAGCCGTCCGATCGAGAATGACTCATTCTCGCTCGGAACGCTGGACCGAGCGGAGCTCTGTACTAAGTTTATGAAATTACCTCCAGAAGTTTTACTGTCACTATTTAAAAAAAACAATAACGCGCAAGACACTCCGCCATATATATATATATATATATATATAAATAATATATAATTAACCTCATATATATATATATATATATATATATATATATATAAACGAACCATTACATACATATACTATAGTGATACTTATCATATAAAGCTGTTCCCAGCAACTTCGTATGCCGAACTTGAGACTTCAAAAGGCATTTTTCCCTGTTTGTAACACATTTTTCATTGATGCACCGCTCCTATTACTTGTAGCGTGATGATATATACCTTCCTCGATAAACTGGCTATCTAACATTGCAAGAACTTTGAGAATCGGGTCAGTAGATCCAGAGATTACCCCCTACAACCTCACTAATTCACAAACTTAACTATTTATAATAGATATTAGTATAGATTAATCGCATAAAACTAGATCCTCCATAGTTTTGGAAAGATTTTTCACTTTTTAATTTGTGAATCATGCTAAATACTTTGAGGAATTAAGGATACATTATCGTCACATAAAACTGCGACTTCTGTATAGTAAGTTTAACAAAGTTATTTACAAACATGATTTAGAGTACTGAGACTATTTTTCAGCCCTATCTCACCACACACCTGGCACTGTAACTCCTGTGCTCCAGCTTCAACAGCGGCACGCGCAGTATTGACGCCGAGCACTGAAGCTCAGCGAATCTAAGGGAACCTAATTTGTCATGATACCGCAACGACGTTAATCAGATAAAATATAAAGGAGGAGATGGAAAACAAAGTGTTGTACACTGAGACTTGTCGAATTTGTGCAATACTTGAAAGGCATTAACTCGCAACAAAATTTATTGCAATCAAAATTGTCCACATTCCCTCATAAAATTCAAAAAAGAGTATCCGGATTAATTGTTTTATTATAGTATACTTTACTCCACAGGCTCTATTGGCATTCAAAAATATTTTTTCGGGAATTTAATAAATTAATTAAAATATTTTTGATATATTAGTCCAATTTATTAATAACTGCACATATCTATCACATCGAACGCGTTTATCAAAAGTAGGTAGGTAATAAAAAATCAATTAATGTTTACGATTTTGTTAGTAAAACGAAGCAGTGATATTCTGTGCTAGTGACCGCCTCTATGTGTTTATAGTAGCTAAAATTTGATACAAATATGTGGATTGTAAGAATAAGATATTTTTTTATCGACAAGGAATTTGTAAGTATTCATTGTTATGATACTGATATAGAATATATTAATGTAATTAATGTCGGCCTATTTGGTTTTGAAGTCGTGCTGTCCTCGAGGTTGAGGCACGCGGTCGAGAATCTCGACGCTCGTGGTTTCAAACCCCAGGCACACACCTCTGACTTTTCGAAGTTATGTGTGTCTGTGAATTATCACGTACTTTAACGGTGCAGGAAAACATCGTGATGAAACCTACACACCCAAAAGTTCTTAGGAATTTCTTCGGTGTGTAGACTACACAACCCGCCAACCCGCACTAAGCCAGCAGTGGGACGTATTTGGGCTGATGATGATTTGATTCTAGATACCCACAGATTAATCCCGGAACGTAACACATTTGAGTGTGTCAAAACAGATTTTTTTAGTTCAATATTTTCTGAGACAGTAGTATTACCACGATTGAAACGACTCATTTCAAGGCTTTAAGGCTTGAGTATTTACTCACATAAATACAAAAAATATTGCAGCACTTGGTCAATTACCCCTTGAGATTGCACAATAGATGTAGGTAGGTACCAACACGTTTCAGGCGACTCCGACCACCTGAATACACAATAACTGTGCTAAGAAAAGGCTCTTAAACAAATATTTTCCACAACTAATCGGAATGGTACAATGAGGAAAATGTGGTAAAAGGACATAATAAAAAAATATATTACGTATACGAGTATGATTTCAATACTTGTATTTCCCCTGGTGGAATTTGATAGCAATAACGTTCTAAAAAATATTGCTCTGAAAATTCAATTAGGCGTTGGTGTTACTTTGTTAAATTCATATTATCATGAGATGTGTATTAGATATAATATAGTACATAAATATTTATGTAGTAGATAGAGATGTAGATCAATACAGTATTAACATTCCGTTCAAGGATATTAATACAGAAACAGAATAAGGATCGCAGAATTAAATAAAACCATATGAGAGGTCTTTGGTCTCTCTTCGGGCCAATACCAGCTAATTGGGTTATTACTAGTAAACTCACCCATTGAACCGTACGCAATTGTATACCTATACGTCGATTTTCTGTGAGATAGACGTACATTATCCAACCAGTTCATTCTTACATGCCAAAGAAACTTCGCCAGGCTAAAGAATCGTCACTCGTCTGCTTCCCTGGGACAGTTGGTTAGAGGTTAGAACGTGAAACAAAAAGCGGCTGGTTCAATCCCTGCAAAGAGATTATAATATGAATTGATATGATGCATATGAAACAAGTTTTTTATGTTAAACCGGGGATTTATAGCATTAGACATACCTACGCTGCAGTGGCGTAACTATACCATCTGAGGCCCGTGGCAAAATCCTTGGATGGGGCCCTTCCCAGTAAAAATCGTCACTTTGTAATTTAATTAAATTAATAAATTATAATTTTAAAGTACTTCCGTACAAAATTTTGGTAAATATGTAAGGTTATTTCTGAGCTTGTGGTCTCTTGGGCCGGGGGCCCCTCGGGTCGGGGGCCCGTGGCATTTTGCCAGCCCTGCCACCCTATAGTTACGCCACTGCTACGCTGCATATAAAAAGTGTTTGCGTGTGTGTAGCCAGGCCGAAAAATCAAATGAGGTACTCAGAAGAAGTGTTTATGTGCTATATTCATGAGGATGGGTCACGTTCTCTAGACACACTTTCGGCCGTCCCGGGTTAAAATCCGGGATTAATTAAAATAAAAAGTTATGTGTATAATACGCATTTTGACGATAAAGACGGTTGTAGAGGAGGCCCGTGCCAAAAGGAAAAACTTTGTCAGGAAACTTGTATTACCTACTAAGAATTTTCCAAAAGGCATATTAAGTTAACTACTAACTACGTATGCTTCGCCATTATGCGGAATGCCAGCGTGGTTATTTATTGTTTATCCCATCCATCCCATCAATTGTAGAGGACGCCCGTACTCAGCACTGGTAAATAAATGGTCAAATAAAGATGTGCATAAAGTAATTTTGATTGCCCTTTATAAATCGCCAGGTTTATTTCATACGGATAAATATGTCATAAAAATATGAATCACATTCTATGAATGTTAATGAAAATATTAGGTTTTTATGAGAAATTATCATCCAAATCATCTATGATTATTGTTTTATCAAGTAGGCATATAAAATAATTGTTTTATTATGAACTGTTGAAACTCTCTGATTTCCAGCGTTGTTTTAATCATGTTTTAATAACGACTGCCTCGTGGTTTCGCGGCACAAGTATTTGCTGTTGTTTTTCTAGTAGTAAATTCTCAGTGTGGAGTCTGGTAATGTCCAGGATACCTACACGACAATAGTTTCGCCCCCTATTACGTGGGACAGATACAGAATTATGTATAACGGAGTAAATCCATATACTGAGAGCTACGTCATCGCTCTTGCATAAACAAGAATGACTCACGGGCGGTCGTCTCTCGGCGGTGTCGATTGCCCCCACTATTCGTCTATAAAAGGCCACCCGCTGCAGCTGAGTGAGCATTCATCGGTCGATGCGCGGACAGCAAACATCCGATTTATTTGGAAATAAAAGGAACTTTGATTGAAGTTGATTGTTGAAATTGCTTCTCAAAATGGATCCTCCAGTAATAACGATGTCACTGCTATTCTTAAACGATCCTGGGCTATCTGCCTCGTCAGTAATTGTGAAGTTTTACTAAAGAAAACTCAAAGTATGAGTTATCACCATAAACCAACAGTTGTGACGTCACACATCTTAAAGACACTTTCAAGCCTCACCTGCTCCGACATGTACTATATGTCTAAAATTATGTGCCTATTTAAAACACTTACCGCCACGTACCGGAAAGCGCAGCGTGGAACGTCCTCCGTCAAGATGGTCGGACGACCTAGTAAAGGTCGCGGGACGTCGCTGGATGCAAGCTGCTTCCAACAGGTCCCTGTGGAAGTCATTAGGAGAGGACTATGTCCAGCAGTGGACTTCCATTGGCTGATGGATGGATAAAACACTTAAAAAAGTGCTTAACAAAAAAAGGCTTAGTAGCATGGATACTTTATTGTTGCCTCTCGGGTACATTTCTAGACCCCGTGTTGGGAACTTGGGACTGACGATGACTTAGAGATAATAAAATAAATACACCCAGCAGTCACATACATAGTGACCCTACATTACAAGTCTTGTGTCGTGGGTATTTATTTTAGGTGTGCAGGTTTCATATATCAGGTTTTTATATGTGATTTCATCATCATCGTCAGCCCAAATCGTCCCACTGCTGGGCACGGGCCTCCTCTACATCTGAGATAATGTGATTTAAAAACATAAAATTTATATATCCTCCCAGTAGTTGTTGGAGGCTCGACCGTCTCCAATTCTTATAACGTCTTCGAGCAAAATCAATGTGACATCGTTTCAGACACAAAGTTCTTTGATGTCGTAGGATTTCTCGATCTCGCGGTTTCGTCATCTCTTCTGGTCGGGACTGCAGTTCTGTTGTTTATGCCCCTCCATGGTATAGCAATGCCCGATATAAAGCACATATACACAATGTACTAGTGTATCGATAGAAAAGTGAAGATAATAAGCAAATTCTAATCAAATGATTTCCCGATAAAAGATAACGCACCGCCGTCGCAGTTTTACCATGCGCGCTTTGTTCATGTGCTCATAAAGTATTTTGTATCAATTGCCACAGTTTTAAGAACCAGATATTGTTGTACTCGTATATATTTCAAGTGACGTTAATTAATTGCTTAACATTTGTCATCGTTCCTTTAAACGATATCCGATAAATGAACATAAATTGTTTAAGAATTATTATGCTTACAGATCTGTTAATTTTAGTGTTTGTAATATCATAATAAAAGCAATTAGATAACTTAGTGTTGTAATAAATACAGAAAATTAACGTTTAGAATATTTTGTGATATTCAGTGCATGGTTTGAGTAAAATTTTAATGAAAAAATTGTGTTAAAGGTTTATGGGTAATAAAAGGTACGGTTTATTTAAAAAGAAGTCTTTAATTAATTGACAGCCCCCGTGGCGCAGTTGGCTAGACACCAGCTTGCGAAACGAGAGGCTGCGGGTTCGATCCCCGCACCGAGACAAATGTTTGTGTGATCCATAAATATTTGTTTCGGGTCTGGGTGTTTGTGAGACCAAAAAAGTCTCTCGTAGTTTCTGATACCCACGACACAGGACTTGTATCCTAGTGTGGGGTCAGATCTATGTATGTGACTGTTGGGTGTATTTATTATTTATTTATTATTTAATTAATTAGCATTCGTCATGCAGTTCGAGTAAATTGTAAATAACCACTTGACTTGAAAGTACGACGAGTCCCCGAAGTATCTTGATAGGACCTGTTCCAAATCTTATTTGGCATATACTTAGCAGTATTTTGACAAAGGTGTCAAAAGAAAAGGTGTAAAAGGTCACAAGAAAATTTCCTAAGCTACGCTGAAAAGAACTCGAAAGTAGAAACATTATAACCAAGGCTTAATCCGAATAATTTAATGCAGATATACTGAGCAGTGGAAACATTTTTGAATTTCAAACTGTGAGTACTTTGATCCCAGGTAAGCGAATTTGCTGTAGATTTTTCACTAAAAAAAGAAAGCTAACGAAAAATCATACTAAAATTAGCTATCGAAGTGGGGAAAAATGTCGTCTATACTGCTGTTACTCACTAAAAGTATATCTTGCGTTGCCGCTATCTTAAAAACACCGATTATATTTCACTTCATGTCATAGCTGTCATCGGTTCATTCAGTATCATATTATGATTCTGTATAATCTTCTTGGTCTAGCTCTTACTCCCTTGCCACATTAACAGTTTGTTGGAGAACTGTTTTGGTCTCACATTGGCAGTCTTCTTAAAATCGTTGTATATCCAAATATTTGAAAGGAGGTGAAGAAACATCATTGCCAAAAACCCGCAATACTCTACGCATTATTCATAACTAAAACATATGATATCTCGTGTAACAAGTGAAAAAAGATCTTGCGATTATTTTATTTTTATCTTATCTTAGAAGCAGCGTTATCATTCACTTATGTTCAGTTCGCGTGCTACACCACACGTTATATTGTCTAAAAGTGTCTATGTGTAGTGAAAATGCATTTTGGGAACGTACAGTGATTAGGGGTGAGTACATAGGGAGCATATTTATCAGAAATCGAATTAATTTCGATGCTAGGTGACATCATTAATGATTATCGGTCGGTAGGCGCCATCGTTATCAAAGATTACTTAAGGGTTGTGTACAAAGTAGTCGGCGCATCACAAGAGAATTTGGGAAGGTATTCATCGCGAAGGTTTGTACGATAAAGCACCATCTAGGCTTCCTTTTAAAAACCTGAATGAAATAATTGGTAGCGTTGTTTCAGTAACAATTATTGAAAATGATTTAGGTGATGCAAATGATATAGAAAAATGAAGTAATTTATAATTTACGATTGTAAAAGTAAAAATTAGTATTCTTTCAACATCAGGATGAAATTTTAATGAAAACTGTGCTTCAAACGTTAAACATAAAGATGCAATCATTTTTACACATATTTCGCCATGTTCAGATAAAAGATAGATTAGGATAAGTGAGGTTAGAATTACTAAGAGGCGTTAAGCAATACTAAGGAATTTGATCTGTTCCTACGGGAAAGAAAGTGGATAGATACTGAACTCAGTTAAGACTAAAAAAGGGGCACCAGGCAATTTTGTCCCTTATTTAAACATTCATCTGAATAAGCATGACAATCTGTGGTAATATTAAGATTAAATTTCTTAATGGGTGGTTCTATAGTTTTCACAGCCCCGTGGCGCAGTTGGCTAGAAACCAGCTTGCGAAACGAGAGGCCGCGGGCTCGATCCCCGCACCGAGACAAATGTTTGTGTGATCCATAAATATTTGTTTCGGGTCTGGTTGTTTGTGAGACCGAAAAGTCTCTCGAAGTTTTTGATACCTACGACACAAGACTCAGAAGTGAGGTCAGAACTGCGAGGTTGTTGGTTGTACTGTTGGTTGTATTAGATTATTATAATAGTTATGGCCTCGAGGCTTAGGCATGCGGTCGAGAAGCTCGGCGGTCGCAGGTTAAAACCTCAGGCACACACCTCTTTCGAAGTTATGTGTGTATCCACAATGAATCATCACATACCTTGAAACGATGAAGGAAAACATCGTGAGGAAGCTTGCACACCTAAAATTTCTTAGATGTGACTAGGGCCTAAGTCCACTCGCTTGTAGAGTAGGCCCGTGTCCAACAGTGTGACGTATATGGGCTGATGAATATCATACCTAAAAAGAGGTGCCTGAAGAAATGTTCATTTATGAATCACGTAGGTAATTAAATAGCGTTTATGATAAGTCAGGCTAAAAGTTATATTAATTTTGTGTTTTGTTGTTATACTACTGTCAATCGTACCAGATGTAGCCAGTATATGTGGAACGCTATATATAAATCTAAATATATATTTTACTAGCTGACCCGGTGAACTTCGTTCCGCCTAACAGACGATTCCTATTTTTTTTATTATTTTTTAAGCCTAAGTTATTCACATCAGCTATCTGCCAGCGAAAGTCCCGTTAAAATTGGTCCACCCGTTTCAGAGATTAGCCGGAACAAACAGACAGACAGACGGACAAAAATAGTAAAAAACGTTATTTTGGTATATATACCGTGTATACATCCTGCATATCCTCCATATCATCATCATCAGCCCATATACGTCCCACTGCTGGGCACGGGCCTCCTCTACCATTGAGAGGGTTTAGGCCTTAGTCCACCACGCTGGCCTAGTGCGGGTTGGCAGACTACACACGATACGAACTACAATAAGAAATTCCTGAGAACTTTTAGGTGTGCAGGTTTCATCACAATGTTTTCCTTCACCGTTAAAGTACATGATAATTCATTGTGAATACACGAAGTGAAGAAGTCGTGATGGCCTCGAGGTTTGGGCACGCGGTCGAGAATCTCGCCGGTCGCGGGTTCAAACCCCAGGCACACACCTCTGACTTTTCGAAGTTATGTGTGTATCCTCCATATGCATTTATTAAAAAGCGGTTATTTCAAAATCACAAACAGACACTCCAATTTTATTTATTTGTACAGATGTATAGATAATGCATAGCAATTTGGGTATAAACAGCCTTATGAGACTTATGACACGCGCGGTGTAAACGATTTCAGCGAACGTAAATAAACTGTTGATAGATGGCAAAATAAATAAATAAATACACCCAACAGTCACATACATAGTTCTGATCCCACATTAAGATACAAGTCTTGTGTCGTGGGTATCAGAAACTACGAGAGACTTTTCGCTCTCACATACACCCAGACCTGAAACAAATATTTGTGGATCACACAAACATTTGTCTCGGTGCGGGAATCGAACCCGCGGTCTCTCGTTTCGCAAGCTGGTGTCTAGCCAACTGCGCCACGGGGCTGTCAAATAATACTGATCTGCTAAAATAATACTGATCTGCAATTGATTTAATAAATTTGTCCACAAAACAATAAAGTTATTTAAAACATAGATAAAATACACAAGAACATGAAAGGTGATAACTTCCTTGTTGGAAATCAGAGCAGTTTTATTTCTTCCTGCAAAACACGAGCAACTTTATCAAAATTTAATAAAAATTTTGTTTTCTCAGCGCAATCAGCGCAGATACGGTGTATCAGCATTGTGTAACCGAATGGAACGTAAGGTTAAGTTAACGGCGAGATAAGATTTAACCGAGATTATAAACGAGAAACCATTTCAGATATAGTTGAATTAAGTAGCGGATATTAACACTCTGTGATATTACTAGGAAATCTAAATTCGATAAGATTTTTAGTGGGTAATTTTTTTTTATATGTACTAGGAACAGTTCGGATATACTAAAAAAAAGCATTGATACTATTAAGCACCCCGCTTACTAGGTGCTAGTGCGGTCACTAAAGAGTCTGTCTATGAAAATTTTAATGTGTCAGTACGTTAATGTCTTCCGTCAGGCCGCCATAATTTTGACAACTGTTGAGAGATGAAGATGTTGAATCATCTCACAAAACGACATTATATTTGGACCGCATTGCAATAATCATGATGTGCGGTGTTGTCAATTTCACAACTCTAGTGCGAATAAAAATGTTATGTGGAGGGTAACCTGTTCTTTTAATTGAAACATATTTTATTTCTATACTAACCCAGTAAAAGTTCTAAGCCTATCGAATGTTCCGTTCAAGAATCAAAATCTAACATCTGTTGAAAGATGCTTAAGTTTTGTACATTCATACGAATTACCTAAAAACTGAATTGTATAGATGAATCGTTGATTCCAGGTCTGGTAAGTAATCAGTTGGGATGTGGGTTGAACGCTCAGGTGTATATCGCTGACCAATGGCTGGTGAGTGTTGGGCAGCGCTCCGGAGGCTCGTGGCTCGGAAGAAAGTTTTCCAACCAGATCAATTAGAAGAGGGCAATTTGAAAAGGTGAGGCTTAGTATGTTGTTTATAACATTATCAGCATATAGGGGTCCACTGCTATTTGTTACTATGCTATTTGTTTTGTTAGCATATTTATGGGAGATAGAAAGCGTGTAAAAACTATGTCCAATAAAAGTATTTGCTGTTGAAGATCGCGCTTAGCGGCATGTACTAAGAAAGATCTGTGGCGTTAATTATTTTTTTTGATGTTGACTGATTTATCAATTTATTGAAAAACGTTTAACTAATTGATTTAAGTCGCAGTCCCTTGGACCTTCGAGAGCTTAGTGTGCGTGACCCGCAGTGCGCGTCATCTTGATTCAATTGCGTAGACTTTTTTCACCATTTAGTTATCTAATAAAAAAATGAATTGAAAATCAGCGCTGCAACTCCGTGCAAGCGGAATTGCAGCATGTAGCTGAATGAGGGGACCATTGTTGGTTGTGTGAATTATAGTTACTAATTGTTTTTTTTTTTGTATTTTCGTGCACTGGCCAACAATAAAATCTTTTCTTTCTTTCATTCTTTAATAATTTTCCACAATTATTTTATTCAGTATACAAAATAATTTGGTAAATATTTGCAGATGTCTGAACCGGTGGGACCTGACAGCCCTGGGCGTCGGCAGTTCAATGGGCGCCGGTGTTTACGTTATCATCGGCTACGTGGCGTCCAACCTCGCCGGACCTTCTATTGTCCTCTCCTTCCTCATGGCTGCTGTTGCAGCTCTTTTAGCAGGTTCGTTCATCTTTAAAGCCCTGATACGATATCTACTCGGTTAGCTTAGCATTTGTTAACTCAATTTATTTATTTGTGCAATTTGTTTGTACATTACAGAATCTGTGCTATCTTGGTCATCTACAAAACCTTGTTAATTTGTCTCTGCTTTATTTTGAAGGAATAAAACATTCCTAGGTACTGTACCTATGAGAGTAGTAAGACCTTAGTCCAAAATGTTGGACTATCTCAGAGGGCATAGACAAAGGCCACCGTATTATAAGCGTCGACCTCAATAGATAGATCAAATGTATAATAATGAAAATCAAATGTCTCTCTTTGATGCATAGATTAATATATATATTAGATAGATTATTATAAATAAAAGATTTTTATATATTACGGAAGTGTGTTTGGTGTTATGATTTGCGTCTTAATTATTGCGATGAGTAGGTAGTCTTGATTTTTTACTATTTTGGTTTTTGTATTAAATAATACTGACTGCCTCGTGGTCTCGCGGTACAAGTATGTGCCATGCGATCTAGAGGTCCTGGGTTCAATTCCCGGGTCGGGCAAAGTGTTATTGGGATTTTCTATTAGGAGATTCTCAGTAACAGCACGGAGTCTGGAAATGTGCCCGAAAAACGGCAATAGGCTCGCCCCCTATTACGTGGGACTGATACATACCTGGCGAAATGTGGGTGCAGAAATGCACCTCTGCCTACCCCTTCGGGGAATACAGGCGTGAGTTTATGTATGTATGTATGTGGGATCGAGTTGATAGTTAAAAGAATTTTAGAGACCTTTCAGACATTTCTTACGACTTTATACCGCCACAGCAATGTGACAATTAAGTATGCAGTGTCTAAATTAGGTAGTACTTCTTTACTTAGAAAATATAACTTTGTTTGTCACTGGGTCTACACGTCATTTAATAATCACACCCATTTTTGACGCGATCACGATTATTGATTTTACTTTATTTAAATATATAGTATATTATGTATTGCAGTGGATTAATAAAAACTGTATCAATTCACTTGAGACGGACATTTCCACAAAAGACGAAGCGCGTAATAACTCAGGAATTAGATAACACACGCATCGCCCTTATCAGTGTGATTAATATTACAAATAGTCCGGATTCGCAATTGTTTTCATAAAGTATGATTAATTTGTTCATAAATACAGTAATCATTGCAGTTTTAACCTTATCCTTCAACGGCAACTGTATGTAAATAATGCAATGAACTAGAAAATTCGACGGAGTTTTCTATTTTCCTCTTACTCTTTGATTGTAAGTATGTCTAATAAACTTGTAGTAGTTAAAAATGAAATTCATAACACGGACATATTTTAGACACCCTGCTATTAAAGGTAACTGCTTAATGGAAGCAAGTAGTGATGGCCTCGAGGGGCGCAGTCGAAACAGTTGAGAAAATTTCGGTAGTCACGGGTTCTAAACCTAGACGTTCACCTCGGACTTTTCGAAGCTATGTGTGTATTCATAATAAATTATCAAGTACATAATGGTGAAGAAACATCGTGATTAAACCTATTCATCCAGAAGTTTTTAGGTGTGTAGCCCGCCAACCCGCACTAGGCCAATGTGGTGGACTAAATCCTCTCGTTCTAGAGGTCTATCTAGGTAAATCTCTCCGTTACGCTTTATCATCATATACGTCCCAATGTTCAGCAGTGGGACGTACTCGTATATAATGATAAAGCATAACTGAAAATCTCAATAACACTCCGCACCATACGGAACTCCAAGACAGGACGTCGCAATCGCTAGCTACTCATTTATTACGAGGGACTAACAAACTTATTTATGCTACATAATTCATAAAATTTTGTGACAAAGTACATGACATTTATTTCAGGGCTATGTTACGCGGAGTTCGCGGCGCGGGTGCCGCGAGCCGGCTCAGCCTACATCTACACATACGTCGCCATCGGAGAGCTGATGGCCTTCCTCATAGGCTGGTGTAACATCATGGAAGCCGCTGTCGGTACGCTAGATAATATTTAATTCGTTAAGTCTGTGGTTCTTTTGGTCTTTCTCAAAATGACGTGAAGCAACTTGGTAATAATGTTGTGACATAATTTTATCTCCGAAAATGTTCATATAATTTGTTTAAGTTAGTTAATAAGTAATATTTTAACCCGTAGGACAATCTTCATACATAATATTAGGTCTTACTGTCTAATCGTTTGTGAGACAGGAAATTCTCATGGCTTCTTTGATATTGTTAATAAAGCCTTGTTTAGAATATTGGATAAGAACTTTCTATGTGATAAATAAGTTATGTTGTTGACAGCCCCGTGGCGCAGTTGGCTAGATTCCAGCTTGCGAAACGAGAGGCCGCGGGTTCGATCCCCACGACATATTCTGATACCCACGACACAAGACTTGTAGCTTAATCTGGGGTCAGAACTATGTATGTGACTGTTGGGTGTATTTATAAATAAAAATAAAAAAATTATACGTGCTCCTTTTCACACTACATTGAAGATAAACTAATAAGGGCATCTTATTAGAAGTTTTCTTGAATTTTGTTGTTAATTATTTTGTATTGTATTTCCAGGTGCGGCCAGTCTGTCCAGCGGTTTGAGCTTCTACGTAGATTCCATGGCCAACGGCTCAATGTCAGCATGGTACCTCTCCGCCATGCCGCTCGGGGTTTCCTTCATGTCGCCGTACTTCAACCTGCTTGCTTTCCTAGTCGTCCTCTGTGTAGCAGGTACGTAAGGCTATATTCTTTATACATTGATTTATGTTACATATTTTTTTGTGACAGAAGCGACTTTTTTACTAGTAGATTTTTTTTCATTGTACTGTATTAAGGTAATGGCACTAGTAGTTGACCATGTACCTGTAGTTGACCACCAATGCACATAAACTGATAAAATAAGAATTCGCGGCATATTTTTAAACTAATTCCATATTGAGTAGTCAGTGCTGCCATGTGGTCTACGAAGCGCGCAAACTACGACTCCATTATTTTCAAATATTCAAAATAGCCTCCAGTTGTTTGTTGATTGGCGCACCGTAAATCTATTATTCGTTTTTTTGTAATAATTTTCTTAAGGATTGAAAAAGTTTGAAGTTAAATATTAACAACTTTGTCACCTTGTTGATGGTAAGTGTTTTGCTTTTCTTATTCGTTAAGGATTAATTGAGGTAACAGGGTATTTAAAATACGAAAATTTGTTTACAAGATTGAGTTGTGGGGGTGGTCCACTACTGATTCCGTTTTAGCATGATTTTCTAGTAATTGACCAGGATGGTCAACTTCTGATGAATTTCTGTATCATGTAAATGTACTGTACAGAATAATATATGAAGGGCATCATCAATTAGAATTAACTATTTTATTTACTTTTACAATAACTTAATTTTATTTAGTAGTTGACCACCTTTATTGTAAGGTACGATCAGTTACTAAAACCAAATTTTCACCTTGTAGATGTCTGGGAAAAAGGGTACATTCCTAAATTATACTGAAGCTGCAATGCTCTCAGCAGTAAATGACGTTCGTCTTCATAAAACACCCATAAGAACGGCTGAAAAAAAATCCTCTCACAATAATGATGGTGTTTTGGAAACCACAATGGAACCATCAGCAACTGCGGTACATATTACTGTTGGTGACGAAATAGTGCTAGTGACGATCCCAGGATCACCAGCAATTAGCATTGCTGATGATATATTTGAAACCACTCTAGATCAATTTGACATCATAGGTCCTAACGATATGCTTGAAAATATGCGTAAACTTTCAACTACTGTTGTCTGATTAAGAATCTGACAAAAGCCTCGGCAAAAAGTAAATGGTGAATTTGTCATATTTAAGTACGGCCTTGAGGTTTAGGCACGCGGTCGAGAATCTCGACGGTCGCAGGTTCAAACCCCAGGCACACATGACTGACTTTTCGAAGTTGCATATGTGTGTATTGACAAATAATTATCACGCACTTTAACGGTGAAGGAAAACATCGCGATGAAACCTGCACACCTAAAATAGTAGTAGAACTAGACTATTACTAGACTGTAGTCCGCCAACCCGCACTAAGCCAGCGTGGTGGACTAAGGCCTAAACCCTCTCAATTGTAGAGTAGGCCCGTGCCCAACAGTGGGACGTATATGGGCTGATGATGATGATGATGATGAAGTACGATAATAACTTTTATCCCGGAAAAGTACTTAAAGCTATATAAAAAAAACAGCTACAATATCATCGATGAAAGCAAATGGTCGATTGTGGAAATGGCCAGAACATTTATTAACGAGCGAGGGATGTTATTGTTATTATATTTCAAATAAAATGCAAAGTTGTCTTAATTTGGCTTCTTATTTAACAAATAATTAAAAAATCTGAATGGTCAACTACTGATGCAAAACATGGTCAACTACTAGTTTTTAGGTGGTCAACTAGTGAATCTCTTATATTAAGTTTTATTTTCATTTTTTTACTTGAATTTAACCATTGTACAAGAAAAAATACTAGCTCGTTTCGTTAAAAGACTTGCACAGAGTTAACAAAACAAAACACTCATTGAATTCGAATGATGATTAAAGTTAGACATTAAAAAAGAAATTTCTGTGTCCTTAAGTGGTCATCTACTAGTGCTATTACCTTAAGGCTGCAAAAACGGTAAGAGTGAGCTCAGGTTTATATCACAAATCTAGTGTAGGGCACGGTATAGAATGATTACATTTCGATACATTAAAATTATAAGCAATGGTATTTTGGAAACGGTCTTAGACTTCTAGATGTACCGTACTAAATAATGTAATGTAGCGTTATAAAAGTAATACCAATCATTTCTTTTATCATATTTATATTCGTTTTCTTATTATTATTTTCCAAAAAAAAAAATATTCTTTATTAAAATTTACGTACTATAAACAAAAAAAAAAAAAAAACAATTAAGCAAAAAAATTAAAATTTTCTATTCCGATCTTTGAGTACATTTGTATTGTGAAATGTGATGTTTGTTCCGCAGCGTTGCTGTCGTTCGGCGTGCGCGAGTCGATGCATGTAAACATCGTGTTAGTAGCCATCCAAGTCGTAGTCGTTGTGTTCATTATCATCGCTGGAGCTATTGCCGGTGAGTTTAGTGCTCGATCAGATCTTGGGCGTATTTATTATCTCAAAAGAGTGACAAAGTGTTATGTTTATTATTGTAAATTGAATTAATGGTCGTATTACATGGCAGTCTGTGAAACTAAAGGTCATTGATTTAATTCTTATTTATTTATTTATTTTTACAGTTACATATTTACATACTTATTAGGTTATCCTACGGTCTCTGCACTAAGCATAGCTTGTATCGCAGAGACAGTAAAATAGTGCGGATACGTTACATACATTTCATATCCGTAAAATTAAATTAACTGCCTCGCGTGATCATTTACATAATCAAATGTGAAAAAATTTCGAGCTCAACAGTGTGATTAAGGGATGAAACAGCTCCTGTTTAATTTTTGCACATACGCCTGCTGAAGTCAAAACATGGTCTGTCCTCTCGTTAACAAAAGGTTGAATATGGTCTAACAATAAGCACCAAGAAGTTCAGCTGTGATATGTTAGCTACGTAGAAGTCGTGATGGCCTCGAGGTATAGGCGCGCGACCGAAAATATGCCGTGGTCTCGCGGCACAAGTATGTGCCGTGCGATCTAGAGGTCCTTGGTTCGATTCCCGGGTCGGGCAAAGTGTTATTGGGTTTTTCCATTAGGAAATTCTCAGTAGCAGCTCGGAGTCAGGAAATGTTCCCGAAAAACGGCAATAGGCTCGCCCCCTATTACGTGGGACTGACACATACCTGGCGAAATGTGGGTGCAGAAATGCACCTGTTCCTACCCCTTCGGGGATTATAGGCGTGAGGTTATGTATGTATGTAAATTAATTTTTGCATCATCTCCTAATAATATGGGATTTGATGTTGGTAAGGCTGGGAAGTTTCTGGTCTTTTCTAGAATACACCATATTTCAAACATGTGTCGCGAGACCAACAAAGTATTATTGTTACATCATATCGTCTCTGATGATCGATTGGTGCTGCCTCTATAAGATTCCTAAGTGCCTTGAGATTCCTGTAACCCAATATACAGTTTTTGTGATACAATCATCATCATCATCAGCCCATATACGTCCCACTGCTGGGCACGGGCCTCCTCTGCAACTGAGAGGGTTTAGGCCTTAGTCCACCACGCTGGCCTAGTGCGGGTTGGCGGACTACACACCTAAGAAATTCCTACGAACTTTTAGGTGTGCAGGTTTCATCACGATGTTTTCCTTCACCGTTAAAGCAAGTGATAATTCTTTGTGAATACACACATAACTTCGAAAAGCCAGAGGTGTGTGCCTGGGGTTTGAACCTGCGACCGTCGAAATTCTCAACCACGCGCCTAAACCTCGAGGCCAATGTGATCCAATCAACTTGTTATCTATCATAATCGAGAACCAGAGTCATTGACATTGCCCGCAAGATTAGCACGCTAAAGTGGAAGTGGGCCGGCCATGTCTGCCGACGGTCCGACGGTCGATGGAGCAGACAAGTGTTGGAGTGGAGTTGGCGCTTAGGCAAACGTAGTGTAGGACGACCTGCAGCACCATGGTCCAACGACTTGAGAAAGGTGGCGGGTAACGGATGGATGAGGGCTGCTCAAGACCGGGATGGTTAGCACTTTCTTGGGGAGGCCTACAGCAGTGGACGGCGATGGGCTGTATATAATCGAAATATTCTTTGATAAACTTGTTTTATTTTTTATCCAGCTGATGTGAGCAACTGGAGCATCCCACTGACTGACGTGCCGGTTGGGAGCGGTTCTGGAGGGTTCTTCCCTTTTGGAGTTTGGGGAACGTTACAGGGTGTCGCGATATGTTTCTATGGATTCGTCGGATTCGACACCGTCTCTGCAGCTGCAGAGGAAGTAAGTGTATTCTCTTTTATTTCTTACTTATTCATTTCATTTAAAAAAAGTCGTGATGGCATCGAGGTTTAGGCGCGCAGTTGAGAATATCGACAGTCGCGGGTTCAAACCCTAGGCACACACCTCAGACTTATCGAAGTTATGTGTGTATTCACAAAGAATTATCACGTACTTTAACGGTGAAGGAAAACATCGTGATGAAACCTGCACACCTAAAAGTTCTTAGGAATTTCTTAGGTGTCAACCTGCACTAGGCCAGCGTGGTGGACTAAGGCCTAAACCCTCTCAGTAGTAGAGGAGGCCCGTGCCCAGTAGTGGGACGTATATGGGCTGATGATGATGATGATATTCATTTGCTCCTATACGTGCCACAGTGTGGGCATACTTAATGATTGAAGTATAAGCCTACTATACAGTGAAAGTGCAACATTTTGTAAATATTTATTTATTTCATAATTTAGAATTTTTACTTTAGACATAAACAATAACCTAGGTTTTGTCCTTACTAATAAAAATAATAATTATTTTTCAGGTGCACACGCCTCGTCGCACAGTTCCCCTAGTCATACTAGTAGTTCTCTTCATAACTTTCCTGTCGTATTCCAGCGTATCCATCGTCATCACCATGATGGTGCCTTACTATCTTCAAGTGAGTTTGAACTTAATATTATATTCCTTATTTTTCTATGTTATACAGGTGTATTCAGACCGTCGCTATTACCTGCCTTAGTTTCCGATCACGGTCTGAAAACACACTGTATAATTTTAAAAAAAACACCCAAAAGTCCCGTGTCGTGGGTATCAGAAACTACGAGAGACTTTTCGGTCTCACATACACCCAGACCCGAAACAAATATTTGTGGATCACACAAACATTTGTCTCGGTGCGGAGCCAACTGAGCCACGGGGCTGTTAAATATACATAGGTATATGGTATTGATAAAATAATAGGTATTCATTGTCTTTTTCGTCCTTACTAAACTGATATCAAGACAACTTAGATTTGATTCTTGGTTAGAATAAATGTTTTATATTTTTCTGTTATTGTATCCTTACTGCAACGCTGAGTCTGTAAAAGTGTCTGGGAAACGGCAAAAGACCTGATATTTTATTGATGATAAATATTTGGAAGCTCTCTGTAAGCTCATATGAAGAAAGAGAAAACCCCTAATAATTTTTAGGTTAAAGAAGCAATAACGAAACGGTACTAATATTGCGCCTGGCAACGGCATATTTACATTGGCCTAAGTGAAACCTTAGAGATGCGCCTTATGCAACCCAACAAACACATTTATATGCAGTTTATCTGTAGCAGTGCTTGCGTTAAGTTATAGTGCCTTTCTTTAGGTGAATATCCTAAGATTACAAAAGGTTTTTGACATATAAGGTAATAGAAAAAATAACTGAGGATGATCAACAAAATAAATTCTACGACTTATCTGCATAAAGAAATAAAATCAGCATCATCATCATCATCAGCTCATATACGAACCACTGCTGGGCACGGGCCTCCTCTACCATTGAGAGGGTTTAGGCCTTAGTCCACCACGCTGGCCTAGTGCGGGTGGCGGACTACACACCTAAGAAATTCCTAAGACTTTTTAGGTGTGCAGGTTTCATCACGATGTTTTCCTTCACCGTTAAAGTACGTGATAATTCATTGTGAATACACACATAACTTGGAAAAGTCAGAGGTGTGTGCCTGGGGTTTGAACCCGCGACCGTCGAGATTCGTCTGTCGAGAAATAAAATATGAGGTATCTTACCTATTGAAAATAACAACTTTTTACCTATTATATTCCCCTGTGGTATCCCATTTCTCTCTCAAATCTCTCCGTAGGGATAGGGGGATAGGCAAAGGCGTATTTCTATATCCGAGTTTAGCCAGGTGTGTTTAAATCCCGCATAATAAGAGGCGAGACTTTTACCGTGGTACAATCGCATCCACAAAGCTGCTAGTGGAAATAGCTAACTGGTAAAGCTGAACCCTGTGTGTATCCCAGGATCTCATGATCGCACTTTTGCTTGGCGATCAACGGGGGATTCTTTAAACTTCTCTTATATTTGCAGGACCAAACGCAAGGAGTAATGGCTGCGTTCGGCCGCATCGGCTGGGAATGGGCCAGATGGATCGTGTTCTTCGGAGCTGTATTCGGTATTCTGACGAGGTATTTTTAATAATATTTATTTTGTACAGACTATGGGGCCGTTCATGTATTACGTAAGCAGATTTATTACAATTATTTAACCCCCCCCCATACCCCTTGTCAGCAAAAGTAAGCAAAGCTCTTACCCCCTCCCCCCATGCTTACATAAACATTTCTCAATTAATGTATTGTTTTTTTTTAAATATTTTAATTATAATGTTGCAATTATAATTTTAAATATAAGAAAATAGATTTAACTACCAATGACGTAATCATCAACAAGACTCCCCTACCCCCCATCTCATCCAAAATAAGCAAAGCAAAGAACCCCCCCGCCTCCCCCTCACAGTGCTTACGTAATACTTGAACGGCCCCTATATAGATAAATATTAAATATTGCCTGCCTATTAAATATCGACTGCCTCGTGGTCTCGCGGTACAAGTATGTGCCGTGCGATCTAGAGGTCCTGGGTTCGATTCCCGGGTCGGGCAAGGTGTTGTTGGGTTTTTCCATTAGGAAATTCTCAGTAACAGCACGGAGTCTGGAAATGTGCCCGAAAAACGTCAATAGGCTCGCCCCCTATTACGTGGGACTGATACATACCTGGCGAAGTGTGGGTGCAGAAATGCACCTCTGCCTACCCCTTCGGGGAATACAGGCGTGAGTTTATGTATGTATGTATTAAATATTGTTTTAAAGTCAATAAGTTCCATTTCAAATTAGGCTCAATTTTGAAGTCTATACTTCCAGAGTAGGGTAAAGTGTTATTTGTTTTTTCGCTAAAACAGTTCTCAACAACAAGAAGTCTGGAAATGTGCGTAGAAAATGGCAATACTCTTGCCTCATATTATTTGAAACTTCTCTCTTCACAAATGCACTTGTGCCTTTCCATTCATTTTACAAGTATGGCGCAGTAAACATGGTTTTTGAACAAAGAACTCACGTGAAAAACTATGTTTGTTTACAGCCTCATCGGTGCGCTACTGCCACTGCCTAGACTCTTGTATGCGATGGCGTCTGATGGGCTACTATTCAAATTCTTTGCCATGCTCACTCCGAGTCGTAAGTCGCCAGCTCTCGCCACCGCCTTACCAGCTGTTATAATCGGTAAATTACCATTTACTTATCGTAAAGTGATTTGAAAGTCGTGATGGCCTCGAGGTTTAGGCACGCGGTCGAGAATCTCAACGGTCGCGGGTTCAAACCCCAGGCACACACCTATGCCTTTTGGAAGTTATGTGTGTATTCACAAAGAATTATCACGTACTTTAACGGTGAAGGAAAACATCATGATGAAACCTGCAAACCTTAAAGTTCTTAGGAATTTCTTAGGTGTGTAGTCCGCCAACCCGCAATAGGCCAGCGTGCTGGACTAAGGCCTAAACCCTCTCAGTTGTAGAGGAGGCTCGTGCCCAGCAGAGGGATGTATATGGGCTGATGATGATTGATGATATCGTAAATTGATTCTAAATTGTTCTGCTACACAGTCATATCCATACTAAGATTAAAGTTTTGTCAGAACTAGGATAGTTTTTGATGCTGCATAACCAAGAGCGGAAGCATGTTCTATTCACCAACTTTTTAGAAAGATAGTGAATACGTATTTATTGAGTCGTTACAAGGAATTTCTTAAGTTTGTTAAGTCCATCAGCTTGGCTAGCGTAGTGGACTAAAGGATATTCGCTTATACTTTTAAGCAAGACCCGTGCCAACGAACCACGAACTCACTGTCAGCAAGAATTTAGTGAAAAAAATATTTTGTAAACGGCTGTGTCCAATAATATTGTATTTTCTTTCTCATTCTTATTATAATCACAAAAGAAGTGTTTTGTAGTCATATGTATCCAATCCAATCCAATCCATCAGCCAATGTAAGTCCACTGCTTTACATAGGCCTCTCCCAATGACTTCCACAGTCCACCTTTATTAGTTCGTCCGACCATCTTGTCGGAGGACGTCCCACGCTGCGCTTTCCGGTACGTGGCCTCCACTCGAGAACTTTTTGGCCCCATCGGCCATCAGTTCTCCGCGCTATGTGCCCGGCCCATTGCCACTTCAACTTGCTAATCCGCTGGGCTATGTCGGTTACTTTAGTTCTCCTACGGATCTCCTCATTTCTGATTCGATCTCGTAGGGAAATCCCGAGCATAGCCCTCTCCATAGCTCGTTGAGTGTCTCTGAGCCGTCTAATGAGGCCCATAGTGGGAGGCCACGTTTCAGTGCCGTATGTCGTATATATACTTTCGTCTTCAGGCACTGAGGTATTTTGGACGAGAAGACGTCGCGTAGTTTTATATGTATAATTATACAATATATTTTTTCTTTTTTTCCATTAGCTATACTGGCTGGAATTCTAGACTTGGAGACGCTAATCCTCATGACGTGTCTCGGCACCCTCTTCTCCTACACCATTGTAGCGATATCCGTTATTGTTTTAAGGTAAATTTGATGTGATTGATTTTATTTTTACCATATTCATGTTATAAAGATTAACTCAAAATCTATCAGATCGATTCGGATGATTTTGCACCTGGACAATAGATATAATTTATGGGCCTTGGTTTTTGAGAAATGACATTTTATATTAGTTTTTTTTTTATTTATTTTTTATTGAGCGTGGACTGACCACTGGTAGATAACACAATAAATCAAGCTTGCCCGTGGCGCAGTTGGCTAGACACCAGCTTGCGAAACGAGAGGCCGCGGGTTCGATCCCCGCACCGAGACAAATGTTTGTGTGACCCACAAATATTTGTTTCGGGTCTGGGTGTATGTGAGACCGAAAAGTCTCTCGTAGTTTCTGATACCCACGACACAAGACTTGTATCTTAGTGTGGGATCAGAACTATGTATGTGACTGTTGGGTGTATTTATTATTATTATTATTATATTACTAGGATGTCAGAGTATAATATAAATGTATTTCAGGTACCGTTCGAGTTGGGCCCCAAAATCATCGCCAGGTTTTTTCAAAGAACTATTCGGCTGCGGATTCCGTCTGCCCACGAAAGGAACGGCAAGGATCGTGGATGTTTCATTAGCACTATTCAGTAAGCGAAATTTATACACCTAGTCATCATCATCAGCCCATATACGTCCCACTGCTGGGCACGGGCCTCCTCTACAACTGCTGCTTAGGCTTTAGTCCACCACGCTGGCCTAGTGCGGGTTGGCAGACTACACACCTAAGAAAGTCCTAAGGTTTCTTCACGGTGTTTTCCTTCAAGCAAGTTATAATTCACACACTCACATAACTTCTAAAAGTCAGAGGTGTGTGCCTGGAGTTTGAATCCGCACATACATAACCTCACGCCTATATTCCCCGAAAGGATAGGCAGAGGTGCATTTCTGCACCCACATTTCGCCAGGTATGTATCAGCGTAATAGGGGGCGAACCTATTGCCGTTTTTCGGGCACAATTCCAGACTCCGTGCTGATACTGAGAATCTCCCAATGTAAAAACCCAATAACACTTTGCCCGACCGGGAATTGAACCCAGGACCTCTGGATCGCACGGCACATACTTGTGCCACGAGATTACGAGGCAGTCGAGAAAGTTATTTGTAAAAGTTATAAAGCATTTGGTTCGTTTGTTTCAGTTAGCTCGTGCGTCGTGGCTGCTGTAGTGATCACATACACGAACAATCCTCTGATCCCGTCTGTGTTGTTACACGCGCTGGCAGTCCTGCTCGTGGTGATCATGATGCTGCAGCCCAGAGCTAAGGAAGAAGTTTCTTTTAAGGTTTGTTGAATTTTGTAGCCCTTAAATGTGGCGTAGGACTTTGATTAATGTTGTAATAGGTTTTGTATTTGTGATGTTTTTTTTACTGAGATGCAATGTCTTATACAGCTATTTGTTTCCAACCACGTAACATAGGTGTTTTTCACGCCACAGTGACCCATCCAAGTTTATCGTGATAAATAATCAGCCTTTGTATAGTTTTAAAAGCAAATTCTAATCTTGCATGATTATTTCAACCTTTTCTCGCCAGTGGATGGTCTTGTATGTTAAAATATTTGATTTCAGACGCCGCTGGTCCCGCTGATTCCTTGTCTCAGCATCTACGTCAACGTTCATCTAATGGTGCTTATTAAACTGCAGACGTGGATATGTGTTGGAGTGTGGATTCTAATTGGTATGTCTTATTCTTTTTCTCATTTAAAGAAACATAAATAAGCCATTTTCACGTACTAAAACATTTTTTTTTCTTTTTTTAAGGCATACCAATTTACCTTATCTGCATGTGCTGCTACAAACGAAAAGAGACAATACCAGACAAGAAAACACCACATGGAAGCAAAAACGGCAAACCACCAGTACAGATTGTGGTAGAGTCACCTACACCTCCCGATACTATGAACAGAATTAGTACTTACGGAGTAGACGACATCATTCAAGAAATTGACGACGAGATTGAAGAGAGCGTCATTGTTGATCCCCCAAAGACAGAAGAAATAAGGGTTCACCAGGCATATGTAGAAAACAACGAAGAAAAAGAAGCAAAAATAATTGATCTACTCGATCAAGTGCTACAGGCTGAAGAAGACACTTATGGCGAAGTAATAAGCCTTCAAGATTCAAAAGAAGTTGTACCAGTCCGTGATGAAGTACACAGAAAATCGCTGAGTGAACTATCTGACGCTGGGTCGGATGCATCATTAGGTAATCAAGTGTTATCTAAATATGATGTTATAGCGCAAGTCCATAGAGAGGATCTGCCTAAAGTAAACGAAGAAGAAGAAAGCAGAGAAGATGGCAATGTGACAGAAGAAGAGACTGATAATAACGATGATACCACTTTCGATGATAGCGAAACGAATTCGCGAACGGACGAATCCGGATATTCTGATACTTTAGATACTAGAAATATATCCGAAAATACGGAACAAAAAGAAAATGTACCATATATTCCCGTGCCACCACCCCTAGATGAGAACTTTTTTAGAAGTTCCAACTTCAAGAAGTCATATTCAATATCTTCGAGTCCAGTTAAGAAAGAAATAGTAGACGTTGAGGAAACCAAACCAAGGGAAAGCGTAATTTCAAATAATTCACATGAAGAAGACAACATCACATTTGGTAGCGACAGACAACTTCATTTCATGAGCAAACTAAACAACATTTTTCAAAACAAAATAACTACCGATGAAGATGAACCTCGCAAAAGATCTCACTCAACTGGTAATGTTACTGAAGGTAACGAATTTTCAGCCATAAAAGACCGTCCGTCACTACTCATAGATTTACGAAAAGAGATCGTATCTAGGGAAACGGCACAAAATTTGAAACCGGTTAATGCGGAAGAACCCAAACCCGTTGAGGAGGAACCTGAGGAAGACACAGGCTTAAGTAAAGCAGATTTAAAGTCAAAACTAGAGAATATATTCGCAGCAGGCGGTCCACAGCTGTTGAAACCCAGATTGATGAAATCAAACCCACCAACGCCAGAAGAAGCTTATCAAACAGACACATCTAGTACGGAAAGCATAGCTAAGTTACCAAAAGTTGACAAGAATGATACGCTAAAGAGGCAGAAAGCGAAATTTGGTGAAGTTTTGAACTCCTTTAGGTTAAGTATGAACAAAGACGACGTTGTCTAATTTTTGTATATAAGTACTACAATGTTGTATGTGTGCCTTATTTATGGTTGTTATTGAGAGATCAAACCGAAGTATTCTGTATACGATACGAATTTTAGATTTAAGACTTAGTTACCAATTTTTGTTGTATAATAAATATCAGCCGTAAGACTGAAATTGAGAATTGTTTGATCCCGTATTTGCTTAAGATTTCTTTGTGGGGATTATTACGTGGATTAATATAATTGGAGATATTAAAAAAAAAGATTAGCAAATACAGTTTCAATTTGCAATATAATTTTCACAATGCCATTTAGTAATGTGATTAATAAATTATTATGAAACAAGAGGTGTTTCGTGTTTATAAAAATGTCGTTAAGTGGCAGATGTTTAAACTATGTTTAAATTTATGAACTAAGAAGTGTATATTAAAGTCGAGTTAACGCTGGCAAAAATTGTGAGACTCTTTGGTTGTCAGTAGAGTTTGCAATTCCGCGTTCCCGCATTTTTTTGACTCGGCAAGGTAATTCAGCTTTTACTGAAGGCCTATTAGCTCCATCACAACAGCGCGGGCGCGTTAATCAGATCGACCAACCGATCGAGCGAAGTAAAGGATTAAAATTGGTTTATTTGTTTGTTTAAGTAAGATAAGTCCATATTAACACGCAGGAAACCCTATTGATTGCAAACCCCCTACCTAACCTCATAAGAACTATGAAAAAGTACTTTTTCTATTAGATATTGTATGAATGTTTCCATTATTAGAATTTTTTATTATAGTGTAACTAAACTACAGGTAATAAAGCATTATTATATGCATATTTTTGCATTTTTAAATTTTACTGCGGGAAAAAATTACTTCGGGATTGCAAACCCTAGTTGTCAGTCCCCATTTAAATTATAATTTGCAAAATGAAATATCCTTATTTTCTATGTTATTGAAAGCTTCAACTCTTATTGGTTTGATTGGTATAGTGGCCAACCCACACTATGCCGGCGTGGTGGACTAAGGCCTAAACCCTCTTAGTTGCAGAGGAGGCCCGTGCCCAGCAATACGACGTATATCGGCTGATGATGATGATGATGATACTATGATACTCCTGAAATTCTTTTTATATATAAGGGGTAAAAAAGAAACAATTTCTCATAAGAATTTAATAAAAGAACAATAAATAATTAGCAAAAATGTATGTATGCAACGAAAACAACTTCTAAAAATCATCGTGTCTCGGTCTGATATATCTCTTGCGTCACCCTCTCCAGCTCCATCTCCTTCGCTATCGCCAGGAGGAGCTCGTCGATTAATTTCTCTGAAATGCTTAATAACAAGATATTGTAATTAATTTCTGATGACTGCCTCGTGGTCTCGCGGTACAAGTATGTGCCGTGGGATCTAGAGGTCCTGGGTTCGATTTGCAATTTCGACCCGGGGGTCGGGCAAAGTGTTATTGGGTTTTTCCATTAGGAAATTCTCAGTAACAGCACGGAGTCTGGAAATGTGCCCGAAAAATGGCAATAGGCTCGCCCCCTATTACGTGGGACTGATACATACCTGTAGAAATGTGGGTGCAGAAATGCACCTCTGCCTATCCCTTCGGGGAATACAGGCGTGAGTTTACGTATGTATGTATGTAATTAATTTTTATAACGTCACGGGCCTCCTCTAAAACTGATAGAGACTACACACTTAGACATTCCAAGAACTTTTAGGTGTGCAGGTGTCCTCACGATGTTTTCCATCGCTGTTAAATTACGTGATAATTCACTGTGAAATGTAAAAAGTAAGTAGTTATGTCCTCGAGGTTTGGTGCGCGGTCGAGAATCTCGACGGTCGCGGGTTCACACTCAGGCACACAACCAACACACCTCTGACTTTTCCAACTTATTTGTGTATTCACAAGGAATTAGTTTGCAATAGTACAAATAAAATATAGAAAAGGTGTTTTTTGTTCTTAGGAATTTCTTAGGTTACTTTAACGGTGAAGGAAAACGTCGTGAGGAACCTGCACACCAAAAATTCTTAAGTTTTTTTAGATGTGTAGTCCGCCAACCCGCACTAAGCCAGCGTGGTGGACTAAGGTCTAAACCCTCTCAGTTGATGAGGAGTCTCGTGCCCAGCAGTGGGACGTATGTATATGGGTTTTTTTTTTTCCCCGCGTGGAAAATCCATTTACGGACCATCCCACCCCCGTAGGGGCGAGGGTGTGTCGGACTCACCGGCGCCTTCCGACCCAGCATAGATGTTACCGCCCGTGTTTGCGGGCGGCCGCTGGGCCGGGTCCCTACCAAAATAATTGCGCCGTAATACCGACTAAAAACCCCGCAACGGCCACCATCGGCGCATTCAGCGAGACGGCCCCGGAATACCCTGAAGCCAGAGCTATGGATTGACCCGGGACCGCCTCTGCGCGGTGCCAAAAGGCACACCGACCTGACGCGTGTGGCGTCTTCATCTCGGGGGCCGCCAAGGTAGGGACGGCGGCCCCGTGTGGCCTCTGGGCGCCGGGCTACGTGTTGACCCGGCGCCTCCTACGTCGCCTGTTGCGACGAGCGGGATCGGTCTGCTCCAGATCCCGCTCCGCGCTCTCCTTCTGCGAAATGACACGTTCGCAGAAGGAGAGCATAGCTTTCCACGACCTCCGGCTGCCGACCATGGCGGCGACCACAGTCGGCAGCGAGAGGTCTCTCCCCACGACCGCTACGAGAGCGCTGCGCTCCTCGTCCCAGGCTGGGCACTCCTCAAGCGTGTGCTGGGCCGTGTCCTCACGGCAGTTGCCACAATGGTGGCAACGTATGTATATGGGCTGATGGTCTATTAAACGCATATTCTGATCATTCAAATTACCTGCCAATGATCTCCCAAGGTTTTCCCACAGCACTGTTGGCATACATGGGGCTGGTGAGCATGTGCTGAACGAACTTAGTCCTATACTGGAACACGTTCTGCGCCGTAGCCTCCGCTATGTTAAACATCATTCTGTACTTGTCTGTGTTCACGGCTGTCTGGGGTATTTGGAACAACGGCTTCGGAGCTTTCTTCTGTATCGTCTCTTCTAGGATCTGAAAGAAGATAAATTTAACTTTAAACCTTACCTACATAGATAGTAGATACTATTACTAGTTTTATATGTATTGTTCAAAAGTAGCATCGAGAGTGGCTAAATGTCAACACCGACGTTTCTTTAAAAATAATTAATACACCCAACATTCACATACATACTTTTAATCCATAAACTCCTTAGTTTAATATATGCTAGTCTTGGGTCTAGGTATAAGAAACTGAGAGATTTTTAATCTTATCATTCGCCAGCAGATGGCTCTAAATTGTATGACCTCCCACTCTCTTTTATAGACTGTACATTTCTACGCTGTGTATCTTGGTTAAAAGTTCTACTAGATGGCGCTACATACATGCATACATACATAAACTCACGCCTGTCTCCCGTTGGGGTAGGCAGAGACTATAGAGCGCCAAATGCCACGGTCCAAGCACACTTCTTTCGCTTCCTCAACTGACATTATGAAATGAAATGAAATTTGTGTGAAATTCATGCATGCACGTAGATGGCGCTACTACTAAATTTTATTATTATTTGTTTCGTTTTAAAGTTTAAATTCCTGAACCAATTTATATATTTAGTTGTCTTCATAAACATGTAGTCAGATCTGCACCAGCCGTGCGGATTGAAACTGTAGTAAAAACAATATCAAAAGTAGTAGTGTTCTAAAACGACACTGTTATGGATGAGTTGGAAATTTTATTTGTTCCCAAATAAAATCGGGAACAGGGCAAGAGAATGATGATGACTGTTATTGATTTCCTCACCCGTAATAATTGCGGCGTGCTGGGTTGTCGGGGACTGCCTCCGGAGATGCACAGCAACTGAGCGTTTTTAGCGCCAGAACTTCGTTCACTTCTACCTCTGAAAATGAGAAAGCGCTGACATAAATTTCGGACTGATATTAGCTAATTTTTTTATAAGTTCTTATTCTGACAACATGTTTGTTGAATCAGCTTTCCTCGGCGGTATTTCCAAATTGATACGACTTAGGGACATTCAAGAAAAGAGTCTGTATTTTTCTCAAAGGCCGGCAACGCACCGATGATTTCTTTGGTATTGTGGGTGTTGATGGGCGGTGTTGACCGAAAATCTATGCTATGGCCGTCTGTGCTCTATTACGTGGAACAAAAACATAAATACATACATAAACTCACGCCTGTATTCCCCGAAGAGGTAGGCAGAGGTGCATTTCTGCACCCACATTTCGCCAAGTATGTATCAGTCCCACCGAATAGGGGGCGAGCCTATTGCCGTTTTTCGGGCACATTTCCAGACTCCGTGCTGTTACCGAGAATTTCCTAATGGAAAAACCCAATAACACTTTGCCCGACCTGGGAATCGAACCCAGGACCTCTAGATCGCACGGCACACACTTGTACCGCGTGACCACGAGGCAGTCATAAATGGCGAAAAGAATGTTCAGATATGCACCTCTGCTTATCCCTCCGAAAACTCAAGCGTGAGTATAGATATGATTTATGTAACAGTTTTGTTTTTATCACTCAACCAAGCTAAAAAGATTGCACTAATTAATTTAAAATTTAGCACACCGCAGACAAAATCGTCCCGTGGAGTTATCTAAAAGCAGGCTACAGGACTGATTCACATTTCTGTCACACACAGATTCATCCGAATACCTAATATTATAAATCATGCAGACGACGCGATCAAAAGCCGCTCATTTATGGGTAGATATATCCCTGTATACAGGGGATTTCAAGGGCAAAACTGTCACATCCAAACACATAGGGGCGCCACCCCTGCTCCGTCTAGACACATGGTCGCGAAATGGACATTATTCACGTGTCTGGGGACGGTACTTTTTGATATTATCCATTAGCTAGAGTTGTTTGCGATGTTATAAGTCAATTATGATAATTGTTTGAAAGTTAGGTGAAGGTTAAAATTTGTTTTTAATGTTTTCTGCTCTTGGATACTACATTTTATTTTTGGTAAATACGTACATATATAATTTTACCGACAGGGTGTTGCTATTGCCGTTTTTCAGACACATTGTCAGACTCCGTGCTGAACCTTCAGAATTTCCTGGTGGAAAACCCAAGAACACTGCTCGAACGCGCTCTAGATACCACGGCACGTACATATGCCACCAGACCACGAGGCAGTCAAGGCAGTGTATTTTTGGTAAATACACCATTAATTAACAATATCATATTATTGTACCATCCATTCAACTACTTGTCACTTGCTACTTCCTAAGAGCATTGAGTGGAACTGTTATTACTAAAATTACTTTCTTTCCTCAAATTATTAGTAGAAGACACAATCTACATTCATCATCATCATCATCATCATCAGCCCAAATACGTCCCACTGCTGGGCACGAGCCTCCTCTACAACTGAGAGGGTTTAGGCCTTAGTCCACCACGCTGGCCTAGTGCGGGTTGGCGGACTACACACCTAAGAAATTCCTAAGAACTTTTAGGTGTGCAGGTTTTATCACGATGTTTACCTTCACCGTTAAAGCAAGTGATAATTCATTGTGAATACACACATAACTTCGAAAAGTCAGAGGTGTGTGCCTGGGGTTTGAACCTGCGACCGCCGAAATTCTTAACCGCGCGCCTAAACCTCGAGGCCATCACTGCTTTTCTCATCTACATTAGTCCTAACAAATAATGTACCACAATAATGAAAACTGTAGTTTTATTCCCTCAATAACTAAAAATACCAACCAACCCACACGCACATAAAAACTGCGCTAATCCCACAATTTTACTCATTTAAAGCGCAGTGGATTGAGCAGTTAATGAGCTGAACGAGCTGCATTTTTCACACAAATCCTACATTATATTGTATGAGATAATCTCGTTGATTCGGTGCACGTTAGATTGAGACGACCTCGTCGGATGCGGAGTTGATGTCACCGACAAATGTGCATGTTTCACTCGAGGATAGTTGACTTGCAAGTGCGACAGGCCAGTACTAGTTACTTGCTTTGTACTTGCATAACATGGTATATTACATATTATCGTATAGTTCATTGTAGCTGCACTATATAATATGACAATATACGAGTACATATAATAGACAAAATATTGTAATATGAAAGTTTTAACGTTTCTGACGAGTCTTACGCGCGTTTAATTGTATTTCTTGTGCCTATGCACTACTGAATAATAACCTTATATTTTTTTCCCTGACTTTGGTATGAAACAATAAGACTCGGAAAACATCAAGAGAAAACCTGCACACCTAAAAGTTCTTAGGAATTTCTTAGTGTGTAGTCCGCCAATCTGCACTAGGCCAGCGTGGTGGACTAAGGCCTAAACCCTCTCAATGGTAGAGGAGACCCGTTCCCAACAGTGGAACGTATAAAGGCTGATGATGATGTAATTACCATCAAGTGCGGTGTTCACAATTTGTTATGCTAGTATAAAAAAAAATACTAGACAATTCTCGTGTAAACGAGCTCTTACTTTCAGATTCAATCACTTTTATGGCGAGCTCATGAGATATATCTACAGTTTCAGACTTTGATCTGTGTTGCTTCAGCGCGTAACACTAATATTATTGCCTTTAATTGTCTACGAATTAATTTTGATGTATGTATGTTCTAGAAATTATTACGGAACTTCGTATTTATTGGAGTATCATGATTGTTAATTCCTTCCTTGTTTCAATAGGATAATTTCATATTTGATATTTTTCTATAATTCTCTCTAATAACACTTTGCCCGACCCGGGAATCGAACCCAGGACCTCTAGATCCCACGGCACATACTTGTACCGCGAGACCACGAGGCAGTGTGTGTTAAAGTGTTATAGGGTTTTTCCATTAGGAAATTCTCAGTAACAGCACGGAGTCTGGAAATGTGCCCGAAAAACGGCAATAGGCTCGCCCCCTATTACGTGGTACTGATACATACCTGGCGAAATGTGGGTGCAGAAATGCACCTCTGCCTACCCCTTCGGGGAATACAGGCGTGAGTTTATGTACCTATGTATGTATGTGTTCTCTCTAATCTGGACTAAGGCCTAAACAATGGTAGAGAAGGTCCGAGCCCAGCAGTAGGGCGTATATGGGCTGATAAAGATGCTTCTATAACTAGTTCTACTAAAACTAAACAAAGAGCATTTTCTGGTTTCTTTTTTTTTTACTGCAATGCAGAACTTTTATAACTTTAATAAATAGACAGGATAATTATATTAGAAAACATGTTAAAATGTCATAGGCGTTGCAATTGAGGTCACATTCACAGTTACAAAACAGCTTTATTAATCAGACCTATCGATTTTATCAAAGTGATATGCCTACATAGATGAGACATACATAGAAACTAGTGAAAAATACCTTTGCCAAAGCCATTATCGTCAAAACTAAAATCCATTAAATTGGGGTAGACAACACGCGAACCAGACGTAAATAAACATGATCCAACCCGGCGTCGATCCGGTGACCTTCACCTTGCGATTTATACGGAAAGGGACGGCGGAGATCCGTTAGATAATGCTGTGGGGGCATGGGACTGCATGGTACTGGGGTAGCGCCACCATGCCGCGTGATATTTAGAGATTTTAATGCAAATACATACGAGCACGGCTGTTTACAGGGGTAGGCAGAGGTGCATTTCTGCACCCACGTTTAGTGCGGTAAATAGCCTTTTCTGCGCCCTGTGCGACCATCTATAAGTGCGCCTTTTTTTAAAAGTTATATTATACTTCTTACGGCGCGTTAGGGAAAAATAATGAGAGTAAATATTTACAATGCGCGCGCACGCCGTCACGAAAAACCGATACCATGAAGTTATTAAAAAAAAGGTTTATATGTTTTAGATTTTAATATGTAGAATAGTAACAGTAATAAAAAAAGATTGACATATTTATTAGTTATCAAATATTTATGAGTACGTAGAATAAGGAGAAAGATTTTGTATAACTTCTAACGCGTGTACATAACACACACACACATTTTTTAAGATTTTATAGGTACCCTACTGCGCCCCTGGTGCTCGATACTAGGGGCGCAGCGGGAACTTTTTAGGAGCAAACCGAAAAAATAATAGTCCTGGCTGGTCTGGCCATTCTTGCGCCCCCCAGAGTCTACCCCGTGAACCTGGGCACCGCCGGCACCGTCCTATTTACGTCACCGCTTTCGTTTCGCAAATCATCAATGATTTATATAAGGAAATTCACAGCAACTCGGAATTGGGAAATGTGCCCAAAGAGCGGCAATATAGCTGGTGAAACTTGAATACACCTCTGCCTACCTCTTCAGGAGACAGGCATGAGTGAAAGTATGCATGTGAATAGCATGATAAAATAATGTATAATATGGGTCAAAGAACTCTTTCCAGCAATGATTAATTGAAACACATACATAACCTCACGCCTGTACTCCTCGAAGGGGTAGGCAGAGGTGCATTCCCACACTCACAATTCGCCAGGTATGTATCAGTACCACGTTATAGGGGGCGAGCCTATTGGCGTTTTTCGGGCACATTTCCAGACTCCGTGCTGCTACTGAGAATTTCCTAGTGGAAAAGCCCAATAACACGTTGTCCAACTCGGGAATCGAACCCGGAATCCTAGAGGAAATCCAATTGCAGTTAGCAATGGAATTTACAGTAAGAAACATTAAGCGACAAATTGAAGCACATAAATTAATTCGACATTACTGTTACAGCCGAAATAGCTCAGTTGGAAGAGCATTAGATCTAGCGGTCCCCGGTTCAAGTCCGGGTTTCGGCAAAGAAACTAACGTAATTATTTATTTTATGTATTTTTTTTAAACTCGAGGCCAGTATTAGGTACTCTTATTCTTTCTTCTTTCTAAGTATTTCTAATACTTTTATGTTATTAAATTTGATTACATCATGTTATTTAAAACTAATAAAAGTATTTTAGTTTTTCTATACATACTTTTTGGCTTATAAAACATTAAAAACTTTCTAATGAAATAAATTTTCATATTCGACTTTGGCCATTGAATTCATATGAAAACTTTTTCAAGCATTTTGACGTAAACGTAGAAATGATACGTCGTAACTAGTTTGAGTGCGGTATAAACCAGAGGACCGATAGAGGTATAACCGAGAAATAACGACAAGGAATACTTAAACATTTTGCTGAACAGGTAGTAAGTGTGATATTCAGAGGTCCAATTCGCTGGTATTCGTATGAACCTATTTATACTAACACTATAAAACTGGCAAAAGACAATCATAATCTTTCCTTGTCAGTCGATACTTTGATTGGACAGCACCAACTCAGGCTTGAGGGTGGTCACTCTTCCATGCCAAAAAGTCTTCGTCTTGTCTTAATTTTTTATCCACGTTATCAGAGCCATACGATGGTCACCACAACTCGTTCCCGGTCACGTAGCGAGCCATCGGAGGAAATGTAATGGGGTTTGGGATGATGTCATCTGCTTCAAAACATTGATTCGATTGCAATTTTTCCCTGTTGTTTATTCTTTCGCAAAACTATTGTTGGAGTTATCGATAGCTAATTAAGTTAAAGCATGAAATTTACTATAAACTAGCTGTGCCCGCGACTTCGTCCGCGCGGAAAATGTATTTTTAATAAGACAATTTATAAACTAAAAGTAGCCTAAGTTACTCCTTATTACATCATCTATCTGCCAGTGAAAGTCCCGTTAAAATTGGTCAACCCGTTTCAGAGATTAGACGGATCAAACAGACAGACAGACAAAAATTGTAAAAAAACGTTATTTTGGTATACATATTTACCGTGTATACATCGATATGCATTCATTAAAAAGCGGTTATTTCAATATTACAAACAGACACTCCAATTTTATTTATTTGCATAGAGTATAGATGTAAAGATTAATATTGTCTGCTTGACTAAATTGAAGTATAGGTCGTACTTTTATCTGATGAAGCTTCTTTCAGTCGGCTAAATCGTCATTTTTGAAGTTATACTTCTTTTGGCGCGTTAGGGAAAAATGATGAGAGTGATTTTTTACGATGCGCGCGCACACCGACACCAAAAAGTTATTCAGAAAAAGTTTGTTTTAAATTTTAAGAATGTAGAATAGTGACAGTAGTAGTTTTTTTTTAAGTTATTACGATGCGCGCGCACACTGTCATGAAAAACCGACACCATGAAGTTATTAAAATATTATTTTATAATATATTATTATATTATTTAAGAAAATATATACCTATTTATGTATGAAGTATAACTTCTAACGCGTGTACATAAGTACACACACACACTTTTTTTTGCATGTGTTTGCTCACGATATGGTACCAGGAGTGTTGTAACGTGGCATTGTACCTATGTAGTTTCGTTTATAAATGCCAGGATGGTGGCCATAGGCCCTACCTTAGGCCTATTTAGGCCTTAGTCCACCACGCTGGCCTAGTGCGGGTTGGCGGACTACACACCTAAGAAATTCCTAAGAACTTTTAGGTGTGCAGGTTTTATCACGATGTTTTCCTTCACCGTTAAAGCAAGTGATAATTCATTGTGAATACACACATAACTTCGAAAAGTCAGAGGTGTGTGACTGGGGTTTGAACCTGCGACCGCCGACATTCTCGACCGCGCGCCTAAACCTCGAGGCCATCACTGCTTACGAGAATTTTATGTAAATGCCATTAACTACGAGAGACTTTTCGATCTCTCAATCAAACGAAATATTTGTCCATCACAAAAAAGGAATAGGTTTTTTCTTAAATTTAAAAAGTTTAACATAGCACAAGCATTTCACAGAATGGCCTCTATATATCTGTGTTGTAAAAGCTGTACGAATAAAAATAATTAGTAAGACTTATATTTATAGTCTTCATGTACTCATAAATCTGGATTTTTTTTCATTATGGAGCGGCTAACTAAAAACACCGCACACACTACATACTGTTATTATGTCTGTTGTGATTGACTTTAAAAAAATATATATAACGGCGTAAAACCATATACTGAGAGCTACGTCATCGCTCTTGCATAAACAAGAATGACTCACGGGCGGTCGCCCCTCTGCGGTGTCGATTGCCCCCACTATTTGTCTATAAAAGGCCGCCCGCTGCAGCGGAGTGAAGCATTCATCGGTCAACGCGCGGACAGCAAACATACGATTTATTGGGAAATAAAAGGAACTTTGATTGAAGTTGGTTGTTAAAATTACTTCTCAAAATGGATCCTCCAGTAATAACGATGTCACTGCTATTCATAACGATATAGGGCTATCTGCCTCGTCAGTAATTGTCAAGATTTTCGAAAGAAAACTCAAAGCAGTGGCGGTACTTCCATAAAAGCCCAAAAGTGTTACACGTTAATTTGTAAAGTCTAGTTTATAATTGTTTATTGTGAGGTCAGGATATCCTCATTTATATGTCAAATTGCTTTTGTTAAATAAAGATTCAAAGCTTAAAGATTATTATTCGGAATTTTGAAAAGCAAACTGGGCTTTTGGGCTTCTATGGAAGTACCGCCACTGACTAAAAGTATGAGTTATCACCAAAAACCAACAGTTGTGACGTCGGCGATGTGACGTCACACATCTTAAAGACACTTTGAAGCCTCACCTGCTCCGATATATACAAGAATTAATTTTCAGACAGCCGTCTAGCGTAGAGTCTGGATTAGGATGTGAAATGGACTGATTGGAAGGAATGGATGAGGCCGGTATTTATAATAGTTGATAATAGTTGAGTTGAGTAATGAGTAGGCAAAAGGAAGTATGCAAGGTAAGGAGATAAGGGAGCATTACGTAACTATAACAGTACCATACGGTGTTATCCTTAGCGTTAAATAGCCAGACTTCCATCACTCGTCACTCACACATCCATAGCCACCTACTAAAATGCTCCATCATAATACTCTAATAAGACACGATTTTGGACAGGACAATGCATTGCAATACAGATAAGTGGCTTATTAATTAGCCCCAATGCATCCTAGAGAGTGCGCTATGCATCCGAATGTGTCCAGTACAATTTGCACCGCGCCCAATGACATAATGGGACGTGAGCGCTGATCGAGCGGTGACGTCACCTCGCTCCCAGGCCGGTACACTCACCACCTCCAACAAATACCAGCAGCCACACGCGATTGTTTTGAAGTTATACTTCTTTAGGCGCGTTATGAAAAAATGATGAGGGTGAAATTTTATGATGCGCGCGCATCACTGTAACACAAAAGTAAGACGTTGAAGCTGCCTATGTGCTCCAATATAATTGACAGATTGAATCTGTCTATGTTAAATGTAAGTGTCAAATGGATCAGAAAGGTTTTAATATATTTCGGATAAATAATTATTTTTCAAAAAAAGTTTATATGGTTTAGATTTTTAAAATGTAGAATTGTGGCAGTAATAAAAAAGGATTGACATATTTATTAGTTGTCAAATATTTATGAGTGCGTTCAGAAATGTAATATGTTGTGTAAACTAAGAACTATGTATGTATGTGACTGTTGGGCGTATTTATAAGTTTTACTTCAGTCGTGTGGTATAACTTCTAACGCGTGTACATAAGTACACACACATTCTTTTTTTATTAATTGATTGTTAATCGGACTGTGATAATGCACAGACCAGACTGGATGAGTAAGGCTCGGGAGAAAGACAGTTGGAAGAAGGTACGCCGTAAAGGCGACTACTATTGATCATTAGAGTAAGAAAAAATAAACAATAATAAATAAGAGGAGACTCTAGGTTTAGATTACTTTAATAAGAGGTAGGTATATTTATTTTAAATAGTAGAAATATTAATTTAATTTTTATTTTATTTATTAACTGTAAGGAGCTCTTACCCGTAGCTTGTGAAAGATTGAGCGACGTAGGAAATAGGCTGCCTGTAGTAACGTCTTACAATCATCATTTTTTTATTCTTGGTAGTCCTGTGTGTGTTTTTGTCTTAATATTGTCTCACGGAGCTAGACAATATAAAATTGAAGTGGCAAAATTTTAATTGAAATTAAAGAAAATGTATAGAATTGGCATATAACAAGGTAATAACTTATTTTTCTCTCATAACAGGTAAACCAGCACTCGACAAATTTAAATTAAATGATAAATATTAATTAACACAGTAATATTCAAAAGTTAACAATTATTTGTGTGTAAAAATGAACGTGACGGGGCACAAAATGTAGAAAATTTCAGAAAGATTGACCCCTGACTCACATAGCAGCCATAGTTGAATAGTTGTGAAGCAATAAAATAGTTACTCCAACTGCACTTTTTACAACGGTAGCTATAACCAAAACCTTACAAAGTTTTCACGGCGTTATTACTAGACTCTCAGTTGTAGAGGCCCGTGCCCAGCAGTGGGACGTAAATGGGCTGATGAAGAATGAATAAATAGATAAAACGAAGAAACTATACGTTTATTATTCCTGTATATAGCCAATGCTTAAGGTAAAAATAATATATGGTGCTTAGTTTAGCTGAGAAGGTAGATATGCTAGCAACACGCAATATAATAATATACAAAGTTACCAACACAATTAGTTTTAACTTGTAAGGTTTAATTGTAAGGGTTGTCGATATTCAATATTCCCTTGATCCGATCTAAACTCACTTTCGGATGCTAATGTGGTACACCTCAAATTTACATCAACATCAGCCCATATACGTCCCACTGCTGGGCACGGGCCTCCTCTACCATTAAGAGGATTTAGGCCTTAGTCCACCACGCTGGCCTAGTGCGGGTTGGCGGACTACAAACCTAAGAAATACCTAAGAACTTTTTTAGGTGTGCAGGATTCATCACTATGTTTTCCTTCACCGTTAAAGTACGTGATAATTCATTGTGAATACACACATAACTTCGAAAAGTCAGAGGTGTGTGCCTGGGGTTTGAACCCGCGACCGTCGACATTATCGACCGCGTGCCCAAAACTCGAGGCCATCACGACTTCTACGATATTACGAATTCAGTGATGAACTAGAAAATAAATTAATTAGTGGTGAGATCAAAGTGGCCGCCAGTGTACACGGTGGCATTCAATAACGGAACAATGGCGCACGTGACGCCGTAAAACCATCACCCTCGACGTCGTCCTGAAAACCAATGAGCTGCCATTGTAATCTTACGTGATCCCACCAAAATGGATTTTCACCTGACGCCCATATCAAAATACTCATCGAGTTCCGAGAATTCCGGAGCCCTGAACAAGAAACAATAAATATACATAGATAAACATAGTTTCTCCATCCTAGTTGACTCTATGTTATTCTCATCTATATACATACATACAAATAAATAAAATTGGAGTGTCTGTTTGTGATATTGAAATAACCGCTTTTTAATAAATGTATATGGATGTATACACGGTACATATACCAAAATAACGTTTGTTCCCGCTAATCTCTGAAACGGGTGGACCGATTTTAACGGGACTTTCACTGGCAGATAGCTGATGTAATAAGGAGTAACTTAGGCTACGTACATATAAATAAAATTTGAGTGTTAAATTAATTTTCCGCGCGGACGAAGTCGCGGGCAAATCTAGTATTCAATACAACAGTCTAAGATTGTATTAATGAGCTGCTCTAATTCGGGAAACCCAGTCTTTGTATCAATATTTTAGGCTACCTCATGATTGGAAAAGAGCAACACATATACAACACTAGAGTTTCTTACCGTTCTTCTCTAGTGATGACTGCCTTCCGAAGAGGGTGGTAAACTTAACTTTGGAATGACTGAATCTAAGTCATGTATTTGACATTATATAGATTCAAAAAATATTATTTCATTTCATTTCATAGGTATTTACATACACTCCTGCATACCTAAGGGGGAATGCAAAGGACTTAATTTTACCACTACGTTTTCTTATCGCTTTTTAAAAATTATTATTCGGAATTTTGAAAGGCAAGCTGGACTTTTGGGCTTCAATTGAAATACCGCCACTGACCTATCCGTGCATACAGACGCAGATATTTATCACTTGGTTTTGCTTTCTGATAGTGGAACGCATTTGATGCGGTGCATAATATTCTAGAATCTAGATTAACACATATAGCTCGGACTACATCCACTTGAGATTTCATGACACTTCATTAATTAATTTGGGGTGCTCAGATGTCTCCCACTCCACGCCTACGTTGGGCCGCACATAGTGAACCCGCGACAAAAAACGCCTCGATTATCATCATATGAACGCTTTCAATGAGAGCGTATCACCCATTACGTCACGACCAGCAGAAGACACCGAGGTTGCATTTCCACAAGCTTTAACCATTGGAAGGATGCCCGTATCGGCCTCATTATTTATGTTACACATTCCCAAACTTGAATCTACACATATGTACATGTCGAAGCGTCGACGCATCCCCACTGTGCATCCAACGTAGGGTATAAATATAGCCGCTCGATCGAGAATTAGGGATGCCCAAAAAAGTGTATTGTATCGATATATCGCATCGTAACTGTATCGAACTTGGTTGTATCGATACGCGATATTATCGATTTCCTTTGTATCGATATATCGTATCGTAACCGTATCGCATGCCTTTCAATTAATATGCGATATAATGAGTATATATCGTGCAAAGGGTTATCTTTTTAGTAGTTTTACTATATTCTTTTATTTTTTTAAAAGAAACAAATAATTATATTATATTATATAATAATTGTACCTTTCAATGTATGTTTTTTATGTTTTTTTTTGTGTTTAGTGTACAATAAAGTGAAAAATAAATAAATAAATATATGTATTTAAAATAGTTTACTACTACTACCTCGTCGATCTAAAAATGCAAAAAAAGAACAAGGTGAAATTAACAGTTAACAATAATATTAAAAGTGTAAACCATTTTTTATCAAATGCCATTGATTTAAATTTGTGAAAAAACGGCAAAGAACTACTCACCCGAATATCTTGTTGTGACGACGATACTGATCGAGAAGTATGATCGCCATCCAATGCACTTTGATGATGTCTCTTTAAATGAGTTTGTAAATTCGTAGTATTATTTTTAGTCTTTGCAAACATATGACATAATTAACACTTTCCACCGTTATACAAAGTCCAAACATTTATTTACAAAAGCCGGCTGTACTTGTTCCATAAACAATTTTGTCGACGTTATCATTCTCTTATTACTAATAACAATATATTCAATGGCACTGTCTATTATCGTTTAGTGATGATGTAATAGGAACTTTAAAATTATACAAATTAATCACCGACATAGTTTGATACGATACGGTAATGCGATATTTTTATAAGAACGCGATATATCGAAGCGTATCGTATGGTCAAAATATCGCATCAAATATCGCTATATCGTATAGTGCTGTATCGATATTCCGATATATCGTATCGTAACGGGCATCCCTATCGAGAATGATTCATTCTCGCTCGGAACGCCGGACCGAACGGAACTCTGTACTAAGTTTTTGAAATTACCTCCAGAAGTGTTACTAACACTATTAAAAAAACAATAACGCTCAAGACACTCCGACATACATATATCTATTAATATAAAAATGAATGTTTGTCTGTATGTTATGGAACTCCTCTTAAACGAACCGATTGGGATGTTTTTTTTTGTGTGTGTTCGAGGGGATTCTAGAATGGTTTAGATTCACGTTTGGACCTGACAGATGGCGTCGTTGTCGGTATGTCAAACGGTGGGACCGATTGGGATGAAAATTTCTATGTATATTCCAATTGGATCCGGCAGGTGGCACTGTTGTCGGCATGTCGCCTAAAACTTTTCCGGGCAGGACGACGTCTGCCGGGACAGCTAGTATATTATATACAGCTAAGACGCGATAGATTATCACGAAAAACATACTTCTAAGTATTTTACGTGATTACGTAATTCAAGTCACGATTACACAGCAAAATAATCCCAAACGATCCAAGTTGGTCACTTCCTGCTAATATCTAGTTATTATATGATTAGATTGTTTACTAGGTAAGTACTTTTATACAAAAACAATTACATTACAGAGCCGTCGATAATGCTAAGGATACAATACTAGGAAATTTCAAACTCCAAACACTATCGCTTGCTGCGACCACTTAACGTTCAGACGCGACAAATTTTGAAAGATTATTTCGTTTCCGTGTTAAATTACAGCCATTTTTTTATCATAAGCGATGTTTAATAAACTAAGGCTAAGACTAAACCTGGTTGTAGGGGAGGCCCGTGCCCAGTCCCGTATATGGGCTGATGATGATGATGTTTTATAAACATGATATACAAGTGTTATCAAAATATAATGTTTAATCTTGTCTATAGCAAAAATAATGAAAAAGCAATATGTTCAAAACTGCTACGAACTTTTATGGTAGGGCATTGCCTATAGAAGAATAGAGCGTAAACAATTAAAATTGTCTCTAACTGACATTACTATGTTGGTTGGTTTCTTTTTTAACTTTAGGTTATTAAACCAACAATAACAATCAAATTGACATCATCATCAGCCTAAATACGTCCCACCGCTGGGCACGGGCCTCCTCTACAACTGAGAGGGTTTAGGCCTTAGTCCACCACGTTGGCCTAGTGCGGGTTGGCGGACTACACACCTAAGAAATTCCTAAGAACTTTTTTAGGTGTGCAGGTTTTATCACGATGTTTTCCTTCACCGTTAAAGCAAGTGATAATTCATTGTGAATACACACATAACTTCGAAAAGTCAGAGGTGTGTGTCTGGGGTTTGAACCTGCGACCGCCGAAATTCTCGACCGCGCGCCTAAACCTCGAGGCCAACACTGCTTTTTTAAAATTGAACATTTAATAATACTAGCACAAAAAACGTACAGTGATTACCTAAATTTCAATTTGATTAGTGGGGGCGTGTGGATTTCTCGAGCGTCGCCTAACAGTTCATATACGATAATAAACAATATAACGCTGTCCGTGTGTAAGACATTGTTATTAATAGAACAGAAACACAAATAGACTACTACGAAGTGGAGATAAAATCAAATGTTCCACACGGCTCTACGGCGATGCGTGACGCGACTGTGTGATTCCAATCAACAGTGCAATTCAATTAAGAGTATCAGTAATATGTCACGTGATAAGTGGTGATGGCCTCGAGGCTTAGGCACGCGGTCGAGAATCTCTGCGGTTGCGGTTTCAATCCCCAGGCCACTGACTTTTAGAAGTTATGTGTGTATTCGCAATGAATTATCACGTTCTTTAACGGTTATGGAAAACATCTTGAGGAGACCTGCACACCTAAAAAGTTCTTAAGAATTTCTTAGGTGAGTAGTCCGCTAACCCGCACTAGGCCAGTGTGGTGGACTAAGGTCTAAATTCTCTTAGTAGTAGAGGAGGCTAGTGCCCACCAGTGGGAGATATATGGGCTGATAATGATGATGAATATGTCACGTAGAAATTCTGCACATAGCACTGGTTTCGGGTTCAATTCTAGAGTTGACAAAAGTTTATTTACTTTTTGCGAAATTTTCGATAGCAGCATGGTGTCCTATTTTGTACACTTATGGAAAGCATGATACATGAAAAAAAAACAAGTGCAATCATTCCTAAACATCACAATTGTAACAGTCCTACCCCGAAACACAACAAGCTCGCAAGTGCCAATATGGCGAGTTTGAACCTTATGTACAGACGTACGGAGGTGGTTATACGAACAAACACGAATAAATTATCAGAATGAAACTCAATAATATTCAATTTTCGGTGAGTCCATCCCGAGTCAGCGCATTAGTACCACAGACCAAGTAGATTACAGCGTGGCTCTATCAAATCTCTAACCTAAGCTCACGAAAAATCAATTCAACAAAAAATTGTCGTTAAATCAATTTATCTATGAAGAATATATTCTGGAAAGTACGGAAATTGATGGAAAAGTTAATTCACTCGCCCTAAAGGAGCGTCATCTCCTTTGATTATGTATGGACAGGAAAATATCTTTATTAACAGCCTTGTGATCTCGCAGGACAAGTATATGCCGTGCGATCCTAAGTTCCCGGGTACGATTCCCGGGTCGGGCAAAGGATTATTGACTTTTCCATTACAAATTATCCGTAGCAGCAAAGAGTCTACAAATGTGCTCTAAACGGCAATAGGCACGCCCCCTATTGCGTGGGACTGATACATACTAGGCGAAAAGTGAGTGCACCTCTGCCTTCCCATTTCGGGGAATACTGGCTTTAGGCTATGTACGTATGAACATATGTATGTACCAGTGGCGGTACTTCCATAGAAGCCCAAAAGCCCAGCTAGTCTTACAAAATTCCGAATAATAAGCGTTAAGCCTTAATTCTTTATTTAAAAGAAGCAATTTGACATATAAATGAGATTATCTTGACCCCAAAATAAATAATTATGAATTAGACATTACACAATTAACTTGCAACGCTTTTGGGCTTCTATGGAAGTACCGCCACTGGTATGTACGTAGGATCGTTATTAAACAATTCCCCGATAATGTATAAGGTGAATGAAACCCAAAATGCAAAACATCTACTTCAAATCCGTTATAAAGTAGTGAGATTACTACGTTTTACTACTAGTTAACATATTGCGTATTTCGCGCCTTTCGCAGAAAAAAAATGTTCAAAAATATATTACACATATCTGTCAAGTTCACGTATTAAGTGGTTGAACATTCGACAAATATAGCTAGGTGACGTGATAACAAAAAAAATGATTCATTTTACTTAAAGGAAGTTGTTTTACGATATCTTCAAAAATTTGGAGATTATTTGATATAGTATGTACATAATATATTAATTAAATTTTATAGAAGTTACATGGCGCTTCAGTTTTTGCTTTATCATCAATGTGTGGTTCCCCATCATTGCGTATAAATGTAAATATACTACAAGACTCCGTTCCTGATTTCGATCGTGTGGATTTTAGAATAATGTCAAGAGTGAAATTAAAAGTTGTGTTAAGTAAGAAAATATGAACTAGTTTGACCGTTTGAATACTATTAGTTTTATTCTCCAAAGTAACGTCCCTGTTTATATATTTTTTGACGACCGTATTAGTCCTGAGTTTAATAATGTAACTTTGTAGGCCAAAAAGATCGCAGGTTCGAAACCCGGACAGTATTTATACGGCTTAGACAAATTGTCCGGGTATGAACGATATTAAAAATGATTCAAAAATGTATTAAAAATGATGCACATACGAAAAAGTAAAGACATAAAAATTCTTCACTTACGTACATTACTTATCATGCAATATAATGTACATACATACATACATAAACTCACGCCTGTTCCCCGAAGGGGTAGGCAGAGGTGCATTTCTGCACCCACATTTCGCCAGGTATGTATCAGTCCCATGTCCAGGGGGCGAGCCTATTGCCGTTTTTCGGGCACAATTCCAGACTCCGTGCTGCTACTGAGAGTTTCCTAATGGAAAAACCCAATAACACTTTGCCCAACCCGGGAATCGAACCCAGGATCTCTAAATCGCTCGGCACATACTTGTACTGCGAGACCACGAGGCAGTCGTATGAATGTAATGTGTGAATATAAAGATTTGTATTCGGGAAAAGATTTATGGCTAACCGATTTTTAATACCTTTGGACCGGGGTCATAATTATAGGACTAAAATGCATGTATTAAAAATGGACGTAATGACAAGAACTTGCATTTGACAAGAGACCAGACTGAAACAACAGGTGATCCTCGTAACGGGAAAAATGTTATTCAAGAATAGGTTAAAAAATGTCTTGTATTTTTAACACCCACGACACAAAACCTGTATGTTTCATGTGGGAGTTAGTACTATATGTGTCACTCTTAGATGTATTAATGTATTTATTATTCATTAAAATCTTATACGGTGAATTTTCTCGTAGACACAGATAAGTATAGACAGACTCGTAACGTGATTCAAAACCGCGCCCACATTCAAACTTTTACAAATCATCATAAAACCTATAATGGATTGCCTAAAGTGGAGTTGATCCTCGACTTGTAATTAGTCAGAGGGCCACATACGGAACTCTGGCGTGGGTGGTGCTGTCTCGCTCAACCACCCTTAATTAGAGAGGGATAGAGTGATTTTGCGCTCGGTACTTAATCGCACAATTGGTATCGCGTATTGAGATGTCGCGATGTTAATTACGAAGGGTATTTTTGTAAAATCATTAAAAGACTGCCTCGTGAACTCGCGGCACAAGTATGTGCCGTGCGACCTAGAGGGTTCGATTCCCGGGTCGGGCAAAGTGTTATTGGGTTTTTCCATTAGGAAATTCTCAGTAGCAGCACGGAGTCTGGAATTGTGCCCGAAACACGGCAATAGGCTCGCCCCCTATTACGTGGGACTGATACATACCTGGCCAAATGTGGGTGCAGAAATGCAACTCTGCCTGCCCCTTCGGGGAATACAGGCGTCAGGTTATGTATGTATGCATTAAAAGTTCAACGTCAACACTTATACAGGGTGTATTCAGACCGTGATCGGAAACTAAGGCAGGCAATAGCTAAGGTAAAAAATAAAAAATTTGACGTTTTCCATACAAACCGCGTACATTTAATACCGATGGTTGTATAGAAAAAGTCAAAATTTTTATTTTTTGTCAGAATTTTCTTTAACGCCAGGGGGTTTGTAATCACCTTAGCTATTACCTGCCTTAGTTTCCGATCACGGTCTGAATACACCCTGTATATACGATTGCAGCGTAATTTTTGGTGGTAAAATGATTCCTCTGGTATTGTGGGTGTTCATGGGCAGTGTTGACCATTTAACATCAGGTGTCTCACTCTCAGGTTCCCTTAGATTCGCTGAGCCTCAGTGCTCGGCGTCAACACTGTGCGTGCCGCTGTTGATCCTGGAGTACAGGAGTTAAAAAAAAAAAAAAAAAAAAAAAAAAAAAAAGGGTGTGTGGTGGGATTGGACCAAAAAAACTTTTAAGATGGTCGTCCTCAATACGTTTTTTATGGATTTTTTTCCTTAGCCAACTAAGGTGTAATAAAAAAATGCTCACGTAATGCCATCTCCACTGCACAACTGTCTCAGCAGCCTTGTGACCTCACAACCCGAAGCGCTGGAGTGTGATACCTGAAACAGATAAGTATTTCCATTACTGGACTCGTTTTTACGACAATTTGATACAAATTTTCACAAATTGATAGCCTCAGTGATGAAGTCGGTTAGACGCCAGCTTGTGAAACGAGAGCCTACGGGTTCAATACCCGCAATTGATTTTGCAGTTCGCAAAATCTTATTGTATTCCTCTCACAGTGTTTTATCTGTGTATATAATATCATCTTCAGCCCATATACTCATATATCCCACTGCTGGGCACGGGCCTCCTCTAGGACTGAGGGTGTTTAGACCTTAGTCCATCACGCTGGCCTAGTGCAGGTTGGCGGACTGCATACCTAAGAAATTCCTAAGAACTTTTAAGTATGCAGGTTTCATCACGATGTTTTCCTTCACCGTTAAAGTAAGTAATAGTTCATATTGAATACACACATAATTTCGAAAAGTCAGAGGTGTCTGGGGTTTGAACCGGCGACCGCCTAGATTCTCGACCCCGTGCCTAAACCTAGAGGCCATCACGACTTGTATTTATTTTAAATTCTGACTAGATTAGTATTGATGCTCAATTGACATAAGTCAATTGTGAGAGACGATCATCTTTTCCTTTACAAATCAGGCATCAAAGTAAGAACTGTTTAACTCACTAAATCAAAAGTAAACGTTATTACTATAAGTTTTTTTTAATGTCACAGCTTAATAAAATTGATACACAAATGATATTGACACTATAGCATGTTCTTTTAGATGTCTTTTTTGTTAAATGTATATAACTCTTTCTTGACAGCCCCGTGGCGCAGTTGGCTAGAGGCCACGGATTCGATCCCCGCACCGAGACAAATGTTTGTGTGATCCACAAATATTTGTTTCGGGTCTGGGTGTTTGTTAGACCGAAAAGTCTCTCGTAGTTTCTTATACCCACGACACAGGACTTGTATCTTAATGTGGGGTCAGAACTATGTATGTATGTTGGGTGTATTTATTTTAAAAAAAGAAAAAAAGTTGTAGAGGAGGCCCGGTGCTCAGCAGTGGGACATTTATGGGCTGATGAAGATGATGGTTATATAACTCTTGAATACCTTATCTAATTGAAGTAGAGAAGGAAATTAAACAAATTGGAATAAATTGGAGCCCCGACCTCTCCATTCATAGCTTATTTCAACTGCGCTACAGTCGCTATTATGATTTGCCGGCAATCGCTATCAACTGCGTGACCTGTACCACGTACAAAGCGCGCCAAAACACGCAATTGCTTGTAAGTTTTACTTTAGTATTTTGACTTTTGTGGAGGTCGTCGAGTGACCTTGGATGACGAGGAAATTAGGGCAACAGTCCAAGTCATTGCTGCCCTTGCTACGTTAGTTCGGCGTCCTAAGGAATATTTCACGTCATAACTCCTCGGCGTCTATTCTCGACCAGGGCAATGTCGCACAGGTTGTTGTGGGATCTAGTTGTTTGTGCTGTACGACCTTTGTTACGTCTACGATGGAAAAAAATACAATATGAAAAACAAAAAATCATTTTTTCGAAATAAATTTTACGCATCGTAATTTGAAAAAGGCCTTTAGGCATAACGCAAGAATATAGGTTTAATTTCTAAAATAAAGGTTATGCTGGTAGAATTATCGTGTCTACCGGGATGATGGTGAACTTACTCCGGCTGGGAATCTTAATGAGCTATAAGTAAAAAGAAAAAAGATTTTACGTCATCTTTGTCTGAGCAGACCAGTCCATACGAGCAACAGCCGTTCACGAGTATAACGAATATCCCAGTTACCAATAACTTCAGATAATATACAGGGACCAAAACGGCACACGTGTCATCTTATAAAGAATACGTGAAAGTCGAGCAAATAATCCTTATTGAAATTATAATTTATAGTTCGCACTCAAAAAATAATATTTTATTTATACTTTTTAGTACACTATACAATAATTTATACTACATGATTGAAAACAATGAAGACAATAAGTATAGGCACAATAGGCGGCCTTATCGCTAGCTGCGATCTCTTCCAGACAACCTACGGGACCGGAATGAAAGGTTTATAATAATAATTAATTCTATTAATTGACTGTGTTGATCATCGACGTTTATAAATTATCAAAACGATTTTGTCAACCAATTTCATAAAAAGATCTTCATTAACCTACCTATTTGGTAATAATAATATATTACATAAAAATACTAGGAACAAATGTAATCTCGTTCAACACGTAACTCGTCTCCGGAAAGTTAATAACTCTTTTATGGGGCAATGTATACGCTTCTATAACAAACTTCCGAGGGCTGTTAGGGAGCTTCCCTTGACAAAGTTTAAGAAATCAATTAAAGATAAGCTTTACAAAAAAGCATACTATAAAATTTCAGATTTTATTGAAGATAATAAGCCCTGGGAGTAATGTAAATTGATCGGAGTTTTGTTTTGTTGCTATAGTTTGTATCGTTATGACATTTACAATGTAAAATTTAAATAATGTAATTAAAAAAAGACATTTATTGCTATTTAAAAAAAAAATGACATGTCGTGTTGCTGAGGGAGTTTCTTGCCGTTTCTTCTCCACAGCGATAACACGTTCGAAGCGGCAATAGTTTAAAAAATATTAAAAAGTGTAAAATTTACGATTCAAAAGAACTTGTGGAAGTCTATTTGAATAAAGAAAATTTGACTTTGACTTTGACTATTGCAGTTTACTTATTCGGGCACGTCTCGGTGAGATAGGATAAATGTATGTGCAACTATCCTATACTCATTTATAAATCTATCCCTATAACAATAAACACAAAATTGATTTTCGCATTTGTTCATTGTTCATGCTTCATGTACACCTAATAAAACTAGAAAATCTACATCAAAAACCACCTTCCTAAAGATATATCGTCAAATGACTGGAAATTATTATTTAAGTCCTTTATGAATCCCAATCAAATCCTTCAGGAGCGCACCGAGACATTCTAAGCGAGACAGATCTCGAGGATTCCCGATAAACTTGGCCATCCATGCCGCGGTACCATCCCCGTACGCTGACGTCACCTTCGATAACATTTTGTTGCGAGTCCGCGCGACCGCTAGTCAAACCTGAACCGTCTTTGAGAACGTACGTGCACATAACGCGACACACACCGGCGACCATGGTGAGTGTTTACAAACTATTTTAACTTAGAAATTAATCAAACAATAAATTAAGCATATTGCCACAATTTAAAAAGTGTTCACAGATTACAAATATTTTTAAATCGATAAAAAAAACAATTACGTTCCTTTTTAAAAAAAAAACGTTTCAATAATTCTAAACATAAAACGTTTCTATTCAAAATTATTGTCGCTTCGCGTCAGAATCTCCGCAGTGTATCCTGGAGCGAAATTGTTCTGTTTCTAAGATTAGATCGGAAATTTGAGATTGCTAACGCGTTTTTATTCGGTTTTTATGTCGCGTAAAACATAATGTTCATCGTACGTGTTTGTTTATGTTTTCGCGCGATAATTGAACGCAATTTTGTGATTCTTTTTTAGTGCGCCATTTCTTTCCGAAGACGCGAAATAGTTTCGTATAACGATTTCATTCCAACCACTGAAATTTTCAGTATGATTGTATGAAATCAAAAATAAAAACACGGCCCGATTTTATCATAGCTGTTTATCAATGCTTGGTATGATTTCATCGCAATATTTAGATATTAATTTTTGAAATAAACAGCATGATTACAATAGGTATGTAACGCATTTTTGCACTAACCCAAAGATTAAGCTTAAGATACGATTCATAAATATGTATAAATTTCGTAGTATTCATGCGCCAATCAGCTGTTTCCTAGAACTAATTTTTGAACACTCGGTTTGAAGGGTTCATCATTATCAGCCCAAATACGTCCCATTGCTGGGCACGGGCCTCCTCTACAACTGAGAGGGTTTAGGACTTAGTCCACCACACTGGCCTAGTGCGGGTTTGCGGACTACACACCTAAGAAATTTCTAAGAACTTTTAGGTGTGCAGGTTTTATCACGATGTTTTCCTTCACTTTTAAAGCAAGTGATAATTCATTGTGAATACACACATAACTTCGAAAAGTCAGAGGTGTGTGCCTGGGGTTTGAACCTGCGACCGCCGAAATTCTCGACCGCGCGCCTAAACCTCGAGGCCATCACTGCTTTGAAGGGTTCTAAAGGCTTAATATTTATTTATTTTTCTCACTTCTATATTTGTAAATGATTTAACAGATAAAGACAAAACATTGTTTATCTATTGCAAATGTAATGTTTAAGAATAAGACAGCAACGATACAGTAAATTGTCCGATAATTTTATTACAGGCAATAAAATCATATACAGACCAGGAAATTTTAGTAATGTTTTACAGCTAAAGACAAATTTACTATGCGTTGACGAAATGACACTGTTATTAATTGTGAAGTTCCAAACACATTATTGTGGTAAATTATTGTTGTAATAAAGAGTTATGTATGCCTTGATATTTCAGCTGTCGCGGGTTTAGCAGTGATGGCCTCGAGGTTTAGGCGCGCGGTCGAGAATTAGGGCGGTCGCAGGTTCAAACCCCAGGCACACACCTCTGACTTTTCGAAGTTATGTGTGTATTCACAATGAATTATCACTTGCTTTAACGGTGAAGGAAAACATCGTGATAAAACCTGCACATCTAAAAAGTTATTAGGAATTTCTTAGGTGTGTAGTCCGCCAACCCGCACTAGGCCAGCGTGGTGGACTAAGGCCTAAACCCTCTCAGTTGTAGAGGAGGCCCGTGCCCAGCAGTGGGACGTATTTGGACTGATGATGATGATGATGATGATGGGTTTCAACCTTAGGCACTTATCTGTATTTTTAAAGTTATATATTAATTCGTAATATATAATATATTTAAGGAAAACATTTTTTAGAAACATGAATACCTCAGTGGCGGTACTTCCATAGAAGCGCAAAAGCCCAGTTTGCCTTACAAAATTTAAAAAAAAAACTTCAGGCATCTTTAATTAACAAAAGCAATTTGACATATAAAATGAGAATATCCTGACCCCACAATAAACATTTACAAAGTAGACATTACATAATTAACGTGTAACGTTTTAGGCCTTCTATGGAATTACCGCTACTGGAATACCTAGGAATTCCTTCACAAAGAATTAGATATGTGATTGGGCAACTCATGCTAGATAGCCCCTCTTAATATTAGAGAACTGTGACGATCAGTTGGCCGTATACAAAGAATTGAAAATAAAAGTGTCTCGCAAACACTAGGCTGGACCACTTAGTCTGGTTTGAGGAACATTACGAGAAACATTATTTCATGTTCATTATTTGGCTTGTGCGGTTTTTGCTCCGACCCGTTTCACCGGGCCTTGTTTGGCTTTCATTAAGCGACATTGTTTTAATTACAAAACTTTCCATAGAGACGACACTTGACCATTTTTTTTGAAACTGACAAAGTGGCGACAACGATACCTTGTTTTAAAGTAAGGGCAAATTAAAGAATTTCCTGTGACCATCATCAGCAAAAAGCAATCCAAGACACAAGTCTATCTATGTTTGTACACGCCACAGTCGAAGATCAAGGGCTATACAGGGTGTATTCAGACCGTGATCGGAAACTAAGGCAGGTAATAGCTAAGGTGATTACAAATCCCCTGGCGTGAAAGAAAATTCTGGCAAAAAATAAAAAAAATGACGTTTTCCATACAAACCGCGTACATTTAATACCGATGGTTGTATGGATAAAGTCAAAATTTTTATTTTTTGTCAGAATTTTCTTTAACGCCAGGGGGTTTGTAATCACCTTAGCTATTACCTGCCTTAGTTTCCGATCACGGTCTGAATACACCCTGTATAGATTATCCTTAAACAATGCCTAGGAGAACCGGCTAGTAGACTATGTCGGCATTCTTGTTCTATTAAATTGTCGGTAAAGGAGGGCCCTCGAGTCATATAGTTATTAGTCCATAACACGCCAGCATAGGAGTCAATCCAAATATGTCTGAAATAAACATCAAAGCAACTTAGTCTAGTACGGTAGACTAAGACCTAACCCCACTCAATGGTAGAAATGGTCCAATTCCAGCAGTGGGGCCTATAGGTATTTATACAGACGTCTATAGTATTTTTTGTTATAATTCACTTACTACAAATGCAAAGCCAGCAGTGATGGCCTCGAGGTTTAGGTGCGCGGTCGAGAATTTCGGCGGTCGCAGGTTCAAACCCCAGGCACACACCTCTGACTTTTCGAAGTTATGTGTGTATTCACAATGAATCATCACTTGCTTTAACGGTGAAGGAAAACATCGTGATAAAACCTGCACACCTAAAAGTTCTTAGGAATTTCTTAGGTGTGTAGTCCGCCAACCCGCACTAGGCCAGCGTGGTGGACTAAGGCCTAAACCCTCTCAGTTGTAGAGGAGGCCCGTGCCCAGCAGTGGGACGTATATGGGCTGATAATGAATGAATGAAATGCAAAGCCGAAGTGGCATAGTGATTTCAATACATTTTTCATTAGCAACGCCATCCTTATCGGCTGAAATGTTTTGTGAGATTGATATGAACAACCAACACGAGATATAATTTTAATATAGTGTTAACATCTGGAGTTAAGTGTAAATTAAATGCGGAACATTTGGGGACCTTAGTGTTAATAAAAATTTATAGAATGGTTACAACTTACAATGCTGTTTTGTTTGTTATTTTGAAGCTTAAACTACTGAACCGGTTTTAATAAATTTAGGTAATGATATGATATCTGATGAGTTTTTGAGCTATTTTTTATTTCAGATAAAAATGAATGACCTAGACAAAATGTACTAGTGTAGATTTTGATTCCGGGTCGTAAAAGTTCAAGTTCACGGCAATGACGTCCACACGGACATGCCGACAGATTCGTATATTTGTATACATATATTTTTTGATAAGATACACAATCAATATTTAATCGTTTTTATCGAAGCTCATAGATTGTACGAGTAAATCCTCCTTCACGAAATAGAAGCGTTTTTTGTTGATCTAATTGAATATGTGGACTGTTATGTCATCAGGGTAGACGCACAACCCGACATAATTTTGTCAAGTGATAAATATTTTTTCGATCTATTTGGAGGTTTATTTACAGTGTATATTTTGATTTTAAAGCGATATTCATAGTAACCGCACATATAACATCAAAAACTCATCAGACCTCTTAACAACCCTTATCAATCACCAAACATGCTACCATTCACAATATAACACAAGCTTATACTCCATCTGCATCGATTTCAGTATTGAATTTCGACGGTATATTAAAATGTGTAAATAATACATATCTCGGGCTTGCTAATTCTTCATTTTTTTATTTTAATTCCTTAGGAACCTAATATTTCCCAGAAAAAAAATGTATATCTTACCAAAATTCAATTACCTAAATCAGTTTTCAGGTTGAAGCTTGAAATTGTTACGAACAATCATACTAAAGATACACATTTTAAAGTAAGCTTTGGGTTGACCTTTACGTTTAATATCCCAGTGGCGCCGACTTGCCAATTCCATTTCACCGACAAAACAAAACAAAATCGAGTCAAACACCTGTCCCCGGCCGAAAGTTTGTCCCGAACGCACAAACCTGTCCCTTTTAACCTCCAACCGGTTCCTTCAAGTATCGATATTATGCAAACTTTAATAGTATATCTCATCATTCCTTCATCACAGCCCATATACGTCCTACTGCTGATCACGGGCGTCCCCTACCATTGAGGGGTTAGGCCTTAGTCCACCACGCTGGCCTAGTGCGGGTTGGCGGACTACACTCCTAAGAAATTCCTAAGAACTTTTAGGTGTGCAGGTTTCATCACCATGTTTTCCTTCACCGTTAAATTAAGTGATAAATCATTGTGATTACACACATAACTTCCAAAAGTCAGAGGTGAGTGTCTGGGGTTTGAACCCGCGACCGCCGAGACTCTCGATCCGCGCCTGAACTTTGAGGCCATCACTAAATAGTATACCTAAAAGCTTATATATAAAGTCCCTTTAAAAATCGTTGCTAATAGCATGGGTAGTGAAAAAAGTACTGATGGCCTCGAGGTTTAGGCGCCCGGTCGAGAATCTCGGCGGTCGCAGGTTCAAACCGCAGGCACACACCTCTGACTTTTTGAAGTTATGTGTGTATTCACTATGAATCATCACGGACTTTAACGATGAAGGACAACATCGTGATGAAACCTGCACACCTAAAAGTTCTTAGGAATTTCTTAGATGTGTAGTCCGCCAACCCGCACTAGGCCAGCGTGGTGGACTAAGGCCTAAACCCTCTCAGTTGTAGAGGAGATCCGTGCCCAGCAGTGGGACGTATATGGGCTGATGACGAAAAACACCATTGAAATAAACACGAGAACCGAAACAAGGTCGACGATAACCACCTACATACAGCATTTTGTAACAATAAAGTTGGGAATAGTCGCGCTCACTCGCGAATAGCTCTGTTTACGTTATTTACGCACCGCACCGGAGCATTGGCATCCTGCACAAATAGAATACGCGCTCGTTGCTATCATATAAGTCATGTGTATGGACGTGACTTCTGACGGTGCAGAGTCCACATTTGATTTAGTCAGCTAAAGGGTCTGAGAGTTTTGGGGTAAAAGTCGAAAACCTTGGTCATGGAATCAGGGAATAACATGGCACAGTGAGTGTATTAGTGGAATCATCATCATCATCAGCCCATATATACATCGCACTGCTGGGCACGGGCCTCCTCTACAACTGAGAAGTTTTAGGCCTTAGCCCACCATGTGGGCCTAGTGCGGGTTGGTGGACTACACACCTAAGTAATTCCTAAGAACTTTTAGGTGTGCAGGTTTCATCACGATGTTGTTCTTCACCGTTAAAGTAAGTGATAATTCACTGTGAATACACACATAACTTCTAAAAGTCAGAGGTGTGTGCCTGGGGTTTGAACCCGCGACCGCCGAGATTCCGTAGTGAAATATATTTCTAGACATTATGTTGGAATAGTTTGACTGATAGAATGGCGTATGACATTTTTAAAACGTCTACGAGATGCAGACGAATGAAGAAATGCATAATATTAAAGTAACCTAAAGAATAAACATTGTACTATTGTTAGTTAACAAAGGAAATTATATAAGGTATATTTGAAAAGCATATCTCATACATTTTTAGAATCTCAGCTGACTATTACGATTGTTTTGAGCGATGACAGATTATTTTATTTGTATTCATTTTTTCCACCAAGTACAAGTTTATTTATCTTATTAATTATTATATTGTACACATGAACTACCCTCCCTTCTATCACTTGTTTATGTCCATCTTATGGTTGTCTCTAAAAGATCGCCTCGAGCGATAAGACCGCCAATTGTACTTCATTCTTTTTGTATATTGTTTTGTTCATTATTTCTTAGTGTACAATAAAGTGTTTATAAATAAATAAATAAATAAATAATGTCGTTACTATGTATTATAAATAAAAAAAAAGTATTATCTAAGAATAGTAGACAGATGTCGTCAATATTTGTCACAATAAAATCAAAGAACAACGGCGATATAAATTATAAATACCGAATGGTTATTCCGTAGCAATACATACATTAATTATAAAGGTGTCGTGGTCATTGAACGGTCATTAAAAATAGTTCATGACGATATTCACGCGAAGCAATTTTCAAAGGTATTACAAAAATTTTCCTCATCCCACACAAAATAACAAACAGAAACATGGGCCTATTGTAAAAGTTTATAAATTTCGTGTTCCAGATAAATAATACTGTTTCAGAATCAAAATTAGATATTTAGCAAAGTAGGTTGACAAGCATGACAGGCGGACTACGTTTCAAAAACAATTATTTCCAAATATTCGCAAACGTGATAATAAATTTTGCCACTCTACATTTGACGATCGTAAATTGTGACATGAGTGTGTTTACGGGCTGACCTGAAAAAATAACCTAAAAATTTAACATAGATTAACAAGGTTACTATTTTATAGCTATATTTCTGGACTTAGATCACCTGGGAATTCGTCTGATTCTCAATAATTTTGATATGTAACATAACAGTGTGCCAATTCTTTAATCACGAGATTTCCTTATAAACTAAATCCTTCCTATCTGCCCAAGAGAGTTTAGACCCTGCTCCAGAGAGTCTACCTAATTATGGTTTTATTCATAGCGGTAATAGCACGTCAGGAACCATTTCTGAATCTTAAATAAAAAATAAAAAAATAAAATGCAACTGCCTCGTGGTCTCGCGGTTCAAGTATGTGCCGTGCGATCTAGAGGTCCTGGGTTTTATTCCCGGGTCGGGCAAAGTGTTATAGGGTTTTTCCATTAGGAAATTCTCAGTAACAGCACGGAGTCTGGAAAATTGCCCGAAAAACGGCAATAGCCTCGCCCCCTATTACGTGGGACTGCTACATACCTGGCGAAATGTGGGTGCAGAAATACACCTCTGCCTACCCCTTCGGGGAATAAAGGCGTGAGTTTATGTATGTATGTATGTCTCGAAATGCATCGAAGCTTGCATTTTAGCTTCGATGCATTTCGAGATAGTCAAAATTAAAATTTTGCTTCTTTATTACCTAGCCTCCAAGACAATATCTCGAAGATTTAACAGATTCAATCTAATAACAGTACTATAATATTCTTTGCTGAAATCGTTAAACTCAAATAATTTTACTCATATAACAAAAACCTCATGTTTAGGGGTGACATGGACATTCACACGACAATAAAAATACACAATCGTGACAAATTCGAACGACTTTGCAGCAAACTTTTAGATCATCAATTTTACGAGCGACCTCCTGTCTGACAATGTTAATATGAAAATAAATATAGAGGATAAATTCTTTACTGTTGAAGCAACAACTCGCACCTCGCCTGACAATGTTGTCAAAACAAAACGGGACATTTGCACCGATGTGCTGAGTAAACGAGTTAAATATATACCTAATCATAGTGCTTTAAGGAAAACAAATCTTGCACATGTGCGGCGTGATTCAGTGGTTATTTCTAGTGAGACAAAATGCCAGCCATAGCCATGTTTTGTGCAGCACCAGACACTAAATCAGCTAGAAACTATGTCCATTGTAAACTAAATTGCAACTTATTTTACTACATTCGGATAAAAACTATCGACAAGTTAGTAATACCTACCATTCCTTTCTTATTATCATTATCAGACCATATACGTTCCACTGCTAGGCACGGGCCACCTCTTCAACTAAGAGGTTAAGGCCTTAGTCCACCACGCTGGCCTAGTGCGGGTCGGCGGAATACACACCTAAGAAATTCCTAAGAATTTTTAGGTGTGCAGGTTTCCTCACGATGTTTTCCTTAACACACATAGCTTGGAAAAGTCAGAGATGTGGCCTGGGGTTTGAACCCGCGACCGTCGATAATCTCGACCCCGCGCCTAAACCTCGAGACTACCACTACTTTTCCTGCTTTTTCTAATCTAATCATGCTGTCCACGAAAATAATCAATGACCTACGTCACTATTAAGTACTCGTATTTGCTATTTATCAAAAGGCTGAGCTTATTCACCATCCTCTGATCACTGTGTATAATACTGGTTTGATCAGCTCTGGTTTGGTTTTGGTTGGCAGAAAGATTAAAGCAGGCTGAACAATATAAAAGTCAACAAACCTTAACAATAAAATAGGTAATCTGCACAAATCCCGCATCGGTGATAGCTAAGCAACTGTGTCGTGTAATCAGTGACAGAGCCGTTTATCAGGTTTACTGATATCTGTAGTGGTACAAGTTTACTATGTTATTGTTTACACTAGTAAACACACGTGGCTTGCAATATATTTTTATATTTGTTATCATCATCATCAGCCCATGTACGTCCCACTGCTGGGCACGGGTCTCCTCTACAAATGAGAGAAAAAAACATAAAATGTATTTATTCAGGGTATTACAGGGTTATGGCCTTAGTCTACCACGCTGGCCTAGTGCGGCTTGGTGGACTACACACCAAAAAAAATCCTAATAATTTTTTAGGTGTGCAGGTTTCCTCACGATATTTTTCTTCCCCGTTAAAGTAAGTGATAATGCATTGTTAATACACACATAAATTCGAAAAGTCGCGTGCCTGGGGTATGAACCCGAAACCACTACTACTTACTACACTACTTATTATTACTATATTTTTTTAATAATCACATTTCCCAACCGTTTCTATCCATGTCTTTACTTTTAGTTCAGAAAAAAACACAATACATGCATACATAACCGCACGCCTGTATTCCCCGAAGGGGTAGGCAGATGTGCATAAAATAACATTATTGTGCTTATTTCTGTCGCCAATTAGGTATGGACTTGAACCTTTCATATAAATTGCATACATACATACATACATAACCTCACGCCTGTATTCCCGTAAGGGGTAGGCAGAGATGCATTTCTGCACCCACATTTCGCCAGTATGTATTAGTCCCACGTAATAGGGTACAAGTATGTGCCGTGCGATCTAGAGGTCCTGGGTTCGATTCCCGGGTCGGGAAAAGTGTTATTGGGTTTTTCCATTAGGAAATTCTCAGTAGCAGCACGGAGTCTGGAATTGTGCCCGAAAAACGGCAATAGGCATATAAATTGCTTTTAGCTTAAACCCAATCGTGACAATCCATTCTTTACCTCAGTAAGTTTCCATCCCCACCAACAAACTACAAGAATCTCATAAATTGTATCAATTATATGAGAAAACGAATAAATCATTCCACTCACAAAAACTAGCCAAGAGTTCTTCACAAAGATCGCATAATTAGAATTATGATTCAGTTACAAGTACATTACGTTTTTTGCTCGATGCGGTCACGGCGGGTGCAAAAATATTGTCGTGCTGACACACGATCGCACCCACTCCAGTTTGCGGTGTATTCCACCACTGTTTTGCATAATTCCTATGATGTGTATAGGGTTGATCAGCAATTGATTATGTTTACTGACTGCCTCGTGGTCTCGCGGTACAAGTATGTGCCGTGCGATCTAGAGGTCCTGGGTTCGATTCCCGGGTCGGGCAAAGTGTTATTGGGTTTTTCCATTAGGAAGTTCTCAATAGCAGCACGGAGTCTGGAATTGTGCCCGAAAAACGGCAATAGGCTCGCCCCCTATTACGTGGGACTGATACATAACTGGCGAAATGTGGGTGTAGAAATGCACCTCTGCCTACCCCATCAGGGAATACAGGCGTGAGTTTATGTATGTATGTATGTATGATTATGTTTAAAAAATGCATGTCCTTATTTATTAATTTTCGCTACATTACCCCGTACTTTTGAAGTGTTTTTTGACAGTTTCATCATATTTTTTGACGGAACAATCACACTTTTTTAAATTCCTGTCAGTTGACATATATTTCCTGAAACTACTCCAGAATTTTTTTACTACTCTCGTATGTGTTCAATAAAAAATATTAAAAGTAGTTGACATTATTGTTATTCGTTTATGTTTGCCTATATGAATAATTAATTGTCTTCAAACCTATTGTTGTGGCTAAAATAAGTGCATTATAGGTATCGATAATTGCTATAATACTGCAGATGATTAATGAAGCAGCAAGGTCAAACATTAGCAAATTTAGAATAAATTGGTACCGTCAATATTTATAATGACTATGTTGACACCAAAAAGACCTAAATTACTATTATAACTTAAACTAGTTATTTAAAAAGATGTATAGAAACATACGGCGTAAATAATATATTATAAATAATATATTAATAAATTTTCTAAGCTGTACACAGTATGAAATAAAATTGCAAAGCTTGCTAATTAAAATGTTCTATGACCAAATTGAAGATATATTTAAAATTATTCATTGAATACAATACTTCAATACACCCTCACACACACACACCCTCACGCATGTACACACAAACACACACACACGCACACACATATTTAAATTACTTATTTGTTGTATTTTGTTTTGTTTTGCTTTGTTTTATTTTATATTATTTTGTTAACGTATTTTTAAGATGATTGAAACTGTTTCACTTTTATTTGTATTGTCGTTCAGCTAATGTACTATTTAACTCGTTGATGTAAATAAACAGGTACCCAAGCTACGGGCTTGCCTATATTGGGACCTGTTGATACTCAAAAATGTATATGTTTTTACGAAATAAATTTCAATTTCAATTTCAATAAATGCCAATCCAAAAAATAGATAATTGAGCAGCAATAGTGTCCCTTATCTTTTACCGTAGAAAACCAATTATTGTCACCTTGTCACACGAATGTCACGAGAAAATGAATCTAAGCAACTTAACAACGTTTAAGCTTTTCAATCCAATACAAGCAACCCTGGGTTTATTTATCATTTCGCTCCAGTTGGCAACACCGCGCGACATTACAGTGATTAATTGACAAGTGTTACGATCATCGGCGTAAAGGTGTTGCCACACCATACACTAACACTCCCGATAAATGTCTCATGTTTTTATACTCGTATTACCACAGTAATAGACCGCACGGGTGCTAACGTGGTCTTTATGGCGCTATTTGCCAAAAGATGGGGAGCTATAGATAGTGATGTAGATTCCAATCATAAAGATAAAGATAACTCGTGATGGCCTCGAGGTTTAGGCACGCGATCGAGAATCTCGACGGTCGCAGGCTCAAACCCCAGGCACACACCTCTGACTTTTCGAAGTTATGTGTGTATTCACAATGAATTATCACGTAATTTAACGGTAAAGGAAAACATCGTGATGACACCTGCACAACTAAAAAGTTCTTAGGAATTTATTAGGTGTGTAGTCCGCCAACCCGCACTAGGCCAGCGTGGTGGACTAAGACCTAAACCCTCTCAGTTGTAGAGGCTCGTGCCCAGCAGTGGGTCATCTATGGGTTGATGATGATGATGATGATGATGAATCATAAAGACGTTGATAGATCTCCACTTTGACTATGACAAAAAACATCGCGAGGAAATCTAGTTACTCATAAGTTCTTTACAAAAGATTATGAGCACCTGTCCCCCCTACCATAACAGTAATTCGTGGCTTGTTAACTAACCAACAAAAACATAATATACAGAATGCAGAATTGACTATCACGGTCGACGCTTGTCAAACACGGTTCGTGCTACAAAGCGGGAATGGAGATCTAAGTAACTATAGTTTAAATGTCATTTAGCGCCACAAAAAGTTCTATTTTGTATTTGGTCTGTTAGATAATATACTAACTGCCAAAACTTTGATCCCAATGCCGTTGCAGACGACATCCTTGTATTAGCCAGGATGTCATATAGTTACATACACACCCTGATCCTGAATCACTTGCTTGTGCAACAACTTAGACTTTTTAGTGCGGTCATTATCTTGGCGAATAATACCCATCAGCATTACACTAACACTTGGCCTAGAGGTTTTGGCACGGAGTCGAGAATCTCGACGGTCGCGGGGTCGAACCCCAGGCACACACCTCTGACTTTTCTAAGTTATGTGTGTATTCACAATTAATTATCACGTACTATAACGGTGAAGTAAAAAATGGTGATGAAACCTGCACACCTAAAAGTTCTTAGGAATTTCTTAGGTGTGTACACCACAATCCCGCACTAGGCCAGCGTGGTGGACTAAGGCCTCAACCCTCTCAGTTGTAGAGAAGGCCCGTGCCCAGCAGTGGGACGTATATGGGCTGATGATGATTACACTAAGGCAAGGCATTACTTTAAAGCACTGTTATCATCAGCTCGTTAATACCGCAACCTGATGTGTGGTTCTACCACAAATCAAGAATGTCTCTTGAGTAAGTGTTGCGCCCCTCCTGTCCGTATTTATACAAAGGCGAGTGTGTGTTGTTTTTTTGTTGTACATACTCACTTACTCAGTGGGAGGATGGTGTCGTGTGAAATCGTGACTAACGCCGGCCGGCGGTTCGCGCCACGCGTCTCCCAAACAGCTGTTACCGTACGGTATTTTAAGATTACGCCGAAGTATACCTGGTCGATGTCCGTTTTTAAATTTACATGGACTTATTTATAAACATTTGCATCGTTGGATGTGAGGTGTGCGGTGTTTATTACGCGGGTTTCGTGGACTTATGAAAGATAGGTTATCTCAATCACAAATCGGACGTATTTGTGTACGTAATGAAAAATTTTAATAGAGCAAAATGATTCCATCTTGCTACAAATTAAATAATTGAAAATTGCCTCGTGGTCTCGCGGTACAAGTATGTGCCGTGCGATCTAGAGGTCCTGGGTTCGATTCCCGGGTCGGGCAAAGTGTTATTGGGTTTTTCCATTAGGAAATTCTCGGTAACAGCACGGAGTCTGGCAATGTGCCCGAAAAACGGCAATAGGCTCGCCCCCTATTACGTGGGACTGATACATACTTGGCGAAATGTGGGTGCAGAAATGCACCTCTGCCTACCCTTTCGGGGAATACAGGCGTGAGTTTATGTATGTATGTATGTAAGAAAATACGTTCAGGGATATCATGAAACCCTTTTCTCTATTATGACTGTTCGTAAGATATCGCCTTGATGCAAAAGACGTGCTAATTGCACCATTAAACTATATCTCTTTGTTTATATTCCACGTTTAGAAATTTATAAATAAATTTACTTGTAAATACACAAGGTCTATGATATTTTCCAAAAAAGGATAAAGGATTGTAGTTAAATACAAAACTATTTATTTGTAATTACTTTTTCCTTCATTCCTTCGGCCACTCTGCGATGTAACAAGGAAAACGAATCTTAGAAATAAACGCACAACGAGCCTCCAACATTTGAATGACCACTTAATTATTCCATTAAATGATACAAATAATTTTGAAATGAAAAAGCTAAGCTTTTTTTCATTTTAAGTAGATATAGCCATATACAGGCTGTATTCAGAGCGTGATCGGAAACTAATGCAGGTAATAGCTAAGGTGATTACTAACAACCATAGGTATAAATTTTTGTGGTTGTTAGGAAAACGTAATTTTTTTTCAAGTTTTTCTTTAATGCCATGGGGTTTGTAATGACCTCAGCTATTACCAGTGGCGGTACTTCCATAGAAGCCCAAAAGCCCAGATTGCCTTTCATAATTCGGAATAACTATTTTTAGGCTTTAAATCTTAATTTAACAAAAGCAATTTGTTTAATAAAGACCCTACAATAAACAAATATAAACTAGACATTACACAATTAACGTTTAACGCTTTTGGGCTTCTATGGAAGTACCGCCACTGGCTATTACCTGCCTTAGTTTCCGATCACGGTCTGAATACACCTTGTATATGGGTAACATCGTGTACAGTTGGAGGATTGTGTATCATTGACAAATCGCCCAAATTGCGGTTTGCTGTATAACAATACCGTCTATCCACATATCGCTAAGCATCAATATATTACTTGTCTCGCCTCACAATCAGCTCATACAGCTTTATTAGGTGTCACTTATGTGTTCGTTTCTGTGACGTAGAGATTCACTACGAAAAGCTTTTTGGAAATTCAACCATAAAACAGAAGGATGACGTACATTTGTATTAAAACACTTGAATCTTAAAATCAACCAGGAAAGCATAGTTGTAAGTCTATTTACAGTTTTTTTTTTATTTGGACTGTATTGCACTTGATATAAGACACTTTTTTTGTGTCAGTATTAGAAGTCGAGATTAACATAATACATTTTCGATTTACCCAAAACAAATATTTTTATTTATTTATTTACTCTTAATACATGTATAGGTGGACTTAATGCCTAAGGCATTCTCAAAAATACGCTCACATCATGATAAATCGATTTCGATCTTCAAAGAATTTACAGCCCCGTGGCGCAGTTGGCTAGACACCAGCTTGCGAAACGAGAGGCTGCGGGTTCGATCCGCACCGAGACAAATGTTTGCGTGATCCACAAATATTTATTTCGCGTCTGGGTGTTTGTGAGACCGAACTCAAACTAGTGTGGAGTCAGAACTATGTATGTGACTGTTGGGTGTATTTAAAAAAATCTTCACGGCTAAGACGTCGATAGATGCATTTCCAATTTGGCTGATTTATTATGTGGGAACACATTCAGAAATAAGATACTTTGGCATGGCGGTTCGCATTAGGTCCTGTGGGCATTGGGGCGTGTAAAGTAGATCGTGTTACCAAACACACAGGCTTTACCACTAGAATTTTTTACATTAATCTGTGGCCTGAGGTATAGTAACTAAGATGTATAGTTATTTGTTGAGGTGAGACAAATTAATTATGAAGGAGAAATGAACACTGTCTGTCTCTTACATTTTAAAGAATTCACCTACACTTTCATACATTTGCTCACCAATGTACTATTTAAGTAGGTTTTTCATACAATTCGATATGACATATTATCTACCAATAACATAAATGGTTCCCAAAATCTAAGTTTTCAATAATATACACATCCCCTTTCTACCATGAGTTTAAAGCTAACAATATTCACATCATATTAACCATACACACATACATACATACATAACCTCACGCCTATATTCCCCGAAGCGGTAGGCAGAGGTACATTTCTGCACCCACATTTCGCCAGGTATGTATCAGTCCCACGTAATAGGGGGCGAGCCAATTACTGTTTTTCGGGCTCGATTCCAGACTCCATGCTGGTACTGAGAATTTCCTAATGGAAGAACCCAATAATACTGTCCGAACCGGGAATCGAACCCAGGACGTCTAGATCGCGAGACAAATACTTGTGCCGCGACACCACGAGGCAGTCACAAATCTACCAATTTCTAACAAATAAATGGCAATACTATAAAGTCATCAAGCCTACGTCACACAACAACCTTACCATACATTTCAGTGTGTCGACGTCTACATTAGCAAAACACTTGGCTTAATCCCAGCTGTATGTAAACAAACCTTATGAATGAAAAAGACCGAAGGCTGTATACGATTGCGTAACACACAACCTCCATCGAAGAGACGATAATGAAAATTCAAAATAGATCCGACGCGATATCATTGAAGTGGTCTCAAATTAAACACAATGAAACAGTGTGAAAGCTGTGAAATTGTCTGAGCGTAATTTTTATAAATAATACTGTGTCTTTTTCCGTCGACGATAGTGCCGTGCGGTGACACTGTACAATGTTTTCAACTCTAGTGATGCGCCTGTAACGAGTCGACTCAAATAACTATTATACATTATAAAAAATATTAATTATATTTTTAGTTTATCTCGTGGCCTCGCGGCTCAGTTATATGCCGTGCGATTTAGAGGTACCGCGTTCGATTCCCGGGCCGGGAACATAACACTTAGCCCCAAAATACGAGTATCTTACATATTTTTTCAAATCAAATAAAATTTCTTTATATAACACAATCGAAAATTGAATTAACTGCGTCGTGGTCGCACATTCTTGTGCCGTGCGATCCAGAGGTCATTGGTTCGATTCCCAGGTCTGGCAATCTGTTTTTGGGTTTTTACATTAGGAAATTGTCAGTAGCAGCACGGAGTCTGGAATTGTGCCCGAAAAACGGCAATAGGCTCGACCCCTATTACACGGGACTGGCGAAATATGAGTGCAGAAATGCACCTTTGCCTACCCTTTCAATATATAATCACATAGCGCCGTATAAAGGATTTGATTTGATTAAATTGCCCAACCTGGGAATCAAACTTAAAACCTCACATTTAACAGACCACTATAATATTTTAATAAATATCAACAACTTTCAATTTACCTGTCATCTTGACAAACTATCGCACAAGTACTATTAGACAAATATCGATAAGTTCACAACACTAGCGGTGTCGAAATTAATTCTGGAGAGGCGAGGCCGGGATCACAATGCCGCCCACGTGTGGGCTATTTCTAGTGGGCATTTACCGCCGATTGCGAGATTCCCAACTATCGGCCGACGTGCATAGTTCCCGACGAAGGTCGTCCGATTAACGACATTGCTTGCATTTTGGGAACTGATTTGTTTTGTTTTTTTTACTATTTTAACACTGCACAAAGCTAAGCAACAAAAACACCTGTATCTTAAAGTAGAATCACAACTATTAGACTACTATTTGTAGCTTTATGCTAATTTTATTTACTTTTTTAAACTGAATGATGACCGATTTTAGAGATACGTCCCACTGCTGGGCACGAGCCTCCTTTACAACTGGGAGGGTTTAGGCCTTAGTCCACCACGCTGGCCTAGTGCAGGTTGGCGGACTACACACATAAGAAATTCCTAAGAACTTTTTGGTGTGCAGGTTTCATCACGATGTTTTCCTTCATCGTTAAAGTACGTGATAATTCATTGTGAATACACACATAACTTCGAAAAGTCAGAGGTGTGTGCCTGGGGTTCGAACTCGCGACCGCCGAGATTCTCGACCGCGACTCTCTAGGCCATCACTGCTTGTATTTATTTACTTACTTTATAATTTATTTACTTCTTTAAAATAAATGATGACAGATTTTAGAGAAGAGGACTCTTAACTCTTAACTTCCATACAACCTTTCATCCCCCCTTTCAACCCCTTAAAACACCTTTTCCGGGATAAAAAAGTAGCCTATGTCCTTTCTCAGGGTCTAAACTATCTGTGTACTAAATTTCATTTAAATCGGTTTAGTAGTTTTAGCAGGAAAGCGAGACAGACAGACAGAGTTACTTTCGCATTTATAATATTAGTAAGGATTAAGACCCTGAATTAGCTTAACTTTTCAGAAATATGCTATAATAGTCGCCTATAAAAATTATAAATTTATTTATTTAATAAGCAAATAAGGCATACTACAGATAGTCCAGCATTATTGCCTCGATTGGTGAGACCATTGTAATAGTTTCTTATCATTCTGAATAACACTGCAGTAAATCCTTGTATAAAATATTCTTTTGCTTCCTCAATAGTGAGTGATAATCGAATGAAACGCAACAACAATAGCCAATTTTCAACGTGACGGCCTTGTTCCCAGTATTCGCAACTGGAACCAAAATAGTCTTTTTAGGGCTCCATATTTCACGTCTCGGAAACTTTATAATTTCGTCATGTCATCCTTCTGTCATTTCTAGATATTTAACGTGAAATCACAATGTTTTTTACTAAAATAGGACCTCGCCCTATCATCATCATCAGCCCATATACGTCCCACTGCTGGGCACGGGCCTCCTCTACCATTGAGAGGGTTTAGGCCTTAGTCCACCACGCTGGCCTAGTGCGGGTTGGCGGACTACACACCTAAGAAATTTTAATATTTAATAATTTATTTATAATATTGTGAATTATTCATTGTGAATACACACATAACTTCGAAAAGTCAGAGGTGTGTGCCTGGGGTTTGAACTCGCGACCGTCGAGATTCTCGTCCGCGTGCCTAAACCTCGAGGCCATCACGACTTCTAATGCTAAAAGCTAAAGAGCTGGCTCGAAAAATTTGTAAAAATTCATGATGGAAGTTCATGTGGTGAAGTTTGAAGGAAAACTATAATCGCTTAGATAATTTTGTTACTTCAGGAGTTATAGAGGCCAAATTTTTAAAATGCGCTTACTTGGAAATCTTCATACATAATGGATTTATGCATTATTATGGGTGACTACAGAACCCTATTCTAAGTCACTTGCACTTTTTTATCGCTTTTTTGTGTCCCACTGCTGTGCAAAGGCCTCCCCTGTATTTTTCCATTTGTCGCGATCATCTACCTGCTACCAGATCTATCTATTTTGCTTGCACTAATTCAATATAGTTCGCTTGATAAAAAATCTAGGCGCGGTCCGCGGTGAAATTGCTTAATGCGCAACATGGCGTGGCCGACGCATTTCATTAACGTCAACACGTATATTGAGTTATCGCTGAACACTCCCATTGATTACATTGCGATATTGTTTATGAGCTTCGTTTGAATGATATATATATACAAACATATATGTATATCAGTCAGGCATGTACCTTGAAAGGATAAAAGCAGAGGTAGGTATTTCGATTTACCACATTTCGATGGCTATTTTCTAAGTTCCACTTAACATTTTTTGTGACTTTGTCAAAAGAATTTCCTCACTGAAAGACCGATAGCACTCTGTTTGATTCGAGAATCGAACTCAGAATGTGGATAAGCTTGTTTTGTATAATATTTTTTCAATACCAAATCCAGATTTAATAAGAAATATCCTAAAATGTTATTGAGAAAAAAAAAAGATGTAAGTGTGGATAAGATGTTAATGTAAGATAAGATCTCACGCAGATGCACGTAAGTTAACGGCGATGTCGTCAATATTAATATCCTGGCTTTTTAGTTATTTGTTAAGTCCCAAAGCGATTTTTTTCCTTTGTCACCAGATAATTACAACGTTTTGATACCAAAGTACTTAACATCGTGTCTGTAAAGGAATATTCATCATCATCATCATCATCAGCCATATAAGTCACGGGCCTTCTCTACAACTGAGAGGGTTTAGGCCTTAGTCCAGCACGCTGGCCTAGTGCGGGTTTGCGAACTACACACGTAAGAAATTCCTAAGAACTTTTAGGTGTGCAGGTTTCATCAAGATGTTTTCCTTCGCCGTTAAAATACCTACGTGGTAATTCTTTGTGAAGGAATATTGCCAGAACAAATTTAATAACACAAAATACAAGTACCTCCATTATTTATTATGATACGTTAATCTTATAAACAGGAATGTGATGCAATATAGATAAATTGTGCAGATAATCTTAATGCTTATTGCGAAAGTATGACGTTGGAATTGCTTTGGCATTTAAATAAATTTCAAACAATTAAGGCCGCTCGCATTAGTCCAAATACTTAATTGAAACTGACGAGTAATGCTGCATTAAGCAGGTGTGCCGATTAGGAGACCTCCATCGTAAAAGACTTCCATATGTCCATTAAACTGTAGCATAATAATATAGCAATTAATGATAGTCCACTTACTCAAAGATAAAAAGATAGTCGACTCTTTAATTCCCGTAGAGACAAAAATTCGCCTAGTTGAATTATAATTAATGTTCGAATTCTTACAACACCCATCCATCCCATTAAAATTAATCCAAACTTCAAAAGAATTTAAATTCCGCCAACATCCTACAACAATACCTATTGTCAGAGATGTAGACATTACTCTTTATAACAAGAGATATATTCAGAAGACTAAAATTTATACGCACTCGAAAAAATGCGTATACGATGGCCAATTTTACAAAATATAACCTTTCTGTATAAAAAGATAATGACATAGAATAATCTACGCAAAACTCAAAATAGTCCCTAAAATAAGGACTACAGATGTTTCAAGAGGACATATACAAAGTCCTTGTCCAATATAGAATGGTCGTAAATGGAACAGAAGGGCCGCGCACATTTTTAGCCCCCGCGCCTTAAATACTCAGAACAATTAAATCGCCGGCCGCCTTGACCTTGCGACGGCGCGCCCTACATCCAAACAATGCGGCGCAATTCATGAGAGGACGCGTGTTTGGCATAATTTCAGCGAGTACTTATAGTTTCGACGGAATTGGGGGTTTGATGAGGGAGTCAGAGGTTTTTTGATGAAATATTCTCTATATATACTCTTAAAATATATATTTAGGAAATTGTTTTGAATCAAATTAGAAATACAGTAGGTAAATATATTTAAATAATTTATTTATACTTTACAAACAGGTTTACTTCAAATAAGTGATGTTTAGGTTATAAACCTTTGAAGGCAAATAACGGACTGGATTACTTAAAATATTTGAGTTCGTTAGTTTTGCTTGTAAAGTTATCAGTACATCAGATATTTAAATGTTTGCTAGAACGGAACTTTTCTGACTTCAATAACAATTACTCATAAACTGATTTTCAATCATTCAATACACAAAGAATCAATAGGCATAAAGAACAACTTATTTACGACAAAACAACACAAAAATTAAATCGCTACACGCTCCCGCTACAGTACATCACTTAAAAGATAATATAAGCATTCATAACGCGCGCCCCATTGTTCCTACGAGCCGATGGCTTCCGCACAATACTGACACACATCACCTTTCTTTGCGATCTTGACACAAGGTGTGTTTATACCATGATGACGTCAGGCTAAGCTTTAGAGAGTTCAACATTTAGTTTTAATTTAATAATAAATTGAACTAAGAATTAAGAATTGCACTTCAACCAACTATTCCCTCTTTTATTAAGTGCTTTAAGAGTAACGAGAGTAATCCATTCACCATTATTATATCATCATACGAGAGGTTTCTCGCTTTTTAATACTCCATTAGAACGTACTTGGCCATAAATTTGCAGTTATTAAAAAAAATGCAATAATTTGTATAGTGGGTACCACACAAATATTTGTCTCAACCTGAACTTCCATGCTTATGACTTTTATTTTATGTCCAACCCCATGAATTTCGTAATAAAGTGATGATAATAAAATTAAAATAAATTTAAATTTATGTGCCTTGAACAAAAAAAATATCATAAATGTCACAAAAAAGTTAAACTGCTGAACATGATTTGATAATGTTCACACATTTATCGTATTCATAATGTTGCAATTATTTATTCGCATATTGCCGACACCACAAATGACCGGTCATCGCCGTAAAAAGAATGAAATGTGATAATTGCCGTCAGCTGCGACATTTTAAGTACAATCATTTGCAAAAGTTGATGATGAGCAATGACACTCAAAAATAATTGCGAAACAAACAGCCCGACGTATGTTGTATGTGGTGGGTTCGGTATAAAGTTCCGCAAATTAAAACAATAACACAATAAGGTAATTGTACCTATAGATAACATAAATAAAACACTATTCATCTTAAAAAAAGTTTTCAAGAGACTAATCAATGTAATTTCTTAGGTGTGTAGTCCGCCAACCCGCACTAGGCCAGCGTGGTGGACTAAGGCCTTAACCCTCTCAGTTGTAGAGGAGGCCCGTGCCCAGCAGTGGGACGTATTTGGGCTGATGATGAATGAAATGAATGAATCAATTTAATAGCCAAGCCATATGTTGCGAAATCTATTCAAAAGTATCATTTAATTTGCTGTCTTTTTTTTCTAAAAAAAAAATTGTTTGCCTCTTAACTGATAAATTAAGATTAAATTATTAATTAAATAAAGATTGGACAGTAAATAACGTAATCTTTACGTTGATCAACCTCCCCAGAACTACGATTTAAAATAATATTTTGATGTCTGCGGAGTTGAAGTGATTAAAGACGCTGTCCATAACCCGAAATGTGAGCTAAAAGTGACTATATTGACGTGAGCTAAAAGTGACTGAAACGACGTGAGCTAAAAGTGACTGAAATAACCATATTTAGACCGGCCAGCACTCAAGATCACGTTTCAGTAAAGGTATTTTTTCGTGCTCGTATGAACAAACAAAAATACCTACAAGTACTTACATTATAAATGCAATTTTATTAATTAAATTGCGCTAGCGATACATCAGTTTCATACAGCATTATTGCGAAATGATAATGAGCTATTGAAAGATCCTTTCATATTAAAAGTAATTGAAGTTTCATTTTAATATGGCATAGTGACTATTGTTATTATTTTGTTGTCTTGTTGGTTGTATTTATTATTATTATTTTGTCCTAGCAACCAGTGGTGGTAAATCCATGGAAGCGCATAAAGCGTTACAAATTAATTGTGTAATGTCTAGTTTATAATTGTTTATTGACGGGTACATTCTCATTTATATGTCAAATTGCTAAATTTAAATCTTAAAGAATTTTGAAAGGCAAATTGGGCTTTTGGGCTTTTATGGAAGTATCGCCACTGCTAGCAACTACTTTGCACAGACGTAAGGAGTAGTCTACATCCTTCCCCAAGGTAACTTCTTTTTATCTCAAAATTTATCCATTTAGGTTTAGCTATTTAGGTAATATTTGCACTTATTATATTAATATCATATACAGTTGACATTTTCATTGTTTTATTAGACACAAAAATCCAAATAAAACACTAAAAATTTCTCGACGCAAAAGTAGATTCATGTACCTCACGTTTACTGTATAAGTAGCTATAGTCAATGAGTACATTTTCCTGTCACTAACAATATATTGACACACACTTCGTGCTCTCGAGTTATTTACTTTAGTACTACTTCTATGAAACATAACGCTACTGAATTGTAATGTTTGAAATGTGCATTATTTTAAATTGTGTTCACTTGTTTCAAACTACTGCGCATTACCTTCAAGCCGGAATTGTTTATATAGTCATGATCCATCATTAAATACTTCATCATCAGCCCATATACGTCCCACTGCTGGGCACGGGCCTCCTCTACAACTGAGAGGGTTTAGACCTTAGTCCACCACGCTGGCCTAGTGCGGGTTGGCGGACTACACACCCAACTAAATTCCTAAGAACTTTTAGGTGTGCAGATTTCATCACGATGTTTTCCTTCACCGTTAAAGTGCGTGATAATACACATAACTTGTGAATACACACATAACTTCGAAAAGTCAGAGGTGTGTGCCTGGGGTATGAACCCACGACCGTCGACATACTCGACCGCGTGCCTAAACATTAAATACTTAATGACCTTTTTTTTAAAATCGTTCAAACATTTTTCTTAGTGCAGTGTTCGAACAAAGCGGCCTAAACAAGTGCGCTATGAAATGGTGGTTAGCATAGCCCCAAACATACATCACGCCTATATCTTCTAAGAGAGAGCCAATGGTCAATTTTTACATGCATGTTTCGTCAGCTCTTTTAAGCCTTACATGCTAGAGGCCTAGTCAATGACAATTTTTTGGGCATATTTCCAGACACCATACTGCCACAAAAAAATTCTACTAAAAACTTTTAAACACACTGTATCGCATGGCACTCATTGGCCGTCAAGGCAATTTCTTTGACTCTTTGTGATAAGACCTTTAGGTCAATTTAGGAAAAGAGGAGAACAATTTGGATGAAAACTCAATCCAGGCTGTACGCCAGTTTCTACAAAACATGAGAGGGACAACGAAACATTCTTCTGCTAATCCTTCCACAGCTTCCCACCGCGTGTTTCAAGTCTGACAACTGTTTCTACACGCTTCAATTATACTACATGATCCAGTACAATCCAGCTGATTAACCGTGACGAATTATAAGACAGTGTCAAAGCGGAATACCCGCCCACACTTTTCTCGCTACAAATCCGCGGAGGTCAAACCCATTTCGTACATTAGTCATGCTGTTAAAAAAATGGGTCATGCTTTTGTATTAATTAAACATACGCGAGGATTTCGAAGAGTTTTCTTTGAGAATAATTAAATAGACATATTTCTTTTCAATCTCAATTGAACAAAAAGCTAACAAAAGCACGTTATATTTAAGGGTTCTCTTAACAACTTTCAAAACCATTCCTATAAATACCTAATAGGTGAATTAGTTAAAAAAGGTAATAAAATAAAGAGTCCTTGAAACCGACGTGCATGCATTAAGAGAATAATGTTAGTTCAGAAAGCAAATGAAGTGTTAGGACCGTAGCATTTGGCGCTCTATAAGCTCTGCCTACCCCAACGGGAGACCGACGTGAGTTTATGTATTTATTAATGGCGGTACTTCCATAGATGCCCAAATACCCAGGTTACCTTACATTAGAATAATAAACTTTAAGCATTTAATCTTTATTTAACAAAAGTAATTTGACATACATATAAATGAGCATATCCTGACCCCACAATAAACAGTTATAAAATTGACATTACAAATTAACGTGTAACGCTTTTGGACTTCTATGGAAGTACCGCCACTGGTATTTATGTATTATACACGATAGAGTTATGCAATCTTGTATTTTCTATTCATCGATATCAGACCCACAAAAAAGCCTCAATGCATTCATCCCGATTGAGCGGATGCGTGCGTGATTTGTATGTCCGAAGCCGAGCCGATGTCCAAATAGGGCAGTATCGGAACAGGACGGAACCGAGTTTCGGTCGCCGACGCGTCACAAAAATCGGATGATGTCATGACGCGAAACACGATGTAAATTATTCAGTTTCCTTTAATTCGACGTGGTGATTATTTTTATCGCAATTGCTAGGGAGATTATAGAGCTCGCGTTAAACAAATTTTATGGTGTATTGCTGAAATTTTATATGATAGCAAGACTTATACAAGCCCGAAAATTCGCATATTTTATACTCGTCGTTTTATAATCCCATTGTGAAACGTTTCTGACAAATTTGGTTTGTTTTGTGCATTATTGCAAGATTGAAACATACTATGGAGGTCATGACCAATTACTATCAAATATCCGGCTTATACCTAATTTTCTATATCTACACATATTCAGATGAGATAGGAAGAAAATCGTCACCTCAGGTAGTCGAATTCTAAAGAAACTTATACCACGAACAACTGACGTTAATGTATACGTAATTAATCCAAAAAATCGTGTATACAACGCCCACTATAGAAATTATATGAAATTTCATAACGGTGGGTATTCCTATTCAAAAATAGAACTTACTAATAATATTTAGTTTACGGCACGAACTAATGGCACAATCGCATTATCAATGGCTATAAAATTATAATTATTATGGTACTTACTCATTTCCCAGTTGCGACATTGTGCAAGATCAAATCTATATTTACATACAATCGTGACCTCAGTCCGTTTGTAAATAAAGCGATATTTCATTACGATAATGGTGATTTGTTTGTTGCAGTCGACAAAGGAGGAAGGACCCGCAATTTGCAACAGTTGCCACGCTGTCATCCAGGGCAGAGTAAGTATCTTATATATTTTCCCCTAAAATATGTATAGAAATAATGTTGGCGCATAGATTTTTAACTTTTTAAACGCTCATGCAGATTTTGACATCAACAAAAAACACCTTAAAGCCATAGTGAATTCAATTGATTAAAAACGAAAGAGATGAAAGGAATCCAATGAAGATTCAAGTGGTTTTACTTTGCCGTACTACAAAAAAGGCCATCATACTTTGACAAAAGAAGATTAGAATTCAAATATTCACTCACCAGTCACTCACATTTTCCTTAAAACATGCTTCAGTCCATTAAAGAAAACTATATTTACCAGCCAAACACAACAATACAAATATTTTCTAACTACTGCCAACACCATACCATAAGTATTACTCACTAACGAGCCCGTGAAACGCAAGCAAACCCGTGTAAAAATACCTAGTCTCGTCCACAAACTAAACTAGATAGTCCGAGCGCTTACTCCCCCCTCGCCCCCCCCCCTCGTCTTATCGCGTTATCAGAGATAATGTGCAGTTCATAATAACGATTATTGTGGTACAGATAGATAGGAACATTATCGACATTTACTTATAAATTTGTACGTGTTGACGCAATACAGCTTATCGATGTGCACTCTAGAAAAGTCCATCGACCGCGTCGTGTACCGATGGTAAATCTTTATTATGTTGTTTAAGTACTGGTAACTAATACAGGGAGGAATGATTAAAAACAACGTGTAAAAGTTCTAATGCTTAACTTGACAGCCCCGTGGCGCAGTTGGCTAGACACCAGCTTGCGAAACGAGAGGCCGCGGTTTCGATCCCCGCACCGAGACAAATGTTTGTGTGATCCACAAATATTTGTTTGGGGTCTGGATGTTTGTGAGACCGAAAAGTCTCTCGTAGTTTCTGATACCCACGACACAAGACTTGTATCTTAATGTGGGGTCAGACTATGTATGTGACTGTTGGGTGTATTTATTTATTATTTAACGCAATTCCATCCAAATTGAATGCTCTTAGCATTTCGTCAAAACGACAATGGGCAACTGATGGTAAATGCAATGCAAATAGCGTTACAACTACGAACTACCTATAATCATTAGTAAAAGTAAACCAGAAATGCAGAAAAAGAACCTCGATCGCTTATTTCTAACACATAGAGAGAATCCTATAGCCATGAACTTGAACGCAAACCAGAAACCAACTAGCAGAATCAGATCATTAAAAAGACTGTTACAATCCACGTGCTGTCTATTTCGGTGCGACCAGATATCGGAAGTAGGCGTCCAGACGAGCCGCCGTCTTTGTTAATTAGTCGCACGCCGGTCGCACACGTAGCAACTGTCGCCTTGACCCGACCTTGGATCTGTCTGATGTATTGACGCTTTCATCACGGTGACTTTTCAACGTCGAATGTACGATCATGGTTTAAATTTAGAATTTTTATTCCCATGTTACGTAGAACTTTATCGTAGTGTAGGCATAAATAAGGGATCAAGTTATTGCAGTGCAGTGGTACGACTTGTTGATATGGAATTTTTGGATCGCAGATTGAAATTTTCGGATATTTTAAAATCTGGCATTCTAATTTTGATGTAGGATAGCAGATAAGGACGAATCACGAATTCACAAATTTAATTTGAATTCACAGTAAGCAGATCACGAATTTTGCCAACGAAAGCACTCTAAAGTTCAAAATTAATAGCTGTCCAATTCCGTACACATTACAATACGTAACATATGATTGAACATCAAGGACCATAAAGAAATCTAGAGAAACCAGAGCTGAACCATAAATATCTCATTAGGTCCTAAATAGTTAGCTACTTTATTTGATTTGAAGTATGGCACAAACGCCAAAATCACAAAACTCTTCCTAAATTCCACGCAGTATCTTCTTGGCTAACAAAAGTTCTTGTTCCAGATTCTGACAGCCCTGAACAAGAAGTGGCACCCGGAGCACTTCACGTGCCAGACCTGCCGCAAGCCCATCGACAGCGCCAAGTTCCACGAGCACAATGGCGCCGTACACTGCGTGCCGTGCTTCGCCAAGCATCACAGCCCGCGCTGCCATGGATGTGGGGAGCCCATTACTGACGTAAGTACATTATTTGTAAATATCACCGCTTTGAGATTGACTAAATGATAGATTTCAAAATTCAATTTCCAATATCAGAAAGATTATTCTGCCTCGTGGTTTCGCGGTACTAGTATGTACCGTGCGGTCTAGAGGTCCTGAGTTCGATTCCCGGATCGGGCTAAGTGTTATTGGGTTTTTCCATTAGGAGATTCTCAGTAGCGACCCGGAGTCTGGAAATGTGCCCGAGAAACGGCAATAAGCTCGCCCCCTATTACGTGGGACTAATATGAATATGAAATGTGGGTGCAGTAATGCACCTCTGCCTACCCTTTCGGGGAATACAGGCGTGAGATTTTGTATGTATGAATGTAGGAAAATTCTTAAGTATTGATTTTTGGGAAACAATGTTTGAAGCAAATGGCTTCACAAACTTATAAAGGAGGTATTTCTGTAGTATAAACCTAAGTCATAACCTAAAGTCAACACATCACGTGCAGATATCTCACAACATATGAATCACAATGGTATTAAAGAAGTTACTTTGGTATAATGACTCATGTTAGGATAACGATGGTGAAACTACTTATGTTGTAAGTAATAACATTGTCAGACCGGCACAATAAAGATCTTTTGAAGATGCAATGCTTAATTGCATTGATTTGGATTACTGAACAGATAAGTTTTTACTTTCAAAATCAAACGTAAAGATCGCATCGTCGATTCTCGTGGCAAGGAAAGGAGCCAAGAATTCACTTTATTATTAACGCTGATAAATTATTTGAAAATTTCTAATTCGCATGTCAAAAAGCTATTCTAAAATTTGTGTAATATATCGTATAAAATAAGTACTATATGCAAGGCCGCTGTGACAATTCTAAAGGTGCCCTTTTAACTCTTGGACAACACCGTAAATGCTGCCAAAAATTTAAAGGAAATAATAAAGAAAATTATTTGGAAATTTATGATATCTTCTAAATAGCTGCCATGGTTGACATAAACCTACTTTTATTTGCATCACATATTAGTAAACTCCTCAAAAGAATTAAGAATTGTCACTTATATTTCATTTTTTTTTTATATTTCATTGAAGGGCAGAATATATTAGTCCATTATAAAGCTACTGTATGGATCGGAGTGTTGGGCTACGAAGAAGACGGACGAAAGACAACTGCATGCCGCAGAAATGTTGCGATGGATGTGTGAGATAATACGGATTGACAAAGTGAGGGATGAATACGTTAGAGGAAGTACGAAAGTGGCTTCTGTGATAGATAAGCTGAAAGGAAACCGTGCGTCGTGCTATGGGCATGTTACAAGAAGAGATGATGATGATGATGATGAAAAGTAATGAGTATGAATGTTGAAGGATGGACAAACAGAGGAATGCCAAAGAAGAGATGGATGAAAAGTGTCATCTATCGACGGTTGTTGTCTCTTAATGTTTGAATCCAAATCTGTCCAGTACACGAAGATACATGGATCAAACGTGGGCGGTTATTAAGAGAACTCTATTATAGTTCTGGCAACTCGGCAGCACATAATATTTAACATCTTAACAAAATTTTAACGATTCTCTCCGTAATTTACACACACGGTTTGTATGCACTGGGCGTTTATTTTTGTATTTTACATATGAAAAATCTTACATTTTGATTGGTGAAATAATTTTAGAATAGGAAAATAATTTTTGTTGCTAAGTACCTAAAATATACAACATTTATTTATTTATTTATTTAATATTCTTTATTGGACACCACAAAAACAATAACATATAATAAAACTAAAATAAATTCTAAAAGTGCCAAAAAGGGCGGTCTTATCGCTATTAGCGATCTCTTCCAGACAACCCATGAAATAGTAGTTTACAAAAAATAAATGGGTGGCCATGGAGTTACAAGAATAAGAAAAAAAAACAAAAACAAAATTATGGTATCAAAATATACAAATATTTTTGACGGTATCGGATCAATTAGATATAGTGTAGTGTGCTTTGAAACTACTTTTAAAAGTAGTCAGCGACTGAGCTTGTCTTATAGATAAAGGGAGATCGTTCCACGAGCGAGCGGCATGCACTGTTAATGAATTGCCAAGAAAAGAGGTACTATGCTTGGGAATTTCCAGCGTCAAATTCTCTAGCGATCTAAGAGGTCGTTAATGGGTGCCGCTTAGAAAGTGAAATCGTTGCTTAAGGTAACTAGAAAAAGAATACGATAAAGAAGACAAAGAATACGAGTATTCCGGCGAAGACGCATAGATAGCCACTTGAGTTTTATTCGAAATTCAGACACGTGGTCATATTTGCGAAGTCCAAATATGAATCTAATACAAAAATTCTGAAGTCGCTCAAGTTTTTCAAACTGGGCTTCGGTGGGATAATTGTTTCTTTATTTATCATTCTTTATTGTAGACTATACCTACTATTGGAGTATTTCTAGACACAAATATTAATCTCGTAAAAAAATACTTCAACAAAACACTTGTTTATGGCTGAAGATACCATTACTTCGAAACGGTGTTATGTTATCAAGTCAAGTACATGTGCATAATATGTCAACAAATTAATTCCTGGGAACGATTGTTTTATTTATAACAAAGGTAAAACTCATTGGAAAAACACGCGGCCAATCAGAGCAACACCACGTACGCATGACTAACACGCAGATATTTCGAAGAAATGATGTTAAAATCATCGTCAACACTTCACAGTCGTATATGGCGTTGATAGAGCAATAAACGAGCTAACTGCCCACCCACCGCGACGTAATGCTAATGAGTCTAACAATACATTAGTACAGGTATACCTTCTTGTTGATCATCATATGTTATGTATACACGCACTCTTCTATATTGTCTTAATTCCATAACCAGTAAGAAGTATAATCACTGCCTCGTGGTCTCGCGGTACAAGTATGTGCCGTGCGATCTGGAGGTCCTGGGTTCGATTCCCGGGCCGGGCAAAGTGTTATTGGGTTTTTCCATTAGGAAATTCTCAGTAACAGCACGGAGTCTGGAAATGTGCCCGAAAAACGGCAATAGGCTCGCCCCCTATTACGTGGGACTGATACATACCTGGCGAAATGTGGGTGCAGAAATGCACCTCTGCCTACCCCTTCGGGGAATACAGGCGTGAGTTTATGTATGTATGTAAGTATAATCATTGAAAGTGGAAAACACTGATCTAGAGTAAAGTTATTTAGATTAAACAGGTTAAGTGATTTACAAGAAATAACCAAGGTGTGTCAATATTTTTATATTGTCACAAAGTAAACACACTGGCACCTGACTTGAAGTTGACATGATAATGATACATACAAAAACCAAATATCAAATACCAAAGATGGTTAATCCATCATTTGTGTACAGATGCAATTCAATTAAATCAACTTGGAAACGTACAAAAACTAGAATTAGGGAAAAGGGTACAAGCAAACAAATACAGTTAACTATCGACCTTGGATGCGATAAGACCACACAGACATCGATAGAGGAAAAAATAATATGACTCAACGGTTGCTATGTCAACAAACGGGAAAATGATTGCCCCAACTTATAAATATGTAGGTCTTGTTGCGTAAGATTAGACTGGTTGACTACCTCCTCTTAGAGACTGTTAAAGCTATGCTTTTTTATTTAAAGTGGATAAATATTGCAAACCAAACCCAATGTTGGACGTCCATGCAAAATATAAACGGAAGACTTGGGACATGTTGTTAAATATTAATAGACTTAGGCGGCTTCTTACAGATCGATCTATAAGTATTTGGTAGATGTCTGTGACCAGCAGATGTGTTGTCGGTGATGACAGCCCCGTGGCGCAGATGGCTAGACACCAGCTTGCGAAACGAGAGGCCGCCGGTTCGATTCCCGCACCGAGACAAATGTTTGAGTGACCCACAAATATTCGTTTCGGGTCTGGGTGTTTGTGAGATCGAAAAGTCTCTCGTAGTCTCTGATACCCTTTTTTTTTTTTGTTCTCGAGGGGAAAGCTGTTTATGGCTCTACTTCCCGCCAGCCCCGGGGGAGGGGCGGGCGGGAAGCGTATGTCGGGGTCACCGGTCTTCCAGCCCAGCGCGCGGCGACGTCATGTCCACGCAGGTGTTAGTGCCGGGCTGGGTCCCTAACAATATCCCTAAACCGGCATACCGACCAAAACCCCCCGGTGGCCATCTCCGCGCCGAGTGGGGCGACCACGGTACGTTGGCGAGAAGCGCCAACCGTAATGCCGCAGCCGCCCGGTGCGCCTCCGAGACGTATTTGTCTCGGCCGTCTCGGAGTGTGTAGGGGGCGCAGTTGCGCCCCCACTAGCTTGGTTCGGGCGCCCCGGTTGTGGGTGGGCGCCCGCGACGTACACAGGCCACAGTGCCGCCGCCCCTCTCGGGGTCACTTTCAGTGAGGGCGCGCCGCCCCCGCAGCGCGCCCAGCGACCCCAAGGGCCCCTTTGAGTCGTCTTTTACGACAGGCAGGGGATACCGTGGTGGGATTCTAACGCCCCCTTGCCACAGGGCAGGGCGCCGGGTCTAATTATCTCTGTTTACCCGGCGCCTCCTTCTCTGACGTCTTTGGCGGGCGGGATCACTTCTTTCGCGATCCCGCTCCGCGCTCTCCTTCTGCGACATGACGTGCTCGCAGAAGGAGAGCATCGCTCGCCACGACCTCGGACTCCCGACCATAGAAGAGATGACGGCCGGGAGCGTGAGGTCGTCACCAACAATTGCGCGGAGAGCGCTGCGCTGCACCTCCCAGGCTGGACACTCTTCTAGGGTGTGCTGGGCTGTGTCGTCCGGGCAGTTGTCACAATGGTGACACACGGCCGACTCCTCCTTCTGTGCCACCCGACACAGGTAGTGTCCGAAGCATCCGTGCCCCGACAACACCTGCGTCAGGCGGAACGTTGCCGCGCCGTGGCGCCTGTCCACCCACTGGTCGAGGACAGGACGCACTGCCTCGACGGTTCTAGCACCAGCACTGGGATTCTCCAGCCTGGTTCGCCATTCCTCCACGGCGGCCGTACGGAGGGAGGCTTTAATTGCCTCGACCTCTCTCGGGGCCAATCTGTCCCCGCGACTTGACGCCTCCTCTCGCTGATGGTAAAAGCGCGAGAGGATTTTGGCGTCAAGGTCCCACGGCAGGGACCCGGCCAGTACGCAGGCCGCCTCGTGGGAGATCGTGCGGTAGCCCCTGATCAGTCGCTGCGCCAGCGCACGCTGAGGCCTGCGCAGAAGAGCGACGCAGCGCCTGTTCAGGGACTCGGCCCATACTGGGCTCCCATACAACGCCATAGACCGCACGACTCCCATGTACATCCTTCGGCAAGGGATGCCTGGACCTTCCAGGTTGGGCAGCAGGCCGGACAGAGCGCCTGCTACCCGCAGCAGCTTCGGCTGCAGCACCTCAAAATGGGCGCGGAATTCCCACCGACTGTCCAGCAGCAGCTCCAAGTATTTGAGCTGCTTGCCGATGGGGATTCGCACGCCCTGAACCTCGATGTGGGCCCCAGCAGGTGGTCCCATCCGAGGCCGGTGAAAGCAAATGGCCTCGGATTTGTGGAGGGCCACCGTGAGGCCCAGCCGCCGAATTCTCCCCGCCACGTTGCCAGTTCCAACCGCAGCGAGGTCGGCGGCCTCCTGGAAGGTCCCGCCCGTCGCAGTGACGAGCGTGTCGTCGGCGTAACAGAATACGCCGACACCCCGGGGGTTGGCACCACGGAGCACCCAGTCGTAGCCGATGTTCCACAGAAGGGGCCCAAGAACCGACCCCTGTGGAACACCGCACGACACCGCTCTTCGGTGCCACCCGCAGGCGCCCGGATACACCACGTCCCTGTTTGAGAGGTACGAGTGCACCAGGCGCCTGAGATAGGGTGGCACCACGTGGTACCGCAGTGCTTCCTCGATACAGGCCCAGGGCAGGGTGTTAAAAGCATTGGCGATGTCCAAGGACACCGCCACGACGCATTTGCCCCGGGCCACCGCTTCCTCCGCTAGTGCCTTGACCCGCAGAATCGCCGAGATGGTAGATCGGCCCCGCCGGAACCCGAATTGGCAATCGGCCAGGTCCGGGCCGACCCTCTCAAGATGCTCGACGAGGCGCGCATGGACGATGCGTTCGAAGAGCTTGGCGACCTCGTCGAGCAGCACGATGGGCCGGTAGGCCGATGGCGACTCAGCGGGTCGATTGCCTTTCTTCAGTCTCTGATACCCACGACACAGGACTTGTATCCTAGTGTGGGGTCAGAACTATGTATGTGACTGTTGGGTGTATTTATTTATTTATGATATTTTTTTTATCGAACGGCGATAAAAATCAACAGCCAATCTACCTATCCACGAGTTGAAAGCATTAGAAACAACAATAAGTCTACAGCTATAGCCGTGAATGATTGACAAAAGTATAATCATAATAGTAGTATGACGAATATGGGGACGTATGTATATAAAATGATATATGTAGACATAGATGATTCAGCAATCAGACAGAATATTCTACTACTACTAGCGCGGGTTGGCGGACTACACACCTAGGAAATTCCTAAGAACTTTTAGGTGTGCAGGTTTTATCACGATGTTTTCCTTCACCGTTAAAGCAAGTGATAATTCATTGTGAATACACACATAACTTCGAAAAGTCAGAGGTGTGTGCCTGGGGTTTGAACCTGCGACCGCCGAAATTCTCGACCGCGCACCTTAACCTCGAGGCCATCACTGCTTCAAATTCTTCTTCTTCAAAATTTTGATATAGGTAGTACTATTTATTAGAATTCTAAAAAAAAACTAATTATAAACAAGTATTTTTTGGAATGCATTACCATCAAGTGCAGTATGATCACTCAACTTTATACATAGAACGGCAACACTTTAAAGGGGTGTTAGTCAACCAATAAAGCGATTGTTTGTTTTATTAATTGATCAATAAAAGTGTTGATTTATGCGCCGGAGTGCCGATGCGTGTCCGCTTGCACATCAATTGCGATTATGGTCTAACGAGCTATGGCTACTTTGAAGTTTATTGTATGCTAAAGATATTGTATATTGACATTGACAAGGACGAATTGCGAAAACAAGATTTTAATAATTGTAAATTAACTGGAGATAAGTATGGGGTATTTCGAAGATATGAATACGGCACGGATCTTTCTTGTGGAGATCGGATTAAGCCTTAGTCTACAATGTTGTCGTAGTGCAGGTACTGATCAGGGATATATATATCTGAGTGTCCTCCTATTTTTTGGTGATACGGGATAAAATCTCGTAAATCGGATTACAGATAAAAAAAAAAAATAGGCAGAATAGTAAAGCATACGAGTGTACTCTGAAATATTTATGGTTCAAAATAACAGTGTAGTTTATAAAAAAATACGAGGTATTGCGATTTTCTGGTATTTTGCCATTTTCCTGTCGGGCAATGGCATAGTCTGACATTGGACTGGCCTGAATCATAGCAACTAAATATACCACACGTACAGTTTATATTTTAAGTTGTCAAAGAAAAAAATAAAGCAAATCAATCAAAATCTTAATTTAATAGATAACACAAAGAGAATAAATTAATTTAATCAGCTGATTGTTTTTTCGTTTTATCGATTAAGTAATATCTAATTAATAAAACAATTACAAAGAATAATATGTAGCATTCGGATTACAAGTTTCTAAATAAAGAAATAAAACACTCAACAGCCACACAACTCTGACCTTAAATTAACATAACGGTATTGCACCATCAAGCTGTGGAATAGTTTGCCGGCTCACGTGTTCCCTCCTTCCTATGATCCTGGATCCTTTAAGCGAAGCGTGAAGAAGCATTTGTGCAGGCCGGCATGATTGTGTCGACCAGCGGGTGACCATATCGTTTCTCGCTGGTCAGTATTAATTTTTTGGACTCCACTGTGCTTACCATCAGGTACAGTGGAGTCACTTTGCCGTGCCAGTTTAAAAAAAAAAAAAAATTGCAGGTGTCAGAAATTACGAGAGGCTTTTCAATCTCAGTTACACGTAGACCAAATTATTTTTTGTGGGTCACGCAGACATGTGTCTTTGTAGGAGTACCGAACCCGATGCCTCTCGATTCATAAGCTGGTAGACGTCAATCGGTGTCGTCGGAATATAAGACCCTAAATATCATAATATTAAAAACTTAAGTACATACGTACATAAACTCACGCCTGTATTCCCTGTTGGGGTAGGCAGAGGTGCATTTCTACACCCACATTTCGCCAGGTATGCATCAGTCCCACATAATAGGTGGCGAGCTTATTGCCGTTTTTCGGGCACATTTCCAGACTCCGTGCTGCTATTGAGTACTTCCTAATGGAAAAACCCAATAACACTTTGCCAGACCCGGGAACCGAAACCAGGACCTACATGTACCGCGAGACCACGAGGCAATCGCAAAAACTTAAGTGTACCTTTATACACAATAAATACCAATAGGTAAAAACAATACCAATTGTCTTTCCACTTAATTAAGTCGTCAACACTGCATCCTAGCCATTTGGTTCAAAATTATTCGCGTGTTAAATTCCTAGTATATGACTAGCAAGATTCTCAAACGAGTGTTTATTTCGCTACATATAAGGCCGGGTCCGAGGAGGGACGATGTACCGTGACTCAGCGGCGACCTTGCCGTCGCAGGAAACAACCGTACCATTCACTGTACTTATGCAAAAAAGACCAATGCATACCATGGTCTCAAACTAAAATACCCATTAGGTCTAACTAGCTTTGGGACCTAGCTCCGTCCGGGCAAAATTTTCGATTCCGAGCTCATTTTAGAAAGTAGTTATGGCCTCGAGGCTTAGGCGCGCGGTCGAGAATCTCGGCGGTCGCGGGTTCAAACTCCAAGCGCACACCACTGACTTTTCGAAGTTATGTGTGTATTCACAATTAATTATCACGTACTTTAACGGTGATGGAAAACATCGTGATGAAACCTGCACACCTAAAAGTTCTTAGGAATTTCTTAGGTGTGTAGTCCACTGCCCTGTGGCAAGGGGGCGTTAGAATCCCACCACGGTATCCCCTGCCTGTCGTAAAAGGCGACTCAAAGGGGCCCTTGGGGTCGCTGGGCGCGCTGCGGGGGCGGCGCGTCCTCACTGAAAGTGACCCCGAGAGGGGCGGCGGCACTGTGGCCTGTGTACGTCGTGGGCGCCCATTCACAACCGGGGCGCCCGAACTAAGCTAGTGGGGGTGCAACTGCGCCCCCAACAACTCCGAGACGACCGAGACAAACACGTCTCGGAGGCGCACCGGGCGGCTGCGGCATTACGGTGGGCGCTTCTCGCTCACGTACCGTGGTTGCCCCACTCGGCGCGGAGATGGCCACCGGGGGGTTTTGGTCGGTATGCCGGTTTAGGGAATTTTGTTAGGGACCCAGCCCGGCACTAACACCTGCGCGGACATGACGTCGCCGCGCGCCGGGCTGGAAGACCGGTGACCCCGACATACGCTTCCCGCCCCCCCTCCCCCGGGGCTGGCGGGAAGTAGAGCCATAAACAGCTTTCCCCTCGAGAGAAAAAAAAAAAAAAAAAAAAAAAAAAAAAGTTGTGTAGTCCACCAATACGCACTAGGCCAGCGTGGTGGACTGCCTAAACTCTCTCAATGGAAGACGAGGCCCATGCTGATGATGATGATGATATGAGCTCATTTTACATGAACACCATACCTATGCTTTTATTATTTTCTCAGGTCTCATCTATGTCCATAGTAAAAATCATTTGAATGTGTTTAGTTGTCTTCGAGTTTATTGGATCTAAACATACAAAAAAATACTTGTCCTTTTAAAAATATTCGTATAATCTTTTGTAAATGTTATCATTCTCCTATACTGGACTCAATTCTGGGTCATCAATATAATATATTCTCCTTTCAAACGTATCAATAGTGGCGCAGTTGGCTAGACAGTAGCTTGCGAAACGAGAGGCTGTGGGTTCGATCCCCGCACCGAAACAAATGGTTGTGTGATCCACAAATCTATCTTAATGTGGGCTCAGAACTACTGGGTGTATTTATCCATCGATAAACTTTTATACTCATGTCATTCATCTTTATGCCTTGAAAATAAATAACCAAAAATGCTTCAGATGGTATCGGCATAATATGAATTCAGTCACAGTATTTCCTTTAATAGCCTAGTAAACTCATTAAGGTGGCATAATATTTTATATAATAGTGCATCAAAAACTGGAGTACGAATATGGTGTATTAAAAATTGGTATTTAGCATATTGACTGCTTGTTGCATAACTTAGACCAAATTATCGTCATGTAGGAGGCACAGTCAACACACCTCCCATGACGACTGATACAAGAATATTAATCATAAAATTATTTCACGAACTCGGCTCTTTTGTACACCTACATAATGATGGTGCGATGACCTGAGATAATTAATCTTACGAGCCTTAAATACACTTGAAGTGGTGAGGTGACTATGACCAGCGTATGTGAGACAGTTTGGCAACTCAATTATTTGTGTTTATTTTTACTGGCACAATTTCCTAACGACAGCTTCAATTGACTGCCTCGTGGCCTCGCGGTTCAAGTATGTGCCGTGCGATCTGGAGGTCCTGGATTCGATTCCCGGGTCGGGCATAGTGTTATTTAGTTTTTGCATTAGGATATTTTCAGTAGCAGCGCGTGGTCTGGAAAACGGCAATAGGCTCGCCCCCTATTGATACTGTGGGACTGATACATACCTGGCGTAATGTGAGTGTAGAAATGCCACTCTACCTACCCCTACGGGGAATACAGGCGTGAGGTTATGTATGTATGTAGGTTCAATTTACGGATAGAATAAAACGTTATTGAGTCTTACTATGATCGCATTTTATTATGCTTGAAATAATTGATCTGTCCCTCATTATACGGCTCTTAAAACAACTGACAAAAACGTAGGTGTAGAAAAACACTTCTGTCTACCATTTCGGCGATAAGCACACAAATAAAGTCACTGGTATAAGCTTGTCGTATTAAAACAAGTTTTAATATAATGTTATTTTAACAAGCCATATAATTAAGTGCGCGAACGCTCTTTGACACAGCAATTTTGTATTGTCAAGTTTTTTTTGTAATCGCAGGATCCGCTTCACACTAGGATCTGTTTTGCATCTTTATTGTCATTTAAAGTAATTGTTTTTTAATTAAAACTATGATTGCGTCTGTTTTCCGTAATTGTTTCACTTTGTAAAGGTTACTGGTTTTTCGAGTTTAAATTTAGAAAGTAATTGTTTTTAACTTACTACGTACTCGAGACTAATTTAGCTATATAGACTCGAAGAATTGCTAGTTTGAATTTTAATGTAGGACTATAAATATTTTTAAGTAAAATTCGCAAGTTTATGGGTAATAGTGTACGTGAAATATGTGTTTACTTTATTGTTTGCTAACGCGTCCTCAATAAAAGACATTCTGATGTGGGGAAATTTCTCCAACCTCACTTTATTTGGTTGTCTGACTTATAAAAAATCGCATGGGTATGAACCTAAAGGGTTTGTTTGTTACGCTTTCACGTCCAAATCGCTGAGACCAACTTTATAATTTTTGGAACAGATACACTAGTGATCCAAGAGACGATTACAGGCTACTTTCACAGCCGACTGACGTCTGATCAAGCCACAAGTTTAATATGAAAAGCTAGCACACCTGCCACACTGCAAGCATCATTTTTAGCCCTACCCCACCACACACCCGCCACTGTAACTCCTGTGCTCCAGGATCAAGAGCAGAACACACATTATCGACTATCGACGCCGCGCAATGAAGCTCAGCGAATCTAAGGGGACCTAATTTGTCACAATCCCGCAACGAAGTTAATCAGAAAGAAAATATAAAGGAGGAGTTGGAAAACATCAATTAGCACTGTATAAAGAAGCAGTTTAACTAAGAGATTGAATTATTTGCATACAAATAATCTAGTACTGACTCACTCAGTGTTTGTCCGACACTTACCGACTTGTTAGCAGTAATTTGAATGCATCATTACTTTATCTACTACGAGTTGGGAATATAAAGCAGTTGTACATTTATGGTGTTTGTTCGGTACTAGGAATAACCATTAGGGTGTTAGGATTAGTTAATGAAAGACACGGGAATGTGTATCAACTGGTTTAGAACTATTCTTGCCAAGATACAACTACAAAATATTTTAATGGTTGAGTCACGTCGTAATCATATAACTTTACTAGTAGTCGAAATTCATTCATATTATAAATAAATTATTAAATATTAAATTTTTTTAGGTGTGTAGTCCGCCAACCCGCACTAGGCAGCGTGGTGGACTAAGGCCTAAACACTCTCAGTTGTAGAGGAGGCTCGTGCCCAGCAGTGGGACGTAGGTATATGGGCTGATGATGAAAATAACCGAATACTCGGGAATAGGAACTACCGTACCTAAATTGTTAAACCAAATCGTTGTTGTACCTACCAGCAACAAAAAAATGAGGCATTAAGACTAAGTTTTTTTTTTTATACTGGCACGGCAAAGTGACTCCACTGTACCTGATGGTAAGCACAGTGGAGTCCAAAAAATTAATACCGTCGACACAATCATGCCGGCCTGCACAAATGCTTCTTCACGCTTCTAAGTGTGACAATGTTGGATGTTTCTTAAAAAGTCGTTTTAAAATAGTGACACGGGCAAGTATGTCGCGTTGCAGTATCAACCCCTGCATAGTTTATTACCAAAAAGCGGGTATAGTGTTATCGACTGGTGGTAGAAACTCTTAAGCAGATCGTCGCGTAATAGTCAAATATTCATTTTGACCTTTTGAATAAACAGTGGCATATAATTTAAAAGCTGACAAACAGTCCTATTAAACCACCCGAGGGTTCGCGTCCGACGTTCGATAATACAAAAACAATGGCGTCGAAATCAGATGTACCTCCATTGTTACGGATGATGTCACTTACGTATCGAGAGAAAAACATCTCAATTAGGTTCCCATTGTTTTTAACTGTTTTGTGTACGTTGCTAATTGTGTGGATAATGTTTACCGAGATATTAATAACATCGGAGATGTGTTATTAACTCGTCTTAATTTTATAGAAGATCCTTTTGCAAACATTATTAATTATTTAGCTGAAAAAGCTACGTTTAAGTTCCTACATTTGATTTTAGATAGATTTTCTTTTCTTAGTCATAAGTTTCTTTAAAATATAAACTATTACTTTCATTCTTTATTCTGCGAATTCCTTTGATATAAATTTCGTAGATCAATAGATATAAAAAGAACGGTTTAAAACCTGACACTTTTTCAGGATACAAGGTACCTATACCTTACTCACTACTACCTAGTAGTGACCAGGATGTCTATCTCTGTATCAAAATTCATCATAGTAAGTTGGTTAAACGTGAAAGCGTACAAACAAAATTTATAAGTACCTATCTAATGATTTAGTTATCATACATTGACAAGAAATAATTTGAATATCTTCATACGCAAATCTCTTTGTATTAAAAGTTCTTGTTGCAAATACGAACGCGATAATAATTGTCAATTATATCTTGAACTATTTTAACATTGAGAGTCAATGTTAAAACGTTTCAATGTCTTGGCAATTGGGCAGCGTGTTGAAAATGTCATAAAATGTAAATAAACCGAAACCCGTAAATATTGAAGCGCCTTTATTGTGGGTCAGGAATATGTTTGTGACTGTATATTTATGATTAATAAATTGGCATTGCCATGCCTGTATTATTTCAAGAATTCAGACTATAATCACCAGCATAATTTGACACATCAGGAAAAACATTTTCTCTATGACTTTAGTAATTTATGAATGTTATTCTCTATTGCAGCGCGTGATCCAAGCCCTGGGCGTGTCCTGGCATTCCCACCACTTCATCTGCGGCGGATGCAGGAAGGAGCTCGGCGGTGGTGGCTTCATGGAACAGGTATTATTTCATCAACATTATTTCATAGTCTTGGATTCCTTTGTCATGGCAAAAGGTCCGCTCTAATACCTGATGGTAGGCGGTGGTCCATTAGATTCGACTAATGAGATTCGGTTACGAGTAACTATCATCAGTTTAAATAGGTACTTATATAGGTTATATGCCTTATAATATTATGTAATTATGTCACCTTGCATTGCCAGTAAGTCATGGATCAGAATCATTTTTATATAGAATGTTTTACTAAATAAATGGAGTTTTTTGGCTCAAGCTCAAGTGTTTTCCAATCATATTTCGAATAACCAGCCATCGACGGAAGGCAAATAATCGTCGCTACATTATACATAAGACTATTAATGATGAGTCTCAACTCTCAACGGACGATTTTCTTGTAACGCCTCAAAAAAAATCTATGAGCAAGCAAAAAAATCTAAGCACAATTGCTATTGCATTCTTTCAGGAGTATCTCTACATGATATTTTCTGCCTTCAAATAATAATTCTTTTCCTTTCCCTAGGCCGGTCGCCCATATTGCTCGTCGTGCTACGCGGATAAATTCGCTGCTCGGTGCCAGGGCTGCGGCTCTCCCATAGTGGACAAGGCCATCATCGCCCTCAACGCCAAGTGGCATCGCGACTGCTTCACTTGCATGGTAAATATATGTTTCAACTTCATTATTATAACCTCTCTGGTCCCGTACATTATTTGTGATTTGCGACCTAGAAGATTCTTGACCCTCTCAGTTCTAAAGGACAGTGGCGGTACTTCCATAAAAGCCCAAAACCCCAGCTTGCCTTACAAAATTTCGAACAACAATTTTTAAGCTTTAAATCTTTATTAAACCATAGCAATTTGACATATAAATGAGAATGTCCTGACCCCACCATAAACAATTATAAACTAGACATTACACAATTAAGATGTAACGCTTCGGAAGTACCACCACTGGTAGAGGAGGCCCGTGCCAAATAGTGGGATGTATATGGGCTGATGATCATGACGAAGACCTAGAAGTCCTGGGATCGATTCTTGAGTGGTATTTTAGCACTGTATGCACGGAGTCTGGAAATGTGCTCGAAACGAACGGCAATAAACGTACTTTTTTCGTGGTACTTAAACACAACTGGCAAAATGTACTTTTGTCCATACTTTTGGGGATGCAGGTATTAATACAATATATATTTTTTACATTTGTTACCACCCTGCTCATAATGATATGCGACATGCTATCTAAAATATTGGCAATCAAGAGATTACTGGCTTTTTTCTCCCAATACTAATACATAATAATATAAAATATATAATATAATACTAATAAAGGTACAGGCGTGATTGGATGTTAGTAAATATATTTTTATATGCAAATCCAATCCAATCCAATCCATCAGCCAATCGAAGTTCACTGCTGGACATAGGCCTCTCCCAATTACTTCCACAGGGACCTGTTGGAAGCAGCCTGCATCCAACGACGTCCCGCGACCTTCACCAGGTCGTCCGACCATCTTGTCGGAGGACAACACCTATGCAAAACACCTAATAATTTTGTTTTTCATTACAGAAATGCAGAAACCCAGTGACTGACTCCACCTTCTCCGTCATGGATAACCAGCCTCTGTGCGGCAAATGCGCCTAAACCCACCCAATGCACCACATCGCAACCCATCGAGTATTCCATCAATTTGGATAAGAATAGAACCATCACAATATTTTTTCACGTAGAGATTAAACATGACATTTAGCAGGTTATTACCTTTTTGTCATGGCAACATTCGTGTCGTTTTTGCATCTTGCAACACTAAGTTATGTCAAAATGAAATGACAGCTTATGGCTTGCTCAATATGAAGTTAAAATCTTTATTTCTTAGATTGCTAGTTGCTTCGTAAAGCGAGTTAAGCGCTTCAGTCATTTTATTGAAGCCGCTGATACTGATAAAATCGAAGTTGCATTTTGTTATTTAAATTATACACAAATTATCAATTATTTATATCTTTACATTAAAACATGAAAACTATATAGTGGATGAGGCCTTAATAATATATTTTTGATAAAAAAATACGTACCTATAATGGAATTATAAGTAGAGGTGATTTGTCCAAATGTACTACAGATAAAAACTTAAAAAAAATCATCTTGATCTATGTATTTTTCTAGTTATGTATGTATTCATATTTAAAAAAACAACACATTCATCAATAGATTGACTTATGACATATGCAAGACATAATTCGCATAACTAAGAATAAAATATTAATTATTTAATTAAGTTTTTTGCGTGTAAGTTACATTGTCATCGATTTCATCGAAATCGATAAAGATGTATATATTTTTTACACAAAAATTGGTAAAATTATGTTACTGTGATGCTTGAAGCTTTTTGGTGATTAAAAATTTACATCGTTAAATATCGTATAACGAGCTAGAGTTACGTACTTTCTGCTTTTATGTTTTTTAAATAAATTATTTTTTCTTTTGTTTTGACAAAATGTTGTATCATTTGATGACTCCTACCAGATGAGTAACCTGATAGTTAATCTTTTAAAAATATCTGTAAATGTGATGTAGCAATACGGCGCCTTGATATGTTTACATGAACTCCTCCATTGCTAATAAATTTATCGAAGGATTTACATCTATACTAATATATAAAGCTGAAGAGTTTGTTTGTTTGTTTGTTTGTTTGTTTGTTTGTTTGTTTGTTTGTTTGTTTGTTTGGTTGAACGCGCTAATCTCAGGAACTACTGGTCCGATTTAAAAAATTCTTTCAGTGTTAGAAAGCCCATTTATCGAGGAAGGCTATAGGCTATATAAGATCACGCTACGACTAATAGGAGCGGAGCAACAATAAATTATGTTTCAAAATCGGGGGATTTTTTTCCTTTTGAGAACTTCCGCTGCGTGCGCTGCGGAAACGGTTAAAGTTTCGCTAAAATAATGTATGACAGAATTGTTCCCCTTTAAAAGTTCTAAAAAAAAGTCCTCGACAGCATATGTCTATCTTTTAAGGTTGGCTCACTATAACCTTTTTTATGCTAACCAAATTTGTTCTGAAATAAACCATTATTTGTAAATGGTGTTTTCATAAATACGATATTAATCCTTATCCAAATAAATACGTTATTCATCACAAGTATTTAATTTAAAAGAAATTTGCCCTTTACATCATTTGATTTCAATGAGTATCTTAGAAGATATCGCAGTTTTAAAATAACACCGCAGCGAAAAAATGATAAAGCGCGCAATGATGTACAAGGCGCCGGCACACGTTTCACGTCTATTTGACCGATTTGAATGCTTTTTGGTATGGACATAAATGGGACTCTGTGGAGTAAAATAGACTACAAATTATTTTCTTTCTGAACCCAACCATGTAGTCTACGCGGACGGAGTCGCGAGCAAAAGCTAGTTTAAGATAAAGTAGAAATCGGCAAATTTTAAATGGTTAACCAGCAAGTTCAGAAACTGTTCTCCTAGGCATTTAAAAACCGTAAAAACCTGGTGTGAAATAAAATTGACCAATAAGATTAGCGAAGCTCTTGCCACCATTAGAATTGATACAGTTTAACCACTTACTTGGTAACCTCTTTCCGTTTTGACCTTTTCATTTTCTCTCTGGGTCCTGGGCGTGTGACGAGGCGTAACTGACACTTCAACCTTAATCTTGCCAACTTCCGCAACATCATCTCTGAATTCATCGACACCAACGTTATCACCCTTGTCAACGTTGTACTTTTTACTATCAATTTCATTTGCATTATTTAAGTTGTCATCTTTTTCGTACTGGGCGTTTATATTCTTTGAATTGAGTGTCATTTGGTTGATTGTACTATCTGTGGCGGTGACTTGGTCGAATGCTAAATCGTCAATGACTTCTTGAAGAGGTTTCGGTTTCGGACTTCCTCGCGGTTTATTTCTCGGGGTTAGGCAACTTTGTTTTGATTTCGGCGTTGCTGGCTGAGATTTTCTACAACAAAAGTTAATATTGTACATTCAGCTGCAGCAAATTAAAATTGTTAAGGGTTTTTGTTACTTTTCTCAAGCTGTAGTGTAAATCGAATATAGCCCGTCCACACTAAAAAACTTTAAAACTTTAATATCACAATTGGTTGATAAATCACTTTATACAAATTAACTATTGACAGCCATGTGGTGCAGTCGGCTAAATACCAGCTTGCGAAACGAGAGACCGCTGTTCGATCCCCGGACCGAGACAAATGTTTGTGTGATCCATAAGTATTTGTTTCGGGTTTGGGTGTTTGTGAGACCAAAAAGTCTCTCGTAGTTTTTGATACACACGACACAAGATACAAGATCTTAATGTGGGGTCAGAACTATGTATGTGTCTTTTGGATGTATTTATTTATTAACTGTAACAGAGACTTAGCTAGACAACTGCTTAATGCAGTTGAACATTAAGCTCAATGAGGCAATTGTGTATACCTGGTCGTGTCTTTATTCCTAGCGGTTGTTGGCGTGGTGGCGGTGAGTCCCCGCGGGCTGGGCTCCGCGCTGCCGTACAGCGTGTCTCGAGGACTCGCCTCGCAGCTGATGTGGCTCGACGTACACTAGAATTGCAAATACATACTAAAAAAAAGACCGACAAAAATATAAAAAATACGTTTTCCTTACAACCACATCCATTAAACAACTTTAAAAAAAATAAAAATAGTCGGGATTTTTTTTAACGCCAATGGGTTTGTAATCACCGTAGCTATTATCTGCCTTAGTACGGTCTGAATACACTCTGTATAGTACATACACTCATATTAATTGGCCAACGTGTATTATGCTAAATGTTTTTAGAGGAGATAGGGTATATAGACGAGCTGATTAACGGTCTTCGTGTTTTCAGACTTCTCGCTGTTGTTGAGATTTTCCAGATGGAAGCACGAAATGTATGTCATGTTCAACTGCCTCGTGGTCTCGCGGTACAAGTATGTGCCGTGCGAACTAGAGGTCCTGGGTTCGATTCCCGGGTCGGGCAAAGTGTTATTGGGTTTTTCCATTAGAAAATTCTCAGTAACAGCACGGAGTCTGGAAATGTGCCCGAAAAACGGCAATAGGCTCGCCCCCTATTACGTGGGACTGATACATACCTGGCGAAATGTGGGTGCAGAAATGCACCTCTGCCTACCCCTTCGGGGAATACAGGCGTGAGTTTATGTATGTATGTATGTATATTCCAACAACGGATCAGAAACTACGAGATATTCTCGATATACACAATTCCATATCTAAACAAATATACTTTAGGATCACTCATGTCTCCTTCCGGGAATCAGAATCACCGTTCTAGTTTCACAAGCAATTTTTAACCAACTGCAGTACAGAGGTTGTTGAAAAGTATTACTATTCAAGCAGTATTTTTTTAGTAAATAAAATCTTACAAGCACATGTGTAACTTGAGTACTAAACACGTCAAAGATGTAGAAATAAAATGTAAGATTTACCTGGGGCACCCCCTGCACGAGCGTGCGAGGTTCTTGAGCTTGGGCGCGGCGACGAGCGCTGCTGCCCCCTCGCCCGCTGCGCGAAGATGCACTGGAACATTAAATAAATAAATAAATAAATACACCCAACAGTCACATACATAGTTCTGACCCCACACTAGGATACAAGTCCTGTGTCGTGGGTATCAGAGACTACGAGAGACTTTTCGGTCTCACAAACACCCAGACCCGAAACAAATATTTGTGGATCACACAAACATTTGTCTCGGTGCGGGGATCGAACCCGCGGCCTCTCGTTTCGCAAGCTGGTGTCTAGCCATCTGCGCCACGGGGCTGTCAAATTATTGAATCATCATCATCATCATCAGCTCAAATACGTCCCACTGCTGGGCACGGGCCTCCTCTACAACTGAGAGGGTTTAGGCCTTAGTCCACCACGCTGGCCTAGTGCGGGTTGGCGGACTACACACCTAAGAAATTCCTAAGAACTTTTTTAGGTGTGCAGGTTTTATCACGATGTTTTCCTTCACCGTTAAAGCAAGTGATAATTCATTGTGAATACACACATAACTTCGAAAAGTCAGAGGTGTGTGCCTAGGGTTTGAACCTGCGACCGCCGAAATTCTCGACCGCGCACCTAAATCGTATTATATGGTATAGTTGCACACGGATTCATAAGATCTGTAACTTCAACCGACCTGACCAATCTTATCTACTTAAATTTGTCTGTAGTTTGCTACGCTGGGTTTTCAAGAGAGTGTCTTATTTAAACTGCCTCATTTTGTAATTTTGTAATCGTTATACATAAGAAAATTACTTATTTTATATTACTCCCTGCGATTTTTATAAAGTAGTCAATACTTTTGTTGTTTCATGTAACAGATTATCACATTAAATAACTCTTCAAGTATATTGCTGATATTGAGGGCGTTTCTCTCTTTAGGTTGCACCTGAAGGAGAGTTAACTAAACTCTACTACACTTTAGAAATTTTATACTGAATTCAAAATACCTGGCTTTCTTCTGGTTCCTCGGTGATGTTTTCTTTTCGGGCGGTTTTTTGCTTCCATCAGTCACTGTGCTCAGACCACCACGCATTTTGGACGTGCCACTGAAATATAAACCATTTTTAAATCATCATCATCATCAGCCCATACGTATACGTCCCACTGCTGGGCACAGGCCTCCTCTACAACTGAGAGGGTTTAGTGTTTAGTTCGCCTAGTGCGGGTTGGCAGACTACACACCTAAGAAATTCCTAAGAACTTTTAGGTGTGCAGGTTTCATCACGATGTTTTCCTTCACCGTTAAAGTACGTGATAATTATTTGTGAATACACACATAACTTTGAAAAGTCAGAGGTGTGTGCCTGAGGTTTGAACCTGCGACCGTCGAGATTGTCGACCAATAAATATGGACACCATAAAAAGAGCAAAGGAATATTGAAGGTCCCTTCATTGCTTTTTGAGGCAGAGGATAAGAATAATTTTATCAATGATTAGTCACAAACCCTATTAGCCACCTGAATAGCTGCTTCTTCAAACCACGCTTATGTACTCAAAAGTCTAAAGGAAGATTACATGTCGCCTAGCAAATCGTTCCGTATATCTATGATTTAATACCTCTCTGTTCGTGGCAAAGGGGATGGCGATGAAAATATTGCAGCTGACGTATTCCTGGTTTGATTGTGGAAGTAAAAAATATCTCACCTAGACTGGTTGTCTCTGGAGCTTGCAGACTTTGGCTTAATGTTTCGTATGGTGTCAAGCGAATACATCGAGAGACGAGCTTCAGCATCCGATGCTGAAACATTTCATCATCATCATCATCGTCGTCAGCCCAAATACGTCCCACTGCTGGGCATGGGCCTCTCCTACAACTGAGAGGGTTTAGGCCTTAGTCCACCACGCTGGCCTAGTGCGGGTTGGCGGACTACACACCTAAGAAATTCCTAAGAACTTTTAGGTGTGCAGGTTTTATCACGATGTTTTCCTTCACCGTTAAAGCTGAAACATTCATTCATGCTGAAATATTTAGCATGTTAAAATTCATCCTTTCATGCCTACATGCATCTGAGTTATTAGTGTAAAACTTTTCTGCATGATAAAAGCACACTACAATTTGGAAGATTGCATCAAGTTTAAGTAATTCCTTGACGAAAGCGGCGATAGCTTAAAACTGACGATTCAAAATTATTTGTAAAAGAAATTTAATAAAGACTATTTTAACTTTGACTTTGATTTTGAAAATCCCTGTAAAATTATTACACACACACATACACAGGCCTATATCTCCGACATTTTGCCAGCACTGGTTTAATGTCCACGTCAATGGAACCGAATCTTATGGAGGTTTCGGACACATTTCTAGACTCCACGTTGCTACTAAAATTTTACTAATGGAAAACCCCAATATCACATAGTATACAAATTAAACAAATAAGGAAAAAAATTAAAACTATGTAGGTATGTATCGTCATCAGCCCAAATACGTCCCACTGCTGAGCACGGGCCTCTTCTACAACTGAGAGGGTTTAGGCCTTAGTCCACCACGCTGGCCTAGTGCGGGTTGGCGGACTACACACCTAAGAAATTCCTAAGAACTTTTAGGTGTGCAGGTTTTATCACGATGTTTTCCTTCACCGTTAAAGCAAGTGATAATTCATTGTGAATACACACATAACTTGGAAAAGTCAGAGGTGTGTGCCTGGGGTTTGAACCTGCGACCGTCGAAATTCTCGACCGCGCCTAACTACTATGTATGTATGTATGTAGCTATGCCATCTTACAGGTTCCATTGTAAGTCAAACGAGCCAATAAAAGGAAATGAAAATTACAATCCACTCACATGTTTTGGTGCCAGATTTAGACCACGAGCCAAACGAACTCTTCTTATATCTCATGGAATTCCTCGATTTTGACGTAGAGCTCTAGAAATAGATAAACGGTTTTTTTATTTAAGATTTTTTTTAAATTTGCATCAACACTTATAAGGTACTTGCTGCAGCTCACTTTGTGCCCGTAAGCGACATATAGCTTCTTATACGTTCAAGATGTTATTTTTGAAATTGTGTGTCTAGTATATCAGTATATCATTAATTTTTTCAGGTTTTATAAGGCAAGGGATAAGTCTCTAATTTATTATCATGTATATACCAGTAGCGGTACTTTCATAGAAGCCCAAAAGCATTACATATTAATTGTGTAATGTCTAGTTTATAATTGTTTATTGTGGGGTCAGAATATTCTCATTTATATGTCAAATTACTTTTGTTAAATAAAGATTTAAAGCTTAATGATTATTATTTGGAATTTTGTAAGGCAAGCTGGGCTTTTATGGAAGTACCGCCACTGGTATATATTGTATATATACGTCCCATTGCTAGGCACGGGCCTCCTCTACAACTGAGAGGGTTTAGGCCTTAGTCTTCCTCGCTGGCCTAGTTCGGGTTGGTAGACTACACACTTAAGAAATTCCTAAGAACTTTTAGTCGTGCAGGTTTCCTCACGATGCTTTCCTTTACCGTTAAAGTACGTGATAATTCATAATGAATACACACATAACTTCAAAAAGGCAGAGGTGTGTGCCTGGGGTTTGAAACCCGATCGCCAAGATTCTCGACTACGTGCTTAAACTGCGAGGCCATCACTACTTGTAATCTATTATAGCGATCAAAATTGTAGTTATCTAATCCTCACCCCACGATCAATATTTTTGACGAAGTCGGCCATTCTGCTGCCGTAGTCGTCGATGACCTGGTCCAATTTGTCGCACAGTTGCAAAACTTCCTGAAAGTAAAGATATAACATTGAAAGTGATACTATTGAAAGTTGACTGCCTCGTGGTCTCGCGGTACAAGTATGTGCCGAGAGATCTAGAGGTCCTGGGTTCGATTCCCGGTTCGGGCAAAGTGTTATTGGGTTTTTCCATTAGGAAATTCTCAGTAGCAGCACGGAGTCTGGAATTGCGCCCGAAAAACGGCAATAGGCTCGTCCTCTATTACGTGGGACTGATACATACCTGGCGAAATGTGGGTGCTGAAATGCACCTCTGCCTACCCCTTCGGGCTATACAGGCGTGAGTTTATGTATGTATGTTTGTACTATTGAAAGTGCGTAATTTTTGTGTTAATTATAGTTTGGCGAAACCGATTAATAAACACTTGATTCGATTGTCACAGTAGCAGCAAACTTAATAAATAAAATAGGGCTTTATTGAAGTGTAAGAAATTTAAATTGATAAAGTACTAATGACAAAAGTTATTATTTATTCTTGACGATCGGTGTTTGATCTAACCACATCTTGTCATCCGACAAAGGCCTCCTCTAAAGATTTCCATTTGTGTCCATCTCTCGCTATTTAAAACCATTCAGGGCCAGCGGTCTTTTTAAAATCGTCTTCCCAACGTGTTGTCTGCATTCCTCTTTCTCTTCCAATTTCAAACTTAGTCTATGTCCATTCAGTTTCAGTCACCATGCCAACATCATATATTGAGAAGTTCTTAGCAAAGCTATAAGAAAGATAACGATGGAGCGATAGTTTTATATAATATAAATAGTTCAAGATAATTTGAACCTTATTGCAAATACTTCTTAAAACTTACATCGTTATAGAGATCTACGGCTGCAGCAAAGTCTTTCGGCGTGGGAGTAGCTCTGCATACAACAGACGCCTCTCTGGTGGCGTGCATTAGAGCATGCAGCGCCTCACCACAATCCTTCAGACACCATGTTTGCTCCACGGAACGATGGTATGCCTAGTTTAATAGGTCATTGTATTAGACAAATCTTTACTTACAAAGAACAACAGTGGGTCTGGCATATAATAGAAAGCTTAGTGTACTTGTGGTTTAAAGATCACATTTAATAAAATTGTACTGTGAATTTTTCTAATAGAAAATCTAATAAACAATTTTTTTCTCTTTTTTAATCGTCTCTTTAAATATCGGTTAGTCTAACGCAGTTGTCTTTTAATATATTATTGAAGCACCCTCTCTCGTCTTTAGGTTTCGTCAAGACATTTTTCTTCATCATTTTAATGCCTGTTAAATCTCTAATATTCGAAAAATCAAAGGTGCATATCGGATATTAAAACTCGAAACGAAAGTGATGTCTCCGCAGTCCATTCTCTTTAACAAAGCGACCATTTCACACAAATCAAGGTAGCTGTGTTAAATTTAAACTAAGCTGAATCTACGGGAACATTACGTAGCAAACCCGGTTTAGAAGATAAATTTAGATGAATCTCTCAACCGGTTCCATGGTGTAATGGTTAGCACTCTGGACTCTGAATCCAGCGATCCGAGTTCAAATCTCGGTGGGACCTGAGTTTTTTTACTTTTTCGCATTAGAATATGTTGGTAATTTGCCAGTTCTAATAGTTTCGAAAAGAAACAAATAAAAAAAGAAGCAAATTCATTTTCATACGAAAAATAGGTAATTTTTTGACAACTCAAATACATTCGCTTTGTTATGCTAATCTATTTTTAATTATGATGTTTTGCTAGTTGTCATTTTACTACAAAACATAAATTACGTTATATTTTTTGCTCTTCGCAGAGAAAGCGTCTCGAAGCAGTTGCGCTTAAACTTCGGTTTCAGCTATATATACTCGTATTATAAACCCCCGAACTGAAACTCATATTTTTGTTGAAGAATACTTTAAATGACGTGTATTTAAAACGTAAAATAAAATTGTTCAGGGGTGAATCAAAAATTTTTTGTACCTTAAAACTCCAAACAGCCAAGATTTCTGTACTTATATGGCAATATAATTAAAGGAAAATAATTTATTGAATCAGTAAAATATATTAATAAATAATAATTATGTATGTATATAAATGACGATAAGATAAGTCGTTTGGGCACGCGTTTGGGAATCTCGACGGTCGCGGGTTCAAACCCCAGGCACACACCTCTGACTTTTCGAAGTTATGTGTGTATTCACAAAGAATTATCACGTACTTTAACGGTGAAGGAAAACATCGTGATGAAACCTGCACACCTAAAAGTTCTTATGAATTTCTTAGGTGTGTAGTCCGCCAACCCGCACTAGGCCAGCGTGGTGGACTAAGGCCTAAACCCTCTCAGTTTTAGAGGAGGCCCGTGCACAGCAGTGGGACGTATATGGGCTGATGATGATATAAATCACGAAGATACAGTAAATTTTGTTTCTTGTTTAACCTCTGGTTCGGACTCGATACGAAGCTAGTTACGCTCTTCGAAGCGTTTACAACAGCGATATACATTTTACGAACTAATTGCGCACCTGATAGGCCTGCAGCAAGTTCTGATGCAGGGAGACGATCCTGACCATCTGTGACTGGAACTGCGTGTGCTTGGCGAACGGCAGTGCAGTGCTGCTGTTCCTTTTCACATCGTGCATCTGTAGGCATTCATAGACATACATACATACATAACCTCACGCCTGTATTCCCTGAAGGGGTAGGCAGAGATGCAATTCAGCACCCACATTTCGCCAGGTATGTATCAGTCCCACGTAATAGGGGGCGAGCCTATTGCCGTTTGTCGGGCACATTTCCAAACTCCGTGCTGTTACTGAGAATTTCCTAATGGAAAAACCCAATAACACTTTGCCCGACTCGGGAATCGAACCCAGGACCTCTAGATCGCACGGCACATACTTGTACCGCGAGACCACGAGGCAGTCCAGTTGTCAAAAAAAAAACGATTTTACATTAAACATTTTCATCGAACCTATTGTGAGTGAAACCTATTCCTAATATTTATAATTATTGTCGGTGTCGTGGCACAGTTGGCTAGACAGCAGCTTGCGAAACGAGAGGATGCGGGTTCGATACCCACACCCGCACCTGCACCACAAATGTTTGTGTCCGCAAATATTTGTTTCGGGTCTGGTTGTTTGTGAGACCGAAAAGTCTCGCACAGTTTCTGATACTCACAACACAGTGGGGTCAGAACTATGTATGTGACTGTTGGGTTTATTTATCTATTAATATTAGCGGCTCATATAACCTTAATTAACAAGTCAAACCGTACTTCGAAAAGAAAACAAAAACAGTAATTGTAAGGAATACCAAAATAAATGTCCCTTACTTGTCTTTGCAGTTGGTACATGTAAATCCTGTTGAACCGTCCGCAGAACTCGCCTGCTCTCTTGAACATCCTGGTAACCTCCGCAGGCTCCACCATCAATATATCCTGACGTTCTAGCCACGACCTAAGAAAGTTAAACAGGAACATGTATTCTCTCAATGGCTGCTTAATGGCGTAGCTCTACCCTTTTTTAAATTATTAAATGTGGTAGGCTTTTATCTTTGTCTATATATAGGGGCCGTTACTAGCCACGGGCTTTCTCCGAGATTCCTAGAGATGCTAAGAATCTGACAAGGGTTAGGCCTTAATTCACCACGCTAGCCTAGTGCGGCTTGGCTGGTCTAAAGAATATAATTATCAAATTACTTACATAATGCCAAACATCTCTTCATTGATCTTCGTTCTAATGTCTTTCACTTTAGCGCAGTAGATGCTGCTCTCAATTAGGTTAGTCATGTTCTCAGATGATTTGGCTGTCGAAGTACAAATGAAATCATCAGTAATACTGGCATACTTGTCGAATTTCTAAATAAATTTTATGAACCCATCAAATAATAGAATAGCGATAACCAAGTGTGGCCTTAACCCCTCTCAGTTGTAGAAAAGGCCCGTGCCCAGCAGTTGGACGTATATGGACATCAGCCCATATATCATCATTCGTCATCAGATGATGATGGTGATGTTGATGAATCAAGTGTTATTGTTCACGGGCTGCCAAGATGAATGGCCATCAATTAATTTACAATCGACCTTCATCATCATTCACATTACTAGCTTAGGATAACGTTTCACTGGCTATCCAAATATACAACAAGATGATTATAATATCATTAACATTTCTCTAAAAAAAACTACAATTCACATAAATTGAATACGAGAAATATATTACTAAGGGTATTTTCGTTGATGGACGTCTTCTGCACGACTGGCGAAGAATTGCCAGTTTGATTCTCGCGCACTGTGCATGGACTCCCCATAGAATCGTTTAACGTCTCTTCTTCAGGTCCTGAAAGGAAATAGAACATATCAGAACTTCCAGACTCCGTGCGACTGATGAAAATTTCCTGATATAATATCACTGATCAACCAGGGAAAAAAGACCATTAGATTCCCTAACGCTGCTCATGTATACTATAGTACCTACATACTTGGCGGTACTTGGCAGTATGCTGTTATGGTGTGACAGGAGCGCGTCAATCAAACAAGCGAGTTGCGCTAAGACTGATTTTATTATATCCTTTTCTATTTTATTATTTCACATTCTAATTTATATATATACTGACAATCCCCTTACAAATAAAAATAATGATATGAAAATAAAATTAACAAATATAACTAGTTATGTGTGTATTCACAATGAATTATCACTTACTTTAACGGTGAAGGAAAACATCGTGATGAAACCTGCACACCTAAAAAATGTCTTAGGAATTTCTTAGGTGTGTAGTCCGCCAACCCGCACTAGGCCAGCGTGGTGGACTAAGGCCTAAACCCTCTCAATGGGAGAGGAGGCCCGTGCCCAGCAGTGGGACGTATATGGGCTGATGATGATGATATTTATGTATATTTACATGCACTTAATCAATAATAATAACAAAATCACTTCGCATAAAAATCTCATAACATATACACACAACATGCATAACAATTTACTATCATTTTTAAACATTTCCAATTACATATTTTGCACCTATTCTATATTACATTAAATATTCAATCAAACAAGCGAGTTGCGCTAAGACTGATTTTATTATATCCTTTTCTATGTACCCACATTCTAATTAATATTTATACTGACATGCCAAGTTTTTTGTGACATTTAACACCGTCATCATCGTGGGCCACAATACTTCTATCACTCATAGGAGGCGTTCTCCAAAGGAATACAGAGCTACATGTTCAAAGCGGTCTGTTTCATTCGATCTTGTTTCTTGTTTATCTTATTTGCCATTACATTGAACGTTAGAGAAACGAGTAATACCTGAAATCTCATCGTCTTTTTCAGAGTCGAAAATGTGGAAAATATCACCATCCTCCTCCTTTTCAGTGTCATCGGCGAAGGTGACCGTGTGCTGGACGGTCTCTACGTGTTGGGGCGCCTCAGTAACTTGCTGCGGAATCTAGTGCACATTTTTTTTAATAAAGATATAATTGTCTTAGGTTGATTCTTTCTAGACGAATTGTTCTTACCAAATGCATAAGTATTTATTTTATGCAGACATGTCAAACTCTCTACGTACCGTCAGCCATAGAAATAATAAAAGACAAGTACTTGAGATTATAATAAATATAAAAACGAATACCAACTTTACTACTTTTGTGAAAGATAAGTATTTCTTATGTATATTTTTTAAGTTAAACTTAACACGATGATGATGATGATGATGTATTTTAACTTGACTTTTATTTATAACTCTATATGATTGTTTTGAGTAATGATAGATAGGTGTTAAACTATTTTAACACTTATTAACAGAAGGCGTACAAGAAAGGGTAACATATAGTAATAACAAAACTTACGTTATTTTCTTCTTCTGCCTGTTCTTGCCTTATTTTCTGTAGCTCAGTTTCCATCAACTCTCTCAGACAACTTTCAGGCAGTTGCTCTAGAAATTGGTATGGGTCATCTACAATCAAACAAAATTCTGACTATGTTTATATATATTTACTGAGATATCGGTACCTTTGTATGAGAGACTTATTGGTATTTATATGTAAGATTCAGGGGTGAAAGAAAAATAAAGGAAACCTGCATGTTCCCGTAATTCAAAAAACTACAAAGATTAATGACATCAACCAGGATTTTGGATCAAACTGTAGCAAGATAACCTATGGTTTGGGAAAAATATAAATAATTATTCTCTATTGTTGAAAATGTATTAAGAAAATTTTATCAACATTTCGTGGTACTTTTTTCGGAATTTTTAATTTTTTTGTGGTTTTTTATTCGTACATATTTTAAAAAAAATATCGCCATCTATTGGTGAACAGTAGAATCATTTTATAAAAATGACACTACAAAATTAAAACATTATAATAAATAATTTACCTTCAAACACGGCGTGAACAACGTCTTTTTCTTTAATAAATTCGTCCCAGATCTTTTGTTCCCTTTGCTTGAGTCGCTGTCTGCGTGTCGCTTTCCACGTCCTTTCTAGTTCATCTCCTTCTATGAACTGAAAATCAGTTATAAAATGTGACCAGAAATATATTCATTCATACTACATTCCCTATTTTTATACTCTTTATTTTAAGACAAAAATTTTATTCGTTAAAAGTGATGTTTAATTCAGCGATGATGTCAATAGATGGCGCTGAACTTTAAATTCAAGTAGAAATTTGTTTATTAATAAATATATTTATAGCAATACTTTATCATAGAACAACAATGGAATTCATGGATTATAAAAAGTAACTTGCCTTTAAATCAAGAACTCCAACTTTGCTTTCTGGAATGAAAGAAAATCCACGCATACAGGTCTCCATGCCGTCTGTAAAATAATAATTAAAACATGTAATTAAGCCAAAAACATCCTACAACAAGAGGTAAAATTAATAAATACTTTAATATCAAAATTATTTTAATTTGATAACAAGTTTCAACAATTACGTTGAATAGCAACGTAAATAATCTAATAAAATAACGCAGTAAAGCATTAAATAAGTTACCGTCCAGTAAATACAATATCCAACTTGAAAACAATATATTCGATTTTGTGTTTGGACTGTCACGTAACAACGGTTGCTAGGCAACGCAATTAAAGAAATTGGAAGGAAAAATGTATTACTGCAAGTGAGCCCTTAAATAATATAAAAAATAGCGTTATCAATAATAAAATTGATTTTTTAAAATGAGTACTATTATAATAAAATATTATTACACTGCTCTAACTAACGAAATTATTCGAAAAATATATTTTGTCTACAAGAGCACAGATGGCGCTGTTTTCGAAACTATCTTGCATATTTTGCAACTTTCATTGTGGGATAGAATACGAACTGTGCGACACAGGTTATTTAAAAGGAGGTTATTCCAACGATAGTGGTTTTAAAGTGAAGTCTTCATGTGAGTCAGTACGACTTTTGCTTCGTTAACGAATGAAATAAAGTTTTAAAACATGATATACAGTGCAAGACACCTCCCTGGAATGGGACCTACGTCCCTCCCTGGACTACAGTCGCTACCCGAAGGTTATTCGCAATGGAAAAGGAGTCCTGTTTTGACATTGAATGAGGTTTCAAAAAATGTGAAGTCTGAGGTAAGAAATCCATAGGATTCCCACATTCTAGACGACAGTGTATGTATGACATCATATTTTTTTCAATCTGACGTAATAGCTTGCACCAGTCGTCTTGTTTAATTTTCCTTGATATTATTAGTGAAGGTTTGTGCCATAATTATAATAATAATAAATACCCCACACTAGGATACAAGTCCCGTGTCGTGGGTATCAGAAACTATGGGAGACTTTTCGGTCTCACAAACACCCAGACCCGAAACAAATATTTGTGGATCACACAAACATTTGTCTCGGTGTGGGGATCGAACCCGCGGCCTCTCGTTTCGCAAGCTGGTATCTAGCCAACTGCGCCACAGCACTGTCTAAATTCATCATCATCATCGTTATTAGCCAAAAGAAGATCACTGCTTGACAAAGCCTTACTTTAAAGAATTCCTGGGCGTTCTGATAGAAAATTTAAAAATACACTACCATTTTCAAATTTACGCACGTTAATACTTTAAATCATAAAAAGGACGATGGCCTTCGTCACGGTTCCCTTATTTGGACCCTCTGCTTAGAGCAAGTACCTATATCAATTTGTGTAAAAAGGGGCGCACGGAATTGAAGGGTAGTGCTAAGCGTATTTTTGCATACGGCAGACAAAGGGACGGTTTAATAAGCCAGTCGTAAGTGTTTCTAGTATTTTCGATTGATTCCGAAGATAGAGATTGTAAGGGCGATCATTATATTTCTTCATTGTGAAATTGCTATTTTGCCTATCTTATTTACCTGTTTGAAGTATTCAATATATGTCAAAAATTGTATTAATATTGTTACTATTAAAATTGAGATAACGCATGATTCTACCACAAATGTATCTATACTAATATATAAAGCTGAAGAGTTTGTTTGTTTGTTTGTTTGGTTGAACGCGCTAATCTCAGGAACTACTGGTCCGATTTAAAAAATTCTTTCAGTGTTAGAAAGCCCATTTATCGAGGAAGGCTATAGGCTATATAACATCACGCTACGACTAATAGGAGCGGAGCAACAATAAATTATGTTTCAAAATCGGGGGATTTTTTTCCTTTTGAGAACTTCCGCTGCGTGCGCTGCGGAAACGGTTAAAGTTTCGCTAAAATAATGTATGACAGAATTGTTCCCCTTTAAAAGTTCTAAAAAAAGTCCTCGACAGCATATGTCTATCTTTTAAGGTTGGCTCACTATAACCTTTTTATGCTAACCAAATTTGTTCTGAAATAAACCATTATTTGTAAATGGTGTTTTCATAAATACGATATTAATCCTTATCCAAATAAATACGTTATTCATCACAAGTATTTAATTTAAAAGAAATTTGCCCTTTACATCATTTGATTTCAATGAGTATCTTAGAAGATATCGCAGTTTTAAAATAACACCGCAGCGAAAAAATGATAAAGCGCGCAATGATGTACAAGGCGCCGGCCGGCCGGTGCGCGGCGGCACACGTTTCACGTCTATTTGACCGATTTGAATGCTTTTTGGTATGGACATAAATGGGACTCTGTGGAGTAAAATAGACTACAAATTATTTTCTTTCTGAACCCAACCATGTAGTCTACGCGGACGGAGTCGCGAGCAAAAGCTAGTATATTATAAATTGTCTTCTAATATTGTGACTCAACTATGTCCATGAAATCAAACCCGGCGCAGTGACCAAAGTCGTGATGGCCTCGAGGTATAGGCGCGGTCGAGAATCTCGACGGTCGCGGGTTCAAACCCCAGGCGTACACCTCTTTTTTCGAAGTTTTCGAAGTTATGTGTGTATTCACAAAGAATTATCACGTACTGGTACTTTAACGGTGAAGGAAAACATCGTGATGAAACCTGCACATCTAAAAGTTCTTAGGTCTGTAGTCCGCCAACCCGCACTAGGCCAGCGTGGTGGACTAAGGCCTAAACCCTCTCAATTGTAGAGGAGGCCCGTGCCCAGCAGTGGCACGTATATGGGCTGACGATGATGTAGTGAATGTGTGCTGTTAAAAGTATATAATGAACAGCGCTCGTAAAAGCAATATAGATCTGTCAAAGTCGTAAGCCTGTACTCAGCTTACATCTATAAGATGAAGGCTTGATGCTGCGTGTCTGTTCAAACAGTCCATACTTTTATGTAAAGTGAACCTGTTATAAACTGCAATATAACCGTGGAATATCAAAGATCTTGGCGCGCCTGCCGACTGAGATGAGTCACGAAACTTCCTCGATCGTGTTTACCGTTTTCACCTTCATTTTATCCTTCCTAAAATAGACTTAATAGTGACACTGAAGACTAAACAATGAGCTATGAAGACTGTTAGTAGACGTTTCTACTAATATTATAAAGTTGACTTTGTTTGTTTGATTGAACGCGTTTATCTTGGTAACTGACGGTTGGAGTTCAAAAATGTTTTTGTGTTGAATAGTCCATTTATGGAGGAAAGATATAGGCTATAGGTATTACCAGGTCGGGCAAAGAGTTATTGGGTTTTTCCATTAGGAAATTCTCCGTAGCAGCACAGAGTCTGGATTTGTGCCCGAAAAACGGCAATAGGCTCGCCAGCTATTACGTGGGACTTATATTATAATATGCACCTTTGCCTACCCTTTAGGGGAATACAGGCGTGAGGTTATGTATGTGGATGTAGATTGATTGATTGATGATTGATTGATTTACGTTAAACCGCGGATACAACTAGCAAATTTGGTTTCCCTTACTAATTCCCATTTATATTATTTCTCTCCATTAGCCTGTCCTTTTCCATATCACTTTAGTTTCATGCTAATTCCCAAAATGAGTACTGAGATAGGATTAGAATCGTCACTCAGTGAAACGTAAGTAACAATTTCAGGATCTGGTCAGGACCGGACAAATTAGAAAGCCTTATGTCATTTCATCTGTGTCAGATTGACAGCTAGCGCGGTAAAACCGTTTGCATTTCTTTACGCGCATAAAATAAAGTTCTACCGTTTAAATAAGAAAACATACAAACACATCTCCTGTTCCACTAAGCTAGTCGCCAACCAGTAGAAAGTTATTCCTAATCACCTACGCTTTCACACATTAATATTCAACACCATAGAATTTGATAGTATCGCAACCAGTCATGTGGTACGGGCGGATTAATGTGATAAAATTCCGGTTAAAATGTAATTACATACATAGATACACGCCAGCATCTCCTAAGATATAGGCAGGGGTGTATTTGTACATCGACTATTCGCCAGGTATTTCCAGTCCCATGTTATTAGAGGTAAGCCTTTTCCACTTCTTATAAGAATATTCAATCTTAGTATTGCTGCAGAAAATTTCCTTATGGAAAAACCTAATAATCCTACCCGACCTTGAAATAAACCCAGGACCTCGCGGTATTAAGTTTTACACTGATGCTGCGGTACAAACGAAGCAGCCAGTAAAATATTTTTTTTTTTTTCATTTATTTAACTGTGCTTTTGCTTAAGGATACGTTTATTAATATAAGTTAAAACTTGCCATAATATCACGCTAATCATTTCACCAAATTCAAAAACCCTGATACTTTGAACGTATAAATTGTTCTCTAACACGGCCGTATATCAATAAAGCCAATCCTTATAGATCGCCTAGCTGTGTCAAAATGAAGCAATTATTTGTGTCCTATAACGAGCCGTGAAGCCATCACGGGAGTTGGCAGCGAGCCCAGGCGGGTGACAGCGGCCTAGAGATGGGCAGTGGGAAAAAACCCAACGGGAATATATCCAGGTTTTTTCCCATTTGGGAAAAAACCGGGTGTTTATGTGGGAAAAAACCCAAAAGACGGGTATTTTCATTATTTAACGGAATTATCACGATCTTAAAAAAATCACACTTATTTTTTATTTTTAGAACAAATGCAACAAAAAATAGGTACTGTTCGATGCGCACACACTTTGCGCCAGCGTATATAGGGCCCTAGCTGTTGCCTGTTGTTCGAAACGTCAAAATGTGTAGCCTGATTCAGGAACTAAAATAAAACCAGTAGTTTATTATAAGAACAAAAAGACGTCTTCTTGTTTAATCATAAGATTTTTTCTGCGAATTGTGATGGAATGTTACTTAGTTGCAGAAAGAACGTCCACAAAACAAAATCCAAGTCGTCAATTAAACCAACAAATTATTACAAGTGCGCACAATACGAAGCCAAAACAACGTGTGAGATAAATAGATCACCAACGCGTACGCCACTGCTACTACCTGCTTTCACCCCCCCCCCCCCCCCCCTACTCGCGTACGTAGTTTCGGGTTACTTGTCGCTAAGAGCGGATGAAAACACACAAACAGACAGTTTTATTGAATTTCATTTTATTTAATTAGATAGCATGGAGTACATATAAAGTATTTATCGAATTATGAAAATATACAAAGTTAGATTAGCTCTAACTAGTAGTAATAGTACGTACTATTTGATATATACATGTATCTACACATTACCTAGATGTTACATATGCTAAATATGAAAAAACCCGAATATTATCCCATTCGGTAATTTTCCCTGGGTTTTTTCCCTATTTTTTCCCACATTGGGGTTTTTTCCGGGTAAAATCCCATCTATACAGCGGCCCAATGCCGGCACAGTGTCGGCACGGCGTCGGCACAGTGTCGGCCCCGTGAGTCAACGCGGGACGCGAGCCCAGTGCGGCGGCGCGATCGATACCCGCTGCACCCACCCCCCGCCACTCCACCCCCTATCACCTGCACAACGGAGCTACCGGCCCGGCCGGCACACGGCAAACACTCCGCACCGAATTGGAAAAATTCACCCACTCGAAGTGATTTTAAACTGAGTGGATCAAGGTCGCGCGTCGACCTGTCTCGAGGACTCGTGCGGTGCGTGCTGTACCATGTTGCCTCGTCATTGTCAGTGCGCCAGTTGTACTTGGTTGACGCCTGAGTTCGGGCAGCGTCGCTGATTCATTGTTTCGCGCGGTTCACGCGGAAATTGTGCAGTATGGCGTCCAAGGTGCTCGTCCCGGTGGCTCCCTTCGTCAAGCTTCAAGTAAGTACTCGATACCTTTGTGACAGACACCAGTAGCTTTTATTGGAAGGTCAGATGCGCACTTGACGATTGAAAAAAAATTACGTTTATTTTAGTTTAATGAATCTGCTCCCGGTATGCCTAGCAATAATTCGTAAATACGCCCTAATCTGGACCATATTATTTCCAACAATATAGCTAAATTGAACATCTTTGTTAAACTTTAGACTTTGTACAGAAAAAAAAACAATAATTAATTCAAAACGGCACTAGCTATCATCTCAGCATTGTTTGAGATATCATTTCCCACGACAGACATTATAAAATGTGGTTGTCAACATGAATACTTAATAAAAGCAATTTGTGCAGCGGCGGATTCTGATTCGCCGCAACTGAATACTTAATGGTTAACCTTTTGGCTGGGCCTACTGCTATTGATTCCGGAATGTAAACTGTAGCTCAGCGAAACCTAGGGGAGGAGTGCGCTGATTTTGAACCCTATGCCCTAGACATAAGATAGATAGGAAGTAATACCAGGAAACGGAACAAAGGCGGCGGTAAATTAGCAAAACTCTTTACAAGCAGCTGAATTAAGTAAGTAATAAGGATAAAAATAATTTCAATTCCCTGGGACCGTTTAAACAGACATACCCCTTCAAAATTTAGTTGCTGATTTATGAAACAAGAACAAGGAATGTTGTATTGAATGGATGTCCAACATTGAATATTGAATTTGTACATTGAATAAGCTCAACTTAGTTTATTTTTTACCATCCGAACTCCTTGAAGGCCCATGGGATCCGCAAAAAATATTTTGCATCACAATAAAAACATTAAAACGTAAACATTATTTTGCTAATACAAATAGCTTATGTTTGAACAAAGTGGATGATGTACAAAGAAAACATGTTTTCAGGATCAACAAGATCTCATTCTAGTTACGGCTTATATTGAATCATTACATGCAGGTCCATTGTCATGATAAAAGGCATTCAAGTAACTTGAATAGATAAATGTAATTTGTATAAATAGGGGGTATCCTTTGTTAAAGTCTACAATACAGACATACATACGATTATACAGTAATCTTTATGTTATGTTTTTCATAAATTTTCATTTCGTTTGTTTCATTTTCATATTTTGGCAACAAAAAAAAAAAACAATTAATTCACACAAATTTCAATCTCTGCAGTCAGGCATGAGTGGGTTGATCGAAGAGATAGCAGTCTTTCGCTACATGATGCTTTGTTAAGACAGCACTGTGCTTACCTTCAGGTGCTTCAGGTGTATTGCTTCTGGCCCTGGCAAAAAAAAATATGTATTCCTGAGGGAGGATTCAAACACAAACAACAGCATTCGTTTGTCTTTGGACGCAAGAAGTCCGCACATGCGAAATCGGTAGACGCTAGCATATTTGTTAGCGTGATCCGCTGCGCCATCAAACAAAGCAGGAGTACAATATACCCTTAACAGGTCTTTGCCCTCCTCGTAAAAGTAATTGTTCGACATATGGATATTTCCCAGCGGTTCGCGAGAATTATATCGTTAGAACTGCGCGTGCTTGAACGAGGAAAATAAATGATGTGAATGGACGACAAGGGGTTTAATAGTAAGGGCTGTAATTTTATGTAGGAATCATAGCAGTTACTCCGATTACGTAGATCTACCTCCATACTAAGACACAAATCTTTTATCGTGGGTAACGAGATTTATGGTTAACACGAACATTGTCTCGGTGCAGGCATCGAACCCGTGGCTTCTCGTTTTGCAGGCTGGTGTCTATCCAATTATGCCACAGGGCTTTCATAGTTAAGAAATATGTGCTATCCAATTCTATTGATACAGTGTTTTAACTGAATAAATTATTGTTAAATGATTAATTCTAAAATGTTACCTCGGTACAGGCAAAACCTATGAGTTTCGACTTGGTCCAGTTTAGATACGTTTCATCTGGTAATTAATCTTGTTGTTTCACGACAAGTTCGGTTAGTCAAGACGTGAACTTTTCAAGGATTTCGCTAGTTTGATTTATATTGATCGGCTGAGGTGGTTTTCTTGTCATTAATACATTTTAGTTTTCATTTGTTTTGTTTATTATCTTCCTATTTATACAGTTTACTTGTAATATTGTTTTTAATTATTTTATTACATTTCAGTATTGATTCAACATAATTATTATCTGTCCTCTCAATACACAGTTAAGGTATTGCATTGATTCATATATTTTTTTAAAACACAACGCAAGAGATAACTTAAATAAAGTTTTATTTGTCCAAACTATTTTGAGACAATGCGCACTTGATCTTGATAAAAATAACATCGACGAGGACAATAAAGTTATTACGAAGTATTGTGCAAAAGTCCTTTACTTGAATGACTTTGTTGAATTTTGATATTAAAAACTTTTGCATCTAACTTGTAACTGGTTATTTGACAATTAACCTTGGCACTGACCTCTTCTATGATCGAATTTTACTTTAGGGGAAAATACATACTACGGAGACTTCTTGGGCTTACAAATAAAGTATCTGTTGATCACACAAACATTTTCCTCAGTTTGTTAATCGGACTCATTGCCTCTAGTTACACAGGCATATAACCAACTATGCCACGAAATCTGTCAAAAAGCGATACCATTTTATCCGACCCCGAGAGGGTTCTCGAGTCGAAGAAGAAGTCGAAGAGAAGTAGAAGTGGTCAAAACCAGTGGCGGTACTTCCATAGAAGCCCAAATTCCCAGCTTGCTTTACGTAATTCCGAATAAGAAACATAAACTAGATATTCCATGATTCAATACAAACAACAAAATATTTATCCAAAAACAGAAATTTACGTATTTTTGCCGCGCCGCCGTCCGCCATACAGCCGCGCCGCCGCGCGCCAAATCCATGCCCATATAATTTCAAAAAAACGAAACGCGGGCGCACGAACTTCAATAGTTTAGAGTAAACATCAATGTTGAACATAATAATAATATCTATCTCCCTCTATCTCGTGGGCTTTAAACCTGGCTTCACTTTACTAGTTCTCTTTCGCACTACGTCGAAATTCCCATTGGATTTTAAAACATAGATATAACCAAAATACCGTATATATAGCAATTAGTATGGACATAAGAATCCCGCTTTCGCTCTGAAGGTCTGAACTTCTGAAGTGCGTGATCGGGAGTGCAGCAGGGTTGCCATTGACGTTGACACGGCCGTTGCCGTGTTATAAGGTAATTGGGGTCAGTTGGAAAAAAAACACGGTACACAGCAGAATTTCATTGCCGTGTCATAAAACACGGCAATTATTTGATAAGAATTTAATGTAATTGAAAAAAAAAATGAAACTCGGCAATTTCTCAATTTTTCTACAAAACACGGCAATATATTTTTATTTAATGACAACCCTGGAGTGCTGTGAGTGTGAAGCATACTTTGTCAAGGTCACACGTTGTTAATTGTTTATTTGTTTACGTTTACTGAGTGAAAGAACCAAATTAAATAGAATTTGTTGTGGTATTTAGAATATTACTACAGTGATCATAAAAAATGGGTGATGTTTATTGTTAATCCTCGTGGCGACTTAAAGTGTGTGCATGTTTTGCTCTTCGAAGATAAGGTAAATTCATTAAATTATACTCTGAAAAAACGGCTCGTAACTTGTCCAAAACCTACATATGCCTGACTCGAGTATTTCTCTAATTGTTAAAAATTATGAGGACGCTTAATAGATCCGATTAGTAAGTACATAACTAATAGTTGAATGTTCCCAATCCCATACGAAAAGGTTATATTATATTTCTGTTGCATATTTTATATAAATGTTTAAAATGTGTGGAATTCTTGTTGTAATGATTTAAATAATTTATCTGGTTCTTGTAGAATGCATTAAAACATACCTTGATTTATTTTTATAAATATTGTAAACAACGCATTGAAGTATTCATTTCTCGTTAATTTTGTCACGAAATTTCCAAACTCGCGTTGATCATCATCGTATTATTTCTAAGATTAATACATATTTGATATTATTTATCATTTTGTTCAACAAAAAAACTTGCATTCAAGGTCACGACATGAAAATTAACTTACGAGTATAGGTAATTTTTAGAATTTGACTGTTTACTTTTTAATTATGTGGTTTGAATTTGAAACCAATTCGAGTCGAGTTATTTGTCTAATAAAATTCAATATGATATATTCCGTGTCTATGTTATAAGTAACATCTCGCATTCAAATTTAGAGAGATACGACGTTTGTGCACAATTTGTACATAATTATTGTTCTAATAATAATTTTCGTCGACATTTTATGGTTTTTGGTACTATCACTAGCGACAAATAATTATTTCTTTGTTAGGCCAGTACTATAATATACCTACATCAATATGTCAAAATCTTGAATGTAAATAATTTGCGGTAGGTATATTATTTATTAGTTCTCTGACTTTCTGGACCAAAAAAATACACTATAAAAACCGTAATAAAAATTTGGGCTTGCCCTAGCTAGAGACCCTAGGCACGCCACTGGTCAAAACCCCAGGACCTCTTGAACAAAAACCGCGTCCTTATTCTGACATCACTGAGGCAGCATCTATTAAACTAAAAATTCCATGATACTTAGAACTGAACTGACCTTTTAACCTTTGTCCTCAGGTGAAGAAATCGCCTCCGGATTCAGGCAGCGGGTTCATAATAACGGGAGACCCGACGGCGAGGGCAGCGCACCTGGAGGACAGCTTGCGGTTCCTACAGGAGCAGCACTGGGTTATGCTGAGCAGCCTCCACGCTGAGATTGAAGCCCTTAGAGAGAGAAACAGAGGTAATGTATTCATTATCATCAAAGTGTGGCAAAAGACTGCACTGCAGTATGTGAGCCCCCCTATACTAACATCCTAATATTGAGATGAAAAGGTTTCTTTGTTTGTCTGATTTGAGGATCTCAGGAACTCCCGGACAAATTTGAAATTACATTTTTGCATCTAAGAGCCTTTTCAAAAAAAACACACCTAACGCGATTTAAGATAGCTATATAATAAATAACATAAATTGTGTTGTTTTGTAGTCGTAAGTTTTTTGGACTTATGTCAGGAATTTTTGTAAAATAACCGAAAACCTCGTAAAGTCGGAAATCGAATCACGATTTTTACTATCGCGAGGAAGCAACTATTCCGAGTGAGCAACGAAGTAGTCATACTCAAAACTAAAGACATAAGGTGACAAAAATAAAAGCCACCGTAATGTTATGAAAATAACGTAGTATTTCTGTTGCTGACTACTACCGACTCCGGGAAACTGAGAACTCATCGAAAATGGCCTCGCGCGAAGTTGGCGACAAACATAGCTAATGTGCAATTTCCTTCACGTCGTAACCGTTTTATACGATGAAAATAAACATAATACTGTTATTTGTTTACGCTGCTTTGTTTATGTAAATGTTACGAGGGTTGTGTTCGAATGAAAGCAGGTCACTTGCCATGTGCTTAATGAAGTTTTGATTGACGCTAAATATACTTCAGTGTATTTCTGTATTAGTCTGCTAGTCTAAGAATTAAAGTCCTTGTGGAGAAATCTGAAAAACTCTACACTATCTACTCCATAATGACTACTTATATTCAGATAGCTCACAAAGTTGACTCATATTCTGAGTTTTGAGTTTCTTAAATCAAAACGCTTAGAGTGGAAATATATTATTTGTTCAGTTATTGGGTGGGAGTTCAAAGTACCGTCTCACAAGACATAATCGCGTCAAAATCATTTACCTATATATAAATATCTAGTTCGATTAGTATGGTAACTGGTGGCGTCTCTATTCTTTTTACTCCACTCTTGACCTCCTCTATATAATTCTTGAGATTTTTCTACAGAATAACCAAGTAAATGACGTAATAATGAATTATATTTGTGTGGAAAAGAGCAAGTCTTGGGTTCTATTGCATAGTAGACATTTTGTTAAAAAATTGAGTGAGAAAATTTGCATGCCTGTATATTGCCATTTTGATGTGATGATGATGATGATGATGTTGATGGGCTCACATGGTATCTGAGAAATAATCCTTAATTATACTTGACAGTGGCAAGTGCATATTTACAAACTTTTGTTGGTTGTCTAAACAGTTGATTTTTCAAAGAAAATTTCAAAGATCTATTTATGAATCGTAAATTGGTTAAAATTATAAAATTAAGGCCACGTGCGATGGAAGTATTTGAAGCAGTAAAATTCTCTTTTATATTCGAAAGCGTGCGCGTTGAGCGGCGCTGATTGTTATCATGTGTAATAACGTAATGTGTAATGTGGAACACTAGACTAATAACCAACAAAACAACAACTCTAAGATAATAATTAATGAAAAATTCTAAGGCATAATCTGTATCAGATACATGAAAATGAGGCTTTCCTTGTATATGTATTTGAAAGCATCGAAAAGTTTCTAATATGTGTAAGTTTTGCACTGTTTCCTAGGTTGAATCCTGGACTAGAGAAAGAGTTATTCGTTTTTTTTAGTAGGTATTTTTTGCCTTATTCCGGTTATTAGGTCTTCAAACATAGCCGCCATATTATACGGATTTCGAAATACACTTCTGTCTAACCTTTTAAAAATTAAGGCATAATTATGCAAGCAATTGTCATGGCACTGAAACATGGCACCGTATAGAGAGCATTTGCAACAAAGGTTGCATACATTGCATCATCAGAGACACACAGCTGAGAGTGTTTACATACACTGCGAGAGAACTTGCTCGCGATCTAAATACATCATTATGTTGCTTCTGATTCTCAGCAAAACAGTACCTTTTGTAGCGATCGAGAGTGATCACGATAATTTTGAGTTTTTGTGTACATGTGTATTCAGACCGTGATCGGAAACTAAGGCAGATAACAGCTGCGGTGATTATAAACACCGTGACATTAAAGAAAGTTCTGACAAAAAAAAAAAAAAAAACGTTTTCCTTACAACCATATCAATTTAATATCTATGATTATTAGGAAAACGTCAAAATTATTATCTTGTTTCGGGACTTTTATAAAGCCAATGGGTTTGTAATCACCGTCGCTATTATTTATTTATTTATACTATATTTATTTATTATTTATTTATTTTACATAACATATGTAAAGGTGGACTTAATTAAACTTAAACTTATTATCTGCCTTTGTTTCCGATCACGGTCTGAATACACCCTGTAAATGTATGTATCCCCGCTAAGATGGGCAAAGGTGCATTTCTGAAGTCGCATTTCGTCAGAAACCCGCACTTGAGATTTGAAGCTGGGACCACGAACATGGTACATACTTGTGCCGCAAGACGACGATGATGACCATCATAATTGTGATACACAAATACAAAACAAAGAAACAATAAAGATCATTGACATCAGACGACCCATCCACTCCATCCCACACATAACCAAATATAGATGTCTAAGTAATGTTAGTAATCCCCTCGAGTATTTTATATATTATGTTTAATTTTTAGACTGCCTCCTGGTCTTGCGGTACAAGTATGTGCCGTGCGATCTAGAGGTCCTGGGTTTGTTTCCCGGGTCGGGCAAAGTGTTATTGGGTTTTTCCATTAGGAAATTCTCGGTAACAGCACGGAGTCTGGAAATGTGCCCGAAAAACAGTAATAGGCTCGCCACCTATTACATGGGACTGATACATACCTGGCGAAATGTGGGTGCAGAAATGCTCCTCTGCCTACCCCTTCAGGGAATATAGGCGTGAGTTTATGTATGTATGTAAGTTTTACTGTGTAAACACCTCAATACACTCGAAATTAGTATGAAGATACATTTCTTTTCTTGCCTTCCTTTTTTTCTATATTATTATATGTTGTGTATAAAATTAAATGGTTTCGTAATTAGAAAATAGAGGAAATTTTTGTTTTATATAATGTATTAAAAAAATCGGGAAATTTCAGTCATTCAGCAGTGGACGTCTTTAGACTGATTGTGATGATGATGATGAATTGTTAGCTTATTTTGCTGTAACATTCATAAAATCGATGTTACGTTTCAGACCTGCAATTCCAGTTGATTTTCAACAAGGAGTCGACGCCGAAACCCAGCCCCGATGCAGAAAACAGTGAGGTAAACAATCTTTATTCTCAAAATAGGAATAACTAAAGATTTTTAAGTCGTGATGGCCTCGAGGTTTGGCCACGCGGTCAAGAATCTTGGCGGTCGCGGGTTCAAACCCCAGGCAAACACCTCTGACTCCAAGATATGTGTGTATTCACAATGAATTATCACGTACTTCAACGGTGAAGGAAAACATCGTGATAAAACCTGCACACCTAAAAGTTCTTAAGTGTCTAGTCCACCAACCCGCACTAGGCATCTCTCACACTGTGTTTTTAGGATGAGAATTTCTTTGACAAATGAATCACTTGTCAGTCAGGTGCCAATTACTATGTAACATAGAAATACGTAGAATTCGTACTAAAATATACTAGTGAAGCTGAAGAGTTTGGTTGTTTAGCTGAATGCGACAATCTCAGGAACTAGGTACTGGTTAGAATTAAACAAACATTTTTGTATTAAGCAGTACATTTATTGAGAAAGGTTAAAGGCTGTATATCATTTGACAGCCCCGTGGCGCAGTTGGCTAGACACTAGATTGCGAAACGAGAGGCTGCGGGTTCGATCCCCGCACCGAGACAAATGTTTGTGTGACCCACAAATATTTGTTTCGGGTCTGGGTGTTTGTGAGACCAAAAGTCTCTCATAGTTTCTGATACCCACGACACAAGGCTCGTATCTTAATGTGGGGTCAGAACTATGTATGTGACTGTTGGGTGTATTTATTTATTTATTTATCATCATGCTACAGCCAATAAGAGCGGTGACGCAATGAAAAATGTGTCAAAACGGGAAAAATTGTTGAAGTCTAAAGTTTACATACGGAGTTCCGGGCAACAGCTACAATTAAATACATAACTGGGGCCTATATGTTATTACCAAAGCAAATAACGATTTTTAAATCAACATAATATCTAAAAAATATGAGTATCCAAAGTATATTTTTCTCAATTTATTGCGTCATTAACATTTTTTCTCTTGACATTATAATTTTACATATTGTGTAACTTCGTTAGAGCACAGATATACTCCTGCTAATTACGCCATTTCGGGGCACAAGTGTACCGTGCGATCTAGAGGTCTCGGGTTCGCTTCCCGGGTCAGGCTAATTGTTATTGGGTTTTTCAATTTGGAAATTCTCAGTAGCAGCACGGAGTCTGGTAAATTCCCGAAAATGATACGTACTTGGCGAAATGTGGGTGCAGAAATGCACTTCTGCCTACCGTTTCGGGGAATACAGGCGTGTGGTTATGTATGTACGTATCACAGAACATTGCACCAATCACGCAGTAACCATTATCGTCTTGACCGAGCTCGATGTGAAAACAACGCGTAACAAATTGCATATGCGTGAATTGCTACACAAAATAAATACTTATTTCGCATGTTCAGCCGAATGTTATGCTTGGTAAAACTTATTGTAGAAACTGCAATTTGTAATTATCTCAAGGATACTTTTATCACTCACTCACATTATTATAAAATAAAGAAATTTTATTTTTTCAATTCCAATCCAATCCAATCCATCAGCCAATCGAAGTCCACTGCTGGACATAGGCCTCTCCCAATGATTTCCACAGGGACCTGTTGGAAGCAGCCTTACAAACTTATAATTGAAAAAATAAAATTCAATAATACATTGTATTTAGTAAAATGTACAATGTTTACACTTCTAATTAATTGTGCCATACAAGTAATACGTATTCCAACATGCTCCCTTCACTAGGCAAGCCTGTGTCAGTAAAACATTAAAGTATTTCAGGCTATAACGTTTTCAAGACGCAGATATTCTAAAGAGAACTGAACTCAAACAGCGTCCGACCTTTGTCGCAGTAATGGTCAGTTGAACTTGAATTACATGATTCACAAGAACCTTTGCGTTCTCATACGAAATATCAACAACATTGTATTTGTGACCTTAAAATACAAGCTCAATTTAAGACGTTATGGAAACAGATTGGGTCATAAATAGTATATTATTTTGAGCATTGGGGAAATTACTTTTATGGTGGTAATGGTACTATTTTACTTGTTATGAGTATGATAATGGTTTTGCCAAATGTAGCGAATACTTTTACAAAATCTTGCTATAGTGTACAATCGGAATGTGACACGCATGTATGAATCAATTATAGGGTCGTTTTCAAATGGAGGGCCAAAAAGGCATAAATTTCATGAAAATATATAAATGAGAAATTCGTGTTTTTTATTACACGGGTGCGTTTCTTTGTAAATAAAACACATAAAAAAAAAACCACTTATTTATTTGAACGTGGTAGGCGGGGTAGTACAGAGGTTCCAATTGATTTTTTTTTATTTGAGTTTGAAAATGTAACACGAATGTTAATTTTAAAAGAATCAGTATTATTTAGCTGTAAAATCTTATTTTTAAATACTTCCACAGCCAAGCGGGAGACAAAACATTGAATGAGGTTTAACCCTCATATAAAAACGACAATTAGGCACAATTAGTGTAAACTATAATCAATTATCACCACGGCTAAATAACTATATGAGATTTACTGAATAAATGGGACCTAAAGTGCGAGCTGTTATGTAGGCTTCCAATAATAGGCATGGTAAAAACGCTGAAATGCCTGAATATACCATTGTTAAACAATTCAATAGTCTTCCTTTATGCTTTACAAATATTAATAAAATACTACATTAATTATAAATTATTTGAATAAGCCATATTTAATTTAATTTAAGCGATCCGCTAGCAAAGGAGACCTGATTGATGTTAGTGCAAAGTAAAAGTAGCTTACGTTATTATGGTTCGCGCCATTACTGTCTATAAATCTTGTTGAGATTCATCTGTGGCATTGCCTGACACAGGTTTTATGTATGTAAGCGTTTCTGTGTGTTTACTTTTGTGGCATGTTTCAATTGTAACAAATAGTGATTTTTCTTTTTACTTATCCCAACTTCCTCTTTTTTTTAAACTTCTTTCTTACTTCAGCGTTCAATTACATTTATGCTCTCTATGTTGTTTTTAGGAGGCGATTTTGAGACGTGAAGTGAGCCGTCTCGACCGCGAGGCGGTGGCTGCCCGGGGTGAGGCGCGCGCGGCAGAAACTAGAGCCATACAGCTGCAGAGATTGGTTGACGAGCAGGCTGAGTACGTATGAGGAGATTGTATGGTGGTGGAGCTTAAGAGCGTTTATGCTGGTTCTGGTTTCAGAAAGATAATGATATGGTGAATGTGGAAAGTGGGATTTTATGTGAGTTTTCGACCCAAATATTACATTCGGCACCTGACCGTTTGCCCTTACCACAATTTTCGAGGCAGAAACCATAAAAACACCTACTACGAGTATAGGTATAGTTATGATGGTACTATGTTTTTCATCTTTCTGGAATAAGAAACACTGCGTTTGTTGAAAGCACAGAACTGAGAAATAAGACGTTGTTCTTTAAAGAGTAGCATTTTTTTACACAAAATTTATAAAGTCTCGGTTGGCCCGAGGAGAACAGGTCGTTCGACCTTTATGATCCTTCTTTGCTGTAGAAAAATAAGTAGTGATGGCCTCGAGATTAAGGCGCGCGGTCGAGAATCTCGACGGTCGCGGGTTCAAACCCCAGGCACACACCTCTGACTTTTCGAAGTTATGTGTATATTCTCAATGAATTATCAGTTACTTTAACGGTGAAGGAAAACATCGTGAGGAAACATGCACACCTAAAACGTTCTTAGGACTTTCTTAGGTGTGTAGTTCACACAGGGTTGGGCAGTATTTGAATTACTTGTAATTGAAATACAAATACGTATTTTGTATTTGTATTTTAAATACGTAAAGCCGAAGTATTTTGTAATTAGTATTTCAAATACTCGAGGCTTCAAAATACATTTATTAAAATACATTTAGCCTTCATTTAGCGATCATGAGTGTGAGTGACAGGCGAGAGTACAATGATGGTAAAGCAGCTATAAAAATGTACGTCGTATTGTCAATGTCAAGTAGTGTAGCCAGCCCTACAGCTTTTTTTTATATTATCTCAGTTTTATATTAGGCCTCGTTTACAGTCTCTTATAATATTGGCCATTAAGTTTGTGCTCATCAGGACCTGCAATAACAAAACAAAAACCGCCTTAAAAAAATAATATTTTAAAACAAATAAATATGCATTATTTTGTATTTTGTATTTCAATTAAAAATAGCTAAAATACTGTATTGTGTATTTTATATTTCAAATACCTTACTGAAATGTATTTTGTATTTCGTATTTTAATTACTTGCGATACAGTATTTTGTAATTTGTATTTCAATTAAAACAAAGCATGTATTTTGCCCAGCCCTGAGTTCACATACTCGCACTAGGCTAGCGTGGTGGAGTAAGGTCTAAACTTTCTCAATTGTACAGGAGGCGCGTTCCCAGCAGTGGGACGTATATGGGCTGATGATGACGTAGAAAATATTTGACCGTAGAAAGCTGCGCGAGCTGGAGCTGAAGTCGAAGTGCGCGTCGTGTGGCGAGGAGGCTGGCGGCTCGGCGGGCGGCGCCGAGTCCCGCGGCGAGCTGCGCGCGCGCCTGGGCTCGGCCGAGCGGCTGGTGCGCCGCCTGCGCGCCGACGCCGAGCGCCAGCGCAGAGAGGTACCGGGGGGCGCCGTCACTAACCTCTTGTTTGACGGCGCGGCCGCGAGACTCGCACACGTACGTCAGCGCCACGGCACGCCGACCACACCTCACCACACCTCTACACCCCTCTATCGCCTCCCACCACTTTAACCACACAACTGTCCGACCTATCCTTTTTTTTTTTTTGTTCTCGAGGGGAAAACTGTTTATGGCTCTACTTCCCGCCAGCCCCGGGGGAGGGGGGGGGGCGGGAAGCGTATGTCGGGGTCACTGGTCTTCCAGCCCAGCGCGCGACGACGTCATGTCCGCGCAGGTGTTAGTGCCGGGCTGGGTCCCTAACAATATCCCGGCATACCGACCAAAACCCCCCGGTGGCCATCTCCGCGCCGAGTGGAGCGACCATGGTACGTTGGCGGGAAGCGCCAACCGCAATGCCGCAGCCGCCCGGTGCGCCTCCGAGACGTGTTTGTCTCGGCCGTCTCGGAGTATGTGGGGGGCGCAGTTGCACCCCCACTAGCTTGGTTCGGGCGCCCCTGTCTGACCTATCCTACCATAATTCAAACGAACATACACACAACTGCCAGATATTATGGCAAACGATCTCTCCAATTCATATGACAACAATTGACAGCCCCGCGACACGACCCCACGAAACACGAGGCCGCGGGTTCGATCCGCGCACCGAGACAAATGTTTGTGTGATCCACAAGTATTTGTTTCGGGTCTGGGTGTATGTGAGACCGAAAAGTCTCTCGTAGTTTCTGATACCCACGACACAAGACCCGTATATTAATGTGGGGTCAGAATTATGTATGTGACTGTTGGGTGTAATTTATTTATTAATGTATGTCTCGAAGTCATTTGGATCCAATGCATCCAAATTGCCATGCCATATGTCAATGCCTTGCCTAACAATATAACAAATCCCAAATACTCAGCACCTCATTTTGTTTATCCGAGTGGAAAATCCCTCCTTATCCTACCTCCCCTTCCCCCGCTTCATCCCGCGCGAGTTGTGTGAAGACGTGCCTCAAGTTGAACCTTGCCGGATGGTCACGAACGCGGACGGGACGGCGCGACTGTATTACACAATACAGGCCTCTGTGCATGGATACATAGAATTGTTTGGTAACGTAATTAACGTTAGTTTTAATTTAGATTTAAATTAGATTACCTTTTATTTTTGTCCCGTCCCCGTAATATTTTATGTTTGTTTATTGAAGTTTAAAATTCTTTATAGCTTGTGAGTGATACTAATTGTTTAAATTCAGTTCTTTCCCCACTATCTTTAAAGGAAACTTGTTTATTAGTATTGTTGATTCAATACTTTTATCTAACCGTAGTTTTACAGTTTGAGCAGTAATTATAGAGTCTAATGAATACACTGGTTGCTAAATGATAGCATGCTAAAATTATTAATTCAGGATAGTAGGGTTTGTTTGATAAAACGTAGACTTATCCTTTTGATTAGATTTGATCAAGTAAAAACAAATATAATTATGCGCATAAGAAAATCTGTCCGATCCGAAAGGGGCATTTGGGTGTCCATGTGAAAATATGACAAAAATATTTTCATACATACATACATAAACTCACGCCTGTATTCCCCGAAGGGGTAGGCAGAGGTGCATTTCTGCACCCACATTTCGCCAAGTATGTATCAGTCCCACGTAATAGGGGGCGAGCCTATTGCCGTTTTTCGGGCACATTTCCAAACTCCGTGCTGTTACCGAGAATTTCCTAATGGAAAAACCCAATAACACTTTGCCCGAACCGGGAATCGAACCCAAGACCTCTAGATCGCACAGCGCATACTTGTGCCGCGAGACCACGAGGCAGTCTAAAATATTTTCAAATTATTATAATTTTTAGCAAGAAACATTTATCATCGATATGGGCAGATTCCCTAATAAAAATAATGTTTATCGATCGGACGGCTTTTTTAACATCTTCTTTAGCACTTTATGCCTAGAATTAATATTTTAAGAGCACATGGGCAACAGTTGCAGTGCATGAAGAATTCTCTCCACGCGAGCTTGCGTGCCAGCGGTCTGGATGGAGGCTACGGCTACCAGAACAGCTATCACTTCCCGCCGGTACACACTCCTGACTTCTGGAGGGAACCTGTCCGAGAGTAAGTACTCTTTTATACCTGATAACCTGTCTAATTCCGTACGGTATAAACACCTGCCTAATAGACCATGCTGAAGTCAGTATCAACCGCTTTTCGAATGGGCCAGTCGATTTGGTTAATCAGATTGCTGGAGGCAAAAATTTCTCGTGATAGGTTATTATTATGTTCGCGTAAAGACTTCCATAGTCACATCACACAGTACATCCGGTTAGCATTAGAAATTGTGGCAACTAATGAGGGATCATCATCATCATCATCAGCCCATATATGTCCCACTTCTGGGCACGGTCCTCTACAACTGAGAGGCCTTAGTCCACCACGCTGGCCTAGTGCGGGTTGGCGGACTAAACACCTAAGAAATTCCTAAGAACTTTTAAGTGCGCAGATTTCATCACATGAGTCACATCATAATGAGGAATGGTCGAAGTCATTTCTTGCCAAGCTACACTTTATTTTAACTTTACATAAAGATGCCGGGATTGCTCTTATTATAGGTGCATTTATGCCTTTTTGCAGTACAGAGTCCATCAATAATTGAGTGGAGATAGAGACAATGTTAGAGCCTGTTCCATGATGTTCCAGTGACCTTGGCGTGGGCGTGGGAGGTCGAGGTCGCGCGCGGCGCCCGCTCACGCTGCCCGACCTGGCCGCGCACCACGTGCACCGCTCCACCGTGTATGCCAACAGTGAGTACTGCTTGCTCAGCTACCATATTATTCGATATTCATCACATGATGGCCTCGAGGTTTAGGTACGCGGTCGAGAATTTCGACGGTCGCGGGTTCAAACCCCAGGCACACACCTCTGACTTTTCCAAGTTATGTGTGTATTCACAATGAATTATCACGTACTTTAACGGTGAAGGAAAACATCGTGATGAAACCTGCACACCTAAAAAGTTCTTAGGAATTTCTTAGGTGTGTAGTCCGCCAACCCGCACTAGGCCAGCGTGGTGGACTAAGGCCTAAACCCTCTCAATGATAGAGGAGGCCCGTGCCCAGCAGTGGGACGTATATGGGCTGATGATGATGGTGACATGATTGATGGACTGGGAAAAATAGATCATACCTGTGTATATAGGTATCTATCTTGACAGCCTCGTGGCGCAGTTGGTTAGACACCAGCTTGCGAAACGGGAGGCCGCGGGCTCGATCCCCGCACCGAGACAAATGTTTGTGTGATCCACAAATATTTGTTTCGGATTTGGGTGTTAGTGAAACCGAAAAGTCTCTCGTAGTTTCTGATACCCACGACACAAGACTCGTATCTTAATGTGGGGTCAGAACTATGTATGTGACTGTTGGGTGTATTTATTATTATTTATTTATTTATATCTATATACAATACGTATCTATCTATTTTGACGTCTGAGCTTTGAAAGAGATAGAAGTGTATTGCACTAATATTTAATCTTATAAAATAGACAGTGCCCACGTTTATCGGAGTCATTTCTAGACATATGGGTCTCCATATATGTCTATATTGCAACTTAATTTGTCTTTATGGCAAAATTGATCATGTTGGATCCCTGAACTCGATACTGCGTCGATAGGAAAATAAAAAAAATATATAATATTATGATTACTGTTTTGATCATTCTGGTTGACATAAAATGGATAAACAAAATGTAATGCTGTATTCATTGCTTTCAGATCATGCCCGTGGCAGAACCAATGGGTACGAGCACAAAAACAAGAAGGGTCCACAGACAAACGGTGACGTCGGTGCTCAGAAAACTCCAGAGGATGCTCAAGGTATTTACTTACTTATTATCTACTAGCTTTTGCCCTTTTGCAGAAAGATAAATTTCTGAACGCTCGCATACATTTTTGACAACTAATAAATATGTCACTCATTTTTCATTACTGATTATTCTGCATTTTTAAAATGAAAAATACGCAATTGTTCGAATATTTTGGATATATGTTGTCGATTCAAAACCTTTATTTAAATACGTTCTTTAATTTGAGGGGACCATTAACCGTATTGACGGGATAAACATAAAATGTTTGACAGGAAATTAGGTAGAACAGTTTATATGAGAAAATGAAAATGTTGTTTTTACCATATTCCTCGTAATTTTAAAGATAGTTATATGCTGTCGCGGACTTTTTTGTAGGACTTATTAAGATAAACATTTCTCTTATACATTATATACGTGTAAACTCTACAGTTTTTGCAGCGTACGCAAGAATAGCTCGCAGATGCAGTTTTTCCCGACTTACTTGACAATTATCGTTATATTTTGGACAATTCACACACTATCTTAAAAATATATAGCCTATGTGTTATTCTGATGTATAAGCTATATTATTGTAAACTTTCATTAAAATCCATTCGGTAGTTTTTGCGTGAAAGAGCAACAAACATCCAGACATCCAGACATCCATACATACAAACTTTCGCGTTTTTAATATTAGTAAGATTTTGACTTTTATCGCACCTCAATTTTTGGAGTCTTGCTAGTTGTTGAAGACCAGATTACTGAAAGCGTGTTTTAGAACGAAAACAATTAAAATGTATCATTTTTTTTATGTAATAATATTTCAGAACGCCGCTTAAAGTCACTCACGACCAATTTGCCGAGACTGAATGGGAAATTGGGCAGGCCAGTGGGCCCCATCTATCCCGAGTTAAAAGTTGTCGTTACAAAATTAATCCCTCGGGAACATGGTGAGGAAGAGAATATGTTAGTTACCAACCAGGGCTGTGGAATGGGATACTAATAATTAACATGCTTGAGCTCACTGTGCTATAACTCTTCCTGACTAAATCTGTTCATTGTACTTTAACTAAAACAGAATGCTAATATTTGTAAATGACTAAGTCTTAAAAAAACATTTCTTTATACCGTGATTTCTGGACTCCATTACACTTACCATCAGATGCAATGGGGTCACTTTGCCGTGCCAGTATAAAAAAAAAAATTGTGCTGTTTTTAACATAAGTTTGTACACAGACTAGTAGCCTGTTTATCATTTGACCAGGCCTGTTCTACGTGCAGTGTATGTACAAGTGAATCTTAAAACTTCCTTGATATCAGTTCGTATTTGGGTTAGGGGATAAATAATTTCACTTTCTTTTTATTTCTTTTTTTTTTAGGAGTTTTATCCAACTTTTTGACGAAATGTTATTCAGTGGTATTCTGGTTTAGATGTGACCTTGTCTTTTAATTACCCTTGTGTGGATGCTTACTTTATTTGTGCTAGTTTCCTTATCTATCGCAATTCTGTGTTTTATCTTCCCTTCGTTGTTGTTGGTTTTCGTTCGTTGGTGTGAGATCTTCTTTGATTCACTAGCACTACCACGGTCGAGTCGGCCCATTCATACCGCAATTCAAGTCGACGTTTTTAAATCAAAATATTTTTCATAAGAACCGGCAATAAAGAACATCATCAAATTTTCCTATATTTTTTAGATGTATTGAAATTAACTAAAATCTATAACTCAGTTGACTAACACTTAGCTCGTCTCAACCAGATAGATGCATTTGCTTAGCAGTCACTCATCCCCTTGTGGTTCCATATGGATAACAAAGCAGACTAAAATGTACCCATATTTTTGTTTAAGCTCTACAATAAGAAGACTGCCTCGTGGTCTCGCGGTACAAGTATGTGCTGTGCGATGCGCTAGAGGTCCCGAGTTCGACTCCCGGGTCAAGCAGTTTTATTGGGTTTTTCTAAATGTGCCGAAAAACGGCAATAAGCGCGCTTATTACGTGGCACTGATACATACTTTGGTGGACTAAGGCCTAAACCCTCTCAGTTGTAGAGGAGGCCCGTGCCCAGCAGTGGGACATTTTGGGCTGATGATGATGAATATACATACTTGGCGAAATGTGGGTGCAGAAATGCAACTCTGCCAACCCCTTCGGGGAATGCAGGCGTGAGGTTATATATGTATGTATGTAATAAGAATGCTTGTGTTTCAGTGTCGCAGGCGGGCGGCGCAGACGGCGGTGGTGTCGGTGTGGGGGTTGCGGGCGGTGCGGGTGGTGCGGGGGGTCGCGGGCGCTCCCGCCGCGTCACGCACCGCAAGCACGCGCCGGACCACACATAAAGTGACACCCCCCCCCTCCGCCACCCCGCGCGCACTCCGCGACACCCGCCTCACCACACCACGCGCCACCAGCTTGACGAATAACATATCAACAGGCGCTCCCAACACAACCAGGGAAATTACTGAAAAAAACAACATTCAGATTTTTTCCCGACAGTAGGGTAGTTGACTCATTTCTGTTTAGGTTTTCATCAAAAAAACTAAAGTAAATTATCACAAATTTCCTGAAATTATAAGAAAGAGAATCTCTAAGTAGGAGTGATTTGAATTAGCTAGAAAAGGGTGCATAACATAATTATTGTCGTCACCGCCATAGTGCGTGCGAGTGAGAGAGATGGCTAGATTCCTCCACTACTATAGTTAAATCTATTGCCTCAAGTTTGCTGCATTTCTATAGCTATATGAAATAATTAACAGAAATAAGTAGCAACTACCCTACAGAATAGCTCGAGGGTTTTTTTCCTGTTTGCTCTATCGATACTTCTCATGTTGTCAAAGAGCGTAGTAGGGAGTTTTGAATTTTACATTTCCGTCTAGTCACCATTCCATTAACATATGTATTCGCTTAGATTTACTGAATGATGATCTTATTCGTCAAGCTGTAGAGAACAAACGACGGCTTCGATGTCGATACTTTTGCTCGATGTCGATGTATGGACATTCATATCGTAACTTAAACTTGACGGAGACTGCCATGTCAATTTTTCATAGTAACGTCTCGTTCTTTTTACAAGCGGTAAAAAAGACGTATGACGATTGACTTGGATTTTAGAGTAACGTTTTATCCAATCGAATAACCTTAATGTATTAAAAAGTGTGGAATGTATTTGCTTCTCGTTTGATTCATACCAGCTGAATTAATTTCGATGAAATGCGCATACTTAATTTGGACCTGAATGACGCGTAATTTGTGGAATCCTGGCCGATTCCCGAATTAAATTGTAAAGGCATTAAAGGAATCTTCTCTTTAGAATGTAGTTCCTAATTTATGTAATGTCTTATGTGGTGATAGAAGCGCCATCTGTTACGTTTAAACGTAAAAAAATGCAATTAATCCCCTAGATGGCGCTATAATAATCGGCTATGTAACAATGTTAAATTGAAAAATATAACTTATGAAAATATTTTGTACTTTAAATATTAGAGTTTTGTAAAAAGCTTATAAGTTTATTCCAAAATATTTACTGCCATTAGCGTTTACTTTAAAATCGATAGCAAGTAATAAAATCGAACGATGAATACAAACATCACCGAATGCAATGCTGTATGTTTTGTACCCTCAAAAAGCTTGGGTCTTTATTAAACCTACGATTTTTTATAAATTGGTTCAAACATTTTTTATTTTTATTTTATACGTCGCCCATATTAATATTATATACTACCTATTAGTTTCAATAAACTACTGATACTATTAATAATTCAAAAATTAAAGCAATTCATCAATTGCTTCCATCGAAAATACCATCGTATTTTCTGGTCGGCGAGCTCACGGTTGGATAAAATCCACCAAAGTACGCTTCCAGGATAATCAATTCATTAAAATGTCGTCGATAAACTTGCCAAAACTACACAAATTTAGCGTGGTTATCTCAAAAGCTGATTTGATAAGGCTCCGTTTCCATAGGTCGCGATAACCACTGCGTTTTAAAGCGCGTCGATTTGCTTGCCGATTTTTTTGCCATACATGTCTACTAATGTAAATATTGAAAACAGTAAAGCCATTTACAATGGTATTCACAATTATGAAACTCATTCCTCTATACTAGATGTGTGTTCGTATTACTAAATTCATTATATAAGGGGTCACTTCCATCACAAGTTTCAACTTCGAGCAAGAGAGGTTGAGGTTGCTTTGCAAATTAAATATAATCAGCAAAGATTGTATGCTTTGCCTCTCAACGATAATCTGTCTCCTTCATTTTTTAACATTATCTCATCTAAATCAATAGTCATAAATGCAACGTGGCATGTTCAAAGACGTTTTACGATGAATGATGAAGAGTGAGGGAGCGGGTAGACGCACGACATAACTTATGGAAGTGGTCCCTTTAGGACGCAATTATGTAAAATTCTCCAAATTACAACTGGAGAAGTATACAATTTTGAATGCGCCCTGATTATGGTACAGTATTTGATTTTAAAGATTTGATCACATGTATCCGACATAAGCTAATGTTTGAATGGACTTCGTAAATAAATTCGCATTGATTCATGCATCACCTAAGGGTTATGGCCATCCATATGATGAACCATTGGTCTCATAAAATCAGCTTACATTTACGTCAAATTTGATGGACTTGATGATTTAGTTTCTTGATTAATTATAATAATTAACCATCATTAATACGTCTGCAATGGACACTATCCTAAGACGAATGAAATGTAGTTTTGCAGTGTTTCATGTTTGCTCAGAAAAGCGACCGCAAACGGGCTGACATAACATTGTTGATTGGTGAAAAATAGTCATAACTTATACCTACAGTCCAATCGGTACCTACTCTATTTTAAATTCTGTTTCTTGTAATAGCAGTCACAGAATGCTAATGATTGTTTGAAACTAAATAATATAGCTGCTTCAAATAATACAAGGAATACATTTAATCAAATCTGTTATACAGTCCAATCGGTAATCTATTTTGACTAATGTTTCTTGTAATAGCCTTAACAGAACAACAATGTTTATGATTAAGCTAAATAATATAGCTGTTTTAAATAACACAAGTAATACATGTGATTAAATCTATCCATTTGATTGTATTTTATTAAATTATTACCAAGTACTACGGTTACCTTCTAATGTAGAAATTTGATTAATATATTATTGACCATTGTAGTTAAACTTAACATTAATCCTGTAGCATTGAATTAGCAGTGGAAATTATGACTAGATAAGCTTTGCGATCACAATATTGTTTCTAGCAACGGCCCAGTGCCCTGGATCTGTGGGCGTGCCCAGCAGTGGGACGTACTTGCTATTATTATTTCCCACACGCCGCACCGAACCCCGAACGCTATATTTGTGAGAGTGATTTTTAATTATAAAAACTGTATTTGTAGCCTTAAACCCTCATAACCTAATTAATAGAAAACTATTACAATTATTAAAATTATTATCATAATTATTGATATGATAAATACTATATATTTATTGCGGATTTGATGTTTTATTTCATGTAGTTTAGTTACCCTATTACCCTTCCTGTCTACCCTGTTCCAGCGTCAGATTAAGCAAGCGCGGGGCACGTAGCAAATTCTTTCGAGGGGTCCGTGGATCAGCTGAGTTTTTGAGAAAAGTGGTAAAAAATCAATTCAATACACCAATTCTAGGTTAAATAAATGCCAAGTCTGCGTTATCAGCAATTTTTTTTAGGTAATACACTGGCAGAAATTGGTCTAAAGGTAACCAGTAAATGAAGTGCAATATCCTCTCCCATTCCTGTCCCGAGAGCCTTTTAATCATCTCCACGAAAGGTGGGTACAGCTTTAAAAAAAAACCTATTACCTAGGTCGTTAAAAAAATTGCACTTGAAAGAAAGGCCAACTCACAAACTATGACTATATGAGCTATACAGCAAAAACAGGGTTATTGTGTATGGTGCTTTTTGAAGTTATACTTCTTTAGGCGCGTTATGAAAAAATGATGAGAGTGAAATTTTAAGATGCGCGCGCATCTGTGACACAAAATTAACAGTATGAAGTTGTCTGCTTAACCGCTCATAAGTCTCGAAAAAAAAAAAAGTGTGTGTGTGTACTTATGTACACGCGTTAGAAGTTATACTTCATACATAAATATATATTTTCTTAAATAATTTAATAAGTTTTTTACTTAATCTTAAAATTAGGATGAACGAAATTCCCGATTCCAATGTGGCCAATCGATAGCTTACGTCACGCCGGTTCCAATGATACCAAACTCGGGTATCCTACGATTAAAATTGAGGGAGTTAGACAGAGGAGGGGTGAGGTAGAATTTCTGAGGGGGAGGGGGGAGGTCTCGTGGGGAGTTGATTCCTGCAATAAAAATTTTCAATGGTGGGGGGGGGGTAGGATTTTTGCTATATGGAGTGAATGACAGAGCAGTGATTGCTATTGGAGTATGGTGTCTTGGGGGGTGAGGGGGGGAGGGGTGGGGTGTCTCGGGCTAGGGGCGGTGGGGGGGGGGTAAGGTGAACAGAATGGTTTCTGTGGTAATTTGCGGTTTTCTATGGGTGAAGGGCCAGGCGCGGGGGGGAGGGGGGGGGGGGGGTAAGAGGAGTTGCCAGAGGCACGGGCGAGTTATATTACTAAAAACGATTTAAGCCTGACCATCCGTGACGTACATATCATATAAGTAATAAATTTAAATTAAGGAAATTAAAATTATAATTAATTCTGACGTCACGACTCGGTCTTGTCGGCACGTGACGTGGCAGAATTTTAAAAGTAAAATCAGATTAAATTAAAATAAATTAAGCCAGCTGACTCATTAATGGTACTAGGCATTCAGAAAGCTAGAGAGGTGAAATGCTATCATTAATAAGTTTTGTTTTTAATTCATCGTGGTTTAAATTTCGAATGGATTATACGAGTATACAGTTTTTAATGCTAGTACTTTGTCCTTGCTGATTTATGATGTCCTGGTAGTTGCGTAGAACATAATTGACATTTTCTTATTTTCAATTTTAGTTTTAATTTATTACTGTCACTATTCTACATTTAAAAAATCTAAAACATAAACTTTTTTGAAAAAATACTTGATCTGAAACATATTGAAACCTTCCTGATCCATTTGACACTTACATTTTTTTTCGAGACTTAATGAGCGGTTAAGCAGACAACTTCATACTGTTCATTTAAGCAGACAACTTCATACTGTTAATTTTGTGTCACAGATCTTAAAATTTCACTCTCATCATTTTTTCATAACGCGCCTAAAGAAGTATAACTTCAAAAATGTCCATTGTAGCTAAGTTCACACTGCACTACGCGCGTCATGTTGGCTGCATTATTTAATCTGCATTTGTGTCGTTTCCGGTCAAAAGGACGAGTTAGTAAGCCAGCTGACTCATTAATGGTACTAGGCATTCAGAAAGCTAGAGAGGTGAAATGCTATCATTAATAAGTTTTGTTTTTAATTCATCGTGGTTTAAATTTCGAATGGATTATACGAGTATACACTTTTTAATGCTAGTACTTTGTTCTTGCTGATTTATGATGTCCTGGTAGTTGCGTAGAACATAATTGACATTTTCTTATTTTCAATTTTAGTTTTAATTTATTACTGTCACTATTCTACATTAAAAAAAAAAGTGTGTGTGTACTTATGTACACGCGTTAGAAGTTATACCCAAAGAGTATAGTATATACCACACGACTGAAGTAAAACTTATAAATGCGCCCAATTAAATGTATGTAAATTACGAGTGCGTTCAGAAATGTAATATCTTATATCTTTAAATGAGCAATTCTTGTATATATCTTATATCTTTAAATGAGCAATTCTTGTATATATATACCTATATAATTGGAATCTCGTAATCGGCTCCAACGATTTTCATAAAATTTAGTATATAGGGGGTTTCGGGGGCGATAAATCGATCTAGCTAGGAATCATTTTTAGAAAATGTCATTTGGAAGAAAAATAACAAAAATCAACTGAAAAATATGACTCTTACTGACATCTATTGGCGAATAATAATACTATTTTTTGTGAGCAACTAATTGCTTTAACGACACAACAGCAGATGGCGTTGTTAAGTAACATTATTCATATTTCATCATTTTATTAGTAATTCGTACTTAAATATAATTTCCAAAAAACACAATTAAAAAAAAAAAACCGAGCAAAGCTCGGTCATCCAGGTACTGTTGTGTAAACTAAGAACTATGTATGTGACTGTTGGGCGTATTTATAAGTTTTACTTCAGTCGTGTGGTAAGTACACACACACTTTTTTTTTATCTATTTATATAAAAATGAATGTTTGTCTGTATGTCATCGAACTCCACTTAAAAGGCTGGATCGATTGGGATGAAATTTTTTGTGTGTGAAAACGAGGGGATTCGAGAATGGTTTAGATTAACAATTGGACCATATAGATGGCGCCGTTGTCTGTATGTCAAACGGCTGGGCCGATTGGGCGAAATTTTCCTTTAAGTTTTTCCGGGCAGGACGTCTGCCGGGACAGCTAATACAAAATAAATTATAATACTATCATCATCGTCAGAACTTCTATTAAAACATGATATAAATAAAATAAAATATAGTAAAAGACATTGTATGTGTTATCAGTATTTATTTTCTTAAACATACAAGTTGATAACGTTTACAATGAAATGTAATATAAATTACACAGAACTGTTAGTCCACAACGCTGGCCTAGTGCGGGTTGGCGGACTACCCAAGAAATATCTAAGAACTTTTAGATGTGCAGTTTCATCACAATTTTTTCCTTCACTGTTAGAGTAAGTGATTATTTATTCTGAATACACACATAACTAAAGTGAGTTAAAGAAAAGTCAGAATGTATGCCTGGGGTTTGAACCCGCGACCTCCGGGATTCTCCACAGCGCGCCTAAACTACAATGCCATCACTACTTTATATATTAGTATAGAAGTAAAAATTTTACACTATGATATTTTGACACTACAATACAACTCACCATATTAATACTATAAGATTATAGATGCGGTGGTATATAAAATGAATTTTAAATACATGATTATTTACTTTTATGCCTTAAACTTCACATCTATATTTCATTCTATGTAACTCCCTCATTGGTAGATATATGACACGCAACCTCCAGACATTCTCAAACAGCATACCTATCCGAAAAATGACGGATAAAAATCATCATCATCAGCCCATATACGTCCCACTGCTGGGCATGGGCCTCCTCTACTACTTAGAGGGTTTTCCTTCACCGTAAAAGTAATAGATAGTTAAATATAGATATATACGTAACTTTGAAAAGTCAGAGGTGTTTGCCTGGGGTTTGAAGCCGCAACCGACAAGCCTAAACCTCGAGGCCATCACTACTTACAGGGGTATATAGTGTATCATAGAATGTGTTTTTGTTTCAAGCGAAGGCTTTGCAATGTGGAATGTGAGGGTATGAAATATCAATGCAATATCCAAATAAGTAATACAATTCAAAAAGTTTTACGACAGTTGATTGATTAATGTTATCATTTTATCTTCGTGGTATTGGTCAATGTTACCCAACAACCACAGAATTGAATCATGGGCTATGCAACTTTCAAGCAAGCGAACAATAATACCAAGATTTTCTTGAAAATAATCCACCAGTTGCCCATAAAATGCAGCATCTTGCAAGTTGGCGAAAATTCTTATCGTAAACAACACTTCATCAGATATTTCCAAGAAGTTTTCATCTATTTTCACTGATAAATTAGTGAGCAATTTCTCTCTGTACTTTGTTGGCACTTCATCCACCTTGAAATTTTTGTGGCACGTCAATATGAACATGAGGCGGGCTGTTTCTGCTGTTATGTCTGTTTCGAATAATGCTGTCATAATTTTTGTTAAGTGCTCTTGCCTGAAATTAAAAAAAAGTCATATGAATAAAAACACTCAACGGATTTTAATAATGTTCTATGATGGTAAGGTAGGCTACTTTTTTTTTAAATTGTGGTCATGCTGAGCATAATTTATTGCACAGAAAGTTATGACAATCGTTTTAAATTTATATTCATGAAGAGGCTAGTGATTCATGAGAGGAAGATTAGTTTTTTTGTATTAAGTGTTTTCATGATAAATAATAATTGTGTACATACAGTAAAAATGTGCCACATTTTGCATAATGCACCTAATTATATTAACTATTAAGTACAAATCGTATTTAATGTACAAATAACTTATTTTGAATGAGCAAAACACAAGTTAACTGTTTTATGCCTTACATAATTTGTCTAGATACAAAAATTGGTATAAAAATCAACTAGAAAACTTGGCTTCATATTCTTACTTAATTTATTGTAACTATTTTGGCATCAACACTATCAACTAACTTTTCAGTTTTACAAAACAAGATCAGAACAATGTTTAGAGCATACAAACACTTGATCACAATAAACATCTACAAGAAAATGTATCATCATCATCATCAGCCTATATACATGCCACTGCTGGGCACGGGCCTCCCCTACAACTGAGAAAGAAAATGTATGGCTAAGATTTATTGACCCCAGTGAACAACATACCTTAATGATGATCTTAACGCAATATTAAGTTGTATGAGACCCCTCGTGGCTTCTTTTTTTATATCTGCATTACATCCAGACATCATAAGGTGAACTAGTTTAGGTATTGCCCCTTGTGCGGTGAGATAGGCACTAGTTTTATAACCAGAACCAGCAAGATTGACAATGGTCCAAGCAGCAACCAGCTGCAAAGATAATTATAATGTTTATTTACTTATCACATACAGAGTAAATAAAGACCATGATCAAAAACTGAGACAGGTAATAGTAACAGTGATTACAAACGGAAACGCAGCACGGAATGGTGCGGAATTGCAGCATGTAGCTGAATGAGGGGACCATTGTTGGTTGTGTGAATTACAGTTACTAATTGTTTTTTTTTTTGTATTTTCGTGCACTGGCCAACAATAAAATCTTATCTTTCTTTCTTTCTTTCAACCATATAAAGAATCAGAATTTATTTTTTGTCCGTGTCAGTTTTCAATTGTGGTCTGTTTACAAAAAGCCTATGGAATAAATTTATGTTAATATATTTTAAGAAAAATTTTGTAATTGTATTTTTTTTAAAACAGTAAAGAAAATGTATACATACACATAACTGAGCATCAAGGCTATCAAGCAAAGCTACAATATATATTCCGGCACATCTGACAATCGCTTCGCAGGCCTTCTTATCACCCATGGCAAGATTGCAGAAACACATTGCTGCCTCAGACTGCTTCTTAGAATCATGACCTGGAATTTAAATTTTAAATATTAGAACAATTGATTGACTTTATTATATACTGGAATTTTAGTAGGTTCTTATATCAACTGACTGCCTCGTGGTCTCGCGGTACAAGTATGTGCCGTGCGATCTAGAGGTCCTGGGTTCGATTCCCGGGTCGGGCAAAGTGTTATTGGGTTTTTCCATTAGGAAATTTTCAGTAACAGCCCGGAGTCTGGAAATGTGCCCGAAAAACGGCAATAGGCTCGCCCCCTATTACGTGGGACTGATACATATCTGGCGAAATGTGGGTGCAGAAATGCACCTCTGCCAATGCAGAAATACTCCACAGATTCCCATTTATGTCCATATCAAAAATCGTTTACATCGGTCAAATGATTTAGGTGTGAAAGCATAACAGACATATAGTTACATATACATAGTTACAGTCGTCTTAACGTCGTTTCATCATTCCAGCTTCAAAAATCACGAATTTCCACACAAACTTTCGCCCCTATTTTTATTTTACCCCCTTAAAGGTACATTTTTTACAAACTTTTAATGTCATATTTTTTTATATCTAATCAACAGCCTAAAAAATAAGTTTCAAGCTTCTAGCTTTAAAAATGACAATACTTCCATACAAGCTTTCATCCCCCCTTTCAAACCCATTAAAACCCCTTTTCCGTGATAAAAAGTAGCCTATGTCCTTTCTCAGGGTCTAAACTATCTGTGTACCAAATTTCATTTAAATCGGTTCAGTAGTTTTAGCAGGAAAGCGAGACAGACAGACAGAGTTACTTTCGCATTTATAATATTAGTAAGGATTCTGTTTCTCATTTTATCTTGCAAAATGCAATATAATGAGATTCTTGTAATACAAGTTACTCTTTGCCTTTTGTGATAGTGATAGTAGGATTAACATTTTAGCTTGCAAGGTATTGAAGCCAATCAAGACTAGAAATTAAGAAACTCTTTTAATTATAATATTAAATACATCCAACAGTCATATACATCGTTCTGATTCAACACCAAGATAAAAGTTTTGTGTCATGGGTATCAGAAATAATGACACTTTATGGTCTTACAAACACTTAGACCTGAAACAAATATTTGTGGATTACACAAACATTTGTCTTGGCGCGGGGATAATACCCGGGACGAGGCCTCTCGATTAACAAGTTTGTGACTAACTAACTATGCCATGGGACTATCATAAATCAAAAAGTCTTTGTTAAAAAATTAATCTAGAAATAAATATGCAATATATTACCTGTTAATTCTCTGACTAGTCCCTTCAATGCTCCCTGCTCACTCAAGACAATGTCAATGTTATGTTCCTCTCCCAAGGAGTGTCTCAGAGTCCTAAGTTCTTGGACTGTTACGGACTTGGACTTCAAGTTCTTTGCTATATCAACCACAGATTTGTTTGATAATCTGAAAATTAGTGTTTATTTCTTGTTATAGAAATCTATTCAGTATTTAGTATAAAAAAATTGAGATTAAGGTCTCAGTAAAACCTTAGTAAGTACTTATTCTGGGTTAAATAATAGCCCATTATAAGCGGTCTAGTAAGTTGAGTACTTTTTAAAATTAATAGTAATTAAATAACAATTAACTAATAATCATCATCATATATGTCTAACATGACCATACGTCCCGTTTTGAACGGGACTGTCCCTTTTTATAAGTACGTGTCCCGGTGTCCCCGAAATGAACTCTGGAATGCAAAATTGACCCGAACACAATTACTTTGGCCGGCCGGGGTGGAGATATTCAAACATTTTTATACCATCAATATTCAGCATAAAAACTTTTCTATTTTAATTAAATATATTTTATGTTTGCCTGCTACAAATGCACCAGTAGAAAGAGTAGAGTATTTTCTATGATGAACAATTTGTGGACATCTGAGAAAACCAAGTTACAAACTTCAGTTGTAAAGGCGATGTTGATAACTAAGGTGAGTGTAAAAAAACCTACCAAGAGTCTTACTTAAAATCATCACCAGCTATATTAAAGCAAAGTGCCTCTAATAATACCAATAAATCTTGAGTATGTTATTTAATTCATAACTTTCATTTCCGAATAAATAAGTTAAAAAAGTACTGTTTTTTTTTCATTATATACCTGTTAATTGACACAAATAAACCAATGTCCCGTTTTGAGTAAAAAAATAAATGACCACGTTATATATGTCCCACTGCTGGGCATGGGCCTCCTCTACTACTGAGAGGGGTTAGGCCTTAGTCCACCAGGCTGGCCTAGCTAGAGTTGCGATTAACTAAACAAGGTGTATAAAAAGAAATCATTGCTTTTACAATAAAGTAGTGTATTAACTATTCTATAAATCAATTATTATACAATCAAAATGTTCAAGTACCTAGCGTTATTTTGTAGCAAAAAAATGTTTTGTAGTAATTTGTAGAAATAGATTTTAATAAGCAGTTGTAATGATCATTCCGAATTTTTTATAATTTATTTTACCTTAAATGTTCCAAACGCCGGTTTATATCAGCTTCTTCATCTCTCTGCTGACGCCGGACATTCCCAAGCACAAGTCGAGCAGTTTCTCGAATCATTTCTAACGTATCATCTGCCATTGTTCTGTAGGACTACCGCCAATTAACGCGAAACTAATTCAAAATTACCCACAAAATATTTACTTTATCGCGTTTATGTCGCTTCAAATGTCAAATGAAGTGAATGAGTAATGACGTAGGTACATATTTTACAGGATCGATATTTCGGATTTCAGTAGACTATACCTTGTTAAATATAGGAAGATAATTTTGACAGCTCACGGCCTCACGTACATGAAGTTTCGTGTTTGTGTCTGGTAAAATGTACTGACGATAATATTGTACTTTATGGATGGGTACCGCCCCCTTAGTGAAGTGCTATTCATAACGAACAACTACAGACTATCGAAAATCGATTTGAAATAAAATAAATCGATCGACATTTAGGTTAATTTATAATATTTATTGTAAATATATGTTATTTGCAATTATAATAAATCTAAGAGATAGTTTTGGTGAATCTAGTGATGATGAAAATAATTAATACGATTTAGGTTGTGCATCACTACATTAATATTTATTAATAAATAACTGAATGCTTGTTCTTTGTTTCATTGCATCGTAATAGCCCTCTGACAACAATAATTTAGAATCTGGCGTTATTAACGCTGAATAGCCGGACTTACCGAATAATATATGCACGAGTCTAGGCCTTTGTCATATTAATAAAAGGTTAAAATAATTATGCAACTATCGATATCAAGTTATATAAGAATAGTAATCGATAATCGAATACGTTTATTATTATTATACACTGCCCTCATCCTTATTGTAACCTGTCAAAATTGTAAATTTTACAAGGTATAGTATAATTAAAGGCAAAGGAATGGAAACGAACAGCCTGTCTCGTCACTGACTTTTAAACTTTTATTTTTACGAAACAATATTTCATTATTGTTTAGAAGCATTGTGTAGGATTTAATGTAGAAAAAATATTGGATTCTCTGAAAATAAACATTTGCACTCCCTGACTCGGTTCCAGTGATTCCTAAATTAATTCCCGATTTCTAATCACTTCAGGAAGTTTGTGACGTGGCCTGGCGAGGAATCTACCGCGTTTTGTTGCGCATATGTGGTGTGATATGTACTTATGTTTTGTAAAAGATAGCTGATAGAACACTGACCGCCCCCTGGCGCAGTTGGCTAGATACCAGCTTGAAACGAGAAATGAAATGAAATGAAAAAGTCTTGTAATTTTTGATACCCATGACACAAGACTCGTCTTTTAGTGTGGGGTTAAAACTGAATATGTGACTGTTAGGTGTATTTACTTACTTAAAATAGTACAATTTATTAGTGAAAGTGCGGAACATTACTTAGATGTTATTTTCTTCCACTTCGATATAAAACGAAATTTATTTACCTAAATGTGGAAAGTTGTGGCTTTATTGGTGTTTTGAATACATGTACATCTTTATGAACTCTAGTGAAAGTTATAAAAATACGGCCTTTGATTTACCTACGTTACTGGAATCTTAATATACGGTACTAAACTTTACATAGTGTTGGCAGTAGGTACCAAGAAACGCCATTGAAAGACTTAACTTAAAGTAACTCAAAAAATTTTTTTTTCTTTAAATACATACATTGTCCTGTGCATTTTAAATATAGTTTTTGCCTATACATATTTAAAAAAACAGAACAGTTTTTTCAATCCAAATTCCCATTCAATTAATTCTCTATTCCCCCCAATTCACTACCACGGCCATGTTCGAAAAAAGTAATACTCAAATCTCGGATGTTGCAATAAAACGCCAAAAAACATCAAAACATTTTATTATGGTCACTTAACATTATATAGTTATTAATAATTACTTAATATAGTAACATTATTGAAAACATTCTCAGGGAGAGCAAGACAGTGGAGGCAATTTCTCATTCTAAAGCAAAAAGATTGAGTTCATCACATTTTAAATTTGTTAAGCGTTAATTATTTACATTATCTTAAAGTATTTGAGTAATATTTAAAGGTACTTCATAATCTACAGATTCCCTACTGCAATTTTTTTAAACAAATAAAATATAAAACACATTTTCAAGAATAGAACAGTGAAATCTTTAGACTTTGCCTTTAACTTCAATTTTTTATATTTCTGGATACATTTATAAGTCTCCTTAAATATATTTTATAGTGGCGTTTAACTAGCAAAAGTGTGTCCTAATTATTTTCTTAGACTAGTTAAAGCCTCCTAAATGCCCGTTGGCATATTTTATAAATGTGGCAATAGGCAAAAGCTACTAACTATACAGCCAAATTTTATTATAATTTGCGAACAAAAGTACTATCAACTACAGTTTTGTCTCAACTGTCCTGGCTCAAAGCTCTGCCCTGCTAATGCTTATCTTATCTAAGTCGGATACGTAATATTAGATATGCCATATCAAATTTAAACTAGAATATTTACTTAAATTTTTATAACTATATACAATCACAATCACTATACGTCTTCATTCGTATGTGTATATACATGGTTCATTTATATTTACATAACAATATGACAGGAATATATACAAATTATATACATTAAGGAAAACTTGCTTAAATCACAGTCCATTAATATTTGACTACGATCAAAATTTTAAAATCGTTAAAATTCTCAGCCTTCGTGTTCCATACGAAATTTCTCCTCCTTAAAAACTATTTTGAAGAAAAACATCGTCAGGAAGTCCGTTGATACAATATCTAATATGCATTTCGATATGTACATGTCGGCTAACATGTTCGATGACATGTTGGCAAGCTTTAATATTGGCTACAATTTCGTGATAAATATTTACATAGAAAGCGTTCTACTGATTGAAAAATTACATGTTAAACTATGACGGGTTTCCGTTCTTTAATTTTGCATGAGCAACTTTTCTTTTTCAAAACGATTTTATCTCTGTGAACGTTTGATTCATTTAGAGATTTCGATGAAAATCTTTGCTATAAGGTTACATTCTTCACATCTACTGTTGGAACGCTTTTTGATGCATCATTGATGTTGTTAGGAGCTACTTTCGGTTCTTGTTTCTCTTCTTTGGGTTTTTCCTTTGGTTTCTCTTTTTCACTCTCGACGACCCGTCCGTTGGTAAGTTTAAACTCTGCTGGATCCGTTTGTGTTTCTTTGTCGGCAGATGGCGGTTCTGAAATGTTATTTATTCATCTATTAGTTCCAATTAATAAACATTATATTAAAAATATTGAGAAGGGAGAGATAATGGTGAAGATTTATCGCCTGTTTTTACAAAAGTAGACTGAAATGTTTTTTTTATTGTTAGTGATACTAAATAAAGCAAAAGCAATTACGTTAATTAACGTAAATATTATTAGCATAGACAGATAAACCCCTAAGATTACCTGTTTCTTAAAATATATCTTTTCGGGTACGGCTCCTTAGAAGGAGATATTTTTTATAAATACAAATAAATAAATAAATACACCCAACAGTCACATACATAGTTCTGACCCCACACTAAGATACGAGTCTTGTGTCGTGGGTATCAGAAACTACGAGAGACTTTTCGGTCTCACAAACACCCAGACCCGAAACAAATATTTGTGGATCACACAAACATTTGTCTCGGTGCGAGGATCGAACCCGCGGCCTCTCGTTTCGCGAGCTGGCTACTAGCCAACTGCGCCACGGGGCTGTAAATTTAGGTATCTATAAAAACCTATACCTACAATTGTATTTCTTGCACGTAATAATTTACTGCTGACCGTATTTCATTTTTCATAATAAGAACTAGACAAGAAGACTAGAAGTAGACTAATGGGTGAAAGGTAATATAATTACTTTTGCTCTGCGTGGTAACCGCGTGAGTTGGTGGCGGTTTGCGGCTGTACCGCACTGGCATGATACTCTGCCGCACGTTCCTTTCAGGACGGATCAGTATGATGTACAGCTGAAATGTTAATATCTATATTATTATTATTATTTTTTTAAATCTTTATTTATTTCGGGGTTTTTATCAAAAAAGATATGACAACCCCATCATATCTTTTACATAATTATATCTACATCTAACTTAATAACATACTAAGTGTAAACTTATATTAATAACAATAACAAGTATACTTACAATATACATATACTTATATTAATAACAATAACAAGTAACAAAGGAGCATGGAACGCTGTTACTGGATGAATTTAATTGATAAGTTGGCATAACCGTATAGCTATATCAGACTTTGGATTAGATAAAATGCTTTGGATCCAGCCTACATCATATTAATTTATAAACATATAAAGTGACGAGTGACTGCCTCGTGGTCTCGCGGTACAAGTATGTGCCGTGCGATCTTGAGGTCCTGGGTTCGATTCCCGGGTCGGGCAAAGTGTTATTGGGTTTTTCCATTAGAAAATTCTCAGTAACAGCACGGAGTCTGGGAATGTGCCCGAAAAACGGCAATAGGCTCGCCCCCTATTACGTGGGACTGATACATACCTGGCGAAATGTGGGTGTAGAAATACACCTCTGCCTACCCCTTCGGGGAATACAGGCGTGAGTTTATGTATGTATGTACATATAAAGTATCAATGTCCCTCAACATAGGTAAAAATACGCACTTAGAAGTTCTATTCGTTTCTGAATATTAAATACTCTTCCTGGTTTCAATGAGAAGAAGAAAAGAAGAAATTTATAAGATTAAAAGTAGAAGTAGTGTCCTGGGTATGAAGACTTACGAAAGCCTTATAATTTTAAAGCAAAATGCACTTGGTTGCAAATAGGGTAAGAACTAAGAACGATTGAGGTTTCACGAGGTTTATTTAATCAAACCAATTATATAAATACTTTTAGAGCCCTGTATCCTTAATGTGAGATTATCTCCCGCTTGTCATATTTAACTATTCTAACAAGCAAACTGCTAAACCCCGAAAACCAGTCCAACTGTAACTGGAGTTTCTCAGTAAATTACCTTGGGCGAGAACAAGCAGATGAGGGTGACGCTGGCGCTGAGCGAGATGGTGACGGCCATGCTGGTGACCCGCAGGGGCACGTGGCTGGCGGTGCCGAAGTACAGCGGCACGAACGCCAGCCAGATCACGCACGTCGTGTACATCGTGAAACCTGGAAACAAAGGCATTCATCATCAGCCCATATCATATATCAGTCCCACTGCTGGGCACGGGCCTCCTCTACAGCTGAGAGGGTTTAGGCCTTAGTCCACCACGCTGGCCTAGTGTGGGTTGACGGACAAAGGTATTATTGAAGATTTATTCCTGTCACTGCTGAGATAAGCCAATACATGCACTTCTTCCAAGCCTCTTGGTGCTGTGCTATTTCTATTCAAATGCGTTAATTAAGGTAATCCCACCGCCTTTTTCTTGGTGCCTATATTTGATGTGACATGAGTTGGGTAACAATAAGCGCGAAAACAATATGTGGTCAAAAGTAATGCGGAAATATTTTGTTTGTGTATGAAAAATTTGTATATTTACTCGTACCCACGGTTATGATGTGGGGTGTCGTGTACCTTTGTAGGCTATAAATAAATCAAATCTTCAAACATTTCACAAACAGTGACGTGAAAAAGCAACCCGCCAAACGATTATCGAAATAGAAATAGCCCACGAAACAATTGTATATTCCGATAAAAATCCATTAGCACACTATTTGAAGTTGCGGCGCAGTGTTTCATCCGGAGTCCACAACCCAATTACTTTACCGAAGTTGGAATAGTGGCGCTTAGAGAGCCAATTCTGTTGATTACACGAGGCACAGCTGTTCCACGATAATCTAAATTGAGATCTAAAAATGTTGGCTAGACAGGTAATTCCTTAACCTTTTACAAAACGTTTAACAGTAATTCTGATCTTAAATATGATCAAGCTTCTTAGCAAATTCCCTGTGAATAATTTTAAATTTATTGGCCCCTAATTTATTGTTGAAGTCGAAGGATTGTAGATTATGCTTTATTTGCCCGTTTTTAAGGTACCAGTTGAAATATCTATCTAAAATAATACTTTCCTTGCAGTAATATATTAATTTTTAACATAACTGTTATATTCCACGGTCGGGTAAAGTGCTTTAGGTTTCTAGGTTTTTTTTCAAAAACAGCAATAGGCAGATCCTCAATTATTTGTGATTTAATATACAGCTACCGAAATGAGGGTATCGTAATAGACCTTTGCCCATGTGCTCGTATAATATAGGCATGAGTGAATTTTGTATCTCATTAAAAATGTTTTACAAATGGGCGAGATGATTACAGGAATTTCTAGGAATTCAGCGCTTTTTCAATTTCAGACATTATATATAATTTCTTCTTTCGAATTCAAATATCTTAAAATAGTTCATGCGAGTGCAGCAACTAACGTGTAATTAATTGCTTCTTTTCTTCGGCGTGGATAATAGTACACAATTTCATTAAATTTTAACATACTAAGCGGTACACTGCCTCTGAACTATTAAATTTCAAAACCTTTTGTTACCTTCTATCATAACTTGATGTACTTGTAAGTCCATCGCACAGTAATGCTTTCAGTTGTATCCAACAAATCATGTTTCGTGAACTTAAAAAGAAGATTTAGACGTTTTGTTCTTGATTTTAAATCAAACAGTCAAACTTTTGGAGGTAATTACAAATTTAATCGGAAACAAACTTATTACAGAGCTCCGTTCGATCCGGCGTTCCGAGCGAGAATGAATCATCCTCGATCGGGTGGTTGTTTTTATACCCTACGTTGGGCGCACAGTGGGGATGCGTCGACGCTTCGACACGGCCATCCTGATGATCACACGTCCTCGTGTGGAGTAACTGGAATGAAAGAAAATTTTCGAGCAGTACTTATTCCAGTCGCTCGGCCATTCCTGGCCCAAATGGGTGGGCATAAAAGGCACTCTGTGAAAATCATTACAGGTTCCCATGAAAATCATAACAAACTCTTTCTCTTAAAGCTGACATGTTAAACAACACCCATACTCCTTCAAATAATAGGAAACTCATTAAAATATCACAGTGCTCATACTCTGACCTCCATCCGGTCACAAACATCAAACCAATCGACCTCTATCCGGTCTTCAACACGTAACCTCTATCCGGTTACAAACAACACCATCCGGATAATCATTTCGAGCCTTTATCAAAATAATCTTAAAGTAGGTTTGTTCAACATGTTAATTTATTTTTCCCTATTTCGGTCATTATCACAGTCTCATCAATACGCTTTACAGGCTACAGATTCTTTAATGAAAGAACACTCAGCACCAGAGTCGTAATGAAATGAAAATTGCTCACCTGAGTGACGTTCAAACAAACGCATCCATTTTTTCATCGCTAGCGTCTTCATTTAGAACACGTGGGTCGTTGAGGCCCATCCCACTTCTGATAACGGAGCGTCTTGGGCGTTATTGATTTTAAATCAAACAGTCAAACTTTTGGAGGTAATTACAAATTTAATCGGAAACAAACTTATTACAGCGCTCCGTTCGGTCCGGCGTTCCGAGCGAGAATGAATCATCCTCGATCGGGCGGTTGTTTTTATACCCTACGTTGGGCGCACAGTGGGGATGCGTCGACGCTTCGACATACTTAATATTTGTTTTCAGTAAAAATAAAAAGTGCGATCAAAGAATATTTTTAGTGACACTTATCAGTCACTGGGACAGATGGTTAATTCAGTGAATATCTTTTGAACCCTTTAAATATTTCATATTATATAAATACGTCGTACTTAAATTTAAGCCAAATATCTTTTACCGATTTTCCGTGGCATATACTTTCAGGGGAAACGACAATAATTAGCTATATTTTAAGTATTCTTATTTGTATTTTTTTATCCAATTAAATTTTGTAGCTGGGTGGCGGAAATTTTATTTATTGATACTATTCTGTATTCGAACACAGTCTACTTGCACAAATATAATCCGTCCGATCAAATTAGAGTCCGAATAAAATTTTCAGTACTTCGTTGACTAATTTAAGCAGAGTTAACAAACTGAACAGCAGTAAAACACCCATAAAATTGCAAACGTTGAAAAAACACCACCAAAAATGAACTGAAAGATTCCAAAACATCGCATAAAGTGAATTGGACAAATGATGAAAATATTCAGCGAGTTTTTCGTCATTAATCTGTGTCTGGGGTTCACAGTACAAAACGGAACCGTGCAGCCACGAACTGGCGTTCCATCTATCAATCAAAACGTCGTGGAAACAAGAGCCGTGAGATCGTGCTAATAGATGTAATTTGGCACATCAGCGAATGTATCATTCGGTAGATCGCTGCCAATCCCTCATCCAGCGAACAATTTAATTGGAATCGTAACGTGGTTTTGGATTGATTGCGCCCGCGTGGTATTTGGTAATTGGACCGGCTGGCATTTTTATCGTTTTTTTTTGAAAGGGTATAAAATAGCTTCTGCTCGTGAATTCCTATTAGGCTTCAGAATACAGTAATATTTCGTTTGTAAGAACCCCATACAGAAGTAAACAAATTTTTCAAGATCGGTGTAGGAACGTACTGGGTCTGATCTTCCGTTTGGATAGTTGTCTATTTGCTTCATTATAAAATACATGAATTAGAGATGTGCCGATTATGACTTTGGCCGCCTAGCCTAGATTAATCGGTATAAAGAGGCCGACTAATCGGCCGACTAGTCGGCCAAGCCGAATACGGTTTCGGATATTCTGGTAACCCATCGTTTTCAGCTGATTTTCCCGAAAGTCTCAAACTCCTCTTGCAACCATGTCTTTACTTGTGATGTTTACTTCGCATCGTTTCTTGGTTTTGCTTTTATAAGGGTCATAGTGGTGTTTTTGTGTAAAAAAAATGTGCAAAAATAATTAATAGAACTGTTATTGTTCCAATGTTCATTAAAGTGAAATAGCGCCGTTAAAATTTAATCATGTCAAAAAGAAAATCTCGTGTGTGGATGTTTATTGAACAATTGGACACTGATTCTGGCAAAGTAAACCAATGCAAAATAATATTTTCTAGTGGTTAATGGAATGCCAAATGATAAGAAGAAATAATTATTAATGTTTACTGAAGTAAAGAAATATTATGCTGTTTTGTTTATTAATAAAAACAAGTAATTGTAAATTGATTACCTGAAATTGTCTGATTATAAAATGAAAATATTAATAAATAATCAAGGTTTTTATTTAATGTAATTCCTCATACATATTACTGAGAAATATATACAAAGTAAGAGGCCGGATAGTCGGCACTCTTAGCCGAATAGTCGCCGACTAATCGCCGACTATGATAATAGCCGAATAGTCGGCTTTACCGACTAGTCGGCACATCTCTAACATGAATATAAAATTAAAATTTTCTTCGGCTTCAGAATTAACAAAATGCCAAGTACTCATAAAAGTACTTCTAAAAACTGAGACTTTATTGAGTCCTGAGAGAAATGAAAACTGAGTGAGTGTTAGTCAATAGAAGACGTACATCCAGTGAGTATTTTAAACATCCTTCACGAACTAGTTATTATATAAAAAAATCCCTAACATATCTTTGACGTATTACCTCATTTTGATAACTATAATTAGTTTTTTCTTCAATTTCATCACTTAGATCTATTATGGTAAATACATTGTAGTTATTTACTCAAATGTTGTGTCTGATCTATTACTGAATATACCAGTCAATATTATGAAGCATGTTTAAAGCCGATGTAATTGAAATTTTGGTGTATAAATGCATATTTGGAGAGGTTGTTTTGGTTTCAAATGGTAACATTTAGTTTTATCATTACGAGCTTTCAGATGTTATTAATGAACGCTATTTCCTAAACTATTGGCTAAACTACAGTCAGCATTTTCATATAAATTACGCGGGGCGGCGCAATGATTAAAGTTTATGCCTTGTGTGCGAACCGATAAGCATTACGAGCCCATATCTTTGTGTCTAAATGATCTGTTAGGATTGGTACGTTTTACATCTACTTACATCGACTGAATTTACGCCCTGTGCTGTCAACAAGCCTATCGTTTGATGAGATCGTGTCATTACAATTTTCTGGTATCAGGATATTTGTATCCGTTTGGCTAGCCAAGACTATCTTTATATATCGGCGAATATCTGATTGGTAGGATTACCATCAGTCGAAATACAGCTTCGGCTGGCGAGAAACAATTATCTCTAAGCAGTTGCTACAAATTTGCCAGTCTATTCCTGGAAATTTACAGAATGATCACCAAAGTATCTTATGAGCATCATTAAACGCCTTAGCTAAATGACCAAAACGGTAATACAATAAAATTTAACCCATTACTTCCCAAGCATCGAAAACATTGGAATTTTTTGAAGAAATGTATAAAGTTTTTTTTCGCAATATACGAAGTCGGATCATGATGCTCTTTCTGAGTCGACAAAAATTATCAATTTGAAAAAAATACATTAAAATCACCTTATAAAAAATTATAGCGTAAGACAATATAATTTTATTAGAAAAATAATGTAAAATTTCGAATTTCATCAGAAACAATTAAAATAAGAGCCCTAACAAATAAAAAAAATGTTGAATATAGTGTACTAAAAATCAGTGGGGGGGAATGTGTTAACATTATTGACTGCATGTATCGACTCTAAAAGGCCATCAATTGAACCAACACAGTATGCACATCGACAAAAGCCCTAGGTTCGGTAATAAATAACAGCAGTTTCCTTCCATATATAGTGAGCAAGCGATGAACGTTTCTGCGTGCCCGCACAATGGCATGTCAACAAGCGTCTGATTGCATTGTGCCCTCACAATGGATGCTGAACAATAGGTGTCTTATTCGCTCTTATAAACTCCACGACTTGTGATTTACGCTTCTGATTTGATGTTAAATGACGAGGCGTCGATGTCTTCATTTTAACTTCGTCTTCCCCAATTTTTTTGGAATTCAGAGGGTCTATGCGTAAGTGGATGTATTTCAATTTAATTTATGTATGTCATGACTCAACGATAAGTGGCTATCTCCCGCAATAAACAGAAGTAAATGTCTGAGATAACATCATCATCATCAGCCCATACACGTCCCACTGCTGGGCACGGGCCTCCTCCACAACTGAGATGGTTTAGGCCTTAGTCCACCACGCTGGCCTAGTGCGGGTTGGCGGACTACACACCTAAGAAATTCCTAAGAACTTTTAGGTGTACAGGTTTCATCACGATGTTTTCCTTCACCGTTAAAACAAGTGATAATTCATTGTGAATACACACAGAACTTCGAAAAGTCAGAGGTGTGTGCCTGGGGTTTGAACTTGCGACCGCCGAAATTCTTGACCGCGCGCCTAAACCTCAAGGCCATCACTGCTTTTTCTTTTTCTGAGATAACACAGACACCAAAATAATTATTTGTTCGTCGGACTGATAAGGATTGCAAAATTTTTAATATTCACGACGCAGTATCAATGGGAGTGCATAACTATGTATCTCAATGCGTTTGCCTGTTTAGATGTTGTTAAAATGACGTAAAGATATAAACACTCTTATCTTCATTTTTCTAATTATTGTTTACATATTAATATGACGAAAAAATTATGACAACCCTATTTTATCAGCCTGAACACTTTTGCAAATATTATGATTCTCCCGAACACATCGAGACCATTATTTCATCTTAAGTCAAATTTATCCTTTAAACCCAATTCTATATTCTACTAATGTCAGTTTCTCCATTCAAGATGACTGTTATTCTCATATTCAATACAACAGTATGAAATTGTATTAGTGATCAGCTCTTATTCGGGAAATTTAGTCTTTGTATCAATATTGTAAACTATCTCTTGATTGGAAAAGAGCAACACTAGAGTTTCTTGCCCGTTCATCTCTAGTGATGACTTCCGAACAGGGTGGTACACAAAATTTTGAAATGACTGAATCTATGTGATGTATTTGACATTTAATAGATTCAATAAATATTATTTCATTTGATTACATCATAATAGCAGTATCAAAGAACAAAACTAACAAAAAGGCATCAGATATCACAATCCCCTAACCTTTATAAAGAATACAAACAACAAACAACAGTCTCCGCCATCTAAACATTGGCAATGTCGTGGAAACATTTAATTCTTAAAAGTCATAAAACTTATCACAGTCACAAGGTAATGCTTTCAGTTTCCGCCTCGAGAATATTCAACCGTATGAGTTTAAATTTAATATTCATACTTTACGAGCGGCGGGGCAATCTGAAAGAAAGTTGTGTATACAGCCGTCGCTTGTTTTGCTCGCTCACATTTTGTACATCTGCTGTTTCAATGAACTTGTATTAAAAGCTAGTACCTGGATGACCGGTTTTTTTTTAAAATTGTGTTTTTTGGAAATTATATTTAAGTACGAATTACTAATAAAATGATGAAATATGAATAATGTTACTTAACAACGCCATCTGCTGTTGTGTCGTTAAAGCAATTAGTTGCTCACAAAAAATAGTATTATTATTCGCCAATAGATGTCAGGAAGAGTCATATTTTTCAGTTGAGACTACTCAAACGCCTCCTTTTTGTTATTTTTCATCCAAATGACATTTTCTAAAAATGATTCCTAGCTAGATCGATTTATCGCCCCCGAAACCCCCTATACACTAAATTTTATGAAAATCGTTGGAGCCGATTCCGAGATTTCAATTATATACAATATATATATACAAGAATTGCTCATTTAAAGATATAAGCTAAATGTATTCTCGTTTATAAAATAAATGACCTTCTTGCTGTGATGAAATAATAATAGTTGAACTAAATAGTTTAAAGTTAGTATTCTACTATATGTTTTGAAAATTGGGTATAGCATTAAGATTGTGAAGTGTAGTTGATTGGCAACTAATAAATAATGGAAGTTGAGGAAAAATTAAACTTATACATAGATCGGATCAAATAGTACCTAGGCAAAACGATTTTATTCCGACCTAAAGTAATTCCAACTTGAAACAAAATTAACTTTTAGTCTGATTCTGAACATACTGAAAAAAATACTCTTGGATTTTTTTTTATTGAAGTATACGTCTCCAGATACCATACTAGAATTAAGTCCAACTTGACGCAATCAAGATAGCTGGCATAATTGCATCGAGTGACGCGATATTTTCATCTCAGGCAGTACTTCACTGTCAGTATGAGTAATATATTCTTCTGTACTGTGCTTACCATTAGATGCAGTTAACCTTTGCCGTACTAGCATTAAAAAAGTCAAAGAACTACTCACCGATATGCTTGCTTTCATTAAAAGCCTCAGGTATCTTCCTGGTGAGTACAGCGTATACCGTACACACGAGTATCAGTACAATTGGGTAGAAGAAGGCGATCATGTAGGACGCGTCCACGTAGGAGTCGCAGACCAGCATGTTGTCCTCTCTAGTCGGGTAGTGGAACATGGCTCGAGCTGGGGCCACTATCATCCACACTACCACGATGAGAACCTGGGGAAACAATTGTTGAAAAATCAAGCAAAAAGGCATCAGTGTGTTGGATGATGAGATATGGTAGTTTCTGTGGTTATTACAGGCGCTGTGTACGCACTATGAAAATATTCATCATCAGCCCATTTACGTTCCACTGCTGGGCACGGGCCTCCTCTACAACTGAGAGGGTTTAGAACTTAGTCCACCACGCTGGCCTAGTGCGGGTTGGCGGACTACACAGCTAAGAAATTCCTAAGAACTTTTAGGTGTGCAGGTTTTATCACGATGTATTCCTTCACCGTTAAAGCAAGTGATAATTTCATTGTGAATACACACATAACTTCGAAAAGTCAGAGGCGTGTGCCTGGGGTTTGAACCTGCGACCGCCGAAATTCTCGACCGCGCGCCTAAAGCTCGAGGCCATCACATAAAAATATTAGTACATACTTATATTACTAATGTAAAGTGTTCTCTAATCAGATGCTATGAGTAGAGCGCGAATTTAAGATCATAAGGGTAAAAGAGTCCATAGTATGCTGAAAAAGGTTTGGTAACTCTATGTTGAGGATATCATCTCACGTAATGTAACTCAGGGCCTATTTAATGACATCCAAATAGATACAAACGCAGCGTCGGACGTCCTCCGACAAGATGGTCGGACGACCTAGTAAAGGTCGCGGGACGTCGCTGGATGCAAGCTGCTTCCAACAGGTCCCTGTGGAAGCAGTGGACTTCCATTGGCTGATGAATGGATGATGGATGGAAATAGATACAAGATAGAGAGCGGTTGACGCCGGTATAAATCCTAATGAAGACTTAGAAAACAGTAATACAAAAGTCACCTGAATGGAAATGAGAGCAGCGCATATAGCAAGCTGCGAGCTCGGAGATATGAGTATCGGTCGTTTGGCGGAGTGCTTGCTGGCGTTGAAGATGCGGGAGATCCTGTTGGTCTTGGTGAGGAGGGCGGCGTACACCACGGTGAAACAGAAACCGGTGCCGAACCTGCGACAGTAAAAATTACAAACAATAAAAAAAATACTGAAAGTTATCCACTGTAAAATATAATAATAATATTTAATATAAGAATGTAGTATAGTTATAGTTTGCAATGTTATTTGTTTTGTTCATATTTCCGTCCTAAAATAACTTTTTTTCGGAGATGGATATAATGGTTAAGTTCTTGAAAGATTTTAGACAATAACAGGTACGTTAAGTGCTTTTTATAACTTACATATTATTTATACCAAAATTAATTAATAAAAGTAAATTACGCGCCTTCATACGATAAAATAAGTTTAAAATTAAACATCCAGCTAGTTTAATTTGACGTGGTAATCCGCAGAATTAATAATCTTGCCAATCACGCTCTTTATGAAAACTTTTACAAGATATTTAAAAAACTGTTATATTTTTTCTTTTGCTAAGATAACATTTTTACAAGGCATATAAACTGCTTTGAAAATTTCTAGCATGCTGTTATAAAGTACAGAATAAGCGTTGCTGATATTTTGCTCAATAATTTCAGAATTGCAGCACTGTGATGTTAGCGAAGATTTATAAAATTATTAAAGCTAACTTTTACAATAGACTCTTTCTTTGTTAATATTGAGTTCAGATAAAATTAAAATATATGTAGATAAATAAACTGTCTGTTTCTCCCTAATAATCCTTTATCCAGAATAAATTGTAGCCTTAACTATGTATATCTGCGGCTTTAGATAGATAGGACCCCCGTCTTATGTATCAAAAGTATTTAACCAAAATTTAAAAACATCGGTTAAGCAGTTTAGGCAAGTATAACGAACAAGCAAATAAACTTTCTTTCATCGTCATAATTATCACCATCAGTCCATATACGTCCCAATGCTGGGCATGGGTCTCCTCTACAGTTGAAAGTAATGCGGTCTGGCGGAATACACATTTATGAAAATCCTAAGAATTTTAGGTGTGCAGGTTTCCTCACGATGTTATAAATAAATAATAAATAAATACACCCAACAGTCACATACATAGTTTTGATCCCACATTCAGATACAAGTCTTGTGTCGTGGGTATCAGAAACTACGAGAGACTTTTCGCTCTCACAGACACCCAGACCCGAAACAAATACTTGTGTATCACACAAACATTTGTCTCGGTGCGGGGATCGAACCCGCGGCCTCTCGTTCGCAAGCTGGTATCTAGCCAACTGCGCCACGGGGCTGTCAAAACGATGTTTTCCGTCACAAATAAAGTACGTGATGATTCATTATGAATGCACACAATAAATACTTTCTTTCCTAGCTATAATATTACTAAGGATTGATACGCCTTTATTTTTCTGTTACCCATATTGTCAGCAGCTAGAAATATACTCTTCATTTCAACGAATTTCAATATTGAGCGTATACTGCGAGGTGCAGCACTTGCAACGCTGGTAAATTTGCTTTTGGTTCTAAGTTAGCACTTTATTGGATTCAAGTGATGTGTCCTCGTACTGTACGCCAATCTTTGCTGAAGGAACAATTTGTAGTCAATCAACGTTTGTAGTTATTATATATTGAATTAGAAAAAACAAAAACCGCCTTCAATAAAACCTATTCCAAAACAAATTAAAATGCACTAAAAAGTAAAAAAAATAATTGCGTATTGTTCTATAACTTAATAATCAACTTACTATTTCTCTTCATCAATATATAGGTACGATCTATGTGTTTACGACGCAAGAAGCTAGATAGGTACCTATGAATAACAAACAATGATTAAAATATTTTTTAATGTTCTCCTATGTAAAATTAAATGAAAAATATTAGACTACTTAAAAGTCAATCAAATTATTACGATAATATAATTATTGTTATTCTTGGAGGCGGTGTCAGCCAAGGCAGGATTCTCGTATTATTATTCATCATCATCATCAGCCCATATACGTCCCACTGCTGTGCACAGGTCTCCACTACAACTGTGATGCTAGGTATGTATATTGCCCCCCGAGGGGTAACAATTGTTTCGGTGTGCCTTTTGGCACGGCGCAGAGGCGGTCCCGGGTCAATCCATAGCTCTGGCTTCAGGGTATTCCGGGGCCGTCTCGCTGAATGCGCTGATGGTGGCCGTCGCGGGGTTTTTAGTCGGTATTACGGCGCATTGATATTTGGTAGGGACCCGGCCCAGCGGCCGCCCGAATACATCACGGGCGGTAACATCCATGCTGGGTCGGAAGGCACCGGTGAGTCCGACACACCGTCCGTAAATAGGATTTTCCCCGTGGGAAAAAAAAAGAAAAAAAAGGTATGTATATTGTATTATTTCCTTGCATGATAAGTATTATTTATTATTATTACCTAATACAGTACATAAAGTCACTGACTTTATCAAGCAAAAATGGCAGAGGACTTACTTGTATTTCTTAATTCATTTTACTCTCCTAAAGATTTTAATCATGTAATTTTTTCACGCCACAGAGGAGCAAGCGATCATTCTATTCAAAGCTATAAAAGCATCTGATGCATGGAAGAAATAACTTACAAGAACTAAAAATATTTTATACGACAAAAACGAAAAAAAATGGACCTTTCGATATCATTCCATTCACGAACGCCATTCCAGAAAAAAATGTTCCTTCATAAACTCCACATCGCTTCCGTCTCAATAGGCCGGATATCGTCGGGATGTGTAAACGCTAAATGGCGATACGCGACAGAGCACGTTCACTATTGGAAATATTTCCCTGTTTTCCTAGCTTCATTTTTTGTCGGCGTTTGAAGCGCGACAGCACGGATTGCGAGCGTTCATTTCGACTAGTTCACACTTTTGGTATGTGTTTTTGGATTTCATTTGTGACGTATTTTTTGTCTATGACACTCGATATTTTCCTTTTGTAGCATACAATATGATGCCGGTTTTAATCTGTTTAGAATGTTACTATACTCTTTGAATGTAAGCTACAAACTACTATTGTTCTGTATTTAAAAATAGAACTTTAGTAAGGCCTTTTTTTATAAGTCAAAATATCGAAGCGTTTTGAATCGTTTCTGTGATATAGACAAAGCAAACTACTTGAATATGGATAACGGAAAGTAAGGGTATCATTGTAAAAATTAAGCTTTAATATTTCTATATCATATAGATCGCAGGTCGTCGCTGGATGCAGGCTGCCTCCAACAGGTGACTATGAGTCATTGGGGGAGGCCTATGTTCAGCAGTGGACTTCCTTAGGCTGATAATGATGATGATGATTTCTATATCTTCATCGTCGGTATATTCCTTTAACTACACATTTCTAAAAATATATTTCATTACACTTCTATGACACAATAATTAGAAAATTTGATCAAATGGGTTTCATCGCAAAATAAAAAATATTGTGCCACATTTAAAAAATAATGTAGCAAGTGTTATACCATTTTAGATTCCTTATTAAATGCGCCAACTTTTAAAGTTACTTGCCAAACTCGCGTAGTACATTTTTTTTTCAGGACAGTCAGTTAAATTTGGGCGTATGATTAATTTTAAATATGCGGTTTGGTAAACAATGTCATTTTCTTCCGAAGTATAGCAAGGTGGCTCTAAATTTTGGATAACAGTTTGCAGAGGCATTATTCAGGATTACATAACAAAAATAATAATTTAAAAAAGTAGAGATTTGCAGCAACAGTAGTGAAAAATCCGTCACAGGGTGTAGATTTTCTAGATTTTTTTTAAATCCCTATATTTTTCTAAATACATAACTTAATTTTTTTTTAATATTTTTCTGATAACTCTTACGACTTGGGCTATTCCCCGTTTCCGGGTTATCGTCGACTGCTGGGACACCCTGTATGTGCTTCATTGATTTTTCAAACAAGATAGAAATAGGTAGTGAAATTTGAAAGACAAAGTAGAGTATTAATGAAATTTCTTGTTACTTTATACCTTACTTATTTGTTAGAATTGAAAAGAAAAATGGGCAGTATACATTTATTTATTTCTTTCTGAATGCCAAAGGCCCTCTGCTACCACCATAATATTAGCCGTAAAGGACCAGCAAACTAGCAAGTGGTACAACTACTGATAAGTTAACATCACCGTCTAATAGCCCCATACGAGAATATGGGGGGGGGGGAGGTACCAGCATTTGTATGAATAGGAAATATTGAGAGAAGAAAACACGAGCCATTAATCTGCAAAAAAAGAAATGTAAGAGGCTCACCTCTGGATAGAGCATAGTACATCAGTAGGCCGGAAGACCAGGGCGAAGGTGACTAAGTAGCACATGAGTATGCCGGCGAGCAGGACGTAGGATAGCTCCCTCCCGCTCGCACGCACCACGGGAGTCGAGCTGTGACGCACCCACACTCCGCATACGAACCTGGTAAGGGATAAAAGTATATTTTTATTGAAAAAATATTAATTGTTTCGTAAATTAATCACAAAGGATCAATATCAACAATTTTTCTGTGTATTTAGTAGTCAAATGAATAGATACACTTCGACTACAACCACATATATACATACATAGTTGATTAGCTCAGATATACAACTTACATACACAAACTCACGCCTGTATTCCCCGAAGAGGTAGGCAGAGGTGCATTTCTGCACCCACATTTCGCCAAGTATGTATCAGTCCCACGTAATAGGGGGCGAGCCTATTGCCGTTTTTCAGGCACATTTCCAGACTCCGTGCTGTTACCGAGAATTTCCTAATGGAAAAACCCAGTAACACTTTGCCCGACCCGGGAATCGAACCCAGGACCTCTAGATCGCACGGCACATACTTGTACCGCGAGACCACGAGGCAGTACAACTTTACCGGTACAATTCGACTGCGATCGGATTTCTAGATTTTTTTTATTCACCAACCAGAACCAGGCGATTGTTTAAGGTCACATAAATAGGATACATCTCGTCGATCGATGAAAGACATACGGGTTGTACAGTACAGCTTAGTTGGCAAATAAAGATTATAATCATTTTACTAATGTATTTGAATTCATTGGATACTTACGCTGTCAGCAGGATTCCCACAGACGAGAAGGACATAGCTCCAATGGCCCAAGCTGAGTCTGGCCTCAAATAAGCTTCAGGAATCGGTCGGCAATGAGTCCTAGTCGGGTCTGGGAGAGTTCCTCGGGGACACACCATGCACGCTGTCTCCACATATGGTGACCGGATCTGTTAGAAAAAAAATGTTTTACACTTAGCTATTTAAAATGATTAATTAAAATCGTATTAAAATAATCTGGGAGGTATTCATTATTAGGTAACAGAGATTTTTCTTTCTGTAATAGTGCAACGGTCGAGAATCTCGATGGTCGCGGGTTCAAACCGTAGGCACACACCTCTGACTTTTCGTAGTCTGACTGTATTCACAAAGAATTATCATGAACTTTAACAGTGAAGGAAAACATTGTGATGAAACCTGCACACCTAAAAGTTCTAAGAAATTTCTTAGGCGTGTAGTCCGCCAACCCGCACTAGGCCAACGTATTGGACTAAAGCCTAAACCCTCTCAGTTGTAGAGGAGGTCCGTGCCCAGCAGTGGGACGCATATGGGCTGAAGATGATAGACATATTATAATATTATGTGGTTATCTATAGGAGATTACATTTTAATTTAGGTATCTCATCAGTGACGACGATATCGTAAATGCAGAAGGTAATCTATGAAAATGATATTAAACTCGCCGATTTCTACCTGCATTGCATAACTTGAGCTCAATATAGGGAGTGGTAGAACGGGGGAAATATTAACTAGCAATGGAGTAGCAAGGACTATAAACATTAACAATAAGAATGCTATGTTGATTTAACAAGTGGGCAAAGTATCTCAAAGAGCAGACCTCATACTGCGTGCAGTTGAAACAATGCCAACAGCAGCTCTCTCCTTCCACATACTGCTTCGCCTGTCCCAGCTCACACTCGGCGCTGCACACAGACTCAGGAGGCCGACGCTCCCCCCATTTGAACTGGATTTCTGTAACAACATTAAGATGTTAGAACACATAAATGCAATTAAGTTGCCTAGCAATTTGTCGGGAACTGAAAATTCAATTCTGAATTGTGATGTTGTAATTTGGCTGGTGTTTTAAGTGCTTTGGTAATGATCGTAATTAGTTTTGCTACGGAGTCAAATCGAGTTAAAATTAAGCCTTCTGTTTGGGAAGGAAATGTTAATTTTTTTAATTTTATTGAGTAAAAAGTAATAACGCAAAAAAGGTTAGAAAAAAGTTACATTTTCTACCTAGCGTGCGTGTAAGTTTCTGTATAGGGTTTAAAATACATACATACATACATAAACTCACGCCTGTATTCCCCGAAGGGGTAGGCAGAGGTACATTTCTGCACTCACATTTCGCCAAGTATGTAGTTCCCACGTAATAGGGGGCGAGCCTATTGCCGTTTTTCGAGCACATTGCACGTTTTTCAAAATAAACCAGCTAAAATAAATACGTTTATTTTAATCGTGACATTGATATATCGGTAGCTTAAACACATGAGCGTATTCCGAGGGTAATAAATCTTCATGAGAAAATTGTCAAGCTTATTTTGATACTCTTTAAACACTAACCATACATATGTACACTCACACCTGTTCCCGAAAACAAAGTACAAAACTGTAAGCAGAGAGTAACAATCCACTAAACTACACTGAACTGAACATCATTGCCTTGCCCTGCTCCCAATTTCATTTGGGGTCGGCGCAGTATGTTTTATCCTTCCAAACATCCCTATCAGCCGTCATGTCTTCATTCACCCCTTTTTCTTTCATATCTTCAGTCACGTAGTACACTGAACTGAACCTATAACCCAATTCGCCAATTGTTTCGATTCTCTCGTAATAGGGTACTTTATGATCAGATTTTGAACATATTTCTAAATCCCTTGCTCTATTAAAGTTTGCCTTACTGAGAACTCTCGGTACTTAATTATACGACTTGGTATTGTGTCACGTTGCCTGGAAGTCTAAGCCAACAAACAGACGATCAGACTAAATTAGTTAAGTTGTTTAGCAAATATGATGTGGACGTGGACGTTGTGTCTGGAAACTTCCTCTTAACGTCTTGAATATAAGGGTTAAAATTGTTTGGACTGATTTACGAGTGATGGGCTCTTGACCTCCTGTTTCGTTATTTTTTGGGCCCTATTCCACCACACACCCGCCACTGTAACTCCTGTGCTCCAGGATCAACAGCGGCACGCACAGTATTGGCGCCGAGCAATGAAGCTCAGCGGACCTAAGGGGACCTAAATTTGTCATAATCCCGCAACGAAGTTAATCAGAAAGACAAATAAAGGAGGAGTTGGAAAACAAAAAGTTGTCCACTGTTTCGTTATTTGTTTCTAAGTTGTTGTATAGACTGATTTATCCCTTACTTTCCAGATCCAGTTGCAGCACTCCATCCAGATACTGTCCTACTTTCTCCCAGCGGTAGACGCCTCGTAGAACCTGCTTGAAATGCAGGATGTTATATCGAGCTGGCCCATCGCCGTTGCTGTCGAAATGAAATTCGTCTTCGCTCAACCCTGCGGAAGAAAATTATGATTAATAATAATAATAATAAATACACCCAACAGTCACATACATAGTTTTGATCCCTCACTAAGGTACAAGTCTTGTGTCGCAGGTATCAGAAACTACGAGAGACTTTTCGGTCTCACATACACCCAGACCCGAAACAAGACTAGAAATTATTGTAAGCTGAATTTAATCTAGATTTTACGAAAGTAAAAAAGGCGTTTCTCAGCCAGACAACTTTTTTTGTGCAAAAATAGTAGCCAAGCCGTTATCACCTGTCTGTGTACTTAAGTTACAAACAGTTAGATTAGACTGGCAAGGTACATATGTAAGAGAAGGTTATACAAAACTTTTATGTGAACGTAAAATCAGGGCCATATACGATTTTATTAGAAAAATAAAAAATCTTACCAATAAAGTTAACTTTCCTCAGGTATCTGAGCAGATCGGCTCCACTAGCTGGCCGCATGGCGTCACACAGCCCGACGCTCCCGCCGCATACCGTGGCATGCATATCCCTGGAACAATACTCATTGTATTTACCCATTTATTATAAAGTACTCGTATGAGAAGCCGTATCCACAGCTCTTCTGAGTTGTTATTGAATGGAACACAACTCATATAATTCATCATCATCATTAATGTTATAAGTCCCCGAGCTAGACATAGGCCTCATCCATGCATAAACGGGGTTAGGCCAAAAACATACATAGGCCTTACACGAGAAATTTCTTTCAAGAAGTCTCAGGTACTGAGATTTCCTTAAGATGTTTAATTCACTGTTAATGTGCGTGATAATTCATTAGTAAGGCACACATTACTGCAGTGACAGAGGTTTGTGCTGAGGCTCAATTCTGCGACGATGACGGTGGTTAAAACATGCACTTCTATTCTTTTGGAGATACAGCTGTTAGGCTATGAATATATAACACTAGATGACCTTCATTATCATCAGCCCATATACATTCCACTTTTGGGCACGGACCTCCTCTACAACTGTGAGAGTTTAGGCCTTAGTCCACCAAACTGGCCTAGTGCGGATTGGCGGACTACACACCTAAGAAATTCCTAAGAACTTTTTGCTATGCAGGTTTCATCACGATGTTTTCCTTCACCGTTATAGTACGTGATAATTCTTTGTGAATACACACATAACTTCTTAAAGTTAGAGGTGTGTGCCTGGGATTTGAACCCCCGACCTTCGAGATTCTCGACCGCGTGCCTAAACCTCGAGGCCATCATGACTCGACCACGACACAACACGACGACGATGACCTTCAACTGAGTGCTATAACATTGTATCACATATATCAACTACATACATACATACATAAACTCACGCCTGTATTCCCCGAAGGGGTAGGCAGAGATGCATTTCTGCACCCACATTTCGCCAGTATGTATCAGTCCCACGTAATAGGGGGCGAGCCCATTGCCGCTTTTCGGGCACTATTCCAGATTCCGGGCTGCTACTGAGAATTTCCTAATGGAAAAACTCAATAACACTTTGCCCGACCCGGGAATCGAACCCAGGACCTCTAGATCGCCCGGCACATACTTGTACCGCGAGACCACGAGGCAACTCAACTCATTGCGTTAAATCACTGCTTCACGTAACGGCATTATAAAAACGGCTTTCACATTCCGTTTTCATGAGCTCCCAAACATGAACAAAACCCTGCAATTCTATTCAGGCAAGATGAAATGCAAGCGTTCGTACGTCGTTCAATGTTGCCCGCGCAGAATGCAGCTTCCTCTGACATCCCTATAATACCGCCTTTTAGCTCGCCACCACACTTAAAACCCTTTCAATTTTAAAGACCCTGCTCCAAGGTTATTTACTGATGAATTTAAAAGCTTCTATTGTTTGTAACAATTTGTTTCGGCTAAAGTTGGGCGGAATAGTTGTTAGTTGGTTAGGCGGTTGTTTGACAGCCCCGTGGCGCAGTTGGCTAGACACCAGCTTGCGAAACGAGAGGCCGCGGGTTCGATCCCCGCACCGGGACAAATGTTTGTGTGATCCACAAATATTTGTTTCGGGTCTGGGTGTATGTGAGACCGAAAAGTCTCTCGTAGTTTCTGATACCCACGACACAAGACTTATATCTTAGTGTGGGATCAGAACTATGTATGTGACTGTTGGGTGTATTTATTTATTTATATGGAGGCTAATGTTCGTGTGATATAACTATATTTCTAAAAAAGAGTCTATTGTTGATATTGTCGACAGAAGGTTATGTCAGGACTGTTTGTGAAAATGTTCGGTATAAGTATTATTATTATAAATAGCTATCGTAAACAGAAACTCATAAAGCACCGACGGATGATCGTACGATTTTAGTCGCGGAATGACTTTTAAATTTTGCCTAAGATCCAATAACCCTTCTGTTCGCTTTTATCGTTTTTTTTGTATTTTTACAAACGTCAGTTACTCTTTTTTACTCCCTATGAATTGTAAGAATACCTTGGCGGTTCTTAGGATACCTGGGTGTTGGTTTTTTATTGGGTGATCTGCTTGGTCGAGTACTGAAACCAATCTTAGTAGCTACGAAAAATTAAGGTAACAAATGAATCATGCAGCTAGACTTAATTTTCTATTATACATACATACAGAACCTGAGCCTGTACGGAGTAAGCAGAGGTGCATTTCTGCACCCTCTTTTGGCCAATTTTATTTTTGTTGTCCCACGTAATAGGAGGTGAACCTACGGCTATTTATCGGGCACAATTCAAGATTTAATGCTGATACTGAGAATATCCTAATGGAAATCCCCGATAACACTTTACCCGACCCGGAAATCGAACCAGGGACCAGGAGTCCACCAGGCAGTGTAATAAGTTTCCTATCTATAGAGTTCCTAATTTATAGAGTTTTCATACTTAAAAATGCGCCCCTACCAATGGTTAAGATTTGCTTTCATGATGCAAAATGCAATTTAATAGCAAACGTAAATAATGCACTTAATGCTCGTTCACATTCTGTTTGATAGCGCAATATAACTTCACCAACCAAGTTCCTCATACATCTAAAGTATCATAAATAACACACTATCTAGTAAATCGATCGCACATAAACTCAAAGCGGGAATCTACTCAATGTTTAAAAGGGAACGATGGTAGGAACAAAGTGCTGAAACTTCCAGAGATGGCTTCAAATGTATTGACATGTCTGCGCCCTCGAAGTAAATCGATTCTGTTGACTTATTAACAATGGTGAAAACGTTTGATAAGAAAAGTTTTTGACAGTTTTGTATCTGGTTTGTATCCGCCTATCAACGTGCTCAGTACGCATTTCTACGTATTATATTGCCTTGCTGTCACTTAAATTTTTTATGACAATTTTACTTTCACGTTTAATTTATCTGATATTTCTGCCATCTGGACTGGGTTTAAACGTAAATGATAGGCGATTAACGATTAAAGATTTACGAGTACCGAGTATCGAACGAAGAATAACATTTTTTTTATGATTTACAACTGCTTGTAAGTGTACAAAAAAGTGTTTTAAATAAGAAAAAATATAGAATAAGGTGTGATGAGTCGTGGGTAATAATTGGTAGCGATAGCCAATAAGGAATAACAAGTAAGAAATATTTGTTTGCCGAATGCAACTGGCCGCATGTCGCCTGTCATAACTATTTTGCTAATCCCAAGCCTCTTGTAAATTTTTGTCTTAATCTATAGTGTGTCAGTCATCACCCGTCGTTAGTAGGGTATTTAGCTGAATGTCGCAGTTCATGAAGTTAATTGAACGACCAAACATTCACATACTTTTTATGCTTGTTTCTGTAAAACCACATTATCTGGTTTAATTTGTAAATATGTTCTGGTAATTCCCTACGTATATCAACAAGACCCTTAACAAATAGCAAACATTAAATCAAAAGCATTTAAAGACATAAATAGGTAGTACAATTATACATATTTACATTTATTACGTTTTAAAGCGTGTCCGTATTATCCGGCGCGGAAATGTAAAGCGCCACAACAATGTTGACGGAGGACGGACTTGATGGAGGGTCAGTGGTGATATGGGCCCTTGTTATTAAATTAGTAAATGAGAACGGTCTCTGCAAGTAAGTTTATGCTAGTAGAAATACCAATCAATGATATTAGAATTAATTTGAAAACCAAAATTATTTTGCGCAACGGTTTGAAAGCCGGAGTTCCCGACGTACCCCTTTGCCCCCTCCTCCCCAATGTACCAAACAAGGAGCTTAAGGTGCGTTCCTCTCGTTTAAAAAAGGTATGTTTTGATATTACATAATAAGGGGCAAGCCTATTGTTTTATATCGAGTAAGATATTTTAGACATCATTAGAAATTTTTAGACGCCATGCAAACGGAAAACCGTTGGGAATAGTACAGTTTTAATATGTACTCGTATTAAAGAATTAGATAGCGCCCTAAGTACAGAACTTGTAACATGCGAATTTCAACTATCTGTACATATAGTACATACAGATATCGCGCGATTTGTAAATAAACTGGTACCACATACATACATAAACTCACGCCTGTATTCCCCGAAGGGGTAGGCAGAGGTGCATTTCCGCACCCACATTTCGCCAAGTATGCATCGTTCCAACGCAACAGGGGGCGAGCCTATTGCCGTTTCTTCGGCACATTTCCAGACTCCATGCCGTACCTAGAACTTCCCAATGGAAAAACCCAATAACACCTTGCTCGACCCGGGAATCGAACCCAGGACCTCTAGATCGCACGGCACATACTTGTAACGCGAGACCACGAGGCAGTGAGAGCGAGAAACTGGTACCAATTTAATTAAATACTGATAGGTAATTAAATTTAAATTAAATTGTATATAATGAGGTTGTAAGTTGATAGTTATTTTTTTTTAAGGAAAATTTTATTTTCTTAATTAATAATAATGTAATGTGATAAACTTCCATCCATAATTCCTCCAACAATATGATTCAATCAAGTTATGGCTTCCAAGAGCGGTTTACGTCAAAGGCGCTAATTAATTGCTGATCGCAGATCACTCATTGAACTTCTGAGAAACATCCCACGGATTTCCACCTGGGTACCACCCCGCTTAACCGTTTTATGGGTCGGTAGACATTGTCCCGCCCCTGGGCGCAATCATAGGCATATTCGACCAGGTTATAATTACACGCGTTCTGTAGTTATGTTCCCGGCTGTGAAATTAAATTACCTTTGGAAAGGTTCATTGGGTTTAGTTTATGTGAGTTGAGATCTGAGGTTGGAATTCTACTTGGATTACATACACAGTTCACTCTAATCTCTAGGCTTTGTTGCTATGGTAGATAATATATTATGTCATTGTTTGAAGTTTTTTTTTTATACTGGCACGGCAGTGACCCCATTGCACCTGATGGTAAGCGTAATGGAGTCCAGAAAAAGTGCCGTCCAGCGAGAGATGATGATCTTCCGTTGGTCGACACAATCATGCCGGTCGAATACCTCTTCACCTTTCTTGTTTGGGGGACTAATGCCATGGTGATCAAAGGACCGACCGCGACAAACCAGCCAAAAAATGCCGGCACGGTCATCCTTTCACGATGATTGAAGGCCCCCGAAAATTTGTTCATGTGATTCTGTCAGCGTGGATTCAAAACATACGAGCAATGAAAAATTGGAAATTACATATGTGTGACAAATAAAAAGTAATAAAATCAACTGTATTTATTAATAAATATGTAATTTCATTTGTCAAGTATCCATAGGTATGGTTGATTTTAAATCACACTGACTTTGCCATCAGATACTAGAAATGGCAATTTTTCGAAAAGTTTCTATATATTTTGCGTATTGTGAACAATTTATTATTTAAATAAATAATAAATACACCCAACAGTCACATACATAGTTCTGATCCCACACTAAGATACAAGTCGTGGGTATCAGAAACTACGAGAGACTTTTCGGTCTCACATACACCCAGACCTGAAACAAATATTTGTGGATCACACAAACATTTGTCTCGGTGCGGGGATCGAACCCGCGGCCTCTCGTTTCGCAACCTGGTGTCTAGCCAACTGCGCCACGGGGCTGTCATTGGCAATTTTAATTACCGTGTAATGACATCGCTGTATGTATTACATACGATTTCAATACCTCGGTTTTAACACTAAGCTGTCAATTTAAATGCTGATGTATAATTACAAAACCAGAGACGTCGGCTTAAGCCTTCATTAGAGTCTACTGGTAGGGCTATTGATCATTCGTGAATAAGATGCTTGAATGCCTTTCATTCACATTTCATAATATATTCAATAGTACCCCTTTTATCAAGTACTGAATACCCCGGGGTAACTTCCAAATCATGATTGATGGTTCAGAGTTTACCGAATACAAATTCCTATAGATGTGGTTTCAATTTTCAAATTATGGTAATTCAGACCTTCCTAATCCTTTAAAGATTGTGAATAGTTCCCGTGGCGTCAATATATTTGCTATCACATACATAGTTTTAATTTAAAATATTAGACGTAGAACATTTCCCATACACGGAATGGTCCTTTAGGTTAGTGAGTAGACCAACCAGAGACTGGAATAGGGAAAGATAAAAATTATAACTTGCAACTCGACTTCATTATGGCAGGCTATTTAAAATTAATATTAAAATTATTCACTAAATAAATAAATTTCAAACTTTCTAATCATCAGTCCATATCCATACTCGTCCAACTGCTGGGCACAGGCCTCCTCTACTACTGAAAGGGTTTAGGCTATAGTCACGTTGGCCTAGTGCGGGTTGAAATTTTAGTAAATTACTGATAATCTTGAGAGTGTCAACTAATAATAACCATTAACGCAGTTGACTTCGTCACAAACGCACATAAATGTCTAAATAAATCGACTGTTAGTGCGCCCTAACAAGCCCCCAAAGAAGATGTACGTTACATTTACGACTGAAGTTTACAATATAAAGAGGGTAATTCATGGTTTTCAAGTCCAATGTACGTTTAATTCTTACACAACTTTACCCCATTCAAAGTTACCCCTTTTAGTTCAGCACTTTAACACCCGGGATTTATTTTCGCTTTTTATCGCACCCTTTTCCGTCAAGTGGCTATTGAGAATGTGTCTTCCTTCGTCTGCCACGGACCGATATCGGCTTGAAAAGAATATAGTAGGCGGGAAATAATAAAATTGATTTTGTTTGGATAGACAGCTATTGAATAAAATCTGTTTATAAAAGAAAAAAAATGATAATTGAGTAAGAATATTTTTGAAGTCAATTTATGTGGATAAATCATTAGTTAACCTCAATTAGACCAAACGGATTGTATGTTATTGGATTTTAAAAACAAAATACTTGGGTTTATGTGGGAGTTTAGAACTGTTCTTCATCAAAATTTTCATGATTTGTTTTATCCGGGTTTTTAATGAACAGACCGACTACTCAATCTTTTTGTATCATGTGCTAGTATGTTATCTCAACTTCTTCATTTTCCCACGATTACACAGTATGTACACAACAATTATACACAATAATATATAGACATGTCCGCCAACCCGCACTAGGCCAGCGTGATGGACTAAGGCCTAAACTCTCTCAGTTGTAGAGGAGGCCCGTGCTCGGCAGTGAGACATATGTATATGGGCTGATAATGGTGATGAATATATAAACTCAGCATATCTCAAACTACTGACATAGTAGTGCTAACATTAAATCAAACACAACAGTATACAAACCTTTAAGACAACCACAAACTTAATATACCCCATAAACTTCCAATCGGCTTTAAGACTCATCATATGGGCCGTAACTACGCTCTTAATGAGGTCGCAATAAAAATTCTGCGGCGTTTCCCAACTTGAAAAGGTCGAGCCTGTCATTTAATTTTATGGGACACTGAATGCGCTCATGATAAACCACTCGGGTTACTGAAGTACCCCAATGTAAAGGGCCGTCGAGCTTAAAAATTCGCGAACTTGTCGAGTAATGTACGTCGGGGAATTAAAAATATATGTGGGAACTTGCTTTTTTATTTATGTTGTTTCCTGTAACGGGTTCAGTGCGTTTACACCATTCATCCAAGTTTTATTATATTTTGCGTTAGATATTTCACTAAAAAAAATTATTGGGTACCAATTGGGTCAAATAAAAGAGGTAAAAAAATGAGGAAACTGAATTTGGATAGTGAAAATTTAACTTACAGTATTCTGTAAATAGTTGTTATTACCGCAACCTTAGTTTTCTTACTACTCTGCTATATGTAATAAAACCCTTAATTAGTGTAAGAAAACAGTTGCCCTAGATACAAGCAATATCCCTTTAATAGCAAAGATTAACTACACTTAATTTAATACCCCACTTTACTCGCTAAGTCCCTTCGTTCAGGAAGCGTGCCAATCTCACGCCGTACATTTTACCCCGACGGCCCTTAGAGGTCCAAACGCATCCTATCTACAAGAACATTAATCAAGTCGGCTTTATGCCTCCGCTGGCTCTTAGCACTATGGAAAATGGAACATTTTTCATCTGTTTAGATAGGAGCTTGCATTGCCAACGTTTATATGGAATTCCGAATTTCGTGCTAAACTCAAGTGGCTCTCTATACGTTCTCGCCGTAATACTCGCATCCTATCTCTCCTTTATTGTATCTTGTTCCATCCCACTGCTCCCCATTACCTCAAAAAACGCTTTAATTTTCTTTGTAACACACATGAAAGATATCTTAGGTCATCAGAGAACTTGGTACTAGAAATCCCCAAGCACGGCACTTCATTCCTGAGCAGGTCTTTTACCATTCATGCTGCACGCCTATGGAATGACTTGCCAGTCACGATAAGAGAAGTCAAATCACTTTTCATTTTCAAAAAACTCATCAAGGAACATTTTTTATCACTCACTATATAAAGTATATTATTCTTCTTTCTTCCGTTCATATATTTATTTACTTATTTCCTACTTATTGATTAATATATTATATACACATATCATATTATATTATATGTATATCTCATAGTATGTATGTTTATATTTACTGAATTAGTATGTAGTACTTACTAATTCATATATTTGTATTTATTATTTTTATTTTGTATATTTTTAAACATTTTGCGCACATCATATTATTATTATTATTTTATTTTTATTATTTCAAGTATTTACGTAAGTTGTGACCACCCACTCTATGCTTCCAATCTCTCCAGTCCATCTAACGGTTGCCTGGAAGAAATCGCCGACAGCGATAAGGCCGCCATTTGTAACACTACCTTATTTAGAGTTGCTTATACATATGTTGTTTTCTTATTATATGGTGTACAATAAAGAATAAATAAATAAATAAATAAATATGGAATTAATGGCGGTGTGTTCTGAGAGTTAATGTTTTGGGTTAAGTAAATATTTAGTAAATATATTTTTATGAAATACCCCATTTTCAAATGACGCGTCGCCCGTTATGTTTTAGTGTGGAACGTTTTTTGCTGAATATTATTTCACATAGTAAGTGCTGTATCTACTACTTAGCCAGTGTAGTGGTTCTATGGTTAAGTTCAATTCATGGGAGGGGTAAAGTATTCTGGAATTTTTTTAAATGGGAAATTCTTGTAAGAGCAAGAGTTTAGATAATATATTATTACCCATTAAAGAGCAATAAGTTTGAGCTGTATTACCGCAAACAAAACGGGCATGAGGGCTCTGGAAAAAGCTCTTCTTACCCCTTCAGATGTTGTTGAGAGAATATGTATGATAATTGTCTCAAATTTGTGTTTCTGGTCTATATTATAAGAGTAAAGAAATGTGACCGTATTAGCACTAGATGATAAGAGTCCAACGAAATCGGCAGGAGAGGTATGATTGATTTTATTTGTTCTTCTTGATTCTTTTGTGCTTTCAAAAATTACTGTGTTTAATAGATAAACATATCAAACTAGACCATTTAATTAAATTGTTTTACCCCATCACAAATAATCCATGAAAAAAGCAAATACCCCAACACAAAATCCATTTAATCATTAAGTTATTTCGGTAAAAGGGTAGTAGATCCCGCGGGCGTCCACTTTCATAAACCAAAACCTTTTTATATCCATAAATAATTCGTATAAAGTATATTTAATCCCCTTTTGTAGATATCGAAATTGGTTAGATTGTGATTTGGTACAATGTTGGGCCAGGGTATGTAAATACATTCAGAATCAGTTATTGGGCCGGATGGGCTAGCGCCAACCGCACTCGTTATGTGGATTTAATTTTATTGTAATCTACTTTATACTGGATTGGAGATTTCTGGATAAGTGCTGGCTACATTTGTTCTTATAATTAATTAAGGTAATAATTTTAGAAATTAAAAATAAATTAGTAGCTCACGTCATGATGGAAAGCGACACCTAAGTATTAATGCCATAAAAGGAGTGTTTTTATAGTTTTTTTATTGCTTACTTTCACTAAATGACAATCACCCACAAAAACCTGGTTATCGTATGTTCCCTTTCTTTGGAATTGAGCAGAAGAATTTAAGAGAAAAAGGCCGGTTTATTTGAGCATTTAAAAAGAAACCTGAAGCAAAAACTATCTCAGTTTACCCTACAAATGAGGTTGCAAATTTTCTTGTAGCAGTAAACTTCCGACTTAGTTTACGACTCAACTAACTTGGTGTTATCCTCCAAGGGAATATGTAGTTAAAATAATTTGTTGCATAACATATCACGTGCGTTATCTATCTCTTGGGAAATTCCATTTCCTAGAATCGCAGCTGGAAAGCGAGGGAAGCGGACACTTGCCGTTTCAAGTTAAGAAGCTTAGTATAAAGATAGACAATAAAGCAAGACAAATATTTTAATCTTAAATGAGATATACGTATGGTATGAGGCATATACACTGGTAGTTGGTACCTTATGTTAGATACAGTATAATTCAAATTGAGTCAGACATATGTACATATATAGTAGTCAGACATATTGGTCACAAATACCTATGACCTGTTTTGGTCACTATGACGAATATTAATTTTGGTTTTAACGAAATAACAAGATTTCTTTAGGTCAGTTTTCTGGGAGATAATGGTCCAATACCGCAGTATCATGTGTCATGTGGCTCAATAATGACTACTTCTTAAATTTATACGGAGAAACAGAATAATAATAAATTCATTTAACATTGGTAATTTATTGAAACTCAAATACGCCTGAAAATAATACTTAATTTAAACAGCCTATCCACGTTCAGTCGATCCACGGTCCGGTCTAGTTTTCTAAATTGAATTTTAGTTTCACTAATACTCACGGGATGTGGTGAAATATTCCGTCCTTTTAGGAGCCTTCCGAGAGATGTAATGGCTAATTAAACGGGAGTGCTTTGGTATTGACCAATAGGGATTAAGGGATTTGCAAAGTTCAAATACAGGAATGTATGTTTTACATATAAGTAGTCGTTAGTTAAATTATTACTTTTTTGTTATGTAGTGTGGTTCTTTAGTCACAAGGGAGTTATTAGCGATTCCTAAAAGTTCTAAGGAATTTATTAGGTGTAGTCCGCCAACTCGCACTAGGCCAGCATGGTGGACTAAGGCATAAATCCTCTCAGTCGCAGAGAGGGCCAGCAATGGGACTTATATAGGCTGATGGGTTATTAGCGGATTCTAAGCTCAAATATTCTGACTTATCTTGAACTATGTTGAATGAGATGAAGAAATGAAAACCACGTGTTAGATATCAAAAATATTTTTAGTCGTTCTAACACAGGAAGGGAAAGTGACGAGGGAGAAAACATTGCCATACGTCTCCCAGTCCATTGTGCTGGCATGTTCGGTACTCATGGATATAATTTTATTCGTACCTATTGCTGTATTTTTTGAAGAGTACTAAGCATTGGGAAGGTGGCTACGATTTGCAAAATACATAAATCCTAGATCAGGTTGTCATTTTCTTTCTTCCAAAGAATTGTTAGAAATCTCAATAAGTGCCCTTCCCCCATCTATATGCATCGCGGAAGCATCAACGGATGGACCCAACCCGACCGCAACCACTTTTGAGACTCCTCCGTGGTCTCAGCAGAGTAGCTTTAGACGCTCTCTTCTCGCCAAAAGGATAATCAGCTGATATAACTCTCGATGTATTGGGCGCATCTACATAAATACACACACCTAATAAATAAACATCCAACAGTCACAGATATAGTTCTGACCCCGAACTAAGATACAAGTCTTGTGTCGTGCGTATCAGAAACTACGAGGGACTACTACTGAAACAAATATTTGTGGATCACACAAACATTTATCTCTTTCCGCAGCCTCTTGTTTACAAGATGATGACTAGCCAACTCCGCACGGGGCTGTCAAATGGAAGGGTACCTTTTAGGCAGTAATGACTTACTTGATAGCATAAGCGAAGGCCATGACAGCGTCTGAGACGAACTGTAGCTGTCTCTCGAACTCGGTGTTGTTGACGGTGAGCCTCTCTTCGCCGGAGCAGGGCCGGGAGTACTGGCCGTTGTACGGCGTGCGGGGACTGTAGGGGTACCGGCACTGGAAGTGGTCCTCCCAGAATTCTGCAAAGGAAGCTTGGAGTTAGTGATTGTGGTATAAAGGAGTACTAGAATGGGTCGTGTAATGGAAGTTAGAAGGTTGTTATAATTTGTGTGGTTAGTTGTTACCAGATGGTTCGACGTTGAATCGGGCGTATTATATAATTATTTAAAAAAGGTCTTAAGAATTTTCTAGATATGTAGTCTTCCAAGTTGCACGAGGCCCGTGCCTAGCAGTAGGACGTATATGGGCTGATAATGATATCATTGTTTTGTTGCAGGAAATATTTAACATAAAAACCCAGTTATGCTTTAGTGTGATAAACCATAGCTAAAAAATTAAATTAAATTGTGTAAAAAATAAGCCGTCATCCGTAAATTAGAGAAGAATATGATATATTATTTTTAAATTCACATTAAAAAATAAAACAACGGTCATGTACGTTAAGGTAACCGCACACTGATATAAAGTCTTTCGACATTTGCATCAGACACTACGAGGGAATTTTAGGTATCACAATCATCACACTTAAAACAAATACTCCAGACCAAATCCGCGTTCTCTGTTTGCAGTCTGGTACAACTTTTTTACTACAGCTGTCTTGAATGGTTGAATCTTTGAACGGTTAAAAATACTATTCCATTCATGCATAACATACTCATTATTTATTTCGCGCCTATACAAGTGGATATCGCGGTTATCAATTGAGGCGTGTCATTAAAACTGCATAAGCGCGATGCAGTTATGCACGATTTGCACCGTAGCGCTAGGAGGCGTAGAAGCTATGTATAAAATCGACTACGCCACATCCCGTAGACGTGCCAAGCGTAGCGTACATTTACGAGTCGATGTTTCCGAGATATCAGACGCTTTAAGCACATTCAGGTGAATTTGACTGATTATATTTGAATTGAGCTGAAGTTGAGGAAGCTCGTAGTCATTATCGTGATTAGGTGACTTAAGTGAATTTCAAACCGTGAATGGTGTTGAATATTATAGGAGCATACTAGCTCTGAATAGTACGTAGAGTCAATTGTACCTGCTTTTTCTATTCGGTAATTTATGAGTCTATTTGCCTTCTCAGAAAATACCTATTTAAAATTCTAACTTCTACTAGCAAACATTTTTTTAGCACATATGGGTCTGAGACCATTTAAAGAAAAAAAAATATGAATAAAAATGTAAACTACATAATATTTTTTACATGGCTCAGTCTGGCGACCTCACTGGCAGTCGACAGAAAATAGAGAATCGAATAACGTGTAACTAATTTTATTTCTACTGTTATGAAGTACGAATATTTTAACTATTGTTATAAATATGATAGTGCATTCTGCGTTTTTTTTTTACCTAAAATGCTTAACGGAGTCGGATTAAGGAAACCGTATTTTTTTTAGCAATAAATCAATAAAACACTTAGTTTTGAGGAATCACCATTCGGTAACTTGACAGCTCTTAATCAATCGAGTAATTGTATACGGGCACCAGTGTCCCGACGATACTGACCGATTACCGATAGTTGCCCGCTTTTATAGACTTGGTCATTATGAAACTACCCTCAACTTCTAGAATTAATCTTTTTTATCATTTATACTAAATTACTTCTAAAAATATCAACAATCTAAATCAAAATCATGACAATATGTAGTAGCAGATCATAAAAAATATCGATTAAAAATAATAACCGATAGAATTACAAACGCCTTCTAACTTCCTAACAATTTCCATGTAACTTTAAACTGGAACAATTTAATTAGACCTTGCCCTGTTAAATCCAAATTTATTTGTATCTGCAATCCAATCCTCGGCGCGGAATCTTCGAAGCACATGTCCCTAAGTGCCCCGATAACTGTACAATCACGTTCATAATCCGATGGAATGGAACTTAGTTTATGAAACTCCCAGTTATGCGAAAATGGCTCTTATTTCAACAAAAACAGAATCTATATGTATAGTTTCACCTATCTGTAGCGCTCGTGATAAGTTTTGTTATAATGAAACAGACTGCTGAAGTCTTCTCTAGCTGGGAGATAAAAGACATAAAAGCATTTTCGATATATTTGTTCTTTAGAATTTTTTGAAGTTTTTTAAACTTGAGAGATTGTCAAAGGAGTATGTTGTTTACTTTTAAGCAAGAATATAACAAATAACAATAAAATATACGAGTAATTATATAGTTGGACTGTGTACTGTTTGCCTGTTTTTGTAAATTTTTCTAAGACCCACAGACTCCGTTCTGCTTCTGAGAATTTCTTAATATAAGAACCCAATAACACTGTCCAACGATGTAATAGAATGCACTTAATTTTAAGATTAATAACAGCATAAAGCCCAAAAGGTATCTTTCACGAGAGATTGCATTATAAGTTTAAACGACATTGTTCTAAAACTAAATTACTGTCAAGAAAATTAATGTTTGAAAATATAATATAAGCCTTTATCGCCTTAGAAATCAGTTTTATAGATTAACAAGAAACTACGTTCTTATTTAATTAAAATGGATTCTGGAATAATAAATGGAGAATGCTATAAAACAAAGTTAGTTTGGGAATCTTGTAAACTTTATTGTTTTAAATTAATGTTGATATTTTACTTAATTTACAGTGATTTAAATTAGAAATTCGGTACAGTTGTATTTAAGACGGATTATTTTAATATTAATTTCATAATTACATACATAAACTCACGCCTGTATTCCCCGAAGGGGTAGGCAGAGGTGCATTTCTGCATCCACATTTCGCCAAGTATGTATCAGTCCCACGTAATAGGTGGCGAGCCTATTGCCGTTTTTCGGGCACATTTCCAGACTCCGTGCTGTTACCGAGAATTTCCTAATAGAAAAAACCCAATAACACTTTGCCCGACCCGGGAATCGAACCCAGGACCTCTAGATCGCACGGCACATACTTGTACCGCGAGACCACGAGGCAGTCATTTCATAATTATTTCTTATAATGCAATTACGAGTTCTGACAATCATGATATAAAAAAAGTTTCTAGATAAAATAATTATCTATGTACTTTTATGTAGATATATGAATGTTATTTTTTTAAGAAAATGACTTTTGGTCAACGTATACAAAGCGTTTTCTTGCCTACTGGAAAACCAATTGAGAAAGGTGGTACCCAGAATGGAGAAACCAGAAGAAGGAGATAAAATTCCATTTAAGTTTTATTGTTGTAAAAAAATTAAAGCCATGGTCATTTTGAAACGCAAAATGAATAGCCAATATCAAATTATCACTTACCAACAAACCAGGGGTTCCTCTTATTGTTCTTCACATTGAGCCCCAAGAAGTACTCCTTGAACCCTCGCACGTCGTTGGCCTGAGGCTGGACGCTGATGGTGCCCTCCACGGCCCTCTCGTTGCCCTCGGAGACCAGTGACCGGGCGCTCCAGCCGTCAGACCCCACCCAGCTAAAGGAGCTGGTGGCGTTGCTCCGTTCCACTGCCCGCATCACTCCTGCCACTTCTTGGTCCGATCCGAATATTATAGCACCTGGAAAGAATAGAAAATTGTAAGGTAGAGGTATACCAGTGTACCAGAATTACATATATTCTGCACCCTGCATTTAGCGCCATTGTTTTATAGATTCTAAACTTAACATCTGGTGAAACTATTACTGCTTACATTCCTTGGTCATTGGAAATATTCAAATAAAAACACCTAATGATACTTTGCCCATCCCGAGAAAATCGCCCTCGCAACATCTCAATTATTTCGCATTCTCAAAGAAGGTACAGGATCGAAGCAATCACGAAAATAATAGACTAATTGAGAAATACCAAGGGAATGTAATCCAGAATCTATACGTATTTCGTTAATATTGTTTACACAGGTTGTTTAAATATTAACCATGTTCCCATTGAGTTTTCCCGATTCACCGATATTGACGTAAACAAAAGCTTTTGTGCGCAAGTAATTTCCTACCTTCCGCCGAGAGGCAGCAAGGCCTATTGAGACCAGGTAAGTCTCTTAGCTGTTCGGGAAGTTTTATTGAGGGATCATTAGGGGAGCTATAAGAAAGCGTGCAAACTCGCGATTTTCAATAAGCGCAGTTGGCTACACACCAGCTTGCGAAACGTGAGGCCGCGGGTTCAATTTAAATGTTTGTGTTAACCACAAATGTGTGACCCACAAATTTTTGTTTCAAGTATCATCATCTGCCCATATACGTCCCACTGCTAGGCACGACTGAGAGGGTTTAGGCCTTAGTCCACCACGCTGGCCTAATGCGGGTTGGCGGACTACACACCTAAGAAATTCCTAAGAACTTTTAGGTGTCTAGGTTTTATCACGATGTTTTCCTTCACCATTAAAGTACGTGATAATTCTTTGTGAATACACACATACCTTCGAAACGTCAGAGATGCCTGGGGTTTGAACCCGCGACCGTCACGACTCCTATGCGAGGACCACACTGTAACACCTTACCGGTCATTAGACGGGCGTAAACGATACCACTAATATTTTTTGACTGATTGCAATCTTAAGTACAAAACAACGTGTAATTTTAAGGCTCAATTTGAGTAAAAAGCAGTAATTTTCAGCCTGCATAGCTTGTACTCGGCTAATGTTTCATAATGCACCTAACGTGACCAAAGGTCAATAATATTGTTCGCTGCTTGTACTCAAGGTCTTCACTCAATAACAGACTAGGGTATAACTATTACGAATGCAGTCGAATGGCATTTAAGTCAAAGTGCCGCTTTTATTTCTTCGCCTAATTTGTGGCGCGGTATATGTTTAATGCCGGATAAACCTACCGTAATTTATAATTCCTCTGGAATTCCTATTGCAGTACGGCTTTAGCGTGATGCTTGAAATGAAATGAAATTATCGTTTCTGTATCATGCCCGTCATAGCACTTATGACACGTCAATTGACATATATTACATATTATATTAAAACTATGTATTTTGCTAAGTAATGAAATCAAACAGCGAACAAAAATCTGTTTATTCACACAAGAAAATTACATCGTTTTACGGAAGATGCCATGACTTTCTTCTAAAAAAATTTACATAATATGTAGAACTACATTTAAATTTGAGAAAAAAAGGCTATAGAAAATTATAAACTCGTAAAAAAAATTGGTGTCCAAAAAACATTAAGGTAATATTTATAGAATCGTGCGTGAAGAAATTAACACTGATTACCTCTTTGCGATTACAGGCGTCAATGAAAGTGTTTTTGTTAGAAATAAGATTTTTTGCAATCCAAAAACTGTTGTTGAATATCATTCGTTTATCTACGAGCCGCCTTATTTTCAGCATACATAATTGTACGAGTATATATACTCGCGTTGAAAGTTCTCCGGGATTTACACTAGCTTTTGATCCCGCCTCGCTCTTTAAGGCAATTTTTTTGTATAAACGATCTTTTGATCTTCGCAAAATTTGTTAGAGGGGCCTTCATAATGGCCTTTGTAGTTTTTCCCTTGAAACTATAAAAATATTTATGGTACAAATAGAAGGTTTGTTTTAGGGCAATAATTTATACATACATACATACATAAACTCACGCCTGTATTCCCCGAAGGGGTAGGCAGAGGTGCATTACTGCACCCTCATTTCGCCAGGTATGTATCAGTCCCACGTAATAGGGGGCGAGCCTATTGCCGCTTTTCGGGAAAAATTCCAGACTCCGTGCTGCTACTGAGAATTTCCTAATGGAAAACCCAATAACACTTTGCCCGACCCGGGAATCGAACCCAGGACCTCTAGATCGAACGGCACACACTTGTGCCGCGAGGGCACAAGTGTGTTCGCTTTGCTATGGAGGGAAGTGGACAACTCTTTGTTTTCCAACTCCTCCTTTATTTTGTCTTTCTGATTAACTTCGTTGCGGGATTATGTCAAATTTAGGTCCCCTTAGATCCGCTGAGCTTCATTGCTCAGCGTCAATACTGTGCGTGCCGCTGTTGATCCTGGAGCACAGGAGTTACAGTGGCGGGTGTGTGGTGGGATAGGGCCCAAAAAAACTTGTGCCGCGAGACCACGAGGCAGTCAAAATAGTTTATAATAAGTGTTTTATAGATTTTTGTATTTTTTCTTTTTGTCTGCATTGGTTAGAAGCTATGTTATGTATCTGATGTATGTGAGCGTGGTGTTATTTGTATCTGCTCCGATATCGATCAATGTATAAGCTGTTTTGAAACCTGATTCACAGATTAATGTATCGCGATAAAGAGTAGCTTCGGTTATTTATCAAGGTCCCACCTATCTCTATGCAAAATATTTAAAATAGGTTGTATGTAAGAAATTGCCGATAACAATAAGGCCGCCATTTGTTACACAAACTCATTTTAAGACTACAATTGCTTATTATGTTCATTTACTTGCGTATATAAAGAAACTAAATATTTTTTCGGTTAAGACGTGAAAAATGAAAATGTATAATATAATACAGTGTTTCTTATTATTACATACTATTTAATCTAAGTTGTTTTAGTTTTGTACTAACGCCTAAAACCCTCTCAATGGTAGAGGAGGCCCGTGCCCAGCAGTGGGACGTATATGGGCTTATGATGATGAAACTTAGTTTTTGCTAGCTGTCGGTTCCTGCATCGGTCGCGGGCAATGTTCATAAAACATAATTCTATTGATCTTAATACCAAAATACATGCAAATCGGTTCAACGGTTTAGACTTGAAAGCGTAACAGTTCTTAGTATGGATTTCAGAAGGCACACACATTATAACACAAAGATAACATTCCCATTGTTAACTCTAACATAATATATTCTTCATATTTGAATTCAAATGCGGGCGTGGATAATGGCTGAAATTTGGAGACAGTTTAAGCTTCAACTAGCACATTAGCTAGTGTGTTAGGGCTGCTGCCAAATGGCAGTCGTTAAAGCAAGGTTAAGTTATTGCTAGAGTGAAAATTTGCACATTAAAATCACACCAATTGTTACTGTATTTTTGGAATATATACATAACCTCACACCTGTATTCCCCGAAGGTGTAGGCAGAGATGCATTTATGCACCCACATTTCGCCAGGTATGTATGTATCAGTCCTACGTAATAGGGGGCGAGCCTATTGCCGTTTTTCCTAATGGAAAACCCAAAAACACTTTGAACCTCCAAATCCCATGGCGCATATTTGAACCGCGAGACCACGAGGCAGTAATAAATTTATCTGTACTAATATTATAAATAAAAAAAAATTACAATGTAAAGTTCTTTGAACATTGTAACGTTGTTTGCTATGGATAAACTCTAGAAGTCATCACCATCATCATCATCCCAAACACGTCCCACTGCTGGGCACGGGCCTCCTCTACAACAGAGAGGGTTTAGGCCTTAGTCCACCACGCTGGCCTAGTGCGGATTGGCGAACTACACACCTAAGAAATTCCTAAAAACTTTTTAGGTGGGCAGGTTTTATCACGATGTTTTCCTTCACCGTTAAGCAAGTGATAATTCATTGTGAATACACACATAACTTCGAAAAGTCAGGGGTGTGTGCCTGGGGTTTGAACCTGCGACCGCCGAAGTTCTCGACCGCGCGTCTAAACCTCGAGGCCATCACTGCTTTTTTAACTCTAGAAGTATTTAACCGATTTTAATGATTTTTGGTACGAATATAGACGAAACTTTGGTAAAGAACATTGGCTACTTTTACTATTTAAAATTGCGCCAGTGCGCAGCGAATCCTAACTGCTTGTCTATAGCAGACTTAAATTTATTGTGGGTGTTTTGTGCGTGATTTTTATCAGTTGAGCACCTTCCTCGTTTGCTTTAGCTACAAAAGAGTGAAAAAACAGTAACCGTAGGTTCACTTTCAAGTCTTATCTGTTTTATTTGTTTCGACGTAAAAAAAATACACAACACAGTGGCAAATAGGTAATTCTCCCCGCGTATCTTGTCATTTGAATAATCAGATTCAAACAAAACCTTTGGGGGTTGATGAAAGAAGACAAGGATACACTGGTTTTATATTTAAGTATTCCGTATAATAAAAAGTCTTGATGTCCTCGTGGTTTAAGCACGCGGTCGAGAATCTCGGCGGTCGCGGGTTCAAACCCCAGGCACACACCTCTGACTTTTCGAAGTTATGTGTGTATTCACAAAGAATTATCACGTACTTTAACCGTGAAGGAAAACATCGTGATGAAACCTGTACACCTAAAAGTTTTTAGGAATTTTTAGAGTGGTGGACTAAGGCCTAAACCCTCTCATATGTAGAGGAGGCCCGTGCCCAGCAGTGGGACGTATATGGGTGGATGATGATGAATAGTTAATATAAATCTCCTTAAATTATTTTGTGCCAAACAACGACATTGAAGCAGATTAGAATATTCATGTTAATTGGCAAGATATACGGTTAAAAATATTTTTTCTACATGGCAACTGTTCCTTTATTTGTGGATCGAACCAAGATATAAACCAATTATTAAGAGTCATCCCTTATATTTTATTTTATTTAATACACCCAACATTCACATACATAGTTCTGACCACACATTAAGATACAAGTCTTGTGTCGTGGGTATCAGAAACTACGAGAGACTTTTCGGTCTCACAAACACCCAGACCTGTAACAAATATTTATAGATCACACAAACATTTGTCTCGGTGCGGGGATCGAACCCGCGGCCTCTCGCTTCGCAAGCTGGTTTAGCCAACTGCGCCACGGGGCTGTCAAATATGGGAGAAGCATTCTTCCGATTGGTCCTTTGGGATCAGGATTGACTTTTGAGTTCGATCGATCATGTTTTAAGGCAGTCAATACTTCGTGCTCAACACTGCGCTTCCCATTACGTGCGATGAAAGGTCGTTTTACTGAGCCAGGATAATAAAGCCTATAATATACTTCCTTGAACGCTGGCAGTGGATCGGAGACTTGCTCGTTTATCATGTTTATGTTGTAATAAATTCCAATTTTTGAATGAAATATTTATCAAGGGCCTTTGATACGCAACGGAGCTTGGGTTGATGCTGCATAGTATCAATCTATACAATTAATAAAATTGGAAAGTCTGTTTGTAAAATTGAAATAACCGCTTTTTAATAAATGCATATGGATTTATACACGGTACATATACCAAAATAACGGTTTTTACAATTTTTGTCTGTCTGTTAGTTCCGGCTAATCTCTGAAACGGGTGGACCAATTTTAACGGAACTTTAGCTGGCAGATAGCTGATGTAATATGGAGTAACTTAGGCAAAAAAAAAAACTATTCCGCGCGGGCGAAGTTGCGGGTACAGCTAGTATAGAATACTCTCCGTACTAAGTTAGGAAATTACGACATAATAGCGTATGAAACTGAGCCTATCTGATTTTGAACCGTATTAAGAAATTGGCCATTAGTGAAGTATTACTTTGACAACCTTGTGGCGCAGTTGGCTAGACACCAGCTTGCGAAACGAGAGGCACCAAAACAAATATTTGTGAGATCTACATTTATTTGTTCCGGGTCTGAGTGTTTGTGAGACGAAAAGGCACCCGTATTTCTGATGAAACACAAGGCTTGTATTGTAAATCATATTTCAGCTGGAACACCAATGATCTATCTAAGTCCGTACACGAAATGTTTATCAAATCAGCACAACGGTTCGCAACTTGGAACAGAACTCCAAAGGGGTGTGAAGTAGGTAATTACGCCTTATCACACGCACACCGATGGATCCAATTTGCTGGCGCAGCTTAGCGAAAAATTGTCTCGTGAACACAGCTGCCGCCGACCGCCGCGCAACCTCGGTAATTTATCGAATGCTTGCCATTAACTCGCTTATGGCGCCGATAAACTTTCAGCCCGTTTTTATTTGGCTGGACTTTTTATGCGTTTAGGGGATTTTAGTGCGTAGGTTTTGTGTTATGTACTTTATTTTAGAGAATTTAAGGGTTTTGAACAGCATATTTGTCATCATCAGTCCAATAACGTGGTGGGTACGGGCCTCCTCTACAACTGCGAGGATTTAGGTCTTAGTCCACCACGTTGGCCTAGAGCGGGTTGGCAAAGTAATAGATAAATAATGTAACGTAAGGTTGGAAGCAATTTTAGTGAAATACTTCCTTTATATCTAAACAGCGCCGTACTTACTATAAGGTACAATGTATTCGGTTGCCCATTTTAATATAAAATATCAGCAAAAAATATTGATACAATAACTCGATTGGTAATATAACTAGTTCAAAAGTTTATTCGTTACAAACTTAAGTGTTGCTTTTTCATCATATCAAGAGTTGAAGAGCGAACGTTGTGGGACGCCCGCGGAATAAGCAAAGGTTTAATTTCTCTGTAAAAAATTATAAGCAAGATGGAGAAGTGAAGTTTTATATTGATGGCGAGTCATAACTTCCAGCGCAGGGACCATGCGTTGCTAACTTTCGTATTGCTTTCGTGTTTGCAATATTTTATTCGATTTTAGTGTTTTTCAAGCTACTTCTTAGGCGATGCGATATAAATGTAAAATGGAATTTATACTAAGGCATTACTGTTTGTTGATGTTTATCTTTGATGATAACCCTCACCTCACCTATTAAATTCATAATTCGTCGTTTAAGTGCGTACTTTTTCCTCAATAAGTAGGTAACAGGGAGCGCGGCTTTTGCCATTTACCGGTCATATTTCGAGAATATTTTCTGTTACTGAGGTTTTTTGAGGACAAACTCTACATAAAACTGCTTCTGATCTGGGTAATAGAATCCAAGACCTATCGATAGAACGCCAAACACTTATATCACGGGATCAATGAGGCAACACACTCATTTCATCACGAATAAAAAAAATCTGAATTCATATCAGCAGTCGACGAGATGGTGTCTTAGACGCCTTTAGGCTACTAAAATTTTACAATCACTTTCCTATGCTATTAAAAGAAAACACCTTAAATACTGTAGTTTGAACTTACCTCTGGCTCTAGGTTTAGTCAGCAGTTTCTGAACAATTTCGTCGTATGCTCTTTCGTCTGCCACTCCTGAATCCTTCACCAATTTTTCTTTAACAGCGATGCAGATGCCATTCCTTGCCAGAAGCGCTTCCAACTCTTCAAACGCCTGTAAAAACCAAAGACTTTTATTTTTCGTTAAGTCTTGATTCTAATACCGGATACTAGTAAATCTTCACATCAAAAAAACGATCTGTTTTCGAATTAGCCATCAATAAGTAAACGAAATAAATAAGAGCAATGTGTAGTTAAACATTCCTGGCCAGTTGGGCAGATAAATTACGATGATTTAATCTAAACTCTAACGGTCTTATTAATAAAAATTGCTTATTCTTGTCTTACCCCAAAGTTACCCCGGTCCCGGTATTAGTTTATTCTAGATTAGTCACGGAATAGCTACGTGTTAATAACGCTATTAATAAATATTAAATACGGAATAGGTTCGGAGTAACAATACAAGCCTTACACTGAGATTAAGGTGTATTATACACCTATTAAAAACCGAACTTAAAAAAACAAACGACGAACAAACGATTGAAAGTAAAAAAAAATCAAAAAAAGGGTGGCCAAATTTAGTGAGGCCTTGCTTACTAGATAAAAATTATTAATGATGGGTTTTTAATAAAACAATTGCTTTTGTTTTAGTAATTATCAAAAAACTTTTAATTCACTTGTGATGTTCACAGAGCGGGGCGGAAAAGATAAGGAAGCACAGATAATGTAAAACTTGACATAAAACAAAAGGCGCGAAATTTAAATGTTAATATTACAACAATTAATAAATAAGAATTTAATTGTTTTTATAATCGAACAAACGTCAATAATGGTCGAACAAACGTTAATTGATCAAAATTAGTTAATATGAAAGATAAAATTAAAGATATCTAGAAGTGGGGGCCAACTTAAGGGTGAGGATTTGTTAAATTAATTATAAACAAATAAAAGACGAACAAAAAAAAATTTACAATCTAACATTCACGAACAAACGATTGAGAGTAAAAAAAATTCAAAAAAAAGGGGGGCTAACTTCAGTGAGCCCTGACAATTAGGTAAATTTTGAAATTTGACAGTTGACACTTTTATATTTTGTCAATCTAGGGATGGGCAAATGGAAAAAATATATCGATATATATCGTATCGATATTTTTAGAAAATATCGTATCGATATTTTTAGAAAATATCGTTGTTTGTAGTCTAAAAAAATATCGATATTTTGATATATCGATATTTTTAGCGACTACGCGATTACCTATTGTTTTTTTTTAGTTTCCCTAGCTTCATAAATAGTCTCGAGGCTCGAGAGTAGCTCTTGTTTTTTTTTTTTAGCGAATTTAAATCTATATTTTAACTCGATCAAAGTAAAATTTAAAAAAGCTCTCAAAAAAATATCGAATTTGATATTATCAAAATAAAAATATCGACGATATATATCGATTATTTTCTGAAAAAATATCGATATTTTGATATATCGATATTTTTTACCCATCCCTATGTCAATCACAATTCACAAGTAGGTAGGTAATCACAATTCACAACTATCACAATAATAATAGTGCGTGCGTGAATTTGAGCTTTTTTATTGTTTTTATTCTAAGATATGAATGCAGTATGTTTAACCATAAAACATCTGCGAGTCGTAAAACACGTTATTACAGCGAGAATTTTTATGTAGGTACCGTATTGTCTAATATTTGTTAAATGATGCTGTTGTAAACTATTCAAAAGTTCATGCCGGGGCAATAAAACTGTTTTAGTTAAGCTCTTTAGTGACGGCAATTTGGACAACTACCCAGATGTTTATTTTATTTTGTTTGAATATATTTTTTATGATTTATCCCTATCGATCCTCGTTCGGGGAGACCTATAAAAGGGTCGGAATATTTGAATAGGAAAAATCATGGTCACGAGCACACCTCGTTCCTACACCATTTACCACCAAAGAATATTTTATTTTATTTGAAAATGAGCCAGAAAGAAAAACACATTCGTTCAATTAACTGGGATGAAGAAGAAAAGGTAAGCAATTGGCAATATTTTAACGTATAAAAAGTATAATTTACAATTTTAGTAACCCTTAATTATTGTTTCAGCAATTATTTCGCTCAGTTCTAAAGGAATTTCCAACAACAATAGTAAATAAGTTGTTAGATAATAAAGCAAACAAATTAAAAACCAAAGCTTGGGAGGAAGTCTACAAAAAATATAATCTGTTTAAGTTCTGATTTTATTCATATAATTAATCACTTGTCTTGTTACCTATTGATTATATAAAATAAATTCTTCTATCTGTTCCAGGTTTAATGAGTTAAATGGGTGATTACGCTCTTTAAACCAATTAAAAATACAATGGAAATCAATGAAAATAAACGCCCGAAAGAAGTGAGCCTATTTAAAAGAGCAACCAATAAAACTGGTGGTGGTGGAAGACCCCAAACCCCCACTAATGATGTAATTGAAATTAGTGATCTCTTAAATTACTTACCTAGGATCATATTGTGTGCCTTCCCATACCTAAATAATGTATCAGATAAATTAAATAATTATATTCATATGTTAAATAGACATATGCAATTTTTAACGAGTCACTATAGTGACAAATTTTCATTTTTTGACACCAATATATTTATTGGAAAATATTGTAAATTGACAAGAGATACATTGTATCTACCAATTAGATTTTTAAGACTTATTGCTACACCTGTAGCTAACTATATTAACACAGTCATAAGTAGTATGACTAAGTCCCTTTGTACCCCCACAATTAGTAATGTTACTAAAATTAATGTGGTGAATAATTTAAACTTTTAGATGTGACAAAAGGAAACGGTTCTGAATATTTAGTTTTATCTTATCAAAATATAAACCGTTTCTCTGGCAAAATATTAGAAATAGAACTTTTTAGTGATACATTTAATATAAGTATACTGTGTTTTACTGAGACTTGGTTGAAGGCACACCTTATGAGTTTTAATGTGAATGGTTTTAGGGTCGCTAGTTCGTTTAATAGAACCTCGGCGGAAGGTGGTGGTTCGATAATTCTTATCCGAAATCACATTACCTTCAAAGAAAGGAAGGACATCTCCTGCCTCTCTGTTGAACGAGTGTGTGAGGTTGCATGTGCGGAAACTGATTTATATATAATATTGTGTGTGTATAGGCCTCCTTCGTCGAATATTAATATTTTCCTATCCACAATGGAGGATATTCTTAAAAAAATTAAAAATAATAAGATGGTTTTAGTATGTGGGGATTTTAATATTAACTTAATGGTTAATTCAGTTGATAAATGTAAATTTGTGTCATTATTTAGTTCATTTAATTATACTTGTTTGTTTTCTGAACCCACTAGAATAACTACTGAAACAGCAACCTGCATTGATAATATCATAACCAATTTCGAAGTGGTTGAAAAGTATACACAAATAGGAGTTAGATCGGACCATAAATGTTTGTTAGTCAAATTGAAACATAGAATTGAAAACATAAAAAAAATAATTAAGTACAGGCCATTGACAAGACATAACCTAGGTAAATTTAATATCAACCTAAAATCAAAAATTAATATTTTAGAACCTAATTCTGACAGTCCCAACGATATATATTCTTCATTACTTGATACAATTTGCAAAGAATTCTACAAAGTGTGCAAAATTAAAACTGTAAAAATTAAAATTAATTCTAACATTAAATTTAGTACTTGGGCGACCAAAGGCATCCGACGTAGTAGAGAAATTTTATATAACTCGTATGACAAAAGGTCCTATACACCTGATGTCAATTTTATAAACTATGTCAGGCAATATTCTAAAATATTTAAAAAAGTATGCATGCAAGCTAAAGCAGCTTATATTAGTGAAAAGCTGAGATTATCTAGCAATAAAATAAAAACAACTTGGCAAATTATAAATACAGAAACTGGGAGAAATAAGGTTACTGACAACAAGATAACCTTGGCTATAAACAACAACCTGGTTTCAGACAAAGTTAGTATTGCTAATTACCTAGAAAAGTTTTTCACAAATATACCTTTAGAGACAACTAAATGCTTGCAATCATCAGCAGTCTTGGCTGAATCACTTTTAAAAGAAAATGTTGTTGGAAATATGCCCATTTTCAGTTTTGAAAGAGTGTCTTGTTCCGAAATAATAAAAGCTTTTAAAAATCTTAAAATTAAGGCTACTGAAGATATATGGGGACTGTCGGTTAAGGCTATTGAAGCTATTATATTTCATATTGCTCCAATATTGACGGTTATATTCAATTCTTGTATAAGTGACGGTATTTTTCCCGACTTAATGAAAATCAGTAAAATTGTGCCCATATTTAAGTCGGGATGTCCAAATAATCCATCAAACTTTAGACCCATCTCAATACTACCAGCTCTTAGTAAGGTCTTCGAAAAGATCATGCTCACTCAAATGCAGGAACATTTTGATAGAAATGGGATATTACATAGCAGCCAATTTGGTTTTTCAAAGGGTCGGTCTACGCAAGACGCAGGAACATCTTTGATGAAATCTGTACTGGAAGCCTGGGAGACGTCACAAGATGCTCTTGGGGTTTTCTGTGACCTCTCGAAGGCTTTCGACTGCGTTGATCACCAGACCCTTATTACGAAGCTGAGTTACTACGGCATAAGTGGTTCCTCTCTTCAACTTATAATGTCCTATTTATCGGGTCGTGAACAAAAAGTATGTGTGGACGGCGTCACCTCAGTAGGATCAACAGTCAAAATAGGGGTTCCACAGGGCTCCATTCTGGGCCCCTTTTTGTTTCTAGTTTATATAAATGATCTCCCTTACATGGTACAGAAATTTACAGACATAGTTTTGTTCGCTGACGACACGTCACTAATATTTAAAATAAATCGTAAGGATAAAGATCTAGCTGTTCCAAATCATGTACTTAATTTAATTTTGAATTGGTTCTCATGTAATAATCTTCTACTCAATGCAGGAAAGACAAAATGCATTCGATTTACATTACCAAATGTTAGGAATGTAATGTCACCTGTTACATTAAACGCAGAAACACTTGACTTGGTGACTTCAACTGTTTTCCTAGGAATAACTCTAGATAGTAAACTGCAGTGGGGTCCGCAAATAGAGCGATTATCTAGTAAACTGAGTGCCGCGGCTTTTGCGATTCGTAAAATAAGAAAACTCACGGATGTTTCAACGGCTAGGTTAGTGTACTTTGCTTACTTTCACAGTATAATGTCTTATGGCATTCTATTGTGGGGATCGGCGGCTGATATTAACAGCATTTTCATACTACAGAAAAGAGCAGTCCGCGCTATCTATGATCTACGTAGCCGTGATTCCTTACGATCCATTTTCAAGGACTGTAATATACTGACCGTGCCGTCTGAATACATTTATCAAAATATTATGTATGTACGTAAGAATGTATTTAGCTTTAGTAAAATTGGTGATATACATAATGTAAATACCAGGGGTAGACATAAACTTGTGATACCCTCATTAAGATTAGAAAAAACCAGTAAGTCCTTTATAGGCAACTGCGTTAAATTTTACAATAAGCTCCCCAAATCTGTAACTGACCTATCAGATAATTCATTTAAGGTGCACATTAAACGTGTTCTGATGACAAGGGGATACTACAATATAAATCAGTATTTAGAGGATAAGGAAATTTGGCATTAGATCTCTCCCGCACATCGCCATCACCACATCTTGGAACCCAGTACCTTTCACATTCTTCTTTCTTAAACCAAATCATTTGAATAAATACATAAATAAATATAAATTAACCCAAAGCTCCAAGTGTAACTTAAACCATTATAAAAACATCAAATATATACAAATTGCTATCTAATATAAAATGTGCACAAAATAAATAAAATAAAAATAAAATGACGACCGATCGAGTAAATAATTCGAGCAAATAAATAATAAGAAGGCAATTTTTATTTGGCAGGTCATATAATATAATTATGTTATCCTTACTGGACCAAATACATGCCCACTGAGTTGGACTCGCTGGATCTACTCAGGTGTGGGTCGCGCCGCGTAAATTCCAGTAGTAAAGTGAGCCCGCTGAGTTTGTTTCGCCGGGTCTTCTCAGTCAGGGTCGCGTTTGGATCCGGTGGTACCATTAAAATAATACGTGACGTTTCGGAAATACACAAGGTCCATCTCGTTATTTACTTTAAAATAATAATAATAAGATATTATGTATTTCCTGATGAAAACTAAAAATAAATTATAAAAAAAACCGTAAATATTTTTGTACAAATTATATAAAATGAACCATAGTTAAATTATAATGTAATAATAAAAGATTTTTCTTTTCTGTATTGACTTGTCATAAGTGCTATTTGATTGCCTACGTGACTAAATAAAGCAATTTCATTTCATTTCATAAAGCAATTTCATTTCATTTCAAAGCAATTTCATTTCATTTCATTTCAAATCCTGCAGAATTATTAAGAGATGAAAACATGATTCTGATGGAATTGTATGTACCTATATTTAAATTTAAATTGTTTAGTATTTTTGAACAGCAGTAAAGCTAAAATTATTGCATGTGAAATATGTATTAAAATTAATTTTCTTTTTTAGAGCACAAGTGTGGTAACTGTGGTAGAAGACCACAAACCTGCTGCCAGCCAAGAATCAAGAGACCATGAACCTGCTGTCAGCCAAGAGTCGTTTGCATCTATGGTAAGCTTAATATATTGCTACAATATGTACCTACAAAAACAGTAATCACTGCATAATATTATATAACCACAACTATTAAATGATATAAATTTTTATGCAGTTCTCACCATTAGAAATTAACAGCATTCTATAAGAAAGTACATAAACTTAATTTATAATAAATGATAAAATGTAAAAATATAAAATTTATAGTATTTAAAAATTAAGTATGTTATATAGCATTATTTAACATTCGATTTTACAAGACAATGCAGCAGATAAAACACAAGTAAAGAGTAATATGGAAGCAATGACTCCAAAAAATGTATGCAAACATTTTATCTTTTATTTACTTATGGAAGGCTAAGCAAATAGTGAATCTTATATTATTTCTATTTACAGATATTCAAGCACATAAAAATAATAAAAAAATCATCAGAATCACCTTCTGGTTCTGCAAAGGTAAATTAATATGAGTGCAAAAGTTATAAACTCTCTTGTGATTACTTGTTATTTATTAGTTATTATTAACCTTACAATATAAAATTGATAACACCTAATTAAAATTTTCAGAGCAATAACTATGTTGACACGATTGTTAACTATAGTAAAACCTTTAAAGATCAAGAACACCAGAAACGGATGGAGATATTGGAAGTGGAGCTGAATATCCAAAAAGAAAATTAAAAATTGCTATTTTAGAAAGGGAGATTTTAGAAATAAGAAAGGCGAAACAGTTGATATAGATTATATTTAAATTAAATGCTTAAAATTACATGAAATGCTCTTAATTTTTTATTTACATTTATTGTGATCACAAATACATATACATCATTTTAAACATAATTAAAATAGAAAAGCAACTCAAATTGATATCACCAAACATATATAATTTTATAGTTTCTTTGGCACAGTAGAACAATGGATTTGCATAAAGACCCACATGGAAGTGGCAAATTTTTATCCTGTGGAAATATAGTATTATACAATTAAAAATTTTCATTAATGAATGCTGCCCTTGCAGCATTTCCTCTGAGTATGTTATTAACTATTTGTGTTACTGGAACACTGCTGTCTTCTGCTTCTGGCACTAAGTCTTGATTCTGCATAGCAATATTGTGCAACATTGCCAATGCAACAATATACAGTTTAGTGTTTTCCAACTTGGTTGTGAACCCTCTAAGAAGACACTGGAACCGCTGCTTCCATACTCCAAAACACCTTTCAACACTATTACGAGTGTGTATATGAGCTCGGTTATACATTTCTTCTTTGTTTGTAGCTGGATGCAGTATTGGTGTAAATAGGTAAGGAGTACAGGCATAACCTGAATCTAGTCATCTACCCAATAGTCTACCCTTAAATTCTCCTGCTTCAAATCTTTGTTTTAACCGAGACTCATTGAATATTCTGGAGTCATGTGTGCTGCCTCGCCAGTGTGCAACTATATCCATTATTTCTAAATTTGCATTTGAGACAATCTATAACAAGGTACACAAAATCACTTTGATATCATAAAATTCTACAAAATTTTGTGTGGTAGAAACCTTTAAATAGTAATATGCTTCAGGAGCAGAAACAAAAACTTACTTGCACATTTATTGACCTGTATCCTTTCCTGTTGATATAGTATTGTCCAATATCTCCTGAAATTTTTGGGATTCGAATATGTGTACAATCGATTGCCCCTATAACTTGTCTAAAGCCACATATTGCATAAAAATCAGCAATCACAGTGTTTTGTTCACTGTCAGAGGCAGGCATTTTTATCCATTGACCCCTGTGTGCAATTATTGCCAAAGCAACTTGTTTGCACACAAGGGATATTGTTGGCTGACTAAACCCACTCAGATCTCCTGCATCATCTTGAATCTGTAAAATAGATAAGTGGTATGGATTCAAAATTTACTAGATACCAACGATTCTATTATGAAATCGTTGTAACACAAAGCCGAGATAAAATTTTGTGAACAGGTTGTAGGTACCTACTATCTATAGGTACCTATGCAGTTGTGTGATAGGATAGAATTGTGATGTACAAATAAGCTATTAACTAAGCTGTTAGCTATTAACAGACTTCAGGCAAGAAAGTATATAATAATTAGGCCAGGGATCTAGCCTAATAATAGTTTAGTTTATTGAGATAGTTTATTTACCTCTCCACGAGCCCATGTCCGTATTGCAGCTAACCTTCAAGTGAGGTGGTATAAAGCCTCCTCTTGCATCTCCAGCTAAATCATTTTTCACGATTTCAATAATGCAATATGCAGTTGAGCGTGTAAATCTATATTTATATTTAAACTCATCTTCTTCAAGGCCTTCAAAAGGGTTATTGTATTGCGAGGTTTACCTATACCTACAATTTCACATGCCTTATTAATGGTAATATTTCTTCAATTTCTTCCATCATTCTCAAATCTTCAATGAAATAATCTCTATTCATTTTAATCCACAATAATTACAAAATCAGACACTAGTAAGTAGGTACCTACTCGAACGAACACCAAACAAATATGAAAATATATTTAGGTTATGTTTAGTATAGGTACCTACCTATATTATCTCAATGGAAGTTGGAAATACAATACAAATACAAATCTATGCTTACTCAAGCGTTAAACCATGGGGCTCCGCGGAATAACTTTTACTCCGGGAGTAAAGTTTGATTAGTTAACTCCGTCTTTACTCCTAGTTTATTAATACCATTTTTGTCTTATCTTTGCGTAAGTCTTGGAGTAGTTATTCTGACGCAAATAATAGTTTATTAATAAGGGTGTAGGTAAGTGATGTATTAAACATTTGATTCAATAAACGATTTTCATTTTCATTTCATTTCATATATGAATCCAATTTTAGCACCTGAAGACAAAATTGACATAACAATCATTGAAATTTAGGGGAGTTTTACCATGTCAGGAAGCAGAAAGGGTTAGGTATATGTGAATTTCAAGCGCAAAACGAAAGTTAAAACTATCCGCGGCCCTTAGTTGATTGAAAACAAAACACGAAAACCCTTTAGAACAATTTCAATTATATTTATGATTGGTTAAATTAATTTATCAATTCTACGAGTATGAATGACAGGCGAACTTTAAAATGGAATTGATCAAAACTTTAAAACAATCTTAATTCAAAATGTGATTGTATGCAATCTTTTGACTTTTATTAAGTAGTGAATTGAATTTACTGTTTAAAATATAAATATGTATAATCCATTATGTTGCTTATCAAAATAGGCTTAAGAAACTCTTGCACCCTTATTTGTTAATGACACGACAAGGTGATGTCACTAGCAACTGATGGATGGCAAGCCCAGTGCGATATGACTGGACAACTGGGGTGTCGACTGGTGGGGGGCGGGGTGTAATTATGGCAAACTGTTACGGGGACCACGGTCTAAGGCACATTCCTACACGTTTGCTTAAGCCACAAGTTTTTATGCGTTTAATACAATATATACATTTGTTACATATTATAGTATACACTTTTCGTGAGCTATGTTTTAAGTACTTCAGGGCGAGCCTATTTTCATATATCGGACATATTTTCAGACTTCGCATTGTTAAGAATCATTCATTGAATAACCTTATAACACTGTGCCTGACGCGGGTATCGAACCCGGGCGTACCAATAGGCACGATCCACGCTTATGCCCAGAATAATGAGGCAGTTAACCTTATTAACCGTGGTCTGTCTATGGATACTAATATCCACTAGCATAATAATAATGCTGATTAAGTAAGTGATAATTAAGTCCTAAACAATTCTCGGTAAATAAGTCTTTAATCGCAGTTGTAGTCTGGAATCACAGTGCGTAAAGTTAGATAATCGCTTAGTGATGGACGTCAAAGGTCGTCTGTAAGTCAATGTACATAGTAACATTTCTGTACTAGTGTTTATTCCCATACTAAGTACTTATATGTTATTTATGTAAACTATGATGGTCGGGGCAATGACTGTTTAACTATGGTATAACACATTCCTGTATATATTATTTGTTATTATATACGACTGCCTCGTGGTTTCGCGGCATAAGTATGTGCCGTGCGATCTAGAGGTCCTGGGCTCGATTCCCGGGTCGGGCAAAGTGTTATTGGGTTTTTCCATTAGGAAATTCTCCGTAGCAGCACGGAGTCTGGAATTGTGCCCGAAAAACGGCAATAGGCTCGCCCCCTATTACGTGGGACTAATACATACTTGGCGAAATGTGGGTGCAGAAATGCACCTCTGCCTACCCCTTTGGGGAATATAGGCGTGGGTTCATATATGTATGTATTTGTTATCCTAATCGTGTGCCGTGTAATAGGATTTGTGATTGAATTATATCCCGGCATTACAAATATAAATGAGGAACATTCGCAATCACATGTACGTGTCGTATTCACCGCCGGCCTTATTACCAGGGCTGAATTAATGAACGCAAAATGCGGCCCGTCGCTCGCCGCTCGACACCGCGTCGTCACGCATTTTATATCAATATTTTCAACAAGTAAATATCAATTCCATTGTCAGCTTATGTGTCCGATTTAAAAAAAGTATTTTATGGTATTATTGTACATTTTAAAATAATCTCTTTAATGTATTTTAATAAATTTAAAGTTGATTATCAATTCCATTGTGAACTTATGTGTCTGATTTTATAAAAAGTATTTTATCGTATTATTGTACATTGTAAAATAGTCTCTTTTCATCATCAGCCCATATACGTCCCACTGCTGGGCACGGGCCTCCCCTACAACTGAGAGGGTTTAGGCCTTAGTCCACCACGCTGGCCTAGTGCGGGTTGGCGGACTACACACCTAAGAAATTCTTAAGAACTTTTTTTAGGTGTGCAGGTTTCATCACGATGTTTTCCTTCACCGTTAAAGCAAGTGATAATTCATTGTGAATACACACATAACTCCGAAAAGTCAGAGGTGTGTGCCTGGGGTTTGAACCCGCGACCGCCGAGATTCTCGACTGCGCGCCTAAACTTCGAGGCCATCACTGCTTCTAGTCGCTTTTAATGTATTTTAATTATTTTAAAGTTAATCCACAGCTGACAGGGTGTAAACTCGGTAATATCGGCGCAATAATTTGTGTCTAGACATGGATAAGACTGTAAAGAATGGGCTGAAATTGAGATGGTCGTGATCGATGATCGTTCGAGTCAAAGCTCGGCGGCCGCGTGTTCTAACCCTAAACACACACCTCTGGCTTTTAGAAGTTATGTGCGTTTTCACAATGATTTATCACGTACTTGAACGGTGAGGGTAACAATCGTAAGGAAACAAACGTGCATATCTAAAACTCTTAGGAATTTCTTAATGTGTAATCCGCCACCCCGCAATAGGCTAGCGTGGTGGAGTAAGGTCTTATCCCTCTCAGTTATAGAGGAGGCCCGTGCCCAGTAGTGGGACATGTATGGGCTGATGATAATCATATGTGTCAGTCCTACGTAATAGGGGGCGAGCCTATTGCCGTTTTTCTGGCACATTATCAGACTCCGCGCTGTTAATGAGAAAACACAATAACATTTTGCCCGACCCGGGAATCGAACTTATTTGTACCGCGAGACCACAAGGCAGTATTATATATAATTTTATTAAATTGGTGTAGGCAAAAATGGGATTCTAGTGAAGGATCCACACCAAGACATAAGTATTGAATTACGTGAAAATTAGCTAAAATAAACCATCAACCTAAATAATCGATTTAAAACAATACGATTTCAAACAAGTTATGCGTTGAATGCGCCCGCAGCAATCCCCTTCTCTACCAATATTGTACTGCAAACAAGAGCTACATTCATTGGAGCTGCACTAAGCTGCTTTGTTCGGACATCGCGGCGTCGGCACTAACAATTCGTTGTAAATTCTACCGATGATCTATTTGGGGCACAGTGGATCTGATGTCGGTACACGTATGTGTATAAGTGTGTACTTATGCTTGCGTCCTAGAAGGGATAGGAACAGAATTTCTGCAACCCCGATTTACATAGATTAAATCCTACTAAATACACTTTAGCTGATAGCTTCCATTGCGCAACTGGCTAGACACCAGCTTGCGAAACAAGAGGCCGCAGGTTTCGTCTCCGCACCGAGACGCCAAATTTTAACGGTATACTCATCAGAGTTGTGGTCAATTTACCGTACCAGTATTAAAAGATCAAAATTTTCCCTCACCTTAATCCCATAGCTGGACTCTTCATAAATGATGGAGACATAACTCCACCCTAGCTTCTTTACAATCTCCACCATCGCCCGCACCTGGTGAAGGTCTGAGGGTATCGTCCGCGTGAAGTACTCGAAGCGGGCTTTGTTCGACAGCTCTGGTGACGTAGAGAAGAAGGAAACCTGATGGAAGAGAGATCGGTTGTTGAATGTACCAAGAATTAGATGATAGTGTCAGCTGATATAGTATTTTCATAAATGAGAATGTTAATTGATTTTAACATAAAGATTTATTCGGACAGGAATCGTTACAAACATAAATTGACATGACATTTAACATGAAATTGAAATAACAAAATTTTAACATTACTGAGGGTAAATGAATAACAAAAAACATGCGTAGACGTTCGGACAGAGCTACCGCACTGTAGACCGGCCGATGAGTAAGTGTCCGCTATATAGGCAGCTGACGTGATGACGTGTACTGCTACCCGCGACACAAGTTTATTGCTGACAGTATAATAATTATCGCGTCTTCGTACATGTTGTATTTTTATTGCGTTGATCATTAGGTATAATTATTAATTTATATATTATAATTATGGTTGTTGTCGCCATAACTAGTTAAGGGTAGATAAATAATAATTGATAACATGTTTGTCGGTAGTTTGAGATGTTATTATCACGTTATGGTGGGGCGGTCTCTATATAAGCACGTTCAGTGCTAGCAGGAGTCGATTGTTGTATCAAGTCTTCGGTTGAACAGACCTAGATTATGTACCATAGTGTTATTGTATATATTATATTGTGTGACGTGTAATAGTTATGTGTTATATTGTGTAATTATATGAATATAGAGATGTTGAGCTAACATGGTTTACTAATGTAAACTACGACTGCCTCGTGGTCTCGCGGTACAAGTATGTGCCGTGCGATCTAGAGGTCCTGGGTTCGATTCCCGGGTCGGGCAAAGTGTTATTAGGTTTTTCCATTAGGAAATTCTCAGTAACAGCACGGAGTCTGGAAATGTGCCCGAAAAACGGCAATAGGCTCGCCCCCTATTACGTGGGACTGATACATACCTGGCGAAATGAGGGTGCAGAAATGCACCTCTGCCTACCTCTTCGGGGAATACAGGCGTGAGTTTATGTATGTATGTAATGTAAACTAGTGTAATTTCGATGGTATAACAAAGAGAAATGTAAACCTTAGGAGGTCAGTTTCAAATGAGTGGAGTTACAGAAAGTGAGAAGATTTCTGAAGGAGAACGATCAATATACAGCAGGTCGTGTGTCAAGTCCGCGTAATTGTGTTTTATTTATTTATTTAAAATAGAACACAAGCTTACAGTATACACCATAGCGCTTATATAGATAAACATACATACATACATAAACTCACGCCTGTATTCACCGAAGGGGTAGGCAGAGGTGCATTTCTGCACCCTCATTTCGCCAGGTATGTATCAGTCCCACGTAATAGGGGGCGAGCCTATTGCCGTTTTTCGGGCACATTTCCAGACTCCGTGCTGTTACTGAGAATTTCCTAATGAAAAAACCCAATAACACTTTGCCCGACCCGGGAATCGAACCCAGGGCCCAGGACCTCTAGATCCCACGGCACATACTTGTACCGCGAGACCAAGAGGCAGTCATTTAGATAAATTAGCTTATATAGATAAATTATACACAAAACAAACATGACTAAAATAATTTTTGAAACAATTAATAATTTGCATAAAATAGGTCAACATCTTGGACCCCGGCGATAAAACTATGTTGTGTTAAGTGACGAGACATGATCGTAGTCGTTGTTCGGCAAGAAACTATTAAAATGCAGTGCTTCGTGGCTGTGAGAGACCGACAGAGGCTAGAATGATCCTACAAGGGTTCCGATTTTCTTGTTTACCTTAAAAATGTGTATTTATGATTATGGTCATGGTAATAGTAATCATCATTACCTGAGGGATCTTGAAGAGTCGCAGCAGGTTGGCGACTTGCACCGATGTGACGCTAGACGCAGCACCTACTACTCCCGATATGACTTTGCGGACAGCTGTTGCGTTACACGCATACTCGGCGTCGTCGATGTTGCTTATTGAACCTGAGATATAAAAAATATTGAAAGGAAATATTGACTTGTTTTGACAAACAAAATAATTTTTTTAACTATAATAAGGCACAGAAAGGAAAAATACAATTATTAAACAATGAAATTTGAATTAAACTACATGTAAAGTCCTAAGCGATATTAAGTCAAAGTGGCATCTCGTTTCTCGTTCTGTTTGTGATAAAATTTTGCACAGAATTAGATGGAGTTTTAGAGACGGTTTTAAGCTTTTTTATCCAGAAGAACTTCTGGACTGTTTTTATAGAGTTAAAATTAGAAATATATGTAGCAACATATAGTGAGGTATAAAATGCAGAGCGTATACATACGTAGAAGATAAGACATACTTGACCACATTGCTTCGAGGGTAAGAATATGGGTAGTATGTTATTAAAATTGGGCGCCACTGAAGGAGTGACCGTTTTCAGTTTTTATAATGGCCTGAATTAGGTATATTGAAGTCATGTATAGAAAACTATACCTACTATTTAAAATGTATGAAATTCTCATAGATTAGTGGCGATTAAAAACAAGGCAAGAAAATCCTTTGTCTAATTTAATTTTAGCTTCATTTTCATGCCGCCCTTGTATCCCTTATAATCTTCTAGTAGTATGTTAATGCGTGGTTTATTGTTCCCCAGATAGCTCTTTTGTTTCTCCGAGTTCTGTTTTGAATGTATAATTTTATGATATTCATATTAGGGACCTCTGTGTGAATTATAATTCTGAAGTAATAATTAGAACTAATCTTGCTTTGTCTGCTGCTGCTAATGTAGCTTAATGTTTCTGACAGCCATGAGGTACTACTTTATGAAGTAATATCTCTATCTTTTTAATCATTTAGTACTAATAAGGCCCATGGAGATTTGTCATAAGCAATATTTTTTTAGTAACGAGTCTATTACATTATTATTTCAAAGCAACAATATATTTTGGTCCTTTATCACAAAAGGAAAGAGGAAGAATGAAAAAGGAGAAAAGAAACAAATTTATTAATTGAAAAAAAGGTGTTTCTGAGGTCTTAAATTTCAGGTACTTTTTATCATCATAATTTATAATAATGAAATATTTAGGAAAATTTAAAGTATGTGATGCAGGCAAAATTCAATGATATTAATAAAATTAATAACGCTATTAATTCCTAGCAAAAAACAATTTAGCGTAATGAAATTAGTTTCTTGAAAATCTAAATAAACTAAGTAAAACAAAGTTGTAAGACTGACCTTTGATGAAATCCACGGCCATCTCAAGACCGTAAGTATCCTTGTCGCAATCGTCCAACACGTGAGCTCCGAGAGTTACTCCCGGAATCAATTTCAAATCGTTATTTATATAATCTAGCGTATACAGCATAGTTTCCAAAGCCTGGACCCCACCTTGCGGCATAACAGGCCCACATGTCATATTGTCAGATCTCTCATGAACCATCATCAAACCTCCCAGAACTAAATCTCCTTCTATAACTGCTTCTCTTTTGATAGGCCAGTGTTGGTGTTTCTTATCCTTTAGTTCGCCAACCTGATCGTTGGACATGTTGATCCAATCTTTGCCATTCTTGGATGGCTCACCAAAGTCCCTGTCGATAAACGCCATACCATCTTTCAGGCTAGCGTACATTGGCCCATCAGAGAAGAACATTGGATCCAAGTCTACATGTTTGTGCTTGTGCCTGTGGTGGTGTCGTGCCAAGCTTCGTTTGTAGAAGGCTGTCTCCTCAATCGGGGCATAATGGTGGGTTTCTCCAAAGTGCTTCATCTCTGATGGATGAAGAGTGATGATGAGCATCGGTAAAGCTAACCAACAGCATCCGGGACGCATGTTACTTGCTCTTTCATGCCATTTTGTTCAAATGTTTGATCCATGTTGGATGTGTGGTCATTTTAACCTGAAACAATTAAATGAAGTTTTACGTCGTATCTTTATGTCAAAGAACCTTTGGTTTAATGGGATGTTAGTACAAATTTTGGAACTGTACCCGATAAATAAGAATAGTATGTATGTATGTATGTACGTATTATTTTACTATGAGTGGACGTCCTATATTACGTAACTTTGCACACCCTCACAAAGATACAAACGCGAGTGAATAAACGTATTTTTTAGGTTTTTTTATTTTATAGGTTTGATGACCGCAATTGTCATGAGGCTAAGTTAGAGACCAATAATATTTGTAAACCTTCAAATATTTGTGTGTATTTAAGCATGTAAAATTTTGTTCTTCGGCTGAGGTAACGATACATTACAGATCATAGTCTACACAACAATCTTTGCATATATTTTTTCTGATACATTTGATGAAAAAACAATGAGGTCAGCCAGCAGACACAACAAATCGTAAAGCACATTATATGCTCGTTTAGAATGAGTTGATCTCACGATTGTACGGCTTAGGTTTTATTCGAATCCGTCCATAAATCCACGTCCCACTGGTTTATGCTAACACATTCAGAGATATTAGCTCTGATTTATTTTCTATTTTATTTGTATTGAATATTTCTACACATTAAGCAGGCATAATTGTTTTGGAATAAAGAAAAACCGTTTATTCGTAACTTGAAATACTATAAAAAAATACACAAAAATATAACATATTTACTGAATGACGTAGTTGGCACGTCAGGCTCGCCCCCTTTTACGTGGGACTACATACATATGTATCTGGTGAAATGTGTGTGCCCCCCCTCTGCCTACCCCTTTGGGAAATATAGGAATGTATTAAATATAGCGTCGGGAAGAAAACGTCACACCCTCGACTAGGCGACCCATGCAAATTTGTCTCAACTGCCTCGTAGTCTCGCAGCACGTAGTGTCTAGAGGTCCACGGTTTCGATTTAGTGGTTGGATATTGTGTTAATGGACTTTTGCATTATGAAACTCTCAGTCACAGAACGGAATCTGGTAATATGCTCGAATAATGGCAATTAGTTTGTCCCTTATCACATGATACTTAAACAGCAATTGAGGAAACGTCGATGCAGAATTGCACCTTTGTCACCGTATATTGAATATACCCAAATAACCAAAGCAAACTGAAATATTCTGTTTATATAATAATGCACGTACCAACTTTTTTGCGATCACGACTCGTTTTTAAAAAATAATATGAAAGTTTTATCGTACATTGAAATAGTCTAACAATAACATTTTTAAAAGAAAATGTCACGTCCATTTATAAAGAATTCCATTGGAAATGTTCAACTCATCATCCCTTAACAGATGATAAGTCATGGCTCCCTTGTAAAAGTTCAATGAAACGTCGGTCCTAGGCGCCGAGCCCGTTCAGTGCGCATTCACTCCGACCCACGTCAAGATGACGGGGGCAGTCATAACCTGTCAATCTAATTACGACCTTTCCACCTTCGAATTAGGTTAGAATTGAACAAGCATCCAATTCGACCTTGCCATATTGGGCACGCGTAAACATCGATGTTTTGCCAGGGTTATTTATTTGGCGGAATAATGAAATAAGATGTGCTCCAAACGTCATTGATTTGTTGATTTTGGCCAAGGCGACTGAGTGAAGGAATGTTGCGGATATTGGAAAATATCAGAGGACAGTGGTTTAGGTTTGCTCAATATTTTTTCTGGCGTAAGTTTTTTTGAATTAATACCTACTTCTTTAGGAACGTTATGAAAAAATGATGAGTGATGCGCGCGCATCACTGTAACACAAAACTATGGCGTCGAAGCTGCCTATGTGCTGCAATATAATTGACAGATTGAAGCTGCCTATGTTAAATGTAAGTGTCAAATGGATCAGAAAGGTTTTAATATGTTTCGCATCGAATATTTTTCAAAAAAAGTTTACATGTTTTAGATTAAAAAAATGTAGAATAGTGACAGTAATAAAAAGCGATTAACATATTTATGAGTTGTCAAATATTTATGAGTGCGTTCAGAAATATAATGTGTTGTGTAAACTAAGAACTATGTATGTGACTGTTGGGCGTATTTATAAATTTTACTTCAGTTCTGTGGTATAACTTTTAACGCGTGTAAATAAGTACGCACACACTTTTTTTATAGTCATTTATTTGTATTAATTTGTCACGACTTGTAGACAAACGACATAAATTAATGTATGCTTATTATTTGAAAAGTCGTTTTTCCCAATTCCTAATTTGCTAATGCCAAGAAAAAATGGATACCGTAGGGATACTCTAAGGCTTACTTGCAGCAGATTACTGCTCGAGATTTAAATTAGCGACTGCAAAGGTTGACTCTTGAAATGAAACTAAATGAAAATAAGTTATTGAGTCTTTAATATGTTATTTTATTATGTATTTAAATTCACTCATTTTTAGATACCACATACATACATACATAAACTCACGCCTGTATTCCCCGAAGGGGTAGGCAGAGGCGCATTTCTGCACCCACATTTCGCCAAGTATGCATCAGTCCCACGTAATAGGGGGCGAACCTATTGCCGTTTTTCGGGCACATTTCCAGACTCCGTGCTGTTACCGAGAATTTCCTAATGGAAAAACCCAATAACACTTTGCCCGACCCGGGAATCGAACCCAGGGCCTCTAGATCGCTAGGCACATACTTGTTCCGCGAGACCACGAGGCAGTCAGCCAAGTACGTCATTCGTATTTTCATACGTATTTCGGTTCGGTAAACAGATTCTAGATTACTCTAGTATGTAGAACGGGCAATAAACCTATCAAGGGCCTAATACTTGAGTCCATCACATCAATATAAAGTAACAATAACAAACATTCAAAGTAAGACAAGTATTCTATCAAAATACTTAAACAGCCACGGATAATAGGATTGAAAACTTTCAATACAATCCTGAGGTATCAACTCATAATGCCGGATTACAAATCTGAGTTACGACGAACGGTTGTAATTAAATTTATGAAGGGATATAAACAATCGGAGCTCGGCTTACATCAACGGTAACATTTGACGGGCGCGCTCTAGTTTCAATCGCCATTGTTAGGATCAACGTCTTTATTAAAATCAGATTTTTTTAGGTTTAAAGAATTACAGCTTTTTGTGTTTTTAAAATTAGGACAGGTAATAGTGCCATCATTACTAGGAAGGACTGCCTCGTGGTCTCGCGGCACAGGTATGTGCTGTGCGATCTAGGGGTCCAGGGTTCGATTCCCGGGTCGGGCAAAGTGTTATTGGGTTTTTTCATTAGGAAATTCTCAGTAGCAGCACGGAGTCTGGAATTGTGCCCGAAAAACGGCAATAGGCTTGCCCCCTATTACGTGGGACTGATACACACCTGGCGAAATGTGGGTGCAGAAATGCATCTCTGCCTACCCCTTCGGGGAATATAGGCGTGAGGTTATGTATGTATGTCAACATCATTGCCTTGCCCTGCTCCCAATTTCATTTGGGGTCGGCGCAGTATGTTTTATCCTTCCAAACATCCCTATCAGCCGTCATGTCTTCATTCACCCCTTTTTCTTTCATATCTTCAGTCAAGTACTCCATCCATCTTTTCTTTGGCCTTCCTCTGCTCGCCCATCCATCAACTTTCATATCCATCACCTTTTTTCCTACGTATGATTCATCCCTCCTCATAACATGCCCATACCACGACAGACGGTTTCCTTTCAGTTTTTCTATCAGAGGAGCTACTTTCAGGCTTCCTCTAACATATTCATTCCTCACTCTGTCAAACCGTGTTACACCACACGGTTATAATCTGTCTTTGTTTTCCAATACGGTCTATTTACACCCTGTATAGTAAATAAAAAATCAAAAGGCATTCACAAGGATTTGATCTTATGTTAGAATAAGAAAAGAAACTGCTAGGGTCTTTCAGACAAATATCCACATATGTAGATCTACCCGTGTCTCATTTCTTCGGGGTATTCACGTCCTTATCACCCAAGAAATAGATGATGTATTTCTACATCCATGTTTTAGTAGCTGTGTATGCTTAGAATGTAGGACTATGGTTTCTAAGAAAAAAAAAATCCAAAAAGAAGAATCATACACTGCGCAACCGTGACGTGAAATTAATATGGGACGTCGCGTTTGCTTCACACTAATAACACAAGGTCAAAAAGGCATTCAGTAAAATTTGTCAAAGTAGTTAATTTCTTCCTCTCATTAAGCATGAAGTAACTTACAAGAATTTTTTACTTTAAATGTTTTTGTAAAAAAAAAACTTCCTTTTTACTTAAGCGAGACCAATGTCCTATTTTTCATCCTGGATTAAAGTCTTAGCTTCTTTAATTGCACACTCCAGATGTTCGGCGTAAGAAATATTTTAGTTTTTTCTCCCTAAGCTTAGTGTTCTTGTGAATAATGACTGTCGGCTTACACGGTGTTTAAGAAGTTCTAGCTAATTCGTGTAATTAGTTTAAGTAAATGTTCGAGGCAGTTTACCTTTGAATTAATTGACCACGTTTTAATATAATTACACAACATTAACACCCTGTTTTAGATGGATTTATTCATCATCATCATCATCAGCCCAAATACGTCACACTGCTGGGCACGGGCCTCCTCTACAACTTAGAGGGTTTAGGCCTTAGTCCACCACGCTGGCCTAGTGCGGGTTGGCGGACTACACACCTAAGAAATTCCTAAGAACTTTTAGGTGTGCAGGTTTTATCACGATGTTTTCCTTCACCGTTAAAGCTAGTGATAATTCATTATGAATACACACATAACTTCGAAAAGTCAGAGGTGTGTGCCTGGGGTTTGAACCTGCGACCGGCGAAATTCTCGACCGCGCGCCTAAACCTCGAGGCCATCACTCCTATGCTATGATGGATTTATTGTTGAGAGTTTATTATTAGTTAACAAAAAAATAAAAGCAAAGAAACTTTATAAAAATACCTTTTGTTTAAACGCTCTAAAAAGAAGAAAATAAAAATTTCCTTAAATATTTTTATTATCAACTTATAACCTCATTATATACAATTTTTATGATCATAAAAGCTTCTACGTAGACGTCTATCGTATATTTAAATTTAAAACAATATACCTTGGTCTATCAAGATGTCCTAAGTTTGATTCTCATGTCAGTCAAAGTGTTAAAAGTTTACCTGATGTCGTAATTTTTTGGTCACAGTATGGTGTCTGCATATATCCGTTCTGTAAACGGTAATAAGCTCGTCTCCTTTGAAGTGGGATAAAAAAGGTGACGTGCCGTGTAGAAATTTAATTATGTCTACCTACCGGTAGACATGAGCGTACGATGTGTAGTTGAAGTATAGTTAACTAGTTTGAAACATTGTTTCACGCCTCCCAACAGTTTAGTTTAACAGAAAAACTTCTATGCGACATCGGCGCCTACAAATCACCAAGTCAGTCAACTGAAACTAACCTAACTTCATACTCTGAGGAAGAGAAATCCATTAGCAAGTTTCTCAGTTAATTATTAACTACATAACGTTGTTTGTGAACACGGGGATGTTAAGGGGCAGTGCGGGGCGCGGGGGACGGGGTGGTAGCTGATAAATCTTCAGGTCTGGCTTGTTACTTTGTTGAAAGTCACCGTGCGAATCTATGTTTGACACTTCAGTTATTACGAGAAACCGCATTGATTAAGCAGCTGGGATGTTACGTAAATTACACAGATCACCATGTGCATTTGACAGCTCCGTGCCGCAGTCCGTGAGATACAAAACCCAGCGGTCGCGAGATTTACATGGAGAGAGGTATTGTCCAAATTTAAAATGTCAATATACATATTATTTATTCAAAACTTAATTGTTTTTTTTTTTTTTTTTTTTGTACTGGCACGGCAAAGTGACCCCATTGCACCTGATGGTAAGCGCAATGGAGTCCATAAAAAGTGCCGACCAGCGAGAGATGATGATCTCCCGTTGGTCGACACAATCATGCCGGCCGAATACCTCTTCAACTTATTGTGAAGAAGTTTGGGGGGCTAATACCATGGTGATCAAAGGACCGACCGCGACAAACCGGCCAAAAAATACCGGCACGGTCATCCTTTCACCATGATTGAAGCCCTCCCGAAAACCGGATATACACTGGCTGATCCCGGAACGCGGCACACTTGCATGTGCCACTATGGCGGGTTTTACGCCCTGTGTACGGTGGTCGCTATCCGGGCGGATACGAATATCATACCACCAGCAAACACATAATTTATACATAATTAGTTTGTACACATAATTTAAAAACTATGGAGTACATTTATAGGCTTAGTACAAAAGGCGGTCTTATCGCACAAGGCGATCTCTTACAGGCAACTAAGAATTGAGTTGTAGGAAGAGAAATGAAGGTAATTGTAAGTGTACAAGGTTAAAAAAATGCTTTAAAATAAAACAAGCATCGTAAAAAAATAAAAATATATATCCACATTGTAAGCATCATCATCAGCCCATATATGTACGTCCCACTGCTGGGCACGGGCCTCCTCTACAACTGAGAGGGGTTAAGGCCTAAGTTAAGCCTTATATCCATATATACTTTATTAATCGTCACACGCAGTCACTAATCTTCAAAAAAGCAATTAAGATAACTTTTTATATGGAACATACTTTAATGTAATCCTTTTCTGCAAATGAACATTTTTAACAACCCCTTTCATAACAGAATTATTTGCACACCATTTAACTAAAGAACATCGTCTGTCGGGGCTTAAGTCTTAAGACTTCTCGTTCTGGATAAGAAATCTCAGGATTACGCAGCGGTTAATTGTAGCAAGTACTGTTTTTGCAAAGAGAATTTAGCGCCATTTTGAACTCATGGGAAGTTTTAAATATATAACAAGGGCTTCTTTAAAATTGTCTGCGTGGTATTTCTGATAGCCTTTAAAAAATTGTGAATAATAAAGGCTGTTAGAAACAGGAAGTAAAACTTCATCATCATCCTCCCCTCTCCTCCTCTATATCTCAAAAGGTTTAGGCCTTAGTCCATCACGTTGGCCTAATGCGGGTTGGTGGACTACACGCCTAAGAAACTCCTAATTAGGTAAGCAAGGTTCGTCACGATGTTTTCTTTCACCGTTAAAGTAAATACGTTCATTGTGAATGCACATATCGAAAAGTCAGAGATGTGTGCCTGGGGTCTGAGCCTTCATTACTTCACACTGCTAATAGTGACGTTTTAAGTAATGAATAAGGCTGATGAACGGAAAGGCGAGGAAACGCCAAAGAAATGATGGAGTATATGAGGGAAGACTTGGAGTCCAAAGTGTGAGTAATGGCACCATAGCCGCTGGATTATAAAGGATGCAGAAGTCATATTGCGTCCCCCACAAACAAAATTGCTTCACCTGTATTCCCCGAAGGAGAGTAGGCCGAGACTCATTTCCCCAATTGTGTTGTCCTCCCACGTAATAGGGTGCAAGCCTGTTGCCGTTTTTGGGTACATTTCCAGACTTCGTGTTGCTACTGAGAATTTCCTAATAGCATCCAATAGCACTTTACCCGACCTGGACATCGGACCCGGGACCTCCAGATCCCACTGGATATACTTGTGCCGCGTGAAGGGAAGTCATACTGAATATTTTGTGACTGAAACTGAACCGCGATATTCCATTTCACCTGTCCTAGCGCCACAGGGTTACCGCAAAACTTTTAATTGATTCAGTAACTCGGATTTCCAGTTCCGCCGAGTTTGTTACTAAATCAAACTAAAGTAACTAAAGCCGCCCAAATCCGAACAGTCAGCAATTTGTGCAATTTGCCGGCCAACAAAGTATTGGAACGGCCGGCGAGGCGGTACGGTAGTTACACGTTATTCGCGCCGTATCGGAAATAGTGCCGACACGGTCATAGTTTTGCTAATGACTCGCAGATTGCCATTCAGTTATCGACTTTATTTCCCTGGCCGTTGGTCACGATATACAGGTATAACATTTCTAGCATCGAATTGGGCATTTCTGAACGAAACACAAATTACACTTTAGTTCTCTGTAAGACCGTGGTACAACGATAACCGAAGCGGTCTATTCGAACCGCTGTCACTATCACGTAGCTTGTACTCTCGTGGATAAATACAGTATCTTACATACATACATATTTACATACATACATACATAAACTCAAGCCCCTCATAAAATCTAACCAATTGTAGGCAGTGGTGCATTTCTACACCCACATTTCACCAGGTGCTTGTAATAGGAACATATAAGCGCATAATTATCGTAGTCGATGGAATTTAAAACTACTGAATACATTTGACCATTTTTTATGCTCACTTCATTCAATACGTCACAGGCTTTTAGACCCAAACAGTTATTCATAACACCGCACAAATTTAATTTCAGCAGAGTATATTTACAATAGCAGGAAATAAATAGCTTGATTGAAAATTTAACTTCTCGGCTTAACAGGCGCGTACTCTTGGGGAGTCGGTATCGGAGTAATTTTTATTACCACCAAAAACACGACTCAATATGGAAGGCAAGAATTTAATAACATAAGCTACGAACGCCGGAATATTCCGTGCTTAGTAACTCGACAATCGTGAACAAATAAACATACTGTTGTATTGCTTATTCTTGAGTATTAGTGCGTTTAACATGAAACAAATGATGCATAACTATGGTATTTATTTAATTTTACCATTTTCTAAACCAGCAAATATCTAAAGAAAGAAAAGAAAGAAGCATTTATTGCTTGCACAATTTACAAAAACAACATTACAAAAGAAATAAAATAAAAATAAAACAATAACATAAATTGCACCAGTAAAGGTACCTCCCATACAACTACATGCTGCAGTAACGCGTGATAGAACGATACTGCATCGCTGATTTTAGATAGCAGGCCCGAGCGACGTACGGGCGTTCAGTCGGAGTAACAACTGGAGAAGTAAACTTAAGACTGCCTCGTGGTCTCGCGGTACAGGTATGTGCCGTGCGATCTAGAGGTCCTAGGTTCGATTCCCGGGTCGGGGAAAAGTGCTATTGGGTTTTTCCATTAGAAAATTCTCAGTAGCAGCACGGAGTCTGGAAATGTGCCCGAAAAACGGCAATAGGCTCGCCCCCTATTACGTGGGACTGATACATACTTGGCGAAATGTGGGTGCAGAAATGCATCTCTGCCTACCCCTTTAGGGAATACAGGTGTGAGTTTATGTATGTATATAAACTTAAGAATAAACATAATTATAATATTATGATAAGGGAATGTGCCCGAAAAACGGCAATAGGCTTGCCCCCTATTACGTGGGACTAATACATACTTGGCGAAATGTGGGTGCAGAAATGCACCTCTGCCTACCCCTTCGGGGAATACAGGCGTGAGTTTATGTATGTATGTATGATAAGGGAAACAATTTGTCACTAATGATACAAAAAAATTAAAATAAAAACAAAATAATTATGATAACAAAAACGAAATAACAATAGCAATCGATGTCAGAACCACAATTATACTGTGGTTGTTAACTCTGCATGTTATCTGTTTAACTAACATTCCACTAATTAATTCGTTCCGCAAACTCGTTTGACTATGACGAATTTATAGTGGTTTAAATTTCTGAAATTTCCGCGTCGGAAACACTAGCTGGGATTACGTGCCACCAATATCAAGCTAGGGTTGACGTCATCGGTTCTAACTAATGTCTGAATAGATAGAATATGACAGAAATGGCAGATATGCCAGTCTCTTTTTATTTTTTTATGGGAAAGGAAGCAAACGAGCCAGTGAGCCACCTGATGTTAAGTGCTCAACACCGCCCATGGACATCCACAATACCAGTGGAATCATCGGTGCGTTGCCGGCCTTTGGAGAAAATATAGGCTCTTTCCTTGTAGGTGTCTTAGTTCATTCGTAAATACGGCCGAGGAAAGCTGAAATTATAGATTTTTTGATATGATCCTCTATGGGATGTATTTGAGCTGATGACGATGATGATATGACCTGCTGCTAAGCAAAGACCTCCAATGCAACTGAGTAGCGTTCTGACTCCTATTTCTTTATATTTCTATTATAAAAAAATCAAAGCGGCCATATTAAAGCGAGTGATTGATTTGATATGTCCAAACAATTTTTGATGAAGTAGTTATACATGCATGTGTGTATTCAAAATGAAGTATCACGTACTTTAACGGTGAAGGAAAACATCTTGACGGACGCTGCACACTTAAAAATTCTTAGGAATTTCTTTGGCGTCTACTCCGCTAAGGCCAGCGTAGTGGACTAAGGCCTAAACCCTCTCAGTTGTAAAGGAGGCCCGTTCCCAGCAGTGGGACGTATATGGGCTGATGATGATGATGAAGATAAAAAAGCTAATAGAGAATATTTTTACATTGCCTTCACTAATGCTTTGTTAGTAAGAATAATCGTATTGGCTGTGGCAGCCCTACCACGCTGGATGATTCGGCTCTGATTTCGCTTGTTACACTTCGCATTTGTAATACCCCACTTATACGGTTTAAAATAACACGCTTTTTGTGATTGATTATATTCATTAAAATTTAATAAATGAGGAAGCGGCTAACCTCCTTTATAATAGTAGATTTGACTTACTGGTTCATGTAATTTTTTATACAAACATAACCTCACGCCTGTATTCCCCGAAGGGGTAGGCAGAGGCTCATTTCTGCACCCACATTTTGCCAGGTATGTATCATCATCATCATCAGCCCAAATACGTCCTACTGTTGGGCACGGGCCTCCTCTACAACTGAGAGGGTTTAGGCCTTAGTCTACCACGCTGGCCTAGTGCGCGTAGGAGGACTACACAGTACACACCTAAGAAATTCCTAAGAACTTTTTAGGTGTGCAGGTTTTATCACGATGTTTTCCTTCACCGTTAAAGCAAGTGATAATTCATTGTATCAGTCTCACGTAACAGGGGGTGGGTCTATTGGTGTTTTTTTGTGTTCTAACTTCCTAATGGCCGGAATTTTCGTGAATCGAGTGTAACGTATAAGGTATGTAAAATATACAGAGGGTCATAACGCAAAATTCTCGACCAACTCATTATGGTCTTTATTCCTGGCGAGCGATGGTTGCATATATTCTACCATATTCTTATCTTTGTCTGACCAACAGTTAGGGCTGATATTAATAAACAATCCTTATTTCTATCTCTAGTCCAATCCATAAATAAACCAATCACAATAAATCATCCTTGAACGAGTCCACCGAAGTTTCACCAGATTGGTTTATTATTGCGATCTGTTCGCAGATTGGGAATAGGACCAATTATTTATGGCAGTTAGACAAAGAGATGACTTTAAATATAGATAGACAGCCCCGTGGCGCAGTTGGCTCGACACCAGCTTGCGAAACAAGAGGCCGCGGGTTCGATCCCCGCACCGAGACAAATGTTTGTGTGATCCATAAGTATTTGTTTCGGGTCTGGGTGTTTGTGAGACCAAAAAAAGTCTCTCCGTAGTCTCTGATACCTACGACACAGGACTTGCATCCTAGCGTGGGGTCAGAACTATGTATGTGACTGTTGGGTGTATTATTATTATTATTATACAGATAATGTTTCTGTACTAAAAAGGCATTACAATATTCTCCTTTAAGTCGAGCGTTGAATTTTATAAGCAAGACAAACGTTAAGCCATTTACAACAAGCGGAGTCCCAAGGTCTCCTCAACGTTAAACATAGTATCGCTAATATTGCCCATTTAGTTACATTACACGAGCAGATGAAATGTGTAGGCGCGCCCTGTCTTCTTATGATTAATGAGTGCGCCATACCCTTCCAGGCCTCTATACCAGCCCTCGTTAGCCGGTGATTGCGTGTCAGCCCCTACTGTTTGTCACTCTAGGAACATACGCTTGTATTTGCCGAATATTTTATATTTGACTTGACTTTACGAGGAAAGATATATTTAACAGTTTTGTTATTCAGATATACGAGTGTATTTTCAATTTTAATTTGTTACAAGTATATCTAATTCATCATTCATCATCAGCCCATATACGTCCCTTTGCTGGGCACGAGCCTCCTCTACAATTTAGAGGGTTTAGGCCTTAGTCTACCACGCTGGCCTAGTGCCGGTTGGCGGACTACACACGTAAGAAATTCCTAAGAACTTTTAGGTGTGCAGGTTTCATCACGATGTTTTCCTTCACCGTTAAAGTACGTGATAATTCTTTGTGAATACACACATAACTTCGAAAAGTCAGAGGTGTGTGCCTGCGGTTTGAACCTGCGACCGTCGAGATTGTCGACCGCGTGCCCAAACCTCGGGGCCATCACGACTTCTATCTAATGCAGTGGCGGAATTTCCATAGAAGTCCAAAAGCCTAGTTTGCCTTACAAAATTCCAAATAACAATCTTTAAGCTTTACATATTTATTTAACAAAAGCAATACAACAATGAAAAATAAATTAAAATATTCTGACCAAGCAATTTAACAAATAAATGAGAATATTCTGACCCCACAATAAACAATTATAAACTAGACATTACACAATTAACGGGTCAAACTTTTGAGCTTCTATGGAAGTATCCGCCACTGATCTAATGGAATAGGAATAAAAATAATGTATTTTACACCCACAGTTCGCTCCACTCAGACCTACGTAACTGTTGTGTGTAATTATTTATTTACACTTCATACATAATATGTAAAAGTGGACTTAATACCTGAGGCATTCTCTAAGAGTCGAACCTTAGGTGGTGCTTAGATGCGTAAATAAACTTCTGACTTACAAAATATGCTATAATGCGCAAATGTGCTATATACAGCATGTATTCAGACCGTCATCGGAAACTAAGGCAGGTAATAACTAAGGTCATTACAAATCCCCTGGCGTTAATAAAAATCCCGACAAAAATAAAAAAAAAAAACGTTTTTATTATTTATACTATTATTACTAGTATTAACCGACGTAATAAAATGTGAGATGTATAGAAGGTGAAAAGAAGTAAAGTAGCGGTAATTATTTATGTATTACTTTTGTCACTACGGAAATATTAGTTCACAGATTTTTTTTCTCCTAAAAAAGGCTAATAATATCAATTTATGTTCTATTAAATCTAATTAAAATATATAATAAAGAAAAAATTGTAAAGGTTCTTATCGAGCTTCCTCTAAGCTGATGTAAAAAATGGTAAATGCTTACGCCCGCCGGTTGTGATAAGCAGATTATCTGTTCGAACGCGGAGTGTCGCCGGGCTATTAGCCGAATAACAAGCAAAACTAAGCTTCTAATAAATTTTTGCCTACAGCCGATTTTCGGAGATTTAAATATTAATTTGAGGTAAAAACATGAGCTAAGATATTCTGATATTCGTTTCAATGTTTTTATTATGTTGTTAATTTTAAAAGACGGTTTTCACCAGCATTTGTACGCCTTTTTCTTGGGCTACTTAAAGATAGGGTGATAAAATCATCAGACGTCATGACAGTGTCGAGTGGCAGAAATATTAAGTCAAATATACAGAAAAAATATATGGAAAACATGAGGTATATTCCTACTGTAACATCGTTCTACCTCTCGTTAATAATACAAAAGTATTGTGACCCGATGTGACTGTAGGAGAGATGACAGAAGAAGAATTATATAAAACAGCAAAGTTAAAAGTGTAAGTGCTTGCATTTGATGCTAAGTGCAGAGCGGTTCCGTGTTGATGAGAATCGGTTTTGGCTATCCCCTGCCAATCGTCACAATGACAAAGTTAATTTCCAGATATACAGAAATAATCTGAAATGCGACCTATTCGAATAGGTCACTATGTTTTAACACTTGATGGGTGCTACCTAAACTGACAAGATATCACTAGAAAGAGGTTTTTTTTTTAATTTGTGTCTTTTTAATTTCTGAAAATCTCAGTCTCATCCAAAGATCACGCACACAAACAAAAAACGTAACGAAACAATTACATACTTCTACTTTCATCATCATCATCAGCCCATATACGTCCCACTGCTGGGCACGGGCCTTTTCTACCATTGAGAGGGTTTAGGCCTTAGTCCACCACGCTGGCCTAGTGCGGGTTGGCGGACTACACACCTAAGAAATTCCTAAGAACATTTTAGGTGTGCAGGTTTCATCACGATGTTTTCCTTCACCGTTAAAGTACGTGATAATTAATTGTGAATACACACATAACTTCGAAAAGTCAAAGGTGTGTGCCTGGGGTTTGAACCCGCGACCGTCGAAATTCTCGACCGCGTACCTAAACCTCAAGGCCATCACGACTTACTTCTACTTTATTAAACTTGAAAATCCGCGTAGTGGTGGAAACAGTTAGCGCAGTGGTATCCGCGACAATGAATCCCATTAGTCGTTCTGTCCTGATAAACTCACGGGACTACTTAGAGCAGCGCGAGACGGCAGCCACGTATGCAAATATCTTTCCAAACTGTAAATTACTTTATGCACACGATTTGTGAGTTGCGAAAGCGAGTGCTTTCAGCGTGTTTGTTTTTCAACTAATTGTTTTAGAGCACCAGACACTGAATATATAATTTATGTGCAGAATGTTCTATTTCGACTGGAAGGAAGAAGTGGATACACGTGCACCTGATGATAAATGCGATTAGAGGCAAAAAGGATAATACTAAAAGCTATAGCGGGTTGAACACTACATACCATGGCTATTAGTAGTTTTTTCTTGAAGCAATGGTTTACCACCAGTCAAGACAGCCAATTTATTCCGTACTCTAACTTCTTCAATTGCTGTACCACTCAATATTATTGTCCCATTATTTAGCGCTAAAACAAATAACCGCTTTAACGGTGAAGTAACACATCGTGAGGAAACCTACACACCTAAAAAGTTCTTAGGTAATTTTTAGGTGTAGTCCATCAACCAACGCAGCTGGTAGATTTTGGATACGACTGGCCCAGGATAGAGACGAATGGCATGCTAGAAGAGAGGCCTATGTCCAGCAGTGGGATGAGAAAAGGCTGTAAATGATCATGATGACAACAAGTAATCAGGAAATATTCACAATAAATTATTTTACAGTCTGGGTATAAAACGCGATACACCCAAAACTATGGTGTAATAAATAATATGTCGTATCCACCCGGATTCAAATATCCCAGCACGAGCAATAACATGTTATTGCAGCGGCATAACATTCGCAACATTTACACCTTAAGATAAATGCGCTACACATCCTCTCGGGGAGTAATAAAGTTTCACTAAGGTATAAAGCAGCGAGGATGTAAACACAGCATTCAATAGAATTTATGACTACAATAAAGGTACGTAGATTCAACGTATCGTAAAACACATTGTTATGAAATTGACTGAAAATAAAATTTGCGATTTGTAAAGAGAAGAAATGAAGTAGTTGATTCTGGATAATCACCATCAGCTCATATACGTCCCACTGCTGGGCACGGGCTTCCTCTACAACTGAGAGGATTTAGGCCTTAGTCCACCACGCCGGCCTAGTACGGGTTGATTTGATAGAATAAAATTACAGCTACTGTTAACTAATAACCAATTGTAGTCCAAGGTAGTCTACACTATTACTTGGAGATAGTTAAGGGGCCTAAAGGCAAATTGGTCGACTACCACTTCAATAGAAGACGTAATATCCACGGTTTCAAAAAGTTGCAGGACCCTAATATGTCTCAGAAAGAAGGAAGATAGTGTTGCTGATGAAATAAATTCCTTTTCCCTTTTTATCCTACAATTTAGTTGCGATTGATCGTAGTCTATGAAAATATAAACTGTCATTTTTTGCAAAGAAACTCAAAAATCCGTTTATAACAGAGCTGTAAAATTTTTTGGTTAGTATATCATCAACATAAATTGAATTAAAAGTGCGAAGCATTTGCCCCGAAGCAAATGAATTTTAATGAAGATTCGTTCTACAACAAATTGCTTTAGGCATATATTTAATGATTCTTAATCTCTGAAGTACAGCAGCGAGTTTCAAGAATTACTTATTTTATGTCTGCAGATTGGTATTGCCCTCTTCAATATCATCATCAGCACATATACGTCGGGCCTCCTTTGCAACTGTTTAGGCCTTAGTCCACCACGCTGGCCTAGTGTGAGTTGGCGCACTACACACCTAATAAAATCCTAAGAACTTTTAGGCGTGCAGGTTACCTCACGCTATTTTCTTTCACCCTTAAAGTACGTGATAATGCATTGTGTTCGATAACAAATGCCAAAAAAAATATCTTTGTCTTCTTATAGATCTTAAATGATGAACAGTAGCCAAGTAAATAAATAAGGTTACATTTATACAATCCACCACACTTAATAACCTTCAAGAAAGCCAAAGGTACAGTCAAACCGGTGTCTACCTACTTATTATGTTTCTTTAACCACCATATTTATATAACCTTTGAGAAGGCAAGGTAAAGTTATCTTGTCTTAGATAGCGTTATTTTTATTCATAATATAGGCTACTAGTATTGTACATATGTGCGGGTTGCTGTAGATATGATTAAATTATCATAGCTGAGTTTTTATGCTTGACTATTTTCGGTCCCCGTCAGCACCAGCTGTAAACTAAATGTTCTCCACTCAAGATGTTCCGTATCCTTTAGTCCTTTAGAATTGTATTGTTTTCTCCATCAGCTGCGTGGACGTGGCGTGGAAACGATTTCATAACAAGTTCAAAACGCTCGATTAGCACTTCAAACTTTCTTCTCGTAAATTCATTAGCAAATTCCCAGAGATATTAATATACCATTTAAACTTCAATATTACTTTGGAATTGTTCTGTTTTCGGGGATGCCAAATGAATGTGAAATTAACCTTTGCCGGTTCGTTTCGCCGTCGACGAAATAAAAAATAATAATATATCCGAATGACGTAATTCACCAACAACTAGAATTAATTAAACGTACGAATTATTCATAGGATTTTCACTTCGCTAGCGGCGTGATTCATTGATTTAAATTGCTGGTTGCTACGTCCGCGTAGCACTAGCACCGTAGCACGGTTTTATGTTTTCCAGTTGCTATTTTTTACGTAGCATAAAATATTGTCCAGTGTTGGTACTACTACTACGTTGTTGTAGCGTCGCGCTATACTTTAATGCCTTACAATTCATCATCATCATCATCATCATCAGCCCAATACGTCCCACTGCTGGGCACGGGCCTCCTCTACAACTGAGAGGGTTTTACATACTTGCCTTACAATTATATTATGTATATTTTATCGCGTTGTTTTGTTTCACCCGACACTGTCTCGCAAGTAATTCCTTTCAGACTTAAATAAAGCTCCTGTCTTGTATTTACTTTTATAGGCGTATATGAAGCTGGAGAAATTTTCGCATAAAGGTAGAAACGCCTGTTTGATGTGTGACCTCGTTAAGTGTTGGTGACACCCGTCGTACACACATCGCCGGCAGCAAAGTAAAAAGTTGCGACAATTACATGTGAATGGCCTACCCGTACTTCAACTTCTCAGTTCGGCCGCGAATAATACATGAATTTGTGCCAAACTTATAAAGAAATAAAGGACACTCTTCACATCTAAGCTCGGATTTGTCCAGTAAAAATAGTAAAAGAATGGTTAAAACAACTTTTGAGGCCAAGTGAAAAAACTTCCACGAAATAAGTAAGTGACAGTATATTTAAGGCTACCCACTAGCAATTCAGGTTTTCGTTAAATAAATAAGCGAGAAAGGTATTTTATCTCAGGATGTGTCGCGGGAAACCTCCGTCGGGACGAGACGCTTCTTTTGTCACGAAAAGGATCTAATAATTCAGAAATTTCTGACGATTGTTCCTTGTATTTAAGATAAAAGAAATGGAATTTCAAGCGTACGAACAAAGAAACTTCGAACGTAAAAAATGAGCGTATTTGGGAAGTTAAATGACATTAATTATGCCCGGTACTTGGATTCCACAGGGGATACACTTTTAATTATTCTCAATGTTCGTGATTTTTTTATCAACAACTGAGGAGACTTGGGGATTTAGATTCAACCACATAACGAGTATTTTTTGCCGTTTATCCGTATTTATATCAGGCTGAACGTTTTTATACTAGACATAAACTAGACTTTGGTCTATTCTTTTGCATAGTTTAGAACATAGAAATTAGAGGAATGAGGATAAAAAAATAATTATATTATATGGTGATATAACAGTTCCTGCAATTTAATTACGAATGACCCAGAATTTTATTTATTCCTATCAGCCCATATGTACACATATATACTCCCACTGTTTGGTACGGGCCTCCTCTACAATTAAGAGGGGTTAGGGTTTAGTTCACCACGCTGCCCTAGTTGCGATTTGGCGGACTATACACCTATTTATAGGTGTGCATGTTTTCCTTCACCGTTCAATCATCATCAGCCCAAATATGTCCCACTGCTGGGCACGGGCCTCCTCTACGACTGAGAGGGTTTAGGCCATAGTCCACCACGCTGGCTTAGTGCGGGTTGGCGGACTACACACCTAAGAAATTCCTATGAACATTTTAGGTGTGCAGGTTTTATCACGATGTTTTCCTCCACCGTTAAAGCACGTGATAATTCATTGTGAATACACACATAACTTGAAAAGTCAGAGGTGTGTGCCTGGGGTTTGAACCTGCGACCGTCCAATTCTCGACCGCGCGCCTAAACCTCGAGGCCATTGCTTTCATCACCGTTAAAGTACGTGATAATTCATAGTGAATTCGCTACATTATATTACGTATTGGAAAATAAGATATTTTTGCGAAATAAATATCATTATCATTTATAAATAATTATTACATTAAGTCGTGAACAAGATATAGGTACTTTTAATCGTAATGTTACTATTTATTAGCATATACCCATATTATACGAAATTTTGCCCTGTCACTAACGTATTTGCCTAACAAAGACATTGGACCCAATTAATTTGGCACGATAAGCCTAAGGAGGGAACAGTCGATTTGCATTACGGGGATTAAAATGGCCGATAGTATGCTAATTGTGCACAACACTCCAGACTCTTCTGGGTCTACTATCGAAACTAGAAGTTATAAGACACTTTCAATGAAAAAAAATTGACGATTTCGAGTTCAGTATTGGGTTGATTTTTAATAGGTATGTCCTTGCTTTGTCGCAGCCACAATACACGTGAAGTGATGTCAATTAAACTTGCATATTCTAAAGATATGGTAAAACTATTTCATAGGAGGCTATTTGGACTTCATTTTTAACTTTGAATTGTAAAGAGAATAGCATATAAGGCTAACCCCGCCCGAATATATTGAATTTCGTACTCATCCCACGAAAATACTATATTTTTCGGAATAAAAATATTTCCGACGCGACGGTTCCATTTATGTCAATATTAAAACTGGTACAGTGGTTTTTGAGCTTATTTATTACAAAATACAAACGTTTCCTTTTTAAAATATGGTAATTAATTATATATACATACATACATAGCAGTGGCGGTACTTTCATAGAAGCCCAGAAGCGTAACACGTTAATAATGTCTAGTTTATAATTGTTTATTGTATGGTCAGCATATTCTCATTTGTATATCAATTTGCTTTTGTTATAAAGACTTAAAGCTTAAAGATTATTGTTCGGAAGTTTACAAGCTGGGCTTCTGGGCTTCTATGGAAGCCACTGATACATAGTATGCATATGTATAGTATTAAGACGTTCTACATTATTGAAAGTAACACTAAATTCTTGTCATAATTCTTCTTGTCATAAAATAAATAAGTGTCATTTGAAAAAAAATCATTTCCAAAATTTAATTTTAATTTGAAAGCGAGCATTAATAGTAGGTTAGCTGAGGGTTCGTTAAATTTTAACGGTAATTCTGTTTATACTGGCCCTTGTTACCGGATGTTATGTACGAGTATATTTTGTTAATATGGGAAGATTAGGGATGTTGTTGGACTCGTTAACAATGCTAGGGTTACCCTTTTTGTTTATTTTTATTTGCTTTGTTGATCTCGCGATGTTAATTATTCCGAGCGATCAAAAGCTCTGGGTTCGATTCTTGGATCGAGAAATGAGCGATTATATTTCGTTGATTTTGGAAATTCTCAGATAGACCCCGATCAGATATGACGAAGATTAGTATCTCTCACGCCACAAATCAGTCAGTAAGTCAGGTAAAATCATGACAAAAAGTGGGCCAATATTTTCCATGTAAATATTGTAATTAATTACCGAAACGTGTTAAAAATATACATCGTATAACATCATATCGTTTTAATTGAATTATCGCAAAACCAAAACCTTAGATTTTCAAGTTTAAGGTTTTCAGTCGTACATGGCCTGCGAGCGTTCAAATACTACTTTTCGAAGATATTTATGTATTAAAAACATATTTTGATCCACCTTTACACCTAAAACGTTATCTACAATGAATGTCTTATAGGTGTAGTTCGCCAAAGCACATCAGAGTAGCGTGGTGGAATAGGCATAACACCTCTCAGTTGAGGCGACCCTTTTCTAGCGGTACATTGGCCGATATAGATGCAATAAAATTTGCTATTATTATTTTCAGCGATTTTCATTCCCCTTAAGTTCTCCAACACCTAGATTAATTAGAACATAATATGAAAGCGGCGTCCGTATCCCATTTGAATAATTGTAACTGACGAACTATTTGACTGTGACAACGCAATTTTGATAGTGACTCAGCAGCGCTGAGTTAATTAAACTGACTTTGATCAGTACATTGAGTATATTATGAATGTGGTAATTTAGCTCATTAATCGTGATGAAAAGGCAAGGGTTGTTAGATCAGACTGCATTATTACGACCATTTTAATATCAATTGACCACGATGATAATGTTGGGTAGTCGAGTCCATCGGTACATTGAATGTAAGGTTTGACATCGCAACTGATATAAATAATTCTAAGATATAAATAAATAAATAAATACACCCAACAGTCACATACATAGTTCTGATCTCACACTAAGATACAAGTCTTATGTCGTGGGTATCAGAAACTACGAGAGACTTTTTTGGTCTCACATACACCCAGACCCGAAACAAATATTTGTGGATCACACAAACATTTGTCTCGGTGCGGGAATCGAACCCGCGGCCTCTCGTTGCGCAAGCTGGTGTCTGGCCAACTGCGCCACGGGGCTGTCAATATAATATAATAATACTAGCCTATCCCGATTCAGTTAGATTACAATAAAGCGATGCTATTCAGTAACAGAGTAATTTTAACGAAAATGTATTGTATTAATCTTCGTGTTGTTTTTCTCTTTCGTTTTTGGACTGCCTCGTGGTCTCGCGGTACAAGTATGTGCCGTGCGGTCTAGAGGTCCTGGGTTCGATTCCCGGGTCGGGCAAAGTGTTATTGGGTTTTTCCATTAGGGAATTCTCAGTAACAGCACGGAGTCTGGAAGTGTGCCCGAAAAGCGGCAATAGGCTCGCCCCCTATTACGTGGGACTGATACATACCGGGCGAAATGTGGGTGCAGAAATGCACCTCTGCCTACCCCTTCGGGGAATACAGGCGTGAGTTTATGTATGTATGTATGTTTTAGGAATCTTTTTACGTAACCAGCTTTGTAAAGATGTTGCGCGCCACGATGCCAAAGACAGAAACAGGTGGCGCAGCATAGTCAGAACGAAGATCACTCCATGTACAGGGGATCACGACCCTCAGCAATGAGGTAAGTAATGAAGACAAGACTAATGAAGTAAGATGTAAAGAAGCTTATTGATCTGCACGTCAGTCATCACACGTACTTAAATATGTAATTTATGAAAAATGAAGTATATCACTTGCCCTGTGTAAAGTATTTATACACTGACCTGGATTTCTAGCTCAATGCCGAGAATCCCGTAGAACGCGTTCGTCCTCAGCTTCACAACGCACTTACACACAAAAAAAATGCTGCTGAATTTCACTTTGATAAAAACTTTTTTTTTGTAATGCACACAGATATGAATTACGACACAATAACATCTAGAATCAAACTGCACACGCGACGGAATTTGTTAATTCGGGAATCTCAGCGACAATTTTAGAGGATAACAACGATTGCGTCGCGAGACGTGGTCGTCACTGAGCACACGACTACCCACCATATTGAAATAACAAAATTGATCTTTGATACGAAGGTAGATGTGCAAAATGTTTTGTTATAGGTACTCGTATTCTGCACTTACATTTTTTTTAAAGATTGTGTACATCATCATCATCATCATCAGCCCAAATACGTCCCACTGCTGGGCACGGGCCTCCTCTACAACTGAGAGGGTTTAGGCCTTAGTCCACCACGCTGGCCTAGTGCGGGTTGGCGGACTACACACCTAAGAAATTCCTAAGAACTTCTAGGTGTGCAGGTTTCATCACGATGTTTTCCTTCACCGTTAAAGCAAGTGATAATTCATTATGAATACACACATAACTTCGAAAAGTCAGAGGTGTGTGCCTGGGGTTTGAACCTGCGACCGCCGAAATTCTCGACCGCGCGCCTAAACTTCGAGGCCATCACTGCTTCACACAATTGTGTACAATATGGCTAAAATTTCGTGAGTATAAGAAGAAAGAATTTCTTAAGTTTTAATGTGACACGTAGAATTTAGACATTCTTTTAATGAAACCAATGGTGTGCCGGCATAAACACAATTTGGGGACCTTAATATATTATGTTAATCGGTTGTATGTTTATATTTACATACACACTCAAGCCTGTATACCTTAAAAGTTTTATTTCTTAACCAACATTTCAGCAATAGTGTTTCGATTCCCACTTAATAGGGGATAAATATAATAAATATAATAATACTCTGTTTCGGAAAATTAAATCTTTGTATCTATATTATAAACTATTTGTTGATTGGAAACGAGCAACAGCAGAGTTTCTTGCCGGTTGTTGTCTAGTGATGACTGCCTTTCAAACTGGATGGTAAACTTAATTTTGAAATGACTGAATCTTAGTGATGTAGGTATTTGATATTTTATGGATTAATAAATATTATTTCATTTTATTTAATATCATATATCTTAGCGTGAATTTAGAGCTACACGCGTATATTACTTATTTATGTATTTATCAAAATACATATTTTATTACCGAAGTGAAACATAGTTATGCCAAAACAATAATTTTAAAGCCAAATACATCAGATTTAGGTCAATGATCAAAAGCCAATCCCACCCAACATACTTTTTGTCATAAGGACAGCCCAAAAAACGGAACATCTTCATCCGTTCCTCAGCTTCTAAATCGTGGGCATTTCGCGGCAGTTTTTCTCATCACGGGCCGACGGATGGGTCAAATATTCGGACCTGGCACCTAACCTAATACCCTTGCCCGAACCATATTAAGGCATCATCTCGGGTCACGCCGGACCCTCGTCAAAGACGGCAGTTTTTGTTATAAGCTGTACATCGTGAGTTATGGCACAGGTAATGTAGGTCCGATACAACGTAATGTGTAATGGATGATACAAAAAGGTTAAGGTCTTGTTATTGATCATGGTTGCTAAGTGGCTGTGAAACTATTCATTATGATTTTATTAAGAAATTTTATGTTGAGTATATTTTTATGTTATAATATCGACCGAATAATTAGATAAGCAGTGATGGCCTCGAGGTTTAGGCGCGCGGTCGAGAATTTCGGCGGTCGCAGGTTCAAACCCTAGGCACACACCTCTGACTTTTCGAAGTTATGTGTGTATTCACAATGAATCATCACTTGCTTTAACGGTGAAGGAAAACATCGTGATAAAACCTGCACACCTAAAAGTTCTTAGGAATTTCTTAGGTGTGTAGTCCGCCAACCCGCACTAGGCCAGCGTGGTGGACTAAGGCCTAAACCCTCTCAGTTGTAGAGGAGGCCCGTGCCCAGCAGTGGGACGTATTTGGGCTGATGATGATGAATAAAAACTTTATTACACATTCATGTTTTTACATAGAAATGCACCATAATAACTGCGATAGTTCAGAAACTGTGTTGCAGTTATTAGGCCCTCTACAGAGCACGAGGTAAGTGTGAGTGAAAACTAAAAATTACAATTAAAAAAAATTAATTACAATTAAAATTAAATGAATATTCTTTAGTCTGATCTCATTATATAGGGACACGAGGTTGAACCAACTCATAATTTTTATTCGAACTGCAATATCTTACATTACGAAATGATAGTTCGATTTTTGTTTGTGCATTTGTCCATCAGGTACAGTGGACTCCACTGTACCTGATGGTAAGCACAGTGGAGTCCAAAAAATTAATACCGACCAGCGAGAAACGATATGGTCGACACAATCATGCCGGCCTGCACAAATGCTTCTTCACGCTTCGTTAAAAGGATCCAGGATCATAATCAAAATATATATAATATCTATCTTTGATAACAACAACGCATAATTTCAACCTTGGACCCCCTTCTACGTAAGTAATTGTATTTATTCACTTAATTTTCACCTACATTTAATATTTAAACCTGTATCAACATAAGCTCTCTAAAAACACTGTCCAGGGTAAGATAATTAACAACCGTTCCCGGCCTTTGTTGACTTTCTCATTAAATATTTGAAACAAGCCTAAAAACACGTCTAGACGGGTTAATAATTCTTAATTATCATAATTTTAGTCATTTGTTGCTTTTGTTAATAATATAAAATTGAAATGTTATGTGTGTGTAACCAAAAAAGAAATAAAATGCTTGAATTTCAATATTAGCTATTTTCAGCCATCTTTTCTCACCAACCATCATAAGAGTGGTTGAAATATGTAAGTGTACACACATCTTATATATAAAAATGAATCGCAAAATGTGTTGGTAAGCGCATAACTCAACAACGCCTGGACCGATTTCGCTAATTCTTTTTTTGTTGTGTTTGCTATTGTTAGGAGAAGGTTCTTATGAATGAAAAAGTTAAGAAAATTGCGAGGAATATGGTAAAAACAACAATTTAATTTTCTCATATAAACTGTTCTACCTAATATTCTGTCAAACATTTTATGTTTATCCCGTCAATATGGTTAATGGTCCCCTCAAATTAAAGAACGTATTTAAATAAAGGTTTGAATCGACAACATATATCCAGAATATTCGAATAATTGCGTATTTTAGATTTTAAAAATGTAGAATAATGTCAGTAATAAAAAGGGATTGACATATTTATTGGTTGTCAAATATTTATGCGTGCGTTCAGAAATGTATTTTTAAACTCCTTGGTTGTACCTGATTTACAAACGAAGGCAGGTTCGGTAGTCATCACGCTTTGAAATCTAAAACACCCACAACTATGCAATGGAATGCGCTTGGTGTTAAGAAAATTGTTGAGTAATGTTATTCACGTGACGATACTGAAAAGACAACTTAGAGATGAATTGGTGCTTGAGAATTCATCAATTAGATTGATCTAAGATTTCATTGATCCTCAGGGGTATGACCATTGAGTTCAAACGAATTCAGTTCCCGATTCGTCATGCCTTCGCAATGACGATTAACAAAAGATGTTTGTGATCTTTTAGACAATTAAAAAATATATTAAAAATGTATATCACAAGGTGCATCATCATCATCAGCCCATATATTTACGTCCCACTGCTTGGCATAGGCCTTCTCTGCAACTGAGAGGGTTTAGTCTTCAGTCCACCACACTGATGCTTCAATGAAGAGAATTGAAACCGACTGCATCCCATCCCATATGTACATGTTTAATTAAATCATGACTTGCGGAGACACGATTGATGCATTTAATTTTCGTACTTATTTATTTCTGTATTTTTATCTCAATAAAGTGCTGAACTTAATATTTATTTTCATACAATCAAAAATAAAATTCAGGTAATATGTAAATATGTAACATTCAATGACTGTTAGGGGATACGAAGTTTTCCGGGTCAGCTATTATAAATGTTAATGTTTTGTTTGTTACGCTTTCACGCCAAAACTACTTAACCGATTATCATGAAATTTTTTCCACATAGTCTTCGAGATATAAAAAAGGACATAGGATTCTTCTTATTAAAAAAAATATACGGAGGATAAAAGAATTGAAAAATGATTGAAAAAAGATTTGAATGACTTTTGGTATGCTGATAGGTGGGACCCACCGAAGTAACATAGGTGGGAATGGTTATCCTTACTATTATATAAATGTGAATGTAGGGATGTTTGTTACGCTTTCACGCAAAAACAAAAATTTTGGTATGACCATAAATGAGACCCTGTGAAGTAACATAGGCTATGTTTTATCCCGGGAAAATGTAATGTTCCCATTGGGATAAACATATTATTAAAAATACGAAAATAACTGTCAGAGTTTTATTTTTACGCCTCAACCATTTGAATTGATTTGACCTTTTTTAAATTCAGTAAGTGCCATTTTGGGCACTTGAGGGACGATTTATAGATTCACTTATTATCTTTCTGCGCCCAACCCTGAAGTCTACGCGGACGGAGTCGCGGGCAAAAGCTATAAAAATATAAAAATTGCGATTACAAAACAGGTGTTGTTCGTAGTAGGGTGAAAATTTGGAGTTATATGTATTTTTCAATGCTGAATCATAAAAAAATAAAATCGAAAAATGTCCACAAAATAAAAATAACCTATTCTCAGACTTACTGAATATACATTTAAAATTTCATGAAAATCGGTCGAGCCGTTTCGGAGGCTGTTTTGAACTGTGACACAAGAATTTTATATATATACAGGGTTACAGGTAAAGTCGTCCTATATCCGTTAAGGGCGTATAGTTTACATCGTTTCTGACTGATTTGACTATGAGACACCCTATCCTAAATCTAACTGTTTTCAAGATATTTGAATTTAATTGTTTTTTCCAAAAAACTCCCGATTTTCGGCTATCAGCTTAGATATTTTGAAATGTGTAAGTCTTATTATTACTATTATTTGATTTTTACATGTAAAATAAGATGCTTTATGACCTCAATAACTAATATTGTACATAAAATGAATAATTAAGTCGCTGTAGACGATTAAAACTTAGAAACTTTAACAAACATTTAGAAAGTTTATTTTTCTCGTAAGGATATCAAAAAATATTATTATGGCACCTGCTTTGCAGACGTACTTAAAAATATCTACGTTTCATCAGCTATCCAACAAGGTATAACAATCCAGGGTTTTATTAATATTTGGAGAAAAAACTTAGTTTAATAGGCTATAGTGGAGGCAAAAATAAAGTAAATAAAATAATTGATGAGTACAAAATACTAAATTTATTAGACTTTCCAGATATTTTGTTACATCTTAGTATAAATTTTATGTTTATCATGTCTGCCTCATAAGCAGTGATGGCCTCGAGGTTTAGGCGCGCGGTCTAGAATCTCGGTGGTTGCGGGTTCACATCCCAGGCACACACCTCTGACTTTTCAAAGTTATGTGTGTTTTCACAATGAATTATCACTTGCTTTTACGGTGAAGCGTTGGCGTTTGTGTGCCGCGCGACCGCCGAGATTCTAGACCGCGCGCCAAAACCTCGAGGCTTATGAGGCAGACATAATGAACATAAATTTTATACTAAGATATAACAAAATATCTGGAAAGTTTAATAAATTGTGTATTTTGTACTCATAAATTATTTTATTTAGTTTATTTTTGCCTCCCCTATAGCCTATTAAACTAAGTTTTTTCTACAAAATATTAATAAAACCCTGGATTGTTATACCTCGTTGGATAGCTGATGAAATGTAGATACTTTTAAGTACGTCTTCAAAGCAGGTGCCATAATAATATTTTTTGATCTCCTTACGAGAAAAATAAACTTTCTAAATGTTTGTTCAAGTTTTTAAGTTTTAATCGTCTACTGCGACTTATTTATTCATTTTATGGACAATTTTGGTTATTGAGGTCATAAAGCATCTTATTTTACATGTAAAAATCAAATAATAGTAATAATAAGATTTTCACATTTCAAAATATCTAAGCGGATAGCCGAAAATCGGGAGTTTTTTGATAAAACTATTAAATTCAAATATCTCGAAAACGGTTAGATTTAGGATAGGGTGTCTCATAGTCAAATCAGTCAGAAACGATGTAAACTACACGCCCTTAATGGATATAGGACGACGATACCTGTAACCCTGTATAGATGTATATGTATATCTCACTCTATACAATTTTGACCATATTTTTTTGTTTAATTTGTATATCGATCAAAGCAATGACTGTTATACGTATCATTATAATTTTTCAGTGCTATTATCATTTATTTACATTTTAATAAAAAAAAATCAAATTAACACTCCGTTACACGCGCGTTCTACTATTGTAGAACAGGCTTGCGTTTTCGATAATAACAACCTAAATTGAGGGTAGACTGCACACAAACTCTCAGTATGCTGCCACTATGAACTGGTGAACATGGTCAGTATAAGATAGAGGTTGATCGTAGAAGGGTGAAAATTTATGATTATAATAATTTATCAATGCTGAATCATAAAAAAATAAAGAAAATAAAGTCAATAGAAAAAAAATCATACCCCTAAATTTTAAACCCTTAAATGTTGACTGATTCTCAGACCTACCTACAATATACACACAATATTTCATAAAAATCAGTCGAGCCGTTTCGGAGGAGTTTGCCAAAAAACACCGCGACACGAGAATTTTATATGTATGGCAAAACAACGTTTGCCGGGACAGCTAGTAGTAAATAAATGTATAGGTACGTATTAAAGCCGTTTGCGCCCGCTAGCACGCAGTAAGTCATTTTTAATTAGACCTATCCCACATACCCGCCACTGTAACTCTAGAGCTTCAGGATCAACAGCGGCACGCACAGTATTGACGCCGAGCACTGAAGCTCAGCGAATCTAAGGAAATCTAATTTATCATGATCCCGCAACGAAGTTAATCAGAATAAAGATATAAAGGGGGAGTTGGAAAACATAGAGTTGTCCACTTCTCTCTCCAGCAAAACAGTAATAAGTCACTTTATAGTGGATTCATCATCAGCCCAAATACGTCCCACTGCTGAGCACGGGCCTCCTCTACGACTGAGAGGGTTTAGGCCTTAGTCCACCATGCTGGCCTCGTGCGGGTTGGCGGACTACACATCTAAGAAATTCCTAAGAACTTTTTAGGTGTGCAGGTTTTATCACGATATTTTCCTTCACCGTTAAAGCAAGTGATAATTCATTGTGAATACACACATAACTTCGTAAAGTCAGAGGTGTACGCCTGGGGTTTGAACCTGCGACCGCCGAAATTCTCGACCGCGCGCCTAAACCTCGAGGCCATCACTGCTTTTATAGTGGATTAATCTTATTCATATTATATATATTATTAATATTATCATCATTTTATTAGTAATTCGTACTTAAATATAATTTCCAAAAAACACAATTTAAAAAAATAAATTCCGAGCAAAGCTCGGTCATCCAGGTACTAAATATAATATAGTGGATACTTGTGTGTTCATTGTCTATTGAAATGGACACACACGCATTTACGACAGCCCGTAGCGCATTTGTCTAGACATCAATGACAGGCACTCCATTGGCACGTGCGATCAGACGGTGGTGGAATTGCCACAAATCGGATTACATCGGATGTTATCTGGCACGCCAGAATATGCGCTGCTTTATTGATAAATGATGAATCGCGTTATTCAAATGGCAGGGAATTGACAGAAATGTAGCGATGAATGTGTTACTGATTCAGAATAATTTATTGTTAGAATACATAAGGATAGTGGAGGAGTAACTCTATATAGGCCGGTGCCGAGTGTTGGCGGACCTCCTTTGGTTGCGCTCCTCCCGTCGCGTCAGTCTGACACACAATTGTCGTTGGTTAGGATAATGGTTGATTGGTCTATTTTTGCTCTTTTATTGTAAATTGTAATCTGGATTATTTAGCGTTAGATTTGTGTCGGAATCGATGAATGTTAATGTTACTTTGATATTGAGTAAATGTAATTAATGAAATTGTAAAAACGTGTAAAGTATTTTCCTTTAAAAAAAACTCACTTCTGATCGAATTTCCTTAGATCAGAAGTGGGATAGGCCCTTTTTGCCCACTTTCTTTATTTTGTCGAAGTTAGTTTCTGTGTGTAGTTAAATTATTTTTCAAATATAGTGCAAATGTCACTATGTCTTGTTTCCCGACCTGGGTGAGTCGTTTTTGAATATTTTTATTTATGTTTTGAATTGTATAGTTGTTTTGTTGGATTACGTCTTCTTATTTTAATTTCGTTAAAATGTCGGATCGTGAGCATGCGCGTAGCGCGAGTCACCGCGGCAGTCGTTGTTCATATCATGATCGGCGTTCGCATTTTCGGTCTAAGTCGCCACAACAGAATTCGGGTCACTCCACGGTTACTGATTGGATTATCGATGCGATTCGTTCTATTAGCCATGGGAGTAGGACTAGTCAACATTTTTACATTTTAAATTTTGATCCGAATCTTCATAACATAGATGATTGGTGTTCAGAAGTAGATCGCGCTAAATTTCTTAACGATTGGAATGATTACGAGTGCCTTTCGTGTATTGGTAATTGTTTAAAGGGAGACGCGCGTTCGTGGATGAACGAATGGGTTACGAACGATTGTACGTGGAGTAATTAAAAAAAAAAAGAGTTCAGGCCGTTATGTCCACGGAAGCCCGATATTGCAAATATTTTGGCCGATGTTATTAACACGAACTGCGACAAATACTCTACGTTGCCAAACAAAGTTCAGAGACATCAAACAAGGAGACCGTTCATTTTTGTAATTCTTTGGTTAAGTCTGTTAATAGTGACGTAGTTGTAGAGACTGCGTTAGGTATGTTCGTACTAAGGACTATCAGCTGCTTACGAGGGATGATCGTAATTCAAACAGAGTGATGACGGTTCAATCGGAGACTTCAATCTCAATCAATACTTGTCTTGTTGATAAACAGTTACAAAAATTGTTAGAGATTATTAACGCGTTTTCAAAGTTTTTCATTTCTGGTACCACGACCTCAACTGTAAATACAGGGTGTATGACAATTAAACTCAATTCCAACATCCCTGTCAATTATCGCCCGTATCGTCTTTCTCTTGCTGAGACTCTTCGTGTTCGCGAGATTATTAAGGATCTTTTAGATAAGGGCATTTTGGGAAGGTTAATGACATCACAGTTAAGGATCGCTTCCCATTACCGCGTATTGATGACCATATAGAACGTTTCGTCATCATCATCATTATCAGCCCAAAGAAGTCCACTGCTGAACATAGGCCTCCCCCAATGACTTCCACAGTGACCTGTTGGAGGCAGCCTGCATCCAGCGACGACCCGCGACCTTCACCAGGTCGTCGGACCATCTTGTGGGTGGACGTCCTACGCTGCGCTTTCCGGTACGCGGCCTCCACTCGAGAACCTTTTGGCCCCATCGGCCATCGGTTCTCCGCGCTATGTGCCCGGCCCATTGCCACTTCAACTTGCTAATCCGCTGGGCTATGTCGGTTACTTTAGTTCTCTTACGGATCTCCTCATTTCTGATTCGATCTCGTAGGGAAACCCCGAGTATAGCCCTCTCCATAGCTCGTTGAGTGACTCTGAGCCGTCTAATGAGGCCCATAGTGAGAGGCCACGTCTCAGTGCAGTATGTCATCACTGGTAACACACAACTATCGAAGACTTGGGTCTTCAGGCACTGAGGTATTTTGGATGAGAAGACGTCGCGTAGTTTCCCGAACGCTGCCCAACCGAGTTGGATTCGCCGATTGATCTCTCTCTCGAAGTTGGACCTGCCTAACCGGACCACTTGTCCTAAATAGACGTATTCGTCTACAACTTCGAGAGTCGAGCCCCCAACTGCGATCGGGGTGGGCACAACATGGACATTCGACATGATTTTTGTCTTGTCCATGTTCATTTTAAGACCCACCTGTTGAGAGACTCGATTGAGGTCTTCGAGCATAGTGCTAAGGTCTTCCAGCGATTCTGCCAAGACTACAATATCGTCGGCAAACCGAAGGTGTGTGATATACTCGCCGTTGATGTTGATGCCGATCCTTTCCACTGCAAGAGCTTGAAGGCATTTTCCAGCGCGGCAGTGAACAGTTTCGGAGATATAACATCTCCCTGTCTCACGCCTCTCCGTAGTGGAATAGAACGTTTAGAGCACAATAGTTACTTCAGTAGTTTAGATATGGCTACTGGCTTCCACCAGATTCGATTAAGTCAGGATTCAGTACCGTTTACGGGATTTGTCACACCTGAAGGACATTATCAATATTTGAAGATGTCTTACGGTTTGGTAAATGCTCCAGTCGTTTATCAGCGGATTATTGCAAAAACACTTTGTGAGTTCATAGAATCCGGTGATATTCTTGTATACGTTGATGACGTCTTAATTTTGAGCAAGACGGTAGATCAGGGTCTTGTTTTGCTGCTTAGGGTTCTCGAAACTCTGACTAAGGCCGGTATCTCGATCGACCTGAAGAAGTGCTCATTTCTAGCCACTGAAATTGAATACTTGGGGCAAACAATTAGTCAGAGTCAGGTTAGGCCGAGTCATGAGAAGGTGAGAGCTTTGATTGACTCAGCTGAACCGCGAAATGTTAAACAAGTTCGTCAGTTTATGGGCTTAGCCAGCTACTTCAGACGGTATATAGCTGACTTTGCCCAGAAGACTGCCTGCATTGCAGCGTTAACAAAGAAGAAAGTTAATTTTGACTGGGGACTAGAACAACGGGCTGCTCGAAAGTACATTGTGGAATGTCTAACGAGTAAGCCGGTACTTGCGATATTTGATCCTTCATTGTCGATAGAAATCCACACAGTCGCGAGTTCTATCGGTTATGGAGCTGTTATGATGCAAGTGCATGAGGGCAATCGTAAGCGAGTGGTATCTTACTTTAGTAGACTTACTCAGGGGGCTGAGAGTAAATACCACTCGTACAAGTTAGAAACTTTGGCTGTTGTCAAAACTCTTCGTCATTTTAGGCATTATCTTGTGGGAGTACACTTCACCGTAGTCACTGACTGTAATGCCTTGAAATTAACTCAGCGTAAGAAAGATTTGTTACTTAGAGTGGCTCGGTGGTGGGTATTTCTACAGGATTTTAATTTCAGTTTGGATTATCGTAAGACGCCCCGCGTCTTTGAACCTAACTCTCTAGTTTTTGTAAGAAAGCAGGCACAATCAACTGGGAAACTTGACTCCTGCATGCGAGGACCGCATCGAGTGGTGAAGATTCTCCCACATGGACGCTACGAGCTTCAGCTTCTGGCCGGCTCGTACGGGAAGTCTACGCAAGCAGCCGCGGGGTATATGACTCCATGGCATGGAGAGTGGACGCCCGATGTGTGTGCTGATTTATTCGGTGGTGAGCGATTGAATTATTTAGTATGGCTTTATAATTCCTGCTTGGACAATTTTTGTAGCAACCGCTTATTATTGTACTAGGTACCTTGTGACAGTTTATTTATTTATTTAAAACTTTATTGTACACATCATAATAATACAAGGGAGTAGGAGGAGGAGAGAATCATATTACATTAGTACAAAACAGTTGTATTTGAAGTGTGATCTAGCTACCTTGGATAGTCCCAATCTCGGAGTTTTGTACTCGGATGGGCTATCTGGGCCGAGGGATGCGCTTTGAGTGGGGTATTGTTCCATGTTGATGGATGCTGTCTAGGAGTGAGCTCAGGCATGCGATCCTGATATATGTAACATGCCTTAGGCAGCTTTGTGATGCGTTCGGAAACTTGACTCTGTTGTTGAGTTGTCCTGGAGTAGAGCTGGGGGTACCGAAGAGTCACGCCATGCTTTGGGTTGTGACTGTTCGTGTACCGTGAGACATGTTTATCGGCAATCGTAGTCTGTGTTTTGTAACGTAGTTTGGTTTGAAGCATATCTTTATGTGAACTTAACACACACGCAAAGCCATGCCTCACGTAAGTCCTCGTAGGTCCTCTGGCGAGTCGTGAGGTGGCGATCTTCCGACAAGTCCCGCCCCGGGTGGTTGGTTCATATATTGCAATGTTTTACACCTATTTTGTGTAAATCCATACTAGGTTAGCTTAGCTTACATGGGTTATCATCACCGATACCATCGTTGGGTCAAAATGCACAATGGGTACTGCCGTTATTTTGTTTTTCTACAGATGAAGACAACAAAGGGGAGGAGTCAGCTCCTGGCGTCAACCTGCCTCTCGACTTGGAGCTGCCTTTGGAAGAAATCGAGCCACAACCCAGTAACTCTGGGATACAGCGAATCTCTGGTTGGCAGTCTCTACAGCAAAGCTGAAGACAGAAGAGTCCGGGGACGGCCTCTCGTCAGGAAAGGCCGTGTTAGAATACATAAGGATAGTGGAGGAGTAACTCTATATAGGCCGGTGCCGAGTGTTGGCGGACCTCCTTTGGTTGCGCTCCTCCCGTCGCGTCAGTCTGACACACAATTGTCGTTGGTTAGGATAATGGTTGATTGGTCTATTTTTGCTCTTTTATTGTAAATTGTAATCTGGATTATTTAGCGTTAGATTTGTGTCGGAATCGATGAATGTTAATGTTACTTTGATATTGAGTAAATGTAATTAATGAAATTGTAAAAACGTGTAAAGTATTTTCCTTTAAAAAAAACTCACTTCTGATCGAATTTCCTTAGATTATATTAATAAAACGGAAAATACTTGGAAAAAAAAAGATATTTAATTCCGGTCAAGAGTCATCCAAATATCAAATAATAACTTAAGAGGGTTTACGCGGTTTTAGCGTAATTTGAACAAAAACAGTATTTTTCGAACCCCTTAAAATTGATAAAAGACTCATCATATAAAAACATGTTACTTAAATAGAAATATAAAAATAAAGAGAAAAAAAAGTATAGATGAGACTTTAATATTTTAATCAATTATTGAAAAATGTAAACAATTTGACATGAAACGCCTCCGTATACCAGATAATTTTCAATTCATCATTTAAACAATAATCTCGGATTACCTGTGCCGGTACATAATTCCGAACGGCGGACAGTTCGCCTGATTTATTAGAGTTCATGGCGAAATTAGCGGCGCGAGTATCCTGTGTTGACGGCAATTTATTACCTTTTGTTTTAACATTATCCTTTATGCCTTTGAAATCACGTGGAAATACAAATACATGCATAATTCACGCCTATATTCCCCGAAGGTAGGCAGAGGTCAGTCCGACATAATAGGGGGCGAGTCTATAGCAATAGACTATAGAAAAAACAGCAGTCTTTCAGGCACATTTCCAGACTCCGTGCAGTTACTTAGTAGTAGTTCTTGAGATAAACGTGTTCAAACAAACAAACTCTTCAGCTGTAAAACATGCAGTTACGTGTAGTAGCATCAACCCAGGGTGATGGACTAAGGCCAAACCGCTGTCTATAGTAGAGGACGTCCGTGCTCAGCAGTGCTACGTACTACGTATATGACCACATCATCATCATCATCAGCCCATATACGTCCCACAGCTGGGCACGGGCCGCATCTACAACCGAGAGCGTTTAGGCCTTAGTCTACCTTGCTGGCCTAGTGAGGGTTGGCAAACTGGCCTAGTTGCAGGTTTCCTCATGATGTTTTCCTTCACCGTTAAAGTACGTGATAATTTATTGTGAATACACACATAACTTCGAAAAGTATATGACCTGGTAAAATATTATCAAGTTAGATCTTAAATCAACTTATTCTAAACTGACTGAAACTTTGCAAATAGTATCAATATTTCCGTGGATCGTTATGGAAACGTGTTAGTATTAACGAGTATCAAAATTGATGGATATTTTGGCCGCGTAATGTCTGCTTCCATTAATCGATTGCGTCCGAAGTATGTCTCTACAGGGCCGCATCGTGCCCTGGATTGGGATTAAAATATTTAATCCATTAGAAGTCTAAGATTAATTGTTAAATTTTCTATTTTTAATCCGTCTTCTTCTTCCACAATCACAATTCATTACTTAAATAATAAATAAATACACCCAACAGTCACATACCTACATAGTTCTGACCCCACATTAAAATACGAGTCCTGTGTCGTGGGTATTAGAAACTACGAGACTTTTCGGTCTCTCAAACACCCAGACCCGAAACAAATGTTTATGGATCCCACAAACGTTTGTCTCGGTGCGGGTATCGAACCCACGGCCTCTCGTTTCGCAAGCTGGTGTCTAGTCAACTTCGCCATGGGGCTGACAACACGGGGTGTTACTTGCTGAGTCTTATGTAAAAGGAACATTTCCAGAATCCGTGTTCACACTGAGAATTCTTCATATTTTTAGTTTTAAAAAGGAAAAGAAATTAAAAGGGAATGCTAAGGTGGTTCGGACTTGTAGAGAGAATGGATGAAACACAACTCATGAAAGAAATATATCAAGCGAATATGAATGAAAGGGTCGAAAAAAGGTGCCGGCGGAGAATATATAAAAGTGCATATATCTTTGTTTTATTTATCTCTGAAAAATTCCACCTAGTTGAACATGTTATTTAGTTTTACTATCACATCTACTTAAATGATAGATCTGAATATCGCCTCCGTTCCCTTCAGTTCGTGCCTGGTTCGATCACCGGTCGTCCGCCCATCCTAATCCGCGTCGAGCCCGACATATTTTTCGTTAACAGCCGGGATTATAAAAGATTTTGCGGGAAAGTGAATTTACTTTACATTACCAGGGCAGCCGGGAATCTTTATAAAGCATTACGCGAATTTATTCTATACTTTGCGGAAGTTAGTTTTTTTATGTATTCACTTAATGTGTTGGAATAGTTTTTTAAACCGGAGAAACTACTTTTGGTAATAATAACAGTTAGAACGGCTTTTGCTCGTCGTTTTACTTCCTACATGAAACCTTACTTCTTATATAATAAACTCAACAAACACTACAAAATTCTTAACCTAAATTACTGGGAAGCTAAAAGAAAGTTAACTAAAGAATTGGTTAATTGGTCCTACTCCTTCTCAGAAGACTTTCTGAAATGTATTAAGTAACTCTAAACACGCGTCGTAAAAATCATTACACCTTTTCTTTCTTTTTTGTTTTATAATATTTGATTATCAATTTTGTTTTAATTGTATATTCAGCACCGTTATTACTAGCTTTAAGATACTCCTGTAAAAAAACTCTCCACGAGACAGGCAGTGCCTAGTGTGGAGAGTTTTTGCAAACTGTTATGTGTAATTTATTTCAAGGTTAATAAATAAATTAATAAATAAAAATAAAAATAAATAATTTGAATTTTTCTGTTATAGCTATGTTGTTGATAAAAGCTGCTTTTAAATTTAAGGCGATGTTAGATTATTTTTTAAGTCAAATAGTTAAGGAACAGACTATGCTTTACTTACAGCCCCGGGACGCAGTTGGCTCGATACCAGCTTGTGAAAAGAGAGGACGCGGTATCGATACCCCGCACCGAGACAAGTGTTTGTGTTCCGCATATTGTGTGCACATAATCGTGATCCATATATCGCACCTCCGGTGCGAGACTGTCACTTATGCAAAAATTGCAAAAATGAGTTAAATACGTAATAGTGTCCTTAAGCACCCCTTTACTTGGTGCGATAATGTTACTTCAAAAGTAAGTTCAAAGTTGATGTTGTAGTAAAATCTAGTCATCTTATCTAAATCTTGAAATATCATAATTTTTTGAGAATTCAAAGTTTTAAATGCTTCTCCTGAAAAATTGCATTTTTGCATAAGTGACAGTCTCGCACCGGGGGTGCGATATATTTCTTTCGGGTCTGGGTATTTCTGAGGTTGAAAAGTCTCTCGTAGTTTCTGATACATACGAAATAAAACTTGTATCTTAGTGCGAGTCAGAACTATGTATGTGAGGTCTTTATCTATTTAGTTGTGTCCCGCTTCATCTAGACGATTTTTTGTAGAAAAAGTAGCCTTTCCCTTTTCCCGTAGTCTCACCAATGTGATTACAAAAAATCATCCAAATCAGTCGAGTAGTTTAAGTTTATGCATGACAAACAAAATGATTAGACAGACCCTTGGCGCAGACGGCTAGACACCAGCTTGCGAAACGTGACGCCGCGGGTTCGATCCCCGCACCGAGACAAATGTTTGTGTGATCCACAAGTATTTGTTTCGGGTCTGGGTGTTTGTGAGAATGAAAAATCTCTCGTAGTTTCTAATATCCACGACACAGATTTCTAATATTTTAGTGTGGGGTCAGAACTATGTTTGTGACTGTTGGGTGTATTTATTTATTTAATTATATTAGCTTAAGACCGCACTGTTTTGCCACCAGGTGTAGTAACTTCAATCAATATTCAATTTTCATACTTAAATATCACATGCTTTGCCATTCCCTAATAAAAATAGATCAAAATAAAATCTTGTTTGTACAAAAAATCTAAATAAACACTCTGTATAATCCATATTCCGAAATACCGATGAATAATATACAATATTTTTATCCCTAAATCGATTTCACATCCCGAGGGACATTAGCTTGTGAGGCGAAATAGCGAAACAGGAAGGCGGATGTTGAAAAGGGATATGTCTAAGACGCTGCCACATTGAAAATTGAATTTGATATTTTTAAACTTTGTGTCATGTGAAGAAGTTGCATTTTCCAAAGGATTTTCTTCAAAAAGGTTGCTCAAATAATGTAAAATGTCTGATCCTCAGTTTAGTTGAAATGATTTTGGTATTAAAATTTTATTCATCATCATCAGCCCATATACGTCCCACTGCTGGGCACGGACCTCCTCTACCATTGAGAGGGTTGAAATTTTATTAAGTTAGTACAAAGACTTGACTCTTCTCAGCCGTAGTGGAGATCAGAGCCCAATAGTACAACTCCACAACAATATCCTATAAATTTACATGTGTGTATTCACAAAGAATTATGACGTACTTTAACGGTGAAGGAAAATATCGTGATGAAACCTGCACACCTAAAAGTTCTTAGGAATTTCTTAGGTGTGTAGTCCGCTAACCCGCACTAGGCCAGCGTGGTTGTAAAGGAGGCCCGTGCCCAGCAGTGGGACGTATATGGGCTGATGATAATGATGATGATTAATAATAAAATATTTTTTTCCTTTCCTTTAAGTTACTTCCTCCACTTACTTATAATAGCTTGAAAAAGTTACTGTGTAAAAAAATACCTATGACTAGCGACCAAGTGTATCTTTAGAAGTGAAATGTAAAATTGGGACTATTTTTTTCTTTTGTAATTGTGAAAGACGACATGAGTTTGATAACCTACGCTCTACATACTCACCGAACTTACACATGGAGCACAAAGAACATAAAACACATACGTATTGTACGAGAGTCCTATCAAAAGTTATTACAAAAGGAAACTGCGATAAAACCATACGTGAGGACAAAGCTCGTAAAACCCGCGCCACACAAAGTAGCGCCTTTGATTCCGACCTCTCCATTAGGCGGCAGACAATGCTCTTTGCTACATAATGCCTATTTTTGTCATAAACCAAATGAGCGTTTCAGCTTTGTCAATGGGAAAATTCCGGATAAATTTTTGGTATTGTTGAGAATATGTTTGTGGTTAATTTGTCTTCAGGTTTAGATTTGGAAGATTATAATATCATTTTATACTGTGTATTTATGTCTCGCTTAATTTGTAAAAAAATAAATTAACTATTGTAAAAAGAAAGGTACCTCACTCTTTTTTCTATGTTTTGTGTATGGTAACCCAATGTTAATATTCTTAGCTCAAAAAAATAGCGAGGGTATCTTCTTCGGCTACAAGGAGTTAATGGTTCCTAATGAAAACTTCCTTGTGAATAATTAAAAAAAGACTGTCTCGTGGTCTCGCGGTCTCGCGGTACAAGTATGTGCCGTGCGATGTAGAGGTCCTGGATTCGATTCCCGGGTCGGGCAAAGTGTTATTGGGTTTTCCATTAGAGATTTCTAAGTAACAGCACGGAGTCTGGAATTGTGCCCGAAAAACGCCAATAGACTCGCCTCCTATTACGTGGGACTGATACATGCCTGGCGAAATGTGGGTGCAGAAAAGCTCCTCTGCCTACCCCTTCGGGAAATACAGGCGTGAGTTTATGTATGTATGTGTATGTGAATAATTAGAAAAAGAATACTCCCCATTAGAACACTATTGACGGTACATATATCTACACAAATTATATACCTCGTTCTGCAATGTATGTATGCGGCTATTCCCTTATCACAAAGCACTGTGCTCACACATCAAAAACAATATACTTCCCTTAAGAATAAAGCTACCCATCGTTCCATAACAGAGGAAAAAATAATTTTCGATAACACTAACATTTCCCCCATGGAGATTGGCGCGGAATTGGATAGTTTCACGGCTCAAATTTATTTTTTAAGCTTTATTTTTTAAGGTCTTGACAGAGGCAGGGGATTTGTGGAGTAAAGTCTTTTTTTTTTATTAACATTTTTTTGTAAGTGCCGATAAAGCGTTGTTTATAGAGATACATTAATGAAATACATTTTATTAAAATATATTGTTATACAAAAGTTTTGTTTAAACAAATGATTGTAAGTTTTTGTTCTATTATAATTTAAAAACATTCACGCCTTTATTTGTGAAGAGGTAGGCTCATGTGCATTTCTGCACATATATTTTGGCAGATACATACATACATACTCATATGTATCTGTCCCACGTCATAGGAGACGAGCCTATTGCCGTTTTTAGGGCACATTTCTTAATGGAAATAGCCAATAACATACCTCCAATACTTACCCAAAATTTCTACCACCTCTTATTATTTGTGCATTAGCGTTTGCTTGGAACTGTATGGATTTCAGTTCATTTTATTAGTCTAGCAGTAAATTTGGTATTTGTTTCATTTTCCATACGCCATTTTCAAGTAGGAGAACCACGTCTTACAGCAAATTCGTGAGATATGGATGAGTAATAAAGCGCTATTCATATTTATTAGTGCCGTTAGTACTTTATGAGATCCGTTTGAAATCGTCATTATTCAGGAATCAATACTTTATCTCGTCATCAGCCCAAATACGTCCCACTGCTGGGCACGGGCCGCCTCTACAACTGAGAGGGTTTAGGCCTTACTCCACCACGCTGGCCTAGTGCGGGTTGGCGGACAACACACCTAAGAATTTACTAAGAACTTTAAGGCGTGCAGGTTTTATCACGATGTTTTCCTTCACCGTTAAAGCAAGTGATAATTCATTGTGAATACACACATAACTTCGAAAAGTCAGAGGGGTGTGACTGGGGTTTGAACCTGCGACCGTCGAAATTCTCGACCGCGCACCTAAACCTCTATTTGGTACTAATTAAATTAAGTATCATATTTATTCGACAAGATTAATAACTTCAACCTTGATTATTAACTATAATAATTAAAAGTTCATTAAGGTTAACGTCCCAGGTCTGGGCACGAGTCTCCACTAGAACTGAGAGGGGTAAGGCCTTAGGCCACCTAGGGTTTTATGGCGGTATGCAGGTGTAGAGAGTTCGTTAGGGATACAGCCGCTGACGCTACTGCGTGCCGGACTGGAAAGCTGGTGACCCCAACATACGCCCCCCCCCCCCCCCCTCCCCTCCCAGGGCTGGTGGGAGGTAGAGTCATAAACAGCGTTCCCCTCGAAAAAATAGGGTCTTAGTTCACTGGCCTAGTGCGAGTTGGCGAACAACACACCTAAGAAATTTTATTCTAGCTTAGTTTGTCCCTCTAATGTTCCAAATGGCTAATAAAAAGTTTTCATTCCGAAACCCTAATTTTCAGCTAATTAAGCCTTAATAACACACACTGGAAGTTTATTTGAAACGAGCGCATTACTGTAAGGTGTTGTCGGTACCAACTACAAAGGGCTGTTTATTCCCACAAAGGCTTTAGTGGCTTGAATGTTTGCGCACGTGCGGTGGAACGCAACTACATTTTGAGTGTTTGTAAAAGGAGTTCACATTAGGAGGTTTTTTTTTCTATATTTTCTCACAGCTAATTTGAACGTTTGAATATAGAAGCAGAATTTTAATATAATAATAGAATAACATCGTAAATTGTGGTTTGTTTGTTGTACGACTGGAAGGCATGTGTTTAGACTCGTGTGAGTTCGGACCAAGCAAATTGTTGTGTGTGCAATGCAGAGTGTTGTCAGGAAATTCTCATCAAAAGCATGGGATCTTAGAGTAAGGACTGTAAATGTGTTCATTAAATGGTAAACTATATTGCTAAGAGTGCGAGCGAATCGGGCGAAGTGTTTTTGGCTTTTCTGTAAAAAGTCGCTCTGTTACGTAGTCTCAAAAATGCACGGCAAATGGCACTGAGCGCGTCTCCTAAAACGTGGGCTATTTTTGATAAAACGTGGTTGTAGAAATATACCTCGGTCTACTTCTTCGTCAATAGGCGTGAGTTAAAAACCAAGGTTAGAAAAATCACTTTACTGACTGGAGACTCGTTGTATTAGGTTGTGTACACTTTGAAAACACGGGGAATTGGGTCGACTAGTAATAGATAATAGCTATCGATCCTCGCCAGTGCATGCTCTACTTTAACCTCCACGAATGAATTTGGGTAGTTCAATGTAACGTAAGCTTCAAGACGCAAGATAGGTTATTGAGAAAGATATACTATTGATAAAAATCTGTCCAAAGTTGGGTAATTTTCTGTTACCAGTTTTGTGCATAACGTTATACACAATATCACAACTATTGATAATAGTCATAACAGCTTTAAAAATATAAATTTATTTATTTGACTGCCTCGTGGTCTCGCGGTACAAGTATGTGCCGTGCGATCTAGAGGTCCTGGGTTCGATTCCCGGGTCGGGCAAAGTGTTATTGGGTTTTTCCATTAGGAAATTCTCGGTAACAGCACGGAGTCTGGAAATGTGCCCTAAAACGGCAATAGGCTCGCCCCCTATTACGTGGGACTGATACATACTTGGCGAAATGTGGGTGCAGAAATGCACCTCTGCCTACCTCTTCGGGGAATACAGGCGTGAGTTTATGTATGTATGTAAATTAATTTACACACCCAACGGTCACATAGTACATAGTTCTAGCCCCACACTAAGATACGAGTCTTTTGACGTAGGTGTCAGAAATTACAAGAGATTTTTTGGTCTCACAAATACCCAGACTCGAAGCAAATATTTGTGTATCTCACAAAAATTTATTACACAAGCTGCTATCCAGGAATTTGTGTCACGGGACTATCATAATATTGGTTTAAAAAGGAAACCCTAATCAATAAAATATTTCACAAGTAGGAGTGAACGCGAAGTGGGGATATCTTGCTATACTCACATAAACAGCGTGACGTCATCCCTGACGTCAATATTCATAGTGACATATATAAATTATAAAAAACAATAATGCATACTTGTATACAAAACCTCCTTGTTACAAGTCTATTAAGAAGAAGCAGTAGGTCGTTAGTTAAATGTAATTTGTGAATGCGTGGGGAACACAACATTTAGTCAATAATTCAACCCGTTATCCATTAGTCGGCATGTGCGTGAAAGAAATATTCCGCGTCGGGCTGACAAAGTAAATATACTTAAGGGTTGCGCCGAGTCCCCACTCACAAATGTGTATTTTCTGTTTCAGTCGTGCCTTATTCAATTGTTTACCATTCAGAATAAATTGCTTTTGGATTCAGTGGGAATAGTTTAAAGGAGCTCTTCAGATGTACAGGAATTGGCGATTATTTTTTCTTAACATGTTTTTATACAAAAAGTTACTGATCTGACAGAAAAATTTGTGCGGTTTGAAAAATATTTCTACGTCACCAGTATCATTTACTGATCTAGAGGTCATCATCATCATCATCAGTCCATATATGTACGTCCCACTGCTGGGCACGGGCCTCCTCTACAACTGAGATGGTTTAGGCCTTAGTCCACCACGCTGGCCTAGTGCTGGTTGGCGGACTACACACCTAAGAAATTCCCAAGAACTTTTAGGTATGCATGTTTCATCACGATGTTTTCCTTCACCGTTAAAGTACGTGATAATTCTTTGTGAATACACACATAACTTCGAAAAGTCAGAGGTGTGTGCCTGGGGCTTAAACCCGCGACCGTCGCGATTCTCGACCGCGTGCCTAAACCTCGAGGCCATCACGCCTTAATTATGATACTGATTTAGAGGTCCCAGATTTGATTCCCGGGTCTGTTAACGTATGTTTTTTTATAAGACGCTGAATGGTACTAAAAATCAACAAAGCTGATACCTAAAATTAAAAATAAATATACATACTTATACGCATTTATAATATTATAGTAAGGATTGGTATAATTATAACTGACCTTTGCACCTTTTCGTGTTTCTCTGCACCACCCTAAGGTTGACTGGCAGATAATGCCTTAGGCATTAAGTCCGCCTTTATACTTTTATGTATATGAAGCATAAATAAATAAACTGACAATGTAAAGAATTAAAATTGTGTGTGGCGCCGACTGTGCCTGTGGTTACAATACACCAGAAAATAAAAAAAAATTAACTATCATGAACTTTTACTGTTATTTTTATATTATCTCGGTAGATCTTATTTGAATTTGATGGCATGTGCAGAACCAAACGACTACCATATGTGCATACTCAGTTTCTTTGAATTTCAGAATGCATTTTTATTTCTATTTGTGATTAAAAGGCACGTTTTTGGTTCCGTTCTAAATTTCTCAATAAGAAAACCTCGTTTGTTCAACCCGGAAAATAAACCTAGGATGTATAAAATACACGCACCATGACTGAAATCAAAGAAAGTCACGAAGAAAATTTTTTCACGGCAAAATTGACTGTTTTATACAGGTACCGTGATCGAAAGCTAAGACAGGTAACAGGTACATTGACGCAAAAAAAAACCCCGAAAAAAATGAAATAATGACTTCTTAACCACTAATTGAGTGAAAAAAAAAAACATTTTCTTTGCTTAGTCTAGGGGTCGAATTTGAAGCTTATAAAAAAAACAATTAAAAAAAAATTACCCAACAACTTGAGGCGGTTCAATCATTTTTAAAATTAATTACGAGTCAAAATGTTTTTTTGGATTCTGGGTATTTAAAGGAAAAAATATTTTTAGTGTCAATGTGTTGTATCCACTGTAACTATAACATACCTGTCTAAGTCTTTGATCACGGTCTGTTTATATACTGTATAAACCAATGGCGGTACTTCCATACAAGCCCAAAAGCCCAGCTTGCCTTACAAAATTCCAAATAATAATCTTTAAGCTTTAAATCTTTATTTACAAAAGCAATTCGCCATATAAATGACCCCACAATAAAGAATTATAAACTAGACATTACACAATTAACGTGTAACGCTTTTGGGCTTCTATGGAGGCACCGCCACTGGTATAAACCAGTTTAGATAGATAGATGAATAACTACGTCTCTCACTGGTTGACGTGCCAACCTATCCAAAATTAAACGTTCAAAAGCCGATTCTACGTGAGCTCCAAAATTTCCGAGTACGACAGTCGCTATGTGGGTAATCAAAATTCTTGAACCAACCAGTTGTTACCGATCTAATACTACTGAATGAAATCCTCATACTATTCAATTGAACATGATTGTATCGGATTGAGCGCCGCATCTGGCCAATGTCGTGAACACACGGAATGGCGGCACTGATATATGTATTTATCGCGCAATATAGCTCAAAGGAAATTTGATCATGCAAACGGAATAAAATGTACGGGAAATGCGCGCCTTTCATTGACACGGTACAGTGTAATGTTGCGCAAAAGGCTTACTGTTTGTTTTACTATTGGTCTCAACGATCAGAAATAATATTTCAAAGCTGGAAAGTTTACTTTTTCTACATACGCAAAGAACGATAATTGAATATCCTATAATTTTTTGTTGTAAGTAGTGATGGCCTCGAGGCTTAGGCGCGGGGTCGAGAATCTTGGCGGTCGCAGGTTCAAACCCCAGGCACACACTTCTGACTTTTCGAAATTATATTATGTGTATTCACAACCAACCAATCCACACTAGGCCAGCTTGGTGGACTAAGGTCTAAACCCTCTCAGTAATAGAGGAGGCCCTTGCCCAGTAGTGAGACGTATATGGGCTGATGATGATGATGATATTTTAACTTACGCTATTCATTTTGTATCATTAAATATGTTGTATAATAAAATATTTATAAATAAATCTGCCTATTCCTTTAGAGGTAGGCTTGAGTGGTATGTACATATACAAGAAATAGAGCTGCGATATTCAAACTTGGTAAATCGATTGCCGTTTCTATCACCTATAAAATTATATGCCCAATTTCTAGTACAACATAAAATTTTGCGTGAAAGCTTGTGATGCCATGAGCATACATCACAAAACCAATCAAGCTACTCACCCTCAAAAGAAAAATATAAAAAGGTTAATATCGTTATACCTGTTGTGAGAAGCGTGTGTGGGTTGAAATTGGGCGCCCTTTGCAATAATACAGGAGCTGAAAAACAAGGGCCCGAGAGCTATTATAATTGATTCGCCTTCACTTGGCAATAACAGGGATATTACATACAGGTTATTTTAGTATAGAGTTTACCATCTGTTGCTCATGCGGTCTTATTACCGTGTTAGGATAAAACGACTACACTTCACTTATTTCGTAACTTCTAGTACTCATCATCATCATCATCAGCCCATATACGTCCCACTGCTGGGCACGGGCCTCCTCTACAACTGAGAGGGTTAAGGCCTTAGTCCACCACGCTGGCCTAGTGCGTGTTGGCGGACTACACACCTAAGAAATTCCTAAGAACTTTTAGGTGTGCAGGTTTTATCACGATGTTTTCCTCCACTGTTAAAGCACGTGATGATTCATTGTGAATACACACATAACTTCGAAAAGTCAGAGGTGTGTGCCTGGGGTTTGAACCTGCGACCGCCGAAATTTTCGACCGCGCGCCTAAACCTCGAGGCCATCACTGCTTCTACTTCTAGTACTACTAACGACTATTATTGTAGTAAAAATTATGAACTCATTAAGACCACTGCATTTGCTTCGTGCAAACTGCGTTTGTCTATAATGAGGATAATTAATAATAGATAAAGACAGCGGTTCGGTCTAGGTTGCAGCTGCATGTGAAATAATGTAGAGCCAGAAGTATTTACATGAAATAAGTCCGGTGAGTTTTACTGTGGGTCATCATCAGCCTATATAAGTTCCGCTGCTGGGCACGGGCCTCCTCTACAACTGGAAGGGTTTAAATACTCTGAAATACTACTGAACTGAGAAACATAGCAATAGAGATAACAACGCTAAGCTGAGAAAAGTTTGTTGGACTCCATTCCATAAGTTTTGAAGGAGTCCTCTGTACAGCATAAATAGCTTGGTCAGTAATTTATTATCTTTATCGACACCGTATAAATTTAATAGATCCAACAAAAACATACTAAAGACATCCCCTCACGATCTGTGAGGATACAAATTACTTGAGGGTTGTTTCAAGCTAGCTCGAGAACGCCATTAGAGGTTGTTAGGGATGTGCGTTCCAATGGTTAGTGCTACGATTAGCGCGCTACGAGCAGCTACGAAGCGGCTTCGGAATTCGTAGCATTTATACGAAGAAGCAGTAGAGCCGAACTATTTATTTACATCAACTAGATACCACGTACGAATTTATCGTAATAGCAGGCTATAAACAGTATTATTTCAACGTAGTACATTTTCTATAATCTACCATCACGGGTAAGTTTAAAATAATACATAATAAATACACCCAACAGTCACATACATAGTTCTGATCCCACATTAAGATATGAGTCTTGTGTCGTGGGTATCAGAAACTACGAGAGAATTTTCAGTCTCACAAACACTCAGACCCGAAACAAATATTTGTGGATCACACAAATATTTGTCTCGGTGCGGGGATCGAAGCCGCGGCCTCTCGTTTAGCAAGTTGGTGTCTAGCCAACTGCGCCACGGGGCTGTCAATTAATAAAATGTAATTTAAATTTGTTTTATTAAATATTTTATTATTATATATTTTAAAATGGAACTTACTTCTGCGCTGGAAATACCGGCAGTCATTATCAATTATTGACACTTCTCTATGAAACCAAAAGCCAACGAAAAATTAGAATAGGTCAAAAGCGACACCAGGGTAAAAAGTCGGGATGGGAAAATAAAATGGTATTCGTAAAAGGTACAGAATCGGCATTTTCCGCCCCTCCGACTCTACCCTTGTGAAAATTGGAACAAAAAGTTGACACGAGGGCCGCCATTGAAAATCCGAACGGCAGTGTTGCAGTGCGGTGTTATTTTTGGTGGTACAATTTCTCTTCACTCTTGATTGTCGTTTATGTAGTTTTAGAATAATGGATATTTTGTGGCAATCGATGAAATAATAATAAATAATTTAATGAAATCGACGAAAACTATGGTTTATTCAATATGTAGATATGGTTTTTGGTTCGATCTTAATGATGGAGTGATATTATGTGACTAAGGGTATCGAAATAAACTCTTACAGATTTTTCAAATATTAGATTTATTATGAATTCCCAACGCTGCGAAGACTGTGCGGTCTGTATGCGGCGAATTGGTCGTCATAAGTTTTCGAGGGTTGTATTATTATCTTAATATATTAATTTTCATAGATTTTTTTAAAACAAAACTTTGGAAAGTTTGAATAAATAGAAAACATGATAAAACCAGTCAGTTTTATTTAGTGAAACTATCCAGAAAAAATAAAAATAATAATTAATGGTTATTTTGATCATAAAAAGATAATATGGGTATTTTAACGACGTATTCAGTCTTGACCGATATATTCCAGTGCTTGCCAACCACTTACGCTGCAATCACATGAGGCTTTCAAGAATATTAAATTTTGCGGGGAGTATAATTTTCCATGTGAATATTTTAAATATTCATACTATATTTTTCGGTACTTATACTTCCAAATTATTTCAATACTAAAACGCTACCTTAAGTGTTATTCAATTTTAACATTGATTCTTTACTTGCTATAAATATGGAAAGATTTTTATTTTCAAGCTGGTAATGCCAAGAATAACGTCCATACATATAAATATATATACTCTTATATAGTCTATTAATATTACTATATTACCTATATACCTGTCAAGTCTGTAGAAGCTCACACGGTCTTTAAATACATCCATATTTTTCTAGGTATGTTACAAAATTCATGTGATAGGGCCCTTGTCGATTGCCGTATATCGAGAATTTTTCCAGACTTCATACTACTACCAAGAGCTTCATAATGGAGAAAATTGATAAAGCCGTTTTCCTATGGGAATCGATCTACTCGATTGCATGCGCCAATTTGTGCCCCGAGAGTCGTTTCATAATATCTAATATTAATCGGGAAATTGCGATGTCTTAACGTCGATATTATACCTACCGGAGTTACATTTCTAAGTGAGTTAATTGTCAAAGACTTGTATAATATCGGTTTAATTGCTACAAGCCGACTTGTTTGAGCGACACGAAAATAAATAATAAAGGATCTAATACGATTTGTTTGTGGTTTGATATTGGTTTGATATTCGAGTAGTCGTGATGGCCTTGAGGGTTTGCCCAAACCGCATGCCCATGCGGTCGAGAATCTCGACGGTCGCGGGTTCAAACCCCAGGCACACACCTCTGACTTTTGAAGTTATGTGTGTATTCACAATGAATTATCACGTACTTTAACGGTGAAGGAAAACATCGTGATGAAACCTGCACACCTAAGAGTTCTTAGGAATTTCTTAGGTGTATAGTCCGCCAACCGGCACTAGGCCAGCGTGTTGGACTAAGGCCTTAACCCTCTACGTTGTAGAGGAGGCCCGTGCCCAGTAGTGAGACGTACATGGGCTGACGATGAGTGAACATATGTGTATTTTCATTTATCGCAATCACATTATACAAACGAGCCTTTAAGAGTATTTCTATAACACTAATGCAATCCAAGTAGAATAATCAAATCATCCAACATCGGCTCCTGTATCAATTCGCGTGCCAAAATCCATTACGAAACAAGCGTTATCATAAAGAAATAATGTTTCCTAACACACGTGGCGGGAGAGCTCGTGTGGAAATCTGTATTTACATAGAAATGGGGCATAAAGAGCGAGGTGGACGGAGACATGTGCGTGTGAAAAATACATTGGCATTTAATAAAACAGGGCGTTGAATCTAATATAAAGATAGATTCGACAGCCCCGTGGCGCAGTTGGCTAGACACCAGCTTGCGAATCGAGAGGCTGCGGGTTCGATCCCCGCACCGAGACAAATATTTGTGTGATCCACAAATATTTGTTTCGGGTCTGGGTGTTTGTGAGACCGAAAAGTCTCTCGTAGTTTCTGATACCCACGACACAGGACTTGTATCCTAGTGTGGGGTCAGAACTATGTATGTGACTGTTGGGTGTATTTATTTATTTATTTATTATTATTGAGTGATATGAGGAATCACTTTTTCCTTATAGAAGTTGACCAGGATGTATATTTTCCTCAAAGGCCGGCAACACACCGATGATTCCTCTGGTATTATGGGTGTTCATGGGCGGTGTTGACCACTTAACATCAGGTGGCTAACTTGCTCGTTTGCCTCCTTTTTCCATAAAAAAAAAAGTGAAAATGACATAGAATATAAAATGTTGAAAGTACAGGTTTCAATTAGTACAGATATACTAAGGAGAGCTTAACCAGTGTATTGTATGGGTCGGTCACAGTTATAAAAAACAGCATCAATACTATTATTAATGAATTGATTAGTTGTAGGATAAAAATAGAATTATTCAATTTCTTTTTCAATTTTAGCGATGCTTACTCCAATCACTTTCGCCAATGGCATTTAACGGTCCGGGATTAGTCAAATAATTTTGATCCTTTTTGGCCCGACGACATTACAAACACCGTCAACTAAAAGTCTGATGAAAATGTAGTCACGTCACCACACTTAACATCCTACATCAGAGGAACTCTTCGACGAGATTAATATAGAAATAAAATCTATCAAAGGCTATAGAAGGCTATCAGAAATTTTCAATTTAAAATCTTATTTTAAGATGACCCAGAATACAAGTGAATATATAGTGAATAATAAGATTATGGTAGGGTAACAGACAATATCGCCTCGTAATTGGGACATGTATTGCAGTGTATAATCCTATTTAACCGGACTCTGTGGAAATGTAAAGAATATTTAAATGCGCCGCAGATTTTTTGTAAAGAAGACGGATGGTTTGTGTTCTTAAATGTGCATATGAGGCTATAGCGTAATGTGTGTTTTAATGCGTGTGTAATACTGGAAAATTTCAATGACAATATTACGAAAATGTCTCTTATTTATGCCTGTGGATGTGTTTATGGCTCTTTTTAGGGCACAGAGCATTTAAAACAATATACAAAATGTATAAAAACAACAGTTAAGTGCAGTTTGATGATCAAATAATATTTTTAAAACAAGACATATATTTTAAAAATATAAAGCTATGATTTAAAAAAAAGCCGGCATCGTTAAAATTGTAATGTTTGTGAGTTACTTTGATATAGCACATGGATCAATAAGTCCCGAGACTAACCCAGAGATGGCGCTCGTAGTAAACCAGTAACCAGGTCTTTCTAGAGTAGTAACCTTTGCTTGAAACGTGTCAAAATTTTAAGTCGATCGGACCAGAAACAGCTGAGTTATCGAGGTTGGAGTAAAGTCGTTTTGTAGTTTGTTTAAAAAATGGAAAAAACCGAGTTTCGTGTTCTGATAAAACATTGTTTTTTAATGGGTAAAAACACCGTGTAAGCGAAACAATGGATTGAAAAATGTTACCCGGACTCTTGTCCATCAAAACCAACGATTTGTCGGTGGTTTGCCGAGTTTAAACGTGGTCGTACCGACACAAATGACGCGGAACGCTCGGGTAGACCTGTGGAAGCCGTTACACCGGAAAATGTGAGTGAAGTGACAAAAATTATAATGAAAGATCGTAAAGTGAAGCTCCGTGAGATTGCTGAGATGACACAGATATCATATGGAAGTGTATTTACTATCCTCCATGAAAAATTGAGCATGAAAAAGGTTTTTTCCAAGTGGGTGCCGCGATTGCTTTCGATGGAACAAAAACAGCAACGAGTCGATGATTCAGAAGGCTGTTTATCGCTATTTACTCGCAACAAAAAAGATTTCTTGCGTCGTTACGTGACCATGGACGAAACATGGATACATCACTACACTCCAGAGTCGAAGCGGCAGTCATCTGAGTAGCGCACAGCTGGCGAAAGCCGTCCGAAGCGTCCGAAAACGCAGCAGTCAGCTGGCAAAGTCATGACGTCCGTTTTTTGGGATACGCATGGCGTGATTTTCATTGATTACCTCGAAAAAGGTAAATCGATTAACAGTGATTATTATATTGACTTGCTGGTGCGTTTGAAGGAGGAAATCGCAAAAAAACGACAGCACATGCAGAGAAAAAAAATCCTTTTTCACCAACCTTTTGCACCCTGCCACAAGTCGATGAAAACAATGGCAAAATTGAACGAATTGGGCTTTGATCTGCTTCCCCATCCCCCATTCTCGCCAGATTTAGCCCCCAGTGACTACTGGCTCTTTGCTGATCTTAAAAAAATGCTCCAGGGAAAAAGATTTGGCTCAAATGAGGAGGTCATCGCTGAAACTGAAGCTTATTTTGAAGCGAAAGATAATTCTTTTTATAAACATGGTATCGAAAAATTGGAAAAGCGTTGAAACGAATGTATCACCCTAAAAGGTGATTATGTTGATGAATAAAAAAAAAAATTTGCAAAAAAATGTTGTTTTCATTGTTAGTCTCGGGACTTATTGATCCATGTGTTATGTATTTTATTTACAAAAAGAATGTTTATTTTATTCATGAATATTTTAAAGTGTGCAAATATTATTTCTACCTATCGTGGACGTATTTACAAAGGCAAATTTCACAAACCAACCACCGTTTCGTTCGCGAAATACACCAATTTTTCGTGGGCAACTATTTTCTTTTATATTTACCTATTAGTAAAAATGTAGCTTATATTTTCCGATGTTGTAAATATGAGATTTCTAAGAAATTCTGTTATTGGATTTCACATAATTTGTCCGCAAGCGTTATATATTTCATTACGCTTTTATCGTGGCCTTATATGAAATTACATTTCAGTTTACGACTCTCGTCTGGATCTTATAGCCAAATTTGCACGGTATAAAATGTAGCGGACCTACTTGTACGTTTATGCCACGTGTAAGTATACTATTGCAACATGGTCGGGCATAAATTTGACGTATTCAAAGGGTTTGATGAGGCTTTCAAGTCTTTGTCTTCGAGTTATCACACAATGACCAATATCTCATACGTTCTAGATATATTAACAGAGAATAAAACACTGGATCGTTCATACTGCGCCATATTTTTGGATAAATAATAATACTAATATTCGCATACTATAAGTAATTTATTATCTACATATTTACGCCAATTCAATAGCTAACTAAATAAATAAATACACCCAACAGACACATATATACTTCTGACCCCACACAAAAATATTGTGGGTATCAGAAACTACGTGAGACTTTTCGGTCCCACAAGCTCCCAGACCCGAAACAAATATTTATGGATGACACAAGCATTTGGATCGGTGCGGGGATCGAACCCGCGGCCTCAGGTTTCACAGGCTGGTATCTAGCTAACTACGCCACGGGGCTATATAATTGAATTATATTAATAAGTTTTGTTTCAAAAGTGAAAGTCGTGATGGCCTCGAGGTTTAAGCACGCGGTCGAGAATCTCGACGGTCGCGGGTTCAAACCCCAGGCACACACCTCTGACTTTTCGAAGTTATGTGTGTATTCACAATGAATAATCACGTACTTTAACGGTGAAGGAAAACATCGTGATGAAACCTGCACACCTAAAACTTCTTAGGAATTTCTTAGGTGTGTAGTCCGCCAACCCACACTAGGCCAGCGTGGTGAAGGCCTAAACCCTCTCAAAGGTAGAGGAGGCCCGTGCCCAGCAGTGGGACGTATATGGGCTGATGATGAATGAATGATGAATGAATGAATGTTTCAAAAGTGTTTTTCTTTTTATTTGAAAATCTACTGTTGTAAAGTAACACAACACTAGCTCTATAAATGCGCTCTGTAAATGGCAATTAGCTTAAATCGTATCAAACAAGATTTAAAACACAGTGAGACGAAACTTGATCTAGAAATCTAAATTTATGAATTTCGTACAGAGTGCATGAAAAATAAATATGGCGGTTGTAATCTCGACAGAATACAAGTCATGTGAAACACGAACGAATTTTATGTTTGAGACACAAAAGCCATATTTACATAGCCGACAAACGTTTGTCTCGGGGCTAAAATCTCGAGGCCTTTTCACAAAGAGACGGCTTTGAACCAACCGTGGTACAAGCATAAAGATGTACTAGAAAAGCGCCGGGTAAAAGTCGCGTTCTCTCCAAACCAGGTTAGCCGTTTTATGAGACAAGTTCGTTGCTCTTATTTACCAGGTAAAGGGAGTTGTTAGCTAGCTATTCTATATCAGCTAAGCTTGATATAAGCTAAGCTAGCTATTCTATAGCAGGTGTCCTAATACCTGAACCTAGATTTGTAAGTTTTGAAATGGTAATGATAGTCTGAAATTGAACTGCTGGGCACGGGCCTCCTCTACAACTGAGAGGGTTTAGGCCTTAGTCCACCACGCTGGCCTACTGCACTACTACTGCGGGTTGGCGGACTACACACTTAAGAAATTCCTAAGAATTTTTATGTGTGCAGGTTTCATCACGATGTTTTCCTTCACCGTTAAAGTAAGTGATAATTCATTGTGAAAAGTCAGAGGTGTGTGCCTGGGGTTTGAACCTGCGACCGTCGAGATTCTCGACCGCGCGCCTAAACCTCGAGGCCATTACTACTAGTTTAAGATTAATAGATAGAAACTTAAATGATATTATATAATGATACTATAGATAATGACGTTTTGTGTTAGATGGACGCACTGCATTCATGAATCGATGTCATGTAAAATGCTGTGAATTTTTTTACAATACCTATAATTTTTACATTATAATGATATATAGATACTGTCTCTGTTGTGTCCTGGACGGCTTTACTTATGAAAACACTGGGCCTGAACAAATATTTGTAGACAATACAAATAGTGTTCCGAACAGGGATTGAAATCTTTTGAAGGCTATACAAATATTAGTACAAGCTGGTACCCCAAACCTCCCCTTGAAAGCAATATTGTGCATCCGTCCTTCATATATAAACACATTGTAAAATGTGCCTCGCCTTTTGGCGTCATGTCACAAGGTAAGGCGTGTGCGAACGTTAGTGTTGTATATTGAATTTTATTTTTATGTCGTTCGAGAACATTCGGCTGACAAAATTCTCCGCGAGTGTAATAAAATGTTTTGGGTTTATTAGAAAATGTTTACTTTTCGGCTGCGAAAATTCGATACATTTTTCAGCGGAGTGCTTTATTTTAAAGGTTCAATATTGTTTGATATGTGCAATATAGTATTTATCTAGTGTCAAAGTCAAAGTCAAAATCACCTTTATTCAAATAGACTTTTACAAGTGCTTTTGAATCGTCAAGTAAGTTTTTTTAAACTATTGCCGCTTCGAAACGTGTTATGGCAATCTATTTTTTATATTGTCGGAGCAAAGACACTTAACAAGTGATATTAAAACCAATGTGAACTAGAGTGTTGTCTAGTAAAGAAGGACTAAGATAATGGTGCCACTAGTTGCCACAATTATGCTGGCTAACTGGATATTTATATTCAAAACAACTATTCCATTACTTTCATCATCGTCGGCCCATATTCCGTTCCACTGATAGGCACGGGCCTCCATCACAACTGAAAGGGATTAGGCCATAGTCCACCACCTTAGCCTATTGCCTATGAAAACTTTAAAAAGGTAAAATTGTAGCTGGTATACTCTTGTTTAAAGTAAATTGAAAAATAAAAAGTCTAACAGCAGCGCGCATTAAAAATACATTAAACGCCCCGTCCTGTTTCTGCCTAATTCGCTTTCCGAAACGGGTTTCGTGACCTTTAAAGGCAAGATTATTACTAGTATTTTATTTTTTTGTTACACTAATATTTTCTTAAGTATCAGAGTATTAAAATCAGAGATTCTTCTCTAAAGCTACAAATTAGCACATAAAATAATACGTTACTAAGCCGTATAGTTTTGTTATTTTTAATAGACAATTTAAAAAAGCTTGAGAAAAATTCTGTAATATTAACTATTTTATAAAATTATTAAAATAAATAAAAACGTACAAACATATCAGCTTATATTTAGCCTTGCGAATACGTTATAATAACCATATTCCAAGAAGAGACAATATAAAAGTCAAGTGTGGTAATAAAAAAGCTAACGGAATGTTCCAGAACATATTTAGACCATTAAGTCGGAAGTTAATAGCTCAAAAGGCAAGTAAATATGATTTGGCCTCGGTTGAAACAAACCGATATTGGTGACCTCCCAAGAGACGAGACAGTGCCGGGAAAGGTCATCGCGAATGAGATTTAGATTTCATTGAAGTAGAATTACGACAATATGAATTTGTTGTTAAGTATCTTATCTTTAGTGTTCATACTATAAAATGTGTATCTCTAGACTTTGCTCGCAGTTTCGTTTGCTATAATAAAAGTTTTATGAATCAACGTTTTTTTTTTATCAAATAATTTTAAATGTTTTTAGGATAAAAATGACATTTTTAATAAAAATTAAGGCCAACATTTGCCACGGAATAGGTACTAAAGACAAACTAATGGATTTCTAATTTACAAGCCACAGTAAATACAGTACTTCTAAATAGAGACCTAGCCGAATTAAGTATGAATTAAAAGTAAACACTCTCTCCGTACATTTACTATACTTTTACCCCAAATTCGTTCAAACAAACCAAAAATAGAAGTTGATAAATAGCGTTCAATCGACGCCTCTCGATAATTCCTTAACTCAATCAACTTCAAGTTAAAATGACTCTACCAGCGCAATGAAGGACAAATTGTAGAGTCGTAGAGTACGAGCTCTATTATCCGTAGAGCGCTGACTAATTGCTTTCTGTCTCTACGTTCTCTTCATCTTGTGGAACCAAACTTCGCGAAATTGAAAGCTACGTTCTATCAACATTCGTAAATTTCATTAAATTTGTATTTTCGTGACCTTTTTTCTTCATCAAGTCATATGTGAATATTTGCCCTGAAGTTGATTGATTGACTCATACGAATACTGTAATTATGTTACTGTATTATGGTTTCAAATTAACAATTGACCTATAACTTGGCTTCCAAGTTAAGAAATTAGTAGTTAGTAATAAATAGGTACCTTATAGTATAACACAACATAGTATTAACAAGAATTAAAATTTCTAAGAAAAAAATATAAGGCACAGGTCCGGCCACATATGGAATATTGCTCTCATCTCTGGGCTGGAGCCCCTCAATACCAGCTTCTCCCATTTGACCGCATTCAACGACGTGCTGCTCGAATAATCGATAACCAGATCCTTTCGGACAAAATTGATCCACTAGCGTTGCGAAGAGACGTTGCGTCTCTATGTGTCCTTTATCGCATTTACCATGGGGAGTGCTCTGATGAACTTTTCGGGTTAATACCTGCTGCTGAATTTCACTACCGCACCACACGCCAGAAATTGAAGTTCCATCCCTACCATCTGGATGAATGGCGTTCCTCAACAGTGCGGTTTAAACGGTGCTTCCTTCCTCGCACAACATCTTTGTGGAATCAGCTTCCCTCGGCGGTATTTCCGAATGGATATGACTTAGGGACCTTCAAGAAAAGAGCCTATATTTTCCTCAAAGGCCGGCAACGCACCGATGATTCCTCTGGTATTGTGGGTGTCCATGGGCGGTGTTGACCACTTAACATCAGGTGGCTCACCAGCTCGTTTGCCTCCTTTCCCATAAAATAAATAATAATATTTAAATTAACATTAAATATCATCATCATCAGCTTATATACGCCCCACTGCTGGGCACGAGCCTCCTCTAGAACTGAGAGGATTTAGGCCTTAGCCCAACACGCTGGCGAACAGTTGGCGAACTACACACCTAAGATTTTTTAGGTGTGCAGGTTTCATCACGATGTTTTCTATCACTGTTAAAAATAATTCTTTGTGAATACACACATAACTTCGATAAGTCAGAGGTATATGCCTGGGGTTTGAACCCGCGACCGTCAAGATTCTCAACCGCGTGCCTAAACCTCGAGGCCATCACGACTTAACATTAAAGTTATGAAACATAATCATAACTATATAATTTTAGATTAAATCCAAAATCCAAATATATGACGACCTAAATCACAGATAAGATGTTAATAATGAGTTGAATTTCAGAATTTAGAGTAGACAAAATGTTATGTAAGTCGATACAGAGGCACAGCGGTTGCAGACGGCGAGAGGTCGCACGTGCGTCGAATACGTCTGCACTTGGTTTGCTAACGCGTGCTGTTTTCACATTTGAATCTATGATACAGACGATCATTTTTACAGTACTAGTCCATATACATACATGCTACTATTAGGATAGGGCTCACTCTATAAATGAGAGAGGTAAGCTTTTAGGAGGGACATTTGCCAAGGGTTAGCGCACTAAACACTGAAGTCCTTGTCTAGAACTTTTAGGTGTGCAGGTAATCTTGACTCTTTTTCAAGATTAAATCGCCTAAAAAATACTGTAAATACATATACATATGTAACTTAGATTATTGGTGTGCATTTGAGCCCGTAATTGTTAGTTTTTTGTAGCTGGGCCCAGAATCACCCATGTACAATTTATACCATAACATGTGGCTTAAATTCTTTCCCAACGTTCGATCAATCTCTATAACCAATTTCATCCAAATTGTGCTGGTGATAGAGTTGAGAATGCTAAAAGACTGAGTTAATTATCATCATCATCAGCCCAAATACGTCCCACTGCTGGGCACGGGCCTCTTCTACAACTGAGAGAGTTTAGGCCTTAGTCCACCACGCTGGCCTAGTGCGGGTTGGCGGACTACACACCTAATAAATTCCTAAGAACTTTTTAGGTGTGCAGGTTTTATCACGATGTTTTCCTTCACCGTTAAAGCAAGTGATAATGCATTGTGAATACACACATAACTTCGAAAAGTCAGAGGTGTGTGCCTGGGGTTTGAACCTGTGACCGCAGAAATTTTCGACCGCGCGCCTAAACCTCGAGGCTATCACTGCTTTTTAGTTAATTATACTTTATCAAAATAAATGTGCACTTTTGAGTGTATGAGTACTTTAAAGCTACAGTTAAAAGAATCATTGGACCAGCCTAAACTCGGTAACTTGCAACAAAAACGAGACAAATCATAATAATATACTCACAACAGATGTACTTGTATGTAACTATATATGTTAATTACTACAAAAGTGTAAGAAATTAGTAAAACATTACCGCTATAAATAAATCTTTAAAATAAATGGAATAAACATACTAATGATGGTTAAGTTACGAGTATTTGTTTAATTACTGTGCCATTAAGTAAAAATGTTGAATGTTTGTTGCAGAGAAGTCCCATTTACTTTCTTTTGATTAATTGTGGGTTAATGACAAGCTAGCGTCCCTCGGAGATTTCCATCTTTGTTTCTAGATGTCGCTTTCGCTCGTGCTAATGGACTTGGTTCTAGAGACTTTTAGTCGTTTGTGTCGGAATAGTATTTCTATAAGTTTTTAGTTTTTTTCAGTATTCAAATACCTTGTTTTATATTCACCTATGAGATGTTTGTAGGTGCGCATAAAAGACATAAAGAGTCTTCGAAACCGACGTGCATGCATGAAGAGGATAATTTCAATTGAGAAAGCGGTAGAAGTGTGTTTTCACCGTGGAATTTGGCGCTCTATGGTCTCTACTTACCGCAAGCGGACACAGGTGTAAGTTTATGTATACATGTACATATGTGTTTTATATATATGATTCCTTCTGTGACTATTACCTTGACTTGAAGAGATATGTCAGTAATGTGTCCTTGATCAGCAATTACCTGTAAATAAGAGACGTGCAATTAATAAATAATATAAAAGCAGTAAGCATTTTTCGGTCGAGTAGGTTATAGTAGAAAATATACACTCAATAGTATACCATATAATTAATAGTATAAAACTGACATTGGACTGTGCAAAATGATGATGCTTTGTAGCTTTATATGTCCATCTAGACACAATGAATCATGTATATTATGTCAATATAGGTTTTGTCAATATAGGTTATGTCTCGAGGTAAGCAGTGATGGCCTCGAGGTTTAGGCGCGCGGTCGAGAATTTCGGCGGTCGCAGGTTCAAACCCCAGGCACACACCTCTGACTTTTCGAAGTTATGTGTGTATTCACAATGAATTATCACTTGCTTTAACGGTGAAGGACAACATCGTGATGAAACCTGCACACCTAAAAGTTCTTAGGAATTTCTTAGGTGTGTAGTCCGCCAACCCGCACTAGGCCAGCGTGGTGGACTAAGGCCTAAACCCTCTCAGTTGTAGAGGAGGCCCGTGCCCAGCAGTGGGACGTATTGGGGCTGATGATGATGATAGGTTTTAGCTTTCAATCTCAAGCTAAAACACATATATTCCCTTGTACGAGCCATCATTAACCGTTAATTTTGCCTTTGGTTTGGTCCTGAAAACGAGACCTATCGAAATCCACCAAAAAGGCCAACACGACAATATAATTTAATTAACGTCTTAGCCTCATAATTACAGGACCTGAGCCGTTTGTCGGCGGGTTGGTTTACAAATAAGTCCCTTGTCGCTCGGCCGATGACTCGTAATTAATTTAGTCTGGTCGACAGCCCTTCAATGGTTTATAATATAGTCCGAACAAGTGCCGCCAGATGTCACTCTTTTAAGATTAGAGGATGTATTATAATTTAAGTTAAGCTAAACAAGTTACGTCATTTATTATGCTCTCATGTATATCAGGATATAATGGAGGATATTATAAAAGTAATCTATTAGATTTAAAATAGATTACTAAATATGACAAATATTATCAGATGCCACGATATATTTTCGGAGTTATTTTAAGATGCGCGCGCATATGTAACATAAAATTCATCCTCTGAAGCTGCCCACTCGCTCAAATTAAAGAACGTATTTAAATAAAGGTTTCAATTCGACAACATATATATCCACAATATTTGAATAATTGCGTATTAAGATTTAAAAAATGTAGAATAGTGTCAGTAATAAAAAGGGCTTGACATATGTAATATGTTGTGTAAACTGTAAACTAAGAACTATGTATGTGACTGTTGGGCGTATTTATAAGTTTTACTTCAGTCGTGTGGTATAACTTCTAACGCGTGTACATAAGTACATACACACTTTTAAGTAAGTATACCCGTAAGTAATTGTAGTATTGTCCAAAAATAATGTAACTATATGAACCTTTACGATTGTCTATCATTAGTCGACTAAGTTTTAATTTTGTTGGCAACCTTGAATTTAACAGCAGTCGTAACATATTTGACCACGTTATATGTATATTCTCAACACGTTCATATCGTAAACCAATATATATCAAATTCCGGAGCGTTATTCAAATATACCATGATCCGATAATTCACAAACGCTTGTAAATATTAGGGCACGGCACCATTTACATAATTGCTTGAATCTATGTTGACTGTGGGCTTGTACATTAGCAGGCAAAATGACGTAATGAATTGATGACGTAAACGCTGTGAAATCTAATAAATAAAAGGAATCAATTAGGAGTTACTATTACATACATACATACATACATAAACTCACGCCTGTTTTAACCCACATTTCGCCAGGTATGTATCAGTCCCACGTAATAGGGGCCGAGCTTATTGCCTATCGCATAGTAATAAAAAAATGCACATTACATCAAGAGGCAGTGTGATAAATATCCTGTGCCAGTTTAGCTATGTTTAGGTATATATTAGGTAAGATATGTTATGATGTGTATTGTATAAATATAAGTTTCAACGAAAAACTATGGAGGTTGCGTTCCAGGAACCTCAACCCAGACAGATCGACATAAAGACACAAGTTTTTAATTGCAAAATCAAGTCAATATTATACAAGCTGAAATAGCTCTAAAACCTTAAACCTTTGTCAGTAGAGACATATAAAGCCTTAATAAAAAAACTTGGTACGTAAAATGGCGTACGGGAAAGCCTTGTCATTCTTAATAATAACAATATAAAGTCTCCATTTCACAGTGGAACTAATGAGCAGTATATCGCATCTCGGTACACTACACGGCACCTTGTTAGCGAAATAACACGACAACTAATGAAACTAATACGTAATAACTGCTGCGAGCGCACGGACTCTAATTGCGACAAACCGCTCGCGTTTCATTTTCTTAATTGTGTCGGCGAACGATTTGCGCCAATTAATTACTGACCGCACACCGTACTTTATATTACGAGTAAGCTAATAGACTTCCCAACATATTATGCTCTCGTATGTTATTTCTATATATATGACAGCCCCGTGGCGCAGTTGGCTAGACACCAGCTTGCGAAACGATAGGCCGCGGGTTCAATCCCCGCACCGAGACAAATGTTTGTGTGATCCACAAATATTTGTTTCGGGTCTGGGTGTTTGTAAGACCGAAAAAGTCTCTCGTAGTCTCTAATACCCACGACACAGGACTTGTATCCTAGTGTGGGGTCAAAATTATGTATGTGACTGTTGGGTGTATTTATTTATTTATTTATATGAGTTTGTGGTTGAAGGTAACATATTATTGAAGTGAAAACTTTTTAGCGGTGATGTGCACTTTTTTCGGGATGGGTTAAAAATGTTGAACTCGCGTAAAATGTATTATGTAATATAAATTGTCATGTTTGTGTACGATAGCGCAATAAAATAAATATTGTATTTTACCACGTAAATAGTACCCTACTTTTATACTGATAAATAAAGCAATTCGTGTGAAATTATTCCCTAAACATTCCAAAGTATTCAAAAATGCACAACGTTAATGATGAAGTTTTCACTTCTGCCGGTACTCTCGGAGTGCCACCCGTATTTTTTTTTTTACCCAATAGTATATTTTAAGACAGAAAAATCTTATATAAGTTTCCCCGTCTCGCGAATAGAACACATTAACAATTTTGTGTTGGATAAAATATGTTTCCTTTTCTTTATATGTACTTCCCTTATATATAACCTTTAAACCCAAACTTAACTGCAACATCCCAGGCGTTTTTAAGGCTAATTTATCTGTTTTTGCCGTATCCTTTTCATTTTATTAAGTTTACATGTTTGTCAGAAACTTTACGTGACTCAAAAATCATGATGGCCTCGAGGTTTAGGCACGCGGTCGAGAATCTCGACGGTTTCGGGTTCAAACCGCAGGCACACAACTCTGAATTTTCGAAGTTATGTGTGTATCACGTAGGTATTTCAACGGTGAAGGAAAACATCGTTCTTAGGAATTTCTTAGGTGTGTAGTCCGCTACCGCTAACTCGCACAAGCGCGGTGGACTTAGGCCTAAGCCCTCTCAGTTGTAGAGGAGGCCCGTGCCTAGCATTGGGATGTATATGGGCTGGTGATGACTGCGTGACTTAAGAAATTGTAAATATTTGAGTATCGAGGCGGATCAAAATCGATAACCTAACAACATCACGTCTTCTATAACACGATTATCTTTGTTTAACGCTATCATCCCCGAGGCGTCGTCAATCCAATCCCTCAACCGATATCTATAAAAGAGACAATAAAACGCGCATAAACATGTCGAGGGAGCCTCAATAAACCGTCGGTCAATATTTACAATCGCTGGATGTTTTACAACATTGGGACAAACGTGCATGTTTTATCAATTGTGTGCTTCAATTTGCTAGATTTATTGTTAATGTATAATGGAGTTGTTATTCGGATTGCGGTGGAAGTTAACAGCCCATTCTGGGTTTCTCTGAGGTTAATCATGTCCTGTGTTACACAAGGATGTTTATTTATTTATTTATTTATATACTTTTTAGTACACTATACAATAATTTATACTACATGATTGAAAACAATGAAGACAATAAGTATAGGCACAATAGGCGGTCTTATCGCTAGCTGCGATCTCTTCCAGACAACCTACGGGACCGGAATGGAAGGTTGTAGTTCAGGCAGTTGTCTTCAGAAATAAACCAAATAACCAAATATATATATATATAAATAACATACATATAAATAAACATACATAAATATATAAAGATCATATAGTAAGATAACATTTAATAGAAGATCTTATACGAGTATCAGTAAAGTTTCCATTAGTAGGTTGCATGAATTAAAACAATACGGATGTTTTAGTATTCAGAAAAAGAACCTGCACTACACTAGCATGGTGGACTCGAGCCTAACTACTCTTAGTCGTAGAAGTGTCTTGAGGCGCGCCGTGGGACGTAAATGAGTTGATGTGGATAGATTAGTGATACTAAAATTCATCCACGACCGTGTACTTTTCCAGCTATTATGCAGCTATTTTCAGTTCCATATTGTAGGGGCCATTTTATTTCCATTTCTTAGATTTCTGAAGTTCTAATGTGCTAAAAATTCTACTTAAATTATGTCAAAAGTAGCTCATTACTTGTTACTCACACAAATGGTGACATCAGACAAAGTCACAGGCAGAAAATAGTTTTATTAAAGTACTGTGTAATAAATTTCAAAATCTGCGCAGTATTACGGCATAATTGACGGTTAAAGTCAAGTGAATGAAGCAAATTCATTCCACTGGGTATAAACAATAATAATACTCAGCTAAATAAAAGTAAAGTACGGATTCTTTTTATTAAAGAGAGTTTAAAATAAAATAAAATAAAACTCGTGCGACCGTCAAATCACTTAATCAGGGGCGCGTATAAACACGTTCAAATTTAATCAAATTACTTGAACCATTTTCTCTAAAATAAAGTTATACATTTGCTACATTCATCCAATTCAGAGCGAACATACGTATAAAGCTATATTTCATGATTATATAATCAGCCTATCGCCGTCCACTGCTGAACGAAGGCCTCCCCAAGTAGGCGCCAACGATCCCGGTCTTGAGCAGCCCTCATCCATCATGATTATTGTGTCTTTATCCAAATACCACATCATCGTCATCTCATACACACACGTGTCACTTCTAGGAACGGGATCCCTCTACAACTTAGGCTTTAGTCCATCACGCTGGCCTAGTGCGGGTTTGTGGACTACACACCTAAGAAATTTTAGGTGTGCTATACACCGTTGAAGCACGTAATAATTCATTGTGAATACACACATAACTTTGAAAAGTCAGAGATGTGTGCCTGGGGTTAGCACCCGCGATCGCCTATAACCTAAACCTAGAGGACATCACTACTATTTTAAATTCCCGATATTTACCCCGAATACAATCGAAACGTTGCATCAAAAAATAAACATCCGCCTATGGGTGCGGGTACAAATAGGGGTGACACCAAGGCCGCGCCGCTGTGTATTTACCAAGGCGTGTGTTTGCGATAGGAAATATTGCTTCATAAACACAGCATCGATTGGACTGTCAAGCCATGAGGTTTTCTTTATTGTTGCTTCGAATTTCGAGTATATTTTTTTTGTCTATTTTTATGCCAGCACGGAAGAATGACACAATTGTTGGAAAGTAGTCAAACATAAACTCTCGGCGTGATTAAAAAAATATATACATACATACATAAACTCACTTCTGTATTCCCCGAAGGGGTAGTCAGAGGTGCATTTCTGCACCCACATTTCGCCAAGTGTGTATCAGTCCCACGTAATAGGGGGCGAGCCTATTGCCGTTTTTCGGGCACACCACCAGACTCCGTGACCCGGGAATCGAACCCAAGACATCTAGATCGCACGGCACATAGTTGTACCGCGAGAACACGAGGCAGTCTGAACTAAAGCAATTGGCTTTATTTGTTTCGACATCATTAATTGCATGGTAATTGAATTTGTTATTATTTAGTGCGAACATCGCGGGTGGCGTGATACGTTTTGATGGCCTCGAGGTTTAGGCACGCGGTCGAGAATTTCGGCGGTCGCAGGTTCAAAACCCAGGCACACACCTCTGACTTTTCGAAGTTATGTGTGTATTCACAATGAATTATCACTTGCTTTAACGGTGAAGGAAAACATCGTGATAAAACCTGCACACCTAAAAGTTCTTAGGAATTTCTTAGGTGTGTAGTCCGCCAACCGGCCGGCCTAAACCCTCTCAGTTGTAGAGGAGGTCCGTGCCCAGCAGTGGGACGTAGTTGGGCTGATGATGAGTGATACGTTTCTATGGTACTAATATCGTTAGATGCGTGGTATGGGAACGCATAACTAGGTACAGCACTGTCAAAATATAATATTATGTAGCGAGAAACGTTAATCCTGTCACTGGAACCATCGTAATGAAATGTTGAAATTCTTTACTTAAGGAACCTGGGCCTTTTCTAGGTAGGTGGATTTTATATTTCCGAGAAATAATGGACGTGCACAATCACTTACGCATGTACTTCTGGAAGGATTTATTTTAGTTATGTTTGTTTTGTGTCTTGTGAATAATTTATCGATATAAGCGATATGATGTAGGATATACTGTAAGATTGTGTTTTTTCTTTTTTAATAAATAAATAAGAGATAGATAGAGGCATGTACCTATGTGCCGACATTTCGGAAAACACTTTACATGATTGAGCCCAGAACCTTTTGATTGCAAGCGTAAATTTACACCGCGAGATTAACTCAGTAGGTAAAGGCAAGAATTTGTATCACGCCAGTCCGCGAGTCCGTCCTACACTCCATGTTTTTATTCATCAACTTTTTTTCTAAACACAAGCTATGCATAAATTCATAGAATACAATATATCTACAGCGCAGTCTGTCCGTCTGTCCGTGTCACAGCGATTTGTATGGAACCAAACATTTCAACTCCCATCTTGGACGTAGTTTTGACAGATGAATTTAACTTGGACCAACGCTCGGTCCCAGGTTTAGTTCTTGTCAAACGTTGTTGATTGCATCCAAGTTTGATTTGAAATTTAATTAAATTTCGCTTGTACAGAGTGCGTTGAAAGCCTAGACGCCTTTGAGAAAGAGTGGCGTAACTTGGCACAAGAAAGAGGGGAGTGGAAGAAGAAGAGAGAGGCCTTTGCCTATCAGTGGTATCTAATTTTATTTAAAGGCAATAAAAAAAAATGTTATAGTTTAAGTACACCATTGTTGTTTTTTTTTGCGAATATTTCATTCTTGATTACCCTGTTATATTTGTACATTCTGTAAATTAGGTTGTCTGGAAAAGATCGTAGTTAGTGATAATACGGCCTATTGTCACACTTAGTCTTGAGCGTATTTTAATTTCATATTGTATCGTCCAATATGGTGTACAATAATCTACTTATATGTCGCAATCGAGTAATCATTGAAACGCCAGCGCCATCTACCGGCGCTCGACAGAGTCAATGATTCACCGGCTGGGCGGTGCGCTCGGCACTTCTCGAGCAGCAGCCGGCCTGTGCGGTCGAAATATTGAAACTGTTGCGCGTATCTACCTACTAAACAATTACTTGAATAATATAATCGTGTCATACTAGATACTGTTTCGTTGCTCCAACATCGCCCACAGACGCCCGCAGCTTGGAATATTAAAAAGTATGGACCCTACTGATGGCGTTGAGGTCCTTCCTCCTCCATCATATAATATAAATAAATAAAATAAACTAACAAGAAAATAACCAGTATCATATTCAGAGTTTTCCAAAGGAAGACTGAATAAAACTTCATTTAATTTCGCAAATAATTTTCTTGAGGAACAGGAAGATTTTTCCTCACAAAAGTTTGTATTATCAGGACGCTGATAAAAATGTAAACTGGTCTTCGTAAGCGACTATTCCCGCTTAAAGTTTTATTAAAGGGGTGCACGCGTATTCCAGTAACTCGTGGGCTAAGAAAAAATAAGTTTTCCAGTGCTACGAGTCCTTTGGGCATGACAAGTTTAAAAGTAAAAGATTATTATAGCGACCACTGAGGGAAATAAGAAGAAATTTCTCGTGATATTCGTGGGATGTTTAAAGCATTTGCGTTAAACTATTAAGTACGTGCCGTACAATCTAGAGGTTCCGGCTTCGATTCCCGGGTCGTCATATTTGATTTTTCTATTAAGAAATCTCAGTACTAGCACGGAGTCTGGAAATGTGCTCGTAAAACGGCAATGGGTTCACCCCTATATTACGTCTAGCTGGTAGAAATTTATTTGACGTCAATAGTTTTATACAGACACACATATATCTTCTTGAGGGTAGGTAGAAGTGTGTTTGTGCATTCAGCTTTCGCGTGTGTGTGGCAGCGATTGCGTGTTAAATCGTTGAATATATACAAATATTCTTGAGCTGTCATAAGTGAAAGTCAAAGTTAAAATCACCTTTATTCAAATAGACTTTTACTGCCTCATGGTCTCGCGGTATAAGTATGTGCCGTGCGATCTAGAGGTCCTGGGTTCAATTCCCGGGTCGGGCAAAGTGTTATTGGGTTTTTCCATTAGGAAATTCTCAGTAACAGCACGGAGTCTGGAAATGTGCTCGAAAAACGGCAATAGGCTCGCCCCCTATTACGTGGGACTGATACATACCTGGCGAAATGTGGGTGCAGAAATGCACCTCTGCCTACCCCTTCGGGGAATACAGGCGTGAGTTTATGTATGTACTTTTATAAATGCTTTTGAATCGTCAATATTTTTTTTAACTATTGCCGCTTCGGAACGTGTTATCGCTGTATTAGGTTGTGTCAACAGACAGACAGCCTTATTTTACGTTTTGAAGTCGTGCATTTATTTCTATAAATAGTAATTTCCAGGGTCAGGTTGAAATGGGTTGGACTAACGAGAAACTTACAATTTTCTCTTTCTGTTTCAAATTAATGTCAGTTTGTTTATATTGTGATGAATATGCATTAACTTTTCTGATTTTTTAATATATTTTTTTACCTAAGCTTAAATATGATTTTGTAAAGGTGCCTAACAGTGGGACGTATATATATGGGCTGATGATGAGTGATGAATGTAGCTCCTGTGATAGAAAAGCTAAAAGGAAACCGTCTGTCGTGGTATGGGCATGTTATGAGGAGGGATGAATCATACGTAAGTAAAAAGGTGATGGATATGAAAGTTGATGGATGGGCGAGCAGAGGAAGGCCAAAGAAAAGATGGATGAAAGAAAAAGGGGTGAATGAAGACATGACGGCTGATAGGGATGTGTGGAAGGATAAAACATACTGCGCCGACCCCAAATGAAATTGGGAACAGGGCAAGGAGATGATGATGATGAGTGATGAAATATTATTTTGTTTTTACTGCCTAGAAACAATCTACATCAAGTACTGATTGAATGCCTGTCTAGTAATGGAAACATTTGCGATCGAAAGATGAATAAATGACGAAGGCCTATGAACTTAACATTGTTACCCAATCTTATGTTGAGATATTACTTAAGTATGAAGTTAATAAAACGAAAGTCTAAAAGTCAATTTTGTCGTGTTCTCAAAAGCTATTCGTTATTCATCGAAGGAACTACTCCCAAATATCTCAGATTGAAAACCTGCCCTGGAGACAAAATATTGACTTTTAAAATAGGTTTTTTGCCAGGGATGAATTTGGGATACTTCGGGACTTGTACCTTTCATGCTACCGTTGTTAATAATTTTAAAAAATTATGTTTATATTTCATTATATCATCATCAGCTCATTTACGTCCCACTGCTGGGCACGGGCCGCCTCTACAACTGAGAGTGTTAAGGCCTTAGTCCACCACGATGGCCTAGTGCGGGTTGATGCACTACACACCTAAGAAAATCCCAAGTACTTTTAGGTGTGCAGGTTTCCTCACGATGTTTTCCTTCATCATTAAAGCAAGTGATAATTTATTTATTAACGCTTATTAGTTTACCTAGAATCAAAAATTTCATAAAAGTAGGTCAAACAGTTATCGAAACATGAACGTTCAAAAACCAGCATTTACATATCAAAAATCTTATCGTGGGATACCTTTAATACTATCACAAGTTACTATTACGTGACCTAATTTCAAAAATACGCCCCCTCACGCCCGCCTTGTTGCATCCCTGTCCTTCGGCTTCCAATCGCCTTGCCTTTATAACAATGTCAATATTTGATTAATTTCCCCCATCGTTTGTACTAGAACCGGTGTTTTTCCGATTTTCAACGTATTTACATGGATTTTAAGACTCTTTTGTGCGAGTTTTTGGTGTTTATTTTGCTGTTATACCGACCACTGGGGAATAAAATAAATTATGTTTGCAATTAAGATTTATTTCGTGTGTGGTCGGTATTAATGGGATGGTTAGGACGGCGTGACCCGTTCCAGATGCGGTTAACGAGTTCTAACGTAGTAATTTATTTTTGGAAAATAATTTTAGTCTTTTGGTGTAACGATACCTTTTTCGGTGGAAGATTTAAATATGTTTTAAACATAAACTCACGCCTGTATTATCCGAAGGGGTAGGCAGAGGTGCATTTCTGCACCCACATTTCGCCAAGTATGTATCAGTCCCACATAATAGGGGGCGAGCCTATTGCAGTTTTTCGGGCACATTTCCAGACTCCGTGCTGTTACCGAGAATTTCCTAATGGAAAAACCCAATCACACTTTGCCCGACCCGGGAATCGAACCCAGGACCTCTAGAACGCACGGCACATACTTGTACCGCGAGACCACGAGGCAGTCAGGCAAATATGTTTTATGATTCTAGTTATTTTGGTGTGAGAATTTACTGTATGAGAAGTGAGCGAATTCAGATTGTTTAAATCGGCGTAATTCCTAAGTAGACCTATGCATTTCATCAACAATAATTAACAAGTCATGATTATTTAGGATTACAACTTGCAAAAATTCTGATCATGCTCGTAGAATTTTTGAACCAATGTATTGTTAAAACCACCCCTTGAATCTTTAAAACTCTTCAAATTTCGATTTCATAATTTGGTAGCGATTCCTCAAAACTTTCTTAACTCAACTTTGTAAAGTTTTTAACAAGGTTTTGTTGTTCGTTTGGTAACTTATAACTTTATGTAGGCGACCTATATGTTCCGTAAGGTGCGTTGTAGTCTTACTCTGTGGCAGTACAAAAGTAAAAACATAATTTTAATTGGCTATATAGTCATAACAATAGCAATTAACATAAAATTCATATGAATTAAAAGAGGATTTGCTGTAAAACTTAGCCATAAAGTATGTTTGGTATATATTTCATTTTGGTATCTACCCATTGTTTATATATCTTTATAAATTCAGTAAATTCAATCACAATATATTTCGAAATGATAAGTTCAAATGTCATACATAGTTCAAGAAAAACTTTCTATCACTTTAATCAAGGTAAAGTGTGAAGGATGTAGAGCTGGCTGTACATACGTTGCACGCAGGCAGTTTGAAACACCTCTACAAGAGAGTTTAATGATGCCGTGTGCGAGGCGGCCTCATTTATTTAAAATCATGTAACATTGCTCCCTCACACTCCTCAAATATGATTATAAGTGTGCGTGTGTTAGTAAGTAAATAAATGCAACATTCAGAGTTTATTAGCACAACCTATTACGTGGGACTGATACATAGCTGGCGAAATGTGGATGCGGAAATGTACCTCTGCCTACCCCTTCCGGGAATACAGGCGTGAGGTTATTATGTATGTACGTAACTCATTCTATGTGTCAAGAATCAATGACATTAGCTAAAATCACTAATTTCATTTCATAAAAAACAACTAAAGATGGCCTCGAGGTTTAGGCACGCGGTCGAGAATCTCGACGGTCGCGGGTTCAAACCCCAGGCACACACCTCTAACTTTTCAAAGTTATGTGTGTATTCACAAAGAAATATCATGTACTTTAACGGTGAAGGAAAACATCGTGATGAAACTTGCACACCTTAAAAATCTTAGGAATTTCTTAGGTGTGTAGTCCGCCAACCCGCACTAGACCAGCACGGTGGAACAAGGCCTTAAACCCTTTCAGTTGTAGAGGAGGCCCGGCAGCAGTGGGGCGTATGGGCTAATGATGAAAAAACAACACGAATAAAGGTCGGTATTTGTATTCCTGTATGGAACGCTGAAAGCGGTCGAAAACATGTTCCGTTGAATATTAAGCAAGGGTTGTCATGACGCAGTGAAATCTACGCGAGCCGGGTTCCGACGTGCGATCCCTGTGAATTATGTGCGGGTTTAACAAGCGCGAATTAATTTTATACGATTTATTTTTGCACGTAAAAACCATTGTACATGAAAGTGAAATAATGTCAAGGCCGTAAGTTTTATATGAAAATATTTACTTTTAAAGAATACATTTATTGGTTACTGTTGTGTGGCCTTGACAAGTAACCTAATTTTCAGATGGCTCAGAGGTAAGTGTAAATAATGTGGTGGTTGGCAAAAAACGAATAATGATTTTATAATTCCTCATAAATGCCAAGTCTGTAGGTAAATTAATATTATACAGAATGGTCTTGAAATGCGATCTTTCAATATGTGTTGACTGCCTCGTGGTACAAGTATGTACCGTGCGACCTAGAGGTCCTCGGATCGGTTCCCGGGTCGGGCAAAGTTTTATTGGGTTTTTCCATTAGGAAATTCTCAGTAACGGCACGGAGTCAGGAAATTTGCCCGAAAAACGGCAATAGGCTCGCCCCCTATTACGCCGGACTGGCGAAATGTGGGTGCAGAAACGCACCTCTGCCTACCCCTTCGGGGAATACAGGCGTGAGTTTATTTATGTATGTATGTATGCATGCAATATGTGTTATTCTTGCAGGCAGATATTATATCAGTCTAAAGGTAACTGAATGTATACAGCTTGAAACGCGACCTACAAGTAGGTATCATTCTTGTATAGTACCTTTTCTTTTATAAAACATGAGTTTAGCATCTTCAAACATACTTTGAAGCCGGATATTTCCAATGAGCCCCGCCGTGCATGAAACAAAAGTTGTGCGTCATCTTACGTGTTCCGTTAAAGTTTAAGCTATTAGGCTTTTGAGCTTTGAAGGGCGTATTTCAAAATAAATGGTTTTAAAAGCATCTCTTGCTGAAAGTGGGTATGTATAGTCGACTCTGCAATGTAGATGGAAAAAATTGTATGAAATTTTTATGTGTGTTGTGGTTTAATTGTTAGAATGTCCAGTAAAAATTTATGTTTAATAAGAAATAATGGCAGACTTAAACGGTGAAATAAAACTTTTTATCTTTGGCCTTAGTCCGTTACAATAAGAAAGATATATAAAAGATTAAGATATATAGTTTTGCAGGACTTTTGTTATAATATTTTATTCTGAATTACTACACAAATTCAGTAAGCTAGAGAGATATGTATGACCGAAATTAGCTGGTATATTCTCCTACAAATAACCAGAAATATATTTTGTTAATTCTCTGCACGAAAGTTAAACGTGTAAACATGAAAATCGCAAGAGAATACATAATAAACAGACGTACTATTAATTAGCCGGAGTAATTACTCCATATTATGAAGCAGAAAGGTAAAGCGGTCTAAAATAACATCTAAAAGCGCTCTGTATGTGCAAAGCATTAGATTTGACGGTGTCAAAGAGTGGATAGTCGCGCTAAGTCCGACTAATTCTCGGTAATTATGAAAATGGGGAATAGGGTTGTGTGTACGTATTTTAGGGTACCGAATCTTTAAAGGAAAATACAAAACTCTTCTAGGATCACATCATTCACCACTCGTTTATCTCTTTGTCTGTCTGTCACAGCCATTTCCTGCAGTTAATTTTATACTGGCATGGAAAGTGATAGTAATACTGATTATACAATCTGTAAAATAAAAAAAATCACAGCGGTAAAGGAAATTAACCTGATTATGGAAGGTACACTGCTATAAAAGTACAGTTAATTGGCGATAGCTGATGGCACACACCTCTGACATTCGTAAGTTATGTGTGTATTCACAAAGAATCATCACGTACTTTAATTGCGAAGGATAACATCATGATGAAACCTGCACACCTAAAAGTTCTTAGGAATTTCTTAGGCGTGTAGTCCGCCAACCTGCACTAGGCCAGCGTACAGGACTAAGGCCTAAACCTCTCATTTGTAGAGGAGGCCCGTGGCCAGCAGTGGCACTTATATGGGCTGATGATGAATTATTAAAAGTACTGTACATTTAAAGCAAAACCAAATAAAATGTCACAACATATTTCAAGGTACAAGTGTTTGCATAGTCTACAGACTCCCGTCCAATTTTATAATTTATAATTCAGTGTTAAAACACCTCGACATGAAAGCCTAGTCTCGACACGCTTACATCCCATTTTAAAGTCAAATGCCCATCAATGTAAATTATACAAACTTTCAGCCCTTTGTCCTTTGTCTTCGAGATTTCTAATAGGCGATGTTAGATTTGTAATTGACGTTGTTGTTTCTGCATGTCGAGATAGTAATACTAAAGATAAATAATAATAATAAATAAATACACCCAACAGTCACATACATAGTTCTGATCCCACACTAAGATACAAGTCTTGTGTCGTGGGTATCAGAAACTACGAGAGACTTTTCGCTCTCACATACACCCAGACCCGAAACAAATATTTGTGGATCACACAAACATTTGTCTCGGTGCGGGAATCGAACCCGCGGCCTCTCGTTTCGCAAGCTGGTGTCTAGCCACCTGCGCCACGGGGCTATCAAAATGTCAAGATGTTGTAAAGGACAACGTGAAGAAGTTAATTGGCAGTAAAAAACGACATATAGTTGCTGTTTGAATCTCTGGACGAGATTCGATATGCTGAGTGTGAAAATAAAATAATAAAGAGTTCCAATAATTCTTACACAAGTATGTGCTGTGCGATCAAGAAGTCTCAGATCGGGCAATTAAATATACAAAAACTCAGTAGAGTTTTACCATTAGGAAAGTTTCAGTAACAGCACAGATCTGAAAATGTGCCTGAGAAACGACAAGAGACTAAATTAGATTGTCTAGTGCGATGGCCCAGTCAGTTTTCTTTATCATTTATTTCAATGTCATGTCTTAAATTTAACTAGCTTTTGCTCGTGACTCCGTCCGCGTAGACTACAGGGTTGAGTTCAGAAAGAAAATAAGTTATAGCCTTTGATTGAAGAAATTCGTATATTTTAAACTGAAAAGTTACTAATCTTATATAGCCTGCATCTCAAAATCCTTTCTTAGGGGATACTTACGTCATAGTAGCTTTATGCATGCAAAGTTTCAGCCCGATCGGTTTAAAATTGACAAAGTTTCATACAAACTTTCATCCCCTATTTTATCCCCTTGGGGGTAGAATTAATCAAAATCCTTTCTTAGCGGATGCCTACGCCATAACGTCTACCTGCATGCCAAATTTCAGCCCGATCCGTCCAGTGGTTTGGGCTGTGCGTTGATAGATCACTATGTCAGTCAGTCAGTCACCTTTGAGTTATTTAGCTTTCGTAAATATTGAAATCTGTAGAACTTTACAATCATAAAAATATATAAATGAATATGAGAAAACCTTATATAACAACCTTATATTTTCTGCCTCAGTGAAATGTTAGATATAAAGTATAATAAAATTACCGTGAGCCGAACTTCAAAGGCCAGAACTATTGTTCTCTGATTACGTTTAATGGTGTAATGCTTGAAATATGTAGTTTTATGTTTCCAATTCATGTTTTGGCCTTGTTGTTCAAGGCGATTTCACGAACTTCAGCAATTTCTTAGTAAATTTATAGATTATATTAGTAGAAGCGAAAAAAAATCTTTTATATTTCATTACCCTCATACAATATGGGTGGCCGTGATGAGTTCTTGAATATACGAAGGAATATACTGTAATATACGAAGGAATATACTGAATATAAAATACTTCGATATTGGGAGATACTATCGTGGAAGTATGGGGTCGAAAATGAACGCTTGTGATGTTTTCTTAAATATATTAGTCGAAATTTAGCTATGTACTTAGTAGACGTATTTAAAGTGTATTATGTAGATTAAACAGTCCAATTGTGTAAGAATTATATCCTTCATGTTAATAAATTTGCAAAGCAGATATTTTTTACCAAAAAAAGGTTTTATTTAGACGCTCTTAAAAGAAGAAAATAATTTTTTCCTTAAAAAAAATTAACTATCAACTTATAACTTTTGAGGATTTTTTTTTCTTTTTAGAGCGCTTAAATGAAAGCTTTAAAAAAAATTTTTTTTTTTGTTTTTAATTATATTTTTTTTAGTTTCTTATCGTGTTACTCTCAACAAGCCCTTTCATTTGATATCTATATTGTAGAAATACATTAAAAATAACTATTTCGCCATCTTGGATGGTCCGCCATATTGGATTTAGAATGATGTCACACATCACACACTGTCATCCCTAAACGTGTATACAAAATTTCAGCTCAATTGTTTGAAGATATCTCCTTCAAAACTGAGTTCAAAGATTCCACCCGAACAAACATATGTACATTGCAAATTAAATAAAAGCTTTTAACATTACGCCAAACGCAAACCTGAACGACAATAACGGTGTTGTCTAAGCATAATAATCGCTATAATGGGATTAGCAAGAAGGTTCTTTAATGTTTACACCCTCAATTAAAATAAATCTTAATTAAACCCCTTTCTAATTAATTCAATAAAAAACGAGCCAGTTAAAATTACCTTTCCATTTTTATTGATTACACTAACATTATTCTCCAGCACGTTTCAATCAACTTCGTAAAGTTTCCGAATCCAGGTATACGTTTGACAACCCTAATCGAAGCCAATCAACTGTTTCAAAAGTATCCTTGACAAATGGCTCGCACTTCTCGCGGAGTTTTTGCCGAATGAAATCGAAGCTTCGAGAATAAATTATCGAGTGTAAGTAATGAGTGTAATATTTTAGAAAGGGAAACGGAATAACAAATCGGCTTCACTCAAAACTTTGACCTGATCGAGAGTCGAACGGACGTGGTCGTTTGTTAAGACTTGTAATTTCAAAAGTCAACAGGAGGCTTAATTGGGTTAGTACGAATAGATGAGGGTCACGTTAGTATACCAGATTAAGTAAGGTATTCAATGCATCAAAGCTGTGTAGGTTTGGTTAGTAATAAAGATTGTAAAATAGCCAAATATGCAGTTCATAACAACCAAACGTTATAATCATCACCATCATCATCAGCCCATATACGTCGCACTGCTGGGCACGGGCCTCATCTACAACTGAGAAGGTTTAGGCCTTAGTCCACCACGCTGGCTTAGTGCAGGTTGGCGGACTACACACCTAAGAAATTACTCAGAACTTTTAGGTGTGCAGGTTTCATCACGATGTTTTCCTTCACCGTTAAAGTACGTGATAACTCATTATGAATACACACATAACTTCGAAAAGTCAGAGGTGTGTGCCTGGGGTTTGAACCCGCGACCGTCGAGATTCTCGACCGCGTGCCTAAACCTCGAGGCCATCACGACCTTATACTTAACTTAACGTTATAATATTTCCTGAAAAAAATATATTTTGATTTAAAATTTTCCTCAGCTAAACAAATTATATTAGTCAAGAAGCTTTGAAACAAAGAAATTGCATCGCGTTCCAAGATTTCCCTGTGTATGTCCAGTTACGAAAGAACGGCAAAATTTTGTTGACTAACAGTACAGCCCCGTGGGTCATACCAGCTTGTGAAACAAAAAGGCGCACGTTCGATCCCTCAACGAGACAAATGTTTGTATGATGTAAAAATATTTGTTTCGGGTCTGGATGTTCGTGAGACCGAAAAGTCTCTCTTAGTTTCTGATACTCACGATACATGACTTGTATCTTAGTGTGGGATCAGAATTCTTTATGTTACTGTTGGGTGTATTTATTTACAAAGGTCGCAATGACAAGTACTAGTAATTGTTGTCAAAGTTTTGATTTTATAGAGATTTAACATGAAATCAGCCATTCCATTCATCTCTTATTAGCCCGTTGCAAGTATTTAAAAATTCACTTAGTTTTTATATAATTTCAGTCTACAACATCGTCAAATATTAAACGTCATGCCATGGAATGATTCTGACAGACCTTTATTAAGAACAGACATCCGTTTGTTCGGAAAATGAGCACAAAATTCATGAATTATTCGCATTCAAGGGTTAATGTCGTGAAATTGGGCCTGTCTTGTGAAGTAAAGCCAAGAGTGGGCTGAGTAAATAGGGGTTGTTTTGGAGACCTAATTGGTCCTATTTGGATTTAATGGAGTAGACTGAAAGGAAGGTTTTATTACGATATTATTGCCGTTCCTTGATTATGTATCGTAAGTATATATGTGATTTATATACTTTGGATAAAACTTTACTCGCTTTGAAGCTAATTTTGTTAATTAGTGTTACAAAGATATGTTTTTGTAAAAATAATAAGTAACCGTTTTGTAATTCTGGGCTTAAATTTTCGTGTATTCATAAACATGAGATTTTCCATTAGGAAATTCTCACGGAGTCTGGAATTGTGCCCAGAAATCGGCAATAGGCTTGCTCCTTATTATATGTAGGTTATAAATGAACACTTAAAAAAACTTTTCAGTCAGTTCAGAATCATTTCTATGGCACGGCAACACCCTCATAAAGAATTGTAATACGCCAAAAACATCTACGTTATTCTAAAAAAAAAACATGGAACAAGGAATACGGCCTTAAATATTGAAAATTGTTTAAGGTTTTGAAATTATTCGATCTGCAGTCTTATATATGGAGGCTATCCCACCACCCACCCACCACCGCAACTCCTGTTCACCAGGATCGACAGTGGCACGCATAAAACCGAGCAGTGAATATCAGCGTGTCTCTATGGGGACCTAACTTGTCTTCTACCCCGCAAATAAATCAAACAGGAAGAGTTGTAAAAAAAAATTATAGTCTGGAATTGATCTTCAAAAACTTTAAATGGAAACATAAGGAGTTTCGGAACATAATGAAGAATGTAATATGGATGAGAAAATACGCCTGTGCCCACCTTTTTGGGTATGTAGGCGTGACAATATGTGTTCAATCTTATATATTATGAGACATTGCTTCATCTTGACTGCCTCGTGATCTCGTGGCATATGAGTGTGCCGTGCGATCTCTAGATCGAACCTGTAGGTTCCGGCTTCGATTCCCGGTTCGGGCAAAGTGGTATTGGATTTTTCCCTTAGAAAATTCTCAGTAGCTGCTCGGAATCTTGAAATGTGCCCAAAAACGGGAATACAGGGGTGAGGTTTTGTATGTATGTACATTGTACATATATATTGCTTCTTCATTACCGTCGTCCAGGATTCGTTCTATTCCATCGCTTTGTATGTCCAATAGACCGGATAGAAATGACTCCTTTAATAAATATTGAAGGTCACTAGCTGACCTTTCCATGGGTCACAGCGCTTTCATTTCATATTCATAGATTCAGCTTGGTCATTATTTTATATTCGAAGGATTATTTGGCATATTGGGGCTTTAAATTCACATCTGTTGTGATTGATTTTTATGTAAATTGATGAGATATATTAATAAAATGGAATGTATTATGTATGTAGATTAGTTTATTGGGAACATGTTAAGTGGTAAGGTCTTGCTGGTTTGATTACGTGTTACACAAAGCCGATATGACGACAAACCTAATATTATCTTTAGATTCATCATCATCATCAGCGCATATACGTCCCACTCCTGAGCACGGGCGTACGCTACAACTGAGAGGGTATAGGCCTTAGTCCACCACGCTGGCCTAGTGCGGGTTGGTGGACTTCGCACCTAAGAAATTCCTAAGAACTTTTAGGTGTGCAGGTTTCATCACGATGTTTCCCTTCACCGTTAAAGTACGTGATAATTCATTGTGAATACAAACAATCCTTAGATAACTGAATGATATATTCAGTGGTCCGGATATTCGATTGTTGCATATTCAGATTTAAAAAAATATACTAACAAGATAATAACAGGTAAGATTCCTAGATTAATATTAATTACAAAATCATAGTCACACATACGTGTAGGAATTACATACAATCTTACGTAACAGCAGTGATGGCCTCGAGGTTTAGGCGCGAGGTCGAGAATTTCGGCGGTCGCAGGTTCAAACCCCAGGCACACACCTTTGACTTTTCGAAGTTGTGTGTGTATTCACAATGAATTATCACTTGCTTTAACGGTGAAGGAAAACATCGTGATAAAACCTGCGCACCTAAAAGTTGTTAGGGATTTCTTAGGTGTGTAGTCCGCCAACCCGCACTAGGCCAGCGTGGTGGACTAAGGCCTAAACCCTCTCAGTTGTAGAAAAGGCCCGTGCTCAGCAGTGGGACGTTTATGGGCTGATGATGATGATGATTACGTAACAGCACCAAAAGTTTAAATACAAACATAAAACAACTAAAACCCTTGTAAATGTTGTAATGATTCTACATTTAACGGTCTCGAAGGCCGGAGTATAGAGTAACTATCAAACTCCGATCTCTAACTCTGAAGTATAACGTGAAGCATCTGTTCCGCGCCATTAGCAAACTTTGAAGAGGCTCGTACACCTGATTAATGATGCAGGTAAGAATATAACTTATGAATTAAATCGCTGTATGCTATCATAAATAAGAAATAAATAAATACACCCAACAGTCACATACATAGTTCTGATCCCACACTAAGATACAAGTCTTGTGTCGTGGGTATCAGAAACTACGAGAGACTTTTCGGTCTCACATACACCCAGACCCGAAACAAATATTTGTGGATCACACAAACATTTGTCTCGGTGCGGGGATCGAACCCGCGGACTCTCGTTTTGCAAGCTGGCGTCTAGCCAACTGCGCCACGGGGCTGTCATCATATGTCTCTAATTGTCGAAGTTATTAACTCTTAATATACAGATAAATCGTAATATCAAAGGGCGTGATGTTTTCGAAGTTTATGTGCGTGGTCAAACAAAAATTTTGGAATGAATTTCTGTTTGCTATCATTTATCACCTACTGTTAAATGCAGCCCCGTGGCGCAGTTGGCTAGATACCAACTTGCGAAACGAGAGGCTGCGAGTTCGATCCCCGCACCGAGACAAATGTTTGTGTGATCCAAAAGTATTTGCTTCGGGTCTGGGTGTTGTGAGACCGAAAAGTATCTTGTAGTTTCTGATACCCACAACACATGACTTGTATCTTACTGTGGGGTCAGAACTATGTATGTGACTGTTGGGTGTATTTATTTATATATTTTTTATATCACATACATAAACTCACGCCTGTATTCCACGAAGGGGTAGGCAGAGGTGCATTTCTGCACCCACGTTTCGCCAGGTATGTATCAGTCCCACGTAATAGGGGGCGAGCCTATTGCCGTTTTTCGGGCACAATTCCAGACTCCGTGCTGCTACTGAGAATTTCCTAATGGAAAACCCAATAACACTTTGCCCGACCCGGGAATCGAACCCAGGACCTCTAGATCACTCGGCACATACTTGTACCGCGAGACCACGAGGCAGTCAATATTTTTTATATAAATAGTACATTACGCACCTAGGGAGAAAAGTAGGACATTGCTCCACCTTGTGGGTGAATGTCCAACGCTGCGCTTGTCGATACACAGCCTCCACCTTTCTGCCCCACCGGCCGTCGGTTCTACGAGCTATATGCCCTGCCATTGCCACTTCAGCTTGCTCACCCTTTGGTCTATGTCGGCAACCTGCGTTCTCCTACGGATTTCCTCATTCCTGATTCGATCACGTAGGCGGTATTTGTACATCTTCCCAATTGCGTTTCGACAAGTAAGCTTTCCATCACACCACACTGTGTTTGATCACGTCCCGTAATCGTTACGTTGACGGCACGTCGTCACGTGCCACGTTATCTACACCAAATATTGTTCTTGCTACGTCAATATTTACACTGCCCGTACTTAAACGCTAGTGAACTGCGACTAAATTTCGGCAGGTCTCAGTAAGTCTATATTGGGTAAGTTGAGTTCGGATAAACCGCATTAGAGCACACAATTCATGGATATTGATAGCAACTCATAAATATTCCGATATTGAGTTCGCCCCGCCTCTGCGGTTGGTAAAAGTTCGGATTTATTCCAATTCGTTGGCTTGGTAATGATATGCACGCGTGAAATTTGTTGTAGGAATTTTATGAGTACTTTTTTTATTTTTTATTCTGAGGCCTGTGCCCAGCCGTGGGTCGAATATGGGCTGATGACAAATATTGTCTTAAAGATTAAATATACATACGTCTTGACCGTCGTTTATTTCAAAAGTGGTTTAATCTTACACATCCACAACCAAAATAAGAAGATTAGACTTTATAAAATATCACGCATCATCATCAGCCCATATACATACATCCCACTGCTGGGCACGGGCCTCCTCTACAACTGAGAGGGCTTAGGCCTAAGTCCTTCACGCTGGTCTAGTGCGGGTTGGCCGACTAAACACCTAATAAATTCCTAAGAACTTTTAGGTGTGCAGGTTTCATCACTATGTTTTCCTTCACCGTTAAAGTAAGTGATAATTAATTGGGAATTGTGAATACACACATAACTTCGAAAAGTCAGAGGTGTGTGCCTGGGGTTTGAACCCGCGACCGTCGAGATTCTCGACCGCGTGCCTAAGCCTCGAGACCATCATGACTTATAATATCACGCATCAATCCAATCCAATCCATCAGCCAATCGAGGTCCACTGCTGGACATAGGCCTCTCCCAATGATTTCCACAGGGACCTGTTGGAAGCAGCCTGCATCCAGCGACGTCCCGCGACCTTCACCAGGTCGTCTGACCATCTTGTCGGAGGACGTCCCACGCTGCGCTTTCCGGTACGTGGCCTCCACTCGAGAACTTTTTGGCCCCATCGGCCATCAGTTCTCCGCGCTATGTGCCCGGCCCATTGCCACTTCAACTTGCTAATCCGTTGGGCTATGTCGGTTACTTTAGTTCTCCTACGGATCTCCTCATTTCTGATTCGATCACGTAGGGAAACCCCGAGCATAGCCCTCTCCATAGCTCGTTGAGTGACTCTGAGCCGTCTAATGAGGCCCATAGTGAGAGGCCACGTCTCAGTGCCGTATGTCATCACTGGTAACACACAACTATCGAAGACTTTCGTCTTCAGGCACTGAGGTATTTTGGACGAGAAGACGTCGCGTAGTTTCCCGAACGCTGCCCAACCGAGTTGGATTCGACGATTGACCTCTCTCTCGAAGTTGGACCTGCCTAACCGGACCACTTGTCCCAAATAGACATATTCGTCTACAACTTCGAGAGTCGAGCCCCCAACTGCGATCGGGGTGGGCACAACATGGACATTCGACATGATCTTCGTCTTGTCCATGTTCATTTTAAGACCCACCTGTTGAGAGACTCGATTGAGGTCTTCGAGCATAGTGCTAAGGTCTTCCAGCGATTCTGCCAAGACTACAATATCGTCGGCAAACCGAAGGTGTGTGATATACTCGCCGTTGATGTTGATGCCGAATCCTTTCCACTGCAAGAGCTTGAAGGCGTTTTCCAGCGCGGCAGTAAACAGTTTCGGATATCACGCATACTTGATATAAATCCTTACATATGTAAAAATATTGATACATGTTCAAATTTCGATGTCTGAATACATGTCTGTGAGGAATAGCTTCCGGGAACAAGGGATATAATCCCTTTGGAGCCGTGACAGGCCAATTTCGGCCCCGAATATTTCAACGATATTCGTGTTTGGAAACTTAAATTTAAATGTTCGTGTTTCCCACTGATAGTCTTTATACGTATGTGTGTAATGTTTTTCGGTTTATCTTTTTGAATTTTTAGTGTAGTGGATTTGGTGCTACCTAGTGAGGCGACCTTGTAAAAAAAATTTTTTTTTTCGTTTTGAAATATGGTCACTTAGGTACCTACTTTTTTTTATTAAAATTCAATTGAATGATTTTTATTGTGTGAGAGGTCTTGGTTTCGATTCCTGGATCGGACAAAATATGATTGAATTTTTCAATAAGGCAGTTCTTAGTGACATCAAACATAAATCGAAAAAATTGAAATCGAAAAGTAAGTAAAATCACACCACTGCATATCTGATAACATAGGTTCATTTGAACAAACAATCATGTCAAAGCAATAAACACAGACATCGACCGATAAAACCATAATCACAGGATTCAATAAAGCAGATATTGGCTCGTATATCCGCGTCCAAATCGCCTGGACGCTGTGAACGAAACTCAGAATTGCACATGCCACCTCGAAAATAAAACTCGACCATTTTAATCGCATAGTTTCCCCGTCCCCCAAGTGCTGTACGTCTTAACTTTATCGGATTTCTTACAGAATTGGATACTGTTAGTGGCAATGTGGGCGATAACAAGCGAACTCGTGGGGGAATTTAGTTCCAACTTGTTTGTACTCCGCCATAACCTTTATGGAAACTTGCCGTTTGGGATTATTGTATTATTGTTACTTACTGTTGGGATTTCATTTTCTCAGTATTTTTACCACGACAGAACCTGGAATGCTGTTACTTTGCCAGTAGATATGTCTCTCCTTCTTTAGTCTTTTAAACGTAGCTTTAAAAGTATCTCAGCAGGCCAGGAAAGGTGGTAATCTGTCTACTGAAACTTTCTACTGACAGCTTCAATTTGAGGTCACCAAATTGAAGCTGTCAGTAGAAATACTAAAGGTACTAAGGCCCCAGGTTTGTCACAGTCTCACTGAATAAATAGTGATCTCGTTTAGTGCAGCTGTGGCAAGTCCTTTGTAGCGAGTGTCCTTTGTGTGCTGTGTTTGTTACTTGTGTTTTACAGGATTGATTTACAGACTAAAACGACAAATCCACTCCGTTTTCAAGTATAGCCTGAATTCAAATTCAAGTGGACCATCATCTGAATGCACTACGAATTTGTGTTTTTTAAATTTCCCTCTCGAAACAATTTATTAGTAACTAAGAACTGAATGATTTACATTTTCACATTTCATATGCTCATTGAAAATTTCAGCGAAATCTTAATGCCTTAGTATGCTTATTATTGGCCATTTTACTTAGACCCTTATACAAGACCATCTGAAAGGATATCTAATATTGGACGTCAGCTGGCAAAGGCGTAAAGGTATCTAATTAATCTCGTCGAATTGGGTACATTTAAGAACATAATCACAGGCTTAAGGTTGGCGCGTTCAATTTTGTTGAGAGGCGAACTCAAAGAGCCTGAGCTTTTAATTGACTAGGTGTTCTAAGCTTTTAAAGGCTTCTATTCGGTCGGGCTTTAAAGTGGCTCAACTGTGCCTCGTGATATGAAAGACCTACATATTATCTCACGTTTAGTTAAATAATATGAAATCAGTTACGAAAGAAAGGATGCATGAAAGCAGACTACCTGACGTGAACGTGGATGCATGAAGCAAAAGTTGTATGTCATGAATCAGCAAAATGGATACCCACAGTCTCTGCCTACTCCAATGGGATATAGGCGTGAATATATGTATTTAAGTAACCTTTGAAAGTATCCTGGCGTACTCGGTTCGAACAGCTTGTGATACTTAAAGTTTGAAATGCGGCAACGAGACAAATATTTGTGTCATCCAAGAATATATTTTGGGCCTTGGTGTTGGGGAGACTAACTAATCTTTGGTAGTTTCTGATATTAGAGATGTGGTATCTTAGCGTTAGTGAGTAAGGTTGGTTCCTTGCACCGATTTGGTACATGTTATGAATGTCATCCATTATACACAATTCTATACATATGTCATTCTATTCTATACATGTATACAATGTTTATATGTCTTCCTTTTTAAGAACATGTAGAAATCACTCAAGTCTGTATTCCCCGAAAGGGCAGGAGCGGTAGGAGAGGTGAATTTCTGCACCCACATTTCGCCAGGTACGTATCAGTCCCACGTAATAGGGGGCGAGCCTATTGCCGTTTTTCGGGCACAGTTCTAGACTCCGTGCTGCTACTAAGAATTTCCTAATGGAAAATCCCAATAACACTTTGCCTGACCTGGGAATCGAACCCAGGACCTCTAGATCGCACGGCACATACTTGTACCACGCGACCACGAGGCAGTCAGATAGAAATACTCTACTAGGAATAACTCTAATTGTCTATTACTTATTTTGTAACGCAAAAAGGCAGTCTTTAATAAAATTTCTATATAAGTACATACTCGTAAATTGAACAAATTGCTGACACTTAAAATATTATGACAAATTACAAACTTCCTTCTATCTTGAAATCAGTTCAAAATACCGTCTGGACAGGTCGAGTATTTTATTATTTTGCATATAAAACCGTATTCACATCAGACTAATTTTCGTACATCAGCGCGGGTGAGCCAATATTCCGGGATATGTTTGTGAAAACCTATTAAACTCCTGACCCGAGTAATCTCACTAAAAGGTTTCACGAAAATCGGTGGCCAGTTCAAATAAATTGCTACATTCTTGTTTAGTTGATTGATGGCATTTAATGGCTCGCGTAAAAATATTCATGCCTGTACCCCGAGTCAGAGGTGTATTTCTATGCCTTCAGCAGTTTTAGTCTCGGCAAGTAACCTATTGGGTATTATCGTGGGACAGAGAATCATCAACATCAGCCCATATACGTCCCACTGCTGGGCACGGGCCTCCTCTGCAACTGAGAGGGTTTAGGCCTTAGTCCACCACGCTGGCCTAGTGCGGGTTGGCGGACTACACACCTAAGAAATTCCTGAGAACTTTTAGGTGTGCAGGTTTTATCACGATGTTTTCCTTCACCGTTAAAGTACGTGATAATTCTTTGCGAATACACACATAACTTCGAAAAGTCAGAGGTGTGTGCCTGGGGTTTGAACCCGCGACCGTCGAGATTCTCGACCGCGTGCCTAAACCTCGAGGCCATCACGACTCAGGGACAGAGAATTTCATAACGAAAAATCTAAGATCACTTATCCAGGCCAGGAACATAAATGCCTTAACTTTCAATGCCCATACTATAGTATACATACATACATAATCTCACGCCTGTCTCCCGTTAGGGTAGGCAGAGTCTATAGAGCGCCAAATGCCACGGTCCAAACACACCACTTTCGCTTCCTCCACTGACATTATCCTCTTCATGCATGCACGTCGGTTTCGAGGACTCTTTAAATTACCCTTTTTTGGTAAGTTTCCTATATGATCTTTATAGGTGCACCTGGACCGTCCTCGACCGACTTCACCATTCACTTCCGCACAGTAAATCTCTTTCGTAATTCTGCCAACATGCATCCTTTCAATGTGGCCGAACCATTTTAGCATGTCCTTTCAATTTTAGTCACTACATCGACTTCCAATCCAAAATTTTCCCTTATCACACTATTCCCCACTCTATCTACCAATTTCACCCCACACATGCTTCTCAGCGCTCTCATCTCAACTATACATTAATACATACATACATTAATTTTACTTTCATGCTTCTTCTGCCATAGTATAGTATACTATATTATAGTACTTTCATAACCCTGTCCAACAAAAAATGGAGGCGGGTACTACAGTTATGGACCGTAGTTCATTGAAAAATATTGCCTTAATTCTTATATCATAGACTATGAAGCGATAAATTGTATTGATACGGTCCGGGGCGAGTGTCCACGACAGCTCCGCCAGTGTATGAAGCGCGATTGCTTTATAATTGGACATAAATCTTGTGTTGTTACGAGTAGTATGGTTTTATTGTGCCTGTTAACTTGTTCCCACCGAGCTGATGGAGGCTGAATTAATGGCAGCAGTTCGATCAAGCGCGCTTATTCGGTGCAGCGTTGAAATGGTCGAAAATGTATTTATGATGATTGGTATCGGCAGATAAGCTTCAGATAGGTTATGTACTTTATACATTATTAAAAGTACCTAAAAAACCGGCCAAGTGCGAGTTGGACTGGCGCGATATGTCTGTTGTATGAGAGCCCCACTTAAATATTTACATATTTATACCGTTTTTTAGTATTTTTTGTTATAGCGGCAACAGAAATACATCACCTGACAAAATTTCAACTGTCTATCTATCACGGATCATGAGATACAGCCTGGTGACAGACGGACAGACGGACAGCGAAGTCTTAATAATAGGGTCCCGTTTTACCCTTTGGGTACGGAACCCTAAAAACAATGCTTGCTAATTTTAGTTGACTGCGTATCATTTTATATTCGTCTCATTGCTAGGTATGGCTCCTCTAAAATTTCGGTGGAAATAGACAGCCCTTGTGGCTCAGTTGGCCAGACACCAGCTTGCCAAACGAGAGGCCGCCGGTTGGATCCCCGCACTACACAAATGTTCGTGTGATTCACAAATATTCGATTCAGGTTTAGGTGTTTCTGAGACTGAAAAGTCTCTCGTAGTTTCTGATACCCACGACACAGGAGTTGTATTTTAGTGTGAGGTCAGAACTATGTATGTGACTGTTGGGTGTATTTATTTATTTATTCCGGGACCCAACGGACTTGTATTATTTCTGTTACGTTGGCTATATTTATTAAAAAAAAAACACGATTCTTATCATAATATCCTCAGGTCAGCGAGAATTGCAGAGGCTTGATATTTTGTTAATCTAAAAAAAGTAAATTGGCCGGGCTTAATTTAAAAATTTAATTAAAGCCGCTTCCGATTAAAGCCTCGAAAACGTGCGCGTCCCGTCGGTTTAACGACTAAGTCCACTAAAACTTAACGCTTAGCTTTTCAAAGGTCAATGATTTTATATTAGCTAACATTAATTAAGCAGTGATGGCCTCGACGTTTAGGCGCGCGGTCGAGAATTTCGGCGGTCGCAGGTTCAAACCCCAGGCACACACCTCTAACTTTTCAAAGTTATGTGTGTATTCACAATGAATTATCACTTGGTTTAACGGTGAAGGAAAACATCGTGATAAAACCTGCACACCTAAAAAGTTCTTAGGAATTTCTTAGGTGTGTAGGTAGTCCGCCAACCCGCACTAGGCCAGCGTGGTGGACTAAGGCCTAAACCCTTTCAGTTGTAGAGGAGGCCCGTGCCCAGCAGTGGGACGTATTTGGGCTGATGATGATGATGATGAACATTAATTAATAATTAATCTTTGTAAATACTTTCACATGTTTCGCAAGTTAAGTCCGAAGTCAAAATAGGCCGTTTAAATTTTTCGTTTTTTATTTACAGCCAATTGCCTTTTCTAAGACGAACGTTTCTTTTATATAATCTTTTTTTAAGCTCTTATGAAACGTCAATACAAAACCAAATACTACCGCTTCAGAACGTGTTTTGTCTATCGTTATTACTACATATGTGTATCGCAGTGGAGAAAAAGTGTCATAGTAACTCCCTCAGTAAACCAAATCATTATCAGCCCATGTACGTCCTACTGTTGAGCACGGGCCTCCTCTACAACTGAGAGGGTTTAGGCCTTAGTGCACCACGCTGGCCTAGTGCGGGTTGGCCGACTACACACCTAAGAAATTCCTAAGATCTTTTTAGGTGTGCAGGTTTCCTCACGATGTTTTCCTTCGCCGTTAAAGTAAGTGATAATTCAATTTGAATACACACATTACTTCGAAAAGACGTATGTAGTATGTGCCTAGGCTTTGAACCCGCGACCGCCGAGATTCTCGACCGCGCGCCTAAATCACGAGGCCATCACTACTTACTTCAATAAAATATTTTAAAATAATAAATATGTCCATTCATACATACATACAAGTCTCGTCTATATTCCCCCAAGGGGTAGGCAGAGGTGCGTTTCTGCACCCACAATTAGCAAATAGGGTCAAACCTATTGCCGTTTTTCGGGCACAATTGCAGACAACGTGCTGCTACTGAGAATTTCCTAATGGAAAAACCCAAAACACTTTGTCCGACCCGGGACTCATACCTGTTACCTTTAGATTGCAGGGTATAGGGATTGTAGGGTATACTTATAAAAAAAAATACACCCAACAGTCACATACATAGTTCTGATCCCACACTAAGTTGTAACTTAGTAAGTCTTGTGTCGTGGGTATCAGAAACTACGAAAGACTTTTCCTGAACCCGCGGCCTCTCGTTTCGCAAGCTGGTGTCAAGCCAACTGCGCCACGGGGCTGTCAAGTTATGACGCAAGACCACAAGGCAGTACATATAAATACCTCAAATATAATACTGCATTAACGTCTTCCATTCATGCCGCAAAATTAGCGTTCGTATGTCGGCTTTTGGCGTATGATAACCGGTACATGCGTACTTTCAATTTTCACTCGACACGGCCGGAATGTAAATTGGGCGGGTACGGGTTAATTTTTTTTTTTATTCGCTCCAAAGGTGCCAAAGGTGCCTTTTGACAGTTTGTGACTACTGGTTGTACACAATTGTCGGGGTTTGATACGTCATTTTGTATAAGCAATTTTGTCTTTTGTATGAAGAAGTTATTAAGATTTATTTGATGGCGAGAAGGTGTCTGAGTCATTACAAATTAGGGTGCGTACACATAGGACGTCCGATTTACAGGATCCGTTTTAACGGATATAAAATATATAACTTATCTTGTATAATCTAACTTGGAAAGTAATTCTAGAACATTGATATTCACCCGAAAACATGTGATGAGATGTTTTCTTTCGCTTCAAAACTTTGTTACAAGTTCTCGCGAGTTGTGCGCTCAAGATATTGTTTTATGAATCAATATATTCATTTGACTGAAGTTTGGCTTTGTTAAAGGCTTTTTGTCTTGAGAGCTATCTTCTAATTTTCAGCCTAAGTGATGTAATTTTAATACTTACCCACACATTAGTAGAGAAAAATTTCACTTCGACAAACTCTGACTGACTGACCAATAGTTTTCCTGTACATCTTCTATTTTCCTATCAATTTATTATCCTTTAAGCATTTCTATGCCGATAAAATAGATCAGCTAGACAATCGTATAAACTTTCGAATCATATTATGTATGTCTTACACTACTTGACGCTCAATTTAGGCTACACCTTGAATGTTATCAGATGTGCCAGTATTAAAAATTGAAATTGAATCTTTAAAAGGTTACAATACGACTTTTAAATGTCTTTGTTTAATATTCCAAAAACTACGCTCAAAAAATTATTTTCCTCCGTAATAAGAACAAAGCACAATAAAAAATGATTAGAGAAAATATTTAATATCAACTCGGCCCGTTGGAAATCCACTCTATTATTCATTTTTCACTTAAGCAAAAGACATGAAAGACTTCAATCATAAGAAGCCATTAGATATTTACATAATGCTGTATTCATACATTAAATTACACTTAATGGTCACACTCCATTCAATAGAGTACATAATAGCTGATGAAATCTATTGTAGGAATCACATTAAATAGATAAATGGGGAGTAGATACATCGCTGCGTATTTTGAACGTAAGAAATAGTTAGATACGTAAAATGGCTGAGCTGGGAGCTGTTTATCTCCGAAGCCGAGCGTTATATGAAGACACATTGCTAAGTAAACTTAATAATGTCTTTGGTCTAACCTAACTGTCAACTGCCTCGTGGTCTCGCGGTACAAATATGTGCCGTCGGATCTAGAGGTCCTGGGTTCGATTCCCGGGTCGGGCAAAGTGTTATTGGGTTTTTCCATTAGGAAATTCTCGGTAACAGCACGGAGTCTGGAAATGTGCCCGAAAAAAGGCAATAGGCTCGCCCCCTATTACGTGGAACTGATACATACCTGGCGAAATGTGGGTGCAGAAATGCACCTCTGCCTACCCCTTCTGGGAATACAGGCGTGAGTTTACATGTATGTATGTATGTGTTTAACCTAAAAAACGTAGGCGCGAATTGGAAAATAGAATTTAATGAAGATTGAGGATGCCAACGCAGAGACTTAAAGCCCTCAAATGTTTGTGTAACAAATTAGTGTTAAGACTCCTGTAGCTTATGATATAAAGACGATATATAATACAAAGATATTTAAAGACAGATAAGAACGGTATGAGTGAGGAAATTAACTGAAATGGGTTACTAGGTCTGAAAATGTCTCATTTAAAGAACGGAATCTAGGCTTACATAGGCTGGAACGCTGAACTGACAGCATTCAATATATGGCATATTAGCAGTACATTAGAAATCTATGAAGGTCAAAATAGAACCTACCTTTTCAGATATAGTGTAATGTCACTGAATATTTTTTTAAGGTCAATTGAGATACTAGGTTATTAGGGAGCTACCTCCGAAAAAGCATAAGTTTTCTCTTTCATTTTACTAACATTTACGAAAAGGGATGATCATTATCAGCCCATATACGTCCCACTGCTGGGCACGGGCCTCCTCTGCAACTGAGAGGGTTTAGGCCTTACTCCACCACGCTAGCCTAGTGCGGGTTGGTGGACTACACACCTATGAAATTCCTAAGAACTTTTTAGATCACGATATTTTTCTTCACCGTAGAAGTACGTGATAATTCATTGTGAATACACTCATAACTACGAAAAGTCAGAGGTGTCTGCCTAGGGTAAGAACCAGTGACTGCCGAGATTTTAGTCCGCGCGCCTGAACCTTAACCATCACTACTTGAAATTTAGATCAAATATATTAAAAATCAATAATTCTAAAGAATACAAAAAGGCCATTGTATTGTTACTGACATAACAAAACTTTCATAATAGTTTCATACAAAAAGAACACAATTCGCGCCACTAAGGGAATCATTTGCTGCTATTTCTTCACAGCTTTAAAACACAACAGTTAGAGGAACAGCAGTAATTGATTAAAGCACTTTTACTCCAGGGATATTTTATGAGACCATTTCAATAAACTAAAATTTAACTTTGATTTATAACTAAATAAAACTGATTTTTTCCCGATTTTTGGTTTGGTTTATATTGTCCGAAGATATATATGTCCATTCTGGTGAAGCCAGTCCATTTATATAATCCAGACTAAGCGTCTGGCATTGTGATCTTGGCACTAAAAAGTAACAACACCGCAAGTGATGAGAAGCTCGTTGTTGACTAAAAAGAGCATAATTTTACTGTCTCTAATACGTGATTTGGCAAATTATTCTACAACTAAATGGAACGCCTAAAAACGAATTTGCAAACCTTTTTGCTCGAGTCGCAATGGCTGTGACCACGAAGATTTGGCAACATGTGGCGTATTTTGTTATAGAAGGGAGAGGATGGAAAAAAACATATTAGGTACTCGTATGCAGTTATTAGTCATTATATGTACAGATAATCCTTTGGAGCGATTTGTCGTATTTACTACTATGCATACCTGGCGAAATGTGTTTGCAGAAATTTTTAAACACGTCTACCCCTTCGGAGAATAAAGGTATTATGCTTGAAAATTACCAAAAATGAGTTAAATTTTACAAAGAGTTGAATAATTCCTCCGTAGCAATCAACTGAAGCGGCGAAACAATTTTTAATTATTATAATTTATGTACTTATAAAATATCGTTATCACGAGTTAGCAGTAAACGACCGCAGCTATAATATTTCAGTCAATATTTAAAGGAAATAGCAAAATTTGAGAGTCCATTACGTCCGCCTTTTGGTTAATGGGCCGTTTTATCCAACAGTAAACACCGCGGGGCGAAATTATTTATCAAGTTCAAATATTCTCTGATGTTTTCAAATTATTTCGGCTCAACTCTTGCATTTAACTTATTTTCTTGGTAAATCTTTTTATAATTTTATTCAAGTATGACAAGTTTTTTTTTGCCACTGAAAGTTCCGTTAAAATTGGTCCACCCGTTAGCTGGACAGACAGACAGACGGACAAAAATTGTAAAAAACGTTATTTTGGTATTATGTACCGTGTATACATCCATATGCATTTATTAAAAAGCTGTTATTTCAATATTACAAACAGACACTCCAATTTTATTTATTTGTATAGTTGTATAGATTTGTTTCACCACGCGTGACATTTATGAGAAAAGGATTTACCTATATTTAAATTGAACAAGCAATTATTTTAAGGTCTGGTATTTGTGTTTTCTATTATTTTTTTTATATTCTTCTTTGTTATATTATCATCTGTCTAGTTTCTGTTTGTTATTACAAATGAAAAATAAAAAAAAAAACTGCATTTGTACAAACTTAACAATTAAAACTTCTGTCAATTCTTGTGCTTTGTTATTGTAAGATTACTTTTTGAACAATATTTTTCCCCAGCTGTTTGTATTCTTAATAATCACTTGTTAAATGTAAATAACTTTTGTTTATATTTCTGGAAGGACTTTTTCAGTAACCGCACGGAGCCTGGAAATTGCTCCGTAAACTAAAATAGTCTTGTCGCTAATACGTAGCACTTTAAACATAGCCTAGAAAAGTGACTAAAATATATTTGTACCTGTCCCTATGGATATACAAGCGTGGTTATACGAATGACTAACAGCAAAAAGGCTTGTCAAGTTAGAATTCAATCTCATGCAACTTTTATACTGTGAAAAACACAATGGATAGACAAAACTCGCTTGATTGCTGACGCCATGTCGAAAAGATTTAGGTGATGTGGAATTTTTTCATTAAATTTTAAGCCGACGAAATCTTGAATGCAAAATTAATTTGAAATAGTGAAGAGAGTTTAAAGATGAAGGTTGGCGAACATTTTTAGAATCATGGTAATCAGCCTTTCGATTCGTAAAAAAAAAACCAAGAAACGAAGATAAAAGGAAGAAACCATTATTAAGGTCTTCGGTGATCTCACTCAAATGTTTTTTTTTAATTTATATTGATTTGCAATGAATTGTGACATCAATGCTTTAGAGTTCACTTATGGTCGTTGTGTAATTCGTATTTTGTCACTTTTAGTTTAACTTTATTTACTTCATGTACTCTCTTAACACGTTTTTTCTAAGCTCACGTTTCGCATGCCTTGTTTAAGTCACACGTAACAGTGCGCGAGTCTGTTGCCGTTTCACAGGCTCATTTGCAGGTGCCACACGTCCCTTAAGAATTTTCGAGTGAAAAAATAAAACATAACACCTTATCCGTGTCATTTGCCATTTCATTTTACCCATTGGCGTTAAAAAAGTCCCGTAAAAAGATAAAAAATTTGACGTTTTAACAATCATAGATATTAAATGGGTGGTTGTAAGAAAAACGCATTATTTTTTTCGGTGATTTTTTTAAATGTCACATACATACATACATAAGCTCACGCCTGTATTCCCCGAAGGGGTAGGCAGAGGTGCATTTCTGCACCCACATTTCGCCAGGTATATATCAGTCCCACGTAATAGGGGGCGAGGCTATTGCCGTTTTTCGGGCACATTTCCAGACTACGTGCTGCTACTGAGAATTTCCTAATGGAAAAACCCAATAACACTTTGCCCGACCCGGGAATCGAACCCAGGACCTCTAGATCGCTCGGCATATACTTGTACCGTGAGATCACGAGGCAGTTTTTAATGTCACCGCAGCTATTATCTGCCTTAGTTTCCGATCACGGCCTGAATACACCTTGTATATCGTGTGTAGTTTACAGAAAATCGTTGAATCTAACCACGATGTATCACTATCGGCTTGGCACACTACAACTAATGCAATGTACGCACATAGGAATCCGCACTCACTTGTTTCTGAGCCAATATCCAGTAAATCTATGTTCAGGCACCGAGCCAGAACTACACATATCGTTTTTGCATAGATCAACGTATCTCAGACCCGATCACCACGTACATATAAATTTACCAAACGTATTTCGGTGTCTCGAACTATTTTGCACTCAGCAATGTCTGAAGTGGATTGATTTATCCTATTAATATCAAGCGTGTCTAGACGGTGATTTTCTGCAATGTCAATAAACTTATGCGTAAATGAGTCTGGGCCCTTGAAATTGTTTTGATTATGATAAATACGCCGTCACATACAGTAGTAAAACATAAATAATAAAAAATATACATACATACATAATCTCACGCCTGTATTCCCCGAAAGGGTAGGCAGAGGTGCATTACTGCACCCACATTTCGCCACTTATGTATCAGTCCAACGTAATAGGGGGCGAGCCAATTGCCGTTTCACGGGCACATTTCCAGACTCCGGGCTGCTACTGAGAATTTCCTAATGGAAAAACCCAATAACACTTTGCCCAACCCGGGAATCGAACCCAGGACCTCTAGATCGCACGGCACATACTAGTACCGCGAGAACACGAGGCAGGCATATTAATAAAAAATATTAATATGAAAAACCTTTTAAAGACTAAGTAACATGAAATCTTTTTTACGTGTGACTGACGGGAGTACTTAAAAATTTCCTTATAACTAAAATATCTATAACGGCTCATGAACAATCAAAATTTATTAGGGCATAACTCAGATCTTTACCCTCTTTTTTTTTCTTATTTACTTATTAGAACAAGTAAGTATAAGTTAATAGCATCACAATATTTCCAGCGTTTCATCGACGTATAATTAGTCAGGGCTGCTCGTCGATCGATCTCTGGTGTACCATTAATGGTATCAGTCGCACATCATAAAAGCTTTCATGCAACCGATGCCAAGTAGGTAAATTAAATTTGTTGTTCATAATGGTATTTTTATCTTAATTTCATTTATTCTTATGATAAATGATCTGCCTTAGCAGAAAGTGTATGCGATAGGCATATAAATGAGGTATCATTTATTAAGGACATGATAACTATTTATGATCTTCAGAAATTAAAATTTACTCTTGCATCTTACAAATTTCTTGAGACATGATCGCATCAAACGAGCTAAATGTTCAGACACATTTACCAGTGGCGGTACTTCCATAGAAGCCCAGTTTGCCTTTCAAAATTCCAAATAATTTTTAAGCTTGAAATATTTATTTAACTAAAGCAATTTGTTAAATAAAGACCCCATTATAAGCAAATATAAACTAGAAATGACATAATTAACATTTAACATTTTTGGGCTTCTATGGAAGTACCGCCACTGACATTTACCTATTTAATGCAAAAAGTATTATTTCGAAGTGAGTTGATTCTAAATTTGAATTCTAAATTTTTCACAATGATCTTTAATTAGCAACACAGCCTGGAATTGTTCTCTAAAAACAATTCTCCTCATATTTTACATGATTTAAAAACAATGGCTGGAATATGCTGTTGTGTATTTCTACCACTACCCTTGCAGTATTACAAGCGTCAGTGTTTGTCATTGAAGAAAGTATCTACATAATCAGCTTTGTCCTTTCTGTTTTATTTCTATTCAATGCCAATTCAAGGTTTTGTCGACGGACGATTGCAATGTTGAAAGAAAAAAAATGACCAAGTAGAGTGAAGAGAACCGGGTCAAGTACATCCCATTCGTACGGGAATGGTTCGCTCACTCGAAGCGAGGAAGTGGACAGCGCGTCCTTCAGAATATGAAGATATAAAAATATGACGAAAATAAGTATTTACAACCACAGTTGATGTTGGAATTTTGTTTTTAAACTAACATTTGTAACCTTACCAAACCTAGATACATTTTTGGCAATCTTTTCTATGTACAAGGCGTGAATATTCTTCACTTGCAGGGGATCTTTGGAAAAACTACTGTCCTAATTACAAAAATCTACAACAAATAGAAAGCTAGACTAATCTTGAATACAAAAGCTAAAATTTCGTCAGAACAAGTAGAAACGATGAGCTACTCGTAAAAAAAACGTGTCTACTTGACTTCTTTTTTTTATATCTTTAATGTTTGAAAATGAAATAAATTTTCGGAAGGTATAAGAGGATCACTCCCAGCTGATTAAAATATAAAGAGCGATAAAGACAGATTTTCAAGTATATTTCGAAATAATATGTTACATGACAATGTGCAAAGGATAACACTTCCTATGGATATATTGTATTACCAATCACTCAAAGACCTATTGTGAAAATATGAGTTAAATTGATAAAATAGAACCAGATAAATCTATGATTAATGTTAAACATTTACAAAATGAATGTCTATTGTCATTTTAATCGAATTCCAATGACAATAAAATTTCAGGTGATTTAATGAGATCGAAGATTCCAGTATTGAATCAAATTTAACCGTTGTCAAAATTGATTTCTCACCCAATAATTGAATCAATCAGCAATGTTTGCGGCGTGTGGGCCGTTTTACTTCGGAAAGGACGGACGAGCTCAGTGACCCGGAGTTTATCTTTGCAATTGAATTAAATAGTTCCTACAGTTTATTGATTGGTTCAGTTCGATTACGTCAGAACTAAGTTGTTTTTTTTGCAAGTGGTTTAAGTAAAATATATTTGTAAGATTTTTCTATTTATTTTTACCGCCTCCTCAAAGCATGTCTGCCTTTTAAAGGTGACAAGCCACGTGAGACGGTAGTGAGCAATTTATATACTGATCTCTTGCACTCATCTCCATTGGTTTTAATATTCTTGTGTACAAGTGAAAATATTATTTGAAAATATATATAATTTTGCGGACATTAGTACCCCGTTCGTATAATTTTTATGTTGTTATGAAATTATTTTGTTATGAAAATAATGTGTGTTTTGGGCTTAGATTCTTGTTTAACAAATGGTATTTTGACAGCTCAATTGGCTAGACACCAGCTTGCGAAACGAGAGGCTGCGGGTTCGATCCCCGCACCGAGACAAATGTTTGTGTGATCCACAAATATTTATTTCGGGTCTGGGTGATGGGGGAGACAGAAAAGTCTCTCGTAGTTACTGATACCCACGACACAAGACTCGTATCTTGGTGGGTATGTGGGTGGTAATGTGGGGTCAGAACTATGTATGTGACTGTTGGGTGTATTTATTATTTATTTAAAGTTCCAAAGTGATCACACAAACGTTTGTCTCGGTGTGGGGATCGAACCCGCGGCCTCTCGTTTCGCAAGCTGGTTAGCCAACTGTGCCACGGGGCTGTCAAAATACCATTTGTTAACCGGTATGTATGTGACTGTGGGTGTATTTATTTCTTAATTATTTTTAATGTTTATTTTTCTAAACAATAACATTGTAATGAGATTTTGTATCATAGCATAAGAATGATTAAAATATTGTATACACTCCAAATGTAATTCAAAATAAGCTAATCCACGAGGTAGAAAACAGAATTGTATAAAACCCCGACGGGAACTTTAATAATATGCCTCCCACCCGGGACCGAGAGTTGATGAATACAATATTATTTTTCCTTTCAGATCGGCTCGCCTGAATTATTTGCCTCATTTTTATTCACGCCATGTTTGGAGGAGGAATGGCGCAAGCACCCTCAGCGCTCACAGATTAGTATTCCTCTATGGCACTCACAAAATAAGTTAAATAACTTCCAGTAAGGAAGAGGGAAATTGACATGATTGGCAGGCGCTGAGTGACCGATTTTTGCTGGTGTCATTTCGAAATTATGTCCTTGTTATGTCACTAAACTTTTATTTTGATTTTGGAACTCAGTTTGTAAGTTTTTACTGCAAAATAGGTTGCTGTTCCATGTATAGGATTTTTAGATCTTACCTTATCTTATATTGTCTTTTAGTTTTTCCAAGTGCAATAATATAAGTGTATAGAGAAAGATAATTTTTTAGGTGCTTCAAAAGTGAAAATAATTTCGCGATTGTTTGAAATTGTAAATCTTAATTCGAAACGATTAATTATCATCATCATCAGCCCAAATACGTCCCACTGCTGGGCACGGGCCATCTCTACAACTGAGAGGGTTCAGGCCTCAGTCCACCACGCTGGCCTAGTGCGGGTTGGCGGACTACACACCTAAGAAATTCCTAAGAACTTTTAGGTGTGCAGGTTTTATCACGATGTTTTCCTTCACCGTTAAAGTACGTGATAATTCCATAATACACACATAACTTCGAAAAGTCAGAGGTGTGTGCCTGGGGTTTGAACCTACGACCGTCGAGATTCTCGACCGCGTGCCCAAACCTCGCGGCCATCACGACTTGTTAATTTATTAATTATAGACCTCTAAAAACAGTTGCTATCCGAGCTTGAGCGAGCTATTAATACTACTTTCTGTTTTTTTATTCGACCTTCAGGAAACATAGTTATGTTAAATTTGCTTATAGGTATAGCAAAGCTCTAAGTACTTAGAACATTTAATATGTTTACATGAATCAGATCCACTTTAAATAGAATTTCTACACACAAAAATGTGTAATTACAAAACTAGTTTCAGAGTACTATCTGGTCAAAATACCCTCGATTCACAAATAGAAAGCGAGCCTAAATTTAATTTACGTGTCGCGGTCACCCAGATTGGAACTTGCGTGTAAAGTTGGAATTGTTTTCAAACTTGTTAAGCGCAGGGTGAGTGTCATTTACGAAACAATAGTCTTCTATGGCATTGCAGGTGTTAGGACATGTTTCCAGGATCAGATTCGTACGAATATGACGATCTTTTTTGACTATTTAGATATAATTATGACTGTTTTCATTCTGTATGTTTGGTTTGTACTAAAATTTGTCATTAGCCTTTATTGTCACAATGATATATTAACAGTAAAAAGATAATAGTTCAAGTTACATGTAAATTAGAGTTGACTGCCTGGTGGTTTTGTGGTCTTGTGCCGTGCGATCTAGATCCCAGATTCCCGGGTCGAGCAGTGTTATTGGGACTGATTTATACTTGGCGAAATCTCTGTGCAAAAATGCACCCGCAATAGAGGAACGAGAGGTGTATGCACATAAATTAGAGCAGTCAGCTAAATGTTTCAACGGGCTTATTTTATGAATTGAATTTTATAAACTACCTAGTAGGCAGCCGATCTGGTGACTAGTGATCAGGCTAACTCAATTGGCCCCCTCGTATGATATCTTACTGGTGGCGGAGACTTAACATCAGCTGTGAATAGTATATAGTTCAAATATGAAAAGAATGAAAGTCAGTAAACACCGATGATTATTTGTTTTACAAGTCTTGGCCGAATACTGAAACGCTACTTAATCTGAGGGCGACTTATATTTAATGGGCTGTTATAATTTAAGCGGTATATACTTAAAAAATGTCATGTAAATGAACTTTTTGTGGTACTGTTGCCATTTATGGGAATTTAAGTGGGCATTAGTTAATCACAGTCTTAAGACCGATAAATGATGTGTCAGTATACCGCTTAAATTATAACAGCCACATAAATATAAGTCGCCCTCAGATTAAGTAGCGTTTCAGTATTCGGCCAATATGCTCGTAAAATTCAAATAATAGTAATTAGCATTAAGAGATCCGAACTCAAGAAAGCTTGTTATTTAAAAGTACAGGGGCGAGATATGATGTAATATAGTAATCCTTAAGGTCCCAGATGCAAAACCTCGTCCATTGGATTCTAAATTACAATATTTGAGATTCCGGACGCATTGGTCGCGGTTGGGAACGCCCAGCGCCGAAGCTCCGCAACTGGCTTATAAATGAGCAATTTTTATTCAAAGGTAGATCGTATTTACATATTGTAAAGTTTTCTCTTTTTATGCGAGCGGTATTGTTATACTCAAGTTCTGAGGTAAAATTTAACTCAATAAGGAACCGAGAACTTATTCACCTTCAAAGAATTGTATATGCAATACAATTACTAGGAACTTTCTCGAAGTCGCAGAAGGTCCAATATTAAAAGTTTTAAGAATTTTAAATTGCGGTAAGCCATATTTGCTGACGTGGAGTTTGAATACTCTAGGGCCTCATTCGCTAGAAGTGTTTATTGTACCATGCGGTTCGAATGTCAAATAAATATAGAAATAAAATTGTGCTGTTTTCAAAGAAATAGAAGAAAACTTATTGGAACTGGTACTTTTCTTTGACCTTAATGACATTAAGGGAAACCTACTTTCTAAAGAAACAACTTCCAAATCATGTCGACTCTTGATGATATAATTAAAATCATTACATTCATCATTAGGAGCATTTTGGGCATGCTTCTAGATTGCGTGGTGCAACAGAAAATTTGAATCAAAACCTATTAAAAGTTAGCACGATATGCAAAATTGCACAGCGTAACTTTTGCTATATACCAGGGTTACTGGTTAAGTCGCCCTATTCCCGTTAAGTGCGTGTAGTTTACATCGTTTCTGACTGATTTGACTATGAGACACCTGTCCTAAATCTAACCTAAATCTAGATCTAGAGCTAATACAAAGACATGTATTTTATCCTCTTTTGAAAGCTATTTTACCTATATCCCGCCTAATAAATATTTTACAAGTCTGAATCCACCAGCATTTTTTTATTCATGAAAATAAATACTTTTTCACGAACACGAGCTCAACCTATTATAGACGTTGCGGTCGTGCCAAAAATTACGTGTATTCCCTTGATCTGCGAACTTTGTTCATAAACTCACACGTAAGTCGACGTCTGAATAATTTAATACGCGAAGGCAAGAAACACGCGTGAAGAGGAATATGGGGGAGCTGGATGTATATACTACTGGTTAACACGAATTTGACTTAGAGTCTGACCCATCTCAGTGGAATGTGGAAATATGCCCGGTATATACCTGTGAGAAAGAACAAGAATAATGACTTCTATAGGTAAACTATAGATGTGGACCCAGCGGGTCAGCAAGTTGAAGTGGTTCAAGCACATAGTGTAGGACTGATAGCCGCTGACAGCGGCGGCCTTACTCATTGCGAGGCTCCGGGCGGCAGGTCTTTGCGAGGCCCTTTGTCCTTTGTGAAAAGTATTCGAGGCGCGTTATTTAAGTATCTACTACATAATTAATTTTTCAATTACGTTTTGAATGAATGAATTAGTTAACTAACTCTATTTTAATTTACCGCTATTTTATAACCTATATAAATAATAAAGAATCATAATCAACAATTAAAAATATATATATATAGTTAATTCGTTTTTTTTTTTTTTTAATTTACTTGGGTTGTTGCGCGAGGCCCTTGCAAGAGCGAGGCTTCGGGCGGTTGCCCCGTTCGCCACCCCCTAAGAACCCCTGGCCGCTGAGAAGAGGATTATATCGAATGCAGGCCACCGGCAAACCCAGTATTAGGCGTCTACGGTTCCGGGTCGATTGAATAAATAAAATAAATAAATACACCCAACAGACACATACGTACAGAAACAAATCACGTTTTGATGAATAATAATCTTATTATCAGCAAAACAAGTAAGCAAACATTAAAGAAATCACAAAAGAAGGAAGGAATCAATAAGGGCGGCTTAATTTTTCCTTGATCTAAATTTCTCACATAAACTTAAATACAAATTAAGCATAACGCTTAAGTTAGTTAATGTAAATATTTTAATTAAATTATTGTGAACAATAAATCTCTTCTATATTTAGTAATAATATAAGAAAGTTAAAATTATATAATATAATATATAATCAGCCTATCGCCGTCCACTGCTGAACGAAGGCCTCCCCAAGTAGGCGCCAACCATCCCGGTCTTGAGCAGCCCTCATCCATCCGCTACCCGCCACCTTTTTCAAGTCGTCGGACCATCGTGCTGCAGTTAAAATTACTATGAAAATATTAAATCTCAGCAACTAAACAAAGTGAGCAAGCGCGAACGCATGAATGGTGCGCGTGCGAGTGGGATAGCAAGTAGCGACAAGACAGGGCGGCGCGCGATGCGTTCTACTCGGCGGAGGCGCGCCGGACACGAACCACGGCGACGCGACGGCGGCGCGCCGGCGCGGCGCTCATATCTAGTTCCGACCACACACTAAAATACAAACCCGAAACAAAAATTCTGTCAAATTCACATGTTAAGTGATAGCTTGAATGTCTTAACGATGTTTGCCTTCGAAGTTCCAATTGTGTATTTAATTCAAAAGGAAGTCAATACTGACTAGTATTACCATTTTAGTGCTGGCCTCGAGGTTTAGGCGCGCGGTCGAGGATTTCGGCGGTCGCAGGGTTAAACCTCTGACTTTTCGAAGTTATGTGTGTATTCACAATAAATTATCACTTGCTTTAACGGTGAAGGAAAACATCGTGATAAAACCTGCACACCTAAAAAGTTCTTAGGAATTTCTTGGGTGTGTAGTCCGCCAACCCGCACTAGGCCTAAACCCTTTCATTTGTAGAGGCGGCCCGTGCCCAGCAGTGGGACGTATTTGGGCTGATGATGACTTCATGTACTCTCTTAAGACGGTTATTCTAAGCTCAAGTTTCGCGTGCGCTTTGTACGTCCCTTAAGAATTTTCGAGTGAATATACCTATAGTAATACTTATCCGTGTTATTTGCGCTACGTATTTGGGCTGATGATGATGAACACACATCAGTATTTCACTCACCCGCACCAGTATTCCTCCAGCATACTGATAAACCAGTTACCCAACATCACGTTAATAAGACTGTGTGGGAACGTGTAACGACAGATTATTGCAATGTGTCTGCGGACGTCCCCCGCCAGCTGCGCCAGCCGCAAAGTAATTGAATTTCAGCCGCTCATAATATTTACTGCCTCGTGGTCTCGCGGTACAAGTATGTGCCGTGGGATCAAGAGGTCCTGGGTTCGATTCCCGGGTCGGGCAAAGTGTTATTGGGTTTTTCCATTAGGAAATTCTCAGTAACAGCACGGAGTCTGGAAATGTGCCCGAAAAACGGCAATAGGCTCGCCCCCTATTACGTGGGACTGATACATACCTGGCGATATGTGGGTGCAGAAATGCACCTCTGCCTACCCCTTCGGGGAATACAGGCGTGAGTTTATGTATGAATGTATGTATGCATAATATTTTATTTTGCTAATCCCTCGGTTATGTTTTCTGTTTACTTGCAAGGAGGACTTGCTTGATATTTCATTGGCTATCTGGTCCTAATTTGATTTTAACGATCTTTTATAAAAAAAGGTAAAAATCATGTATATATGAGATTATATTATTATTGATTTTGAAGCCAAAACTTGGCCAAGATGACGCAGTAGATACTTCCAAATGTTAGAGGAAAAAGAATGAGATTCAGCATCTTGTTCACAATTAACTTTTATGTTCCATGTCACGCATATAACTATAATATTAATACATCAAACTTAAGTACAAAACGTCATAAGCACAGATCGGGCGAAAATCGTAATGAAATAGTTTAACATGTAACTACACAAATCAATTACTTTACAATCCAATATTAGTCTAATTGGTATCAACCGTTTAGGTTAACAATGACACAAATAAATAAATTTATAAGTCACGTGTGTTGAGTAAAGGATACCTATTGCCAGTTGTTAATTAAACTAAACAATTATTTCAATTAAAACTAAAAATTTGTTGGACCCAAACGAATTCTCTTTGTAATAGCGACCCCTGTCACCTTGGGACAATCGAAATATACCCTTATTTGTAAACGAGTTTTCTATTAATTGAACCTCTGACTTTTCGATGTTATGTGTGTATTCACAATGAATTATCACGTACTTTAACGGTGAAGGAAAACATCGTGATGAAACCTGCACACCTAAAAGTTCTTAAGAATTTCTTAGGTGTGTAGTCCGCCAACCCGCGTGGTGGACTAAGGCCTACACACTCTCAATGGTAGAGGAGGCCCGTGCCCAGCAGTGGGACGTATATGGGCTGATGATGATGATGATGATGAATAGTTTAATATAGAAATAGCCCTAGCAACCAAAAATGTGTAGCACTCACAATCAGTAATATCAACATTCTAAGCAGGAAATCGAAACATCGTTCCCAAAATAATGTGACCTTTAATGACCTCAATATGTCAATTGACATTGACGGAATAAAATCAATCGTCAAAGCCCACGCTCACGTGTGAATAACCGGTAAAGGCATACAAGGTATTCAGGAGCGTTCAAGTGGAAAGGTGGTTAAACTAAACGATTGACGTCTTGAAAACTATCAGACATATTATATTTTACGCTTATATACCCTAAGCTATAGAAATGGGACTATTCGGTTCGTAGTAACTTAACTTTTATATGGTAGGAAATTTAACTCAAGATCTTACTTATAAACTTTATTGTTATTCACTTTCTCAAACATCATCATCATCAGCTCTTTTACCATTGAGAGGGTTTAGGCCTTAGTCCACCACGCCGGCCTAGTGCGGGTTGGCGGACTACACACCTAAGAAATTATTTTTAGGTGTGCAGGCTTACTCACGATGTTTTTCTTCACCGTTAAAGTAAGTGATGATTCATTGTGAATACACACATCACTTCGAAAAGTCAGAGGTGTGTGCCTTGCTCTGTTGAACCTGCGAGTACTGAAATTCTCGACCGCGGGCCTAAACCACCACCGGCACGACTACTTCTCTTTCTCAATCAGCAGCTTGTTACTTTGTTACCTAATTCGATTCGCTAGAACATTTTATTCATATTATCTAAATCCTTGTTTCGTGAAATGTTGGCTGCAAGTATCCCAAGAGAGTCATAATATCGGAATAAACTTCTTCCCAACCAAATATAAGTTACTAGGGATTTGGACAATTGCTATTTGAAGTTATGTTGGTTATTGTGAGATTTATAATAAAGCACGAACTGGTTTAGAAGTTTGAATACGTATTTCTCTGAGAGAAGAGCAGTCTACCGTATGAATTTAAGGATTTTGTAGTATAATAATGTTGGGAAAGTTCTAGTGGGCAATAGTATTATTAAAAGCCATCCAGTTCAGCGAGACATGAAATTTATGAATAAACCTATTGTTAGATTTTATTTAAATCATGAAAAAATAACATATCTCCGGAATAAAAATTAGCCGAGATCTACAAAACACTTTATATGTTTGTATCAAAATTTATTAAAATTGTTCCAGCGAAATTGTTTACAGGTAAATAAGGTAGCCTAAATTCTATTTGTAAACTGTATCGGTTTTCCTATGAATTGCAAATTTATCTGCCTCGTGGTCTCGCGGTACAAGTATGTGCCGTGGGATCTAGAGGTCCTGGGTTGGATTCCCGGGTCGGGCAAAGTGTTATGGGGTTTTTCCATTAGGAAATTCTCAGTAACAGCACGGAGTCTGGAAATGTGCCCGAAAACGGCAATAGGCTCGCCCCCTATTACGTGGGACTGATACATACCTGGCGAAATGTGGGTGTAGAAATGCACCTCTGCCTACCCCTTTGGGGAATACGGGCGTGAGTTTGTGTGTGTGTGTGCAAATTTTTATTCTTATTTTTTAACTTTATTCGGTCTTTACTTTAAAAATTTCTCATTAACAGCACGATATTGACAAAATATGTGGTCGATAAGCGGCAGCAATAAATCATTAATTTAAATAGAAAAAATTGTATGAAACCGCCTATTTTCATATTCTCGTGACCATAAAGCCTATAACAGCTTCGAAACATCAATAATTTAGAATATTCCATTCACTAATTATTTTTACAACATAAATTTCTTTGAAACTTTTCTCATCTTTGTCCGCGACTATCGAATCACGTTTCATTTATATTGTTCACGAGTTTACAAACGAGGTGACGCAGAATATTTCCACTGGTTTCCTCTAGAGAATTTACCGAAGCGCGATGAAGGGAAACATGTACCAAATCGAAATAATGTAAAAAGTTTTATACATGTGACAAATGTATTCCATTCACTGCTTCTGTCATTGGGTATTGTTTTATACTAATGCATTGAAGTGTATATCATTTTTTAGTTGATGATAAAAATATTATATGATAGCCTGAGTTTGTGCTTGAAATGTAGTTGTGGTCGTTCCCAGCAGTGGGTTTGCTACTTGTTAGAGGTCTGTAAAAAATAACCGTTGGCGCCATCTTTATACCGACGCTAATATTTTTATACATACATAAACTCACGCCTGTATTCCCCGAAGGGGTAGGCAGAGGTGCATTTCTGCACCCACATTTCGCCAGGTATGTATCAGTCCCACGTAATAGGGGGCGAGCCTATTGCCGTTTTTCGGACACATTTCCAGACTCCGTGCTGTTACTGAGAATTTCCTAATGAAAAAACCCAATAACACTTTGCCCGACCCGGGAATCGAACCCAGGACCTCTAGATCCCACGGCACATACTTGTACCGCGAGACCACGAGGCAGTCATATATTTAATATTTATGTACCTACTAATATTACATCAGTATGTATTTAGGTTTTCTAGTTACGGATATTTATGTTTTGTATACAGGATGTATTCAGACCGTGATCGGAAACTAAGGCAGGTAATGGCTACGGTGATTACAAATCCATTGGCGTTAAAAAAAACGGGGAAAAAAATTGACGTTTTCCTAACAATCATCGATATTAAATTTTTTGGTTGTAAGGAAAACGTTTTTATTTTTTATTTTGTGTCGTTTTTTTTTAATGTCACGGTGTTTGTAATCACCGCAGCTATTATCTGCCTTAGTTTCCGATCACGGTCTGAATTCACCTGTATATTATTTATAATAAGTTTATTTACGTACGTACGCTTATCATCTCTGCACCACCTAAGGTTCGACTGTCGGAGAATGCCTCAGGCATTAAGTCCACCTTTACATGTATTGTAATGACAGCCTGTTATGACAGCCCCGTGGCGCAGTTGGCTAGACACCAGTTTGCGAAACGAGAGGCTGCGGGTTCGATCCCCGCACCAAGACAAATGTTTGTGTGATCCACAAATATTTGTTTCGGGTCTGGGTGTTTGTGAGACCGAAAAGTCTCTCGTAGTTTGTGATACCCACGACACAGGACTTGTATCCTAGTGTGGGGTCAGAACTATGTATGTGACTGTTGGGTGTATTTATTTATTTATTTATTTATATTATTGTATGGAGGGTAAATAAATAAATAAATATTTGTTTTTGTGATCGTGAAAAGTCCCTCTAAAACTCCATATACAAACTATGTGTAAGTATTACTTTTATAATCCAATTTGTGGATACAATTTAACATCTGTAATATCAAGGTATGTATATTTTAGCAGCCACGATTTGCCAGCTAATGTGCGAGTCCTTTGCGGTTTTGTTATTGAAAATATCCTACTATATTTACCCTATATCACTCTGACTCAGGAATCGAACCCATACCGGGTTCTCGATCGCACTTTGAATACTTGTTCTGCTGAACCTACCTGGCCTCAAAGTAGTTTCATCATCATCATCATCAGCCCAATACGTCCCACTGCTGGGCACGGGCCTCCTCTACAACTGAGAGGGTTTGGGCCTTAATCCACCACGCTGGCCTAGTGCGGGTTGGCGGACTACACACCTAGGAAATTCCTAAGAACTTTTAGGTGTGCAGGTTTTATCACGATGTTTTCCTTCACCGTTAAAGCAAGTGATAATTCATTGTGAATACACACATAACTTCGAAAAGTCAGAGGTGTGTGCCTGGGGTTTGAACCTGCGACCTCCGAAATTCTCGACCGCGCGCCTAAACCTCGAGGCCATCAAAGTAGTTTAAATAAGAACAAAGAAGAAGTTCCATATTAAAAAGTTTATACACGACAGTTCCAAATAAAAATACTGTAAGTTGATCAAAGTTCGGCGTTACGTCGAAGAGGTTACTTCCCATGGGACCGTCATCAACTTCGTGAGGCTTCAAAGGAACCTTCCGTTTACTTTTCTGATCAACATATTACCCTTGGGAACAAATATAATGCTGTTATTTTTAAACGTCGTTCTATTTATATCTTAAGTACATGAAAATACTAGCTTCTTTGTTTAGGAGTGTTTTAGCAGGTTAATTCTTTGTGGTTTCAACTGCCTCGTTAATGCTGTGGTATAAGTGTGTGTCATGCCATGCAATCTAGAGGCTCCGGGTTTGATTCATGAGTCGGGCTGTACTATTTGGCTTTCCCGTTAGGAAATTCTCAGTAGCAGCACGAGTTCTAACATTTTGTGTGTATATGTATGTGTAGACTGTGACCTTAAGTTGATTTCATAAATAAATTAATATAAATTATAAATATAGGAGTAGAAATTAAAACTTGAGGAATGGACACGGGGTCGAAATACACCTAGCCTTTTCAAAGCTGTATGCATTTTCCCAATGAATAATTGCTTTGTAATGATAAAGGAAATCAGAATTACGAAACATGCACACGTTTTTGTCCAATTTTTTTAGTTATGTATTCCGCCAACCCGCCCTAAGCCAATAATGGACTTAGGCCTTACCCTTCTCAGTTAGTGGAGGCTTTTGTCGTGTATATCGGCTGATATAGATAGATACTTTAACGGTGAAGGATAACATCGTGTTAAACCTGCCCACCTAAAAGTTCTTAGGAATTTCTTAGGTGTGTAGTCCGCTAACCCGCACTAGGCCAGCGTGGTGGACTAAGGCCTAAACCCTCTCAGTTGTAGAGGAGGCCCGTGTCCAGCAGTGGGACGTATATAGGCTGATGATGAGATATCTATACAAAGAAACGAGTAAACTGCGAGTTTCATGCACAATACTTATGTTGTGTATTTATTAAGATGCTAACTTTAGTCTTCCTTATGTATGGCTGCATATGCCTATTTTCTGAGCGGCTTAAATAGATCATAACTTCGAAGTGTATTACGCAAACTTTAGTGAGCAAATATTAAGTTCTACTTTTGGGATTTCGATTCTATTTCAGTACTTACTCTATTTGTTGATTCTGAACATACGGGTTTATTGAGTAGAAATTTTTCGTAGATAAAAGCTTGGTTGGAATGTAAGGTACGTTTACATGCCAAATTTTACAATTATGTGTTATCTGTTTTCTTGTATCAGCACAGGTTTTTTGGAATTTTTCGGTCTCGTAGGGAAACCCCGAGCATAGCCCTCTCCATAGCTCGTTGAGTGCCTCTGAGCCGTCTAATGAGGCCTTAGTGAGAGGTCACGTCTCAGTGCCGTATGTCATCACTGGTAACACACAACTATCGAATCAGAAATGAGGAGATCCGTAGGAGAACTAAAGTAACCGACATAGCCTAGCGGATTAGCAAGTTGAAGTGGCAATGGGCCGGGCACATAGCGCGGATAACCGATGGCCGATGGGGCCAAAAGGTTCTCGAGTGGAGGCCACGTACCGGAAAGTGCAGCGTAGGACGTCCACCCACAAGATGATGTTCAGCAGTGGACTTCCTTAGGCTGATAATGATGATGATGTTGATGAAGATTTTTCGGATGAACAGATAATTTCAGTATGTTATATTGATTGGGTGAAATCAAGTAGGAGCGCTTGTCAAATATGAAATAGCAGATAGTAGGCGCGGTCAAGTAAAATCTAGGCATATAAAGAACAACTAAGCAGGAAAGTAGAAAACAAATACACTCTCCAAACGGGTTTTACGAAATTTCTATAATGTTATTATTTTCATGAATTTTCGCCACCCATTTTATGATTCTTATCAATCCAGACCATAGTAACATTATTTTAATGTTACTATCTTATTCTTTTAGTGCAAAATAAAGCGTAAATAAATAAATAAAATAAAAAATGCATTATCCCAATTTCATATACTTAAAGTGATTTCTAATTAGAAAGGTTACTAAGAATATCACATCAAAATTGAATTCGCTTTAATTGTAACATGTTGGTTGACGTCGCTAATAACATATTTTTGACTACCCTTCTTCAACTAGTGTTAATCAAGGTTTTTTTTTATGACACAGGAGAATTAGCTGAGTACCAACCCGGTCCGAAAATTAAGTTTATTTATTATTTTTTTACTAATTATTATCACTAGCAATCGTTAGAAAAATGTTGTGAGATCTTAAGTATCCTATGCTTAAAGATAATCCTAAGGCCATTTTTAATCCGCTATTGAAGAAAACTAAGCCTTAAATATATATCTTTGTAAAACGAACAAATTGTATAAAATTCAATATTTTTTTATTCTGTTTTCCCAAGAGAATAATAAATTCCGATGATGGTAATTAGGTCTGTTTAGTAAACCACAATTTATTGCTATGAAGTTAACTTATTTTGCATTTGTAGGATATTGACTGCCTCGTGGTCTCGCGGTACAAGTATGTGCCGAGCGACCTAGAGGTCCTGGGTTCGATTCCCGGGTCGGGCAAAGTGTTATTGGGTTTTTCCATTAGGAAATTCTCAGTAGCAGCACGGAGTCTGGAATTGTGCCCGAAAAACAGCAATAGGCTCGCCCCCTATCACGTGGGACTGATACATACCTGGCGAAATGTGGGTGCAGAAATGCACCTCTGCCTACCCCTTCGGGGAATACAGGCGTTAGTTTATGTATGTATGTATGTATGTTGTAGGATATTTTTTTTAATGTCTACCCGACGTATTTATTAATCAAAACATATTTATGGTCATATACAACTACTGATCAAATTAACGAAAACATTCACTCAATGCCTAAGTCACTATACAATTTTATTAATTATAATTCATTTTGAGATTAAACCTATTCATAATATTTAAAAACCAAAAAAGAAAAACATCACAATTTTTTTTTATGTTTCCAAGAATAAAAAAGCCTTACCTTTCAATAGACTCTCACAAACATCACCAAAGAGACATCAGCATAATATAAATTCACATTCACTTTAAGCCGAACTGAACGCGAAGTGTATGTAATGTAAACTTGAGCGGTGCGGCGGAGCTCATAGGGGGCGCAAGTGTCCGCGCCTCGCGACGTTCCGAGCGCGACTGAGCTAAGGGTGATTTTAAGGGATGGAGTTTGCGCTCGCTGTGTAGCAAGTTTTTGTCTGTACATAGCATGAAGCTTATGCTTGCTTTGCTTAGTTTGCAAATATTTGTCATATTATCTAGGCAGTAATTTTGTATACCGTATTATATAGTGCAAGTAGCTATCAGTAAAGTACAGTAAGGACGCACCTAGCGGACACCTTAGAAAATCTAACATCTTTGATAATGATATTTTATGTTCGCTCATATGAATATAATGTCTACAAACTTTAAAAGGAAATGAAATTATCGTTTGTTTGTCATGTAGGCAATAATATATCACGTATGATACGCCAATACATGTTTTTAAAAAAGAAAAAAAGTGGCGTAAAAAACACTGGTCAATGTGTTTTATTTTTATTTTTTGTTTCCCATATAAGATCACTCTTTTTTTGTTGTTGTGAAGTGTAAGGCCGGCCGGAGCGAGGCTCATTTTCAATGCCCTCTCATCCACGTTTAAATCCTGCTATCCATTTTTACCATGGTATACGATGGACTAGATTCCTCTTGTGGTATCGACATATCACCATAGATCTCTTTCTATGTTATTCTTTTTTTTTAAACAATTATTTTATCACCGCACTTTGTTCAATTTTTAAAAAAAGAACACTTGGTCTCGTTTAGCGCGTTAGCTTTAAAACCAAAAATACTACAGCAACAAAATTTTATACTATGAACATTCACAGTATAAATACACTTTTCTATCCATGCATTTGGGAACATTACGCAGCCATAAAGTGGGCAAAGTATGATTTTTCAAGACCATTTAAAAACGATGATAATTATTCGTAAAATAGTATTTGTAACAAATAATGTTGTATTGAATTACCTTTACGATTGTTTTGATTATTTATTTTTGAATTGAAAATGATTGCCAATCCGCATTAGGCCATTGTGGTGACCTAAGGTCTAACTTCCTCTCAGTTGAAGAGGAGGCCCGTGCCCAACTGTAAGTCGTATATGGGTTGATAATAGTAATTTAATAGTAGTAAAACATAAATAATTTAAAACCTTTTTAATGACCAATGCTCGTCTAATTCAATAACTGCCTCGTGGTTACGTGGCTTGAGTTTGAACCGTGCGACCTAGAAGTCCCGGGTTCGACTCCCGGGTCAGGCAAAGTGCTATTAGGAAATTCTCAGTGGCAATCTCTCTTAATCTCTGACTCTCCGAAGAACGACTCTTCGCTAATAAGGTGGGACGGATACATTCCTAGCAAAATGTGGGTGCAGAAATGCGAGGTTATGTACCTATGTATGTGTCAGGCCCATAAAATGTGTTATGTCTTACCCGAATCCATTGAAAGGTATTTGAACCGCGTTAGTTTTCATACATTATTTAGGTTAATTTAAAATACTTACATACATAAACTCACGCCTGTATTCCCGAAGGTGTAGGCAGAGGTGCATTTCTGCACCCACATTTCGCCAGGTATGTATCAGTCCCGCGTAATTGGGGGCGAGCCTATTGCCGTTTTTCGGGCACATTTCCAGACTCCGTGCTGTTACTGAGAATTTCCTAATGGAAAAACCCAGTAACGCTTTGCCCGACCCGGGAATTGAATCCTCTCTAGGTTTCACGGCACATACTTGTACCGCGAGACCATGAGGCAGTCAGCAGGTTAATTTAAGTAAGGGAATTTTGATAAAAATATATATTTTTGAAATAATCCAATAATTTGTATATTGAAAGGGAAAACTTTCCTACTGCACACAGTACAGTCATAGGAAAAAAACTAAGATTATTTTTACATTTCTTGTCTTGTTGTTTTTGTTATACAAAATTAACATGAGATCAATCGCATAAACACGCCCTATTTTTTAATAATATACAAAGAAAAAAAAAATCGTCATAAAAAAATTTTTGATGTTTTCCATTTTAAAAGGTATTTTAAATACACATAACAAAAGAACTTAACCACAAAAAGACAAAAAAAAAACAATCCCCATCCGTAATATTGCCGAAACCCGGACTTGAACCGGGGACCGCTAGACCTCTGGATCTAATGCTCTTCCAACTGAGCTATTTCGGCTGTGACAGTACTGCCGAATTAATCTGTCTAGTTAAGTTGTTGTCTTCGTGTTCCGTACTTCAAATAGCTTTATAAACTGTTGAAATGATTTGTGGACGACTCATCATGTATGCGGTTTATTTTGTTTTTAAATAACTTTATTTTAACATTGTACTTGCCATTTAAGCAATAACTTTTTTTCGTTTCTACATACACATACATACATACATAAACTCACGCCTATATTCCCCGAAGGTGTAGGCAGAGGTGCATTTATGCACCTACATTTCGCCAAGTATGTATCAGTCCCACGTAATAGGGGGCGAGCCTATTGCCGTTTTGCGGGCACATTTCCAGACTCCGTGCTGTTACCGAGAATTTCCTAATGGAAAAACCCAATAACACTTTGCCCGACCCGGGAATCGAACCCAGGACCTCTAGATCGCACGGCACATACTTGTACCGCGAGACCACGAGGCACGAGAGTTTTTCGTTTCTATAAAATGGTAACACTAGTCAATATTGACTTCCTAGGTTTAAATTAAATACACAAATAGAACTTCGAAGGAAAACGTAAAGACACATTCAAGCCATTACTCAACATGTTAATTTGACGGACCCGTGGCGCACTTGGCTAGACACCAGCTTTTGAAACGAGAGGCCGTGGGATAGATCCCCGCACCGAGACAAATGTATCGACAAATATTTGTTTGGGGTCTGCGTGTTTGGAGACCAAATAGTCTCGCGTGGTTTATAATACACACGATACAAGACTTGTACCTTAATGTGGGTTCAGAACTATGTATGTGACTGTTGAGTGTATTTATTACTTATAGACAAAAATAATAAACGAGTATTAGAATGTATGCTATGTGAGTTAGACCTATTTAACTATTTCACAAGTCGTGATGGCCTCGAGGTTTCGGCACGCGATCGAGAATCTCGACGGTTGCTGGTTCAAACCCCAGGCACACATCTCTGACTTTTCAAATTTTTGTGTGTTCACAATGAATTATCACGTACTTTAACGGTGAAGGAAAACATCGTGATGAAACCTGCACACCTAAAAGTTCTTAGGAATTTCTTAGGTGTATAGTCCGCCAACCCGAACTAGGCCAGCGTGGTGGACTAAGGCCTAAACCCTCTCAGTTGTAGAGGAGGCCCGTGCCCAGCAGTGGGACGTATATGGGCTGATGATGATGATGAACTATTTCATTTTGATCTGGGTACGAGTCGGTACAAGAAACATCGAATACCTTGATTCAATTAATTCATTCTACATCAGCCCACAAATTTCCCACTGCTGGGCACGGATTTCTACAACTGAGATGAGTTAGCTCGAAATCTACATTGCTGGTTGAGTGCGGGCTGCTGGGCTATGTGTACTTCCTTAGATGTGCCTAAGGACTCCTTGTGTCAAACTTTTTTTGGTTTTCTCACGTTGTATTCTATTTCAGTTACAGTGTGTGATAATTATATATGCAGTCGTAACTTCGAAGTGTCAGAAGGATTTCAACCCGCGACCGCCACGACTTTGTCTCCCACACGCGTCTCATCCTCAAGACAATCACGTCTTTCTGAATGAAATGTGCAGCATTTTTACGAGCTAAAACTAAAGCAATTTTAGTTTGGCTAATACGAGAACTGTTATTGCTTTTTTTAGTAAGTTGGAGCAACAAAGAGTTACTTGGCGAGTTGAGTTCAATGGCTATTTTTCGTGAGTTGCAAGGTTCAAGTTTTGGAATAGTTTGTTTTGGTGACCTTCAAGTTTTTGAAGCATCACAACGGGTTAGCCCGTTCGTACTATGAATACACCACGTAAAACAGCCTTCTGGCTTTGAAGCCACGAAATGGCCATGGGCCCATTGCATTATTTCATCATCATCATCAGCCCCTATACATCCCACTGCTGGGTACAGGCCTCCTCTACAACTGAGAGGGTTTAGGCCTTAGTCCACCACGCTAGCCTACAGTGGGTTGGGGGACTACATTCCTAAGAAATTCCTAACAATTTGAAAAGAGAAGTGTGCAGGTTTTCTCACGATGTTTTCAGTGATCGTTAAAGCGATAATTCAGTGTGAATACACACATAACTTCGAAAAGTCATAGATGCGTGCCCGGGGCTTGAACCCGCGACCGCCGATATTATCGACCGCGGACCTAAACCTCGCGGCCATCACATTATTTACTGAGCTTCAACTTCTTGTTTTACGATTGTCAGATCATACACTTTTACTTGATCAATAAAATAATCCTAAAGTGATATTATTTTCCTAGAATCAGCATTCATACGACACACTCGAATTCTTCGGCAATATTTTTTTCTTAAAAACGATCAGATAAAAAGGATAAAGAATTACAAGGTATAGTTTAGTGCGGGCGCGTGAGTCCAATATCTGAGGGCCGTTGTATGACTTTCACGTTCGTGTGAGCTTGGGGGCGGAGGGGGCGGCGCGGAGTGCGGGGGGCTGTGTGCGGTCATTGGGAAACGTCCTCTTGGTGCCTCCGACAAATCCACCGATACGCTATCAATTCCACTGCTTTATGTCGGTTATTGATTGCGTTCAGATTCGGTAATAAAAATAAATATATTTGTTTATAAATTAATTTTCCTTGAAGTTCCTAGTGTGCTGGCCAGCTAATGGATCTTAAATACGACTTCAACTGTAGGGAAACATAAATACATGGGTATGAATATCGCCCATTAGTAAAATAATAATAATAAATACACCCAACAGTCACATACATAGTTCTGACCCCACACTAGGATACAAGTCCTGTGTCGTGGGTATCAGAAGCTACGAGAGACTTTTCGGTCTCACAAACACCCAGACCCGAAACAAATATTTGTGGATCACACAAACATTTGTCTCGGTGCGGGGATCGAACCCGCAGCCTCTCGTTTCGCAAGCTGGTGTCTAGCCAACTGCGCCACGGGGCTGTCAGTTGATAGAATAGTGCTTGCCCGTATGTTAATGTCTGTCTGTAGAATACATTGTAGTACCAACCCCGTCAGGGAATGGTTTGTTGCAAATCTAAATTACAAATTTTGATATATTGTGTGTCTTAGGTACTTGAGCATCGAATTGAGACCACAAGGTCTACAGGTCATCTAGGTACTCGTATCAACGTGAAGATTAATCAGGCAAGTAAAAAAATATCCATATAATCTTTAATAACGGGACTATTTAGATAATATAATCAGGAACATAAAATTTGAGAAGTAAAAAAATATTTTAAAGGCCCCGGCGAGATTCGAACTCACGATCTCCTGTTTACTAGACAGGCGCTTTAACCAACTAAGCCACGGCGCCGGTTGTATTGCCTTTGCTAATTTATGTTGACTAAAAAAGTATATTATATTTTTCTATGCATTCGCGTCACTCTTTTCTATTTAAACAGCTGAAGATCAATTGTGTGAATTTACTAAGTAATTCTATTATTAATTATAAAACTTTGTCACGCTCATAAATAAAGTAAATAAAGAAATACACCTTGCAGTCACATACAAAGTTCTGAGCCCACACTAAGAGACGAGTCTAGCTGTTTTCAATGTATTTACTATATTATGTCGGGGGAGGAGGGGCTTTGAAACGTTTTTAAAATGTGTGACATCATCATTGCTGACGTCACAATTGTTGGTTTCATGATGATTACTCATATTTTGGGTTTTCCTTTGGAAAACTTCACAACTGACGAGGCTGATAGCCCGGTATTGTTGAGAATAGCAGTGACATCATTATTATTGGAGGATTCATTTTGAGAAGTGATTTAAACAATCAAAATGCCTTTTAATTTACCATTAAATCGGATGTTTGCTGTCCGCGCGTAGGCAGACGAATGCTCGCTCCATTGCAGCGGGTGGATTTTTATAGACACTGTAGTGGGGTGATCGCTTGTGAATCATCCTTGTTTATGCACAAGAACACGTGGAGCGATAACATAGCTCTTAGTATATGGTTTTGCGCCGTTATATACTTTTATATATAATAGAAATAAGACCGTCATAAACTAAAACCTGATCATAGATAAAATGTAGAAAATATTCTAAAGTAACATAAAACAAGGGTGGTTTTAATAATCTGAAGGTATATCAAATAACTATAGTTGCTGCAAGAGAGTGTATTCAGTAAATAAATATGTCCTTTGAGTCCAAAACGCCAAGCATGCTTGCGGTTTGCCCTTATCTAGTTTAAATTTTCTAAAAATCTTCACTGGAAGGCGCGTTCCAAAGATTTTTGCTTTTAAAAAGATAATGCCGGTGGCTTGTGGTCGGTCTCAGAGTTCCATTAGTTTAAGATAGAAAAACCCATGCATTTTAAAAGTTTAAATACATATTTTAGCGCGGTATAGGTACTTTTTAAGTTACACGATTGTGTAATAACTATTTTTAGACACTGTGTATTCACAACGAATTGTCTCGTACTTTAATTGTGATGGAAAACATCGTTAGGTTGCACACCTTTTTAGGAATTTCTTAGATGTATAGTCCGCCAACGCGCACTAGGCCAGCGTGGTGGACTAAAACCTAAACCTTCTCAGTAGTAGAGGAGGAATGTGGGACGAATACGGGCTAATGATAATATCAAACATACCTACACCAAGTCTTATATGCAAATAAGAGCGCACCCTATCCAGAATTGAATCAACTACGATTCATCAGCACCATTAACACACCTATGAAAAAAAAAAAAAAATACGTTGCGTTTTTGGACAAGGTATGTTGTGTTGACATTTATAATGTAAAATTGAAATAATGTAATGAAAAATAAACATATATTGCTATTTTTTAAAGAAAAGAAAAATGACATGTCGTGTTGCTGAGGGAGTTTCTTACCGTTTCTTCTCCACAGCTATAACACGTACGTTTCGAAGCGGCAATAGTTTTAAATTAAGAAGTGTAAAATTGACGATTCAAAAGAACTTGTAAAAGTCTATTTGAATAAAGATAATTTGATTTGTGTTCCGGGCTTAGTCTGTGAGTATCTGGTTACTGGGCTAGTCGAATGGTTGACTGTAGTCGTTTATTGGCAAATGATACTCTACGTCGTCTGCACTGCATTCATAATGCGATGGCAGTTCGTTGACTATGTCGGGCCAAAGTTAAAGTGTTAGAATAACGTACATACTATATAAAAGCTACTTACATATTTATATATTCACCAAATAAATTACTTCAACACTAAAGAAAATGTAGTCAAATAATTTCTTACAAACTTCTACTGTAACTGCCCTAAAAACATTGAATAAATTACATTCAAACTTGGACGGATCAAGGACCAAAACTTCCGCAAACCATTAACCATCCATTAAACGAGGTAATTATTTAATTTAGCGCTCGGGGACCAGAGTAAGCCTGAGTAATAGTCGGTATCATTGGCGAATCCAGAAATTATCATCTTACGAACGGGTGACCGATTCCAGTTGCGCGGAACTCATAAAAATACGTAGCCTAGGAGCTACGGAACATGGGCTGTGGTCATAAAAATTGATTCGATTTAATGCATATATACTTTTCTATGCCTCGTAGTCTCGCGGTACAAGTATGTGCCGAGCGATCTAGAGGTCCTGGGTTCGGTTCCCGGGTCGGGCAAAGTTTTATTGCGGTTTCCCATTAGTAAATTCTCAGTAGCAGCATGGAATTAGGAATTGTGCCCGTAAAACGGCAAAGACTCGCCCCCTATTACGTGGGACTGATACACATCAGGCGAAATGTGGGTGCAGAAATACAACTTTTGCCTACCCCTTCGGGGAATACAGGCGTGAGTTTATGTACCTACTACATATGTGTATACTTTTCTATACACATCACCAAACATGGTGAAGAAACCCGACACCATACTTACGAATTTTTTGACAGCCCCGAGGCGCAGTTGGCTAGATACCAGCTTGTGTAACAAGACGCCGCGGGTTCGATCCCCGCACCGAGAAAAATGTTTGTGTGATCTAAAAATATTTGTTTCTGGTCTGGGTGTTTGTGAGACCGAAAAGTCTCTCGTAGTTTCTGATACCCACGACACAAGACTTGTATCTTAATGTGGGGTCAGAACTATGTATGTGACTGTTGGGTGTATTTATTATTTAATTCCCTAAAAGTGTGTCCGCTAACACGCACTAGGCGTGATGGACCAAGGCTTAAACCCTCTCAGTTGTAGAGGATACCCGTGCCCAGCAGTGGGACGCTTATAGACTGATGATTTGTAAGGCTTATTGGCTCATTTCTCAGATAGTTAATGATTGCTATTACACAATTGATGTACAGCTGTATAAACATATATGTATAAACTAAACTATTATCTAGAAGCATATAGTTTTCTAGACAATATAAATTAGTAATGGCAACACAACTGGCGCCGTGGCTTAGTTGGTTAAAGCGCCTGTCTAGTAAACAGGAGATCGTGAGTTCGAATCTCGCCGGGGCCTGTCAAATTTTTTATTGCTCTTTTTATCCGCTAACATTCAATTTGAATTACGCTTTACTTAACACACCTATATATGTATATAATTTATAAATAACACAGGTCAACACAAGTCTTGTTTCCATTGTTTTATTTTTCTGTTATTGTGTATTTCTATGGCCCTGACTATGAAAAAATACTGGGAGGTTGCTTACAGCTTTACTTTTTGAAATATTCAATTTTGTTATTTTAACAAAAAAATACATAAAATTAATATATTATGTTAACAAAATTTCTATTGCACGCTATGAAATGATCTTTTATAAGATATTCTTAAATGAATGACTTTAGTTAGATCTCGTTGCAAATTCCAGCAGTAATCTGCCATCATATATTAGTCCTATCGCCGCTGATACCGCTCTTCCATTGTCCGAAGATCCTGATGGAATCATTCACCCTGCTCCTCACTAAAATCAACCAGATTTTGTGGAAATCGGTCTAAAAGCGAGTGCAGGAAGTGGATTTATATGCTCATATTGCACCCTAGCTCTTGCGACTTCGATAGCATGGACTCAACAAGCTTGACATAATCGTCAGATTTGTTTTTACCTAGAAATATTACTCATGACAAAAACAAATGAATTCCAAGCTTTGGTTTCGACTTCGTCGTTGATTTGATAAAATTAGGATATTTCACGACTTGCCTAATCTGTGGCCCATCAAAAATATCAGCATTTATTATTTCTGTACTTAATCTTGGAAACTTGCGGGAAAAAAAATTGGAACATTCACCACTTTTGTCAAACGCCTTTACAAACTGTTTATTATGCCGAGCTTAACATGAAGTGGTGGAAGCATGATGCGGCCTCGGCTAACTAAAGGCATGCATATAACATTTTTGGTACCATCTTTTATCTCTTAAGCACTGGCCTAACTTTTTGTGACCAATGGTGTTTGTCACAACTGTCACAAAACATAATCGGACAAACAAACATTATTGAACATTACTGCATCTCTTTTTCCACTGAACCATAACCGTAGACATACCACACATTTCTGGCATGCAATATGAGGAACCCATGGCTTGTCCTACACAATTTTATTTTAAAGAATTGAAGAAACGCAGTTTAAACAAAGTCCGATATAGGTTTTCGATATTTTGCAAATACAAATTCACCACAAATATAGCAAAAACAATCAGGATTGAGCACACAACATCTTGACGAAGCCATGTAGAAAACAACAACAAAATATATTTCAGTGTCCAATAAAAACGCAAATTTAAGTAAAAATAGTAAGTGAGGGTAGTTAGCTGTAACTCAAAAACAAAAGCTGTTAGAGAAACATTGTTGCCGTATATGAAAAATACGCGTCAATTAGAGATAGAAACAAACAAAACATCACAGGAAACAATCAATTTTTATTTTTTTGTTGACCAGTGTAATATAATATTCTTGTTATCCTATATATTTTTAAGTCGTGATGGCCTCAAGGCTTAGGCACGTTTGGGGTTCAAACCCCAGGCACACACCTCTGACTTTTCGTAGTTATGTGTGTATTCACAAAGAATTATCACGTACTTTAACGGTGAAGGAAAACATCGTGATGAAACCTGCACACCTAAAAGTTCTTAGGTGTGTGGTCCGCCAACCCGCACTAGGCCAGCGTGGTGGACTAAGGCCTAAACCCTCTCAGTTGTAGAGGAGGCCCGTGCCCAGCAGTGGGACGTATATGGGCTGATGATTATGATGATATATTTTTACTTCTTTTCCCAAGTGACTAAGCTGAGCTGAAATCACATTTCAATGAGACTAGAGATTAAAAAATATAAATTACATAAACATTTTATGAACCGGGTCATCGGATCTAACACCTCTCGTTTCACGGGAGGCTCGAAAATACCATACCGTAACAGCCAAAGTCTCCGACTCCCAGTCAATATATTTCGTAGGCGGCAAACAAGGCTTAGCCCGATAACACAGAACCCATCGCTCCCATATTTTTCTTTCGTACAACATTACCCAAATTCCCCGGCCTTGGGATAAAAGTGTTTGGGACCAAAATTTATGATATCGAATCACCGTGATGTTAGAAGATATACTGCCGTCAAAGTGTTTCGGGGTACTGCTACTGAATTGTGCGCGAAACGTCTTTTGAATTGGTCTATTGATCTATGAGCGACGTGTAGTTTTAATATAGATGGTTGATGGTATTTAAAAGAATCAGTAATTGCCTCGTGGCCTCGCGACACAAGTGCATGCCGAGCTATCCAGTGGTTCTGGCTTTGATTATTGTTTTTTTTTTCATTAGGAAATTCTCAGTAACAGGATTTGCATATGGATCCAAAAAATGGTAACAAGCTCGCGCTATAACGTGTAATCTAAAAATAAAATTACCGAAATATAATTTAAAAAATTCGTCTCTGCTACCCCGTCAGGGATTTAGGCGTGAATATTTATATTTCTATTTTTTCGTACAAGTATCAAAAAAAGCAGTAATTAAAAAGCGTTATTAATTTATGTTGTTCACAAAACTTTTGCATAACAGTCCAGTTTTTGGAAGTTGCGTTTTTGTTTACTACGACCGTGGTTACGAGTCGTTTAACCTTTTTGCAGCTTTAAAACTCCACCCGGCGTCCCTCTCCCTCACCCGGAGGTCCTCTGGGCATTAATGAGTGTAATAGGATTTTTTATTACTCAAAGTTGTATGGATTACGCCGTATTTTTTTTACGCTCGACTACTGTTGTGGGTACAGTGTATTTTATGCAGAAGGCGCACTGTTAATGTTTTTTTTCAAATCTGATAATATTTAGCTTTTATAATGCCAGCATAAGATGGATGAAAGTATATTGGCCAGTGGAGTGTATTACAAGAGTTTTACATATGTCCAACAGTAAGCTGCTGTAGACTGATGATAGATAAAACACTTTATTGTGCACTATTTAAACAGAAAACCACGATACAAAAACAACTTAAAATACAGTGGACAATGGGCGGTCTTTTCGCTTAAAGCGATCTCTTCCAGACAACCAGGCATGATAGAATATTAAACGAGTGATTAGCAAGATGTAGGGTGTTTAAATGATGTTAAAGTTTGAAATATAGGTAGGCGTCGTTTTGTCTTGACAATATATATTTTCATTATTAATGCATTATCCATCTACTGGTGACAATATACAGGGTGTATTCCGACCGTGATGGAAAACTAAGGCAGGTAATAGCTGAGGTGGTTATAAACGCCCCGGCGTGAAAGAAAATCCCGACAAAAAATAAAAATTTTGAAGTTTTCCTAACAACCATAGGTATAAAATGTATGTAGTTGAATACAGTCTGAATACACACTGTATAAGAATACACCAACATTTTATTGTTACTCTGCGTAAAATACAATAATTTGTGACGTTGCCAAGAATTCACTAATATATTTAATTCTTGCGCTTTTCTTATAACTTAAGAATCTCTGTCCATCTTTAATAATTATTTATTAAGAAACTTATTTACAGTAAAATTACTTTGAAATAAATTGAAATACTCAATCATTAAAGACTAATTATAAAACCTGTCGAAGCTTTAGTTGAATTCTAATTAATGACACATCAGTTGCAGCAATTAGTTACTGTATTTGTTTTTTTTTTTATAAATGAACCAGATGAAATATTGTCAAAATGTTATCGCTCGTTGGTTTACCTTTTAAATAGGCGTGTGGGATTGAATCGTCCTGTATTCGATTTCAAGGTAAAGTGATGGATTCGTTACAAAATGTCCCCGGAAAACAGCAACAAAGTCGTTCCCTATTTTGTGGGACTTACAATCATATAGTGCCTACTCCTTCTGAGACTCATGCTTGAATGTATGTACCTATGTATATATTCGCAGTTTGAATATTTTTTTGAAATATGGCGATCCTTTCGGTTACCACGCTCTTTTGCAATATGCTTTATTAGGATTTCCATTTTTAAATGTAATTAAAGTAAGCGTTGTTTATATTTATGTACATTGTTCATCCGTAGTGTATAAGGAACTAGTATTTATTTTTAATTTCAAAGACAACTTTAATGTGAGTCATCTGTATTCATTTCTTTGTGGTGTTCCGTATTCGGAGGAATAAAAATGCTTTTGTGTTCCGATTGTAATGAAATCTTCTAAAATGTATGATGATTAAAAACGTGTTTTATTTTTGAGTTTAGTTATTTAGATGAGATATAATAAAGCTTAAAATGGTGATAATGTAATGCTGTCAAGTTTATCAATTTTGAGTTTTTGAATAGAGTGGTATATCATCAAGTAGTGATGGCTTCAAGGTTATGGCACGCGGTCGCGAATCTCAGCGGTCGCAGGTTCCAACCCCAGGCATACACCTCTGACTTTTCGAAGTTATGTGTGTATTCACAATGAATTACCACTTACTTTAACGGTGAAGGAAAACATCGTGATGAATGCTGCACTCCTAAAAGTTCTTAGGAATTTCTTAGATGTGTAGTCCGGCAACCCGCACTAGGCCAGCGTGTTGGACTATGGCCTAAACCCTCTCAGTGATAGAGGAGGCGCGTGCCCAGCAGTGGGACGTATATGGGCTGATGATGATCATCATCATTATGATCAATAATTTAGATGATTCTAAAACAGAAGAATATGAAATACTTACTAATGCCCCAGAAACAATACATATATCTTACAATACGGTCTATGAACTCGTATGTTGGGTGAATTTATTTACAAACACTCTATTTTTAGCAAGGCATCACTTCTTTAGAAGTAAACTCGTATATCCAAAAGCGTTTTTTATCTCCTTTCACAACGATCGATTGCTCATTTAAAGATAAACCCACTGTATGAAACTTAACAAATCTATACCAGTAAAATGTAAAATGAAAGCAAACCCGAGGCCTGACTTCTTTATCGACCGATTGATTCCAGCCAGTGGTTGCTATAAAAATATTTTCGCATGAAAAGCCCGCGGCGCCGGTGGATCGTGAATAATATTCGATTTTAATCCGGTTCGTTAACGCGCGATACATTGAAACTTTATGTGTGGGAGTATTGAAAAGTTCATAGAATGACCGCAGAGAATATGGCCAGATGAATCGCCATTGATCCAGTCTTAACACGATTGCATAGCGGACGGAAATATATTCCACCTTTTTTTTATATCGAAACACAGGCTATTTTTAATTCTTGAGGTTTAGATTTCAATTTCAATGATTTGGTTTAATTTTCGGTTTTAGAAACGTGTTTTTTGGTACTAGCACGGCATAAAATCACAATATGATGGTAATGGTATTGTGGAAACAGTGTTTTCCATGGCGGAAGTCGATTACCAACTATCTACTATCTTTTAATCATCGGCATAATAATTATGAAGCCCTGTTTTTAAACTTTTTTTTAATGTTTATCTTTTGTTTTAAAGAAATATGTAAAAACAAAATTTAACAAAAGAGTTTTAAAATAGAAACTTCTCTATTTTAAATTATGCTCGTAAATAACGGAGCAATACGTATACAAATGTACTTGACATTTGCGATAGCTTTGCTTCAGCCTCAACATCGAGCCGAGGCCTAGAATTTGCCAAAAAAATGATAATTATATTATATTGTTTATGTACTTATGTAGAGTACCTTTGTTAAACATTACAGAACGAAAGGTCCTTCAGCCTATGAGATCATGCCAGATGACAAGAAAAAAAAACATAGAATTTATGTGCTTTCAAGCGAGACATTTATTCCTAATACTTAATCTATTATTTTAAAGTAACTAAAATTTTGAGACCATCATTTCCAATATATAATATATAGTAAAGATAATTTTATTGCTAAGTGCGAAAACAAATAATTATACTAACCAAATATCAAAAAATGAGTATTACCCTCCTTTAGATTAGCTATCCAAAATAAACCCTAAAACAAGTTATGTGTTTGCCTTCAAATGTAACTTTACTGCTCGTCTCCGGATACGGTTCTTTCAGATAACGACAAATGTAAATTTATCTCTTCCCCGTTTATCTGAAATGAGATCACATTCGGGCACTGTTTGTTTATAGTACCGTGAAATATATGATGATTTGTGGACATTTACGGTCTTATCAAGAGTTCTGAATTTGTTATATTTAATTTATTGCATATAACCTAACAAAAAATAAAATGTAATATGAAAAGGGAAATTGAAGTGACGTCATATAAGCGACTCGGCGTGTTTATATTTATGTACTTAGTAACAAAATGGTAGGTTGTAAGGAGTAATGCAAAAACAGTTGGCGCAGTTGGCTGGAAACCAGCTTGCAAAACGAGAGGCCGCGGGTTCGATCCCCGCAACGAAACAAATTGTGATCCAGAGATATGTGCTTTAGGTCTGGGTATTTGTGAGACCGAAAAGTCTCGCGTAGTTTCTAAAACCCACGACACAGGACGTGTATCCTAGTGTGGGGTCAGAACTATGAATGTGACTGTTTGGTGTATTTATTTATTTATATCTCATCATCATCATAATCATCATCATCAGCCTCTCTTACGTCCACTGCTGGACATAGGCCTCTCCTATGGCACGCCACTGGGCTCGATCTTCGGCCTTCCTCATCCAACCGCTGCCAGCCATCTTGCGTATATCGTCACCCCACCTAGCCAGAAGGCGTCCTACACTACGTTTATTTATATCTAGAATGACATAAAATATTTTACTGACGAACGGTTACTTTAGAATTACAATTCTACCTATCCCGTTAGGACACAAACGCTGGTATATAATAGTTTTTTCGGCATTATTGATTATTTGTTTTATTCATCATCAATAATAGCAGTGATGGCCTCGAGGTTTAGGCGCGCGGTCGAGAATTTCGGCGGTCGCAGGTTCAAACCCCAGGCACACACCTCTGACTTTTCGAAGTTATGTGTGTATTCACAATGAATTATCACGTACTTTAACGGTGAAGGAAAACATCGTGATAAAACCTGCACACCTAAAATTTCTTAGGAATTTCTTAGGTGTGTAGTCAGCCAACCCGCACTAGGCCAGCGTGGTGGACTAAGGCCTAACCCTCTCAGTTGTAGAGGAGGTCCGTGCCCAGCAGTGGGACGTATTTGGGCTGTTGATGATTGATGATTGATTCATCATCAGCCCATATACGCCCCACTGCTGGGCACGGGCCTCCCCTACAACTGAGAGGGTTTAGACCTTTGTCCACCACGCTGGCCTAGTGCGGGTTTACAACCTAAGAAATTCCTAAGAACTTTCAGGTGTGTAGGTTTCATCACGATATTTTCCTTCACCTTTAAAGTACGTGATAATTATTTGTGAATACACACATAACTTCGAAAAGTCAGAGGTGTGTGCCTGGGGTTTGAACCCGCGACCGTCGAGATTCACGACCGCGTGCCTAAACCTCGAGGCCACCACGACTTACTTGTAAGTCGTGATTTGTTTTATTACCATGTATGAAATTACTTCAGGATTGAGTTAAATGCATCAAACACTCACTCAAATAACTACTATAAACCACTTATTTTAAAATCATATCATCGGTTTAAAATAAAAGTGAGATAATCCAACATAAAAAATATAGCAGACTCATTTAAAGATTTTAATTATCATATATTTTTTTGCCTCAAGTTTGTACAAAATTAAAAAAATAATAATATTAGGAGCAAAAGAAAAAAATATATTTCGGGGGCGGCTGAGATCGTCATCGCGTCGGCTGCCTATTAGGTATCGGGCGCTGCTGAGCATCGGGCGGACACTCACTCATCGGCTGGTTTACAGTGCGGAAGCTCTGTCGGAACGTCAACGCTTGTCTTATGTTTTAAATTCACCCTCATTAATGTTAATTTTGTTATTTCAAATTCATGTTAAATGTCATGTCAATTTATGTTTGTTACGATCCGTGATCGAATAAATCTTTATGTTAAAATCAATTAATATTCTTATTTCCCAATAATAATTATTATTACTCTCATCAATAATTCAAATATAAAGATAAAATTGTTAGTACTATAACAGATAATCACAGATATGTAGCTATATCACTTATTATTTGCGAAACAAAACATATTTATTTTAGAAGTGTCATTCAAGTTAATGAGATATCTTGAGCAATGTTAAAGTAACTTGGATTAGTTGAGACAGAACTGCATTAAATGTTAATAAAACAGAACAAGTAAATAAGTCTGGGTACGGACCGTGTTATTTCACATATTCTCGAGCAGACGAAGCAATGAACTTTGCAGTTCGAACGCTGCAGCTTAATGACTACATTCGGCACTAACAATAAGATTACTGTTGCTAAGTATCATGAAATTCTTTGTTGGATATACCAAGAAATAAATATGATGGACTTTCATTCCAGGCTGTTGGGATCTAAACTTTGCCCAATTAAAAGTAGAAAGGCTGCCTTGTTTGCGTCAAGGGACATATTTGTGGCGGTACTTCCATAGAAGTCCAAACACCCAGCTTGCCTTAAAAAATTCCGAAAAATAATCTTTCATGTTCAAATCTTTATTTATCAAAAGCAATTTGACGTACAAATGAGAATATGCTGACCCCAAAACAAACAATTATAAACTAGACATTTCACAACGCGTACCGCTATTGGGCTTCCATGGAAGTACCGCCACTGGTGTAGTGTAATCGAATGGGCGCAGGTTCAATTTTAAAATGAGCAAATTTTTTATAGGTGAGTAAGTAAGGCACTTTTTTACCGTTATAAGTATAAATAAAATCTCAGGCACGCGAAGTTTAGTCAAAAAACAGTAATAAGGCGTTAAAATCGCAAATACTTTTATGGAATTAAAGTCCATATTTTATTATCTTGAAGTCGTGAACAATTACTTAAATCCACTGCTTTTAAGCTTAGAGGTTGAAAGTAATAAATTAAAAAATTGCTTGGATCTAATCTTTTTGATTTAAGTAGCCCTCTGCGAAAATCTCATTACGGTGTTCTTTTTAGCTATTTTATTCAATAAATGTGGAAATATTGAATGAAATATTTTATGAAGATTCACGAGTGGCTGATGCTGAAGCCAGTTTGAAATGGTCGGCTAGGGTAATGCCAACAGTGTATGTATGCCATGACACCTTCGTAATTCACGTTTTACATGTTTTCCTTCATCATCAGCCAATATACGTCCCACTGCTGAGCACTGGCCTCCTCTACAACTGAGAGGGTTTAGGCCTTAGTCCACCACGCTGGCCTAGTGCGGGTTGGCGGACTAAACACCTAAGAAATTCATAAGAATGTTTAGATGTGCAGGTTTCCTCACGATGCTTTCCTTCACCGTTAAAGTACGCGATAATTTATTGTGAATACACACATAACTTCGATAAGTCAGAGGTGTGTGCCTGGGATTTGAATTCGCGACCGCCGAGATTCTCGACCGCGCGCCTAAACCTAGAGGCCATCACTACTTCATGGTAAAATGACAAAATGTGGGGAGACCCCTATTGTATCTCCGGAGCAGTCCAAATAGAGCATCAAGTGTTCTATCGGTCGTTACTCGATACCCCCATGCCGAGATGAGATGCTTCCTCACGCTACCCATAAAGTACCCAGGATATAAAGCAAGGTATACGTGGAGTGGCAAACTATATCACTTCATGGCAAAGATACGAATTTGGGAACATTTTCATCTCTCATCGCAAGGAAAGTAATTTACTTATTCCCTTCATAATACATTTTAGATTTGTACATCATCATCAGCCCAAAAACGTCCCACTGCTGGGCACGGGCCTCCTCTAAAACTGAGAGGGTTTAGGCCTTAGTCCACCACGCTGACTAGTGCGGGTTGGCGGACTACACACCTAAAAATTCCTAAGAACTTTTAGGTGTGCAGGTTATCACGATGTTTTCCTTCACCGTTAAAGCAAGTGATAAATCATTCTGAATACACACATAACTTCGAAAAGTCAGAGGTGTGTGCCTGGGGTTTGAACCTGCGACCGCTAAAATTCTCGACCGCGCACCTAAACCTCAAGGCCATCACTGCTGATTTGTACATGCTCAAAGAATATTTTTAATTTACGTTTACTAGAACACTTCTAAAACAAAATTCTCATAATAATATGACACCTGAAATATGACTCCAATAAACAGGTACTTAAGAATTTATTTAAAGTCTTTTTTATGCCTCTTTGTTATGAGATCAAACGCTTTAAGGAATAATGAGGCGTTTGTAATAAAAATTACAGGCTACTGAATAGAAAATCGTAAGTATTTTTGATTACAATCTTTTATATTAAATAATGCATCAGCTTTTTGACTGTCTCGTAGTCTCGCGACTTAAGTTTGTGCCGTGCGGTCTAGAGGTCTCGACTTTGATTCCCAGATCGGGCGAAGTTTCATTGGGATTTTTCTTTAGAAAATTCTCAGTAGCAACTTTGAGTCTCGAATCGTGCCCAAAAAAAAACAGCAATAAGCTCGTCGCCATTACGAGGGATAAACATAATTGGCGAAATGTGGGTGCAGAAATGCACCTCTGCCTACCCCTTGGGGAACACAGGCGTGCATATATGTTAAAGTATGTATTTTGTCAGTTTTATTTTGTTACGGCACAATACACCGTCCCTGATGGTATGTTGATTGTGTGTCTAAATAATTGACTACAAAAATTAAGAAGCATAACGGGTGAACAAATAACATTAAAAAAACGACAAAAAATTAGAAAAAATATTTTCCTTACAACCACCAGTACCTATTAAATGTATGAAGCTGCTAGGAAAAAGTTTTTTCTATTTTTTGGCGGGATTTTTGTTACGGTGTTTGTAATCACCGTTGCTATTGATGGCCTCGAAGTTTATGCGCGCGGTCGAGAATTTCAGCGGTCGCAGGTTCAAACCCCAGGCACATCTTACATTTCGAAGTTATGTGTGTATTCACAATTAATTATCACTTGCTTTAACGGTGAAGGAAAACATCGTGATTAAACCTGCACACCTAAAAAGTTCTTAGGAATTCCTTAGGTGTGTAGTCCGCCAACCCGCACTAGGCCAGCGTCGTGGACTAAGGCCTAAACCCTCTCAGGTGTAGAGGAGGCCCGTGCCCAGCAGTGGGGCGTAGTTGGGCTGATGATAATTGCCTGTCTTAGTTTTCTATCACGGTCGTTATACACCTTGTATAAGTACTTCAGGTTTGAATCCCTCATGTACACTACACGACACGACATAACTCTGACGTAAGATAATAATAGACCATTGTTTAATAAAGCTGAGTGAGTTTTGTATAATTATGCATTCGTTTGCATTAAACCGTACACTGCAGTTAATTTAAATTTTTATTTAAATTAGCAAAGTTTTTCTTTTCCCGCATAGAAGTAAAGAACTGCACTGGATAAATACAGACTTCTGACTTCTAGTTTTAAGCTGCGGTTACACTGGCGGATTGAAAATTTTCATTTTTTTTTTTTTGGATTCTTCTTGTAAGTGTAAATCCCTTATAACTATAAACATTTAAAAAACATTTCCTTTAATGCCTCGTAGTCTCGCGGCATAAGTATGTGCCGTGTATATATCTAGAGGTCCTGAGTTCGATTCCCGGGTCGGACAAAGTGTTATTGTGTTTATCCATATGAAAATTCTCAGTAGCAGCACGGAGTCTGGAAATGTGCCCGAAAAACGGCACACTCGTTACGTGGTACTGATAATTGGTGAAATGAAATGAAATGAATTATCTGGTGAAACATGGGTGCAGAATTGCACCTCTGCCTACCCCTTTTGGGAATAAGGGCGTGAGGTTATGTTCCCTGACATAACTTTTAACATTTAAAACTATGTTAAAGAAAGTATTTTAAGGAAGCCTGTATGAATTAAATCTTAGCAAGTTATTTTTTACATGGCGCTGATACAAGCCTAACGAAATGTGGGTACAAAAATGCACCTCTAATTGCCTCTTCGAAAAATACAGGCGTGAGGTTATGTATGTGCACATACTGGCAACAGTGGTGGCTTAGTCAACCTTATCTATACTTACATCTCTTATTGATGAATCGAGTGCACAATCACAAAAGATTTGTATTTCATTTGGACAACCGCTTTTTAGTCAAATACATGCAGCTTCACGCTAAGAGATGTATTCATAAACGTCAAATAAATTTATCATGTCTGTTTATGTGTCGTTTTATTCAAGTTATTATCATAAAACTGTGTTAGACTTGTATAACGTTTAAGAAAAAGGCGCTAAGTTTTTATAACATTTGGTTTACATTCACATACATTATTTGACGGTAGATATTTTTATAGAAAGGCAGTGATGGCCTCGAGGTTTAGGCGCGCGGTCGAGAATTTCGGCGGTCGCAGGTTCAAACCCCAGGCACACACCTCTGACTTTTCGAAGTTATGTGTGTATTCACAATGAATTATCACTTGCTTTAACGGTGAAGGAAAACATCGTGATAAAACCTGCACACCTAAAAGTTCTTAGGAATTTCTTAGGTGTGTAGTCCGCCAACCCGCACTAGGCCAGCGTGGTGGACTAAGGCCTAAACCCTCTCAGTTGTAGAGGAGGCCCGTGCCTAGGAGTGGGACGTATTTGGGCTGATGATGATGATGATTTTTATAGAAGCTTGTAGTATAACCAACGCTTTATAATAACAATAAATTATGACTGGGAATAGGCATTGAGCGCACAGACAAAGGTTAAACAGATTTATGTAGGTCAGTTCCGGCGCGCCGACTAACCATACAAACATTTCGGGTTCAACTTTTCACCAGTTTAGTCGGGAATTGCTTTAAATGACAACGAAGGTTTGCGCTAACTGATTTACTTAAATACTTCTGCAGTTAAATTGCTTACAAATGTTTGTGTATTAAACTAAACGGTTACTGAAACAGGGTGCTAAAGTTGTAAGCCTAAATGTATCGTATGGAGTTAGAGCAGACATTTAATTCTTAAGTTGGCTCGATTCCCTGGTCAAGAAAAGTTTTATTGGGATTTTTCTATTAGGAAATTCTCATTAGTCGGACTCTGGAAATGTGACCGAGAACTGCAATAAGCTCGCTTCCTAGTACGTGCTACATAAAACTAAGCTTGTGAACTGTGTATGTAAAAATACAACTCAAAATAGGCTTACTTTACCTACCCATTTAACTTAAGATACTTCTTAGGTTTCTAAGAATTTTAGTGATGTTTTCTACATACATACATACATAAACTCACGCCTGTAGTCCCCGAAGGGGTAGGCAGAGGTGCATTTCTGCACCCACATTTCGCCAAGTATCTATCAGTCCCACGTAATAGGGGGCGGGCCTATTGCCGTTTTTCGGGCACATTTCCAGACTCCGTGCTGTTACCGAGAATTTCCTAATGGAAAAACCCAATAACACTTTGCCCGACCCGGGAATCGAACCCAGGACCTCTAGATCCCACGGCACATACTTGTACCGCGAGACCGCGAGGCAGTCGAAGTCGATGTTTTCTATCACCATAAAAATTCATAATAATTTAAGATGTCAGGTTAAGTCTTATTTCATTTTCTAAGTTCTAGCGTTTATTCAAGCTTTATATGGAGAACAAATTAAACTTTGGCTGCAGTCTTTGCCGGACTAAGGAAAGGGTTGGAAGTCGTTAAAACTCGACACAAACTGCAAAAAGTGATTCAAGCGATGCGGCGTCAACAAGTCCTTTGAACTGTAATTAAAAGTAGCCAATTACAAAGCGATTTAAAGTATGAAATATAAAGTGTGAAACTCAAATAGTAGGATAAATTCCCCAGTACTAATAATCCAGATAGCTCAGTTATAGATATAGATCCAGAGGTCTAGCGGTCCCCGGTTCAAGTCCAGGTTTGGTTAATGTAACAAATATTATAGACTTAAGATATATTTTTCTTTTTGTGATGTCAGTTTTCCTATAAAATATTTAATAACCCTTTATATAAAATAAGTATTAAGTATGAATATTTATTTAACAAGCAAGTGAAGAAAAAGCAGTGATGGCCTCGAGGTTTAGGCGCGCGGTCGAGAATTTCGGCGGTCGCAGGTTCAAACCCCAGGCACACACCTCTGACTTTTCGAAGTTATGTCTGTATTCACAATGAATTATCACTTGCTTTAACGGTGAAGGAAAACATCGTGATAAAACCTGCACACCTAAAAAGTTTTTAGGAATTTCTTAGGTGTGTAGTCCGCCAACCCGCACTAGGCCAGCGTGGTGGACTAAGGCCTAAACCCTCTCAGTTGTAGAGGAGGCCTGTCCCCAGCAGTGGGACGTGTTTCAGCTGATGATGAAGCAAGTGAAATTTCTTTTTATCCTATGATGTTTAAATTTTTTACATTTTTTTTTTTGTATATAACGGCTTAAAACTATAAACTGAGTGCTACGAGTATGTCATCGCTCTCGCATAAACAAGAATGACTCACCCACTCAGCGGAGCGGGGCATACGTCCGTCTCCGCGCGGACAGCAAACGTCCGATGTATTGGGAAATTAAAAGGAATTTCGACTGAAGTGGATTGTGAAAATCACTTCTCAAAATGAATCCTCCAATAATAACGATGTCAGTTGTGAAGTTTTCGTAAGGAAAACCCAAGATATGAATAATCATCATGAAACCAACAATGTTTTCCTAAGGAAAACTCAAAATATGAATAATAATCACAAACCAACAATCGTGACGTCAGAGTTGATGACGTCACACATTTCAAAAACATTTCAAAGCCCCTTTTCCTCCGACGTATACGATATTACACTAATTCAAGTCATTATAAAGTATGAGGATTGTTTATAACACAAATTACACAACGTGAGTTTAGAAATCCCTGTCCTCCGGGATTTCAGGCTTATATGAGTGTTACTTCTCATTGGTATTGACGCAAAATTGTCAATACACATATTACTCACAGCCAAAGATAAATAAATAAATAAATACACCCAACAGTCACATACATAGTTCTGACCCCACACTAAGATACGAGTCTTGTGTCGTGGGTATCAGAAACTACGAGAGACTTTTCGGTCTCACAAACACCCAGACCCGAAACAAATACTTGTGGATCACACAAACATTTGTCTCGGTGCGGGGATCGAACCCGCGGCCTCTCGTTTCGCAAGCTGGTATCTAGCCAACTGCGCCACGGGGCTGTCGCTGTCAATGTTTGCTCTCAACTCAAACCTGAGACCATGTGTCGCTCACTTCACACTACAGTCTTAAATAAAGTAATACACACCGCTAGAAAACTTCTGGCTCACGCGACCTGTATCGCAGGTTTTGTTGGTACAGTGTTCCTGAAAGTTTAATGAAACTACGGTCCGAGCTCGGTGCGAGAGTATCGCGGGCGCCGATACATAAATAATGAAAAATGTTGGCAGCTACAGAATTTTTATTGGAAGGGATAATCTCCTACACACTCCTGAACACCTGGTGCAATTTATTTTAAATTCTGAAGGGTTTTTGCAAACTTCTGGGGTTTTATAGAAGACGGTAGAAATACTTGCAGGAAAAAGTGGTCATAATGGCACAGTGTGGCAAGTTTGACAGCCCCGTGGTGCAGATGGCTAGACACCAGCTTGCGAAACGAGAGGCCGCGGGTTCGATCCCCGCACCGAGACAAATGTTTTTTTTTGTTTTTTTTTTTTTAATTCTTTATTTATTTATGGAGGGTTTGGTTCAACAAGAACATGTCACCCTCATTACAATCTCTATTACAATTTAACTACTTACAATACTACTTACAACTATCTACGTCTAATTCCTAACAATACCATTTTGAATAGAGCTCTGGCTTCTCCTGATAAAGATGAAGCCAGAACACTATTGAACAAACCAATTTGTAGTGTTTCAAAGCCGAATCTTAATAAAAATATTATCCTTTCAGCCTCGTTACGAACACATTCCCCTAAAATATGAGTCACATCTTCGGGTACACCACACTCAATGCAGTTGGGAGTTACACTTTTTTTCATTAAAAATGCATAGCTATTCAGGGGCATGTGTCCGGAACGAAGTCTGAAAGCAGTCACAATAAGGTTTCGGTGCATATCTGTATCAGCAAACCAACAAGACCGGGATAGCCTCGGTACAATTGTTTTGTACCATATACCTTTGCTTAATGCCCTCTCATTAAAGTGGACTTTCCACAATTCTTCGCACCGCCTACGAGCAGCACTCAGGACGTCTTTAAAGTAAGGTAGATAGTGGGAGACAAATGTTTGTGTGATCCACAAATATTTGTTTCGGGTCTGGGTGTTTGTGAGACCGAAAAGTCTCTCGTAGTCTCTGATACCCACGACACAGGACTTGTATCCTAGTGTGGGGTCAGAACTATGTATGTGGTGTATTTATTTATTTATTTATAAGTTATTGACACGTCATTTAAAGTTATTGATCGGCTTTTAGATTGCAACAGCAAACTACCTATACGTTATGATTTTCTTCTTTTCATAATTCATTAATTACACAAAATATTTTTATCATAGAGTTACTCAGTATAACACAATTGGTTTTCAGCTGATTAAATAAACTAGTATGATGCTAAGGTACATTAGTAGAAAAACACCTTTAGGTAATATTCTAGACAACATGAATTAGCAAAAGTAATACAACTGGCGCCGTGGCTTAGTTGGTTAAAGCGCCTGTCTAGTAAACAGGAGATCGTGAGTTCGAATCTCGCCGGGGCCTTTCTTTTTACACCACAATTTTACTTCCAATGACTGTATTACCTAATATTTTATCATACGATGAAACCGCAATATTTTATATCATCAATCCATCAGCCAACAGAAGTCCACTGCTGTACATAGGCCTTCCCCAATGATCTCCACAGTGACCTTTTGGAGGCAGCCTGCATCCAGCGACAACCCGCGACCTTTACCATGTCATCGGACCATCTTGCTGGCGGACGTCCTACGCTGCGCTTCCCGCTACGTGGCCTCCCCTCGAGAACTTTTTGGCCTCATTGGCCATCAGTTCTCCGCGCTATGTGCCGCGCTCATTGTAGGGAAACCCCGAGTATAGTCCTCTTCATATCTCGTTGAGTGACTCTGAGCCGCCTAATGAGGCCCATAGTGAGGGGCCACGTCATTTAAACTTAGTGATCGGCTTTTAGATTGCAACAGCAAACTACCTATACGTTATGTTTTTCTTCTTTTCATATTTCATTAATTACACAAATTATTTTTATCATAGAGTTACTCAGTATTACACAATTAGATTTCAGCTGATTAAATAAAATAATATGATGCTAAGGTACATTAGTAGAAAAACACCTTTAGATAATATTCTAGACAACATGAATTAGCGAGAGTAATACAACTGGCGCCGTGGCTTAGTTGGTTAAAGCGCCTGTCTAGTAAACAGGAGATCGTGAGTTCGAATCTCGCCGGGGCCTACAATTTTTTTCTCTGACTTATTATTGTAATATTTAAGCTTGTGTAATAAATATAGTCCGTGCCTTGCTGTGGGATCTATATGTGCAGATGATAATTATTAATCTTTTCTTAATCATAGGGAAATGTGTAATTGTCATTTATTTATTTTATCTTCAATACTCTAATAGCAGTACTTACGTTTCAAACTTTGTAATTTAGATAAAACGTAAAATTTTATCATGTATATTTATTGAGAATTGCATCAAATTGTTTTTCTAATAGGAATAATACATACATAAACTCATGTATTCCCCGAAGGGGTAGGCAAAGTTGCATTTCTACCAGGTATGTATCAGTTCCACGTAATAGGGGGCGAGACTAATGCCCGTTTTCCGGGCACAATTCCAGAATCAGTGCTGCTACTGAGAATTTTGTTATGGAAAAACTCAATAACACTATGACCGACCGGGAATCGAACCCAGGACCTTTAGATCGCACGGCACATGCCTGTGCCACGAAACCACGAGGCAGCCAATAGGAATATATCCCGAAATCATGTTGACTAGAATTTTTTAAACCATAAAAAAGCTTTCAAATTATTTTATCTTAACAAATACCTATTATTGATTATTGAAACTAAACATTCTAAATAATCGACATAAAGAAGTTGAATTGATAGTGAATACCCGCGTATCGGTGGAATTGTCGGAGGTACCGAGAGGACGTTTCCCAATGACCGCACTCCGCCCCCCGCACTCCGCGCCGCGCCCTCCGCCCCCAAATTCAGACGAACGTGAAAGTCATACAACGGCCCTCAGATATTGGACTCACGCGCCCGCACTAAACTATACCTTGTAATTCTTTATCCTTTTTATCTGATCGTTTTTCAGAAAAAAAAATTGTCAAAGGATTCGAGTGTGTCGTATGAATGCTGATTCTAGGAAAATAATATCACTTGAGGATCTTTTTATTGAACAAGTAAATGTGTATGATCTCGTAAACTTATACATTTGCGTAGCTTCAAACCCTCTGTAATTATTGTCTTTGTACAAAAGCATATGAAGTTTATGGCCTAGTCATACACACCCTTGTTTTTATTGATTAAAATACATTTTTCTTTGTCGTGTATGTGAAATTTGGGCTGCAAATGTAATACAACCTGAAAATTCCTAATAGATACTTTTTCGTACACAGAGCTCGGAGAACTGACGGCCGGTGGGGCAGAAAGGTTTTCGAGTGGAGGCCGCGTACCGGCAAGTGCAGCGATGGACGTTCACTCACTAGGTGAAGTGACAATCTAAAGAATATCACTGGAAGCCGCTAGATGCAAGCCGCTTCTGACAGAGCGCTCTAAAAGTCTTTGGGGGAGGCCTATATCCAGCAATGGACATCTTTCAGTTGATGATGATAATAAATAGGACGAAAGGCTAGTGCAATTCCCCACTCATTGTTCTATACTTCTATTATTCACAATGAACCATCACGTACTTTAACGGTGAAGGAAAACATCGTGATTAGGGTTTGCAATCCCGCAGTAATTTTTTCCCGCAGTAAAATTTAAAAATGCAAAAATATGCATATAATAATGCTTTATTACCTGTAGTTTCGTTACACTATATTAAAAAATAATAATAATAGAAACATTCATACAATATCTAATAGAAAAAGTACTTTTTCATAGTTCTTATGAGGTTAGGTAGGGGGTTTGCAATCAATAGGGTTTCCTGCGTGTTAATATGGACTTATCTTACCTAAACAAACAAATAAACCAATTTTAATCCTTTACTTCCCTCGATCGGTTGATCGATCTGACTGACGCTCCCGCGCTGTTGTGATGGAGCTAATAGGCCTTCAGTAAAAGCTGAATTACCATACCGAGTCAAAAAAATGCGGGAAAGCGGGAACGCGGAATTGCAAACTCTAATCGTGATGAAACCTGCACACCTAAAAATTCTTAGGAATTTCTTAGGTGTGTAGTCCGCCAACCCGCAGTAGGCCAGCGTGGTGGACTAAGGCCTAAACCCTCTCAGTTGTGGAGGAGGCCCGTGCCCAGCAGTGGGACGTATATGGGCTAATGATGATGATGATGTTCTGTACCACTTAGCGCTACTGGAGTTGTCGACCTGAAAAGCATACTACCAATTTGCTCACCCTAGGGATTTTAGGTTTATTCAATAGTTCGTGACGAATTCTGCAGAAAAACAATAACAATATTATGATCTCCAGAATTAGAATCATTTGACTTAGTGCTACTAATGTCACAATAACGCTGTAGTTAAGATTTAATTGTAGCTCATTTCATACACAAATTCAGTATTTATTTTAATGTCTGAGCGAATCCAGAAAGCTCATGTTTACTCGGTGACAGAACAGTTTGTGAGTTTAGGTTGAATTCACAAGAGTAAGCGTTTTTGATTATGCACTTACAGATCGTAAAATTCAACTTAGTTTTCAGATACCCGGTCCAAATATTTACATAAATAGTGAGGGCCACGAAGTTTAGGGGCGCGGTCGCAAATATCGGCGGTCGCGGACTCAAACCTCTGACTGTTCGAAACTATGTGTGTATTCATAATGAATTATCGCCTACTTTAACGGTGCAGGAAAACATCGTGAGGAATCCCGCACACCTAAAAGTTTATAGGAGTTTCTTAGGTGTGTAGTCGGCCAACCCGCACAAGCCTAGCGTGGTGGACTAAGGCTAAACCCTCTTATTTCTGGAGCAGGCCCAAGCCCAGCAGTGGGACATATGATGATGAATGATGCTGATGAAGATATTTAGCGGTATCGTATAGCGTGCTTGTGCATTCTACAGTATAGTTTGTTAGTCCGAGAATTCCTATGATATTGAGTTCGTTTAGCAAGAAAATGATAGATACGATCAAACTGGCAAAATGGTGACTTTTAACCAGGGGTATCTTTGTAACCCGATACTCTAGTCAGCACTGATACCCACGACACAGGACTTGTATCCTAGTGTGGGGTCAGAACTAGTGAATGTTGGGTGTACTTATTATATATTATTATGGGTTTTAACTACCTTTGTCAATATTAGTATAGAAACATCGCGACTCCGCTGAATCTCATCCATTAGACGTTCTCTAATATAATGAGACTTCAACACTGTGGATTCCAATTTGTTCTGAATGCGTATTTACTACGCTGTGGCCGTATGAACCAGCGTTTCGGAGGCCGTTGCACACAGGCGCGTCTACTTACACACTACTATTATTATATTATGCCAATGAGCTTTACAATTGTAGGTAAGATTAGTCTAGCAATGATGGCTTTGTGACTGCCTCGTGGTCACGCGGCTCAAGTATGTGCCGTGCGATCTAGAGGTCCGGTCAGGAAAAGTGTTATTAGGTTTTTCCATTAGGAAATTCTCAGTAGCAGCACGGTGTCTGTAATTGTTCCGAAAAACGGCAATAGGCTCGCCCCTATTACGTGGGACTGATACAATACTGGCGAAATGTGGGTGCAGAAATGCATCTCTGCCTACCCCTTCGTGGAATACAGGCTCACACCTACGTATGCATGTATGTATATGATTACTTCTGCCTTACAACCACCAGCTTAAATCTATCCGACAGCTCAATTTAGCATATATTTTGTAACACACTGAGTCTCATTTCATTCAGTATAAATGGTAAGTGTAGTGCCAGGTGCAAGAGCACCTTTGTTGAGTTACGTTAGTGTAACGTTCCCGCTTCATACAAATGTATGAAAATTATTCAAGAGAATTCGCAGCGCAGTCGTTCAGTGTTCTGCGCTCTAATGTAGACTAACCTAAACTGCCTTTCCAATTTGTTGTAGTGTATTTTTATAGTACATACAGGGTGTATTCAGACCGTGATCGGAAACTAAGGCAGGTAATAGCTAAGGTGATTACAAACCCCCTGGCGTGAAAGAAAATCCCGATAAAAAAATTAAGTTTTAGCTATTATCTGCCTTAGTTTCCGATCACGGTCTGAAGACACCTTTATAGCAAGATCACCGCATAGTGTTTTTTTTTAATTTAAACTACGTTATGTCTCCTTAGTTGTAAAACAGAAAGAATTTTGTAAAGGATAATGCCCATAAGCAGTATCGCATGATTTTAAGTTGTGCCACAAGTTAGTAATATCAACAATTCTTGTCTTTAATTTTAATGATTTTATATCGTATTAGTTAACCCTACATTTGCCGGATTAAAAAATACAAAGATAAATAGTATTTCTATTTATTTACCTACTACCTACAGTTTCTGTTTGTCGTTTTATTACGCTGAGTTGTCATGATAAAAAAATATATCAAATCGACCTTTAATTTATTTGATCATTTACTATTAAGCAGAAATTACAATTATTATATTGTTTTAAGCTGTCACTAGATCTTTCTAGTGAATTCGCTAGCGTGAAAAGTTAATAATAAGACTTATTCAAATAAAAGTAACTTACTCTTTAGCAATGCTCGGTGGTGGTTGCTATAAGTTTCTGTTTCTACTACCACACGCAAACATTTTTAAAGCACTTCACAGATTTATGCTTTGCGCACATTGCTTTTATCAAAGTGCTTATTTGCAACAATCACATCAATTAATAGCTCTGTATTTATTTTCATTAAAAGATTATAGCAAGTATTCTAATAGTGTATATTTTTCTCTGCTGTATATTTTTAATCATACGTTGCATATCCTGACAGTATAATGATAACGCAAAAATATTTTCTGTAAAAATAATGGTCATGAGAAATATCGATTATAAGAATATTAAATCGACTTATTCACTTGGCAACATTGAAATTGGTTGGCGGGCGGGATAATGTCATTATATGTTTATGCAAGAACAGCCGTTACGTTTGTTTTTCGCAAAAGTAAACATTCCAAGTGTGGTTATTAGTTATATAATATTAATAAGTAGTGATTTTGAGAAAGAGACTCCATATAGGTAACTTACTTTATAATCGAGATAGAGACTCCTTGTACAATTTATTGTGAAAAGTGGTTGTGAGACAGAGACTCCTTATATCACTGTTCTCGTATTATGGTAATATCAGTTCGCCGGTGTGTTAATTGTACCCTTCGGCTACGTTATGGACCTTTGCAGGCATTGAGAGAAATCAATGAAATCATGTACAATACTCTATGTGGATTTCACCCTCGCCGGTAAGTGAATTAAAAACTGTATTCTTATTAAATATTAAGTAATCTAAAAATGTTATACTATTAGTGTTTAAACTGTTGGAACTCTGTCTTCTCTCTGAAGGTGGTGACTACAACACAGTCATTGTCAATGTAGTTAACAGCTACATTGTATGTTATATGTAAACACAGATAAGTACTCTGTTTATGCTCCAATGAAGATTTTCAGGTTTTTATTTTCTATAGTTTATTGTTAGGCCAGGTTTTAACTATTGTTACTGTGATGTTTATAACTATTCTAATTGCCTGCTTTAATGTGCTATTTAAGCAGGGATATATAATCCCAAATACTTAAACTGGTACCTATTACTAGCTTTAACTTGGGAACTAAACCTGGAATTTCAGACATAACAAGCAATACACAATCAACTGCTTCACAGAGGTAGTATAATACTAGCCTTTGAATTTAAATACAAAGTCTTATTGTAAACATATATTTTCACAGATTTCACGGGATGGCATTCTCTGCATGGAGTGTTATGCTGTTCTTCAAGTTGGCTCACTTCAAGCTCCTATATTAAGACATTGAAATGTATGTTTTATATGTGGAATATCTGTACTATGCATACAATCATAAAGAGTACCTCCCAATTGTCAAGAAAGGAACATTATTCTTAATTGGATATCTCTTCTTCATGTTAAATGAGAATCCCTGTTTTAACTTTTATGAAATTTTTCACATTACTAACAATTATATCCATTTTCCAGATCTCACATCTAAAATGTGTGTGCAAAGCTTGTTGGATGGCAGCTAGGAGAACACTACAGTGACAATTACAGTATGATGCTAATCATTTAGATCATGCTTTAGATGCTCCAACAATATGAGATGTGCCAGGTTTACATGTGTCAATACAGCAAATACACTAAGGGCTATCTCTGGTTAGCTGCTTAGTGGGCAAACACACCGTCGGCTGTTGTGCCCACATAATGACTATTGCTTGGTACTTGAGTTGGGGATGGCATAATAATATTACTACACCAGCGCCATTCCTAGACAATATTTTTGAAGAAGAGTACATGGAATAATAATGATATTAAAACTTTACTTTGACTGCCTACTTATGTGGTTTTATTATACTTTGACCCTTTAGTTACCATGGAACCCCGCAAATTATGCAAGTACTATTTAGTTTTATTGATAGGGTATGTTAATTACAACACTATGCACAAGTTTTCATTGTGGCACAAAAATATTTGTGCTGATACAAAGTTGTATAGTTGTCAGTTGGGCATTGCCCTTTATCAGCTACAATATTTTTTTAATTTTGTGGGGGGGTTAATTCTTTAGAAACTAGATGATGCAAATAATGAATAATTATGTCATATCTAATAAAGAACATACATACAAGAGAGTTAAGAGGGACCAGCTGAAAGAATGTAGTAACTAAAAATCTGATAAAATTTGATTCATTTCGGGACTCGATTCTGGGACCTATCATCACACACACCAGTTCACGCCGTTGCATCATCGAAGCATTATTTGAAATCTTATTTTCGCATAACCAAAAAACGATAATTCTAAAACAAATCTTTGAGAAACAGTTTCTAAAATTGAAATCCCAACTTTAAGATTTAATAATAATTAATAACAAAGTTGATTCACGCCTAAGGGCAGCGATTGCGTAAACGTCCCTAATCGCACAGAACTTGTATAATATTCGTCTGTATTATCTTCAGAGCACAGACGAGGCGAGATAAAAGGAAACTACTCACTTTATTCTTTGTAAATTACTTTTAAAGTTATGAGTTAAATTGGTTTGAGTTTTTAATCTTTTTAAGGTGGGTTTACGGGAGGAAAAAGTAGATTAAAAACTGTAATATAGTCGTAATATGAAACCGTAACAATTTAAGAGATCTTATTTGATAAGCTTGCATTAACTTTAAGCATTATTTGTACATGCAAAACTTCAAGCTTGTTTTCCCCGAAGGGGTAGTCTGAGTCACATTTCGCCAAGTATTTAGCAGACCCACGTAATAGGGAGCGAGCCTGTTGCTGTATTGTTTGTATCGTACATATATATTAAACCACAGCTAAAACGATTTGATCTAGAAAATATAAATTTGGCAAATTGGTTTATTTTTCAACCATACATTATTCACGACAACAACTTTTTTAGAAATTTTTACTTTAAAAGGGAAAAAATGAGAGCTTTGATATCTTTCATAGGTCTTGTAGTTTTATTAAAATTTGGGATAAATTTCCTAACTATAACTATTTGGAGCGTAATGCGTTTTCCATCAAGTGCGGTATTTTTATTTTGCCGTGGCCATATATAATACATTATAAATGTATTATAATACATTATAATACATTCTTGGATGATGTAAGCATACCAAATAAAACCTACGAGCGAATTCCAATCCTTGTGAAGTATGACAAAAATTATTCGTGTTATTTTCGTCAAGCACTACATCTCGACAGACAGGGGTACCTTTAAACGTTCTTTCGACCCTGTTAAAAGGTTGTCTAAATAAAGATCGCTTAGGTGTTGTTTACGAAAGGTTCAAGTTGTTTTTACTATTCAAATGTTTTGTGATACAAAAGTACAAAGATTTTTATTTATATTTGAAATCCCACGTAATAAGAGGTGAGATAACTAGACTTTTTTTTCTTAGAACAACCCGACAAACATTTGTCCGACCCCATAAGCAAACGCGGGACATCAAGATAAGATGCAAGTCTTGTGTCGTGGGTATCAAAAACTACGAGAAACTAACTATATTTGTCTCGGTGCGGGGATTGAACCGCGGCCTTTGATTTTGCAAGCTGGTGACTAACGAACTAATCAACTGCGATACGGGACTGTTAATAAAACCCCAACTACTGTCAACTTCCTTTATATGAAATCCAAATGCACTCTCTACAATTTGAAAAGGCAAAAATTAATAGTCTGTAACATTGTTTGACGTCACATAATGGAACTCGGATGTTGACGTAATAAGTAATTACCATCATCATCATCATCAGCCCAAATACGTCCCACTGCTGGGCACGGGCCTCCTCTACAACTGAGAGGGTTTAAGCCTTAGTCCACCACGCTGGCCTAGTGCGGGTTGGCGGACTACACACCTAAGAAATTCCTAAGAACTTTTTAGGTGTGCAGGTTTTATCACGATGTTTTCCTTCACCGTTAAAGCAAGTGATAATTCATTGTGAATACACACATAACTTCGAAAAGTCAGAGGTGTGTGCCTGGGGTTTGAACCTGCGACCGTCGAAATTCTCGACTGCGCGCCTAAACCTCGAGGCCATCACTGCTTAGTAATTACCGCCGAAAATGAAAAGGCTCATTAAAACTGAACCAATAGACGCTCTAGCATAATGGAAAAATACCAAAACAAGCCAATTTTAGGGGCGTAACCACACGCTACACCGTTGAATTGTATACAGACTGATACTAAAAGTGGATTCGAAATTAATAACAGCTTCAGTAGGTGTACAATATATTTTGATGCACATAAGCTATACAAGCCACGATTTAATACTACTGCGATTTAAATATACATAAACTCACGCCTGTTTCCCGTTGGGGTAGGCAGACTATAGAGCGCCAAATGCCACAAACACTTATTTCGCTTCAACTGACATTATCATCTTCATGCATGTACGTCGGTTTCGAGGATTCTTTATGCTATCCACATCCAATCTTCTCGTGTCAATAGTATCACAAATTTCATTCATTTTTTCCATCTACTGCTCCACACACATTTGCCCAGTGGCGGTACTTCCATACAAGCTCCAATCTTTATATTCGTATATTCTTATCCCATAAAAAAAAACTTATAAAAGACCCAAAGTCTCGCAATTCAGTTCTTCTACCGTAAAAAGTTGTGAGATCCATGTGGTACCAAGTCGATGAATGTATTCTTTTTTTTTTTTTTTTTTTTTTCACTATTAGATACTACAATCTGTCTCCTTATTGGGATAATAAATAGTAGGTTTGATAACGATTATACGGGCATGCTCGGTATGCGACCTTTGTCGCATCCTACTTTATGTACTTTAATATGATATGTGTTGTGGCATTTTTCGTTTTAGTCTGCGAGTTAATTGGTTCTTCTTCATTAAGTGTCTTGCCAAAATATTTGGATGGTTGGCTATCCTGTTTTTATAAGTTTGTATTTGTTGCAAGATTTCCTGACGCACTGTTCTTATTTGTAGGTCATGATGTAGTTGCTCATTAGTTACAAACCAGGGGGCATTTGTAATCATCCTCAGCATTTTATTTTTGAATGTATTCAGTCCCCGTTTAAGGGACCTTCTGTCTTAAATTATTTCGCACTTATCTTACCAGACAAAATGTTATAGTGACCATATTAATATTAAAAATATTTTCTGTTTTGAATGAAAATGGCGTGAATTGGCAATCGCATGAAATCTCAATGTACTAACCTCACATTTAGTGCAATTGCCAAGTCAATTTAATTAAAACAGAGAACATTTTTAATATTGATATGGTCAGTAATGTAACATCACATCAGATAAACACAAACACGGTGCTATCCAAATAGTGTCAAGTGCCGAGAGACTTCGATATCTCGTCATTTGATACACTTGTGCTGTTCTGCAGGAATGCTTCTTGATCCACACGTACTACCCTATCAATGTATCAATTTATTCAAGTATCATCCTGTATGTAACTTAATTAACATTGAAAGAAGTACAAGGTGTCTTGTAATTAATGGTTGTATACGTCAACGTTACGTTACGTTCTACTCGTATATACTTCCATAGAAGCCCAAAAGTGTTACACGTTAATTGTGTAAAGTCTAGTTTATAATTGTTTATTTTGGCGTTAAGATATTCTCATTTATTTGTCAAATCGCTTTTGTTAACTCAGATTTGAAGCTTAAATATTATTATTCGGAATTTTGTCAGGCAAGCTGGGCTTTTGGGATTCTATGGAAGTACCGCCGCTGTAAGTATTTATATAAAGTTTGTAGCGCTTTGGAAATTATAATTTTATAAACATAAAAGTAAATAAAAAAGTATAGGTTTATAAATGGCACAATACATACATACATACATAAACTCACGCCTGTATTCCCCGAAGGGGTAGGCAGAGGTGCATTTCTGCATCCACATTTCGCCAGGTATGTATCAGTCCCACGTAATAGGGGGCGAGCCTATTGCCGTGTTTCGGGCACAATTCCAGACTCCGTGCTGTTACTGAGAATTTCCTAATGGAAGAACCCAATAACACTTTGGCCGACCCGGGAATCGAACCCAGGACCTCTAGATCGCTCGGCACATACTTGTACCACGAGACCACGAGGCAGTCTGGCACAATACATAAACAGTAAATAGTTGCTAGTCACGGGCCTACTCTGTGTGAGAATAAAAAAAATAAAAAACATATAAAATAAACTAGTCTGCATTTGCACCTGCCAGTCAGCTCTCTGTTGTAAGACGGCTGGACAGAACAATGTGTTGTATTGCTTTGGCAAATTTATCGATGCAACGATTTTGGTGATTTTCGATGCACAGAAAAAATCTATCCGGAAAAATATTAGGTGCCTGAAGGTTTATTTGTAACTCTATAGTGGTGGCTAGTAGCTATAGATATAAAGTGTGGAAAACGTCATTTGTGTCCCAACCAACAGCAACAACGGATATTGACTTAATGAAATAGGTAATATTTATTGAATCTGTAAAATGTCAAATACATCACTTAGATTCAGTCGTTTCAAAATTTAGTTCACCACTCTATTCGGAACGCAGTCGTTGCTAGAGAAAAACAGGCAAGAAACTCTAGTGTTGTTATTTTCCAATCAAGAAATACTTTACAATATTTATATATCGGAGCAGGTGTGGCTTGGAAGTGTCTTTAAGATGTGTGACGTCACATTGCCGACTCATACTTTGAGTTTTCTTTATTAAACTTTCACAATTACTAACGAGGCAGATAGCCCTATATCGTTATGAATAGCGGTGACATCATTATTACTAAAGGATCCATTTTAAGAAGTAATTTTAACAGCCAACTTAATCAAAGTTCCTTTTATTTCCCAATAAATCGGATGTTTGCTGTCGGCGCGTATGATCCGATGAATGCTCCGCTCCGCTGCAGCGGGCGTATTTTTATAGACACTGGAGTGTGGCGACCGCCCGTGAGTCATTCTTGTTTATGCAAGAGCGATGACGTAGCTCTCAGAATATGGTTTTACGCCGTTAGATACAAAGATTAAATTTTTCGAATTAGAGCAGCTCAATATTAAAAACTATTGTATTGAATATAATAATAACATGTCATTTAGAATGGAAAAACATATACAAGCAGGCTTTTCACCAACAAGCTACTATTTCCTAGATATTCATTAATATTTTGCAAAAGTATATAAAATATTCTCGAATTATTAGTAATCATGACATAGTTTTAAAATAATTATTTATGTGAGAATAAAAAAAAGGCCCCGGCGAAATTCGAACTCGCGATCTCCTGTTTACTCGACAGGCGCTTTAACCAACTAAGCCACGGCGCTGCTTGTCTGCGTTTGCTATATTACTGAGCTCTAAAAGACAGCTATCAAAATGTGAGTGTAAAATATACCTGTAACTTTCCAAACTAAATGGTTGTTTATGTCTTTAATTTAGTGCGGTCTACTTGTGGTACTTCGGTAGTAAAGATAAAAAAACTCTTCGGGTGAAACCACTCAAGCCTTTACCAATGTAAGTTTCCGAGGCAGAGCGGATTAAACTCGAAATGCTTTCCAGAACTGCAGAGATAGATCTTAAACCCGTGCAAAAATTGCAATCTCCAGCACTAGTCGCCTACACACTTGAGAATTTATAAAACAAATTAGAAGCAGAAAAGAGAAACCCAGTTTAAATAAACCAGTGTCGCAGAAAGGTTGTAAGTTCGTTCCGCGAGTTTTCCCGCGCCGGAGCGAAGACATATTCTCGTTAGTAGCCGGGGTTGCTTTCCATTAAGCCACCTAATTTAATAAACTTTAATTTAAAATGAACGTAAATAACTGCGCTGTGAGACGCTGAGCTTGGAATTTGATTGATTTTTAAGGTTTATGACGTAACAGATTCTGGTCTTTGGATTTCGGTGTTAGGGGAAAGGAATATAAAAAGTCTTCAACACAGCGACGGGTGCAATACATGGTGATGATTATTTCAAAGGGAGTAATAAATCAATACTCAACCGCTAAGGACTAAGGCCTAAACCCTCTCAGTTGTAGAGGAGGCCCGTGCCCAGCAGTGGGACGTATTTGGGCTGATGATGATGATGAATAAATCAATGTTTTATTGTAATTTTAATAATCTCTTAAGAGCGTCCTGTCATCACAATACTCGTAGTCTATGAACATCTCTGTGATGTGATGATTTCGCCATGGCTTAATCGTGAAAGCATACAAACAAACAATATTGTGCCTTTAGACCATATTCCGAATGGATAAATTATTTGTCTTATATTTATCTATGTTCGTATGGCCCTTTTTTACTATTTAAGCCGAACAAGTTTTAATTCAACACTCTGATATGGCCTCAGGGTCTGGTCTGGTTTATAACCTAAAATGTAAACTAAGGTAAAGGTTTGATACTTTCTTTTATCGTACAAAAATAATGATAATTCACTACTTATGAACAAGTACAGAAAGTTAAAGTTGTTGTTGAGGTCCTGCCCTTGGCAGATATTATATGCCCTATCGACATTCAAACTTAGTCTTCCAGATCATGTATACGAATATCTAAACAAAATTAAGATCAAAATCCAGTCTCTAGAAATCGCATATAGTCTTATTTCACATCATAAACACACTTGGTACTCAAACATTGTACTAAAAGCCTGTCAGAACACTCAACAAAATCGGTATGAGAACATCAGAAGGAAAGTAAAAAAAACATTCAATCGTTTGATAAACAAAGAAATACTCGCGAACTTGTTCAGTGACTTTAATACGCCATTTGTTACGCAGGCAGGGGGTCGGTTCGTAAATATATGAAATATTTCCATATTCGACCTGATTTGTTCGTTTCTGTTTAAGACAGGACGAACCTTAATACAAGCCCTTTATTTATCAATATGAACGAATTTTGCGCTTTTCTATATCTTTTCTAATAGTTATTGTAATACTTAACTTAATATTCAAAACTACCAAAAATTAAAAATAAACTTATGTCAGTCGCCCATATGGGTAGACAGAGACTATATGTAGAGAAGGCCCGTGCCCAGCAGTGGGACGTATATGAGCTGATGATGATGATGAATATTAACTATTAAAAATGAGTCAAGTGACACATTAGGTTTGTGGGTGTTTGTGAGACTGAAAAGTTTCTCATAGTTTCTAATACCCACGACAGAGGACTTGTATCCTAGTGTGGGATCAGAACTATGTACTTATACTGTTGGGTGCATTTTTTTTTAGTATTCAAGTACGTAATGCACATATTATAATCAGAATGTGAACGACATACAAAGGCTTCTAAACAGCATTAACATATCCACAAGCGAAGTGTTCCTGGTACAAATAAGTTACAGCTCACGTAAACTCGATTCGAACGATTCACACGTCTTCGGAACCCGCATAGAATTGTCGCGTATTGACAGTTTGGTAACTTTGGCCCGGTGGGGCTAAACTGGGGATTGGGAGATAGCAGGACGAAGAACTAGAGGCAAATATTGATCATTTATATAAGACTATGATAAATAAATACATCCAACAGTCACATAGGTACATAGTTCTGACCCCACACTAGGATACAAGTCCTGTGTCGTGGGTATCAGAAACTACGAGTGACTTTTCGGTCTCACAAACACCCAGACCCGAAACAAATATTTGTGGATCAGACAAACATTTGTCTCGGTGCGGGGATCGAACCCGCGGCCTCTCGTTTCGCAAGCTGGTGTCTAGTCAACTGCGCCACGGGGCTGTTGATGTTGTTTTGTTATTCATAATCTACTTTAATAAGATGGCAATGAGGATGTCATTGTCTCGCGGAACAAGAGTGTGCCGTACGATCTAAAGTTTGGGTGTTCGATTCCCGGGTCGGGCAAAGTATTATTGGGTATTGTCTACTAGATAATTCGCAGTAACAGTACGGAGTGTGACTACTATACTTCCACTTTAGCTGTGACAGTTTAATTGGTAAGTTCTAGTACTGTAAAGTGAATTTAACACTGTTATTTTTATGTTGAATAATTCTTATACAAGTTTTTATTATGAAAAAGAGGATTACATAATTTTCTGGCCTCCTTTTCGGGTACGGTATAGTTACAAAGTTGTAATAAATGAGTAGTAATTTAGGTAGCTAAATTTGTACATACATACATACATAAACTCACGCCTGTATTCCCCGAAGGGGTAGGCAGAGGTGCACTTCTGCACCCACATTTCGCCAAGAATGTATCAGTCCCACGTAATAGGGAGCGAGCCTATTGCCGTTTTTCGGACACATTTCCAGACTCCGTGCTGTTACCGAGAATTTCCTAATGGAAAAACCCAATAACACTTTGCCCGACCCGGGAATCGAACCCAGGACCTCTAGATCGCACGGCACATACTTGTACGGCGAGACCACACCAGACACACCAGAGGCAGAGAGGAGAGATATAGTTACAAAGTTGTAATAAATAAGTAGTAATTTAGGTAGCTAAATTTGTATCATCTCCAAACTAAAAGCTTGTTCCCAAGGCGTTGTATATTGGCACTGGGCAAATAAATCGAGGTTCCCGACTTCGAAGGACTGCGGCACTAATATGCAGTTTAACTTTGATGTTCTCGCTTTGATCAGATAAATCCTTTGTGCTTTAGTGGATTAAGTTTTGTCACTTCCACGTTTAGAAACTGTGGCTTAAGCTGTGCGTCATTAGGTATGCGAAATTTATTAGAGTATGATTTGACTGTAGACACAAGTGTGTCCAGTGCGATCTAGAGGTCCCGGTTTGATTCCCGGGTCGGGCAAAGTGTTATTGAGTTTTTCCTTTAGGAAAACTCTGTAGAAGCACGGAATCTGGAAATATGCCCGAAAAACGGCAAAGAGCTCGCCCCCTATTATGTGGAACTGATACCTGTCGAAATGTGGATGCAGAAATGTACCTCTTCCTACTCCTTCGGGGAATACAGGCGTGAGGTTATATACATACAACATTTGTTTGCATGTTTGTTTGATTTGCCTGTCGTCTTATACTTAACGCCAAGTATAAGATTACTTAGAATAATTATTGAATTGGTTACGCAGTGTGTTTAAGCACATGAGAACGTGACGTCTTAATTTCGAATGCTATGTGTGGTAGTGTTTCAACGCAGCGATCCTTCAATATACAATAATTATAGATCATCATCATTATCATCATCATCAGCCCATATACGTCCCACTGCTGGGCACGGGCCTCCTCTACCATTGAGAGGGTTTAGGCCTTAGTCCACCACGCTGGCCTAGTGCGGATTGGCGGACTACACACCTAAGAAATTCCTAAGACTTTTTTAGGTGTGCAGGTTTCATCACGATGTTTTCCTTCACCGTTAAAGTACGTGATAATTCATTGTGAATACACACATAACTTGGAAAAGTCAGAGGTGTGTGCCTGAGGTTTGAACCCGCGACCGTAGAGATTCTCGACCGCGTGCCCAAACCTCGAGGCCATCGTGATGACGACTTATGTAAGATATTATTATAGATAAGCCGTAAAAAAAAATGTAGTTCTAGGCACCGTAGGTTGACAAGTACGAATTGCAAGCACCTAAAAAAAGCACACACACAGGCTATAAATGTTCCTGAAAGGAGGCCTAGCTAATATTGGACTTATTGCCACTTTTAAGGCACATTTCTAGACTCCAGACCAAGGAATCGAATCCAAGACCTCACGATCGCAAGCCGCATACTTATGCTTCGGGACCAAAGCGGCAGGTTGAGATCTGCTATTATCCATACTTTATAATATTATAAATGCGATTGTAACTCTGTCTGTCTGTCTCGCTTTCCTGCTAAAACTACTGAACCGATTTAAATGAAATTTGGTACACAGATAGTTTTGAAGCCTGAGAAAGAACATAGGCTACTTTTTATTGCGGAAAAGGGGTTTTAAGGGGTTGAAAGGTTGTATGGAAGTATTGTCATTTTTAAAGCTAGAAACTCGAAACTTATTTTTTAGGCTGTTGATTAGATATAAATAAATATCACATTCAAAGTATGTAAAAAAAATTACCTTTAAGGGAGTAAAATAAAAATAGGGGATGAAAGTTTGTATGGAAATTCGTCAGTTTTGAAGCTAGAATGATGAAACTTTCTTATATGGCTTTTAATACATCATTCATCATCATCAGCCCATATACGTCCCACTGCTGGGCACGGGCCTCCTCTACAACTGAGAGGGTTTAGACCTTAGTCCACCACGCTGGTCTAGTGCGGGTTGGCGGACTACACACCTAAGAAATTCCTAAGAACTTTTAGGTGTGCAGGTTTTATCACGATGTTTTCCTTCACCGTTAAAGCAAGTGATAATTCATTGTGAATACACATAATACATCATTACATCATATATATGATATATATATATATACACAATATAAGAATTATATTATTATATTAAAAGTTTTTTTTTTAAATCCCTTAATATGTTATAAATGAGAAAATAACTATATGACTGTTACGCTTTCACGCCTAAATAATTTGACCGATATAAACGATTTTTGATATGGACATAAATGGGACACTGTGGAGTAAAATAGACTACAACTTATTTTCTTTCTGAACCCAACCCTGAAGTCTACGCGGACGGAGTCGCGGGCAAAAGCTAGTTATATATAAATTATTCCCTTTCTTGTTTAAATTATTATTTTAACATGAAAAACGTAAACTAATTTAGTATTTGCTGCTTCGATAAATCTAGGCTGAGCCTTGATTAATTTATAACCAAGATAAACTAAGGTTACATCTTCTCCGACGTCTGAATTTCTCTTTGGTCTGATATAGCTTCATATTTATTACAGCGATTAAACATCGCTTTAACGTAAGCACAGTTTTAGATAGATTTGTGGGGATTATTGTAGAAAAGCTTAGCCAAAATGTTGAATAATCACCCAGAAACCAGCTCTTGGAACAAGAGACGCGAGTTTGATCCCCGCATTGAGATAAATGTTTGTGTGATACATAAATATTTCTTTTGGGACTGGGTGTTTGTGAGACCGACAGGCTCTCGTAGTTTCTGATACCCACGACACAAGACTTATTCTTGCTGTGGAGTTAGAATTATGTATGTGAATGTTGGGTGTTTTTATTCATATTATTTGTAGGGGCGCGGTATTCTTATTGCTTTAGATAATTACTGCTTTATATAAGATGGAAAATACGTTATAGTGTCCCTCAAAATTTCACGACCATTCGGTTCATACAATGTACTGCAAAATTTGTGACTTTAACATGCTCTTTTTCACATTTGCTTAAGGCCTCAAGCTATACACATACTCATGCATAAACAAAAATTATATAATATATATGCCACATCAAATACCTACTTTACTCAATTTAAGAAGGTCGGGTTTGTGGTCCGACCCTAGTGAAGGGTAGAACGGAACATTGAATTTTCCCAAAAAGTTGAGGTATTTTCCAGACAAATTCCACATTATTTTCGTGTTAGTGGTGCTTATTTTAAGCTTTAACGCTGTGCGTGGCCGAAATAAACCAGGATCGGCTAAGGCATAAAGTTACCAAAGTTTTACCGTTTCGTGAAATTTTATCACTGACGATAACCACAGTATGTTCATGAGTAGGTCAACTGCATGTTTCAAAGTAGTGAGTAGCGAGGTTAAGTCGAGAGGTCGAGGATTTTGGCGGTCGCGGGTTCAAAGCCCAGGCATACACATCTGACTTTTTTAAGTTATGTGTGTATTCACAATGAACTATCACTTACTTTAATGGTGAAGGAAAATATCGCGAGGAAACCTACCCACCTAAAAGTTGTTAGGATTTTTTTAGGTGTGTAGTCCGCTAACCCGCAATAGGCCAGCGAGGTGGACTAAGGCCTAAATCCTCCCCGTTGTAGAGGAGGCCCGTGCCCAGTAGTATGATGCATATAGGCTGATGATGATGCATGTTTCAAAGGTCATCACAATTTTTTTTTGATATGTTTAATCCAACGGTCTGTGGTAGTGTAGAGCGGTGAACTATTACCTAATTATCGTCTTAAGAATCCTACTATAGTAATTTCGGAACAATATAACTATAATATTAATGGTACATAGTTGGCAATCTGGGTTAGGTTAGGAACATTTGGCCTATGCTAGCTCACATCAACTTACTAATCGTTGTAACATACACTTTATTCGCTCAATTTTGTCTTTTGGTAGCATTGAATAGCATATTATTAAGTAACCATAAAAACTATCACATTTTTCATTGTACTGCGTTGAATTGACGTACTTCCAAAGAAAAATGTCAGTCACTACAAAGTATTTTTTTTTACAAGGCACCTGATTTGAAATGCTTTTACTTTCAGACAAAAATTGACTTCAAAAAACGACTACTAGAATAGACAAAAAAACGATTTACTGCATTTGCCGTTACTGAGTCCCACGCTCACGATATCAAAGAGGGTTCTGATAAAAGCGCTCGATAAAAGATTTGTCAGTCTTTTGTTGCTCAAAGATAAATCCCCAGGCTTGATATTGCACCAAAATTCTGGAAGCCTGTGTCACTTTACATTTATAGTGAATTTTCCATTTGGTCTTTTTATTTAGTGGCATGAATTTAAAATGACGGCAAATTGATGTGTGTTTTGCTATTTTTAGCAACTTTTTACCCTTAATTATGCTTCGATGCAGCACTCAAATATTTTACTCCATAAATATTGAATTTCTTAAAATTAATAACAGATTCTTCAGAAATAAGCTTGTTATGAAAGCAATTATGTCAAAAACGAGATAGCAGTATTCACTTAAACAATCGCAAATCGCATGGTATAAAGACATCATCATCAGCCCATATACGTCCCACTGCTGGGCACAGGCCTCCTCTACAACTGAAATAGTTCAGGCCTTAGCCCACCACGCTGGCCGAGTTTGGGTTGGCGGACTACACACCTAAGAAATTTTGCGTGTTTCTTCACGATGTTTTCCTTCACCGTTAAAGTACGTGATAATTCATTCAAAAAGTCAGAGATGTGTGCCTGCGGTTTGAACCCGCGACCGCCGAGATTCTCGACCGTGCGTCTAAACCTCGAGGCCATCACTATTCAGACAAAGTCAAATCGAGTAAAATTATGTTCTTTATACTTGCCTTATTACGGTGTAACTGGAAATCTTATCTGAGGGCGCGGGATCTCACCCTTTGTGCCAAAGGGCATATGGGCTGGCCCGTCACAGTCACTTTTTGAATTTAAGGATTCGTGAAAATAGTCTAGATAGATTTTTTTAGATGTGAATATGCTTACAGACTTGATGGTACAAACTATTGTCATTTACCGGTCATTCATTTACTTTTCCATATTCAGTAAACAAACTGTAGCTAAAAATTGATAGACCAAAATCACTGTTAAGCTCCTGATCTGTTAAAACCTGGATGTGTTAAGGATGATCTTTACAAACACCGTGACATTTAAAAAAAATCCTGACTAAAAATAAAACCAATTGCGTTTTCCTTACAACCACGAGTATTAAATGTACATATGTAGTTGTTAGGAAAACGTATTTTTTTTGTCGGGATTGTTTTTGTCACGATGTTTGTAATCATCCTGGCTATTATCTGCCTTAGTTTCCGATCACGGTCTGAATACACCCTGTATATGTATGACATACCTACTTTACATCAGATATACATATTTTAAAAGAAGTATTTTTTATCATACCTTGATCGAAAGTTCGTTTTTCGACCCTGGATTCGGGGATGAAAGTGCCACATTTCATCCCGATCAAAAGAGTGAAATGAGTAGTGCGCAAGCTCCCAATTTTGTGCGCATGTGTACTGTTTAAATGGCACTACATGTCATAATAGTATATTATAAATAATTTCGTGACGGGGTACGGTTGACTCAATCGAAACCATACCTGAATAATAAACCTTAATAAAATAAAGATTTCGAGTCGACAACATATATATCCGCAAAATTCGGATTGTCGAGTATTTTGATAAAATCTAATGGTGCTGACTGTTGACGGATAAATCGTTGTCGCCATATTAGCGAAACGTCACTGATGTTTTGATTATAATTATGGAGGGTAAAGGTAAGGAGTGTCATCTTATACATGGAAAAGTGTCCGTCGAAATGTATTAAATTAGGGGGCGCCACATTAGCATCATCATCATAAATTTTAAAGGAAGCGGAAATCAATAAACGTACTATTCATAGTTCAGGGTATTAAATCACACGCGTTTTCTCATAATAACTCTTTAAGGTTATATAAACTACTGTTGGGGATAAAACTACCCTCCCCACTATGAAGCTACAAATAGTATAAAAGACCGAGAAGATTGTACGTCGGACTCACTTTGCTCTCGGCTATCGTTGCGACAATATCGCTCTGACATTTTCATAATTAAATTACGTTGTTACTCTGCCCGAATTCCCATTAAATTAATTTATTATTTGATTGTTTGTAAATTAGTGTGAATGTTTGTTTTTGTGAAATAATTTTGTTTGAAGTTAAATAATTACATCAAAACATAAGTTTTGTTTAATACATTTTTTTAAAGTTAAATTTGGCCTTATCGCCAATACTACATTATTTTTTACTACGCAAGTAGTTGACATTTTCAATAAACTACTTTAGTCGACAATAATATTAAATTCATACCATGTCCTTTGTCTACACCAGCGCCATTCTGGAAGGTTTTTGAACTGTTATTTACAGCTGACAGCTGGACACTTATTTATTATTATTTAGTTTACGAGTTGTTATAACAAGCCGGCTTGTTGCTTAGTTACACGGCCATAAAAATTTGAAGCATGCGCACTAATTATATTTTTTTTTTCCCCTCCGGGCGGAAAGTGACACCTTTCGTCCCGCTGCGCTAAACAAAGTTGCCGCTTTCCGCCTTTGTCGGACAAAAATATTAATCTTAATCGAACTTTCGATGCTGGTATGATAAAAAATTTTATACACACAACGGGAGGAAAGTAAGACATCCTCTCCAGGGTGTTTGCCAATTGACACCCGGGGGAGGATGTCCTACTTTCGTCCCTAGGGGTGTAATATACTATAACTCGTGTTTTCAGTGAATAAAAACTAAAGAAAATTCAATTTATCCGTAAAATGGTGATGTTAGTTCAATTTTGGCTGAACGTGCCGTATTAACTGTTGAGAGTCGCGTATTCTTACCGTTAAATGTTATAGAATTCAACCTAGAATTCGGAGAACTGTATCAAAGGTTTTAAGTCAAATGTAAGATTTTCGGTGTGAAGTTTTCCTTCACCGTTAACGTAAGTGATAATTCATTGAGAATACACACATAACTTCGAAAAGTCAGAGTGTTTGAAACCGCGATCGCCAAGGTTCTTGTCCGCATGCTTAAACCTCGAGGCCATCACGAATTAACTAAAAATTAACGTAACAAATGAAAATTAAAACAAATTTTGTCTGAGCCAGGATCCTAAAATCACTCGCGCTTACATATACTCGTACCACTAACAAAGTTGGTATACCCTTAAATTGCAGCATAAAATCAAAAGCTTCAGTCTTAAGAAAACATCAGAACAAATTTCAACGTTGTATCCACAGGGAGGAGGACGTGGACTCGGCTGTTGACAACTCAATTTGCTACAGCCACGAGAGTTGTCTGCACTACCGACGAATCCAATCAGATCGCAGGCCTTTGAGCTTCAACCATGTTAAAATAAAAATAAAATAAACTTGAGATTTCGATATTTACTTTGAGCTGTTTATGGTGGCTTTGGTTTAAGTTGTATTTGTAATAAAATTACAAATACACTCTGTCACAACAGTGAGTATTCTTTCTGCAAAAGTACATAAAAAAGGAAAAACCACACCGAATGCAATTGTACGGTTTTGTTTAGAATATCAGGTGGGGAACCTCTTTTACATTGACATAGGTACATACCAGTGGCAGGACTTCCATAGAAGCCCAAAAGCCCAGCTTGCCTTACAAAATTCCGAATACCTTTAAGCTTTAAACCTTTATTTAACAAAAGCAATTTGACATATAAATAAGAATATCCTGACCCCACAATAAACAAAAATAAACGAGACATTACACAATTAACGTGTAACGCTTTTAGGATTCTATGGAAATACCGCCGCTGGTACATACATAAACTCACGCCTGTATTCCCCGAAAGGGTAGGCAGAGGTGCATTACTGCATCAACATTTTGCCAGGTATGTATCAGTTTCACGTAATAGGGGGCGAGCCTGTTTCCATTTTTCAGGCGCATTTCTAGACTCCATGCTGAGAATTTCCTTATGGAAAAAACCTAATAACACTTTGCCCGACCCGGGAATGGAACCTGGGATCTATGTAATGCCCGGCATATACTTGAGCCGCGAGAGCATGACGCAGTCATTTACAATGATATAATATAGTTTTGAATTTTATTTGGTTTATATAAGTTCATTCAGTAAAGAAATAGGTTGAATTAATTAAACAAGACAACTTTTTTTGATCTCCTTTACTCCTTCATTAAAATTAATGAAATTTAAAACTTATTCCACCGCACCCGTCACTGCAACTCCTTACACTAGGATCGACAGCGGCTTGCACAGAAATAACATCTAGTACAAAAACTCGGTGATTTTTTGGAACCCTTTTTTTTTTTTTGTCGAGGGGAAAGCTGGTTATGGCTCTACTTCCCGCCAGCCCTGGGGGAGGGGGGGGGGCGGGAAGTATGTATGTCGGGGTCACCGGCCTTCCAGCCCGGCGCGCGGCGACGTCACGTCCGCGCAGATGTAAGTGCCGGGCTGGGTCCCTAACAAAATCCCTAAGCCGGCATACCGACCAAAACCCCCCGGTGGCCATCTCCGCGCCAAGTGGGACGACCACGGTACGTGGGCGAGAAGCGCCCACCGTAAATCCACAGCCGCCCGTATTCTTTGGAACCCTAGGCGTTTCTTTACGATTCCACAGAATAGGTACACCCCTACCGTCTGATTTTTCACGTACCGTCATAAAATAGACTAGGTCATGGCTTTACAGTAACTTTTTTCGTAATGCCTTACGTCTAATTAGGCATGTTTTTAATTAACACAAAAAAATAATGACTAACTATTATGGTTTCGTAATATCGTAAATAATATTTAAATGTTACAGAAAATGTGTTAGAATGAATGACGAAATAATATTATCAGTTATTAGACTTTTTGTCAGTATGTGCAGTGATTCACGAACTCCGCATTAACTACTGGTTAGAATTCATTAAAATTACATACATATTACATACATAAACTGAAATGTATAAATTAAGTTCTAAGATTAAGAAAAAATAATATTATACATACATAAACTCACGCCTGTATTCCCCGAAGGGGTAGGCAAAGGTGCTTTTCTGCACCCACATTTCGCCAGGTATGTATCAGTGCCACGTAATAGGGGGCGAGCCTATTGCCGTTGTTTTGGGCACAATTCCAGATTCCGTGCTACTACTGAGAATTTCGTAATGGAAAAACCCAATAAAACTTCGTCCAACCGGGGATTCAAACCCAGGACCTCTAGATCGCACGGCACATACCTACTTGTGCCGCGGGACCACGAGGCAGTCGTGTTCCCGTGTATTGTCGTGTCGTTTATTAAAAGTTCAGTTGATATTACCACCAAATCACCTATACTATATTATAATAATAAATGTAATAACCAATAATCATCATCATCATCAGCTCAAATACGTCCCATTGCTGGGCACGGGCCTCCTCTACAACTGAGAGGGTTTTAGGCCTTAGTCCTGCACGCTGGCCTAGTGCGGGTTGGCGGACTACACACCTAAGAAATTCCTAAGAACTTTAAGGTGTGCAGGTTTTATCACGATGTTTTCCTTCACCGTTAAAGCAAGTGATAATTCATTGTGAATACACACATAACTTCGAAAAGTCAGAGGTGTGTGCCTGGGGTTTGAACCTGCGACCGCCGAAATTCTCGACCGCGCGCCTTAACCTCGAGGCCATCACTAATACCAATAATAGATGGCGCTATTTATATTTTCATTAAGAATTTGACGCAGACAAAATAACGGGCGTAGGTAGTTTAAAAATACCAGTATATAAAAACACGAAATGATTTCCATTCAATCTGTCGTTACACAAATAAATTACTCCATTGAATCTATTAATTAAATGTAATATGACAATAACCTTGTCAACTGCTTATTTATAGATGTTTAAACAAATGTTTTGGTTGCGTAAAATTTTAATAAAATGCTACAGTAATCTTGGGTGTGTTAATTAAAAATTATAATTAAAAAGATTTGTAGAATTTAAAAATTAGAGAACGACTACCTAGTGTTCTTGCGGTACAAGTATGTGCCGTTCGGTCTCAGGTTCGATTCCCGGGTCGAGCAAAGTGTTATTGGGTTTTACACTAGGAAATTTTCAGTAGCAGCACGGAGTCAGGAAATTTACCCGAAAACCGGCAATAAGCTCGCCATATTATATTACATGGGACTGATATGAACCTGGCGAAATGTGGGTCCAGAAATGTACCTGTGCCTACCCCTTCGAGAAATACCAGCGTGAGTTTATGTATGTGTGTAAAGTTATGTAGGTATATATGACGAACATTTTCCTGGAAAGACTATAGGCCGAATAAAGAACATCGCTGGATGCGGGCTGCTTCTAACAGGTCACTTTAAGAGTCTTAGTCTACGTCCAGCAACAAATATGATCTATAAGAGCTTTCATACGTCCTTTTGCTTGGCTCGAGCCTCCTCTATAAATCACAGGAGGTCAGGTTTAAAATATTTGTTATGGGTCTGGGTGTTAATAAGACCGAAAAGTCTCTCGTCGTTTCTGATAACCAAGACTAGTATCTTAGAGTGTGCTCAGTACTGTACGTGTGACAGTTGGGTGTATTTATTTATTTCGATTATTTATTATCATCATCATCATCAGCCCATATACGTCCCACTGCTGGGCACGGGCCTCCCCTACAACTGAGAGGGTTTAGGCCTTAGTCCACCACGCTGGCCTAGTGCGGGTTGGCGGACTACACACCTAAGAAATTCCTAAGAACTTTTTTTAGGTGTGCAGGTTTAATCACGATGTTTTCCTTCACCGTTAAAGCAAGTGATAATTCATTGTGAATACACACATAACTCCGAAAAGTAGAGGTGTGTGCCTGGGGTTTGAACCCGCGACCGCCGAGATTCTCGACTGCGCGCCTAAACCTCGAGGCCATCACTGCTATTATTTATTATATTTTTTTCGAAACAACATGATCTAAGAATGTCTTCATATTAAAACAGGTTCACTAAAGGTTCCTAAATACCTATATTATAGGTACCCTAAATACAATTTTAGATCAATATATCATGAATATTTACATTACCTGAATAAATAAGATATGGTGCAAGTGTGTTGACGAAACAAACTGCGTATGTACCGCGATAATAGCCCTATCGCTATCTTTTTCTGACAGCTGTGATCTCTATAAGTAAGATAAGGACGGGAAGGTATGCCGTTTGCAGTTTCTTGATCTCTGCGTGAAAATTTCCATGCAGATTTTGTTGGTTTAATGATAGCATGTGATGCTTGGTATGAGATGAGGAGCTTATGTTTTGGGGAGATTTTAACAGTCTTCGTAGCAGAGGTTGTGGGTTTGTTCTCTGCATTGTTAAAATTATAATGTATGATCAATTTATATTTGATTTTTATTTAGGTAGTTTTGGCCTGGAAGTTTCTTTAAACATATAAAAACGATCTGTCTAGATCAGATTTTATCAGGTTAATTTATGGCATTCATCTTGTCTTTTACATTTTCTAACCACGTGTACTTTATGCTGATCAATCGAGTACTGGTATTCTTAGTATAGTCAAAATTTCAATCCTAATATTCATCATCATCATCATCAGCCCATATACTTGCCACTGCCGGGCACGGGCCTCCTCTACTACTGAGAGGGTTTTAGGCCTTAGTCCACCACGCTGACCTAGTGCGGGTTGGCGGACTACACAAATAAGAAATTCCTAAGAACTTTTAGGAGTGCAGGTTTCATTACGATGTTTTCCTTCGCCGTCAAAATACGTGATAATTTTTTGTGAATACACACATGACTTCGAAAAGTCAGAGATGTGTGCCTGGGGTTTGAAAACGCTACCGTCGAGATTCTCGGCCGCTTGCTTAAACCTCGAGGCTATCACGACTTAATGAAATTAAAAAATAAAACAATTTATTTTATAATATGTGTCAGATTTATGTGCGTTTATCAAATTTATTCAAAACCTGTGTGTACTTAAATATACACTTAATGTGTATTTAAATAGATATGTACCCAGGTGCACCTTAATAGACCTGACAGCGTTCAATTAAACAAATATGTACGAAAACACTAATGTTTGACGGTGGGTTTGCTCATCGGATACTCAATAAAAATGTGATTGATTTATTTAGAAGCCAATTTTGAAAATCTAGCCAATGTAGAAATAGAAGTTAAAATACATCTTGTATCTTAGAACTGAATAATAATAAGTAAACACACCCAACAGTCATATACATAGTTCTAATCCCACACTAAGATACGAGTCTTGTGTCGTGGGTATCAGAAACTACGAGAGTCTTTTCGCTCTCACAAATACAGGAAACAAATATTTCATACAAACATATGACAGGGTGAGTCTTCCTATTCATGCTTTAGTTTAAACTAGTTGGTTAAACCAGGATACTACCATATACACTCTATGTAAAAAAAAACTTTTTTTGCTACCGTCTCGTCGAGCAGGCTACGTTTTATTTTGTTCTTCCCAGTTGTGCGTAAAATATGGCTATAATTAAGTCCCATTTAAAACTCAATCTGAAAAGTAATTGTGCACATCTCTGCCTTCCCCTTTATAGGTACAAGTGTGATTATACACAAATACATACATAGCCTCACGCCTGTATTCCCCAAAGAGAATGTGGATGTAGTAACTCATTTCGCCAGGTGTGTATCAGTCCCACGTAATAGGGGGCGAGCCTCTTGCCGTTTTTCGGGCACATTTCTAGACTCCGTGCTGGTACTGAGAATTTCCTAATGGAAAAACCCCATAACACTTTTCAAGCACCGTGAATCGTACCCAGGACCTCTAGATCGCACGACACATACTTGTGCCCCGAGACTACGAGGCAGTCAGTGTGATTTTATATATATAATTATTCTTAAACATATAATTATTGTTAAATATAACAAAAACTATTCACAGGTGTTCACTACATTACACACTTCGGGCCTCGGTTATTGACTGTTAACTACCTCAGTGAAATAGACGTGATGTTAGAAATAATTTTGTGCGTGTTAATATTTGTAGGGGATAGTACTGTGATAGCACGGGAGTACGATTATGCGACAATTTATAAAAAATCCTTCGACCAAGACTTGTACGCCAGAGTGTTGGATGACAATAAATGTATGAGGCAATTGAGGATTTTATTCAACGATACGTTGGGATTGGAATGTAAGTTTTCGTATACTTATATTTATAAATAAATAGTAAGGTTTGTCTCCTGAAAAGGTAGGTAATGCCGCGTCCACGTAGCCACTAGCTTTCAAGTCCCAGGTAATATTTCAAAAGATTTTTGTAATTTTCGGGCTCTTTTGTAAATTAAACCATTTATTTTTCACACACACAATCCAATAAAAGTAAATATATACATATATTGATAATAACAATGAAATGTTAGTATATATGTATGTATGTATCTTCACCAGTTCGTTATTTATGCGCCTACTTCTTTTATCTCTGCATCACCCAAAGGTCGACTGTAAGAGAATGCCTAAGGCATTATGTCCGCCTTTATACAAACTGTATAAAAAGCATAAATAAATAAATAAATTATAATATACAAATTTTCTGCTACTACCAAAAAAATATATATATGGAAGATCCCTATAACGGTTCGTGTGACTTAGGAATCGAAGCTAAAATAGTGACGTCTCGATCGCATGCGGCACACTATTTCCAAGGAACTATATGTACAATCAGTTACTACAATAAAGAGTTATTAAAAAGAAATATTCAGGCAAGAAGCAGTTTTGTGGATTAAGGGTTTTATCTTATCTATGATGTTCGACTTATCTATGAAGATACAGCCTCTTCAAATATGTCCGTAAGATCAAGAGGTTCCGAGTTCGATTCCCGGGTTTTTTTTTTTTATTCTGGCACGGCAAACTGACCCCATTGCACCTGATGGTAAGCGCAATGGAGTCCAGAAAAAGTGCCGACCAGCGAGAGATGATGGTCTCCCGTTGGTCGACACAATCATGCCGGCCGAATACCTCTTCACCTTATTGTGAAGAAGTTTGGGGGACTATCAATCATGGTGATCAAAGGACCGACCGCGACAAACCGGCCAAAAAATGCCGGCACGGTCATCCTTTCACCATGATTGAAGCCCCCCCGAAAACCGGATATACACTGGCTGATCCCGGAACGCGGCACACTTGCATGTGCCACTATGGCGGGTTTTACGCCCTGTGTACGGTGGTCGCTATCCGGGCGGATACGAATATCCTACCACCAGCAAATTGGGCAAAATGTTACAGACTCATATGCAGATTCCAGATATGTGCCTGAGAAACGGCAATTGGGTCGCCTATTATGTGACTGACGCATACCAGGCGAAATGTGTGTGCAGAAATGCACTTCTACCTTTCTCTTCGAGGAATACAGGCGTGAGGTTATGTACGTATGTATCAGTGGCGGTATTCCATAGAAGCCCAAAAGCCCAGTTTGCCTTACAAAATGCCAAAAAATAATATTTAAGCTTTAAATCTTTATTTAACAAAATCAATTTGACATATAAATGAGAATATCCAGACCTCATAATAAACAATAATTATAAACTAGACAGTGCAGTGATGGCCTCGAGGTTTAGGCGCGCGGTCGAGAATTCCGGCGGTCGCAGGTTCAAACCCCAGGCACACACCTCTGACTTTTCGAAGTTATGTGTGTATTCACAATGAATTATCACTTGCTTTAACGGTGAAGGAAAACATCGTGATAAAACCTGCACACCTAAAAAGATCTTAGGTGTGTAGTCCGCCAACCCGCACTAGGCCAGCGTGGTGGACTAAGACCTAAACCCTCTCAGTTGTAGAGGAGGCCCGTGCCCAGCAGTGGGACGTATTTGGGCAGATGATGAAACTAGACAATACAAATTAACGTGTTACGCTTTGGGCTTCTATGGATGTACCGCCACTAGTATGTATGTATACGTATAAAGTTATAGGTTCTAGACACATGACTTCTATACCTTATATATGTACCTATCGCTCAATATCTTAATATCAATTTATTAGACATATCAAAGACTACACGCATAAATATAAATTTTAACAAGAGTATGGAAAAACATTAATTATTTGTAAACAAGTATTCCTTTGATAAAGTGTAACAATTTACGTCGAGACGTAACAAAGGAGAAAGTATACTGATCAACTTTTATAATTATTTCCTCAAACTTGATACTTCGTCTTTACGACGTTCGGGGAAGGCAAATATGTGTAACTTCGTATTATTTATTTTGCTGCTAAAGATCATATTTAAGGAAAAGTCGTTCTATAGCGCTGTATTAGCCATCGGAAGTCGTATTGCTGGACAATTTTTTAACGAGAAGAGAACTATTAAGCTCCCTATAAACTTATGGGGATGTCGACAGCCCCGTGGCGTAGTTGGCTAGACACCAGCTTGCGAAACGAGAGGCCGCGGGTTCGATCCCCGCACCGAGACAAATGTTTGTGTGATCCGCAAATATTTGTTTCGGGTATGGGTGTATGTAAGACCAAAAAGTCTCTCGTAGTTTCTGCTACCCACGACACAAGACTTGTATCTTAGTGTGGGATCGGAACTATGTGTGTGACTGTTGGGTGTATTTTTTTTTTTTTTTTTGTTAGTGTCGCCTGCCTTCCAGCCCAATGCCTACGTTTGGGCTGGGACCCTTACAAATACCAGAATACTGACTAAAACCTCTCGTTAGCCGTCACGCACATCGAGGGCGGTGCAAGATGTCCAAGAACAAAAGCGCACCAGCTGTAATCATCGCATTCGCTCGGCGCACTCTGCTCCATTTAATTAAATTAAGCTATGAGGGGCGCCGACGCCCCACGTTTACACCTACTTTGGGCACTCATTTCGTGGGCGTCTGTGACAAAACCGAGGCCACACGCCTTGTCGCCCCGGCAGTAAACCCTGCGATCTCGATGTCCCCTTTCTATCGCCTTTTAAAAAGAGCAGGGGATATCGTAGAGGGATTTTTACCCCCTGTCCACTAAGCGACCAATTGCTGGACATGAGCCTTCATAATGTTTGAGATGGGTAACATTTTAATATGAAGTATATTGTTGGTATTCATACATACATACATACATAAACTCACGCCTGTATTCCTTGAAGGGGTAGGCAGAGGTGCATTTCTGAACCCACATTTCGTCAGGTATGTATCAGTCCCACGTAATAGGGGGCGAGCCTATTGCCGTTTTTCGGGCACATTTCCAGACTCCGTGCTGTTACCGAGAATTTTCCTAATGGAAAAACCCAATAACACTTTGCCCGACCCGGGAATCGAACCCACGACCTCTAGATCGCACGGCACATACTTGTACCGCGAGACCACGAGGCAGTCATTGTTGGTATTCGTCAATTAATAATTGCTAAGTTTTACATTATGACGTCATAAGTGTTATCATAGTTATTTAGGTGCTGTCATGCCATTAAAGCTGTCATTTGAGATTAAATCCGTGTTGAGACATAGTTATTGCAAAATTTAATAGATCCAGAGCTTGATTGGTTCGGAGCTTATCTGATATTAATTACAAGTTGTAGTGGTTTGCACTGATAAGCAAACTAGACACGTAATAATCTTTATGCTATGTTAGATTGCTGAAGAATTTATTTATTTATTTATGCTTTTTATACATAATAGCGTATAAAGGCGGACTTAATGCCTAAGGCATTATCTACCAGTCAACCTTAAGGTGGTGCAGAGATACATGGTAGTTGCATAAATATTGTTGATACAGAATATATACTCTTATATATATATAAATATATAAACAATAAACATAAATAGTATATTTGTAAAACCTACTTAAGAATTCAGGTATAGTAACAACACAGTCATGTTAGAGTCAGAAAATGCTCGATACTTATATAAAAAATCGTGATCAAAGTAACAAAATATGTGTTGCATGATTATACTGTACAGCTAAATAAGAAAGAATTTGACTGCAGTCTTCTAATGCGGAGTAGCATTATATTCCCCAAAGAAGAGACTTTTACTTCAAATAATATCAAAAAATATTGAAGTCCCACACAATAATAGGCGTGAAATTTCCGATAATGGATAAATAAGACCTAAAATGCCTTACATAAGACTCAAAGCCATGACCTTTCGATCAATATCGCTGTACCAAGGAAACCTCTTTAATTGTTGAAATAATCATGATATAAATTTCAGTTCTGGACGCCAGCGCAAAAGTTCCAAGTGGCATCCGCGTGGGGAATGTCAATGATTTTGGAGATTATTTCGAGTGTCTAGACATCAACCGGGTCGTCAACGAAGTAGACATCCAAGGGAAATATTGCATGATCACAGTTCCGCTTACACAAGATTTTCTGGCTAATCGTGACTCGGCAGTCTGGTCCGATGTGGTGCAATGGCTAAACCTCGCGGGTTTGCCAGGAAATGGTTCAGTAGACCAAATCAAAATGTACTCCGCGAAGGCAACTAACAGATTGAAGAATTATGTTTATGAAATTACTGGCTTTGGTCCACAAGATAATACGAGGTAAGCTTAAAAATATTTTATGGCTTGGGAGTAGTAACAGACTGCCTCGTGGTCTCGCGGTACAAGTATGTGCCGTGCGATCTAGAGGTCCTGGGTTCGATTCCCGGGTCGGGCAAAGTGTTATTGGGTTTTTCCATTAGGAAATTCTCGGTAACAGCACGGAGTCTAGAAATGTGCCCGAAAAACGGCAATAGGTTCGCCCCCTATTACGTGGCACTGATACATACTTGGCGAAATGTGGGTGCAGAAATGCACCTCTGCCTACCTCTTCGGGGAATACAGGCGTGAGTTTATGTATGTATGTATGTATGAGTAGTAACTTTTTGGTATGACTGCGGTAGGAATGGACCGACAGAGGTCTCAACTAACTGTATGTTGTTAAGTTACTTGATAATTTGTTAGTGGTAGGGTGGTCATATTTGTATCTATTTTAAGCCACAATTGTAAATGAAATGTAAAACTGCAATAACAACTTACGCAAGTGTGTTAAAATTAAGCTTTGTTACTGTTAAGTGTGTTAGTTGTTAAGTATAGTTAGTGCTTAGTTAAGTGACATTTCGAGGGTGACATTATCATTTTGATTAAACCCTCTATAATAAATAAAGAACTAAAAAAAAAAAAAGGCTTGCAGAATTAGGGCTATACAGTTCTTCACATCACTTATCATCAGGTGCCAGCAAAGTCTCTGCTGTTGAATTAGTTAAGGTTTTACTTTTAGATTTCTTCTTTGTGAAAGTAACTAATTAACGGTGAAATTTAATTTACAGCATTCTATACAGTCCACTTAATCCTTTTAACATGAATTTAGGAATTTGCATTCCCCACGCATGTACCACGGAGCAAGTTGTGGATTTTCTAACAGCCAAAAATGTTTCCGTGCTAAACGTTACATATACAGAGAATTTCTGCCGATTGCCCAATGACAAGCCGATCACTACAGGCGATTATGTTGCTTTGTAAGTATTTTGGCTTTGGTATTTTTTTGAGATTCTAGTTGGAGTGAGCTTAGAAGAGGGTAACATTAGATATTTTTCTAATCGAAGAATAATGGAAGGGTTTGCTGGTGGTAGGATATTCGTATCCGCCCGGATGGCGACCACCGTACACAGGGCGTAAAACCCGCCATAGTGGCACATGCAAGTGTGCCGCGTTTCGGGATCAGCCAGTGTATATCCGGTTTTCGGGGGGGCTTCAATCATGGTGAAAGGATGACCGTGCCGGCAATTTTTTTGGCCGGTTTGTCGCGGTCGGTCCTTTGATCGCCATGATTGATAGTCCCCCAAACTTCTTCACAATAAGGTGAAGAGGTATTCGGCCGGCATGATTGTGTCGACCAACGGGAGACCATCATCTCTCGCTGGTCGGCACTTTTTCTGGACTCCATTGCGCTTACCATCAGGTGCAATGGGGTCACTTTGCCGTGCCAGAATAAAAAAAAAAAAAAAAATAACACCACAATAATCCATATACCCTACATTAGACCATATCATCATAACCACTACTGCAACTCATGTACACCAGAATCGACAGTGGTACGCACAGGAATGACACCGAGCAGTGAATCTAGGCGACTCTCTATGGGGGACCTAACTTGTCTTTCACCCCTCAATGAAATTTATTTGAAAGAAGATAAACAGGAGTAGATGAAAACAAAGTGATACATTAATAAGCTGAAGTTGCTGTGGATCGAATGTAATACTCAAATTAAGAAATTTAGCATTTTAGAAAAATCTCATAGGTAAATTTCCTCTGGTAATGTGCATTTATGAGCTGCGATGCTCTCTTAATATCCGGTAAAGTAAAGTAATAAAAGCAAGATGATTAAATATAATATAAGATGATTTGAAAACCTCACCATATCCACAATTAATTTTGTTTCTAAACAAACTTATACGTAGCCATACTTATTTATTTATTTTATTTATTTATTTAGAGACACCATCGACAGTTACACATACACTTTAAAATGCAGTTGAATAAATAGCATTGGACATTGCGTACCATCATTATAGGTGAATACAACATTCTTGATATTATTGCTCAGACACATTAATTATTTATATTAGTATTGGAAATTATATTTAATAATAAATATGCTATTATAATAATATTAATTATATAAAAACAAAAAACAAAATTAAAAAATAGTGTGACGATACAAAAAAAAAAGAATAAAATTATAAATAAATAAAACCACATTCGGAATTACAACTAGGAAATTAAAATTTTTGCATTTAATTACATTTATTATTAAAAACTATCATATGAAAGAATAAAAATGAAAACATAAAAATGAAAACAAATTAAAATCATAGATAAAACCCGACTAGTAACGATACTTCGATGACCTACTTAAGAAAATATTAGTTACATCTTTTCCGTTGAGATTTTTTATGATTACTTCACACAGAACTATTAATATTCTAAGGCCATTAATCTTACCATTAATTCCAAAATTATTACTTCAGAAATAATATTTATTTTCAGCATCATCTTTGCTATTATAGGAGCTATTACAATCGTTAGTACTTCATACGATGTCTACAATGTTTTGATATTGAAAAAAGGTGAGTTTATTTACGTTTACTTTAAATTTAGTTCAAATATGGTTTCTGGAAGAAGGTTTTCTTTTATAATTAAATACATTAAATAGTTTTAGGATTTTTGATATTCGCCAACTCAAGTCGTCTGGAACCAAATAGATTGATTAATAATATGTTTTTATTAAAAACAGAAGAGAAATGACAGCTTTATCGTTTTGTTTTTAACATACATACATACATAAACTCACGCCTGTATTCCCCGAAGGGGTAGGCAGAGGTGCATTTCTGCACCCCAATTCGCCAAGTATGTATCAGTCCCACGTAATAGGGGGCGAGCCTATTGCCGTTTTTCGGGCACATTTTACAGACTCCGTGCTGTTACCGAGAATTTCCTAATGGAAAAACCCAATAACACTTGGCCCGACCCGGGAATCGAACCCAGGACCTCTAGATCGCACGGCACATACTTGTACCTCGAGACCACGAGGCAGTTGTTTTTAACCGACTTCAAAAAAAGGAGGAAGTTCTCAATTGTTTTGTTTTTTTTTTGTTTGGTAAATTTTAATTAACAAAGGTGCTTCTCAGTGATTGCCTCGAGGTTTAGGCGCGCGATCGAGAATTTCGGCGGTCGCAGGTTCAAACCACAGGCACACACCTCTGACTTTTCTGACTTAAGAAATATCTAAGAACTTTTAGGTGTGCAGGTTCCATCACGATGTTTTCCTTCACTGTTAAAGTAAGTGATAATTCATTGCGAATACACACATAACTTCGAAAAGTCAGAGGTGTGTGCCTGGGGTTTGAACCCGCGACCGCCGAGATTCTCGACTACGCGCCTAAGCCTCGAGGCCATCGCTTACTTTATACATAAAACAGGATGAGATACGTATGGGATAACTCCAGCAATATTGGCGATGGAACCAAAAGACAGTTTATAAAACTTACACATATACCTTTACAGATAAATCTGAAATTAACAAGTTGTATCAGAGTTTCTCTGTATATACTAATACCAGGAGATTAGTGACGTTCCACAAGACGCCGGGAGCAGTGGAGTGCATGGACGGCATCAGGACTATATCCATGTTGTGGGTTCTCGTCGGCCACACCTACGCTATGATAGTACTCGGCCAAGTTCACAACACCAAGTATCTATTGGAGGTATGAATAGTAATTAGTTGTTAAAATTTGAGTATTATCTATACATACATACATAAACTCACGCCTGTATTCCCTGAAGGGTAGGCAGAGGTGCATTTCTGCACACACATTTCGCCAGGTATGTATCAGTCCCACGTAATAGGGGACGCACCTATTTCCGTTTTTCGGGCACATTTCCAGACTCCGTGCTGTTACTAAGAATTTCCTAATGGGAAAACCCAATAACACTTTGCCTGACCCGGGAATCGAACCCAGGACCTCTAGATAGCACGGCACATACTTGTACCGCGAGACCACGAGGCAGACACTACATCTATACATACAAATAAATAAAATTGGAGTGTCTGTTTGTCATATTGAAATAACCGCTTTTTAATAAATGCATATGGATGTACCTATACACTGTACATATACCAAAATAACGTTTTTTACAATTTTTGTCTGTCTCTCTGTTTGTGCCGGCTAATCTCTGAAACGGGTGGACTAATTTTACCGGGACTTTCACTGGCAGATAGCTGATGTAATAAGGAGTAACTTAGGCTACGTTTATTTTAGAAAAAATATTTTATTTTAGAAAAAAATGAAATTAAGTAGGTATCATAATAAAAACTAAAAAATTAAAGAATCGACTGTTAGGCGCAACGAAGTTCCCCGGGTCAGCTAGTCATCAATATGCGCGTATTGAAGGTTTTATAATCATTTATTTCTCATAACATTACATCGAATCACTCACGGAGAAAACTAAAACATTATAAATTATAATTTATCATCAGCCCATATACTAAGAGTCACTTGATTATGTGCTAGCCCCACCGTACCCTTACAGTCTAATGACAGATAAAGAAATATAACATTGTTAAACTCTCGATAAACTTGTACACTTTAATAGTGTTTTCACCGTAAGGCTTAGATAGTATGCTTTCAAACGATCCTCATCATCAGCTCATATACGACCCATTGCTGGGCACGGGCCTCCTCTACAATTGAGAGGGTTTAGGCCTTAGTCCATCACGCTGGCCTATTTCGGGTTGACAGACAAATAAAATGATAAAACTTGAGAGGAGGCCCGTGCCCAGCAGTGGGACGTATTTGGGCTGATGATGATGATGATGAGACAAATAAAATAAAATGTAATTGATAATTATTATTTCTATAAACAAATCAAAACAGCTTTGTACCGAAAGAGGCAGAACTAGTGCGAGCATTTCCAATAGGCAATTATGACGACGCGACGTCATAAGCATTCACTACGGGCGGCTTGCACTGTTAATCGGTTGGGTTGACTATAGCATTCACTGATTCTCTAGGATAATAATCAAGAGAATCAGTGACCCCCAAGTTACAGATTTATTCCTAGTTTGGGAGTCAATGAGTCATAAAATTGCTGTACAATCGTTCAGCCTTCATTTTATGTGTTTTGTAAAAAATATGTTATATTGTAATGTTTTTGGTACAAATAAATTATTTATTTATTATTTATAATTAATAAGTACTCAATTATAGTATGTATAACCTAAAACTATCTGGATTTAGGCGAAATACAGCTAGCTGATCGTTTATTTACTGAGAGAGTCATGTAGAAATAAATAAATACACCAAACAGTCACATACTTAGTTCTGAACCCATACTAGGATACAAGTCCTGTGTCGTGGGTATCAGAAACTACTAGAGACTTTTCGGTCTCACAAACACCTAGACCCGAAACTAAAATTTGTGGATCACACAAACATTTATCACGGTGCGGGGATGGAACCCGCGGCCTGTCGTTTCACAAGCTGGTATCTAGCCAACTGCGCCACGGGGCCGTCAGTATATATTGCGTGGCTTTTGTTATTTTCTGATCTTGTTTTCTAGTGTCTACAACTATGTTTTTTCCTTACTTCCTTCTTTCATTCAATTAATTATTCAATCAATTATAAATCTAACAAAATTCCGCATCGGAAGTCATCACTAGACCTAAAATTACACGACTTAGCAACAATTTGCCAAACTAGAATGACATTAGCACATCGTAAACCAATGAAGCGTAAATATTTAATGCTATTGTTAAATTTGTACAGTTTGTTTATTCAATTGTCAACTCCTTATTAGCGTAGCAGATTTTGCAATTTATCAGACTTGTTAATGTTTATTTACTACTATAATATTGCAAGGAATTAGTGGACCGAATCATCATCGCGTTGCTATAAAGATACAATAACCTTTCATTCAATCGAGTTTTGATTTGTATTTATCGATTATTCTGTTTTATGAGGTCAATTGGCGCTTTGATACATATATGAACTATGCGCTTTTATTTTATTAACATGGTACATTGACTGCGATGGTATGTCACAAAAGAATCCAAGAGGCGAAATGCTTGCAAAATGGCCGATGGGCGCTACCACAATTAGAGGACCCTTGGAATCAATTTTGGATGACTTTTAAGGTTCCAGTAACAGTTTTCTGTTGATAAGTTTCAATTTTTAATTTATAAGTTAAAATTTTACAAATGGACTTACAATTAAGAGGCCTTAATCTAATACAAAGATAATTAGATAGGTACGTCATGTAAACGGTAACGTAAAACATCTCCCAAGACCGCTGTATAACGATGTTTTCCTTCACTATTTAAACTGATGAAAAAGTAGGATATGAGTATTCATGTTTGTTTATTCTATCATCATCATCATCACCAGCCTCTCTTACGTCCACTGCTTGACATCGACCTCTCCTAGGGCACGCCACTGGGCTCGATCTTCGGCCCTCCTCATCCAACCGCTGCCAGCCATCTTGCGAATATCGTCACCCCACCTAGAGGGCGTCCTACACTTCATTTGCTGAGCCGTGGTCTTCACTCCAGAACACGTTCCCCTCAACGGTTATCTGTTCTGCGACAGATGTGACCTGCCCTATGCCACTTATATCATCTTTAATGTACGCTATAACGGTGCATTTGGTTTCAGTGGACGAGGAAATTTTCTTCGACGTGGATCAACGCAGCGCCAATAACTGTGGACACGTTCTTCCTGCTCAGTGGTATGCTGTGTGTTTACAGCACGGTCGGGAAGTTCAGTAGAGGTAAGTGCTTGTTGGTCAATATTAATACTTTTACATTAATAAATAGAAATAGACACAACAGTTAGGCCTGTGTAAAGTCTCAATATATTCAGTTAAAAACATGCAAAAAATACTATAAAATCTTTGATTTGAACCCGGATTTGAACCGGGGACCGCTAGACCTCTGGGTCTAATTCTCTTCCAACTGATCTATTTTGGCTGTAACAACACTGCGGAATTTATCTATCGAGTGGAGTCCCTCGCTTGATGTTCCGTACTTCAAATAGCTTTATAATTGAATTGCCTTCACTTAATTACTGTAGAACTGAAATACACTTAATTACTTAATTTGAGAATGCTAAGCTTATAATTTTATTTGCGGTAGCATTCACATCATAATAAGCTGCTTCTATTCCGTATTAACATTAAGTTCTTTAATGTAAATAGTAGTGATGATAAAATGCTGTTTACTTTAGGTCCTTAATTTAATAGGATTTGAAAGTAGTGATGGCCTCGAGCCACATAAGGCCAGCATGGTGGACTAAGGCCTAAAAACCCTCTCCGTTTAAGAGGAGGCCCGTGCCCTGCCGTGGGACATATACGCGTTATCGTTCAACCTTTAAAAACGCTTCTACAAAATATATGAACATTAATAATCTAGCCGAGGAATCAAACAAATATTTTACACGTGTAACTTCTTATTTCGTGATAATGGTTGCTGTATTGTTGATTTTTTACATTCAAAATCAACTTTTACGTAATCGCTAGTTAATGCAACGTACACAAACAAAATGACAAATGTTTTATCTATTACGCAAATCGTAAGATAGATAAAATTGTTTATTTATATTCGACAATATAATATTTCCTGAAAAGACATGTCGCCGCTTCAACTTAATAGTTACAAAAAGTTTATTGTTAAGGAACACTTTTTTTTTATACTATAATTTTCGTTTAGTACATCATCATCATCATCATCAGCCCATATACGTCCCACTGCTGGGCACGGGCCTCCTCTACAACTAAGAGGGTTTAGGCCTTAGTCCACCACGCTGGCCTAGTGCGGGTTGGCGGACTACACACCTAAGAAATTCCTAAGAACTTTTAGGTGTGCAGGTTTTATCACGATGTTTTCCTTCACCGTTAAAGCAAGTGATAATTCATTGTGAATACACACATAACTTCGAAAAGTCAGAGGTGTGTGCCTGGGGTTTGAACCTGCGATCGCCGAAATTCTCGACCGCGCGCCTAAACCTCGAGGTCATCACTTCGTTTAGTACGCGTGAAGTGATTTTTTCTCAGTGTATTATAAAAGTACTTAAAACATAAATGCAACTTTACAATACACTTGTAACTAAGTAAATAAATAAATACACCAACAGTTACATACATAGTCCTGATCCCACACTAAGATATAAGTCTTGTGTCGTGGGTATAAACTACGAGAGATTTTTCGGTCTCATAAACACCAAGACAAGACAGAAAAAACAGTGATGGCCTCGAGGTTTAGGCGCGCGGTCGAGAATTTCGACGGTCGCAGGTTCAAACTCCAGGCGCACACCTATGACTTTTCGAAGTTATGTGTGTATTCACAATGAATTATCACTTGCTTTAACGGTGAAGGAAAACATCGTGATAAAACCTGCACACCTAAAAGTTCTTAGGAATTTCTTAGGTGTGTAGTCGCCAACCCGCACTAGGCCAGCGTGGTGGACTAAGGCCTAAACCCTTTCATTTGTAGAGGCGGCCCGTGCCCAGCAGTGGGACGTATATGGGCTGATGATGATGATGATGAAACACCCAGACCCGAAACAAATATTCGTGGATCACACAAACATTTGTCTCAGTGCGGGGATTGAACCCGCGGCCTCTCGTTTCACAAGCTCGTGTCTAGCCAACTGCGCCACGGGCAGTCATAAAATCAAAATTCAAAATAATTAATATAATCTTTAAAATCATACGAGAGGAAGGAGTAGGGGGTACAGTCAAGAGAAATAAAAGTTTAACTATTCACTATTACTATACAGTCGTGATGGCCTCGAGGTTTAGGCATGCGGTCGAGAATCTCGACGGTCGCGGGTTCAAACCCCAGGCACACACCTCTGACTTTTCGAAGTTATGTGTGTATTCACAATGAATTATCACGTACTTTAACGGTGAAGGAAAACATCGTGATGAAACCTGCACACCTAAAAGTTCTTAGGAATTTCTTAGGTGTGTAGTCCGCCAACCCGCATTAGGCCAGCGTGGTGGACTAAGGCCTAAACCCTCTCAATGGTAGAGGAGGCCCGTGCCCAGCAGTGGGACGTATATGGGCTGATGATGATGATGATGATTCACTATTAATATTGTATGCATTTTCCAGAAAAGTTTGTGAAAAACATCCATCTTTACTATCTTCTGCGGCTGCTAAGGATCTTTCCACTTCTAGCATCTGTAGTTCTTCTTCAGGCGTCCCTGTTTAACCACGCCTCCGATGGACCGTCATGGGTCGTCGTGGCTAGCTCCACGGAATTCTGCAAACAATACTGGTGGAGCGCCCTTCTGCATGTCCAAAATTATGTTAATCAAGAAGAAACTGTGAGTTATTTTATTTTTTATGAAAATTACAAAAAAATGCAATAAAAAATCTTCACAATAAGACCTTCCATTTGATATGTCACACGATGTAATTTTCAATATATATTTTTTCCAACTTCTCAAAAATGACCTCCATATACAAATCGATATACAGATTTCATCTATTCACGTCACACCTGTGCGTTTGGGTCACAAAAATTGATGTGTGTACCAAATTTCAACTTAAGGTCTAGTATATTCGGAGATAATTGACTGTGACGGACGGACAGACGGACACACGAGTGATCCTATAAGGGTTCCGTTTTTTATTCGGACGTATGGAACCCTAATTAGTTCTATTTACCGTAGGAAAAATAGGACCCTGCTTAGACAGCATTGTGTTTCCCATTAGGTACGGGGTTTTCATTGTGTCGTGCAGAAATGTATCTACCCATGACTGAATTCCTGTGCAATAAGGAACGTGTACATAACTACTTTTAAGGCACATGTCAAGACTACTTGTTGAAAATAAATACACCCAACATTCACATACATAATTCTGACCCCACACTAGGATACAAGTCCTGTGTCGTGGATATCAGTGACTACGAGAGACTTTTCGGTCTCACAAACACCCAGACCCGAAACAAATATTTGTGGATCACACAAAAAATTGTTTCGGTGCGGGAATCGAAGGCGCAGCCTTTCGTATCTAGCCAACTGCGCCACCGGGCTGTCGTAATATTTATATTTTTTTAATAAATGAACACAATAAACATTTGATACAGCATTATTATGATATTAAACACAGCGGTCTATGTTTAAATGTGATTTGTTAATGCATACATACATACATACATAACCTCACGCCTATAATCCCCGAAGGTGTAGGCAGAGGTGCATTTCTGCACCCACATTTCGCCAAGTATTTATCAGTTCCACGTAATAGGGGGCGAGCCTATTACCGTTTTTCGGGCACAATTCCAGACTCCGTGCTGTTACCGATAATTTCCTAATAGAAACACCCAATAACACTCTGCCCGACCCGGGGATCGAACCCAGGACCTCTAGATCGCACGGCACATACTTGTACCGCGAGACCACGAGGCAGTCAATGTTGTTAATGCAATGTTTTAATAAATTTTATTTTTTTCCTACAGTGCTTAGGTCCTACATGGTATCTTTCCGTGGACGTCCAGTTGTACATAGTGAGCCCTCTGATCATCGTATGGTTGTTTGGTAAGAAGTACCTGGCCTGGACTGTCCTCATCGTTGGCGTTATATTGACCCTCGTAGCAACTTCCTATTATAGCTTCACCTATAATTTCAGCTCTGTGGTTTCTAACCCTTCGTAAGTAATTATTCTTTGATTCAACTTTAAATAGTACTTTATGTATCTTTCATCATCATCATCATCATCATCAGCCCATATACGTCCCACTGCTGGGCACGGGCCTCCTCTACAACTGAGAGGGTTTAGGCCTTAGTCCACCACGCTGGCCTAGTGCGGGTTGGCGGACTACACACCTAAGAAATTCCTAAGAACTTTTTAGGTGTGCAGGTTTTTTCACGATGTTTTCCTTCACCGTTAAAGCAAGTGATAATTCATTGTGAATACACACGTAACTTCGAAAAGTAAGTGGTGTGTGCCTGGGGTTTGAACCTGCGACCGCCGAAATTCTCGACCGCGCGCCTAAACCCTCGAGGCCATCACTGCTTAATATTATTAATTTTATGTATCTTTATTCCCAACCAATACGATAAATGAGTGAACGGTAAAATAATGGTTAGTTTTGTATATATGTAGATTGTCTCTCATTGATCGATAAAATTATTTCGGCTTTTTCGTAACTATACGCAGAGTAGCGATTCAACGGAACTTACTGTCATGTTAGCCTAACGATGTTATTTTGATAATTATTAATAAATAAATAAGAAATTAATAGAGAATCATAATTGCAATTACGTACAAACCTTTTACTAGTTACTATTTTAGTAATAGTAAAAATATTATATGTAATTGTTAATCTTATTACTTAAAACCATAATTTTTTCAATAAATATAACAATAATATAATATTAATAATTAGATAGACTATTTAACATTGTAAAAATCTTTAAATAGTCATTCAATTAACTTGTATAAAAATGGTCACAGGCAAATCGGGCTCAATCGTTGGAATTGTCAATTGTAACACTAAAAGACGAGAAATGTAAAAAATATTGAAAGATTGGATGTACTATGATTTAAATTGTGTTTTCCTTTTATATCCATCCATAGGTCACTGTGTTGTATTTTAAACCGTAATAGCATCCATCAGCTTAAAGAAGTCCACTGCTAAAAATAAGCTTCCGACAATGATCTCCACAGTGACCTGTTGGAGGCAGCCTGCATTTAGCAACGACCTGATTTAGACTATACTAACAAATAACAATAAACTTGTTCTTCTAACGAATATGTATTCAAGAAACAGTGTTTGATTAATGTATTTTCTTTCAGTCGCTACGCCCAATATCCTGAATATTCTGAAAAATATTACACAAATACTGTAGTGCGCGCGTCACCATTTTTTGTCGGAATGGCTATGGGATATTTGTTGCATTTGTACAGGGATAAAATACTTAACATTTCAAAGGTAATAAATTAATAATTACTGTTGAATTTTTGTAAAGTTACAAATAGTTAGATATAGACGTAAAAAATATCCCATAAAAAACAATACTTGTAAAAAAACCCAAGTCTCGCAACTCAGTTCTTCCACCGTAAAAAGTTGTGACATCCATATGATACCAAGTCGATGAATTTATTCAGTCCCCTCGACTTGGAACTTCAAATTGAATGAAATTTAAAATATACAGAGTTTATACTATGTTTGCTTGGTGACAGAAAATTCGGTTTCTAAGTTTATCCACAACGAAGTTATAGGGTGTCGAAAATGGCCTGAGTTGCTTCGAGAAAAGTATAGTACGGCCATGCCGCTTTTTCGCTCGACTTGGCGAGGGCACTACCGTGCCCCCAGATGTTAAACGATAAAAATGATGATGGATAAAATGATGTTAAACGTACTGCAGTTTAATTAGATTATAGATCAGCTAGAAACTATTATTAATGTTTATACAACAGAAGCTCTGCAAGCCGAAATTCAAGAGAGACGCCAAAAATTCGAGTTAGGCGGTTTTTTATTCCACATAAAGAGGTCGAGTTTGATTCTTAATTTGAGTCAGTTATATTGCTATGTTCGAGATATAGAGGTCCAGTTTAATTTTTCGAGTTACGGAGGGAAAATATGTACCAAGATGGTTTGGAGGGCCTCACTGATTATTTCGACTAATAGACGGTTGAGATTTCGAATAATAAATAAATAAATAAATACACCCAACAGTCACATACATAGTTCTGACCCCACACTAGGATACAAGTCCTGTGTCGTGGGTATCAGAGACTCCGAGAGACTTTTTCGGTCTCACAAACACCCAGAACCGAAACAAATATTTGAGGATCACACAAACATTTGTCTCGGTGCGGGGATCGAACCTGCGGCCTCTCGTTTCGCAAGCTGGTGTCTAGCCAACTGCGCCACGGGGCTGTATAATGGAGGTTTTGATGTTTGATGGGAAGGGGTTTTTTTTTCGAGATTTGAATGTTTTCAACTTGTATTTCCTTCAAATAAAAAGCTTAGCGTTGGTAAAAAAAACCTTCCGACAAATCGCACTCTAAGTGTTGGTTACATTTCGTAGCGTAAAATATTAAAAATTATAAGCGTGGAATATGAAGCACATACTAGTACGTAGACTAAATTCTACTCGGTACCGCCAGAAGGAGCATGTCGGTAAGCCTTTTTTTCTAGAATTTAATAATAAAACAAAAAAAACTTTTTGTTGACAAGTTTCAGGCTACGACCTCTCAATTCATGCTCAATGCTGGACCAAGAGCCGACGAATACGATCTTTCAACTTTTATGTCTTTTAGGTCAGTGCCACTCTTCTCTGGTTGTTGTCACTCTTGACGATGGCGTTCTGCATATTGTCAGCGTATCCAGCAGTGCTGGCGGACCACGACCTTCAACTCTTCGATAATTTGCTCAACTCGTATATGAGGGCTATGTGGGCTTGTGCCCTTGGCTGGCTTATCATCGCATGCTTTAAGGGATATGGTGGTAAGGAGAATATTTTTTATTTAACCAATATTTAACTTATACCCCTCTGATTTCTGTAGTCACAAGTTCAATTCAAGGCCAGCCTATGAAATTTCACGGTGAAGAAACTATCTAAAAACAGTGTTATGGTCTAATCCCTTTTGAAGTCAGTGACCAGCAATGATATGTTCATGGTATTGCATGGAAACGGGCCTCATCTATTTTTTGGGGTCATGTGCCGACCACGCCAGTCATGTATATGTATATTGGTAGACTTTCATACCTAAGATATTCTCGAAGAATTCTTTCACATTGCATAAAAATTGTTTTAGTAGCAACAATGCCTACCAGTGGGCTCAATTTAGCTATAAATATATTGGTGTATAAAATTTCACTACCAATTTGATTTGAACTACATTATCCCTAATTATTACAGCCCCGTGGCGCAGTTGGCTAGATGCCAGCTTGCGAAACGAGAGGCCGCGGGTTCGACCCCCGTACCGAGACAAATGTTAGTGTGATCCACTTATATTTGTTTCGGGTCTGAGTGTTTGTAAGACCAAAAAAGTCTCTCGTAGTTTCTGATACCCACGACACACGACTTGTATCCTAGTGTGGGGTCAGAACTATGTATGTGACTGTTGGGTGTACATGTATATTTTATTTATTATTCATTCAGGTCCTGTGAACTGGTTCCTGTCTCTTCAAATGTGGAAAGTCCCCGCGCGTCTATCGTATGGAATGTATTTACTCCATGGCCCAATTATCCTGATAATGCAGGGGACTTGGGTAAAAACGTACTACTTGTCGAACCTTGATATTGTAAGTAAACTTTATTTTATGAAATTTATCCAATAATAACATATGTACATGTTTCTGATTCTAAATTTATCTGGCATTGTGTCGTTTGTATTAGAAACAGCGAAAGATTTTCTGATCTCACAAACACACAGTCACGAAACAAATATAGTGGATGGGTCGAATAAAAACAAGTAGCTCGTGTCACAATCTATGAAAGAGTTTTTATAATTCTTTGTCAAAATAGTTTTTGAATTATTTGAAGAAAAGGGTGAATAAGTATAATAGAGTATGATTTGGCGGTAGCCTATTTTCAATAATTAACTTAAACTATGCAGGTCAGCTTGAAACTGGATAAACCAAATTTATTCAAAAGTAACTTAAAATGACGAAAAAAAGGAGGAATAAAATTATTTTAGGAGTTTATTGAGATGACAGATCACTGAGGACCTGGAGAAAGGCTGGATGGAATAAATAAAATGTTATGTCCAGCAGTAGACCACTTGTGGCTGATGATAGTGATTGTTATTAATGATGATAATAATAATGAATCATATTTTTGTTAATTCATGTTTTTATTCACAGATCTACAAGTTTATGGCCAATGCAGTAATGAGCTTTATTCTAAGTTTCATTCTAACTGTTCTCATCGACTCACCATTTACGACGCTCCTAAAGTTATTCCTTAGCGGTACCTATTTTTTTATTATTTATATGCGTAAACACACTGCAGACAAAATTTACGACTATTACAATACATTACTGATCAGATCAGATCAGATCATCAGCCCAAATACGTCCCACTGCTGGGCACGGGCCTCCTCTACAACTGAGAGGGTTTAAGCCTTAGTCCACCACGCTGGCCTAGTGCGGGTTGGCGGACTACACACCTAAGAAATTCCTAAGAACTTTTTAGGTTTGCAGGTTTTATCACGATGTTTTCCTTCACCGTTAAAGCAAGTGATAATTCATTGTGAATACACACATAACTTCGAAAAGTCAGAGGTGTGTGCCTGGGTTTGAACCTGCGACCGTCGAAATTCTCGACCGCGCGCCTAAACCTCGAGGCCATCACTGCTTATTATTACTGCTATTACTGATTCGAACTATTTCGTCATCGTACTACTTAGAAGAAAAGTTACATATTATGTATTTGTATATATGTATATCTCACGCTAATATCCACGAATCACAAGGGAAACCTAAATATTGTCAATAATAGCCTCGTGGTCTCGCGGTACAAGTATGTGCCGTGCGATCTAGAGGTCCTGGCTTCGATTCCCGGGTCGGGCAAAGTGTTATTGGGTTTTTCCATTAGGAAATTCTCAGTAACAGCGCGGAGTCTGAAATGTGCCTGAAAAACGGCAATAGGCTCGCCCCCTATTACGTGGGACTGATACATACCTGGCGAAATGTGGGTGCAGAAATGCACCTCTGCCTACCCCTTCGGGGAATACAGGCTTGAGTATATGTATGTATGTATGTCTCAATAATTATTGATTGTTTCGTTAGTCCAGACATAACTGTGAATGTCTAACTTCGCCTTAAGGTAATTCTGAGTAGCAGCACGAATTCTCGAAATCTGTTCCAAAAACTGCAAAATTAGGGAACGGGCCTAACCTGTGGGACTTAAAACAGACCTAGCTGTACTTAGCTATAGAAATACCTCTACCTACCTCTTCGGAGATATAAGCCTGAGTGTCAAAAATGTTCCAAACGTCGTGGGTAAATATAATATGTCTACACCATCCCGCTTACATATTAAGTTCTTTATTGAGTCATATAGTAATGTGCTGTATGCATAATTATGTTGATTCCTCCTTATGTTTATGGAGGAGGCATTTTTGGGATGTATGTCAAGGACGAAAGGTTGGATCTGTGTGCGCAAATTATTAATATATCAGTGAAGCAAATCTCCTCATTGAATTATTTATTTGTATCGTCGTCATCGTCATCAGCCCAAATATATCCCACTGCTGAGAACGGGCCTCCTCTACAACTGAGAGGGTTTAGGCCTTAGTCCACCACGCTGGCCTAGTGCGGGTTGGCGGACTACACACCTAAGAAATTCCTAAGAACTTTTAGGTGTGCAGGTTTTCGCACGATGTTTTCCTTCACCGTTAAAGCAAGTGATAATTCATTGTGAATACACACATAACTTCGAAAAGTCAGAGGTGTGTGCCTGGGGTTTGAACCTGCGACCGCGCGCCTAAACCTCGAGGCCATCACTGCTTATTATTTGCCTGCCTCGTTATTTGCTGGGCAGTGTTATTTTGCAAAAGCTTTTCTAGTGCACAAGGCGAAAAGATACAGTTTGTTTTGTGATCTATATGCCAAATATAATCTATAATAGTTCTTTTCCGTTTGGAGCCAACACAAATATTGAAAATTTCGCCAATCATAGTATTAACTATTAAAAAACTCCTAGACTTTGAATCTGTGTAATTTGCGTACGTATAGAAATCATTACAAGTTATCCTTTTTTAAAGTATTACGTATATTCTCATTACATTTTGAGGAAGTGTTTTTTGTTATTATATCTACATTTAAAGATTTAAAGGAATTTTGGTTACCAGTTAGAGGGTTTAGTAACTTGCCAAATGAAAATTGCTTAATAACGCTACAAATTGTAATTGAGTCCCTATTCCTATCAAAAGTTTCTTAATTGTTAAGGAAGGTATGTAAGTTAATTTAGCTGGATTCATATAGATTCTAATTCTAGATAAGGAGGCACGTTCGTCTAATTTATTGAAGTTGTACGTGCATTGCGACTAATACTTCTCGCTTTCACGGGCTTATATATGCTATATTTGACAGCCCCGTGGCGCAGTTGGCTAGATACCAGCTTGCGAAACGAGAGGCCGCGGGTTCGATCCCCGCACCGAGACAAATGTTTGTGTGATCCATAAGTATTTGTTTCGGGTCTGGGTGTTTGTGAGACCGAAAAGTCTCTCGTAGTTTCTGATACCCACGACACAAGACTTGTATCTTAGTGTGGGGTCAGAACTATGTATGTGACTGTTGGGTGTATTTATTATTATTATTTATTTCCAATTGTGATTCCTAATTATGTGGATATAAATACATACGTACAACTATGTGCCCGAAAGGGTAGGCAGAGAGGTACTTGTATATAGAGTTCTAACCCATTAGTTTTCGTCCCTATTTATTATTTCCGATGGCCGATGGGGCCAAAAGGTTCTCTAGTGGAGGCCACGTACCGGAAAGCGCAGCGTAGGACGACCACCCACAAGATGGTCCGACGACCTGGTGAAGGTCGCGGGTCGTCGCTGGATGCAGGCTGCCTCCAACAGGTCACTATGGAAGTCATTGGGGAGGCCTATGTTCAGCAGTGGACTTCCTTAAGCTGATAATGATGATGATGATGATGATATCAAAATAGTTGAAATCTAATCTGGCATGCTTTCATCTTGCATCAATTGTTCTTTATTCTAAAAATAGGAGTTAATTTATTTTTTCTTGCAGGTAAAGTTAACCCGGAAATGACAAAGGCACCAAAACTGCAGCCAGAAAAAAAACGGAGAGCAAACATTTTACAAAACCAGTTTCTGAATTACGACATGACATTAACATAGTATTTTGTTTAATTTATTCTAAAGTCAAAGTTTGACTGTTAAAATGTAATTAAAATGCAGATTGTTGTTTAAATTGCAGTTTTATTTAATGTTCTATTGCTGGTACGAATAAAACCAAAATAAAATAGGTAATATTCTCCCAAAAAGTCTACTATGGTATTTATACTAATTAATTGGTCTCACGATAAATAGTCAAATATTTAAATTTTTACTTAGTATAATACTCAGTGGAGTGGAGACGTCTAGGTAAGGTAAAAACTACATAATCTTTTTTTTTTATATAATTTAACGTGTTTTTTATTTAATAGATACTGTACTGTATCCATTTCATCCATACATCCATCAGCCAAAGGAATTCCACTTCTGAACATGGGCCTCCCCCAATGATTTCCACAGTGACATGTTGGAGGCAGCCTGCATCCAGCAACGTCCCGCGACCTTTACCAGCTCGTGACCACCTTGTGGGTGGACGTTTAGTCCAGTCCAGCCTAGTGGATTAGTAAGTTGAAGTGGCAATGGGCGGGGCACATAGCGCGGAGAACTGATGTCCTATGGGGCCAAAAAGTTCTCAAATGAATTTAATGTCATATACTAATTTTAAATCATTGTTAACATATATTTCCAAGTAAAGTGACCTATATCCCAACTCTCCAAAACATCAAAACTGTCATTACTCTAAGGACGTCTATTAACAGTGACTTGTTACTACAAGCTGTTAATTCTAACTGTCTCGTGACGAAGGTCGTTACGTCACATGAATTTTGAATTCAAATTATTATGTTTGAGTAATTACTTCAGACGAAACCTCCTTGTCCCTTGAGATGGGATAAAAAAAAAGGATAATAATAGCTCTTTTGTAGATCAATACAAACATAACTGATCTACAGGCTTTTCATAGCCAGTGATACGCTTGCACGGGTCATCGTATTCTCAATGATTGAGAAAAGTAAAGTCTTTGCAACATTTTTTATAAGCATATACCTATATATGGATGTGCCGTGCGATTTAAAGTTCCCGGGTTTGATTACCAGGTCAGGCAAAGTGTTATTGGGTTTTTCCATAAGGAAATTCTCAATAGCCGCACGGAGTCTGGAAATGTGCCCGAAAAACGGTAATATGCTCGCCCCCTATTACGTGGGACTGATACATGCTTGACGAAATGTGGGTGCAGAATTGCACCTCTGCCTACCCCTTTAGGGAATACAGGCGTGAGGTTATGTATGTATGTATGTATGCCGGCTCACGTGTTCCCTCCTTCCTATGATCCTGGATCCTTTAAACGAAGTGTGAAGAAGCATTTGTGCAGGTCGGCATGATTGTGTCGACCAGCGGGTGACCATATCGTTTCTCGCTGGTCGGTATTATTTTCTTGGACTCCACTGTGCTTACCATCAGGTACAGTGGAGTCACTTTGCCGTGCCAGTATAAAAAAAAATAAAAAAATATATATAAATCTATACTACGTAAAAAGCTCAAGAATATGTTCCTTTGTTTGTTACGCGTTTTTTGTTGAATAGTCTATTTATGAGAAAAGCCAAATACTACATAACATCACAAAACGACCATTAGGAACGAAGCAACAATTCAAAAATTGGCAAAAAGGGATCATCATCAAATTATCATCATCATCAGCCCATATACGTCCCACTGCTGGGCACGGGCCTCTTCTACAACTGAGAGAGTTTTGGTTTTAAGTAGGGGTAAAAATATTATCTTTGAGTTGTGGGCAAGAGCTTATAATAAGATCATTTACACATACATACATAATCTCACGCCTGTATTCCCCGAAGGGGTAGGCAGAGGTGCATTTCTGCACCCACATTTCGCCAGGTATGTATCAGCCCCACGTAATAGGGGGCGAGCCTATTGCCGTTTTTCGGGCACATTTCCGGACTCCGTGCTGTTACTGAGAATTTCCTTATGGAAAAACCCAATAACACTTTGCCCGACCCGGGAATGCCGGACCCTCTAGATCGCACGGCACATACTTGTACCGCGAGACCATCACGCATCATTCACACTTATACGATAATTTCATAAGGGAAAGTTCCTTGGCCAAGCCCCTGGTGTTATTGTTCTATTATCAGTAGTTACATTTGTTCTTTATCTTCGCCAAACAACACCACATAAAACAATATTAATTAAAGCCCTGACATCGAAAATAAACGGAGTAAATATCTTGGAGACATTGTCACTCGAGATACATACCGCAAGACAATTTGAATCATCACTTTGTTGTGGCAATGGGTTTGAATATCCAATAATGAGTTGAAGTCTATATTTAGTATATAGAAGGTTTTTGTTTTAAGGGGTAGAGATTCTCTATTTAAAAAGCATTTGAGCCACATTAGAGTTAATTATCAGACTTTTGTTAAAGTGATTCAAAAAAAGACGAGCGTCTCGTTCAAGTAGACTTTTTTTCATTTATTTTTTGTGTCCTCGAAAAATCGTCTTGTGTTGAATCACTGAAGGCGATCTTTTAGAGACAACCATAGGATGGACATAAAGTAAATAAGTAAATACACCACTACATAGTTCTGACCCCACACTAAGATACAAGTCCTGTGTCGTGGGTATCAGAAACTACGAAAGATTTTCGGTCTCACAAACACCCAGACCCGAAACAAATATTTGTGGATCACACAAACATTTGTCTCAGTGTAGGGATCGAACCCGCGGCCTCTCGTTTCGCAAGTTGGTGTGTAGCCAACTGCGCCACGGGGCTGTAAAAAAAATCAATTTGTTTTTTTATTTGTTCAGGAGAGTATACTTCCCATATGTTTTCATTTCAACCACACACGTAATGTAAAAGTAACAAAATATGAACGTAATATTTTATGGGCTCTCATTTTATTGTACAATATTTTTTATTACTACAATAATAAGGTACAATCATTTTATATTTTTAAATATCTGATGGAGCTTTAAGCTTAACTTTTATTACTTCACGGATACTTGGTTTTATGCGCAATGCGGCCGATACTAATTACTAATAAAAATCTATAAAATTAAATTAAACATACATACATACATACATAAACTCACGCCTGTATTCCCCGAAGGGGTAGGCAGAGGTGCATTTCTGCACCCACATTTCCCCAGGTATGTATCAGTCCCACGTAATAGGAGGCGAGCCCATTGCCGTTTTTCGGGCACATTTCCAGACTCCGTGCTGTTACTGAGAATTTCCTAATGGAAAAACCCAATAACACTTTGCCCGACCCGGGAATCGAACCCAGGACCTCTAGATCGCACGGCACATACTTGTACCGCGAGACCACGAGGCAGTCAAAATTAAACTAAAGTTTTTTGTAAATTGATATTTAAATTCACATTATACCTATTATTTCATAATTGGTTATGAATACACCCCCAAATAGTAATGTATAGAGCTTTTGAAACCGTCACTGTGAGGTGCTATGTATTGACGTCACTGTCTGGACTAATATTAATATATGTATATATACTACCACCAACAATTAAGGGATTTTGTTAAAAATAATCTGCGGTGGTAACATGTTTTAGAGAAAAGTAGACTTTCTCGTGGTCTCGCGGCGTTAAGTATGTGCCGTTTGATCTAGAGATCCTGGGTTCAATTCCCGGGTCGGGCAAAGTGTTATTGGGTTTTTCCATTTGGAAATTCTCAGTAGCTGCACGGGGTCTGGAAATGTGTCCGAAAACCGGCAATAGGCTCCCCCACTATTACATGGGACTGATACATGCCTGGCGAAATGTGGGTGCAGAAATGCACCTCTGCCTTACCCTTCGGGGAATACAGGCGTGAGGTTATATATGTATGTATGTGGTGACAGTTAATCCAAATCAACAATCACCAATGGACACTTTTTTAAATGACGTTTTATTATTATGCGAGTCGCAAGCTAAGGCATAGGCTTGGAGGAAGCCCAACTATGGTACATAGGTACGTATGTATGTATATTAGTTTGACACAGACATTGAAATTGCACTTAATCAGAGTTCAAACATAAAATTTCCGGTATGCGCACCGCATTACAACCACGTGACGACAGAAAATAGTTTGCGGTCACAAGCGGCAGTGGCACCCGCTGTGTGACGACACAGTGTTTGTTTTTATATAATAAAGCATGTAATTCCTATGTAAATGTTTACTACGATGCGTTTACAAATTAAAATTAGTACGCGTGTATGCTTGTTGGAAAATGATGTGCTCGGTTGTGTGTTTGTATTGGATAGATTCGAGCAAGCAGAACTTAATCAGCCTTCGGTGTAGATTTATTTAGTTACCAGGATGTCAAGTTATAGACCTTGGGTTCGATCCCTGCATATTTAAATGATATGTAGTCCGTTTTTTTTTTGAATGAATAATGTCCCGTAATTTCTGATACTCACGACACAACACTAAGCGTCATTTTATTTATTTATTTATTTTATTTACACTTCTTATACATTAAGTATAGAGGCGGACTTAATGCCAAAGGCATTCTCTGACAGTCAACCTCTGGGTGATGCAGAGATAAAAAGACATTTTGACTAGAAATGCTTCTATATGTAAATAGATGGTTGCAGAATTACGAAAGAGATTTACTGTGCGGAAATGAGCGGTGAAGTCGGTCGAGGACGGCCCGGGCGCACCTATTAAGATCACATAAGTAATTTATTTAAAAAGGGTAAAATAAAGTGTCCTCGAAACTGACGTGCATGCATGATGATGCCAGTTGAGGAAGCGAAAGAAGTATGTTCGGACCGTGGCATTTAGCGTTCTTTAGTCTCTACCTACTCCAACGGGAGACAGGCGTGAGTTTATGTATGTATGTCTGTCTACATAATAAAAAGTATACATTTAAGAAGTCAAATATCCGGAAAGGCTACTAACTTTTATCACTCTCCATATTGGGAAAAGAAACGGTAAAATCCGCGAGGCAAGCGCAGTATTAAACCCATCTATATTAAGCGCGTAACTTTATTTGTTTAATTTATTAATATACCCGTACGATTTTGTCTGTCTGTCACCAAAATTGATTTTTGTTGATACAACTCAAACAGTCTTCGGCAAGCCGTTAGAAAATGAGTAGGTAAATTTTATAGTTATTTTTGTCGTGTGTTGTGTTATGACTAATAATTATGATAGCAGAGTGAAATAAATAGGTTTTTTTTGTAAACATATTAAAATCATAATAATACATATTTTCTTTATAAAAACAAATGAAAAGATCGCCATGTGCGATAAGGCCGCCATTTGTACCTTTCAATGTATGTTTTTTTTTATGTTTTATTTTGTGTTTAGTGTACAATAAAGTGTTAAATAAATAAATAAATAAATAAACATAACGTAAAGTGAATTAAAGTTTGTTTTATAAAGTTACAAGACAGCAAAAAGTTATAAGCATTTATTCAAATATGTAAGTAGTAAGTAATATTAAAAATACTATAAATTATCAATTATAAAACGGCACAAATACTATATTTCTTTCGTGGTCAAAAAAATATTATAATAAATATTTAAGGTAAGTTCGGCTAAATAAATAAAAAAAATTGAGTGAAAAATATTGAATGAAAGCTTGGAAACTGACCAGGTTACCGCAACAGTGGAGATAAGTTCTTTAGGTACCCATCCTTATTCTTCAACATTTTCGTTTCCGAATGAACTGTAAGTAAAAAATTCTCCACAGTGACCTAGAAATTTCCTCGCCAGTCGAATTGTCTACAGTTATATTTAGTTTTATGTCGGCGGACATAACTATGTCAATCAACGCGGGATATTCGTAATATTTTCGAGCGCCTGGGCATAATAATAAAATAAATATGTCAACTACGGATACCTATGTCTTAATTAAGTTGTTGGGAGATCAGTCATCGTCCCAGAGTTAGAATCTTGTTGCCCCAAATGATTCCAATCGTGTTTCGCTTCATCGGACATTAACCTTTTAAAAATCGTGTCGCCCTAAATCTATGGCATTCAGGTCGACGCACGATTTATGATAAATCCATCACGTAGGCGATAATATAATTTTTACTCTCACACCCGTATTCCGATTGCCTCGTGGTCTCGCGGCACAAGTATGTGCCGTGCAATCTAGAGGTCCTGGGTTCGATTCCCGGGTCAGGCAGTGTTACTGGGTTTTTCCATTAGGAAATTTTCATTAGCAGCACGTAGTCTGGAATTGTGCGCGAAAAACGGCAATAGGCTCGCCCCCTATTACGTGGGACTGATGCAAAACCTGGCGAAATGTGGGGGCAGCAATGCACCTCTGCTTACCCCTTCGGGGAATACAGGCGTGAGGTTATGTATGTATGTATATACCCATATTCCCAAAGTGGAAAGTCTATTTTAATACAAACGACAGTAAACTATGATAAAAGTTACGCCAACGAAAAAAAATATTTTAAATAGGAGCTGATTAAGACTTCCTGGTTGATTCCGCGGCATAAGTGTGTTACTGGCCCTGAGTTTCAATTCCATTAGAAAAGTATCGGTAACACGGAGTATGAAAATGTGCTCAAACATGCCGATAGGGTCGCCTTCATTAGGGTGATTAAAAATTTCACTGATGAAAACTGATTTAAGGATCACAACTAGGTATTGCTGCATTTTGGTAGTATATATACATACATGATTGTGAAGTAATGTATTTCATCAGCCCTTATACGTCCCACTGCTGGGCACTGGCCTCCTCCACAACTGAGAGGGTTGAGGCCTTAGTCCACCACGCTGGCCTAGTGCGGGTTGGCGGACTACACACCTAAAAAAATCCTTAGATTTTTTTAGATGTGCAGGTACCTTCACGTTGTTTTCCATCGCTGTTAAAGTACATAAGTGATAATTCATTGTGAATACACACATAACTTTGAAAAGTCAAAGGTTTTAACCTGCGACCGCTGAGACTCTCAAACCGTGCGCCTAAACCTCGAGGCCATCACTAAAGTGAAGTGATGTAAACGCAAAAAATATAATTCAAAAATATATATTTTTTAAACAATGGTATTAAAAATTACATTAATAATGTATGTACGTCCCGGAGGACTTGCATACTTGTTAGAACAACAAGAGAATTGTGTTTTAGACAATGAAACTTCAAATCCCGCGGGGTAATTGTATTGTCCTCAAATATTTCACCCGGTCTTGGTTTATTCGGCCCGAAAATTCTTTCTTTTTAACTTACATGGTATTTGAACGAACTGTTTTAAGTTTATTTATAGAGAAATATAATAATAATAATAAAGCTTTATTAATTCCATTTCGGCCAAAATACATTACATTCTGATAGTAAAAAATAATAAATATAATTCTTTAGAAATAATTTAAAATGCATTATAATCAGATTAAATTAATTAATTTTGTTTATTATTTTGTCGTGGCTTATATTTATGGACCCCCTACGGGTAAAAGCCTCCTCCAAGGTCTTCCATCCTTCTTTGTGTCTGGCCAAGGGTATCCAGTACAGAAATATAGTTATTAATAAATTCCAATAACATTAATAAGCCAAGGTGTATGTTAGGGTTGAAATGAGCGGAGATGCTGTCTCGACAAACCGCAATTCTTTTAGGTCAACAAGAATGATTATTTTAATAAATTATCTTGCACTAAAATGGAAAAGGCCAACCTAGTAACAAGCGTCACAATGATTCTGACTCCAATAATACCGCTTTAAGCGTCACAGTGAAAATAATGTTAAATACGTTTCCGTTTCTTAAACAATATTTTGAATAAAATAAATATAGTTTTATTTACATATATTTTTAGCTCACACAGAGAACCGCAGTCATACCACAACCACAGGATAAGAACGCTAAAGTGGAAGTGGGGCAGCCATGTCTGCTGACGGACGGACGGCCGTTGGAGCAGACAAGTGTTGGAGTGGAGACCGCGCTTAGGTAGACGTAGTGTAGGACGTCCTGCGGCACAATGGTCCGACGACATGAGAAAGGTGGCGGGTAGCGGATGGATGAGGGCTGCTCAAGACCGGGATGGTTGGCGCCTACTTGGGGAGGCCTTTGTTCAGCAGTGGACGGCGATAGGCTGCGAATAATATTCTCAGCTTGATATCATTTCCAAACATTTAACGCTTTAATCAATTAACGCTTCGTTTTCTGCTGACATTTCAAAATATCGAAACGACGAATATCCAAGCAAATTCACCTTCATCTCACTACCCAAGCTAAATAATAAGCATCGATGACAGTGGCTGTTTACAAATCCATCAAATACAACATGCAATAGATTATGCATGATATACCAATGTTTAGGTCTTCGTGCCGGGCACACGATGGTAGCTCAACAGTTCGGCCATCGAGAGGTTTTAGTCGGTATGCCGGCGTAGGATTTTGGTTAGGGACCCAACTCAACCAAGCGAACAATAGTTCCACGCATTGAGTTGGAAGGCCGGTGACCCCGACATACCTTTTTTGGGCCTGGAGGTACCGAACAGGGAGCTAAAGGCGCTTTCCTCCCGTAAAAAAAAAAAAAAACTCAACAGTTCAGTTGATATTGCATGTCAAACATCAGGGACGTGACGACAAACTACCCTCCGATATATTACATTCACGATACGAACACACACACACACACACACACACACACACACTCACACACTCACACACTCACACACACACGCACACACACACATCAAAGGCGTAACTAGAAGTGCATAGACTTCAACATTATGACAGCTAATAAGTTCGTCATTTTTCGCGCACATTTCCAGACTTCGTGCTTCTATAGAAATTTAAATCTTAAAAAATTAATAGTTTTTAATATATTTAGAAGATAAAAACGGGATGAAATAAAATATTTATTACTTTTTCAAGTATATCGGTACTTACATGAAATTATACATTGTATTTTTATGTTTGTATATTATGATATCATATGTTGTTCTAATTAAACAATTCATAAAGTAATATTTGATTATAAACTCGGTAAAGCCGCGAGTATTAAATAGTCACTAATGACAAAATTAATATTACAACTACATTATACGTAAAATAAACAACCGTACTTGCTTAGTATCATCATTATCAACTAGACGCTGAAAAGTTAGCGTAGCCTACAACGCATTACCAACTCTATATCCTTACAACTAAGACTCAAATCACTATGGCTATATAACCGCGTCCTCCCCTTATTATATACTGCGTGCAACTTCCTCACAGCTTTCATTTCTCCGCGGAATGTAAACGCGAGTGGATAGTGAAAAAAATTAAAAAAAAAACAAACAATGGTCGGAGAAAAAAAAAGATCTATCAAAATGCTACGAAGGGAGCCGGGACGACTTAGCGTTTCTGCTAAAAGTAAGAATTTTGTACCACATTTCATTGATATAAACATAAGTTAGGATTTAAAGCAAAAAAATGTCATAAAAACTTACTGGTATATGCTAGGTACTTATTATCACACAAATATAAACAAATATTTGTTTACGATACAAGCATTTGAAATACGCGGTGATCGAATCGGCGGCGTCTTGTTTCACTGCCGGTTTCCCCCCCACTGCGTCGCGTGGGATGAAAAAACAGTGTCCCGAAATATAGGTCACAGAGATTTTAATAGCTTTTATATGCTTGGATGGCAACCAATGTCAGACACTATTGTACTCAAATCACCATCACATAGATGGTAACTATCAATATTTACATTACTCACCAAATTTAACTTTAAATACTATTTATGTTTCATTTTTGAAGTCCTTTTTTATATATATTTTTTTTTCATATCATCACCAGAAAACCTCTTTTTTTTAAGATATTTAAAAATTTTATTTCATTATTTTTTCATAACGCATGTTATTTTCCCGTTCACTGCCACTAAAAAAATTCACTGTAACTCCTATTTTTGTCATTACATTTAAAAAAATGGCACTTAATTTTTTTTTCTTTATTAAATATTTTTCATTTGTAACTCACATACACCATGACAAATAAAAAAAAACTAAACACAATAATCATCAATAAAGCTATTACATTGACACACATAACAACGCGGAAGTTGAAACAGCGCGCACCGTGCTTCGTCCCAGATGGTCCTAGCGTGTCGCGAAAATAGCAAAAATCGTCCCAATACTTAAAAATTATTTATAAACATTGGAAACATTGAGCGCGAAATTAACATTCGAACACTGAATCTAATTTTAGAAAGACGCCGATCACTCACACGCCGCATGGAACCCATTTAGTTAACCGTGCAAGCTAGCCAATGGACGCGACTGTGCTCGTGATAAATGGCTCCTGTGGGCAGTGTTGGGCAAAAGTTAATTGAACTAGCAATTAACAATTAATTAATTGTTCATTGTCATTTTCACAATAACAATTGATCAATTGTCAATTGCAGTGGCAGCAATTAACAATTAATTAATTATCAATTAACTTTTGCCCAACACTGCCTGTGGGAATATCAAACATAAAATTGCCCTAGCTTCATAAATTTAAAAAGTATTTTTTTTTTATTGAACTAGAAGCTAATTTATGCATCGGTATGATTATTTTCAAAAAATACTATATTTATATATTTTTCTTGTCAAATAATTATTTAAATTTGACAGTGGCGCAGTTGGCTAGACACCAGCTTGCGAAACGAGAGGCCGCGGGTTCGATCCCCGCACCGAGACAAATGTTTGTGTGATCCTCGAATATTTGTTTCGGATATGGGTGTTTGTGAGACCGAAAAAGTCTATCATAGTCTCTGATACCCACGACACAGGACTTATATCCTAGTGTGGGGTCAGAGCTATGTATGTGACTGTTGGGTGTATTTATTATTAAATGTCATTTAACGTTTACTATAGAAAAACACGATACTAAATCTGTCTACTTTTTAATAAGGCCCTGTTTACTTGGTACTAAATAATCACATGTTTGGTCCCACAATAACAACTTTGCGGACAACATAAAATGTCTCGTAAATGTTAAACAAAAACGTTACAAACGTTAAATTTTAAGTTTCATTAATATTCAACAGTTGTTCAAGCGTGTTATCAAACACACAAGCAAACAATACAAAACAAATAATTGGACGTTCGTGAAATTTACGATAAAGCCCATTCCGAAAATAAATGTGATACACAGACACCAGCCCCAAATTTTATACTTACACATGCGCTAGCTAGTTTGCTATTTAGTTTTTTTATCGCATTTTTAAAAGACCAATGTCTGGTCTTTTGCCAGGTCACTTGTAGTTTTCGTAGTACTCACAAATGTATAGATTTGGTTGAATGGACCTGCGTTTTGTATCTTTAGGTAATGGCTTTGAGATGGAATTGCATTCGCGTTTATTCAAGCGATGAGATTATTTCCTTTTAAATAACCTTTACATATTGCACTCTAGTGTCATAAGTTTATTTGTTCTACGAGTAACACTATTGAACATTAGACTAGCCATCATGCTGCCAAAGAGATTTTAGGTCAAAAGTAAGCATTTACAATGTTTTACTTCATCGTTAAAGTAACCTGTAGTAACAAATATGAAAAGTCGTAATATTCAAATGTATTATCACTGTAGCAAATACGTATGTATTATACGATCTGAATGTATATTCAGATCATGCAATAGCGCCACTTTATTCAGTTACAAAATATTTCAGCTTGAAATGTAAAATATTATTCATACAAAGGACGACTTCATTCTCTGATTTATTTGAAAGTCTCCAAAGACGTCAGTCCTATTTGTCTCAGAGAGAAAAATCTAGAAAATGCAAATCCAGACGAACTTCACAGTCATTACTGAAGAGACATCATTCTCTATTATCCCTGGGATCGAGATGGCATCATTCGTATCCAGAACACGCCTCATGCCAACCGAACAGATAACACAATTTCGACTAATCGAAAACTTTAATTGAATGAAAACAAGTATCTTGTGATCCAAACCAGATTTAGGCTTTTAGTATGAACGACACGCCTCGACTTTTAGGGAAAGTTTTTGGAAAGAAGAAAATTTAATTATAATTGAGAATATGCAAAAGGGAGTTGTGATATTGAATTTCGTTTCGAAAGAGAAAATTAAATTGTCAAAGTCAAAATCACCTTTATTCAAATAGACTTTTACAAGTGATTTTGAATCGTCAATTAAGTTTTTTTTAAACTATTGCCCCTTCGAAACGTGTTATCGCTGTGGAGAAGAAACGGCAAGAAACTCCCTCAGCAACACGAAATGTATTTTTTTTTATATGATACTTTTTAATTATAATTACATTTTTATTTATTATATTTAATTTATTTATTATATTTATTTTGTGTGGGTGTATTAAATGTATGATCTGGTAATATAATAAATGTCCGCGTAGAATTACATCTCTGACGGCATATAGTTATGTAGGTATATCCTCACGATATAGGATATATATCCTACATCCTCACGGGATATAGGCTTGTGTGCTTGTTTGGTTAGTAGCAGGTAGAATAAAAATCTACATCAAATGTATAATTTCTATTTCAATAACACAATAAATTATTTATTATCGTGACAAAGATACAAAATATAGATAATAGAATAATTTAAGTAAGATTCAAAATAAATCGCTGTCATTGAAGGAGACGGTCATTACTCCAAGTAATTTATAGCTTCAATATTTTAAGATGGACCGAATATAATTGATCATTTTCTACACTCGGTCTGTCTTGGAATAGTATGAAGTATCGTTGTATCAGCCACGTAGTTCACGTTTTGAAAAATACATCAATTTATAGGATTTGGAACGAATCTGCAGCCGAGACGCAATAACTCAGATTGCTAGACTTGCGGCTTACGTTTTTCAACTTGCGAAAATTTGAACAAAATTTTTGAACAAAATGTTTTGTATTGTGAATCCCACAAACATAGGTTTGGTGTGGGAATCGGCTTCGTGAGCAAATTAACGTGCATTGCTGGTTGACGTTATTGTACAGTGGCATTAAGGCGTGTTAAACCGGTTCCTCACTCTGGGCTCCCAACCACCGTTGGTCTTGGGCATGATCATTGGGGGGTGTCATCATTATCTTGACCTGTTCCCAATTTTATTTGGAGTGGGCGCAGTATGTTTTATCCTTCTAAACATCTGTTTGTCCATCCTTTCATACTCATTACTTTGGGTATATATTTTTTATATTTTTAAATGCTTTTTATGTTTAAAAATTTAAAAATATATATTAAGAATCAAATGTACCGTTTTCGTTGATAATAGTTTATTTGGTACTCAATTACTAAATATTTGTGTATTTAGCAAAACTCACGTCTGTACCGTTGAAGGGGTAGCAAATGCATATTTCTTCTCCCACGTTTCATAGTAATACAGACGTGCCTATCATTTTTAGGGATATTTTTTTTAGATTCAGTCTAATGATAATTTTAGACCAGCACAATGCACAATTACGCGGCGGGGCTAATCAACCCTTTAATTTTATGTTTATTTTATTATGAAGACACGTACTAATAAAATCATTGAGTATTTAAGTTATTTAGAGTATCGAATGACAAAAACAACTGCCTCGTGGTCTCGCGGTACAAGTATATGCCGTGCGATCGATCCTGGGTTCGATTCCCGGGTCGGGCAAAGTGTTATTGGGTTTTTCCATTAGGAAATTCTCGGTGACAGCACGGAGTCTGGAAATGTGCCCGAAAAACGGCAATAGGCTCGCCCCCTATTACGTGGGACTGATACATACTTGGCGAAATGTGGGTGCAGAAATGCACCTCTGCCTACCCCTTCGGGGAATACAGGCGTGAGTTTATGCATGCATGTAGAGTATCGAATGACAAAAACACTACATCGATCATTTTTGAACCTTCGAAGACATTATTCCGGCTTGATTTTACCTGGATTATGGCACGCAACACATCTGCTCGTGTCACTGTGGCGGGTTTAACATTATGTGTATTTTCACCATTAATCATAATACATAATACCATTCATCACTGCGGACTATGAATAACGACGAATCATTTGAACTAATTTATCTATCAATATCAGTCCCACTGACATGGATCAACATCGGTGGCCTTAGTGGCCTCAGTCATACCTAAAAAAAAATCCTAAGGACTTACAGATGTGCAGGTTTCCTCACAATATTTTCCTTCATCGTTAGAGTACTATAAATAAATAACTAAATAAGACATTAGAGAGCCCCGTGGCGCAGATGGCTAGACACCAGCTTGCGAAACGAGAGGCCGCGGGTTCGATCCCCGCACCGAGACAAATGTTTGTGTAATCCACAAATATTTGTTTCGGGTATGGGTGTTTGTGAGACCGAAAAGTCTCCCGTAGTTTCTGATATCCACGACACAGGACTTGTATCCTAGTGTGGGGTCAGAACTATATATGTGACTGTTGGGTGTATTTATTTATGTTAGAGTACTTGATAATTCATTATGAATACAGCCGTAACTTTTAACTCACTGGTGTGTGCCTTGAGTTTGAATCTACGATTGCCAATTTTTTGACTCGACCGCGTGCCTAAGCTCCGTGGCCATCACGACACAAAAATGTGATACAATTTGGTAATATTTAAATCATTATCCTATCGACTGATAAAAATGATCTTAGTCCTCTCTTGACTTTGTATTTGGAATGCTCTGCATCTACTAACATTTTGCCGTGCCAGTAAATATATACATAGATAAGTATGAAAGATGAGGGTTGGCGTAATGGATTCATGGATTACTCGAATCCAGACAAGATTAATTATATCTAAGCATCCACTCTAAGTTACAAAGAAAACTTTCTGGAAAGTAATATGAAAGAAACTTACCTAAGTATTTTTCCAAATACAGTGCTAATTATATTCGTAAAAGCTCATTTCTAAGGTTCTTTTTCATTTTATTACTCAGTAAATTTATTACTTTTAGGAAACTTATTTTTATGATAAGTGAGAATTCGTTTAAACTTGTTTTATCTCTTTTTATCGTTTATTTTATGCGGTATACCTATAGTTTACCATTCCGCTATGATAAAATTATCATCTTCAAAAAATATTCTTAGAAAATAGTACATCATCATCATCAGCCCATATACGTCCCACTGCTGGGCACGGGCCTCCTCTAACATTGAGAGGGTAATAGTACATAGAAGTGAATAATGTCTTAAATTATTTCGCTGCTTTTTAATAATTATTATTATTAATATATTTACTGCCTCGTGGTCTCGCGGAACAACTATGTGCCGTGGGATCTAGAGGTCCTGGGTTCGATTCCCGGGTCGGGCAAAGTGTTATTGGGTTTTTCCATTAGGAAATTCTCAGTAACAGCACGGAGTCTGGAAATGTGCCCGAAAAACGGCAATAGGCTCGCCCCCTATTACGTGGGACTGATACATACCTGGCGAAATGTGGGTGCAGAAATGCACCTCTGCCTACCCCTTCGGGGAATACAGGCGTGAGTTTATGTATGTATGTATGTATTATTTCGCTTCTTTGAACCTTATTCATCACCTGCACTAGAGCTTAATCATCATCACCATCAGCCTAAGTTCTCACACTGTTTCTTTAATTTAATGTGTTTGGTTGCAGAGTTTGGCTTCGGCATCCGTCATGTCCAGATGATATGCATGAGCTTCTGCATGATCGCGCTGTTCATAGCCCGGAGTAGCCTCGGCGTCGCCATCTTGGCCATGACCGACGTCTCACGCCGGAATGACTCAAATGTCGAGGTGAGATTTTATTTGTTTACAATTTTTTTTTGGTTTCTTAATTTTTGTATTATTCTCTAAGAACTGTGTATTTTATAAAAAAAATGTTGTTCATTAACTTTTTTCCTTGGTATGTGTCGCTTTTTTGATATTTTGGAAATTATTTTAAATGAAGATAAACTAATAAGAATTATAGCTCTCTCAAAAACAAATAATTTAATTTCGTTCTATCTATAACCTTAATTTGTAAAAAAAGCTTTGATATACCTATTTGATGTATTGGTAAAAGTTGCAATGACGTTGGAATCTTCGTATCGTTGCGTATATTTGGACAGGATTTAAAAGAGTAAAATTATCTATAACTTACGTAATTCAGAATTGTCATTCTGTTTGTCCAAATATTTAAAAAGTAATTTTTGACGCAAACCTGCTAATACCACATAACACAGCTCTATTTTTGGAGAAAAAAACGTTCCATCTACTAACCTTCTTAAAAGATAAGTTGATGTTTATTAAGAGCAAGTCAACTTTCATTTCTATGTTTACGCCTAGATCCGTGTATGTCATAAAATAGGGCTATTCAAACTGTTTCGTGTGTCCAATTTTAAGGCATTTATCTTCAAATATGCGCCTTACGATCTAAAGGTCCTCATTTCGTTTTCCCGGTTGGGCTAAAAATTGTTGTGATTACGTGGACCCTGTACATATTTGTCTAAGTAGAGGTGGTGAAATGCATCTCTGCGTACCCCTTCGACTTTGGCAAATTATATAAATGAAAAAGTTCCAACAAGAACAGATTCCAAATCCAACAGATTGACAGCACTATGTTTGAACGTAGATCCTTTACTTAGTCTTCACATACATACATAAACTCACACCTGTATTCCCCGAAGGGGTAGGCAGAGGTGCATTTCTGCACCCACATTTCGCCAAGTATGTATCAGTCCCACGTAATAGGGGGCGAGCCTATTGCCGTTTTTCGGGCACATTTCCAGACTCCGTGCTGTTACTGAGAATTTCCTAATGGAAAAATCCAATAACACTTTGCCCGACCCGGGAATCGAACCCAGGACCTCTAGATCGCACGGCACATACTTGTACCGCGAGACCACGAGGCACTTAGTCTTCAAATCGCTATATTATTTACATTTCAAAGTTTCCAAATTTTGGTGTAAATAAAACTATCTTGACGTCTTTATGTTTCAGGTAACTTGTCAGTACAAATGCTTACGTAAACACAAGCGTCACAAGACAAATAAATTATGGTCTAGATATAAATCTTTTTTTAGTGTGTCATGTGTCAGAGACCCACGTGCTTGGAAGCAGTTTCATTATATCAATATTATGAAAGTAAATGTTTGATCACGTTTATCATTTAGTATTTAAATATTTCTATGAAACTATTTATTCGAAGTACTCTATATTATGAAAGTAAATACAACTCAGTAATTATTTCCGCGTAATTTCTCTTCAAGTATAACACTGTCGTGATGGCCTCGAGGCTTCTTATCATCATCAGCCCATATACGTCCCACTGCTAGGCACGGGCCTCCTCTACCATTGAGAGGGTTTAGGCCTTAGTCCACCATGCTGGCCTAGTGCGGGTTGGTGGACAACACACCAAAGAAATTCCTAAGAACTTTTTAGGTGTGCAGGTTTCATCACGATGTTTTCCTTCACCGTTAAAGTACGTGATAATTCATTGTGAATACACACATAACTTCGAAAAGTCAGAGGTGTGTGCCTGGGGTTTGAACCCGCGACCGTCGAAATTCTCGACCGCGTACCTAAACCTCAAGGCCATCACGACTGTGATGTAGATGTGGTTGTAAGAAAAACGTGTTTTTTTTTGTTGGAATTTTTTAATTAATATCATGCTGTTTGTAATCACCGCAGCTATAATTAATCTGCCTTAGCTTCCGATCACGGTCCTGTTTATGCGAGAAGAAAATCGTTTGCGACGTCAATTGGAAATTTTGGAAATCATGAGAGAGTATATGTTTCCATTGTTAAATAAACATTACGTTGGATAAATTATAATTATTTTTATCATTCCCATACACTTCGTAGTTGATATAATTTGATATGTTTGCGGAAAATATCTTTGTTAGGGAAAAAAATACTTTGTCACAAAGCGGGACTTAACTTCTGTTTGGAAACAGATAATTATTGTTTGCAAAAACGTGGAAATAAATTTTATTATTTAATTACTTTTGTATGGAAAAATTGCAACGCTAGGCTTATAATTTATCGCGCATGACAGTACTTAATACGTCAACAAATATAATATGTCCAAGATTTACCATATTGTATGATTAACATAAGATACCTAAGTAGTGATGGCCTCGAGGTTTAGGCACGCGGTCGAATCTCGCCGGTCGCGGCTTCAAGCCCCTGGCTTTTTAAAGTGATGTATGTATTCACAATGCACTTTACTTTAATGGTGAAGGAAAATATCGTAAGAAAACCTGCACACCTAAAATTTCTTAGGAATTTCTTAGGTGTGTAGTCCGCCCACTCGCACTAGGCCAGCACGGTGGACTAAAGCCTAAACCCTCTTAATGGTAGAGGAGGCCCGTGCCCAGCAGTGGGCCGTGTATGGGCTGACTGGCATTTGAATATAGAAACACAAGTCTACCTAACCTTTCAATATAAGTTAGTGTTTATTCATGGTATATAAATTAATTTAAAAATATGTGTCAGCTTTATGTGCGTTTGTCGAATTTATTCAATCATATCATAGATAAGACCACTTCAAATAATCATTTCTCCCTTACAGATTTATGAGTGGGACAAAAAGACACAAGGCCTAATTCTCTCTTCCTTCTTCTGGGGCTACATGACTATGCAGATCCCTGCGGGTCTGCTGGCCAAGCGGTTTGGTGGTAAACTGATCCTATTGGTGGCTTTGCTGGCCAATGGCATCATCTGTCTGGTCTTGCCTATTTTTGCTAGTGTGGTGAGTATTAAGGAGATATCGATTTTATATCAAAATGAATACCCACTTATGGGTTCTGGAAGGAGATTTGAGTGAAATCGAGTCTTTTTTTTCAAGGAATATTCTACACTTGCTGTGGTGAACGTACGAGTAGATACATTTGATGCTTGGAAACTTTAAAAAATAATCCTGATAATAGTTTCATAATTGCGATTCAATGGGGCTGCAATGTTTGTACATAATTTCATGTTGAAGTCTATATACAGGGTTGATACGACCGAAGGGCATTTTTTAAAACTGCATATACTGGGTACCATTTTCAAGCTCTGTACTAAAAATCAATTAAATAGGAGCAGTAGTTTATTCATAAATCATATTTTAAGTTTTCGCTCCATTTGAACACGATGTAGCTTTTCTAACAGCTGATTACGCCTAACGGTAAATCCTACTCAAATCTACGCGTTGTTGCCGCTCTGTACAACGACACCACGATAACACACGCCGCGCGCGACGTTGCCAATTTGTACATGTTTGTGAAATTATTTATTATAAAGGATGGTTGCGTATTACTCTTATTTGTAAGCTATTTAGTTGGTTTGAAACAAAAAAAAAACTCATTTTTGCTTTTATTAATTTTTGTGCCGTGTCGAATTAGTACTAAGGACGTATACGTAGTGTAATTTAATGCCCATCTGTCGAATCAACCCTGTATATAAGTCCGTACACGCAGCATTGTTGAATACGAATCTAAAGGATTAGGTATTAGTCCACGTACCTGACCTATAGCCTATTGCTTGTCTGGGTTTTTGGACTTCATATAGTAGCACTACCATGCAAGTTTAAGACCACAGTTAACAGCAGTAAAATTTAAGACCACAGTTAACAGCTGCGAGTCATTTAGCTGTTCGTTCTAAAGCATAAACATAGAAAGTATAAATTGGATTCAAACTGCACCAACTTGCACCACAATTGTACACTTGAATTATTTTTATGAGGTGTTAAATAACTCAAGCCGGAGCCATTATCTTGAAGTTTGTTTATTTGTGCGACTGAACTCCACTTAATTGAGGCTACAGCGGGCAGAATAGTTTGCGGAATTTAAAAACTTCAAAACAGTCACATTTAAAGTATAAACCTTTTATTGATTTTAAATTCGTATTATATGATATTACGAATCTTTATTATGGGACACGCAATTGATAAAAACTTGTTCAACTTTCAAATGCATTGTTGGTTCTGCTGGGTAACTGGTCCCTGCAGGTTTCAGACTCGCCTCTCGGGTCAAATTATAATTGACCGTTAATTTTAAAATATTGGTTGTATAAAATACCTCTGCTATGTCTTCTGGGGATGTAGGGTTAAGGGAGTATGCATTTTATATACTCAGTCTACCGCTAAATGCTGAACGTTCTCCCCAAGTAAGCGCCAACCAAATTGTGTATTCACAAAGAATTATCACGTTATTTAACGGTGAGGGAAAACATCGTGATGAAACCTGCACACCTAAAAGTTCTTAGGAAATTCTTAGGTATGTAGTCCGCCAACCCGCACTAGGCCAGCGTGTTGGACTAAGGTCTAAACCCTCTCAATTGTAGAGAAGGCCCGTGCCCAGCAGTGGGACGTATATTGGTTGATGATGATGATGATAAGCGCCAACCATCTCATCGAACATCCATCTGCTACGCACCACCTTTTTCAAGCAGTCGGTTCGTAAAGTGGCTGTTATAAATGACTAAATGGTTGTCTTTGTTTCAGGGTGGATGGCCCATGGTCTGCCTATGTAGAGTCTTGATGGGACTCACGCAAGCCTGCCTCTTCCCCGCGAGTCACACGCTACTTGGAAGGTGGCTACCAGCCAACGAACGTACCACTTTGGCTGGAATCGTTTATGGAGGTAGCTTTATTGAATATCTCCAACTATAAGTCTATTATTTTTTGAAATGAAATGAAATTGCTTTATTTGGTCACGTAGGCAATCAAATAGCACTTATGACAAGTCAATACAGAAAAGAAAAATCTTTTATTATTACATTATAATTTAACTATGGTTCGTTTTATATAATTTGTACAAAAATATATACGGTTTTTTTTTATAATTTATTTTTAGTTTTCATCAGGAAATACATAATTGATCCACAAATATTTGTTTCGGGTCTGGCTGTTTGTGAGACTGAAGTCTCACGTAGTTTCTGATACCCACGACACAAGACTCGTATCTTAACAACTTAACTGTCCCCATACAATAAAATTTTCGACTACCCCACGTCCATCATATTTTCTAATATTTTAGATTAAATAACATTCACGTTGTCTAAAAAAATAATATTTCATTAAAATAAATATTGTTTTTAATGTGTTTTATATATTTAATTTTGTGACTCATATATGACTCATGGGCGTAGAATAAAAAAAAATCTTTCCCAAGTTCAATGAGTCACATGTGCACATACCGACTATATTACAATAAATTGGATGACAGAAAGCCAATAGTATTATATTATCCATTACCGCAATTAGATATTTGACATACCTACCCGCGCAATATTTGCATTACTATTTGAGGTTGTAATTTCATTTGATATTGTCTAAAATGGCTAGAAGAATTGTCACCACGGAAGAATTAGTGCATTTTTTAGAAATTTCTGATTCCGATGAAGAACCATTCAGCGATGGTAGTGATGATGAATATCAGCCCGAGGATAATGATAGCGAGGATACTGAGGTAATTGAGAACTTTATAACAAGTAGTCCAAGTGCAGTACCACCACAATCGCCGACTCCAGGAACTTCCTCTTCACCTGGAGTCCCTATTTCAGAATGGAAAACTGATATTTTGCCGATAGGTAGGGAAACATTTACAGAAAATTATGGAGTACAAAATATGGACGCTATTATTGACGATGGTCGAGTTTCATTGCGTAAAATCTATGAATATTTTGTACCCGATGACTTGATTGACGAAATGGTGATTCACACTAATAATTATGCTCATTTATTGAAACAAGTTCGCAATACGCAATTCAGCAGAATATCTAGATGGAAAGACGTAAACAGAGAGGAATTGAAAACTTTTTTTGGTGTTATAATGTACATGGGTCTCAATCCCAAGCCCTCTATAGAACATTATTGGAAATTGGATGTGCTTTATTATAATCCGCTCATGCATAGAATAAATATGTCTTATAACAGATTTACAACATTGCTTAGATGCTGACACTTCACTGAAGTTCAGATAGGTGTAATTGGAGGACAAAGAACGCATAAAATAGATCCACTAATAAAAAAAGTTGTGGATAATTTTCGTAGCCTCTATGTCCCTGATGGCATTATAGTAGTTGATGAGTCCATGGTGAAATTTCACGGAGCATGTAAAAAAGCGTTTTGTTTGGATTGCTATAACGAAAAACATGTTTGATTAGTCAGTTTTTGTAATATTTTCTCTAATAAAGCATTTTCTTTGTCTTTTATTTTTATTTTATTTCATACAAATACAAAACCCGATGCTTATTGGACTACTCATGATTATTATTTATCTTTAGTATATAAAAAAAATATTGCGAAATTTTATTTAATTTTCTTAAAGTTCAGGTTTTTTGCTACAAGTTCACGTAATTTATATAAGTACATTATGCCACGTTCATAACAAAAATGTATCCCCAAATTGCATCGACAAATGAGTCACATGCGACTCATGAACTTATTTCTAAAGTTCATCATGAGTCATATGTGACTCATGGGACAGTGAAGTTGTTAATGTGGGGTCAGAACTATGTATGTGACTGTTGGGTCTATGTATTTATTTATTTATTATTTTTTGCCCTATAGGATAATTTAGTAACCCGGTAAATGACATTGACGTAACGTGTGTTTATCATTAGCTTTTAAAAACTAACTTATTTTTCTCTAACTTTCTTATTTTTCTCTAGAATTCGAAGATATATAGAAATGAGACTAAACTATTATATACTTTCATTAGCCCATATGTTCCACTACTGGAAACGGGCCTCCTCTATTGTTGAGAGGGATTAGGCCTTAGTCCACCACGCTGGCCTAATTTTGGTTGGTGGACTACGCCGTGCAGGATTTCGATGTTTCCCTTCACTATTAATTAATTGAGAATACACACATTACTTCGAAAAGTCAGAGGTGTGCGCCTGGGGTATGAACCCGCGACCGCCGAGATTCTCGACCGCGCGTCTAAGCCACTTGCACATAATTTTACGGAGCTACTTCCCTTCTGAAGGTGACAACTTAAAAATCTTCTCTAAACTGTTTAATACGTGATGGCCTTCGATGTTAAGACACGCGGTCGATAATCTCGACAGTCGCGGGTTCAAACCCCAGGCACACACCTCTGACTTTTCCAAGTTATGTGTGTATTCACAATGAATTATCACTTGCTTTAACGGTGAAGGAAAACATCGTGATAAAACCTGCACACCTAAAAAAGTTCTTAGGAATTTCTTAGGTGTGTAGTCCGCCAACCCGCACTAGGCCAGCGTGGTGGACTAAGGCCTAAACCCTCTCAGCTGTACGTAGAGGAGGCCCGTGCCCAGCATCGAAATTCAAGTCAAAGAGCCTGATAAAAAACTTTTAGGTACAATTGTATATTTATATTTTCGTTATCTCTGAACGTGTTTTTACAGAGATCGCCCACCGTAACATTCTAATAGTGACAATTAACAATCTCAAACTGTCCACAAAGCAGTGCTAACATTTTATTAATTACTATTTATCTACCCTTTTACAATTTACTTATTTTTATATTTCTACAAACTAGTTGAAGTGACAACACTGTAAATACGCCTTTGCATACAATCATTTGAGTTTTGAATCTGATATAAACCAGAAAACTTATTTGAAATTTACAAAAAAAGAAGGTATTTTTCCTTGCCTCTTACGTGAATCGGTAAATAATATAATCTATCATCAAAAGCACGTCAATACAAAACGTTTTATTACTTTGGTCAGACTAAGTGAATTTACGACTTACGTTTATCAAGACTAGTGAAGGGTGATAGACCTTCATTCCTACTTCTTTCTACTGCCATTGGGATAGTTCGGAAATGATCGCACCGGTACCTACTTTTAATTATTGCTAATTAAAATCCCACAATTCAACACAATGTCTTCGACATTGTATTGTAATATTCATATTTCAACCACCTTTTTACAGGATCCCAAATGGGCACCATTATAGCTATGCCTGTGTCAGGACTTCTGGCGGAGACATCCATGGGTTGGAAGCTGATATTCTACACCATAGCAGGCCTGATGTTCCTCACGGCAGCCATGTGGTACTGGTTCTCAGCCAGTTCTCCTGAGGAACATCCAATGATGAGTGAAGAAGAGAAGTATTATATTGAGATGGGGTTGAATATGACTACTATTTATATGAAGGTAAGTGTGTTATAAATTTTCTAAAACTCTGTACATCTTATAAGCTTGCGACCATAAAAGGACGGCACAGGAGTATTCTTATATATGTCTATGTATGATTCGCCAAGAACATTTCTAGAGAGACACTTTTTTTAACGAGAGGAAAGCGTCTTGAGCTCTCCGATAGGTATCTTGGGGGAGGCCGAAATGGTTTGTGGAGGTCTTCGGCCTTCCAACTCAGCGCGCGGAACAGTTGTTCGCTTGGCTGAGTTAGGTCCCTAGCCATTAATTCTACGCCTGCATAACGATTACAACCTCTCGATAGCCGTCTTGCGCATTTTAGGCCCTACGAGATATATACGGCGATAGGCGCCCTTAATTGTTCCTTGCTGCCGCCCGGCGCTCTGTCCAAATGTGGACTTTTCTGCGATGGAGGGACATAAGATGTCCCCCACTTGGACCTCATTTGAACGCTTATTTACGAGGCCATGCGCTCAGCTGCACGTCTCAGGATCGTACATCTTCTTTAAGGACGCATCTCCCCCATAGCACGCCCGACTATTCCGATAGCCCCCATTAATCTTCTTTTACGACAGGCATGGGGTGCCGTGGCGGAATTCTTACGTCCCCAAACCACAGGGTGGTTTAGAGAAGCACTGAGAATTTTCTGAAAATCATTGCACATTTACGTCTTGGGAATAAACAGTCACAGAAACATTGTCCTTCGGATTTTTTTTCATCTCACGCAAATTATAATTTATATTTTCATATGGTTACTACACTGTCTGTCTTAAGATCTGATAAATTTGTCAGTACTCTTATAATCCAAATAGATTGAATATATAGATTGGTTATACTAGCATTACTATTTATTCCTCATTTAACGACATATTTATGCCAGCCAGCTCGAAATCCGTTGAATACAGTCTGTTCGGAAAAAGCCTAACTTTTTAAGTACCTCAATTTTAGTCGTGTTAATTGATCAATTATTATTGCCAGGGTAACCGTCCAACTCCCTGGAAAGAGATGTTCAAGACTGGGCCACTGTGGGCCATTATGACGTCACACGTAGGTAGTACGGTGGCGTTTGTGCTGTTCTTCGTTGATATGCCCACTTATCTGGAACGGGCGATGCACATATCTTTGAGAAATGTAAGTATGAGTAGCCATATTTGTTGCGACGACGACTTGTGTGTATATTTGGTGCGTACTTGGGTGTGTTGGCGAATTATGGAGTTTAAAATAATGAAACTATGAGGCGTTTAAAAAATGAGTACGTATAATAATTAATTGTATGAGACTGTTGGGTGCATTTAAAAATTTATTTAAAAAGAATATCGATAGAAGTATGACGGATGTATGATGACAGTTAAAACGTTATAAAAATTATAAAAAAAAAAAATTTACGTGGCGCCATCTGTTTTTATGAAACGCGTTTAATACAAGAACAAAAATAAAAAAATAATCTAATAAAGTTATAATAATATAGTAGTTAGATGATGATCAACAATATTTCCTTAGAAAGGTTACAAAGAAACATTGAAAATTCTTCACTGAGTCAGTTCGAATCAGTCTATTGGCATAAGTACCGTCCTGTGAGAGTGGCTGCCAGTTCGATGTTTGCACCGAGACAATAATTGATAAGACGCGTTACTATTTATGTTGGGTCTGGGTGTTTGTTAGATTGAAAAGTCTCTCGTAGTTATCGATAGTCGATATATATAATAGATCCTACGTATCCTCCTATACGTATGTATAACAAACCATATTCATTTATGCATTCCAGAGTGCTTTCCTCTCCGCTGTGCCGTACTTCGGTATGTGGGTAGGCAGTGTTATATCTTCTACTGTGTGTGAAAAGATCTACAACAGGGGCCTTCTCTCTGTAACAGCTTGCAGAAAAATATTTAATTCTTTAGGTAAGTAGTATTCTTTAGTTAAGTAGTATTCTTTAGTTAAGTAGTATTAACGTTGACGTGTATCAATAGAAATACAATATTATTGCCTTGAAAAATAAGCGAATTCCTACACCCTTAATTTGCCAGCTGTTTTTTAAGTGTCACGTAATAGGATTGATCTTTTTGCCATTTTCCGGGTACAGTTTTAGACTCACGTTAATACGCGTAATGCTCTGTAGAGAATTTCCTCAAGTATACTTGTGCGACCCGGGAATTGAACCCAGAGCATTTCCATCGTATGCAGCACTAATTCACACGGATCTAATGAAGCAAGTAAAGTATCGTTTAAATGAATATGAATACATACATACAAACATAACCTCACGCCTGTATTCCCCGAAAGAAAAGGTGCAATTCTGCACCCACATTTCGCCAAGTATGCATATATATCAGTCCCACGTAATAGGGGCGAGCCATTCGCCGTTTTTCGGGCTCATTTTTCCTGACTCCGTGCAGCTACTGAGAATTTCTAAATGGAAAAACCCAATTATATTTTGCCCGACCCGGTAAACGAAGGTCCTCTAGATCTCACGGCACATACTTGAGCCGGGAGACAACGAGGGAAGATAAACATTAATAGTGAACTTTTCTTCCCCAGCCATGTTCGGCGCTGGCGCTGGACTTGTCGTGTTAGCGTTTATGGGACCAGATCACAAGAACATTGCTATTGCAACACTTATAGCAGTTCTCACTATGTGTGGATTCACTTCTGCCGGCTTTATGGTAAGACTCGTTGGTTGATTTAGGAACTTGCCCGGCATAATCAAAAATAAAAAAATTTACAGCCTCTTAGCTTAGCAGGCACACACCTCTTACTTTTCGAATTTATGTGTGTATTCACAATTAATTATCACAAACTTTAACGGCGAGGGAAAACATCATGATGAAACCTGCACACCTAAAAGTTCTTAGGAATTACTTAGGTGTGTAGTCCGCTAACCCGCACTAAGCCAGCGTGGTGAACTAAGGCCTAAACCCTCCCAATTGTAGAGGAGTTCCGTGCCAAGCTAATGATGATGATATAATACAATGTGATTGCAGGTGAACCACTTGGACTTGTCGCCCCACTTCGCCGGCGTTATGCTCTCTCTCACAAACTTCGCCGGGAGCATCGGCAGCGTGCTCACCCCGGTCGCTACTAGTCTTCTGTTAGGCAATGATTCGGTATGTATCGCAAATTATTCATTAATTAAACATATATATATATATCTACACTACGTACGTACGTAGTGTAGGACGACCTGCAGCACGATGGTCCGACGACTTGAGAAAGGTGGCGGGTAGCGGATGGATGAGGGCTGCTCAAGACCGGGATGGTTGGCGCTTTCTTGGGGAGGCCTACGTTCAGCAGTGGACGGCAATAGGCTGAGTATATATATATATATATATCTATATATACATTCGACAGCCCCGTGGCGCAGTTGGCTAGACACCAGCTTGCGAAACGAGAGGCCGCGGGTTCGACCCCCGCACCACAAATGTTTGTGTGATCCACAAATATTTGTTTCGGGTCTGGGTGGTTGTGATACCGAAAAGTCTCTCATAATTTCTGATACCCACGACACAAGACTCGTATCTTAATGTGGAGTCAGAACTATGTATGTGACTGTTAGGTGTATTTAAATTTATTTAACATAGCCTCGCGCCTATATTCCCCGAAGGGGTAGGAAGAGATGTATTTCTGTATCCACATTTCGCCAGGTATGTATGTATATGACCTCCGTTTTTCGGGTACTATTCCAGATTCCGTGCTGTTACTAAGAATTTCCTAATAGAAAAACCCAATAAAACTTTTCCCGACACGGGAATCGAACCCGGAACCTCTAGATCGTACGGCACATACTTTTGTAGCGAATTTCGTTTATAAATCTTTTTTTTCATTTATAAATTATAATTGCATATTGTAAATACTGGCTATACTTACTGTCCCCTAATTAGTTATTATACCACAATAAGATACGACTTTCTTACTTTCTTCAGTCTTTTGATCTTATTTACGAAACTCACGGCTACATGATGGTCTAGTCAAAATATACTATGTTTACGAACGCTAGTATATGATTGGCAAAATATGGACGCAGAAATACACTTGTGCCTACCTACAGGCGTAATTGTATATGTACATACATATGTACATAAAACACATTTTCCCCTAGACTTCCATTAATTTAAAAATGTTCTTTTTTATTTTTTTATAAGTTTTCTTTGTGTACTTACCACTACCTTTCATTTCTCTTCCTACATCTCCATAATTGGTTGTAAGAGATCGTCTTTTGCGATAGGACCGCTTTTTGTACTAATGTAGTCTACTGCATATTAGTATTTATATTACGTGAACAATAAAGTTTTAAATAAATAAATAAAACTCCTACGGTTTTAATTTCAGTCTGATATATCGCGCTGGCGGATCGTATTTCTGATGACGTCAGCAATTTGCATTGGCTGTAACATCATTTACGTCATCTTCGGCAGCGCTGAACGGCAGCCCTGGGACAATCCAGACTACAAAAACAGGAGGAAAGCTGATCCAGGTTAATACATAAATGTCATAGACAAAAATTACTTTCTTGCGACCCCTCAGTACGGTACATATTGTTTTATGTATGGGGTGTATTAGTAAGTGGCGTAGTTGATTAGTCACCAGCCTTCGAAACGAGGAGCTGCCAAGGAGTCAAAGTCAAAGTCAAATTATCTTTATTCAAATAGACTTCTACAAGTTCTTTTGAATCGTCAATTTTACACTTTTTAATATTTTTTAAACTATTAGAGAGGAGACAATTACTAAGACTAAGACTATTAGGAGACAATCAATGTACCTATGTGTAATCCACGCCTTTTACGAGTAGTGAGATCGAAAATTCTCTAGGAGGGTGGTGTCATAACTATGTGTTGGACTGTTGGGAATATTTTATCTATTTATTTTTAAATAAACAAAGGTATTGATGAACAGGTTGCAAAAAACGAAAAATTAAATATAATTATCAAAATTTAAAAATAACAATAAATACTTCAACGAATATGTTACTCTGACACTCAAAAAACACATCTTCTGTTTTTCAATGAGGCTGTCGATCTTATAAGCCTTAATAACTTATCTTGACTTGACTCTAACGGCCAAAATATATGCCTAGTTTAAATATATTTTATACATTTATCCTATATTTTCCTTAAAGGCCGGCAACGCACCGATAATTCCTCTGGTATTGTGGGGTTCATGGGCGGTGTTAACCACTTAACGTCAGGTTTAATCGTTTGCCTCGTTTCATATAAAAAAAATATTACTTTCGTCAGAGCTGTATTGTTTTTTCACGAATATTTTAAATTATGCGAAATCTTTTCAATTTGCGTGGTCTTACAAAAATGCTCCATTGAATAAATTGTACAAGAAATTTCTGATGAAACTCGAGTGTTGCTTTTGATTTTATAGTTTTCTTTATGTCATAAACTTGATTAAATTAAGGTTAAGAATTTATTTTCTAAGAAAATTTAAACTTACTTTTTTATCACGGCGCAACGACCTAATATGAGTCCTGGCCTCCTACACCAAAAGTCACCATTTAGGCTGTGCTGTTTCTTACCATGGGTAACAGATATTGACGGCCGAGGTATCGCTGGAAGGATCTAGTCGAGAAAATTTAAACGGTCTATGTAAATTTTAAATTCGTAAGGTTTACAGCCGTCAACCAGCACTAGTCCAGTGTTGTGGACTAAGGCATAAACGGTCTCAGTTTCGAGAAGGCCCGAGCCCAGTAGTGGCACTTTGTAGAACACAGTCAAATGTAATATCTAATCAATTTGTTGTTAAATCTTTGTGTGATCTATAAATATTGGACTTGGGTCTTGGGCCTTTGTAAAACAGCCTTGTGTTAGTAAAGCCAGCCTGTTAAGTGTATTTTTTTTATTAATCGTTAAAAATAATTGAGTGTATACATAAATAAAATCGATGTATCTAGCAGGGAATTTAGTACAAAAAATATTTAATATAATCTTTTCTTTTTATCTTTAAATGAGCAATTCTTGTATATATATAATTGGAATCTCGGAATCGGCTTCAACGATTTTCATAAAATTTAGTATATAGGGGGTTTCGGAGGCGATAAATCGATCTAGCTAGGAATCATTTTGAGAAAATGTCATTTGGAAGAAAAATAACAAAAAGGAGGCGTTTGAGTAGACTCTTCCTTACATCTATTGGCGAATAATAATACTATTTTTTGTGAGCAACTAATTGCTTTAACGACACAACAGCAGATGGCGTTGTTAAGTAACATTATTCATATTTCATCATTTTATTAGTAATTCGTACTTAAATATAATTTCCCAAAAACACAATTTAAAAAAAAAAAACCGAGCAAAGCTCGGTCATCCAGGTACTTTAATATTATTAAGCAAACTTTAATAGCTTTCATTATGCAGTTGGCTAAAATCCAAAAGCAACAAGATAAATATTTTTGTTCTCCAAAACTATTTGGTCCTTCAAATATAATATGAATTCATGACTCAGAGGTCCCGGGAGCGAGTCCCGCGGCGGTTAGTGTCGTTGTAACTTTTCATTAGCAGCACGGAGTTTGGGAATGTGCCAATAAACTTGGTCAATTTAACGTAGAATTTAATAGTTTGCGGAATTTGAATGTAGATTCATATATGCACTACAGAGATACAAACGGAAGTAAATGTGAAAAAGAATAATTATCTCTATCTATCTCAGTTCCTATGCGACCCTTTGGGCAATAGCTTCTTCTAAAACTAAGAGGATTAGTCCATCACGCCTACCCAGCATGGGTTAGCGAACAAGACAATGGTAGTGGCTTGTAAAAAAAAACAAGTCTCGCAACTCAGATCATCTACCGTACAAAGTTGTAAGATTCACGTAATACCGAGTCTAGTATTAGATGCATAGGTACTGGTATTTAACTGCCTCGTGGTCTCGCGGCACAAGTATGTGCCGTTCGATCTAGAAGTCCTGGGTTCGATTCTCGGGTCGGGCAAATTGTTATTGAATTTTCCATTAGGAGATGCTCAGTAGCAGCACGGAGTCTGTAAATGTGCCCGAAAAACGGCAATAGGCTCGCCCCCTATTACGTGGGAATGATACATACCTGGCGAAATGTAGGTGCAGAAATGCACCTCTGCCTACCCCTTCGGGGAATACAGACGTGAGGTTATGAATGTATGTTTACCTGTGATTACCAAAAATTGTGTTGATCATGCGCTTAAAACTAGAGGTAGGTCATATAATTATGATTTTCTTTTTTTTGCAGAGGAAATGCGACCTGTCATGACAATGATGGCTCCAAAAATAGACGAAAAGAAGTTGGAAGCAGAAGCATGATACGACAATAAGTGAGGTTCGCGTATAATTATGGATAACCTTGTATACGATATTGTAAATATTATATTATATTTTGTAAATAGTAATAAAGTTTCTTGTTATGTGTTTGTATGTTTCACTAGATGAGTTTGTTTCGCCGGGTTTTCTCAGTCAGGGTCGCGTTTGGATCCGGTGGTACCATTAAAATAATACGTGACGTTTCGGAAATACACAGGGTCCATCTCGTTATTTACTTTAAAATAATAATAATAAGATATTATGTATTTCCTGATGAAAACTAAAAATAAATTTAAAAAAAAACCGTAAATATTTTTGTACAAATTATATAAAATGAACCATAGTTAAATTATAATGTAATAATAAAAGATTTTTCTTTTCTGTATTGACTTGTCATAAGTGCTATTTGATTGCCTACGTGACCAAATAAAGCAATTTCATTTCATTTCATTTCACTAGATTGATGTGAAATGCCTTTTTATTAACACGATTAAAAATGAGTTTGTGAAAATGTTTTGCTACCTGAAAATATCACGACATGGATCCTTTTTTTTAATTCAAATAGTAAAGGACTTTGTCGCTACAGCTATTATGTCGCCCTGGTAGAATTTACAAAACTATTTACATATCATCATCAGCCCATATACGTCCCACTGCTGGGCACGGGCCTCCTCTACAACTGAGAGGGTTTAGGCCTTAGTCCACCACGCTGGCCTAGTCATATTGATTTACATATAAATCATAAATAATATCTAAATGTATATAAAGGAATATTCTAATTTTCTATACACTAATTTATAATGTTTTTTAGCATTTTTGAAAGTGGTTTACTCAAGATAATATTCCAATTGCTCCCCTGAGACAGGTCTAATCCACAACTATTTCTTTTATGAGCATTTCGCGAACATTCTAGAAGAATATGGTATACATCATCAATGGTACCACAAGATTGACAGTTTGGTGATAGACTTTTACGCATTAGGTATGCGAACTTATTGCAATGTGTCCGGATCTAAGTCTTAAAGCTGCAATAATTTCATCTCGATCAAGTATTGAGGTGTCAATCCAAGGGTGACATGGATCCTAAAATTGAAATTATTAATAATTTCTTCACAGGGTTCACTACTAATAACTTCATATTTGAAATAAGGTTATCTGGAAGAGATCGTAGCTAGTGATAACACCGCCTTTTAGTTACATTTTATGTACTATATTGTTTTTCTTGCGTCACTTTTTTCGATACAGATACATACATACATAAACTCACGCCTGTATTCCCCGAAGGGGTAGGCAGAGGTGCATTTCTGCACCCACATTTCGCCAGGTATGTATCAGTCCCCCGTAATAGGGGGTGAGCCTATTGCCGTTTTTCGGGTACAATTCCAGACTCCATGCTGCTACTGAGAATTCCCTAATGGAAAAATCCAATAACACTTTGCCCGGCCCGGGAATCGAACCCAGGACCTCTAGATCGCTCGGCACATACTTGTACCGCGAGACCACGAGGCAGTTCGATACAGATATTTTTCTACTTTTGTGGTTAAATTAGTAAAATTACACCAAAAAGTTTTACTATTTGAAAGCCTACGTAGCGCAAGTGGTTAGAGGCCAGATTGAAAAATGATAGGATGGATTAATCGTACCAAAACAAATATTTTTGTTATCTGCAAATCTGTTGATACCCACGACACTATATCTGAATGTGGAATCAACAATTTGCCTGTTAGGTGTATTTATTATTCCCTTCTCTAAAGTTTGGAAACTTTTGCTTTATATTTCTATAGGTATTATATCTTTACAATACCGACAATGTAAGTGAAATATTTGGAAAGAAAAAACAAACTTTTATAAAAACCACAGTTCTTATCAACTAGACTATTTTTTGTTGTGAATTATTTCCAAGAAAAATTTACATGTGCCTGGTTAATCCATAACCCAATATTATTTTGCATGGTCATAACATGTTTTTGTCTTTACGATGTATTGGAGAAAACTGACTTATTACAATGATCACGTAGATGATACGTGACAGCTTCCATTATGATTAGAAACGTCTTTTATCTACAGACATGAGACATATAGCTACATGCATATTATATTTTATTACACTACAATATATTCAACATTAGGCGTTTACAAACTGAGCGTTTTAAGCGCTACTTATTTTAAAGTTTGCTTTGAAATGAAATTTTTTATTAGGGGCCGTTCAAGTATTATGTAAGCACTATGGGGGGCGGGAGGAGCATAGATGCTTTGCTTATTTTGGATGACATGAGGAGTAAGGGAGTCTAGATGAATACGTCATCGGTAGTTAAAACTATTTTCTTATTTTTTAAATTATAATATATAATATTTAAAAAACAATACATTAATTGAAAAATGTTTACGTAAGCATAGGGGAGGGGGTAAAAGCTTTGCTTACTTTTGCTGACAAGGGGTATGGGGGGGCGGTAAATAATTGTAATAAATCTGCTTACGTAATACTTGAACGGCCCCTTAGATAGCCTTATGGAGCAATTGATAAGACACCAGTCGTGAAATTTGAGGCTGGGGTCTCCATACCCACATGGGACAAATGTTTGTGTTCTTCTCAAATAATTTGTTGGATAAAAATACTCTCATATTTTTTTAAGACCCATTACGCAAGTTTTGTATCTTAGAACAGGATCAGGGCATGTATGTGACGGTTGGTTGTATTATTATAAGTGAATTTCTCATATTTTATCAGTGAACAAACCTTGGTAAATCGATGACAACAACTTCGTCGGTAAATCTACCGACCCATCTATACACGCATGTTTGGAAAAGATTTGTTTAGTGGGCGCATAATGCAGTTTTTAGAGCATGTGTCCGAAATCTGAAAATGTTTTCAGACTCCGTGCTGCTACGGAGACTACCCTTATAGAAAACCCTAATCATTCGACCTGGATTCATCCAAGTTTATTTGAATTGGGACCCTAAGGAATGCTCGTTAAACACGTAAGCCTCGCGGTCAAAGAGACAGGGTTGTGATTAATGCAACCTGTTGGAAACGATCTGCATCATGATGATATTCTTGAACTTTGAGAGGTATTTTCCAGTGACGGTAGTTCCACAAAAGCCCAAAAGCGTTACATATTTATTGTGTAATGTATAGTTTATAATTTTTTATTGTGCGGTCAGGATATTTTCATTTATATGTCAAATTGCTTCTTTAAATAAACATTTAAAGCTTAAAGGTTATTATTTTAAGGCAAGCTGGGCTTTTGGGCTTCTATCGAAGTACCGCCACTGGTATTTTCATATTGACATCTACCTGTACCAGTACCTGCATCACTTGCCCATTTGACAGACATGCATGTAACATAGAAAATATTGTAATATTTATCTGTCTGTCTGGTAACTAATCATTCTGCTAACAACCTTAAATGAAGTTTACTATAAATTACAACGAATCAACAAATTACTGAGTCAATTAAAATTGCACTCTATTACCTAAAACATAAATTCAAAATTCTGAATTTCAATCATCCGATCTTCAATGGCAGCTATATTAACATAAGGAAGTGTTCAAACAAACAGATAAGTTGTATTGTTAAAATTATCTTGATAAGGTTCTGTTGAATTAGTTGGTACACGTTCATTGAGAGAAGGAAATCTTATTTTTTTAACTTCACACGCTGTTTAATGTGATTTATATAGACGCGCAAAATGGATGTTGAGTTTCTGAGATGTCAATACGAAAATGGATTTACTGGAGTTCTTACAAAGTATAGTAAGTAAATTATAATTTCTGTACTAAATTTTTGATTAGAGTGTCTTGTCCGCTTTGTGACGTCAACCATATAGTTTATAGGATACCAGCTGAGACACTGTACTGTGGGTCTGATCCATACATACATACATAAACTCACGCCTGTATTCCCCGAAGGGGTCAGCAGAGGTGCATAACTGCACCCACATTTCGCCAGGTACGTATCAGTACCACGTAATGTGGAGCGAGCCTATTGCCGTTTTTCGGGCACAATTCCAGACTCCATGCTGTTACTTAGAATTTCCTAATGGAAAAACCCAATAGCACTTTGCGCGACCCGGGAATCGAACCCAGGACCTCTCGATCGTACGGCACATACTTGTACCGCGAGACCAGGAGGCACACGTTTGTGTGATCTTTGGCTTATTAATATGCTTCCCAAAACAAAAAGTCTTGTATTTTTATTCGCACAACACTAAACTCAGCCACTCAGGATCGTAAACAATGATGATCTACATAACCATTGAGATAATTTGGTAATATTACATTTCTCTGTTTTCAGGATTTAAGATCGGCATCAGGCACTTACAGATGCTGTACATGTTAGCCAGTTCAGTAACCTTAGGCTTGGTGCGAGGCAGTGTCGGAATAGCTGTGCTTGCAATCAACGATGAAACCAGACAAAATGACACATACATACAGGTATGTTTGATTTAAAGTAAAATATTTTTATATTAAAAAAAAGCATATATTAGTTAGTAGGTAAATCGAAAACCGTGGCTGAGCTTATTTTAATTTGTTGATAATATTAGCGCAATACATATATCCAGCTGTTATAAAAAGCAGTGATGGCCTCGAGGTTTAGGCGCGCAGTCGAGAATTTCGGCGGTCGCAGGTACAAACCCCAGGCACACACCTCTGACTTTTCGGAGTTATGTGTATTCACAATGAATTATCACTTGCTTTAACGGCGAAGGAAAACATCGTGATAAAACCTGCACACCTAAAAGTTCTTAGGAATTTCTTAGGTGTGTAGTCCGTCAACCCGCACGAGGCCAGCGTGGGGGACTAAGGCCTAAACCCTCTCAGTTGTAGAGGAGGCCCGTGCCCAGCAGCGGGACGTATTTGGGCTGATAGTGATAATGACATATATCCAGCTCTTACAACTAAACTAAAAGATCTACTAAATATTATTCTATTGTCTTGGAACCAAGTAGTTTTTCACCGTAGCGCCATGAAACAAATATGGGTGAATCACAAATCTTTGGTTTCGAGCTCTAAAATTGCAGTTCGGTTCTAAATCCACTATTATTATTATAAAAGAAGCAAAAAAATTCAAGCTATCTTTATACATGACGTAAAAGTCTACACGGCCACTCGTTTACTTGAACAAAACCAACGCTTTAAAAATTAACTACTTGCGGTTTTTTCCAGGTACACAGTTGGGATAAAAGGGTACAGGGCGCAGTTCTGTCATCTTTCTTCTTCGGATACTCTCTGACATTAGTCCCAGCTGATTTGTATCTCAGGAAAATTGGAGGAAAGCTAATTCTTACTTTGATGCTTGCTGTGAACGGCGTGTTGTGCGTCGCGATGCCTACTATTGTTAATAAGGTAAATATGCCATGATTGAATTTTTTGTTTCAACAAGTATATGTACCGTATTTGTAACTCCTTTTTTTTTTTTTTTAACTCCTAGTAATCTTTGTTATTATATATATTACATACATACATACATAAACTCACGCCTGTATTCCCCGAAGGGGTAGGCAGAGGTGCATTACTGCACCCACATTTCGCCAGGTATGTATCAGTCCCACGTAATAGGGGGCGAGCCTATTGCCGATTTTCGGGCACATTTCCAGACTCCGTGCTGTTACTGAGAATTTCCTAATGGAAAAACCCAATAACACTTTGCCCGACCCGGGAATCGAACCCAGGACCTCTAGATCGCACGGCACATACTTGTACCGCGAGACCACGAGGCAGTAATATATTTTAATATATTATATTTTCATTATAATTTTTATGTTTATGTATTATCTGTATGTATGAGTTTATATATAAATATATTTATTTAAACCATTTAGACACCCCCACATCTCGCTAATCACTCGTTAAATATTCCATCGTGCCTGGTTGTCTGGAAGAGATCGCTCTAAGCGATAAGGCCGCCGATTGTCCACTGTATTTTAGTTGTTCTTTTGTATCGTTGTTTCCTGTTTAAATGGTTCACAATAAAGTGTTTTTTTATCTTATCTATTATCTTTACCGTGTGATCTAGAGGTCCTGGGTTCGATTCCCGGGTCGGGCAAAGTGTTTTCGGGTTTTTCCATAAGGAAATTCTCAGTAGCATCCCAGAGTCTGGAATTGTGTTCGAAAAACGGCAATAGGCTCGCCCCCTATTACGTGGGACTGATACATACAGACAGCAAATATCCGATTTATTGGTAAAATTAAAAGGAATTTTGATTGAAATTGATTGTTTAAATTACTTCTCAAAATAAATCCTCCAATAATGATGATGTCACTGCTATTCTTAACACATCTGGGCCACCTGCATCCAACATATATGACTGTGGAGTGTATTTATTTATATAAGACAGTAATTTATATGATCCAGGGCGGTTGGGTTGCAGCGTGCAATGCTCAACTATTTATGGGAATGTCTCATGGTTGCTTCTCGTCGGTGTACGACACACTTCTTGCAAGATGGATGCCACCAAACGAGAAATCTGTCTTTAGCAACATAGTGTATCAAGGTAAACCCATAATTTTATTAATGCTTATTTTAGAACACAACAATTCATAATAATGCTGGTGTTTTACCAGACGAAACATGCTATACTCACTTTAAGTATGAAAAGCGTGACTAAGTGAGTTGTATATGCCTATGGCACTCCACTTAGTGGGCTGGAAGTTCTATACATATACAGGCTGTAAAAAGATTGTGATCGAATAATAAGACGAATAGTTATTTTTACGATTAGTTTTTGATCACGGTCTTTTTGCATCCTGTATATATGCCGAGCTGGGTGCTTATCAAAACACGAAAATCAAATATGTATGCCATCATACTAACTAACAGATAAAGATAAATACATGGAGTTGCTATGTGCTTATCAGGAAAATCACGCGATCTCAAAATTCAAAAATAGCTTTCTCATAAACAAAGTACCTAATTTTGTTTAAGTTCTGTCTTTCATCATATTCTGCATATTAAATCATAGCTACAGGAAATTCACAAAAACACCATAAAGTATATTGCTGCTTATTGCTTGTTATTATTTATTGTATTTTTCACTATAATTCTCAAATACCTGTATGTAAATAACTTATTTATATTTATTATAATCTTTATTTATTGTAAGTATTAAGCACCACAAAAATTATATGTATGTAACTGTTGGGTGTATTTATTTATTTATTCTGCTATGTTCACCTCATGGTTGTCTGGAAGAGATCTGCTCTTTTTTTTGTATATGTATTGTTTCGTTGTGTGTGTGTACAATAAAGTTTATTTCTATTTTATTCTATTCTAAAGAGTAAACTTTGCTATGATTTCAGGAGTACAACTAGGCATCATCACTGCCTTACCGCTGTCAGGCTTTCTATCTCAAATGCTTCTAGGCTGGGAGCTGATATACTACTCTCTAGCCATGATCACGTTGTCAATGGCTGTAATAATTGGATCTCTAACGGCAAGTTCAGCAGAGGAACACCAGGCTGTTGGTGATGAAGAAAAGGATCACATTAAAGAATCTAACAGTCTCTATCGAAAGGTTTGTTCATTTACAAATTAAATGAGTAGCTCTTTGTCCCTTTCTTTGTAGTGGAGTGAAGTAGGCAACTGTTTGTTGCCAACACCTCCTATTTATTATGTATCTATTTTATTTTATTAAAATACATACATAAACTCACGCCTGTATTCCCGAAGGGGTAGGCAGAGGTGCATTTCTGCACCCACATTTTGCCAAGTATTGTCGTTTTTCGGGCCCATTTCCAGACTCCGTGCTGCTATTGAGAACTTCCTAATGGAACGCAATAACACTTTGCCCGACCCGGGAATCGAACCCAGGACCTCTAGATCGCACGGCACATACTTGTACCGCGAGACCACGAGGCAGTCATATTCAAATTTTTTATTCAAATATGCATAAATAGCCTCATTCCTCAGTCTGTATTCCCCAACATTTCTCCACCTACATTTCGCCATGTATGTACGAGTATATGGTATACTAGACTGAGATTGAAACTACAAGCTTGTTCACCTTGCCGTGACAAATTTTTGTTTTGATGAATCAATCAATATGGAGGAGAAAGACTCAGTGCTCTGCAGAATGTAAGAAACATTTGCCCTATGCTGTTTGATACAGGACCGAAGTTCAAACTTGTACCTATTCATTTCATCTGACCATTTCTCTAGTTAAAATTTTTGTTTCCATTTTTAGAGTAACCTGGCTAAAAGTTAAAATTTACCATCTCAATAGAGTTCGTACACCCAAAGTGCGCAAAATATATTTATTTTATTGTACTATTGTCTTAATATAAAGACCTTTCTTTACGTTACAATTAATATATTCTGAAAACCTTTTTCAGAAAACCTTAAAAAGACCATGGAGAAGAATTGTGAAATCACCAGAATTTTGGGCTGTAGCTAGTGCACATGTAGCAAGCAACACGATATTTGTGTTTTACTTATGTTTTGTTCCGGCATATCTCAAAAAAATAGGTGTGCCTTTGAAATACGTGAGTACTGATATCGATACAAAAAAAGTTGTACATGAAACGATTGAATGATTGACATGTATGAAAATTTTGAAGCTAAATGAAACTGTTGTGATTGTTCAATCAACCAAAAGATTTGGGTCAGAAAATATCACAATTAAAACTCAGATTTTCACCGAAAAGCCTTTTGATGTATTTAATAAGTAATACTTACCTTTTTTCCGAACACACCCAACAGTTTCATACATAGTTCTGGCCCCACAAGAAGATGCAAGTCTTGTGTCGTGAACTACGAGACTTTTCGATGTCACAAACACCCAGACCTGAAACAAATATTTATGGATCACACAATCATTTGTCTCGGTTCTGCGATCGAACCTACGGCCTCCCGTTTTACAAGCTGGTGCCTAGCCAATTATACCACAGGGCTATCAAAAATTCTCTCGAAATATAAACTTAACAAAATATAAGTAAACGACTTGATACATCACAAAACAGCGCTGTTATTCTCATCAAATTCAGTACATTTTTATCGTTTCGCATAGCGATTTTGTTTGTAGACTGTAGCTTTTTACCACCTTTGTCTATATATACATTTTGACGTTACTATTCCCGACCAAGTTACATTTTTGTTCCTTTCAGAGTTCGTACTTCACAGCCATACCGTTCGCGGCAATGTCGATTACTTACATCATAACAGCATCCACTCTGAATTGGATGACAAAATCAGGATGCGTGGATTACATCTTCAGCATGACATACTTTAGAAAACTTATTAATTCTGTAGGTGAGTTTTTGAACTGATGAACTATCATGCAAATTAATTCTAATGGAAACATCGAGGGAAAATTTAAAAATTCACGAGGAATTTCTAAAGTATGGTCCACCAACTTCCTGGGTTCGATTGTCCTATAAAACGAATAACTACGGAATCTACTCCGGGATGTTTGTGAGCATGAAATACAAATCACGTGAATGTTTGACACGCTAAAAACGGCTTGTTGTGATTAGTTTTTTAACAATTCACATATACACATGCTTCCCTCCGCGCACGCGTACTGTGCGGACACGGTTTGACACTGTGCTTTAAAATTGTGTTTTTTCGTGTCTCGGGTTTGATTGCCGGCTTGTGAGTGTTTTCAGTTGTGTTGTGTTGGTTTGTGCTCTACAGTTCGTAAGTTATTTAAGTGTTTTACGTTGGATTTAATACTTTTTTGTTCGTGTTTACCGGTAAGTCGTTTTATTTTGTTGTGAGGGTAGGCAAAGTCCGATAAATTTTAATCTTTTTTAAAATTTGCGCATTAGATTTTGGCTCATTTTATTCAAACAATGTCGGTTTGTAATGACGATCCCCCTGACCGAGGCAGGGATCCTTTCGGCAAAAGTTTGTTGACCCCTAGGTCACCGAATAACTCCCGACCGAAACGGCTTTTTGGTGACATGTCACCTACAAACATTTCTCCTGGCGATAAAAGATCGAAACCGTCCGGGTCGGGAAGCACTTCTCCTCTTTCTTTCGAGGACAGCTGCGATGCGGGTCGAAATAATTATTGCGATTTGGTGTCCGACGCGTCGACATACTTGAGTAAGATAAATGACCTAGTCAACGATCAGGGGTCGCGAATAAACATAGCGAACAAATCTGCAATTATGGACCTCACTCAACGGGTCACAGGCATTATTTCTTTACTCGCGATAAAATCGTCTTGCAACGAAACAAAACTTGCAAACTTACAAAGAGAGATAGATAAGAATAAAAATGTGCGCGAACCTGCACCGGTAAATGGCACTTATGCGGACCGCCTAAAGTTGAGATTATCTAAACCGACACCGGCAATGGAGTCGCGCGCGCCGCTGCCGTGTGTTGTAGCATACCCCACAGCTGAGCGATCAGCTGAGTATGCGTCATCATCTGCAACGAAGCAGGCGCTAATGAAAGCGATTAAGCCGAGTGATGACGGTTTCCAAATTGTTGGCGTTAAAAAAACCGCGAAATCTGGAGTCGTACTTCGTGTCGCGAACGAGTCACAAATTAAAAAATTGCAATCTGTAGACGCAATAAAATCCGCCGGTTTGCGATTAGAAAAACCAAAAGGCCGTCGACCCCGTCTTTTAGTTAAAGACGTCCCGGCCTCAATGGAAGATCGCGTTTTCATTAATGCTCTCTACAAACAAAATATTAAGAGCGAGTTGCCGATTAAAGAGGACGATTTTGTTAAATCCGTTAGAATTGTCCGTAGGCGCGTCTTAGATAACGGTCGGAAATGGATAGGCATCGAATTAGACGCGGACGTGCGTAAACATCTTGTGACCACCAAAGACAAGTTGTTCATTGATTGGGCGACGTGCCGATTTGTTGATGACGTCGAGATTGTCCGGTGCCTTAATTGTCAACAATACGGACATGTTCATAAATTCTGCACTACAAAATCCCCAACTTGCGCTTTGTGCGCCGGCGAACACGAAACTAAATCTTGTCCCCATAAGGCCGATGCCACATTTAAACCAATTTGCGCGACGTGTAAAAAATTTAAAAAACCACATGACCACCGCTGTGGGTCTCAGGAGTGCCCATCTTATAAGCATAAACTGCAAATGCTAATCCTTTCAACAAATTATTGATTATATAATGGATAATCTCACGATCGGACAGCTGAATTTACATAATGATAGGGCGGCAACGTCGGAGTTAAATATTTTAATTAATGAATATAAGCTTGACATTGTTCTCGTCCAAGAGCAGTACCAACACGCTCGGTTACGTACTAGACTAATACAACTAGATAACAGCTCACGAGCAGGCATTTACGTGTCGAGTTCTGTATTTACAGTCACATCAGTGCGTAATCTTATGACGTCACACTGTGCGGTCGCGGAGGTTACAACACCCTCAACTAAATTATACGTTGTGAGCTGTTATTTTCAATACTCGGACCCTGTGGGTCCACATTTACACCATTTGCGACATGTTCTGAGGTCTCTTTCGGGAAACAAAATTGTTGTTGGCGCAGATGTCAATGCGTCTTCCCCTCTTTGGTATGGCAAATTTAGATCCACCGATTCAGAGCGACGCTGTGCCGTCGAAGATTTTATTGCGGAATTAAATCTTGTAATACATAATACATCTGACGCACCACCAACATATTGCAGCCCTATGGGCGAATCTTCAATCGATGTCACACTTTCATGTGGAGACGTCCATATCGATAAATGGCGTGTTATACCAGACGCGTCTTGTAGTGATCATCGCCTGATAGTGTACGAGTTTTTACCTGGATTTACACGAGGACATCATAATAATTATTACAACTTTAAATATAAATTAAGAGGGGCTAATTGGGAGTCTTTTGGCTCGCTTTTTGCGCATCATACTAAGGATTTCACTCGCAATGAACTTTCAGCTGAAGCTTGCGCTGAAATAATGACAGATACCTTTACGTACTGTGCGGATATAACATTCGGTCGTTCATTTGTAACTGGTACTCGTAGATGTGATTGGTGGAATAATACCTTAGTCCACCTTCGTCAACTATTTCGTCGAGCGCGTAGGAGGTTCAATTCGCTTAAAAAACGGTGTAACAATAGTAATTTACTTGAAAGTGCTTTTAACACTCTAAAAACAGCCAGGTCGCGTTATAGAGCCGCGATTATTAAAGCAAAAGGCGATTTATTACGAAGAGTTGTTGACCGTCTGAACGCTGAGGGTCCTTGGTCCCCTCTTTACCATGAGTTTAAAGCTAATAAATCAATTGATTCAGCATATATTGAAAATATAAAGGTTAATGACACATACACTACTGGTATTGAGGAGACCACGGAAACTTTATTAAACTCACTTATCCCGGACGATAGCCTTGATAACGATTCCGCATATCATAGTCAAGTAAGGCTATGGGCCTCCGTTTCACCATCTACTCCCGATTCGGATAGCCCATCTCTTAACGAATTTCTTGAAGTAGTTAGCTCCCTGCCTCTTAATAAGGCTTCTGGGGATGATAAAATTTCCAATAAAATGATAAGGGAGGCGTGTAAGTTGTCTAGTGTCGCTATAATGTGCGTTTATAATCGATGTATAGCTGAGGGCGTCTTTCCGCGAATTTGGCGGTGCGGTCTTATTAAACTCGTACCTAAAGGAGGGAATAAGCCCCCTGAAGACCCAAAATCGTATCGTCCAATAACGTTGTTACCGTCGTTAGGCAAGTTACTTGAACGTCTTATCGTGCCTCGCTTACTACCGGGCGGACCGAAATTTCACGAAAATCAATTCGGTTTTACGATTGGTAAATCAACCGTGGACGCAGCTTTATCGGTTAGGAGAACAGTTAACAAATCGGACCATAAGTACGTGTTGGGGATATTTTTAGATATCTCTGGTGCATTCGACAATGCTTGGTGGCCTATGTTACTTCTGAAATTAAAGTCTCGCGGTTGCCCAAGGAATATATTTTCTATGATTTATTCGTATTTTATCCATGGCACAACCAAGTTGCGCTTAGGTCACCACGCAGTGTCGAAGACACTGACAATGGGTTGTCCCCAGGGTTCCGTAGTCGGCCCTTACTTATGGAATCTAGGCTTTGACGACTTTCTCGCGATTCCTTTACCTCCATGTTGCTCTTTAATAGGATATGCGGATGACGGACTCTTGCTCATACAGTCAAATAGCAGATCAGGTCTAGAAAAGTTAGCAGACGCGTGTCTTAGTTTAATTACTCACTGGGGTGAAAGAAACCGTCTCTCGTTCGCACCCCAAAAATCATTTCATTTGCTGCTGAAAGGCTCTCTGAAAACCCCGCCGCGTATAAAATTTAATAACGTCTCGATCAAAAATAAACAGTCTGTTTGTTACCTAGGGCTTGTTCTAGAACGTAATTTCTCTTTTATAGAACATATAAAATGCGTCGGTGAAAAATCAAAAAACAACTTTTATGCCTTGACAAGGATATCAGCGTCAACTTGGGGTCTGTCGTTTAACACCTTAAAAGTAATTTATGGAGCTACATATTTGGGTTGCATTTGTTACGCTTCCCCTGTGTGGGCCGACAGGGCAACTGTCGGTGCCGTCAGAAGGAAATTGCTCCAGAGTCAACGTTTGGCGTTGATATTTTTGTGTAAGGCGTACAGAACTGTTAGTACTGAAGCTTTACCTGTTCTGGCGGGAGTACTTCCAGTCGACCTGGAAGTGCAACGTCGCGCCGCGTTATATTTTTCCAACAAGCAAAATATTGATAAAGATTTTCTTTCCTCGCGCGACCTTTTGAAAATTAGTCGGTTATTTAAACCATACCCCGAGACTTACTCGGAATTAATAGAAGAATGGCAAAATCGATGGAGTCTCTCTATAAAGGGGCGTCATCTTTATCAATATTTTCCTTCGGTGAGCGATCGTTTGGCAAAAACTTGGCTTGAGATCGATCATTACGTGTCGCAATTTCTGACGGGTCACGGTAATTTTCGTAGCAAATTATTCTCATTTAAGTTGGTTGATTCTCCTATGTGCCAATGCTCAACACATAATTGCGAATATGAACAGTCCGCGCATCATATCCTTTGGGAGTGCAATCTTTGGTCGGATGAGCGTAACTGTATGCTCAATAGTATGCATGTAACGTCTGGTGTTGTCTATTATACAGACCTTGTTGAATCCAGGAAGAATTTCCGTGCTTTCCAGCGTTTTTGCCATGCCTATTATTGGAAGTCTACATAACAGCTCGCACTTTAGGTCCAATTTAGTCAATAAAACTCATACAGTTTTTACCCGTGGTGCGTTACTTGCGTCTAATATCACTAAATGTAATTGTCTTTTTTTATGTGAGGGTAAAACCTCATAGCTCAATGTTTTGTCACCCGCTTTGCTGTGGAGGGAAGTGAACAACTCTTTGTTTTTCAACTCCTCCTTATATTGTCTTTCTGATTAACTTCGTTGCGGGATTATGACAAATTTAGGTCCCCTTAGATCCGCTGAGCTTCATTGCTCGGTGTCATTACTGTGCGTGCCGCTGTTGATCCTGGAGCACAGGAGTTACAGTGGCGGGTGTGTGGTGGGATAGGGATATACACATGAGCTGTGTCTTTCTGTTTCACTCCCGTCAGATTTTATTTCTTTATACAAACTTTTGATACCCTTTTTATCTCCTTACGGGACGAAATTTAAAAATACTTTAGAAGGCCGGTAGTAAGCTTTAAAGCATCATTATAGTAAAGAATTTCATCATAATCATCATTCCACATAAGTTCCACCGCTGGGCACGGGCCTCCTCTACAACTGAGAGGATTTAGGCCTAAGAAGAATTAGGAATAAGAATTTATCATTAATTATTATTTGTCTTTTTATCATAACAGGTGCCTGTGGGATCATTATTGGCCTAACTCTATTGACAAGCTTGGATATTGAATGGCTGTCCATAATGGTTCTTACAGCTATACTTGGCTTACTCGGCTTTCAACTATCCGGCTTCTTAGTAAGTACCATCTGCCTGTTCCAATCATACCGTATTCTGTCCAGATTAATGTAATAGCTACATTATTTATTTTTCTGGACTGTTTCGTTTCTCGCGGTACAAGTGTGTGTGTGTGAGTTATCTAAAGCTCCCGGGATCGATTCCTGGGTCTGACACGTGCTCCGAAAATTTTCCTGGAAATTAATTTAATGGATTTTTTTAGTAGCAACTAGGGGTATAGAAATGTAGTGTTTTCAAAAGAAACGGAGAAACGTGGGTAAAGAATAGCACCTCTACTTTTGACTAGGTATATGGTGTGTGTTCGTGTATTACCTATCTTTTTTTTTCACAGAATACACTCAAAGACATGTCGGAGAACTTCTCAGGGTCCTTATTAATGATGACAAGTGCATTCAGTAGCTTAATCAGTGCGGCGATACCATTTATCTCTGGACTTATTGTCAATGATAACTATGTAAGTGTTTTTCTTTGACTTAGGAAAATGATATTATTATTAATGTGGAAGTCATTAGGAGAGGCCTATGTCCAGCAGTGGACTGCCATTGGCTGATGGATGATGATAGATTATGCTAATGACAGAGATGTGATAACTCGCAGGTGCGATGGCTTTGAATAAATTTTATGTAATGCTTCATTGATAAATATATTTCACTATTACTCGTAGTCCCTTCGTTGCAATTGAGTTTTCATTTTTTTTACACTTTTAAAATATAATATACAAAGATATACAGGGTGTATTCAGACCTTGATCAGAAACTAAGGCAGGTAATAGCGACGGTGATGACAAACAAAAAAAAGACTTTTTCCTAACAATAATAGATATTAAATGGATGTGATTGTAAGGAAAACGTATTTTTTTGGCGGGATTTTTTTTAATGTCATGGTGTTTGTAATCCCCGCATCTGCCTTAGTTTCCGATCACGGTCCCAATACATGAAATGGCTTCTCATCGATTTTTTGTGTGACAGTTGTACCATGCCAGTTGTGATGGTCTATTCGTACAAAGGACGCTAACTCTACCATTTACATTCAAATAACACAAATAAGTTTATCAACCAAATTGACGTGACCCTATGTTTGTTTTTGACAGTTGGATCAGAAGAGATGGAGGGTGGTTCTCCTCATTCTGGCTAGTTTGTACGCCGTCTGTAACATCATCTATACAGTCTTTGGTAGCAGCAGAAGACAAGACTGGGACCGTGAAGACTATGGACTCAAAGTTGGACATTATAATTGTGTCATCGGTGAGCAAACCTACAATATATATTTTTGTAGTTATTCAGATGTTTTTATGTAGACCACAAAGATTATTCATGACAAAAAAACCATTAAGATTATTTTGAGTCTTAACAAAATCTAAAATATATATATAAAAAATATGACGCAAATAGTTCTCTTTCTCATGGTGATCGCTATGTTTGGTTTTATTCCAACATATATTACATATATTTTTGGATTCAGTATTTTCAATAGAAAAACCCATTAACACTGCCCAAGTCGGGAATCGATCTTAGGATCGTTGATCCCACGCGTGAATTTATGGCGCGAGTCCAAAGAATTATATATTAAATTTATATTATGTTTTAGTTCTTTAAATATATTAAATCTATATGACTGAGAGATCAAAGCATACCCAAATCGGTTATGGCTAGGAATGAGATTTTTTTCTCAAGAGTTCAATATGTAAATACTAATTAAGGAATTTCATCATTCACCCCCATAATTAATGAAAAAGTGGTCGTAATTTTTGTATGATGTAACTGCGAATTTTAAAGTCGTGATGGCCTTGAGGTTGAGTCACGCGGTCGTGAATCTCGACTGTCACAAGTTCGAACCCCAGGCATACACCTCTGACTTTTCCTGTTTGTATTCACAAATCGGAAAACATAGTGATGAAACCTGAACACCTAAAAATTCTTAGGAATTTCATAGGTGTGTAGTCCGCCAACCCGCACTAGGCCAGCGTGGCGGATTAAGGCCTAAACCCTCTCAGTTGCAGAGGAGGCCCGTACCTAACAGTGGGACGTACATGGGCTGATGATGATGATGATGAACTGTGAATTTAACACCAGCAAATCTATGAAATTAAAAATCTATGAAAAAAAAATCTATGAAGTCGTGATGGCCTTGAGATTTAGGTACGCGGTCGAGAATTTCGACGGTCGCGGGTTCAAACCCCAGGCACACACCTCTGACTTTTCGAAGTTATGTGTGTATTCACAATGAATTATCGCGTACTTTAACGGTGAAGGAAAACATCGTGATGAAACCTGCACACCTAAAAAGTTCTTAGGAATTTCTTAGGTGCGTAGTCCGCCAACCCGCACTAGGCCAGCGTGGTGGACTAAGGCCTAAACCCTCTCAATGGTAGAGGAGGCCCGTGCCCAGCAGTGGGACGTATATGGGCTGATGATGAAATCTATGAACATAGAAATAAACTGAATCCACATTTTTGCTCCAGACGTTATTAAATAAGCTCTCGTTGGTTAAGGTTTATATTACAGCATTAAATTTAAAATTAGATAAATCGGTGTGCAACTAAGCTCCGACACTGAACAAGATTCCGCTCAGTAATAGCCAAGACTCTGTGTAGAGCTTATTAATAAAATGAACCGCATTTTCAATATTACCGCTACGGTAGCTATTTATTATAACTAGCATTAAGAGTAATAATAAATTAAAATAATATTTTTCATAATATATCTTAGGATAGACTCAATTTTAATAAATAAAACTTAACAAAGAACAGTCAATTAAATAAATTTATATTTATTTGCTTCATTATTGATGTAAATAAATACAACATTAATACACCCAACCGTCACATACATAGTTCTGACCCCACAATAGGATACAAGTCTTGTGTCGTATCAGAAACTACGAGAGACTTTTCGGTCTCACATACACCCAGACCCGAAACAAATATTTGTGGATCACACAAACATTTGTCTCGGTGCGGGGATCGAACCCGTGGCCTCTCGTTTCGCAAGCTGGTATCTAGTCAACTGCGCTACGAGGCTGTCCATGTGTAATCAGACATATGTGTACAAAGAATTCTTGATCACGTGTTGTCATTTAAGCAATGAAAAAAAACGTTAAAAAATTGACGCTTGCATCCCTGAAGGGTAGACAGATATGCCTTCAGACATGATACACCTACGTTTCGCCAGCTTTAGTCCGACATTAAAGTGACGGGCACATTTCAAGACTCCGTGCTGCTACTGTGTATTTTCTATTGAAAAAAAAGTGTGTGTGTGTACTTATGTATACGCGTTAGAAGTTATACTTCATACATAAATATATATTTTCTCAAATAATATTATAATATATTATTAAATAATATTTTAAAAAAATACCACTCGACTGAAGTAAAACTTATAAATACGCCCAACAGTCGCATAAATAGTTCTTAGTTTACATAACACTTTCCATTTCTGAACGCACTCATAAATATTTTACAACTAATAAATATGTCAATCTCTTTTTATTACTGCCACTATTCTACATTTCTAAAATCTAAAACATATAAACTTTTTTGAATAACTTTTTCGTGACGATGTGCGCGCGCATCTTAAAAATTTACTGTCATCATTTTCTCTTAACGCGCCAAAAGAAGACTTCAAAAACTGACTACATCAGATGTTTTTAGTAATTGAGAAGAATATCGTAAATAATTTTTGTTGTTTCAGACGCAACACAAGTTCAATTAGATGAATACGACACAAGATTCTACAGTGAAAAGTACGTGAACGACACCGCTTTTTGACTCAAATCAATTCGCTTCATTCATTGGATTTATTACGTTATCTGGACTGAATCAAATTATCACTAATAAAATGCTTTGCAATTGAAGTCTTTTATTTTATTGAACGATTAGCCGTGCCCAGATTTCCTCCTGGATTTGCTACTGGATTTTGTCATTGTACATTTGTTCCAACATTTTTGATTCTATTGGCCACACACCCGCCACCGTAATTCCTGTTCTTCTTCAATCTCTGAAGCTAAGCGCAGCTAAAAAATCTTACATTTCCGGTCTATTAAACTATCACTTCACAAAAAATTAACACGTACTTTAACGGTGAAGGAAAACATCGTGATAAAACCTTAAAAGTTCTTAGGAATTTCTTAGGTGTGTATTCCGCCAACCCGCACTAGGACAGCGTGATGGACTAAGGCCTATACCCTCTCAGTTGTAGAGGAGGCCTGTGCCCAGCAGTGGGACGTATATGGGTTGATGATGATGATGATGATCGTCTTATAGCCTTTACTCCTTTACAATTATGTACAGAGTGATCCGAACATCATAACCTTAAGTTAAACCACATGCATAGATAAGTAATTTATAACTCGCATATGCACTCGCTTACTTTTGAAAAATATATAACGGCGTAAAACCATATACTGAGAGCTACGTCATCGCTCTTGCATAAACAAGAATGACTCACGGGCGGTCGCCCCTCTGCGGTGTCGATTGCCCCCACTATTCGTCTATAAAAGGCCGCCCGCTGCAGCGGAGCGGAGCATTCATCGGTCTACGCGCGGACAGTAAACATCCGATTTATTGGGAAATAAAAGGAACTTTGATTGAAGTTGGTTGTTAAAATTACTTTTCAAAATGGATCCTCCAGTAATAACGATGTCGCTGCTATTCTTCACAATACTGGGCTATCTGCGTCGTCAGTAATTGTGAAAGTTTACTAAAGAAAACTCAAAGTATGAGTTATCACCATAAACCAACATTTGTGACGTCGGCAATGTGACGTCACACATCTTAAAGACAACTCTCCTGCTCCGACATATATCAAAATAATGTTTTTGAAAGATAGCGCTAATTGTTTTCTACGCAATCGCCTCAATAAAATCCTTCTTAATAATTATATTTTACACACTTTACCGGTGAAGTAAAACATCGTGAGGAAACATGAACATCTAAAAGTTATCTACGAGTAATCCGTTAACCTGCAATAGACCAGCGTGGTAGATGTAAAGGTGGCCTTAGTTCTAATGTTAAGTAATGGGTTATTTATAAAGAAGAACCAGCAAGGGGACTTATATGGGCTGATACAAATTTATAAATTAACTACGTATTAACTTAATTAACTAGTTTTAAAGTAAAAAAAAAAAAAAAAAAACATTGTTTTCGTAAAAGCTTGTTGTTTAAAAAGTTTTTTTACTTTTAATTTATTTTTCGAGTTATTATTAGCAAGCCCTTTTATGTGATACCCATATTGTAGCCTGAGTGCATTAAAAATAACTAGTCCAAGATTTTGGGTGTACCGCCATGTTAGATAAAAAATGACGTCATAAAGTTAACCATGTATTGTCATCCAAACTAAACGTATTTACATAATTTCAGCTCAATCGGTTGAATGTGTCCTACAAAATTGAGTTTTAAGCATTAGAAGTCCGCCATATTGGATTTAGACTGACTTCACTTTATTTTTCGATTTATTCTTAGCAAGCCCTTTAAAACTCAAATTATAGCCATCTATAATTTTATATCCATATTATATATAAAAAAACTCCGTAGGAGAACTAAAGTAACCGACATAGCCCAGCGGATTAGCAAGTTGAAGTGGCAATGGGCCGGGCACATAGCGCGGAGAACTGATGGCCGATGGGGCCAAAAAGTTCTCGAATGGAGGCCACGTACCGGAAAGCGCAGCGTGGGACGTCCTCCGACAAGATGGTCGGACGACCTAGTAAAGGTCGCGGGACGTCGCTGGTTGCAGGTTGCTTCAAACAGGTCCCTGTGGAAGTCATTAGGAGAGGCCTATGTCCAGCAGTCCGCCATCATTGAAGAACAGAAGGGCGTGGCTCTACTTTCATTTCGCATGTATCTGTAATTTAACGGAATATAACGACAGCAGACGTCATGAGGAAGTGCGCCAAAAATGTGAACACGAAACGCCCGCAACTGATAGCATTTTTACATATTTGTTTAAGCCAATAGCAATATTTTCATAAGATTTAAAATATTAATGGCAATGTAAACGTTGGTAATCTAATCAAATTTAAAAGTCATACGCAAATTAACTATTTACCGTTTGTGTTGTTTAAGGAACTAAAATTATTATTAACTACTATTAGTAAGATATTGCATCACCAGTTTTACTATAACTGCCACATTTTCTATTTTACTATGTAACTATTTGTAAAACGGTTAGATTCTCAATCCAAAAAAAAAACTTGGATTAACTTGGATATAACAAGGTTACGGCATTGGTAAAAATCACCGTCAATATTGGTATTGGAATGGAGAATAGCGAGTTAACTGCATTGACGCTGCTGTATATTAGAAATGCATTCCATATAGTACATACATACATACATAAACTCACGCCTGTATTCCCCAAAGGGGTAGGCAGAGGTGCATTTGTGCACCCACATTTCGCCAGGTATGTATCAGTCCCACGTAATAGGGGTCGAGCCTATTGCCGTTTTTCGGGCACATTTCCAGGCTCCGTGCTGTTACTGAGAATTTCCTAATGGAAAAACCCAATAACACTTAGCCCGACCAGGGAATCGAACCCAGGACCTTTTGATCCCACGCACATACTGGTACCGCGAGACCACGAGGCAGTCATTCCATATAGTATAAAGCATAAAAAGTATTGATGGCCTCGAGGTTAAGGCGCGCGGTCGAGAATCTCGAAATATGATTCCAGATTAACACATCTGCAGCTATTTCACTGAGGGCATCTCCTTTTTTTCTGTTTTCATCACCTCTATATGCTGTTATCAATTTCCATCAACTTTATTGAGAGGAATTACTACTTTTTAGTTTACGCAATTATGACCAAGTTCCTAAATAAGGGTTAAGCGACTTCTTGTACGTTCCCGCCAAGATATTCTAATATCTCATTTACTTTGATCCTCAGATTGTCCTTTACATGAGAAGCGGTTCAATTACAGCATGCACTGCCTCTCCCTATCAAATGATGGCTAGAAATGGAACCTTTAGGGTCCAGGGTTGTTTTCTACCTTTAGCTATGAAATACGATTTTCAAAACATACACATTATTTTTATATGCCCAAATATATAAATAGGATAGCGTTTTGCCAATGTTTTTAAGTTTAACATAATAGAGGAAGAGCATATTACCGTTTTCTGGGCATATTTCATCATCAGCCCAAATACGTCCCACTGCTGGGCACGGGCCTCCTCTACAATTGAGAAGGTTTAGGCCTTAGTCCACCAAGCTGGCCTAGTGCGGGTTGGGCATATTTATACACTGATAGTTTTCTAAGGAAAAATACAAAATAGGACTTATTACAAATCGTATATTAAAATAAGCACGTTAATAAATGGATTGACGAAGAGTTTATACCATCACACTTTGTACCATCACATGACAGTCACAAGATCGTTACTATATTAGGATAATAACAAATTGTTATGTCATCTAATTCGCGAGGTGTCATGAAAATCATTATTGCAAAGTCAAAGTCAAAGTCAAAGTCAAATTATCTTTATTCAAATAGACTTCTACAAGTTCTTTTGAATCGTCAATTTTACACTTTTTAATATTTTTTAAACTATTGCCGCTTCGAAACGTGTTATCGCTGTGGAGAAGAAACGGCAAGAAACTCCCTCAGCAACACGACATGTCATTTTTTTTTTAAATAGCAATAAATGTCTTTTTTTAATTACATTATTTAAATTTTACACTGTAAATGTCATAACGATACAAACTATAGCAACAAAACAAAACTCCGATCAATTTACATTACTCCCAGGGCTTATTATCTTCAATAAAATCTGAAATTTTATAGTATGCTTTTTTGTAAAGCTTATCTTTAATTGATTTCTTAAACTTTGTCAAGGGAAGCTCCCTAACAGCCCTCGGAAGTTTGTTATAGAAGCGTATACATTGCCCCATAAAATAGTTATTAACTTTCCGGAGACGAGTTACGTGTTGAACGAGATTACATTTGTTCCTAGTATTTTTATTGTGTACATTACAAATTTTATTAAATTTATCAAGATTCTTTTGGACGTACATAAAGTTTTCGTATATAAACTGACAAGTGACAGTAAGAATATTTGGATATATATTGGGATTGGTCCCATTTCAGGGTACTAGCCTCTGTTATTTTTTAGGCCTTTGTTCAGATCCCACTTTTTTTATACTGCGTTTTATTGTAAGACATGCTCCTTCGCATTATGAATACAAAAAAAATTAAACGTCAGAAGTTTATTTTTAGAAATTGATCCCGCAAGTACTGATGACGCGGCAAATATCCTTAGAGCTGTAGCGTAAAAGTCATTATTCATTATTTCGAGATGACAATAAATCAGACTTATTAAATTAATTTCCTTATTAATGAATGTCCCGTTACGAGAGGGCTATTTCCTTCGTAATTAATCACATTCTTAAAAGTTTCCTCCACTCCGCCCTCTCTGATATTATGAATGATTTTCGTCTTAATATGAAAATATTGAATTATTTTTGGCTTCAAGATTAAACGTTAAGGTAATTTAATTCAAGTGGTTTTATTTAGGGCTTATTTAATAATTATAAGCCAACTTGCTAAAAATCACCTTTTCTTATAGCATGGTACTTATATTAAGTCTAATCTCGCGTATAAATAGACTATATCTAGAACGCCATCACTTGGGTCACTATCAACTATGGCGGGTATGGCATTAAGTGTACATATGTTACTTTATCTGTGGTATTCTCTATGCGGGAATCTGAAAATAATAAATAATAAATACACCCAACAGTCACATACATAGTTCTGACCCCACACTAGGATACAAGTCCTGTGTCGTGGGTATCAGACACTACGAGAGACTTTTCGGTCTCACAAACACCCAGACCCGAAACAAATATTTGTGGATCACACAAACATTTGTCTCGGTGCGGGAATCGAACCCGCAGCCTCTCGTTTCGCAAGCTAGTGTCTAGCCAACTGCGCCACGGGGCTGTCATGAAAATGAGGCTATCTGTTTAATCTTTGAGAGAATGGGCACTAAAAATTCTCCTGGTAGGACCATTTTTCCGACGTATCTAAATAAGAATTACAATTATTTATTTCAGATTATGATTTCACAAGGGAAACCTTAGTCAGTTTCCAAATCAATGTTGTTGACGTTACGTATTGCTGAGGGAGTTTCTTGCCGTTTCTTCTCTACAGCGATAACACGTTCTGAAGCGGCGATAGCTTAATACTGACAGTTCAAAAATACTTGCAAATGTCTAATTAATACATAGAAAATTTTGAATTTGACTTTGACCTAATAAATAACGTGTATGACCCGCTAGAGCCGGCTCACACGTACAGCAGTCCCATGTGGCTATACGATACTTTACCACTTCAAATTCAAACTACAGCACTTGTAGTAATGTAAAGGAAGGAAGACAGAAGGAAATTTGTAATGTCTCTAGATATCTCAGTCGCCAAACGAAACTAACGTGAACAGGTGCGCCACCTGTTGTTACACATATTCTTATAAACTGCAGTGAAACGGTAGTGTCAACTGAATTATAGTAGAATTTAGTAAAGTTGTGTGACCAACTTTTGCATAGGCACAATTTTAAAGAATAAATAGCATGGGGGACATGGACATGGGGTATTTATTCTTTAAATCACAATCAACTAATAATATAGATGATATATCATCATCATCATCATCATCGTCAGCCCATATACGTCCCACTGCTGGGCACGGGCCTCCTCTACTACAAACCCTCTCAGGTTTAGGCCTTAGTCCACCACGCTGGCCTAGTGCAAGTTGGCCGACTACACGTCTAAGAAATTCCTCTTAATCTCTTACTTTTAGGAAAAAGTAAGAGATAATTCATAGTTAATACACACATAACTTCGAAAAGTCAGAGGTGTGTGCCTGGGGTTTGAACCCGCGATCGCTGAGATATAGATATACTAGATAAGTAGAGTATTATGTTATATAGGATACTAATCAACAGCAAGTGAAATGACAAATGCACCTTTTTAGGATCTGTTGACCAGCACCAACACTAAAATAAGCAAAAATCAATATCTTCAAACAAAAGTTGCGAACAATTCGCAAATCCATCGACAAATTACAAGATATCCGAAAAATAATTTATTATTTAGAAATAAACCGGACGGGCCTCTGATTAGTTCCCGATGTGGCATTAAGATAATCCTGCATTAACTTTTGCGGTTATTTTTTGATATCCCGGCCTTGTGTCCGAGGGAAGATCTGACAACTTGTTATATAGAAACAAAATAAACGAAAACCAACCTTATTCTTATGTCGTAAGGCGGAGAGATTCGTTTCGGGAGCGTACTGAGGAGGGTCAACCTTGGTAGAGATTGGGAGGTCAATATTTTGCTAAGTCCCTCCAGTACGTCCTCGGGGATTTGGTATTTAATCCCCCGATAAAGTTCAGATAAGGTTGTTATGAGGTGGAAATTAGTATACTCATTTTATTTAAGAATTTGTCTCATTTGTTTTTCAATAACATTTTATACTTGAAATCTTGATTGATTTAGCGACTGACTTGATCTGCAGCGTGGAAGTAACGTTTCGATACCTAAAAAATTGTGGTTTGATCCCCACTCTGTGTGTAAGTGATAAAACATTGTTTTGGTTGCGAGAAATTAAGTCTTCTTTTTATCAAATCCATACTAATATTATATGTAAATGCTAAATTAACTGTCTGTTTGTTACGCTCTCACTCCTAAACCGCTGGGCCGATTTTAATGATTTTTGGTATGGAGATATGTAGATAGCAACTTGGGAAAGAACGTCATCATCATCATCTTCACTTCAAATACGTCCCACTGCTGGGCACGGGCTTCCTCTACCATTGAGAGGGTTTAAGCTTTAGTAATAGTTTAGTTTAAAATAGACGATTCAAAAGAACTTGTAAAAGTCTATTTGAATAAAGATAATTTGACATTGACTTTGACTTTAGTCCACCACGCTGGCCTGGAGCGGGTTGGCGGACTACACACCTAAGAAATTCTTAAGAACTTTTAGGTGTGTAGGTTTCATCACGATGTTTTCCAGCCCGTTAAAGTAAGTGATAATTCATTGTGAATACACACATAACAAGGCCCACAGCAAGTTTAAAATAAAATAAATTACTATTTAGAAAATGCATTTGGACTAAGTGTGCGAACATGATCTAAAAGTTTACTAATGAAAATATGCAATTCCTACCGCATTTGTTAATAATATAAAGATGCAAGTTGGTGGCACCATCCCAAATTCAGCCATGTGAGAAATTAAACCGTACTATTTTATTAGAAAAATAGATTCACTTAGTTCTAAGCCCAAGAAATTATTTGTTGCACGCCAGCAGATGCTAGGTTTTCGCCGTCGAGACCCGCCTAAATTAGTGTTCTGGATATAGGATGATGGGGACCATTAATCAGATTTGAACATTAGCAGTACCGCCCCAATTATTATTAATATATAAAAAGACACAAATACTTATTTTCATTAACTTCGGGGTGATCTTGAAATGATAATTTATTAAAGACTAGCTGACCCGGCAAACGTTGTTTTGCCATATATATAAAATTCTCGTGTCACGGTGTTTTTTGACAAACTCCTCCGAAAAGGCTCGACTGCTTTTTATGAAATATTGTGTGTATATACAATATAGTCTGAGAATCGGTCAACATTTAAGGGTTTAACATTTAGGGGTATGTTTTTTTTTCTATTAACCTAACTTTCTTTATTTTTTATGATTCAGCATTGATAAATTATTATAATCTTAAATTTTCACCCTTCTACGATCAACCTCTATCTTTAACTGGCCATTTTAATTTTAAAAATTTTAATAAAATGTAAATAAATAATAATAGCACTGAATTTTTTTATCGATATACAAATTAAACAAAAAAATATGGTCAAAATTGATATATTGCCTCGTTAATTTGACAGGAAAAGTGAGCAGTTTGTGATTGAGAAATCTAAGGTTTGGTTACAGAGTCTGACGAAACGTTATTTAGGACTATCATTTGGTGACTCACGTCAAGTTTCGTATCCGATCAAAAAGTTCCCACTGCACGAAAGATGTAAAAAGAAATCACGTAGCGTTCCGAGAGCGGAATGTCCATTTCCAGTAAAACTTAGGCTAGCATAATTATGACGACTGGTGGCTAATAATTGCAGTCGTCTTATCAGTTAAAATGTATACGGACGGCATTGCTCTTAATATCAAGAATAGTGGTATCACTTTGCCGTGGTAACAATAAAAATATAAAAATGTGAATCGACGTCGTCATCGTCATCAGCCCAAACACGTCCCACTGCTGAGCACGGGCCTCCTCTACAACTGAGAGGGTTTAAGCCTTAGTCCACCACGCTGGCCTAGTGCGGATTGGCGGACTACACACCTAAGAAATTCCTAAGAACTTTTAGGTGTGCAGGTTTTATCACGATGTTTTCCTTCACCGTTAAAGCAAGTGATAATTCATTGTTTATACACACATAACTTCGAAAAGTCAGAGGTGTGTGCCTGGGGTTTGAACCTGCAACCGCCGAAATTCTCGACCGCGCGCCTAAACCTCGAGGCCAAAACTGCTTAAAATGTGAATCAGGGTGGCATAATTTTTCCGATCGTTGATGGTACCTGGCAAGTTCAAGATGACCGATTGCTCAATTTAGAATAGTAACAAATGAAGCGCGATTTCACCGAGCAACGCAACGCAGAAGCATTAGCTCCATAAACAACTGTAATTTGATTAATGATATCATTGTTAGCAATTACATAGTGTGATAGATTGTTTGTATTATAAAATTAAGGCCGTTTGCGACTTTCGTGCGTTGTATCTGTGCAAATTGTCGGTTCTTTTGTGATTTGATTATTGTTTCAGTCTGCGAAATCATGGGGGCAGAGAAAGCCGCGTACTCTAGTGTTCCTGTCGAGGAAAAACGTGCAGGTAGATTCTCATTACTAATTAAATATGATTATATCTAAGTAACTTTATTTGCAAACAATTTATATGATGTTTGATGAATTTATTCTTTATGAAACAAATTAAAGTTTTAATTTTGATAAAGCATTATAGAGGTTTTTTAAGAGATTGAGTTGAATTCAGTAAACATTGGAATTATACATTTTAATGACGAGATGTTATAACCTTACATATATTGATTAATTTGATTTAAATAAATATCATTCTGCATTCATTTATCATTAACGGTTTCCCGCAACACCTTATGCGAAACTTTACACTTCAAAGGGATATATTACCCCGTTTTTACTACATTTTTATTCCTGCTCCGCTCCTATTGGTCGTAGCGTGATGATGTACAGCCTATAGCCTTCCTCGATAAATTGACTATTTAAAAAAAGTCACTTAACCAAATAGTCTCTGAGATTATCGCATTCAACCAAACACACTCTTCAGCTTTACATATTTAGCTGTTCTATATAAGGCTACCACAATATAAAATACATGTTTTAAAAAATATTAAATTCTGTCTAATGTATGCCATCTGGCATTGGCAGATTCCGGAAACTCTGCGATAAAGAATTAGTGGAAGTTTGTCTAAAAGATATGAATTGTAATGATTTAATCCCCTTATCGCAGCGGATACTAAAACATGATTTATTGGACCTTACCGGATAGCTTGCAGTGCAACCGTAGATACCCTAATATTTGAGACACGTTATATGATGCGTCAGGTAATGTTTAAAGTGGACAATTTATTAATCTTGGGTTGTTAATTAGTCAATAAAGTCTTAAGGGGTTCGCTGTCACCTAAAAACTTTAACAGGGGTTCGTGATTTGAGAAACCCTTATCTACAAGATACAATACGCAACATCATCTTATGTGCCTCGTTAGAATTGTACTATTAATAGAAAAAAAATCTTATAAACATATATTGACAGCCCAGTGGCGCAGTTAGCTAGATACCAGCTTGTGAAACGAGAGGCTGCTGGTTCGATCCGCGCACTGAGACAAATGTTTGTGTGATCTATAGATATTTGTTGCGGGTCTGGGTGTTTATAAAACAGAAAAGTCTCTCATAGTTTCTGATACCCACGACACAAGACTTGTATCTTAGTGTGGAGTCAGAACTATGTACACTACCGACAAAAAGTTTGGAAGCACTTTTAATACTCTCAATTACTTTAGAAATAATATAAGATATAGTATTATTTAATTAAGAATGATTAGGTACCTAATTACAACAACAATTAAACTATGAAACAAAACCATATTCTTATTACTAAAATAATATTATATTTTATTACAACATCGTTAAAATTTATTATTATCAATTTGCTATTTGTTTTTACAAAAATTATAGGTGCTTCCAAACTTTTTGTCGGTAGTGTATGTGACTTTTGGGTTTATTTATTTATTTATAAACTTTTACAATATGATTGACAACAATGAAGACAATAAGTATAGGCACAATAGGCGGTCTTATCGCTAGCTGCGATCTCTTCCAAACAACCTACAGGACTGAATGACAGGCTGTAGTTTTTTTTTTTTTTTACAGATTCTCTACCGTCTCGAAATGCTCCAAAAGGCTTCGGTGCTCGTCATTTGCAGGTCCTGTTACTCTTCATTACTCTCACAGTGGGGTACACCATGAGGGCGCAACTTAGTGTGTCCATGGTAGCTATGACTGGCCATATTGTTGTGGATGTCGACAATAGTACTAACAGCACCGCAGATACTCTCACAAGAGTCAGTAAATGGAGTCCATACAGAGTACGTACAATCTAGTATTTCATATATTTATATTTCTCCAAGAAGTAATAATATATAATAGTTTAAATAATGCGTTACTTAACAATCATCATCATCAGCCCAAATACGTCCCACTGCTGAGCACGGGCCTCCTCTACAACTGAGAGGGTTTAGGCCTTAGTCCACCACGCTGGCCTAGTGCGGGTTGGCGGACTACACACCTAAGAAATTCCTAAGAATTTTTTAGGTGTGCAGGTTTTATCACGATGTTTTCCTTCACCGTTAAAGCAAGTGATAATTCATTGTGAATACACACATAACTTCGAAAAGTCATAGGTGTGTGCCTGGGGTTTGAACCTGCGACCGCCGAAATTCTCGACCGGGCGCCTTAACCTTGAGGCCATCACTGCTCAAACAATCGTTTGTGCTTTTTTAATTAGAGATCATAGCAATGTTTAAAATAATTTTTTATATAAATTCCAGGTTTACAAATGGAACAAGCCAACTCAAGAAATGGTAATATTTTCGTTCTTCGTGGGATACACGAGCATGATGATACCTATGGGCATAATAGCGCAGAAGTTTGGCGGGAAGATACCCGTAATGGCAGCTTTGCTGATAAATGGTATGGTGTCCATCGTCAGTCCTTGGGTTCCAATATTCGTAAGTAAAAATCCTTTTCATACACTATATGTCCCACCCTCATCCAGAGTGAATCGCCTAGAACAAGCTAGCTGGACAAAACTCACTTTCAAAATTCTTAGAAATATTATTAATTAGTGGTAAACAACCCCTCATAGGTTTAAATGCCAGGAAATGTTTAGGTCACACATTACAAATCGGTGAGTAATCGGACGTCAAATGTAAGTGATAATTTATTTTCATTTGCAGTTCTTTATCAGTTGCTTTTTTGCTGCACTTTTGAATATATCTCCTAAAGTTAAAAGTGGCTACAGTGACATTTTTTGTGATGCATATTTCTCTTAAAGGCGTGTATTTTAATATATATATTTTTTTACAACCAAATATTTACCTCAGATTTAAGAAATTTGTTTTCGAATAATGTGTAAAATTTTAGTACCATTTTAGATTTTTCTTTCTATTTTAAAGAGTGTAACTTTTTGTACGTTGTTTTTGAATTTTAAAATTGTTTTTTACTGTATTTGCAAGTGTTGATTATGTGTAAATGTAATTAGAAGATACAGTACCTGCCAGTGAATGTTTCCTGATATCACACTTAACCACACAACGAACTTTTCCACTGTGTCTTATACACCACCACCACACATCACTTAACCACACAACGAACTTTTCCACTGTGTCTTATACACCACCACCGCACAACACTTAACCACACAACGAACTTTTCCACTGTGTCTTATACACCACCACCGCACATCACTTAACCACACAACGAACTTTTCCACTGTGTCTTATACACCACCACCGCACATCACTTAACCACACAACGAACTTTTCCACTGTGTCTTATACACCACCACCGCACATCACTTAACCACACAACGAACTTTTCCACTGTGTCTTATACACCACCACCGCACAACACTTAACCACACAACGAACTTTTCCACTGTGTCTTATACACCACCACCGCACATCACTTAACCACACAACGAACTTTTCCACTGTGTCTTATACACCACCACCGCACAACACTTAACCACACAACGAACTTTTCCACTGTGTCTTATACACCACCACCGCACATCACTTAACCACACAACGAACTTTTCCACTGTGTCTTATACACCACCACCGCACAACACACGAATATGGAGGCTATCATTTCACAATCCATGAATCAAATCGTCCAGTCCTTTAATGAGCAAATGGAAGCGTTTATGGAGCAGCTGCCGAAGACAACATCGCATTGTAATACTCCAGCCGATACCTTAGCAAGTAGCTTCAATACGTTCCGGGAATTTATGTTAAAGTCCATGAACATTATCCAAAGTCAAATTGAACTACTCGCAAAACAAGTTGACCATTTGGAAATGCAGCGGCGCCGCAAGATCCTCCTGCTGCATGGTCTGCCTGAAGTACAGAACGAAGACACTGCAACAGCTGTTGTCAAATGCGTCACGGAGACTCTTCGATTATCTGGATTCACGGCAGACAAACTCACTCGTTGTCACAGATTGGGCCGTAGCACTGCGAGCCAACCACGTCCAAGTGACAAATTGTGGTCTTCCAAAACCAATCTCAAAGGTTCAAGAATAACATTATCTGAATTCCTCACAAAAACTCGACATGACATTTTTATGTCGGCGAGGAAAATGTTTGGACGCGTGAGGGCAACATTTATGTTCTCGGGCCCTGACAATGTGCGACATCGCGTCAACACTGTGAAGGAGCTCGATGCTATTGTGCCCGTGAAGACGACAACCGCAACCAAGGAAGCAGCAGGTGGTCGTAATACAGCTCCAATGAAGACCAGACGAGGTGCAACAGTTAAAAAATAGTTGCGTAGTGTTAATTTTAAATTTTATCTGTTGTTAAGATACTTTGCGATACCTTGTACTGACTTATCACGTTACTGGCGCATCTGACACTTCTTGTTGATATCAACAAATTAATTATTATTTTACCCTCAGTTATGTTTGTATTAAATAGTGTTTCATTTCCAATATTTGTGAATGTAAGATTGTTAGCATTCGTTATTTATTTTTTTTCTCTCTTTTTAAGTAGTCAGTATGAAAGCATTTTTCTTTTATGATTTTTTTTTATTATCATTTTTGTGTGGTTTTGTTACATTTGTTTTTTTTATTTTAAATATTTAAATGTTAAACACAACTGGCAGGTGAATAAGCTTGAATAATTTTAAAATATTTATATGTTTATTTATTTATAATAACGTACAAAATATTTAAATTTATATGTTACATAACAGCAATTTAAATCACAGCAATGAATATTTGTCCTGTTCCTCATCAATTGCCTCAGATGAAAGCACTGATAGCTATAGCAGTATACCCTCTCTCGAAGACTCAATTAAGTCTGTGTTTATTGATTGCCATAAAAATTTCAATATACTACATATCAATGCTCAGAGAAAACATCGTGATGAAACCTGCGCACCTTAAAGTTCTTTGGAATTTTTATGTGTGTAGTCCGCCAACCCGCACTAGGCCAGCGTGGTGGACAAAGGCCTACACCCTCTCAATGTTAGAGGAGGCCCGTGCCCAGTGGTGGAACGTATATGGGCTGATGATGATGATGATGATTATGTATGTTACTAAATTTTGAGTGTATGTTAGCAAAATGTTTATTATTCATTATTGTTTACCGAAAGACTTTTATTGTACTGTGGATTTTATATAGAAGTTTATTACTTGAAGGGGTAGGCAGAGGTTAATATATCAACGTTTTATCGATTGTTTTTAAGGCTGACATAATCAGAGGTCAAGCCTATTTAGTTTTTTTGGGGCACCTTTTGAGACTTTGTACTCCCACTGAGATTTTTATATCAAAAAAACTCAATAAAACTTTGTTTTACCCGAGAATCGTACCACCGTCTTTAACCAGTAGTAAATAAAATGTAACTAACTTCCTTCGCAATCATTTTGTATCTAAATAAAACAAAATACGAGAGAGTAAATATGACGGTATGTGCTGACAATGTGGTTTGTTCTGTCGCCTAATGCAAATATTGCGTTATGCGCTAGTTTCTTCTTGGAGATTTAAAAGTGTTTATATGCAATTAAATTGACCTAAACGGTGAAGAAAAACATCGCGTGTGAAGTCCTTTAAATCGCACAAGGTTTGCGAGTACCACAATAATAAAATAAAATGAACTTGTAAAACTAAACGCTTGTCGTTCCATATTCGAAGAAGCATCCGTATAATAAAAATAAATAAGTAAGTACGCCCAACAGTCTTATAACACTTAATATATGTAGCTATTTAGACAGACCGTGGCGCAGTAGGCTAGACACCAGATTGCGAAACGTGAGGTCGTGGGTTCGATCTCTGCACCAAGAAAAATGATTTTTTTTATTATTTTTTATGGCAAATAAGGCAAAAGGGCAAGTGAGCCACCTGATATTAACTTGTGGTCGACACCGCCAATGAACATCTACAATCATCATCACCCCAAATACGTCCCACTACTGGGCACGGGCCTCCTCTACAACTGAGAGGTATTTAGGCCTTAGTCCATCACGCTGGCCTAGTGCGGGTTGGCGGACTACACACCTAAGAAATTCCTACAATACAAGAGGAATTATCGGTGCGGTGCCGGCCTTTGAGGATAATATGGGCTCTTTTCTTGAATGTTCCTAAATCCCTAAATGGTTGTGTGATCCACAAATATTTGTTTCGTGTCTGGGAATTTGTGAGACCAAAAAGTCTCTCGTAGTTTCTGATACCCACGACACAACACTTGTATCTTATTGTGAGGTCAGAACTATGTATGTGACGGTTGGGTGTATTTATTTATTTAATATAAGTAATATTTAATGGATATAAATGATTTCAGGCGGGATGGATAGGGTTGTCCGTATGCCGTCTGATCCAGGGAATGACGCAGGCAGCCTTCTACCCAAGCATCCACACGATGCTGGGAAAGTGGGCGCCGCTAAGTGAACGCGGCCGATTGAGCACTTACATCTACACGGGTATGTTTTGTTTATTGAGGACGAGCAATGTATTCGGTAGATTTCAAAGTTTTACGAACCATGGTACATGGTCTGATATGTTTTAGTCTGGGTTTGGTGTTTTATTAATTTGACAGGTGTTAGTAAAAGCATTTACTTCCGATTCGGGCTCAACTTACTAAGCTTTACTATTTGCTTTTATTGGTTCGAATGTTAAAATGACTAATATGAGTGATTTTAATGGTTTTGACCTACATACTTCATAACAGAATTGTGTTTAGCATTATCCTGCGGCTCAGATGAATGCCGAAGATACCTGGTTTGATTTTCAAAATTCGAAAAACTATAATTATTATTTTCATACATACATACATAACCTCACGCCTGTATTCCCCGAAGGGGCAGGCAGAAGTGCATTTCTGCACCCACAATTCGCCTGGTATGTATCAGTCCCACGTAATAGGGGGCGAGGCTATTGCCGTTTTTCGGGCACAATTCCAGACTCCGTGCCGCTACTGAGAATTCCCTAATGGAAAAACCCAATAACACTTTGCCCGACCCGGGAATCGAAGCCAGGACCTCTAGATCGCACGGCACATACTTGAGCCGCGAGGCCACGAGGCAGTCTAGACCACAAGGCAGTCGATGAGGAATTTATATCTTCGATTAGGAAATTTGCAGTAAGTAGGTACATGGAGAAGATGTCTAGTGACGTTTCACGTTCAGTGCAATCTTCTCGAACCTTTTTGAAACAACACCAAGCTCGAATCTTATCTTTCCGTCCAAAAATCTGAAACAATACCTTGGTATGAAAAGGACCGTGGAAATAACCCTTGCATATTCTTTTGTGATTTCAGTCATTCGTTATGAAACCATTAATTTTGTTATCAACTCTGTCATTATGATTTCGGTGGACGGAATTTAAGCTCGAATGGACTTCAAAAGAGTGTCGTAATTTATGTACGTGACGGAGCGAAAGGGTCTGCTCAAGTTTCGAACACGCTGTTCGAATCTCAGTAAGGGACACTCAGGTTCTTTAAACTTGCTTTAAAACGCTACAATACGCGTTTTCTTAACAGCCGAAGTTCTATTTTATAATACTGAAAATTTTCTAGTGAAAAATTTAATAATACTTTGCCCGAGCCATGAAATTAAACAGAGAACCTCTAGATCGAGAAGTACCTACACACCGCAAGACCAACTAGTCAGACGGTTGATTTTATTATCTGGGGGCACGGCAGTGCCCTCGCCAAGTCGAGCAAAAGCGGCTCGGCCATATACTCAGGCCATTTTCGACACCCTATAACTTCTTTGTGGATAAACCTAGAAACCTGAATTTTCGGTCACCAACCAGGAATTGTATAAACTTGACTAAAAAAATAACAACTAAAATTATAAACACAAAATCAAGCCGTTAAACACAAATAAATGAATGGCAAATGGCGCCGACACCTCACGACCACCTTTCTGTACGAAAGCCAACCGACCAAATGACTTGTCCGCTGAGCCAACCCCATTTATAAATAGTCGTGAAGTACCATTACCAAATGCAATAAACAATTCTTGACTACCCTAACATTATCCAGTCAAATATAAACTCTCGGCGTGATTAAAAAATATAATTTATTTTTATAATTACACGAGAATTACATGTTATACATACAGTTACTAACAAAAAAAGAATGGTTAAATTAAAATACAATGAGTTTTTATATGATCTTAACATAAGTATGTGTGCTGTCACATATGCACACATGCATGAGTAACATGAGCCATCGGGAATGTTACCGGGAAATTATTTGATGCAAATCGATTGTTTAATCTGAACCAAAGGAATTTGTTTCAGCATCATTACTTTCATGGGAATTGATGATGTTATTATTGTGTGAATCATCGCTGATGGCGTAATGCGTTTCTATGGTACTACCATCGTTCGATGTGTAGTATGGAAACGCTTAACTATCCTAACAATAGTATAATAAAGTAAAAATTGTATAATAAAGTAACAAACAAACAAATCTGTACAATAATATAGATTTTCGGTTATTGTTTCAAAGTTCCCGCTCGCTTTATCATCCCGTATCGTCCTCAACCGATTCGAACACCTTACCCCACACGCTAGAAGTTAACGCTGAGCCTAAACTAAGTTGGGGATTGTTGGAGATTGCTCTTCCAACTGTTAATACCCATTTGTTATGAATATTCACAGCGTTATTCAAATGAATCGCCAATGTTTTGTTTTGTTCGTTGATATGTTCTAAGGAGTTGGATGATACGGATTCAAAGTAATACTTGTTCTTTGGAAGGGACTTTCACTTCCAATGTTTATCGTCGTTGAAAAGTCAATGAATTGTTCTGACTGACTTGTTCGTTTTATTTGAATTTCATTTCAAATTGGTATTAAAACACAAAACATTTTAAATGGTTGAATGCTTTTTCTCGATCTTGTAATTTAGTGCTCTTATCTCATACTTTCCTTTCTTCTATTCTTTGTAATTTACCTTTTTCAATAACCCTTAATGGCTTTAAATGTATCGTTGATATGGAATGCGTTAATAATCTAATATTAATAGTAACAGTGGCTGTGGACTGGGTTTACTTGCACTAGAAAATAACAGTAGCATATTCTCAAGAAACAACTTTGATTAGCTCTTAGCCCTCAACTTTGATTACTTGCCACAACTATGCCAGCCTAATGTAAACTGAATACGCACAGGCTGATCTCGGAATGCAGCAAATTTTCGTGGGTTATAAGCCCTTGTTAACATCATGAAATGTTGAAAAGTTAAATAAAGTTAAACAGATTACGTCAGGACTTGATGCGAGCTGCATGATAATCTCGTCAAGTAATGTTCACTCGCATACTATGGCGAAACTTTTTGACAATTTGCAAGTTTGAGCAACTTTTACCCATTCAAGCAGTAAGGGAAGCGTGTTATAATTATTAATTATACCTCCCGTTTTCATATTAACTCCGCTCATTCCGCTTAGTTTTTATCTGAATTCTAAACTTTTTTATAACCCAGCGCTGATAGTATCTTGGTGAGTTTACTCTTTCGAAAGAACGTGATGGAGTCATATTCACTTCTTACGAAAGAACGTCATGGAGTCATCGTCATTTGTAGTAAAAAAATATCATCATCATCAGCCAATATACGTCCCACTGCTGGGCACGGGACTTCTCTACAACTGAGAGGGTTTAGGCCTTACGTCCTTACATCCAGATCCAGCATGCTGGCTTAGTGCGGGTTGGTGGACTACTCACCTAAGAAATTCCTAAGAACTTTTTATGTGTGCAGTTTTCCCTTACGATGTTTTCCTCCACCGTTAAAGTAAGTCAGAGGTGTGTGCCTGACTCTACCGCGCGACTAAACCTCAAGGCCATTACTTTTCAAAAAATATATAATTGAATTTATTTTTAGGATCTCAATTCGGCACAATACTGATTTTCCAAATATCCGGGTTGTTCGCGGGCAGTCCATCGTTGGGGTGGCCAGCGATCTTCTGGCTGTGTGGAGTTCTCAGCCTGATTACCTGCGGCATATTCAGCTGGCTTGGAGCAGCAACGCCTCATGGTGATCCCAGGATCACTTCTGAAGAACTCGCTTACATAATGGAAGATGGCAGCGCTGATGTCTTACCTAAGGTTATTTGACATATTATATATTGCTATAGTTTTTAAATATATATAAAACACATTTAAATAAATCAATCCCAAAAATTTCAAAGCAATCAATCAGTAACTAATGTAACATTAGCCTCACATTCATAAACTTTATTCATTGTATATCTATTCTGCGACAGATGTGACCTTCCCACTGCCACTTCAGCTCGCTAATCCTTTGAGCTATGTCGATAACTTTTATTATCTGTCGGATAACATTATTTCTGATCCTATTCTTCAGAGAAAATCCTACCATAGCCCTCTCCATAGCTTGCTGAGTGACCTTGAATTGGTGGATCAGTCGCATCGTCAGTGTCCACGTTTCGGCGCCGTATGTTATGACAGGAAGGACGCACTTGGTAAAGACTTTTGTCTTAAAGCTTTGTGGTATGGGTGACGAAAAGACTCGACGAAGTTTTTTAAACGCTGCCCAACCCAGCTGTATTCTTCTTTGGGTCTCCTTCTCGAAGTCACTTCACCTTCACCTACTTGTATTATTGTACCAAGGTAAATGTACTCGAGAACAACTTCGAGAGTTACTCCGTCGAGCACGATCGGTTTCGGAATAACCTGCCGATTAAACATGTCCTTGATTTTATTCAAGTTCATCCGGAGGCCGATGCGTGCTGAATAATTAGCTAAATCAGTTTTTTATTTATTTATTTAAATCATCAGATCAGACTGCATTTGTGGTAAATCTTTAACGGTTTCAGCCACGACTGATGATGACGATGTCGTCAAAAGATGTTTTCAAAGTGACCAGACGTTAGACTAGAAATGAAAAAACACTATAACAAATTGCTTACAGAAAAGGAGAACGCCTTGGAGACACATCTTGACTAGCACAGCTGTGTGGGGTCTGGTCGCCACGCATGCAGGCAGTGCTGCGGGGTACCTGCTGGTGATGACGCAAATACCTACCTACATGAACGAGGTGCTTGCAGTGGACATAAAGAGGGTAAGAATTATAATCCTAATTAGAAAGAGTGTCTATATTATTCATCATCATCATCAGCCTATATACGTTCCACTGCTGGGCACGGGCCTCCTATACAACTGAGAGGGTTTAGGCCTTAGTCCGCCACGCTGGCCTAATGCGGGTTTGCGGACTACGCACCTAAGAAATTCCTAAGAACTTTTAGGTGTGCAGGTATTTTTATGTACATACATACATACATAAACTCACGCCTGTATTCCCCGAAGGGGTAGGCAGAGGTGCATTTCTGCACCCACATTTCGCCAGGTATGTATCAGTCCCACGTAATAGGGGGCGAGCCTATTGCCGTTTTTCGGGCACATTTCCAGACTCCGTGCTGTTACTGAGGATTTCCTAATGGAAAAACCCAATAACACTTTGCCCGACCCGGGAATCGAACCCAGGACCTCTAGATCGCACGGCACATACTTGTACCGTGAGACCACGAGGCAGTATTTTTATGTGTGTATTGATATATAATGAATACACACATAACTTCAAAAATTCAGAGGTGTTTGCCTGGGGTTTAAACCCGCGACCGTCGTGAATCTCGACTGCGCGCCTAAACCTCAAGGTGCTGGTAATCATTATTTGTGTGATCTAAAAATATTTGTTGTTAATCTGGATGTCTGTGGTGCAGTACTTGACGTATAAAATATAAAGACATGTGAAGTAAGAACCAGGATGTCACTTTCATTTCTCTGTTTCAGAACGGCGTCTACTCCTCCATGCCTTACATTTCCATGTATGTGATGGCCCTGCTATTCGGCCAAGCTTCTGACTGGGCAGTGAATAATAAAATTATGTCAATAGCCAACATCAGACGCACAGCAAATAGTATCGGCATGGTAGTGTCTGGCGTATTTCTCATCGCCTTCAGTTACGTCAACAGTACTTTATGGGCAGTTATACTATTAATCCTGTCTTTGGGAACTCATTCGGGAGTGCACGTGGGATTTCATGTAAGTATTATTAAGCTCAACAATCTTAAAATTGTATTCCGTGACTCATCTTTAGAAACGATAGGCCAATTGTTTCAATGCAATTGAGAAAAATGCTTGTGTGGTCCTCAAACATTTGTTTCGGGTCTGGGTGTTTGTGAGACCGTGAAGTTTTGTGTAGATATTGATACTACGAGCTAGATTTGTACCTTAGTGTGGGTTCTGAACTTTGTATGTGACTATTAAAATATATCTATATTATTAAATTTATAGAATAGCATTTGGTAAGCTATGAAGCCATCCGCTAGAAATTGGATGAGGAACTAGAGATTAAATACAATATTTTTGCCTATTTATATTTCAAACACAAATCATTTTTTACAGATTAACCATATAGACCTGGCGCCTAATTTCGCTGGTCCTATAATGGCTCTTGGTAATATGGTGGCCAACTTGACCAGCCTTTTAGTACCAGTAATCGTGTCGAACATCGTCAAGGATGATTTAGTAAGTATATAATGATTATTAACTGCCTCTTGGTCTCGCCGCTCAAGTATGTGCCGTGCGCTTTAGAGGTTCGGGTTCGATTCCCGGGTAGAATGTTATTAGGTTTTTCCATTAGTATCCCCCCCCCCCCCTCCTATTAAGTGAGACTGGTACATACCTGGAGAAATTTGGGTGCAGAAATGCACCTTTGCTAAAGTTAGAGTGTTTAGTAATTTGAGCGATTAGCACAAGTATGTGCCGTGCGATTTAGAGGTCCTGGGTTCGATTCCCGGGTCGGGCAAAGTGTTATTGGGTTTTTCCATTAGGAAATTCTCAGTAACAGCACGGAGTCTGGAAATGTGCCCGAAAAACGGCAATAGGCTCGCCCCCTATTACGTGGGACTGATACATACCTGGCGAAATGTGGGTGCAGTAATGCACCTCTGCCTACTCCTTCGGGGAATACAGGCGTGAGTTTATGTATGTATGTATGTGATTTCTTAATTATGTGATGCCTTACAATGCACTCTAATCTTTCATAGAATTAACAATAATTTTATCAAATTGCTAATTCAATAGTCGTTATAATTTTTTATTGTCTAAATACTTTTTAAATTAGAATATATACATTTAAAATTAATTTATTTATATATGTTTAGAGTCATATAAAATTAAGTAGTGATAGCCTCGAAGTTCAGGCGCGCGGTGGAGAATCTCGGCGGCCGCGAGTTCCAACTCCAGGCACACTGACTTATCGAAATTATGTGTGTATTCACAATAAACACTTACTTTATCGTTTTACTAGGGTTACATTAGGGTTTGAACCCGCGACCGCCGTCTTTGACTCGACCGCGTGCCTAAACCTCGAGGCCATCACTGCTTTTTTTTATTTTTTTTATTTTTTATTACGGGCAATTATTTATTTTAACAATTTTGGGATTGGCGGATGTAGAAATGTACTCGTGCTTATCCCATCGAGATCCCAGGTGTGAATTTTAAATCTGTAACTTCTGAATAACTAGCTATATTTTCAGAAACAATATATTTTACGGTAAAAATAAAAGTCTAAAATTGTAATTTACAAAATAAAATTACGTCTAACACTTCAACAAAACTTTAACAAACTTCTCAAGAATATTAAAGAAATTTTGCCAAAGAAGTTTAAAAACATAATTAAACTTAAACTGTACAGTAGCGTAATTAATGATAACTTAATGCAGTAATTAATGATAATAATATTCTTATGGTAATCATACCTAAGTACCTATTATCGTAAAGCCATCTTGTATTTTCTCTAAGTGTTGCGTCGAAGGCCTAACTCCTGGTAAATTTAGAAGCTAATAGTCCGATCAATTTAGACATTCGAAGTTACATAAAGTCCCAACAAGCTGAATTTCTGTGAAATTGTTCAAAACATAATTATAAACAATGTCTAGAAGTTCCCTATCATTCCCGTGTAAGGAAAAAAAATTATTCAAGGTCAAAGGTAAAAAAAATGAGTTTTTCGCGATTTTCAGCAAAACGGTAAGTTTTATCATAAAAGTACCTCAGATAAAAATTGTAGATCATAAAATTATCTATAAAAATGTATCAATACTTTTTTTCTTACGAGCCACCGTTTCTGAGATATAACGATTCAAAATGTTATAAAAGTTGTTATCGTCATAATATGCATGAGTACGCCACGTATATACATCTAGAGTTGTTATATTTTATATAATTATGTTTTGAACAATTTCACAGAAATTCAGCTTGTTGGGACTTTATGTAACTTCACTCTCATTTTTTGGTCTAAATTGACCGGACTATAATGGCCGTTGATGCGGCATTTATTTGCAAATTTTTAAAGCGTTCTGTGTATTTTTTCCTTTCAGAAAAATCACCACAAGTGGCAGATAGTGTTTTTAATCCTCGTGTTATTCCAGTTCTTGACAAATGCCATTTTTGTTACATTCGTGAAAGGCAAAGTGCAGCCCTGGAACTTCTATGGAGAGGACAATGGTAACGCAATATTTCTATATTAGATTTTCTATATTTTTAATGGGATATTGCTATGTTTTTGCTCATATATTATACAACCGAGATACTATTTTTATGACACGAGTATCAAAATTTTATAAGAACCTATTCACACACACTATTATGGCAAAGGATACCCTGGCACCTGATGGCAATGCATTCAAAATATAAGAGAGACTCCTATCTCTCCTCATTCGATACATTGCAGTCTAGTGAGGTGCTTCTCCACGTGAGGCATAACGTATCTAAGATAAAAGGAAATAGGGCACTCGAAGATATCACAACTTCACGATATAACAAAGATACTTTGGTTGGAGCCGAGGCGGTAGTCACGAAGGTGTGGCTTCACAAACCAGCGCGCGTGGCTCTGGGAGTGGGGTTTGGTTAAACAACTAGTCAAAGTAATCGCCAAGATACAGACGATAGAACGCGTTGCACGGTTTTTTTTTTCATTTTCATTCACCAAGTGTTTTAAAAATAATAATAATAAATACACCCAACAGTCACATACATAGTTCTGACCCCACACTAGAATACAAATCCTGTGTCGTGGGTATCAGAAACTACGAGAGACTTTCGGTCTCACAAACACACTAATATTTTATCAAAGAAAATAATCGTTTTTTTTAATTCCAGAGCCTGAAGGAGAAAAGTTGAAAGTATTAGAAGATAAAACTGACTCTAATGATAAGAAAATAGTTATCTCGTGATATTATTTGTAATGTTAATAAAATAAGTAAAAGTAAGGAATACTTGTTTTCTTTTAATAATCTTTATTGTAGGTATTCGTAAGATATAAAATTAAAAGCAAAAATACTTTTAAAAAAAAGCTTAATATTTAAACGCTTTAAAAATTAAAAAAGTAATTTTTTCCTTAAAAATTTTAACTATCAACTTATAACCTCATTATACGAGTATACACTTTATATGATCATAAAAGCTTGTCGCGAGGTTTAATTACCTATCAGTATTTTTTACAAATCCTGCGATATTCGATATCTCGAGAACGGTTAGTGTAAGGCAAAAATTGTAGAGACCCTCTCTTTTAAATTAAATTTACTAACTTATTATCTGAAACTTTTTTACATCATTATTTTTCAACTTATTACTTCAAAAGGCAAACATTTTACTTTTTTTCTCCCTATTTTTCATTTTTCGCCATTCTCTTCCCAACTGTTCAATTTTATGAAATTTTACTGATTATAAAAATTGTAGATCTTTTAATTATGAACAACTTTTTTCTGTAATGCCATACCTTCGGAGTTATACATATATTACTTTACCGAGCGAAATCCGCGCCATTTGCCCATATTGCGTCGTAGCCAAAAATTGTATCTGATTGAAATTTTCGTACTTCGTGATATAAAAAAAATGTTGAAAATTTCAGCAACATTTGGCATGCTATAAACAAGAATTATCAATAAATAATATTGCCTATAAGTTTTTATTCCCAAACTACGCATTTTCATGTTTATTCATATCGTAATTTGACTTGACTAATTACTTGATTTAGAATGCAATACTCGTATTTAACTTTTCGTCTTTATCTTTTGTCTCTTGTTTGTGTGTGTGATTTATAATCTTATTCTCTCTATCTTTACCTATATTGCAGCAGAAATACGTCACTGTAATATTTTAGAGTTCCGTACGTCCAAATAAAAAAACGGAACCCTTATAGGATCACTCGTGTGTAAGTCTGTCCGTCGGTTACAGTCAATTATTTCCGAATCTACTAAACCGATTAAGTTGAAATTTGGTACACACATCAATTTCTGTGACCCAAACGCAGAGGTGTGACGTGAATAGATGAAATCTGTATAAGGCAAGTAATTTTTGAGGGGAAGGTGGAAAAATAATAATAATTGAAATCTGCATCGTGTGACGTTTAAAATGGAAGGTCTCGTGAAGATGTTAAATGTACTTTTTGGTAATTTTAAAATAAATATTTGTTAGTAATTAGCATAGTAGGTAAGTGCCCACTGCACAAAAGATGTAAAAAGCAATTACGTCATGTTCCAAGAATTGAATGTGCATTTCCATTCAAACATAGGGTGGCATAATAATGTCGACTGGTGGCTTATAATCGCAGTCGCCTTACCAGTTAAAATGCATACGGACCGCATGGCACTTAATATCAAGAATAGTGGCATCACTTTCCTGTGTTAACAATACATATGAAAAATTATAAAAATGTGAATCAGGGCGGCATAATTGTTCCGATCGTTGATGGTAGCTGGCAACTTCTATATGACCGATTGCTCCATTTAGAATAATAACAAGTGAAGTGCGGTTTCACCGAGTAACGCAGGAGCATCTCCATAAATAACTGCAATTTGATTAATGATATCATTGTTTTTAAGTACATAGTGTGATAGATTGTTTGTTGAAATTAACACCTTCGCTGCGTTTCGGCAAGCATTTTGCCGTATTTGATACTCAGCCAGTGCGGCAGCTTGTTGTCTGTGTCTTGCCCGCGGTGCGGGGGTGATTTAACTATATTCCTGTACTTGTAGAAAAGAGACGGTGATCTTTTTAATATTGTTGCTTCTAATATAACAATATTGTGTGTTAATAAATATACGGCAAAATAGTTGCCGTAACGCACAGTAAGGTAAGTATTTTTACTCTGTGCGGTACGGCAACTATCCTGCCGTACCCCCCCAACCCCGCGCTTCTTTGCATGCGTCTGCGCGGCCTCGCAGTTTGCGTTAGTGGTGGCTGTACACGATATGTACATACGTTAAGCGCTCGATAATTATAAATTTATTTGAGTAAGGGAATAAAAAGTGAAGGAGCAGACCAACAAATTTGTTCATCGTTGTATGAAATATGAAAGTTCCTAATATCGTGTGACTTATTATAGATTCAAAAGTAATTATAATAATTTGGTACCATAATATATATCAAAATAAAAATAAACCTTTATCACTTTTTTGTTGATTAGTATATTTGAACTAAGAACATATGACTGCTTTTGGTTTTTAATCTTTTTATATTTAAATATGTTTAAAAATGGCTATACTTGAAAGAATAATTATTACGTTCGCTAATTATGAAGTTATGTTATGTTACTTTGATTCATACACACGTTAGTGAAAACAATTATCTAAATGTTGTATCTTTAACAAAAAATATCTTCCAAGTATCGACTATTATTTTAAATGTAAACCCCAGCCCTCTCATTTTTTCACTTCTATGCTATACGGCAAATATATTGCCGTGAATGACTGATTTTGAAAAATCCCTGTATCTTTTGAAATACCGTACAGAACCCCGGGCTACCGCAGCTAGGTATACAAGAGGATGTAACCTATCGATTAGTAAAAAAAAAGCTATTTATTCGAAGAGCTTCCACGTCTACGTAGACTCTGAAAGTCAGGTGCCAGTACGGCAAAATAGAGGTCGTAACGCATAGCAGGAAATGTAGATTTGTCTCGTACCGCACTAGCAGAAAGTCCAGATTCAATGCTGCCGCAGCGAACCTGTTTAGGCCGTTTGCGACTTTCGTACGTTGTATCTGTGCAAATTGTCGGTTCTTTTGTGATTTGAGTATTGTTTCAGTCTGCGAAATCATGGGGGCAGAGAAAGCCGCGTACTCTAGTGTTCCTGTCGAGGAAAAACGTGCAGGTAGATACTCATTACTAATTATGATTATATCTGAGTAACTTTATTCTATTTTTAAACAATTTACAGAATTCATATGATGTTTGATGAATTCATTAAAGTTTTAATTGTGATAAAGCAACACAGGTTTTACTCAGATATTAACTTGAATTCAGTAAACATTGGAATAATACATTTTTATGTAGTATCTGTATCTGCTAGTCCGAGTATAGGACAGAGAAATCTGGAATAAGCTAGAGGAGGCCTTTACCCAATTTGGGGTTCCAATCAGCGATGAAGAAGACTGCAACGAAGACACTAAACTAATATGATTTTTATAAATAAAAATAAATAAATAGAGAGAAATATATATATATATATATATATATATATATATATATATATATATAGATCTAATAACCCTACATATATATTCATTAATTTGATTTCAATAAATAACATTCTAATAGCGGTTGCCCACAACGCCTTATGCGAAACTTTAGACTTCAAAAGGGATATATTTCCCTGTTTTTACTACATTTTTCATTACTGCTTCGCTCATATTAGTCGTAGTAATAGTTTAAAATAGCAATTGATGATTAAAAAGAACTTGTAAAAGTCTGTTTCAATAAAGATAATTTGAATTTGACTTTAGCGTGATAATAATATCATGTTTCATGTTTCTGTATGTGTTGTGGTGTACAATAAAGTGTGATAAAATAAAATAAAAAATAAAATAAAATAAATATCCTATCAAAAACATAAATGTGAAATGAGAGCCAAGTTCAATATAATTATATATGCCTTGGTTGGTGACTTCAACTACAAAAGAAGTGAGATCTAAATGATCTCACAATCGCCAAGTTCAATGGTCAGTCCTGAAATTTATTTATAACAACATAAAATATCTTATAATTATAACTTAGGATAGTATATTGTAGCCTAAGGTCTGACTTGGCTAGTTTCTATCAGCAAGCCAAATTTTCGGAATAATAAAATAAGAATCGACAAGTAACTGGTTTAGAACTTGCGAAGGCTATAATATAAAAATCTTCCAGATTCTCTACCATTTCAAAAGGCTCCAAATGGCTTCGGGGCTCGTCATATGCAGGTCCTGTTACTCTTCATTTCTCTCACAGTGGGGTACACCATGAGGACGCAACTTAGTGTGTCCATGGTGGCTATGACCGGCCACATCGCTGTGGACGTCGACAATAGTACTAACAGCACCGCAGATACTCTCACAGAAATCAGCAAATGGAGTCCATACCGAGTACGTACATACATATTACATACATACATCAATCTCACGCCTGTATGCCCCGAAGGGGTAGGCATAGGTGTATTTCAGCAACCACATTTCGCCAATTGTTTTCGTCCCACTAAGCGAGCCTAATGCCACTTTCGGGCAAAATCCCAGACTCCGCACTGCTACTGAGAATTATCTAATGGAAAACCCAATAACATGTTGCCCGACCCGGGAATCGAACCCGGGCCCTCCAGATCGCACAGCACATATTTGTACCGCGAGACCACGAGGCAGTCACGTACAATCTATAATTTCATTTATTTCTATTTCTCCAAGAGCAAACAGTTATAATAGTTTTAAAAAAGCGCTGGTTAACAATCGTTCGTGCTTATTCAATTAGAGATCATAGAAAACTCTATTGTGTACTATTTATGAAAAGACACTACAACTTTTGCCAGTTCTTTTCTAGTAATGAAGTAATGCCTTCTGAATTGAAGGATGAACAGTATTCTTCAATGACTGAAGCCACTAGATCGATGTCCTGCAATCTTCGCTACAATGAATTTGAAAAATACACATAAAAAATATGTTTTATATCAATTCCAGGTTTACAAATGGAGCAAGCCAACTCAAGATATGATATTATTTTCGTTCTTCGTGGGATGCACCGGTATGATGATACCTATGGGCATAATAGCGCAGAAGTTTGGCGGGAAGATACCCGTAATTGCAGCTTTGCTCATAAATGGCATCGTTTCCATCGTCAGCCCTTGGGTTCCAATATTCGTAAGTGAAATCATCACCAGCCCATATGCGTCCCACAGCTGGGCACGGGCCTCCTCTATAATTGAGAGCGCTTAGAGCTTAGGCCTTAGTCCACCACACTGGCCTATTGCGGGTTAGCGGACTAAGCCTAAGAAATTCCTAGAAAAGTGCAGGTTTCCTAAAGATGTTTTCCTTCATCATTAAAGTGCGTGTTGTTTCATTGTGAATACACATAACTTCGAAAAGCCATGCAGATTGTAGTGGAGGATTTAAGTTACTTGACAAATCAATTTAAGTGGTATCTTAAGCGATGAATGCGGTAGTCAATTGTAATTTTATTAATACGGCGCAGAAAAGTGGCGACGCCGCACCTGATAGTAATCAAATTGCTCTTCAAACAGAGTTAAATGGTTTCATTAATTTTGACTTTGAAGGGTAGGAAGACGTTAATTTCTTTGTCTACATTTCGTCAATTGTTTTTCAAGGCCCACATAATAAGTGGTCAAGCCTATATAAATATTTTGGGGCAACTTCTAAGATTTTTGTACTGCCAGTGATATTTTGCAGGCCGGCATGATTGTGTTGCAGGCCGGCATGATTGTGTCGACCAGCGGGTGACCATTTCGTTTCTCGCTGGTCGGTAGTAATTTTTTGGACTCCACTGTGCTTACCATCAGGTACAGTGGAGTCACTTTGCCGTGCCAGAATAAAAAAAAAAAAAAAAAAATTATAATGGAAAACTCAATAAAATTTTGCCTTACCCGCGAATCATACCAGCACCCTTAAGCAGTAGAAAGTAAAATGCAACAAACTTCCTTCGTAATCATTTTGTATTTAAACAAAACAAAATGCAAGACAGTAAATATAACGGCTTTTTCTGATTATGTTATTTGTTCTGATAATAGCTGACGTCTAATGCAAATATTGCATTATGAGCCAGTATCTTCTTGGAAATTTAAAGTGTTTATATGCAATTATAATGATCAAAATGGTGAAGAAAAACATCGTATTGCTTGGGCAAGTGAAGTCCACCAAAGCGCCTTATATGTGCCACTATTATGTACGGTCCTCATCTACAGCTGAGATATTGCTGAGCTGATACATTGATAGATATGTTATAGACGACAATTTCGATCACTTTCATAAACCTGTCGTGTTAGAAAAGGCCTTATTTACAAAAGACGTCATCTTGCGTCTCGCATGTCAATATATAAGCATTAGTGTTATCAGATTTCACTGATAACGCTGTATTATGTTATCCACGCCTTTTGTCGTCTAATACAGTGCATCATCATCATCATCATCTGCCCATCTACGTCCCACAGCTGGGCACGGGCCTTCTCTACACGCCTAAGAAATTTCTAAGGTTTCCTCACGGTTTCAAAGCACATGATAAATCATTGTGAATACACACATAACTTCAAAAAGTCAGAAAGTGTGCCTCGAATTTAAGCCCGCGACCGCAGAACTTTGTTTTGACCGCGCGCCTGAGCTCGAGGCCATACCGAATCAACTCATTACTTGCTTGTTGTGAATGTAGAAATACGAGTACACTGTACGTGTCACATATGCTATGTTTTTTTTTAATATTTTTTTATTCTGGCACGGCAAAGTGACTCCACTGTACCTGATGGTAAGCACAGTGGAGTCCAAAAAATTACTACCGACCAGCGAGAAACGATATGGTCACCCGCTGTTTTTACTACGTTAAAGACATTGTAACTAATTATTTAGACAGCCCCGTGGCGCAGTAGGCTAGACACCAGCTTGCGAAACGTGAGGTCGCAGGTTCAATCTCCGCACTGAGACAAATGGTTGTGTGATCCACAAACATTTTATTCGGGTCTGGGTGTTTGTGAGACCGTAAAGTCTCTCGTAGTTTCTGATACCCACGATATAAGACTTGTATCTTTTTGTGATGTCAGAACTATGTATGTGACTGTTGGGTGTATTTATTTATTTAATATAAGTAATATTTAATGGATATAAATGATTTCAGGCGGGATGGATAGGGTTGTGCGTGTGCCGTCTGATCCAGGGAATGACGCAGGCAGCCTTCTACCCAAGCATACACACGATGCTGGGAAAGTGGGCGCCGCTTAGTGAACGCGGCCGATTGAGCACTTACATCTACACAGGTATGTTTTGTTTTGTAGTAGACGAGCAATGTATTCGATAGATTTCAAAATTTTACGAACCATGGTATATGTTCTGATATGCTTTATGCTAGAAAAAATATTTAAGTTTGATTCGGGCCCACCTTAAAAAACTTCACTATTTGCTTTTACCGGTTAGAATGTTAAAATGTCTAATATGAGTAATTTTGCTTTTGACCGGTACATAATTCATAACAGCATTGTGTTTAGCATTATCTTGCGGTTTAGATGAACGTCGAAGGTACCTGGTTCGATTTTCGAGCAGAGAAAAAATGTTGTTATATAATTCGATTTTAATATTATTATTTTTATAAGGCTTTCTATTTGGTATTCGCCCCCCAGAAACAGTTTTTGATGTGCGGGACCCGCGTTCGAATCCCGTTAAAAATGTATCCCATAAAAAAACAAAACTTGTAAAAAATCCAAGTCTCGCAATTCAGGTCTTCAAAGTGAGATCCAAAAGTGAGATCCATATGATACCAAGTCGATAAATTTATTCAGTCCCCGTTTAAGGGACCTTCTGTCTTAAGTTATTATGCACTTAGCTTACCAGACACCATCTTAATATAGTGACCATCGCACGAAAACACGATGGATCTTGGATTTATTTCAGGATCTCAGTTTGGCACGGTACTGATTTTCCAAATATCCGGCTTGTTCGCGGGCAGTCCATCGTTGGGGTGGCCAGCGACCTTCTGGCTGTGTGGAGTTCTGAGCCTGATTACCTGTGGCATATTCGGCTGGCTTGGAGCAGCAACGCCTCATGAGGATCCAAGGATCACGTCTGAAGAACTCGCTTATATCATGGAATATGGCAGCGGTGATGTCTTACCTAAGGTTATTTGACATAAAACACATTTAAATAAATCAGTCCCGAAAATTTCAAAGCAATCGATCAGTAACTAATGTAAAAATACCCTCACAGTCATTATTTCTATTAATCATGTCATACCTATATGCTTTGAGGTCTAGTCAATGGTTGAAATACTAAACAGGAAAGATGTTTTCAAAGTGATCTGACGTGAGACTAAAAATGAAAAAACACTATCACAAATTGCTTATAGAAAAGGAGAACGCCCTGGAGACACATCTTGACTAGCACAGCTGTGTGGGGTCTGGTCGCCACGCATGCAGGCAGTGCTGCGGGGTACCTGCTGGTGATGACGCAAATACCTACCTACATGAACGAGGTGCTTGCAGTGGACATAAAGAGGGTAAGAATTACAATTCATCATCATCAGCCCATATACGTTCCACTGCCTGGCACGGGCTTCCTCTACAACTAAAAGGGTTAGGTCCACCACGCTGGCCTAGTGCGAGTTGGCAGACTACACACCATAAAAGCAAGTGATAATTCATTATGAATACACACATAACTTCAAACATTCGGAGGTTTGTGCCTGGAGTTTGAACCCGCGACCACCGAAAATCTTGAAAGCGTACCTAAGCCTCGAAGCCAACACTACTAATGATTATTTGTCTGATTTACAAATATTTGTTGTTAATCTGGATGTCTGTGGTGCAGTACTTTACGTATAAAATATAAAGACTTGTGAAGTAAGAACCAGGATGTCAAACTTATTTCTCTGTTTCAGAACGGTGTCTACTCCTCCATGCCTTACATTTCCATGTATGTGATGGCTCTGCTATTCGGCCAAGCTTCTGACTGGGCAGTGAATAAGAAAATTATGTCAATAGCCAACATCAGACGCACAGCAAATAGTATCGGCATGGTAGTGTCTGGCGTATTTCTCATCGCCTTCAGTTACGTCAACAGTACTCTATGGGCAGTTATGTTTTTGATCCTGTCATTGGGATCTCATTCGGGAGTGCACGTGGGATTTCATGTAAGTAGCATTAAGTTCAAAAACCTTAAAATTGGATTTCGTGGCTCAACGAAAGGCTAATTGTTTCAACGCAATTGAGACAAATGCTTGTGTGATCCTCAAACATTTGCTTCGGGTCTATGTGTTTGAGTTCGAGAAGTCTTGTGTAGTTTTTGAACTACACTACGAACTAGACTTGTGTGACTATTAAAATCCAAATATATTATTTTTATATATAAATTTATAGAATAGCATTTGGTAAGCTATGACGCCGTCGACTAGAAATTGGATGAGGAACTAGAGAATACAAATACCAATATTTTTGCCTACTTATATTTCAAACATTAATAATATTTTACAGATTAACCATATAGACCTGGCGCCTAATTTCGCTGGTCCTATAATGGCTCTTGGTAACATGGTGGCCAATTTGACCAGTCTTTTAGTACCAGTAATCGTGTCAAACATCATCAAGGATGATTTAGTACGTATATTATGATTATTGACTGCCTTTTAGGTCTAGCCGCTCAAGTATGTGCCGTGCGATTTAGAGGTCGTCGATTCACAAAAAATCCTTTATTTCCTTTATTATTTCCTTATTCCTTTTTCCAAGTAACACGAAAACATCGTAAATAAATCTATAATAATTTTCAAATGATTTCTTAATTATTTAATGCCTTACAGTGCACTCTCGTCTTTCATAGAATTAATAATAATTTAACAGAATGGTACTTAATAGTCGTAATAATTAGAATAGAATGGAATAGAATTTTTGATTGTATATTTATTATTTATTAATATATACCTATCATTAAAAAATAATTTATTTATAAGTGATGATGGCCTCGTGGTCCCGCGGCACAAATATGTGCCGTGCGATCTACGGGTCCTGGGTTCGATTCCCGGGTCGGGCAAAGTGTTATTGGGTTTTTCCATTAGGAAATTCTCAGTAGCAGCACGGAGTCTGGAATTGTGCCCGAAAAACGGAAATAGGCTCGCACCCTATTACGTGGGACTTATACATACCTGGCGAAATGTGGGTGCACAAATGCACCTCTGCCTACCCCTTCGGGGAATACAGGCGTGAGTTTATGTATGTGTATGTATGTGATGATGGCCCATGAGACGGCATTTAGGTATTTGCAAATTTTTAAAGCATTTTGTGTATTTCTTCTTCTTATTTTCTTTCAGAAAAATCACCACAAGTGGCAGATAGTGTTTTTAATCTTCGTTGGATTCCAGTTCTTGACAAATGCCATTTTTGTTACATTCGTGAAAGGCAAAGTGCAGCCCTGGAACTTCTATGGAGAGGACAATGGTAACGCAATATTTCTATATTAGATCTTCTCTATTTTTTATAGGATATTGCTATTTTTTGCTTATACGAGAGAGAGAGACACGGTTTTAATGACATGAGTATGAAAATTTTATAAGAACCTTTTGACACATACTATTATGGCAAAGGATACTCTGGAACCAGATAGCAATGCATTCAAAATATAAGAGAGACTCTCATTCGATACGCTCATTGCAGTCTAGTGAGGTGCTTCTTCACGTTAGGCATAACGTATCTAAGATAAAAGGAAATAGGACCCTCGAAGATATCACAACTTCACGATACAACAAAGATACTTTGGTTGGAGCCCAGGCGGTAGTCACGAAGGTGTGGCTTCACAAACCCGCGCGCGTGGCTCTGGGAGTGGGGTTTGGTTAAACAACTAGTCAAAGTAATAGCCAAGATACAGACGATAGAACGCGTTGCACGGTTTTTTTTTCATTTTGCCTACCCCCAAGAATACTCGTATGTGTTGAAATGATATTTTTTCGAAGAAAATTGTCGTTTTTTTTTTTTAGTTTTTAGCCGCATTATAAAAAAAATATGAGAGTGAAATTTTAAGATGCGCGCGCATCACTGTAACACAAAAGTAAGACGTTGAAGCTAGGCAGCTTAAAGGCAGCACATAGGCATGTGCTCCAATCACAGACAACCTAACCTATAGACTCCGCTTCTCTTAATTTTAATATGAAAACAAAATCGCTAAATCGTGGCGGGGTACGGGGGCAGTCGGCTAGTTTTCATTGGACGCTTCAAGACACTGAAAACATTCTAGTGCGCACTAGAGATGGGATAAACTAATAATTATCGATAATCTACGAAGTTTATAGTATAAAGGAAAAATAAAAAAACATATTAATTTTCATATAAATTTTTAATACTTATAAGTTAAACAATCATCAAAGTCAAAGTCAAAGTCAAATTATCTTTATTCAAATAGACTTTTACAAGTTCTTTAGAATCGTCAATTTTACACTTTTTTTAAACTATTGCCGCTTCGCAACGTGTTATCGCTGTGGAGAAGAAACGGCAAGAAACTCTCTCAGCAACACGACATGTCATTTTTTCTTTAAAAAATAGCAATATATGTTTTTTTCATTACATTATTTCAATTTTACATTATAAATGTCATAATGATACAAACTGTAGCAACAAAACAAAACTCCGATCAATTTACTTACTCCCAAGGCTTATTCATCATCATCAGCCCGAGTACGTCCCACTGCTGGGCACGGGCCTCCTCTACAACTGAGAGGGTTTAGGCCTTAGTCCACCACGCTGGCCTAGTGCGGGTTGGCGGACTAAGGCTTATTATCTTCAATAAACTCTGAAATTTTATAGTATGCTTTTTTATAAAGCTTATCTTTAATTGATTTCTTAAATTTTGTCAAGGGAAACTCCCTAAGAGCCTTCGGAAGTTTGTTATAGAAGCGTATACATTTCCCCATAAAAGAGTTATTAACTTTCCGGAGACGAGAAAATAAATATTCGTTACGAAAGTAAATATTCATCAATTAAAAGTAAATATTATTTATCAACTATTGACTTCTAAAATGTATTAATTTTGTATAAACTCTCCTTATTGATTTTGATTCAGTTTTTTTTTGTTAAATAAGCCAAACGTATGTCGATATATGTATATATTAATTACGCATTTTATTAAATCAATTAAATGATTGACGTTTTCAAAGTCAAACTGATGGTGCAGTAAGTCGGGGAATAATTCTAGGTTTGCTAAAGAATTCAATGTTTTACAAGAAAGATACATTGGATAGCTCTTTGGTTTATTAAATTTCAAATTATTATTATTTATTCAGTTTCAAATAGAAAACGTCGAGATCTACCAACAATTCGGAAACAATCCCCAGTAAAATGTCGCGAACAAATAACGTGATTTTTTCCAGGAAACCAATTATCATCTCGTTTGGTAGCGTCAATCCATTTTTTTTTCACTTCAGGGCACTTGGAAACCTTTTGAACAACAGACAAACAACGATATACAGTCTATAAAAATATCGATCTCAATATTATTTGTCGATAAAACAATAATTATATTGTGTCTCATTACTAGTCTGCGTGTCAAAGAGAGAGCGAGATAATGTTATATGAATTCAAATAAGAAAGAAAGAGATGCAAATACGACTTAAACGCCAGAATTTTTAATATTTTATTTTTAGTATATAGTTATTTTAGTGATTAATGAAAGAATAATAACTTACCTGTGAAATGTAATACGATCTTTTGCAAGACTAGATGTTGTGCTGCTCTTTCCACAAAATTTCACTGAACAATACGGCATTATGACAGTTAATATTTTTAAAACAGGGACAATATGTCACTGCGACACTCGGCGGCGGAATGAGTCACGTTAAGGGGCGGGGCCGGCGGTTATGTCGTGTCAGGGCATAACGTCGGCGAAAGCACGTCCCCAGTAATGCGTCGTCTATAGGTTAGGTTGTCTGTGGCTCCAATATAATTGACATATTGAAACTGCCAGTGATCAGAAAGGTTTTAATATGTTTCGGATCGAATATTTTTTCAAAAAAAGTTTATATTTCAGATATTAAAAATGTAGAATAGTGACGGTAATAAAATGGATTGACATATTTATTAGTTGTCAAATATTTATGAGTGCGTTCAGAACTAAGATCTATGTATGTGACTGTTGGGCGTATTTATAAGTTTTACTTCAGTCGCGTGGTATAACTTCTAACGCGTGTACACACACCCTTTTTTATTCCAGGGCCTGAAGGAGAAAAATTGAAATTATTAGAAGACAAAACTGACTCAAATGATAAGAAGAAGTGATCTCGTGATATAATTTGTAATCGTGGTCTCGCGGTACAAGTATGTGCCGTGCGATCTAGAGGTCCTGGGTTCGATTCCCGGGTCGGGCAATGTGTTATATTCCCCGCCTATATTCCCCGAAGGGGTAGACAGAGATGCATTTCTGCACCCACATTTCGCCAAGTACCTATGTATCAGTCCCACGTAGTAGGGGGCGAGCCTATTGCCGTTTTTCGGGCACAATTCCAGACTCCGTGCTGCTACTGAGAATTTCCTAATGGAAAAACCCAATAACACTGCCCGACCCGGGAATCGAACCCAGGACCTCTAGATCGCACAGCACATGCCTGTGCCGCGAGACCACGAGGCATATTTTTGTTTTATTTTAATAAACTTCATTGTAAGTATTCGTAAGACATTCTATCATGTACCGCAATAGTTTAGTTTAAAATAGCTTAAAATTTACGATTCAAAAGAACTTGTAAAAGTCTATTTGAATAAAGATAATTTGACTTTGACTTTACTATGCGTTTTCCGTAACGTTATGTAGTGTACATATATAACCTCACGCCTGTATTCCCCGAAGGGGTAGGCAGAGGTGCATTTCTGCACCCACATTTCGCCAGGTATGTATCAGTCCCACGCAATAGGGGGTGAGCTGTTTTGGCGTTTTTCGGGCACAATTCCAGACTCCGTGCTCCTACCGAGAATTTCCTAATGGAAAAACCCAATAACACTTTGCCCGACACGGGAAGCGAACCCAGGACCTCTAGATCGCACGGCACATACTTGTGCTGCGAGACCACGGACCTCTCTCTTGATGGTATATGGTTATTGCTGTATATTTCAAAATCAATAAGAAAATTCATGTCTAGGCAATATTAATCCTCTGAAATATTTCAGTTGGTTTAAATTATTTACAATGTTATTGTGGGAAAATTAATTAATACCACTTTGATCTGGCACTGAATAATGATCCATCTAGCGTCATCCAAATATAAAAAAAAAACTTTAATTCCTATTAGGTGTATTTATATAATTTAAATTAACTGTATTTATTCGAAAAGAAAATCTTTTATGTAATTTAAAAAAACACCTACATATTTTTTAACAGAAATGTTTAATTATTTTCAAATTTCTTCATCATGGGAACTCCTTCTTCTACATGTTTGCTATCTTCGGGATCATTCCAGTCTGCCTTCTCTCCAGTAGCGAATATAGCGTAGACGAGACTCGTGACGAAATAGAAACCGGCGGCCACGAAGAACACTTGTCGCCAAAGATATTCACTCGTCTGTAAGGAAGATTAATCATATATAACGGCGTAAAACCATAAACTGAGAGATATGTCATCGCTCTTGCGTAAACAAGAATGACTCACGGGCGGTCGCCCCTCTGCGGTGTCGATTGCCCCCACTATTCTGTCTATAAAAAGCCGTCCGCTGCAGCGGAGCACGCATTCATCGGTCTACGCGCGGACAGCAAACATCCGATTTATTGGGAAATAAAAGCAACTTTGATTGAAGTTGGTTGTTAAAATTACTTCTCAAAATGGATCCTCCAGTAATAACGATGTCACTGCTATTCATAACGATACATGAATATCTGCCTCGTCAGGAATTGTGAAAGTTTACTAAAGAAAACTCAAAGTATGAGTTATCACCATCTCATCATCACGTCGGCAATGTGACGTCACACATCTTAAAGACACTTCCAAGCCTCTCCTGCTCCGACATATATTATCATCGTATGTTTTATGTTTTTTTTTAATGATTTATAAGTGTACGAAAACGGGTTATATAAATAAGGAGCTTTTATTAGTATTGGGCGAGTGCTATTACAGTTTGAAGAAAGTATTCAGACTAATAGAAAATAATTACGTTACATATTATCATCCTTTGGTGATCTTCGACTAGAAAACCGATGGAACATAACACAGGAGTAATGTTTCTTATTAATAATCTGAGCGACAGAGACCTACTGGCCTTACAGGGTGGTCCCTGTAAGGCCAGTAGGTTCGTATAGCCATTGAACCAACAACTCTGCATTTTTTTATTTCAATTGACGAATTCACCCCAGGGGACTGTTAGGTAGGTTCAGTGCTCTCTAGATTCAAAAGTATCATCATCATCATCAACAGCCTTTGTCACGTCCACTGCTGGATATAGGCTTCTCCTATGGCACGCCACTCGGCTGGATCTTCGGCCCTCCTCATCCCACCGCTGCCACCTTGCGGATGTCGTCACCCCACCTAACCAGAGGGCGTCCTACACTACGTTTGCCGAGCCGTGGTCTTCACTCCAGATTCAAAAGTATGAATATATTAATTCCTTTCTCAACATAATTTTTCCACTTTGCAGAAATACACCATTCCTTAGATAATTATCAAAGTCTGTGTATTTCCAATATATTTTAAATTACTTACCACATCAGTAAGAATAAATCCAGCTACGATAGGCGCGAGAGAGCTTATCATGTTCGCCACGAAATTGCTCAAACTCATCAGCGTTCCAGCGAAGTTCGGGGCTATGTCGATGTGATTTACCTGATAAAAATATTTCCTTTTAGTCTTTGTAATATTTTAAAAAGCAAACGCAGTATTTCATGTTCAACAGCAAGGTAGAAAAAAAATTGTATATAGATTCTTGGACGTGCTGGACACAGACCGCTTCTAGCTGCATTGAATAACTTTTACCCATAATTTAAAACAAATCTTGTCAACTTATCTCTGTACAAAATTTTTGCCAGGTTTATCTACTTGGGATTGAAAAAATAAAAGTTGTAAAAATTTTATGTGTCAAATTTAGGCAAGTTTATAGTTTGAGCAAAGTTTACAGATCGGTCAGTAACGATTGCCTTTCATATATACAGATTGTGTTTTAAACTGCTTCTTGGAAAGCAACACTAGTTTTTTCCCTAATTTTCTGCTAAAATCTGTTTTACGATCCGGGTGGTAAATAATAAAATTAGCTCAATCCAACGAATGCGACGAAAGCAAACGAGAAATTAATAAAAATGGTAGATGCATTTAAACTGCCGTAAGATTTATGGTGCTTAAATGAGTGATGATGTTAGGCGAAGACGTCCCGGTATTTTTCAAATTTAAATCCATATTTAAATAACATCCCTTAAAACCATTTTTAAGGGATGTTATTGTGACCTACTTAAGTTTGCATGAAAATATTAATCCAGTAAAAATGAAAGAGTAATTTTTACACCGTATTTTTACTGTTTAAAGTGTTAAACTTTTCGTTAACAAGTTTCGTAATATTATGACGCGATGGAGTGGCGTTGGGTTCGAATTCCGGGTGAGGCAAAACGTTATGGTTTTTTTTTTACATTAGGATATTTTCACTAGCGACACGTTATCTGATAAAAAACAGCTACAGGTTACTACCGATCTCGTGAGACTTAGAGACTTGAGCCTATCAGTTCGAGAATCATCATGATCATATCATATACGCCCCACTGCTGGGCACGGTCCTCTGTTACAACTGAGAGGGTTTAGGCTTCAGTTCACCACGCTGGCCTAGTGCGGGTTGACGGTGTACACACCTAAGAAATTCCTAAGAACTTTTAGGTGTGCAGGTTTCCTCACGATGTTTTTCTTCACCGTTGAAGTACGTGGTAATTGTGAATACACACATAACTTTATAAAGTCAGAGGTGTGTTCCTGGGGGTTTGAAACCACGACGTCCGAGATACTCGACCTCGCGCCTAAACCTTAAGGCCATCACTAATTTAAAAAAAAAAAATACTCCATGCTACAAATATTATAATTTTATGTCATAAAATTCGCCTTAAGTATCACAGCAGACTACATTGTTACCGCGGTAGTAACTTATAAAACGATATAAAAATCTTCAATAATACTAAAACTGAAATTATACCTGGAAACCCATATGACTTGCGACTGATAAGCTGCATATAAACACCAGTAGAAACTCCACTACGTAAATATTTTTGGGCACGTAAGCCAAAATAATCAGCCCTATGCCTACAGGAACACTGCCTGAAATAAAAAATACAATTAATATTATTGACAGCTCCGTGGTGCAGTTGGCTAGACACCAGCTTGCGAAACGAGAGGCCGCGGGTTCGATCCCCGCACCGAGACAAATGTTTGTGTGATCCACAAATATTTGTTTCGGGTCTGGGTGTTTGTGAGACCGAAAAGTCTCGTAGTTTCTGATACCTACGACACAGGACGTGTATCCTAGTGTGGGATTAGAACTATGTATGCGACTGTTGGGTGTATTTATTTATTTATTATTTATTAGATGAACAGTGCGGAATAATAAGTGCATTTTTGTGTGCAAAGTGCATTTCACTCAAATTTCGCCAATTGTGTTTCAGGTCTCATGTAAAAGGGGGAAAACGTCCTTTTTCTGGCGTATTTCGATACTTCGTGCTGTTACAAGGAATTCGTAATGGAAACCCCAGGAGCACTTTTCCCGACCCGGGAATTAAACCCGGTGCCTCTAAACACGCGATAGCACGACACATGTCTGTGCCGTGAGCCCCCTATTCATTCATTAAATGGGGCTTATTTCTGTATATAAATAATAGTACTCAGTATTTTATTAATTTCAGCTTCTATACAAATATCAGTTACAAAGTTTCGTCTACATCAGTTTTCCTGAGGTATTTTAGAATAACCACAATACAAGACGACTAAAAGGTCGCGGGTTTGATTGTCGTGTCGAGCGGTATCAATAGGTTTTTCCATTAGGTGTAAAGGTACAATTCTACCTATCCTTTAAGTTTTGACAGCTCCCCGGCGGAGATGGCTAGAAACCAGAGGCCGCGGGTTCGATCCCCGCACCGAGACAAATGTTTGTGTGATCCATAAATATTTGTTTCGGGTCTGGGTGTTTGTGAGACCGAAAAAGTCTCTCGTAGTCTCTGATAACCACGACCAGTGGCGGATTTACCAGCAGGCTGAGTAGGCTGGAGCCTAGGGCGGCAGATTTTAGGGGGCGGCAAATTTGCCCCAATTTTTTTGTTGTCTTACAGAAATAAAAACCGCCTTCAAAAAAAAACTATTCCAAAACAAATAATATGCACTAAAAAGTAAAAAAAATATTGCGTATTCTTCTATGATTTAATAATCAACTTACTATTTATCTTTATCAATATGTAGTTACGATCTATGTGTTTACCACGCAATAAGATAGGTACCTATCCACTTCAAATTTAACTCAACACATACCTATGAATAATAAACAATGATCAAAACATTTTTTAGAGTTTTCCTAAGTAAAATGAAATAAAAAATATTAGACTACTTAAAAGTCAAACGAATTGTTACGATAATATAATGTAGTTACAATTATTGTTATTTTTCGTGTCAGTGTCCGCCAAGGTAGCTACATAATATGCACAAATTTATAGGTGAGATGTGTTTGGTTTAATTAGGTATTGGTATTATGTCACAGTAAGTATATTGTCATTCGTATAAAGTTAACATGTAAAAAACACATTTCTTAAAGTATTCTCGTAGTATAATTTCTAGGCATATTGTAGTAATTCCTTGGCTCAGCGACTCAAAAAATAAAAAAAGATAATAGAATAAAAAAAGAAGAACAGGAACAGTTTATAAGTAAAACGATGAAAATTAACAGTATTGTAAGACCAGGAACTTAAACCACATGCAGTGATACACTACAATCGGAAAAGTTCGGAGCTCAAGCTCGAACTCTAGGCCTGTGAACGCTGGTGTAGTAACTTAAGGTTGTGTGCTATCCCCGACTCTGTTCCTTCTGCATATCAATGACCTGTTACTTAATAATAACATCCATAGTTATACGGATCATAGTACCGGGGTATGGGGTTCGGAAAGGCAGATCCTACTGTCACCGCGTATGCCGGGACCTCTCCGGAGGCCGTGAACCTCGCCGCGCTAGGCGCAAGCCACGTGTCGAGGAGTATTCGGCGTCTGGGCCTCGCGTTGGCCCTTCAGAAATCCGAAGCCATCTGCTTCCACGGGCCTCGGAAGCAGCCACCTGCAGGGGCCTATCTCACGATAGAGGGCGTGGATATCCACATCAGCTCCACGATAAAATATCTTGGTGTCGTGTTGGATAGCCGGTGGAATTTTGCGCCCACTTCGGCAGATTAAAGCTGAAATTGATTAGGGCAGCGGGTGCTGCCTAATCTCGAAGGTCCCGGCATTCCTTACCGAAGATTGTTCGCGGGAGTCGTGCGATCAATAGCCCTACTTGGTTGCCCCGTTTGAGCCGAGTCCCTGGGCAGACGTTGCGTGGCCCTTCTGCGACAACCGTAGTGTGTAGTTGCGCAGCGGATGATCAGGGTCTATTGCACGATTTCCCACGAGGCGGCCTGCGTTTTGGCTGTTTTCCTTTTCTGGGATCCTGACGCCAGGGCCCTCTCGTCAGTCTACCACTGGCGAGAGGAGGCGTCTCGTCGAGGGGAACGACCGGCCCCAAGAGAGGTAGAGGCCAAAAGGACCTCCCTACGCTTAGCCGCCGTGGAGGAGGGGCATTCCAGGCTGGATAGTCCCAGAGCTGGTCCATCGTAGGAGTGCGTCCTGTCCTTAACCAGTGGTTGGATAGACGATGTGATGACGTTCCGCCTGTTACAGGTTCTGTCGGGACATGGTTGTTTCGGCTGTTTCCTGTGGCAAGTGGCCAGAAGAGAACGTGTGTCACCATTGTGACAACTGCCCGGAGGAAATAGCCCAGCACACTCTGTCGGATTGTCTGGCCTGGGATTAAGAGCGAAGCGCACTCCGCGCAGCCGTCGGAGCGGACCTCGCGCTGTCAGCCGTGATTGCTTCCATGGTCGAGAGTCGGAGGTCATAGCAGGCGATGCTCTCCTTCTATGAGATTCTAATGTCGCGAAAGGAGAGCGCGGGGCGGATTCGTGAGTAGAACGATCCCGCCTGCCGCCGCAAGCAGAGAAAGAGGCGCCGGGTAACCGATTACGGCTGGTCCGGCGTTTCCACCCTGTGGATTGGGGATAAGAATTCCGACAAGGCATCCCCTGCCCGTCGTAAGAGGCGACTAACAGGGGCCCAAGGGTGGCTGGGCGTACTGCGGGGGCAGTGCGCCATGACTAAAAGCAACCCCGAGATGTGCGGCAGCGAGCGTGGTGTCTTGACTGTCGCGGTCGATCACAATAAGTGAGCGTCCAAAATAAGGTGAGTGGAGGGCATCTCAAGCCCTCCCAATTTTGAGGTGTCCATAATTAGACGATGCGCTGGGGGGCAACGGACCATTTAGGGCGCTTCTCGCCCTGAGATGCCGTAAAATCGCCCCAAATGCGCGTGATGGTCACGTTTTAGGCGGTATACTGGCGTAGGATTTTGGTAAGGGACCCAACTCAGCTAAGCGGACAACTGCTCCGCGCGCCGGGTTGGAAGGTCAGAGACCCCGACATACCCCTGTTGAGCCTCCCCCGAGGTTCCGAAAGGGGAGCTTAAGGCGCTTTCCTCCCGTTAAAAAATAAAATAAAGAATGGCAGAATTTAGACCAATTTAATCGGTCAGACACAAGTTTGCGCATTTACTGCTAAAAAAACTCCCTTTTCTGTATATCACCTCGGTTCATTGGCGCTTTCCTTAGTATCTGGCCCAGAATTGAAATCCTTGGGGGTCTATGTTTCGAGTACCGTCCTGTTCTGTGGTCGTTTGGAAGCTAAAACCGAGCTGGCTTCGAAAAAGCTTAGTGTGTTCAGCAGAGCGAGACATTATTTCAGGCCGGCTCAGCGATTTCAGCTGTATAAGGCGCAGGTCCGGCCTCATATGGAATATTGTTCTCATCTCTAGACTGGAGCCCCTCAGTACCAGCTTCTTCCATTTGACAGCATTCAACGACTTGCCGCTCGAATAATCGGATTCTCTCTGACAAAATTGACCCCCTGACATTGCAAAGAGACGTTGCGTCTCTATGTGCCCTGTATCGCATTTACCATGGGGAGTGCTCTGATGAACTTTTTGGCTTAACACCTGCTGGCTGCTGCTGAATTTCACTACCACACTACACGCCAGAAATCGAAATACCATCCCTAACATCTGGATGAATGGCGTTTCTTAACAGTGCGGTTCAAACGGTGTTTACTTCCTCGCACAACATCTTTGTGGAATTAGCTTTCCTCGGCGGTATTTCGTAATGGATACGACTTAGGGACCTTCAAGAAAAGAGTATTTTGGGTTTTCATGGGCGGTGTTGACCACTTAACATCAGGTGGCTCACTAGCACATTTGCACATTTTTGTCATTAAACTTTTTTTTAATTTTAATTCTAATTTTTTTTTTCACCTTCTTTTAGACAAAAGAAGCCTACACAGACGTGTAGGGTATCGAAATGCAAAGGTCAGAAGGGGCGGCAAAATTTGAATAGCCTACAGGCGGCAAATGTCTTAATCCGCCACTGACCACGACACAGGACTTGTATCCTAGTGTGGGTTTAGATCTATGTATGTGACTATTGGGTATATTTATTTATTTGTTTATTTAATTATATAATGAGAGAGTACCTATATATACGAGTACGTAAGCATGCATTAAATTTCACTTTTGATTTTATTATGACTGACTACTGGATTGAATAATCTATACATCATGATAATTTATCTTAGCGTTGATAAAACAATGACGTAAAAACATGACAATTTGAGTGGTGATGTTCGACATTATCTCCACTAAATGTCATGTTGAATGACAGAGAATTACACAGATTTGATAATTAGTGATAAGGATGTTACGTAAAGATTAAATAAATGTACTCAATATGATTGGTGGTATAATCAAATATTTACTTGTGACTAAATATTTATTTTATTAATTAAATAAAACGCTATGTTTTGTTTTTTTGCGGCAATGACGGAATAGCTGCACCAACATCATTGCAAACTAAATATCTTTACTATTATTAATAATCGTTCCCAATATATTGTATTTAAGGTTATAAGATTATATTAGGTCTAGACTGCCTCGTGGTCTCGCGGTACATGTGTGTGCCGTGCGATCTAGAGGTCCCGGGTTCGATTCCCGGGTCGGGCAACATGTCATTGGGTTTTCCCATTAGATAATTCTCAGTAGCAGTACGGAGTCTGGGTTTATGCCCGAAAACGACAATAGGCTCGCCCCCTATTACGTGGGACTGACTGATACATATCTACTTGGCGAAATGTGGGTGCAGAAATACACCTCTGCCTACCCCTTCAGGGAATACAGGCGTGAGTTTATGTATGTGTGTAATTATATTAGGTTAGGATCGGTAAATTGTTGTTAGTTTTTCTATTATGATATTCTCATTATCAAGACAAAGGTTTCATTACGTGCTTCTTAGAACGAAACTTGGGCGTATAAACACACCTTTGTTATCCCTTGGGGGATATTGGCGTGGGTGTAAGTAAAGAAATGAAGCATACTGCACCTAGGGTGTTGGCCATTTTTCTCGTGTTGGTGACGCTCAGTGTGCCTTTTACTATGAGCATATCCGTCCACCAGCTGTACAAGAAGTTGGTGAACCACATAACCATGAAAGGAAGGGCAGTTAACAAACCGTTCTGCAAGAAAAAATACTGAGCTTGGCGTATGGACAGACTTCAGAAGAACATACACCACAAGTTGTCGACATGTATCGATAAGCTTCATCATCAGCCCATATACGTCTTACTGCTGTGCACGGGCCTACCCTACAACTGAGATGGTTTTAGGCCTTAGTCCGCACTAGGTCAGCGTGGTGGACTAAGGCCTAAACTCTCAGAATCGATAAGCTTAGTCAGACACTATTTTTTACATTCCGGTAATTGGAATCATCTTAAATATAAACAAAAAAATATAACAGCGATAAAATTAAATTAATTAAAATGTTTCAGTCCAGATGGTAAACTCAAGGCCTTTCGTAGTCTCTTAAAAAATAACTTTTATTACTAATATAAATCATAATTAGGACCTCTTAAAATATTTTCTCGTCCTATTTTTGGCTTATTTTTTTTAATATGAAAACTTTCTTACCGCTTTGATGTTCATTCTCATAACCTTGTCCATGAAGGCTGGCACTTCGGAGTACAGGATGAGTTGTCCCCAGGAGTGGCCCAAGTGAGCGACAATGATCGCGTATATTCCCTTGCATCGCAGAATTTTCGACCACGGCACTGGCATTTTTTGCTGTAATACAAACAAGAAGTTATGATGTTCGTCGTACCTATTTGCATAATAATGCGACAGCGCATATAGTTCTGCTTTCTATATTACATACGTAGACAGAGGTGCATTTCTACACCCACATTTCTCCAGGTATTTATTAGTCCCACGCAATAGGGGGCGAGCTTATTGCCTTTTTTCGAGAGGATTTTCCGACTCCGTGCTGTTACTGCGAATTTCCTAATGGAAAACCCGATAACACTTTTCCCCACGTGGGAATCGAACCCGGAACCTTTAGGCCGCACGGCACATACTTGCGTTGCGAGACCACAAGGCAGTCTTCTTCTACAGGCTTTCTATAATCTTTTAAGCAGGAAAATAAATAAGTAACAACTCAGCAGGCCATCCTATTATGGCAAGTCACGAGAATAAAAAACATAGATTAAGTAACAGACAGAGTTATTTTACCTTTTCATATCCTTCTTTCTGTCCCAGTCCATCTTCAATGTATTTTCTTTCAGCAGGAGTAATTTTAGGATGTCTGGCTGGGGAATCGGAAACATACCACCAGAGGACAATACCTATTAAACCTGATAGAATGCCGTACACCCTGAAAAGTCCAGGCCAGCCTAACGAAGAAGATGCTATGAAACCAGTCATGGGAAGACCGAGAACTGTCCCTAGTGCTTGACCTGGAACCAAAACAAATTGATTATAGCAGTCACATATAAAGTCTTATGTTGTACCGGAAACTACGACATTTTACATACAGTAACAAAAAAATCCCTATCAAATATTTTTAGATCACGTAACTATTTATAAGTGGATCAAAATTAGGCATCATAATAATATGTATGTTAAAGTAATTGAAATTCCAAATAAGTAACATATCACGCGTCTTCCGTAGTTGGAAATGTCCTGCGTCCAAAGAATTTTGTATTAAAACATCTTTCCGCATTGTTGATGTGCGACTAACCCTTTATGTCTTTACTCGCATGTTTACTTATAACTTACTCCAAATATTACCAGTGGTGGTACCTCCATAGAAGCCTAAAAGCCCAGTTCGTCTTATAAAATTTCGAAAAATAATCTTTGAGCTCTAAATCTTTATTTAACAAAACAATTTGACATATAAATGAGAATATATTGAATAAACAATTATAAACTAGACATTACAAATTAACTTGTACCGTATGAATATACATACATACATTTTTTTCTCATATGGTTTGGCCAATAAAATAGAACTTATTGTAATGAAATTTTACCTCCGTAAGTAAGAGCAGTCAATCGCCCACGCTCGTTAAGAGGCGCCCATTTTCCGAAGAACGTGTGGAAACTAGGAACAATACACGCTTGACTCAATCCTTGAACAATTCTGATTATAACCGTACAGATCCAACCACCCTGAAATGTAACAATACTAGGCAACAATCGCACAAAAGAAGTACATTTTGCTGTATATACCATAAATACAACCTGGAAGATTTTTGTTCGTATTTTTCTGAGATTTACGCAATACACGCAACAAGTTCTATGATTATTACATTTATTACATAATGTCATGGTGGTGCTAACATAAAAATTTTATGAGAGAAGATATTTTTCTTACACCATCTTATCATCAAATAAAAACAACTTGATGCAATAACCTTAAAGCTTTCTTCTTTGATAAATAATCGTGCATATGAGAAGAGAGACTATGAGAGAGTGAGAACTTTTGAATCTAATAATCAGTATCATTAGACTCTCAAATTTAACAATCTTCGAAGACAGTTCGGAAAAGAAGTAAGTAAAGTACCGACCATGTAGATACATATAATGGTAGACCTATAGTATATTTAAGGGATATGTTTCGTATAAACTATAACTTAAGACTGAAAAAAAAACTAATAAATTGGATCTAATAACATACAAACTTATGTAAGTTTACAGAATATGTGCTTAACCACGGCTCTTATTCCGAAAAAAACATATTATATAAAGCTTTGCTTAATCAAGGAATATAATGCTGGATCTCTCCATAGAAGGCGTAAATTTATAGCACAAGAAATACCAGACGATCAGGTCAAAGCAAATATTTATTATTATAAACGAAACAAACATGTTTACAATATTTTTTATTAGTTTATTTTTAAAATTGAAATAAAACTCACGTAATAAGCAACCAGAGGCAATAATATCGACGCTACACAATTGATCGCCATCGCTCCAATGAGGAGGTATCTGGCTCCAAACCTATGAGCCAGTTGGCCTGCTGGAATCTGTAGCACCATGTAGCCCCAAAGAAATGAAGCTATTATCGCGTCCTGTACTTTCTTGCTCCATTTGAATTTTGGGTACTGAAAGTTATACATACATATACATAAACCCACGCCTGTATTCCCCGAAGGGATAGGCAGAGGTGCATTTCTGCACCCACATTTCGCCAGGTATGGATCAGTCCCACGTAATAGGGGGCGAGCCTATTGCCGTTTTTCGGGCACTATTTTAGACTCCGTGCTGTTACTGAGAATTTCCTAATGGAAAAAAACAATAACACTTTGCCCGACCCGGGAATCGAACCCCGGACTTCTAGATCGCACGGCACATACTTCTACCGCGAGACCACGAGGCAGCATTTATTTAGACTAAAAATATTGATCCGGTTATTGGGATTGTTATATGTTTATTTATTATTTAATTTAGAAAAACCTAAGTTTCAGATTTTATATTTATCTGGCCTAAAGCCAAGTTAGTATCATCACGTATATTTTTGGACTGACTTGTAATCAGTTCTATTTACTTCCCTACGTGATTAAAAGTCCTTTTTTTTCATACTTTTGTATAATGCTAAAATACGTTTCATAAGTATTTTGAATTCATTACTTACTGGAGGACTTAACATCAAAACATTCAGGAGTCCTTCCAGTTTGAAACCGTCTTCAGTGATGTTTTTTGCCATTGTCCCATTGATAAGGGTAACATTCTCTTGTGCCTGATAGTCACGTACCGTCATGGCGACGAGAGACACGCCCATACAAGACCTCATGCTGTACGCGATGGTCAGCGTGAAGAACAAGATGACACATTGCTGATGCCTGTAGCCCCATGCCGAGACTAAAGAAAAATAATACTGGGCAAGTAACAAAAATAAAAAGGTAGTAAGTACTAATTAGTTAAAGACGATCGCTGAGATCCTTTTCCCTGTGACACTAAAAGAATTCAGAATTATATCAAGGGGAGGTCTTACTACGAGGACTGGTAAATTATTCCTCACTAAGATAAACTTTAATTGGTTAATATTTGGCAATATATTTAATAAAAAAGCAGTGATGGCCTCGAGGTTTAGGCGCGCGGTCGAGAATTTCGACGGTCGCAGGTTCAAACCCCAGGCGCACACCTCTGACTTTTCGAAGTTATGTGTTATTCACAATGAATTATCACTTGCTTTAACGGTGAAGGAAAACATCGTGATAAAACCTACACACCTAAAAAGTTCTTAGGAATTTCTTAGATGTGTAGTCCGCCAACCCGCACTAGGCCAGCGTGGTGGACTAAGGCCTAAGCCCTCTCAGTTGTAGAGGAGGCCCGTGCCCAGCAGTGGGACGTATTTGGGCTGATGATGATGATGAATATATTTATATCAAAACTATTTAACCGACACAAATAAAAACAATATTTTTTTTGTGTTCGATTTGCTCACATTAGCTCAGCGTCATGGCTTAACAAAAAGTATAAAGTAGAGGCAATATTATGTTTGAGTCCCAATATTTTTATATGTACAAAGTTGTAGTTACGGAGTTTTTAAATCAAGGAAAAGAGTAAAAAGTAACAGCGAACTAATAATATCATGACTGTATTTAATAGATAATTATGTTTCTTTTAAAATATAATTGAATAATGATGCAAATAAAGTTAATTAAGGCATGTTTTTTGTTAACAGTTTGTGACAAATATCGTGTTAATCAAACAATCAAAATTCGATCATATCTTTCATATCGTTTGGAAACATTATTGATAATGCAAACCCGTTTAAGATAAGATCGCTACGCTGACATTTATACCCGCTAATGTAAAAAATATCAACAAATGCAGTTTAGATTTGATATTTCAATAACACCAGGCGGTGGTTTTCCCAATACGATTGATGAATCGATCATTATTCCTTCAGATTTTTTATCTCTAAATCCGATATGTTCTAAACTGCATCAAAATGGGTGTACCAACGGTATTTTCATGTTTTGCTAAAGAAATCTCAGTATATGAATTAATTAATTGCAAATCTGTAAAATATTCAAAGTATTCATAATTTAGTAGTACTTAAATCATAATTAGCAAATTCCGATTTTATATTAGAAATAAATTTGTCACATATACCTACAGGTGTGAAATAATAAAGTAAATGAAAAATTCTGGGGGTCTATAATTACATCTGCGTACATAAATCAATATGTCTTCAACCAGTGATACTCGTAGAAATATGTACCTCTTACAAATTACAAAACAATCCAAATTAAATAAATGGCAGAAATTCACTATTTGTATCTTTTTCTAAATCTAATTAGGTATATTATGTTTACCTGTTCCTAAAGGATACCTTTCATTATCCTATAGTCTTAACTTGCCTCATAAACTAGGCAATCTAATGATTGTCCATCTTTATTTTCGTTTTCAAAATTCGACTATTACCTTTAAACTCTCCCACGCCGTCTTGAGATTTTTTTTCGACGTAACTCGGTTTTTCACTTGTCATATTTAAATTACGACTGTTTAATACTAATTGTTATAACATGAGACTATTTTATTATAAATTTGTCTTTGTTTACAGGAAGAGTAGAGATGTGTAGATAGGAACCTCCATACATACGTGTGTAGTCCGTAAATCCGCACTAGGCCAGCGTGATGGTGCAAGAGAGGAGTCCCGTGCCCAGCAGTGGGATGAATAAGAGATGATGATAGAAGTACTACAATAAAAATAAAACTTAAACCACATAAGATACTTGTAAAACTAAACTGCTCAATCTTAGGTAGGATATTGCTACAAAACTTTTCTACTTAAAAAATATTAATAATCTAATTTATACTAGGTACTCGTACGTAGTTTATTTGGGGAAGCTTATAGTAACTTGCCTGTTTTATTTTTTATTTTGAGACCACGGCTCGGCAAACGTAGTGTAGAAAAAATGTATCTTTAAAATGACCATTTGTCTATGAATTATTCTTTGAGACAAATATCAAACACACGTCAAATTAAATCATATACTGTGTACCAAAGCCTCATTGTTATCAAATTTCAAATAGAAGCAACTGCGTAGACTTCTGAAGTATGGTAGGTATATCATTAGTATTGTTCTAGTAATTAGGCTTAAGCTATTTTCCCGTAACTTCGGAAGGTCAGTGAAAGTCATTATCTTTATTTAATCGTACCAAAAGAATTTCATTGCATACATATGTATCTAGTCTGGCTGATCTTGTCTGGTTTTGTGATACTCGAGATGAGAGTTTATACGTCTGTCGTAAAATATTAGGTTTTTATTATTTGTTTAGCGGTCATCATCCTGCGTCAGTGATGGTTTGGTGGGGCGTGTCTTATCATGGAGTCACAAAACTACATTTTTTTAAAAAAGGAGTGAAAACTTCAGCCAAAGTGTATCAAGATACAGCCTTGGATCATGTTGTGAATCCTCTCAGAAATACAAAATACACTTTTTAAAAATATATTGTGGACTTTCCAGCAGGACTCTGCACCTGGTCACAAGGCACGAACTAGCCAAGCCTGGCCTGAAACCAACGTTCCGGACTTTATACGAGCTGAAGAGACTGGCCCTCATCTAGCCCAGACCTCAACCCTTTAGACTTCAAATTATGGTCAGTTTTAGAGTTCATGGCCAGCTCTAAATGACACGGCGACATTGAGTTTCTAAAAAAATATTTGGAGCAAGCAGTGGCGAAATTTCCCTTGGAAACAGTGCGTAAATCCATAGATTCGTGGCCAAAAAAGTTCAAGGCCTCTATAAAAGCCAAAGGTGGCCATATCGAATAGATTTTTTTATGCTGAGACTTTGATAAATATGTACGTATAATTTTTAATAATATTACATTACTTACTATGTGCCGTGCGATCTAGAGGTCCTGGGTTCGATTCCCGGGTCGGGCAAAGTGTTATTGGGTTTTTCCTTAAGGAAATTCTCAATAGCAGCACGGAGTCTGGAATTGTGCCCGAAAAACGGCAATAGGCTCGCCCCCTATTACGTGGGACTGATACATACATACTTGGCGAAATGTGGGTGTAGAAATGCACCTCTGCCGACCCCTTCAGGGAATACAGGCGTGAGTTTATGTATGTATGTATGTACATTACTTCATTTAAAAAAAAAAACATTTTCATTTGTAACAGAACTTATGGCTGGACTAGGTATAATTAAAAGTAGAAAATATGAACTAATTTCAATAATGTTGTACCTTGTTGAAGCTATTAATTAGGAAAGTGCTAAGGAACTTGGCCTCAGCGCACATCTCGACTTCTCAACTCATCAACTTCACATCTCAACTGTTTCATAGAAAATGTGTACTTATTTCAGCTAGTTTGCAGTTTCGAGTTCATATTTTCAATGAGAGAAATGTACAGGGAACTGCTGAAGTCATAAAAGAAGAAATAAATAATAAAATAGGTATGAAAAAATACATTTATTTTTACACTATGAAATAAAAATGGATATATAACATTATAAATAAGATCTGCCTCGTGGTCTCGCGGTACAAGTATGTGCCGAGCGATCTAGAGGTCCTGGGTTCGATTCCCGGGTCGGGCAAAGTGTTATTGGGTTTTTCCATTAGGAAATTCTCAGTAGCAGCACGGAGTCTGGAATTGTGCCCGAAAAACGGCAATAGGCTCGCCCCCTATTACGTGGGACTGATACATACCTGGCGGAATGTGGGAGCAGAAATGCACCTCTGCCTACCCCTTCGGGGAATACAGGCGTGAGTTTATGTATGTATGTATGTATGTATAAATAAGATGCTTTGTAAATCTTCGATGCATAAATGGTCAAATTAATTGTTTTGATTTTAGGTATAGCAAAAAGTGTTTGATACCTTTAAAAATAAAAGCTTCTTTAAGGTCACATTTATCGTTGCATCTCCTGTACGGTATTTCCCTTAATTGATTGCTTCCTTCATATATTACGTCATCCCATACGCCTTTTTATTTTATCCCATTCATGCCGTTTACATTTCTACTACTTCTCATCTGTATGAGAAGGTACCTATGTATATCCCTTATCCACCTATATTCCATATGTACCTTTTTGTTCCTGCACATCCCACTTTATCCCATTAAATACCATTTTCAACTCCTTTATCCCACTTTAAACTCCCATATTGTTTATTCCACCGCAGCTAATGTCTACTTAAAAAACGTGACGTCGCCGCGCTCCGGGTTGGAAGGCCGGTGACTCCGACATACGCTTCCTGCCCCGGGGCTGGCGGGAACTAGAGCCAAGCTTTCCCCTTGAAAAAAAGGGGTTGTGGAGTCAAACCCAAGGGCGCACACGTCTAACTTTTCGAAGAACTTATGTGTGTATTCACAATGAATTATAACGTATTTTAACGGTGACGGAAAACATCGTGAGGAAACCTGCACACTTAAAAGTTCTTGGGAATTTCTTAGGTGTGTAGTCCGCCAAATCGCAGAAGCGCGGTGTATTAAGGCCTTAACCCTCTCAGTTGTAGCGGAGGCCCGTTCCCAGCTGTGGGACTTATATGGACTGATGATTAATTATTAAATTAGATAGATTTTTCCAGTATTATACAGCCAAAATAGCTCAGCTGGAAGGGAATTTTGATACGTGTTTCATTCAAACATAATGTTAATAACGCTTTTTGTAATTGACCAATTACAGCAAATATTCGTATCTCCTAATGCTTCTTACAAAATCTTTACAAAATTTATCGCTTTTTAGGGGTAAAAAGGTATGTATTTAAGGGAATAAAACACATTGGACATTCTATATTATGTATAATATAAAATAAACTGTGGTACTATTATTCTTTGGTATCTTTGATTTCATTTTCATTTGGTGTACTGTTATCTGGAAATACAAAAATATTATGATTATCATTTTTAGCCTAAAATGTTCGTAGAACATAATTAATAATAATAACATACACACCCAACAATCACACATAAAGTTAAATGTTACCCGGGATAAAAAAAAATTTGTCTCAGTGGGATCGAATCCGTGACCAGACTTAAATTTGTCTCTAATTCGACCACGCTATAGATGCTGATATTTTTTTAGGAAGTAATAAAGTATAAAATAAAAGATTTTTTGTAGAATAAGAATAGGACTCAATTAAGCATTTCAATTAATTATAGGAAATATTCGATAAACGATATTCGCAGGGTGGCTGGCAGCGGTTGGATGAGGAGGGCCGAAGATCGAGCCCAGAGGAGAGGAGCCGTGCCATAGGAGAGGCCTATGTCTATCAGTGGACGTAAGAAAGGCTGCTGATGATGATGATGATAGGAAATAATATTATTAAAACCACAATCACTCACACATTAAGAACTGACAAAACGCTCCTTAATTAGGATCGTGGAAAAAATTTGGATGGGGTACTAACGCATTTTGAGGTAGTTCAATGTGTTTAGCTCAGAGTTTTAAGCGAGCAGTCTTATTACTAACTCGGCAACACTAAAAATGTGTTTTTGGAGTTATGTTATTTTCAATTATTTATACCCGAAAGTTCTCACAAGTACCATTTAACAGTAACAATTATTAAAGTTTCACAATTGAAGAAAAGTAACAGTAGTTGAGTAGTAAAATCATACATCGATCGCTCGGTAGCGTGCTAACATCCCATGATTAAGGTAAACAAGGCAATGTAAGACAAAGTTAATCACCATCACTGTCCCAAGGTTGTCTCTCAGTGCTGACGAATATCACAAATAAAGCGTTGCATATTAACGCCAGTGCAGCAGTGAGACCGAACATAATCCTCCATTGGTTTGGGTTACTCTGAAATCAATTCAATAGTTAAATCCCTAAAGTCTAAAATCGATTGTAACTTAATTTCCGCTGAACAAATTTTGTGGGATTGGGTAGACATTGCATACTAGCTCAGGCTGAGTTTACCAAATTTATACAGGGTGTATTCAGACTATAATCGGAAACTAAGGTCATTACAAACCCATTGGCGTTAAAAAATCCCGACAAAAAATAAAAAATTTGACGTTTTCCTTAATAACCACATACATTTTATACCTATAATTGTTTTTATATGTTTTAACAAGGAAGGGCAAGAGTCTAATTCTACATCAATGCTTCGTCACCTGTATTAAGGCCTACATAATTTGGAGCTAGTTTCTTATCCTTTTTCTCTGTGCTGCTACAGAGAATATCCTATTGGGAAAATCCATCATGAAAAAGTTCGATACGCAAATCAAACCCATATTCATACATCCATCCATCATACTTATCACCTGACTGCCTCGTGGTCTCGCGGTACAAGTATGTGCCGTGCGATCTAGAGGTCCTGGGTTCGATTCCCGGGTCGGGCAGAGTGTTATTGGGTTTTTCTATTAGGAAATTCTCGGTAACAGCACGGAGTCTGGAATTGTGCCCGAAAAACGACAATAGGCTCGCCCCCTATTACGTGGGACTGATACATACCTGGCGAAATGTGGGTGCAGAAATGCACCTCTGCCTACCCCTTCGGGGATTATAGGCGTGAGGTTATGTATGTATGTATGTATGTACTTATCACCTTTATAATTGACGAGACAATGAGGCATTCTCCATATAATAATTTCAGTTTTAGGCAATTAAATATTTCTAGATAAATCCCAATAGACGATTAACATAAAACGATGAACCAAATCTCAATTTAAATTGTTAATTTTTACAATAAATGCATCCGTAGAAAAATGCTAGAATATTTCTAGCATTGTCGAGATTTTTCAACAGTTCGTGCGTCAGGATAGAGGGATCAATCAAGATTATTTCCCTTAGGGGAAGACAATGCCCCACATTCCGCTCAATGGAGGCTTTTGTTTTCTGTTTTCCTTTGTCTTTGACCAGGATTAAAAAATTGAGGAGCTTTGAGCGATCAACTTGTTTTGTGTCATCGTGTTGGAAGTAAAATATTGGAGAAAATGTGTTAATGTTGCCAGCACAGCCATTAGAGGTGATTGGTTCTTTGTGTTCGGATCAGTGTGATGTCATTGAAATATACCTACATACAAGATTATTGAGAATTCTCACGCTTTCATCACGGTAGTGGTGGGCAAAGGCACATTGTGCACTAAGATTGATTGGGTTCCGTTTTATAAAAAAATAGACATGAAATTTATGTCTCGTTAATAGTTATAAGACATTCTCAGTTTCTATTCGGAATAAGAAAATCTGCATAATGAGCTCGTATTACGTATGGAACTAAACATAACTGGAGAAACGCGATTGCAGGAATCCCAGCAATTTGTTTCAAGAGTGGGTATGCACGTTGAAGTTATATGTAAATGGTTGCAAATGGTTTCAAAAATGGTAATGTTACAAACCACATCGACGACTATGTATGAGGCGAGTACAGGAATCATCAGCACAAAAGTATTTGTGAGAGTGTTGCCTACGGTCATCAGGGTGCTCGTGAAGTTAGGAGTCATGTTGATGTGGTTCACCTGGCGGAAACAGACATCAAATAAATAAATACACCCAACAGTCACATACATAGTTCTGACCCCACACTAGGATACAAGTCCTGTGTCGTATCAGAAACTACGAGAGACCATGTCGGCCTCACAAACACCCAGACCCTTAACAAATATTTGTGGATCACACAAACATTTGTCTCGGTGCGGGGATCGAACCCGCGGCCTCTCGTTTTGCAAGCTGGTTTAAAATCAATTAAGAAAAGAAATAATACTAAAACTAATATTAAAAATGTGAAAGTAACTTTCTCTGACACTTAATACGGCGATTACTGGTTTGACAGTTCAAGCACAATAGGTACAACGCAGCTGTTGTTCAAATATTCATCATCAACGAACTAGTCAAAAGAATAATAGATCCGCTTTTACAAAGTCCTGCCTTTATTTCAATATTTTTTTTTCGGTTCAACTATAGAAACATAACAGATTTAACATTTTTGTCTAGTATAAAAATATCACTGAATTCCTTGAAGTTTTTATACATTACCATCCAACCAGTATGGATTGCCGAGTTTAGTCCCATCCCCAATACCAAGCACATAACAGCTAATCCAGTGCTTGTGGCGAAAGATGATAAAATCAGCATAATAGCTATTCCGAATTGTGCTGAAAAAGAAATATTTAATTTGTTGTGTTTGTATGATCCACAAATAATTATTTCTTACTATGTGTGGTCAGAACTATGTACGTATGTGACTATTGAGTGTATCATACATAAATACACTCAACCGTCACATACGTACATTACATAGTTCTGACCACACACAGAAAGAATCATCATCATCATCATCATCAGCCCATATACGTCCCACTGCTGGGCACGGACCTCCTCTACCATTGAGAGGGTTTAGGCCTTAGTCCACCACGCTGGCCTAGTGCGGGTTGGCGGACTACACACCTAAGAAATTCCTAAGAAGTTTTAGGTGTGCAGGTTTCATCACGATGTTTTCCTTCACCGTTAAAGTACGTGATAATTCATTGTGAATACACACATAACTTGGAAAAGTCAGAGGTGTGTGCCTGGAGTTTGAACCCGCGACCGTCGAGATTCTCGACCGCGTGCCTAAACCTCGAGGCCATCACGACACAGAAAGAAATAATTATTTTTGTACTCATATGTGCAATAGCACACCTAAATGTTTTAATGGTTGACAAACACTATCTGAATTGCTGGCCTCTGAATTCTAGCTTCAGAATTATTTTATCTATTTGTTTTTCAGGATAGTTTTGACCATCTTCCCCAAGTGTAATTGTTTCACCGATCTTATGTGAGGCAAATAAACTGAAAGTCTAAATCATTGTAGTGTAACATAATATTTACGAAACTATACTTTTAATTATTCTATTATCTACTCAGTCACAAATTGAAGACCTAGACAATATGTAGACCTATTGCATAAATTTCTACTGATCTAATTTTATTTTTATGTTCTATATTGTGTACACGCAGAATACCTTATTAAAATTGTAATTCTTGGTTCGTACCCCAGGCACACACCTCTGATACATACGGTTCGATGTCTCCGCGCCCGCCGCCAATCAGTCCGGCGGCAGACCGAACGCCCCGATTGGGGGCGGCCCGCGATGGGCACAAAAACGCCTCGATATAGAGGCCTTGGAACTGGCCGCTCTGGTCCAAGCCTGGCTCCCCGCGCCGGAATCTACGGTGCGGGTTGAGGAGGAGGCCGAATGGTTCGGGGCAGCGCTAACTTGTATCTGCGATGCGGCGATGCCCCGAGTCCAACGCCTCCCTCCGCGGCGCCAAGTATACTGGTGGTCGGCGGAGCTCGCGCAGTTGAAATATTGTTGTGAGGTGGCGCGCCGCCGACTCGCCAGACTCAGGCGCCGGCGGGTACGTCAGGCTGATTACTTGGACCAGGAGCGGCTGCTCCGCGGCCTCTATAAAGAAGCCAGGAGAGCGCTGCGGGTGGCAATCAAAGAGGCGAAGGCTGCGGCCAGAAGGGAGTTCTTGGGGACTCTGGACCGCGATCCGTGGGGGCGCCCGTATCGGCTGGCGTTGAACAAGCTACGCCCGCCGGCGCCCCCCCTCACCCAGAGTCTCCGTCCGGAGCTCCTGGAGGACGTGGTCGCCGCCCTCTTTCCGGCCACCGATGTCGTCGTCGTTCCTCCACGGATGCCGCCGAGATCTCCGGCGGCATCGTCGTTGTCGTCCGTTTCGGCAAGGGAGACCCCGGAGGGTCCTCCCCCGGGTGTGTTGCCCGGGGAGTTAGAAGCAGCAGTGCTTCGGCTGCGGAGCAAGAACTGCGCCCCGGGGCTCGACGGCATCCCAGGACGTGTCTGGGTGCTCGTAGTCGAGTTCCTGGGGGAGAGGCTCCGCGGCCTGTTCTCCGCGTGCCTAGAGCAGGGCCAGTTTCCATCGACATGGAAAACTGGGAAGCTGGTCCTGCTGAAGAAAGGAAATCGACCCGCTGAGTCGCCATCGGCCTACCGGCCCATCGTGCTGCTCGACGAGGTCGCCAAGCTCTTCGAGCGCATCGTCCATGCGCGCCTCGTCGAGCATCTCGAGAGGGTCGGCCCGGACCTGGCCGATTGCCAATTCGGGTTCCGGCGGGGCCGATCGACCATCTCGGCGATTCTGCGGGTCAAGGCACTAGCGGAGGAAGCGGTGGCCCGGGGCAAATGCGTCGTGGCGGTGTCCTTGGACATCGCCAATGCTTTTAACACCCTGCCCTGGGCCTGTATCGAGGAAGCACTGCGGTACCACGTGGTGCCACCCTATCTCAGGCGTCTGGTGCACTCGTACCTCTCCAACAGGGACGTGGTGTATCCGGGCGCCAACGGGTGGTACCGAAGAGCAGTGTCGTGCGGTGTTCCACAGGGGTCGGTTCTTGGGCCCCTTCTGTGGAACATCGGCTACGACTGGGTGCTCCGTGGTGCCAACCCCCGGGGCGTCGGCGTATTCTGTTACGCCGACGACACGCTCGTCACTGCGACGGGCGGGACCTTTCAGGAGGCCGCCGACCTCGCCGCGGTTGGAACTGGCAACGTGGCGAGGAGGATTCGGCGGCTGGGCCTCACGGTGGCCCTCCACAAATCCGAGGCCATTTGTTTTCACCGGCCTCGGATGGGACCACCTGCTGGGGCCCACATCGAGGTTCAGGGCGTGCGAATTCCCATCGGCAAGCAGCTCAAATACTTGGGGCTGCTGCTGGACAGTCGGTGGGAATTCCGCGCCCATTTTGAGGCGTTGCAGCCGAAGCTGCTGCGGGTAGCAGGCGCTCTGTCTGGCCTGCTGCCCAACCTGGAAGGTCCAGGCATCCCTTGCCGAAGGATGTACATGGGAGTTGTGCGGTCTATGGCGTTGTATGGAAGCCCAGTATGGGCCGAGTCCCTGAACAGGCGCTGCGTCGCTCTTCTGCGCAGGCCTCAGCGTGCGCTGGCGCAGCGACTGATCAGGGGCTACCGCACGATCTCCTACGAGGCGGCCTGCGTCTTGGCCGGGTCCCTGCCGTGGGATCTTGACGCCAAATTCCTCTCGCGTCTTTTTCATCAGCGGGAGGAGGCGTCAAGTCGCGGGGACAGACTGGCCCCGAGAGAGGTTGAGGCAATAAAAGCCTCCCTTCGTACGGCCGCCGTGGAGGAATGGCGAACCAGGCTGGAGGATCCCAGTGCTGGTGCTAGGACCGTCGAGGCAGTGCGTCCTGTCCTCGACCAGTGGGTGGACAGGCGCCACGGTGCGGCGACGTTTCGCCTGACGCAGGTGTTGTCGGGGCACGGATGCTTCGGCCACTACCTGTGTCGGGTGGCTCTGAAGGAGGAGTCGGCCGTGTGTCACCACTGTGACAACTGCCCGGACGACACAGCCCAGCACACACTACAAGAGTGTCCAGCCTGGGAGACGGAGCGCAGCGCTCTCCGCGCTATTGTTGGTGGCGACCTCTCGCTCCCGGCCGTCGTATCTTCAATGGTCGGGAGTCCGAGGTCGTGGCGAGCGGTGCTCTCCTTCTGCGAGCACGTCATGTCGCAGAAGGAGAGCGCGGAGCGGGATCGAGAGATCAACGATCCCGCCCGCCAAAGACGTCAGAGAAGGAGGCGCCGGGTCAACAGAGATAATTAGACCCGGCGCCCTGTCCTGTGGCAAGGGGGCGTTAGAATCCCACCACGGTATCCCCTGCCTGTCGTAAAAGGCGACTCAAAGGGGCCCTTGGGGTCGCTGGGCGCGCTGCGGGGGCGGCGCGTCCTCACTGAAAGTGACCCCGAGAGGGGCGGCGGCACTGTGGCCTGTGTACGTCGCGGGCGCCCATTCACAACCGGGGCGCCCGAACTAAGCTAGTGGGGGTGCAACTGCGCCCCCTACACACTCCGAGACGGCCGAGACGTTTACGTCGCGGAGGCGCACCGGGCGGCTGCGGCATTACGGTTGGCGCTTCTCGCCAACGTACCGTGGTCGCCCCACTCGGCGCGGAGATGGCCACCGGGGGGTTTTGGTCGGTATGCCGGTTTAGGGAATTTTGTTAGGGACCCAGCCCGGCACTTACATCTGCGCGGACATGACGTCGCCGCGCGCCGGGCTGGAAGACCGGTGACCCCGACATACGCTTCCCGCCCCCCCCCTCCCCCGGGGCTGGCGGGAAGTAGAGCCATAAACAGCTTTCCCCTCGAGAACAAAAAAAAAAAAAAAAAAAAAAAAAAAAAAAAAAAAAAAAAAAAAGGCACACACCTCTGACTTTTCGAAGTTATGTGTGTATTCACAAAGAATTATCACGTACTTTAACGGTGAAGGAAAACATCGTGATGAAACCTGCACACCTAAAAGTTCTTATGAATTTCTTAGGTGTGTAGTCCGCCAACCCGCACTAGGCCAGCGTGGTGGACTAAGGCCTAAACTCTCTCAGTTGTGGAGGAGGCCCGTGCCCAGCAGTGCGACGTATATGGGCTGATGATGATGAACTATGAATGAAGCTTTGAACGGAATAAAATAAGAATATTGGTAAAATATTTAACAAGCTTATAGTCCTTTGTACTGGTCTGATACGAGTTTACCAACGAACTGATTTATGCCACTTGCAGCTAATTAACTACGAAGAGGATAACTTCTGCTTATTTTAAAATGATCGAACTACAAGGCCTCATTAGTATAAGGGCGTAACGAGCGATTAAAATTCTGAGTTCAATTTGAATTTCAATCACGACAAGATACATTGAGTTTTTCTGTTACAAATTTTTTCAGTAGCCGCAATTATATGGAGCATAACGATCAAATAATGTGTGTGAAAATGACGACAATTTTGAGAGTTAACATCACCATCATCAGCCCATATAGTCCCACGTGCTGCGACGTATATGGGCCTCCTCTACAGCTGAGAGGGTTTAGGCCTATGGACTAAGGTCCACCACGCTGGCCTAGTGCGGGTTGGCGGACTACACACCTAAGAACTTCCTAAGAGCTCTTAGGTGTGCAGGTTTCTTCACGATGTGTTCCTTCACCGTTAAAGTACGTGATAATTCTTTGTGAATACGAGGCTATCACTACTTAACATCAATACTTACAAATCGAATTGCTAACTCTCCTTGCAGTCTTCACGGTGACTATCTTCCTGTTTGTGCAATAGTCAGATAACAATCCAAAACCGATACTAGTGAAAAAGCTTAAAACGTATGGTAAAGAAGATAAAAGACCACTCTGAAAAGAAGAATGCAAAAAATATTGATTGCAAGCTTTATGTTCTAGATTTTTACCTATTTATAAATTGTTTCAGAAAAATAATCACTTACTATAACAACATACATATGTATTATTCACTAATGTGTATAAAAAATGCGTTTATCATGTTGATATTAAAAGGTGGACAATATTATTGAATAAATTAAACGTTCTAGGGTCAAATTTAACACAAACTTACAGACAAGTAACAATAAAAACTACAAGATTTAAATAAGATAGAATAAGATAGAAGTTACACATCCTCTGAATGTTGTTTAAGCATGTATCCGACTGATGCAACAGGCTGGTGTTTATTTGAGATTTTCACATACGCATATTTTAATTCATTGAAGGTTCACACTTCACGTTCTTTAAAGTGGTGTGAATTGTGTATTTTATGTCCATAATAAACCTATTACTTATGAAGATACTTACGCTTTTAACATCAATTCCATAAATGTGATGAATGAAAGTTGGAACTTGAGTGAAGAAGAACACAAAAGCGACCCCACTTCCTACGTGCGCTGCAAATGTTCCCCACACAGATTTTGTTTTCAAAATCCCTTTCCATGGCACCTTACGTTTCTATAATAAACATTCACTGCCATCAATATACCTAACATGAATTATAATATTTGATAAAATACCATGCCCAACTATAAATAACTAAGATAAGAAGAAATAGATAGAAATTCTACTCATTTTTTTATTTGAAGCAGTATTTAGCCAGCAGCTTCCTACAAATTTTTAGCAATTTAGTCAGTAAAATTTAATGCTTATTTATATGCGAATCATCTTATAGTCTCACTGTAACGGCATCACCTGGATTCGTAATTTAAATTTATTAAATATGTTCTAAAATACCTGCAAATTTTTCGTCTGAACTCCTCCAGATATAAAATCTTTCTCTTCTTCGGTAATAGATTTGTGTTGCTCGGGCGAAGCAGCTCCGAAAATGGTAAGCATTATAAAGGACAATATACATATGAAGCCAACCACCCAGAAAGTAGATGGCCAGCCCCATCTGCTGTCTGCCAGAAGTCCACCAAGCTGGAAGGCTATGACGGTGCCTGCTGTGGTACCTGAAATATTCAATCCTTGCTTTATTCATCATAATTACAGTTTTTTTTTGTATTATTATAGGTCCTATAATTATTATAGGACTTCTAATTGTTAAGAATTTAGTAGGACATTAATAACAATATTGTTGGCATCCCTTTTGATGTCTTTTTATCTTCTGATATTAGTTTGAACATCGAAAGCAACGAACGAATGTTTGTGTGATCCATAAAAATGGTCGTTTGGGTGTTTTTATTAACCAGAGACTTTTGCTGTCACAAAACATAGGATCCTGACAAAATGCTAATGTCGGGCTTTGGAATATTTCTCTCAGATACGGATTTTTTTTCCTACCGCAACATATACTACATACGCTCCTATTTCAATCTGTTGCCTAAGGAAAATAATTATGATTTTGAAGACATTTTTTCCACGTCCCCTTATAACATTCAAAGTATGTTTGCTTTCACGCGGTAAACATTTTTAATGCCACATTATCTCGTGCTTATTTGCTCAGGTTCATATCGCCCCACGTTTGATACAATGACTTATTCAAATAATGTCAACTTTGCTGCCGCAAGAACAATTGAATGAGGGCGCTTATAATACACACATAGACTCATTATTATTTTCCCATATAATATGTATTTCAGCACCCACTTTTGCCACCTGTGCTCTTAGCCTATATACTATATATTTCAGCCTATAGACGGATTTACGACCATAGGCTACTCTGCTAGTTTACCTTAGTGTGATGCAGAGATTAATCGAGGTAGGTGTATTAATTAGACAAATACTACACCTCTCAATTCTCGTCTGTAAGAGAACACCTTGTGCGATAAGGCCGCTTTTGTAGTAATTTAGTTTACTTACTTTTAATCTTATGTGTACAATTTTTTAAATAAATAATATAATACAAAACTTGCACCAGTACCAGTACCAGTAGCACCAGGACGCAAAGCAGGAAATGTGCCAGTTAATATGCTGTCTAACTTGCAATGGCTAGCACAAATGGGGAGGTACATATAAACATCTTACAACACCTTTGAGGTAAGTGGCCGCGTGTCTTTGAGTATGTGGATATATGGAACAGATTTCAGTTTAAGCGAACTACGGAATAGCTATACCTCTTAATTGTCCAGAAGCTTATCATAAAAGGCTGGTTAAAATTACCTTTTTCGTAATTCAAAACGTACAAATTAAACCGTAGGTTCTAACACTTTTCTAAGAATCTCTTAACAGACATATTATGTAGAAAAGATTAGTTTTTACACTGTTCCAACAGTTTTGTTTGAAGACTGTATAATGTTTGTTGACATTGGCTTTCTTTTATCGTAATTATTAAATACTATCTCGTGGCAGTTGTGGTATTTCCATAGAAGCCCAAATTACTCGTTAATTGTGTAATATCAAGTATAATTATTTATTCTGGGGTCAGTATATTCTCATTTACCTATATATCAAATTACTTTTATTAAATAAAAAAGATTTAAAGCTTAAAGATTATTATTAGTCGGAATTTTGTAAGGCGACCTGGACTTTTGGGCTTCTATGGAAGTACTGTCGCGGCCTCGTGGCCTTCAAGCAATGTGTCATTTAGCTTTTCCAGTAGGAAATTCTCAGTAGCAGCATGGAGTCTATAAATGTGATAAAAAAAACGGCAGTAGGCTTGTTCCTTATTATATGCCTTAAAAATGGAACTAGCGAAACGTGGTAGCAAAAACAGATCTCTTACTACATCTTGGGAGACAAGCGTGAATGTCTGTATCAAATAAAACTTACCTGTATATAAGTAACTGGTCATAGTGGCCAATTCGCTGGTAGATACCCATTTAGCCAGTAGCGCCTGAATACTTGGGAATGTGCCAGCTTGTGACATGCCTTGAAGGATTCGACACCCACACACAGCCTTCCAACCACCCTAAAATTTTTAAAGATCATTTGAGACTCAACCGTGAAACATTTTTTTTTAGGTCTTGGTATTAACCATAGACTATTTTTGCCACTATGTAAGCCGACACTTCCAATTATTAAAAAGTAAAACTGAAAAAGGTTTTTACATATTTCCCCAGTCTTATTTTCCACAATGTTCATACATTTAATGGAAAATATATTTTTTTTACTTAATATTGTATAGTGTAAAATAACCTTTCCTATCATACGAGACCAACACGGATTTGGCCATATTACATGGCGGACCTTAAAAATGCCTTTTTTTTTTATAAATATATGCACCCCAAAAACACAATGAAACGAGAACATTAATGTCCTCCTTGATTGCGATAAATACGCGAAATTTATAAATTCAGACTGACTTAATGAAAAGGACGTAAATGAAACGCAAATTCTTACCCACATAGCCATCCACGGAGTGGCGAATGAAACAATACCATTAATCAGTAAGGATATTTGTAGCGGCAGCTTTCCTCCCCAACGCTGGCACAGCATGCCCCCAGGGAACATCATGAGGAAGTAGCCCAGGAAGAAAGAGTGAAGGACCATCTCTAGTTGTGGCGTCGACCAGCTATAGGACTAAAATATTTAGCATAAGAATTATATGTATATTATATATGCTGGGCTCGGGCCTCCTCCACAACTGAGAGGGTTTTAGGCTTTAGTCCACCACGCTGGTCTAGTGCGGGCTGGCGGACTAAACATCTAATAATTATTTATATAAGAAATAATTATACCACACTACATCAGCTCGTATAATAATTATCTTGCCCTGTTCCAATTTAATTTGGGGGCAGCGCAGTATGTTTTCTCCTTCCAAACATATCTATCAGCTGCAGTGGCGGTACTCCCATAGAAGCCCGAAAGCCTAGTTTGCCTTTCAAAGTTCAAAATAATAATAAAGATTATTATTTAACAAAAGAAATTTGATAAATAAAGACCTCACAATAACCAATTATAAACTAGACATTACACAATTGACGTGTAACGCTTTTGGGCTTCTATGGAAGTACCGCCACTGATCAGCTGTCAATCTTCTCTCACGCACTCCATTCATCTCATCTTTGGCCGTCCTCAGCCTTTCCATCCTTCAATTTCATACTGCCTCCTGGTCTCGCGGTACAAGTATGTGCCGTGCGATCTAGAGGTCCTGGGTTCGATTCCCGGGTCGGGCAAAGTGTTATTGGGTTTTTCCATTAGGAAATTCTCAGTAACAGCACGGAGTCTGGAAATGTGCCCGAAAAACGGCAATAGGCTTGCCCCCTATTACGTGGGACTGATACATACCTGGCGAAAAGTGGGTGCAGAAATGCACCTCTGCCTACCCCTTCGGGGATTACAGGCGTGAGTTTATGTATGTATGTAATTTCATACTCATTACTTTTTTACCTATATATGGTTCATCTCTTCTCATCACATGCCTATACTACGACAGACGAATTCCTTTCAGCTCATCCATCACAGGAGCTAGCTCGTATAATGTATATTTTATTATAATTCTCTACTATTGAGAGCTAACCCTGAGGCTTAAGCTTTCGTCGACCTCGCCGGCCCGATGCGAAAAGTGTTTAGGATATTAAAAAAAAAAATCATTGATTTTTTGGTTACAAAGACTTTCGTATTTATAAGAGACTAGCTGACCCGGCAAACGTTGTTTTGCCATATACATATGTATATAAAATTCTCGTGTCGCGGTGTTTTTTGGCAAACTCCTCCGAAACGGCTCGACTGATTTTTATGAAATATTGTGTGTATATTGTAGGTAGGTCTGAGAATCAGTCAACATTTAAGGGTTTAACATTTAGGGGTATGTTTTTTTGTTCTATTGACTTTATTTTCTTTATTTTTTTATGATTCAGCGTTGATAAATTATTATAATCATAAATTTTCACCCTTCTACGATCAACCTCTATCTTATACTGACCATCTGGAATCCTATGTCCTTTTTTATATCTCGAAGACTATGTGTACAAATTTTCATGATAATCGGTTAAGTAGTTTTGGCGTGAAAGCGTAACAAACAAAACATTAACATTTATAATAGCTGACCCGGAAAACTTCGTATCCCCTAACAGTCACTGAATGTTACATATTTACATATTACCTGAATTTTATTTTTGATTGTATGGAAATAAATATTAAGTTTAGCACTTTATTGAGATAAAAATACAGAAATAAATAAGTACGAAAATTAAATGCATCAATCGTGTCTCCGCAAGTCATGATTTAATTAAACATGTACATATGGGATGGGATGTAGTCGATTTTAATTCTCTTCATTGAAGCATCAGTGTGGTGGACTGAAGCCTAAACCCTCTCAGTTGCAGAGAAGGCCTATGCCAAGCAGTGGGACGTACATATTATGGGCTGATGATGATGATGCACCTTGTGATATACATTTTTAATATATTTTTTAATTGTCTAAAAGATCACAAACATCTTTTGTTAATCGTCATTGCGAAGGCATGACGAATCGGGAACTGAATTCGTTTGAACTCAATGGACATACCCGTTAGGATCAATGAAATCTTAGATTAATCTAATTGATGAATTCTCAAGCACCAATTCATCTCTAAGTTGTCTTTTCAGTATCGTCACGTGAATAACATTACACAACAATTTTCTTAACACCAAGCGCATTCCATTGCATAGTTGTGGGTGTTTTAGATTTCAAAGCGTGATGACTACCGAACCTGCCTTCTTTTGTAAATCAGGTACAACCAAGGAGTTTAAAAACACATTTCTGAACGCACGCATAAATATTTGACAACCAATAAATATGTCAATCCCTTTTTATTACTGACATTATTCTACATTTTTAAAATCTAAAATACGCAATTATTCGAATATTCTGGATATATGTTGTCGATTCAAAACCTTTATTTAAATACGTTCTTTAATTTGAGGGGACCATTAACCATATTGACGGGATAAACATAAAATGTTTAACAGAATATTAGGTAGAACAGTTTATATGAGAAAATTAAATTGTTGTTTTTACCATATTCCTCGCAATTTTCTTAACTTTTTCTTTCATAAGATCCTTCTCCTAACGATAGCGAACACAACAAAAAAAGAATTAGCGAAATCGGTGCAGGCGTTGTTGAGTTATGCGCTTACCAACACATTTTGCGATTCATTTTTATATATAAGATAGCTGGTCTGATTCTTTTGTTAAATGCAATTTGACACTTCCATTTAAATGACAGAAGTGTGCTACCAAATTTGTAATTTAGGTTTATGACATGTTTTAGTATTCTGAAGTTTTTAATCAATGCAAGTTCCTTAACGATGTTGTCCTTCAACTATTAAAAATTAATAGTACCATACACCTTTAAGAGCGGTGTTTTGTATGCTATGAACTCAAACTTTTGACTACTAATCACACAGCACATTCTACTTTTATCTATACCTGTCCCTGTTTTGCCGTTGTCAAATATTGTTGCTTAGTGTTTATATAAATTTGTTCTTTATGTATATCTTCTTTTAGAAGTTATGATGTTAATACACCCTACCAAAGTTTTGAAATGCAAATTGGCCAAAATTGCTAAAAGTTAAACGGACTTTTTGATGGATCTGTCATCTCTGGTATTAAAGTGATACGAAAAATTTGCATTTTTTGCTTATTTCTAATAGTCTCTGTTCATTTTACTCCAACGTGATTAAAAGTTGTTTTAGTTCACTAAAAGTTTATAAATATATTTCACTTTACGTTTTTTTTGTACTTATTCTTAAATTTTAATCTTTAATTAATTTTAAATCAAACCACACCATGCGTACATACTGTTAGCCTAAATAGTAATATTTAGTAATTATAAAATATGTATTTCATTATAATACCTTACAATATTATATATTTACATTATTAAAAGCTTATGCGTACAGACCTTTTACTAATAATTATTATTGTAGTAATAGTGATGATTTTATTACTTATAAGTATAATTAAAATTGTCAATAACTTTAATGAGAATATAATCTTGATTAATATAAATTAATTATTGGACTTTATAAAAATATTTAAAAATAAGACCGTCAATTGATGTGTATAAAAATGGTGTCGCTGAGCAGTTCAAGCTCAGTCGTTGGAATTGTCAGTTGCAAGACGGATTAATATTTTAAAATATAAAAGTTGAAGACGTACTTGTTTCTCAACGAGTGTTACCCTTCAATACATTGTTTAATATTACAAAATTATAATTGTTATTTATTAGAAAACAGATTTATATAACAGAATTATAATTCATAAACCACTAAAGTCTTTAAAAATATGGGCAGAAGTATTTATCTATACTACAGGGAAATTTCCACGCTGCTGCTCAGAATTTTTTAACGAAAAATGGTTATACTTTGCCCAACTCTAGCATTGAAGCTGTGGGTGGCATGGCTAAACCGCCATAGGACCAACTGGATAATAACTATCCATAGATCAAGTCAGTGGCGGTACTTCTATAGAAGCCCAAAAGCCCAGTTTGCCTTACAAAAGTTCCGAATAATAATCATTAAGCTATAAATGTTTATTTAACAAAAGCTGTTTTATATATAAATGAGGATATCCTGACTCCACATAAAGAATTATGAACTAAACATTACACAATTAGCGTGTAACGTTTTTTGGCTCCTATGGAAGTACCGCCACTGGATGTAGTATATACTTTAAAATACTGTATTTTACTTACTCTGTATACATTCCATTTATTTTTAGTATTATTCAGTATCTCAACTACTTTTTCAGTACTATTATATTCTTCATCAACCTTGACATCCATTTTCATAGCACGCACTCTGACTTTTCCTGGATGATGTTTATCGTCATATTTTTCTACGGCTCCACTTAGGTTATCTATATTTTTCTCTATGGGGTTACTAGGATTATATGTCATAGCTACTACGGTTACCCCAAGATGACCTCGCGTCAGGAAAGTGTTGGTAAGACATATAAAGAATATTATTAGTTGCACGTGTCTTACTCCGTAACCGTATGAAGGTGGTGGTTCTTTATCTGAAAGAATATGTGGTAGAAAATATCATCACAAATTAATTATCACTTAGTATTGAGGTCGTTGGTGACAAAACTCCTTAGAAAGATGAAGATGATTATGAATGAAATCACAACAATCGCAAAAAGTATGTAAGTCATGCTGCAGTCAGCTTGAAGTAAAATGCAAATAGACCGGGTCAGCCGAGATGATACTATCAATCATCAGCCCATATACGTCCCACTGCTGGGCACGGGCCTCCTCTACAACTGAGAGGGTTTAAGCCTTAGTCCACCACGCTGGCCTAGTGCGGGTTGGCGGACTTCACACCTAAGAAATTCCTAAGAACTTTTTAGGTGTGCAGGTTTTATCACGATGTTTTCCTTCGCCGTTAAAGCACGTGATAATTCATTGTGAATACATACATAACTTCGAAAAGTCAGAGGTGTGTGCCTGGGGTTTGAACCTGCAACCGCCGAAATTCTCGACCGCGCGCCTAAACCTCGAGGCCATTACTGCTTTGTAATGGTACTATAGACCAAGAAAATTAATATAAAGCTATTACAATGTTGCATTTCGATCAATGAATGAGGTTCCAAGAAGTCCTATTTGATACATTACCATCGTTGATCGTGAATAATTTGTAAAACGCTTGTGAAATAAAATAAAATAAATTGATGCTATTATCAACATAAAATGATACTTACCTAAATCTTTAAGCATCTCTTTAGTTGGCACTTTAGTGTAATCCATCGTTTTGTCATTGGAACCCATTTTTAAGCACAAAAAAATATTCTTCGAGTGAAAATTCAAATGGTAGAAAAAATCATTCCCTTAAAAATGTGGTTATATGCAAATTCTCCGTTCCATGTTACTTGACACGACTTTAGTAAATGAAAAATTATAATTGGATATAAGCAACTATCGCGTAATAAGTAAATATTTGAGAGATCTGACGACTTTGCTCCTTAAAAACATACAAGGTTTTCACCCCACTTTGGCTACATTATTAACAATAATAACCATTGAGTTAAATATACCTTATTCCATTGAATCTGGTTTAAGTCAGGTGATCACCACTGCTATTTTAAATTTAATAAAACTTAACTGAATTTCGACCTATCATTATTAGCCTTTAAACTAGGTGACAAATAAAAATGGCGTGCCATAGGAGAGGCCTATGTCTAGCAGTGGACGTAAGAAAGGCTGCTGATGATGATGATAATGACAAATAAAAATCAATATCTGCTGATATCGATTTATATTTGTCCATATCTATTTCCTACCGTTTTATTAGACGAAAACAAAAATGTTGTCATAAAGTGCTCAGAAATAATATGCGCTTGTATGCTACATATACAATAAGTATAAAAGTAACCATTTGAAACGACAAAGGTATATTAAGGACTGAATTTCTCCTACATACATACATAAACTCACGCCTGTATTCCCCGAAGGGGTAGGCAGAGGTGCATTTCTGCACCCACGTTTCGCCAGGTATGTATCAGTCCCACGTAATAGGGGGCGAGCCTATTGCCGTTTTTCGGGCACATTTCCAGACTCCGGGCTGTTACTGAGAATTTCCTAATGGAAAAACCCAATAACACTTTGCCCGACCCGGGAATCGAACCCAGGACCTCTAGATCCCACGGCACATACTTGTACCGCGAGACCACGAGGCAGTCTCTCCATAGTAACTTATTATGACTTAAAAAATTGATGCTAACTACGACATATTTCTTCTGCGTTTAATTGCGGCAGCATGTACGCTATGGGCAAATATAAATACCCTACCATTAGCAAAATGATCTATGGACACAAAAATGTTGGCAGCAAAGCGAACAGACAAACTTACTTTGTGTTATATACTGCTGCCATGAAGCAACAACAAAGACAATAAAGTAAACGTGTTTAAGTTTTCATTTATTTTAGTATGACGTGGGTTAATACAATAATTACAACTTCCTTCTGTGTTTGATCTCCTAATCTTTTGTCAGACGGCTTGTTACGTTTGAAACTAGATTGTGTTTTCCAGATGGCGTTCTTCTAACGCTACGTATTGCACCTTATATTTTGGTTTGGGTCTGGAGAGAAATTAAAAAATCTGAGTAATAATAAATTGAAAGAAAGGTTCTTGAGTGGAGGCCGCGTACCGGCAAGCGCAGCGTTGGACGTCCACAAGGTGGACTGACGATATAACAAAAATAGCGGGAAGTCGCTGGATGCAGGCTACTTCCGACAGAGCGCTTTGGAAGTCTTTGGGGGACGCCTATGTTCAGCAGTGGACGTCTTTCGGCTGATGATGATGAATTCAAAAATTAGGTACATGCTTAATCACCACGCCTGAAACCCCGGAGGGTTAGGCAAAGATTATATATTAATTTATTTATAACCCGCACAACTTTTGCAGGATTGTTATCCTACATACATATTTATCTAGTTTCTTTAAGAAACTGTCCATGCAATTATTTTCGTGAATTCACTGAGAGTACAAATAATATGTCTACAGCTTTTGATATCTGGTTACGTTGAGCGCACGCGTCAGAGGTGCCTCCTCAATAATCCAGTACGATATTCTGAATCCAACTTCTGCCACGTACTACGTTCTCAGTTCTATACTTACCGCCAGCCCCCACCAGCAAAGATTACCTGCGATTGATATTGTGTTTCTACAGATTGTGGGCCTCATAATTCTAACACGAAATTTTCTACCCGTCAGAGCCTAGTTAGGGCTTGCTGCGAGAAAAATGCAAGCTGTCAGGATTCAGGCTGAAACGAGAGGTATCAAACCCTACAATGTTAATGATCTTTGTACGGATAGCAGCATCGCAAATCAATTGAGGGCATCTGGTAGCCATAGGTTTTCATTTAATATGCGTAGTGTTTTAGTTGTAACCCAGTTCTATTTATCTGTTGAAGATGAAGGTAGAATGCAAGATGATCTTTAAACGATCGGCTCTTGTTAATGTACTAATAAACAAAGGTAAGCTAGTGATCACATATAGTACGTTGGACTCAGGCCAAAAGTGCAAATGTAAAAATAACATTAACAGGTAAAGTTAATTTGCACGTACATAGTTTGTTTCCATTAAAACTTATAACGTACCGACTCGGTGTCTTTTTGCGGTAAGTATATGTTGAGTTTTAGACAAAAGTAACAATCAGGCGGTGAGAAAGTTTTATGGTTTAGAATGCAAGGAAATTTTAAGCCAGCAGGCAATTTCAATGTTATAGTCAAAATATTCTTTATTTGTGACTTATTAAACAGCTCCATATATGAAATTTGTTCTCTGTTCAAACAACATGTAATCTTATTTAATTAAAACAGTAGTATTGTAATATTTGTTCGTTTATCGTTATTACATATCTGATAATGGCGGTCGTATTGTGAGAATTCGTTGCACTGATGTGACAACGCACTTGGCCTGGCATATACATGTATATGGTTATATACATCGACAACAGCTTTTTTTACCGAGAGGAAAGCTGATTATGGCTCTGCTGTCCCCCCACTCTGAGGAAGGGGGGCGGGAAGCGTATGTCGGGGTCACCGGCCTTCCAGCCCGGCGCGCAGCGACGTCACGTCCATCAGTTATTCAAGCCGGGCTGGAGCCCTAACAAAAATCCAATTCAATTATAAAGTTTGACGTTTAAAAATAAGCAGTTTCATATTTACATCTACAACGTATAATTAACCCGTATACTTTGGGAAAGGGCCTCCTCTACAACTGAGAGGATTTGGACTTTAGTCGACCACGCTGGCCTGGTGGGGGTTGGCGGACTACACACCTAAGAAATTCGTAAGAAGTTTAAGGTGCGCAGGTTTCCTCATGATGTTTTCCTTCACCTTTAAAGTAAATGATAATTCATTAAAAATACAGCCATAACTTCGAAAAATCAAAGGCGTGCGCCCGGGGTTTGAACTCGCGACCGCTGAGATTCTCGACCGCGCGTTTAAACCTCGAGGCCATCACTACTTTCATATTTTATTAAATTGATTTATAATTTACATTAAAGAACTTAATGTCAATAAGGAATAGAAGCAACTTATAATGATGTATATGCTACCACTAACAATCGCTAGCATTCACAAACCCTTCCTGCAGTAATTAAGTGAAGGCAATTCAATTATAAAGCTATTTGAAGTACGGAACACCAAGCGAGGGATTCCACTAGACAGGTAAATTCCACAGTACTGTTACAGCCGAAATAGCTCAGTTGGAAGAGCATTAGATTCAGAGGTCTAGCGGTCCCCGGTTCAAGTCCGGGTTTCGGCAAAACATGTCACATACGATGTAAACTTTTGAATGGGTTTTTATAGTATTTTTTCATGTTTTATTGAATTTATTAAGTTCGTGGACTTTATGGAAATATAATTTGAATGTTGTGACAGTTTTATTTGTACAAACATGTCACGTTGTTTTAAAGATTCCGAAATTAAAAAACTTTAGCTAGGGCGCTGTTTAATTTACAAAAGGTGTTAAAGTTGATATGTGGTGCCAATTCTTATAATAAAACTATCAATGGACTGTTCATTTTTTTAAATTAAATAAATTACTCTTTTCCTCGGCAAGTCATTTACATCTACATTCAACTGATTTATTGTTACATACATACGTTATTCATATAGGTACATTTCTGCACCCACATTTCGCCAAGTATGTATTAGACCCACGTAATAGGGTACGAGCCTATTGCCGTTTTTCGGGCACAATTCCAGACTCCGTGCTGCTACTGAGAATTTCCTAATGGAAAAACCCAATAACATATTGCCTGACCCGGAAATCGAACACGGGCCCTCTAGATCGTACGGCACACACTGGTGCCGCGAGACCATGAGGTAGTAATGGTACTATTCATAGAATTAATTCTTCTTATTGTTACTGGACAACATAAATGGGACAACTTACTTTATCTATGAAATATATTTGCTATGTGTACGACAAGTGTCTTTGCTACCAATATGTGAGTAGGAGAATAATTTTCCTTTTAAGAGTTTGTGTTTAAACTTTGTAATGCATTGCCTATTTATATAAAGCGTGCCGATTCCTTGCATATTCTTACATTTTACTTTTACTTTTGTTTTCTTATGTGTGTACAATAAAGTTTATAATGTACTCAAACGTACATTAATTTGTATTTGTAAAACTTATTTGTTTTGCATTATAATCAGACGCTAGTGTTTGTAAATGGATGAGCCATGTCCTAGCCACATAGAAATTCGGTAAATATAGGAGAGCGAACTAATATCGGGGGGAGTGATATTTCTATTTGTCCTTGATGACTGCGTGTTGTAAGTCATGTGATAGCGGCGCGGCGCCTTTTCCCTCTTATCGTACACTGTCAAATCTGTGCAATTATCTGTCATGTCATGTCCACATTCACTTTGACATGATATTAGCTTACTTCAAGTTTATCAGAATTTTGTTTGTTTTTTCTGAAGATCAAGAGTCAAAATATTCGTGCAGTATACTTTCTTTCATACATTTATTTTTTAAATAGGCAATAGTTTAGTTTAAAATAGCTTAAAATTGACGATTCAAAAGAGCTTGTAAAAGTCTATTTGAATAAAGATAAATTTGACTTTGACTTTGAAAAGACAATATATTAGCATTGCAAATGTGCCCGAAAAACGGCAATAGGCTCGCCACCTATTACGTGGGACTGATACATACTTGGCGAAATGTGGGTGCAGAAATGCACCTATGCCTACCCCTTAAGGGAATACAGGCGTGAGTTTATGTATGTATGTATATATTAGCAATGACCCACATCTGGTCCTCGAAAATGGTCATACAAAGCTGTATTGGGATCGATCTGTTATCACAGACAGGACTATTGTTGCCAATAAACCTGATATTGTGGTAGTGGATCGACTGGCGCGCCGGGCGATGTTGGTTGATGTTACTATCCCGCATGATGATAACCTTTTGAAAGCCGAAAAAGACAAAATATCTAAATATTTAGATTTGGCTCACGAAGTTACTGATATGTGGGATGTAGACTCAACCGTCATTGTTCTGATAGTCGTTACTGCCATGGGTTGATAGCAAAGAGCCTCGACCAACATCTTCGGAGGCTCTCAATGGGTTGTTGGGTCAAAACCCAGATACAAAAAGCAGTGTTATTAGACATGGCATGTATCATGAGGCGGTTTCTAACTCTTGGATACTAACCACCGGTGGCTTGGGTTATAGACCCAGCCATCTGCGGGTATAAATATTTTAATTTAATTTTTTTTAATGTATTTTTTTTTATAAAACTATATTTAAAAATGTAAAAAATAAGTAAAAATAAAGGACAATGATAAGAGGTGGATTCTAGATTCTTATAATACCAAGGTAAAATTTTCTTTACAAGTGAAGGTAATCATAAATGTCCTTCCTAATTATTGGTACTAAAAGCATCATAAATAGCACCTGTGAGATTATCTGGAAAGATAAAAAATTGACGGCAAACAAACAAAAAGTTTCGTTTTTAATCTGAAAAAAAAGATCTTGTTTCAATCCGATTTGATGAATGGGAAAATGAAATTCGGGGGAATCAAATATTTTTAGACATTGTAATAACGTCTTGTGGCTGATGTTGAACATGTTGTATTGTAAAATCAGACAGTTCTTAGAAATTTCCCCAATAATAATACTACGAATGTGGTTCATACTTTACTTCTTCCTGATATAACCTCAAACTGTATGAATGGTTGAAACTGTATGAATGAAGCAGTGATGGCCTCCAGGTTTAGGCGCGCGGTCGAGAATTTCGGCGGTCGCAGGTTCAAACCCCAGGCACACACCTCTGACTTTTCGAAGTTATGTGTGTATTCACACTGAATTATCACTTGCTTTAACGGTGAAGGAAAACATCGTGATAAAACCTGCACACCTAAAAGTTCTTAGGAATTTCTTAGATGTGTAGTCCGCCAACCCGCACTAGGCCAGCGTGGTGGACTAAGGCCTAAACCCTCTCAGTTGTAGAGGAGGCCCGTTCTCAGCAGTGGGATATATTTGGGCTGATGACGATGACGATGACGACGTATGAATGGTTGGCTCGACCAGGTTGTAACCACGAAGAAGTCAGTATTATTGCCTTGAAGCAAAAGTAATTTATTGCTCATCTATTAGGCGACATTTAACTAACCATTATCAGCAGGGTCACTTCTTGGTATTTGGTTAGGGACCCAGCCTGGCTCTAACATCTGTGCGGACATGCCGCGCGCCGGGCTGGAAGGCCGGTGACCCCGAAATACGCTTCCTGCCCCCTTTCTTCGAGGGCTGGCGGGAGGTAGGGCTATAATTAGCTTTCCCCTCGATAAAAAAGGGTAACTTCATGGCAGTATTCAGCCCCGTGGCGTAGTTGGCTAGACACCAGCTTGCGAAACGAGAGGCCGCGGGTTCGATCCCCGCACCGAGACAAATGTTTGTGTGATCCACAAATATTTGTTTCGGGTCTGGGTGTTTGTGAGACCGAAAAGTCTCTCGTAGTTTCTGATACCCACGACACAAGACTCGTATCTTAATGTGGGGTCAGAACTATGTATGTGACTGTTGGGTGTATTTATTATTATTTATTTTTACCTTTATTGGTTCTCGGTTTTAAAACCGGATTGCGTAATGCAGACGGGCCTAAGCCAAGTCTGCAGCAACACTGATGGCATAACTATTCACTATAGAATTACCTAAAAAGTAACTGTGTCTTGGTTTGTTTGGAGAAATTTTCTGACGATTCGACAAGTATTAAGGATTACTGCTTTTTGGAGGGCGGTATATGTGTATTTTGGAAGGCTTAGAATCTGCAAAGAATGATGGAGCTGCTTAGGAATTACACCAGTTGTGGATAATACTATCGGTACAATTAAAACTTTTTGAAGACGCCATATTCGAGTGACTTCTTCTCTAAGTTCTACATACTTCGCTAATTTTTCTGCTATGGTAGATTGTAAATTATGTGTATTTGGGATTGCGATGTCAATAATATGAGCAGTCTTGTCTATTTTATTTACAATTATGATGTCTGGTCTATTGTAGTGTATAGTACGGTCGGTAAGAACGGCGCGGTCGAAGTAAAGCTTATGTGTTGAGTTTTCTAATATGACTTCTGGTGTGTATTTGTAATAAGGTTTTGAAGATGGTATGAGATGATACTTGACAGCTAACATCTGATGTATTATTTGGGCAACCTGGTCATGTCTATATTTCTAATCTGTTTGTACGATGGACTTACACGCACCTGTGATGTGTTGGATTGTTTCAGTACAGCTATTGCATCTTCTACAAAGGTCTGTTACTAAATTTGGCGCTTTAATAATATATTTCTGGTAATTGCGTGTTTCTATTATTTGATCTTGAATAGCGATCATGAACCCTTCGGTCTCGGGAAACAACTCGCCCCGTACGAGCCATTCGTTCGACGCATCTTTGTCGACGTTGGATTGGCTCAGATCGAGGCGATGTCTTCCGTGCAATGACTTCTGGGTCCACTCTCCTATTTTTGCTACGTTATTCACTAGTAACTCATTTTGTATTTTTATGAAATCTTGTAAATTAAGGGGTGTGAACTTAATATCATTAAAAACTATTGCTTTATGTAATTTTGACTCTTTCTGTTTACTGTGGAAATAATGTCTAAGAGAACTTATTTGTTTGTTATGGAGATTCTGAATATCGATAAGCCCTCTTCCTCCCTCTTTCCGCGGTAGTGTTTGTCTTTGAACGCACGCTCTCGGGTGATGTTTCCTATGTTTTGTTAAAGCTGTATTTATGTTGCGCTGAAGGTTTTTAAGATCAGATTTAGTCCAACGAACAATTCCAAAAGAATATGTTAAAACCGGTATAGCATATGTATTTATTGCCTTAAATGTGTTTTTGGAATTAAGCTGAGTATTTAATATGGAGTTTATTCTATGTTTAAATATCTGTGTTAATTTAGTTTTAGTTTCCTTAACAAGAATCTGCCGGGCTTGATGAAATCCTAAGTATTTGTAAGTTTCGTATTCATTCAATGGTTGCATGATTTGGCCTGTCTGCAAAGCATATGGATGTTCATGGGATCTTCCTGCTTTTATTGTGTTTGTTCTGCATTTATCAATACCAAATTCCATTTGAATGTCTTTAGAGAATTGTTCTGTGGTTTTTAAAAGAAATTCTATATCTGTTGGGGATTCTGCATACAATTTTATATCATCCATATATAAAAGATGATTTAATTTATAACATTGATCACTAGGATCATCTGCTTCTTTATACAGTAAAGAGTAACCTCTATCTATGGAGTTAAGACGTTTCGAAAGAGGGTTCAAGGCGAGACAGAACCACAGTGGGCTAAGTGCATCGCCCTGAAAAATACCTCGTTTAATTTTTATTGAATCGGTGACGTGAAGGCCATTAGAAGTATTAAATCGAAGCCGTGTGGACCAGTTTGTAGCTGTTCTTTCAAGGAAGGAGATCAATTGAGGATGTATTTTGTAAATATTTAATACTGAGAAGAGCCACGAATGAGGGACTGAGTCATATGCTTTTCTATAATCAATATATGCTGTATACAGATCTGTTTTTGTTTTTCGTATTTGATTTAGGATTATTGAGTCTATAGTGATCTGTTCCTTGCAACCCTGGCTGAATTTCCTACAACCTTTTTGTTCTTCTGTAAGTAATTTATTTTGTTCAAGATGACTGTATATTAATTCTGAAAGGCATGTTGTGATTATTTTATAAATTGTTTGTAAACAGGTAATAGGTCTATATTTTTCTGGATTCGAGGTGTCATTTTCATCTTTAGAAAGCATGTAGGTTATACCAGTTGTTATGTATGAAGGCATTATTTCGGGGTTTTTAATAAAATTATTGATATGGTTGTAAATATATGGGTGTAAATATGTAAATTTCTTAAACCAATAGTTATGAATGTGATCAGATCCAGGAGACTTCCAATTATGGAGATTCTTAATATTATTATTATTATTATTATAGTATATGATAAAGATTCTGTTAATTTTGTGCCCATCAATAACATCAATGAGTAGAGCCTGACTCATTCTGTTACGCAATAAAAACTGTATACAAATTTATCATTTCAACCGATCGTTAAAATTGCGTCCATTTGCATTTTATCTGATAGCATGAAGATAGATTTTCTGATGATGTAGTCCAAACGGTTTTCAAGTGGCAATCCTCGGCATGACACATAGTCAACATTGACAAGTAACAGATAAGATATATTGCTGATCGAACGGACACTGCATATCCACTTTGTCTGAGTGGGATTATGTGATGCACGTTTTACGTCTTTCTGGCATTAGAGTATATGTAGTGATATCAGGTTTTACTTAAAAGATATCTGAATAACGGGTTACAAAATAATATACTAACAATGATCTTAAAATAAAGTTTGAGTTCTTCAACAAGCCTCTTACAATATTCTAAAGCCGGACTGATTTTCCGTGTAAAAGTCTCTCTCTCTTTGTCCCTATTTTAGCATTCAAAATAAATATATTATTTTTTACCTTCATGTAACATAATGGTTGGTCCATGAAATTAAAGTTGAGAATAAAAAAAAATTATAATATTTTTCTTAGGTGTGTAGTCCGCCAACCCGCACTAGGCCAGCGGGGTGGACTAAGGCCTAAACCCTCTCAGTTGTAGAGGAGGCCCGTGCCCAGCAGTGGGACGTATTTGGGCTGATGATGATGATGATGATATTTAATTGTGCGTAGTGAAATAGATAGCAGAGTGACGAACAATGCTGGGAAGGAGAAATCAGAGGCGGTACTTCCATAGAAGCCCAAAAGCCCAGCTCGCCTTACAAATAATAATCTTTAAGCTTTAAATATTTATTTAATAAAAGCAATTTCATGTATAAATGAGTATATCCTGACCCCACAATAAAAAAGTATAAACTAGACATTACAAATTAAAGTCAAATGCTTTTGGGCTTCTATGGAAGTACCGCCACTGGGAGAAATATGTGTTGAGAGATCACTTAGTGGCAATTGGACAAGTGGAAAGAAAAAGCATGCAGAATTATAAAATATTAAGCTAAAGAGAGCAATGTAGACGCGAGTGGTGTCTTCGGGCGAGGACTAATAACAAAAGTTCTGCTAACAGATAAATTTGCATGAAAAGGTGCATATAGTGTGTACCTATATTATTAACCTCTTCATGCAAAATTTTCTCTTAACATTTAGTCGTCCTCGCAATGGGTACAGACACATGTTCCAACATTTCTGTTCAAAAATGTTTATTTATTTCAGAAATCTATTAGAAGCTTTTCTAGTTCAGAAAGTTCAAATATTTCCCAACGAACCTGTGAAAACCCTAATAAATATTTCTAATAAACCTAAAAATCCTAAAAATAATAAATTATCCCTTTATTTAAAAGTATAAAGGTGTTAGGGCCGTTGGGCAAACAAATTAGAGCTCTGTAATAACCTTCTAACACAATAAGTAGGAAACAAAACAATACAAATCGTTAAGTAGGTCCCTTGGTTGTTTACAATGTAATTTTATTTTTTACGATAAATTTTGTTTGTTTGTTTTTTTATTTGAAGATTTCAGAATTATGCCGTTGCAGTTTGTTTTCGCCTCTCCCATCCTACAGAGACGTGGGATTGACGTAATTTTGCTTTCAGGTAAATATTTCAACCGTATGAAAATTATGTTTTTTATTATGAAAATAAATTGAAATGTGTAATCCGGATGTATGACTTCACAATTCTCTGACCAAGAAAGCAAAATTTTTTCTTGAAGGAAGTTCGATCATTTTCCTTTTAGCAACCCCGAAAGAAAAGGACAGAAATACTATATTGAGGTCAATGGCATTTCAGACCAGCCAGCGATAAGGCTTATAGCCGAACGCGTTTGGCGCCAATATCACATAGTTAAGTTAGATGTTATAATTTGGTTTTTGTTCAATGGTTTGAGAGTGAATGTGGCAATTATTATACACATGTTGCTTTTATTTATCACTTACGTTATGTTATATTATATCACTTCCTTTATTGGTTTAGGAAACAAAGAGACATCTATGAGCATCATTCTAAAAGAGAAAAAAAATCATCATCTAGATGTTAGTTAAATCCGAGCATACAGAAACAAAATATTGAAACATCTTCATTAGAACAGGCATACGCACGGACACACAAAAAGACCACGCTTTCATGTGCCTTTTTCAACCTTCAAAAACCGTGCCTCTTTATTTCCAGCCCACACGCTGGTGCCAATTTCATTACAGTACTCAATTAAATTAATATTTGGTGTGCTGTTTGTTTTAACGTATGCAGAGCTGCTCGACTCAGTTTACATTTGTTCATAAAGCATTGAGAGCGGTTGCTCGGTTTTAAAGCTCGCAAAGGCAATAATACGTAAGTTTCATTAGTTTTAAGTTTCATTTGCTTATTTTGTATAATTGCTAATTTTAATAAATATGTAACACACGCACACCATATACACAACATTTACACATTAGATCGTATAGTGTAATGCTCTCGAGGGAAGGCAAGACCGTATCAAATAGCGAATTTGCTTTCCTCTCGCGAGCACGTCGAAACACTTCAGCTCACAACACTAAACCACCACCATATTAAATTTTACAATAATAAAAAATTAAAAAAAGACAATAATACGTTTATTTCGTATTGGGATATTTTACATACTCGTGTCGGTATTCTAAAAGCTGAAATGATTTTTTTTTAGGTCTCGACCGCTGTGTTTAATTCCCATTGAGGGGGAGTTGGAGGGTTCCCGCATTGGGGGAGACCTATGTTCAGCAGTGGATGTCGTGTCATGACAATAATTATTATACATTGAGTTTTCTTTAGTGAGTCAACTGATGATAGAGATAATCAACATCTAAAGACGATAGAGAAAATAATAAGAATATGTATTTTGTTAGTGGTCTCTTGAATATTGTTTTTAGCAAAACGTTATTTATGCACCTTAGGTTGGCTGTAAGAGTATGCCTAAGGCCTTAACTCCGCTTTTATACAAATTGTATCATCATCATCATCAGCCCAAATACGTCCCACTGCTGGGCACGGGCCTCCTCTACAACTGAGAAGGTTTAGGCCTTAGTCCACCACGCTGGCCTAGTGCGGGTTGGCGGACTACACTCCTAAGAAATTCCTAAGAACTTTTATGTGTGCAGGTTTTATCACGATGTTTTCCTTCACCGTTGAAGCAAGTGATAATTCATTGTGAATACACACATGACTTCGAAAAGTCAGAGGTGTGTGCCTGGGGTTTGAACCTGCGACCGCCAAAATTCTCGACCGAACGCCTAAACCTCGACGCCATCACTGCTTTTACAAATTGTAGGTATATAAAGCATAAATAAATAAATAAACAGAAGAGAAAAAAATCGTTCGCCTCCTATTACGAAATGAAAAGAAATGATCGTTTATTTTTGCTTCTCTTATAAACTAAACGTACCTATATTTGCGGATCAGACAAATATTTGTCTCAGTGCGGAGATCGAACCCGCGGCCTCACGTTTCGCAAGCTGATATCTAGCCAACTGCGCTACGGAAGCTGTTAACTATTCGATAGGATAATGTAATAACGGGCAAAAATGGCTTTAGTTTTCAACCCAAAAGCCGATAAAAAAATAACATAAATAAATAATCACTAATGTATTCCACTAGTCGTCCCTCTATTTAAACTACACTACACCAACCACGTGTCTGTGTAGTTATTTTATCGTCTAAGAATAAAACACAACATTAAATTTCGCGGTGGTCCGTTCAATCGCCGAACAACACAACTCAACAACGGGTCGTTACTCGGGCATCGCACCCACGACCCTAATTTCGAACCATGTTTAAACTACCAATCGCAGGAGGCGGAAAAAGTAATCCCTTTAATGTACTCGATCTCTAATTAGTTCCGGTAAAAAGAAACAAATTACGTTTGGAAAACAAACGGATCAAGTTAATTGGAAACATTTTTACCGTTGATTTGTCTTTATGTCCGACAAAGCATTCCATCAGGCTTTTCCTTGTTCGTGAAATTTAATTAACGTTTTTTTTTTCTATTAATTTTGACAGCCTCCTAACCTAACCGAAGCTGGTTGACTAAGCTCTAATATGCGAGGGCAACCACAGATATTTTTGTTGAAAAATCTCACATCGTACGTCTACATATGTACGTCTTATTTCACAGCTATGACTATAAGAATTGTAAATTTGGACATAGGCCTCTCTTCTATTGAAATTTGGATATTTTTGAAAAATTTCCTGAATTTCAATATTTATGTTGAATATCAGAACGAAAACATCGTGAGTAGGTACACACACGAGAGCCCTCCACAAATATTTGTTTAGATAAACGTAATCTGGCAACCGGCATCAGACCAGCGTGGTGGACTATAAAACCTACACCTACCCCTACTACCTATATGTGTATATACCTTTATACTAGCACGAAAACGTGACGAAACATGACTAAGGCTTCAACGCCCTTAGTGCGTCCGTGATGCTGCTAAGCAACTTACGAGTACATGAGCTGATATAGATGAATATAATATATTTATCATCTTACATAAACAAAATTCGATATCAAAACCTCATATCATTACAGTTTCTGAATGCGTTCTAATGGCGCAGTCATCCGCAAACCAACTGATAGCAATGTTTTACAATTTTATTTCAGCAAAATCTTTTCCAAGCGAGAGTTATGTAAGGACGGTCAAAGGCCAACATCCTTGTGGAATAAACTGCGCTTTAATACATGTCTTGTGGGACTTGATAAACGAGTGTATGCGGTGAAATAAGATGAATAGCAGAGCATTTAAATATTTCAATTTCTTAATGTGGTTCCACGCCTCGGGGACACGCTAATCTGCTTTTCTGGGGAGTGTTTTTATTTATCTCATTTGGAATTTGTACAGCAAAAATAACCACCAGGGTGCAATTTATTTTTTAACCACTGTATTTTTCTATTTATTCATGCAGCCTTCATTCATTTTATAATGATTTCCCTTAAAAATAAAAAGATTCCATCGGTCCTCATTTTATAGTAACTACTTTCCTCCGAAAACGTCCTTTTTAAGCATACTGTCTTAACAACTACTGTGCCTATATTAGGTAGGTTGTGAATATAATTAAATTAGTTAGAGATAAACTAACAGTTAATTATCATCATCATCATCATCAGCCCATATACATCCCACTGCTGGGCACGGGCCTCCTCTATAACTGAGAGGGTTTAGGCCTTAGGCCACCACGCTGGCCTAGTGCGAGTTGGCGGACTACACACCTAAGAAATTCCTAAGAACTTTTAGGTGTGCAGGTTTTATCACGATGTTTTCCTTCACCGTTAAAGCAAGTGATAATTCATTGTGAATACACACATAACTTCGAAAAGTCAGAGGTGTGTGCCTGGGGTTTGAACCTGCGACCGCCGAAATTCTCGACCGCGCGCCTAAACCTCGAGGCCATCAGTGCTAAATACAGTTAATTATACCTAAATTTTATTAAACCTAATCCCAGGTCAATGAACAGGGGTTATTGAAAAGTTGAATGCAATATTATTTCAAGCTAAGCCTTAAGATGCTGCAATTTTAAATGTTGCGATATATTTGTTTCTCACAGACGCGACTTCAAATTGCTCGTGATAAATATTTACAAAGCAATCAGATTATGATAAGCAACATCAAAGACAAACAGAGGTAAATTACAGTGAGTAAATTGTACTCAAGAGAAAAACAAATCCCAATTTAAGAGTTTGAAACGTTTACGAGGTAAGGACGAAAACTTGTTTTTTAAATAATTTTAATCCAAACTTTACACACGTCTCATTTAATAGAGACAAATATTTTTTTAAATCTACTTACGTACTCTAATCTGTGTTTATTTTTTAACTGCGTCGTAGTCGCGGAACTTCGTTGTGGCCTCTGATCTACTGGTCTCGGGTACGGTTCCCGTATTTGGGTTTTTCTGTTACAATATATAGGTCTGATCCTGAAATGCACCTCTGCCTACCCTCGAGGATACAGGCCTGTTCGTGAGTTGCTGCTATCCATCAAACAGCTAATTATTTAACAGTGCTTAAATTTCCCTAAAAGAATAATTTAATCAAACATTTTATTTGAAATGTCGGAGAAAAACTCAAAGATTGTAGTAAAGCAATTAGTTTTCACTCCACTGAGGAATTTCATTACAGCACATCGCGTTGCTGAAAGGTTTTCGTTTCAGACGCTACCACATATTTTTGCTTTTTGAGCTTTTGAGAAAAAAGAAGGCAAATAATTTACGATGATAAAAACTACCTATTTCACGGAATAGAGATGAATCTAGAAGAGAAAAAATCTTTAAATATCTCTTTTCATTGAAAGAAAGACCAAGTAAATGAATTATGATAATTAATATACATACCAGTTTCTTATGACCCTACTTAAATATTACAACTAGATCTCACAAATGAAAACAAATATTTGTAGACACTTTTGTAATTGGTGCCAGAATCAAACCTGCATTCTCATGTCGTAGACATATAACCAACTGCGTCACGGAGAAATTAAAACACAATAATTCCAGACAAGTGGCCAAATCCAATCCAATTCGCAAAAGGCCAGCATGGTGGACTAAGACCTAACGGCCCTCTCAGTTGTAGAAGGAGCCCGTTCTTATCAGAAAGATATTTATGCATGAATAGATTTTCTAATTATATTACAACGACTGCAACGTGGTCTCGCGGTACAAGTATTTGGGGGCACGGCAGTCGCAAACTCGAGCAAAAAAGCAGCACGGCCGTACTATACTTTTCTCGAAGCAACTCAGGCACCGACACCCTATAACTTCTATTAACACAATGTATGTTACCTCACTTTTACTGTGATTGCCAAGTCAAACTATTTTATATAAAACATAAAATATTTTTATATTGATATGGTCACTATAAGATGTTGTCTGGTAAGCTAAGTGCATAATAACTTAAGACAGAAGCTCCCTTAAACGGGGACTGAATAAATTCATGGACTTGGTATCACATGGATGTCACAACTTTTAACGGTAGAAGAAGTGAGTTGCGACTTGCGAGACTTGTTTTTTTTTACAAGTTTTGTTTTTTATGGGATGTGTTTTACGGTTCTGGGTTCGATTCCCGGGTCGGGCAGTGTTGTTGGGTATTTCCATTAGGAAATTCTCATTAGCAGCACGCAGTCTCGAATAGTACCCGAAAAAGGCAGTCTACGTGACTACGTCGGACGAAAAATCTATTGGCGAAATATGGATGCAGACATCCACCTCTGCCTACCCCTTCGGGGAATACAGACATGAACTTACGTATGCATGTATGTAGATTTCCTAACTGTACCATACAAATATAAGAATTACATCCTTAATCGTTTTTCTATCTTCAATTTTATTTCCTTTTTTATAATTTTCATTCTTTGTTCCTTTATATAACAGACGTTCCGAGAATCAACAACACAATGGCACAAGCAAAATGTATTTCACATTATTCCTCAAACCAAAATATTCTAGTATTGTAAGTTTCCATGTAATTAATCAAGATGTGATCGCATCGAAATGGTTTGTCTACTTTGATCTCTGCTTTTGTGAGTGTTCCTCGAAGCGAATCTCTTTTCAAAATATTTATCGGAGCGTCTGTTACGTTTTAATCTCAGTCTTTTATATTGAATAGTGTTTTTTTTTTATGGGTTAGGTTTTTTTTTATTATGGCTTTTGATAATATTGAAAGTATTGCGTCATAAAAATGAATTGGAGCTGTAGAAGATTGCGCCATGTGAAAGGACAAATGGAAAGTCTTTGTCCAGCAGTGGGACACAATATTATGAGGATACATCGTATATTTTCTTCATCATCATCAGCCCATATACGTCTCACTGCTGGGCACGGGCCTCCTCTACAACTGAGAGGGTTGAGGCCTTAGTCCACCACGCTGGCCTAGTGCGGGTTAGCGGACTACACACCTATAAAAATCCTAAGAACTTTTAGGTCATACAAACATAATATTTACCTACGCCCAATATAATTAGATTTTTTTGGCTCATCATATTCACCTCGGCTATTTGGGCGTAACAAACCATCAAATATATTATAGCATTCATAATATTAGCGAAGAAACATTTTTTGACCTTACAATTTTGACTTCTTAATGTATGCAAGTCACTGAACGATTTGCACGGTTCATTTATTTTCTCCTCATGGTGTGTGTAAACTATAAAACTGTTAACTGTAAAATTGAATAATTTAAAGAATACCAAAACTATTTAAAACTACCAACATAATGTAATGTTTTGTTAGCAAAATACCTTTATTATGAAAATGACAAGAAGTTATGGCATGAAATATTTGTCTGTTTTTTTTTTAAACGAAACTAAGACTGGGAACTGTTGGGTTTTCAAATGGAGAGGCCAATATAGCACGTGCACGTAATATAAACAGAAACTCTTGACATGTCACTGAAAAAATGCCGGCACGGTCATCCTTTCACCATGATTGAAGCCCCCCCGCAACGGTTCTATGGCATGGACATTTTAGATAAATACAAACGATTTTTATCCTTATTTGAGGGGCCGTGTGGCAAAAACGATTAGGTACACTTTTCTCGCACCTATACCTACATAATTTAACCCGGAAACTGCTAGATACACGCAAGCTGATAACTAAATTCTAGATTGTCACATTGTTCTCACGCAGTGGCGGTACTCCCGTAGAAGCCCAAAAGCCCAGTTTGCCTTTTAAAATTCCGAATAACAATTTTTAAGCTTGAAAAAAGACCCCATAATAAGCAAATATAAACTAGACATTACACAATTAAAGTTTAACGTTTTTCGGCTTCTATCGAAGTCCCGTCACTGTTCTGACGCTATAAGTTTTCCATTCCCAGTTTCGATAGCCGAGTCGGCTCGGTTAGTAGCAGTACGGACTTTTTGAATGTATCTAAAAATAGTCAGTGTCTCCAGCTTCCAGTCCGACAAGTACTTCCGAGCTGGGACCCTAACAAATCACCTACGCCTCCATGCTGACTAAAACCTATAGCTTGCCGTCACGCGCATTAAAGACCTGAGAGTAGGTACCTACAAGATGTTCCAGAACGAAAGCCATCCAAATTTATTTAGTTTATTTCTTTAGTGGGGCGCCGATAGAGTATATATATATACTTACCTTGGACAATCATCGTGTAAGTTTATCAAAAATATTAATATCTATTAAACCTATATAACATACATAAACTCACACCTGTATTCCGCGAAGGGGTAGGCAGAGGTGCATTTATGCACACATATTTCGCCAAGTAGGTATGTATCAGTCCCGCGTAATAGGGGGCGAGCCTATTGCCGACTCCGTGTTGTTATCGAGAATTTCCTAATGAAAAAACCCAATAACACTTTGCCCGACCCAGGAATCGAAACCAGGACCTCTAGATCGCACGGCACTTACTTGTACCGCGAGACTACGAGGCAGTGAATCTATATAAATGCCGCAAAAATATAAATTACCTTAAACAATCCGATTACTCGTAGGCCTTTAATATAATCAGAACAGATTTTCAGCAAATGTAGGAGCAAGGACGTATGATTTCCGAATTCCTATTGTTAACACCCAATCGATCATAGTACGTGTCACTTTGCATATGACAGGTCAATGCGAGATGCTCGGATAAAATCAATAACTGTTTTTATCGCGTGATAAAATCACATTTTTCAATATATACATAGGTTAACAAGGTAGCATTAAACTTGCGCATTTACAAATGTAAGTGGTATATATTGCTTCGTGGTTTTGCAGCACTAGTATGTTCTGTGCGATTTAGGTTCCTGGGATACTCGATTTCTAGATGGGGCAGAGTGCTATTCGGATTTTTCATTAGGAAAGTCTCAGTGGTAAACCGACAACCCAATTCAGATAAACTGACAATTGTTCCGCGCGCCGAATTGGAAGGTCAAAGACCAAGACATACCCCTTTCGGCCACCCCCGAGGTACTGAAAGGGGAGCTTAAGGTGCTTGCCTCTCGTTGAAAAAAAAGTGGCAGCATGGAGTCTGGAAATGTTCCAGAAAACGGCAATAGGCTCGCCCCTATTACGTGGGACTGATATATGTATCAGTTGTTTCGCTAGGTATGCCTAGCGAAACGTGGATACAGATTTGCACCTCCGCCTACCCCTTCGGGAAATACAACCGTGAGGATAACCTCATCAACTATACTACTTACATAGATATACATATAATGTATATCTATGTAAGTAGTATAGTTGATGAAACATAGATATTAATGAAACAATTTGGCTTACTAATTCAGATATATCTGAGAATAAAACATAAGAGTTTTCAGACAAACAGCATCAGATTGAGTGGAAAAATTAAGTGATTACAGTGGATTCGTAGTAACCTCTTCTTGTTATCTGTCACGTACGCACTTTGACGGCAATAACGTCAATACTCGTGTGTTAATTCTACCGTTTTGTATGCGTTTTAACTACTTAAATCTTATCTCTTGCGCTATTTAACCCGGCCACCAAAATTCAATGTTTTTTCTTTTCATTTTTGAATAGGTATCTAAAATTAAATATAGGTACCCTTAGCTAGGTGGAATGACGATATACGCAAGGTGGCTGGTAGCTCGATGGGATGAGGCGAGCTGAAGATCGAGCCCAGTGATGTGCCATAATAGAGGCCTAAGTCCAGCAGTAGACGTGACCAAGGCTGTTGATGATGATGATATGATAATGATCTAAAATTCTTTTCATTTTAGAATAGTCTGTATGTCTATAATAATATGTTAAAGTTTTGATAAAGATGATTCGTATCATTAGGGTCAGACGCGAAAAAATTAGGGTATCTTGCCGACCAAGTAAGAGTCGTTATCGACTGAAGCACACCGCCCCTTTCAGCATGCCTCCCACACCTGATAACATTTTTCAATCGATTTTTCTCCTTTGGCTAGTCGCGTTAAGTTAATGACATATTTCCGGGATAAAATGTAGTCTATGTTGTTATATATTTTGTTTAAATTTACTAATATTTAAGGCTTTAATAGAATATATAATACCCTTATAAGATTTGCTGATCCCGTGGAGTCTGGTCTTGTGACTGATAAAGTTCGACGTAATTCGTTTGTTAATCAGATAACCCTACATGTATATCTGAAAAGATTGACGGATGCGAGATCAGATGAAGTACTCACAAGATGCTCCACTTACCTCAAAGCAAAACCTATAAACAAATACATACATAAACTCACGCTTTTATCCCGTTGGGGAAGGCAGAGACTAGAGCGCCAAATGCTACGGTCCAAATACACTTTATGTTTGTATGTATTTTTATATATATGTATGTGTGTATTTATATGTATATTATTTGTATGTATTTTTGAAGACACAACTACAACTTTTAACTCCAGTTCCGTGGGCTGTCTGAAAGAATTCGCAGCTAGCGATAAGACCACCTGTTGTAGCTATATTTATTTTAAGTTGTATATCATTTATGTTATATTTCCTTGTATTTTTTTCTCAGCCTATCGCCGTCCACTGCTGAACGAAGGCCTCCCCAAGTAGGCGCCAACCATCCCGGTCTTGAGCAGCCCTTATCCATCCGCTACCCGCCACCTTTCTCAAGTTTTCTCAAATTTCCTTGTATAGTGTACAAAAAAGTATATTAAATAAATAAATAAAATAACAACATTTCTTTCGTTTCCTCAACCGACAGTATTTTTTTCATACATACACGTCGGTTGCGAGGACTCTTTATGTTACCTTTTGTAAAAAAATCATCAATAAGATCTTTATGGCTGCGAATAGGATGTCCTCGACCGACTTCACCGCTCACTTCTGCACAGTAAATCTAATATAGTATAGGCGCGCGGTCGAGAATTTCGGCGGTCGCAGGTTCAAACCCCAGGCACACACCTCTGACTTTTAGAAGTTATGTGTGTATTTACAATGAATTATCACTTGCTTTAACGGTGAAAGAAAACATCGTGATTAAACCTGCACACCTAAAAGTTCTTAGGAATTTCTTAGGTGTGTAGTCCGCCAACCCGCACTGGGCTAGCGTGGTGGACTAAGGCCTAAACCCTCTCAGTTGTAGAGGAGGCCCGTGCCCAGCAGTGGGACGTATTTGGGCTGATGATGATAATTCTGTAATCATTCCCCTCACAATTTCTGTCACTAAATAGACTATCAATCCACATTTTTTCCCTTACCACACTATTCCTCACGAAAACTTGTATTACATAAATTGTTTTATCTGTTTACAAAACGGCGCCGCAAGCAATCAACACTAATAAAACTAGTTAAGTATTACTTAAAGCGAGCGATATGAGCGGCGAGACAGGATAAGAGAATTAGATGATTCACTGTCTTAAGTGTTGTAAAGAAGCGTACAATGATCTCTATGAAAAACATCTCAAATGTGACCGATAACGGGTGAATAGGCTTTCCTGTATCAGGTATTAAGTTAGACCTGGAATTGTGAATTCTATTGTCTTCGGTATTGCGGCTGTTATATCGATTGTATTAAAGGAATTAATTACCCATGGGTATTCTACAAGCAGTGATGGCCTCGAGGTTTAGGCGCGCGGTCGAGAATCTCGGCTGTCGCGGGTTCAAACCTCACCCAAAGACGTCCACAGGGACCTGTCGTCGGAAGTAGCCTGCATCCAGCGACGAGCCGCGACCGACCGACGCGAAAAGTCTCTCGTAGTTTCTGGTACTCGCGACACAAGACTTAAAATGACTGTTGAGTGCATTTATTTATTTATAAAGGCGCCAGTAAATACTCCTCTACCTACCTTTTCAGGGATGGAGTCATGAGTGTCAGTATTATAAGATGACGATCACTTTCATTGCTCGTATTTTTAATTATTTTAATGAATGTATAATACTATGCTGATTATAAAGTGGCGCTTATGAGAATAAATTATTTTAATCTCACAAAGGCTTAGTTTTATATGGGAAGAGCAATATTTAGTAATCCAAAGATTAGCAGTGTTTACTTAACAATTACTTGTTGAGACAGATTTTAATTCAAACATAATTTAATTCTTAGAAGTAAATGTTTTGTTACTATTGAGAAAAACTAAAAAGTATACTACATATTGTTTGCACTGTCTTGCGTGTTATCTAGATAATTGTACCTGTCACACTGATAAGCTTTGTAGTTTTACAGTTTTTGAAGAATGAATTTTTTCCTTAAGTATTTTTTCGGTAAAAGTTATACGGCTTTGTTAGTGCGTCGTTAAACAATAAATTACTTTTCCATTTAACTATTTTAGTAACATATTATTAATTATGTCCTTCAGCTTATTATTATTAGTTTTAATGAGCTGCTCGAATTCGGGCAATTCTTCCTTTGTATCAGTATTGTAAACTATCTCTTGATTGGAAAAGAGCAACACTAGCGTTTCTTGCCTGTTCTTCTCTAGTGATGACTGCCTTCCGAACAGGGTGGTAAATTTTGAAATGACTGAATCTGTGTGATGTATATGGCACTTTATAGATTCAATAAATATTATTTAATTTCATTTATAAAAATAAAGTGTTAAAGATCTTGTAAATAGACCGTAATATCGTCTAGTATATGGCTACAATTTTAGGTTATTTAAATGCACTCGCAACTAATCATAGAGTGGTTTCATATCACTATTTTATATGTCTTTTGTTCCACCAAATATAAAGAACAGAAGTGTGTCCAGTGTATAATTGCAATTCTTATACATTAAGAGTTTATAATACTTTTATAAAAAAATATTAGTATTTTTGGTCCTTACGCTCTATTAAGCAAATATATTTAAAATGAAGCAATCAAAGTTAAAGACTGCAGGGTTACTACAAAAGCATTCCTTAGACAGTACTTCTGCGGTGAAGTCTAGAGGTCCCGGGTTCGATTCATGGGCGCTACTGCCTTTTTCCATAAGAATTTTCCTAGCAGTACGGAGTGTGAAAAAGTGCCCAAATACGGTAATAAGTCCACCCACAAATTACTTAGGATTTAAAATACAACTAGCAAAACGATTGTAGTTAAATATACCAATTTAATTACCTACTTCGGAGATAACGTCTTTTTGTACGTTTTTGCTTCATTTGTCGAAAGTTTCATATTAAAAACACATGTAACATATATTATTATAATTGCAGTGGATTAGTCGTGATGGCCTCGAGGTTTAGGGACGCGGTCGACATCACTGTGTATTCACAATGAATTATCGCGTACTTTAACGGTAAAGGTAAACATCGTGATGAAACCTGCACACCTAAAACTTCTTAGGAATTTCTTAGGTGTGTAGTCTGCCAACCCGCACTAAGCCAGCGTGGTGGACTAAGGCCTAAACCCTCTCACTTCTTCTCAGTTGTAGAGGAGGCCCGTGCCCAGCAGTGGGACGTATATGGGCTGATGATGATGATGCACTGTATTAGACGACAAAAGGCGTGGATAACATAATACAGCGTTATCAGTGAAATCTGATAACACTAATGCTTATATATCGACATGCGAGACGCAAGATGACGTCTTTTGTAAATAAGGCCTTTTCTAACACGACAGTTTTATGAAAGTGGTCGAAATTGTCGTCTATAACATATCTATCAAGTATAGGTGTACTAAAAGTTCGTAGGAATTTCTTAGGTGTGTAATCCGCCAACCCGCACTAGGCCAGCGTGTTGGACTAAGGCCTAAACCCTCTCAGTTGTAGAGGAGGCCAGTGCCCAGCAGTAGGACGTATTTGGGCTGATGATGATGATGATCATTTATAGGTGTGAAGGTTTCCTCGCGATCCGTCAACGTTAAAGCATGTGATACCTAATTGATTGTAAAACACATATTATTTCGATAAGCTACCGCCGGGATTTTGTCTCGACTCCCTCTCTGTTACTTCAGACACGGGCAAAGTGTTATTGGGTTTTCCATTAGGAAATTCTCAGTAGCAGTACGGAGTCTGGAAATGTGCCCGAAAAACGGCAATAGGCCCCCTATTAAGTGGGACTGATACATACCTGGCGAAATTCAGGTGCAGAAACACACCTCTGCCTACCCCTTCGGGGAAAACAGGCGTGAGGTTATGTATGCAAATACCTCACATGATAGCAAATTATTTCTTCACACATTTTAAATATTTTTTGCAATCTTTTTGTGCAGGCACGCAAGGCGAATACACCGCAACTGTTGACACGGTAAATAGGAGTGTTGGGCGCTTGGTAGCGAGTTCAGTAGTGTCAGTAAAATGTAACCAAAACGTGAAAGAAGACCTTATAGAATCACACTCGTTTACTGAAATGCTTCTTCACGCTTTATTTAAAGACCTCAATGTTATGAGAAAGAGGAGTTACGTCGGCTGGAATTCTTCTACAAGCGACGTTGGAAAAAAAAACATTTCATTAATGTATTCACAAATATTTTTATCTATGTGCTTATTGTTATTAGTGATATTACATTCTATTCTATTAGAAACTCTTTTATTTAGCTTATTTCGTCTCTTTTCTGCATCACCGAAGAATGCCAAATCAAATCAAATCAAATCAAATTATCTTTATTCAAATAGACTTTTACAAGCTCTTTTGAATCGTCAATTTTACACTTCTTATTTTTTTTTAAACTATTGCCGCTTCGAAACGTGTTATAGCTGTGGAGAAGAAACGGCAAGAAACTCCCTCAGCAACACGACTTGTCATTTTTTTTCTTAAAAACAGCAATATTATTATTATTTTTTAATTCACATTGTTTCATTTTTACATAATAAATGTCATAACTATACATGTCATAGAGATACATGTCATAGCGATACAAACTGTAGCAACACGATACAACTCCGATCAATTTACTTACTCCCAAGGCTTATCTTCAATAAAATCTGAAATTTTATAGTATGCATTTTTGCAAAGTTTATCTTTAATTGATTCCTTAAACTTATTCAGGGGAAGCTCCCTAATAGCCTTCGGAAGTTTGTTATAGAAGCGTATACATTGCCCCATAAAAGAGTTACTAACTTTCCGGAGACGAGTTACGTGTTGTACAAGATTACATTTGTTCCTAGTATTTTTATTGTGTACATTACAAATTTTATTAAATTTATCAAGATTCTTTTGGACGTACATTAAGTTTTCGTATATAAACTGACAAGTGACGGTAAGAATATTTATTTCCTTAAATTTTTCTCTAAGTGAAGCCCTGGGACCTAAATTATAAATAGCCCTAATGGCTCTTTTTTGCAAAACAAAAATAGTGTTAATATCCGCAGCAGCTCCCCACAAAAGAATACCATACGACATAAGGCTATGGAAATAGCTAAAATAAACCATTCTTGCCGTTTCCTCGTCAGTCAGACGTCTGATCTTTTTAACTGCATATGCCGCTGAACTTAATTTGCTTGCCAATCGTAGAATGTGCGGTCCCCATTGGAGTTTTGCGTCTACCGTAATGCCCAGAAATGTAGTAGACGCAACAGGATCCAGTTCTTCACCGTTAATTTGTACAGTGGTTTTTAATTGCTTAACATTGGGCATTGTGAATTTTACACATTTAGTTTTATTTGCATTTAAAAGTAAATTATTATTATCAAACCACTGAACAACTTTACGAAGTGCATTGTTTACTTCGTCAAAATTATCGAGACGTCTTTTTACATTAAATATAAGAGATGTATCATCCGCAAACAGCACTATATCGTTTTTATCCCCTACGTAGTAAGGCAAGTCATTAATGTACACGAGAAACAGAAACGGCCCAAGAATTGAACCCTGTGGGACTCCCATGGTAACCGACGATCCTGGAGAAAGTTTTCCATTAACGTCAACCCTCTGGACTCTATTATTCAAATACGAAGTCAGAAGATTGAGAGCTCCGTTTCTAATGCCATAATGATGAAGCTTCCTGACAAGAATGTCATGTTTGACGCAGTCAAAGGCTTTGGACAAGTCGCAGAAAATGCCAATAGCATCCCGCGACTCTTCCCATGCCCTGAACACAGTTTTTAAAAGTTCAACTCCTGCATCGATAGTTGATCTACCCTTAGTAAATCCGAACTGTTTCCGATGAAGTAAGTTATTTTTATTGAAAAAGTTCAGTAATTGATTAAGTATAATTTTTTCAAATAACTTACTAAGAGTTGGTAAAACAGAAACAGGTCGAAAATTTGAAGGGTCTGAGGTATCACCAGATTTAAAAAGTGGTATTACCTTACTAAGCTTCATCAGGTCAGGAAATACTCCAGATGCGACGCAACGATTGAACACAGCTGCCATGTGAGGTGCTATAATATTGATAATAGAGGATATAGTAACTACTGATATTCCCCACAAGTCTTTAGTCTTTTTTTTACTAATTTCTTTAAAGGCTTTTAAAATATCATAATGACTAATTGCTGTAAATTCAAACGATGCATCACATTGAGGAACATTATCTTCAAGAAGTAACACAGCAGACCTAGAAGACGACTGAAGATGTTGAGTAGTTACTATGGGAATATTTGTAAAAAATCTTTCAAATTCAGAGGCCACTTCAGTGTCTTTTGAAACAATATTATTATTAACTTGAATCCTAAATTCATTGTGGTGTGCTATGTGCCTTCCCGATTCAGAATTGATAATGTTCCAAGTGGCTTGTATTATATTTGGGGCTGATTTTATTTTATTTTTAAGGTACATTGATTTGGCAGCGGAACAAACTCGTTTAAAAACCTTAGAATATAATTTTACATAGGCAATAAATTCCGGATTTTGGTTATACATTCTTTCATTATATAAATCATACAATTTATTTCGGCTTTTAAATATACCAGTAGTTGCCCACTCACTAAATGTCAAACTGTTCTTCAAATTAATAGTTTTTGATTTAAAAACCTTATTGTGTTCCATATTTATATGACCAAATAAGGATGCATACATTTTGTTGGGATCTTGATGAGAGGACAACTTGGGTATATTTTGTTCCATATTTGTTTTAAAATTATTTAAGCGGTTAGCAGTAATAGGAACAAATGTAATACTTTTGCTTGTTACTTTACATGTATGCAAAGGTAAAGACACCAACTGGCCACAGTGATCAGAATCAAAATTATTAATAATAACACTTGAAATTACTTTAACATTTGTAAAAATATTATCAAGACATGTTGCACTTGTGGCAGTGATTCTTGTTGGTTCAAAGAAAACATTATTCATATTATATGATTTAAAAAGATTTATTATGTTACTGGTTGCCTGAGAGTTTTCTAGAATATTTATATTAAAGTCTCCGCAAATAATCACCCCTTTATTTGAATTACAAAAAAATGCATGCCTTCGGCATTAAGTCCGTCTGTATAATGAGCATTAAGTTTAATCTTCTATACAAATAAATAAAATTGGAGTATCTGTTTGTAATATTGAAATAACCGCTTTTTAATAAATGTATATGGATGTATACACGGTACATATACCAAAATGACGTTTTTTACAATTTTTGTCTGTCTGTCTGTCTGTTTGTTCCGGCTAATCTCTGAAACGGGTGGACTAATTTTAACGGGACTTCCACTGGCAGATAGTTGATGTAATAAGGAGTAACTTAGGCTAATAAAAAAAAAACGGCTGTTAGGCGGAACGAAGTTCGCCGGGTCAGCTAGTAAATAAATAAATCTAGCAGTGTATAGAACAGGAACTTTTCCTATTACTATTTATGAAAGTAATATAATAAAAATAACCTCAATTGATATTCATAATTTACTATATATGGCTTCTCATCTAAATAGGTAATGGAATCTATCATTATACGGCTAAGCTCGAGGCTATTGCCCTAACAAGCCCGTTCATCATTGCTTCCGTTGGTTGCTGCTCTTTAATAAATTTTACCCACATTCTGAACTAGTTTGCAAACTATAGTGTGTTGGTAGACGTCACATAATATCGCAAAGATCTTTGTGAAGATCTCCGCAGGTTTCCCCAACATTTATTTTCCTTCAACATCAAAATACCCGATGAACTATTAAAATGCACTTGCAACCACGGCCTTAGCAATCCGATCCGCTTCTTACTAAGTTATCACTCACACAATGAATTATTTTGAATGAACACTTAAATTAGATTACTCTTAGACGGTTGCAACATTAATTGGAAAAACTAGTTCACAGTCAACTACGTAGCAATTCAAGGACGTTGAGAATTTCTCAAGCGATCGAGGCACATTGAAATAATTTTGTGACTGTAAGTCATTCTCATTCAGTACGTAGAAGTGGCGGTGTCGTGGCGGATGAGTGGTAATATGCTGTCGTGTAAAAAAACGCTGGCGGCTAAAAAAACGCATGCTTGAGACCACCCTAATGCGGAAGCCGGGGTAGTATAGTAAGCCTGCTAAGATCGATCCGAGACAAATCTATAGACCACAGCCGCTCTGAGTGCTATACGGAGTGGCTGAAGAAAAACGCTTAATTTTTGTATTTTTTTTTAAATTAGTGATTTTTCAAAATGAGTTTAACGAAAGAAGTATTAAGTGACAATGTTCAAAAACCGAGTGAGTACTTTTTTATTTTAAATACCGATGCATGCCGCCTACTTTGAGTCCTGTAATATTGACAAATTCCTGTAAATTTATTGAAAAAAAATCATGTTTTTTTGGGTGTATTACTCGTAAAAGTGTCAACTGTAATCAGATGCATCGCGTGAACTTTCATGTAATAATTTTGATCAATTTTCTTCTTCTTTTAAATTTATTAATCTTTACGTTAATTCAAAACTTTTTAGAGATTTCTACTTCATCGATTATTATGTCAATCCATAACCGCGATTCAATGTTTTTGTCTGGTGCATTAGAAGGAAAAGGCTTTATTCCGAATAATCCTAGTATAAAACCCTTAATATTTTAATTCATTACGCTAACGATAAACTCGCAAACAACAAAGGCCCAATCATATCAATTAAATGGTTAGCAACCATATGCGCTGCGAATCAGGTGATTTCGGGATTACCCAATTAATGAGTCAATGTTTGCTCACTGCTTCATATTCCCAGTATTCCCCAATGGGCTAGGCAGAGGTGAATTTCAAACACACACATTCGTTAATTGGGAATTAATCTAAGGCGCAGGTCCGGACTCATATTTTTCTCATCTCTGAGCTGGAGCACCTCAGTACCAGCTTCATTCATTTGACCGCATTCAACGACGTGTCGCTCGAATCATCGATAAGCAGATCCTCTTTGACAAAATTGACCCCTTGGCATTGCGAAGAGTTGCGCCTCTATATGTACTCTAACGCATCTACCATGGGGAATGCTCTGATATTTTTTTTGGTTTAATACCTGCTGCTGCATTTCACTACCGCACCACACGCCAGAAATTGAAGTTCCATCCCTACCATCTGGATGAAAGGCGTTCTTCAACAGTGGGGTTCAAACGTTGTTTCCTTCCTCGCATAACATTTTTGTGGAATCAGCTTTCCTCGGCGGTATTTCCAAATGGATACGATTTAGGGACCTTCAAGAAAAGAGCCTATATTTTCCTAAAAGGCCGGCAACGCACCGATAAGTCCTCTGGTATTGTGGGTGTTCATGGGCGGTGTTGACCACTTAACATCAGGTGGCTCACTTGCTCGTTTGCCTCCTATCCCATTAAAAAAACGAACGTAATAGGGGGCGAGCCTATTGCCATTTTCGGGCACATTTCCAGACTCCGAGCTAAATAGAAAACTCAATAACACTTTGCCCTACCCGGGAATCGAACTCGGACCTCTAGATCGCCCGGCAGATATATGCCGCGAGACCACGAGGCAGTCAAATGAATTAATTCATGATTGTATTTATTTACCCTTACATGTTTTAAATCTCAGATAAACGATATAAAACAATAATATCTCTTTACACAACAATAATTTGAAAAGAAATAATTAAAATGGTGTTGATTTATTTTGCCTAACCCTTCGGGGAATACAGGCGTGAGGTTATGTATGTATGGAAATACTTCAGACATTAAAATACAAAACTGCACCTAAGCAATAACAATAGCCGTCTCAGTTTTTTAGGCGCAAAAAATAATATATTCTCATATTATAAAAAAAATTCTCGGGAACCATTAGAATAACGTGAACTGGCTAACAAAGAACGTGCGTGCTGGCGGCTGTTAACTGAAACTAATGTCAGTCGAGCTAATTATTTCCGATAGCAGTCACCGTTCTAGTGAATGATCTGGTGTCAAGGTCGATCAAGAAAAATTTATTTGAATACGTCTTAAAAGGCAGCGCCTCGGCAAATGAATGCGGCGTGCGATCCAAATGTCCAGAATTTGATACCCGAGTGGGACAGCTGTGAGGGTTTACGCCTTAGTCCACCACGTTGGCCTAGTGCGGGTTGGCGGATTAAAAAGTCTTAAAAAAAACAAAACAACAGTCACGTGCATAGTTCTGACCCTATTTTAAGATACAAGTCTTGTGTCGTGGGTATCAGAAACTACAAGAGACATTTCGGTCTCACAATTACCCAGACCCGAAACAAATATTTGTGGATTATACAAACATTTGTCTCGGTGCGGGGATCGAACCCGCGGCCTCTCGTTTCGCAAGCTGGTGTCTAGCCAAGTGCTCCACGGGGCTGTTAAAGTCCTATTGGGTTGGTAAAAATGGTAATAGCATTACTCCCTATTGTAAGGAAATTATACATAGGTACATCTGATTAAACGTGGGCGCTAAAATGCACCTATGCCACCTCTTTAGGGAATCAGCCGTGAGTGTGAATCTTCCTAACATACCTAACAACAACACGGGGTTTTCCCTTAATGCTTTCGTTCATAGTTCAGTCGAGAAGGAAAATTGCTTATTACACTTTCATTGCCCACCCGCTGAACGATTTAAATATGATGATTTTACACAATACATTATTTTGGTATATAAGTTGTGAAATAATAATGATAAATAAAAACATCCAGCATACATATGCAGTTTTGACCCCTCAGTAAAATGCAAGTTTTGAGTCGTGGGTGTCAGAAAGTACGGAAGACTTTTTGGTCTCCCAAAAAGCCCGACCTGAAACATAATTGTTGATCACAAAAATATTTGTCACGGCAGGGATTGACACCGCAGCCCCATATTTCACAAGCTAGTGGCTTATTAACTAGTACGGGGGCTGACCTAATGACTATCTTGGTAACTCGCTTGGACTCAAAACCATTCATTCAAGACTGCTTGGAACATGTAAGGCAGTTCTACACGTACCTAATGCATAGTTTTACGCTTATTATAAGGTTGTCTGAGAATACCCTGGTTTTTTCTTCTCGAGGGGAAAGCTGTTTATGGCTCTACTTCCCGCCAGCTCTGGGAAAAGGGGGGCGGGAAGCGTATGTTGGGGTCACCGGCCTTCCAGCCCGGTGCGCGGCGTCGTCATATCCGCGCAGATTTAGTGCCGGGTTAGGTCCCAAACGAAATCTGCCTGAGAATACCCTACCATGAGTAACTATTTGAGAAGCATGCTTTACGTCAATCGGCATTCCCCGTTTGTGGAATCCATCTTAACATTGAATCTTATATCTCAAATCTAGTTTTCCTCAAACTAAAACAACTATTTGTGACGAGTGGCAATGTTTGAGAGTTTTTTTCGTTTTGTAAACAATTTCTTACTGTCAAGGACCTGTATGTGTGTTGGCAACTGTTGACATAGCACGGTCAATATTGACCAATGCCCAAAATTAAGTAATGTAACACTTGATGTTTAATCTCTACACTTTTATTCGAATGACGTAATGTTTTTGCAAATATGTTTCTTGTGTTCAACTTATCCTGTTAGTGAGATTAAATCTTTTTAGTTCAAGGATTTAATACGTACGAAACGCAGTCTCTTGCGCCAACCCACACTTGGCCAGCGTGGTGGACTAAAGCCTAAACCCTCTCAGTTGCAGAGGAGGCCCGAGCCACCATTTTCGTAATGCTAATCCCATAAAAAACAAAACAAGTCTTGCAACTCAGTTCTTCTGCCGTAAAAAGTTGTCTAATTTATTTTTGTAGGTAGTCCTACTTTTTCCTTTTCGGTACCTTTTACTTCTTGAGTACTAACAACGGATTTTCTTATGGCCCACTCTCTGCCTTACGAGCTTTGCTTACTTTTGTAGGTAGTCTTCCTCTTCTAGATACGAGACGAGAGCCGCGTCGTGATCTTTATTTTAAAATAATAATATTTTTGCGTTAGTTAGAAATATTTAGGGCCGCACGCGTCAAACGTCAGTTGAAGTTAATCCTATTGTAAAGTTTTTATCTCTCTTTCACTATAAATTGGTACTGTCAATGTACCTAGATGAAAATTACAACATAAAGCTTAACCGAGGTATAACTTGAACTAATTTACGGCATTAACTGCCGCACTCAGTTTTTTTTAAATGAATTAAATTACTTGACCCTATATGAAAATTTCCTCACGATATTTTCCTTCCCCGTTAAAGTAGGTAGGTACGTGATAATTTATTGCTAATACACACATAACTTCGAAATGTCAGATAAGTGTGCCAAGGATTTGAACCCTCGACCGCCGGGATTCTCGACCTCACGCTTAAACCTCAATACCATCCCTACTTATCTATCTACACCTATTATTCCATTATTTTATACTATACAGGTACACTAATTTATTTACTGCAAATGTATCTTTGTAATCCTATATATTTATATGGGATTACATAGTTATTCATGCAGTTTGTGAATCTAGAAAACTAGACCGAAATTGCAAGATATTTTAATTTTTCCTTAAGTTATACACTAAACACTAATTGTGTTCCAAATTTGAAGATTCTATAACTACTGGTTTAAACTGAATGAAAATTGAAATATACAGAGATTACACCATTCTTGCTTGGTGACTAAAAATTCAGGTTTCTAGGTTTATCCACAACGAAGTTATAGGGTGTCGAAAATGGCCTGAGTTGCTTCGAGAAAAGTATAGTACGGCCGTGCCGCTTTTTCGCTCGACTTGGCGGGGGCACTACCGTGCCCCCAGATAATATCTGTATTGAAACGTTAGTTATTAAAGAATAAAAATTATAAGAACGCATAAACAAAACAAAAGGAGCTAAGCAATTATACATACACAATAATGAAGAAATAATGTTAACATTTAATAAAATATGTCTTCAAAACAGATCTAATATAAGTATTCGTCAACTTTTGTTTTACAACAAAGGATAGTTCGTTGATGAAACGCGGAATCAGATAACGCACAGTTCTTTCGCTGTTAATATTATTTGCTCGCGTCGTGTGCAAGCGTTGTTGGGCTACGGTCCGTATGCATAAAGGATTACGTATATAGACCGACTCCACCAGGTGGTATTACTATCTCTGTCTGTCACTCTTCGTTTCCGAGCACACTTTCAGGGATTTGACAAGTTGCCTAATCTAACTTGAGTCACACACTTAAAAATAAATAAATACACCCAACAATCACATACGTAGTTCTGAACTCAAACTATATTATATATCTTGTGTTTTAGGTGGCACAAACTATGAGAGACTTTGCGGACTCACAAACAGTATGCTTCCGATCTCTCCAGTCCATCTAACTGTTGCCTGGAAGAAATCGCCGACAGCGATACGGCCGCATTTGTGACACTACCTTATTTAGAGTTCCTTATACCTATGTTGTTTTTTTTTTTTTATATTGTATGTTTTTTTTGTTTTTTATAGAAGCGCTGCTGGGCGTCCGGCACGTGCAGACGGTGATGCTGTTCACAGCGATGGTGCTGGCGTACGGCATGCGCGTCAACATCAGCATGGCCATCGTCGCCATGACCAACAGAGACGATGAGGACGTGAGTACGATTCGCCACATGCTTCCATACTTATACTGCCAGTATGCATAATGCAGTACTGTCCATTGGGATGGTCTCATGCAGTCAGCTTTTGCGGAATGAAAAATCAATAATTCTGTTTTATACTTTATCTATACAAATAAATAAAATTGGAGTGTCTGTTTGTAATATTGAAATAACCGCTTCTTAATAAATGCATATGAATGTATACACGGTACATATATACCAAAATGACGTTTTTTTAAATTTTTGTCTGTCTGTCTGTCTGTTTGTTCCGGCTAATCTCTGAAACGGGTGAACCTATTTTAACGGGACTTTCACTGGCAGATAGCTGATGTAATAAGGAGTAACTTAGGCTACTTTTAGTTTATAAATTTTCTTATTAATCTTATTAAAAATACTCAATTAAAAATAAATTGTCCGCGCGGACGAAGTCGCGGGCACAGCTAGTTAGAAATAAAAATGTCTTTTTTCTCGTATTATAAGACGAAAATACAACTCATAAAGATCTAATTGATGCCGATAGTACTAACAAATGCCAGGATCCAAATTGATTCTAAATTTATGTAATAAATAATAAAAAAGTCATATATTACATATTTCCCAACTACGTGCCACCAACATCATCAGCCCATATATGCCCTAGCTGGGCAAGAGCCACCTCTATTATGCAACTGAGAGGGTTTAGACTTTAGTCCACCACGCTGGCCTAGTGCAGGTTGGCGAACTACACATATCTTAGAAATTTAACGTGTGCAGATTTCCTCACGATGTTTTCTTTCACCGTTAAAGTACGTGATAATTCATTATGAATACACAAATAACTTCAACAAGTCAGTGGTGTGTGTCTGGGGTTGGAATCCTCAACCGCCGAGATTCTCGACCGCGCGCCTAAACCTCGAGGCCTTCGAAAATATAATTTTGCGATGATTTAAGCATTCAATCTAGATTTGATACAAGTGATATTTTGTTTAAGTTATAACATGACAGTATCAAGAAAAGATAATGTGTTAATTGTCGAAACTAGCAAACATTTTCCCACGCATAAAACGTGCAAATTATTTTAATCTACCTACCTACTTAAATTATTTGATTAAGTTGCGCGTAAATAACGATTTTTACGCAATAGTTGCGATAATGCTTGTAGGCCGACATTCGTATGTACCTCCAAAGTTATCGCATTCATATTTTAATTAAGCAATTTAGTAAATTACATGCTGATTGTACCGCGGGTATATTGTTCAAGTGCCTCAATTGGACATTGTGTAAAAATATATATTTTTTTCATATACAGGATGTATATAGACCGTGATCAAAGACTAAGACAAACAATAGCAACAGTGATTACAAATACAGTGACATTAAAAAAAAACCGTAATTTTTTTTTTCCTAACAACTACAAACATACAATACTCGTGGTTGTAAGGAAAATGTATTTTTTTTTATTTTTTGTCGGGATTTTTTTATAAGTGGCTATTCAAGATTAATATTTCAATCTTTTTTCGAATGAACCAAATCATTAAGCAATTCAAGTCATGTTATTTATATTTTGATTCAATGTGATTTTCGAAAGAAACATTAGGTACACACCACATCTTCAACTATCAAAATAGCAATTTATGGTTGCCAATATCGAATCAATTTAAAAGCGGGTAAGAGATTGTTGGTAGGATAATACATTGTTTTAGATGGCGGATAGGTTATAATTTTTAGCCGTTAGTTGATTGAATACGCCAGGTTACGTTTCCTTCTGTTTTTCTAAATTAGAATAGAGCTGTTACGTATGTTACAGAGCTTAAAGTTGCCTGAATTCGTTTACAATACCTTCCGTTTCCAAACTTTAACTCAGCAGTTGTAATCCCCCTTGTACCTTTCTCATTAAATGCTGTTTTGTTGTGACTTGTTGCACTAGTTGGTTATGCAAAATTCATTAAAATCAGCTTAACGTTTCGGGTAACGTACAAACTTACTTTCGCTTGTACATTAGTAATGATAATTGCTATGGGAATACAATACGAGCATTCGTTGACATGACGATAAACACTTTTGATGGTACTTCCTCAACGATAACATCAATGACTGTGCCATTTTCAGTTCGTTTTAAAATATTTTAAGCCAAGGTTTTCCTCAGTAGGTAATTACTTTTCTTATTAATCATTGCATTAGTCATTTAATTCCGACTATTGTATTTGTAAAATAAGACTGTTATTATTTTGACACGAAAAAACCTGAAACAACGGTATGAAATTAAAGAAAGAAAAATAGAATAAATTTTACTCCCAGGATTTTTTGGGTATTTTTAATCATAAATGATTGTTAGAAAATTAAAGAAAACTGTTTTTCAACATACCTTTCCAGATAAAGTCAATTTTCTAGTATTCATTATTAAATGCATCAATTTAAACTAGTAATTCCTGTCTAAGTTTACTTTATAGAATCAATCAGAATTGATAAGTCTTCAAACGAACTTAAAAAACGTCATCACTAGCGCGTTGTGTAATCTAATTGCATGGATTGTAACAGGTTTACAATCACAGACTTAGGCTTCAAGTTAATTTACCCACAGATCAGAGCATAACAATTATGGTACAATAGCTCTGTTAAAGACAATAAAAAGTGTTTTTTTTTTTGTATGGATTTAGCCTGCGCGAAACATCAGGCTGCAAGGCACCAGCGTACCCCTCTCAGCCTCCCAATATTGTGAGCATTTGCTAAGAGCTTACTTCTCTTTTTTTAAAGAATTGGCATAGCTACACTGCCTATTATCTCATCTACTTTTTTTCTAAAACTCTGGTTACACAACGAGAATTATTCATGCTTTGAATTGGTATTCATTTACTTACCAACACATCATTAATCTTTCCACATTTCACAACTTGGCCAGTTACTCGAATTAAAGGATTGATGATAATTATATCTATTACTTTATCTTCTGAATGAAATAATGTTGATACAAAAGGGCCCTAAAAATATGTTGCAATATCCTACGCTAAATCCTATTGAACTCTTTCTTAGACGTTTCACAAACAAGATAGTATTTGCATTGTGTCTGCGGGCACGTCAAAATTGTAAACAATAACATAACTTCTTGTCATTAAGTCATCCTTGATACTCTCAAATTTTATCACATGTTTAGTTTATCAGACAAATTTATCGTGGATGTACTTTGTACTTTACTTTAGCAGATACTGTGATAACTAACTTTGATCGATGATGTGCGATGCTGCCATTTACTTTCGATTCAGGGCAAGTTCCAGGAGATTCATACTGACCATCTCTATAGTTAGGCATCTATCCATGTTTATATCGTAAATACCTCTACTTTCACGTGTTCATTTTGTGTTCTTTAAGTACAATCTTCACATCCAATCATGAGTCATTTTAAACTAATTTAAAAGTAACGTCATCGAATTTCTCCACAATTTCATAAATCTTCGAATCTAAATAGGAAAGCTACATATACTGCGTAGTAATTTAAGTCTTGGGATCATTGCATCGCATCGTTTGTACTTGATCGAAATTTGCGTCTGGATTTCGCTTATCTTATCATTCGCATTGACGCAAAAGTGTCTGTAGCATCATCCGTGCATTGTAATCAATATGCAAGTCCGTAGTTAATAATCTTATGATCAAAATTTATCACATTGGTTTATCTTAAAATGTAAAGACATATCACAATAACACAGCTAAAGTGACATAATGATAACAAAATTGATTTGTAAGATATCAGACTACATTATCAGAAATTTTTTGCTAGTTTTCCTTGTCATCAATTGGGGACAAGAGCAACAGATAGCTATTGATAAACAATCAAGGTTATTGGATGATTCAAATTCTGCGTAAAGTTTTGACATTTCAGTAGATAGATTTTTATCTGTATTTATCTTCAAGTTAGGCCCTACCCTGAAAAAGGGTATCGCAAAGCACATGGCTGAGTACAAGGTCCTTAGCTTATAAAACTTTTTATAGCACATGTGTTCAGCATTAGACGCAGTGTCGCTGATGATTCAGTTTTGTATCCACACTTCAAAAGTCACGATGTCGTGCTAATCGTCACTATTTCCAGGGACACACATGCAATACATATGTACATAATCATCAGCCCAAATACGTCCCACTGCTGGGCACGGGCCTCCTCTACAACTGAGAGGGTTTAGGTCTTAGTCCACCACGCTGGCCTAGTGCGGGTTGGCGGACTATACACCTAAGAAATTCCTAAGAACTTTTTAGGTGTGCAGGTTTTATCACGATGTTTTCCTTCACCGTTCAAGCAAGTGATATTTCATTATGAATAAACACATAACTTCGAAAATTCAGAGGTGTGTGCCTGGGGTTTGAACCTGCAACCGCCGAAATTCTCGACCGCGCGCCTAAACCTCGAGGCCATCACTGCTACATACTCATGTACATACTCTCTTACATTTATATTCCCAAAGAGATAGGCAGAGTTTACTATACAGACGTTTGGACATAAATTACTAGAACATTTTTTTATAGGGAGCGACTTTAGTATCAAGTTTAACGTTAACGTTACCAGACATCATGATTGATGATACTACCAAATATTAACTAACAAGAAAGCTAATAGCATTTTATATAACAAAACAAACTGAGGTTTACTGGATTATACAATAAAACTTCAAAATTCTGTTTAAACACAAAAGGTTGATAGCAACAAGACAACAAACTTCTTAACAAATAGATATTCAAGATTACCACCAACTGATACACATGACTACATACATACATACATAAACTCACACCTGTATTCCCTTAGGGGTAGGCAGAGGTGCATCTCTGCACCCACATTTCGCCAAGTATGTATCAGTCCCACGTAATAGGTGGCGAGCCTATTGCCGTTTTTCGGGCACATTTCCAGACTCCGTGCTGTTACCGAGAATTTCCTCATGGAAAAACCTAATAACACTTTGCCCGACCCGTGAATCGAACCCAGGACCTCTAGATCGCACGACACATACTTGTACCGCGAGACCACGAGGCAGACACATGACTACGATTCATAATTTATATTGAGTAGATTACGAAGACGTGAGATAGAATAGTATGAATATATATTTAACCAACATTCAGTTTCCTTGCGAATGTGCAGTGATGGCCTTAAGGTTTAGACGCGCGGTCGAGAATTTCGGCGGTCGCAGGTTCAAACCCCAGGCGCACACCTCTGACTTTTCGAAGTTATGTGTGTATTCACAATGAATTATCACTTGCTTTAACGGTGAAGGAAACATCGTGATAAAACCTGCACACCTAAAATTTCTTAGGAATTTCTTAGGAGTGTAGTCCGCCAACCCGCACTAGGCCAGCGTGGTGGACTAAGGCCTACCCTCTCAGTTGTAGAGGAGGCCCGTGCCCAGCAGTGGGACGTATTTGGGCTAATGATGATGTACATATGTATTGCATGTGTGTCCATGGAAATCGTGACGATTAGCACGACATCGTGACTTTTGAAGTGTGGATAGTGTGAATTGAAGTGTGATGATGCTGATGCATGATGCAGTTTCCTCGTCGGTTCTTATAGGTGGTCAAAGAGTAATGATTGTATTTTATCAGAAGAAAATTACAAGCACAGGATAGAGACACGCCCGGTCCACGGCCGTAATTTGTTATAATTGATGTGAGCTCAATTTTTCCTAACCCTTCACGAATACCGGCAGTAATATATATTCAAATATATATTCTTAAAATAATTACTACAGCTAATTTTATTTATCAACAAATCTTTAGACAGAATTTAAAACAATTTCTGTAATGTAATTAAATATCCTCGATCGACTTTCCAGTAGAATGCTGTCCCCAGCATTCGGTCTTTGTAACTCAAAGTTTCTAATTGACTAATCAATCATGGTTTCGTTTTAAACGGATAATTAAAAGCTTTCAAGTAAAAGCAATGTACCACTTCGTAATTGGTTTATGGCGGAATCATGTTACTGTTGGTCAGAAATTAACGTGTATTAATTATACTGGCTTCTGACTTTTCAAAGTTTAAGCCAAATTATCAATAGTCAAAACATTTTCCACAAGATGTTATGAATCGTCAATATATATACCTATGCTTCTAAAGCTCCAAAATATATGTTACTTTAGTAGTAGCCAACCCGCACTAGGCCAGCGTGGTGGACTAAGGCCTCAACCCTCTCAATGCCCGAGGCCCGTGCCCAGCAGTGGGACGAATATGGGCTGATGATGATGATGTGATGTAGTAAAAACTTCTGTTGGAACATCAATTAACACTTTTGTTGGAAATCGAACCCAGGATATATGGATCAATTCTACACACTTAAGCTGCTGTACTGTAGTCGATACGCATATTCCTCTCGTTTTAATATCATAATCAGCCCATTTGGGCTCGTATGTCATACGTCTCACTGCTGGGCATGGGCCTCCTCTACAACTGAGAGGGTTTAGGCCTTAATCCACTACGCTGGCCTGGTGCGGGTTGGCGGACATTTTATTATAATTCTCATTAATTTACTTTTATATAGGTATAGAAAACATTTGACCCATTAACGTGTGTTCTTTCAGGCATTCGATTGGAGCATGCAGACTCAGAGTGTGATACTGTCCTCTTTCTTCTGGGGCTACATCATTCTTCAGATTCCTGGTGGCGAGATGGCCGCCAAGTTCGGAGGCAAAATCCTGCTTACGATATCAATAACCCTTAATTCTATCGTCTCGATAGTTTTGCCGATTGCCGCTCACTATGTAAGTTTTTTTATTTAAGATATTGTTTTGGAATATTGTTCCCGTTTGTTGTTATTGTTATTGTTATTAGGAAAACATGTATGGCCTCCTGCCACGTCAGATATAGGAGCAAAAGAATATTTTACTGACGCAGACTTAGTCAATTATATTATTGAAGTTATAGCCCTGATTATGAAAATTACCAGTGGCGGTACTTCCATAGAAGCCCAAAAGCGTTACACGTTAATTGTGTAATGTCTAGTTTATATTTGCTTATTGTTGGGTCAGGATATTCTCATTTATATGTCAAATAGATTTTGTTAAAGTACGTGATAATTGAATGTGAATACACACATATCTTCGATAAGTCAGAGGTGTGTGCCTGGGGTTTGAATTCTCGACCGCGTGCCTAAACCTCGAGGCCATCACGATTTATACACGGCTTTAGCATTACTTGTAAGATACTTATTAATTACGAATGTGAAAATCATGTATTTTACTACTTTTAATGACCTTATATACCTTTATAATGTAACCTTGTTATTGGAATACATTTGAATTTCAATCTCATGTATAAAATACTTTGGACTTATTTACTGTAAAAATTAGCTTTTTTACATCTTAAATAGGAAATCACACAAAAAAATCATCATATTATTATTCTATCATATTCTATTCCAGGGTGGATGGCAAGCTGTGTGCGCCTGTCGCGTGCTCCAAGGTTTATCCCAAGGATTTGTGTATCCTTCTATTCACAGCCTTATCGGAAAATGGGTGCCTATAGAAGAAAAGAGCAGTTTAGGAACAATTATTTACGCCGGTAAGTAAATTACGTTTAAGATCTAAAAAATCTAAATTTCAAACTTTACTTAAGTTTATAAGCCAAAATACCAACTTGATAATAGCAAAAGCCAAAAAATATTTTAAAATATAAAGTAATACAAGTGACTGCCTCGTGGTCTCGCGGCACAAGTATGTGCCGTGCGATCTAGAGGTCCTGGGTTCGATTCCCGGGTCGGGCAAAGTGTTATTGGGTTTTTCCATTAGGAAATTCTCGGTAACAGCACGGCGTCTGGAAATGTGCCCGAAAAACGGCAATAGGCTCGCCCCCTATTACGTGGGACTGATACATACTTGGCGAAATGTGGGTGCAGAAATGCACCTCTACCTACCCCTTCGGGGAATACAGGCGTGAGTTTATGTATGTATGTAGTAATACAATGTTTGTTTATAATAATTATGTGGGAGTTTGTGTCTTTATTATTCAAACACGCGAAACGACCGAATGAATTTAATTTAAATAAATTATCTCGGTAAAATATTATGTTACAGTATTCTATATTTTTATTATGTATTCGCCGTAGAAACTCCTAGCATTGTTTTAACGATTACAAAATGTATCCACTATAAATATGACTGCCTTGTTGTCTAAAGGTTCAATTCCCTGGTCGCGCAGTGTTATAAGGGTTTTCCATTTGGAAATTCTTAGTCGCAGCAGAATCTAGGTATGAGCCTAAAAAAAGTCTCAAACCTTGTCTCATAGGATTTAAAAACCAATTGGCGAAACGTAAATGAGTAAGGGCATGTACTATATCAATATTATTTAACTTTTTAGGTGGTCAGTTGGGTACAGCATTGCAGCTCATAGCATCAGGTTTCATAGCTCAATACTGGGGGTGGCCGGCCATATTTTATGTCAATGGAAGTCTTGGAGCTATTTGGGCTGCTGTCTACGTGTTCCTAGGATCTGCTTCCCCTGAGGAGTCGAGAATGATCAGCGCTGAAGAAAGGCTTTACATCCAGACCTCGTTGGGCCAAGTTGGTAAACCAAAGGTGAGTTTATGATTTTATTGAGTCAATTAATAATTTTATTGCTACAGCCCCATGGCACAATTGGCTAAATAGTGAAACAAAAAGCGATCGATCGTTTAAATAATCTAAGCGTATGTCGGGGTCACCGTCCTTCCAGCCCGGCGCGCGGCGACGTATGTCCGCACAGATGTTCGGCTGGGTCCCTAACCAAACCCTAACCTACATCGGCATACCGACCAAAACTCCCCCGTGGCTATATACCTATATCTCCACGCCAAGTGGGGCGACCACAGTGCGTGGGCGAGAAGCGCCCACAAAATAGTGCCGCAGACGCCCGGTGCGCCTCCGAGACGAAAACCCCTACAACCTCGATTCGGGAGCCCCTATTTTAATTAAAACCTTCGCCTGTAAGGCACAAAAGTAACGTTTCTTTGATATATCTTATCTGATGCTAAGAAATTGAGCCGTTCAATAGTCCAATTGGTTAAAATTTACGTGCCAGTGCAATGCGGTAATTTGTTGAATTGCGATAGACGATCGTTACCAACCAAAAATAAATTAAAAAACAGAAGTTTGTTAGCCTAACGTGACTGGAAAACTGCATACTCTAACAAGCAGTATTTTACAGTATTCATACATAAATTAAGTATTCATCTATTGAAAAAAAAAAGCTAATAAATTGAATCGACATTTCTGCTAATTTATTACTAGCACTCGCGGTAGCCACGTTGGAAATAATTTATCTTTACCATAAATTCTCATAACAAATTTTCTGTACTTTTTTTTCCACGACATAGGGACCAGACTCTTTAAAATGTTTTTCTGCTTTCAGAAATTGAAAACACCATGGAAGATGATCTTCACATCGTTGCCGTTCATTTCGCTGATCTTCGTGCACTGCTGTCAAGCTTGGGGTTTCTGGACCCTCATGACAGAGATGCCTTCTTATCTGAACCAAGTATTGGGCGTCGACATCAAGTCTGTAAGTCTTCAATACTCTTTTTTATCTAGAGCTTTATATTATCAAGCGCTGAAAGCCCCGTAGCGCAGTTGGCTAGACACCAGCTTGCGAAACGAGAGGCCGCGGGTTCGATCCCCGCACCGAGACAAATGTTAGTGTGATCCACAAATATTTGTTTCGGGTCTGGGTGTATGTGAGACCAAAAAGTCTCACGTAGTTTCTGATACCCACGACACAAGACTTGTATCTTAGTGTGGGATCAGAACTATGTATTTGACTGTTGGGTGTATTATTTATATTTATTATTATTATTAACCACTACTGGAGATTGCAAGCTTATGTTCAATCATGCAATATCAATAATTAATGTTGACTTTACGTTTTGTGTCCGTTGACCTAATAACTGAAATGAAGTGGTTCAAGATATTAGATAAATATTTGACTGAGTAACTAATGGCTTTAGTGTTTAAAACATAAACAGTTGACAAAATCCATAAGTAATAATTGAAAAGTCCAATTTCTACAACATTTTGTACTTCATCGTCAAAATTTTAAATATTGTATAATACCCTTGGCAATTTAGCTGGAAGGTTGTGCTACATTTTAAATGTTATTTTTATTTAATTCCAGAACGGAGTGATGTCTGCCTTGCCTTACTTGGCTATGTACTTGCTCAGTTTTCCGTTCGGTTTCCTCTCCGACTACGCTCTCAAGAAGAATTATCTCAGCATTACTACCACCAGGAAACTAAACAACACTATAGGTAAGAAAAAGTGATTTATCCCTAGTGGAAATGTATATTCTGCTGTTGTGCAAAGCCAATGTTCCTTACATGCTTCCATAATCAACATTAAGCACTAGTATTCAATCTAGTGAACTCAAAGGGATTAGCAGATATTTAGCGCTCAATTTTTGCCAGTTACGTTTTAAGTACCTAACACCATTATGTAATTACAAGATATGGAAAGTGAGAAGAGATATTGAAAGTATTCTGCCTACCTTAACGGGAGACAGGAGTGAGTTTATGTATGTATCTACCGTTTTTCGGAGTCTTTTCCATTGTCAATTTTATTATTATTGATCTACTTTTATTTATTTTTTATCTAATTTTCCAGGTTTATTCGGACCTGCGATAGCCTTAATCGGTCTGTCGTATTCACCTGCTGGTGACGTCACAGTCGCCGTCACACTGCTCACCATTGTCGTGGGATTGAATGCTGGTCATCTTACTGGTTTCATGGTGATTATGTATTTTCTATTTGTAATTTTGACATACAGTAGAATCCGTTTAATATGACTCCGTTTATATTGACCAACCGCTTATTATGACGTATTACACAACGAACTTTGGTTTTCATATAAAATTCTTCGTAAAAGTCGGATATAATGACTTCGCTTACAGTGACATGACGCTTATTATGACCCATTTTTTAATAATTAATGCCCGGTTATAATGACCGACATGATTCTTTATTCTACCTTCTGCAATGTTCATTGATTCCCGACGAAGAAATATGAAAAATACATATATGTATGTATGTACGAACATACATACATAATATGTACATACATGTATCGTACTTATTACGTGCAATTTTTATTTTGTATTTATATACTATGTTTATCTATCAAAATGTAAATAAATAACTAAATAAATGTTTACCTCAAAAAGGTTTTTTTTTTTCACTAAACGCTTTGTATGACGTCCGCTTATTATGACGTGTTTGTCAATTCCCTTCGATGTCATTATAAACGGATTCCACTGTATATTTTTTATTTGTAAATTTAACGTCGAATTCATATAGGACAAGACTATGATGTGAATGAGCTATTATTGTGATATGCCTTTCTTGTTTGTTCTTCTTTCAAGCATCGTACAGTTGCATCAACTGAAGGTAATACTGAAATGCTGTCTTGGATGAGGTTTTTATATAAAGAAGTTGAATATTTGGCAAATATTTATTATCTAATAATATATTAACAAAATTTTGTTAATTTTCCACAGTTAGTGCACATCGACATGGCTCCTAACTTCGCTGGTACGTTGATGGGTATCACGAATTGCATTGCAAATATCGTCTCCATTATTGCGCCCCTCGCGGCCGGAGCAGTCTTACAAGATGAAGTGAGTATAATCTTTTTTTATTTATTTTATTGGCATAATAGTGGGAAATAATTAAACCTTTCAAATGAAGTGTTATTCACAAGTAGATACATATCAACTTATAATATTTAAAGGTAAAATATGAAAACGAAAGATGGATGGGACAAAAGTACAGAAAACTATAGTTCTTATTCCATCAATCTACATCTAGCCATATGTTTTTCACTAGTCCTTAATCTATAATGATAATGCGTATTGGTTGAGACGCATTCTTAAAATCTCAGATTTATGTGCTCTGAACTTCAACCATTAACTAGGTATCAGGTCCACAGTTTAATCCGCTACCACACATCTATCACAAATTGTATTTGATTTCTATATAAAGATGTAGTCACGACAACATACGAAAAGTTTTTTGATCCTTCTTTTTTTTTGGAGGAAGCTTTAGTTAGTTATTTGCAGCTTAGTACCGCGCAATTTTAATCATTATAAATTGTTATTTTAGACCGATGCCGCTGAATGGAGGAAAGTCTTCTACATCGCATCAGCTCTGTACATAATTGGCAACACGACCTACCTGATCTGCGGTACGAGCGAGAGGCAAAAATGGAACGATGAGGAGACCAGTGATGATATTAAAGGTATATCAGATATTATCATCACTTTTTTAATTGGTATAAGAAAATGTCAGTATTTTGTTAAGGCCGATTTACATCTACCGAGCGAATGGGCAGTCAATTTCTGTCCAATTCTTTTATTATAGTAAAGTAGCAGTAGTTGTTCTAGTAGTATAGGGACATACTCGTAGACTATTCTTTAATTATTATTTAGGTTTATTAATCAGAAATTTTGGAACATTCCAAGATTGCTTGTTTCGTTAATGGAAACAGCACTTGATCAATTTGACTGATCTTAAAACCTATAGTGCAATTTCGCTCGTTGATATTTTGGTGCAAATGCTTTTGTTTGTTATAAAAGATCAAGAAAGAATTCTGTTTTATCTCTAGCTCTTTGTTCGGTTGTTTAAAGAAGGTCTTTAGGTACACGCTTAGACAAATAACAATAATACAGTAAACAAAACATACAATATACAAGCAAGTCTTGTTTATAACTATTTGCTATTAAATACTCGTACCTACACGTGCACGACACACGCACGTTCCAACGTTTTGTCATTTCGGTCATAGAATCGCTAATGAAATTTTGTTTCGATAAAATCTATTAATCGTTTAGACAATTAATAAGATATGATTACTGGTTTAATTTTACTTTAATATATTACTTCGCAGTAAATTGACCCTAATTCGTAAGCCAACTAAATTTTTAAATGCAGAAGTGAGTTTTTTGTTTATAAATGTTTGTTTACGCTTTCACACCTACATAGGGATAAAAGCTAACATTAAAATTATAATATAACCTTTTTTTTTCAGAATCAAAGCCTGAGAAAGTGGTGTAATTGTTACGTGACTGTTTTTTCTATTGTTATTTTTGTACCTGATTATAGTCATAATATTGTTTGTAATAAATCATAAAAATACTCAAATATTGTTTTTTTTTCACTCATTACAAATTAACCGCACTGGTTTGTAATGATATGGCAAAGCAATTAAAACAGAGTTGAATTTACTTTAAACACAGTAAATGAAATAAAGTAGTGATGACCTCGAAGTTTAAAATCGGTCGAGAATCTCGGCGGTCGCGGGTTCAAACCCGCGACACACACCTCTGACTTTTCACAGTTATGTGGGTATTCACAATGAATTATTACTTCCCTTAATGTTGAACGAAAACATCGTGATGAAACCTGCACACCTAAAAGTTCTTAGGAATTTCTTAGGTGTGTAGTCCGCCAACCCGCACTAGGCCTGCGGGGTAGACTACGGCCTAAAGACCCTCTTAATGGTAGAGGAGGCTCGTGCCCAGCCGTAGGACGTATATGGGCTGATGATGATATAAAATAAAGGAAACTGTTCTAATTTTTATGAGGCAATAGGAACAGCAAAAATGTAGTGGTGGAAGTCAAAAGTTTCTAGGTTACGAACCCGTTTTAGAGTACACTTTCCTTAAAATGTATTCCGTTTTAACATGTTGCCCACTATATACAGGAGTGGTAAATTTCACTTTATGTTTATACAGAGTGTATTCCAGACCGTGATCGGTAAATTGAACAGGTGATGTCAATAGTGATTACGAACACATTGACGCTAAAAATATCATGAAAAAAATAAAAAAATAAACACTTTTTTGTTAATTTTTACACATCATCGTATTTGGATACGGCAATACGTTGGTTGTCAATGAGGATAATAGGTACTTTTCTTTCCTCTTTTTGTATAAAACAATTATAATTTGCGAATAATGTTGCAACTAGCGCTAGAGGTCAACGCACTGGCAACAACACACGACTTACGTGAGCGCTAAGTACCAAGCGTACCCCACCACCCCTCCCTCAGCCGCGAGCCGCGACAATAACAAACGCGGCGCGAAGGACGATAAAACTTTTGACGATCGATTGAATAATATCAAAAGTAGCTAATGTTTCAAATTCAACGATCGGCGTATTCAAACCCGCGGGCAGCAACACACAGTAAGCCGCGACACGCAATGTTCAAAGCGATTGCCACCCTGCTTAAACAATCTAGAGGCTTTATTAGGTAAATAAAAGTAACGCGATCGGTAACCGCTAACAACAAACACGTATAAATAACTTACCCACAAGCACCACGAGCTGTAGCGAACTGCCAGCCATTTGCTATGCCTTATGAACACAATGAGTATTCAACAAACTTCGCATAGGTTTCAGAGAACACGATCACATTCTTGTTACGAGTTTTTGGTAACACTCACTTTAGTATTTATTTGTATCCACGAACACAAAAATGGAAGTCACAATACCTTGTACAATTAACACCAAAACAAATGTTAAAAACACAAATATCGCAAAACTATAAACTTAATAACTTTATCTAACTACACAACGCCCGATCACTTAACCTGCTGTCGCGCATTATTCACATTTTGAAAACGCACAAAATAGAAATTATAATAACAAAAACTATGGCTCATGATAACGTCGTACATGCGATAATAAACCTCAAGCACACCTTATGAACACTAAGAGTACCTATTGGTTTGGACAAACGCCGCATAGTTTTGAGAGAACACGATCACATTCTTATTACGAGTTTTGGGCATATATATACACTCACATTAGTATTTTTCGTCCACAAACTATTACTATTTTTTATCCACAAACAAAAATGTAAAGTAATTGTCTCAAATTGTATAAATCAAAATAATTGACCTCAAAACCAATGTTAAAAACATAATAATTACAAAGTTATGAAAGTAATCAACTTTACCCGAGCAAAACCGTCGAAAATTAACAAACTTATTTAATATTTTCGTTTTTTTTTTTTGTTTGTTCCGCAAGGTCGCAGACCGTGCTGCCAAGTCTTCAGTAATTTAATTTCATTACATTTTTTTTTTAGTAGTGTAAATTATGAATGATGAAAGAAAAAGGGCGGGAAATTCCCAAACTGAAAGGCGCGCCCCCCGTCCCTCCCACATACAACCCTTAATCCCTTCACTACAATATAGTGAACAGAGAATCAAGCACCACTCGTCGATATTGCACACAGCGTATCCAATTCACCCCTCACCTGCCTCTTACTTGTCCCACCGCATCGGTGGGACGGTCCCACCTGGATCAGGAGGCTCCTCCATCCTCTCGCCCACAATCACCAGAAAAGACTCACCAGATACTGCGAGACAGGGAAGAAAAAAGGGAAAACTAAATCAAACACACCACACACAACACCGACAAGCAACACTTAATCCCCTGTTCACCATTATCAAGAAAAAAATAAAAATTATATGTAAGAAAAACAAAAAACGCGCCTCCCAATCCGAACACTTCCCGCCCTTTCAAACTTATTTTCGTTTAAAAATTAGAGATGGGCGATTATGAGATATACCTACTAATGACATCATTCGATTATTAAGATGTCTCGAGATATATCGATTATAACAACTATTAATGATTAATTAGTATTTACTAATTTAGTTAGTAGTAGGGGTGGGCGGTTATGAAATATACTAATGAAATCATTCGATTATGAAGATGTCTCGAGATATCTCCAATTACTAATTCAGTAAGTAGTCGCATTCGCGAGTAACTAAAATCTTTAAAAAAAAAACAAGACCTACTCTCGACGCGATTAGTAGTGCAAATTATTTAAAAGTCATTCGATTATGAAAATACATTAGTTACTAATTTCATAATCGATTATCAACATTAGTATTAGTAGATCATTCGATTATCAAAATCAAAATCATTTATAATCGCTCACCACTATTAAAAATATTACGAATGTCCTCCATCTTTTTTTATGGTTGACAATATTTTTTTAAAGTTACAGAATAGGTGGCGCTCAATTTAGCTTATTGCTGAACTTCAATTATACGATTGAAAATTAATGCGTTAGAAAAGTAATGAATAATTAATAATAAGAATAAATAAAAATATTTCTTCACAAACCAGCATATTTTTTTATCGTTTACAAAATACACGTTTTTCAACGAGGTACTTAGTAATCAATAGATTGGCCTCAAAAGTATACTAGCGCCATCTATGAACAACAATCCAATTATTCCATTCCTTAACCATTTTACATCAATATGTGCGATAAATCGTAATACCTAGATGGCGTATTTTTTTTTAGAAACCCACTCACGAACAGCGTCCTGCAAATTGCAATTCATCAAAATTAGTAACTTCCGTACAAAGTTATTGTTATACTCAAAACAAAAAATACTAGGTATTTACATATTTAAAATGTATTGATTTTAATCTATCAGATTTTAATGCACGCGATAAGATCCAAATAACAATTCTAGGTTGGCCGCAAGAAAGTTTAATGATACCGAAATTGCTACTTAATAACAAATGAAACAATCCTATAATTATACTCAAATTGTAAAATAAGTTTAATGGTAACTATAAGTTTCGTGATATTCAATGTTAACACAATTTTTACTTAAACTAAACACTACCGTATCGGCACACAATAATATTATTAAACAAAAAATAGTTTATTATCGCATGTACGACGTTATCATGAGGCATGTTTTTTTTATTATAATTTATATTTTGTGCGTTTTCAAAATGTGAATAATGCGCGACAGCAGGTTAAGTGATCGGGCGTTGTGTAGTTAGATAAAGTTATTAAGTTTATAGTTTTGCGATATTTGTGTTTTTAACATTTGTTTTGGTGTTAATTGTACAAGGTATTGTGACTTCCATTTTTGTGTTCGTGGATACAAATAAATACTAAAGTGAGTGTTACCAAAAACTCGTAACAAGAAAGTGATCGTGTTCTCTGAAACCTATGCGAAGTTTGTTGAATACTCATTGTGTTCATAAGGCATAGCAAATGGCTGGCAGTTCGCTACAGCTCGTGGTGCTTGTGGGTAAGTTATTTATACGTGTTTGTTGTTAGCGGTTACCGATCGCGTTACTTTTATTTACCTAATAAAGCCTCTAGATTGTTTAAGCAGGGTGGCAATCGCTTTGAACATTGCGTGTCGCGGCTTACTGTGTGTTGCTGCCCGCGGGTTTGAATACGCCGATCGTCGAATTTGAAATATTAGCTACTTTTGATATTATTCAATCGATCGTCAAAAGTTTTATCGTACTTCGCGCCGCGTTTGTTATTGTCGCGGCTCGTGGCTGAGGGAGGGGTGGTGGGGTACGCTTGGTACCTACTTAGCGCTCACGTAAGTCGTGTGTTGTTGCCAGTGCGTTGACCTCTAGCGCTAGTTGAAACATTATTCGCAAATTATTGCTTTATTCAAAAAGAGGAAAGAAAAGTATTATCTGGGGGCACGGCAGTGCCCCCGCCAAGTCGAGCAAAAAAGCGGCACGGCCGTACTATACTTTTCTCAAAGCAACTCAGGCCATTTTCGACACCCTATAACTTCGTTGTGGATAAACCTAGAAACCTGAATTTTTATTCACCAAGCAGGAATGGTATAAACTCTGCATATTTCAAATTTCATTCAATTTGAACTAGTAGTTTAAGAATTATAACTAGTCAAACTTCGCAGTTTTGTCGCTCACTGACTCACTGACCGATCATCAAAACTCTAAGGCACTTCTAGCCGACATAGAAGCTTCAAATTTGGAACACAATTAGTGTTTAGTGTATAACTTAGAAAAATTAAAATATCTTACAATTTCGGTCTAGTTTTCTAGATACACAAACTGCATAAATAACTTTGTAATCTCATAAAATATATAGAATTACAAAGTTACATTTGCAGTTAATAAATCAGTGTACCTGTATATGTATAAGATAATGAAATATAGATGTGATGGTATTGAGGTTTAGGCGTGTGGTCAAGCATCCCGGCGGTCGCGGGTTCGACGCGCACTCATCTGAATTTTCGAAGTTATGTGTTTATTAGCAATGAATTATCACGTACCTACTTTAACGCTGAAGGAAAACTTTTGTGAAGAAACCTTCATATAGGGTCAAGTAATTTATTCATTTAAAAAAAAACTTTGAGGGTGACATTTAGTGCCGTAAATAAATTCAAGCTATACCTCTGTTAAGCTTGATGTTGTAATTTTCTGTTAGGTACATTGACAGTACCAATTTATAGTGAAAGAGAGATAACAATAATATTCTATATCTATATTCTATATTTTTGTACACTCTGCCCTCCAAATTAAATCCCTTCAGTTTGTCCATCCTATGGTTGCCTTGAAAAGATCGCCATGTGTGATAAGGCCGCCATTTGTACCTTTCAATGTATGTTATTTTATGTTTTTGTTTTATGTTTAGTGTACAATAAAGTGTTAAATAAATAAATAAATAAACAATTTTACAAAAAGATTAACTTTAACTGACGTTTGACGTGTGCGGCCCTAAATTTTTCTAACTAACGCAAAAAGTAATTATTATTTTAAAACACGACTCGTCTCGTATGTAGAAGAGGAAGACTACCTACAAAAGTAAGCAAAGCTCATAAGACAAAGCGTGGGTTTTAAGAATATCCGTTGTTAGTACTCAAGAAGTAGAAGGTACCGAAAAAGAAAAAAGTAGGACTTTTTGTAACAAAAAGAAATGAGATCCCATAAAAAACAAAACTTGTAAAAAACCCCAAGTCTCGCAACTCATTTCTTCTACCGTAAAACGTTGTGAGATCCATGTGATACCAAGTCGATAAATTTATTCAGTCTTCGTTTAAGGGACCTTTTGTCTTAAGTTATTATGCACTTAGCTTATCAGACAACATCTTATAGTGACCATATCAAAAATATAAAAAATATTAAAAATATTTTATGTTTTAAATAAAATAGTTAGACTTGGCAGTCGCTCTAAAAGTGAGATACATCTATCGTGTTTTCATGCGATTGCCAAATCTAACTCTTTTGAGTTGCGAGACTTGGGCTTTTTTACAAGTTTTGTTTTTTATGGGATCTTCATTGACAACTAACGTATTGTCGTATCCAAATACGATGATGTGTAAAAATAAAAAAAAGTTTTTATTTTTATTTTTTTTCATGATATTTTTAGCGTCAATGTGTTCGTAATCACCATTGACATCACCTGATCAATTTACCGATCACGGTCTGGAATACACCCTGTATAGCGTGTATTCCTTACAATATTTATAGCTTGCACTGCAGCTGCTTTCAAATGTAAATTTTGGTTATGTGCGAGAGGATGCATTTTCTGAGTAGGAAGCTTAGTGCATAAATTAAATTTATGAGGTAAAATGGTTGACATGTTGACCATATATTTATGTAAAACCTTCCGGAGTCTAGCTTTGCTTCTATTTAATTCTCTGCTTCAGCATAGATGTCACAGATCTTCGTGTATGTAACTGAGATAGGTATTCTTTGTGACATGGATCTAGGAAAGCATTTATCGCTCTTTGTTTTAAATCACTAATTCCCGAAGTGGTCCAGGTAGACCCTCAAGGGTCCACGGGAGATTCGACGGGAGTCTACGATGGGCGCGACAAAAAATGGGGGTCCACAATCGTCCATGAAATATAATTTGGTTTCGAGCTGAAATGTTGGCTTGACTTCTCCTATCAATATAGCAGATAATATTTTAAGAAGCTCAGCGACTGTTTCTTGTAAATACTTGAATATTCCATAATCAGTACATCGCGTATTGTGTCCACCGGATCAATCAAAATTTTGAAAGTGGTCTATGAATAAAAGAGTTGGGGAACCTCTGATTTAAATAGTTATGGTTCAATTAATAATAAAGTTTCATAATCTTCGTATTGTTACTATTAGTTCAACGTCTGCGTCATAATGAAACGATTTTGTAACTAGTGATGACTAGTTGTGTTACGTGGTTGCAGCCGCGTGAGTTTTGTTAGGTTGGTTCAAAGTTTTACCTTTTTAGAGGGTTAAATAAAAAAAAAACACTTTAGTTTACTCACTTGCGTCACATAATAAACCTTAATGACAAATTTCACGCTCTTAGACCTAGCTTTAAAAAGTTTATTGCCATTAACTTCAGTCAGATGTATTCTTGTAACTGCTGAGAATAGTTTTGATGCACTTATCCGTCTTCCAACATGGATAGAAAAAAATAAAAAATAAAAGAGGGCATGTACGGGTTAATTAACCTTCCGCAATCCCACTTAAAATTTCATCCGAAGTTTTAAGCTTCACGTTTATTTGAATGGAAAAGTGGGCCAACCTCAGCCCAGCCGGCTCATTCACGTGTGGTTTTACAATTGCATTTCCTCTATCTAAATAGTCTATTCCGGACACACTACGAGCACTTAAGCAGATTTACTTAATTAAAATGTCGGTTATGGTTATTTCCTTTCTTGAATTCTATAGCGTTATTACATGGATTTTATCATTTCTAGATATGAAAAAAATATGGTTTAATAATATTAAATAATTTAATAAAAGTTGTGTACTTTTCACCCTGTCACTATGGTAAATGTAAAAGAGAATGCTTAATGCTTAAAAATCCTGAAAGTTTCTCTATAATATAACTGCTCTCCTAAACGATGCAAATCAATGCAAAACATACATATATTGTTTTTATTGAATGATTATTTTAATTAAATATATAGATACATAAGTCTATGTATTTAAAATGTTGTAAATGAATGACTAGACTAATATTCTATGGAGCTAGGTGGGACTTTGGGAATCGGCAATGGTAACTAATTTTTGTAAATGATCCTAAAATTGTTTTATAACATAAGAAAAGTGTAAGCTTGATACATATTTGTTACAATTTGGTATCGAACTAAATGGAATCATAAAAAAGGACATAAGCTTCTTTTCTTTTTATTAAATTAGCCTCGGAAAATACTGAGTGTGCGTGCGGTAATACACATTATATTTCAAAGTATTTCTTGTTTCATTTCTTCTCATATTACTTACAATCTTAAGCGATGTCTACGAAGTTTGATAATGCATTAGATTCTGTTAAAAGTGCTGCTGGGCACGGGCCTCCTCTACAACTGAGAGGGTTTAGGCCTTAGTCCACCAAGCTGGCCTAATGCGGGTTAGCGGACTACACACCTAAGAAATTCCTAAAAACTTTTTAGGTGTGCAGGTTTTATCACGATGTTTTCCTTCACCGTTAAAGCAGTGATAATTCATTGTGAATACACACATAACTCCTAAAAGTCAGAGGCGTGTGCCTGGGGTTTGAACCTGCGACCGCTGAAATTCTCGACCGCGCGCCTAAACCTCGAGGCCATCACTGCTTTTCACTGCACACAAGCGAGCAAATTACCATACTGAAAGTTATTTTTCGTTGAATATGTGCATGATACTATCGAATGGGCTATAATAATCTGATGATAAGTGCAGAGCGGCCCAAATAAAATTATGTTGGCTTGATGTAAACCGAGAGGCCATAGGAGAGGCCTATGTCCAGCAGTGGACGTGAGAGAGGCTGGTGATGGTGATGATGATGTTGATGATGATGTAAACCGAAGAGAACGCTTAAGTGGAAGCGTTGAATTATTTTTTTATTTATTTTGGTTAGCCAACAATTGTTTACATTTATATTATACATTTTTATAAAACATGGAAGAAGAAAAAAAGAACTTAATGTAACAATCAATAACAGGCAAACACCGCTTGCACCATTACATCAGTTACAGTACCTATTATACTAACTAAATATATATATTAAAAAAGAAAACTAATCAAACCAAAGAAAAAAATACAAAAAAGATTAAACTATCCTTAATATAGAACTAAATTTATACACATAATTTAAATTCAGAAATCAAATTGACTGCCTCGTGGTCGCGCGGCACAAGTATGTGCCGTGCGATCTAGAGGTCCTGGGTTCGATTCCCGGGTCGGGCAAAGTGTTATTGGGTTTTTCAATTAGGAAATTCTTAGTAGCAGCACGGAGTCTGGAATTGTGCCCGAAAAACGGCAATAGGCTCGCCCCCTATTACGTGGGACTGATACATACCTGGCAAAATGTGGGTGCAGAAATGCACCTCTGCCTACCCTTTCGGGGATATAAAAAAGGCGTGAGTTTATGTATGTATGTATAATTTAAATTCTTAACTGCTAAATAATAATAGTAATAATAAAAAAGTTACAATATCATATTAATATCCATAGAATATCCATAGAATTATCCATAGAAGTAGCCCTATCTGTCTATTACGCCTAATCCATTAGATCGATTTAAATGATTTTTGATATGGCGATAGTTAGGACCTTGGGAAAAGACACAAGGATCTAACATTTTATAAATTTATTAAACCTATAATTTTTTCTACACAATATTTAGAGATCACAACATCTGAACCCGGTAACAAGTTTAACCAACCACATGTATTAGAATGTTATCTTACTCCCAATGGCTACAGATGACGTTATCATCCATCTTGATTATGTCACATTTCAATGTGTTGATAAAAAAATCTTGTTATTCAAAGTGTAAACACGCGTGGACAAAGTTGTACTTAAAATGGTAGACGAAGAAAATAATGCTGTTAAAAAACCGAGTGAGTTATTTGAATCAATTAAATATCTACGAGTAGTAGATTCATCTATAGAAATGTTAATCAAAACTGACCTGTTATTATATACTAGCTTTTGCCCGCGACTCCGTCCGCGTAGACTACAGGGTTGGGTTCAGAAAGAAAATAAGTTGTAGTCTATTTTATTCCACAGAGTCCCATTTATGTCCATACCAAAAATCGTTCACATCGGTCAAATGATTAAGGCGTGAAAGCGTAACAGTCATAATATAGTTATTTTCTCATTTATAACATACCAGGTAAAACCAAGGAGTTTAAAAATAAATTTCTGAACGCACGCATAAATATTTGACGACTAACAAATATGTCACTCCCTTTTCATTACTGATTATTCTACATTTTAAAATGTAAAATGCGCTATTGTTCGAATATTGTGGATATATGTTGTCGATTCAAAACCTTTATTTAAATACGTTCATTAATATGAGGGGACCATTAACCGTATTGGCGGGATAAACATAAAATGTTTGACGTACGTGACGCGTACGCCAAAATAGCCCGTAGATAGCAGATTTTTCCCGACTTACTTGACAATTATCGTTATATTTTGGACAATTCACATACTATCTTTAAAAAGTATAGCCTATGTGTTATTCTGATGTATAAGCTATATTATTGTAAACTTTCATTACAATCCATTCGGTAGTTTTTGCGTGAAAGAGCAACAAATATCCAGACATCCAGACATCCAGACATCCATACATTATTACAAACTTTCGCGTTTATAATATTAGTAAGATTTATTTGTTTTATTTATGTGACGATTAGGTGTATTTATTTTATTTATACTGCCTCGTGGTCTCGCGATACAAGTATATGCCGTGCGATCTAGAGGTCCTGGGTTCGATTCCCGGGTCGGGCAAAGTGTTATTGGGTTTTTCCATTAGGAAATTCTCAGTAACAACACGGAGTCTGGAAATGTGCCCGAAAAACGGCAATAGGCTCGCCCCCTATTACGTGGGACTGATACATACCTGGCCAAATGTGGGTGCAGAAATGCACCTCTGCCTACCCCTTCGGGGAATACAGGCGTGAATGTATGTATGTATTTTATTTATTTTGGACAATTACATACATAGTATATTATTGATAAGCAAACGTACCGGTTTGCATGTGTTGTTCCACTTACGAAAAAAATAAAAAATCTCTAGTTATTGAGCACATTCTTCACAACTACAATGGCGTAACAGCGATTCACTAGAAGAAGCTAAAGTTTTATGGACGAGAATACGTTGTTCAGCGATTGATAAATTGATAACTTTGATGAAATTGATTTTTCAATTATGCGAATAGGATTGTGTTAACTATAGTAGAAAAAAATGACGATTTCACTCAAGCTAGTGAAATTGAATAAGTAAATAAATCCACCCAACAGTCACAGAGTTCTGACCCCACACTAAGATGCGTGTCATGGATATCAGAAACTACAGAGACTTCTCGGTCTCACCAACACCCAGACCCCAAACAAATATTTACGGATCTAACAATATTTTTTTTTGGTGCGGGGATCGACTCCGCGGCCTCTTGTTTCCAAAGCCAACAACGTTACGAGGCTCTCAAATTACCATTACCATTCCGTTGTCGATATTCTCAGCCTATCGCCGTCCACTGCTGAACGAAGGCCTCCCCAAGTCTTGATCAGCCCTTATCCATTCGCTATATCGTCGTCTATACGAATATTATAAAGAGAATAAATTTAAGGCTACTTGGCTTTAGGTGAGATTCTTATTTAAGAGCGATTTTATATTAATCAATTTCAGAAGCGGTGTTGGGCGTGCGGCATTTGCAAGCACTTCTTTTATTTTTCGCTCTCGTCCTTGCGTATGGCATGAGAGCCAACATGAGTATAGCGATCGTTGCTATGACTGACAGTGAGCTGGAAAATGTAAGTGTGTTTTAACTACTCGTACAAATGAAGAAGTAAGTGGTTAGCTTCACTATAATGTTAATAAACTGGCATTTCTGGGGTGGTAATATTGCTGAGTTCAAAGAGTTATAATGCCGAAGAATTAATTTATTCGGCAAAGCCGAATATAAAAAAAAAAATACAGTCCATCTTTTTTTTTGCATCGCACTTGTCATTACCTGCCTATGTGGTAATAGAACCGTATCAGTCTCGAGAACATTTTGTAAATTTAATTGCTATTTTTTTCTACTAATCATATATTGTGTATGCGATTAATAATTCAATAATCATTTGCATTATATCGCACATATTAACATCAGCTGATGAGTTGTAGGAAGAGTTAGAAAGTTCTTAAATTTTATAATCTGCCCTATTATTTTAGTCTTTCGACTGGAGTGTGCAGAGACAGAGTGTGATCCTGTCGTCTTTCTTCTGGGGCTACATCATCCTGCAGATACCGGCTGGCGAACTTGCGGCTAGGTTTGGGGGGTCGATCCTCATAACTGTATGCATAGCTATTAATGCTGTTGTGTCAATGCTAGTTCCTGTCTGTGCTTACTACGTAAGTGTTCGCTGATTCTTTAGTTTTTTAAAGTAGTTTATGTCCCACATAATAATAAAAGAACTTGAGATATCTTAATCATGAACCTAGTCAAAGAAGCAATCATTAAAATAAAAAGTTTTCATTTATACTCGTAAAACCGCCAGTGACTCATATTATAACTGATTTCAGGGCGGTTGGGAGATGGTTTGCGCGTGCAGAGTACTACAAGGTCTGTCTCAGGGATTCATAGTTCCATCAATACATAGCTTGATTAGCAAATGGGCTCCGGCGGACGAAAAGAGTCGGTTGGGTGGATTCGTACATTCGGGTAAAGTTGTTATAGGAATATTCAATACAGTACTCACACATAGCTGTTTTTATTATTCAACCAATTTGACTTTTATTTTTATTTACCCTTTCTTGTAATAAACAAAATAAAATGGAATTGGAGAAACTAAACTATTAAAAGAAAAACTTATCTAAAGAAAAACTGGGCTTATCTCTCTAGGCAAATTCTTCCACGCAATCTTAGGATGGATAATAGAAGAGGAAAGATAAAGAGGGTAGCATAAAATGTAAAAGAAAGAAAAAAATAATAATAATAATATTCATTTAATTATAATCTAAATTTCAAAGCAAAATATACATATAAATAATATCAATTCTTGTTATTAGTGATACATACCACGGTATGTCGATATGAGATTTCGATGGCAATTATTAAAAAATATATATAGCCAGGCACATATGTTTGATAACTGTAACGATGTATACCTATTATTATTTCATAGGTTCACAGCTCGGGAACGCCATCCAGTTCATAGCAGCTGGTTTCATAGCAGATATTTGGGGTTGGCCCGCAATATTCTATGCTAATGGTGCCGCTGGGTTGCTGTGGGTGGTTCTGTATATGCTACTTGGTTCCGCCTCTCCTCAACATTCAAAGATGATCAGTGCTGAAGAGAGACTCTACATACAAAGTTCTTTGGGACAAATTGGCGAACAGAAGGTTATTTTTTATAATATTAGCTTAGGACGTTGCATATAATAAACTGATATTACTTTTCAGAATATTTCCAATCTTCTTATTAACTCTAGAGTCTAGGTTTGTGCCTAAAAATGGCTTTAGGTGCGAACGTACGTCTTTGTCTACCCCTTTGTGGGTACAAACGTGTATGTGTGTGTAGAAACAACTTTTGCTAATAAAAATATTCCATATTTATACAAAAAAATATATATTCAAATACTATTATACTATATATATAAATATTCATCGACTTCTATGACAACAATATTAAAAATTCAATGATAATTAGCTTCGTCGCATTGTATTTGTATTTACCAGCTGTTTGAATAAACCCACAATGACTAAATAATATTAAATCTTTTGCAAAGCTAATAAATTCATTTTTATTATCAGTTGAATTGTTTCAGAAACTCAAAACTCCGTGGAAGTCTATATGGACATCTTTGCCTTTTATTTCTTTGATCGTGGTCCACTGCGGCCAAAATTGGGGTTTCTGGACGCTCATGACGGAAATGCCTTCTTACATGAGGCAAGTCTTAGGAGTTGATATCAGAGCGGTGATTACTATCTTTTTATTATTATTGACCTACTGATGGGCTCGAAACTCTTCTGCGATTCAGAGAGATTTGGTTATAGCTCACCACAATTGCCTAGTACGAATTTGTGGCCAGGAAATTCAATGTTGATATCTCTCAGTCCATAGCCAACTCGCACTAGGCCAGCGTGGCGGACTAAGGCCTAAACCCTCACAGTTGAATAGGAGGCCCGTGCCCAGCAGTGGGACGTATATGGGCTGATGATGATGATGATGATGATCTCTCAGTCATGCAGGTTTCCTCTCGGTGTTATCACCCTTTTGTGATAATTAATTTAGAATTTACGTTATAACAATTAATACAAATATTATTTCGAAAGTATATCAAGAGCTTGTTAACATTCCCTAAACTAACAAACAAATTTAGATGCTTTTTGTTACGAAAATTTGCATAGACTTATTATTTTGTGATTGAAATTAGCAGATTAGAACCTAGTCGTTAATATAAGGTTATTATAATTGTTGAACATCTGAAAGATTATATTACTTCTTCCACAAAGCTTTAGTAATTGGATTCAAAACGTTTACGCTCACTAGTTCGTTTTATTTAAGAGCGTTTACGCGGTTTTACCGTAATTTAAGCAAAAACAGAACTTTTCGAACCCCTTAAAATTGATGAAAGACTCATCGTACATACATGTTAATTGCATTTTTTTTAGGGAATATTGTCATCTATATGCTAAATGAAGAAAATTTTAAGATTTTTGTGTTAATTTTGATAAATAACAAGATAACTGAACGAAGGTTTTCATAAATTCACTTTTAGAGTCATTTTCGAGGCTCAAAATTCGGGTTTATTTATAACAAATTTAATCAAAATAAAATGTTGCTGAATTGGAAATATCCCCAAACAAATAGTTAGTGAAAAACATTTTGAGATTTAGATCCCTCATTCAAGTAATAAAAAAACTATAACATTAGAAATATTGAGAATAATTACTGTCAATACAGTATTTTTTTACCCATATATGACACTTAATTTAATAAAACAATAACTTTTTATAATACAAGAACGTGTACTTGAAAACAATTTTTGTTTTAAAGAAATTAAATTATTTTTTTATTAATATTTTAAAATGTACTTTAAAACGCTGCGCCGCCGCGGGTGCAAATCACTCCACCGCGAGGCCTTCCAGAGAGAGGACGTATCGATCTGCACTCCGTCGATTTTTAGTTCCGTCGATGTTTTCGCGATTATCTGAGTTCGTTCCGAACAATGACGATGATCAGTGATGATCTATGTGATGTATTTAACATTTTATAGAATTAATTAATCATTATGTCATTTAATTTCATTTCATATCATTAGCTACCGACGCGGGCGTTAGTGTGAAATTCGACTAGCCGCGTGGAGCGAAAACGCTCTTAATGTTTTATTAGTTGTCTGCAACATTCATTCGTGAGTTACTAAGAGCCATTGACAGTTATTTCTTGCTAGTAATTATCTTGGTGATTATTACTGAGTATAAATTTTACCTTATTAAGTGAAGTTTGTTTCGCAGCATTCATTTCTATATTACAAGATTTATATCTTTGGGAGTCACGATAAATAAATAAAACCAATATTTAGAACTCTCATTATTAAAATACTAATTTTGTATCGTGAGTATGAGCAAATACTAGAGAATTACGGTTCCACCGTGACCCTGATCCAAAACCATTATTTGATGATCATACACACACTGATCTCGGTGCGGCGATCGAAGCCGCGGCCTTTTGTACTGTGGCAGACTTCAAATTTACCCTCCTTGTATAAACAAAAGCAATTTTATTTTTTATTAATTTTGTATGGATATTTTAATTTTCAGAACGGAATTATGTCAGCTATACCTTATTTAGCCATGTTTCTTTTGAGCTTCCTCTTTGGCTTCCTCACTGATTATATACCAAACAAAAAATGGCTCAGCATTACTGCTACTAGGAAACTTTCTAATTCAATCGGTAAGTGGTACATAGTATGTATATTTACTAACGCCTGTATCCTCGAAGGGGTATATATTTCTACACATTTTTTAAAATTTATGTTTAAAGTCTAACATGAGGGAGGGTCTATTTAAGGGCATATTTTCAACATTATAAATAAATACACCCAATAGTCACATACATAGTTCTGACCCCGCACTAGGATATAAGTCCTGTGTCGTTGGAATCAGTAACTACGAGAGACTTTTCGGTCTCACAAACACACAGACCCGAAACAAATATTTAAAAATTAATTATGTTTCATATTTTCTACAGGACACTTTGGTCCAGCAATTGCATTGATTGGACTCTCCTACTCTCCGTCTGGCAACGTGTTGATGGCAGCCTCACTTCTCACCATCGTGGTGGCGCTCAATGCTGGCCATATCACTGGTTTGATGGTATGGAACTCATGCGTATTCTGCACTTGGTTCAATTGAACAATATCGTTTTCAATCATCAAGGGTAGCTGTACCATATTTGTAAAGTTCTTTATAACAAGCTTGAGGACTTATTGAGGATTCAGAATCAAAAATAAAATCTGTTAAAATAAAATAATTAAATTTGTAATAAACATTTTCAAGGACATGTATATCACTGTATTTTCTATTCCGGTACAGAGTAGTTACTGCGCTGGCACCTGATAGTCTTGGGATTCTAGCTCAGGACAACCATACGAGTAATAATGCCTCCATACCACCTGCGGCTACCACGCACTAAATTTGAGAAGGATAGCGTTACATTAACTTGTCAATTTTTATTGATAAGAAAAGTTAGCGAGCCAATGATGATATGCTTAAAATTATCTTTTTTTCTCTTGAGGCAGCCAGCCTGACGTGCGGCGACGTCACGTATTCGCAGATGTTAATGCCGAGCTGGGTACCTAACAAAATCCTTATTCCGGCATACTGACCAAAACCCCCCGGCGGCCATCTTCGCGCCGAATGGGGCAACCACGGTGTGTTGCCAAAAAACACCTACAATGATGCCGTAGCCGCCGGTATTTTTAAAAATATTATTCTCAGATTATGTCTCACGATGTTTTTTAATTATTTAGTTGGTTCATCTGGACATGGCGCCGAACTTCGCTGGCACATTGTTGGGCATCACTAATTGCAGTGCCAACATCATATCCATCATCGCTCCACTTGTTGCGGGAGCGGTACTCAAAGACGAGGTAATATTGGATTGAAAATGTAATACATACATACATAAACTCACGCCTGTATTCTCCGAAGGGGTAGGCAGAGGTGCATTTCTGCACCCACATTTCGCCAGGTATGTATCAGTCCCACGTAATAGGGGGCGAGCCTATTGCCGTTTTCCGGGCACATTTCCAGACTCCGTGCTGTCACTGAGAATTTCCTAATGAAAAAACCCAATAACATTTTGCCCGACCCGGGAATCGAACCCAGGACCTCTAGATCGCACGGCACATACTTGTACCGGGAGACCACGAAGCAGTGAAAATGTAATATTCTAACCTAACAAGGAGTTGTTTAAGGAAAATATCACGTTGAGTGTTACCGGTTTTAATGGACTAGGGGACGGCCCTTAAATGATCTCAAAAGTTTACTTGTCGTCGTCAAATTAAAAACATTTCAATTTTCAATTTGATTTTTGGCGTGCTGCTTAGATACTACGAAACGAAAGACGGTGTATTCGATCTATACACCGACAAAATATTGTTCACTTAAAAAAACTTATAAGTCTTAAGTAAACTTAAATCGTGATGGACTGGAGGTTTAGGCACGTGGTCGAGAATCTCGAAGGTCGCGGGTTCAAACCCCAGGCACACCTCTGACTTTTCAAAGTTATGTGTGTATTCACTAAGTATTAGCACGTACTTTAACGGTGAAGGAGAACATCGTAAAGAAACCTGCACACCTAAAAGTTCTTAAGAATTTCTTAGGTGCGTAGTCCGCCAACCCGCACTAGGCCATCGAGGTGTACTAAGGCCTAAACCCTCTCAGTTGTAGAGGAGGCCCGTGCCCAGCAGTAGGATGTATAAGGGTTGATGATGATGATATTCTTTTTTCGATTGCAATTCAGAATTTTGTGTTTGTATCGGTATAGATTAGGCTTAGGAATGAAAAAGTAAACCTAATATATAAATGTTAACAGACCGATCCGAGCGACTGGCGCAAAGTGTTCTACATATCATCGGCAGTGTACATCGCTTGCAACACGTTCTACCTAATCTTCGGCACGAGTGAGAAACAGAAATGGAATGAGCCTGAAGATAACAATTCAACTGGTATATCTACTTTATTTTAACATACATACACATTTACGCTTGTATTCCTGAAGAGATATTTTCTTGCATCCTCCAATTTCTCCATTTGTTATTAATATCTATCGCTGTTTTTTATCGTTTAAGTCGTGATGGCCTCGAGGTTTAGGCACGCGGTCGAGAATCTCGACGGTCGCGGGTTCCAACCCCGGGCACACACCTCTGACTTTTTGAAGTTATGTGTGTATTTACAATGAATTATCACTTGCTTTAACGGTGAAGGAAAACATCGTGATCAAAACCTGCACACTTAAAAGTTCTAGAGTTCTCAGTTGTAGAGAAGCCCCGTGCCCAGTAGTGGGACGTATATGGGCTGATGATGATCACTGTTTTTTGGGCACAGATCCAGATTTATTGCTAGTACTGAGAATTTCCTAATAGAAAAACACTCTTTCCGACCCCAGAATCGAAACCAAGATCTTTAGAACTCACGGCAAACATTTGTGCCGCGTGGTCACGAGGCACTTCATATTATGTCTGTACTTTATTATGGCATTGACTAACTCATTATCCTGTGGCATAAAAAGGCACGAAGGTGATGGCCTCGAGGTTTAGGCACACGGTCGAAACACCTCTGACTTTTCAAGGTTATGTGTGTATTCACAACGATTATCGCTTACTTTAACGGTGAAAGAAAACATCGTGAGGAAACCTGCACACCTAAAGGTTCTATGGAAATTCTTAGGTCTGTAGTCCGCCTACCCGCACTAGGCTAGCTAGCCTAAGGCCTAAACACTCTTAATTGTGGAGGAGGCCCGTGCCCAGCAATGGGACCTATATGGGCTGTTGATCTAATCTATAAGTAATAGAAATACACTTCTTTCTGCCTATCCCTTCAGATAGGTATAGGACAGGTATGTAGTCGTAACTAAATGTATTGTATGACTGCCTCGTGGTCTCGCTGTACAAGTATGTGCCGTGTGATCTAGAGGTCCTGGGTTCGATTCCTGGGTCGGTCAAAGTGTTATTGGGTTTTTCAATTACGAAATTCTCAGTAACAGCACGGAGTCTGGAAATGTGCCCGAAAAACGGCAATAGGCTATTACGTTCCCTATTACGTGGGACTGATACATACCTGGCGAAATGTGGGTGCAGAAATGGACCTCTGCCTACCCCTTCGGGGAATACAGGCGTGAGGTTATGTATGTATGTATGTATGTATGTGTAAATGTATTTATAAAGTAAATAAAAATGTCTAATTATTTAGGCTACACTTCTTGCATTTAAATTTAAGTTTTGTCGCAATAAGGATTGTAGACGGAAATACTTCTTATTATTATCTAATTATAAAATAAAATTCCTTACTTGAAATAATTGTAAAACAAAGATATAAAAAATTTCTTTTTGTTTCAGTCGAACAACTGCAGAGAAAAGAAGAAAAAGTTGTGTGAATTCTGTTACAAAATAAAGTTGGTACCAATTTTTTTAGTTTGCTTTATTGCTCGTAATATTGTCGTGGAAATGCACGCTACAGAATAAAATTAACGTCATCTACAAACATTTTAGTTATAACGTTGCTTTAAGCATGCTATACGTTATTCCACGTGACCCAGTTGCGTTATTTAAATAACATTTTTACTCCATAGTCTGTATGCTGAGAGTGAGGCATAGTTTTTTAAAGGGGCTGCTCAGAAAACCGTCGGGGTTTCGAATGCAAAGCAAAATTTCATAAGTTTAGGATATTGCGATAAGCTTGATAGACTAAGGGCTAATTAATCTTAACACCATGAGTGTCTTTTTATTTTTATTTAAAAAAATACAACACAAGCTTACAGCACACACCATAGCGCTTACATTGAAAAATTATACACAAAACAAACATAACTATAATAAATTTTAAAACAATTAATAAATTATTTACATTACCGCATCATCAAATAGGTCAACATCTTGGACCCCAGCGACATAACTGTTCAGCAAATGAATAGCTCTAACCGTGGGAGCATTCCCAAAACGATGGTATCCAGTAACAAATGTTTATGGGTTGATATTATTAATAATATAATAATAAAATAAAAATTTAATAATAAAAACCTAACATCATCATCATCAGCCCATATACGTCCCACGGCTGGGCACGGGCCTCCTCTACAACTGAGTTTTTTTTTTTTTTAATCAAATGGTAAAGGGCTTTGTCGCTACAGCGATTATGTCGCCCTGGTAGAATTTACAAAACTATCTACAAATAAATCATAAATTATATCTAAGTGTATATAAAGAACTATTCTAATTTCTATAAACTAATTTATACAATTTTTTAGCATTATTAGAAAGTGGTTCACTCAAGATAATATTGCAATTGCTCCCCTGAGAAAGGTCTAATCCACAATTATTTCTTTCATGAGCATTTTGCGAACATTCTACAAGAATATGGTATACATCATCAATGGTACCACAAGATTGACAGTTTGGTGATAGACTTTTACGCATTAGGTACATACATACATACATAAACTCACGCCTGTATTCCCCGACGGGGTAGGCAGAGGTGCATTTCTGCACCCACATTTCGCCAAGTATGTATCAGTCCCACGTAATAGGGGGCGAGCCTATTGCCGTTTTTCGGTCACATTTCCAGACTCCGTGCTGTTACCGAGAATTTCCTAATGGAAAAAAACCCAATAACACTTTGCCCGACCCGGGAATCGAACCCAGGACCTCTAGATCGCACGGCACATACATGTACCGCGAGACCACGAGGCAGTCAACGCATACGCATTAGGTATGCAAACTTATTGCAAGGAATGTGTCCTGATCTAAGTCTTAAAGCTGCAATAATTTCATCTCGGTCAAGTATTGAGGTACAACTGAGATGGTTTAGGTTTTAGTCCACCAAGCTGGCCTAGTGCAGGTTGACGAACTACACACCTAAGAAATTCCTAAGAACTTTTAGGTGTGGGGGGTTTCATTACGATGTTTTCCTTCAACGTTAAAGTACGTGATAATTCATTGGGAATACACACATAACTTCGAAAAGTCAGAAGTGTGTGCCTGGCGTTTGAATCCGCGACCGTCGAGATTTTCGACTGACTCGAGGCCATCAGGATTTTTTTTAGTAGGTGTAAAATAAAAGACTTTATAAACATACACAAACCTATAACCTAAATAAAAATAAGAGAAGCAATAATAAAAATATGATATTATTATAATTAAATATAAACATTTACCTGCGGAGTGTTTTATATTCTTCTCCCTCTTTACTATGAGACGAGGTAGACAAACTATCTGCTCCTGTCTCTTTCTTTTATTTTTTGTGCCAGTTAGACTACACAGTTCCATACGTCCTGAGCCTCGGTGCTCTTAATCGCTTTTGGACGTGTCATTACGGATTCGAGGCGTAGGAAATAAAGGTTTTGTGCCGAGTAAGCCTGTTTCTACATACAATGCATAACACAGAAACTGCCAAGCGATTACACATGCAAAATTTACTGATAGTCTTGTGAGTAGTTGAACAAGTGTCATGAGTAAATTCACCCGTATTTTGGTACTTCGTCTTCATTATTAGTCCCACTGCTAGGCACGGGCCCCCTCTACAATTGAGGGGGTTTAGGCCTTAGTCTACCACGCTGGCCTAGTGCTACTGGCAATTTTTAGATGTGCAGGTTTCATCACGATGTTTTCTTTCACCGTTAAAGTAAGTGATAATTCATTGTGAATACACACAACTTGGAAAAGTCAGAGGTGTGTGGGGTTTGAATCCGCGACCGTCGAGATTTTCGACCGCGCGCCTAAACCTCACACTACTTACCTAATATAAAACTTGTTTTATACAAACAAAGAAAGGTTATACAGGATGTTAAAATCGAAAACTAAGACTACTACTTAATACATTTTTATAAGTACACGACGAAAAATCTAAATTAATATATTCAATATACTTGTTTCTCATAACAAGCAAGATTAAATCTCGATTGAATTAAGTTATATTAAAATTACAGTTGCATTAGGTTGCATAACATTCCGCCCGTGACTTTGCTATGAACAATACAATGTTTCCATTGCCAACCTTCTGTCGTGAAAATAAATCGATTTGTTTCAATTATATTGCGACAACAGAACGCGGCGCGAGCGCACGTGTGAAACAATTTTATTTTTTTACTCTCTTACCTGTTAGCGCACGTGCCATGTAACAAAAATAAACGAAGAAAAAAGTGACTTTAAATAAAAAAATATAAATACTCATTTGCAGCTTAAAATACTGGCTGTTTGTGAACGAAAGTAAAAAAAAAACAATAATAAAAAAACAAGTGTGCTGTGTTTTCAAAATGAGCGGCGCAGAGAATACAGAAGAGAAAAAGCCAAGTAAGTTAATCTTTGTGTGATCTTTGCTAATTTAATTTTATTCGTAAAACAGATTCCAGTTTTAAATGCTTTATAAATAAAAGTAGATTATGCTTTTTATTTTAAATATTTTATTTATACCACTGCTGCAATAAAAACTACATAATATATTTTTATTTGAGCTACAATCTTTTTTCGTCAATTTATAATTAAGCCTATATGACTGTCTCGTGGTTTCGTGGTACAAGTATGTGCAGGGTTCGATTCGCGGGTCAGGCAAAGTGTTATTGGGTTTTTCCATTAGGAAATTCTCAGCAGCAGCACGGAGTCTGGCATTGTGCCCGAAAAACGGCAATAGGCTCGCCCTCTATTACGTGGGACTGATACATGCTTGTCGATATGTGGGTGCAGAAATGCACCTCTGCCTACATTCCTTCGGGGAATACATGCGTATGTATGTGTGTATGTATATACTCAGCCTATCGGCGTCTATTGCTGAACGTAGGCCTCCCCAAGAAAGCGCCAACCATCCTGGTCATGTATGTGTAATTAAGCGTAATTCATTCATATCTTCCCAATTTTGTTTAATTCCTTCAAATTCTTTTCTAAGCTAAAATTCCAAGGCACACTCAAATCCTTCGCGCTAAGCTTAATTTTGGCAAGCCCCATCCACAATTTTGGCAATGTCCAAGTTAGAGTGATGACACAATCTTCTCCTTTTATAGCTATTCAAAATATTCAAGGATGAAACCCACCATAAACTGATCATTTCAATATTATGAGTCACATAAGTACGTAAACTCTTGCCTATGCTTATTTTCAAAATCAAGTTTGAATTGCCAAAACATTCGCAAATGACCTTCCTGCATAATTTGGTCTTGTTTAAGAATTATTTTTGTTGGTGTAAACATATTTAGATGATATTTTAAAAATACCCAAAATGCAAAAATATATTTTTTTATATCATCGTCGCCCTGTTTGTCCGAGATATTTATTTCAAAATACAATATGTCCAATACTAATTACTGAATTTAACAAAAATCTACACATCAACTAACTGCATGTAACTTGTCATAGATTAGAATACCTATTGCAATAAGTGTTGTAAATAAAGAAAAACTTTTTATCGAGGTATTTCCATTAACGAAGTGTATAATAAATAATAATAAATACACCCAACAGTCACATACATAGTTCTGACCCCACACTAGGATACAAGTACTGTGTCGTGAGTATCAGAAACCACGAGAGACTATTCGGTCTCACAAACACCCAGACCCGAAACAAATATTTGTGGATCACACAAACATTTGTCTCGGTGCGGGATCGAACCCGCGACCTGTCGTTTCGCAAGCTGGGGTCTAGCCAACTGCGCTACGGGGCTGTCAGTATCCAAATACGATGAAAATCGGTTCAAAAAGAATTGCAATAAATAATGAAAAAATATTTTTTTTTTTTTTTTTTTTTTTTTTTTTTTTTTTTTTTTTTTTTTTTAAACTGGCACGGCAAAGTGACTCCACTGTACCTGATGGTAAGCACAGTGGAGTCCAAAAAATTAATACCGACCAGCGAGAAACGAAGGTCACCCGCTGGTCGACACAATCATGCCGGCCTGCACAAATGCTTCTTCACGCTTCGCTTAAAGGATCCAGGATCATAGGAAGGAGGGAACACGTGAGCCGGCAAACTATTCCACAGCTTGATGGTGCGGCAAAGGTAAGAGTTGGCGAACTTTTTGGTTCGAGCCGCGGATGTTGTGACCACAAAGCTGTGGCTTCGCAAGCCAGCACGCGTGGTTCTGGTGAGGAAAGGAGAGGATGGGACAAGCTTAAACAATTCTTCAGAGCATTCACCATGATACAGACGGTAGAACACGCTAAGTGCGGCAATGTCCCTGCGCAACTGTAGCGGCTCCAAGTTGGCTGTGACGTCTGCATCATCCACAATGCGGATGGCACGCCGCTGCAATCCATCCAAGGCATCGAGAAGGTATTTGGCGGAACCGTCCCAGAGGTGCGAGCAGTATTCCATGCCCGGCCGAACCTGCGCTTTGTATAAGCGGAAAAGCTGACCGGGCGTGAAAAACCGCCGCACCCTGTTCAGGATTCCGACCCTGCGTGAAGTGGCGGATATAATGCCCTCGATGTGAGTCCTTGGATTAAGATCGCAGCGGATATCCACACCTAGGATATTAAGGCCGTTCCGCATTGCGAGTGAAATGCCCTGAAAATTGGGGAGAGGAGAAAACGGGGATTTTTTGCACGAAAACGCACAGACCTGGGTTTTCTTGGCATTGAACTCAACCAGATTCCGGGTACCCCATGTGGAGATGAGCTCCAGGGTCCGATTGAGCTCAATGACAAGCTCCTCGCGTCTACTCTCAGTATCCGCCCGGCAACCTGGTGGCTTACTGCAGTACCGCCCATGGACCGTGCTGTCATCTGCATAGCAATGAATGTTGCCAAGCGGCAACATATCATTGATATGCAGAAGAAACAGGGTGGGCGATAGCACAGAGCCTTGTGGAACCCCGGCACTAACTGACATGAGCTGTGAAGCGTGCCCGTCGACGAGGACACGCATTCTACGCCCATGCAGAAAGCTCGAAATCCACAAACACAAGTTGCCGGGAAGACCGTATGCCGGAAGCTTGGAGAGAAGGCCACGGTGCCAGACCCTATCAAATGCCTTGGCTATGTCGAGACTCACGGCAAGAGCCTCGCCATGCCGATCAATCGCCTCCCCCCAGTGATGCAAGGCAAACGCTAGAAGATCACCCGTTGACCGGTTACGGCGGAAGCCGTATTGAATTGATTCTAACTCGACATAATTATGCCAGACTTTTCGTAACTGGGTTTTCACCGACTGATCCCGAAACCCGACACTGCGTAGGTCGCTTTTTCGAGTTTATTTCTTAAGCAATCTACTATACTCGTATATACTATACCTATATGTATATATATCATACACATACATACATAAACTCACGCCTGTATTCCCCGAAGGGGTAGACAGAGGTGCATTTCTGCACCCACATTTCGCCAGGTATGTATCAGTCCCACGTAATAGGGGGTGAGCCTATTGCCGTTTTTCGGGCACATTTCCAGACTCCGTGCTGTTACTGAGAATTTCCTAATGGAAAAATCCAATAACACTTTGCCCGACCCGGGAATCGAACCCAGGACCTCTAGATCCCACGGCACATACTTGTACCGCGAGACCACGAGGCAGTCGTATATATATGTACCAACATAATATTTGGTCATTTGGCTTCTACTTGATCGTGTTAGGTTTAATGTATACAAAAAACGCCTCCACACAATCTCAATTGCGACTTCTTGTTGTGACCTCGCATACTTTTCATTTTTTAACAAACCCAAAACAGGTCCGAGAGGCAATAATACTAAACTTGGTTTTGTTTAGCATTAAACATGCTTCACGCTCGCTGTTTCACACATTATTTACCTAGGTGTAAATATTATTCATATATAAGTTATTGGAATATTTAATGCTGCCTCGTGACCTCGCGTTATAAGTATGTATGTGCCGTGCGATTTAAAGATTATGCCTTGGATTCCTACGTTGGGCAACTGTTATTGAGTTTTTTCACGAGTAAAATTCCATTGGTGTGATTGAACAATTTTCATTTGTAAAAAATAAGCGATGGCCTCCAGGTTTAGGCGCGCGGTCGAGAATCTCGGCGGTCGTGGGCTCAAATCTCTGATTTTTCGTAGTTATGTGTGTATTCGCAATGAATTATCACGCACTTTAACGGTGAAGGAAAACATAGTGCCTGTAAGAGATCGCCTCGTGCGATAAGGCCGCCCATTGTACTTACTCTAGTTCTCTGTACTCCTTAGTTTTAATGTTGTGTGTACAATAAAGTTTTAAATAAATAAATAAATAATAGTGATGAAACCCGCACACCAAAAAGTTCTTAGGTATTTCTTAGGTGTGTACTCCGCCAACCCGCAATAGAACAGCGTCATAGACTAAACCCTCTCAGTTGTAGAGGAGGCCCGTGCCCAGCAGTGGGATGTATATGAGCTGATGATGATTTATAAAGAAAGGAGTTTTGTGAATCATATTTTATTAATCCTTCAACGTTACGTTTGAAAACGAAATCATTTTCTAACATATTTTGTAATTAAAAAAAAATGTGATTTGAGAGTTCGATAACTTTATTTGAGCAGCATAAAAATAGAAGCCACGAAATATACAATCATTATTGGCGTTGATAAGAAGTAAAAAACTGCTGAAGCACAATATTACCACGGAACATTCCCAAATTACGTGTTATTGCGAAAAAAATACAAAAATATCGCCTAGTTACAAGGGAGCTGGTCTTCAGAAATGTAATTCAATTCTGGTAGAATTGAATATAAAGGACAATGGGAATATAAAAAAATAAAAACTATGTATTGTTATTGTTCTCTGGAGAATACATGGGAGTAAGTAAATTGATCAGGGTTTTGTTTTGTTGCTACAGTTTGTATCGTTATAACATTTATGATGCAAAATTTAAATGATGAAAATTAAAAAAATATATAAATATATTGCTAATTTATAAAGGATTTAAAAAAATACGACATTTTGTTTTTATGAGGGATTTTCTTGCCGTTCCTTCTTCACAGCGATAACACGTTCCGAAGCGGCAATAGTTTAAAATTGACGATTCTAAAGAACTTGTAAAAGTATATTTGTATTAAAAGTATTTAGACTTTGACTTCTACTTTATACCGAAAAAATCTAATGTCGAAAAATAAATACATCAAGAAGTAATTCAATATGTAAGTGACATTTTATGGGAATGACTTATTTCTCACCTTGACCTATTTGAAGTAAATCGTGATAGATCGCAAATTCTGTTGTTACTTTTTATTGTAGTTTACTAGCAATATATTCAAAATGTTCTGTTATGTGTTTAAATCGTGGGCCTGGTTGTTGCGACTGTAAGGACACAAAATATATGTACTTTGTTGACGCATGCTTTCGTGAAGAGTTGAAGATTATCCTTAAAAAGAGAGGTATTTTGGCGGTTATTCGGTTTTTTTATGTAGATTTAAAAGCAGTACAACCTATAAAAAATAGATAAGGACAGGGCAAAGTAACACTTTCCAATTTATTTTATTACTTATATCCGGTAAATAAGAAAATAGTTTAATTGAAGGTTAATGAACAATGCTGCCATTGAGTAACCACAATATATTAAGAGACTCGATTGCATTCTCCCCGAAAAGCAGGTGAAAACAGGTGTATTATGTGACGAGAGGAGTGTTATTAAAATGGGTTAAAAAACAGTGGACACAATATAAAAAGTCAACGTAAAATATAAGTAAATAGTCACACACATAGTCATGACTAAAATAAACAAACGATTCTTTTGACGAGGTATCAAAGGTTTGAAGAGGCTTTTGGGCTCATGAGAACCCAGATCCAGAACATATATTTGTGTATCACAAGGGCTTGGTGTGGCATTGACTAATAGTGGCCAGTCTTTTCGTAAACTGGTGTCTAAGTTAGCCGACTACGAAGAATGTTAAAAGATTTTTACATTCATGTATATCGTAAATCAAAGTTTAAAAATAAATTATTTGTTAAAGTAAATAAATTGTTGTAATAGGTCCATTTTTTACTTAGAAGGTGATTAAAATACGTTCTGAATTTAATAGATTTGAATTTTATGCGAATGAGACATCGTAAATTTAAATGATAAGGAAAACTCATGGCTGAATTGCCGCAAGTTGGCGATATAAGAAAACGTTACATTATATTTACCATGACATTATTATATTCAAAACGTCAAGCCTGTCCTCTTATTGTAACAAAGAAAATAAAAGGACAAATATAAAAATAATTCAGTTATTCCATAAAATAGGAGTGACGAACAAAAAGTTCGTATTCTGAAGAGCTACCTATACTCGTATAGTGATTTTTTACCAACATACATTTGCTCATACTAGATCCCATAGCTAGACACTTCACCGGTTGCTGACTGGGTTTATAACCTTGAATTGTCCAAGAAACTCTTACTGCCTCGTGGTCACGCGGTACAAGTATGTGCCGAGCGATCTAGAGGTCCTGGGTTCGATTCCCGGGTCGGGCAAAGTGTTATTGGGTTTTTCCATTAGGAAATTCTCAGTAGCAGCACGGAGTCTGGAATTGTGCCCGAAAAACGGCAATAGACTCGTCCCCTATTACGTGGGACTGATATATGTATACCTGGCGAAATGTGGTTGCAGAAATGCACCTCTGCCTACCCCTTCGGGGAATACAGGCGTGAGTTTATGTATGTATGTACTCTTACAGAAGTACTATAAACTGTAAAGTTTTGTTTTGTATTCGATTATATCGGCACATTGTCTGATAATTCATTAACGATACATAAGCTATTTATAAATGAATCGCGAATGAAATGTACTGTGATTTTACGGAACAAAACCACTTTTGAGGCTTTCTATAAACCTTGCTACTGTTAACAAATTCACGCCTACTTATCGCTAATAATGTTTTTGGTCCACGTAATAGGGAGCTAGCCTACTGCCGTTTTAACAAGCATATTAATGTTGCTTCTGATCATTTCTTTATGGAAAACCCAATAACACTGCCCGACCTGGTAACCGAACCCGAAATTGCTAGATCGCACGGAACATAAGGGCCTAAAGACCACGACACTATCGTTTATGCCATTAAGTGTATGTGATTATAATGCAACTATTATTATTATTATAGTTCTCATGAGACATGAGATCTATTGTAACAATTATTATGTAAACAATGTACAAACAATGTATAGTTATAGTATTGCTGGTCCCACCAAAACAATAGCCAGGAAACCTTCAGTTTTTATACACAACTTGTTTTATAATTACTTGGATAATTACAGATTAAATTTGGCATGCAGAGCAAAAACATTTATGATTTAGTCACTTAGGTCGTAGTATGTGTACCTATATGATGAAATTGTGGTATTTTTTGGTAGAACCAATTTACTAATTTTAACTTATACGAATATTGTCAGCGTCAAAGATTACATGACACGTTAGTAGTAGAGTTATTCACCTGACGAACCTAAAAAAAAATGCGAATTATTATCTGGCGAAACACACGCGTATATTCTTTAATTTTGTTTTTTTTTATACTGGCACGGCAAAGTGACCCCATTGCACCTGATGGTAAGTGTAATGGAGTCCAGAAAAAGTGCCGACCAGCGAGAGATGATGATCTCCCGTTGGTCGACGCAATCATGCCGGCCGAAAACCTCTTCACCTATCTTGTGAAGAAGTTTGGGGGACTAATACCATGGTGAACAAAGGACCGACCGCGAGAAACCGGCCAAAAAATGCCGGCACGGTCATCCTTTCACCATGATTGAAGCCCCCCCGAAAACCGGATATACACTGGCTGATCCCGGAACGCGGCACACTTGCATGTGTCACTATGGCGGGTTTTACGCCCTGTGTCGCTATCCGGGCGGATACGAATATCCTACCACCAGCAATAACTAATGTGTGTTGTAATTTATCTGAATTTTGGCAGTTTTGATCCACCTATAAAGATCTTAGATTAGTAGTGATGGCTTCGAGGTATATGCGCGCGATCGAAAATCTCGGCGGTCGTAAGTTTAAGCCCCAGGCACATCTCTGACTTTTCGAAGTTATGTGTGTATTCACAATGAATCATCATTTAATTTACGGTGTAGGAAAACATCATGAGGAAACGTGCACACCTAAAAGTTCTTAGGAATTTCTTAGGTGTGTAGTCCGCCAACCCGCACTAGACCAGCGTGGTGGAAAAAGGCCTAAACCCTCTTAGTTGTAGAGGAGGCTCGTGTCCAGCAGTGGGATACTTTCGCATTAATAATATTAGTAAGCATGCCGTATACATAAATATCAAAGAAATAAAGTAAAAACTACTTACTGGCTCCTGCGCAGATTAAAAACAAATCTTCCAAATAGTGTCATTTCACGTAACATTTGATATACGAATATAATATGCGCATATATTGAATCAATAATAAAATTAGTTTCGACACAATACGATAAATCATAAAATTAATAGTTATCAATATGTCATTACAATTAATTAGTTGAGTCTCGATTGATCCTTAAATGTAGGTAAATAGGTTTTCAATGTGCGGGCGACGGAATGTTGCCTTCTCACTCACTCATCAGCAAAACCGATAAGTGTGAGCGAAAAATCGCGGACGCAACGCGGTCACCTGTAAAGTCATATTCTTATTCATAATATGTTACGTAATAATCAATATTAGTGCTTGTATCAAGTATTCAACGTAATTGTAAATATAACATCCGTAAGGTTACTGCGTAAATAAGTGGCCGATTAATTAAGGCAGTGATGGCCTCGAGGTTTAGGCGCGCGGTCGAGAATTTCGGCGGTCGCAGGTTCAAACCCCAGGCACACACCTCTGACTTTTCGAAGTTATGTATTCACAATTAATTATCACTTGATTTAACGATGAAGGAAAATATCGTGATAAAACCTGCACACCTAAAATTTCTTAGGAATTTCTTAGGTGTGTAGTCCGCCAACCCGCACTAGGCCAGCGTGGTGGACTAAAGCCTAAACCCTCTCAGTGTAGAGGAGGCCCGTGCCCAGCAGTGGGACGTATTTGGGCTGATGATGATGATGATCGCGATATAAAAATATGGTGGAAATGACTGGAGCCCAGAGGCTTAGGCGCCTGGTTTATCGAAATGCAATTGGCGGTCGAGGTTTCTAATCATATGCAAGACTTAGCCTTTTCGGTGTTACGTAGGAATAATTAATGACAACCCCGTGACGCAGTTTGCTAGACACCAGCTTACGAAACGAGAGGCCGCGGGTTCGAATCCCGCACCGAGACATATGTTTGTGTGATCCACAACTAATATTTATTTCGAGTCTAGGTGTTTGTGAGACCGAAAAGTCTCTCGTAGTTTCTGATACCCACAACACAGGACTTGTATCTTAATGTGGGTTCAGAACTTTGTATGTGACTCACAATGACTGCCTCGTGGTGTCGCGGTACAAGTATGTGCCGTGCGATCTAGAGGTCCTGGGTTCGATTCCCGGGTCGGGCAAATTGTTATTGGGTTTTTCCATTAGGAAATTCTTAGTAGCAGCATGGAGTCTGGAAATGTGCCCGAAAAAGGCAATAGATTCGCCCCCTATTACGTGTGAGTGATACATACTTGGCGAAATGTGGGTGCAGAAATGCACCTCTGCCTACCCCTTCGGGGAATACAGGCGTTTAGTAATGAATTATTACGCAATTTAACGGTGAATGAAAACATCACAATATAACAAGAAATTCTTTGCATATGTAAAGTCTGCTAAGCCGCGCTAGGCCAGCATGAGGACCTGAGACCTTATCTCTCTGAATATTAAAGGCGACCCGTGCCCAGCAGTGGGATAAATAGAGATATAAACAAAAACAAAGCACAACCTTATGGATCCAGCAAACAAAATACAATTAAACTATAATAATGAAGTAGACTGAAGACTACACTGTACTGGATAACCAAATTATATCATCCATGGATACAACCGAAGTTTATAAATATTTAGGATTCCACCAATCAAAAAAACTAGATCATTTCAAAATAAAACGAACACTAACTGAGGAATATAAAAATCGAGTCACCAGGATAAGCAAAAGTCAATTAATAGGGAAAAATCTAGTTAAAGCCATTAATACATTTGCTATTCCTATATTAACATATTCTTTCGGGGTAATTAAATGGACCAAAACCGATATACATAACCTTGAAATAAAAACACGCACCATACTCACAAAACATAATCATCATCATCCTAAATCAGCAATAGAAAGGTTATCTCTTAAAAGAAAACTCGGGGGTAGAGGGCTTATTGATCTCCGAATATTGCTCCAGAAACAAACCAATAATCTAAAATCTTTCTTTTACCGTAAGGCTGACAATAGCATCATTCACAAAATCATAGTAGAAAATGACAAGAAATACTCACCTTTAAATCTTTCAGAAAACATTAATGTCCCAGATACGCATAATAGGATTAACGCTGACGAAGATAAACTTAAATGCTGGAAAATGAAAACACTTCATGGTCGTCATCCCTACGACCTTGAACAGACATATATAGATTCAGAAGCCTCTAATAAATTCTTAACAAACGGTAACTTATTCCCCGAAACCGAAGGGTTTATAATAGCCATTCAGGACCAGATAATAAATACCCGTAACTATAGGAAACATATAATTAAAGACTCTTCAGCAGCTGATGACAAATGTCGCAAATGCCACAAACATCCGGAAACTATACAGCATATTACTGGAGCTTGCCCAACATTAACCCAAACAGACTATACACACAGACACAACCAAATAGTAAACATTATACATCAAAAATTAGCCATTAAATATAAACTCCTACCAAATACTCAGAAACCCGCCCCTTATTATAAATATACGCCATCACCTGTCTTGGAAAATAAAAATTATAAAGTATACTATGACCGTGCTATACTAACAGATAAAACCATACACTATAATAGGCCGGATATAACCATACAAGACAAAACGAACAAAATTACGTACATAGTTGATATAGGAATACCCAATACTCATAACATCTTGAAGACTATAACAGAAAAGGTGACAAAATATACAGAGCTTAAAGAAGAAATCGTCAGAATATGGAAAATGGATAAAGTTTATATAGTACCTATGATATTATCCACGACAGGAGTAATCCCTAAGCACTTACACCATAGTATAAAACTACTTGATCTCCCCCCAAATATTTATATACTTATGCAAAAGGCAGCCATTTTGAATACATGTCGCATTGTTAGGAAGTTCCTACAATGTGATAACCAATTGTCAGTAAACGATATATAGATCGCCCATAAATGACGGTTACTTGACCATGGTCCGTAACCGTCATTAGGAAACCAGCTTGCTGAGATTGCGGAAGCAAAAACAAAATAATAATACACCCAACAGTCACATACATAGTTCTGATCCCACACTAAGATGCAAGTCTTGTGTCGTGGGTATCAGAAACTACGAGAGACTTTTCGGTCTCACATACACCCAGACCCGAAACAAATATTTGTGGATCACACAAACATTTGTCTCGGTGCGGGGATCGAACCCGCGGCCTCTCATTTCGCAAGCTGGTATCTAGCCAACTGCGCCACGGGGCTGTAAACTCATTTCAATCTTATTTTTTTTTAGTCTTATTTTATCATAGTTTATTTTAGTTGTCGAATAAAAGACAAAACACTTTAGGACAGGTAAATATGGGGATAATTTTCTAGTATTGTCAATAGCCTTGGTTGTTGGTGTCGTATCAAAAAATTTTTTTATTTGTACCAATAAATCACAAGCTGATAGGTCGTAACATAATCGTCGAGATCGAGATGAGATTTCTATTCGATATCACTGATTCAATTCATTCTGACTATGAAAGATATCAATGTTTTGTTGTACATAAGCAATAGTTGAAGTTGAAGTCGTGATGGCCTCGAGGTTTAGGCGCGCGGTCAAGAATCTTGACGGTCGCGGGTTCAAACCCCAGGCACACACAATGAATTATCATATACTTTAACGGTGAAGGAAAACATCGCAATGAAACCTGCACACCTAAAAAGTTCTTAGGAAATTCTTAGGTGTGTAGTCCGCCAACCAGCACTAGGCCAGCGTGGTGGACTAAGGCCTAAACCCTCTCAATGGTAGAGGAGGCCCGTGCCCAGCAGTGGGACGTATATGGGCTGATGATGAAGCAAAAGTTTATTGCGAATTGAAAATGGTGCTTTTCTTTTCTAAGTAGTTGGCGTATTGTAGTTATAACCACAATTATTATTTTAATTGGTGAATTTTATTATATAACTGAATCTAACATCTTTGGTAGAGTTTCGTTGTTTCCTCGAAATTATTGTCAAATTTAAAAAAGCCCCGTGGCGCAGATGGCTAGAAACGAGCTTGTGAAAAGAGAGGGCGTGGGTTCGATTCTCACACCGAGACAAATGTGTGTGTGATCCACAAATATTTGTTTCGGGTCTGAGTGTTTGTGTGACCGAAAAGTCTCTCGTAGTTTCTGATACTCACGACACAAGACTCGTATCTTAGTTTCGAGTCAAAACTATGTACCTATGTTATAAAACTACTAAACGGGACTATTTGTTTGGGTGTGTTTAGCAAAATAATATTATGATACTGCCATAGCCATTTCAAAATATTTATTTACTTTATAATTCCTACCTTTTCATCAAGTAAGCCTAAATTAAAAGGAATCGCCAAAAAAAATTTGCGTCCCTAATAGTTGTGGGTGTTTGTTTATCATCTCTTTCCATTAGTTAAATTATAAATAAAATAAATAAATACACCCAACAGTCACATACATAGTTCTGATCCCACACTAAGATACAAGTCTAGTGTCGTGGGTATCAGAAACTACGAGACACTTTTTCGGTCTCACATACACCCAGACCCGAAACAAATATTTGTGGATCACACAAACATTTGTCTCGGTGCGGAGATCGAACCCGCGGCCTCTCGTTTCGCAAGCTGGTGTCTAGCCAACTGCGCCACGGGGCTGTCAAAACTGCTTGTTAGTGACATTCAAATAGTACAAAAAATATTAAAATTACCAATAATGCGGGTTTCTATTTTTCTATTTGTTACATTAACTAAATCATTGAAATACTTTCATATTTATTCTTGGAGCTAGGCCTTAAGCATTGACCTAATGCCGCGACAATGCAAAGGTCATCTAAGGCCAACAAGTGATGTTACGGAAGGGAAACAGCATTAATCACTTCTCAACGCATTCCTATGTCCGATACTGTTTATAATGCTATTTCCTTATTAAATTTTGAATTAACTTCAATAATTTATTTCCTCTAGAAAATATTAAATGAGTGACAAAATTGCGAAGTTTGACTAGTTATAATTCTTAAACTACTAGTTCAAATTGAATGAAATTTGAAAAATACAGAGTTTATACCATGTTTGCTTGGTGACAGAAAATTCAGGTTTCTAGGTTTATCCACAACGAAGTTACAGGGTGTCGAAAATGGCCTGAGTTGCTTCGAGAAAAGTATAGTACGGCCGTGCCGCTTTTTTATCGACTTGGCGGGGGCACTGCTGTGCCCCCAGATGGTTGGTCAAGCTCAGAACAGTTAATTGATATCAGCTATGACCGAATTGAAAAATTTCCTCAATATTTTCCTCGTAAGGTTTAGATATTATTTGTAAATTAATATTATCGTAAACTGCGTCGCACCTTTCCATATACATTACGTCTTACCGACTAATACCAGCCAGAAGGTATGTTCTGCAAATTAGCTCCGGCTTCAAGTTATAGTAAAAGATTTGATTGTATAATCGTTCTGTAACTTAATATTCATCATCATCATCATCAGCCCATATAGGTCCCACTGCTGGGCAACGGATTCCTCTACAACTTACTACGCTGGCCTAGTGCGGGTTGGCGGACTACATATCTAAGAATATATTTCTAAAGAAATACATCACCTGTCAAAATTTTAACTGTCTCTCTATCACGGTTCATGAGATACAGCCTGGTGACAGACGGACGGACGGACAGACGGACAGCGAAGTCTTAGTAATAGGGTCCCGTTTTACTCTTTGGGTACGGAACCCTAATAATACCCGATAAAACGTGGATGAAATACACCACTACCAAACAAACAAATGATGATCAATTAATTAATAGCAAAACAAGGATTACGCGTGGCAATTTAATGGTCAGTGAACTCATCGAGAACGGGCTGTGAAGTAGCTAATGTTGTTGACATTACTGATTGAAATGCTTGACGATGTATTGGACTTGCAATTATAGTTCAATACCCATTTATAGTCGTGATGGCCTCGAGGTTTAGGCACGCGGTCGAGAATCTCGACGGTCGCAGGTTCAAATCCCAGGCACGTTATGTGTTTATTCACAAATAATTATCTCGTACTTTAACGGTGAAGGAAACGCGTGTATTCCTGAAGAGATATTTTCCTGCATCCTCCAATTTCTCCATTTGTTTTTAATATTTATTTATTCTCACTTTATACAAAGTTTGTATAGGTGGACTTAATGCCTAAGACATTCTCTAACAGTCGAACCTAGGGTGATGCAGAGATGAGATGAGGCAGGTGTATAAAATATCAAAACAATACTATTGACAAAAGACAAACATAAAATTGTGAATTTAAAATCAGTCGATTTACGGACACGTAAATATATACCTATACGTTTTGACACCCACCGCCAAAAACTATCGCTGTTTTTCATCGTTTAAGTCGTGATTGTCTCGAGGTTTAGGCACGCGGTCAAGATTCTCGACGGTCGCGCATTCCAACCCTGGGCACACACCTCTGACTTTTCGAAGTTAAGTGTGTATTTACAATGAATTAATACATCGTGAAGAAACCTGCACACCTAAAAGTTCTTAGAAATTTATTAGGTGTGTAGTCCCCCAACCCGCACTAGGCCAGCCTGGTGGACTAAGGCTTAAACCCTCTCAGTTGTAGAGGAGGCCCGTGCCCAGCAGTAGGACGTATATGGGCTGGTGATGATGATGACTTATTTATCACTTCATCATTGAAGATTAAAAAAAAAGTTTAAGCACTACACAGAACTTCAAATATAGCCTTTAAAAATCTCTCGTGCAATATATAAGAAGTGGGCTCCATCTAAGCACTTCTTTTTGCCTATTGAATATCTAGTAGCAGAAAATGTTGGTACTACCCGATATTAAAATGTGAAAGTAAGGAAAGTAAGCATTCACATAATACACATGAGGTTATGAGCTCTCGCTTGCGGCTTCACTCGCTTTGTCAACCGATGTAATAAAAAATAATCCCTAGAAAATGAGAATATTTCCGGAACTATAAAACGTCATAAGACTTCTTCTATTGTTGAAATCATTAAATCAGTTAAGAGGTAGCATTAAAATTCGGTTTTACATAAATAATATTATTTTAGAAAACAAATACAAATTAACAATCTGAGGTTTGAGTATCTCAAAGATCGAAATACTGATATACATACTTCTAGATTGAAGTTAAATATCATTGAGGTCAAGGCTAATTAAGTTCATCAGGTCAAAGACAAACAGACTGAGTTGTTAGATTTACAAAATCGAATTTCGAAAGCCCCGTGGCGCAGTTGGCTAGACACCAGCTTGCGAAACGAGAGGCCGCGGGTTCGATCCCCGCACCGAGACAAATGTTTGTGTGATCCACAAATATTTGTTTCGGGTCTGGGTGTATGTGAGACCGAAAAGTCTCTCGTAGTCTCTGATACCCACGACACAAGACTTGTATCTTAGTGTGGGATCAGAACTATGTATGTGACTGTTGGGTGTATTTTATTTTATTTTTTATTTTATTTTTTTATTTGGTCTTATTCTGCTCTTCATTTAAATTAATAAATTTACACATAATCAACTTTCTTACACACATATATTTCCCTCTTTTCATAATATACTCACTATACTTTCCATTTTCTTATCTATTATAAGTATAATTTTCAAATTACTTAATTTAGGACTAAACCCTCTCAGTTGTAGAGGAGGCCCGTGCCCAGCAGTGGGACGTATATGGGCTGATGATGATGATTTGGACTGCCTTGTGGTCTCGCAGCACAAGTATGTGCCGTGCGATTTAGAGGTCCTGTTCGATTCCCGGGCCGGGCGAATTGTTATTTGGTTTTTCCATTAGAAAATTCATTGTGAATTGTGACATTTTGAAAGAATTTAAACAAAGTTTTTGCATTATTTACTTACAGTAGTATATGGTTTTAGTATAAGTTCTCCACTTTGATTAAATTCTAACAAAATCAATGGTTAGAAGTTTGATCGTTCTACTTTTCTTGACGACATCTGCTTTCGTCTAAGGCCTAAATTCCTCAATAATGTGTCTACTCAGGTTATGCATATATTTATTCTCATGTTGCAGTGTCGTCGTTTGGAGTTCGGCACATCCAAGTAGTGATGCTGTTCTTCGCCATGCTGTTGAACTTCAGTATGAGAGTCAACATGAGCATGGCCATCGTTGCCATGACTGATACTACGGATCCCAACGTAAGTCATCTATACTCTATACAAATAAATAAAATTGGAGTGTCTGTAATATTGAAATAACCGCTTAATAAATGCATATGGATGTATACACGGTACATATACCAAAATAACGTTTTTTACAATTTTTGTCTGTCTGTCTGTTTTTTCCGGCTAATCTCTGAAACGGGTGGACCAATTTTAACGGGACTTTCACTGGCAGATAGCTGATGTAATAAGGAGTTACTTAGGCTATAAAAAAATATTAAAGAATCGGCTCTGTTAGGCGGATCGAAGTTCGCCGGGTCAGCTAGTGTCGACTAAAATAAGTTTGTAAGTTGTATGTATGGTCGGCTATAGGCTCACTCATTCAATCGTAGAGATGGCTCGTATCCGTAATTGGACGTGTATGGGCATTAGCCCATATTAAATAATGGCGGTGTGTCAAATGAAATGAACTTCCCTTTTTATGCAGAACGCACTTATGATGATCCGCGTAGTGTTCGCCAAATAGAATATGATGCATTGAGAGACAATTATTATTGTTTTATACTATACAAATGCGAACTTTAAAAGCAACTTGACATTCATCATCATCATTATCCCATATACGTCCCATTGCTGGGCACGGACATCCTCTACAACTAAGAGGGTTTAGGCCTTAGTCCACCGCACTGGCCTAGTGCGGGTTGGCGGACACACCTAAGAAATTCCTAAAAACTTTTTTAGGTGTGCAGGTTTCATCACGATGTTTTCCTTCGCCGTTAAAATAAGTGATAATTCATTGTGAATACACACATAACTTCGAAAAGCCAGAGGTGTGTGCTTGGGGTTTAAACCCGTGACCGCCGATATTCTCGACCGCGAGCCTAAACTTCAAGACCATCACTACTTGACATTTTGGTCTATTTTTTTATTGAGAGCATGATTGGAAGAGCATGATATTATGAAGCAAACAAAGGAATTGAATTTATCTTCAAATTTGTTGTTTTTCGGACATCTACCGATGAAACTCCAAGTTACAAAAACTAAAGAAAATGTTTTATCTTGCGCAGTTTATTTCCCACGGGAAGCGCCACTGGATTTCAACTCGGACAACTAAACTAGAATGTTCGTATAATAACTACACGGCTCGTATTGTTTATGACGTGCCGACCAATGTTTCATACGTGTCCTATAATTTGTATCGTGGTGACATATTTTATTACTACGACTAGGTGCGATATAGTTATTTGCTGTGAAATAAATTTTGCCATTGAATCTAGTTGTGCTATTAAATGTTTTCTAAATAAAATTCGAGTATAAGTCGTGATGGCCTCGAGGTATGCGCACGCGGTCGAGAATCTCGACGGTCACGGGTTCAAACCCCAGGCACACCCCTCTGACTTTTCGAAGTTATGTGTGTATTCACAAATAATTATCCCGTACTTTAACGGTGGAGGCAAACATCGTGATGAAACTTGCGCACCTAAAAGTTCTTAGGAATTTCTTAGGTGTGTAGTCCGCCAACGCGCACTAAGCCGGCGTGGTGGACTAAGGCCTAAACCCTGTCGGTAGTGGAGCAGGCCCGTGCCCAGCAATGGGACGTCAATGGGCTGATAATGATGAAAATTCAAGTACCAAATATCAAGGCATAATATTAATAGAATTCATAAATAAAACATAAACAATTTTTGTGCATTACAGTGCGTTGAATACCAAAAATGCTGCCAGTACCAACTGTTTAACAATAAACAAACACGATAAAAACACACCTACAATTAAAATGATGTCAGAAACAATGAAAAGTACAAAGCTGCATTAATTATTTTACAGTAGTTGAGCATTGAAAAAAATTGTCGAAATAATTGTACATTTTCTGATAACTTACACACGGTTCTATTTTTAATTAGGACGATGAATGCGGATTATCATTCCCGCACATTTAACTATTATTCGAGAAGGTAACTTAAATGAATAAAACATTAAATCTCACTTACTTGAGACATATAAATGACGGATTAATTTAGGAAATACTTGAGCAAATTGTTCTTGTCACTTGATATACTAATTTAGAATCATAAGTCATCAGTTTGGTGTGTAGTCCGCCAAGCCGCACTAGGCCAGCGTGATGGACTAAGGGCTAAACCCTCTTAATGGTAGAGGAGGCCCGTGACCAGCAGTGAGACCTAATACGGGATGATGATGATGATTATCATCATTAGTCTGTCCATTAAAAAGACAATAACAGTCCCATCAATGCGAGCTTATATATTACCTTCTATTTGCAAGTAAACATACATAATAAAAACTCCGTAGTTGCTTTCGATATGTCATAACCTTCCTCTCAATCGTAAAAGAGACCTAAGTTCAGCGGTGGGACACATATGAGCACAGAACTGCTTAATTAGACGTTTTCAACTTTTCTATGCATACGCGGGATTATGATAGTTCAATCAGTAATACTAGTTTCCGGTCATACAAGAGTTTTTGATTTTCCTCAAACCTCAGTCGCTATGTTAAATTTGTAATACATAGTGATCCTTGCATGAATTTCCTCAAGAAAATATTGAACAGGAAAATTATTATAAAAACATACACTTTCCGCAACGGTAAAAAATCCCTATTCTTACATTAATAACGTAAATTGCCAACTATGAATATTAATGAAGGTCCAATCACAATAATAATTTTGACTAATAATGCATATTTTTGTATCACAGAACGCAATAACATAAACAAAGAAATCACTAAAACCTTATTTTAGCCCTACGAAAATACCACCGTAAGTGCGTATATATATAAAAAAAGAACTCTTTAGAATGGAAGGTCCGAGTGAAGCTGTGATAGAAACGATCGTGATCGAAACGTGGGTGCAGAAATGACTATCCCTTTGAGGATTAGTTACGACTATATAAAAAAAAATAAAAAAATACACCCAACAGTCACATACATAGTTCCGACCCCACGCTAAGATACAAGTCTTGTGTCCTGGGGATCAGAAAGTACGAGAGACTTTTCGGTCTCACAAACACCCAGACCCGAAACCAATACTTGTGGACCACACAAACATTTGTCTCGGTGCGGGCATCGAACCCGCGGCCTCTAGTTTCGCAAGCTGGTATCTAGCCAACTGCGCCATGGGGCTGTCAATATATACAAATACTTGATTTTTTTAAGTCGTGATGGCCTCGAGGTTTAGGCACGCGGTCGAGAATCTCGATGGTCGCGGGTTCAAACGCCAGGCACACACCTCTGACTTTTCGAAGTTATGTGTGTATTCACAATGAATAATCACGTACTTTAACGGTGAAGGAAAACATCGTGATGAAACCTGCACACCTAAAAGTTCTTAGGAATTTCATAGGTGTGTAGTCCGCCAACCCGCACTAGGCCAGCGTGGTGGACTAAGGCCTAAACCCTTTCAATGGTAGAGGAGGCCCGTGCCCAGCAGTGGGACGTATATGGGCTGATGATGATGATGACTTGATTTTTTAGTCTACAATCAATGCTGCTCAGAATTAATTCTAAAGTATTGAAGGAATACCGCAAACAGCACGCCTTTGGAATCTACACGTGGGTAATGAAAACTGTTCGTTAATGCAATCTATCGGCATACTTTGGGTTGATAAGGTTTATTGCTTGCGCCATTGTTGCTCACTTTTGTTTATTAGACCATGTAGTATTTACCCCGGCTACGATTACTTTTGATGGTTCGATAAAGCCTCTTATCGTCTATCTATTTAAAGGAAAATTTTCATAAGGCCTCGTACCTGCGTCCTGGTCTTGCGGTACACGTATGTGCCGTACGATCTAGTGGTTCGATTCTTGGGTCGGGCAGTGTAATTGGGTTTTTCTATTGGGGAAATTCTTAATAGCAGCACGGAGTCTGGAAATGTGCCTGAAAAACGGTAATAGGCTAGCCCCTTATTACGTGGGACTGATACATACATAGCTGGCGAAATGTGGCTGTAGAAATACACCTCTGCCTAACCTATCAAGGAATACAGGCGTGAGTTTATGTATGTATGTTTTCATAAGGAAAATCTTTGAGGGGAAGGGGGTGCTATATTAAGTGGGAACACTTTATAGAGCTCCAAACACAAAGGGTAAAACGGGACCTTATTACTAAGGCTTCGCTGTCCATCTGTCCGTCTGTCACCATGCTGTATCTCAGGAACCGTGACAGATAGACAGTTAAAATCTTGACAGGTGATGTATTTCTGTTGCTATAACAACAAATACTAAGAAACACCACACCAGAAACAATGTGGCTCACCAGCTCGTTTGCCTCCTTTCCCATATAAAAAAAAACAGAATAAATAAATATTTAAGAGTGATCCCGTACAACAAACGTGATATTATAGAATCACAAAATGGATGATACAATTTGTTAAGCTATTGCGTGACAATCATCAGACCTTTACGCGTAATTATGAAAAATGAGTCACAACGATATTATTGTATTAGTATTGTCATGTCGACGTCAGTTTCACTTTATCAACACACTGAGGCATTTTTAAAAGCAAAAAGTCATAAGGGGCCGTTCAAGTATTACGTTAGCACATGGGGGGGGGGGTCTTTGCTTTGCTTATTTTGGATGACATGGGGGTAGGGGAGTCTAGATGATGATGACGTCATCGTTAAATCTATTTTCTTATTCTTAAAATTACAATTATAACATTATAATATTTTAAAACAATACATTAATTGAAAAATGTTTACATAAGCATGGGGGGAGGGGGTAAGAGCTTTGCTTACTTTTGCTGACAAGGGGGACGGGGGGGTTAATAATTGTAATAAATCTGCCTACGTAATACTTGCACGGCCTCTAAGTAGACTTTTACCGCATTGCTTAGTGGGCGTTGAGTGATCGAGAGGTCTCGGTACGATTACCAAATCGATTGGTGTTCTGAGTTTTACTATATGGAAAGTACTAACGAAAGTTCAAACTTAAGAGATAATTTTCTTCTCCCTCGGCAAAACAGAAGTTACCTACTTCTGTTAGTTTGTTAGTTTATTATGTAATTTTAATGGCTTGGTATCCCTAAAATGTAACAAACGAAAATTTAATGAGTAAGGAATTGTTGGACAACAACGAAATTATTTAATGCAAACTAGTCAGCAAAAACAAAAAATATTAGGCGTAGCAATTTTTATTTCACAATCACACAACTTTTTTACAAACGTTTCAAAATCCTTGGAATTATTATTGAAATGTTGAAACAATACAATAATTCCTGTTTCGGTAACATAAGTTACAAACACACTTCGAATAGATAAAACCTGACGACGTGCACCAGTTACGAAACATAATCATGATGTATGACTATGTAACATGCCACCGATATCTTGACGGGCTGTTATCAACTGCGACCAAGTGGGGTGAACCGCCAGTTAAGTGACGTATATATTGACTTTCAAAATACATATTTACTTATTACTAGTAGAAATCAAGAGCCTTCATCATCATCGCCTTCAACTTGATCAAGAGCATGATATGAATGCCAATATTGAACATTAGAAGACTTCGTCTTCTATTCAGTAGAACCATAAACTGCGATTGTAGTCACCGTAGCACATACATACGTCGTATTAACTTCAATTAGCCTATCATATATCCGCTATAAAGGTAGCACAAGATGATCGAAATCAGACGTAAACAGACTAATCCCGGAACGAAAAACATTTACATGGGTCATTGTATTATCTAGTTGTGTAGATGGTTCACAATATATTTTTTATAAAAGCCAATTTATATTAACATAAATGTATCTGAATGCCATAGTATGTGTCTTGTACTTGTATCAGATGGCAAATCAAGTATGCAGACGAAGTCGCAACATCAGCGTGTACCTATCTCTGTATTTGTATCTTCAGTGGGCAAAATTATGGCAGTTCAAAACCTTTATCGAGTTTTACCAAGAGAACCATGGTCGCTGTCCAATTGATTACACCACCAGCAATACCGTTATAATAAAAAAAACGAATGTAATGTCTTATCTCCTTATCAAATGTAGATGCTCAAAAGGTCCTCATCTCTTGACGTAAGGGATAAAATTATATCTACAATAAAAGACGCCGGTGTCTTAGCAGCGAATGAAAGTATTTTAGGAATGAAGAGATTATCGCCATGAGTGTTTTGCTAAGCTGTTCATTTTTCCATTCTATGTTATGACAAAGGCTTTGATAACACTTTTTTATAAACAATTCCGCTTATTGCATTCGTATTACGGAAGAGTACCTATAAACCTATAAATAAATTTATTTATTAAACCAGCTCACTCTTTTCTTTGATCGATTAATTCTGTATGATATAAAAAAAATTATAAAGCATATATCTAATATTAATAAATCAGCTTTATGAAAGACGAACAGCTGCTTAGTGGTCCTCGACGGTCAAGAAAAGGGTAGAAGTAATTTAAGATTCATGCTACTACGCTGACATAAGCATCATTATGCTCGATAGAATATATAATATGTTCAAATTATTATTCGAATGGATGTCGAGATGGATGACTCTTTTGCAGTGCACTATATTAACGTTCTTGTGTTGTGCTGTTACATAGAATTGCTGGTATAAAAAAGTTTCTGTAACTAATATCTACATGCGAAATATTTAGAAACGCAGGTTTTTTTAAAGTATTAAATTCTTAGTTTTAATATCAGCCCATATATGTACATACGCCCCAATGTCCTCATTTTCTATTGAAATTGGTTAGGACTTTAAACTATGGTGGACTCCAAACATCTAATATTTTCCTCCCCATGTTTACCTTTTTTATAATTATGTCAGACAAAACAAGGCGGATTTTATCACCCAAAAGAAAATCATCATCATCATCATCAGCCCATACACGTCCCACTGCTGGGCACGGGCCTCCTCTACAACTGAGAGGGTTTAGGCCTTAGTCCACCACGCTGGCCTAGTGCGGGTTGGCGGACTACACACCTAAGATATTCCTAAGAACTTTTAGGTGTGTAGGTTTCATCACGATGTTTTCCTTCACCGTTAAAGTACGTGATGATTCATTGTGAATACACACATAACTTCAAAAAGTCAGAGGTGTGTGCCTGGGGTTTGAACCCGCGACCGTCGAGATTCTCGACCGTGTGACTAAACCTCGAGGCCATCACGACTTAAAACGACGAAAGAAAATACAATCTACAAAATTTCTTTTGTATTCTAATTTATTTTATTTTCAAGGCTTTCGACTGGAGCGTTCAAACGCAGAGTGTGATCCTGTCATCGTTCTTCTGGGGATATGTGATTCTGCAGATCCCTGGTGGGGAGCTCGCCGCAAGATTCGGTGGCATGATCCTCATTACACTGAGTGTGGCTATCAACGCTGTTGTTTCTTTGCTGATACCCGTTGGAGGATATTATGTGGGTACTGATGAAATTTTATGGAAAATATCTTTGCTAACTTTGGCTTAAATATAACAAGAGCTAGTTCCCGGTTTTAGTGCCAGAAACTGCGAAATTAATCACCAGATGAACAATTAGAATCTTGCCAACTTTGAGTACCTTCAAAGTCCAAACTACTTAATTTTGATAGATTTTTTTAAAGTATAAATCAATACGTCTTCACATATGTTGTTTTGTTCCGTTATATTTGAAACCAAAAATATTTTTTCGCGCAAGTTATAAAGTGACACGAGTAAAAGAAAGTTTTCAAATGAATAAGATTTTAACACAAACTCATTGTTTCTATCAATTTTAGGGCGGCTGGCAGCTGATCTGCGCCTGCCGAGTCATCCAGGGTCTATCACAGGGTTTCCTATTCCCTTCAATCCACAATCTGATAGGGAAGTGGGTGCCTCTTGAAGAGAAGAGCAGGCTGGGAACCGTGATATATGGAGGTAATTATATGAGAATCATATTATACGTAGGTAATGATACCTACCTACCTGGCATAAATTCAGGATCACTAGTATGACAAATGATCCTGAAATTATCAGTGGCGTTAGTTCCGTAGAAACACAAGAGAACACGTTAATTTTGAGTCGTTAAAAGGATAAATAATAACATGAAAATGAAATGAAAAAAACAATATGAAAATGAAATGGTGATTTATTCCTAAAAAAAACCTAATTGTTATGTTAAGAAGGCTGACTGCTTCAGCCAAGGTCAACCGTTCAAAGAAATATCTGAATTGATTACGTCAAATATCTCGACAATATCACCATTATTGATCTAATTATGCTTCACTACAAGGTCTTTCACGTTTCATTTGTCTAGCAACAGTCTGAATGGCAAAACAAGATCTACGACTTTATGTTCAATCCTCAATCAGAGCAACGTATTACGGTATAGTTTGCCAGCAGGCTTATATGCCCCCCTTTCCTCATATCCTGTTTTCTTAAAACAAAGTGTGAAGAAGCATTTTTGCATGCTGGCATGAGTTTGTTGATTATGGGGATGGAAATCTCTGGCCGCTCAAGCTCTGTTGAGACAGTCTGTGGGCTTTATATTATGAAATCCAAAGTGTAATTATTCAAGCTATTGGAACTGCAGTAATCATTAAAAGCGTAAATATTTTTGTAATTCTACTTTACGCTAGCGGCAATATTCTAGTGTTAAATTTTAGTGGTAAAATTAAGAGTATTTATAAATTTTTTATCTCTGCAATAAATGCTTTATAATCTTAGTTAGCCTTTTTTTTTTCAAGCGATCTCAGGCGGGTGGATTTAAATTACAAAATACATTAACATTTTAATAATTTAATTGAGGTTCGCGATGGATATTTTTATTGTTTCTTTATTTTGGACTATATATGTACCTTCTCAGTACATTAAAAATGGTTAACTATATGCATATGCAATTGGTCATTACAGGAGGACAACTCGGAACAGCCTTGCAGCTAATAGCCTCAGGATTCCTGGCGGACTACTGGGGCTGGCCTGCCATCTTCTACGTGAACGGAACTCTCGGGGCCATCTGGACAGTAGCCTACGTCTTTCTGGGCTCGGATTCCCCACAGAAATCTAGGATGATCAGCGATGAGGAGCGGCTGTATATACAGACGTCCTTGGGACAAATTGGGGAACAGAAGGTTCGATGATTTGTAATAAAATAACTAAAGGCGTTTGTTGCCTATATCTCCTATACTACAAATACAATTAGACATACCTTTCTTTCGCCATAGATCTTCAAAGATTGCATCGGAAATAATCTATATCGAGCGACCTCAATATTTTAGGTGGCATTTATCGCTCACATTGTATTTTGAGTCTACATATTTAACTAACCATTCCTTCTTTGGTCATTTTCTCCCATTCTATCAATCAACATTGGATCCCAATATTCTATTCGTCCCATGTTCAATATTTATTTTATTAATTCTTTCAATATAAAGAAAATCTTAATATAACCTTTTTTAGTACCGGCGCTCAATTTTTAGTCATAGTTCATAATATGGTTCATAGTTTATTGTTTTTGTCAGAAATTTTATAAATAAATAAGTAAAATAAAAAAATTAAAATTCGACACAAGCTGGAAATTTGAATCAATCTAAAGGGTGAAACGAATAAAATATATTAAATCAACAAATTCCTTTTATTCCAGAGGCTGCAAACACCATGGAAGGCAATATGGACGTCTTTGCCGTTCATATCACTGATCGTGGCTCACTGCGGACAAAACTGGGGCTTCTGGACTTTGATGACAGAGATGCCTTCCTACATGAATCAAGTTCTGGGAGTTGATATCAAAGCTGTAAGTGATAATCAAGCCTTATTTGCAAAATAATAATGTGTATTTTTGCATAAATTACCTTGTGTTATTTGGGACGTATATTTTTATTTTGAATATTTTTAAAATTTTGAGTTTTAAAAAATGAGTGCTAAAAGTATTTTGAGTGAAAAAATTTAAATCCTGGTATGGCGACAAAAAACATATAGTAATAAATTAAACTGCTTTAATAAATAACAACAGTGATATTTAGCCAACAATTTCAACATTAAATCTATTTATTACAGGACTATGAGTAACAGTAATTTATTACCAAAATTATAATTACTGCAGCATCGTCGGCCTTGGCTATGACCTGTCTGGTTTAAAACAAAAAACCTAATTGTTTCACCTAATCTTTAGTCTGTAAAACTTTATAAGTAGTTATGCAGGAACACTAGCAATAATATTATTACTTGAGAACTAAAAACAAAGACATTGAAAAAAATGCACAAAAAAATTAATCAATTTTTATAACAGCTCTTCCATTAATCAGCATCTTATATCACAACACCACTTTGTCATTTACACATACAGGGAGTGAACAGGCCGTAACATAACAGTGATTAATATTTGCAAGAATTTATTAAGGCTCGTTTTTTTATATTTAGGCTTACAAACTTAAGTGTTGTACCCAGTATGTAACAGGCTGGAATAATTGCGTTGGCTAGTCAGAGACTTAATAGCATTTTTTAGAAAATTAATATTTATTTATAAACTCTTTATTGTACATTAAGAAACAAAGAACAAAACAATATTCAAACGGAACTCAGTACAATTGGCAGTCTTATCGCTCAAGGCGATCTTTTAGAGACAACCATAAAATAATATTCTACTCAAAATCTCGTTGGTATATCTTGGCGTATGGCATCCCATAGTTCAGTTCAGTCAGTTGGGGTCAGTTTGACGCTTTTCTGTGTTTTTAATTCTACCTATCTGTTTTCTTTTTGTTTTATTCCAAATTTAAAATTGTGGATGTGGGTGGGATATATTCATCAGATACCAATAATTATGGCGTGTCAGTGTAAAAAAGAAAAGAAATTGGTACATAATCCATTGCGCTGTTTGTTTCAGAACGGCGTGATGTCAGCTCTACCATACATGGCAATGTACTTGCTCAGCTTCCCGCTCGGATTTGTATCGGACTTCATACTAAAGAAGAAGTGGCTCAGCATCACAACATGTAGAAAACTCAGTAATTCTATTGGTGAGTATACTATCATTATCGACAGTTTACATGAAAAACTATGATTATTTTCTATATTTTTACAATTGTAAACTTAAGATCTTTTAAACAATCATCTCATGATTGTAAATACGTTTTCAAATGGAGAAAGGAGAAGGAAAAGGGAAGGTGGGGGATTTTATTATAATAGAAAACGCAATGGAACCCTATGAAAAAATGGCAATTTTAATATGTTATAATCTCTGCGGTCGCGGGTTCAATCCCCAGGCCCTCAACTCTGCCTTTTCGAAGTTATGTGTGTATCCACAATGAATTAGGTACTTACTTTATGTTGAAGGAAAACATCGTGAGGAAACCTGCACACCTAAAAGTTCTTAGGAATTTCTTTGGTGTGTAGTCCGCCAACCCGCATGAGGCCAGCGTGGTGGACTTAGGCCTAAACCCTCTCAGTCGTAGTTGTATATGGGCTGATGATGATGATTGTTCATACTAGTTATGTTTGTAACTAGTTATATCTTATAGGATAATTATTTCTTATTCTCGTCGCAAAGCTATTAAAGTCGCGGAGGCAAAGCCTGAAGGTCAGACTGATATTATGTTGTACGTATGATGACATAGAGATAAAATAAATTTAAAACAAGTATAAATTAATATATCTTTATCATATCGTTGCGAGTGATTAGACCGTAATCGTCATAATTGTTTTTATTTCCACCTGGATGGAAAAGAGACTGGTACTATACTCAACAGTAAATCCAGTGTTAATTAAATAGACTGCCTCGTAGTCTCGCGGCAGTAGTATGTGCCGTGTGATATGGAGGTCCTAGGTTCGATTCCCGGGTAGTGCAAAGAGGATTTTCCATTAGGAAATTCTCAGTAGCAGCGCGGAGTTTAGAAATGTGCCCGAAAAACGGCAATAGGTTCACCCCTTATTACGTTACACTGATACATATTTGCCGAAATGTGGGTGCAGAAATCCACCCTTGCCTACCTCTTCGGGGAATACACACGTGAGGTTATGTATGTATATATGTTATAAATAGACTGGCAAGAAATGATAAAGGTTATCTGTCACTAGTCGCTTTTATTATGCCGGTCTTTTGCAGGTCACTTCGGTCCAGCTGTGGCGTTGATCGGGCTGTCGTATTCTCCGGCTGGCAATGTGACGATGGCTGTGCTTCTTCTCACCATAGTTGTTGGTCTCAATGCTGGTCATTACACTGGCTATTTGGTGAGTATTGTCCTTGTACTACTTTAAATATGACTTAAAAGAGTAATAGCAGTAGAAGTAGAATTTAATAATTAAATTAAGTCTACGAGTATACTAATAGATCTTGTGGGGAGACTTAGTTTCCTATAATGCCATTGAGATATTAGCCCACGACACAAGGCTTGTATCTTAATGGTCTCAGAACTTAAATGTATCTTTTGGTCATACTTATTAATATTCGTTTATTTGTATTATCAGTTGGTGCACATTGACATGGCTCCCAACTTCGCGGGTACTTTAATGGGTATCACTAACTGTATCGCGAACATCATATCCATCATCGCGCCTCTAGCCGCCGGCGCCATATTGGAAGACGAGGTAACATCAAATAACTTTAAATTCCTATGTTCTATTTGTATATCAGTAATAGCGTTGCTGTGCAGGAGCCTCCTCTTCATCTAATAGTTATGCCTTAGTCCACCATACTAGCCTAATGCGGGTTGGCGGAATTCACACCTAAGAAATTAAATTTTTGGTACTTAAGGTCAAGGACGTGCAGGATACTTTATGATGTTTTTCTTTACCGGCGCCTCGCGGTCTCGCGGCACAGGTATGTGCTGTGCGATCTAGAGGTCCTGGGTTCGATTCCCGGGTCGGGCAAAGTGTTATTGGGTTTTCCAATAAGAAATTCTCAGTAGCAGCACGGAGTCTGGAATTGTGCCCGAAAAACGGCAATAGGCTCGCCCCCTATTACGTGGGACTGATACATACCTGGCGAAATGTGGGTGCAGAAATGCATCTCTGCCTACCCCTTCGGGGAATATAGGCGTGAGGTTATGTATGTCTTTACCGGTACAGTACGTGATAATTCATACATACCTTGGTAAACTCACAGATGTGCGCTTGGAGTTTGAACCCGCCACCGTCGAGATTTTATCTCAAACACGCGCCAAATCAGACCATCACGAATAAAACCTATACTAATTAAGTAGTATTGAATTTTGCAGACGGACCCAACGGACTGGATGAAAGTGTTCTACCTCTCGTCCGCGATATACATTGCTTGCAACACATTCTTCATCATATTTGGCACCAGTGAAAAACAGCAATGGAACGAGCCTGTCAGTGAAAACGACGGTAAGTCAAATATAATTCTTATTACAATCTACTTAAATCTTGCTATATTTTTTTTAAACTCTTTCACTGGCCATTCACACTGCTCATTCCAACCCATTCCAATTTAAAATACATATGTGTATATCACGCTTGTAACCTTTAAGGAACAGGCAGAGGTGGATTTATATACCCACTTATCCCCTATTATTTTTAGTTCCACGTATAAATCCAATAATACTTAATCATATCCATATACGACACTCAATATTTAAACCGCGTGAAATAAGGCAGTAAAAAATTATAACGCCTATAATATAGTCTGTACTAAAAACAAATAAAATACACAAACAAAAATACGCAATGAAAAGCTAAATGGGATACGCTGAATTTTGATAGATAAATACCCTTCAGTGTATCCCTAATGGAAATAGCCGTTGATGGCAGCGCTCAACGAGCCGTACGCGAATAAAGTTTTACATTGCGTGTTATGAAATATCGTATGAGATTCCGGAATATGAAAATATTTTCGAAGCGTATGGATATTGTTGTACTCAATGGTACGGGGTTTTTAATACCGAACGGATTTGAGAGCACTCCACTCGATAAATATTGCATATTATGTCAATCTAAGTGGCTTTGCTTGCTTTCAAATTGTTATTACAATTCTTGTGTTCAGTAGAATGCTTTTAAAATTGGGATATCGGATTATTTTGGGACAAATTATACCTAGAACATACATATACGTACATAAACTTACATTTATATATAACCAAAAGGTTAGGCACAGGTGTATCTCTACAACCACGTAACCGGTTATGATTAAGAAAAAGGCCATTTAATAATAGATACTACTTAATTTACACCTCGAAACCAGAACCCTTCAATGATATTCAGTTTTTATTTCAGATGGAGTAACAGAGAAAAACATCGAGAAGACAGTTTAGTAAATAAGTTACATTGTATATAGTAATTTATTAGTATTGTATAATGTGTATATTTAACTACAATAAATGCGTTAATGCAGAAGTTGTTTTAACCTGTCAATGAAGAAGTTGTATGTCTAATTGATGTCTAAAAATAGCCATAAACTTCCTCTTCAGTACAGATTTCAACTTATTTTATCCGACAAAATACACATTAGTTTACCAAGAGGCCAATTATGATAATCTTCTGCTATTCCACATAATTATGCTGACATGGTTGAATATTTCTATGCGCTTCGTTAAAACTATTCAACAACTGAACGATGCGGTAAGTACAACAATTAGCGAACCTTTTTTCCTGTGTTTCTTTGTTGTAGCTTTCGCCGAGTCACTAATGGATTGTGTAATTAGCTATTTTGTGGTTAGTTTATTTTAAAAACACTGTAATGGATCCTTTTCTTAAAAAAAAACCCTAGGTTCTGTATAAAAAGCGAGAGGATAGATACGAATTTTATAATCACGTCAACTTGAGAATCTTATTCAATTTTCAATGTGAATATCAATGTTGAAGTAAATTTATAATTAATACCAATAGTATTTTGCGAACTATTGTCAATTAAAGTGCTACTGCCGAATCGTAACGCGTTATCGCTGTCAAGAACATGAAATAACATTTTTTGTGAATTGTATCGCATCACATCATCAGCTCATAAACATACTGGACAGCCCTGTGGCGCAGTTGGCTAGACACCAGCTTGCGAAACGAGAGGCCGCGGGTTCGATCCCCGCACCGAGACAAATGTTTATGTGATCCACAAATATTTGTTTCGGGTCTGGGTGTTTGTGAGACCGAAAAGTCTCTCGTAGTCTCTGATACCCACGACACAGAACTTGTATCCTAGTGTGGGGTTATAACTATGTATGTGACTGTTGGGTGTATTTATTATTTATTTATTACAAAATAGAAATTGCTATACAGAATAATAAAATGGTCATTAATTTATTTCCAGACATTTTTAACCTTAAATATATGCATAATTTTACTATAACCACAATCACTACCAACTTCAAATACGCATGAAATAAGAGAAATTTTAATTCTTACAATATATTTCTAACGAGCGAATAGTATTTCAATTTCAATCTCGAATATCTCACACGAAAAGGTAAAATACAGCCCCGTAAATTGGGCTATTTTTATATTCCAATAAAAAGGTATGATCAATGAGTTTTTGGATTAATTTCGTCCTACGTCGGCTTAGCTGGACAAATGAAATATACGGTGGGATGAAATTTATTACATTATCAATGTTACTCATATATGTAATATTAATATTATGAATAAACTAAGGCCTAACCCATCTCAGTTGTAGAGAAGATCCGTGCCTAGCAGTTGGGCGGATATGAGCTGATGATGAAGACAAATATTTTTTGTATGTTTGTAACTAATAAACGTAAAAACTTCCAAAGTAATATAGGCTACTTTTTTTTACGAAATATATTGCTCAGTAAGTTAGGCGTTTTGTATTTTTCTATTAAATGTTTCGGAAGGTTGAGCATGGGATTAAAAATTGCGCCCAGATGGAGCTGGGCCCCTACAGCTACATAGTTTTATATGAATTAGAATGATAAATTGTCTTTATCACAAAAACTGATAGAATTCGACAACATATTAATAATAATAAATACCTCGAGAAACTAAATTTTTTGTACTCGCAAAAATTTAAGGATCTAAGATATTGTGAGACCAAAATGTCTCTTTTACTTTTTCATACCATCAACATAAGACTAATGACCAGTGACAAAAGTTCTTAATACTTTTGCATGTCCAAAATCATATATTACTTCAAGATTTTTATTCTTCCACTCAAACGTTTACACGAATATAAGGCCAACAATATCTTAAGCCCGCAATTCCAAGAAACATGATTGCGAACATATTTGAAAGGAAATATTACAAGTTCGCATGAGTAGAGTCGGTAGAGTTCGACTCCGCTTCAAGAGAGAACGTACCGCGAATCCAGTATTTAAGTGAACATTTTAAATTGCACAAAGCGAGTACTTTCTCCATTTTACTCTGTTTTATTTTAACGCCTTTCTGTGTGGTGAGGAGGCCTTTGTATGTTATAACACCTGCGATGACTATTAAATAGGTTCGCCCACTATTCCGTCGGACTTAAAATATTGACGAAAATTAGGCGCAAAAATGCACCTCTATCTATCCTTGATAGATAAATGCGTCATTATGAATACTGTACTAAAATTAAAGAGTCGCACCAAGAATCAAGTCATCATCATCGGCCAATATATGTCCCAATGCTGGGCACGGGCCTTCTCTACATCCATCCATCCATCATCCATCCATCAGCCAATTGAAGTCCACTGCTGGACATAGGCCTCTCCTAATGACTTCCACAGGGACCTGTTGGAAGCAGCTTGCATCCAGCGACGTCCCGCAACCTTTGGAAGCAGCTTGCATCCAGCGACGTCCGTCCTTCTCTACAACTGAGACGGTTTAGGCCTTATTCCAAAAATCATGTGCTACGTTATATTAATTTCTGAAATGTACGCACCGTCAACCAATTGATATCTACATGAAAAGAAAATTAAAACACAGTTAATTAAATGTTTTAATAGCTCAATTTACAGAAACGCTAGCAAACAAATGGCAATAAATTGTTCGCGAGCACATGTGCTGCGGCGATGAAAGTAAAATTTATTGGTAATTAGCTTTTGCCGGGGCTCAACGCTGATGAACTTTATCGATTAACAGGCCGGCTGCCTGTAAACTGTATTTAAAGACGATATATTTTCTGTTCTTTATGTCCAGTAGGCGTGTGTTCGTACGTTTGTATGCAAAACGACGTCATTTATACGGCTTAGTGTCGTTGGAGCCTTAACTTTATGTATTTAATTACAGAGAAATTAACAGCGGACCGTTTTATGGAAATAGTGTATATTATGCCAATGTCAAATTATGGAAACAATGAGCCCGTCTACCGATACGAACTTTTTAACTTTTGTCGATTACATAATTCTCTTGTGTATTTATTGTACTTACATATATGTTATGTGGGGACAGAACACAGTTTTTTTAGACATACTATTTGATGCCATCATATATTCGTACCTTGTTTTTTATATATGAAACTATTAAATTTAATTATATATGTACTCTAGCTAGGTAATAGAGAAACTGTGCTTTTATACGTTTTAAAGTTATGTAAAGCCGACATAATGTCGTTATTTTTTACAGTTAGCACTGAACTTATACCGCACTGCAGTAAACGTCCAGCCGGCTAATTTTATTATTAAAAAAGTCATACAACGTTGAATTAAAATGTTGATTTTACCACCTCGTTGCCTTTCTATTCATATAGAGTTAATCGAGTTAACTCAGCGCCAATATTTTTTTAATTTCATGAATAGAACCGAGAAATGTTTGACTTTAAATTATTAGCTCTTAGTTAATCTCAATATACTTCTTTTCCTGTTAAATCAAAGCAATGAAAAGGGTTTTTTATTCGAGGTTCAATTGAGCAAATAATTTTCATAATTTATAGTTATATTAAGCCGTATTTCTAAAATATAACAGACCATATATACATATTTTTTTAAATAAAAATCTTAATCAACAAATAGGTACAATATTATATGAGATCATGGTTGAGACCTACTTATATGTATGTGACACTGATGGATAATCTCGACGTTCGCGGGTTCGAACCCCAGGCGCACACCTCTGACTTTCTAAGTTATGTGTGTATTCACAATGAATTATCACGTACTTTAACGGTGAAGGAAAACATCGTGATGAAACCTGCACACCTAAAAGTTATAAGTAATTTCTTAGGTGTTTAGTCCACTAACCAGGCCAGCGTGGTGGACTAAGGCCTAAACCCTCTCAGTTGTGCCCATAAGTAGAACGTATATGGGCTGATGATGATGATACTACATACCTACATATATACATAACATCACTCCCGTACCCCTGAAGGGGCGGACAGAAGTGAATTTCTGCAACCACATTTCACCAGGTAACCTTACTGTAGTATGTAATCACCACTCAATCGGGGCAGGCAAAGGTGTATACACTAACATTTGTCACCTTGTTAGTGCTGAGAATTCCCTTACTTAAAATCCTAAATAAGATATTGCTCGACCTGGGAACCGAATATGACGCCTAGCCTTGCATTGCTGAACGAGGCGTTTCCACGTTTCGAAGCGGCAATAGTTAAAAAAAAACTTAATAATGACGATTAAAAAGCACTTGTAAAAGTCTATTTCAATAAAGGTGATTTTGACTTTGACTTTGAACACTTATGTACTCGTAAGTATCGAAAAACAAGGCGGTTTTGTAACGTAAACTCATTTTACCTTCTGACAAAACCTACTTAACAAATCTAATTACTCGATTTTGAATGACTAACATTCAGACATTCCCAACACTGCAAGGCACTATAGTAAGAACGAGTCTGTGCGACGAGAAACTGTTTTCACAGGCAGCGCTCGCTCGCTCTAATGCTATGCGCATTTTGAACCAAGTTCCAGAGTTATATGTTTCAATTTCAACAACGACATGTCTAATCCAATAATGGTAGATGTATTTGCAAATGGAGGAGTGATGTCCTATGCGACCTTCATTACGTACATGCTTTGAGAAGAATGCGATTGAAAAGTCTTAAGATTGTCTGGTCTTGCTTTCTGAATGCCCGACAAAGTGTTATTAAATTTACCTGTTATGAAATTCTCAGTGGCAGCACGGAGTCAGGAACCGTGCAAAAAGAAATCGCATATTTATTTATATTAAAATACAACATAAGCTTACAGCATGACACCAAAGCGCTTAGTTGATTAATATAATTAATACACCAAATACAAAAATAATAATATTTTTTTTATACAAAACAAATATAACTAAAATAATATTTAACGGAATTAATAATATGCATTACAGCATCATGTATCATCATATGTACGACCTCATATTGTGCCTGCACTATCCGCACTATTTGTAATCAACAATAAACCTTGTAAATTAGTGGACTTTGTGTTTGACATTGCGGTGACCCCTCACCGGCACCTACCCCACATCCACAGACTGATATTGAACAGTAAAAGAGAGTGTAGAGTATACTGCGCCTGATAGTCATTATTTCAAATAGACTGATATGCATTTTAATTATATGGATAATTGACCTAAGATTAACAGCAGCAGGGGAAACATGACCTACTTATAAAAAAAATCACAGTTCCGTGGTAGGTCAAAAATACGAAATTATTAAACCTTTTCAATTCAACTGAAACTACTCCAAGCTCTTATAAATGTCTCGCTGCGTCATATTTTAAGATAAATTAATGTAATTTTCTTTGAAATAAATTAAAGAAACCTGTACATTTCTATCAATTAATTAAGCTACTCGTATTGGACTTGGCAGCCATTCAGGTCTGAACATTTTTATCGGGGAAACGGTTAATAGACGACGTCGTTGGTGCCAGACTTGGCTCAGTTTTCAATTTTATATTTCCTTTTATGTGCCAGCATTGATAAAATAATAGTTATTTTCTTGAAAGAACAGCTGTAAATGGTTTCTTATTAGCAAATTTTAAGAGAAGTAGAAGACGCTATGATTTAGGATGCTAAGAGCTAGAGATAAGCAATGTGCACCCAATGCAGATGTTAACTCCGACTTGAATATTCATACATACATACATAAACTCACGCCTGTATTCCCCGAAGGGGTAGGCAGAGGTGTATTTCTGCACCCACATTTCGCCAAGTAGGTATGTATCAGTCCCACGTAATAGGGGGCGAGCCTATTGCCATTTTTCGGGCACATTTCCAGACTCCGTGCTGTTACCGAGAATTTCCTAATGGAAAAACCCAATAACACTTTGCCCGACCCGGGAATCGAACCCAGGACCTCTAGATCGCACGGCACATACTTGTACCGCGAGAACACGAGGCAGAGTTGAATATTCCTATCCTAACAGAACATCTTAGTGATCATCCTACCACGGAAAACTTAGAAAACCAGGATTGCAAGTAGCGTGCACAGAAATCACATCAAGCTCCGTAGGTCAGCAAACTATATGAGAACCTATTTTGTCTTGGTCTTGTGGAAACTTTTTACAAAACAAAACCTACGAGTTTAATCCGCCAACCTGCACTAGGCCAGCGTGGTGGACTAAGGCCTAAACCCTCTCAGTTGTAGAGGGGGCCCGTGCCCAGCTGTGGGACGTATTTGGGCTGATGATGATGATAATGGAAAGTGAAACCAATTACTTGTTTACTTACTGTGGGCGGCACTGTGTATTTTTATTTGTGTATTTAATTGTATGTGCATGTATGTAAATATAAATTCATTTGTATGTTTCATATATTTTTAGATAAATTTATTTACTCAAATTGTTTTTTGGCTTTTTTCTATACACTTTATATTACCCTCCTTATTTTCCTTTTCCATTATACATCCAACAGTTGTCTGTAAGAAATAGCTGAGGACGATAAGACCGCAACTTGCACTTTACATTAAGTTTAGTTTCTCCTTTTTTGTAATGAAGTAATTATGTGCAATAAAGAGTTCATAAATAAATAATACATAAAAACATACATAAACTCACGCTTGTATTCCCCGAATAATAAATACCTCGAGAAACTAAATTTTTTGTACTCGCAAAAATTTAAGGATCTAAGATATTGTGAGACCAAAATGTCTCTTTTACTTTTTCATACCATCAACATAAGACTAATGACCAGTGACAAAAGTTCTTAATACTTTTGCATGTCCAAAATCATATATTACTTCAAGATTTTTATTCTTCCACTCAAACGTTTACACGAATATAAGGCCAACAATATCTTAAGCCCGCAATTCCAAGAAACATGATTGCGAACATATTTGAAAGGAAATATTACAAGTTCGCATGAGTAGAGTCGGTAGAGTTCGACTCCGCTTCAAGAGAGAACGTACCGCGAATCCAGTATTTAAGTGAACATTTTAAATTGCACAAAGCGAGTACTTTCTCCATTTTACTCTGTTTTATTTTAACGCCTTTCTGTGTGGTGAGGAGGCCTTTGTATGTTATAACACCTGCGATGACTATTAAATAGGTTCGCCCACTATTCCGTCGGACTTAAAATATTGACGAAAATTAGGCGCAAAAATGCACCTCTATCTATCCTTGATAGATAAATGCGTCATTATGAATACTGTACTAAAATTAAAGAGTCGCACCAAGAATCAAGTCATCATCATCGGCCAATATATGTCCCAATGCTGGGCACGGGCCTTCTCTACATCCATCCATCCATCATCCATCCATCAGCCAATTGAAGTCCACTGCTGGACATAGGCCTCTCCTAATGACTTCCACAGGGACCTGTTGGAAGCAGCTTGCATCCAGCGACGTCCCGCAACCTTTGGAAGCAGCTTGCATCCAGCGACGTCCGTCCTTCTCTACAACTGAGACGGTTTAGGCCTTATTCCAAAAATCATGTGCTACGTTATATTAATTTCTGAAATGTACGCACCGTCAACCAATTGATATCTACATGAAAAGAAAATTAAAACACAGTTAATTAAATGTTTTAATAGCTCAATTTACAGAAACGCTAGCAAACAAATGGCAATAAATTGTTCGCGAGCACATGTGCTGCGGCGATGAAAGTAAAATTTATTGGTAATTAGCTTTTGCCGGGGCTCAACGCTGATGAACTTTATCGATTAACAGGCCGGCTGCCTGTAAACTGTATTTAAAGACGATATATTTTCTGTTCTTTATGTCCAGTAGGCGTGTGTTCGTACGTTTGTATGCAAAACGACGTCATTTATACGGCTTAGTGTCGTTGGAGCCTTAACTTTATGTATTTAATTACAGAGAAATTAACAGCGGACCGTTTTATGGAAATAGTGTATATTATGCCAATGTCAAATTATGGAAACAATGAGCCCGTCTACCGATACGAACTTTTTAACTTTTGTCGATTACATAATTCTCTTGTGTATTTATTGTACTTACATATATGTTATGTGGGGACAGAACACAGTTTTTTTAGACATACTATTTGATGCCATCATATATTCGTACCTTGTTTTTTATATATGAAACTATTAAATTTAATTATATATGTACTCTAGCTAGGTAATAGAGAAACTGTGCTTTTATACGTTTTAAAGTTATGTAAAGCCGACATAATGTCGTTATTTTTTACAGTTAGCACTGAACTTATACCGCACTGCAGTAAACGTCCAGCCGGCTAATTTTATTATTAAAAAAGTCATACAACGTTGAATTAAAATGTTGATTTTACCACCTCGTTGCCTTTCTATTCATATAGAGTTAATCGAGTTAACTCAGCGCCAATATTTTTTTAATTTCATGAATAGAACCGAGAAATGTTTGACTTTAAATTATTAGCTCTTAGTTAATCTCAATATACTTCTTTTCCTGTTAAATCAAAGCAATGAAAAGGGTTTTTTATTCGAGGTTCAATTGAGCAAATAATTTTCATAATTTATAGTTATATTAAGCCGTATTTCTAAAATATAACAGACCATATATACATATTTTTTTAAATAAAAATCTTAATCAACAAATAGGTACAATATTATATGAGATCATGGTTGAGACCTACTTATATGTATGTGACACTGATGGATAATCTCGACGTTCGCGGGTTCGAACCCCAGGCGCACACCTCTGACTTTCTAAGTTATGTGTGTATTCACAATGAATTATCACGTACTTTAACGGTGAAGGAAAACATCGTGATGAAACCTGCACACCTAAAAGTTATAAGTAATTTCTTAGGTGTTTAGTCCACTAACCAGGCCAGCGTGGTGGACTAAGGCCTAAACCCTCTCAGTTGTGCCCATAAGTAGAACGTATATGGGCTGATGATGATGATACTACATACCTACATATATACATAACATCACTCCCGTACCCCTGAAGGGGCGGACAGAAGTGAATTTCTGCAACCACATTTCACCAGGTAACCTTACTGTAGTATGTAATCACCACTCAATCGGGGCAGGCAAAGGTGTATACACTAACATTTGTCACCTTGTTAGTGCTGAGAATTCCCTTACTTAAAATCCTAAATAAGATATTGCTCGACCTGGGAACCGAATATGACGCCTAGCCTTGCATTGCTGAACGAGGCGTTTCCACGTTTCGAAGCGGCAATAGTTAAAAAAAAACTTAATAATGACGATTAAAAAGCACTTGTAAAAGTCTATTTCAATAAAGGTGATTTTGACTTTGACTTTGAACACTTATGTACTCGTAAGTATCGAAAAACAAGGCGGTTTTGTAACGTAAACTCATTTTACCTTCTGACAAAACCTACTTAACAAATCTAATTACTCGATTTTGAATGACTAACATTCAGACATTCCCAACACTGCAAGGCACTATAGTAAGAACGAGTCTGTGCGACGAGAAACTGTTTTCACAGGCAGCGCTCGCTCGCTCTAATGCTATGCGCATTTTGAACCAAGTTCCAGAGTTATATGTTTCAATTTCAACAACGACATGTCTAATCCAATAATGGTAGATGTATTTGCAAATGGAGGAGTGATGTCCTATGCGACCTTCATTACGTACATGCTTTGAGAAGAATGCGATTGAAAAGTCTTAAGATTGTCTGGTCTTGCTTTCTGAATGCCCGACAAAGTGTTATTAAATTTACCTGTTATGAAATTCTCAGTGGCAGCACGGAGTCAGGAACCGTGCAAAAAGAAATCGCATATTTATTTATATTAAAATACAACATAAGCTTACAGCATGACACCAAAGCGCTTAGTTGATTAATATAATTAATACACCAAATACAAAAATAATAATATTTTTTTTATACAAAACAAATATAACTAAAATAATATTTAACGGAATTAATAATATGCATTACAGCATCATGTATCATCATATGTACGACCTCATATTGTGCCTGCACTATCCGCACTATTTGTAATCAACAATAAACCTTGTAAATTAGTGGACTTTGTGTTTGACATTGCGGTGACCCCTCACCGGCACCTACCCCACATCCACAGACTGATATTGAACAGTAAAAGAGAGTGTAGAGTATACTGCGCCTGATAGTCATTATTTCAAATAGACTGATATGCATTTTAATTATATGGATAATTGACCTAAGATTAACAGCAGCAGGGGAAACATGACCTACTTATAAAAAAAATCACAGTTCCGTGGTAGGTCAAAAATACGAAATTATTAAACCTTTTCAATTCAACTGAAACTACTCCAAGCTCTTATAAATGTCTCGCTGCGTCATATTTTAAGATAAATTAATGTAATTTTCTTTGAAATAAATTAAAGAAACCTGTACATTTCTATCAATTAATTAAGCTACTCGTATTGGACTTGGCAGCCATTCAGGTCTGAACATTTTTATCGGGGAAACGGTTAATAGACGACGTCGTTGGTGCCAGACTTGGCTCAGTTTTCAATTTTATATTTCCTTTTATGTGCCAGCATTGATAAAATAATAGTTATTTTCTTGAAAGAACAGCTGTAAATGGTTTCTTATTAGCAAATTTTAAGAGAAGTAGAAGACGCTATGATTTAGGATGCTAAGAGCTAGAGATAAGCAATGTGCACCCAATGCAGATGTTAACTCCGACTTGAATATTCATACATACATACATAAACTCACGCCTGTATTCCCCGAAGGGGTAGGCAGAGGTGTATTTCTGCACCCACATTTCGCCAAGTAGGTATGTATCAGTCCCACGTAATAGGGGGCGAGCCTATTGCCATTTTTCGGGCACATTTCCAGACTCCGTGCTGTTACCGAGAATTTCCTAATGGAAAAACCCAATAACACTTTGCCCGACCCGGGAATCGAACCCAGGACCTCTAGATCGCACGGCACATACTTGTACCGCGAGAACACGAGGCAGAGTTGAATATTCCTATCCTAACAGAACATCTTAGTGATCATCCTACCACGGAAAACTTAGAAAACCAGGATTGCAAGTAGCGTGCACAGAAATCACATCAAGCTCCGTAGGTCAGCAAACTATATGAGAACCTATTTTGTCTTGGTCTTGTGGAAACTTTTTACAAAACAAAACCTACGAGTTTAATCCGCCAACCTGCACTAGGCCAGCGTGGTGGACTAAGGCCTAAACCCTCTCAGTTGTAGAGGGGGCCCGTGCCCAGCTGTGGGACGTATTTGGGCTGATGATGATGATAATGGAAAGTGAAACCAATTACTTGTTTACTTACTGTGGGCGGCACTGTGTATTTTTATTTGTGTATTTAATTGTATGTGCATGTATGTAAATATAAATTCATTTGTATGTTTCATATATTTTTAGATAAATTTATTTACTCAAATTGTTTTTTGGCTTTTTTCTATACACTTTATATTACCCTCCTTATTTTCCTTTTCCATTATACATCCAACAGTTGTCTGTAAGAAATAGCTGAGGACGATAAGACCGCAACTTGCACTTTACATTAAGTTTAGTTTCTCCTTTTTTGTAATGAAGTAATTATGTGCAATAAAGAGTTCATAAATAAATAATACATAAAAACATACATAAACTCACGCTTGTATTCCCCGAAGGGGTAGGCAGAGGAAACCCCACTTTGCCCGACCCGGGAATCGAACCTGGGACCTCCAGATCACACGGCACATACTAGTGCCGCTAGACCACGTGGCAGTCGTGTTATATGTAATTAATAATACGTGAATATGGCAATCCGTACGGAAAAAAGTAACGCCTTTCTTCACTACATAAATAAAATCCATTAATTTCCTTCAATGACAAACTACGACAAAACAAAAGGCTAGCGACGCCCCCTAGCGAGCAGTTTTACATGTGACCTATTCTAATATTGGCTCATAAATTAGCCCCTGTAATCACAGCTGCATTACGTAGCCATGCAATGCATATGCATGGAGTAAAATCAATTTCGTCCAGTATGGTAATGAATAATAAATCTTACTTGATATTACTGGACGCTTACATTAACGGTGTGATTAATGTTTTTTTTTTTTTTAAGTCTTTATTTATTATAGAGGGTTTAATCAAAATGATAATGTCACCCTTGAAATGTCACTTAACTAAGCACTAACTATACTTAACAACTAACACTTAATAGTAACAAAACTTAACTTAATTTTAACACACTTACGATCTACGTTTAATACATATATTTGCAATTTTGACTAACATTTTTGCCTCATCTGATAGTGGAAAAGCCACGGTGTGATTAATGTCATGCACGTAAGTGTATTTTGCACGATAACTTGTTCAGGTTGTATATGACCATTGAATGTACTAGTCTATTGGCCGAGTACTGAAACGCTACTTAATCTGAGGGCGACTAATATTTAAGTCATCATCATCAGCCCATATACATCCCACTGCTGGGCACGGGCCTCCTCTACAACTGAGAGGGTTTAGGCCTTAGTCCACCACGCTGGCCTAGTGCGGGTTGGCGGACTACACACCTAAGAAATTCCTAAGAAATTTTAGGTGTGCAGGTTTTATCACGATGTTTTCCTTCACCGTTAAAGTAATTGACAATTCATTGTTAATACACACATAACTTCGAAGTCAAGTCAGAGATGTGTGCCTGGGGTTTGAACCTGCGACCGCCGAAATTCTCGACCGCGCGCCTAAACCTCGAGGCCATCACTGCTTTTCAATTCAATCAATATTTAAGTGGCTGTTATAATTTAAGCGGTATACTGAAACATAATTTATCGGTTTTAAGACTGTGATTAACTAATGCCCACTTAAATTTCCATAAATGGCAACATTACCAAAAAAAGTTCTTTGACATGACATTTTTTAAGTAGGTATATACCGCTTAAATTATAACAGTCACATAAATATAAGTCGCCCTCAGATTAAGTAGCGTTTCAGTATTCGGCAATATATTACTCATCGGGAGTACGATGCTTTATTAGACATCTTGTCTTTCGACACAAGCATTTTATTTTTATTTTTTATTTTATTATCTTTGGGAAACATACAATACAATTTCTCTTAAAAGACTAAATTTTAAAATAAATACATAGATCAAATCAGTTTCCACTTATAAAATAGAACTTACATGCAACGGCAACACTAAAAGCAACTAATTAACAATTACATATACCTAATATAAAGGGAGATTAGTTAATTAGCATGAGAAGGTTCTTCATCCATACTAATATAATTTGAGTATAAAGTTTTATTTTTGTTTGTGAAGAAAAAAACTTAAAAACTACTGAACCGGTTTAAATGATTTGACAAAAAAAATTTTTTTTTATTAAAATTTCACCCCACGGCTAGTATTAATATATTAAATAATACATACATAGATGTAAGTGCAATGTTTATATGTATTATAAACGATAATATTAAACTAAACTTTAATGGCATTCTGTTATTGTATAATGCGATACCAGTCGGAAAAGCGAGTCGCATTTGGGCATCGTAAATTCGTAAAGTTCGCGCGCGACACAGCGGGGATCCCATTATATAACAATTATTACAAACGTTCTCATAGTTTCTGCGCGTTAACTACTAAATTTCTGATTAAAAACCAACAATTTGTATTCATTAATTTTAATGCAAGATTTGTATTGAACATGTATCAAAAACTACGATAATGTATCGATTTAAGAAAACCCTTATGTAAAATAATGTTTACAGATCATTTTGATATCCATCTCTGACCACCTACAACTTCAAATGCCAAATAAAAAAAAAATTCACCGAAGATAATTTAGGATAAAAAGATATGAAAGTTTTCTTGCCAGACTTATACAACAAAGAAATGTTCTTTCTATTAATCTAATGGTCTTATCGGTAATAACCAAGAAATTAAACCCATTGACATCAATCAATAGAAAGAGATATTCTACAATCGAGCCTAACGTAAATGACCTTTTTATTAGGAAACTTTCCCCCCTTCAAGTAGGCCAATGTGTTGGGCCCAGCTGAATGTCTGTAATCTACGGAACGCCACGAACAATAAGAAGTAAAGAGCGCACATTAAAACTTAGACATGCGGAAATAGGAGTTCAGCAAGCATTGTTTTGTTGGAATTTTGATTATAACAATAGCTCGTGTTGCTTAAGCTTCTGAATGAGGAAATTTGGTATATTTTTTTTTGTTATCTGATTTTTATTTTTATACAATAGGATACTCGATAAACAAAAGGTTTTTTGGAGATTTATCCCAAGTAATATGATAAATGTGAAAATAGTTTAAGGATTTTTATTACAAAGTTAATTAAGAGCATAAAGGCAATTATTTGTTTATTCATGAAAATGTTCTTGATAAGTATTTCTTACACTGCTAAAATGACATTTTTACGTCCAAACTGATAGGCGTAAACCATAAAATTTTCCTATAGAAAATCCAATAGTTCATTGTCCGACCTGAAAATCAACCTGGGTAGTCTTGCTTGCACCTGTATTTGTAAAGGAAACAGCGAGAAATTTGGTGTTTATTTCTTGAATTATAAAATTCTCAGCATAGTAATCTAGAATCCCTCACCCTGCTTTGGGATCTCTCCTTTAACCAGAGCGAATACAAACTCATTTTTTTAAATAAGAATGTATCAAACGCTAACAGACATTCAAGCAAATATTCAGACCAGACAAATATTTTTTTCCAACGGAGCGACAAACTCCCTAGCCTTAAAATACTATGAATCTGTGAGATTAGTTCCAAGTACCCGCTCTATCTCCAATAAAGAAATGTCGTTGATAATTACATTATTTGCTTCAGCCGTGAAGTCAAAAACCCTTGGGGCGGAGTAAATTTCTGTCTAGACTTGCAATACGAGTTGCTGCTGATTTACAACGCTAGTTCGCGAACTCTTGAGGGAACGCCTATCCTGTCTGCAAAGATTTGTAGTACATACACAAGAAACTTTTATAGAGCCAATATGCTTTGAATTGCCAATCTTCACATATATATTTCTTCTGTGCGTGTGTTTGGTACTGAACTCCTTCTAAACGGCTGGACCGATTTTAATGAAATTTTCTGTGTATCTTAAGGTGGATTCGAGAATGGTTTAGATTTGACACGGTTGGTGGCGCTGCGATCGAAGTCTGGGATTTTTATTTTTCGCGTATAAGAGTATAACCTCAAAATTTAATCCCAAAATTCTAAAAAAAAAAAAAAAAGAAATATATTTTTGAATTTAAAATTGTGTATAGGACAAAGTTTGTTGGGTCCACTATTTAAATACAAAATAACTGTGATAATACGTCATAGCTTCTCGTATATCTTTATATAAGTGGTATTAAAACAATAAAGATAGCTCAAGGGGCTAGAAATGTCGCGGGTTCAAACTACAAATTAGCTAAATATTTGCGAAGGTCTGGGTAGTTAATTAATATATCTTTGTTATTCTAAACGCCCCCACAATAGGAGAAATATAACTAAAATTCAAATACATGGTCAAGCACTCACATATAGTTTAAATAGTATGCCGATGATAAAATATTCTCATATCTAACCTGGTTTGGACCCTCGTACATAAAGTGTAAAATCCGCTATTACCCAGTCAATATCCACTTACAAATAAGCTGGCATTCTTGTTTCGACTGGTGATAATTGTAGTTGTTTATTTCCAGTCATCCATCTAATTAGCAACTATGGCTTATACGCTGTTTTTATATCACTTTATCTACATTATATGTCATATTTTGTGCCTCTTGTGTTCCATCTCTCTCCAACGAACTACGTTCGACTTAAAAGGATTGGCTTTAGTCTTTATTCCGCTTTTAAATTTATCATCAGCCCATATACGTCCCACTGCTGAGCACTGGCCTCCTCTGCCGGACGGGTTGGCGGACTACACAGGTTTCATCATGATGTTTTCCTTCGCCGTTAATGTACGTGATAATTGTTTGTGAATACACACATAACTTCGAAAAGTTAGAGGTATGTGCTTGGGGTTTGAACCTGCGACTGTCGAGATTCTCCACTACGAGCCTAAATATCGAGGCCATCACTTTGAAATTATTTGTAAAAATATAAGATAAAAAACCATGCCAGCAATAGCAGCTTTTCAGCAGCGATTATGAACGCGTAGGCAATAAGGCTGCGGTTGCTGCTAATAGCGCGTACAACTAAGGGGCCGTCCATTAATCACGTGAGGTTCGACAGGGGGGGAGGGGTTTGGCAAAAATCACGAAATATCACAAGGGGGTAGGGAGGGTGTAGTCAGATATCACGTGTATTTATTTTTCCGTCATACGCGTGATTTCTAAACCGAAAAGCCAGTCACAAACAACATGCAACCTTTCTGTCTAGACATTTTTATCATGATCCTTATTTTCAGAATAAAATTAGATTACCTATTCTTTATACAGGTAGTATAACTATAATATTCCTAACCTTTTAAGATTCTTTGTTGGTACTAAAAATACACGTGATTTTGCGTGGGGGAGTACACGTATCACCAAGGGGGACGGCGGGTTAAAAAATGCTAAAAAACATCACGTGATTAATGGACGGCCCCTAAACATACGTATTTCGACGAAATAAAATTTATTTTTTCTTTCACCAAAAAGGATTGCAAGAACAACCTTTTTAACCTAATGAAATCGCATTACGCGGCTACTTTTGTACCTGAATTAAGTAAAAGGATTCCTGTGGAGGCAATTTAGGTTTCCAACGACGCTCAACGATTAGCGTCGCCCCTCTTTGTGTTTTTTTCCATTTGAGTGGCGAAAATCGGCTAATGTGCCACCGGGGAAATTAGGGCATTTCCCTTTGAATTATACACAATTTAAGCGTTCACCATTCTACGTAAAGCGAGATGTGTTGAATGAAATACTGTTGTTATATTTCTATTCATTAATCATCATCTGATGATGATGCCTATATAGGTCCCAATGCGGGCCACGGGCCTTCTCTACAACTGAGAGTTAAGGCTTAGTCCACCACGCTGGCCTGGTGCGGGTTGGCGGACTAAACACCTAAGAACTTTTAGGTGTGCACGTTTCATCACGATGTTTTCCTTCACCGTTAAAGTAGGTACGTGATAATTCATTGTGAATACACACATAACTTGGAAAAATCAGAGGTGTGTGCCTGGGGTTTGAACCCGCGACCGTCGAGATTCTCGACCGCGTACCTAAACCTTTAGGCCATCACGGCCTATTATTATATAGCCTGTTGCAGTGGCGGTACTTCCATAGAAGCCCAAAAACGTTACACGTTAATAATTGTGTAATGTCTAATTTATAATTGTTTATGGGGTCAGGATATTCTCATTTATACGTCGAAATTGCTGTTTTTTAAAGAAGGTTTAAAGATTATTATTTGGACTGCCTCGTGGTCCCGCGGTACAAGTATGTGCCGTGCGCTCTAGAGGTCCTGGGTTCGATTCCCGGGTCGGGCAAAGTGTTATTGGGTTTTTCCATTAGGAAATTTTCAGTAACAGCACGCAGTCTGGAAATGTGTCCGAAAAGCGGCAATAGGCTCACCCCCTATTACGTGGGACTCATAAATACCTGGCGAAATGTGGGTGCAGAAATGCACCTCTGCCTACCCCTTCGGGAAATACAGGCGTGAGTTTATGTATGTATGTATGTATTTAGAATTCTAAGACTGGGCTTTCGGGCTTCTATGGAAGTACCGCCACTGGTATAGCCTTGCTTAGTAAATATTTTTGAAATTCCAACCAGTAGATTCTGAGATAATCGCGTTACACCAAACAAACTTTTCACTTTTAAACATTAGTATGGATAAACCAACATGTGCTTACAAACATTGCACAAGATTCCACATCACGTTCATAAAACTTTCTATAGCCTAACCGAACTTCCATCCCGAAGATTCGTGTTCAAACAACAAACTCTATCTATATTTATTTGAAAACTATGCGACAACAAGCCCGGTATCTGAGACACGTCCCGGTATGAATCGAGTCGTGCCCGAGGCGATGTATTTATCTGCTTCGTCGCAACCAATTGTGTTGTAGAGCCTTCGAATCTACGAGTATTTCTAAATTAAGGGTTTTGTTATTTAAAATAGCGGGTTGTCTAGTTGATCGTACCATTATATAATCAAAGGTTTGGTTCCTGTGTTGGGTAAAGTTGTTAGGTTTATGAAATTATTAGTGACTGCCTCGAGGTCCCGGGTTTGATTCTCGGGCCTGTAAGAGTATTGTTAGATTTTTTCATTGGGAAAATCTCTGTAAAAATACAGGCTCTTAATTGGGTTCTATTGTCCTAACACTCGGGACATAAAATACAAGTGTCGGAATTTTAGTTCAAGAATGCACTTCCTACTTCTTTTATGCATACCAATTATTTGTATAAGCAATGTATTTGAATGTGTACTCTATAAACGGCAATATACTTCATTGTGGCATTGCTAAAACATTGCTAACGAAATATATGTCGGGTTGGTCATTAGTACGGGACTTCAACTGACAGCGAAACGCAGTGTGCAGATAGCACGCTTCGGCAGAGTCTAGCTCACTTCCGTGCGGAGTCGAAGAGTGGGGCGTCAAGCGATGTCGACGAGTGGGAGTGGCAGCTTGAACGTCGTCAATTCTCATCGAACCACCGCGCGGACAACAAGTGCCTTGGAACTGTCTCACGTTTCGTTGTACTATAATTTGACAAGTTTTATTGGAAATATAACGTCTGAATGTCTTAAAAGTTTTTCACTCGGCCTATGTTTCCGACATATAGATGTAGGTAACTCTGCCTAGTCCTTCGTGGAAACAGGCGTGAGTATGTAAGCGAAAGGAGACGACAAGCAAACATCGGCTGAGTATTATATTAGTGGTCAGTTGGGTCGGGTCGTGTTTGGTTACTCAGTATATCTGAGTCTGCAAGGTTGCCGTCCGGTCAATACAAGACTGGCTTGTATAGATATGTAGATATAGAAGTTAGCCTAGTCAAATAATTTAAAAGAGTTAAAAAAAATCCTCAACGTATAAACTAGACCGGAAAAAATATATTTGGGGCAGGGAAAAAATAACGGCTGCTCGTTTTACACAACGCCAGGCGTGAAGTAAAAGTCATCATCATTGTTATTATCAGCCCACATACGTCCCACTGCTGGGCACAGGCCTCCTCTACACCTGAGAGGGTTTAGGCCAAAGTCTACCACGATGGCTTAGTGCGGTTTGGCAAACTATACACCTAAAAAGTCCCTAAGATCTTTTAGATGCGCAGATATTCTCACGATGTTTTGTTGCATCGTAAACCACCGTTCACCGTTTCAAGTAAAAATACATACATACATACGCCTTTATTCCCCGAAGGGGTAGGCAGAGATGCATTTCCGCACCCACATTTTGCCAGGTATGTATCAGTCCCACGTAATAGGGGGCAACCCTTTTGCCGTTTTTTGGGCACATTTCCAGACTCCGTGCTGCTACTGAGAATTTCCTAATGGAAAAACCCAATAACACTTTGCCCAACCTGGGAATTGAACCCAGGACCTCTAGATCGCACGGCACATACTAGTCCCGCGAGACCATGAGACAGTAAAAAGTTTCAGTTTTCAAGTAAAAATATGCATATAAAATGCAATTTATCCATACAAAAAAATTACTATGAAGATTATAGCCATCAAGCTGTAGAGGAAAGCCTATGCAAATGAGTGGGGATCGTGGGGTACGTCGGCTGCATTCGCATTGTGCATGCGACGTGACGCTTTCGTCGGGACGCTGGCCGGGAATAAATCATGTGTCGCTTTCGGATGAAACGTCTTCACTGACAATATACTGGGAATCCAGTTTTGAATTATGGACACTCGACTCTGACTTTGTAAAAATCCTGAGTTTGAGTTATTTATGCTCACTTGGCTCGGCTTTGGCCGGACTCAGGAAGTCCCGATGAAGTTATAAGCCCGAAAACCGAACTATTTTATACAACGGGATAAACAACATAGTCAGTATTTAATTACGAGCTTAGACTAGTATTGTATTAGTGAAATCTATCAGGCTTCGTTGGCTTTATAAAATTAATTACTACAGGTGAAATCCCAACGAATTTAGTATAATTAAATTCATTAAACCTGCGATATTGCCTGAAGCCGGATAATAAAGAACGTTTGTCTTGTCTACTTACTTTAACAACAGTCAATTTCTATATATACCCATAAACTTATACATACCAATAACTGTTAACTGTTTCTCGATATACGACCAATATAACTCTTCATCATCATCAGCCCATATACGCCCCATTGCTGGACACGGGCCTCCTCTGCAATTGAGAGGGTTTAGGCCTAAGGCCTAGACTTACACCTCGCTGGTCTAGTGCGGGACGGCGGACTATACATCATGTTTTCCTTCACCGTTAAAGTAAGTGATGATGATGAATCCCTACACTCATAACTTTGAAAAGTCAGAGGTGTGTGCTTGTGGTTTGAACCTGCGACCGCGGATATTCTCGACTGTGTGCCTAAACCTCGAGGGCTTCACTACTCCACTACACTAGTATGATATAAATTAGCTTACCTTTAATTCGACACTCGTAGTGTCTTCGAAGCTGTCGCTCTGCAAGTCAGCAGGCGCGGTCCTCTTCTGCAAAGAAAAAAATATAATTATGTTACAAAAACTATCGGTTAGTAACCGCAGGCGTATCAATATTCCGAAGACGCGTGCGACTTCGTCAATACAGGAAAACTTGGTCGGAATAAAAATGTGGATTGTGTCAGCCCTCTGATTATGCTAATGGGCTGTTACGATAATCTCTGTATTACCATCATAAAGCCTGACGTACGCTAACGTTCGGCGTGACATTACGTTTTATGGATCGATGAGTTGGATTACTTACTCTGGGAGGATATTTGTATCCGCACGGATAGCGCCCACCGCACTTTAGATGTTAAACTTGTCGTGATGGACTCGAGGCTTGGGCACGCGGTGGATAGTCTAGGCGGTCGAGGGTTCAAACCCCAGGCATACACCTCTGAATTTTCGAAGTTATGTGTGTATTCACAAAGAATTATCACGTACTTTGACGGTGAAGGAAAATATAGTGAAAAACCTGCACACCTAAAAGTTCTTAGGAATTTGATAGGTGTGTAGTCCGCCAACCCGCACTAGGCCAACGTGGTGGACTAAGGCCTTAACCTTCTCAGATATAGAAGAGGCCTGTGCCCAGCAGTGGGACGTATATGGGATGATGATGATGATGAAAGATACGGAAATTTGGAGCAGTCCGGGATGTAATCTAATCAGTGGCGGTACTTCCATAGAAGCCCAAAAGCGGCTTACAAAATTTCGAATAATGATCTTTAAGCCTTAAATATTTATTAAACAAAAGCAATTTGGCGTATAAATAAGAATATCCTGATCCCTCAATAAATAATTATAAATTAGACATTACACAATCAACATGCAACACTTTTGGGCTTCTATGGAAGTTCAATGGCGGAACCTAATGACAAATTAGGTTCCCTTAGATTCGCTGAGCTTTAGTGCTCAGCGTCAATACTGTGCGTGCCGCTGTTGATCCTGGAGCACAGGAGTTACAGTGGCGGGTGAGTAGTGGGATAAGGCCAAATGTAATTGCGTAAATATTCGGTAATACTCATTTCCAGTAAAGCCATCACTTTACGTATGTACAGTTAATTGACTAATGTACTGGCTTGTATAAAAATAAAATAAAATAAAATAAAATAATAAACACACCCAACAGTCACATACATAGTTCTGACGCCACGCTAGGATACAAGTTCTGTGTCGTGGGTATCAGAAACTACGAGAGACTTTTCGGTCTCACAAACAACCAGCCCCAAAACAAATATTAATGGATCACACAAACATTTATTTCAGTGCGGGGATCGAACCCGCGGCCTCTCGTTTCGCAAGCCGGTGTCTAGCCAACTGCGCCACGGGGCTGTCTATAAATCTTGTCTAAATATTTTATAAATCTTTATAAAATATTTCATTGAAGATAATATAGAGTTAGATTTTATGATTTTATGTATGCGTTCATTTAAGTTAAATGTTTGCATAATGTTTACTTTCCTTATACTGCCATTTGTATTATAAACTTTCTTCATCTATCTCTGCATCACTCTTAAGTTGATTGGAAGGGAACCCCTCAGCAGTTTTATAGAAAATATAGTATAAAGAATAAATGAACGTATCGGAGACGTAAAGATTAAAACGGCAATATGCTCGCTCCCTACTACGCGGGGGTTAAAACAACTAAGAAATACACATCTGCCCTCCCCTTGAAGATTAGAGTGAGTGTATTTATATACCTACATATAAAGGGGCTGGTAATATTACTCCATGACATGTATGTAGATAATCCCTACGTAGGGTGTCATATAAAATGCAGTCATTTACTTTTTCATAGGGAAAGGATTTGTTTACTTTTTATGCATCATCAACAATAACTCATCAATTATCGTCAGCCCTTATACGTCCCACTGCTGGGCACGGGCCTCCTCTACAACTGAAAGGGTTGAGGTCTACCACGCTGGCCTAGTGCGGGTTGGCGGACTACACACCTAAGAATTTCCTAATAACTTTTAGGTGTGCAGGTTTCCTCACGATGAGTTCCTTCACCGTAAAGTAAGTGATAATTCATTGTGAATACATACATAAATACCTAAATTCAGGGTTGTGTGCCTGGGGTTTGAACCTGCGACCGCCTAGATTCTTGATCGCGCCGCTACACTTCGATGCCATCACGACTTCATCAACATTCAACAAAATTTAATTGAACAAAAATAGAATTAATTTAACATGCCATATATGTATTTTTTTTTTTTTTTTTATGGGAAAGGAGGCAAACGAGCTAGTGAGCCACCTGATGTACATGACATTCATATGTACTTCGGCGCAAGAATGTCGCACGATCCACACGGCTACATGGTTTATTATTTATCTACAAAGTGGGGCAGAGTATTCTGCGATCTGGACATTGCAACGAAAATCTTGAAATCTAAAAAGACTTTGTACAAATATCATGCCGCTTTGTCCAATCTTAGAGGATTCCCTTATAAACTTCTATAGGGGATCTATCTTAATCCATTCTTAGTTTCCTTAGCTCGGTTTTAAGCCGCATTTTATACGTGAAAATCTCAGGGCTACTTGAGACGCGCTCTTCAACTCTAGAATTTACGAGGAACTTGACGACGCCGAAAAAGAACCTGATAGTGCTCCTTTAACATTCATTATAATTTGCATTCGCAAGCGTTTTCTTAAGCCGAGGCTTAGACGTAATCTGCCTGACGGTTACCGATTAAAATTAAGAATTTAAATTTCGGTTTACACATAGCGTTTGATGCCGGAAATTTGTTTTATTTTAATTGCAGTAGGTATATTATAATCTCTTAAAACTGCCTTGAAAGAGTAAAACTTACTTACTTACTTACTTAAACTCACGCCTGTATTCCCCGAAGGGGTAGGCAGAGGTGCATTTCTGCACCCACATTTCACCAGGTATGTATCAGTCCCACGTAATAGGGGGCGAGCCTATTGCCGTTTTTCGGGCACATTTCCAGACTCCGTGCTGTTACTGAGAATTTCCTACTGGAAAAACCCAATAACACTTTGCCCGACTCGGGAATCGAACCCAGGACCTCCAGATCCCACGGCACACACTTGTACCGCGAGACCACGAGGTAGTAAAAATTTTGATATTTTTTGCTAGTAACCGAAGACGAGAAAATGTGCCCTTTCGAAAACGACGCTTACGACTAGTTTCTATTCTGACATAAAAAAAAAACAACCGTTAAGACTATTTTATAGTTTTAATGGCAGTAGGTATATTTCGTCATGACGATACAAAAAGTTTTATCCCCTTTGCTAAATATTAGTGCTTGATATGATGACTTGAGTAATAAATATTTCATAAAGAAAATGAACAAGAAATTATTTTAAATAAAATTTGTAAAACATAATAAGGCTAAGCTCACGCCTGTGCGTTAAATTTTGAAGTTCTATTCATAATTTTGGCAATCCGTAACTCTTTGATAACATTAAATATCTATTTTAGACACAATACAAGTTCCAAATAAATTTTACAAAGCCTCTTTAACAACCACGCCGTTAAGACTTCTTAAGAAATTATAAGTAATTTGTACTGAATTATTCAACAATTAGGTACTTACAACTTAAGGAGGGATAGTTTGATAAAATTTCATTCGGAATAAATTAATCTATCTAAATCTTATTTACTAACTTTCATCATCATCAGCCCATATACGTCCCACTGCTAGGCACGGGCCTCCTCTATAACTGAGAGGGTTTAGGCCTTAGTCTACCCCGCTGGCCTGGTGCGGGTTGGACTGGGACTAGCTGGACGCTGGGACTAGTCACTAAACATTTATAGATATCTAAGATTTTTCTCATTTATACCCCATCTGAAGAAGTGATGGCCTCGAGGTTTAGGCGCGCGGTTGAGAATCTCGGCGGTCGCAGGTTCAAACACACATGGTACACACCACTAACTTTTCGAAGTTATGTGTGTATTCAGAATGAATTATCACTTGCTTTAACGGTAAAGGAAAATATCCTGATGAAACCTGCACACCTAAAAGTTCTTAGGATTTTTTTAAGTGTGTAGTCCGCCAGCCCGCATTAAGCCAGCGTGGTGGACTAAGGCCTAAGCCCTCTCAATGGTAGAGGACGCCCGCGCCCAGCAGTGGGACGTATAAGGGCTTATGATGGTATCCCCTATAGCTGAGTGAGGTTCGGCCTAAGTCTACCACGCTGGCCTAGTACGGTTAGACACATATATTTGTCACAGCAGGGATTTTATGTACATACAAATGAGATAAAATATATTTCCATACGGAACTGCGTTTAATATTCGTCCCTCGCGACTCTCATCCCCAATATTCTAATTGGCTTATAGACGCTCGAATTGGAAATCTGTCTGATATTGTAACTCAAGTATACGAGACGCCGCATTTTTCCTTACAATTACACCCTTATTATATGTTAAAATCTTTTTCGTATCAATTAATGTAAAAAAAAATGGAACGACACTTATTTGAAGACAATTTTCATGGTGCTGTTGGCTAGATTCTTCTTAGATTCATGCAGGTAGGACCAAAAAGTTCCGTTACAAGATAATTATCCTTTAAATACTTGTATTAATATCATCATGAAATTAATATCGTTTTATCCGCCGACCGCACCTCCGGAAAAGTCTTATACGGTTAATTAAAATACATATGTATAACAATATTTTATCCTTATTGTAGTTACTAGCCTTCGGTTCCCGTTGCGAGGCTATTTCGAAAATATGTTTGTAAAATTTCATGAGAATCATCATCATCAGCCCACATACGTCCGGTGGAACGTATAGTATATCCAAGTGCAGTGGCTGGGCACGGGCCTCCTCTACAACTAAGAGGATTTAGGTCTTAGTCCACCACGCTGGCCTAGTGCGAGTTGGCGGACTAAATACCTAAGAAATCCATAAGAACCTTTAGATGTGCAATTTTATCACGATGCTTTCCTTTATTGTTAAAGTACGTGATAATTCTTTGTGAATACACACATGACTTCGAAAAGTCAGAGGTGTGTGCATATGGTTTTAACCCGCGACCGCCGAGATTCTCGACCGCGTGCCTAAACGTCGAGGCCATTACGACTTTATTTACTTTATAATCATGAGAATCAGTACGTGACAACTTGACAAACAGAGCCATATTTTACATTTTAATCTACATTTGCAACACAGCTTCGACGAGAGACCAAAGCGATTTTCCGGTTTCTCGTGACCGCACGTATATCACTAAATCTACACGAATTGAAATGCTGAATTGCATCGGATACATCCACGTCATTCGCGGTGACAGCAGATATATCTATCGCCGATAATAATTTGTTGCACGCGCTGCCTACGATCTTCGGATAGACGCTTTGTGAATGATTCATTTTAGAGCTTGGAGTCGTTAACTGTTGTGTATACTCCACTGTAAAGGTCACTCCACTTCTTCGTGTACTGTGTCCTGTCGAATGCACCTAAAGGTTAATTAAACACTGATCTCTATTTCACAACAGAACTTATTATGGTTTTAGGAGAAACCATGACCACAGATACATAAAAGGTAAGTAATTATATAGGTATTGTTGAATAGTTCGACATCTTATGTCTTCCTTTCTTCATATACCTAATCAAAGGACCTAGTGATCGGGGTGAGAAAATCACTCAGCAGAAGTTTGCCTTTAATTAATACCGTTTTTGGGTACCTCACCTATTTACATCAATTTAATTTCTATTTTTTTTCTTTACCTAAAATAGAAGTAAATGAATAAATTAGGGGCCAACTCCACAATAAGGTTAGTCCGACATCAGCACACAATTTCATCTAAGCTCGATTTAAGTAGCAATTCCTTTTAGCGAAAATATTACGTGGTTCGATCGACCGTAATGTTGTCACGTTGAGTTGTGATGTTTCATCGGTAGTGCGGCGTGATTGTGGACCTGACTGCTGACTTATTGATAACTACGTAACCTAGAAAAAAATAATCAAAGATTCGTTCCTCGTTTTGGGTCCTTACCGATAATAACCTTAGATAAAGTACCAAATGTGTATATCAGAGGCGGCTTTAAAGTGGAACCAATACCGGAGAAGCTCAAGGAGATGCACTTGAGGTGGTACGGTCACTTTATGTGCCGACCTGACGAACACATGACGAAAAAATTAGAGTTGGGACCAAGAGGCAGTGGCAGACCCTGATCTACATGGATGTCAACCACAAGAAAAAACCTCAAAGTGGAATTCACGACGACCCACAACAGACGTTTCTGGAGAAGAAGAATAAGGAGAGCCGACCCCGATTAGAAACGGGAAAAGGCCAGACGAAGAAGAAGAGTTCCTCGTTTTGAGTTCTTAATAACTATGACGTCAGCAACGGCGTTGGGCACCAATATGTTACGTTACACTACATTTATACACACGATAATATTTTAAAGGAACGTTGAAATTCTCGCTTACTTTGAAGTAAATTTCTGAATTAATCTTATAGTTTTTTTATTACCTTTAATAACTCATGGCGAATGTTCTAAAGAATTGTTTAATCGTAGTCCACTCTCCTTTTCATAATAGTCTAACAGGATAGTATGCGGTGCAACAAGCTTTGAGCTTCGGAGCTTTGTCCCCTTTCAAAAACATTGCCTCCGAAATCAATATCCTCGAAAATCCGGGTCGTAGACCTTCTCTTCAAAGAGAAGGTATGTAATGTTGCCAAGGGCAACCTAATTTATTTACAAAGCTTAACAAAAACATATTTCCAATAAGAAAACAATAAAGGGAAGTTTTTTCGGAACATTTCATTATTATAAAGTAGATAAGTTGTTGCGAGTAGCCGCCCCTTATTCGTTACTTCTTAGCTAAACTCATTATAACTTGTTTTTGTACCCTCTTGAGAAATGTTACGTTTGTTACTTGGAAATGGAAATAATATTAAATGATTTATACATATGCGAATGCTGATATACACACAGAATATGTGAGGAAGAAGACAAGACACGTGATAGCCAGTTTGGATTTCAGTACGGACTGGTTAAGGGCAGTGTCGGTACATCCATAGAAGCCTTAGCCCAGTTTGCCTTTACAATTCCGAATAATAATTTAAGTTTTAAATCTATATTTAACAAAAGCAATTTGTTAAATAACGACCCTACAATGAGAAAATATAAACAAGACATTACACAACTAACGATTAACGCTTTTGGGCTTCTATGGAAGTCCCGCCACTGGTTAAGGGTAATGACTCCATCATTTCATTGTCTCACAGAAAATCGACTAGAAATAATATGAATGAGATTGTCAGGTTCTTATACACGATAACATGTTTTTAGTCTCCCGGATATAGAATATATAGGTTGCAAAAATGAATTTAAAAAAACTGCAATCTGGTAATAAAAGTGTTTCTTATTTTTTTATTTACTAGCTGACCCGGCGAACTTCGTTGTCGATTCTATTTTATTTTAGCCTAAGTTATTCCTTATTACATGAGCTACTCGCCAGTAAAAGTCCCGTCAAAATCGGACCCGTTTCAGAGATTAGCCGGAACAAACAGACAGGCAGACAAAAAAATGTAAAAAAACGTTATTTTAGTATATGTACCGTGTATACATCCATATGTATTTATTAAAAAGCGGTTATTTCAATATCATACATAAACTCACGCCTGTATTCCCCGAAGAGGTAGGCAGAGGTGCATTTCTGCACCCATATTTCGCCAAGTATCAGTCCCACGTAATAGGGGGCGAGCCTATTGCCGTTTTTCGGGCATATTTCCAGACTCCGTGCTGTTACCGAGAATTTCCTAATGGAAAAACCCAATAACACTTTGCCCGACCCGGGAATCGAACCCAGGACCTCTAGATCGCACGGCACATACTTGTACCGCGAGACCACGAGGCAGTCAATATCACAAACAGATACTCCAATTTTATTTATTAATTATAATATGTAGTATAAGTATATGTATAGATTTACACTTTATAATTTAAAATATTTAATGGTGGACTTAATGCCTGAGGTATTCTCTACCGGTCGGACCTTAGGTAGGTAAATTTATATACATACAATATTCCAAACATCTTACTAGCCGATGTTAAATTCAGACCACACTACACTAACCATCAGGCAGAAAATCGATATCCTTGCCGCGACAGTTTAAAAGTTAAGTTGAACATACATGGAACGTTCAACTTAAAACCGGGTGTTAAGAGGGCCTTTGCAAAGTCCTAGCTGTAATGTTATAGCCAGAATGCTCTCAATTTAACATTAGGCATTTAAAGAACTAATTTTACTTATAAACTTGTTGTCCACGGTAGTTACTATGCTTAAATTTTGAAGTGAAACTTATTTAGCGGCGCTGTGCACTTTTTGGGATGAGTAAAAATGTTGAACTCGCGTCAGATCACGTGACCCTGATCGAAAATGCGTAAGACGCATTATGTAATATAAATTGTCATGTTTGTTGTACGATAGAGCAATAAATATTGTATTTTACCACGTAAATGATAGTACTTTTAAACTGATAAATAAAGTTATTCTCTAACCATCCCAAAATATTAAAAAATGTACAACGTTAATGTTGAAGTTTTCACTTCTACCGGCATTTCCGGAGTGCCACACGTTTTTTCTTTTTTTTTAAATAAAATATTAAGAATGTTTCATTTCGTCACAGATATATACATAACTTAAACTTATGCTTCCATCCCTGTGCGGATATTCCCAAATCCATATATTATGTACCCTAAAAGGCCATTGTAGTCAACTTGTCAGGCCTGTATTAAAAATAAAAATAAATAAAATTGGGATCGACTAAAAATATTAACTGCATGTATGTTACATTTAATACCAAAACTTAACGCTTTACGCGAATACTTTTCTATGTATTAACGACTTTTGCTCAACTTCTCCCAAGAAAATAAGACGTGACATTTATTGAAGATTTCCTGAAGTGGATCCAATGTTAGATCGCCATAGAGTTGACGCCTACTCTACACTCCCACGCGTTATTCCCTACAAGTTAATATCAACTTTATACGTATATTACAGAGTTCATTTTACCGTAATAGTGTGGAATTGACTTCACCGTTTAAGGTGAAAATGGATATTGATCACTTTTAAATTCAAAGCGTAAGTCAAGAGATAATTGCATAAACTTACATTACTTTTATCTCCCTTCTACAAAACGATCTAAGTTATAATTCACACAATTCCTTTTCATCTGTTCGACCCTCACTAAATCTTGTCACAAAACCATAAAAATCTATAAGAACGCGTAACCACCAATCATAAACGCGTACAATTCAGTAAAGTTCGTTGTATAAAGATATATGGAGTCGTCTGGACTCTGAGTATAATTTACAGCAGACACGTTCCGGTTGGTTAGTCGGGACACGATAGACGATATACTATTTCTTACAACGGTCAGGATTGCACCCGCTCCCATCTTTTTATTCTTCAGGTTGGGGTAAGGTAGAAGATGAAACCTGCTGATGAAACCTGCACACCTAAAAGTTCTTAGGAATTTCTTAGGTGTGTATTCTGCCAACCCGCACTAGGCCAGTGTAGTGGACTAAGGTCTAAACCCTCTCAATGGTAGAGGAGGCCCGTGCCCAGCAGTGGGACGTATATGGGCTGATATAATGAAAATGAATAAAGGTAGAAGAGACGTGAGTCTGACAATAAGTCAGACTTTTTCATTACAATTCGTGTTGATAACATTTTTAAGTGGTAGAAAAGTGTTGTTATCAGTTTAAATTGTGGTAGGAACGAGCTGTTTTAGCTAGTTTAAACTTAAATTTAATTACATATATACATACATAAACTCACGCCTGTATTCCCCGAAGGGGTAGGCAGAGGTGCATTTCTGCACCCACATTTCGCCAGGTATGTATCAGTCCCACGTAATAGGGGGCGAGCCTATTGCTGTTTTTCGGGCAAATTTCCAGACTCCGTGCTGTTACTGAGAATTTCCTAATGGAAAAACCCAATAACACTTTGCCCGACCCGGGAATCGAACCCAGGATCTCTAGATCGCACGGCACATACTTGCACCGCGAGACCATGAGGCAGTCGATAAATTTAATTCAGTGCTGAAAATCAATCTACTTGTACCACACGAAAAGGTTTATGACAGAATGATAAAAAATAAAACGTAGACGGTCGGATGGGGCGGCGAACAGTCCTATTCAATTACTGCACAAAATGGAGACTTATTGGAAGTATCGTCTCTTCCCTTTTGTACTTGTGAAAGGGAACGTTTATACTTATTTTAAATAACCACTTGCCTGGCTTAGTTTTATTTCATGATAGATGTTCATCATCATCATCATCATCCCATATACGTCCCACTGCTGGGACACTGGCCTCCGCTACAACTGAGAGGGTTTAGGCCTTAGTTCACTACGCTGGCCCAGCGCGGGTTGGCGGACGACACACCTAAGAAATTCCTAAGAACTTTTAGGTGTGCAGGTTTCATCACGCTGTTTTCCTTCACCGTTAAAGTACGTGATAATTCATTGTGAATACACACATAACTTCGAAAAGTCAGAGGTGCGTGCCTGAGGTTTTGTTTTGTTACCCACCTGTTTATTGATCACTGATTTATACAGTTGTAAAAAGACCGCGATCGGAAACTAAGGCAGTTAGTAGTTACGGTGATTACAAACACATTGACGTTAAAAATATATGCCGAAACAAATAAAAATTGACGTTTTCCTTTTCACCATATAGGTTCATTTAATACTTATGGAAGTTAGAAAAAACATTTATTTAAATTTATTTTAGCGTCAATTTGTTTGTATACATCGTAACTACGCTCCTTGCGAATCCACTTCAACAATTCGTTTAGAGCATTGTTGGCAGTGGCGGTACTTCCATAGAAGCCGAAAAGCCCAGTTTGCTTTTTAAAATTCCGAATAATAATTTTTAAGCTTGAAATCTTTATTTAAAAAAGGAATTTATTACATAATAAGCAAATATAAGCAGTGATGGCCTCGAGGTTTAGGCGCGCGGTTGAGAATTTCGGCGGTCGCAGGTTCAAACCCCAGGCACACACCTCTGACTTTTCGAAGCTGTGTATTCACCAAGAATTATCACGTACTTTAACGGTGAAGGAAAACATCGTGATGAAACCTGCACACCTAAAAGTTCTTAGGAATTTCTTAGGTGTATAGTCCGCCAACCCGCACTAGGCCAGCGTGGTGGACTAAGGCTCAAACCCTCTCAGTTGTAGAGGAGGCCCGTGCCCAGCAGTAAGACGTATATGGGCTGATGATGATGATACTGTGGATAAATTTGGTCTTAAATAAATTAAATATTATTATAAACGATTTTTTTCTTCCATTTCTACACCAAAGTTTCGCTCCCTGTTATTTAGTTACACGTAATAGGAGGCGACCTTATTACGTTACGGGCATATTTCCAGACACCTTGTTAGTACTTCAATTTCCCAATGGCAAACGTGAGAACACTTCAACACTCTTTGAAATAGGAATCTAAACCTTATCGCATTAATACAAAAAAGTATGATGCCTGTAAATTCTAATTTCTATTTTATTTTATTTATTTAGCACACCAACAAAGTAACTACATACAACAAACAAATATTTAAAGGTATTCTTAAAAATATAATACAATGTAAAGTGTTATTGGGTTTTTGCATTAGGAAATTTTCAGTAACAGCCCGGAGTCTGGAAATGTGCCCGAAAAACGGCAATAGGCTCGCCCCCTATTACGTGGGACTGATACATACCTGCCGAAATGTGGGTGCAGAAATGCACCTCTGCCTACCCCTTCGGGGAATACAGGCGTGAGTTTATGTATGTATGTAATACAATGTAATCACTTACATTATAGGCATGCATGACGTTTATACATTATATCTTGTGACAGGCAATGAAAGGAGAAAACATATACCTAGAAAGTCATTTATAGTAACGAGTGTGTAAGAAAAGCATATACCAGTATAATAAATACACTACGATACAAGTCCTGAGTCGTGGGTATCAGAAACTACGAGAGACTTTTCGGTCTCAACACCCAGTCAACACCCAGACCCGAAACAAATACTTGTGGATCACATAAACGTTTGCCTCGATGCGGAGATCGAACCCGCAGCCTCTCGTTTCGCAAGCGGGTATCTAGTCAACTGCGTCACGTGGCTGTCAAAGTCTGATACGAGTTGAATACTCTATTATGAACTCTCGAGTTTATTTTTAATTTATTATTCCATTAAACCTATTGTCTTCTTTTTCTATTAATAAATTCAGAATTGAATAGTAAATGTTTGCGTTCCATTTCTTGCACGAACACTAAGTAAATAATTGAATAAAATTCACTTCATTTTGAAAAACATTTGTATTAAAAACGACTGTAGACAAACAATGGAGAGTCATCACTCGGTTACGAAAATGGTACATTTAATTGAATCTCTCTTTGTACACATGATCACAGGTAGAGCCACCGCATTATAGAGGATACAAAAGGCTAACTACCGGCAAGCTTTCCTAAAAGTTCAACGCGAGTTTGGCACACTGGAGTTACACGAAGCTTTAATTTAAACTAAGTTTAATTTAAAATTGTTTTTCGTACCAAAACAGGTCTACATGTGAATTTTTGGTCGCAAAAAATTAAACAGGTGATAACAATCGACTGCATCGTGGTCTCGCGGAAAAAATATGTGCCGAACGATCTAGAGATCCCTGATTCGATTCTCGAGCTGGGAAGAGTTATGGGGTTTTCCATTAGGAATTTCTCAGTAGAAGCCGGAGTCTGGAAATGTGCCCGGAAAGTGAATATAGGCTCGCTCCCTATTGCATGGGACTAATACATACCTGGCGAAATTTTGGTGCAGAAATGCACCTCTGCCTACCCCTTCAGGGAATATAAGCTTGAATGTGTATATATGTTATAAATAATAAGCCTAAATGATAGCTAAGGACCAGCGAACGTTGAAAACCTTTGCCTGAACCAAATATTTTCATAAACACAAGCTATTGACTAAGCGATATAAAACTTTCTAACGAAAGAAAGAAAAAAAGTTTATTTGTTAACAAAAACCAAAAATAATATAAAAATAACGCTAAAGCTTTAACATTTAACAAATCACCTTCTCATCTTTGTGTTCTACTTATATTTCATCTGAAATTAAATTGAATGAAATTAAAATAAACATAAAATTAAAGTAAAACATAATACTGACTCGTGGTCTCGCGGTACAATTATGTGCCGTGCGATCTAGAGGTCCTGGGTTCGATTCCCGGGTCGGGCAAAGTGTTATTGGGTTTTTCCATTAGGAAATTCTCGGTAACAGCACGGAGTCTGGAAATGTGCCCGAAAAACGGCAATAGGCTGGCCACCTATTACGTGGGACTGATACATACTTGGCGAAATGTGGGTGCAGAAATGCACCTCTGCCTACCCCTTCGGGGAATAAAGGCGTGAGTTTATGTATGTATGTATGTAAAACTTAATAAAGTGCAATTATCCGCCCCAGCGTGTACGTTGGTTAGGAACAGGTGAATATACTGGAACAACCGGCTGGAACGCTGCCTTTATTGCACCCAGTGCACCCATTCCGACCTAAACAAGCTCGAGTTCCAGACATTCTCCTGTTAATATTACTTGCGCTATTCCCCTTTGGTACGATGCACAGTGCATACATACACTAACATATCCTAGGTGACCAATTAAAAATTTTCACAGCAATTAATATTGGTAGGTTCTTCAAACGTTTGTCTCAGTATATATCATTTTTTTATTCAGATATAATGAAAAAAAAGTAGTGATGGCCTCGAGGTTTAGGCATGCGATCGAGAATCTCTTCAGTTGCGGGTTCAAACCCAGGCACACACCTCTGACTTTTCGAAGTAATGTGTGTATTCATAATGAATTATCACTTACTTTAACGGTGAAGAAAACATCGTGAGGAAACCTGCACACCTAAAAGTTCTTAGGAATTTCTTAGGTGTGTAGTCCGCCAACCCGGACTAGGCTATTGTGGTGGACTAAGGCCTAAACCCTCTCAGTTGCAGAGGAGGCCTGTGCCCAGTAGTGGGACGTATATGGGCTGTTGATAATAAGAATAATAAATAAATAATATTGGATCCTGGCTTCTTCAAACGTTTCTGTCTCAGTAGATATCAATTTCTTATTCAGATATAATGGAAAATGTTTGTATGTAGATATTTTTATGATAGTCCCAAAAGGTACCTAATTTTTTGCAGTATAAAAGGCATTCTATTAGTTAAAGATATACAATAAACTTTAGTATTTTCATTTAAAAAGTAGGTAGTTTAGAATATTACAAGGTAGAATAACTAAAGTTGGTCACGTTTGAATATTGTGTATTAGCGAGTGAAATGAAGTAATAAAATACATTCCTACATATATTTATACTTGGATAAACGATTTAATGTAATCCCAAAAGTGAGTTTGGAACCTTTTACGTGGTGTGTGCACTTTGTGTCCGCATGGACAGCGTTTTGTCCCAAGTCCTAGTGTCGGCACAAAGCCAGTCCAAGCTAATAGCTTTGACGAACGTCCAAAGATATTAAGCTGAAAGGGTTCCTACACAACTCCCCGCTCAGTTGCAATCGGACAGTCCCGCGGGAAATTTATTCACGTCAAAGCGAGGAGTAGAACAAAACTGCACTGTAGGGAGAACTGAAAACCGGGATTTGAAGCAAAAAGGAATAGCGCTTTAATTGAAATTTCCGTTCCCAATATACTTTAGTTCAATAGGTGCTTTCATCATTTATGTGATTAAAATCAATAAATACAGCTATCAAATACTACAAAATTTACACCTACATTAGTTTGTCTTTTTTGTATAATGGTTCGGTCTTTAACTTGCTACTCAAGAGACTTAATGTATTGTTCAAATTAACAGAGTTATGGCACATTTAGTTTTTGTCGCTATAAAAAGATTTAAAGCACTTTCGACAGCCCCGTGGCGCAGTTGGCTAGACACCAGCTTGCGAAACGAAAGACCGCCGCGCGGGTTTGTTCCCCGCACCGAGACAAATGTTTGTGTGATCCACTAATATTTATTTCGGGTCTGGGTGTTTGTGAGACTGAAAAGTCTCTCGTATTTTTTGATTTCTACGACACAAGACTCGTATCTTAATGTGGGGTCAGAACTATGTGTGTCACTGTTGGGTGTATTTATTTAATATTTCTTATTTTTAACTAATAAATTGGAAAAAGAATATATGATATATTATCCATTAAAATACGTGAAATTTCGTGGTAAATATTTATGCACCGCTTCTTTTACACAGCCATAACACATTCCGTAGCAGTAGTAGCATATACATATATCTTAACCGATTCAAATGAACGGGTATAAAAGTATTAAAATAAAACACCTTGCCTTTAGACCTACTGCTCCTAAATTGTTTGCTTGCAAGCTTGATTAAACGTGGCCTAAACAAGCAGTGCAGTATAATATAAGCGGTAGAGCCATGCTGTATATGCCATTTAGATATGAATAGTACCGCCCGTTGGACGACATTACAAAATTATGGTCGAGTTAATTAAATGCTTGGAATGTAATGCAGTCTACCTACCTTAAGCGTGGCAAACCCCTATTTTATAACGAAATATGCAATGCAAATTTTGAGGACTATATACATTACCATTGTTAATATAATTTAGTTTTTGGAAACTAGCTGGTCGCTGAACTTAGAACTTACTTTTACTTACTTGACACAGTAATATGGAAAAAAAATAACCTAATATTAAATATTGTGTGATAGATCTTTTTTTTCTAAGTAGTGATGGCCTCGACGTTTAGGTGCACGTTCGAGAATCTCGGCGGTCGCAGGTTCAAAGCACAGGCACACACGTCTGACTTTTCGAAGTTATTAATTCACAATGAATTATCACTTACTTTAACGGTAAAGGAAGATATCGTGAGGAAACCTTTCTTAGGAATTTCTTAGGTATGTAGTCCACCAGCCCGTACTAGGCCAGCGTGGTGGACTAAGGCCTAAACCCTCTCAGTTGTAGAGGAAGCCCATATTCAGCAGTGCGACGTATAAGGGCTGATGATGTGATAAATCAAGTTTTTTTTCTTACACTTCTGATTGTTACTCTTAAATTCAAAAATATTTTCGTTTATTCAATCATTATTTCATAAACTATGTTAACATTTCAAAGTGCATACAAGGTTAAAGGCCCCCTCCTATTGTGGGTTTTTAATAAGGGTTTATTCTATTTATTTTCGACTGTTTATGAACAACTCACTATAATGCTAGTTGTGAATGATTGACCGAATGTAATTGAAAAGCCAAATCACTCGCATCCCTAGCGAATGATTGTCTAAATGAATGTAAAATGCAAAATCATCCACCAACGGCATCGATATTAGAGCTAAAAATTGGCATACAATATAATATAAGCTAAGTCGAAGTTCTATTCATACTAATGTCTCAAGCGGTAAATTACCGCAATACGTAGAACTTGCCAACTACACGTATTCAGTGAAGTCCAACATCCCACTGCTCTATTTGTTTTGAGAGCTCATAACTTGTTGTCAGAGACAAACGGACGGGCCATATAGCTTCCTTACGTGGAGAGACTTATGACGTCATTTATCAAGTATACGAGTCAGACGCTTTTAAAACATTTATTTATATGACTATTTTTAATTATGTACGTAACACTGGTTTTAGTTAAATTATACCTACAATATCGACGAGACTTTGCTTGAGTTAATATAGACTGCCCATCAATGTTTTAAAATACTTTGCCTGACCCGGGAGTCGAGCCCGGGACCTCAAGATCACACGGCACATACTTGTACACCTAGACCATGAGGCAGCCATATGAACATATCATGCCTATAATTATTTCATAGTTATAACAAACCATTTGAATATTTTTTTATTCTTACGTAACTCTTGGTAAAGTCTCATATTGAAAAATTGCCATAAAATTTCACACCGCCATTAATATTACTCTTACACCCGATGTAAAACTGAACAGCGCCTGTCTACTGCGAAAGGGATATTTCAAAGTCGGTAAAGTTATATTATTACAAAAGACAGTGTCGACTGTCATGGCAGAATATCGTAACAGATATCACGTTTCACAATCGAATTTAATTTGCATTGAAATCCGGGGAGAAATTTACATATTCTCTACGAAGCGAAGACTGTTCTACCTGATCTTTACGGGATTACACTTGAGGTTCATGTGATAAGTGAATCGTTGAGATCCAGTTATCGGTAGAATAGAGTCTATATAGAAATGTGTAAACGATTTTCAACAGTCTCAACTGTAATTGTTCAGTGTTGCTATATTTGAGGAATTAATGTCTTGTGTTGGGTAAATCTCATTTAATCATTCATATACTCGTGATTGTATACCTGAATGGATTATAGGAGGGATATTATTACAATTAAGTTTCGCCAGCTAACCTTCATCATCATCATCAGCCTATATACGTCCCTATGATGGGCATGGGCCTCCTCTACAACTGAGAGGGTTTAGGCCTTGTCCACCACGCTGGCCTAGTGCAGGTTGGCGGACTATACGCCTAAGAAATTCTTAAGAATTTTTAGGTGTACAGGTTTCCTCACGATGTTTTTCTTCAACGTTAAAGTATGTGATAATTCATTGCGAATACACACATTGCTTCGAAAAGTCAGAGGTGTGTGCCTGGGGTTTCAACCCGCGACCGTCGAGATTTTTGATCGCGCGCCTAAACCTTGAGGCCATCCCTACTTATTTTTAAAACTTTTTTTTTAAAACACCTACGATACGATCAGTGTTACGGTGTATTTACATATAATCAATAAAGTATATAATATGTATAAGTCTGGGCATTAACCTTCATATCCCGAATGCAAAAGATTCTGTTCATGTATTTAGTTCGCTGATAAATATAATTTCAAAAGAATTATGATTTAAATGATATTTAGGTTTTAAAATTTTCCCTTATGAATTTCGGGTGTAAGGTCTAGATGAATATTAATAAGTATTAAAATTCATGACGAGCGTGTCCTAAAGCGGGCCGTTTAAACCCCTATCATTATTTAAATTCATATAAATACATATATAACCTCACGCCCGTGTTCCCAAAAGGAGTAGGACGAGGTGCATTTCCGCACCGATATTTCGACAGGTATGAATATTTCAAAACCGCCCGGGAATCGAAGCCGGGACCGCTTCATCGCACGGAACACACATGTACCGCGAGAGCACGAGTCAGTCTAGTACGGGGGACTATAATAGCAGTTTACAAAAATGTGCTAAGCGAATACGATTAAAATTCTCCACAAAGGAAAATAGTTATACATATCATCATCAGGCCATATACGTCCCACTATTGGGCACGGGCCTCCTCTACAATTGAGAGGGTTTAGGCCTTAGTCCACCACGCTGGCCTAGTGCGGGTTGGCGGACTACACACCTAAGAAATTCCTAAGAACTGTTCGGTGTGCAGGTTTCATCGCGATGTTTTCCTTCACCGTTAAAGTGCGTGATAATTCTTTGTGAATACACACATAAATGACCCAGACATCTACAAGGTGAAAATTTGGTTTTAGTTTACCTTACAATAAAGGTGGTCAACTACTAAATAAAATTAAGTTATTGTAAAAGTAAATAAAATAGTTAATTCTAATTGATGCTGCCCTTCGTATTTTATTGCGTACAGTACATTTGCATGATACAGAAATTCATCAGAAGTTGACCATCCTGGTCAATTACTAGAAAACATACATATATATTTCTTTAATAAAAAATATATATACATCCACGTTTAAACTACTGAACCTGTTTTGTTGTAGACGTAAATAGTAGGTATCCTCGGGACGTTATTTAAGATTAATAGACTTTAGGTTATTATTAACATAGAAAAAAATGTATTCCTGGAAATGTTTTTTTTTTAAATATTATATAGTATAAGACAAAATGTATATAGGCAACAATATTTAACAAAGGACGGAACACTGTCAAAAGCTAATGTATCCAAGGAAAAAATTGTTTTCATTAAAAATATGGTATAAGGGTAAGAAAGAAAAGTTAAAAGTGCAAATAAAACTTAATGAAAATAGCGAAAGGGGAGCAAACATTACCATTTTTTTTATTCAATGGGACACCTCTGTTTTAGTGTACCGCGAACAGTTGACAAAAGGTGGGAACCATTGTGCGGCGCTCATTAATTACATCTGGCAGTTTAATTACAACTGAATTATTTACGATGAGCTGAGATAGGCGATTTGAGGATAATCGCGAGGTGATTTTAACATAAAAGTCAAAATGTTTTGTTACAAAATAAATAAAAGGTTTCTTTTATTTTAAAGAATTATGATTCAATTATTTTATGATTAATGAAATTAATAATTTTATGATTAAAACAATGAATGGGAGACTTATTTATAATAAGCCTACCTTACTAGAGCATAGTTTGAAGAAAAGGGAAGAAAAAAGAAGAGAAAATAATGGCTAAGATAATTGGAAATTAAATGATTTCTCTGGTTGAATAAATTACCATTGAAGTTGAATTATACTCATTTAACTCCTGTTCATGCAGTTCGATTTTATAAAACATTATTAATCTTTACATTTAATATTGTTTTAGTAATAAATATAAATATTTGTTCCTTGTACTGTTAATGGTAATGTGCTAATAATAGCATTACATCTGAGTCCTAAGACACATGCCCGCACAATGCATAAAATACACCACCTTACTCAATGTATAAAATCTAAAAATACATAGAATAGGCTATCAGATTAATCCATTGATCCACCTTAAAACATTGCAATAAATCTGCCAACTCACAGGAACTAAAACAAATAATACGATGTTGAAAAAATCCCATGCTTTCAGTGAAGAATTTAATAAATGCTCGCATATTACGTCCATTACTCATAATTTCGCCGGCGGGCCGTCGTCGATCACACTAGACGGCTACACCTCGTACAGGATGAGATTGAAACGGAATTGTCTGACCTACAGGATTACGTGTTACTTCGGGAGAAAATATTTCGCTAGTTCATTTTTGATGTAGTAGGCATATATCATAATGTAAGTTATATAGAATGAATTGACCGATAAATTGCATTTAATAATTATTTTCCGAAACTCCGAACTAAATAAGGCATTCTTCTTTGACTTTAATGTGCGCGTATGCATAAAAAACATCGTGGGTTGACTAATCGCTCATTCAATCTCACTCTGAACTCAACAATTCGTTCATTCGTTTGAGCACCTCTTGACATAGTCAATACAAACACGAGCACTTTTACTTTATTTTAATTTTAGTTTTGCCATAACAACTTGAAGAGAAATGAAAGGTGATAATTACAACGAAATCTGTTTCATTTTAAGTGATTCAACAATATTGATTTGCTTTAGTAAACTATTATGATTAAAGATTTGTTTATCAGTCTTTACTTAAGTCTTATGCCTGTGTCCCCGAGAGGTTTCAGGAATAGATGGAAATAGACACTGTGTTTTTACATCAGCAGCCGTCAGCAGCCAGTACCAGCAGTGTTTACAGTTCAAGCTAATAAGGTGAGCTTATTGCAGTTTGCCGGTTGGGTACATTTCTAGACTCCGTGCTGATTGTCAGAATTCCCAGTAAAAGTCTCAATAACACTTTACTCGACCCACTTTCCTCCCTTCCTACATCCCATGCTCCTTTTAATGTCATGGGAGTACTCCAACTAACTACTTATATAGAAAATATGATATGTTTTTTAATAGTTTGTAAATATCCTCTTTGGTTTAAATGTATTTGATTAGTAGCCGAAACCAATACCGCAGATAGGCATTATAAGTTGAGTATAAGTACTGACATTAATTATTCTGATGACAATGTTGCGTATTTAATTTGAGGTTTTAGAGGTTGCGAATAAAATTATAACCGCATGATGGTAAAATCAAATCAAAATCAGTTTCGTTTTTGCGGTGGAGTTGGGTGATAAACAGAAAGCTGTGAATGGAAAATTCATCAAAAATCATGCAGTTTATAGAGAATAAGAGAGAGAGACTACCTTGGTCGAGCAACAAAAGCAGGTGACATTTTGACATCTAGGCTTCGGTTCTCGCGTCGGGCACAGAAGTATTGGGTTTCTCCTTCAGGAAATTCTTGAAATACACTTCTACTTACTCTTTAGAGGTACAACCTTACATAGAGACGAGAACCTTATAGATGTTTAAGACGCGGTTAAATCTAAATTATCTATTGACAAACTTAAACAGACAACATTATCATGAGTCTGTTATAAAAATGTTTTAGACATACACACTAACCTGGCAAAATAAAACATTTAATTCTAGCAATTTCCAGAAATATTCCACTTGTCTTTACCGTTATATCTCTGCAGCCGTCGGCTAAGCCGCTAACTGGAATGCTCTAGGGTCTAGAATAATTCTCAAAATATTAGCCTGTTGGATTTCTTAATGGTGTGAGCTAAATACCCATTAAGAAAGGCTCGAGTTGCGTCGGCTCAATTCCAGAATTAGCCCTCCATGTCATAAAGTCGGGTTGGCTCATCTGTTATCTTAACTTCGTCGCATAATTGTAAATGTTGACTCTGCCTAAAAGGCAATCAGTTTGAGGAGACGTCTGTTGTAGCAATTGTTGTCCTAATGGAGAAATTGTATAAATATAATTCGTCATTTTTATTTTATTTTAACGACTACCTCGTGGTCTAGTGGTGTAAGTATGTGCCGCGTGATCTAGAGGTCCTGGGTTCGATTCCCAGGTGGGGCATGTGTTATTGAGTGTTTCCTTTAGAAAATTCCCACTGGATCTGATTAGAATCTGGTAATGAGCCCGAAATAGGGGCAATAAGCTCGCCCCAAATTACGTGGAATTGATACATATCTGTGGAAACGTGGGTTCAGAAATGCACCTCTGCCTACCCCTTCAGGGAATACGGGAGTGAGGTTATGTATCTATAATAAGTAAACAAGGAATTGTGTTACGCCACTAAATGCATTATAATCTAGATTAAAATAAATAAAAAACCCTGCTGCAACTTGTAGAATGTTAGAATAATAATTATGTTTTTATTGTTTAAATTTTTATTTTTGTTTGAATTGTTTAATTTTATTTTCAATGTTTATTGTTTCATTTATTTTTAAATTCATTGTAGTTTTAGAGTTATTTTCTTTTATTTGGTATAGCGTCGTCTTGGCCTCGGCTGTTAAGATGTTATATTTTCTGTAAATAAATATAAATAAATAAAAAAAATATTTGTGTAGAAATTGTTCCGAATTATATTTTTTTTTTATAGTTCATGTTTTTAAGAGTGAAGAAAAAAATGTATTCGTCTAGACCTGATTCTTGGGTGAGTAGATCGTGGCAGCAGGTGATAGACATAAAAAAGGGAAAACTACATTAAAAGGACAGTGATTTGTGGAGTCCGCAAGGTGCTCTTTATTACTCGAAAGGGAGGTCGAAATACGCGATCGAAATTTTAAGTAGTTGCGTTACATGAATTTCGGTAAAAGCTCTAGGGGTTAGGATTTCTTTGGAATGATTTTTCAAGTTAATCTTCTAAGTTAATCTTTTTAAATTTTCAGTTTAGATTGGCAGAGCTGTTAAATTTTAAAATCAAATTATTTTGTGCTCACGTAGAATACTTTAAAATTATTTTCATTTGAGAATATTTTTTAATAGCTGACACTTCAGATTTATTAAACAGTGCTTACTACAGATTGGATGCGGTTACTTCGACAACCAAGTATAAAAATGAGTGCTATTTTAGTCATTTTACCGTTACTGCTTGTAAATTCACAATGTCCTAACACGCATACAAAGTTCCAAAGTATTATAAAATGCAGTGTCTCTGCACTTGTGATATGCTCCCATTTTCTATTACCAAAGTTTATCATTTCCAATCCAATCCAATCCATCAGCTTAAGGAAGTCCACTGCTGAACATAGGCCCCCCCCAACGACTTCCACAGTGACCTGTTGGAAGCGGCCTGCATCCAGTGACGACCCGCGAACTTTACCAGGTCGTCTGACCACCTTGTAGGTGGACGACCTACGCTGCGCTTTCCGCTACGTGGCCTCCATTCGAGAACTTTTTGGCCTCATCGGCCATCAGTTCTCCGCGCTATGTGCGCCGCCCATTGCTACTTCCACTTGCTAATCCGCTGGGCTATGTCGGTTACTTTAGTTCTCCTACGGATCTTATTCCGGATTCGATCTCGTAGGGAAACTCCGAGCATAGCTCTCTCCATAGCTCGTTGAGTGACTTTGAGATTATCATTTATGGTGAAGCAATTGATAAGTTCATAAAACTCACAAGCCTCGTATAACTTGAGCAGTGTGAATGGCGCTGGCGAGCACTTGGTGAAGTTTGCACAAACATCCCCCCGTACGTGCACTTTCCATTTAATATGCGATTTACTCGAGTTGAGAGCGGTCGCACAACTTTGTTGTTTACAATGGTAAAGTTACAAGCCGCAGGTAGCTGAACAACCTGAACGCATTAGTGACCTGAATAAGAAAGCCAACAAAACTTGTAAAAAAAACAAGTCTCGCAATTCAGTTCTTCCGCCATAAAAAGTTGCGAGATCCATGTAATACCAAGCCGGTGAATTTATTTAGTCCCCACTTAAGGGACCTTCTGTCTTAAGTTATTACGTAATTAGCTAACCTAAGTAACATGTTATAGTGACCATATCAATATTAAAAATGTTTTATATTTTAAATAAAATAGATTGATCTGTTAATTCTCTCACACTTCACTGTTTCTAAAGTCTAATTAGTTTTTTATCTCACAACATACACGCACCTTTAATTTGTCTCCACGGGGAACATCTACGACTGAAAGGTGGAATTTTCTGCCGGATTTTATGTTTGTGAAATCTGAGTCTCTTGAAATGTGAACCATACTGGATTTGTCACAAGGTACATTATGAAATTCCATCAGACGAGATTTTAGTCTATACGTTTTCTAAGAAGGTATTTTAAGCTATCAAGCATAGACAAATACTTTTTCAAAAAAGATCACATAGTTCCATTTAAAAATACCTTTATTAAGTTTCATTTTTATAAATCCTCTGTAAAAAATCAATTTATTTGAGCACGCTTTATTCTATCTAGGTTTTTTCAACATCCTAAGATTTCGTTTCCCTATACGAGTATTCCTCTTTACAATAAATATTGGCAATGTTGCAAAGGGAACGCATTTCCACCGACTAAAATTATCATAAAGATAATTGTAGTATTTTTAATTTGACTTTCATTGCTGCATTAATATTATATGCCACATTGATTACCCTAATGAACCAGTAATCATTTCAAATTTATTTGCATTTGGCGTTAAACCGGTAAAATATTTAAATAAACCAATTAAAAACCATTTAATATAATATTTGTATTATCCGGTAGCGTAATTCACACATTTACACTAAAGCTATTGTATACACTACATTAGGCTGATTAAATGGAATAATATTGTATAATGAGAGTATGCAGCTGAGTTTTAAGTCCCATTATTGCTGTTTTTCGGGCTCATTTTAACTCAATAACATTTTATATTTTTACCAAAATTCACGTATATTATAATAATATTTTCATACCTTGATATGAATCTTGGGTTCGAATTTATTAAAAAAAATCGTATGTACTTTTTTTTTATAAATTGTATCAATCAATGTCACTTATTTGGAGTCAAATCAGTATTGGACATCTGAATATGCTCTACAAAATAGTTCTAATAAATAATAATAATAAATACACCCAACAGTCACATACATATTTCTGACCCCACACTAAAATACAAGTCCTGTGTCGTGGGTATCCGAAACTACGAGAGACTTTTCGGTCTCACGTTTGTGAGTCTGAGTGTTTACCCAGACCCGAAACAAATATTTGTGGATCACACAAACATTTGGCTCGGTGCGGGGATCGAACCCGCAGCCTCTCGTTTCGCAAGCTGGTGTTTAGCCAACTGTGCCACGGGGCTGTCAGTTCTAAAAGAATCTTATCTTCTATCTTACGAATCTTATCTTAATTAATAAGAACCCGACAATGATTCATCTATAATGATATTAAATCATGAGTTGCCTTTATTTGGCCGTAAATAAATGTATAGTTTTTTTTTATCATCTAATTCTAGGTTGATGTTTTATTACTTCATTGCCTCCTCGACGCAATTGACCTATTTCATAATTTATCGTGGCGGATTCGTAAATCTTAAAACATCAAAACCCATTGATAACAAATTAGACTTCTAGATCCATAAAGAGGACCGTTTTTTCGATCCTGTCAGAAGTTAGCCATCGCTTTTGCTAAAAAATACCATTAGAAGAAATTGAGAAGCATACAGACGGATCCTGACATAATTTACGACTTATCATTGAAGATGAGCACCTTGGGAATCAAGTAGATCGATTCCAGAACAAATTTGTTGAGAATCAGAAGACCAGATTCGCATCATTCCCTAGAGAAAGCTAACTTACTGCGAAAAGTATTGCGTAAGACGTTTATGAGGAAAAGTAATCAATCGTGCCTCATAGTCTCGCGGTACAAGTATGTTTCGTGAGATTTAGAGACCCTGGGTTCGATTCCCGGGTCGAGAAAAGTAATATTGGGTTTTTCATTAGAAAATTCAGTAACAACAAGGAGTCTGGAAATATGCCCGAAACAACGGCAAAAGGCTCGCTCCCTATTACGTGGGACTGATGCATGTTTGGCGATGTGGGTGCAGAAATGCATCTCTTCCCACCCCTTCTGGGAACATATGCGTGAGGCAGTGGCGGTACTTCCATAAAAGCCCAAAAGCCCAGATTCTATTATAAAATTCCGAGTTATAATCTTAAAGCTTTAAATCTTTATTTAACAAAAGCAATTTGACATATAAATGAGAATATCCTGACCCCACAATAAACAATTATAAACTAGACATTACACAATTAACGTGTAAAGCTTTTGGCTTCTATGGAAGTACCGCCACTGGCGTCAGGGTATGTATGTATGTATGTGTTTACATATTATGTAATTAATAATTTAGATGCTGGTAAAAGTTATGAAAAAAATTGATTACACTTCCAATTGTTTAATGTCCAAATATATTTATCTATCCTTAACAGACGACGTTGCCTTTGATTTGGCAATGGCTTTTCAAATCTTCCACATAAGTGTGAATGATTATGTCGCCGAGTGAGAGATTCGTAACATTTTCACATTAGATATAATACATTTCTACTAAGACCCTTTAAAGAAATGCTTAAAAATATTCCATTCTACATTATCTCCCTCCATAGAATATTTAAAAACGTATTCGAAGAGTTAAAAATAGCTTTTATCTAGATTAATATAAGTGATTCGATTTACAGTAAGGCAATAAACTGAAGAGATTTAAAATATTGAAAGTAATAATTTAGAGTCTTTTGTGGATAAGTGTTGAAAATTGATGCTCTTTTCTGAAAACTAAATGTGTTAGCGGAGAGCTTCTTCGAAATGAAATTTTAATGAATAATAAAGCTTATGTTGCATTATCTTTTGAGAATATTTTAGGGTGCAAAGTAAGTTAGAGAGCAATATCATTTAATTTCTACATTAAGATATACACATATAATTATGCCCTTATTTACCAAGTCATAGAGTGGGTGTAGAATAACAAGTGTACATACTTTTTCGGTGCTATAGGTGTGAATCTATACTTATGTGTTTTGAGATAAAATTGGATATTCTATACACAAGCCTCGCTTTATGTATTTTAAGGCACATAAAAAATACAGCTAGCGAATCGTGGGTGTTAAAACACCAGTGCATACATAATAAATGAAATGAAATGAAATAATATTTATTGAATCTATAAAATGTTTATAACATCACTTAGATTCAGTCATTTCAAAAATTTGTGTACCACCCTGTTCGGAAGGTAGTCATCACTAGAGAACAACGGGAAAGAAATTAGTGTTGCTCTTTTCCATTCAAGATATAATTTACAATATTGATACAAAGACCAAATTATCCTAATTAGAGCAGCTCATTGATACAATCATTCAATCATTAATAACACCATAACACATAGCCAAATACAAAAAGAATTATTCACTTGCGAAAGAATAGTATACATGAGTATACTATACATTGTCTTACTTCTTATAATACATTGTCTTGTTTTTAAAATCCCGCATTTCCTACTAGCTCTTATTCATCATCATCATCATCAACCCATATACGTCCCACTGCTAGGCACGTGCCTCCTCTACAACTGAGAGGGTTTAGGCCCTAGTCCACCACGCTGGCCTAGTGCGGGTTGGCGGACTACATACCTAAGAAATTTTAGGTGTGCAGGTTTCATCACGATGTTTTCCTTCACCGTTAAAGTACGTGATAATTCATTGTGAATACACACATAACTTCGAAAAGTCAGTGTGCCTGGGGTTTGAACCCGCGACTGTCGAGAATCTCGACCGCGTGCCTAAACCTCAAGGCCATTACGACTTTCGCCTAGCTCTTAGCTAAGTGTAAATTATGGATTACAGTGAGAAACGCGCTTGTCTGTTTCATAATGTAAATATTAGTACCGCGGTGTAAGACAGGTCATCTAGTAATTAGAATATTCGTGGAACACGGTTATACTTTTAGGCTCCGACACTTAATAAACGTTAAGTATAGGCCGGTACAAGTTGCAAGCGACGAACTATTATCACTAATAAATTAAAAATGTCTATTAGTTTCCACAACATGGGACTTCTGTAAGTATGCGATGCGTTCAAATTTGTCGTGAGTAATAAGATCTAAGTCTCTAAGGCACTGAAACATGTTTTGGCAGGATGGTTCTAATTTTTACAGCTATTTTAAGATATTTATTCCGTCCTTACCAGCAACAGAATGAATTTAATAATAAAAAATTAAGCGTTAAAAAATTTTAATCATTAAGACCAAACCGAGGACTGAATGTAGGACTTTACGTTATGCCACAAAATGAAAATGAACGTTCAAATAAATTAATATCTCACCGCCAAATCGTACCGTTTGTACCGCCAAAGCAATTCTGTAATTGAATACGTTATTACAGGGGATCATACATAGGCGTCGTGTTACAAACTCCGCCTGTGGCGTAATTTGATATCGTTAATCCATTTGTTCCAAGTAATTATATTGTGCCGAATGAGGATTCTGCCAAAGCGGATTCTAGATCCCACGTAATTACAACTCGGTATTATAACTGAAGTCGTGATGGCCTCGAGGTTTAGGCACGCGGTCAAGAATCTCGACGGTCGCAGGTTCAAACCCCAGGCACACACCTCTGTACTCATAATAAATCATGTAAACAGTAATCATAGGCATTATTATTCTTTATAATTCGGACCTCTTTAGAGGAATCATAGAATTTCTCAAATTTTTTAATATTATGTTTTCCATTAAGAAATTCTTATATTATAACTCTGAAAAACGGTAATGAAATTGAAAATTGAAGTGCAATTTCATGAAACAGTACCCACCTCTGTCTACGGTCTACCCCTTCAAAAAATTGACGTGAATTGTATGTACATATGTATACAATAAAAATCCTACGCATTCGCCGATATTTATGAAACTACATAAAAAGCAAAGTGAATCACGTGTAAGTAACTTTAAACAAGATACAAAATGCGTGGGGACTATTCAGTGTGCGGCGCGGCTTACTGAGATACAACGTTATTACATCCCTAAATATAAAATTATTCTGTTTATCACTTACAAAAATTCTAAAACCGCTAAAAAAGTTCCTGCAACATACTTGTAAAGCGGCTTACACACGGCTTAAAACGAAAAAGAACAATTTTTTTCTGTGATCAGATTCATTTTCTTCAGCCCAAATACATAATTATGTATGTTCCACTGGGTTTAGGCCTTAGTCCATCACGCTGGCCTAATGCGAGTTGGTGGACTACACACCTCCTCATCATCATCAGCCCTTATACGTTCCACTGCTGGGCACGGGTCTATTCTACAAATGAGAGGGTTTAGGCCTTAGTCCATCCACCATGCTGGCCTAGACATAGCTTTCCTAAGAACTTTTAGATTTGCAAGTTCCTTTACGATGTTTTCCTTCACCGTTGGAGTAAGTGATAATTCATTGTGAATACACACATAACTTCGAAAAGTCAGACATGTTCATGTCAGCTTGCGAAACGAGAGGCCGCGGGTTCGATCCCCGCACCGGGACAAATGTTTGTGTGATCCACAAATATTTGTTTCGGGTCTGGGTGTTTGTGAGACCGAAAAGTCTCTCGTAGTTTCTGATACTCACGACACAGGACTTGTATCCTAGTGTGGGGTCAGAACTATGTATGTGACTGTTGGGTGTATTTATTTATTTATTTATTTATGTGTCCTTGGGGTTTGAACCCGTGAGTGCCGGGATTTTGGACCGCGTGCTTAAACCTCGAGGCCATCACTACTTCTGAGATCAGATTAGGGTCCGTTTAACATTGTTACTGTAAATTACTACAAAGAGGAAAACTTTGTTACTCCTGATGAGATTTTAAAAATTCTTTAACTTGTACAAAGTAACACTATCCTTGAGTTAGTAAAAGTATAATTTGCACTCAGTGGGACTGAGATGGACGACTGGCTTCTTGTTAAATTGTGTTAGAGATTATTTTGTATTTATGTTATACTTAAAGTCGTGGTGACTTTGAGGATGAGGCGCGAAATTGAGAAAAAAGGTTTGCAGTTGTGAGTTCAATTATCAGGTAGATATACAATTATGTTTTTCGAAGATATAATTGTGTGTATTTAATGTGAATTATCACGTACTTTAAATACGAAGGAAATCGTCGTAAGCAACCTTTACATATAAAATATCTCTAAAAAGAATTTCTTACGTACCAACCCGCACTAGCATGGTCTTACTATTTCTATACTATTATAATAAAGAGGAAAGGTTTGTATTTTTGGATTTTTGGATTTTTGGATTTTTGGATGTTTGTTACGCTTAAACTCAAAAACTACTGAACCGATTTCGATGATTTTTGGTATGGAGATAGATGGAACCCACAGAAGTAACATAGGATACTTTTCATCCCGAAAAACGTAGTATTCCCGTGGGAATGGGTATAAGTAGCTATGTCAATATTCTGCTTTTACGCCTAAACCGTTTGACCGATATAAATGATTTTTTGTACAGAGATAAATGAAATCCAATGTGGTAACATAGACTAAATTTTATCCCGGGAATTTGTAAGATTCCCGTGGGATGACCATATAATGTAATGCGAAAGTAACACTGCCTGTGTTATGCTTTCACGCCTAAACCATTTGACCGATTTAAATGATTTTTAGTATGGGGGTAGATGGAACCCACCGAAGCAACATAAGATACTTTTTATCCCGGAAAATGTAGTATTCCCGTGGGAATGGATATAAGTAGCTCTGTCAATATTCTGCTTTTACGCCTAAACCATTTGACCGACGTGAATGAATTTTAGTATGGATATAAATGGAACCCTATGAAGTAACATAGACTATATTTTATCCCGGAAATATGTAGGGTTCCCGTGGGATGAGCATATATTGTAATGCGAATGTAACGCTGCCTGTGTTATACTTTCTGGCCTAAACCATTGGACTGATTTAAATGATTTTTAGTATGGGGCTACATAGGACCCACCGACGCAACGTAGAATATTTTTTATCCCGCAAAATGTAGTATTCCCGTTTGAATGGGCTATCGCGCCTATACTATTCGCCCGATTTATATGATTTTTGGTTTGGATACAAATGGGACACTATGAAGTAACATAAGCTACATTTTATCCCGGGAATATGTAGGGTTCCCGTGGGATGAGCATATATTGTAGTGCGATAGTAACACTGCCTGTGTTATGCTTTCACGCCTAAACCATTTGTCCGATTTGAATGAATTTTGGTATGGACATAAATGAGACCTTTAAAAGGGACATAGGCTACTTTTTTGAATAATTCAATAAGTGCCATTTCGGGCACTTAGAAGACGATAGGTGTCATTAGACCATTTAAGATTCTAAGGATTCATTAAGTTACGTTGAATATAGTTAAGTGCGGTTAAGTGTCATAAGGTGGTCTTATGTTTACTTAGGTGACGTTAAACGCACTTAGGTTACTTACTTGCCATTATTAGATTGGTATTGCTACTGGGTGGTTTTAAGTTCTCTTATGTGATATATGATTTTGAAGAGCTTACCCATAAGTAACTTTAAGGAAGATTATGTGCGGTTGTGTACAATTAAGTGACGATAAGTTTTATTGGTGTATGTTAAGTGACGTTAGGTGCTATTAGTGGATGGTGAGTGACGTCAGGTGCCATTATCGGATGAAGTGACATCAGATTCCATTAGTCGAATCTATAAGGCTACAAGTGCCGTTATTGGAAATCACGCGACGACAGGTGCCATATTTGGCACTTATGGCAATTTTAGAAGAATTTTAGTGGAACTTAAGGAATAGAAGAGCTATTTTTCCGTTTTATGAATTTAGGTGCCATTTTTGGAACGCGAAAGGCACCATTATTTGAAGTCAGTATCCTGGATGACTTGAATTCACGTTAAATGCCATTTAGCACTGTGGAGTAGTGGTGACTGGTACCGGTACAGTAAAATGTTATCATGTGCATTTTTATGGGGCTCGGTGTCATTGTGCGATGTTAAGTGCCATTATACGCACCTAGATGACATTAGATACATTTTCGCGATAAATTTATGAGACGATCTGAGGTTATGAAAAATGTCATAATGTCACTTGAGACGAAGACAGAAATGACCTCCAGTGGTGAACTACTGCAACAATTAGCGTAATTTTTGATTTATAGATTCACTTAGTTAGTTTCTGCACCCAACCCAGAAGTCTACGCAGACGGAGTCGCGGGCAAAAGCTAGTCGGTTATAAAGAAGTCCCATGCCCAGCAGTGGGACGCATATGGGCTAATATTATAGAAGAATAAATTTTTAAATATTAGATTAACATGTTAGTTTCAAAACTGTAACTATCACCTCACATAGATAATGCCTTTAAATTAACTAAATGATAACGCATGTGCACAAAATGATATTTTGTAAAAAAACACCCCGACTGATTCGTCGATAGACAGCCGAAACTACGCAAACTGGAAATATAAACACTAGTTAGTTATTTTTTATGTAGGGCCTCGTGGTCTCGCGGTACAAGTAGGTATGTGCCTAGCGATCTAGATGTCCTGGGTTCGATTCCCGGGTCGGGCAAGGTGTTGTTGCGTTTTTCCATTAGGAAATTCTCAGTAACAGCACGGAGTCTGGAAATGTGCCCGAAAAACGGCAATAGGCTCGCCCCCTGTTACGTGGGGCTGATACATACCTGGTGAAATGTGGGTGCAGAAATGCACCTCTGCCTACCCCTTCCGGGAATGGCGTGGGTTTATGTATGTATGTGTTTTTATGTAGGGCCTCATTAAGAAAAGATGTTTTTATGTTCACGCCTAGAAGAGTGGAAAACATAGTTGTATGGGAAATCATATTCCGGTGAAACTGAAATTTCGTACTTGACCTCACCACTACTAATGAGGGAATTCACAGTTTTTGCTAAAATGGCACTGAATAAACGTTAAACATGCACCCAGGTAAAACAGGTCGAAACCATACCTTTATAATCGAAATAATACGATACGTGGGATTTAATCGGAACGGCAAGCCTGACAATAAATATCGATAAAGAAACCCATTTTCAGCCAAACACTGAATACGCGTCAGAAACAGACGTGGCTCAGTGTATTGTAGTAACAAACAGAAGAAAACCTCAAGGGCTGTTTGTTTATCAGATCCGCCGTTTTTCCGCCATCAGTATAGACGTAACAGAACTAATATTTACACTGGTATCCACTGCTGCCGAGAGGTTAATGGGCCATCGCTACAATTTCGGCGAACAATATACACGGAAGGAAAGCTTTTAGCCGAGTATACGCACTGTCTCATGTAACTGCCACGATTTTGTAGCTCAACTATTAGGTAACTTTATAAGGCTACAACCTTTTCTGTACCGATATAGCTATCAAGCAAACGGGTTTCAAAAGATTAAAACGGGTTCAAATAGTAAAAAAGACAAAAGGAGATAATAAAATTAATATAAATTTACTCAGGGCATTGCATAATATCACTATTAAAAGTTAGCTTCGGTCCTCATATTTATTTTATAATTATCCTTTGACAGCCTCCATGCATTATTTTTCTAGATAATATAATCTAAATCTGACTGCCTCGTGGTCTTGCGGCACATGTATGTGCCGTGCCACTAAAGGTCTTGGGTTCGATTCCCGGGTCGGGCAAAGTGTTATTGGGTTTTTCCATTAGGAATTTATCAGCAGCAGCACGGAGTCTGTATTTATGCCCGAAAAACGGCAATAGGCTCGCCCTCTATTACGCGGGACTGGTACACACCTTACGAAATGTGGGTGCAGAAATGCACCTATGCCTACCCCTTCGGGGAATACAGGCGTGAGGTTATGTATGTATGTATTTATTATAATTTTGATAGCAATCGGTGGATTTAATTTTTGGGTAATAAACAAAGTCACTCGTAGTGTGTGTGTCGGATACACGAAAAATAATTATAAATGACGAAAGTCTTGAAAATGAAAACGCAGCGTTTTTACTTGCAGTGCGTAACTTATATTATCTGCGCCACTAAGTGAGGTGCGAATGGCATACGGGCCTTGAAGTATGGCCGACTAATCGTCTCCCCGCCCTTGTCCCAACAGTGGGCTGTGGACAGGGTCTCTCCACAACGATGTCGTAACATTTTATTGAACCGTTCCTGAACAAGTATTGGGGAAATGTTTGAAGAAGGCTGTGCGGGGAAATTATTTTTGACAGGCTGGCTTCTTAGATTTAGGGGTTGTAAGGGCGAGTGTCGGATGTGAAAATAATTTGATAATTTCATGATTTCTTAACTTTAGAGCTGACAAAAATGTTACGTTTCTAACTTAGATCATCTAAAAAAATAAGTTTGGAAGGAAAAGGGGGGGGGGGGGAGCGTACCGACTGTGCACCTTGTCAAATTATTTATATCAGAATAGAGATCATTCTTCATGTTCGCTAATGTAGTGCGGCTCTAAAAGTCATGATTTCCACGTCAGTTGCTATGAGACAGTGGTAACTAAGTAATCCTATTGACCTATTTATTTGAAACTATAACAGACTGGTTTTATCGAGATTCTATTACAGTAATCTCTTTCTCTTTCTGACTGCCTCGTGGTCTCACGGTTCAAGTATGTGCCGTGCGATCTAGAGGTCCTGGGTTCGATTCCCGGGTCGGGCGAAGTGTTATTGGGTTTTTCCATTAGGAAATGTTCAGTAGCAGGACGGAGTCTGGAAATGTGCCCGAAAAACGGCAATAAGCTCGCCCCCTATTATACCTATTATTATATTACCTAGCGAAATGTGGGTGGAGAAATGCATCTCTGCCTACTCCTTTAGGGAATATAGGCGTGAGTTTATGTATCGATGTATGTGTGTAATCTCTTTTTTCCCGTTACAAGGTTAAACATGTTCGAACTCTTCTTAAAGTACATCATACCTGGTAGTGTATACTCTGCTTAAACAACACGAGTGCTTACGAAGCTTTAGGAACAATCCGTACCTCTCACCGTATTTCAGCCTTTCGAAAATACGCCGAAACGGTTTATCCCTTACCTAAGGCAATCTTGACCTTCGGGATACCGGCCATTTTCTTTCTTGACGCAACGATGCTTCAAACAACGACTTTTGTTACAGTTCGCTGTCTTTGCTAGTCGTGTATCGAACTTTTGTTTTATTTAAACGAAATGGTTTTAAAAATTAACTTTCACTGTTTACATAATTTGAAATATAATCGAAGGTATTGTCACCTAAGTTAAAAGTGCCATGTTATAGAGAGACCCAAAAAGGAGTCCTGGTTTCGATTTCTATGTCTGTCATCATCAGTCCTTATACGACCCACTGCTGGGCACGGGTCTACTCTAGAAATGAGAGGGCTTTGACCTTAGTCCACCAGGCTGCCCTAGACTTAACTTTCCTAAGATCTTTTAGGTTTGCAGGTTTCCTTACGATGTTTTCCTTCATCTTTGAAGTAAGTGATAATTCATTGTGAATACATACACAACTTCAAAAAGTCAGGGGTGTGTGCCTGGGTTTTGAACCTGCGACCACCGAGATTCTCGAACGCGCGCCTAAACCTCGAGGTCATCACTACTGATGATGTCTGTGATAATGTTATTGGATTCAATGAGTAAATTGTCAATATTAGCCCGGGTCTAGAAACCGGTTAACCAAAACAGGCTATTACGCAATAACATACAACATAGTTGATGGCGATCTGTGAAAAATACAAGCATGATAGGCAATACGTATGTTTAAAGAATTCTTACTTACAGAAAAGTAGGCGGTATATTTACATACAAAACATTAATAAATTCATGTAAATGAAACAGGAATTAATCAAGGCATAATAACTTATTCGTGAAAGATGGTGGCTTAGTTTAGCAAAGTGGTGTATTGCGTGACCATCACCTACCGGGTTACAGACGTCATATGAGCTTATGTTTTTAAGACTTAACTCATGGTGTTGCTTGAAAAAACGAAAACCAGGAAGTAATGTAAGAACTACATACTTAATAATTACATAATTGGTTTCAATTTGACTGCCTTGTAGTCTCGCGGCACAAGTAGGTTCGATTCCCGGGTCGGGCAAAGTGTTTTTCCATTAGGAAATTTTCAGTAGCAGCATCGAGCTTGGAAATGTGCCTGAAAAACGGCAATAGGCTCGCCCCCTGTTACGTGGGACTGATACATACGTGGCGAAATGCACTTCTGCCTACCCCTACGGGGAATACAGGCGTGAGGTTATGTATGTAAGTATGGTTTCAATTGGGGCGGACAAAATTTTATTCGGTTTCTGGTTGAAAATACGCAGTAAAGCACAGTCTGGAAATATACCTAAAAACGGCAATTACGGTTCTTATTACGTTGGTCTTAAACCACAGTCAAAACGTGGGTGTAAAAAATACACCAAATGAAATAGAACTGGGCATGTATTATGTACATATGTAAAAGAAATAAACACTTAAGCGGTGACAATAGTGTTATTACTACAAAAAGGGAGATGCGGGATAAAGGAGTCCTTAGATGTGAGCCACACTATTGTCAGAGGTCATCACTCTCGTTATTGATGGGTTCGTTGATTATATCTCTTTTTAGTTCACCAGACTTTATTTTTCAGCTGGATATCGCTGCGTTCAGAATATTTTTGGAATATTTTATATCCATTACTTTTATTCATTCATAAACTCACGCCTGTAGTCCCTGAAGGGGTAGGCAGAGGTGCATTTCTGCACCCTCATTTCGCCAGGTATGTATCAGTCCCACGTAATAGGGGGCGAGCCTATTGCCGTTTTTCGGGCACATTTCCAGACTCCGTGCTGTTACTGAGAATTTCCTTATGGAAAAACCCAATAACACTTTGCCCGACCCGGGAATCGAACCCAGGACCTCTAGATCGCACGGCACATACTTGTACCGCGAGACCACGAGGCAGTCCATATACATAATATAGTCCATATATGCGAGTATATCCATTACTGTCTTATAAATAAATGGTAACACACGTTGAGAAACAAGTACGTCTTCAACTTTTATATTTTTAACAACTTTTATATTTTAAGATATTAATCCGTCTTGCAACTGACAATTCCAACGACTGCGCTCGAACTGCTCAGTGCTCAGCGACACCATTTTTATACACATCAATTAACGGTTTTATTTTTACAAAGTCCAATAATCAATTTATATTAATCAAGATTATATTCTCATTAAAGTTATTGACAATTTTAATTATACTTATAAGTAATAAAATAATCATTATGCAATTTTACTATTACTACAATAATAATTATTAGTAAAAGGTCTGTACGCATAAGCTTTTAATAATTTAAAGATATAATATTGTAAGGTATTATAATGAAATACATTTATAGTTACTAAATATTACTATTTAGGCTAACATAAATTATAGCAAAAACCGTATCATTTTCTATACCCGATTAGAGACTATGTAAATGATACTACACATACACACTGACATGAAACAAATGATATAATAATAATATACAAGGTGTATAAAGACCGTCATCAAAAATTAAGACAATAGAAAAAAAGGCAATAGAAACTGTGATTACAAATACCATGGCATTAAAAAAAACCGACAATAGTTTTTTTACATGCCCAAATAAAGATATAACCCAAATAACCCCAGGCACACGCCTCTGACTTTTCGAAGTTATGTGTGTATTCACAATGAATTATCACTTACTTTAACGGTGAAGGAAAACATCGTGATAAAACCTGCACACCTAAAAAGTTCTTAGGAATTTCTTAGGTGTGTAGTCCGCCAACCCGCACTAGGCCAGCGTGGTGGACTATGGCCTAAACCCTCTCAGTTGTAGAGGAGGCCCGTGCCCAGCGGTGGGACGTATTTGGGCTGATGATGATGATGAAATAAAGATATAACTTGTGTATAGGGCACCAGCGAATCACAATGAGAAACGTATAAATAGATAAACATTTGAATCGGTTTGGGAATCGAACCTCACGTTGTTACGACGGTAGGTAGATAAAAAAAGCAAAACTTCTAAAAAAAAAAGTATAGTACATGCCACGTTGGTACGTAGTACGGCCATAATACTATAGGACCTTAATATTAAACCAAATGAAACATACCAACAGTCCTTCACACTTTCATCATTCGTATTCTTCTTTGTGATATAATAATGTGTTTTTCTATTTAGCTTTGTGCTTTCTCGCACCACGTCCTTTGTAGCGTTCGTCTTTGTGTTTTTTATATTTTTATAGATTTCCTTAACACAATTATCAGATTTCCTGTATGTGAAAAGAGAAGTGGAACATCAAAGCCAACTAACAAAGATGGTGTGGAATGACGGCACTTGACACCAAGCCATTACGTGTGATGTTTTACTTGGTTTTAGGATCAGAATCAAAATAATTGTGGTACTGTTCGTGGTTATAGAATATATATTTTCACGTCGATAATGATCATCCTGCTACATCGTGGTGATTAAAATACAACTAAATTAGAAAGTGACGAATAGACCAAAAATCTAGTTTAAAAGATTTTCATTGTGCCACATTTACTGAGTGATTTTACACTCAAAAATAATGATGAATAAATACACCCAACAATATACATTTGTGTGTAACACTATTGAAAGTTTTCTAAATTCACGCAATACCACTCATTAAACGATGCAATAGTATTTCGTTCCTTCGATTTTATGTAAGACAGTGACCAAGGCACTATCACCATAGGTACCATCTATAGTACCATCCCAATCTGGGCAAACCATGCTTTTTGGATAAAGAGGCAGTGTCTACCATTTTTTATGTAAACTCCATTGCGACTACCAACACATAAAGAACAATAAACTTGCCGCAGTGCAGCGAGGAAACACCAACTAAAATAATAGGAACAAAAAACCTTTAAACACCAAGTCTGAAAATGTTAAGTACCGATAAACGCCAATAGTTTTTTTTTTTAATGTAGGAAGATGTATGTTGACAGCCCCGTGGCGCAGTTGGCTAGACACCAGCTTGCGAAACGAGAGGCCGCGGGTTCGATCCCCGCATCGAGACAAATGTTTGTGTGATCCACAAATATTTGTTTCGGGTCTGGGTGTATGTGAGACCGAAAAGTCTCTCGTAGTTTCTGATACCCACGACAAAAGGTTTGTATCTTAGTGTGGGATCAGAGCTATGTATGTGACTGTTGGGTGTATTTATTTAGATAGCAAAACTGGGGTGAAGAAATACATGCCTGCCCCTTCGGAAATACAGACGATATTACATATAATGAAGAAACCTCAATAAATTCTTTAGTTTGATGAAAATACTATTGAAGTAATGGGACATGAGATATCACAAAGCTAAGAGCTTATGGCATGACTGTTGTGACACTCAAGGAAATTAAACATTTTTGCCAGAGTTCAAAGTGAAGATATATTTTGTCACATAAAAATAAAGACGGCGCGTTTTCGCCAAACGTTTTTTGATAACATTGTCAGGGCTTTGTGATATTGCGACATCGCCTCCTTAATACCTCTTTTGTGACGTCACAAAAGGAACGAAATTGACGAAAGAAAAACATCCCGGCGTACTGGAGAAATAATTAAAGATATATTAAGGCTTAGGCTTTTGAGAGAATTGCTGGAGACCATGGCTATGAAATAACAACTGGCAACATTTGTGTTAAATTTTGTTTATTGAAGTAATTGTGAATTGTAAGTAGTGATGGCCTCGAGGTTTAGGCGCGTGGTCGAGAATCTCGGCGGTCGCGGGTTCAAACCCCAGGCACACACCTCTGACTTTTCGAAGCTATGTGTGTATTCATAATGAATTATCACTTACTTTAACGGTGAAGGAAAACATCGTCGTGATGAAACCTGCACACCTAAAAGTTCATAGGAATTTCTTAGGTGTGTAGTCCGCCAACCCGCACTAGGCCAGCGTGGTGGACTAATGCTTAAACCCTCTCAATGGTAGAGGAGGCCCGTGCCCAGCAGTGGGACGTAAATGGGCTGATGATAATAATTTGTTTATTGAAGTCGATATGAGAGGGATTTATTTGAAAACAATATGTTTATTTTTTAGCACTCTGAATATCTCTAAGAATCTTCAACTTCACCTTTCAATTTACTCCTGTACAGATTTCTAGAAAGATCTAACTTCGCATGGGGGGAAATTTGCACTCGATACGGTTTTATTGGTGCGTTGTCTTTGTTGTCGCACAACCGACGACAAGCCCTGCGCGCCGCATACTTCTGTTTTATTGGAAAATTTTAAATCCTTGCGTTCCTTTTGCGCGGTTTCACGTTCAGAATAAATATGGGGTGTATGCTGCACGAATACCTACGATCTCTGTATGTTATCTAGGTCAAGTTTACTTTAAAAATGTGTCTTACTTCAAAAAAAGTCGTTTTATACTTTACTAGAAGACCCGGCAAACATTGTTTTGCCATAATGCATTATTTCCAGGAAATATTTTGTTAGTTAGCCACCCATAAAGTATTTTTTTTTAAATATTGAGATTAAATCTGTAATATCATTGGAAATATTCATTTAAATTGCATGCTGTAAAGGGCCATATTGATCTATATTAAATGGACAATGTATTTAAGGTACTTAATTGGATAAGGATTAATACTGTATTGCTTAAAATCACTTTGTAAATAAGCTATTTTTTCCAGTAAAATGTAAAGGATAAAAAATGGTTACAGTGGGTTATCCTGAAGAGATACCATAGACATATACCATCGCGGACTTTTTTGTTGACCTTTTTAAGGTGTACAATACTAAAGTACATTATTTTGATTTATCTCGTGGGATTCAGCCAACGTTTGCAATGTAAATGTGTTTATTTACATCACATTATAAACCTCTAAATTTATCAATGTTTCTCTACAATATTATGCATGTATATTATACATATAAACCTTTCTCTTGAATCAATCTATCTATTAATAAAAAAACTTCAAAATCCGTTACGTAGTTTTAAAGATTTAAGCACTCATAGGGACGGACAGACAGCGACAGCGACTTTGTTTTATAATATTACTAGCTTTTGCCCGCGACTCCGTCCGCATAGACTTCAGGGTTGGGTGCAGAAAGATAATAAGTAAATCTATTAAACGTCTCCCAAGTGCCCAACTTACATTTAATGAATTAAAAAAAAGTAACCTATGTCCCTTTTTATGTTTCCGTTTTTATCCATAACAAAAATCATCCAAATAACTCAAATATTTTAGGCGTGAAAAGATAACACAGTAGTGTTACTTAAGCAATGACAATATATGCTTAAATCAAAGGGTATATCCATTGGGATCAGTGAAATCATTATTTAGATTACGAACTACCGATGATAACTACCGAGCCTGCATTCGTTTGTAAATTTTAAACCAGATACAACCAAGGAGTTTAAAAATAAATTTCTGAACGCTCGCATACATTTTTGACAACTAATAAATATGTCACTCATTTTTCATTACTGTATATTCTGCGTTTATAAAATGAAAAATACGCAATTGTTCGAATATTGAGGATATATGTTGTCGATTCAAAACCTTTATTTAAATACGTTCTTTAATTTGAGGGGACCATTAACCGTATTGACGGGATAAACATAAAATGTTTGACAGGAAATTAGGTAGAACAGTTTATATGAGAAAATGAAATTGTTGTTTTTACCATATTCCTCGTAATTTTAAAGATAGTTATATGCTGTCGCGGACTTTTTTGTAGGACTTATTAAGATAAACATTTCTCTTATACATTATATACGTGTTAATTCTACAGTTTTTGCAGCGTACGCAAGAATAGCTCGCAGATGCAGTTTTTCCCGACTTACTTGACAATTATCGTTATATTTTGGACAATTCACACACTATCTTAAAAAAATATAGCCTATGTGTTATTCTGATGTATAAGCTTTATTATTGTAAACTTTCATTGAAATCCATTGACATCCAAATCTCTTTCAAATTTTTGCGTGAAAGAGCAACAAACATCCAGACATCCAGACATCCAGACATCCATACATACAAACTTTCGCGTTTATAATATTAAGTAAGATGTAGTGATGATGATTCTCATACAACATCTCAAAAAATCAACCCTTGATGCTCGATATGATTGGAACAATTGTATCATCATCATCAGCTTAAAGACGTCCACTGCACACTGGCCTCCCTCAAAGACTTCCAGGGTGTTTCAATTGTATATATAAAGTAAGATATTGAAGATTTAAGTTCAGTTTTAAATCAAAACCACCAAATTAAACTTGTAGCTATGAAATAAGCAGAATCGGACCAATATTTAGGACTAGCTGAATCGGTGAAATTAAGTGTTTATTGTTGGACCAAAACAATTAAGTTAGAATCTTCTACTGGAACCTTAATGACAGTTGAAATGAGCTATCACACCCTTTTGTGGGTATCGGAAGATTCTAGTGAGATGTTATAGGACTCGGATATTTTGAAGTTGGCAAAAAATATGTACAAAGCCAACATTAGTCCTTCAGGTTAAAAACATAGAAAACTTATTATTGCTGACCTCGAGTCCCAAGTTAAGCCGTATTAATTAGTATTTTCACCAAAATATATTAAAGGTAACGAACGGCAATGGTCCCGTCCACTAACAAGGTAACAAGGAACCTTAAAGCCCAGCAGTTTTGCTTCAGCCGGCGTGAATATAGGTACATACATATGTATGCCTCTTGGTCCCGCGGTACAAGTATGTGCCGTGTGATCTAGAGGTCCTGGGTTCGATTCCCGGGTCGGGCAAAGTGTTATTGGGTTTTTCCATTAGGAAATTCACAGTAACAGCACGGAGTCTGGAAATATGCCCGAAAAGCGGCAATAGGCTCGCCCCCTATTACGTGGGACTGATACATACATACCTGGCGAAATGTGGGTGCAGAAATGCACCTCTGCCTACCCCTTCGGGGAATACAGGCGTGAGTTTATGTACGTATGTTTGAAAAAACAACTTCGACGATCCTCTTCCGTGGCCTCCGAAGTTTTCAATTCAAAGCAAATAAAATTCTCAAAAAAATATTAGATTTTGCAATATAGTTTCAATTATCGAAACTTTGCATAACATAAAAAAAATTATAAGTTTTTGTATCGTAGATTGTTCTTTTAAATGAAGCTTGTGAAGATGTTATAACCATATTTTAATAAATTCTGGAATTTCTTGAAGGCAGACAATCTCATGGTTAGCTAAAGTATCGAAAGAACGTTAGAGAATTAGCTAAGAAGCACAGTATTGCACGCAAGACGTGTTATATCCAGCATCAAAGTAAAGCAATAAACACACGAGGGACGTAATCAGCGGCGCGGGTCGCAACGTCTCACGTCTGGCTGCAGCAGACGAGCGGGAATTTATAAACCTTTTGCTCAGCATTTTTTTTAAATCGCACAGTATAAATAATAAATGTCTTACGAAAATATTTACTTTTAACAAGACAACGCGCAAATAGACACGCGGTGATTAATATTGTCAAACTGGTTTCTTTTTATTGCTTAGCCTATAACTATTCATATGGGACACAATCGTCAAATTTTGTTTGTATATTGTACAAGCGTTTGTATAGATTTTTCCTCATCAATGTTGATAACATCCAGGAATACATCTTTGTCCGTAGGAGAAATAAAGTAACCGACATAGCCCAGCGGATTAGCAAGTTGAAGTGGCAATGGGCGGGGCACATAGCGCGGAGAACTGATGGCCGATGGGGCTAAAAAGTTCTCGAATGGAGGCCACGTAGCGGAAACCGCTGTGTAGGCCGTCCACCGACAAGGTGGTCAGACGACCTGGTAAACTCGGGTCGTCGCTGGATGAAAGCTGCCTCCAACAGGTCACTATGGAAGTCTTTGGGGGTGGTCTATGTTCAGCAGTGGACTTCCTTAGGCTGATGGATTGGATACATCTTTGTCTAAGATTTCTTCTATTTGTTTCCAAAATTTGATAAAAATCATTTGAACAGTGTCAACGTGAAATGGAACAAACTAACTCAGTTTCGTATTGATAAGGATGAAGCAGAGCCAACCGCCCGCCTGCACGCACAGCTAGAGAATAATAAAAAGCAAGTTGTGTGTGAAGTGGACGGGAACACGTAACGCTATTACCCCACGTGTGGGCACTAAACCAACTCCAATAAGTTAAGCTCGCCGTAACATTGTCAGCTTCTATGTTTGTTTTACTCGATACACTCCAGCTATTGGTATTATTGAGTCTATTTTTATACTTATTTTATGAGCTAATAAAAATCTTCTAAAAGTTTCCTAAAGCTATGATTTGGAGAACTGTCAGTACAGTCTGCATAGTTTCAATTATTCATTCATCATCAGCCCATATACGTCCCACTGCTAGGCACGAGCCTCCTCTACAACTTAGAGGGTTTAGTCCTTAGTCCACCACGCTGGCCTAGTGCGGGTTGGCGGACTACACACCTAAGAAGTTTCTAAGAACTTTTAGGTGTGCAGGTTTTATCACGATGTTTTCCTTCACCGTTAAAGCAAGTGATAATTCATTGTGAATACACACATAACTTCGAAAAGTAGTTTCAATTATGCGCAGGCATAATTGTTGCGCGATCGAGAGGTGTTAAATTTGATTTCAAGAAAGATTTTTGGAAGAAATAGAAAAAGAAAAGATTTTTAAAAGACAGCAGTCTGACAAGTATTTGAAACAAAAAAAAATACAAAATACGGGTGTAGAAATATTACTATTCATTTATGGATGTAACATTTCAGCGTCAAATTGTAGATAATATTACCACGCCACCGTATACCTACCCTCATTTTATATACTCACTCAATAATCACAACGATTCCTTAAATTTTTAGCTTGGTGACTTTAGAACTATTAGTTTTAGACATCATCACTCAATTTTAATTCAAGAGACACTGCGCAAAATCTGAGTTGCAGTCCTAACAAATGTTTCATTTGGACAGTTTCAATGCGTTATGTAGTTTTAGAAATAACTTCTACTATTAATTAAAAAAATAATCACAAAAACAAAATAATATATTTCTAGTTATTATTTCTTATAATTTATAATTCTATGGTAAGTATTATCAAACAGTAAATCAAATATAATTTAAATTATTCTATCATGAACCGACAAGAGTTTCCCTAAAGATGTGAACGCTGTGAGTGTCTCCGCAAAAGTGGCGATAGTCTGCGCGTAGTCACCACTTATAACGGCGCCCCTCCTGCGCCAGTTCTGTGACGTCATCGATCATGCCACTGTCGCTAGACCACGAAGCCACGCCCCCTCTGACTAATTCGATGCTAATACGGCCTCTCCTGACGCATGAACGTCCTCGTTCATTTCGGAGTTGGATCCATGTGCCGCATCTCCCGCTGTGGTCGATCCGTCCTCCACACAAACGCTGGAGTTGTCCTGATCTGGCACTTCGGTCGGACCGTCAGAACAGGCATCATCATCAGCTGGAGATTTAAACAGTGTGATTAATAGAGCTGCACGAATATAAAAACTTACGTTAAATTTCTAGCTATAACACAACATAAGTATATAAGAACAAGCATAAGTTTATAGCCATAAAACAACCAAATACATAAGCAACCACCAGTTAATATACATGTGAACACATACAGGTGAATAGCATTCCAATGTGTATTTGCAACGTGTTGGCTGTTGAGCTAGGTTATATGTGTAGAATGACATGTCCAAGTTATCATGTCGGTGTGTAGTGACAGAGTATAGTAAAGTTGATATGGCAAAGTTATCACAACAACTTATACGACATGACTCAGTTAACATGTCCACATAAGTGAGATATGACTCAGTTAACATATCCACATAAAGATATGACACAGTTAACATATCCTTTTTCACATGTAGCATGACTCAAGTTAACATGCCACCACATAAGTGAGATATGACTCAGTTAACATATCCACATAAAGATATGACACAGTTAACATATCCTTTTTCACATGTAGCATGACTCAAGTTAACATGCCACCACTGTCACAAAAGCAATAAGTCAAGAGCACAACTAACTATTAAAGAAGGCTGCACATGACTCAGGAGACCATACTCCTCACCACGATACCATATGTTCAGCAGCGGCTCGGGTGATCTTGCCACAGGCACCTCCAAGGAGCCGCAGTTCGTAGCGATCATGGGGCAGTACTCTTACTACGCGGTATGTACCGCTCATTTCAGAGTCCAACTTGCCACTCATCTGTGCTGCTTTTGCGACAAACACTAAGTCATTTACTTTAAAACTGCGACAAGCCTTCCGACGTTTGTTTACATAGGCATCCTGTTTCTCCTTATTTTGCTGAAGCCTTTCGACAGCCAGTTGACGGCGTATTTCTCGCATAGCTCCATGATTTGGACTATGGTTGTCAAGAGCAACATCTCGTATGAGAGACCTTATTACAGGTGTGGTGCCATCGATAACAATGAGTAATTGCATGGGCGAAGCTTGAGTGGTCTTATGTTTAGTACAGTTAAGGACAAGTTGAATCTTCCAAAGGGAGTCAGACCATTGACTGCCCTTATTATCAGCCTCAACTCTGATCATATTTAGGACCGTTCGACAATAACTCTCCACTTGGGCGTTTTCAACGTGCATCTCGGGAGTAATATAATGAATTTGACTACCCACATTAGATGCCCACTTACGAAAATGAATACTGGCGAACATGCGACCTCGGTCACATACAATTAATTTAGGTGATCCAAACAGCGATATAGTGTCAGTCATAACTCGAGTCAGTTCATTTGTATCTTGACGTTTAATTGCGTACAAAAGACAAAATTTTGAAAAGGCGTCAACAACAATAAAAATGAATTTAAAACAATTTGACTCGGGGCTAATACCTAATACATCTACATGAATAGTACAAAATGGAGAATCGGGCTTAACCCAAGATGATATTGGTTGGTGAGAAGCTCTAGGTACTCGCTTTGAAGATATACAAATCGAACAATGTCCTATGTATTTTTTTACAAAACATCTTAATCCGGGGAACCAAAAGTGACGTAATATAAGATCTAAAGTTTTATCATAACCTGCAATGTATTGCCGAAAATAACCAGCCAAACCAAGCAACTGTCTCACTTGCTTGACATTCGTAGGAACTGGTGCGTGTACAAGTGCCTGTACCTTTCTATCACTCGGCCTAACCTGACCACGCGTAATTTTACGGCCTAAATACTCAATCTCAGTTGCTACAAATGTGTTTTTCTTGAAATTAATTGAAAATCCTGCTACTGTCAAAATTTTCATGACATTTTGCAAATCCGATATAGCTTCATCTACCGAGTTTGACATTATGCATACGTCATCAACATAAACTAATACCTTGCCAGAATCGATAAATGTCCGTAATGTTCTTGATATATTTTTTTTTGTATACTATTGGAGCATTAGTTAATCCGTAAGGCAATTTGAGAAATTCAAAATGTCCTTCTGGCGTTACAAACCCGGTTTTAGGTATGGAATCGCTATCGAGGCGAATTTGATAAAATCCAGTTGCCATATTAATACAGGAGTAGTATTTATGTTTACGCACTTTAATCTTTTCGTCCAGGGACAGCTTATATGGTCTATAGTGAACCGGTACCTCGCTAGTCAATTTAATGTGCATACTACCCGTGTTAACGGTCGATACTGCAGTTCCTACTATCAAATTGTCCCTAAACTCCGCAATAACGGATAACAGTTTTTCGCGCTGAGTGCCTTCAAGCGGTGTACTAATAGGCGGGTAATTACACAGCTGGACATGAAATACTTTGTTCGTACTTGCTAATCTATCAACACGAGTTAAACATTATTGCTTATTAACTCGTATATACGCAACACCTTCGCGATTCAAAACATCGGTTCCTATAATTACGGGTACATTCATACATGTATCTGATACAACAAGAAAATCAACTTCTAAAGAGATATCGTTAAATGCAATCACAAGGGTAACATAGCTAGTAGATTCTACATTTTGACTACCAATACCACGTAAAAGTTGGTAGGTCGGTATCTGATGACAATTAAAATATTTAAGTAACGCTGACGATATCAAAGAAACGCGAGATCCACTATTTATCAGCATATCAGTAGGTACATTCTATATTACTCTCTAATTCATGACAAAAGTTTACTTTCTATTTCCGCGTTTCTAACCGTTGTTTTGTAAAACAAACACTTACGTCGTGTCCCGGTTTCTTACAGAAAGAACATGTTTGCCGTGTTTTTTGTACACTGGTATCAGTATTCGAATCACTGTTATTTAATGAACTATCTCTAGAACGCTTAGAACATGCTCTTTGTGTATGTCCTACCTCATTACAATTAAAACATTTTACTTTAGAGCCGTTATTAAAAAATGAACGTTTTAGAACGTTACGATCAATGTTATTTCGTACATTGCGCACAGAATCATGGGAAGTCGAAGGCTTTACGTAAATTGATAAGAATTCCACTAAATCTTTAGGTAACAGTTTGGAATTTGTAGCGGCTGCACGAATCTGTGGGTCCGTTATACCACGTATAATAATGGCAACTATTAATTCATCACTCAAACCTTTCACAATGTTTAATCGTAATAATGACCGCCTCGCATAATCAGCATACGTGGTATAACGATCAGAGTTCGTGGACATCACATCAAAGAGAATGCCAGCGATATCGATTCTTCGAGAGCACAGCGGTTTAAATTCAACTTTAAAATTCGTCCAACTGCGATCGCTCGTTATCCATTCCTGAAGCCAGGACCTGGCGTCGCCTTTTAGACAACCAGCGATTCTAGATAAACACTCGTTATCGTCCCACCCGTTTATATCGCGAGCCCTGTCGACTTCATTACACCAAGAATCGATATCATTAACACTTGGATCAAAGTTGGATATATAAAAATGGTTTGATCTTACTTTAGACAATGCGCTCAATGCTCCGATGATCCTGTCTGCAGTGTCGAAGCCCGAGGCCCCGGTTGCCCCAGTGCAACTTGTGCTTGCACGAGACTCCGGCGGCGGAGGAGGTGTCGGTGACGGGACGGTTTCCCTAGTCACCACGGCGTCCGGACTCGCCTCGCCACCAGCCAGAGATAGTTGTTGGGATTGCGGACCACGTACAGCGTTCACACAATTCGTATTCTCCAAAGCAGTTTAAACGAGCCAAAATAATTCCGAGTTGATTCTCAATATTATTTACAACGGTATTTCTTGTACCTCTGTTTCTAGTTACGCGTCTATCGGCCATACTTAATGAACAATAAAAAATCAAGAAATACAAACTTAATCTCTCAATCTTAATAATCGGGTATTAATTTTAACAACGAAATAAAGTACAAAAGAAAATCAAAAACACATTAAATGTTAATAAGATTACTTGTCAGGTAGTGGCAGAAGCGAGTAGGACTGTCGAGTCCTATCCCACTTCTGATTTTAGAAATAACTTCTACTATTAATTAAAAAAATAATCACAAAAACAAAATAATATATTTCTAGTTATTATTTCTTATAATTTATAATTCTATGGTAAGTATTATCAAACAGTAAATCAAATATAATTTAAATTATTCTATCATGAACCGACAAGAGTTTCCCTAAAGATGTGAACGCTGTGAGTGTCTCCGCAAAAAGTGGCCATAGTCTGCGCGTAGTCACCACTTATAACGGCGCCCCTCCTGCGCCAGTTCTGTGACGTCATCGATCATGCCACTGTCGCTAGACCACGAAGCCACGCCCCCTCTGACTAATTCGATGCTAATAGTAGATTAACAGCCGGCGGTGTTGGGTGTTTGTGCAGCCGACGCAGCCACCACGCCATTACATTTAACGGCTGAACACTCGGACATTCCTCGCTGAGACTTATTAAATCGGTGTGAGTTAGTAGCGTAAGCGACAATTGTTCTTATTTAATTGGCTGTGGGAATTTAAATGTTTTTTTGAAGTTATACTTCTTTTGGCGCGTTAGGGAAAAATGATGAGAGTGATTTTTTTACGATGCGCGCGCACACCGACACCAAAAAGTTATTCAGAAAAAGTTTGTTTTAAATTTTAAGAATGTAGAATAGTGACAGTAATAAAAAGGGATTGACATATTTTTTAAATTTTAAGTAGTTTTGATTATTTTATTTATTTATTAGTATATCTATATTGTTAGAAACTAAAATTTAATTATTCAAATCTTTTAAAATGACTGTTATTTGACCTGATGCCGTAACTATAGTAACCAAATAATAAGACGCGTAAAAACTTTCAGGCCGATCAAGAAAATATACGATCTGTGTCGTTTTCCCGCGCTTGCTCTATATTCGCCAATGCAGTGTTGCCACCCACACCAACTTATTTCTGACAATATATATTGAATATTAGTGATAAAACTAATTTGAATAAACTGTTTTGAGTGCATTTATAGATTTGAGGTTAATTGTCGGTATGTATAATTTATTTACATCGTTAATTAATTATTACATTATTATCTAAAAAAAAATGTTTTTTTCGTTTTGTTTTATTTCTGGTATATTAACAAATTTTAGTTATAAATAAAAAAAAAATATTTTATAATATATTATTATATTATTTAAGAAAATATATATTTATGTATGAAGTATAACTTCTAACGCGTGTACATAAGTACACACACACACTTTTTTTTTAGCTTTCGTGCCTTCATCATTATCATATGCCCATACGTGTCACTGCTGGACACGGGCCTTATCTAAACCTGAAAGGGTTTAGGCCTTAGTTCACCTCGCTGGCCTAAGCGGGCTGGCGGGTTGTTTATTATTAGGCAAAGTAAACACTAAACTATATACTTCAGCTCATATATGCCTCAAACTGGACATGGGCTTCCTCACCAAATAAAAGGGGTTAGGTTTAGTTCATCACAGTTAACTCTGTCGTTAGTTTAATAACATTAATACGTGTATTAGTTATTTTTATATTTATATTTACCCTGAGTGTTGGAAGGAGCTGTTATCAGACAGGTCGGGCTGGCGCTCCACCATCTATAAAAGTATTTAAAAATTTAAGATGGTCGTATGGCAGCACTAGACGAAAAAAGAAGAACACGAAAATATAAACCTAAGCCCCTCTACACATACACCTATAATACCCGGGGCCAACACAGGTTAGCACTTCAATCATTTGTATACTCATTAAATGCTTATAGTTTATACTTTAATTTCAATACCACCTATTTAAGATAGAAATTAACAGAACACCACCAAGTGGGCTACGATATTACCACTCCGTACCCCACACAGTACAGAAGAACAGTAGTATTATTCGAAACTTTTTACGTTTTTAAATACATATATAGTTTGATATAAAAAAATACATTAAAAAAAAATTAACAAAACAAAAACCGCCATCAAAAAAAACTATTCCAAAACAAATTAAAATGCACTAAAAAGTAAAAAAATAATTGCGTAGTCTTCTATAACTTAATAATCAACCTACTATTTCTCTTCATCAATATGTAGGTACGATCTATTTGTTTACGACGCAAGAAGCTAGGTACCCACCTATCCACTTCAAATCTAACTCAACACATACCTATGAATAACAAACAATGATTAAAATATTTTTTAATGTTCTCCTATGTAAAATGAAATTAAAAATATTAGACTACTTAAAAGTCAATCAAATTATTACGATAATATAATGTAGTTTTAATTATTGTTATTCTTGGAGGCGGTGTCAGCCAAGGTAGGATTGTCGTATTATTATTCATCATCATCATCAGCCCATATACGTCCCACTGCTGGCCTCCTCTACAACTGAGAGGGTTTAGGCCTTAGTCCACCACGATGACCTAGTGCGGGTTGGCGGACTACACACCTAAGAAATTCTTAAGAACTTTTAGGTGTGCAGGTTTTATCACGATGTTTTCCTTCACCGTTAAACAAGTGATAATTCATTGTCAATACACACATAACTTCGAAAAGTCAGAGGTGTGTGCCTTTTTTTTTTTTTTTTTTTTTTTTTTTACGAGAGGAAAGCTCTTTAAGCTCCCCTGTTCGGTACCTCGGGGGAGGCCTAAAGGGGTATGTCGGGGTCTCTGGCCTTCCAACTCGGCGCGCGGAACAATTGTCCGCTTTAGCTGAGTTGGGTCCCTAGCCAAAATCCTACGCCAGCATACCGACTAAAACCTCTCGGTGACCATCTCGCGCATTTAGGGCGGTTTTGCGGCATCTCAGGGCGAGAAGCGCCCTAAATGGTCCGCGTCCGCCCAGCGCACCGTCCATTTCTGGACTCCTCCAAATTGGGAGGGCTTCCGATGCCCTCCACTTACGCTTTTTTGGACGTTCACCTCTTGTGAACGTCCGCGACAGTCAAGAGGCCACGCCCTCTGCCGCAAATCTCGGGGTTGCTATCATAGTGTACCGCCCCCGCAGTACGCCCAGCCACCCCAGGGGCCCCTGTTAGGTAGGGGATACCATGGCGGAATTTTTACGCCCCCAATCCACAGGGCGGGGACGCCGGATCAGCCGTATTCCGTCACCCGGCGTCTCCTTCTTTGTTGGCGGCGGCGGGCGGGATTGTTCTGCTCACGATCCCGCCCCGCGCTCTCCTTTTGAGACATTACAGTCTCACAAAAGGAGAGCATCGCCTGCCATGACCTCTGACTCTCGACCATGGAAGGAATCACGGCCGAGAGCGAGAGGTCCGCTCCGACGGCTGCGCGGAGTGCGCTTCGCTCTTCGTCCCAGGCTGGACAATCCGATAGAGTGTGCTGGGCTGTGTCCTCCGGACAGTTGTCACAGTGGTGACACACGGCGGACTCTTCTCTTTTGGCCACCCGCCACAGGAACCAGCCAAAACAACCATGTCCCGACAGAACCTGTGACAGGCGGAACGTCATCACGCCGTGGCGCCTATCCAACCACTGGTTAAGGACAGGACGCACTGCCGCGACGGTCCATGCACCAGCACTGGGACTATCCAACCTGGAACGCCACTCCTCCACGGCGGCCAAGCGTAGAGAGGCCCTTTTGGCCTCTAACTCTCTTGGGGCCGGTCGTTCCCCTCGTCGAGACGCCTCCTCCCGCCAGTGATAGACTGAGGAGAGGGCCCTGGCGTCAAGATCCCAGGGAAGGAAACCGGCCAAAATGCAGGCCGCCTCATGGGAAATCGTGCGGTAGCCCCTAATCATACGCCGCGCAACTACCCGCTGCGGTTGCCGCAGGAGGGTCACGCAACGTTTGTTCAGGGACTCGGCCCAAACGGGGCAACCGTATAGGGCCATTGATCGCACGACTCCCGCGAACAATCTTCGGCAAGGGAGAGGTGTGTGCCTGGGGTTTGAACCTGCAACCGCCGAAATTCTCGACCACGCGCCTAAACCTCGAAGCCATCACTGCTATAATCAGGCTTAATGGCAACAATAGTCCTGTCTGTGATAACAGATCGCTCCCAATACAGCGTTGCATGGTTATTTTCGAGAACCGGATGTGGAACATGTTGGTAATATGGCACTTCGTACTATTGTTATTATTATATGCTATAATTGTTCATAATTAATTTTATGTCAAACATTTGATCAATGGTTGGTGGTATTTTTTTTTCTGGCACGATATATTATATTTGACAAATATAATTTCCGAGGTATGATACGATTCAATATTTATAGAACTAAGTGTTACATTCTCTAGATAGGTTTTATCACCCCAAACTTTATCAAGACCGCAAACACTTTACTGTTCAATAGAAATACAATAGTTATAAATTCCAAAGTTACTGTACTTGAAATAATTTATCGTTAAAGTTTCAAATTTATATTCTCAGCGTCATAAATAGATTGCACCTGATTTTGGCTTTATATTGAAATCTATGATTTTAAGTTCTTATTTACATTAAATCTTTAGGACCTGGTCAATAGTTCATCTTAGTGTAGTGCAGTATCTTTTATGTTTCAATTGATATAAAATACTACTCAAGGTAAACAAGGTTTTAAAAAACAACCGAATTCCATAATATTTATTCTTTTGTTTTTTATTTAAAAAAACCATAGGACTGTTGAAATAATGTTTGGTTCCGCGGTATAATTGTACAACAATCGATATAGAGGGGTTAATTCCAAGGACGGCGATAGTGTTATTGGGTTTTCCCATCAGAATATTCTAAATAGCAACACGGAGTAGGAAAAAAATAATAATTGTGAAAGACAAAAATAAATAGCTGACAATCCATGGTTGTGGTGTCGTGGTATTTCATTCAAAAATACCACGAAAGCGTCACTCACCATCAATCCAAACAAATCGCGTAGTTTCCCACACCGAGTAAAAAATAGTACAGAATCTATTTCCTTTTCATAAATAAATGTTGTCACCCTTATTTGACATACTGCTCTCCCTATATTACGAAGGCGGCTGAAATTAAGTTCCGCAAGCACTCGTTACTCAGCGCCGGCAATTCATACTGTTACACTTTATGAGGTAAATTCTATGAAAAATCACCACATCGCGAATGGTTTATTATGGCCGCTATAAAATTGCGCCGTAGCGTTATTATGTTTGGGGAATATAAGAAATTTCTCCACAAATTCGTACAGTTAAAGCTCATGTCATTTGTCATTTTTATCACATGAAAACAGTTTTCTTTTCTTATTGATAAATGTGATCGTCTTAATCGGCTCTAGGTTTTCCTATTAAACTCGTGAGTGTTTATATAGGGTGACTGGCAAATAGATTTTTACGGAACTGAAGCCAAATATTGGAAAGTAGATAAAGACGGCTTAAGGCGCTTTCCTGTCATAAAAAATAAAAAATAATGATAAGATGGTTCTTCGTCATACAAGAGCGGCGTGCTATCTACGTCTTGAGTTCGGGTCTCGGGTTGGCTTGTGTTATTAGATTATCTCATTAAGATACTATTTAGTGAAAGAGAGTCTAGAACTCTGCCTTTGTCGGAGATAGTTGTGACTCTATATATATATAAAGAAGACAGCCCCGTGGCGCAGTTGGCTAGACACCAGCTTGCGAAACGAGAGGCCGCGGGTTCGATTCCCGCACTGAGACAAATGTTTGTGTGTTCCACAAATATTTGTTTCGGGTCTGGGTGTATGTGAGACCAAAAAGTCTCTCGTAGTTTCTGATACCCACGACACAAGACTTGTATCTTAGTGTGGGATCAGAACTATGTATGTGACTGTTGGGAGTATTTTTTTATTTATATTTAAACAAAACTTCTAAATTCTTTCACCTACGTTATCGTGATTGATAAAACACAGACTTTAATATTATAATCGAAAACAAGGACATTACACGCAAATTGCCCTCATATACTTCAAGCACATTCAAGAGAATATGAGTAGAAAAATAAAAAAAACAACACGATATAATAGTAATATCTTATTTCCTCATAACCGGAACACAATAGTGCACAATGGACCTGTGTAGTGGAATAAATGTTTTGAACTTATAAAACGAGTTTTTTTTATCACCTCTAATACGAGAATATTAAGAGCATTGTTAGTGGCGCTTTTGTTACAATATAAAGGCGTATTATCTTTTACTAATGGGGAAAAACTTGCTGGCCAATGAAGTGGAAAGCCGGCTTAAATATATTTTATACGGTTTAGTGGTTTCATTAGTTCTTATTAATCCACATAGCAGTGTATGCGGAATTGAATGCATAGTTTTCTACTTCTCTCCATAAAAAATTAGGAGCCTAATTAAGTGTTAGGTATTATACTCAGGTACAAAATATGTTTTGCAACATACATACTAAAATATATAGTCTCATTGATTTTGTAGCGGTTATGATATGGTCTATATTTCCGACGGTCAAAAGAACTAAAAAGCTATTATGGTCAGTGTTCCACACACAACTCTAATTATTCGTAGGTTTCGTATTCTCTCAGTTCTAGTAGACACATAGTCAAAGTCAAAGTCAAAGTCAAAATCATCTTTATTCAAATAGACTTTTACAAGTTCTTTTGAATCGTCAATATTAAACTATTTTTTAAAACTATTGCCGCTTCGAAACGTGTTATCTCATACTCATACCTTAGCCAAACCAAAACCATGATAAAATCTCACAAATTTATGATATATCGAAATCAGTGGCGGTACTTTCATAGAATCCCCAAAGCCCAGGTTGCCGTACCAAATTCCGAATAATAATCTTTAAGCATTAAATCTTTATTTAACAGAAGCCATTTGACATATAAATCAGAATATACTGACCCCACAATAAACAATTATAAAGCAGACATTATAAAATTAACGTTTTACGCTTTTGGGCTTCTATGGAAGTACATACACTGATTGAAATGATCTAATAAACAAAAAAAAAACTTCGTAAAGAGGCTTATAAAAAATGGGCATTAGGTTCTTAATGAATAGCCATTATAAACACTTCAACAAAGTTTCCAAAAAGGTTGTATCTTCAATGATCCGTGTGAAGCCGCGGCCGTTGTTCCAATATAAATAAGGAGTTTCGCTCGCCGCTCGCCCTCATTAGCCCCCAAATAAACTTGCTAATTACAAAGGTTGCTTGGGCATCGTCTGCAAACTTACATTACTCGTAATTACTTTGCATTTGTAGACGGTAAATTTACGGTAAGGTGTCTTCACGTGATTTCAGCTAAGTTTTATTTTTGTAATCATCATCAGCCCATATACGTCCCACTGCTGGGCACGGGCCTCCTCTACCATTGAGAGGGTTTAGGCCTTAGTCCACCACGCTGGCCTAATGCGGGTTGGCGGACTACACACCTAAGAAATTCCTAAGAACTTTTAGGTGTGCAGGTTTCATCACGATGTTTTCCTTCACCGTTAAAGTACGCGATAATTCATTGTGAATACACACATAACTTCGAAAAGTCAGAGGTGTGTGCCTGGGGTTTGAACCCGCGACCGTCGAGATTCTCGACCGCGTGCCTAAACCTCGAGGCCATCACGACTGTTACTTTTGTAATATTTTCCTTTTAATCAAATGTAATTTTAGTTACCGTAGCTTATTGTAGCTCTTGCATAATATACTGATGCAATCAAAAAAGGCCATTCAGGGACGATTAGGAACATGTAAATTTTATTAATATTCACACTCACGAAGAAGTAGTCAGAGAAGTATTTCCGCGACCATGTTACACCAATGGTGTTCATACATGATCTCACGCCTGTTTTCGCCGAAGGGGTCGGCTGAGGTGCATTTCTGCACCCATATTTCGCCAGATATGTACCAATCGCACGTAGTAAGGGGCGAGCCTATTGCCGGTTTTTGGGTACATTTCCAGACTTCGTGCTGCTACTGAGAATTTCCTAATGGAAAAATCCAATACACTTTGCCCTACCCGGGAATTAAACAGAAGACCTTTAGATCGCACAGCACATAATTGTGCCGCGAGACCACGAGGCATTACTTTAAAATACTTTCAAGTAAATGAATAAATAACAAAGACAGAAAAACTCTTTCATTCTTTCAAATAACTCATTCAAGAATCGAACTTAAACTTTTTAGAATAAAAACATTAATATAATTTCATGACGACGCAAAAAAATGTTTTCTATGTTTCATGTGTATTAAAACAAGTTACAAATCGACAATTCTTGCCCACTAATGAAATGTCGGAATGTATTTCGTGTATAATTTCCATGTGATTGCTATCGCGACATAATAGTTTCAGGAAACCCCATAAATCATGGCTTTTCATCGTGCCATTACCATTCACGACTAGTTTTTATTAAGAATTTCCTCGATTTGACGTAATTCCGTCGCATTGCATAATTTATGCCGCTATTAGGTCCCTATTTCTTCAACACTTTATTTGTTAATTGGGTGGGATCGCGTGAGTCTTCCAAATCGCTAGAAGTGGTAAATCACGAACAATTATGAGGTGCATAAAAATGCAATACGGCACCTTTACATTAACAGTCATACAAACATCATCATCATCAGCCCATATACGTCCCACTGCTGGGCACGGACCTCCTCTACAACTGAGAGGGTTTAGGCCTTAGTCTACGACGCTGTTCTATTGCGGGTTGGCGGAGTACACACCTAAGAAATACCTCAGAACTTTTTGGTGTGCGGGTTTCATCACGATGTTTTCCTTCGCCGTTAAAGTGCGTGATAATTCATTGCGAATACACACATAACTACGAAAAATCAGAGGTGTGTGCCTGGGGTTTGAACCTGCGACCGTCGAGATTCTCGACCGCGTGCCTAAACCTCGAGGCCATCACGACTCATACAAACATGCATAGTGCATACTCTCTCTCGACTATTTCCATGAAATAGTAGGCAAAGAAGCGAAGCAGACACCGCAATCGCAATTTATACCAACGAGTCAATCACATTTTCTAAAAATGTTTGTTATAGTAATGCATATTCATCCCAGTACATAAATGCTGCAGTTTTGGTCATGTGTGACTGGTGGTCTCGCGGTACAAGTATGTGCCGTGCGATCTAGAGGTCCTGGGTTCGATTCCCGGGTCGGGCAGAGTGTTATTGGGTTTTTCCATTAGGAAATTCTCGGTAACAGCACGGAGTCTCGAATTGTGCCCGAAAAACGGCAATAGGCTAGCCCCCTATTACGTGGGACTGATAAATACTTGGCGAAATGTGGGTGCAGAAATGCACCCATTCCACCATTCGTGGAATTCAGGCGTGAGTTTATGTATGGTCATGTGTGTTACATTTTAGAATAAAAATTGCCGTTAACACCTAATTTTCCCTGGGAAAACGATATCTTAAGCGTACTATTGTTGTTGCAATACACCTCACTGAATCCATTAATTTATGGTATGTGTTTAAAATTGTATGATTAGCCTTTAAGAAATCAAATTATATTTTTTTTACATGCAATTTAGTATCGACGACTGAATATGTGACTAGGTAGTCACACACATATTATGTCCATATTTAGAAATATGATGTGGATATCTCTCAGGCGTACATCTGTACTTAACGATGTTTTCCTTCACCGTGCAAGTAAACTATAGGCATGTTTACAAGAAATGAAATTTTGCAACATCCCTGTAAACTTGTTACTGAAAATTTCAGTTTAATTCTGTTCTTGGCACTTTCTGAGTAGAAACTAGTATGTTCCTACTTTAGTTTTAGAATATAATTGTTACAAAGTTGTCTCTCTTGGTAACTACCTTATTGTGATTAAATAACAATTTGTTGAATTGAGATTAAATTATACGCACTCTAATACTTTCACGCAACTGTTGCTCGCTTTTGTTGAATAGTTTAACACCAGTTTGCCAGAACGTCGTAGTAAGTTTATACTATGAATTGGCTGGCTTGTCAAGACGGGACTTGTAACTTCAACCCATATACATAGACAGCGTTGGAATGCATCCAGCTTCAAGAACACCAGGTTAAATATAACTAATGGTTTTATGTGTTGTATTTCAAGTAACTTGATACAAATTGCTTGTCTGCTGGAACTTCTTCATTTGTAATACATAATATAAATTTACATAATATAATATAAATTTTATATGTACCTTACCGCCCAATCAAAGGAAACTTAAGAACGACGTATCTTATCATTAACTGCAATCTCTCCAGAGCACCTACATAGTAAGGGCTTACAAATGACTTAGTATCGGGATATGTAAAAATAAATAAAAAATGGTGAAAAACATAAGGTATTGTGCCTACGTATTAGATACCTTTTATAGACAATTGCCCACTAAGCAATCACACCACTTTTGGTGATGCAATAATCAATATTAGATTCATCATTAATAAGATTTGTAATAAGCGGCAGTCGCTCTCTGAACGTTGTACTGTGCATACCTAATATGCTTTCAAAAATATAACACGTTTATACAAGTGTTCTTCATCATTTGTGTTCTACCTCACACGCACCATCATGACACACCAACACCATCAGACAAAGTATCTACAATTTAGACATGGGGAAAAAAACAAAAAAAAAGAAAATCTCAAGAGTAAAAGAAATATTTATCTAAGTATGGATTTGGAATCGTTCTTTTAAGTACTTGGGATTAGTAGGATAGATAAGAATACAAAAGATAAAAGATTGCGTATTCTAGCGACTTCATTAATAGCTTTGTTCAAATGACCTCGTTTCTGGTCATATTTTCGAATGTTTGTAGTAGCTATCACCAAAATATAGAAGTGGGAGGAATTAATAGGTAATTGAAATATGTATATTTAAATGTGGATGTGCCCTTTAATATAATTTGTGTTAATTCCGACGGAAAGTAACACTATTTCCATGATATTTTTCCATGGGTAGTTAATTGAGTAGCACATAATAATATTATGAAATTTTAAGTATACGAAAAGTCATTAAATTTTATACTCTAATTTTAGTATGAGTACACTACTGTAAAATTTATTATAATTCAAATTCCGAAGCTTCTTATAAAAAGTTGAAGCCCATAACAAACTTTTATAAATTATTTTTAAACGAAACTATTTTCAGATCTCATTTAGATGTCCGTAATAAAATAGCTATAAACCGGTTCACATAGAGACTATTTCAATCATACTTTCCGGGGACAATACACTTTACAAGAATGACAGTGAAATTATAGGAAATTTATTCCAACCCCCGTTTATACTCCGCTCCACTCAATGGAAACAAAATTGCGGGATTTAGAGGATACGAATGCTAACACGAAACGAAATGATTGTGTAAATAATACGAGAAAGAGTGAATTTATTCACGAAATTTCAATTTCATTTAGATTCGTTGTCTTGAGTTTGCTCAGGAATATCATATTAGCAAAATACTACACACTACACTACTACTAAGATACAAGTCTTTTATGGTATTAGAAACTTTGAGAGAACTTGACTGCCTCGTGGTCTCGCGGCACAGGTATGTGCTGTGCGATCTAGAGGTCCTGGGTTCGATTCCCGGGTCGGGCAAAGTGTTATTGGGTTTTTTCATTAGGAAATTCTCAGTAGCAGCACGGAGTCTGGAATTGTGCCCGAAAAACGGCAATAGGCTTGCCCCCTATTACGTGGGACTGATACATACCTGGCGAAATGTGGGTGCAGAAATGCATCTCTGCCTACCCCTTCGGGGAATATAGGCGTGAGGTTATGTATGTATGTAAACTTTGAGAGACATATGTGTCACAAGCTCCTATTTGTTGATCACACAAACATTTGTCTCGGTGCGGGAATCAAACCCGTGGCCTCTCGTTTCGCAAGCTGATGGCTGACCAACAGCGCCGCGGGGCTGTCAAATACAGTTGACCATTAAAATGTCTAACTCCATATCGTAAGCATTGCCATCAAATTCCGTATTATACAGGGTGTATTCAGACCGTGATTGGAAATTAAGGCAGGTAATAGCTAAGGTGATTACAAATCCCCTGGCGTTAAAGAAAATCCCGACAAAAAATAAAAATTATGAAGTTTTCCTAACAATCATACTTGTAAGTATAAAATGTATGTGGTTGTTGTATAATACCAACTTCGAGATCATGAAAATTAGCTTCTGTATCAAAGTAGTAATAGCTGCTATTAGGACCGGATCATAGCACATCCTGCATCAAGTGAGCCGATAGAACAACTACACGAGCATCCTTTGAGCTTAAACTTCGCTCACACAGTAGTTAGGAGTGCAGTAAGCCAGTTACTTTTAACCTCCTCTTATCCGCTTCATAAGTTTAACGCTTTACAACTTTTAAGTGCCTTTTATCACTTGGGTGATGTTTTGTGGAACACTAGTCTCTGATAAAAACCTACACTTTCTTCAGTATTGGTTCTAAAAGGCATTAAACTATGAAAGTGAGATTTAATTAAAGTGTTTTATTTCTCCGCTGGTCCGAGGCAATACAATGTTTCATAAAAAATGTTTAGTCCTGTTTTATATGTGATACTTCTACTACACAAAATGAAAGCTAACAAATCAGTGACCATTCAATCGTACACCGTCCATTGTAACTATGTTATATCGGGGACGATATTTGTACGCACAGTATTGACATCGAGCTGGACAACCAGCGAGTCGATACAATGCCTATCTTTAACTTGCAATATGTCCCACTTCTGGGCACGGACTTTTAGGTGTGCAGGTTTCCTCGCGATGTTTTCCTTCACCGTTAAAGTACGTGACAATTCATTGCGAATACACACATAACTTCGAAAAGTCAGAGGTGTGGGCCTGGGGTATGAACCCACGATCGCCTAGCTTCTTAACCGCGTGCCTAAACCTTAAGGCCATCACTACTACTTGCACTACTACAACAAAGTTAATCAGTAAGAAAACTGGAAAGGTTTTAAGACAAGTATTTGTCTACAAGAGATGGGTAAACAAAATAAACTCCTACTGACCCCACTACTATCACATCCACTGCGACATTTTACCCGCATCCATTGCAGCAGGAACTGTGTGAACCACTCAACGACAGATTAACAGATTTGTGAGCATATCAGATTGGTCGTCTCATATATTGAGCTTCGCAAACATTGAGGGCACGCTACTAGAGCTCAGCCCTTCATATAACATTTTGTTTGAAACTTACCTATATTAACGATAGTTATTCGGATACATACATACATAGGTACATATATGTACATACATAACATCCAGTGGTGGCACTTCCATAGAAGCCCAAAATCCCAGTTATCTTACAAAATTCCCAATAATGATCTTTGAGATTCAAATATTTATTTTATTACACACATTACACAATTAACGTGTAACGCTTTTGGGCTTCTATGGAAGTACCGCCACTGATAGCATCATGTCTGTATTCCTATAAGGCATAAACAGAGGTTCATTTCTGCACCCACATTTCGCCAGGTATGTATCAGTCCCACGTAATAAATAGGGGGCGAGCCTAATAATCGAACTCAGGACCTCTAAATCGCACGGCACATACTTCTGCCACGAGATTACGAGGCAGTCTCCAAAAAAGTATTTAAGCATAGCATAACAACGTCAAAGTGTGTCTGAGGTTCAGACCCGCGACCGCCTGTACCAATTATATAGACACAGGAGTCAATTTATACGAGTATAACAGAAAAACATTAATTTTCTTTTTATTTATTTGAAATAAATAGGGTCTTTGATCTTAAAAGTGCCAATTGAATTATAAACTCCTTGTCAATACTTCGATCAAAATGATTATGAATAACAAACATCCTGCTTCTCATAATATTCATACATTTTTTATGAATAGAAATGAAAAATAAGGCGAAATTATTGACGGAATCTTTCTCTGTGTCAATTATTAAATATTAAAAGTTGTTTTCTTCCATTTCAATCTCCAACTTCGTAATAAAATAAATTAGATGCCGTGTTATACATTGCGAGCGAAAACGAACTTTATTTTGAAAACGATAAGAGTCAATTTTAATTGAGCCTTTTGAAATATATGATTGGTACAATGCATTAGACGGGGCGAGACTTGATTACATTATTAATTTAATTTTGTAGTTTAATTAATCTTATCTAATAATTGATGTATGGAAATGATCGCAGGAATTTACAGGGAGATATGATATTACGCACTGGTAGTGGATTGAATTGATTGTTGCTATAAAATGGGTAAAATTATGCCAGCATGATGAATTAGGGCTACTGAACTCACAAAAATACCTTTTTTACGACTGCTAAAAGTGCAGCACTTTGTAATAGAGCAACCCTTTGACGAAAACATTAACAACAAACGTAAACATTAACATCCCCGTTTTGTAAGCTTTTTTCATATTCTACGTAATAACAGCCGAGCCTATTAACATTTTGGTATCACATTCTCAGACTGAATGCGAGCTTATAGGTACTGAGAATTTGATAACACGTAAACAAAACACGATACTTTTTTCTAAACCCAGGACTTTTTAATCGTAAATCGCTCTCTTATCCGTGCAATTTCATACTCACTTAGCCATTTCAGATTGCCGATTTTTTAAAATATTGACGTATGTAGGTATATAAAAGTGAAAAAAATAAGATATAAATCGCTTCAGCCCTCTCTTTGTTACCAACAATTAGTCAAAGTCAATAACAGTACGACGATAGTCAGTACTTAGTCGGCTAAGCGATTCTTCTTGCGTAAATATCTGTACATCTAACTCGGGGGCTAGACTGAATGCTGAATGCTGAGTGCTCTGCTATAGGAAATCGTTCTATAAATATTTTATCATCCGGATTAGATTCTGGGAAAAGTTTGCGAAACAGATGTATTCTAAGGTTTGCTCATCCAATTGCTAGAAGGAACAATTATGTACTGTGATCTTATTTAAAGAAAGTTTGCTTATCGCTTATATTATACTTTATTGAAGTTATTTGATCTGTTTAACTTGTTATATTTCAAATATAACAGTGAAGGCATGATTTAGCAAGCTCGCAAGCGTGATTCTACTATGCATGAATATGGAACAAGGGTAAAATATATTTTCTTACTAATACAAGTATTCCAAGGACATGGTAAGGCGTGAGTGCATCCAAGAAATACCAGACGAGGATAATCATATCGACTAGTGGGATTTATAATTCTTCTTCTTTCTTTCTATGTCCAATCAATACGGCTTTGGAACTCGCTTCCTGTGGAGATCAGGATGTGCTCAAACCGTTGTACGTTAAGGCACAAGGTTTGTCAACTGCTGACTCGTGAAACAAATTTTGTATAAAGTGTAAATAAATATATAAATAAATAATTTTTATCGCTCTATTTCCTAGGAAATAAGCTACTAAGTTGATCATGTAACTAACATCATAGCAAAATACCCAATAATATTATCGCATTATTATAAGTCGGGATGGCCTCGAAGTTAAGGCACGCGTTCAACGTTAAAAATATGAAAATTCATTGTGAATACACACATAACTTCGAAAAGTCAGAGGTGTGGGCCCGGGGTTTGAACCAGAGACCGCCGAAACTCTCGACCGCGCGCCTAAACCTCGAGGCCATCACGACTATGGTATACTAGTTTTTTTTCGGTAAAATGAGCATACTTTAATCGTAAAACACAAGTAGGTAATATTTAGTCGAAGATGTTGCGCTCATCAACCGCAGGTTTTACTTGGCTTCAAGTTTTATCAATAAAGAGTAATCAAAAACACCTTCGTATAATAAGAAGTTTCGTCGATAAACCGAAGTATTTAAAATAAAGGGTATTATACATTTTTATTTTTTTTACTTTACTAAGTAAAATATGTAAAAGAAGAGTTACTTAAGGAGCCGTTTTTGTTGAAGTTACTGTTAGGAGGGGACATAAATTTCTAGTGACTAATAAATCTTAGAGAAGACTGTAAATTCTTACAAGACTAGAATACAATGCTTCTATAGCTATACTGCAATAAAAAAAACATGATAGTTTGAGACTCAAACTTTTTACTAAGAACCATCTCATAACGCCCTAATACGTAGAAGATAATATCCTAATCTTGCATTCCGCTTCCTAGAACTAGTTTCAAAGAGATTATCATAGGTTATCGCCAAGCTTATGTAGTTTACTGTTTAATGGAACTTTATCAACTAGTTAAGTTAGTTGACAGAAGACGTAACTAAATTTTATTATCTGGGGGCACGGCAGTACCCCCGCCAAGTCGAGCAAAAAATTGGCACGGCCGTACTATATTGAATTTACAGCTTGAAACGCAGAACAGATACTATACTGCTGTATTCTTTCACAAAAGATATAAAAGATGTCTTTCTGAATCAAGAAAGAAGGTTTTAATATTTATTATCATCACAGCCTCCATTATTGGACATAGCCTACTCTAAAATCGAGTAATGACATTTTTAAAGCGATTTTCTAATGTATACGTCTTCGTCTATGATTTCTGATTAACAGGTTAAGTGATTGAGTAATCATCATCAGCCCATCTACATCCAACAGCTGAGCATGGGCCTCTTTTACAACTGAGAGGGTTTAGGCCTTACGCTGGCCTAGTGCGGGTTGGTGGACTACAAACCTAAGAAATTTCTCGCAACTTTTAGGTGTGCAGGTTTACTCACGAAGTTTTCCTTCACTGTTAAAGTACGTGATAATTTATTGTGAATACACATATAACTTCGAAAAGTCGGAGGTGTGTGCTTGGTGTTGGAACCCGCGACCGCCGAGATTCTCGACCGCGCGCCTTAACCTCGACGCCATCACTACTTATAATACAAAAAAAAAACAGCTAAGACATTAGCAAGATTTATAAATAATATCCTCCTTACCTTATTAAACTCTCGATAATCGAATAACAAGATGAAATTACCCTGCTCATACTATATTGCAAATTGCATTGACCCTGAAGCTTAATCGCATTACGTTTCCATTGTGGCCTGTAACAGCTTGATTATCTGATAATACGACGAAAGGATTATGATAATTGGCAATAATCAATGGGGTGATTGTACCGAGGCCGGATGCTGGCTGCGAGGTTGATTGGACTCTCCTCAGACTCCTGATTGAGTCGTCTTTGTGCGGGACTTCTTCGTTTCAAACATTCAGGGTGCGGCCATTTCCTAGCGTCTTAAAACACTTAAACATTTTTTGAGATTTTACTAAAAAATTGCAACAATAAATGAATTCTAAAGTTATAGAATCCAATTCATGTATCATAATTAAAAGTGATATGAGGAACCATTTATAAATAAATCAAATTAGTTTAAATATTATATTTAGTGGCAGAGGTCGAATAGCTTTATGCGCGATAAAAAAATAAATAGCTAATACGAAATAAATATACGTATTATTATTTTTGTGTGCTAATGCCTCGCCAGAGGGCGCCCTACACTACGTTTGCCGATATTCGCAAGATGGCTGGCAGCGGTTGGACGAGGAGGGCCGAAGGTTGAGCCTAGTGGCGTGCCATAGAGAGGCCTATGTCCATCAGTGGACGTAAGAAAGGCTGCTGATGATGATGAATGCTTAATAATTGTATACATATTTTACACGTGTGAGCCTATAAATTATGATAACTATAAGGGACACAAAATAAGATTTTACGCATACTATATTCTACACAAAAGTTAACATCCAAATATATTTAATGAAGAATAATATGCTAAATAAGATATTTAAGTAAGTCACTCAGCAACGCTAAATGACATTTTTTAGGACGTACTAATGTAAAAAATAATAATTCTACATATTTCTTTTATTGCAATCAATGTCACTATGCTATCAACCTTTGCAACAAAACACCTCAATATTAGTTCTGCTTTATTGAAAAATCAAACAAAGTTCTGATGTACTATCATTTACCTCGCTGTTTAATATATCTTTTCCCTAAATTAAAATATATTAAGAAAATCCACTTGCAGTGACACCCCACCCACTTAATAAAACCCCTTGAATGGACTGATGCAAGAACGAAAGCAATTAATATCTTGGCTGGCGAAAACCGACTTGAGTGATGGATTATCTCGTAAAACCGTAAAATTTACAGGGTACTTTTTAATTCTATATCAGAAATAAATTCAGAGTTTTTCTAAGCTATTGTGAGGGATATGATGGTAATATAAAAGAAGTAAATATTTAAATTAACATAAAGACGGCCGATGAGTTGATTTCAGTAGGTTTAGGCGCGCAGCAGGTGAGAATCTCGGCGGTTGCGGGTTCATACCCCAGGCACACACCTCTGACTTTTCGAAGTTATGTGTGTACTAACAATGAATTATCACTTACTTTAACGGTGAAGGAGAACATCGTGAGGCAACTTCATCGTCATCAGCCCATATACATACGTCCCACTGTTGGGCACGGACATCCTCTACCATTGAGAGGGTTTAGGCCTTAGTCCACCACGCTGGCCTAGTGCGGGTTAGCGGACTACACACCTAAGAAATTCCTAAGAACTTTTAGATGTGCAGGTTTCATCACGATGTTTTCCTTCACCGTTAAAGTAAGTTAATAGATAATTCATTGTGAATACACACATAACTTCGAAAAGTCAGAGGTGTGTGCCTGGGGTTTGAACCCGCGTGGTCTAAGGCCTTAACCTTCTCAATTGTAGAGAAGACCTGTGTCCAGCAGAGGGACGTCCAGTAGTCGTATGTGGCCAAATGATAGAAAGAAGGTGTTATGTAAGGCACTCGTAATTATGCTTTATTTTAGGAAAGGGGTAGGCAGAAGTGTGTATATATCTTAATCGACGTTTCTATGTTTTTTAAGCTTCACGTAATAGAAAGCGGGTGAAAAAAATATCAATCAACACTTAGTCCAAGCTGGAAATTGAGCCCAATACTCCCACATCGCATAGCACACACCTGTGCCTCAAGACCCAAAGCAGCCATTTGTGTTTTTGTATATAAGTTTCTTTGTATGGGTTCTTTAATATTCTCATTTTCTCATTCTCATTTTTGAGAGCTTGCTTCACCAATTTCTTCAAATTATTCATAATCTTCATTTTATTTCCCTTACATACTTCCCATTGCGTAAATACAACGGTTTTCTACTATGCCAATTGCGCTTACGTCAGAACTCACTGCTAAAGTAACAAAATCCTCAATTAATTACCAATAATGCTAACTAATCTTTACGTGAATTTTGGCTTGGAGATGGAGCGGGAAACGTTTTCATTTAATACTATTGTCTCTCGCAAGTGCGCAGTCATCAATCCTAAGACTTAAGATATGGGTTATAGCAAGCAGTTCTAAATCTTGTGTCACGGTCGGGTTACAGTGACATTCAAGGGACCTGATTTATAGTACCGAAGTAACGTTTACGTCACAAATTGAAGATTGTTGGTTGCAGTAAAATGTTGGAAAATGTTTGATCCAACATCTTATGGCAAACATGGTAGGCACTACACATATATTGAAGCAAACAGTTTTAGTTCTTACTGTTCTATTTTTATGTGATAACATTGTTTGAGTGAAAGGTAAATGAAATAAATTTATTTTGATACAATGGCGCGCGCACACCATCACGAAAAAGTTATTCAAAAAAAGTTTATATGTTTTAGATTTTTAAAATGTAGAATAGTGACAGTAATAAATAAGGAATTGACATATTTATTAGTAGTCAAATATTTATGAGTGCGTTCAGAAATATAATATGTTGTGTAAACTGAGAACTATGTATGTGATTGTTGGCGTATTTATAAGTTTTACGTTCAGTCGTATGGTCTAAAGCGCACTCGTATTTTTTATAATATTATTTTATAATATATTATAATATTATTTGAGACAATATATATTTATGTATGAAGTATAAGTTCTAACGCGTGTACATAAGTACACACACACTTTTTTTTTCAGCAGTCGATATTGTATTTAAATTGCGCTACACATTACACTAAGTCTACTAAAATCACTCTACTGTAACCGAAAGTAATAAGCGAAGTTCATTTACATTATTATCGTCAAAAATCATCTCCAACTCCGACCTTTATACTTTGAGACAACGCGTGTGTTTGCTAAATACAGCATCAGTCAATGACAGTTTGGTGTTATCTTAATCGTGTGTAGCTCTTAATGTATAGGTAATAAGGTTTATATTTCGGGTACAAAGTAACCGCGAAATGTTTATAATGCACTCGCCCCCGCGAGCTGATAACCTCGCGATATTGCGTATCTTTGTGTAAGAATCTGTCGAATTTCAGATATTGAAGGCACTTGAGTAGACAAGTCTTTGAAGATATTTACAAGCTAATCTATTCCTACTATCTGTACATATCTACACTCGAGCCTGTATCTCTAGAGGTCGGCTGGAGTAGTTTTCCACATCCAAGATTAACCAATTTATTTTAGTCCCACGTAAAAGGGGACGAGCCTATTGGTATTTTTCAGGCTCCATGCTGCTGCAGGAAATGTTTAAATGGAAAAATAAAATATCGCTTTTCCCGACTCGGGAATTAAACCCGAAATCTATGGATCGCACGGCACACAATAGTGTTGCGAGACGACGAGGCAGATAAGCCGGTTATATGTATGTATAAAACATGTAAGTAATCGTTTATTAAATTATGGGATAACATCGATTTAAGCGGTAAATAAACTTAACAGGCCAAGATAAAGTAAACAGCAAATTTGTAACATTAATGAAACTGTGGTATCTATATACTAGCTGCTTGGTCTGGCTCCGCTGGCGCAAATTAAATTCTATCCTTATCCCACAGGAACAATGCCTTTTTCTGAGATAAAAAGGTCCCTATGTGTTTATCCCAAGTCCTATCCATGTCCATACGAAAAATAATTCATATTGGTCGAGCTGTTTGGGCATGCGATACAACAGACTGACAGAGTGGCTTTCACATTAGTATATTAATATGGATTAGGATTAAATTCGATTTCGTCACAGTTACGTATGTCAGAATATTATTATCGTTGCAATAACAAACGATCCTTTCGCTCAAAGTTCAAGAGCCTGTCGAGAGTTTTACTAAACATCAGCAGTGCAAATTTACATATCAAAACAAAAACCAGATTGACTAATATTTTCACGTTATATCACGTTTGGCTGGATGTTAATAGACACTTTCATAATGCTTATATGATAATAGCGTCGTGGCGTACGTGCTATCTAAAGGTCCAGGGTTCTATTACCGTGTTATTCTCAGTAACAACACGGTCTCTGGTACCATGCTTGCCTTTGTTTCGTGGGACTTAAATAACGTCATCATCGTCAGCCCCTATACGTCCCACTGCTGGGCACGGGCCTCCTCTACAACTGAGAGGGTTTAGGCCTTAGTCCACCACACTAGCCTAGTGCGGATTGGTAGACTACACACCTATGAAATTCCTAAAAACTTTTAGGTGTGCAGGTTTCCTCACGATGTTTTCCTTCACCGTTAAAGTACGTTATAATTCATTGTGAATACACACATAAGTTCGAAAAGTTAGAGGTGTGTGCCTCGGGTTTGAACCCGCGACCGCCGAGATTCTCGACCGCGCGCCTAAACCTCGAGGCCATTACTACTTAAATCACGATTGGGGTAATTTGATTGTAGAAACTCTATCCTTTCGAAGATACTAGTGTAAGTGTTTGTGTGGATAATAGAATTATTCTGAACATCAAACATAAACTGAAATTCCAATTTTAAATGCATTATACTAGCGATTCACCAAGGAGTCCTGGTGCCTACACTAACGTATGGAAGTGAGTCTTGGGTATGGCAGAAGAAGCATGAAAGCAAAATTAATGCAGTTGAAATGAGAGCGTTGAGAAGCATGTGTGGGGTGAAATTGGTAGATAGAGTGAGGAATAGTGTGATAAGGGAAAAATGTGGATTGAAAGTCGATGTAGTGACTAAAATTGAAAGGAGGATGCTAAAATGGTTTGGCCACATTGAAAGGATGAATGTTTGCAGAATGACGAAAGAGATTTACTGTGCGGAAGTGAACGGTGAAGTCGGTCGAGGACGGCCCAGGTGCACCTATAAAGACCATATAGGTAAGTTACTGAAAAAGGGCAATATAAAGAGTCCTCGAAACCGACGTGCATGCATGAAGAGGATAATGTCAGTGGAGGAAGCGAAAGAGGTGTGTTTGGACCGTGGCATTTGGCGCTCTATAGTCTCTGCCTACCCTAACGGGAGACAGGCGTGAGTTTATGTATGTATGTATGTATGTATTCTACCATTAAGTTTTTATGTTATTTTAAGCAGCCTTTTTCGCTTAACGTGTCATATTATCGGGTATTTGCATTCACGTTCACTTCTTATGACGCCAAGGTTACGAAATAAAAATTTTAGCGCCACCAATTTAATTTGAATCCAGTTCAAACTAGTACGCAAAGAATAGGAACAATAATATAGGAAACTAGCACTTAAAACAAGTTGCTACAGTATGTTATATTATTAAATATTATGTATCAACATTTTTTGTTTCTATAATAATATTTGGACTTCCGAATGCAACGGAGTCGTCTTTACCGCTAATTTTATTCAGAAGTTTTCAATCCATGAAGAGATATCTTATTGATATTTTTTTTGGTATGTGTTAATTATTCTGATTTATTTGTAGACCAGTCTTTTTGGTCCTTGAAGTACTATAAAAAGATATAGGTATGTGTACTTTTAAAAACGATTTTTTGACAACAAATTTTATTACGAAATATAATATAGTTTGAGATTTTATTCAAGCCGTTTCATAAACTAGCCGATCTGACAGACTTGAAACTATTTGGATGTGGAATATGTGTTTTCTAGGTAAGACAAACGCTGTCAGAAATATAACTTAAAAACTGACAAAGGCCGTCAAAAAGTGCTCAGCTTTTAATTTACTTTTAGTACCTCAACAGGATCTATACAAGAATTCAATATGATGACAAAGGTGCCAAAACAACGGATGCTACTATTGCAACAGCGAAAACAAAAAAATCTGTAGCGAGAAGTCACAAGGTCGCCGCGGTATAGTGTCGAAACTCAATACTAAAAATACACCAGTCTTTACGAGTAAATTTACAACAGACTACTGTTTATATTTGTTAGAGCTTTTTACATTCAAATGGTTCCTGTAGATACAATCTTAGATTAGTATCTGGATAAAATCTAGACTGTTTTTTTTTACTGGTAGAGCAAAATAATAGACTCTGATTAAATAAAAATACCTGGTACCAATTTAGAGGATTGGATCTGGAGAAGTCGACACGACTGTCCAACAAGTCGATACAATTATGCCAGCCATTTCGTTTCTAGATCTCATAATACAACATATCATACGTGGCGGTACTTCCATATAGCTCAAAAGTGTTAAACATTAATTGTGTAATGTCTAGTTTACGGGTATAATAGTTTATTGTGGGGTCAGGATATTCTCATTTATACGAGGGCAGTCCGATAAGTACTTAGCCTCACCGCCCGATGGCACCACTATCGTAAGATAAATTTACCATCATGTAGCACATCTTCGTAGACGGCTATTGTCAAAATTTCAGCCGAATTGGATTTGTAGTTTTGTTTTGACCGCGTGTGTAAGCGGACGTGTCCGCGGATTTTAGAAAAATGGAAAAAGAGCAATATCGGCCGGTGACTTTATTCTTGTTTTTGGAAGGGAAATCGCGCAGCGACATCAAAGAGCGCTTGGATGCTGTTTACGGTGACTCTTCTCCTTCAATGGCGACCGTCAAAAATTGGTTTAACGAGTTTCAACGTGGTCGCACGTCAGTTTTTGATGAGCCACGCCCAAGTGCCCCAAAAACGGCTACCATGGAGGATAACGTGAGAAAAGTCCCGATCTTGTATTGGCAGACCGCCGATTGAAGGTGCGCGAGATAGCTGAGACAGTAGGCATCTCAAAAGACCACGTGGGTCATATCCTGCATGAAATATTGGGCATGAGAAAGCTGTCGGCTCGATGGCTGCCGCGTTTGCTCACTTCGGACGACAAGCGCATCAATGACACAACTTCAGAGCAGTGTTTGACACTGTTTAGGTGCAATCCGAAGGGGTTTCTGCGTCGTTTCGTGACCGTCGACGAAACATGGATTCACTGGTACACACCAGAGACCAATAAACAGTCGAAACAGTGGACTTTACCCGGCGAATGTGCTCCGAAGAAGGCGAACACTGTCCCATCGGCCGAAAAGATGATGGCCACCGTTTTCTAGGTTTCACAAGGTGTGATTTACATCGACTACCTGGAGAAGGGCAAAACGGTCACAGGGCTTTACTATGCCGAACTATTGGGCCGATTCAACGCCGAATTGTAGAAAAAACGGCTCCATTTGGCGAAGAAAAAGTGCTCTTCCACCATGACAACGCACCGGCTCACACCTCCGCCGTCGCAACGGCCAAATTGGTCACATTAGGCTACGAACAGCTGCCCCATCTACCGTATTCTCCAGATTAGGCCCCGTGTGACTTCTTTTTGTTTCCAAACTTGAAAAAGTCCGTCGCCGGACAGAAATTTGAGTCGAATGAGGAGGTTATCGCCGCCACGGAGGCCTACTTTGTAGACCTCCAGAAAACGTTCTTTTCAGACAGCTTAAAGAAGTTGGAGCATCGCTGGGTCAAGTGAATCGAGTTGAAAGAAGACTGTGATGAGAAATAAATCGCCACTTTTCCAAAATTTTCGTTTTTCTTTTGTAGGCTAAGTACTTATCGGACTGCCCTCGTATGTCAAATTGATTTTGTTATTCGGAATTTTGATAGGTATGCTGGGCTTTTGGGCTTCTATGGAAGTACCGCTACTGCAACATACAAATGTATTTGCGTGAGTAACTATGTTAGATTTTACACATGTGGTACGGTGATTGCTATTCTACAATAAGGACACTGGGCTATCATAAAAGATGCATGAGGCATCTGATATCAATTACAGACATTATAATTATTAAGGTCACAATATAGACCTATGTCTACAAAACTGTAAAACATTCTTGAATTTTTTTTAGAACTACGCAATTCCATGTCATAATCATTAACAAGGCTCAGCTTGGTTCCGCAGCGCTCAGGTGCGGTCTGAAAAAAGTAATAAATAATCCCCTCAGGATTTTATTTATCTCTGCACCGATATTCATTTAAATCAATAATCAACGTATTAAAAAAAAATATGAGGCGAATCTTTATAGTGAAAACCTCTACTAAGTTTCATGAATAACATTTGGCAGGCATTGCCTATATAAATCTTTTTTTTTTTGATAGCTTACTTAGCAGATTATATAAGAGACCGAGATGAAAACACTAGCGACTGGTTCAAAGCTCGCATTAACATAAACACAAATTTATGATAATACACAAATATTCTACTCAAGTTAGGTGTTTAAACGACCAACAAATCTAACAAATTGAACGTTTAAGAGACTTTTTTCGTACTCAAAAACTAAGCGTGTGATATGTATTCATTTTGTCAATATATTTACCAAGGTTTTATTGCTTAAATAAATAAAATGATCAGCGACTCCACGGCTTTCGTGTCCTTTAAGAGCATTTTTCGCGTTCGCAAAGATTAGCAACGGTTCATTTTACGACAGACTGTGTAGACGAGTGACCGGCGCGGTGACATGACAGCTCGGTGTAACTCTAAATAAATAAAAAAAGTTAAAACCATGGGTGTAGTGTCCGAAGTGATAAATGTCAAGCCAAGTTAGTATTTCTAGTGAATGTGTTTATGGTAGTCGCGGTAATTAAAAAAAAAATATACAGTGAAATATGAAATGTTACATTCATGTTATACTGAATAATTTTTAACAATGTATAAAAAAACGAAGCATTTTTTTTCTCGTGAAGTATTTTTTTCCAGCAAAGATCACAGATCAAATGGGTGCAATCTATAATTTTATAACAAAATACAAAAAAAAGTTTAATTAATTAGTAAAATTAAATGTTTAATTTAATTGAAATATTTACTATTTTTTTGTAAATTGCGTTTTGTTTTAAATATTTTTTCAAAAATTGTTTTCGAAAGTAAACTGAGCGTAATTTTTTGTATGCTTTGAATACAACTCAACAAATAAATTTGATGTTTTTTAATTCTTGACGGTTGCACTTAGTTGCCATTCGCCTAACGGACTGTTAAATATCATTTTTTATATCTGATAATTAAAATCAAATTGTAGTTATCAACAGAAATATAACCACCAAACAGCCTGGTGGCAGACGGACAGACGGACAGACGGACGGACGGACAGACTGAGAGCGAAGTCTTAGTAACATGGTCCTGTTTTAACCTTTGGGTACGGAATCCTAAAAATGCTTTAACCAGATACCGATCGCGACGCAAAGTATTATATAAATCACGCCATAAAAATCATAACAGGCCCCGAAATGGCATGACGCAGAGCACGGTTCGAGAGTCCAGGCATTGTTTTCGACTTTCGAAAAATAGAAAATGTATTTTAACTCGCGTTCAAAATCATCTAAAATATTATAATTTAAAATCCGTGGAACATTATAAGAAGGGAAAATGCACAATAAATGTTAATTAATTAACACTCAGTTACAGCGAAGTCCACCAACCTGCCCTAAACCAGCGTGGGGAACTTTACAAAATCATAAGAACTTTGTAAGCACGGAGTGGCCGTTTATTTTAAAAATAATTAGATTTTTTGACTAATATTAATAAATTACCCTATAATTCAAAACATTCTAAAATTAACATGGTAAAATATAATCCATTCGTTCCGTATATTAATAAACAAAAGAAAGCTTAAGGCTTCGCGAAAGCGTTTAATATTTTCCGACTATGTCAATAACCGTAACCGTCAACTTGACATTGTCCTTGAAACCTAGAACAAAATTAATACAAAATCTTTTCTTTAATATCCCTAGACCTAGACCAACAAGGGCCAGAATTACTCCGTCCACTCTCTTATAAGTATTTTGCATTTTTACTCAAAATTACTTACGTCATACAGAGTATTCAATAAATCCCACAATATAGATTTACTAATAGACACCGTAAAGATTTAGTGACACTATCCTCATGAATAAATTCATAAACACAATACGTGAACTGTTTCGCAATTCCCATTGGGATGGAGAAAATTCTTCGCCTTATCGCCATAAATATGGAGCACGAGGCTAGAGTAAGAATTGCAATGTAAAAAAATAAAAGTTATCAATGTTATACAAGTCGCTATGTTATTAATTCTACATTGGCGATATACAACAAGGCTACTACACAACCTTCGTAATATTATTATTTATTTGTCAGCCGCTATTTTTAACAATCTTTATATTAGAATTTAGCTAAAAGGAGTTAGAACGCTACCACTTTTTCCAAGGTCCCATCTGTATTCGTACCAAAACTTATCAAATTCCGTTTAGCTGTTTAAAAATGTATGCGTAACAAAGGGTGCTAGCTACTATAAAAATAAGAAGTATAAAACTGTGTAAATTTACAGAATGTATCCATTAAAATATTGTAATGAGAATGTTATCTATTAAACTAAAACTACCCAATCATACACCATACACTAACATCATCGTGGAGTTCTTTAGTATTGAGGGAGTTTAAAGTCCCCCTTTAACATACAAATAGACATCAAATACATTCCTTCTGAAAAACTATGCATTTTCTCTATGTTTTCCTTCGCTCCGAATTAACTAGGAATATAACACTCACGCCGATAAATTTATTGCTTCCAGGAGGCTTAGGCATCCGCCATGTGCAGACACTGATGCTGTTCTTCGCCATGCTGCTGGCTTTTACCATGAGAGTCAATATGAGCATGGCTATAGTGGACATGACAGACTCGAGGAAAGACGAGGTAAGAAACGCAATGATGCGTCAATTTATATAATTTATTTGGACAAAAGACAGTAATAATTTCTCAATTTGAGGATACAAAAAAATAACTTGCTTTGATTGAGTTGTAGCTATGTTTTACAAAGTACCTAATTAAAAGCAAGTAACTACACATCGTAAAACTTGTTTAATTAACTCAGAACTCTACACGACCTCTCCAAGTTTATCACGAAAATAATTACTGTGAAGAATTCGCTGTAGTTTTGATAATTTTATGAGCACCAGAGGTCGCTGCCGGAGACCTTATCAACCATTTGTAAACATATGTAAAAAACTTTAGTATAATTCGCATGGAGCGATAACAAATTCACAATGAATTATCACGTACTTTAACGGTGAAGGAAAACATCGTGATGAAACCTGCACACCTAAAAAGTTCTTAAGAATTTCTTAGGTGTATAGTTCGCCAACCCGCACTAGGCCAGCGTGGTGGACTAAGGCCTAAGCCCTCTCAATGGTAGAGGAGGCCCGTGCCCAGCAGTGGGACGTATATGGGCTGATGATGATAACAGGAATAATTTAATTTGTATCAGACATACCTACTAAAGGTTAATTATGAGTAATTAAAACATTATATAATATTTATCGGGTAATTACTTCCTTGCGGTCTAAGTATCATGGAATTTTAATAAAATTTAATTAATATATACCAAAATTCCAGGCTTATTGAGTTAATTACTAAATAATTTATTTGGGTTTCGTACATTTTAAAGATAATTTAGATAGGATGGAATAAACCAAAATATATTTTCGCCTCGCGGAGTCGCTTCACAGGTATGTGCCGTGCGATCTACAGGTCCTGGATTCGATTACCGGTTCGGGCAACGTGTTATAGGGTTTTTCTATTCGGAAATTGTCAGTAGCAGCACGAAGTTTGAAAATGTGCCCGAAAAACGGATCGCACGGCACATAATTCTGCCTAAACACCACGAGGCAGTCAATAATAATAATGAGTTTATTTTATGTATGTACTAGTGGACCCGACAGACGTTGTCCTGTACACAATTTTAAACTCAAAAATTCATTTTTATTCCAATACAAACCATTCTCGAATCCACCTGAAGACACACAAAAAAATTCATCTGCCTTCTTTTGAACAAAGAAAATGAATTGTTTTTTTTTGTTGGAAATTTTGGAGTTTTGTTCTGATATGCGAAAAGATAAAATCCCATAACTCGATCACAGCGCCACCTACCAGATCCAATTACGAATCTAAACCATTCTCAAATCCACTTGAACACACACAAAAAATATATTCAAATCAGTCCAGCCGTTTAGGAGGACTTCGGGAACAACACATACAGAATAATTATATATGTATGTTATATAAAGATATTTAAAAATAAATTGAACGATAATACTATCTAATATTCGACGTCATTAATGTTTTTCAAAACAAAACCAGTGGTAATATCATGTTTTAGATAAATAATATTGACAAAACCCTCCAACGATCATCAATTGACGTCCAAACATTATCTCAACTGCCAATTTTATCAATAGACAAGAGATTTGGATGTTTATTTCTTTAAATTATCTCTGGAGAGGTTTTATTACTTGTCAAAAAATAAAAAAAAGTATTTTATGACCGGCCACGATAAATACTCAGACGTGACCTATAGCAGCAAGACTCAGATTGGAATCCTACAATGTGTTTTACCTGCCACGAAAAAGAAGGGGAAAAAATGACTACTTTCCGACTCATTGCAATCGTACTCAGATTATGTACAATATTATGTTTCGTCTCGAAATTTCTTATAATGAAAGTGCATACTTGCTGCGTCATATTTTAATCAACCTACTATAAATTAAATTTTTATATTTTTTTTCCCGCGACTCCGTCCGCGTAGACCACAGTTGTTTGGTTGGTTGGGTTCAGAAAGACAATAAGTTGTAGTCTATTTTACTCCACAGAGTCCCATTTATGTCCATATCAAAAATCGTTCACATCGGCCAAATGATTTAGACGTGAAAGCGTAACAGACATATAGTTACAGTCGTCTGCCCTTACGTGTCTGCCCGTTCGGGTCAGCACACTTAGGCATATTCCCCACCCCGCATATATACAATAGTATATATGTATATATATAAGCCAAATAAAAAAGTTTCATCATTCTAGCTTCAAAAATGACGAATTTCCACACTAACTTTCATCTCCTATTTTAATTTTACCTCCTTAAAGGTATTTTTTTTTAACTTTGAATGTCATATTTATTAATAACTAATCAACAGCCTAAAAAATAAGTTTCAAGCTTCTAGCTTTAAAAATGACAATACTTCCATACAACCGTTCATCCCCCTTTTCAACCCCTTAAAACCCCTTTTCCGCAATAAAAAGTAGCCTATGTTCTTTCTCAGGTTCTAAACTATCTGTGTGCCAAATTTCATTTAAATCGGTTCAGTAGTTTCAGCAGGAAAGCGAGACAGACAGACAGAGTTACCTTCGCATTTAAAATATTAGTAAGGATCACTGGCTTATACCGTATTTGCGTAATAAATGCGTAAAAAGATGTTACATTACCTTGATACAGTGCGTAATATATTTATATAGAGTATAGATAATAAGTATGTGCGTATGTAAACACACTTTATCTGTGGAGGCGGGGTTCTTGATGTCAGCGCGGAACGTTGTGACCGAGTGACTCTGCAAAGTTTCCATTCATGTACATTTTATTCGCGAGAATTATGTGTTGGTGTTTGAATTTAAGAAGGTCATACGAGAGGATTTTGTCCAGCAGTGGACTTGACATAGGCCGTTGATGATGGCAATGATGATGAGTGTGAGTGTGAGTGAGGAATGGACTCGAGGATTAGAGGCATTTTCTTAAAGATAGTGTATAGGTGGTCGCGGGTTTAAATTCCAAACTCATTACTTAAGATTCAATTCTTACCATGGGATCCTATGTGTGTAAGAACATATTTAGCCTCTGCATAATGGGGCCCTGTAGACTTTTTAAAACAATTTTCCCGACCTTGGTCTGGATCCCGTATCCCTTTAAATGATTCTTGTTTGTACCAATAAATAATTATAGGCTACTTATTATTTAACTTGCAACGCATGTATGTATGAATGTTTGTTCGGGCAAAATTTTGCAACTCAATTTTGAAGCAGATATGTTCAACCGATTGAGCTGCAATTTTGTACACAATTCAGTTTAGATGACAATGCATGGTTAACTTTGTGACGTCATTCTTAATCTAACATGGCGGCACACCCAAAATCTCGGACTAGTTAGACTATTTTTAATGCAATGCTACAATAAGGGTATCACATGAAAGTACTTACTAAGAATAACTTGAAACAAAAATCAAAGTAAAAAACCTTTTTTAAAAACAAGTTTTTATTTGAATGCGTGAAAAGCGAAAAAAAGGTACTTTAAAACTTTTACTATCTACTTATAACGTCTTTACATAATTTATATGATATAAAAGCTTGTCGCCAGATTTACTTGTGCAGATAAACAAGTAAATTAAATATGTAACTTGATGTGATTGATTTTAACTATTAAAACTTTCAAACTAAGTAAATAAGAGTACTTAAATCTTGCGAAAAGCTTTTATACCATATAAATTATGTAATGGCGTTTCAAGTAGATACGAGTAGATAGTAAAAGTTTTACAGTATATTTTTTTCCTTTTAGCGCATTCAAATAAAAGTTCGTTTGTTGAAAAGGTTTTTTACTTTTAATTATTGTTCCTGAAAAGAGTTAGATACCTACGAAATAATTAAAAACAAGCAATATGATACTGCGGCATAACTCGCGTCTAATTTGAACGTCAAACTGTACATTTTTCCCGGATTAAAAGGGAAAGTAGGATATGTGTTATTTTTACTTCATACGTTCAGACCTTGAGGCGCAAGTGTAACAAATATCCATACACATTGAAAGTAGTGATGGCCTCGAGGATTAGTCGCACGGCCGAGAATCTCGGCGGTCGCGGCTTCAACACACAACTTCAGTACACACATCTGACTTTTCGAAGTTATGTGTGTATTCACAATGAATTATCACTTACTTTAACTGCGAAGGAAAAAAACGTGAGCAAACCTGCCCACTTAAAAGTTTTTAGGAATGTCTTAGGTGTGTAGTCCGCCAGGCACTGGTGGACTAAGGCCTAAACACTCTCAGTTGTAAAGAACGCCCGTGCCAAGAGCAGTGGAACGTATATGGGCTGATGATGATACAAAATTTCGCATTTATATTAGTAGAATTATAAATTAAAACAGCGTCGCGGGCTTTTATCAATATGTTCGCAATTAATTAAACCAATAATTAATGAAACCAAACATTCCATACATGAGTTTATTATGTAAGGTCGCGCGATAACCCGCGGCTTGCAATAAAAACTTGAATGACATACGATGTGACCTCAAATCAAATCTTCAGATAATGCGGACAAGGATAATTACGTGTATGTTGATAAACGGTTTTTTTTCTTTGTTAATGCTAATAATGTTGCAAAAAACTTCCAATAGTTGATTATGTATACTATTTTGAGTGATAAGCTTTTTAGTATTTGTTTTATTGATCTATATATATCCCCAATAATAGGCATAGTTCCCTTCATCCTTCTTCGAAACCTCACAACTTTTGTCCAATATAATATTATAATTTTTACACTAAGGTAGTAAAACACGTCAAGTTCATTCATTTTCGAGAAAAGTATTTTTTATTTCCAAATGAAAATATTAAATATATATTGCCATAATACCTTATACTTTTAATTCTTTTTTTTTATATTTTTAATAAATAAAACTTAATCACCTTTTTGTGTCACAGATTAATTTAAATGCGTCCGAAAAACAGTTACTGGGTTCTCCATTGCGGATTTTTTTTGGAGCAGCACATTCTAAATATGTGTCTGAAAATCGCCAATTGATTTGCCTTTTATTACGTGGGCCATAGAAACAGCTAGCGAAACGTGGGTGTAGCAATATACCTCTGCCTACCTAGGTATATAAGCGCGATTGTATGTATGCAATTAAATTTCGCAGAAAAGATAGCAGAATTATACAATTTGCGAATATTTTCTCATTATAACTGTGAGATAATTTTTACGATCAACCCGTTTGAACCGCGGGCCATTGACTGATTCTGCTTATCTTCGAAAACTTTCCGATGCGAACACAAGTTGTAAACTTTGTGTGAACCAGTTAATTACAGTAATTGCAGAAATGATAGATAGATAGTAAGATTCTCCGTTTCTATTATAACATAAATTAAGAAAAAAGTAATATTAATCTGGAATACTTGAATCAGTAGTATAAGTGTAGTAATTTTTGCCCGTTCGCGTCAATGTTTAATTATGCAACAAATGATTTAAAAAAATTAAGGTCTCGCGAAGCTATTTTTCCGGGATTATAAAAATGTATGTCTGCAACAATTCGTGAAAGTGAAACTTTAGTAAACTGAGTACTAAACTAAGACGTCAAAGCGAAAAAAAAAAAACAATTCCCATTTGTAAACTTAAAATAATTTTAAACAAGAGCAGGACACTCGTTCTACAATTAATAGCAAATGATATTTTCTTTGTTCCAGTATTTCGACTGGTCGTACTCGGTGCAGTCCATCATCCTGTCGTCGTTCTTCTGGGGGTACGTGGTGCTGCAGGTCCCGGCGGGGGAGCTCGCCAGGAAGTTCGGCGGAAAACCTCTAGTCACCATATCTATTGCCATCAACTCACTGATCTCATTGCTGTTGCCTCTTGGAGCTTCTCTTGTGAGTATTTTTCCTTAAGTTCCTATATATTTCTGCCTTCGAATACTAGGTTGTAGTGAGTGGAATATTTCGTTCTGTTTAATAGTTTAACCATATCAGCCACGGCTGGGTAAAAGCCTTCCACGCAATTGAAATGGGTAATGCTTTTGTTTTCTTTCAATTTATACTGGAGACTGTCACCTTTGTATCTCCGTAAACAAAGTTGAATGTGGACGGACATGTTTTACCAGCTGTTTTATTTTCCTACGTAACAGGGGCCTGCCTATAACCTTTTTATTAAGCGTACCTATACATTAAACATATTTCTTGCTGCTTCTAAGAATTGTCTATTAGAAAAACACATAAACATTTTGCTAATATCGAGACATGTCGATCGCAGCATCTTTATGCAAAGAAGCAGTTGATAACTTGGTCATATAAATGACTCCGGACTAATATAGGACGGATGGCTGGTAATAATTACGACGCTCAAATTAGGTCTTAGATTCGTTGAGCTCTATTACTCGGCGTCGATACTGAGCGTGCCGCTGCCGATCCTGGAGCACAGGAGTTGGGTGGTGGGATAGGGCAAAAAATAATTCATTCATTACTACGCTTCGACAGAATAACATGAATCACATAAGTTGTGTTTTTCAGGGTGGCTGGAAATTAGTGTGCGTGTGTCGAATACTGCAAGGCTTTACGCAAGCCTTCATTTACCCCTGTATGCACCATCTAGTGAGCCAATGGATCCCGCTCGAAGAGAAGGGACTGCTGACTACTATTGTTTATGCAGGTAAGAAATTCTTAAGTATAATTAAATAATTACATCCTCTTTTTGAATAACCTCCGTGTCATGTATACTAACACATTAATAGCACCCGCGTTTTGCAAGTTTCTCCTGTCTTTATAATCAAGTGATATTGCCAGAAAGAAAAATTGCCATATTTTTTTATAAGAAATCTATTTGGTAAGTCAAAACTTTCTTTATCACAAGCTTGCATTTACAATGTATGTAATTTAATAATAAAAAACAATGTGAACAAAAAAAACATATATTTCAAGACTTTTTACTACTACTACTACTAGATAGTAAGCCCTGGGAGTAAGTAAATTGATCGGAGTTTTATTGTGTTGCTACAGTTTGTATCGTTATGAAATGTATCATTATGACATGTATCGTTATGACATTTATCATGTAAAATTGAAACTGTTTATTAAAAAAATATGCGATTTTCTAATTTTTTTAAAATTGACATTTCGTGTTGCTGAGGGAGTTTCTTGCCGTTTCTTCTCCACAGCTATAACACGTTTCGAAGCGGCAATAGTTTAATAGTTTAAAAATATATTAAAAAGTGTAAAATTGACGATTCAAAAGAACTTGTAAAAGTCTATTTGAATAAAGATAATTTGACTTTGACTTTGACTACGGAAAAATATCAAACAAAAGAAAAAATAATACTTTAGCCATGGAAAATTGAATTCCCGACCTCCAGATTGTATGTGCCATCCTATGTCTACGAATCAAAGGGACAGGCTCAAAAACAAATTAATAATACAATTATTTTTATTGGCCCTATCCCACCACACACTCGCCACTGTAACTCCTGTGCTCCAGGATCAACAGCGGCACGCACAGTATCGACACCGAGCAAGGAAGCTCAGCGAATCTAAGGGGACCTAAATTTGTCATAATCCCGCAACGAAGTTAATTAGAAAGACACTATATATAATAATACAACTAGGAAACATTACAAATGTATATAAAAGAAACATATTTCTTTATAATAATGAATACTTGCACGCTGTTATAACATCGATCTGCGGCCGACTGCAGTGCCATCAGCAGAACAAAGAGTATTACAGCCTATTACCAGCAAGAGCTCGCTAAGCTTTCAGTGTGTGGCGGTGCCTTCGTACTCGTATAATGACATTTTTATTAAATTAAATAGATGTGCTTGTATCATTTTAAACGTTTTTCATCACAGAAGAGTTCATTGAAGGGAATCCTATTTATTATTAGTATTTTAAATGTTGGAAAAAATAGCATTGATACTCGTAGTAAAATCTTAGTCTTATATCTACAAGTAAATAAGCTCATATACGTCCCACACACGACACGTCCTCTTCTTTAACTTAAAGGGATTCGACCTTCATCTGCCATGTTGGACTAGTACGGGTTGGCGGAATACACTCCTAAGAAGTTCTTTGTGGAGAAGTTAAAGTTCGTGACAATTTATTGTGAAAATACACATAATTTCGAATTGTGAGAGTTGTATCTTGCGATGTGAACCCGCGACCGCTGAGATTTTATCACGACCGCGCACCTAATACTCGTACTCGAGGCCATAACGAGAACATTAGAAAAGTAGGTATAGTTGGCAAATTCAATTCATAACAACTTCTCCTTTCTAGGTGGTCAACTCGGCATTGCCCTTCAGCTGATAGCGTCAGGATTCTTGGCCTCAGCTTGGGGGTGGCAATCAATATTCTACACAAATGGAACGCTTGGCGCCATATGGACTGTGGCCTATCTGTTCTTAGGATCAGATTCTCCTGAAAGATCCAAATACATTACCGAAGAAGAGGTTAAATACATTCAAAGGTCCTTGGGAAGAGTTGGAGAACAAAAGGTATCAAACGATGTTTCCCACGATATTTAAAATAATCAATATTAAGAGAATGTTGTCTTGTTCCAATGATTTCTAACATGAATATCAAGCGAATATAGTTTACTGCATCTATAAAATCGAATTAAGATTTCGTCATTTTCAAATTAGTTTATTTACCCACCCAGTAAATCTCTTGAACTGTTTGTACTAACTTTGAGGTAGTTTTCACTGTAGATGAATGTTCAAAGAACTTTGTGTTGTTCTTTTCAAAACTATCCCACAATAAAGGGACACAAACATGACAGTTATGAAATAATTTAAATACCAGCACCAATGTTTTTTTAGAGATACCCTGCACCGTGGTGGAAGATTATCACGTCACTTCCATTCTGGGCGGTGATTGTAGCTCACTGTGGACAGAACTGGGGCTTCTTCACACTCATGACCGAAATGCCTACTTACATGGCTAACGTTCTTAACGTCGACCTCAAAAGTGTGAGTATTATAGAACATCATCAGGCCATATACGTCCCACTGCTAGGCACGGGCCTCCTCTACAAATGAGAGGGTTTAGGCCTTAGTTCACCACGCTTGCCTAGTGCGGGTTGGCGGACTACACACCTGAGAAGTTCCTAAGAACTTTTAGGTGTGCAGGTTTCATCACGATGTTTTCCTTCACCGTTAAAGTACGCGATAATTCTTTGTGAATACACACATAGCTTCGAAAAGTCTGAGGTTTGTGCCTGGGGTTTGAACCCGCGACCGTCGAGATTCTCAACCGCGCGCCTAAACCTCGAGGCCATCACGACTTCCTTATACAACATATTTTAAGTTTTGGACAGTTATATTGCTTAGGTAGTCCGGCTGTGACAAAACAGCACCCAATGGTTTGTGCAGTGCAATACAAATAGAGAATCAATTCCCACAAAGCAGCTATCATAATCATTTTATTTATATTTAAGTTATTTTGATTAATAATTATTTCATTTGTTTCTCTATTGTCTGTTATTGCATTATTTTTAATTATATCCACGATTTTTGTTAAAATGTTATGTTTTGTTATGATTTTAAGTTTATGTCGTATGTTCTTTTTTTTTCTCTATTCTTAAATTTTATATCTGATTATATTTCCTGTAAATTGTGCAAGCTGTGTCGTCCTATTATAAGATGCACAAAGTTTTCTTTTTAATATGTTAGTTTAAGCATGTCATGTGTAATCTTAGTTTGTAGACCAATTTTAATAAAATAAAATAAAATAAAAATAACTCTTCACCCGTCGACAGAAATATATGGTTCTGATACAAACCGAATCAACACGATCCCGAAAAATGACACACTTGCATCCACAAAGTGATACCACTTTGGTAGACTATACATGGGATTTACGATGGAATTCTATCCTGATAAATATGTTTATACTACCACGAGCTAATTGGGGCTCAGTATTACTCACCGAGAAAAGCGCAACATTTTGATTTGCAGCTTGTAAATATTTAAGTAACTCTATCTGACTCATAGGGTTTTTGATGCTAAAACCTTGAAGTAGTTCTAATGCATTTGCTGTAGATACAGCTGAGTTCTATGTACCTAAGTGGATCGTAAATTCTTGTCTTTGTTACACTGTCATGACGGGGAACAGTTTGGCGGACAACGTATTGTACTATCCTGGATCCATTTCGCGAACCGTAAAGACGTATAAGAAAATAATGTTTTCAATTACGTATAGCATAAAATGAACAAAAAAGAAAATGAAAAAAAAAAAATTACATTTGATTAAAAGGAAAATATTACAAAAATAACAGTCGTGATGGCCTCGAGGTTTAGGCACGCAGTCGAGAATCTCGACGGTCGCGGGTTCAAACCCAGGCGCGATCCTCTGACTTTTGGAAGTTATGTGTATTCACAAAGAATTATCACGTACTTTAACGGTGAAGGAAAACATTGTGATTAAACCTGCACACCTAAAAGTTTTTAGGAATTCCTTAGTTGTGTAGTCCGCCAACCCGCACTAGGCCAGCGTGGTGGACTAAGGCCTAAACCCTCTCAGTTGTAGAGGAGATGATGATGAATGCATCACATTTACTCGTAGTCTTAAATCGAACTCTTTTTAATGTCATATTCTATTTTTGTTGTTGTCTAGAACGGCGTATTGTCTTCATTGCCATACCTGTCTATGTACCTGCTGAGTTTCCCGATGGGCGCCATGACCGACGTCATCATCAGGAAGAACTGGCTCAGCGTGTCCAACACCAGGAAACTGTTCAATTCTATCGGTACGACATTCGCATATTTTCCTTGATGTATCTGTCATAATATCATCATCATCAGCCCATATACGTCCCACTGCTGGGCACGGGCCTCCTCTACAACTGAGAGGGTTTAGGCCTTAGTCCACCACGCTGGCCTGGTGCGGGTTGGCGGACTACACACCTAAGAAATTCCTAAGAACTTTTTAGGTGTGCAGGTTTTATCACGATGTTTTCCTTCACCGTTAAAGCAACTGATAATTCATTGTGAATACACACATAACTTCGAAAAGTCAGAGGTGTGTGCCTGGGGTTTGAACCTGCGACCGACGAAATTCTCGACCGCGCATCTAAACCTCGAGGCCATATAATATGGTCATAATATAGACACCCGAAAATGTTTGTGAATAACAAAGCTGTAATCAAATCAAATATTATCTACTTTTACACTAGTATTATAAATTTTTGTTTGTAACGAATAAATAATAATTATACTGAACCGTTTTTATAAAAAAATTTATGCATAGTATTCTACATTGTAACTGAGTAACATAGGCTATTTTATCAATAGATAGATAGATAGATAGATAACTCTTTATTGACACCCACATTTATACAGTAACTTACATAGATTTTACAAATAAAAAATAAAAGTGGAACAATAGGCGGTCTTATCGCTGAGAGCGATCTCTTCCAGACAATTCAATCAATTTAGTTATTGTTGTTGTAAATTGTTTTAGGTTTAAAAAAAAACATCTATAGTATATATTATGTATTATATACACTTTAATACTTCGAATTTTACGCCTCAGATTATTTTCCTATATTACGGCGAAAAAAATTAGATCTTCAAGACATTTCTTTTAACTTAAATTTAACGTATATGTATTATTATGATTTGAAACATTCCAGGACTTTGGGGTCCAGCGATAGCGCTCATCGGCCTCTCATACTCTCCGCCTGGAAACATGGTCGTCGCCGTGGTGATGCTCACTGTAGCTGTGGGCGTTAATGCTGGACAATACACTGGGTACTTGGTCAGTATAGTACATATTATTTGTCGACATACATACATACATAGTACATACATACATAACCTCACGCCTGTATTCCCCGGTGGGGTAAGCAGAGGTGCATTTCTGCACCCACATTTCGCCAGATATGTATAAGTCCTACGTAATAGGGGGCGAGCCTATTGCCATTTTTCGGGCACAATTCCAGACTCCGCACTGCTACTAAGAATTTCCTAATGGAAAAACCCAATAACACTTTGCCCGAACCAGGAATCAAATCCAGGACCATCAATCAAATCGCACGGCACATACTTATGCTGCGAGACCACGAGGCAGTCATTTGTCAACACAAAGCACTATTTAATTGTAAAGGAATAAACACCTCTCAGTTGTGGGGGTAGCCTTGCTAAGACGGTGTATATTAACTGCTATTAAAAGGAATAAAAGACATTACGTCTATTCAGCTCCGCCATATTGGGAATCAGGAGGTCGCGGGTTCAATGCCCCGACGGAGGCAATTTGTATTGTATTGTGTTGATTTGTATTATGATAAAATTATGATTATTACTTAAAGTATGTTGAAATTATGCTGTATTATTATTAATAAGGTTAATTGATGTAATTGATAGAAATAAATCGTGATTTCCTTTCCAGTTGGTGCATATCGACTTGTCGCCAAACTTCAGTGCATCGTTGATGGGCATCACCAACTTCTTAGCGAACATCATCTCTATCATTGCGCCGCTTGTGTGCGGACTTATCATCCAGGATGAGGTCAGGAAGCCATATATTGAATTGTTATTTTTTTTCGAACTACTAACAACTTATATTATACTCGTATGTACGTCACTACGTAAGGTGACCTTGTAGGATATAAAAAATCATCATGTTAGAAAATAGACTGGAAAATACGTCCAATGTGAAGTTATTATTATGACTTGGATTGTAGGATTAATTTAACTAATTAGTATTTTTTTCTAAAATATTGAGTATGAAGATCAAAGAAATGAATTTATAAATACATTGAAATAAGGATTTAAGTATGGACCTATTATGGACCTCTTATGGACGTCTTTCGGCTGATGATGAAGGACTAAAGTATAGAATTTTGCCAACAGACGGAACCAATGGAGTGGCGTAAAGTTTTCTTCGTGGCGTCTGGCGTTTACTTCTTTACAAACTTATTCTTTGTACTGTTCGGCACTTCGGAGAGACAGCCCTGGAACGAACCTCAAGAGACTGATGACGTTGGTAAGGCTTCTATGCAATTTTTCTATGTCAATATTGGCAAAATGCGCCTCAATAAGAAGCCCGTGACTCCTTTACGACAAAGAGGAGTTAAAATATCATCATCATGAGTCCATATACGTCGCACTGCTGGACACGGGCCTCCTCTACAACTGAGAGGGTTTAGGCCTTAGTCCACCACGCTGGCCTAGTGCGGGTTGCTGGACTACACACCTAAGAAATTCTTAAGAACTTTTAGGTGTGCAGATTTCATAACGATGTTTTCCCTCACGCTTAGGTAAAGTACGTGATAATTTATTGTGAATACACTAAAACATAGTCTACTAAGAAATTGTGGAGAATTTTTAGGTATGCAGGTTTTCGTTATAGGTAATGTACAAGATAACTCATTGTGTATACACACATACATAGCTTTGAAATGTCAGGGCTGAGTGAGCTTCGTATTGGATCACGAAACCTCTAGTTCCACAGCCTATAGTATCTAACCAACTGCGCCGCTGAGATTGTCACGAAATTTAATAAAAAATACAATTATTTAAAAAAAGTAGCCATTCGGAAAAATTACCCTAATTCCATAAACTAAACCGTTATGAATTTAATATAAAAATATTTATGCTAGCTCGCCATCTATTCTCTGGACACGTAAAAATATTATGTTACTGTAATATTACGCTTAACCAGGTCGTGTTAAAAATGTAATGGTATGAAAGGATTTGCATGTGATTAAGCCCAAAATGGTCGTAAAGTCTAATGTTTAAATTTTATTTTCAGAAATGAAAGCTCCCGAAAAGCCCGCACCTGTGGAAACCAAATATTAAAACGAATTTATTATGATAATATATGTATTTATTTATTTCTGTACCTGAGCTAGCATACTTGTTGAATAAACGATCGAAATGTTTATCTTTTTTCATTTAATGTTACGCCGTGTGTATAAATAGCCTAACCTGACTGTAGATACCGTGAAATAAGTTGAAATAAATCACAAAATTTTTAATCATCATCATCATCATTATCAGCCTAAAGAAGTCCACTGCTGAACATAGGCCTCCCCCAATGACTTCCACAGTGACCTGTTGGAGGCAGCCTGCATCCAGCGACTATTTTTAATGGTGAGTTATTATTGTGTATTTTAATTTAATTAATTTTTATATCCTGTATTGTATTATTATCGCTTTTGATTTTAAAATGTAAGAAATAGTTGTGGCGTGCGATAAAATGAACAAGAATTCGATTCCCTGTAGTGTAGAATACAAGCAGTATTCTACCGTATCTTGCCGTTTCTTCTCCACAGCGATAACGCGTTTCGAAGCGGCAATAGTTAAAAAAAAACTAAATTGACGATTCAAAAGCACTTGTAAAAGTCTATTTCAATAAAGGTGATTTTGAGTTTGAGTTTGAGTAAAATTTAAGTCAAACTCAAGATAGTCTTTATTTAATTAGACTTTTACAAATACTTTTGAATCATCAGGAACGTGTTAAAAGAAACGGCAAGAAACTCCTTCAGCAACACGAAATGTCATATTTTCTTTTTTTTATCAAAATTATAGCAATAAATTTACATAACTTGTTAATATGTTTCATGACTTGGATCATAAAAACTAGCGATTGGGTATATAAAATAAAAAGAATGAAAACTTACGAGCTCATGATTCAAAGTGTAAATCCCGCGGAGTAGCAGGTTGTAAGCGCGTTCCACTTGCTTAGGGTTGATTGGAAAGGTAGCGGCTTTAAATATTTATCCGCTCTAGTTACCCGACGCGACCATACTACGAACCAACAGTACTTCGAGCTAAATTGTATTTATATTTTTTTTTTTCTCTCTTTATTATTATTTTAGGGACTTACAATCAATTGATTATGCTAGCCCCATAGTACCCTTATATAATTACGACAGAAAAAGAGATATTACATTTTTAAACTATTGATAAATTTGTATATTTTAATAGCATCTTCACTATAAGGCTTTGATAATATGCTTTGAAACGATCCTAATTCTATAATATTTATATTTAATTCTCTTAATAATATTTCTCTTTCTGTCCTATACCGAACACATTCAAGTAATATGTGATGCACATCTTCTATACTACCACATTCTTCACAATTCGGATTGCTGTTCTTATTCATTAAAAAACTTTTTCAGTGGCATATGCCCAGATTTTAATCTGTGTGCAATCACAATCAAACTTTTGCTTATTCTAGCATTAACAAACCAAGGGATGCGAGGAGGTTCACATTGCATTGTTCAATACCAAATACCTTTTCTCTTTGAGTTCTCATTAAAATACTCCTTCCAATTTTTATAACACATAGCATTAAACTTAGGTAAAACTTCGAAAAAACAAGGCTTAATATTTATTAATGAACCATTAATTGCAGCATTTCTCGCTAAAATGTCAACCTGCTCGTTTCCCTTTAAACCTATATGCGATGGAACCCACTGCAATTTTAGGAAAAAGTTCTTATTTTGGAACCAATTTACAAATTCGAGAACACTATAGGCTGTCGATGTACCTCTGAATCCAGAGGTACATCGAGCCAGATGAAGCAGGGCACTTTTGCTATCAGTCAATATAACAATCTTGTCATAGAGTTTACTTTTAGCATATCGCAAAGCTTCCAAAATTGCAATTTATATTTAAATTATACATAACTAAATGACCGCGCCAGCATGTTATAACAGGTTCAAGGCAGTCCATATTATAAAAAAATGACGTAATTTCAAAAAGGTCGTATATAGTGGCATAGTGGCACATGCAAGTGTGCCGCGTTCCGGGATCAGCCAGTGTATATCCGGTTTTCGGGGGGGCTTCAATCATGGTGAAAGGATGACCGTGCCGGCATTTTTTTGGCTGGTTTGTCGCGGTCGGTCCTTTGATCACCATGGTATTAGTCCCCCAAACTTCTTCACAAGTAAGGTGAAGAGGTTTTCGGCTGGCATGATTGTGTCGACCAACGGCAGATCATCCTCTCTCGCTGGTGGGCACTTTTTCTGGACTCCATTACACTTACCATCAGGTGCAATGGGGTCACTTTGCCGTGCCAGAAAAAAAAAAAAAAAAAAATTGATCTCGAAGTAGACAACAAGAAATACCTATATCATGCAATATCTCATTAATAGGTCCATAAGTCATTGCCCTCTCTCTGTTATCAAAAATGACTAAAAGTAAATGTTTTAAATAACATATAGGTAGCCATGCAAAGCCGCGAATTCGATCCCCAAGACTATTAATTGTGGGATTCCCAATGATTTGCTTCGGGTTTGTCTCTCATACGAGTAGTTTCTAATACCCACGAGTACGACTCAAGAATTGTATTTTATTTTGTGTTCATAACTACAAGTGTATGTGTCTTGAGTGCATGTATTACAGCAACAAGGTCGAAAACTGCCCTACTGATCCTCTCTTGTTTTTGGAGAAACACTACTCAGTCCCGAGCTTATGAAAGTTTCAAATGCATTTAAGTAACCAACTCGGTTAGCACGTGCCTTATTGTGAGAACCTTTCAGCGGCTACAGCTTATGTTGGACACATAAAAGGACAAAGAAAAGGAGTAAAATAACAGCAGGTTTTATCCACTCCAACGCACTTCATATAAGAAGACTAACTCCAATATTAGAAGTGTTTTAAGGTCAATTGATATGATAGATTTGCTTTGTCCCTGCGGTGTAAGTATTTTGTGCGATCGCGAGGTCGTGGATTTAATTCCCGCGTAGGGCCGCACACACCTCTGACTTTTCGAAGTTATGTGTGTATTCACAATGAATTATCACGTACTTTAACGGTGAAGGAAAACATCGTGATGAAACCTGCACACCTAAGAGTTCTTAGGAATTTCTTAGGTGTGTAGTCCGCCAACCCGCACTAGGCCAGCGTGGTGAAGGCCTAAACCCTCTCAGTTGTAGAGGAGGCCCGTGCTCAGCAGTGGGACGTATATGGGCTGATGATGATGATGATGATGATGTAGGGCCGCTTTTACAACGCAAAGTAATATTTGCCCGGTATTTAAACTCATATCATCATCATCACCTTCAGCTCATATACGTCCCACTGTTGGGCACATCTGAGATGGTGAGAAAACTCATATTAAATTAATAAATTAATTGAATCACGAACTTAAAATACCGTTTCACCCTCTTCTCTCAGTATGATACTACAAGAATTCATTTTGAAATTGTCACTGGTTAAATTTATGTGACACGCGAACGGTGTAGGAAAATCTTAATTTCCTCATAGTAATGCGGTGCTAATAGGAAAGATGAGTGTGTGCAGTGTTGAATTCTAATGGTTCAGGAACAAATGTCCGGCGCACGTCCGAATCGACAGCGCCGATGCATCGGCTTTAACCTTGCCTCAGCGTATACGCCGCTGTGTGTGTCATGTTGATATAGGGACAGTAGTCAAACTTCCATCTTATTTTTTTCTTTTGGCACCAAGAAGTAATTTATTTATATGCGTCTCTCGTCTTATGTTTTGTGATAAATGGCACCTATCACCATTATCATCATCATCAGCCCATATATGACCCACTGCTGGGCACGGGCTTCCTCTATAGCTGAAATGGTTTAGGCCTTAGTCCACCATGCTGGCCTAGTGCACGTTGGCGGACTAAAATGGCACCTATGACTTTACTAAATTTGCAATATTACTTGTTACTTGGAGGTAATCGTAAGTCGTGATGGCCTCGAGGTTTGGGCACGCGGTCGAGAATCTCGACGGTCGCGGGTTCAAACCCCAGGCACACACCTCTGACTTTTCGAAGTTATGTGTGTATTCACAATGAATTATCACGTACTTAAACGGTGAAGGAAAACATCGTGATAAAACCTGCACACCCAAAAAAAAAAGTTCTTAGGAATTTCTTAGGTGTGTAGTCCGCCAACCCGCACTAGGCCAGCGTGGTGGACTAAGGCCTAAACCCTCTCAATGGTAGAGGAGGCCCGTGCCCAGCAGTGGGACGTATATGGGCTGATGATGATGATGATGATGAATCGTAATTCACTTTGCTAAATATTACTCCCGACTCATTTTTCACAACTAGCTATGGAATAAGAAATTGTGAAATAATAACTATTAAATTGTCAAAAGAGCTAATGGTATTGCTTTTTTCGATAGACTTAATGTACAAAATATATATATATTCATGTCATTTCTCGGAAAAATCATGTTTTAATAACTTGACGCAACTTATTTCCTAAGGAAAACCTTGTAACAGTTGTCTTGGTCATTTCCCATGTTTTTTTTATGAATATACTATGTTTTATATTAACAACCAACAACAATAATGATACAACACGCGTTCTAACATTGTTCTGATCACACTTTAAAATACAAATGTTTTCAAAATTAACCAGACAATTTTCCATAACAAGACTAATTTAACAAATATAATTCAACATAACTTTAGATATTTATTTGAATACAATAATTATTTTACATACATACATACATACATAAATAACCTCACGTGTGTGTATTGAGCGAGTAGGCAGAGGTGCATTTCTGCACCCACATTACGCAAAGTATATATCAGTCCCACGTAATAGGGGGCGAGCCTATTGCCGTTTTTCGGGCACATTTCTAGACTCCGTGCTGCTACTGGGAATTTCCTAATGGAAAAACCCCATAACCCTATTTTTTTTTCTGCGGTCGGTGTATTGAGTAGACGTGTTTTCTATTACAATTTGAAATTATTATCTTTAAATTGTAAATTTACTCTGAAAAGTTGTGTATTTTGTAGTACAGACAATGCATTCCATGTACTTACATTTGAGCAACGGTGTGTGATCCTGCTCTGCACCCTCTGCCAGCACTAAAACATACCACTAATCACTTTCTTGAGACAAACCACTAAGGTATTCAAAACTCGCTATGTCAACACTCGCGGACATCCAAAGTGCATAAAAGAATCTGGAGGACAGTTTTTCGAAGCGGATGGCCCAACTAGAAGCACAACTGCACACTGGGGGCACTGCCAAGGATACTGTGGCTCGAGTTGCGGAAGAGTTCCGGACTTTTAGGGAGCTCATGGTAAATATGCTTCGGCTGCTGCGGCAACAAATCTCGGAGTGCACTAACATGGTGGACGCATTGGAGACCAGGCATCGTAGAAAAGCGCTGTTATTCCTCGGAGTTCCTGAAGCTGACAATGAGAACTGCACACAGGCCGTGTTGTCGCTAGTGAACGGCGCCATGTCCCTGAAGGAGATCACAGCGTCGTCTATCACAGTTTGCCATCGCATTGGGACACCAAACAGAGAGCATCATCGTCCTATACTTGTTAGGTTTACGAATGTAAGCCACAGGTCAGATGTCTGGCGAGCCAAGTCCAGGCTGAAAGGCTCAACTGCATCCATCAAGGAGTTTCTGACAAAATCTCGACAAACCGCGTTTAGCAAAAGTCGGCAGTATTTTGGTATGCGATCTTGCTGGACTCAGGACGGCATTATTGTTATTAAAGTCCCGGATGGAAGCCGAATCCAGGTCACCACTGTCGACGAACTAAACTCCTTAATAACTAAGTTTCCGAAGACAGCAGAGTTATCGTCGTCGCGTCGGCAATACGAAATCACGGGGCGGCCGAAACATCGCGCTCGGACTTAAAATCGCGTAAGCTGTAATATTGTCGAGCGTGAACTGACATGTTTTCATTTATAATTGTTATTGTTTGCCTGTTCTTTTTTCTCTACCCACTTTTTATTTGTATTTTTTTCTTCTCTCTCTTTCTTTTCTATGTCACTTTAATTTTGACATTTGAGTGATATAAATGTTACGTTCCATTACACATTAATTTATTATGTTATGTTATTAGTTATACTTTTGTTTTTATGTAACATTTACTTTTATTATTATTGTACCTATGTTGTTAGCTGGCGGGTGGTGCAGAGTGTGTTTGAACACGTAACAGTAGTATACTTTTATTTATTATCTGCGCCATATTCATCATCAGCCCAAATACGTCCCACTGCTGGGCACAGGCCTCCTCTGCAACTGAGAGGGTTATATTCATTTATTATGAATTCAGATGATGGCTCTTTTTACTCTGCTAATGAATCTGCTTCCTCCACTAGCAGTGATGACAGCTTTTTCTCCATGATTGCTACTACTGGGGAACTGATACGTGGTAAGTTCAATCTCGAAAATCGGGTTACTTTTACTATAGTGAACTAGCTGTAACTTTCACCGACGCTAACGTGCATGCCGTCCTTATTTCTGAGAGCTGGCTCAAACCCTTTGCTATTCAATCTATTCTTCTATGGAATGCCCTCCCACTCAAAATAAGGTCGGCCACTACACGTGAAGCGTTTAAAACGAGGGTTCGATAACTATTTCTCAGAGAGTTAGCAGAGCCATCTAATTGATACTTATTTATATATATATGTATTATATATATGTATATATATTTATATGTATATATTTATATACGAGTATTTGTATCTATAAATATTATGTATGTTATATACAGGGTTATTGGTTAAGTCAAGCTATGTATATCCGTTAAGGGCGTGTAGTTTACATCGTTTCTGACTGATTTGACTATTAGACACCCTATCCTAAATCTTACCGTTTTCGAGATATTTGAATTTAATTGTTTTTTCCAAAAAACTCCCGATTTTCGGCTATCAGCTTTGATTTTTTGAAATGTGGAAGTCTTATTATTACTATTATTTGATTTTTACATGTAAACTAAGATTTTTTACGACCTCAATACCCAAAATTGTACATAAATTGAATGAATAAGTCGCAGTAGACGATTAAAACTTATAAACATTAACAAACATTTAGAAAGTTTATTTTTCTCAAAAGGATATAAAAAAATATTATTATGGCACCTGCTTTGCAGATGTGCCTAAAAATATCTACGTTTCATAAGCTATCCAACGAGGTACAACAATCCAGGGTTTTATTAATATTTTGTAGAAAAAACTTAGTTTAATAGGCTATAGGGGAGGCAAAAATAAACTAAATAAAATAATTGATGAGTACAAAATACTAATTTCAGAGGTGTGTGCCTGGGGTGTGAACCCGCAACCGCCGAGATTCTAGACCGCGCGCCTAAACCTCGAGGCCATCACTGCTTATGAGGCAAACATGATGAACATAAAATTTATACTAAGATGTAACAAAATATCTGAAAAGTTTAATAAATTTAGTATTTTGTACTCATCAATTATTTTATTTAGTTTATTTTTGCCTCCCTGTAGCCTATGAAACAGATTTTTCTACAAACTATTAATAAAACCCTACATTTTTGTATCTCGTTGGATAGCTTATGAAACGTAGATATTTTAAAGCACATCTGCAAAGCAGGTGCCGTAATAATCTTTTTTGATATCCTTACGAGAAAAATAAACTTTCTAAATGTTTGTTTAAATTTTTAAGCTTTAATCGTCTACTGCGACTTATTTATTCATTTTATGTACAATTTTGGTTATTAAGGTCATAAAGCATCTTATTTTACATGTAAAAATCAAATAATAGTAATAATAAGACTTACGCATTTCAAAATATCTAAGCTGATAGCCGAAAATCGGGAGTTTTTTGGAAAAAACAATTAAATTCAAATATCTCGAAAACGGTAAGATTTAGGATAGGGTGTCTAATAGTCAAATCAGTCAGAAACGATGTAAACTACACGCCCTTAACAGATATAGGTCGACTTAACCAATAACCCTGTATACCCTGTATGTATGCTTAAGTAATATCACCATCACACTACACCTACCAAGGTTCATCTCTGCACTCCCCTAAGGTAGACTGTCAGAGAATGCCTATGGCATTAAGTCCGCCTTTATACTCTTAAGTATAGAAAGTTATAAAATAAAAATAAAATAACACATTGCCCGACCCGGGCATCGAACCCAGGACCTCTAGATCGCACGGCACATACTTGTGCCGCGAGACCACAAGGCAGTCATAATTTTAATATAGCTTATTCTTGCAACACTGCACACTGCACTGTGTCCAGGCACTTCCATTAGCAATTCCGAGGGCGTGTGGTACGCGCGGACATTCGGCGACCAGACCACGCGCGATCCTCCGCCCCTAATGCCCGATTTGATTCTAACCTGGGAGCCTTTGCGGATATCTCGCTTTGATACAAACACATCTTTATAAAAGATTTATATTTTTTTATTTATTGTTTCAAATTAGGTATAAAATACAAATATAATTATTAAAAAAATATAATTATTACACAATAGACTATGAACTCTCTTAAATCCTAAATATGAGCGCCGGTACTTTAAAAAGGTAACCCTGTACATTAAGCATCAGCATCCCTATATTTCCTTCACCGTTAAAGTACGTAATAATTTCTTGTGAATACACACATAACTTCGAAAATTTGAGGTTTGTACCTAAGGCCTAAACCCTCTTAGTTGTAGAGGAGGACCGTACCCAGCAGTGGGACGTATAATATGAGCTGGTGAAGATGATGATGATCCTTCCATTTGTACAAGTTTAGTTTAGGTAAAACTTTATAAAATAATTATAAACAACGTACATCAAATTTTGAAACAATAAGAAAATTAGGTAACAAAGTACCCACTTTCTAAAATTAAAATGTAATTACAATATAAAAATGTGTGTATAATTATACTCTGTGTGTGTGTGTGATTGTGTGCGTGCGTGTATGCGGGTGTATTTGTCTATATGTATTGCTACTAAGTTTTAAGAGCCTCAACAAAACAATTTTTACATATTATGAGTCATAATTTATGACCTATTTAAGTAAAATTTGTCGTAAAATTTCGTTTCAAGAATATTGAAAAAAACAATTATTTTAATAGGGCAGCTTGACCATTGTCTCGTAAATTGACGTGAGCATTTATGCTGTAGACTGTAAAGGTTTGATCGATGTGACAGATTATCTGAGGCCATGTCTTTATACTAGTCTAGTAATTGGAACGTCACTCCCAGATGTTCTCTGCCATCGGATGATCTGATTATAGTTATTCATGCAGCCAGAAAGACGGAGTCGATCATAGGATTCGCCCATATGGGCATAGGTACGAGTGATTACGTGCCTTACGTATTAACGCGAGGCTTGCCCGTTTACTGGTAATGGGTACTGATCCCTTACGATATTTAGGTACCATCATCGTTGGCTCGAGACATTTCTCGCGCAATCTTGTTATGTTACATAATGACAGTGCTTAAAAATCCAACAGGTCTATGGTTTAAATAAATAAATACACTCAACAGTCATAACATAGTTTTGACCCCACATTAAGATACGAGTCTTGTGTCGTGGGTATCAGAAACTACGAAAGACTTTTCGGTCTCACAAGCACCCAGACATGCAACAAATATTTGTGGACAAGCATTTGTCTCAGTGCCGGGATCGAACCCGCGGCCTCTCGTTTTGCAAGCTGGTGTTAAACCAACTGCTCAACGGACGTTGTCTGTAATATCTACAACAGTCTGCCATCTTTCATAATCGTCACTCTATGTAGTATTACACTATGATTAATAGTTCCTATTTAGTAACTAGTTGTAGCTACAGTATCATTGTTCCGTGCGTCTTTTTCCAATGCAGGTACTATGACATGCACACTTGTAATCTGTCAATTAATAATTCAATTGCATGTAACTTCTTTTGTTCTGAGTCCTTGAATCATGCAATTGAACACATTTCGCTTGGGAAATTTAGCTGTTGCGGGAAATAAGGAAGCGGTGATCATGATATACAAATCAGTGTTAATTTAATTGTAGAATACACTGATACTTAATACTATCTGATTATGTCTGCCTTTTTGTCGATAAATAGTTTGTGTATCCTTTTGACTACTAAGCGTTAGATACAAATACTCTTGACTCTTAGATATGCGGCTTTTTTCTGTCACTAAAGCGATAGAATAATGACAACTTATTTATTATTATTATTGTCATCAGCCCATATACGCCCCACTGCTGGGCACGGGCCTCCTCTACAACTGAGAGGGTATGGCATCTTATGTTTAATGATAATTATATGAATAAACCCAATACGCATCAGCAATCAATTTCATTTCAAATATAGCTTTACGCACATTTACAAGCATTCATTTTAATAGATTATATTATTTAGAATGAATGTAGATTTCAACGCTTTTTTCACAAAAATTGACAATAACATTCGTCTTAACGCTTAATTTATGATTCGAGAGCTGTGATTGAATAATTCTAATAAACAAAAGGCAAATCCATTTGAACAGAAAAAAACATCCGCAATTCCCATTAATTCGCATTGTATTTGTAAATAGAAGAAGGTCATAAGTACGCAGTGTTAGATGAAAGCATACTTTATGTCGCAACATTTCAATGCCATAATTAGTATTTCCCTGCAATACAAGAACGCGTTGTTCTTCGGTTGAAATTTAGTTATATCTTTTATTTTTCCTAATCTTATGTTATCTTTCCTTTTTACTTAACTTTTAATGTTATCTGCGACTAACAGAAAGAATGCATTTGATGTGATGAGGATTAGGTCTAACACTTCTAAATATCCTTGCAGGGATATAGTTATTAACGTACGTAAATATGAAAATTTGTGCATTTCACAAACTCCATTTAGGATAATTAAATTTGGTTGAACGAGCAAGTTGGAATGCATTTGCATCAGTGGTCGCGTTAGCCGCGTTGTGTAATTAGCTGCAAACCCGAGCTATGACAGATGCTGCCGATGTGTTTCGGATGAATTGTTCTAATGACGTATACATTAGTTGCTCACTGCGTCACTGTAATCTGCTGATCTTTTTACATAATGGCATTTTCAAATTAAATTTCATATTAAGGAGAATGGTTTTTAAATGGTAAAACTTTGTGTTGGTTACAAACCACGGTAGGGATATTTTTTCTTTAATTGTTATGGTAAGCTTACGTGAATGGCCTGGTAAAAGTTGCAGGACGTTGCTCAATCCGAGTCGCTTTCAAAAATTCGCTCTCAAAAAGGGCAGGGCTTAGTACTTTAGATCTTCAGGTGTTGATAATAAAGATGTTTAAGCAATATAAAAGCAAAACATCTTGCAACGCGAAGAGATATTACTATAGCGATGATTTGGCACAGACTTCCGGAGTCTAAGACAAACTTAGGGCGTCTAAGGAGATTGAGTAGGAGTTTCGAAAGTTTGAGTTCGTGGATCTCAAAGAAAAATAATTTAATACCATACAAATTATCCGTAACGTAAACGCACCGACAGTTCCGAAGAAAATAAAATTTTGACAACAATTCCATGGAAAAAAGTAGAAAATTCTAGAAAATAGTACAGAAAAGTTTTAGCTACATAAACCAGTTGTTCCATTCGAGCCGTTAGCAGAGGTGTTGCAGCTGGCTCCAGCCTCCCCGCGTAAGTGGCTTTTATTGCCATCTGACCGAGTTGGGTCGACACGCGCCACACCTCAATAATTAATAATGGGTTACATGCCATGAGAAACTGGTCGTTGGAAATTATAAAGATGTTGTAGGCTTATAGTAAAATCTCTGCTTAGTTGTATCGGCTGATTCAATTTATACGTCTTGGTTTTAGCGTGGTGGACTAAGGACTAAACCCTCTCAGTTGTAGAGGATGCCCGTGCCCAGCAGTGGAGCGTATATGGGCTGATGATGATGACGACATTAAGTCTTTACTGAGCATTCTATTACTGGGGTGGAAAAAGTATTGTTATGAAATTATTATGAAATGTGGAAACGTGTAGATAAAACGGCAGTATGGTCAGCCCTTATATCGTGAAACTAAAAAAACTGGTGAAAAACGATTGTAGAGGTAAACTTCTACCTACCCCCTTGGTTATAAGCGTGTATATTATTATATATCAGACACTAAAAAACAAAATTAAAAGAAAACACAACAAGACAGTCCCATGGCGCAATTGGCTAGACACCAGCTTGCGAAACGAGAGGCTGCGGGTTCAATCCCCGCACCGAGACAAATGTTTGTGTGATCCACAAATATTTGTTTCGGGTCTGGGTGTTTGTGAGACCCAAAAGTCTCTCGTAGTTTCTGATACCCACGACACAGGACTTGTATCCTAGTGTGGGGTCAGAACTATGTATGTGACTGTTGGGTGTATTTATTTATTTATTATTTATGTATATCACTATTGGGTGTATTTAATTTATTTAATTTTACCATTGTTAATTAAGGTCCCAGTGTTCGTAATCAGGATAACGTCTGTCATACTCCGTCACTAAGCCCGGTAGTATCTGATCGCACCCAAAGCATCCATTCACTCTGAGGTTCCAGCCACAAATCTGCTTTAGTGTGAAATTGTAGCAACCCCTGCCACCGCAATAATTTAAATTATAATATTAATTCTCCCAGGCCGTGTGTGAGTGCTTACCCTTGTTCTACAAGGCCGTATATCTTTGTCGCAATTTTTCTCGGACCCAAGTATTCAGCCCCTTAATGATTTATGTAAGTGGGTATGGTGTTGCGTATTTGAAAGGATGCGTGTTCTTGCTCCTTAGGGTTGTTTCGCGCTTCTGTTTCAGCGAAGGCAGTAAATCATCTCTATAGATGACTTTAGGGTTGAAAAGGATAACTTCGATGATATTATATACGCCTCTGTTTTATTTTAATATATCTTTAAGGTTTTTTGGAACCACGATGAAGTGAATATACGGACCTGATGTTGAATATGATGCTGCCGAAACATACCATCAGTTGACCAGAATTGTACATCATTTATCACTTTGGGTAATCCGTAGGCTTAGCTGAGAAGCCCAATCCCACAAAAACTTTTAAGTCCGTTGCAAAAAACTTGCATAAACAGGTATGGAAATTAGGCCTTTTGTTGCATTTATAACTTACGTAGTAGTTGACATCTCTCTTGCACTGAACAAATTCTACATGCACATCAATAGGTTTTGTTCCTTATTCAGTAATCGAGATAAACAAAAGAACAACGTCCACAAAATTCCCTTTTTCTTATATTTCCGTAATCGTCATTCATCGTCATCTTTTGCTGATGTATATACTACCAGGGTTGGGCAGTATTTGAATTACTTGTAATTGAAATACGTAATTGAAATACAAATACGTATTTTGTATTTGTATTTTAATTACTTTCTTAAAATGTAATTTGTAATTTGTATTTAAAATACGTGTAGCCGAAGTATTTTGTAATTAGTATTTCAAATACTCGAGGCTTCAAAATACATTTATTAAAATACATTTAGCCTTCATTTAGCGATCATGAGTGTGAGTGCGAGGCGAGAGTGCAATGATGGAAAAGCCTCGAAATTTACAGACTTTTATAATATTGGACATTAAATTTGTGCTCATCAGGACCTGCAATAACAAAACAAAAACCGCCTTAAAAAAAAACTATTCCAAAACAAATAAATATGCATTATTTTGTATTTTGTAATTTGTATTTTGTATTTCAATTACAAATAGCTAAAATACTGTATTTTGTATTTTGTATTTCAAATACCTTACTTAAATGTATTTTGTATTTCGTATTTTAATTACTTGCGATACAGTATTTTGTAATTTGTATTTCAATTAAAGCAAAGCATTTATTTTGCCCAGCCCTGTATACTACTCCCCAGGCGTTGGTTTTTACAAGCAGCCGTAATAAATTTTCATAAGGTAAGCGGCACACCCTCTTTATACTACGAGTATAACTAGGCAAAAAATATTTTAAAGTGATACAATTAAATAATTTATAGACCTATTACTACTAAATAAAATATTTTAATAAAAGGTTTTTTATTATACTAGATAGCCTTGTTCTTACATATAATCATGCTTGGTTCCCTAAGGGGGTCAACAGTTCTTGTTGCGACTGAAACAGTCTATAATTACCAGAAGAAAGCGACATCTGGGCGATGGTCCAAGAAAATCGATGACACCGTCGATCCATGGTTGAACTTGTCGTTGTTGTCTGCGCATAGGGTACGAAGTATTCGGTGCTGACACCAGAGCACAAACATTACATAACATTCTGCGTCTGATCAATTTTGCTCCATTATATTTCCGGTAGCAGACAAATGTTGGAGTGGAGACCGCGACCTGGGGAGCAGTATATACAGCTGTACAGTAGTTTCGCCACCTGTGTTTTAGGTCCCCCGTAATAGGAGGCAAGCGTATTGCCATTAGAGAAATAGAGTGGAGGGTAGTGAAAAAAACTACAGTACAATCGTGTGAAATTGCTATAAATGTAATATAACTGTGTGTACTGAATAATATTTGCTTTACTGTTTAATGTATTAACGTATGTATGATGAAAGGCAAATGAATTGAACTTGAAAACAAAAAGATGTTTAATAAAATGTCCACAGGTATTTCTATAGGAAATAAATAGTTAACGAGTTCAACCTACATTGTGAATTGTCATGACATCTCGTGCAGCTGAATGTATCGGGAAAGGTCGGCTAGGGCACGGCGCGGTGAGCGGCGCGCCACTGACCGGGAAGTGGGTTCGAGGCCTCACGACACACAGACATCTTTGCATGTCAGACTTTTGTTTGTTTTAATTATTAATTAATTCAACTTGTTTGTAAAATACATACATACATAGCCTCACGCTTGTATTCCCCGAATGGGTAGGCAGAGGTGCATTTTTGCACCCACATTTCACCAGTACCTATGTATCAGTCCCACGTAATAGGGGGCGAGCCTATTACCGCTTTTCGGGCACATTTCCAGACTCCGGGCTGTTACTGAGTTTTCCCTAATGAAAAAAAAAATAACACTTTTTCCGACCCGGGAATCGAAACCGGGACCTCTAGATCGCACGGCACATACTTGTGCCGCGAAACCACGAGGCAGTTCGTTATTTTGTTTCCAGTAGTTTTAATGCAATAAATAGAATTGGCGAAATGTGGGTGCAGAAATGCACCTCTGCCTACCCCTTCGGGGAATGCAGGCGTGAGTTTGTGTGTGTGTGTGTGAGAAAACACTATGTTTTGTATACTTTAAGATGTTAGGTAATATAAAAAAAACTCATTCTCATTTATGTGTATTATCCTTAGTTTAAGTGCGTGATGTCTCTCTAATGGAGGAATCATTGTAAGCATCAGAAACAATATAGAAATAAATCCTATAAATAAATAATATAAAAAGAATCCCAGGGGAATTGGATAATTGTCTTTAAGTAAAAAAAAAACTGGGGCAATGCCACAAATGTGAGCTAAATAAGCGTGTGTGTGTTAATCCACAATTTTTAAGAATGATTATAAAAATATAATTATGTGTTTTCAAGTAATTTACACATAACATTGAACCTATTAGTGGAAATTGTTTTGGATTGTGTTTTATATTTTTATTTTATATTTATGATTGTGATTGTTCTGTGTATTTCCCAAATAAAATAAAGTATATATATTTTGTACTTTAAATATAATACCTAACCAGTTACTAAAATAGAAATTGTGAGTAATATTTTTAGCCTTGTCTCCTACTATACACATAGCTTGTATTGCCAATTAAGAAAGGGATGATGAATAACATTCATCAATCAGAGAACTGTGACAAGTGTTCACAATGAGAACAGAACGATGTAGCTAATGGAGGGACCGTCGGACGTACCCCTATCAGTCAATTAGACAACTGGATTCGTCATGGACATTATGTAAGCAAAGTATACCTGAGATAAAAATAATATGTTCGTTCTCTCATCCATCCTTTTCTCAAAAGCAAGAAATTCAATACCATTACTCCTCTACTAGCAAAATGTAGAACTTTAAAGCTACTAAGGAATAGGATTAGTAGTATAGATAATGTTTACAAGTTTTATTTCCTTAATTACAGAAATTAAATTTAACAACTTGACAGTTTCTAAACAAAATAAAAACATTATGGTTATTCCCTAACAGTAGAAGTCTTACATAATCCATTATTGTTATTCTTTAATGCCGATAAATTGTTCTAGACTTTTGGTAATCGTGTATACAAAGACTTATTCTAGATCCCGGCATTCACTTGGGTCTCCAGGCGGGCTTACTGACCATGGCACGGGTCTCCTCTGCTATTAAATAGGGTTAGTCCTTAGTCCATCATTCAGCCCATGTCCATACCACTTCTGGGTACGGAACTCCTCTACAACTGGATGGTTTAGGCCTCAGTCCACCACCCTGGCCTAGTGAGGGTTGGTGGACAACACACCTAAGAAATACCTAATAACTTTTAGATGTGCAGGTTTCCTCACGAATTTTCACCTTCACCGTTAAAGTACGTAATAATTCTCTGCTAATACACACTCAACTTCGGAAAGTCAAAGTTTATACTCGCGACCGCCGAGAGTTTCGACTGTGGCGCACAGTCACACACGCACATACTTCACAAACTTCACTTTGATACTAAGCTACAAATTTCAAAGTTTTACTTTTTAGATCTATATATTTTAATCTTATGTGAATAGACAAGAAAAGCAGTCGCTATCCGTAATTTGCATGCGTAATATAATTTGTCACGAGATTGATGCCTGCTGTAGGTATTTCATATAAGTTAATTAACCAATTTGGCATGTTCATATAAGTTAATTGAATCATTTGGAATGGAATGGATATGACAAATTTTACTTTGAAGGATGGAGTTAGGCAACGATTTCACGAAGTAACTAATTTTTCCGTCTGAACTCCAGCAAGCATTTTAATAACATTACCTATTCTTAATATTTACTTGTTACATTTTTTTACTTTTATAGACTCTATAATATACAAATTGACTCGTTAATATAAATAACTGAATACAGTCAACAGCATACAAGATTCAATATGAAATAGAAGCCGAACAAAGTAAGCCCCGAATAACTCCAACTGAGTAACAAGCGGATCAAAGGAATGTTGAAAATTTAACCACACTAATTAGAAATTCCGGCGTAAAGCCGTCTTTTAGGTCACGTGCCGTCTGCCGAGCACGGAAGTCTACTTCTTCCCGTAAAGTTGGTAAAATTGTCACGTCTACACTTTATCCTGCTGGTGACCTGATAATTACTTCGCGAAGGTTGGCACTACCGGATTAAGAATAGGCTTTAATACAACAGAAAGGAGTGAGAGCTGAGTTGAATGAAAATTGTCGTCTATAATTTTGAAGGAAATTAGATCGAATTTAAATCGAATGTTTGGAGTTTGTAAAATTAATTTTGTTATAAAATATTAGCTCCCTCTTGGTGGCGAATTTATATCTACGCAGCATTGATATTCATTTTTATGCCAGCCTTTATTTATACTGATGATCGAAGTGTCCGTTTATTAAACTGACTTTATTGAGATTATTGGATATAAATTATATTTTTTTTATCGACAACTCATAGAAGTGCACACTCACACAACTTCGAGAAATCTTAACCGTGGCGAGTTACACATAAGTATGTCTGATATATTTTATACCTATGGGGTCAAAACATCATTTTTTCAACATCATTCAGTGAAATAAGATAAAAAATACCGCACTGTGGGTACTCGAACAAAGTCGGGATTGGTTACTTTCGCTGGTGGTAGGATATTCGTATCCGCCCGGATGGCGACCACCGTACACAGGGCGTAAAACCCGCCATAGTGGCACATGCAAGTGTGCCGCGTTCCGGGATCAGCCAGTGTATATCCGGTTTTCGGGGGGGGCTTCAATCATGGTGAAAGGATGACCGTGCCGGCATTTTTTGGCCGGTTTGTCGCGGTCGGTCCTTTGATCGCCATGATTGATAGTCCCCCAAACTTCTTCACAATAAGGTGAAGAGGTATTCGGCCGGCATGATTGTGTCGACCAACGGGAGACCATCATCTCTCGCTGGTCGGCACTTTTTCTGGACTCCATTGCGCTTACCATCAGGTGCAATGGGGTCACTTTGCCGTGCCAGAAAAAAAAAAAAAAAAAAAAAAAAAAAAAAACTTACCTACATCTTCCTATGATAATTTGACCACATCATGCGATTTCCACCTGATCAGACGTGATATTCAGATCATAGCGTGCGTAAGTAGCCCCTGCCGTGCATACTAATTGGCTGTTTTTTGCCCATAAACACATGTGATTAGAATCGACAACCTCGTCGCTGTGTTTACCGTCACGTAGTGCCCACAAAAAGCGTCATTTGATGATTATGGATGAGATCTTGGTGAAGTCCTGGAATCGAAAATTTGGTTCTAAATTAATGTTTACGTAGTCCGAGCGATTTGTACGTCATTATATCGATAATCGATGATGTCATTGTCAAATAGGTGCGTCAATTGTTTTTAAATGTATGTATGTATGTGTACTTTACCTAACTGATTCCATTGACAGCCCCGTGGCGCAGTTGGCTAGCTTGCGAAACGAGAGGCCACGGGCTCGATCCCCGCACCGAGAAAAATGTTTGTGTTATCCACAAATAGTTGTTGGTGCCACGATACAAGGGCTAGCCGTGCGATCTAAAGGCTCTGGATTAGATAGACGGGCGAGAGTGATATTGGATATCCATTAGGAAATTCTCAGTTGTGGTAAGGAGTCTAGAAAATTGCCCGATAAATGACAACTGGCTCGCCTCCTATTATGGGATATAAAACCTCTACCGGAGAAAAGTTAGTACAGAATTGGGCCTTTGCCTACGTTTTTGGGTGTACAGGTGTGATTGTATATAATAAAATAAATAAATAAATAAAAATAATAAAATTTGTAAGTCGTAAGTGTGTATCGAGTTTGCAATTTAATGGCAGATATACACTCAAAAAGTGTCAAAAGAATACGCAACTTGACGCCATGCCTCATGAATTTTAAAATATACAGGAGAATATGCTAAGAATTTAGTACTACATGTTGGAAGTGTGGGTTCGATCCCACAGTATTGGTATGCCTCATGATAAATGAATGAATATTAATTCTATACTCGATCTGAATGTTTGCGCCCATACGTTTATCAAATTTTATTTTTTATCTTGTAAATCTACTGTACTACATTTCTTTTTGGATAATAAAAAATATTTTTTTTTTATATACCTCAGAAGCGATCCCAATCAAAGGTGAAAAGATTAGACGAAAATATGTTTAATATAAATGATTTTTCCTTTTTGAGACCTAGTACTATTTCGAAGAATGTGGAATAATAAAGATAAGATTAAATAGGCGTAAATCTCTTGAAAGTACTTGATAATGTAGGGTAAGATAATAATAAAATCAATGTTGTTGAGTTCCACACTCATACAGATAGAAAATGATCTAACCTTAGAGTAAGCATAGCGCAAGTGTTTTTGGTCCCGTATGGCCAGGTCAGAGTAAATTAATTTGAACGTACCGGCCCGCCTAATGACACGATCCCATAGTCCATACATAACTAATGTATGATGATGGTTTCATTATGGACTTTATTCTGTCAGAAATGTTTCCAGAGCAACAAAATATAGTATAGCCTTCTCTTATATCTACTTTGCTATCTAATATAAAGTTTTTAATGGCTTTAAGCTGGGCATCTGTGGCAGTAGTTATCAGCATTTTGCTAGCTTTTTGATCTAGACTAAGACAGACCAACTAGCATAAAGTAAGTTAAGTTACGATTGTGCCTATTTTTTTAATTCACTGTCATCAATAATAGTTGATGCTAATTGAATAAACAGAATTTGTAGGCGATGAGTTCCTATAAAGCTAACATCATCATCGAGGATATTCACATGACATCCACTGCTGCACGTTAAAAAAAAAAAAACAGAGCGACATATTTCTTTTCTCAGTCAGTTGCATTTGTACATAGGTACATATGTACATATTTTTTATAAGTTTATGTATGTATGTATGTATGTTTTTATAAGTGATCTAGTGCGTACGACCAATTGTACAAGGAGCAAAAAATTACATACATACATAAACTCACGCCTGTATTCCCCGAAGGGGTAGACAGAGGTGCATTTCTGCACCCACATTTCGCCAGGTTTGTATCAGTCCCACGTAATAGGGGGCGAACCTATTGCCGTTTTTCGGGCACATTTCCAAACTCCGTGCTGTTTCTGACAATTTCCTAATGGAAAAACCCAATAACTCTTTGCCCGACCCGGGAATCGAACCCAGGACCTCTAGATCGCACGGCACATACTTGTACCGCGAGACCACGAGGCAGTCAGCAAAAAATTATTCAGTAGAAACCTCGCATCAGCAATCGCAATATTGTGCATAATTTTTTTAAATTATTTTTCAAATTAGGTTTGAAAAATCAATGCCTTTAAAATACAAATATATCATAAATACAATAGGTATAATATTAGGAATTAAATCTAACAAAAAATTTCAAGGAACAATGCGTGATGTAATAGCATCATATTGTGGCTATAAAATTTAAATCTCTGTAAAAATCAACGATGCTTAACAAAATCCGTTTCAATTTTAAAACCTCAATAAACTTGGTTGATGGACAGTTAATAGAAACCTATAAATTTTACGATCGCTAACTTGAGAAAATCTTTTCCGAGGTCTGTGAAGTGGTAAATTTAAACCAAATTCCAATATAAGTACCTTACTTGTGATATTAAGGAATAGAACGTAGATGCTGGAACGAAAATTCGTAATAAGGGGTAATAGAATGCATAAAGCAACTATGCATGGTAACAAAAATTTCACGTCATTATTTGACGTAATTTCTTAAATGGCAACAGATTTTAAGTGAATGACGAAGTACTAAAGTATTCCACTTTAGTAACACTTGAAGTTATGTGAAAAGTCATAATGAATTGCAACGCACTTAAATTTAGAAGGATACACCCGATTTATAAACGCATGGTGTGAGATCTTGGGCCTCGAGGTTTAGGCGCGCGGTCGAGAGTCTCGGCGGTCGCAGGTTCAAACAGGCCACACCAGGTCCAGGCACACACCTCTGACTTTTCAAACTTATGTGTGTTTTCACAATGAATCATCACTTACTTTAACGGCGAAGGAAACGTCGTGATGAAACCGGCACACCTAAAAAGCTCTTAAGAATTTCTTAGGTGTGTATTCCGCCAACCCGCACCAGGCCAGCGTGGTGGACTAAGGCCTAAACCCTCTCAGTTGTAGAGCAGGCCTGTGCCCAGCAGTGGGACGTATATGGGCTGATGATGATGATGTGGGATCTTCAAAGTCCTTATATTTTATGTACCTACACCATCTCGGCCTGCATAAGTATGACAAATGACAGATTCTATTCGGACAGCATCAGATGCGGTGCTATCACTATGTGGTGACAATATAAAAACAAGTATATGCTAGTTTATTTATGACATTTATTTTCATTTTCATTGCGCGTTTAATTTGCTAATAAAATCACGAACGCTATTTAAGCAAGTAATGTTTCCTCGATGTGCATTATAATTTTTCCTTCTAATAACGATTAGCATATTTTCTCATGGCTCCGGAACTATTGCCAGTTTCCGGGAAAGACATTTAGTGTTTATAAACTTGTATTTCGAAGGTGATATTTACTTAGAATACACAATAGCACTCTTAAGGAAATTATTACATTCGAGGAAAAAATCCTGTAGCTCAATCTATTTTATTATTTCCAGACCGACTCGACATGATGTTAGTGACTTAAGTATTATTTATAAATAATGTGACTGTTGGTTGTACTTATTTATTTACCATATTTTCAGGTGGTTGTAAATTGTGCTATTGGAGAGTTTGTTTTATTTTCTCACAGCTATGAAAATGTTAAGTTGATACTTTTATCATCATAAGCCAAAAGCTGTCTGCTTCTGAATAAAGTCCTCTAAGTATTTCTAGTCTAAATTGTTACTAGAAGCCTCATCATCAGCTGATATACGTCCCACTACTGGGCACGGGCCTCCTCTAAAACTGAGACGGTTTAGACCTTAGTCTACCAGGCGGGCCTAGTGCGGGTTGTTGGACTACATACTTAAGAAATTTCCTAAGAACTTTAAGGTATGTAGGTCACAAGAAGCCTGCGTCCAACGAAATACTAAGATCTTTAAGAACAGCCTACCTTAATTGCAAAGCGGCGCTTGCTGGTTAAACACATAGGCCTTACATTAAGATACAAATCATTGATATAAAGCTATAAGAGACTTTTCGGACCGCGCGGTTGTCGAACCCTAGGCCTCACGTTTTACAGGATTACATCCACACAGGCAATACATCCACATATTAATAAGGTATAATTTGTCTCATACTTTATAGTTTATACGAAAACTTTTATTCAAGCAAGACGTTCGTTCGGTCATTAAATCGTATAATACTTTTGGTACAACTCCAATTTTACGCTACAATTCATTTACTCCATCCGCTAACGACTTTTTAATGCCCAAACTTTTCTCATTAAACAAATAAGAGGCATGTGAAACTGACAGGATTTTTCTGATGTATATTCGTGACACTTTATTTATTGATTCACGGATAAGGTTACTACATATTTTTTCTAAATGAATCGACCTGACTACGTGACATTACTGTCTCTAAGAATATTATTTAAAAGATAAGTTTTTAATGCAGTAAGGATGTTTGTTAACTGTGTCATCATCATCAGCCCAAATACGTCCCACTGCTGGGCACGGGCCTCCTCTACAACTGAGAGGGTTAAGGCCTTAGTCCACCACGCTGGCCTAGTGGGGGCTGGCGGACACCACACCTAAGAAATTCCTAAGAACTTTTAGGTGTGCAGGTTTTATCACGATGTTTTCCTTCACCGTTAAATTACGTGATAATTCTTTGTGAATTCACACATAACTTCGAAAAGTCAGAGGTGTGTGCCTGGGGTTTGAACCTGCGACCGCAGAAATTCTCGACCGCGCGCCTAAACCTCGAGGCCATCACTGCTCTGTGTATTCTATGTTAATTTCATATGAGTGTTAAACTATATTTTAAGCGGCCGAAGTTAAGTTAGTTTTAAGTTAGTATTATGGAATTTTAAAAATACATTGTGTGAATTGGTTAATAAATGTAAGTCGTGGTGGCCTCGAGGTTTGGGCACGTGGTCGAGTATCTCAACGGTCGCCGGTTCAAACCCCAGGCACACACATCTGACTTTTCGAAGTGATGTGTGTATTCACAAAGAATGATCACGTAATTTAACGGTGAAGAAAAACATCGTGATGAAACCTGCACACCTAAAAAGTTCTTGGGAATTTCTTAGGTGTGTAGTCTCAAGTCTGCCAACCCGCACTACGCCAGCAGCGTGGTTTATAAAGCCTAAACCCTCTCAATTGTACAGGGGGCCTGTGCCCAGCAGTGATACGTATATGAACTGATGATGATGAATTATTGAGCAATGTCTTTTTCCCTTTAGAATATTACAGTCAAGTTAATTGTCAGCAGTAATCACAAACCTTTATAAAACGCCCTATAAAAATGGCTAAGGTTCCAGTAGCGTAATATTACATACATAATTATAGTCACGAATGTGCAATATATTGCCTACCCGCTTTCTTTCACTTTCTTTGATAGCTTTAGTGCTGGTTGGCGGACTACATACCTTTTTTTTTTTTTTTTTGTTCTCGAGGGGAAAGCTGTTTATGGCTCTACTTCCCGCGCCAACCCCGGGGGAGGGGGGGCGGGAAGCGTATGTCGGGGTCACCGGTCTTCCAGCCCGGCGCGCGGCGACGTCATGTCCGCGCAGGTGTTAGTGCCGGGCTGGGTCCCTAACAATATCCCTAAACCGGCATACCGACCAAAACCCCCCGGTGGCCATCTCCGCGCCGAGTGGGGCGACCACGGTACGTTAGCGAGAAGCGCCAACCGTAATGCCGCAGCCGCCCGGTGCGCCTCCGAGACGTATTTGTCTCGGCCGTCTCGGAGTGTGTAGGGGGCGCAGTTGCACCCCCACTAGCTTGGTTCGGGCGCCCCGGTTGTGGATGGGCGCCCGCGACGTACACAGGCCACAGTGCCGCCGCCCCTCTCGGGGTCACTTTCAGTGAGGACGCGCCGCCCCCGCAGCGCGCCCAGCGACCCCAAGGGCCCCTTTGAGTCGTCTTTTACGACAGGCAGGGGATACCGTGGTGGGATTCTAACGCCCCCTTGCCACAGGGCAGGGCGCCGGGTCTAATTATCTCTGTTGACCCGGCGCCTCCTTCTCTGACGTCTTTGGCGGGCGGGATCGTTTCTCTCTCGATCCCGCTCCGCGCTCTCCTTCTGCGACATGACGTGCTCGCAGAAGGAGAGCACCGCTCGCCACGACCTCGGACTCTCGACCATCGAAGAGACGACGGCCGGGAGCGAGAGGTCACCACCAACAATAGCGCGGAGAGCGCTGCGCTCCATCTCCCAGGCTGGACACTCTTGTAGTGTGTGCTGGGCTGTGTCGTCCGGGCAGTTGTCACAGTGGTGACACACGGCCGACTCCTCCTTCTGAGCCACCCGACACAGGTAGTGGCCGAAGCATCCGTGCCCCGACAACACCTGCGTCAGGCGGAACGTCGCCGCACCGTGGCGCCTGTCCACCCACTGGTCGAGGACAGGACGCACTGCCTCGACGGTCCTAGCACCAGCACTGGGATCCTCCAGCCTGGTACGCCATTCCTCCACGGCGGCCGTACGGAGGGAGGCTTTTATAGCCTCCACCTCTCTCGGGGCCAGTCTGTCCCCGCGACTTGACGCCTCCTCCCGCTGATGGTATAGACGCGAGAGGAATTTGGCGTCAAGGTCCCACGGCAGGGACCCGGCCAAAACGCAGGCCGCCTCGTAGGAGATCGTGCGGTAGCCCCTGATCAGTCGCTGCGCGGACTACGTACCTAAGAAATTCCTAAGAACTTATAGGTGTGCCGGTTTCATCACGATGTTTTCCTTCACCGTTAGGAACGTGATAATTATTTGTGAATACACACATAATTCTGAAAAGTCATAGGTGTGTGCCTGGGGTTTGAACCTGTGACCGTCGAGATTCTCGACCGCGTGCCTAAACCTCGAGGCCATCACGACTTCAACTGTCTTACTACAAGTTGTTTTACCACAAGTGTCTTTGTCAATACTACCATTCGCCTTTTCTATCTTAAGTTTAACACAAAACTCATGTTTTATAAATAAAATCTACTTTGAGATGCGACATACAAACCACTGCGCGATCATTTGCATTTTAAATTTGACAAATGGACATCGATTTAAGGACACGGCTGTCGAACCGTTTCGTTTTCCTTTTAAAATATGTACGGGTTTTCCTTAACACACATCGCTTATGCCAGGACTGTCCCTAGCTAGATGTCAATTTGTATCAATAAATAAAACTCAAGTTTCTATCGAGTGTGTTAGTTTTATAGGTGCCATTTAAGTAGAGAGGGTTGTCTTCGAGTACTTAACTGTAGGTCAAGACAGCATTAATAATATTTGTCATTCAAGATAAACAAATATAATTTTTATAATGACTTATAATGGCTACGAAAAGTTTTAACTATAAAACTGCATATTTTAAAAGAATAAAATAATCGGGAATAATGTTTTTTTTTTATCTTAAGTGCTTTTTCTGTATTATACGAGTATTCTATGTACCTATTAATATTGTTCTTAATTAATATAAATTTTGCTGGGCATGTGACTATCCTATACCTGCCAATACAACTACAACAAAAATCGACTGTGGTAGATACAGAAGTGACACCGAGCAGCGAAGCTCAGTAAGCCATTTTGGGCCCTAGCTTGTCTTAACTAACAAAAAATTTAACAAAGCCAAATGCAAGCGGCGTAAAACCTCCCTCTTCTTAAATATAGAAGGGTCCCTGTCCAGCAGATAAACACGGTCTGATAAATAAATGGGCAATAATAATACCCATTACTTGACCAATAGACATTGTCCCGTGCTATGTGAAACATGTCACAAACAGAGGTTGAAAGGGAAAGATAAATGTCAACATTACAAGGGACATTTGGGAGGATGCGAGCTGCAGTAATGAAGGAAGTGACAAAGAGGATACATAATGACCCTACTATTCGAGAAAATAGACCACTAAACGATGTAGTTAGAAGAGCTGCGGCAAAATAAATTTGTGTGCATTTGGTGCTACTTAATGTGTAGTGATTGCCTCGAGGTTTAGGCGCGCAGTCGAGAATCTCGGCGGTCGCGGATTCAAGCCCCAGGCACCATCCTACCTTTCGAAGTTATGTGTGTATTCACAATGAATTATCGCTTACATTAACGGTGAAGGAAAACATCGCTATGAAACCTGCACACCTAAAAATTTCTTGTCGTTTTTGGCTTATGATGATCATTACATTACGAACTGCTGTGAGAATTTCTTGCATCCATCATTCTCTTAAATATTCCTAAGCAGAAATTGAGAAGTATCAACGGACGGTTCAGAAAATCTTGTAAAAGTCTTTATGTAGCGAATTTCAACTAACTGATTTCATAGTTAGTAAAGCGTACCTATGTTGAATAAAAAAGTTTTGACTTAAACCGCCAACATCACTTACTTATATTTGTAAAACGTACTGCATTTCCATAAAAATATTGAAATAACTCAACACAACTTTTGTTTCATCCGCAAGCCGCGAAATCTTACAAAATCCCGGTCCACGATGTTCACGCTAGGTGTGACAGCGCACCTGCTGTCGGACCCACTTCCTTCTAAAGGTCTATACGGAATAACAATATGCAGAGTGTTCATAACTACGATGTTTTATTTCAGAGCAGGCATGATTGTATAAAAATAACTGTTTTACTGTCTAGTTTAACCAACATTTCTGTGGTTTTGTATAAAGATGTAACTAGAATCAACAGGTTTTTTCGGGATTTGCTTAACATGCTCAATTGGTTTGTTGGTGGATCACACTTCACTTGTCTTGATGCGGAGATCGAGCCCGTGGCCTTTTGCTTTAAAAGCTGGTATCTACCCAACTATACCCAACTATGGCCTAAACCCTCTCAGTTATAGAAGTCAAAGTCAAAGTCAAAGTCAAATTATCTTTATTCAAATAGACTTTTACAAGTTCTTTTGAATCGTCCATTTTACACTTTTTTATATTTTTTAAACTATTGCCGCTTCGAAACGTGTTACAGCTGTGGAGAAGAAACGGCAAGAAACTCCCTCAGCAACACGACATGTCATTTTTTTTAAATACCAATAAATGTCTTTTTTTAATTACATTATTTAAATTTTACATTGTAAATGTCATAATGATACAAACTATAGCAACAAAACTCCGATCAATTTACATTACTCCCAGGGCTTATTATCTTCAATAAAATCTGAAATTTTATAGTATGCTTTTTTGCAAAGCTTATCTTTAATTGATTTCTTAAACTGTGTCAAGGGAAGCTCCCTAATAGCCCTCGGAAGTTTGTTATAGAAGCGTATACATTGCCCCATAAAAGAGTTATTAACTTTCCGGAGACGAGTTACGTGTTGAACGAGATTACATTTGTTCCTAGTATTTTTATTGTGTACATTACAAATTTTATTAAATTTATCAAGATTCTTTTGGACGCACATTAAGTTCTCGTATATAAACTGACAAGTGACGGTAAGAATATTTATTTCTTTAAATTTTTCTCTAAGTGAAGCCCTGGGACCTAAATTATAAATAGCCCTAATGGCTCTTTTTTGCAAAACAAAAATAGTGTTAATATCCGCAGCAGCTCCCCACAAAAGAATACCATACGACATAAGGCTATGGAAATAGCTAAAATAAACCATTCTTGCCGCTTCCTCGTCAGTCAGACGTCTGATCTTTTTGCACTGCTAGAGGAGGCCCGTGCCCAGCAGTGGGACGTATTTGGGCTGATGATGATGATGATCTACCCAACTGCGTTAGAAATGCTGTTAACGTAAAGCCTTGTTATTCCTTTTTAATAATAGAATTTTTGCATACCCACGTCATTAATGAAGATTTTAACCATATTGAAACGGTTCGGGTTGGCGCACTACACGCCTAAGAAAATTCAAAGATTTTATAGGTATACTAGCTGACTCAGCGTCAAAGTTAATTGTGAAGTCACAAGCACGCCTGGATTGGAACCTGCGACCACTGTGATTTTCGTCTTGACCGCGCGCCTAATCCTCAAGGCCATCACAACATAATCAGAAACTTCATTACTTTTAAATAGAGGAAGGAAGAATTAACGTGTCCTATAAATAAATCATAAACCTTTCAGTAATAAAATGATGACACGTTCTGACCTATATCGATGGCGGATGCAATAGGTGGAGATTCTAGCCCCGTTTACGGAACAAATTAATTATTCATGAGACATTATATTCAAATGTATTCTTCGAAACGTTTTCCTTTTGCTTTGAGATCATCTTCACTTACAATTGATTGTGGTGACGCTGAACTCTCAAGGATCTTGATTACTCTGATTCATTCAACATTGATGGTTAAATATGTGTAATGTAAAATTTGGTTTGTCCGCCAATCCACATTAGTCCAGCGTGGCGGATTAAGACCTAAACTCTTCAGCGTATGTCGGAGTCACAGGCCTTCCAGCCCGGCGCGCGGCGATGTCACGTCTGGGTCACGGCTGGGTCCCTAACAAAATCCCTAAACCGGCATACCGACCAAAACCCCCCGGTGGCCATCTCCGCGCCAAGTGGGACGACCACGGTACGTGGGCGAGAAGTGCCCACCGTAATTCCGCAGCCGCCCGTTGCGCCTCCGAAACGTAATTGTCTTGGCAGTCACTGCCCCCGCAGCGCGCTCAGCGATCCCAAAGGCCCCTTTGAGTCGCCTTTTACGACAGGCAGGGGATACCGTGGTGGAATTCTAACGCCCCCTTGCCACAGGGCAGTTAGTTGTAGAGACCTGCGCCCAGCAGTGGGACGAATCTTAGTACTAGTGGTTACTACGATAACACTCATATTTTTACTACCATAACAATCTAAGTATTCTCTGATTCCTATAATCCCTTTAAGTGTAGCATAAATAATCATCTCATCAGACTGGATTTAGTGTATCGAGTAAAGTCTCACGTCATTCTATGCCCTGTTCGAACTTTGGTATGCTCTGTTTGGATAGAAATAAGCTGACCGAAATATAATAATAGAGATATACAGCCATGATTCTTATACATCATAAAAACATTTAGTACAAAGAAAATTCGAGGAAATTTTCTAGGTCAAATCGAAGGCAATAATGGCAGTGTTTTTGGGACAGCCGCTGACACTAATGATTACAGCGGACATGCCTAATTAATTAGACGAATCTTAATTACACGATGCTGTATATAGATGAGAGTGGCGTGTTTAATAGTGGTTGGGATGATAAAGCGTTTCGTGAAATAGCCATTGAATTTTTACGTCGAATAAGATACATTGTTAATATTAAAACCCTAAAGCAGTGGTTCAGCAAAACTTCAGTAGTGGCAAAGGTCGAACAAAAACTGTCGTCACTATGTAGGGATGCAGAATCAATGGCAGAAATATATGAGTCATCATCAGAATTCATAATAATATTACACAAATATAATAAAATAACAAATAATAAAAAAAAAAAAGTAAATAAGGGCCCAAAAAAAACTTAAATATAGTACTTATTAGAGCAAATATACTCTGCACCACCCGCCAGCTAATAATATCGAAAAGAAAGAAAAAAAACCATTTAAAATTAAATAAAAAGAAACATTCAATAATTAATGAAAAGTTAAAAAACAAAACATTAACATTTGTGGTATGGAACGCGACTTTGTCGTTACCCAAATGTCAAATTAAAATTGACAATACAAAAAAAATAACATGAGGGTATTATTAAAAATATAGACGAACAATAATAAATTCAATAAGGGAAAAAAATAAACAGTTAGTGCTTAGCGAACATCAAGGCTTACGCGATTTTAAATTCGAGCGCGATGTTTCCGTCGACGCGAGGCTTGTCACTGCCGATGACGATAAGCTTGCTGTCTTGGGATACTTTCCCATTAAAGAATTCAATTCGGCTAATGTGGTGATTTTGATTCGGCTTCTATCCAAGACTTTTACCACAATAATGCCGTCTTGAGTCCAGCAACACCGCATGCCGAAATGCTGCCGACTTTTGCTGAAAACAGTTTGTCGCGATCTTGTCAGGAACTCCCTAACGGAGACAGATGAGTCTTTCAGCTTGGATTTGGCTCGCCAAACAGCTGTCCTGTGAAGTATACTGGAGAACCTGACTAGGATGGGCCGATGGTGTTCTTTATTTGGAGTCCCTATACGATGACAGGCAGTGATAAGTGAACTTGTGACGTCCTTCAGCGACATCGTACTATTTACTAAGGACAACACGGCGGTAGTACAGTTGTCCTCGTCAGTCTCCGGGACACCGTGAAAAAGTAGTGCTTTACGACGGTGTCTGGTCTCCATCGCATCCACCATGTTTGCGCATTCAGTTATTTGCTGTCTCAGCAATCGCAGCATGTTGAGCATGAGCTCCCGAAAGGTCCCCCAGTCTGAAGTTGAGCTTCGAGTTGGGCCATTTGCTGCGAAAAGCTGTCCTCAAGCGTCTTTTGGGTGGTTTGGATGTTCGCAAGTGAAGTCATATTGACCGTCTTAAGTGAGGTGTTGTTCTGGTGAAGTTAAACGCTGGCTGGTAGTGGTGCAGAGCAGGATTACATTCAGCAACACAAAAGTGAGTACATTCACAACGTATTTTTGCAAAATACATGAGTTTATTATTAGTCCCACGTAATAGGGGATCAATTTTTCGGGCACATTTCCAGACTCCGTGCTGAAAATTTCCTAACGGAAAAAACCAATAACACTTTGCCCGACATGGGAATCGAACCCTCTAGATTGCACGGCACATACTTGTGCCGCGAGGCGGACCTCTTACGGCAACATTTCTACCATATACCCAAAACTCGACAAAAAAAATTAAAGTGTGAATGATCTATCTATGGAAGTGTGCGTTGCGGATGAGTTCCATACACGATTCAACAGATTTCGAAAAAAAGTGAGAATTGATTGGTTAATTAATTAAATGATTGTGCTGTGAATGGAATTCAAAAAACAACATTTTTTATAAGTATGAGCTACTTAAAATATTATCTGCCTACATTGATAGGTTAAATCAAACCAACATACTAATTAGTATTAGTTCTTGGTGGTGATATGAATGTTTGTTGAATAAGCTCGTAGTAATTATACTTGTTGCCGCGGGAAGAGACAATGTTTTATTTCGAACAAAATCCATAAGGTCTATCATAATAAATGGTACGAGTATATTACGCAAGCCCGGAACAAAAGATCACTTTATTTTGCCAAAGCTCTACTTTGATGGATGAAAGCCTCATACAATACTAATGACAGAAGCACATTCCAATGTTGATACGTAACTGAAAACCAGTTAGATAAGTTAGATAAGACTTTCTGGACACAATTCCAAGTAACTATGTGGGCGGATGCAATTGTATAAAAAAGTAACATATTTTCTTTCCCAAGGTCCTAGACATATTATGACAAAAATAATCGAAATTGTTAAAAAAAAATTAAATTATTTATTACGGATAAAAATAATAAATACATAGTTTTTCTGTATTTACTTTTATAATATAGAATAATTTAATACTCGTATTAATAAGAGAAATGCGGTAGAAGTAAAACAAAACTTTGTCTTTTGATATTTTTGTTTTCTTCTGAATAAATTCAAAAGATGAAAAATGTACAGTGTTCTTGTCAATAAATTGAATATTTTTGCATAAATGCAGCTGAAATAAAATTAGTATTATTTTAGCATTTACATTCATTATATATTAACTAATGGTCTAGCGAATATCAAAGTGGAGTGCAGTCGAAAAGCTGGGAGAATACTAAGGTTACAATAGGTAGCAAAATGTACATTAATTTTGATAAGTTTACTTATCAACGTCAGTTAAGTTATTGACTACCTACCTAAAAATGCTTTGTCTCGTTCTCTCTTACGTCACAGGTCAATCAATAGAGCAGGCCGAAGTATGCTTAAGGAATAATTAAATTAACTTACGTATAAGTAAGGCCGCAAGTCTACGTAATTTAAGCATAAAATATCAAAAACTTTTTAAAAACATTTGAAATTTAACCACCTCCAGCACAATCACTTAGACGCTAGCTGCGGAACAAGAGATTACGGGTTCCATCTTCGCAACTAGACAAGCATTTTTGTCATTAATAAATTTTATTTTAAACTATTTCTTTCAGGTCTGGGTGTTGAGAACGAAAAATCTGTTTCTGATACCTAAGACATAAGACTAGTATCTGAATGTGGATCTAGCAGTCCTAATCTTGTACTGTTGGAAGAATTCATTTATTAATTTTTAAATGACCATAATGTTGTACGTACAAAGATATACATACGTTCCACAGCTGGGCACGGACCTCCCCTACAACTGAAATGTTTTTTTGGTGTGCAGATTTCCTCACGATGTTTACCTACTTTCACCGTTAAAGTAAGTGATAATTCAATATAAAGACACACATAGCTTCAAAAAGTGAGATGTAAAAGTCTACACACTTATTTCAATTATAACATACTTACATAGATTACACAAAAAAGCATGCGAGAAATCAACGCTTATCATCATCATCATCATCAGCCCATATACGTCCCACTGCTGGGCACGGGCCTCCTCTACAGCTGAGGGTTTATGCCTTAGTCCACTACGTTGGCCTAGTGCGGGTTGACGGACAACGCTTATCAACCGTGATTTATTATTACTCCCTAATTTCCTCTTCAGTGACGCAAAAGGAAATCTGCTCTACCGTGACGTTTAGCCGGGAACTCAAAAACTACCCCGTAGAATTCCACCCTTCAGTGATTAATTAACTGGCAGTTGGGGGTATATTTCCTCGTTTAGCGTTAGTATTATGTACATTTTATTTACATTACAAATTATAATTTATTCCAGAACATTATTCATGGGAAAAAAAGTTGTGCTCCTGAAGGGAAAATCTCGTAAATTTAGACACGCCTCGTTAAGGCAATCAATTGTGAGTTAACAACATGTTGTTTAATTTTCATGAAGTTGGATTTGAAACAAATACATGGTGTAAAAAGGCTGTGATCGGAAACTAAGAGAGGTAATAATTACTGTGATTACAAACATATTAACTGTTCAAAAAAAAACTTTTAATACTTATAGAAGTTCATTATTTTTATTTATTTTAGCGTCAACGCGTTTATTATCACTGTAACTATTACCTGTATTAATAATCACGGTCTTTTTGCACCCTTTATATTTTTTTACTAAGGTTGGGCTCAGTCTGCCCGAGCGCAATTTTGTATAAGTAAGTAGCCTATGTCCTTGATCAAAGTCCGTCATACCAAAAATAAACCAGCCTGTTACGGTAGTAAAAACGTAACAGACGCAGGAAAATAGATTTATAATGAATAAATAAATACACCCAACATTCACATACATAGAATGTGTTGTGGGTATCAGAAACTACGAGAGACTTTTCGGTCTCACGAACAATCGTAACAAATATTAGTGGATCATACAAACATTTGTCTCGGTGCGGGGATCGAACCCGCGGCCTCTCGTTTCACAAGCTGGTGGCTAACCAACTGCGCCATGGAGCTATCAAAACTATGTTTAAAATTTAGTACATTAGTATGGAGGTATAGATTGGCGTTGAGTTTTCATATCATGTAGTTTCAATCACGACAGAACAACATGGATAGAGGTAATCGTGACCATTTCTCACCAACTGACAATATTTTTTTATTATACTGGCACGGCAAAATGACAACACCACACCTGACGATAAGCGCATACACCCATGTAGCTCAACTAACAACATACTATTACTATCACTAACAGTGGACATAGTTGTGTCCTTACACATGTACATATATTTCGGAAGAATTTAAGTTTGAAGAGGGGTAAAACATTGCAAGATTTATGTCTAACTTACATTATTTGTAATATTGTGTAATTTAAAGTAAAGTAAAATATACTGAAATTAAAATACAGAGTTAAGGTACTTTATTTACATTATTTTAAGCCCCACGCAACTAAGGCCGAGCATACTCGTACATTGAAACGTAAATAACCTTTTCGTCTCTTGTACATTTAAAAGCTCTTCATAACATAAAATGAATATGTATTTTTATAATAATTAAGTTTATTTAAAAATATTAAAAAGAAACTGTCTTGTGGTCTCATGGCACAAGTACGTGCCGTGCGATTTAGAGGTTCTGGGTTCGATTCCCGGGTCGGGTAAAGTGTTACTGGGTTTTCCATTAGGAAATTCTCAGTTGCAGCACGTAGTCTGGAAATGTGCCAGAAAAACGACAATAGGCTCGCCCCCTATTACGTGGGACTGATACCTGGCGAAATGTGGGTGCAGAAATATACCTCCGCCCTTCGGAGAATCCAGGCGTGAGGGGTTATGTATGTATTAAAAAGTACGCAAGAAAATTCATAATTTAAAATATTGGCCAAAGTTTTTTTTTTTTTGCTATAGAATAATTACAGGAGTTAATGTGGGCATTAAATTAAATAACAATGAATAAGAGTCTACAAAGAAACAACGGATAAGTTTTTGGGTTTTTCAAACAGGCAACAGCAGCTATTTAATAAATATTTATTTATTAGATAATATACACTTACACATCCAAACATTTATGGTAGAAGCATGTACTTGTATGTTAAATTTTTTGACCCAATTTTCGCCATTTTTATCTCCTACGTCTGCATTAAGTAGTGATGACCTCGAGGTTTAGGCACGCGGTCGGGAATCTCGGCGATCGCGGGTTCAAACCCCAGGCACATACCGCTGACTCTTCGAAGTTATGAGTGTATTCACAATGAGTTATCACTTACTTTAACGGCGAAGGAAAACATCGTGATGAAACCTGCACACAAGTTATTAGGAATTTCTTAGGTATGTAGTCAACCAAGCCGCATTAGGCCAGCGTGGCGGACTAAGGCCTAAAACTCTCTCAGTTGTAGAGGAGGCTCGTACTCAGCAGTGGGACGTATATGGGCTGATGATGATGATGACTTCTACTTACATTCTTAAACTCTGTACTGCTATTAAGATTGGTAATGGGATAAATTTTCGTCTAACCTGGGACCACTAGCTACTAGGCACACTAATTCTGCGGGACCACTGAGACAGTCTAATCAGTGATTAGTTATCACAAAAAAATCTTCCTTCAGGAATCGAACTCGTGACTTCTAGCTTTACAGTCTCTATCGCCATGTTAAGGAAAAAATTGAGCCAGTATTAAGTTAAATATCGGAACAACAGGAACTCTTCATGACAATTTATGACGCGGAAATGCGAATCTGCGTGTCAGTTTATAGCATCGATGTGTTAGTTTCCACACTCGGCACTGTTCGATTATGTGCATAAACATAAATTACGGGAAATAATTACGGTTAACACCTTAATGTCATCGTGAATTGGTTTTATTTATAAGGATCCAATGCAATGAAAATTAAAGTTTATGGAATAGATAGTTTAGACCATCATTGACACGATAAATGAGAATTTTGTGAGTTAGAGGATCAAATAATTTACCCTAATCCCTATCTCCCAAGGCACACACCTCTGACTTTTCTTCTGACGTACTTTAACGGTGAAAGAAAACACCGTGATGAAACCTGCACACCTAAAAGTTCTTAGGATTTTCTTAGGTGTGTAGTCCGTCAACCCACACTAGGCCAGCGTGGTGAACTAAGGCCTAAACCCTCTCAGTTGTAGAGGAGGCCCGTGCCCAGCAGTGGGACGTATATGGGCTGATGATGATGATGAATGTATCTACGGATAAATCGCAACTCTGACCCAATCAGGTGATTTTCCTTGGCAGAGTCGCAAATGAATGATTTAACATACATACATACATAATTATACTCACGCCTGAATTCTCCGAAGGGGTAGGCAGAGGAACATTTCTGCACTTACATTTCGTCAATTGTGTTTTTGTCCTACGTTTGCCATTGACTTTCATTGTTTTTTTTTCTCTAAATCGTCTCTATGAAGAGATAAGACTCCTTGTATGATATGTTACACACACTATAAGTTTCTAAAACTTTTAATATCCAAATATGGCTATTCAGGAATGGAACCTACTAAAAAAATCTTTGAGCATTAAGTATTAAATGACATCGGGACGCAACCAGTCAATCAGTATTGCAAATAATTACTTCCTACTTCATAACGAGCGTTTGAAAAACCTTCAATAATTTACTGTGATGCTTATTATTAATAATTTTATTTTAGTGTTTATTGTTGGGAGTTCTTATTAACCTCTAACAACGCTTCTTTTTATAGGATGTTGTTATTCTAGTACAAGTTCATTAAACAAATTGTAAATGGTAATCTCCTTATTTAAAGATTAGGTTCCTTCTCATTTCTTATGGCTGTTTGTGCAGGATCGCCCTGAGTAATACCGCAAATAATAAGTCGTGATGGTCTCGAGGTTTAGGCACGCGGTTGAGAATCTCGACCGTTACAGGTTCAAACCCCAGGCACACATCTCGGACTTTTCAAAGTTATGTGTGTATTCACAATGAATTATCACTTGCTTTAACGGTGAATGAAAACATCGTGATAAAACCTGCACACCTAAAAGTTCTTAGGAATTTCTTAGGTGTGTAGTCATCCAACCCGCACTAAGCCAGCGTGGTGGATTTAGGCCTAAACCCTCTCAGTTGTAGAGGATGCCCGTGCCCAGCAGTGGGACGTAACCCCACAAAGGTTAGAATATTTTCATTATATGTCGAAGTGCTTTTGTTAACAAAGTTTTAAAGGTTGAAGATTATTATTCGGAATTTTGTAAGGCAATCAGGGGTCTTGGGCTTCTATGGAAGTTTTGCCACTGCATACACCCAAGGCCTAAACCCTCTCAGTTGTAGAGGAGGCCCGTGCCCAGCAGTGGGACGTATTTGGGCTGATGATGATGATACACCCAAAAATTCTATATCTGCGTTTCGCTAGCTGTTTTTAATTACATATGATTAGGTCGAGGCTATTGCCATTTTTAAGACACATTTCCAGACTGCTTATTTTTATTGAAAATTTCCTAAATTAATAAGTCCTATAGTCAAGATCGCACAGCACACACCATATTTATAAATTGGAAATTGATATGCATTGGTTTCTGAAATGACGCGAGGGAAAACTAAACGAAACACCGCTACAGCATTTTCTAACAATAACACTTAATCTTTAAGTGGGCACAGACATAACTGTGGCAAAAGGAATACGGAATCTATGTTTAAGTTATTTCTCTTTTGTTATATCCTTTCTTCAGGTCCTATGACAGCCCCGTGGCGTAGTTGGCTAGATACCAGCTTGCGAAACGAGAGACCGCGGGTACGATCCCCGCACCGAGACAAATGTTTGTGTGATCCACAAGTATTTGTTTCGGGTCTGGGTGTTTTACACAAGACTTGTATCTTAATGTGGGGTCAGAACTATGTATGTGACTGTTGGGTGTATTTGTTATTTATTATTATTATTATCTATCTTCATGCCCGTGCCCAGCAGTGGGACGTATTTGGGCTGATGATGATGATGATGATGATGATGATTATTATCTATCTTCATACCAGATATCATTCAAATCGGTCCAGCGGCTTAGGCGTAAAAACGTCACAGTTTACTGACGTGATTAAGAATTACTTTCGCATTTATAATATTAGTAGGGGGTTTCATTGCATATTGCAATGCAGGTTTGACTAAACAATAACCTAAGAATACACCAAGGTTCTCAAATAGGAAGATGTAGACCCTAAAACAAATGGTTATTGCACTGTTAAGGAAAAGAACAGGTTAGAAATTCTAATGGCGACTGCGTTCGAATTTCCTCGTACTAATTTCCTGCACCGAGAGCGTGGGATGTGCTGTTAATGCCAATATTACTTCGCAAATTTTAGGTTCCGTACTTTGAAACTTGAAGTAGACTTGTTTTGTAAAGGCCGATTTTTTGTGTCCTTCCAGATGTTGGCCTTTTGATGATTATCTACATAATAGATTCAAATTTTATTTATGTATACTTCTATTTTGTGATACATTATAACCGTTATGTTGTTCTTACGGAGCAAGAGTACGTCGTGGGATCTAGAGGTCTCGGGTTCGATTCTCGGGGAGGTTAGCAGCATGGAGTCCCAAAATGTGCCCAAAAATGGCATAAACTTGCCTCTATTTCAATGCATCTCTTCTTATCACTTACGAGATACAAGCGTAGTTGCATGTGGATGACATAATTAATAAATAAGTACTTATTTTGTCGGTGCCGTTGCCTCTGATTTATTCATTTTTAATTTTACACTTTTTCCTTATGATACTGCAATGATACTGCAATGAAAAGGTTAAATTCTTTGATTATACGATAGCAAGATTTTACATTTATTTATTTTAGCTTTGCTCACGACTTCGACCATATTTTATTGATTAAATCAGCAATCATATTCGGTGTAATTAATGTTCCTTTGCCTTCTATATTAAAGTTGTACTTAGAGGATTCTATTTTTATTAACCTTTATTTAAGTCGTCTTTAAACACGATCCCAATCACGCCGGAAGAGTGGAACTTGGCCGTCGTCATACACCTCCCTCTACTATCGGTGGACAAATGAATGATTCAGTTTACACAGAAATAATCACACCTCGGGTAACAATAAACGGAAAATCGAGTGTTTTATTTCTTTCGTAAACTGTCACGTCCAAATAACTAAACTGAATTTGATGAATTTTAAAACTAAGACAGAAAGAACTAAGGTAAGCTCTCTAAGGTATTATTATATAAGAACTTCGGTTAAAAATATTAATTTTTTCGTCAATTTGATGTCGATAAAATCTGTTTAAAATGTGTTTTTTTCTTTTTTAAAAAAATATATAGTCGAACAACTTGCACTAGACAAGCGTTGCGGACTAAGGCTTAACCTGTTAAAGTAACTATAAAGGTATTATTAAGAAGGGAAAAATATCTATGAATCAAACTCGCAAAAACGCTGCGGTAGAAATTCTGTGTTTGGTGTATAAGGTGTGACAGTGTGACGTGCGATCATTAATCATGCGGTCGTGACGATTGGGTAAATTTTCATTCTTTTCGACAGAATAGAAAAAAGGTTTACTCAAATTAATAATAGTGTTTCAACGTAGGTACCGACACATTTCTCAATTCCACTGAATGTCTAAGTATGGTACTCATACACACACACAGTCACGCCTAAAGGCGACTGTGTATAGGCATTTCTGCAACCACAATTCACTTATAGTATTTTGAGTCTTACATAAATAGGGGCGATCCTATTGCTGCTTTTCGGGCACATTTCTAAATTCTGCTGCTGTTGAGTATTTCCTGAGAAAAGCCAATAACACTTTGCCCTACTCCGCTTCGGTGGAGCAGACAAGTGCTGGAGTGGAAACTGCGCTTAGGCAGACGTAGTGCGGGACGTCCTGTAGCACGATGGTCCGACGACTTGTGAAAGGTGGCGGTTAACGGATGGATGAGGGCTGCTCAAGACCGGGATGGTTGGCGCCTTCTTGGGGAGGCCTACGTTCAGTAGTGGACGGCGATAGGTTGAGTATAACTACCCAGGAATTTGCACCCGGTTCCATTAGGTCGCACGGTATATACCTAAGCCACGAGACCAATTGTTAAATGTCTTCAGTTTTTAATTTCACCACCTAGCATGTTAAATGTTGTGTGTAACGGCTCTTGACGATACCTACGCATCGGAAACAATTATCGGAACAACATATGCGGGCTGGGCGAGTGCGTCGTATGCCCATTATTTTGCGTATATAGTTGAGTATTATCAATTGACACACACATAATAGTTCTAACTTTACATTAAAAGACCCAGTCTTTGTGTAAGAGAAACAAAAAGTACGCGAGTATCAAAAGGTAAGTGCAGTCCGGTCAGAAAGATTGTCGAGTGAAGAAATGCTCTGAAGATGATATCTATAATCTGAATAATATTTATGTTTTCTGATAAACGGATAAATTAAAAAATTAAAAATTATTTTTAATTCAAGCCTGATTTGTCAAATTTAAATGCGATAAAAAGCTAAAAGGTACTCAAAATTGTCTATGCATTGGTTGCTATTCTAGTCAAAACTATATTCTACCACTTACGCTTAGGCTTAGGCTCCTGCAATCTTAATCGTTGCTATATTTTGGTGCTCTGTGAGATAATGGTACAGCTTGGTCGAGCTCATGATTTCATATTTCATAACACAATCCAAGCAAAAGATAGCTTCAATTCACTAATCAACTTTTTACATTACACTTAATTAATTAAACATTTGTATATAGGACTGCCTCGTGGTCTCGCGGTACAAGTATTATATGTGCCGTGGGATCTAGAGGTCCTGGGTTCGATTCCCGGGTGTGTTATTGGGTTTTTCCATTAGGAAATTCTCAATAACAGCACGGAATCTGGAAATGTGCCCGAAAACCGGCAATAGGCTCGCCCCCTATTACGTGGGACTGATACATACCTGGCAAAATATGGGTGCAGAAATGCACCTCTGCCAACCCCTTCGGGGAATACAGGCGTGAGTTTATGTATGTATGTATGTACATTTGTATGTGATATAAAAATTGCCAACTGTCTTGATCTAAATTTAAGCGACGATAATTTAGAACTATTTATGACCAATACACAGATTGATAAAGTAGTGATAGCCTGGAGATTGCGCGAGGTTGAGTATCTCGACGATTGCGGGTTCAAACCCCAGGCACACATGAATGTGTATCCGCAATGAATTATCTCGTACTTTAACTGTAAAGGAAAACATCGTGAGGAAACCTGCACACGTAAAAGTTAGGATTTTGTGTACTCTGCCATTAGGCCAGAGTGGTGGACTAAGGCGTTAACCCTCTCAGCCGTAGAGGAGTCCCGTGGCCAGTACTGGGACGTATATGATCTGATGATAATGATACACAGATTCATCCCGGAACACCTTAGTAGGTTTTTAGTTGGTTACGTGATTGCTTTAATCACCTTAGTAAGTTTTACATTCTATGCACAGTACCATCCCAAATACCTTAAAACTGGCATGATATCTGCCAAAATTGTGGTCGATAAAATCAATATAGGTTAAACTTTCACCAACAAAATCGCGATTAGTGGAATCATCAAAGTTATCGCGGCAAAGATTAACAATTCAACACTCAACTTACTACGTGACGTGCGCAATGTCAAGTGCAGGAAATCGATAGCAATATTTCACGGTCTGCAAGTGTGTCTGTTTGTTGATAATTTATAGAATAAAGTTTTTTTTTTCATTGTTACTAAAATAAGTAGCCTAAATCCCAAACATTAGCACTTTTTAAATAACAAAAAATTCAACATAATTATTGACGGATAAATGGTCTTGTTTAATAAATATACTATACACACTTATGTTTACTTATTTTTTTCTGTGAGTTTAAACTTGCAATCACCATCATCATCAGCTCAAATACGTCCCGCTGCTGGGCACGGCCTTCCCTACAAATGAGAGGATTTAGTCCACTTGCAACGACCGACATTTCTTGATCAAAATTTTATCCGTATCATTTTAACCCGCGGCCTTGTTTGAATACTGAATTATAAATTTATATCAAAATATAAAATAATGAAAAATGTTATTTAATAAATAATTTGTGGTCTTAAATAGCATTTACAATACCAAAAAACAACTATAAATAACGTTTCTGCTTGATAAGTCATTCAATTTCATTGCTTTCGTAAATTTCCTTATTCCATACTCCAATAACATCTCCCAATCAAAGTTTAATCATAAAAAAAATATCACACATTTTATATAACTTTCAACAATTCGCCACATCACAACTATCGTGTATAGTCACAAAAGGATTCTCTTCGCTTCCAGGATACAAAACTAAAAAAATATTGTCTCGTACAAATATTTGTAAGCGTAGGCACAGGCATCGCCGCGCGCGCAACTTGAATAAACAAAGATTTATAAAGAGTTGCAGATAGCGGGTCGGTGCACAGGCGAGTAGCGCGCGCGCCGCACACTTCCTGTACCAGTGTACCCGCGCCGTAGGGCCTTCGACAAACCGATCGCGACCGGCAATAACAACCGAGTATTGTGTTGTGATACATTGATTGTTCAAAATGGTCGAGCTTGAAGTGACTGATGTCCCCGCGCCCAAGCCTGGTAAGTACACATTTTAAATCTTCTAAAAGTGTGTGAAAAGTGATTAGAAATAAGGTTAGAAGAACCTTTTTATGTGTTAGATTGTGTTGAAAATATATCTCGAACTACATCTAAAAATTGTTTAAAGACATAAAATAAATGATGTGATGAGTTAAAAAAATATAGTTTTAAACTTTTTAAACTAGATGTGAAAAGAAATAATTTTTGATATTGGTGAAATAAATGGTGTTAATAATAGACAAATTAACACCTGTTCAAACTAACAGATGCTTCGCGAGATAAAATTTGAATATAAATTAAAATGATAAATAAGATGAATACCTATACCTTTTGTACAGTAGATAACCAAATTATCAATTAAATGTGAATTTTATTAAATGAAATTAATTTGAATAAAATAAATGTACTTCTATATGCGTCGTCTATCAGTAGTACATTATTTATATTCGTGTTGACAACTTGTCTTGACAAGTTGTTCTTACATGAAATAATCATTTACTCGCTAAGATCTGTCTAACGAGAGCTGTTTAAATATGTAGGCAGTTGAAATTGTCTAGATTTAATGCGAACATAAATAGAGATGAAGATTTAGTGCACGAAACAAGAATATTAAAGTTGTTTTATTTGATTAAAAACCAACACGAATATTGAAGATCTAATGGCTTTAAAATTAATATTCTTAATTTGATACTAATATTCACGAATGACATATAAACATACAATGATAATATTTATAAAATCGAAAAAACATCGATGTTCATGTTTTTCGATCTTAAAACATAACATCATCAGCCCAAATACGTCCCACTGCTGGGCACGGGCCTCCTCTACAACTGAGATAGTTTAGGCCTTAGTCCACCACGCTGGCCTAGTGCGGGTTGGCGGACTACACACCTAAGAAATTCCTAACAACTTTTAGGTGTGCAAGTTATTTTTTTAAAAACATAAACACCAATATTATTTTTTAAAATAATATTTATTTTTAAAGTTTTATTTATTGACATATCCGAGTTATTTTCAATCACATCCAAATAAATAGCTCCAGGTAATAAATTGTCCGAGTGAGGATAAACATTTAATGGTGTTCTTAATGTTTGATAACAATTTAACATCCGATTCATGGCATCTTTGACAACGATTTGTTGAATAAACGCGAGGAATTTTGTTTTGATGCAAGCCCGACGTCCTTGCTTTTTTGTCTTTTTTAACAATAGTACATTTACCTTAAAATATTTAGGGGAAATACGGACGATTACAAAATAAAGAACGTTATAATCGTGTGGAATAATTGATAATTTTAATCCTTTTATTACCTCAGAACGTATACTGATAGGACAAATTGACGTGTCATCAGTAAAATGTATACCAAAAAATAAAATTGCAAGTACAAAACATTTTCTTGTTTTCCATTTTTTCAAAAATAAATCATCAATAATAATTACATATTTGTCATAAAAAATGTAACCAATATACTCGTATTTCGTATTGATTCGCACAAATATGGGCTATTAGAATCGTTATCAATCCAATTTCCTTTATTAAATCATAACAATAAATAAATATTTATCTATAATCACACCGCGTTACGTATGTGATAACTGGCCGTTCTTTTGTTTTCTAACAATAAAAATTATTATTGAATGATTTATTAAAATTTGTCTGTTTACTGTCTTCTTTATAAGAGAAAAATAAATTAGTCTTAAAAAAATCACTTGTAGTAGAATTCCACTCCTACATTTAGTTCATTTATTAAACAAAATTGACATACATATGTTATGTATGTCCGTTTCCTTACTCGAATTATTTACTACGCTAATACTTATATATATGTATTGTACACTTTTGTTACATTTTCATGTCACTTTCATACATTTTACACAGTTTTTATTACGATTTCTTAAATAAAATGATACTTCACAGTAGCCATTAGCTCAGCCAACTATCGCAACTGTAAACTGTAACTAAACTCAACCTATCACCGCCCACTATTGCACGTAGGCCTCCCCAAGTAATGAAAATGTCATCAGATGATATAGACACTATAAATATATTCTGGTTATTGATAAAAATCAAACTTTTCTGAACGACTACTTAAAATTTTATGTATAGTTATTACCGACTGCCTGACTGCCTCGTGGTCTCGCGGTACAAGTATGTGCCGTGGGATCTAGAGGTCCTGGGTTCGATTCCCGGGTCGGGCAAAGTGTTATTGAGTTTTTCTATTAAGAAATTCTCAGTAACAGCACGGAGTCTGGAAATGTGCCCGAAAAACGGCAATAGGCTCGCCCCCTATTACGTGGGACTGATACATACCTGGCGAAATGTGGGTGCAGAAATGCACTTCTGCCTACCCCTTCGGGGAATACAGGAGTGAGTTTATGTATGTGTTATTACCGCGATTGCAGGCGCAGTGAAGTTAGCATGATGGAAATTATTATTTGAAGTATACATAAAGTCCGTCTTTTTCTTACTGAAATCTACTCACACAAAAAAAAATGTAAATGCATCTAAAAACTGTAATTCATAAATACTTGAATGATACCGGGAAAAGTCGATTCCGATGTAGCATTACCTATCTGTTATGACAGAGTACTTCTGTATTTTAATCACAACAATATTATTTGAAACAAAGTTAAATTAAATGGTCACATTGTTAAATAGTAACGTAATAGACATACTTACTTTTTACAAATACCTTTGTCTATCTGTTAGCGTAAAGAAATTTTAATTAATAAAGCAGACGTGCTATTTACAAGTATTGTCCTCGTCCAGAAGTAGTATAGGTGGGCATAATAAAAACACTATAAGCGACTTTGACACCCTACGAGTATACCTATATTTATCACACTTTTTATTTTGTATGAAATAAGTCATTATCATCATCATCATCAGCCCAAATACGTCCCACTGCTGGGCACGGGCCTCCTCTACAACTGAGAGGGTTTAGGCCTTAGTCCACCACGCTGGCCTAATGCGGGTTGGCGAACTACACACCTAACCCTTAACTTGGCAGAGTTTAATATTTTTGAATATCCAGATCATATTCACACCACTTAATCCTAATGACCCAAGGATGTCAAGAAAAAAAACTAAAAAAATCTCATGAGGGTAGTTTTAAAAAAAAACACATGTATCTTGTGAGATACATTGCCAAGACCATTAATAAATACATTACGCTAACAACGTATCTCTACAGATACATTGCCAAATTAGCTATGATTTGTTTAAAATATAATTTTAATGAAAATAATTACAAAATATATCTTCTATTAGAAAATAATAAAACAAAATCACATTAATTTTCAGTTTCTATCCGGTAATAGACATAGCCTCTACCATATTTTATACACATAACAGTAGTCTGGCCTTTGATGCATAGCTTGCGTCGTCCTTTGGACCCAAATATAGGGAAATGATTGTATCCATCATATTTTACGTCTGCAGTAGACCTTACGCTACGAGGTGTTTTTTTTACACCTTGTTTTTATTGCATACCACTCGTCAATAAGACCCTCAGCATTTTTTCTTAACGGCTTTATCTGATAACAGTTTCAATCGGTTTCAACGGTGTCGATGCGATCTTAATGTCACTAAAGAGAATAATCTCATATCATATCGCACCATATGAATAAGCTCCATGCTGGTAAAAAAGTTATCGATATAAACAACGAAACATGCTGAATCAGGAGTAGTTTTACACAGAGATAAAAAACTCATTTCTTCTGACGAAAATGTCTGAAGGGGTCTTTTCCACCATATATAATAAAATCGTATAATGAAGCCTGAAACTCCCGCTCTAACAAATATTTTGTAACCCCATTTGCGAGGCTTGCTCTTTATGTACTATTTTCGATTACCGGCTTTTTTGCTCTTATATGGTACCATTATTTCATCAATACTGAATCTGGTTTCATGAGGAACTCTCCCAAAATTGGCACGTACTTTTTTAATGAGGGGTCTAACCTTGAAATAACGATCACCGTCATAAAAAATTGTCGATAAATGTTGAATGTATGCATAACAGAGTAAGGAGAATCTTGAGCTAAATAATCCAAGGAAATATATTCAGTAGATGATTTCATTGATACTGGAGTTATTTGGGGCACCGTCAGGTTGTTTTCATGGTCAGAGAGTATGTGAAGATTTTCTAGAGAAGAAGGAAGCGAAGGAACATGTAAAGATTCAGTAACGTCACGTTTTTGAAAATCAAAATTTTCAACTTGACCACTAAAATCCGAACTTTCTTCATCATTTGATGATTGATTGTGTTTTGCTCCAATGTGGGTATTTTGCAAGCTCTTGAAAGCACATGTAACTACAACCAATAGAAAATAAACTATTTATGCATAAGCAGATAAACACTTCATTAGCTTGGCAGTGTGCACCATGAGATACATGTCAAATAAACACAAAATTGTTAGTTACTTGGCAGTGTGCACTATGAGATACATCCACCAACAAAGTCAAATGAAGCATCAACCAGACAATTATAGAAAGTCCAAAGTAATTACATTAATGCGGTATATCCTTATAATTCATAATTTTACGCACCCATTCATAAAAAAATTAAAAACAAAAATATATTGATAAAGGAGAATGCCCATAAGCAGTATCGCATGATTTTAAGTTGTGCCACAAGTTAGTAATATCGACAATTCTTGTCTTTAATTTTAATGATTTTATTTCGTATTAGTTGACCCTACATTTGCCGGATTAAAAAAAAACAAAGATAAATAGTATTTCTATTTATTTAAGTACCTAATACCTACATTTTCTGTTGTCGTTTTATTACCCTGTGTTACCATGTTATAAAAATATATCAAATCGACTTTTAATTTATTTGATCATTTACTATTAAGCAGAAATTACAATTATATTGTTTTAAGCTGTCACTAGATCTTGTTTGTGGGTTCGCTAGCGTGAAAAGTTAATAATAAGACTTATTGAAATAAAAGCAACTTACTCTTTAGCAATGCTCGGTGGTGGTTGCTATAGGTTTCCGTTTCTACTACCAAACGCAATCATTTTTAAAGCGAGGCACTTCACAGATTTTTGCTTTGCGCACATTGCTTTTATCAAAGCGCTTATTTGCAACAATCACATCAATTAATAGCTCTTTATTTATTTTCATTAACAGATTATAGCAAGTACGGCACTATTCTAATAGAGTATATTTTTCTCTGCTGTATATTTCTAACCATACGTTGCATATCCTGACTGTTCCTAACACGAAAATATTTTCTGTGAAAATGATAATCATGAGAAATATCGATTATAATAATAATAAATCGACTTATGCACTTGGCAACATTGAAATTGGTTGGCGGGTGGGATAATGTCATTCTATGTTTATACAAGAACGGCCGTTACGTTTGTTTTTCGCAAAAGTAAACATATTAATGTTATTCGTTTTCCAAGTATGGTTGTTCATCATCAGCCCATATACGTCCCACTGCTGGGCACGGGCCTCCTCTACAACTGAGAGGGTTTAGGCCTTAGTCCACCACGCTGGCCTAGTGCGGGTTGGCGGAGTATGGTTGTTAGTTATATATAATAAGTAGTGATTTTGAGAAAGAGACTCCATATAGGTAACTTACTTTATAATCGAGATAGACTCCTTGTACAATTTATTGTGAAAAGTGGTTGTGAGACAGTGGCTCCTAGTATTTTAGTGTGACAAGTGATTAGTGATTGTGAGACAGAGCCTCCTTATATCACTGTATTATGGTAATATCAGTTCGCCGGTGTGTTAATCGTACACTTCGGCTACGTTATGGACCTTCGCAGGCATTCAGAGAAATCAATGAAATCATGTACAATCTCTAAGTGGATTTCACCCTCGCCGGTAAGTGAATTCAAAACTGTAACTGTAGCTACATTATATATTATATTATATTATATGTAAACACAGATATTTGGTTTATGCTCCAATAAAGATTTTCAGGTTTTTATTTTCAATACTTATTGTTAGGCCAGGTTTTAACTATTGTTACTATGATGTTTATAACTATTCTAATTGCCTGCTTAAATGTGCTGTTTAAGACACAGGGATATACAATCCCAAACACTTAAACTGCTACCTATTATTAGCTTTAACTTGGGGATTTCAGACATAACAAGTAATACACAATTAACTGATTCACAGAGGTAGTATATTACTAGCCTTTGAATTTAAATACAAAGTCTTTGCATAGAGTGTTATGCTGTTCTTCAAGTTGGCTCACTTAAAGCTTCTATTTTAGGACATTGAAATGTATGTTTTGTATGTATGTCTCAAGGGCCTCATTCTTCATGTTAAATGAGAATTCCTGTTTTTAACTTTTATGAAATATTTCGCATTACTAACAATTATATCTATTTACTTTGACTGCCTACTTATGTGGTTTTATTATACTTTGACCCTATAGTTACCATGGAACCCTGCAAAATATGCAAGTACTATTTAGTTTTATTGATAGGGTATGTTAATTACAACACTATGCACAAGTTTTCATTGTGGCACAAAAATATTTGTGCCGATACTAAGTTCTATAGTCAGTTGGGCATTGCCCTTTTCTTACCTTATTGCGTGGCAACATGGCAGAACTTGAAATAAAGTAAAGTTTAATAGCTCATCAGTGAGGCCAACAAAAAAAATTCAACGTTGGTTCGAAAACTATAAAATTACCTTAACATTCATACAAAAATATTAAGCTTGCGGAAAATACCAATAGCACCAGATTTTTTCAAATTTAATGTATCTTCACAGATACATTGTCAAGAAAAGGGCTAGGTTTGAACCTGCGACCGCCGAAATTCTCGACCGCGCGCCTAAACCTCGAAACCATCACTGCTTATGAAATAAGTATTGGTAGGAAAATGAAAAATAATACCCAACAGTCACATACACAGTTCTGACCCCACGCTAAGATACAAGTCTTGTGTCGCGGGTATCAGAAACTACAACAGACTTTTCGGTCTCACAAACAGCCAGACCTGAAACAAATATGTATTTGTGGATCTCACAAACATTTGTCTCGGTGCGGAGATCGAACCCGCGGCCTCTCGTTTTGCTAACTGGTGTCTAGCCAACTACGCCACGGGGCTGTCAAACTAGTACGTTGTCAAACTCGTGTTATTAATCTTCAGTAAAACTACCAAATCGATGTACAAATATCTTTTAATATAAAGAAGTAGGTATTAGTAAAATTTTATTTATTTATTTTTGTACCTACATTTTCTAGGACTTGTTTCTGTAGTAACAGAAAGATAGGAACTATTTAATTTATGAATCATGTTTTTCGAATTTGGTTGCTTTCTGGCGCGCCTTACATTATTCACTCTGTGTCAATATTGTTTGTGCGCCACCCAAAAGCGAGCTACACCTGTTCACAGACAAAAAGTGATATTATCGAAAAACACTTGTACAGACATCGTTTGTGTGGAGAAACTGCTGTTCGTCTGATAGAGACTGTATTTTTAACAATTTCTTTTAAACATCATTATATCGAAAGTAATTCATTCTATGAATGTACACTCGCTCCATTACTCTGGTAGGTGAAGGCAAATTGGATCATAAACCCAGGTTTTAATAAGGGACAAGAATATTCCGTGTTGCTAATATTAGTATCTATATCATCATCATCATCAGCCCAAATACGTCCCACTGCTGGGCACGGGCCTCCTCTACAACTGAGAGTGTGTAGGCCTTAGTCCACCACGCTGGCCTAGTGCGGGTTGGCGGACTACGCACCTAAGAAATTCCTAAGAACTTTTAGGTGTGCAGGTTTTATCACGATTAGTATCTATATAGATAAGAAAAAAAATAGTACTGTCCAGAAATCAAATCCGAGCCTTCTCGACAGCCTCGTTTGCATTAAAGACGCATTCTACTTGTCTCAACTATATTTAAGGAAAAAAAACATATGTAAGTAAAAACATTAAAAGGAAGGGAAAGTACGAGGGCAGTCCGATAAGTACTTAGCCTCACCGCCCGATGGCACCACTATCGTAAGATAAATTTACCATCATGTAGCACATCTTCGTAGACGGCTATTGTCAAAATTTCAGCCGAATTGGATTTGTAGTTTTGTTTTGACCGCGTGTGTAAGCGGACGTGTCCGCGGATTTTCGAAAAATGGAAAAAGAGCAATATCGGCCGGTGATTTGATTCTTGTTTTTGGAAGGGAAATCGCGCAGCGATATCAAAAAGCGCTTGGATGCTGTTTACGGTGACTCTTCTCCTTCAATGGCGACCGTCAAAAATTGGTTTAACGAGTTTCAACGTGGTCGCACGTCAGTTTTTGATGAGCCACGCCCAGGTGCCCCAAAAACGGCTACCACGGAGGATAACGTGAGAAAAGTCCCGATCTTGTATTGGCAGACCGCCGATTGAAGGTGCGCGAGATAGCTGAGACAGTAGGCATCTTAAAAGACCGCGTGGGTCATATCCTGCATGAAATATTGGGCATGAGAAAGCTGTCGGCTCGATGGCTGCCGCGTTTGCTCACTTCGGACGACAAGCGCATCAGTGACACAACTTCAGAGCAGTGTTTGACACTGTTTAGGTGCAATCCGAAGGGGTTTCTGCGTCGTTTCGTGACCGTCGACGAAACATGGATTCACTGGTACACACCAGAGACCAATAAACAGTCGAAACAGTGGACTTTACCCGGCGAATGTGCTCCGAAGAAGGCGAACACTGTCCCATCGGCCGAAAAGGTGATGGCCACCGTTTTCTAGGTTTCACAAGGTGTGATTTACATCGACTACCTGGAGAAGGGCAAAACGGTCACAGGGCTCTACTATGCCGAACTATTGGGCCGATTCAACGCTGAATTGTAGAAAAAACGGCTCCATTTGGCGAAGAAAAAAGTGCTCTTCCACCATGACAACGCACCGGCTCACACCTCCGCCGTCGCAACGGCCAAATTGGTCACATTAGGCTACGAACAGCTGCTCCATCTACCGTATTCTCCAGATTAGGCCCCGTGTGACTTCTTTTTGTTTCCAAACTTGAAAAAGTCCGTCGCCGGACAGAAATTTGAGTCGAATGAGGAGGTTATCGCCGCCACGGAGGCCTACTTTGTAGACCTCCAGAAAACGTTCTTTTCAGACAGCTTAAAGAAGTTGGAGCATCGCTGGGTCAAGTGAATCGAGTTGAAAGAAGACTGTGATGAGAAATAAATCGCCACTTTTCCAAAATTTTCGTTTTTCTTTTGTAGGCTAAGTACTTATCGGACTGCCCTCGTACTTATTCAAATCCGTTATTTGAAAATAAAAGAATACCTATAACATTTGTACGTTTTAAGGCAATTTTAACAAATGCTCTTGGTTTGTAAGAACAATGAACGTAATATAGAACACTTTCGTCTCCACTTACAGGGCTACTTAAAGTTCAAGTTACTTAACATCAAATGTTTCCATACAAAGAAACAAAAGTATTCGCAGCAAATTTGCTCTCATTAAAAAACTTAAGTCAAAAAACTTTCGTAACAATGTCTTTTGTCTTAAGAAATAATTTCGCCTGATTGTTTTTATTTACATAAAGTATTTTTTAAAACAATTAAAGCATGCTGTCAAAATAATATAAGGAAGGCTAGACAAAGTAACATTCTACAGGCTAAACCGGTAATAGAACTTTTCTGCATAAAAATGTATGAATTTGGCATTAATTTATAATTGACATTTATTTTTATCATACCTTTATAATTTTCCATCACAATTTCGTCAGTACCTATATTGTAACAGCTCGTAATAGAAATATCTGAGGAGTTCTTTTAATGAAAGATTGTTGCATGTCAAAAGCAGGCTCAAAACACTAACTGTGGCCCGCAACTCTAAATGCGAAACTTTTGACTTAATTTTTTTCTCCGGTTTTTGTCGCATTTTTCATTGCTCCTTCGCTCCTATTGATTGTAGCGTGATAATATATAGCCTATACTCTATAGCCTTCCTCGATAAATAGACTATTCAACACAAAATAAATTTTCAATTCGAAACAGTAGTTCCTTAGATTAGCGCGTACAAGCAAACAAAAAAAAATATTAGTATAAAAGCAAAAAACGTTTTAAAATCTGACGAATTCCGTTAATTCTATGTAGGGTAAAATGGGGGAATGGCGGTCACTTAAGCATTGATCCATTTTTCAATTTATTTTAGGGACTTACGGCATAAGTAATCATTTATTTAAATAGCCTATATAGTTGACTAAAGATATATATCAGTCACATTATCAATCTATCACGGCTTTCATATTTTATCAATCATTTTGTAAAACTCTTTTTTGACTGCTATTACCCGATGGTGCGGGTAATGGCGGTCTAATGTTGGGGTATTACCGGTCATTCAAAATTAACACAGATGTGCTTATAACATGTATTAAAACAAATTAAAATGACGGTTTATTTATATCATCTTTATTTTTTAAAATGCATTCATAATTATCCAAAATATTTTTTACATTTTCACCAAAATTAACTCGTTTGTTAAAATAAACCAAATATATTAAAATTATTGATATTTCTATTTTGAAAATCACATATTGAGACGCATAGAAACTGTCTTTTACTTAGTTTTTAAGTATATTATATTTATTTTTTATATTTTAACCAAAATAAACTCTTTTTTTATAATTAACCAAATATATTATTAACTATTTATATTTCTACTTTGAAAATCACACATTGGAAAGCATAGGAACTCTCTTTTGCTTAGTTTATAAATTTATTATATATATTTTTTTATATTTTAATCAAAATTAACTCTTTTTATATTAAACCAAAGAAATCATTAATTACTTTCAAAATCATACATTGTGTCGCATAGAAACTTCCTTTTACTTAGTTTTTAAGTATATTATATACTATATTTTTTATATTTAAACCAAAATGAACTCTTATTTTTAATGAATCAAATATATTATTAATTATTTATATTTCTACTTTGAAAACTTATTAAGATTAAGATGAATAGGAACTCTCTTTTACTTAGATTCTAAGTATTATTTTTTCTTATATTACACTTCTTATTTTGTCCACTTTCCTTTCGTTGTGGTTCTTTCCCCATGACGCGGCATCAATAATAAGTGGATAATGAGACATTATTTTACAAACAAACTAATAATAAGATGTCTTATAATTCCATACGGGGTAATACCGGCGACTGACCGATATTGCCCGCTTAGAATGACTGCCATAACCCCGAAATATGAAAACAGTTTCTTTTGTCTGTCACGAAAAATGTGAATAACTTTCACAAAATATAACAAGCACATGGGATACGATAGTAAATGTATTGTAATAAATTTAAAAAAATACATTCAATGGTATAAATCATTTTAAGCTTACATTTAACTGAATTTTTGATTTTATAACAACAAAACACGTCCGTATCTTTACATAACTGCCAAACTCACTACGCGCGATGGAAAATAGCGCCGCTTGGTAAATAAGTTTACTCGGCCCCATACTTGATGGCAATATTAGTAGCAATAGCAGAATGTTTTTGGAAGTTTAAGATTTTAACGTGACCGGCATTGCCCACTGACCGCCATTCCCCCATCTTACCCTACTATTGAAGAATTCCCTTAATTAATCAACGAAACTTAAAAAATGAATTTTTAATTTTTAATTACGATTATAATCCTTGGCCGATTGTTTACTTACAAGTTTATAAATAAAACATTTTTTATTTTTCCTTGTAATTAACATCAATACTGTCATTAGGTTTTATAGTGACAAATCAAAGATTAATTGAACGAGCAATTAGTAAGATCAGAAATGACACAGCATGAATGACTTAAATCTAAGTTTTGTTTGTTTCCAATCAGCGGGCGTTAACCTATTGAACATCCGAATTTACATTGCAGATTTTGCTTCATAATATATTACTTAGTAGATGAATTTTAAAATTTAAATATAATATTTTTTAACTCCATGGCAAAATACAAAGTGTCACAATGCTGTCGGAAAACTAGTTAAAAAACTCACATATGACTTTCTTTTAATAAACAAACACAAAAATAAAAAAATTGTCTTGTTTGATACCATTTCAACATGTAATTTTATACCACCAAATATTGTGTGCAAAATATTGCAGATGGGTTAAAATAAAATGCACACAATACAACATGCACACCTGAGGCATTCAAACCTAATTTTTTGCTTATTTTGCTCTATTGTATCGATATAATCGTACATGTTTCCTATTTTTAACTTACTTTTACCATGTACGTACTTTGATTTTGGATTCGCAAACATTTGTGCTTTGTAAAAATATTTGATTAAAATATATTGCCATTTTTATACTAATATGTCAGCCAAATTATTTACCAAGGCCCTTGGTCCAGTTTGCATACGGGTTGGTGGATTTCATAGGCTTGAGAAATTCTTGTATACCTACAACTGTACATACTCACTTTGTTTTTACATGAACCTTCGAAGAGCTTGGCAGAGGTGTATTTCTACGCTCTCACTCCACGAGCTGTGTTTTAAGCCACACATAATAGGAAATACCTCAAATTCTAGACTACTAAGAATTTCCTTATTGAAAAATGTAGTAGTAATTTCTCCGACCTCATAATCCAACCTCAGACCTCCCGATAGTATGCTACACATATAAACAGCGGGTCTAATGAAGCAGTCCTATATATATCTTAAAATTATAAATAAATAATTATCATCAAATATAATACAAATAAGAAGTCGTGATAGCCTCGAGGTTTAGACGAGCGTTCGAGAATCTCGGCGGTCGCGGGTTCAAACCCCAGGCACACCTCTGACTTTTTAAGTTATGTGTGAATACACATAAACAATGAATAATCACGTCTTTAACGGTGAAGGAAAGCATCGTAATGAAAATTGCCAATTAAACTAGCTTTGAATCTCTCAAGGAGTCTGGGAAATATAGAACAGTACTTTACTTAATGCAATGCATGCAAGGATATAACTTGAAGTCTCCAACGCATTAGGTATTCACGGCGCGGAGCAACACTCAATTATAGAAGATGTATGGGTTTCCCCGTGTAGTTATCTTCCGTACTTCATCTCCTATAAGCATTGAATATAATGGTTTAATATATAACATCTTGCCACATGCAAGGGGATGCAGAAATGCATCGAAAACAGGTGTGGGAGTGTATGTATTTATTAATGTACATGTTTGTAAGATTTACCGCGGCTTTTGTCGAATTTATCTAGATTTTTTTGGCTAAAAGTAACTGTAAATTTTACCGTATAGTTTTCAAAATTTGGACATAAATAGCAATACATTAAAGTCTACCTTAAAATATAAATCTGTGAATAGTCTGATAATTTCCTTAATCCATGCAAGTGTTTCCCGTTCCAGTACCAGACAATAGAAATATACGTCATCAATTAGACCGACATAATTATATCGACTAGGAGAGATTGTCAGAATAACTTTACCATGTACCAGTGTAGTCCAACCTGAAAATAAAACCTGGAACCTCTTGAGATTGAGCCATACAACTGCGGGGTCGAGGATAACAAAATATATAATCAGTGAAAACCTGAATTTAATTCAGTCTTTTTTATCATTCACCTAAAAGTTCTTAGGAATTTCTTAGGTGTGTAGTCCGCCAACCCGCACTAGGCCAGGGTGGTGGACTAAGGCCTAAACCCTCTCAGTCGTAAAGGAGGCCCGTGCCCAGCAGTGGGATGTATATGGGCTGATGATGATGATGATGAGGATTATCATTCACCACCGGTTAAAAAAGTACTACAAATAATTATTGTATTTGTTTCTTTTCAACCGTATACAAACATACTGATGCTTGTATTTCTGATGAGGTAGGCGGAAGAACTTTTCTGCACCTCCATTTCACCACAAAAGAACTACGTGGTAGGGGCTCACCCTTTTGCTGTTTTACGGCTTCAAAGAACTAAACATATCATATAAAAGTGTAGTCTATTGAATAATGACCTAGAAGTGGTATAGCTGTGCGATTGAAAGTGCTTGGCGATCAGTTAAACATACAAACGAAGGTCGACACAAGAATGAGACAAATGAAAGTTCATTACAATTGTTTGTTTACATGCGTTAATGGTCAGAATTAAATTTTGTCTGCCGGATTCCTTTCACAGTACTTTCGTCACAATAAATCTTTTGAAGTGATTTGACAAGGTCTTTGGATAATTGTTATGTACCGTTTATAAAGTTACTTGCGCTGTTTCTTAGGTATTAAAAAAGTAATATTTCGTTTTCGATCCAATAAATAGATGAGAAGCCAGGTTTATATTTTGAAGCCCTCGTTTATCCAATTACACGTGATAGGGGATTGGCATAATGTCACTTCATCTGATTCGGAAATCGAACCAGACCATTTGATCACTTACGCCACGGGACTAATGAGACATACATAACTCCATATATGTAACAAATACACGATGACTTTCCAAAAATTTACGCTCAATGATCAAACCTTGGGTTCATAATTCAAAGCAGTCTTCTAGTTCACAGAGCCACGAAAAATCTCTTCGAAATATACTTAGACAACCTAAACTTCAACAAAAACTCCCAAATGACTTGATTCGATCGATCCTAAAAACTCGTTTGAAAAAACATTTTCATTTCTCACCTATTAAGAGTCCTCTATCAAGATGCTCAAACGCGCCTTAAGGGACTTTCTAGATTTTTCGCTGACTAGCACTTTAACCACCTTCGGAATATTTATGAGATGCGTAGTTTACATTCAAATTGTTTGTTAGACATAATGAATATATTTGCACTCGATAACTTTACATACATTAATATTGATCAGCTGGTGCAGTAATAGGGACTTTAGAACTTCAGGAACCAAATTTTTAAATGAAGGATAATTCGAATGACTAGCGACTGGACTGATATAATCTAATTTTTTATTATTTACCTGCTTTAAAATTATACAAAAATGTAGAGTAAGAACCAAATATGTACGTGTTCTAGCCTTGTAATAGAATTTTTCTTTGGTCATAGTTTTCACTAGATCTATAGTTTAAATTATGTGTACGTTTAATTTATTGTTGAGATATCGTGACAAAATAAAGGGCTACGTCAAATTTGGCACTACTGTCAATTTTGTTACAGATGCATTACTTAAATATCTGTACAAGGTGTTAAGAACAAATCGGTCTAACAAGCCTATATTTCCGAAGAAGTAAGCTCAGAATCTATAGCATTATGTTATGTCATATCAACGTTTAATTAATACGGATGCATTTTCAATGACATATAATTTTGTCATTAAGTTCATAGAAACAGATAATCCTATTCTAGAACATAATTCGACTAATCATGGGAAACTATTTGATTGCATTCTCCAACAATAAGATGTAATTGCTCGTATAAGTGGAGATGACGTCAAAATCCATGAGTACGATAAAAACTGTATCATTAATGCAATAAAAGGGACAATAAAAGAGTAAATGCAATTTGTAGCGCACGTGCAATGCTTTAGAACTGTCGTCTGGTTGTGAGAACACGTGCGCGTTTGTCGCGGACAACTGTGAAATTAAAAAAAAATCGTATTTTAAGAAATTTTGTGTGTGGTAAATGGTTTTTGTCACAGCAGCATGACTTTCTAGCTGTATAAGTCTCAACCAATGCTTAAAAAAAGAAATATTTTTGGAAACAAAAAAAAATCCAAGATACAAAGTAGCCTTGATCGTCTCCTGGAAGTCGGTTTTGCGGCTAATATTTGAAATAGTTACCAACAAACATACATTTATCCATTTATAATATCTTAAAGAAATAAGATCTTAAAGAAAATCAAAATAAAAAAATCCTTTTGTCTTTTGGTTTTAATTTTTTTTCTCATCGCTAGATTTTAAAGTGTGTCTTGTTAATTACATTTTACTTTAAAATAAAATCCGAGGCAGGTTTTGTTTAAAACAATTAAATAGTTCTCGGTAAGATTAATTGAGATTTTAATATCAACTTTTATTTTCACATATGTATATCCGAATAAGGAACGAAAATAAGTGTGATCAGGTCTTCCGGATGCCAGAAAGATCACGTTTTTCCGGTATGAAAGTTGATGAAATCCGGTCTTGTATTTAAGATTATGTACCCTGATAGTCAAAACTTTATTTAACAAACTGCAAGTAGTGGCAGGTGAAAGAATGATCACTTTTGCCATACTTTCTAATATTATAAATGTGTGGGTAGGTTTGTTTTTTACGCTTTCGTACTAACAGCTAAATGTCGGGATCAACAGGTTTTTGGAAATGGGTAAAGGCAATTTAAAGTTTCATAAAATATTTTTATGACACTAGAGAAACGCTACAAGTCGTGATGGCCTCGAGATTTAGGCGCGCGGTCGCGGGTTCAAATCCCAGGCACACAGCTCTGACTTTTCCAAGTCATGTGTGTATTCGTAATAAATTATCACGTACTTTAACGGTGAAGAAAAATATCGCGAGGAAACCTGCGCACCTAAAAATGTTCTTAGGAACTTCTTAGGTGTGTAGTCCACCCACCCGCACTGAGCCAGCTTGGTGGACTAAGGCCTAAACCCTTGATTTGTAGAGGAGGCCCGTGCCCAGCAGTGGGACGTATATGGTATATACTGATGATGATGATAATGAGAGAAAATCTTAGTGAAGAAATTTTTGAGGTAAAATTAATTGATCAAAGTATATTTTTAAAACGTACATAGAAGGTATGTAGACCTCAAAATAGTGGTAAAAATACGGAATCCTTTCATTATACCTATCACAACCCGGGTTTCCCATAAACCAACCTTCAATACATCACAAATAATAACATCACAAATCTATACCTTACACTCTTGAAAATAAGATGTATAATTGTATGTAAGGGGGTTTTGTGGAGTGCGTCGAACCGGAACAGTTTTTGTCAATCGTCGGCACTTCCTTTTGTCCTACAATGGCGTAGCTAATTGTTCAAATACGTCTAAATATAGATTCTTTGTTAATAGCTTTCAAGTGCAAGGTCATGTTATCGGTTTATGAGATTAGAAGTGTAAAACAGTGTTGCGGATATTTTTACCACGTTTGTCGTCGCTCAATATACTCGTGCCAGAGTTTTAAAAGAAAAATATATCATCATCATCACCATCATCATCAGCCCATATACGTCCCACTGCTGGGCACGGGCCTCCTCTACAACTGAGAGGATTTAGGCCTTAGTCCACCACGCTGGCCTAGTACGGGTTGGCGGACTACACACCTAAGAAATTCCTAATAACTTTTAGGTGTGCAGGTTTCATCACGATGTTTTCCTTCAACGTGAAAGTAAGTGATAATTCATTATGAATACACACATAACTTCGAAAAGTGAGACGTGTGTGCCTGGGGTGTGAACCCGCGACCGCCGTGATTTTCGACCGCGCGTCCAAACGTCGAGGCCATCACTACTCTATGTTAACAGCTTTCAAGCACAAGGTCAAGAAAACGATAAGATATCGTTTTATGAGATTTTATCATAGTATAAAATGTTTTGGCGTAATTGTTACAACGTTTCTTCGCTCGATATATTTAAGCCGCTATAACAGTGTGGTACTGTACTGCTTTTTATTTATCAAATATACCATTTATTTTATATAAACTTTAATCCACTACAATTATTTTATGTAAACTTTAATCCACTCTGCATCTTACGATCATCTGTAACCCCCACCAAACCTTCGGGGCGTGTAGCCAATAGGCAACCAAAAATCACATTCATGTCCTATATTCAAGGGGATGTAAGTCTTGCGTCGTCTGTGTCGGAAGGCACAAGACTTCCGACGTTATAAACTTTTCTATATTGACACGGCAACATGTCCGCATCTTCCAAATACTGTCGAATTTGCGAAAAACTATTATTTACTTTGGCAAGATATTCACGACATGTCCGTAAGTCACAAACATCGATCTTAAAGCGGAGATCAAACACTGGGCCTCACAAAGGTCCGGCTGCTATTTGCTGTCTTAATGTTCGTATTAATACTTTAATATAGTTTATTAGAACTGTTATTCCAGAGTAAAAAAAATCCTTAAACCATCCTTTGTCTCTGGTCTCTCCAACTTCCATCTCAAACAAGGAAGCAGAAACAAAAATATTCAATTCCCGAGATGTTGTCAAACTTGCATTGGGTAGTTAGGGGCCGTAGTTAAGAACCCTTTGAGGCGTTCCCCAAGTTTCTTTTGAACCTTAAAAGAGCTGATGAGCGCGATGGCTTTTGTTCCAGTAACAAAACGGCATAATTGACATTTTATCGTTTGATCTATCAAGTTCTCTTTGCTTTGGAATTAAATCTTGTTTATGCACGCGCTTCTAACCATAGTGTTCCTTTGGGTGATACCAGTTTGATCCCAGCATCAAATGTTTGGCTTGTATGGCAAATATTTCATTTGGAACTGGTTTGTAAGGGCGAATTGTAAAACGTGTAATGATTGTGTTTTTAATGAATTCATCATCATCATCATCATCATCATCAGCCTCTCTTACGTCCACTGCTGGACATAGGCCTCTCCTATGGCACGCCACTGGGCTCGATCTTCGGCCTTCCTCATCCAACCGCTGCCAGCCATCTTGCGTATATCGTCACCCCACCTAGCCAGAGGGCGTCCTACACTACGTTTGCCAAGACGTGGTCTCCACTCCAGAACACGTTTCCCCCAACGGTCATCAGTTCTGCGACAGATGTGACCTGCCCACTGCCACTTCAGCTCGCTGATCCTTCGGGCTATGTCGATAACATTGGTTCTCTGTCGGATGGCGTCATTTCTGATCCTATCCTTCAGAGAAACTCCTAACATAGCCCTCTCCATAGCTCGCTGAGCGACCTTAAATTGGTGGATTAGTCGCATCGTCAGTGTCCACGTCTCGGCTCCGTATGTCATGACAGGCAGGACGCACTCGTTAAAGACTTTTGTCTTTAGGCTTTGAGGTATGGGTGACGAAAAGACTCGACGAAGTTTTTTAAATGCTGCCCAACCCAGCTGTATTCTTCTTCGGGTCTCCTTCTCGAAGTTGTTCTTACCCACTTGTATCGTTGTACCGAGGTAAATGTACTCGTGAACAACTTCGAGAGTTACTCCGTCAAGCGCAATCGGTTCCGGAATAACCTGTGCATTAAACATGACCTTGGTTTTATCCAAGTTCATCCGGAGACCGATGCGTGCTGAAGAATTAGCCAGATCAGACAGCATTTGTTGTAAATCTTCAACGGTTTCAGCCACGATGACGATGTCGTCTGCAAATCTCAGGTGTGAGATGTACTCGCCGTTAATGTTTATGCCGCGTCCTTTCCAGTTCAGTGTCTTAAACATGTCTTCCAATGCATTTGTGAACAATTTAGGGGAGATAACGTCCCCTTGTCTCACTCCTCGATGCATTGGAATTGGTTTAGACTGCTGCTTTTGTACTCGGACGGTCATAGTCGCGGCGTTATACAGACATCTCAACACCTGGATGTATCGCCAATCGACTTGGCACCGTTGTAAAGATTCCAGAACAGACCAGATTTCGATAGAGTCAAAAGCCTTCTCATAGTCCACAAAGGCAAGACACAGGGGCTGATTATATTCTTCAGTCTTCTGTATAATCTGCCGCACTGTGTGGATGTGGTCTATGGTGCTATATCCTCCACGAAACCCGGCCTGCTCGGGGGGTTGGAACTCGTCGAGTCTGCGCGCGAGACGGTTCGTGATCACCCTTGAGAACAGCTTATAGACATGGCTAAGCAGGGAGATGGGCCGATAGTTCTTCAATAAGGTTTTGTCGCCTTTTTTGAAGAACAAGACGACCATACTCCTGCTCCATGCCTTAGGAGTTCTCCCCGAAAAGAGGATGGAGTTAAATATGCGCTGTAGCTGTTTCAGCGTAGGAGCTCCGCCAGCTTTTATGAGCTCTGTTGTAATTCCATCCTCTCCGGGGGCTTTTCCATTTTTAAGCTGCCCAAGAGCAATCTCGATTTCGTCTAGGCTGACTTCTGGCAGGTCTTCGGAATAGTGGCGGGTTAAAGTGGCCCTCGGGTCTTCACTCTCGGGTGGGGGACAGGACGCATGTGAGGTGTATAATTGACCGTAAAAGTCCCGAATCTCCGCGAGAATCTCCGGCTTAGCAGTGACGACTTCTCCACTACGTTTTCGCAACTTCGTCAGATGGCTTCGATTTAGCGTTTGAACAAAGACTTTGGACCCCCGATTTTGCTCAATCGCTTCTTTTATGAAGCGTGTATTTGAGCTTCGGAGGTCACGCCTTACCAGCTTTGAAATCTTCTTGTTCAAAGCCCGCTGATCTGACGGAGCGATAGTGGGATCTTCGCGTCGCTGCTTCATTAGCTGCAGAGATTCTGCAGAGAGTTTGGACCTCTTACGGGTACGTTGCGTCTCACAGAACTTTGTCCCCTCTTCCCGGAGTATACCCACCACTTGGGCGAGTTCCTGGTCAATGTCAACTGTGGTTTCCAGGGCAGCGAAACGGTTCTCCAGCTTTAACTGGAACACTTCAGACCCCACCACGGATTTGAGCAGATTTGGCCGGAGCGTGGACTTCATCAGACGGGCTCGTTCAAGCTTGTAATTTATATTTAGAGTGCCTCGTAGGAATCGGTGATCGCTTCCGGTTTTAAACCTAGCGATCACTGAGACATCTCTAAATATGCGCGTTTTATCAGTCATGATGAAGTCAATCTCGTTTTTCGTCATAGTATCGGGACTTTGCCACGTCCACTTCCGTTGGGGCTGCTTCTTAAAGAAAGAATTCATTAGGAAGAGCCCTTCTTGTTCCAGGAAGTTGACGAGCATTTGTCCCCTATGATTCCTGCAACCAAATCCGTGTGGTCCTACTACCGTTTCGCCGCTTGCTTGTACTCCCACTTTAGCATTAAAATCCCCCATGACAACATTGAAGTGGGCCTTAGAGGTGGTATGCAAGGCTTTTGAGATATCCTCATACATCATCTCCACTTCATCGTCCGAGTGTGTCGAGGTCGGTGCGTACACTTGGATGACTTTGAGGTTGTACCTCTCCGTTAGCTTGATCACAAGGTACGCCACCCTCGTTGACACACTGGAGATTTCCATAATGTTGTCACAGAGAGTCTTGTGGACCAGAAACCCGACGCCACCTTGGGATGGTTGGTCTCCCTCTCTGAAATACATAAGATGGCCCGACTCTAAGGTTATTGTATCCTCCCCCTCTCTTCGGACTTCACATAGCCCTAGAATGTGCCATCTTATGTTTTTCAGCTCCTCCTCCAGTTGAGCCAGATGTTCGTCGAGCCGTAGCGTGCGTCCGTTATACGTAGCCAGGGTAAGTTGGTGCTGACGGCCTACCGTAACCCGGGGATTCTTAGCACCCCCTGTCCCGCCGGAACCATGGCCGCCGCCATGGCCAGGAATAGCGGGACTACCGGGAACTGGGGGCCGTTTTGCGTGTTTAGCCATAAGAGGTAATGCCCATAATCGCCACGCTGGGCAGGCGGGTTGGCGATCGCAGTTGTGTCGCACCAGTAATGCTGCTGCCCGTCACTGGTCTGTGTGGTTTACGGAATGGTTATACCGCCATTCGTCGGTAGCCAGAGCCTCGTTCGTTGATCGGCAGGATGTACCACGTGCAGGAGAGGTTGGCTTGGAACACTAAGTTGGTAGGCGTACTCCCTTACATCCCGATAATGAATTCAACCGACACGAATCATGATCATCATCATTATCAGCCTAAGGAAGTCCACTGCTGAACATAGGCCTCCCCCAATGACTTCCATAGTGACCTGTTGGAGGCAGCCTGCATCCAGCGATGACCCGTGAACTTCACCGGGTCGTCAGACCACCTTGTGGGTGGACGTCCTACGCTGCGCTTTCCGGTACGTGGCCTCCACTCGATCCACTCATACAGGCCAAACTTTCCTTTCCCATGCCATCCTCTACCCACAAACCCTATTCCCCTCCCCCGGTTGATGTCGCGAGTCCCCTCCTGCGCTCGCCAACCCGCCTGCCAAGCGTGGCGAGTATCGGCAAAACCCCCCCTAAACGGATTACGAACCATAGAATAATAAAAATAAACACGTTTTTTGTCACGTCATTCAAATACACCATTTTACTGGTGATAGAATGATCAGACAGACCATGATCTAAAACTATTATAAGACGGGTAATACGAGTAGCTACGGTGATTACAAATATGCTGACGCTATAAAAATCCCAAAAAATAAATAATCATTTTCACGTATTTCTAATCACCATGACAACCTGCCTTAGTATTCGATCACCGGCTGTTTACACGTGGTATATTTATCCATCCGGATAGCGAGAAACACAAGCATGACCTGAAAAGTAAAGTCGACACTTTATTTGGATAGAACTATAGCTACAACCAGTGTAAAAAATATAAAAAAGAAAATTAAGAAATAAATATACGAGTAGAAAAAAGCAATGACAGTCATAATTGTCCATTCTAATAAACTAGGCTATATTTTATAGCTTATATTAATGCGATTATGGTATCATAAAGGTAAAATATTATGTTAATTAAATGTTATAACCTTTAAGCAGCGATTACTATAAAACGAGGCCATTCGACTCTACAGTTAAGGCGCGGACGGAGGCGCCAAAATATAAAGTGGAATAAAATTGTAGCAAGTTAAGGAAGAGGATGTATTCTTATGGCTTTGTTGTTTAAATGATTAACTTATTTAAAAGGGTGAATTTATTTAATACAGCATTAAAAACAACATAGTATAAAATGTATGACGTTGTTAGGAAAACGTCAAAAATTTTATTTTTTGTCGGAATTTTCTTTAACGCCAGGGGATTTGTAATCATCCCGGAGGTGTCGCCTGAAGAGCTGGAGGCGGCAGTGCTTCGGCTGCGGGGCAAGAACTCGGCCCCGGGGCTCGACGGGGTGCCTGGACGTATCTGGGTGCTCGCCGTCGAGTCGCTGGGCACGAGGCTCCGCAGCCTGTTCTCCGCGTGCCTGCAGCAGGGCAGCTTCCCGTCGCGGTGGAAGACGGGCAAGCTTGTCCTGTTGAGGAAAGAGGGGCGACCCGCAGAGTCGCCGTCGGCGTACCGGCCCATCGTGCTGCTCGACGAGGTGTGCAAGCTCTTTGAGCGTATCTTGCACGCGCGCCTCGTCGAGCATCTGGAGAGCACGGGCCCGGACCTGGCAGATTGCCAGTTCGGGTTCCGGAGGGGCCGGTCGACGATACACGCGATTCTGCGAGTCAGGGCACAGGCGGAGGATGCAGTGTCTCGGGGCAAGTGCGTCGTGGCGGTGTCACTCGACATCGCCAACGCATTTAACACCATGCCCTGGGCCTGCATCAATGAGGCACTGCGGTACCACGAGGTTCCGCCCTACCTACGGCGTCTGGTGCAGGCGTACTTGTGTGACAGGTACGTCGTGTATCCGGGCGCCGACGGGTGGCACCGTCGGGCGGTGTCGTGCGGTGTTCCACAGGGCTCGGTTCTCGGGCCGCTCCTGTGGAACATCGGTTACGACTGGGTGCTTCGTGGTGCCAACCTTCGGGGCGTCGCTGTCGTCTGCTATGCGGACGACACGTTGGTGACAGCGACGGCCAGGACCCCACAGCGGGCCGCCCTGCTCGCCGGGTTCGGGACCGAACTCGTGGTGGGCAGGATTCGGCGACTTGGCCTCCAGGTGGCCCTGCACAAGACCGAGGCTCTGTGTTTTCACGGACCTCGGTCTAGGCCACCGCCGGAGGCACACCTGACGGTGGAGGGCGTGCGGATTCCCATCGGCTCCCAGATGAAGTACTTAGGTCTGATTCTGGACAGTCGATGGAAATTCCGTGCGCACTTCGAGATGCTGTCGCCGAAGTTGGTCCGGGCAGCGGGCGCTCTCGGTCGCCTGCTGCCCAACATTAATGGTCCTGGCTTCCCTTGCCGAAGCCTTTATGCTGGAGTCGTGCGGGCCATGGCCCTGTACGGGTGTCCCGTGTGGGCCAATTCCCTCGGCGCTCGCTGTGTCCGCTTGTTGCATCGTCCGCAACGTATGGTGGCGCAGCGAATCGTTAGAGGGTACCGCACGATTTCGCACGAGGCGGCCTGCGTTTTGGCGGGTACTCTGCCCTGGGAGCTGGACGCCAAGTCCCTCTCGTCAGTGTTCTTCTGGCGGGAGGAGGCGTACCGGCGATCCGGACAGAGACCGGCCCCAAGAGAGGTCGAGGCCATGCTGGCCTCCCTCCGCAGCGCCGCCGTGGAGGAGTGGCGTTCCAGGCTGGAGAGTCCAAGTGCTGGCGTGGCGACCGTCGCGGCAGTGCGTCCTGTCCTCCAGCAGTGGATGGACAGGCGCCACGGTGCGCCGACCTTCCGGCTGACGCAGGTGCTCACCGGGCACGGCAGCTTCGGTGCGTACCTGTGTCGCATCGTCGGAGTGGAGGAGACCGCCGTGTGCCACCATTGTGGCAACTGCCGTGAGGACACGGCCCAGCACACGCTTGAGGAGTGCCCAGCCTGGGACGAGGAGCGCAGCGCTCTCGTAGCGGTCGTGGGGAGAGACCTCTCGCTGCCGACCGTGGTCGCCGCCATGGTCGGCAGCCGGAGGTCGTGGAAAGCTATGCTCTCCTTCTGCGAACGTGTCATTTCGCAGAAGGAGAGCGCGGAGCGGGATCGGGAGCAGACCGATCCCGCTCGTCGCAACAGGCGACGTAGGAGGCGCCGGGCGAACATCTAGCCCGGCGCCCAGAGGCCACGCGGGGCCGCCGTCCCTACCTTGGCGGCCCCCGAGGGGTAACAATTGCTTCGGTGTGCCTTTTGGCACCGCGCAGAGGCGGTCCCGGGTCAATCCATAGCTCTGGCTTCAGGGTATTCCGGGGCCGTCTCGTTGAATGCGCTGATGGTGGCCGTCGCGGGGTTTTTAGTCGGTATTACGGCGCATTGATATTTGGTAGGGACCCGGCCCAGCGGCCGCCCGACAACGGGCGGTAACATCCATGCTGGGTCGGAAGGCGCCGGTGAGTCCGACACACCGTCCGTAAATAGGATTTTCCCCGTAGGAAAAAAAAAAAAAAAAAAAAAAAAGGGGATTTGTAATCACCTTAGCTATTACTTGCCTTAGTATCCGATCACGGTCTGAATACACCCTGTATATTTTTATCCACGGATCTACTAACACAAAAAAATCTTTCTTTTATAAACTCTGATTTCATTTTCATTTTTAATACCTTCTGTGTAGTCAGCGTCTATTTTTTTAACTCTCGCGTTAATGTGGCCATATTGGCTTACACCTAACTGTAGTCCATTGAATGGCTAAAGCAAAGAATAATCTGATTGCAGGCCATAGCATATACATATAATTAAGCTCACATTATAGATTACCTAACACTATTCCTATAATTAACGATACCATCCCCATTGGATAGGATTAAGAAGAAGTTGGAGTTATTAAATTATAAGTAAAATCAACTGTTTATTACTGAATGGGCGGAAATGTAGGTATTCTATATCGTGAACACAAAAATATTGTACTCGGGCATACCTGGTACTATAATAACATACTACATAAGACAGGTTATATTATGTAATTTGAAGTAACCGTGGATGGAAGTCGTGATGGCCTTGGGGTTTGGGCATGCGGTCGAGAATCTCGACGGTCACGGGTTCAAACCCCAGGCACACACCTCTGACTTTTCGAAGTTATGTGTGTATTCACAATGAATTATCACGTACTTTAACGGTGAAGGAAAACATCGTGATGAAACCTGCACACCTAAGAGTTCTTAGGAATTTCTTAGGTGTGTAGTCCGCCAACCCGCACTAGGCCAGCGTCGTGGACTAAGGCCTAAACCCTCTCAGTTGTAGAGGGGGCCCGTGCTCAGCAGTGGCACGTATATGGGCTGATGATGATGGATGTATTTATTTCCATAGAACAATTCATTCACTTTTCTTCACAGACCGTGACTTTTTAGTTCCCGCGAGGTTGAGAGGTTGTTAACACCTCGGGCTCGCCGCACAATAGGAGAATTCGCACGAGATTATATTAAAAATATATCGTAGAATATAAATTATTGAGGAAATACAGTAATTGCTTTTAAAACTTCAATCTGTATCAGTTTACAGTTTTGACTAAATAAATGTAATTATTACATGACTGAGTTAAACATTGGCCGACTCCAATTAGGCATATGGGAGTTTAAAGACAAAAAGTCAATTATGGGATGATAGCGTGAGAACAGACAACTTTTATGAATGAAACGCGGTTTTCAATTGCAAAATGTCGTAACAACTTGGCGGAGTCACAATTTTATTATAAAATCGTTTTATTTGTCACTAGTCAACTAGTGACAGGGCACAACATGCTCGATAGTTATTACATTTTGAGATAATTTAAACGTTTTAAAACTTTAATGTAATAGTAATTCAGTAAAATAAATATCACTGGAATACGGATAATTCACATTTAAAACTTTTAAAAATATTCCCATAAAAGTAAGAGTAATTATCAATACTAAAGGATAATTCAGCACCCAACAACAACCATAATACAACGGATATTGAGACATTTATTGCCAAATAAACGAGTTCAGGTAACAAAATCGGCGGAGGCAAGATATAAAAAAAAATAGCTGAGATTGCAATACGAAATTCGTTTGTAACATTACTTGTACAATTTGTTCCGCATCGACCGGCGCGGGGTTTTATCATTCACCAAATTATACCGTGAAAATAATTATCACAGACTAGTTTGACGGTTTGAGTTTGCCTGCTTTGATGCATTTAAAAGCTAGAATACAGTTCTATCGTTGCCTTCAAGGCCGAGATTGCTGGAAATACAAATGTGACTTACTTCTTGCGACCTATCTAAAACAACATACGAGGGCAGTCCGATAAGTACTTAGCCTACAAAAGAAAAACGAAAATTTTGGAAAAGTGGCGATTTATTTCTCATCACAGTCTTCTTTCAACTCGATTCACTTGACCCAGCGATGCTCCAACTTCTTTAAGCTGTCTGAAAAGAACGTTTTCTGGAGGTCTACAAAGTAGGCCTCCGTGGCGGCGATAACCTCCTCATTCGACTCAAATTTCTGTCCGGCGACGGACTTTTTCAAGTTTGGAAACAAAAAGAAGTCACACGGGGCCTAATCTGGAGAATACGGTAGATGGAGCAGCTGTTCGTAGCCTAATGTGACCAATTTGGCCGTTGCGACGGCGGAGGTGTGAGCCGGTGCGTTGTCATGGTGGAAGAGCACTTTTTTCTTCGCCAAATGGAGCCGTTTTTTCTACAATTCAGCGTTGAATCGGCCCAATAGTTCGGCATAGTAGAGCCCTGTGACCGTTTTGCCCTTCTCCAGGTAGTCGATGTAAATCACACCTTGTGAAACCTAGAAAACGGTGGCCATCACCTTTTCGGCCGATGGGACAGTGTTCGCCTTCTTCGGAGCACATTCGCCGGGTAAAGTCCACTGTTTCGACTGTTTATTGGTCTCTGGTGTGTACCAGTGAATCCATGTTTCGTCGACGGTCACGAAACGACGCAGAAACCCCTTCGGATTGCACCTAAACAGTGTCAAACACTGCTCTGAAGTTGTGTCACTGATGCGCTTGTCGTCCGAAGTGAGCAAACGCGGCAGCCATCGAGCCGACAGCTTTCTCATGCCCAATATTTCATGCAGGATATGACCCACGCGGTCTTTTAAGATGCCTACTGTCTCAGCTATCTCGCGCACCTTCAATCGGCGGTCTGCCAATACAAGATCGGGACTTTTCTCACGTTATCCTCCGTGGTAGCCGTTTTTGGGGCACCTGGGCGTGGCTCATCAAAAACTGACGTGCGACCACGTTGAAACTCGTTAAACCAATTTTTGACGGTCGCCATTGAAGGAGAAGAGTCACCGTAAACAGCATCCAAGCGCTTTTTGATATCGCTGCGCGATTTCCCTTCCAAAAACAAGAATCAAATCACCGGCCGATATTGCTCTTTTTCCATTTTTCGAAAATCCGCGGACACGTCCGCTTACACACGCGGTCAAAACAAAACTACAAATCCAATTCGGCTGAAATTTTGACAATAGCCGTCTACGAAGATGTGCTACATGATGGTAAATTTATCTTACGATAGTGGTGCCATCGGGCGGTGAGGCTAAGTACTTATCGGACTGCCCTCGTATAAAGACAGCACTTATAATATTCCTTTCGATAACATTTTGTTTTAGGTTCTGCGTCTTATAATTTAATACTACTAACACCTGTCTTTTAATTTATCAAACCAAATATTTAGATCCTTGGGTGATTGGATACAGCAAAACAGTAACACGAATAACCTTTATATTTACATTCAACTGCAGTGAAACTGTCTTTTTCATAGCTGAGGAAATCTAGTCCTGTAAGCTGCCCATGTGTGGTTATACATATGCCTATATTAAGGGATATTAATCATGCAGGTTTCCTCACAAAGATTTCTATTATAATTTAAGTGCTTTATAATTCAGAATACATATATTCAAAGTCTGAATGACTGGGATTTGATATTGTGTACATAAAGTAGCGCACTAGTAAATTGTAGAAACCAAGATTAAACTCCTTATTAAAGATACTACTCTTTGACTTTCTTTAATTGAAGTTACCTTCTTTAATACGTAAAGTACGAGATCACAGTCCCTTTGAAGTTCACTAAATCAAGGGTTGTAAAAGCTAAAATATTATCTTAGAGTAGAACAAGGTATAAGCTTATATACGTCTGTGGAGCATTGAGTACTATAATTATATTATCTCAAACAATAGAAAAATGTAATAACAGATAGTGTCCTATTATTGACCAGTAAAAACGCCCCTCTTCTCTTGGCTAAGTACATTTTAATTCTTAGTGAAATATATTATGTATTAAGAGAATTGTAAGAATATTATATTTGATAGCTTATTAAAAATATAGAATATTGAAAAGTAATGTAATGTTTAGGTAATATCAATTGTCCGCGTGTTAATTGGCAACAGAATAAATATTTAAAAACATATAGCATACATCACATAATAAATAAAAGCTAAACAAACAGACATATCGGCATTCAAATATACATATATTAAAAGTAAATGAGTTAATAGTTATGTGTACACCATAAATGCTAAATTACTTCCAACACACTTATGAAATTCCTATAGTATATTAAAATTATTTATTTTTGTCTTTGTTGTGAATTACTTACCCAATGATTATTTTAAAATGAAGTATTTTAGTGATATAGGCCACGCGATTTTGTAAACAAGATAAATAGTCTTTGAAAACCCACTTCTGCTATCAACAGTAGTTTATTTCAAGTGTTTTCTAGTGGTACAATCGATTTGTAAGGAATGTTGTGATTTATTAAGGAAATAAGCAAAAATATATATTTTTATCAGGTAATTAGTTAGAACAGAGTATAGTAAAGTCAGAGGTGTGTGCCTGGGGTTTGAACCCGCGACCGTCAAGATTCTCGACCGCTAGCCTAAACCTCGAGGCCATCACGACCTTACTACTGCAGATTTGCCTGACATATTTCAATTATAATGTCAATAATTTATATCAACCTTTTCGTAAAACTTTTTATACCTACTTTGTAGCCTATTTACTAAAGCTAGTATAAGTTTTTGCACATGTAACTAAATAATTTACTATATTTTAAACGTTAAAGTAACATGTCGGCTTAAGGCTCATTAAATCGATGGTGATGCAGTTTTCAATCTTAGATAAAACAATTTTTATATATAACATAACATTTTAACGTGCATATTTTGGTAAGTAGTATTTTTTTCTTTAATCCTTCTCAACATAATTATTAAATAAGCCTGAATACTACCAAAATTGCTTCTTCCTTGATTCAATCACTGTCCCTATCTTGTCCCTTTCTAAAGTGATTTATTTTGTATTTTACTTGATTATAAAAAAATGCCGCGACCTTAGAATTTTAATCGAATCTCTGCTGGTATTTCTCAAAACAATTAAGTCCCGAGATTAATTCTTTTGGCTACCATTGTGCCAGCAGTCAATTGCACCATGATCGGTTTTTGCTTCCCAAGAATTCCGTAGTAATTATAAGGATTTGTGGTATTTTCTTTGTTTGTGTTACTTGCTGTCTGGTTTAAAATTATTATGTTTAAATATAAATGGAAGCTTTAAAATTTATTCACTACAAATCTTATTGCGTTTGTTCTCTTTTTATATAATACATATGTACTTGTCATAAGTTATAAAGACTAAGGGTCAAAATGTTTAAATTGAATATCATTTTTTTTCCAACAAATATATGCTATGCAAACGTAAGTATGATACCTCAGCTGCCGATAGTTTCATAATAGAATTTTAACTGAAGACGTCGGGATCGCATGCGTCACACTAATGCCGCGGGCCCTATAAAACAGCAAAGATTATATCTAGTATAGCATTATCCGACAACTACCCCATTAGTTCATAGTTCCGCATATAGAAAGAGATATAGAAAGAGAAGCAGTGATGGCCTCGAGGTTTAGGTGCGCGGTCGAGAATTTCGGCGGTCGCAGGTTCAAACCCCAGGCACACACCTCTGACTATTCGAAGTTATGTGTGTATTCACAATGAATGATCACTTGCTTTAACGGTGAAGGAAAACATCGTGATAAAACCTTTTTTTTTTTTTTTTTTTTTTTTCTCGAGGGTAAAGCTGTTTATGGCTCTACTTCCCGCCAGCCCTGGGGGAGGGGACAGGAAGCGTATGTCGGGGTCACCGGCCTTCCAGCCCGGCGCGCGGGGCGTCACGTCCGCGCAGATGTTAGTGCCGAGCTGGGTCCCTAACCAAATCCCTACGCCGGCATACCGACCAAAACCCCCCGGTGGCCATCTTCGCGCCAAGTGGGGCGACCACGGTGCGTGGGCGAGAAGCGCCCACAATAGTGCCGCAGCCGCCCGGTGCGCTTCCGAGACGAAAGCGTCTCGGACTTCTTGGAATTTAGGCGCCTTTGCACCTCCACTTACTTGATTTGGGCGCCTCTATTTTGGGCGTCCGCGACGGACACAGGCCACCGTGCCGCCGCCCTTCTCGGGGTCACATATGTAGACGCACTGCCCCCGCAGCGCGTCCAGTGACCCCAAGGGCCCCAATGAGTCGCCTTTTACGACAGGCAGGGGATACCGTGGTGGGATTCTAACGCCCCCTTGCCACAGGGCAGATCGTGATAAAACCTGCACACCTAAAAGTTCTTAGGAATTTCTAACTAAGGTGGTGGACTAAGGCCTATACCCTCTCAGTTGTAGAGGAGGCCCGTGCCCAGCAGTGGGACGTATTTAGGCTGATGATGATAGAAAGAGACACGTGTACAAACAAGACAAAATCACTCGTATATAAGGTGATTGCGGTCCGTTTGAAGCAGTTTTAGTAAACCAGTTCGGCGCGACCTTCGACACGGGCCGGCGCACTGCACCCGCCATCTCTAACAATAGCATTCACTTCTAAAGCAGTCACCGTTTTACATACTCAACTGCACATGCCGACTTTGACATATACATAAACATATCATGGCTTAAGTCATGTTTTGTGTCGCCTATATATAAGTATATCTTTGTCACCCATATACGTCCCACTGGTGGACGAGGGCCCCATCTACAACCGTGGGGGCTTAGGCTTTAGTCCACCACGCTGGCCCAGTGCAAGTTGGTGAAGTACACTCCTAAGAAATCCTTAAGAACTTTTAGGTTTGCAGGTTTCTCTAGTTTTTTTCCTACACCGTTGAAGTACGTAATAATTCATTGTGAATACACACATACATTCTAAAAGTCAGAATTTTGTGCCTGGGGTTAAAACCCGCGACCGCCGAGATTCCCGACAGCGTTCCTAAGCCTTAAGGCCATCACAACTTAATTTAATTTATTTTCCACTAATGGACCCATATCAGTTTATCTGGAGCTGGAAATCAAACCCATGAGCTTTCGATTGCAAGTCACACATCCTGCGGAGCCGACAAAGCCTATCCCCCCATTAATGGTAGAGCATACCCGAACCCAACAGAGAGACTTAGGCCTGATAGAATGCTATGAATTCACAACGTATCTCAGACTATGAATTTATTCCAGCAAGCAGATTATTCTGTAATAACCATAAATCTGTTGATAAAACCATTGAAACTCTAAGACGTCAGTGTCGCCCTTGCAATGTCTTATCATGGCATTACTGTCCTCAAGTGTTTTGTAATTGAATATGTGTGTCAAACTAAAGTACTACATGTTGTGATAAGTGGCTATTGATTAATTCTTACCTGTGCATATAAACGTAGAGAGTAAATGGGGGAGTCCTTTGTCAATTGTGGCACAAGGCAATTAAAAGTATTTACACTGCCTGATATGCCCTATATAAGTCGTGATGGCCTTGAGGTTTAGGTACGCGGTCGAGAATTTCGACGGTCGCGGGTTAAAACCCCAGGCACAAACCTCTGACTTTTCGAAGTTATGTGTGTATTCACAATGAATTATCACGTACTTTAACGGTGAAGGAAAACATCGTGATGAAACCTGTACACCTAAAAAAGTTCTTAGGAATTTTTTAGGTGTGTAGTCCGCCAACCCGCACTAGGTCAGCGTGGTGGACTAAGGCCTAAACCCTCTCAATGGTAGAGGAGGTCCGTGCCCAGCAGTGGGACGTATATGGGCTGATGATGATGATGATTTTCATATTAAAAGATTTTTAAAATATCTATCCTACTTTATAAAAAGTGTCAGAAAACCTGAACTGACCTGCATAAATCTGGCACATAGACTTATAGAATGGAATAAAACATAAGACAATATTTATTAAAAACTTCAAATAGAAAATAAAGCATGTATGTATGTATTCACAATCTGTACATATTATCAAGAGCTTAAAGCGGTGACGGAAAACATCGTGGGGAGATATTTATGTCAGAATTTCTCAGTTAGATGTCCACCAACTCACACTATGCCAGCATGGTAGACGAAGGCTTACTATACAACTCCTCTGAATTATAATATTGTTCCTTATTCACTGTCGTTGCCATTCAACTAATAGCCCGCGATAAGCAAACAGCAAACACAAAATATCCCTTCAAACATTAGGCCCGACTAATCCGCAAACCAGTCGACCGATATCCAGATTAGCGTTTACAACCGTGAACATTTGCCCGGATTAACAGACAAACTCGTGCAAATTTATTTGGATATTGAAACAATAGAATGTATATGGGCTAAATGCGATTAATGCAAAACAGGTCGGCACTAGAATAGAACAGCTGTTAAATGTAATCGTGCTTAATTATTTCCTAATACAAAAAAAAATATTTTATGTTATGCAAAAACATTTTTTGCCGCGCGCCGCGTTGATTCGGAAAGGTTTTATAATTTTATAGTTGCAATTCAAAGGTTCAATAAATAAGTCGATATCTTAAAGTTTTTTTTTTAGAATATCGGAAATAGATCGTCGTTCCTTACGTTCGTTGCTTACGTTCTTAAAAATACTTCTTTTACAATGTGAAAAAAAAAAGATTATAATATTTTAGTCAAAATAAGAGATCCTAATATTTTTACAATACTTGAAGTTTTACATCTCCTAGAATAGTATAGGAGAGTGAGCGAGTCTTTGGGACTAGCCTTCAGAAATAAAAGGGACAAAAGGAATGTATTATTCGAAATCTGGTACTATTCTTTTACCAATAGAAATATACAATTTAAAATTATGCAAAATGCATGTTTTGATTATAATATGTTTTTGTCTTGGTGTTTGTGGACAGAAAAGTCTCTCGTAGTTTCTAATATCCACGACACAAGACTGGTAACTTATGAGACTTGAGTGCATTAATTAATTTATTTAAAAAATATTAATCATTAACGTATATTTTATTGCGTAAAATAAAGCGGCATTGTATATCGTCATTCTAATGTAATAAATATCGATGACTGGCAGAATCCTGCTACACTTTCCTGTGAAACATTTTCGTCTCAGTCTAGATCGAGCGTATTGGTTTACGTTTAACGTGAGTGATTTACACGAGGTTATCTTGTCATTATATTAAGTACTCTTGTTAACGTCTCGCAAGGATATTGTTTTTTAAGACACCTATCAGTCATATACATCATCATCGGCCCAAATACGTCCCACTGCTGGGCACGGGCCTCCTCTACAACTGAGAGGGTTTAGGCCTTAGTCCATTACGCTGACCTAGTGTAGGTTGGCGGATTATACACCTAAGAAATTCCTAAGAACTTTTTAGGTGTGCAGGTTTTATCACGTTGTTTTTCCTTCACCGTTAAAGCAAGTGATAATTCATTGTGAATACACACAAAGCTTTGAAAAGTCAGAGGTGTGTGCCTGGGGTTTGAACCTGCGACCGCCGAAATTCTCGACCGCGCGCCTAAACCTCGAGGCCATCACTGCTTATTATACACATAGTCTTACTAATCTAATCATCATGTATGTGTCATCATATATGTAATAGTCGCATACATTGTTCTAATACGAGCATCAAGTCTCATGTCGTGGCTAGAAGAAATAATGGCGACTATTTTATCTCACAAATACCCAGCCGTGAAACAAAAATAGCGCATCACACAAATATATTCTCGGTACTGCAATCGAATCCGCGACCTCTCGCATCAAGGAGACGATCAGTTTATACTTTCGTTTGTCTTCATCAAAATATCCTTGTCTATAAAAATTATAACATATCACAGTAATATACTAAGTAGGATTCGCCATTTTCGTCTATAAATATCTCTATAGACTGTTATACTCGTATACCTATTGCCCGCTTGATTTTACAGATGTATCGGCGATATTATCAATTACGCTTACCACACGGTGATTAAACTAACTGAACTTTCAAATGTATTTTTTTACTTTACAAGTGGTAGAGATGCGTCCACATTCAATTAAAGTTTTACTAGCGCGAAGGAATTTAGAACTCTGCGAATCCGACAAGAAAAGGTATTTGAACTTGACAGCCCCGTGGCGCAGTTGGCTAGATACCAGCTTGCGAAACGAGAGGCCGCGGGTTCGATCCCCGCACCGAGACAAATGTTTGTGTGATCCACAAGTATTTGTTTCGGGTCTGGGTGTTTGTGAGACCGAAAAGTCTCTCGTAGTTTCTGATACCCATGACACAAGACTTGTATCTTAGTGTGGGGTCAGAACTATGTATGTGACTGTTGGGTGTATTTATTTTATTATTTTTTCGAAGTACTGTAGAAGAGTTATAGTACGGTTTTTTCTTTTATTTATTTGTATGGTTCTAGTACATTTTGCATCGAGATCTTGGCCCTTTAAAATAAAATATCAAACCTACCCTAGTGTCCAAATGTGTCGCATTTGATGACCAGTCTCTGTATGCCCCGTAAACATAGACAGCATAGTTGTATCGAGACGACAAGATACACACTACACAATCTTACACACTAGACTAGTCATCCAAGTGTCAGTTCTGAAACATAGCAATATTGCATCACGTCAGAGACTATTCACACAGTCTATGACAAGTCCACTTCAAAATAATATACTTCCCCACATTAACATACTGCGGAAAACCGCGCAGCAGCTTCATCGATTTTGAGCGCTGACTAAAAAAAGGCACAATTATGTCCCATTGTGTGTTGTTTATTGGTGGTTGATTGTGCGTCAAAATGAAATTTAGCCGCTGTAGCGAGGCCGGTCACGTACTAGACGCAGCCATTAGCCGTGTTTCAATTAAATTCAGTGACTGTTGAAATTGTAGTTTCTGTTACGTAGAAATGGATTTGGTTGCCCAGAAATTATAATTAGCGCTACAGAGAAAGAAAAATGTCTAGTTATATGTATCAAGGCGGGGATAATTGTAAGTGCGGAATCGTAGTAGTGTCTTGACAGTTAAAACACTGTTTGGGCGCCAAACATCACATAGGTACAGATAGTAGTATGATCACTCTGCTGCGCTAGAATAAAAGAGTACTTAAAAAAATAAAGCTCGCTGTCAAAGTTGCTTCACTGTTGCGTCATTTCAACTTGTTGCGTGATAGAGGTACCAACAATTCGATCAGTCTCATTCATTTGGGCTCAATCTGCGCACAATAGTCATATTGTCGAACACAAGACTTCTGAATTACTCAGCCTGGGAACAAATTTCACCAAGATTCCTTCATAATTCCGTAGCTACTGTTAACGAAAACATGAATTTCTACTATCTCGTGCCGAGGCAGAAAGTATTTTTAAGCGAATTTTTCGTTTTCTTTGTACTGAGGGATAAAATTGTGAATTTATCTTGTAACGTACAAGAATGTTACACAGAATTTTCAAAGCTGTATTACATGTAATATTTACGTCATCTTAGAACAAATCAAAACTTTACCCAGTATATACCCATGACCTCTTTATATTATACTAAATATGTAAAGAAGGTATTACGTAAACACAGTGGTTATGTCCACATCAATTATTTTTACGGACTATTTTCTTGGTAAATATGTATTAAATCCAACATGGCGACTTGTGCATGACATAATTACTCGTTACAAAAAACAAGTAGACAGTCATCTACCGGCAATTATATGTGATTTGGTCGGGACAAAGGCACGCAACAGTTCCGCACCTGAAGTCTAATTTATTTGAATCATTATTAAAGTCAATGTCAAAATATTATGTAGGTACTTAGAATATAAAAAAAATCTGTAAGATCATCATTTTTTTTTATGACATCGTGGATGACCGTACAGGTCTTACAATTGGATGCTTAGTATCATCATCAGCCCATATACGTCACATTGCTGGGCACGAGCCTCCTCTACAGCTGAGAGGGTTTGGGCCTTAGTCCCCCCCGCTAGTCTAGTGTGGGTTGGCGGAGTACACACCTAAGAAATTTCTAAAATCATTTTTTTAGATGTGCAGGTTTCCGTACAATGTTTTTCGTCATCGTTAAAGTACGTACGTATACACACATAACATCAAAAAACTAGAATGTGCCTGGAGTTGAATACGCAATCGCTGAGAAACTCGACCGCGCGCCTATGCCCCAAAGTCATCACTACTTATTGGATGCTAATGCGGGAAAGGAATATTTATAATGGAATTTCGATACAATTCTGGGGTTTTTACATGGTCACAAATGGATCCTGAAACGCAAAAAATATGGGTAAGGCAATAAATACGCGCAAGAAATAACTATTAAAAAATGTAAGTTGTTTAAAAAATTTATAAAACGTCCATAAATTATTTATGTAATGTAATCATCATCATCATCATCATCATCAGCCCATATACGTCCCACTGCGGGGCACGGGCCTCCTCATGATTAATTATTGTTGTAAGAATATTTATGCAATTGTGTCCATAAAATCAGTATGGAAACGGACAGTCTGATGGGAACTGGTTTTTCTATCAACTATTCGAACTATTAAGTAACGGAAATATTCTTTAGTTAATATATAGCAAACTGGCTTATAAAACAAATCGTTCATATGTGCGTGGCTTTACGTGAATTACATCCAAACCACGAACGGACATCGACACAGCTAAAAAATATACACGACCGGTTGCCTCTACAAGCGATTTAACTTAATCGCTTCTGCGAAAAAACTGTCAATTTTTAATAATTTGACTAAAGCCCACGATTTACCGGTCCGGTGGATTGCTTGGGTAAGGATCGCGTGTAATGTGTCATAATGACCAGCTGCTGTAGACCCCTTAGCAATATTATCTATTACCTACCAATAATGTTTGAAGGAAAAGTGAGATGACCTTCAAGTGCGCGGGCCGAAACAAAAGCGGCCCAAGTTAGGTCAAGGCCGGGTATGTAATATTACTGTACTACAAAATTAGCAGAGAACCTCTGCTACCTAATCGTATTTGTACTTAAATAAAGATACTTTTTTCTCTTACTACATTTAATTATATTTTTGGTTACTACCGTCTGAATCGTGTCGTCCGAGCTCGATTGAAAACAAACCAGATCGCTTTCTCTTAATTTTTCCTTTTTTTAAGCCTCCTTGCTTCTGTACCCCATCCAAATTTGGTTATGGATTATGTAAATCCAAACCAGTATTAAAGTTATCAGCACTAAGCTGCGATTTCAATCAAAGTTTGCGCTAAAATCCTTCGTTAGTAAATTACCACGCGGGATATTGTGCTCAAAGCGGAAATTTATCTCATCAGATCATCGCGAACATGTACGTCGTCACGACTAGCCTAAAAATTATAATTTATTTTTCGGTGGGGTAGAATATGCATAGCTAAAAAGCTTTATCAATAACAGGATAGCATAAGATAATTATTAATCTATATATCTGTTTAAGCCCAAATCAACCCACTTTTAGGGGCATTTTAATTGCTCTCTATACGTCCTGATCTTGATCTATTCGCATTCATCGTCCTTTAAAAAAAATTGACGGTGGTCTGCCTCTTAGCCGCTTTGCATCCTTTGGTGCAAGCAGGAGCGGAGTGCCGTATCACGTCTTGGGATGAACAGTCCCTAGATTATGCATCATAGTGTTATATAACATAGTGCTGTGTAATTGTCATGTAACGTGAAATAGTTGTGTATATATCGTGTAATGAGTATTGAAATAAAAAGGGATAGCATGAAGGTGTTTTGAAATCCTATGAGACGACATCCAAAAGTTGATTGTATCAAATTGCTTTTACCTATAAGCATATCTACATACATACATAAACTCACGCCTGTATTCCCCGAAGGGGTAGGCAGAGGTGCATTTCTGCACCCACATTTCGCCAGGTATGTATGTATCAGTCCCACGTAATAGGGGGCGAGCCTATTGCCGCTTTTCGGGCACATTTCCAGACTCCGTGCTGTTACTGAGAATTTCCTAATGGAAAAACCCAATAACACTTTGCCCGACCCGGGAATCGAACCCAGGACCTCTAGATTGCACGGCAGATACTTGTACCGCGGGATCACGAGGCAGTCATATAAGCATATCTTTATGTCTTATAAGCTGTTTATATTATCGGCGAGGAATAAATATAGTAAAAGTCCTCATCTTTTGTTAATATAAAAGTGTTTACCTTGGCGACAATAGCACACTCTAATTCATTTAATGGAGGAGCCACACACCAGGTGCAACCGAGCTCGTAATATTCATTCTTCTGGGGAATGTTCGTGATATATTACTAAATGTGAAATTAAATAGACTTATATCACTAAGTGGATTACTTTGCTGCTTTTTATTCCTCATTATTATGACGTCATAAAATGATGGACTGTTTTTCAATATGATTATAAGTCATTTCTTTATCAACCCATTATCATAAGTACCTGGATGACCGAGCTTTGCTCGGTTTTTTTTTTAAATTGTGTTTTTTGGAAATTATATTTAAGTAAGAATTACTAATAAAATGATGAAATATGAATAATGTTACTTAACAACGCCATCTGCTGTTGTGTCGTTAAAGCAATTAGTTGCTCACAAAAAATAGTATTATTATTCGCCAATAGATGTCAGGAAGAGTCATATTTTTCAGTTGATTTTTGTTACTTTTCTTCCAAATGACATTTTCTAAAAATGATTCCTAGCTAGATCGATTTATCGCCCCCGAAACCTCCTATATACTAAATTTTATGAAAATCGTTGGAGCCGATTCCGAGATTCCAATTATATATATATATATACAAGAATTGCTCATTTAAAGATATAAGATAATAAAGCCCTCATCATTAAATACAGGGAAATTTAACTTTTTTTGTATTGTTTTTCTTTGCCATTGAAGTAAAGAAAAAATGTATGTATTTTTCTGTGACTTGTGTAAATATTGCCATCCTATATCACCCAAAAAGGTTGAAGGCTGAATTTCAGCACCCACATTTCAACAATAGTGTCCTAAATGCTAACCAACGTATATTTGTTCGCAGAGAGCTCAATCGGCATGCGACACCTGATGGTGTTCATCATGTTCCTGGGCACCACGGTGTCGTACGCCACGCGGGTCAGCATGAGCGTCGGCATCGTCGCCATGACCTCCAACAACTCCTACGGATACACCGTGAGTAATACCTACACTCTCTACATATTTGCCATCATCAACACTAGTTGTATCTTCATGCCCATCACAACTATTGCATACGTCATTTCATTATCATTCTCAGCCCACACGCACCCACTGCTGGGTATAGGCCTATCCTCTCTCGGTCCTGGACTGCTCTCATCCACAGCTTTCCGGTTAACTGGACTATGTCATCTGACCATCTGGCCGATGGTCTGCCCCGTTTCCTTGCACCTTCTCGAGGCCACGATTGCATACTTACTATATATTGCAAACTTACTATCTATTTATTTCTAAATTTACTTTATGCTTAGACATATAATTTGGCTCTCAGCATAAAGTGTGCAATCTAGAGTTTTCGAGAATTCCCTTCCCGGTTGGAGTTCCTTGTTTCGAAAATTCTTCCATTTTTTTTAAATACACCCAACAGTCACATACATAGTTCTGACCCCACACTAGGATACAAGTCCTGTGTCGTGGGAATCAGAAACTACGAGAGACTTTTCGGTCTCACAAACACCCAGACCCGAAACAAATATTTGTGGATCACACAAACATTTGTCTCGGTGCGGGGATCGAACCCGCAGCCTCTCGTTTCGCAAGCTGGTGTCTAGCCAACTGCGCCACGGGGCTGTCAAATTAAAAATCTTTTGATTCAACTTAGAAAACAAGAATCCTGTGCGTTTGAATTCATTTGGTTTAAAAAGTTGTTGCATAGACATAAACACAGCTAAACCAGTGGCGGTACTTCCATAGAAGCCCAAAGCCCAGCTTGCCTTACGTAATTCCGAATAAGAAACATAAACTAGATATTCCATAATTCAATACAAACAACAAAATATTTATCCAAAAACAGAAATTTACGTATTTTTGCCGCGCCGCCGTCCGCCATACAGCCGCGCCCGCCGCCGCGCGCCAAATCCCTGCCCATGAATTCAAAAAAAACGAAACGCGGGCGCACGAACGTCAATAGTTTAGAGTAAACATCAATATTGCACATAATAACAATATCTATCTCCCTCTATCTTTAAACCTGGCTTCACTTTACTAGTTCTATCTCTTTCGCACTACGTCGAAATTCCCATTGGATTTTAAAACATAGATATATAACCAACATACCGTTTATATATAGCAATTAGTATGGACATAAGAATCCCTCTTTCGTTCTGAAGTGCGTGCAATCGGGAGTGCAGCAGGGTTGCCATTGACGTTGACACGGCCATTGCCGTGTTATAAGGTAACTGGGGTCAGTTGGAAAAAACAAAAAAAACACGGTACACGGCAGAATTTCATTGCCGTGTCATAAAACACGGCAGTCATATGATAAGGATTTAATGTAATTTGAAAAAAAAAATGAAACGGCAATTTCTCAATTTTTCTACAAAACACGGCAATTCGATATCCTAAACACGGCAATATATTTTTATTTAATGGCAACCCTGGAGTGCAGTGATGCACACTTTGTCAAAGTCACACGTTGTTAATTGTTTAATGTTTACGTTTACTGAGTGAAAGAACCAAATTAAATATAATTTGTTGTGGTATTTAGAATATTACTACAGTGATTATAAAAAATGGGTGATGTTTATTGTTAATCCTCGTGGCGACTTAAAGTGTGTGCATGTTTTGCTCTTCGAAGATAAGGTAAATTCATTAAATTATACTGTGAAAAAACGGCTCGTAACTTGTCCAAAACCTACATAATATGCCAGACTCGAGTATTTCTCTAATTGTTAAAAATTATGAGGACGCTTAATAGATCCGATTAGTAAGTACATAACTAATTGAATAGTTGAATGTACCCATACGAAAAGGTTATATTATTATGTTTGTGTTGCATATTTTATATAATGTTTAAAATGTGTGGAATTCTTGTTGTAATGATTTAAATAATTTATCTGGTTCTTGTAGAATGCATTAAAATTTACACCACCACATATTTTGATTTCTTTTTATAGATATTGTAAACAACGCATTGAAGTATTCATTTCTCGTTAATTACCTAAGCCACGAAATTTCAAAACTCTCGCGTTGATCATCATCGTATTATTTCTAAGATTAATACATGTTATTTATCATTTTGTTCAACAAAAAAACTTGCATTCAAGGTCCCGACATGAAAATTAACTTACGAGTATAGGTAATTTTTAGATTTTGACTGTTTACTTTTTAATTATGTGGTTTGAAACCAATTCGAGTCGAGTTATTTGTCTAATAAAATTCAATATGATATATTCCGTGTCTATGTTATAACATCTCGCATTCAAATTTAGAGAGACACGACGTTTGTGCACAATTTGGACATAATATTATTGTTCTAATAATTTTCGCCGACATTTTATGGTTTTTGGTACTAACTATCACTAGCGACAAATAATTATTTCTTTGTTAGGCCAGTATTATAATATACCTACATCAATATGTCAAAATCTTGAATGTAAATAATTTGCGGTAGGTATATTAATTAATAGTTCTGACTTTCTGGACCAAAAAAATACACTATAAAAACCGTAATAAAAATTTGGGCTTGCCCTAGCTAGAGACCCTAGGCACGCCACTGAGCTAAACGTTAACATCTTTGAAATTAACACAATGTTCTTTTGTACCATCTCATCACACCAGATCCAATTTTCTTGTCCTAAATAACAGTAAAACCGTAAAGTTAATATGTCACCGAGATGAATCTCTGAAAGTTACTATACTAGAACTCCAAGTCATCGCGGCACATACTACATCTTATGCTTTACGATGTGAATTAAGAGTTTTAACGACCTCTTCTCACAAACTCCTACTCTCGAGTATCTTATGTTTGTACATTTCCTCCTTTAGCAATTTCTTGTATGACGTCATTCGTGTCTACAATGTCTATGACTTATGGATAAATTCCTGTTTGATTCTAAATCAATCTATTTATCACTTTTCGAACAGGAAACTATGTTTATTCACAAATCGATGCTAAATAGGCGCTTGCAATGAAAGTAAGAGTTTGATTCCCTGTTCGAGCATATTGCATTTGTTTTGTTTCTGAATTCTGAATTTCTGAAAACTGAATCTTGTCCTTTAAATCAGACATAAAAAAACAATTAACCAGGCCAGCATAACGGCATCGCCTGGCAATAATTCTCTGCCATTGACATAAAATTTAAATGGCAATATACAAAAACATATACCCGAGTTTGTTTTAATATAGATTTGTAATAAAAGTTTGTACATTAAGCCGTTAAAGCTCGATAAAACGACAATCGGCGTCGAATCCGAATCGGTTTTATGTACGAAAGGATCGTCAATTCGAACCTTTCCGATATTAAAGATATAAAAGTACGCACAAATCAGAGTACTCAAATATTTGATTATTACTTTAGTTTTACTTTCATAATAGATTGATTATTTAGGGGACAATTGTCGAGTTCGACTTAGAATATTAGCGTACGTACCTACCGTCTATATAAAGGGTATTTTTATTGCCTGAATAACACTAATGCTTGTATTTGCTGAATGAGTTAGCAAGTTTGTACTTCTCCAGCCAAGTTTCATAGCTGTATTTCAAATCACAATCAATACTAATCAAATTGAGAGCTATTTATATTGTAGCTGATGGTAAGTGCAGTACGGTCAAAATAGTTTGGAGTAGTAAGAAACAACTACGATCATCCCTCAACAGTTTACAAAATTATGTCGGCCATCTGTAGTTGTGTAGAAATTTGCTAACTTAAACACGTAATAACACTTTTCCATACATACATACATAATCTCACGCCTGTATTCCCCGAAGGGGTAGGCAGAGGTGCATGACTGCACCCACATTTCACCAGGTATGTACCTATCAGTCCCGCGTAATAGGGGCCGAGCCTATTGCCATTTTCGGGCACATTTCCAGACTCCGTGCTGCTACTGAGAATTTCCCAATGGAAAAACCCAATAACACTTTGCCCGACCCGGGAATCGAACCCAGGACCTCTAGATCGGACGCCACATACTTGTGCCACGAGACCACAAGGCAGTAATTTTTTCCCACCCGGGAAAAAACTCCGGCACCTCTCGTACCTCTCAAACAATTTGCGTCGCGATACAAACAGCGCCGTCATAAATCTAATAGATGAATAAAGCTTTATATTTCTTTGTATAGCAATTACAATACAAATGGAAGAAAATCCGTTATCCACTTTACCGAGTCACGTTTCACAATTAACTTGATATACAGTTACTTTGCACAAATCTATAGCCATTTCTACTTATGTGAGTTCCATCCCTCTGATTAATTGGTGGTAGATAATACTTTAGTAACTTTTAGCCGGGGCCTTCCTCGCTTTAGTATTGATGTCTTTTAGAAATAGGATGGACCATAACATAAAATCATTAACATGGTTGTTCGGATTTTATATTGTTTCGCTCTAAAGCTACTAAGCTTATCTTCTATAATGTCATCAACAGCCCCGTGGCGCAGTTGGTTAGCCACTAGCTTGCCATACGAGAGGCGGCAGATTCCGCACCGAGACAAATGTTTGTGCGATCCACAAATATTTGTTTCGTATCTGGGTGTTTGTAAGACAGAAAAGTCTCTCGTAGTTTCTGATACCCACGACACAAGACTTGTATCTTAATGTGAGGTCAGAACTATGTGTGTGACGGTTAGGTGTATTTATTTACTTAATGTACTAGTGTATTGGTATAGAATTTCACCACTGCCTGCCTCTTTGGCACAACAAACTTGAGTTTACATAAATCATATTAAGCAGTTTTGCAGATTAAGCGAGCTATCTATAAAAGAAGGAGTAGTTTATACTCGTAATACAGTATACAAGTTTCCTAAAAGCTTATTAACAAGCCCAAGGGTTACAAACAGGAGCGCCGAGGTAATAAATTACCGGGATAAACTTCCAGCTCAGCGCAGATTTATACTCCGCTACAGACCTTCATTAATCAAAGATAGCCGATGGCTTAGATTTGACCTTACGACGTAATCTGCAAAAACTTATCCTACACCAACAAATCGAGGTAATCTTTCTTAGCTCTAATATTTTAATACATTAACGAAATGATTCAGGAATATATTTTTTTATAATGTTGATTCAATAATTTGTCCCCTGGGAAATAAGCAATTGATAATATTAAAAGAATGGAAAATGAAGGTCGAGTTTATAGTCAAAGAAAATCTATCTATCTATCGACATGTTAATTATAATTTCCCTAGACATAAAGGTCTTTTTACATTTGGAAAGAATAATTAAAGGTTATTACTTTCTTTTTATAAAAATAAATGTACTTGAAATAATATATTCCGGTACTAAAATATCATTGTCATGAAAATGTTTGTAATTTAAGAAAATAACAAATATCTCCGCGAAACATTTCCGATGAGTTTTCCTCCATTGTTCGTTTGCACCGTACATTGACTCCGCGCTTCAAGTTTTTACCTCCGAACCAAATTAACTCGAGTCTCTGAGAGCTATACACAAAGTGAACCAATTTGGGAGGACCCTTAAATACCATTCTATTAAACTGTGTATTCATTTCTTTGCTGTTTGTATTTAAAATAGAACTGTGTATTTTTGATGATGACTTGAATCTATGTTCTTTGTATGGTTCATCTAAGTATTGTCAAATTAAGTATAATGTACTGCAATATAAAAGTCTCGTTATTACCATTATTTGCTACAATTTATTGTATTATTCAGCCTGACCTCCCACTACATTATCCAAAAGGTACTACATCTTCCATTACAACGTTTGTCGTTCCAATAACAAGCAATTTAATCCCTCCACATTCTTTTTACCATTAGCAGTAACGATGTCTGAATTATTACCTTCGAAAGCCCATTTGTAGAGATACCGTTTTTATTCGCCATTATGAGGCACCATTAAGCGGCTGAAAACCGAATAAAACTATCAGAGGATCGCCCAGATTTCGGGCGCGCATTTCGCAACAAAAACGTTAAAAAACGATCATTTGGCTCAAATGAAGTCGTTTTACGTACGTGGGCCGCATCCATAACGACTGTAACTAGTGATTTGCTTCAAAATGGACGAATTCAGACAAACTCAGCTTTGAGACATTTATATAAATGTTTGGCACACGTGCTGCTACGTGCAGTCATCGTGACCTTTGAAAGAACGAATTTGATTTTAAGTACTCGCTGTAGTCAGTGCTGCTTGACAGAAGGAAAAGACTTCCATGACTACGTTGTTAGCCCCATGGCGTAAACTTACCTTCTCCTTCTAATATATCTGTGCTCCACGGTTTTACCCTTGTGAAACATACTTTTCACTAAAACAAAAGCATCTTATGTGCATTTCCAGCATATAATCTACATATGTGCCATAATTATCCAGATATATTCACCTATACAAACTTTCGTTTTTATAATATAAGTAGAATTACCAGCAGTCACCATTTTACCCGCACCCGGCATTATTCCACGATTTAACCTATTAGAAAATATGTAAAAAATCAAATTTTTTTTCGCAGGTGTTCGACTGGGACCGCAGCACGCAAGACACGATCCTGTCGTCGTTTTTCTGGGGCTACGTGATGCTGCAGGTTCCTGCGGGCATGCTGGCGGGACGTTTTGGCGGAAAGTTCCTAATCTTCGCCTCCATGGCGTCCACTGGCATTGTCAACTTGCTGGTCCCTTTCGCTGCTGTTCGGGTTAGTAGAAATTAAGGCCCTGAATGCGTTTTTTTTTGTTTCCATATATTGCTATGTAACTCGTTCGAGCGTATAATATTTTAGCAAATTTCAAATACTATTAAAAGTGGGAACACGTGCTCACATTCTTCGTAAAATATTTTTTTAACCAATGAATGTCTATTGATCCCAAAATATCCAAACTGAATTTATAAGTTAATAATTTTCTTTTTCTATTGTTTTCTTATCTCTTTCCTTCCTCCTTCATCAACTTTGTCTCCAACTTACTAAGGTATAGTTGTAGTCGAGATACGCAGTAGCCCGTTAGGAATAATCTTCAAATACACAAGGTCGCATTGATACAGAATCTCACAGAAAATTTACGTAGAGTAAGCCTGTTGCTTTTTGGTCAATGAATGAGCAGAAATAGCAAAAAGGAATTCGCTGACGTATGATGATCGTTTTAATGGCAAACTACGTTCACTTGAAATTCAAATTATAAGCCACTTAAGATTAATAAAGATGGTTCTTTGTTGACCCAATCGTAAGAATATTAGTAATTTCATTCATGATTAAGAGCATTCAATACACGAACTTGTTGTAGAAAACATTGTTCTCCTGAACATAAACTTCTAAACAACAGAGGTGTTTGTCTTCACGGCTTCAACCTGGGCCAACTTTAAAAGCTTCAACTTTCTTTCCTTTTCTTTAAAACTATTTCTTGTGACATACCGACAAGTTTTCAGCCGTCGCGTCGTGAAAACTTATCCGCGAGATTTCCTTCCGCTAACGGATTTATAACGTCCAAACGAGTTCATTTTTCATACAGTCACAATATAGAGAAAAGTTTGAGACCGTATATTACGACCGCATGAGCATCACGTATTAAAAATGCGCCTCTCGGTTGTCTGAGTTATAAATCTAATGTTTTTTTTTATTAAAATGTTAGTATAACTTTTTGCAGTTGCGGTAAAATTTGTGACATAAACGACGCAATATGTGTTGAAAAGTTATCAACCTAACTGCAGTATTTCATGAATGTGAATGTTTCAAAATTCCAACAAAATTCTCGTAAATTTGAGGGTGGCGTGAATCCAGTGTTGAACAGAATGTATGAAAATTAATATTTGAGGATTATGTAGGACTATGGTTTATAAGGCCTTATTAATAAAAGATTTACACGTCATGTGATCTCGTTCTTTTCTATTTTTTATAGAAACACAAAACATTGCACAGTAAAGCAAAACTTAAGCAACGTTTATCAAGCAAACCTATAATGGTCACAATTTAATTCTACAGCCCCTTGGCGGAGTTAGATAACCACCAGCTTGCGAAACGAGAGGACGCAGGTTCGAAATCCGCATTGAGATGTTTTTGTGATCCACGATTATTTATGAGACCGATAGTCTCTCGTAGTTTCTGTGATACCTACGGTTCAAGTCTTGTATCTTGGTGTGAGGTTGAGACTATAGATAAGACTGTTAGATGTATTTATTTACTTATTAAACTGAAACAGTCTATGCCATGAACATGTGATAAGGTTTCTCGGATCGGATAAACTGATTTTGGGTTTTCATCTGGAGATTCAATGTGGCAATAGGTTCGGCCTTATTACGTGGATCTAAATAAATAGCCGACATGCAGTAGAAATACACCTCAGTCTACCATTTTGCGATACACGCGTGACTGCATGCAAGAAATTACGCTACCAACTATCATCATTAGTCCATATACGTCCCACTGCTGGGCAAGGGCCTCCTCTACCATTGAGAGGGTTTGGGCCTTAGTCCACCACGCTGGCCTCGTGCAGGTTGGCGGAATATACACCTAAGAAATTCTTAAGAACTTTTAGGTGTGCAGGTTTCATAACTATGTTTTCCTTCACCGTTAAAGTGCGTGATAAATCTTAACTTCGAAAAGTCGGCTGTGTGTGCCTGGGATTTGAACCCGCAACCGTCGAGATTCTCGACCGCGTGCCTAAACAATAGTTTAAAAAAAACTTAATTGACGATTCAAAAGCACTTGTAAAAGTCTATTTGAATAAAGGTGATTTTGAGTTTGAGTTTGAAACCTAGAGGCTATCACGACTTACCAACTATGCGTAGAACAAATGTTATACAGCGGTGAAGTTAGCATCAAAAATTGTGGAATCAGCAATCTAGACGAAATTATTTTTGCCTAGTGAGGTCTAATGCTATTTGAAGCTAATTCCATTTTCCTCTTTGAGTTGATAAGTCAATTTGGTTCGTTCATTTTTCTTTTTGATTGTGCAATCATCGATGGTTGGGTTGTTAGTGTAAGTAATCAGGCGGAATGTTGTTAAACAACTTTTATTCTTCATTTTTCCATTTCAACTAACAAGGATCGTTATTGAGAGCGTCCATCGCATATATATTAGATGTTTAAGCTGTAATAGGATTTCAGATAAGAAATTTTTGAACAAACTATTGCTAATATTCGAAAATTGCAACTTTAACGAAGTAATGAGTGCAATTATCATAAATGTAGATTAATTTGATTCGTATATTTTTCGGGACTTCCGCTAGTGTAAAAAATATTTGTATTTAACGTTGGCCGCAGTTCCGTGTGCGAAACATTATACTTCAAAAGGACCTTCCCCGTTTTTGCCACATTTTCCATTGCTGCTCCGCTCCAATTGGTCGTACCGTGATGACATATAGCCTATAGCCTTCCTCGATAAATGGGTTATCCAACACTGAAAGGATTTTTCGAATTGGACCAGAAGTCCCTACGCGTTTAAGTAAAAAAACAAACTCTTCAGCTTTATAATATAAGTATACATAAGAATCACGTTTAGTAGTACGTTATACCAGTTTCCAAACACTAAAAGTATGTATTTATATTCAAAACCCTGCCGTCCGACTTCTAAAAGACCGCTAAGTAAAAACCTGTTTTTTTTTTATAAATTATCTTTCAGACTTTTTCGCGCAGCATTTAGCATTTCGCGTATTTTACAGTTATTCACATTCACACTTTATTTTTGTCACTAAGCGGGCTTTCTAGATCAGACAGCACAAATGCTTATGTAATAAGATCAATAAGTACAATGACATACGTATACGTGTACATAGAGAAGACAATAAATTTAGGTGAATCCTTTTATCCACATTTATTTGGGACATCTTTTTAACGTTGTGACTCCTGCGGGCGATCAGAATGGATCGCTGCCATCCATCAGCAAAGTTATTAAGGCGAGGCATTGCATCATTCTTTATAATTAGTAACCTTTATGTTCGAACATAGCCTAATGGCTCATTAGCCACATTTCAGATGTGGTCACGCATCGATTTATTATTTTTAATAGTTCATTCATACGTAAATGTTGAGCGTGATTTTTTTTATTTTGTTCACACCCGAAATAGAACGTGCTATCATTTATAAGCAGAATGCGGTAGTGAACATTAGTAGCCAATACCTGGGTGGTCAAGGCTGGTTGCCGGATTATAATATATATTATAACTTAAGTAAGAAATAGTAATTTGAGGGGGGATGATTTTTTAATAAATCAACTAAAATTTCATAACTAAAATTTTAAACGTCAAACAAAATGAAACAGCAAAGTCAGACAATTGATAGACGATCAAATCTGACTGCAGTGAGTCTCAGAAGCGCAGTTGTTTGCTAGCCTGTAAAACGAGTGATGCGGATTCATTCCTCCAACATCATAAAATTAATATATTTTTTAAATATATTTAGTTAGTACCTACTGTAACTGACTTAATGGTGCATGCGGTGTTTGCCTATTAGAGATTATTGCATTAAGTGTTGTTGTTTTTTCTATACTTTATTATTGTCGAGAATCTCGACGATCGCGGGTTCAAACCCCAGGCACACACCTCTGACTTTTCGAAGTTATGTGTGTATTCACAATGAATTATAACGTTCTTTAACGGTGAAGGAAAACATCGTGATGAAACCTGCACACCTAAAAGTTCTTAGGAATTTCATAGGTGCGTATTCCGCCAACCCGCACTAGGCCAGCGTAGTGGACTAAGGCCTAAACCCTCTCAATGGTAGAGAAGGCCCGTGCCCAGCAGTCGGACGTATATGGGCTGATGATGATGATAAAACAATTTTTGGCGAACCATAATAATAAATAAATAAATTATAAATGTATGTGTGATTTTGAAAAAGAGCCTCTTAGTTTATGATAATACGATCAAGGCTGATCTGATTAAGATAATCATACCATTGTCTAGAATCTGCATTAAAAAATATAAACATCTCGTGTTTATACAAAAATCTTCATCGAGCAAAATTATTCCCCACTAAATGAGGGAAGCGCACTCGTAAAATATATTTAGAGGAACAAACAAAATCCGTGAAATTTATATTGTTACATTCATTGCCTTAACAGAGCCCGCCGCGACGGTACTGCGGCCGACATTACGATTCTTTATTACGCAGACGTTTGTCTCCCGTCCCTCAAGCGCAATCGCACCATTCTAATTTATGAAACTGAAGAAACATTTTTCTACCGAGATAACCTCATTTGGGTTATTTGTTCCAGGCAGCTAAGAGGGCTTGTTGAGACCAAACGCGTTTGTTTTATTGGTTTGTGACGTGTATTGCGAATTTATATTTACTTTAGTAGTAGTCGTAATTTCGATAACGTGACTTTGCTAATGCCTTACTACTTTTTCAAATATAGTAAGCTTAGGAACTAAACTTATTTGTCTTTGGTTCAGATAAACACATTATGAAGAAGTAAATAAATTAAATGAACCAAATGAGAGTATTTCGCATAATGTAAGCCAGCTTGGACGCCAGATTTATCAGATCGGCACAAATAGAGTCGTAATACTGTTTCAGAGGAAACTGCTTCCAGATCACAGATTTGCTGTTGTATTTCGATCGACGAGATTATGCATTCAATAATTGAATTTGGTCTTATTTTTTTTATTTCCTAAGTTTAACACTTTGCAAATGCTGATAATGATATGATGTTAAAGAAGTAAAAACTTTTTAAATGGAAGCAAAAGTTTGACCGATACGTGGAACTGGTAATAAAATTTTATACTTCTATTTCAGGGAGACTGGATAGCAGTGTGTGCGTGTCGTATAGCGATGGGTCTCACCCAAGGTCTGTTGTACCCCAGTTTGCACGGCCTGTTGGGACACTGGGCGCCGGTGGCCGAACGCAGTCGGCTAGGAACATTCGTTTATGCTGGTAAGATTAAATAAAAACCCTATGACTGTTCAACAAATTTTTTTATTTAACGTTTATTTTAATAAAGTAATTTCAAGAATGATTTTATTGCTAGCGCCATCTATGATCAGTCACGAAAAACTTTCCGACTGTAAGAATTATTGAAACTAAATTTACTTAGGGCTTTATAAATAAATAAATATATTTTTTTCCAAAAGTTTTTTGCGGGGTTAAGGTTTAAAATATAAAAAAAAACATACGTATATTATATTTCCAAAAAAGCTTTTAAGTATGCGATATTTAAATGTTTTATCGTATTTATACAATGTATAATATAACACTAGATAATAACAAAGCACACTATTTATTACTAGCGCTTTAAGCTTTGTGTTACTACTAAGCACCAGAAATTAATTATGAACCCCGTGCTTCGTATGATTATACATTTGAATCTAAATGCGATGCAAACGCGTCTGCAACTGTGGTTTGTTTGATATAAGTTAGACTTTAGTTTAACATTGTTTCACCTCGCTCGTATTACGCAGGGCGCACTGTTAAGCACTGAGCGACGTATTACTATTACAAGATCTCGTTAGCGACTATTAATCATATTATTAATTAGTACTTGTGCTCTCCTGAGCCTCTCCAACTAAGGTCAAAGGTCAGACGCTCAACCCACGCGTTTTCAAGTGGTTTCATATTGGTTAGGCGTTGAATATATTGATAGAAAAGAATATCGTTATAATAAATATAAAAGTTTGTGGATATTCAGCATCCTATACATATTAGTTTATTTAGATTAAGAAATAAGAAACGAGCTATATGATTTTTTTTATGTTTTTCCATTCCATTTCACAAAAGATATGAGGAAGTCGTAAAATTTATTCAGAAAAGCAAAACTTTTTACTAATATCAAAATATTAATATTCAGAGAAAGTAGTGACGGCCTCGAGGTTGAGGCACGCGGTCGAGAATCTCCGCGGTGGCAGGTTCAAACCCCATTCACACACCTCTGACTTTTCGAAGTTATCATCACTTACTTTAACGGTGAAGGAAAACATCGTGAGGAAACCTGCACACCTAAAAGTTCTTATGAATTTCTAAGGTGTGTAGTCCGCCAACCCGCACTAAGCTGGCATGGTGGACTAAGGCCTAAATCCCCTCAGTTGTAGAGGAGGCCCGTGCCCAGCAGTGGGACATATAAGGGCTGATGATGATTGACTCAGAGAAATTATATGAGCTTTTATTTCCTTTTCTCGTTTCCACGAGCATACTCTTGTTTTTTTATTTTATATTACGTTTTATTTAGAATAATGTACATAAATTAAGATGATAACTAGGTTTTCCTAATGGCACTTTTAACTGTAACAGAATTTAACATAGTACACAAATATTTCACGAAGGAAATTTATTCAAGCACATTAGTAATTCAAATGAATAAATCTATGTCACTGAAATAGGAAAATAATGCAGGACGATAAAACAGGGTACAAAAAATAGACATTTGTGTAACAAGTCAAGTATATTTTTTTTAGTAAGTGCAAATTTTACTTTTTTTTACTCTTCAGTTTTAGTACAGGTAAACCTCAGTGGTTATATAGACTCTATTAAAATTAAGCCTTATAATACTTTGTTAACAATAAAGGAAGAAATAATTTACTTATGCATAATTTTATACATTTATATAACTACTATGCGCATATATTTTTGCATCAAGGGAAAGAGAGGTTTGTTATTGAAGTTAAAAAATGTCGTGTATGTGAAATCAAATGCGATGTTACTTTAGTAAACTGACACACATTTGACGTTATAAAAATATTTTTAAAATAGTATATTTTCCTGCCAAAATCCAAATTGCAAGCTTCGTCTTGAAATAATTCAGGAAACGTGTTCGTTTGAATAACTCAATTGGAAAGTCATAAGCGGCTCGCGGTCGTCGCCGAGACGAGGCCGGCGCCAACAACTCCCCAACTTGAAGGAATGAAGCCAATTGTGTAGGCAAAGTGTCTGGATTGCTCTCCGCAACTCCCTAATAGACCATAATTATTGTATCGGTCGAAACTTGGTACTTAGCGCGAAGAGAATTAAGCTTTGTTCAATATATTCTTTGGATAAGTTGTATTGTGTCGGTTTATTACATGAAAAACTGTGATGGTACGTGAGGAAGTAGATTTGACGCTGTATCAGTTTATCGTAGAAGATTTGATAATATTTAAAAAGTAGCCATAGTGACGCGTCTCAGGAATTGTTTTCGTAAAGAAACAGTCAGCATTTGTGACCGTATTCATGGAAAAAATATAAATTTTATTAAAATAAAATGAAATATTATTCAATTTAATAAACGCAGGAAGTTAATATACAACTCACTCGATAGCGCCAATTGTTTAAACAAAAGTACTTTCATTTTGCAAGACAAATATGAAGCTTCTTGAATACATACTGCTCCTCGCTGTTTCATACTCATAATTATATGTATACAGCACTCAATTGACATTGCAAATAAATTGGATGGTTAATACGAGATGAGCGCAAGCGGTTTTACGGTCACTAGCGTACCCTATAACCTTCAATACACCTCAAAGAAGTATTTATGAAAAGAGTTGGGCTACCAAGCTCCGCGATAGATAGGTTCTTAATAGGGAAGCCAACGTCAAAGGGATGGTAAGACTTGCAATCTTCAAACACTTGGTGTCGAGATGTGGCACGGCTAGGCTTTGAAATCAGCTCAGTGGCAATAAAATCTATTCTAAATAGTAAATTACAAAGAGATAGCCGATACATATTCTTTAATTGATACTTTATAAATAAATTCTCGACAAAAGAATTTAAAAAATAGTCAGAAATAAAATTAAACCAATTAGTTAAGAAAGTTACTGACGTCATTGCCGAAGTGCAGGCGTACAAGATAGGTTGCAAAATGATCTTATTTTTACCAAATTATTAATATTGGCTGGTAATAATGGTATAACTATGTACACTAGTGAAAATCAAGATTTACCTGAATCTACTCTGCAATACTGCACTGCACTTACTATCAGGCCAAAATGCGGTAACTGCGGTATTGGTATAAAAAAGAATTGCATAAGTTAATAAGTTTTTGTAACAGAAATGAAAAGGTTTTTTAACCTTCTTTTCGCAAGAAGTGCAGAGAAAACTTTTTGTACAAAGTTCTTTGATCTTACTTTTCAAACTCTTAATGTGACTTCAGGAAAACTTAAATGAATTCTTGAATTTCAACTCTTTCGCCATTCTAAATGGATGATTTTTGCTGTAAAAGTTTTATGCGCTGTCACATTATTCCCGGAGCATACATACATAAGTAAATGCGACCATGAATTTTCAGGTGTGACAACCGGTCGGAAATAATGTAAACTTTTTCAATTTCTAGAAGTAAAACCTGAGTATGAAAAAATGGTAACCTAGTTGGAACACACCTCTGTCTACCCTTTAGAGATTCATCATCCCTTATACGTCCCACTGCTGGGCACGGGCCTTCTCTATAACTGAGAGGGCTTAGGCCTTAGTCCACCACGCTGGCCGAGTGCGGGTTGGTTTGGCCTTTAAAGATTAAAGCAATTTAAATTAATATCGTGGTAGACTAAAGCCTACACCTTCTCAATGGTCGAGGAGGCCCGTGCCAGCAGTAGGACATATATGGGCTCCTATGCGTCGCGCTGAGCACGAACCACCTTTCTTACTTAAAGGATTTAGATCTTGCCTTGCTTGGTCTATTTTACTCATTAAGCCCTCTTTTCTGATTTCAGGTGCTCAACTAGGAACAATAATAGAGCTGATGACCTCGGGAATGCTGTCTGCAAGTAAGTGGGGCTGGCCCTCCGTGTTCTACGTGGCCGGCATCACGTGCCTCGTGTGGTCTGCCATCTGGCTGGTGGTCGGCGCCTCCACTCCTGGCACCAGCAGGTGGATCTCCAAGGAAGAACGCAAGTACATCGAGACCAACGCTGGATCGGATGATATTGGCCATACTGTAAGTACACAAATTGTGTTGAGGAAAGTGAATGTATCTTTAACAAACTTTGATAACAGCAAAAATAGATAGATATAGTATAGACAGCTGTCTTGGTGTAGTTGAATGAAACGGTAGACTAAAGGCTTTTTCAGTTGTAGAGGAGGTCCGTGTCCAGTAGTACGATGTAAATATCATCATCATCATCAGCCCATATACGTCCCACTGCTGGGCACGGGCCTCCTCTACAACTGAGAGGGTTTAGGCCTTAGTCCACCACGCTGGCCTAGTGCGGGTTGGCGGACTAAACACCTAAGAAATTCCTAAGAACTTTTAGGTGTGCAGGTTTTATCACGATGTTTTCCTTCACCGTTAAAGCAAGTGATAATTCATTGTGAATACACACATAACTTCGAAAAGTCAGAGGTTGGTGCCTGGGGTTTGAACCTGCAACCGCCGAAATTCTCGACCGCGCGCCTAAACCTCGAGGCAAATATACCGATAAGGAATAACGAGTAATTGAAAACAGAACAAGCAAACATTATTTTCACAATTTTATTGATTCCAAGATTTCCAAGGTTTCAAAGAATGTAATGACTCTATGTCGTATTTTTGCAGAAATCGCCAACACCCTGGGGCAGCATTCTCACATCCCTGCCGTTCTATGCGATCCTGTTGGCCCACTGCGGACAGAACCTTGGCTTCTGGATGTTGCTCACCGAATTACCATCGTACATGAAGAATGTGCTGCACGTCGACATTAAGGAGGTAATTGCAAATAATCAAAGGTTTTTATAAACTTGTCACTTTAGATTGGTCAAAGCGACTTGCGACCGAGTATTTAAAACTAAATTCGGCTTAGCAAGCCACATTAGGGCCCATGATCGAAGATTGTAGTTAGGGTCGCCGTCACCGAAATCGGTGAGGAGGGCTATTATATGTATTTGGTAGTTAATAAAGTAATACCAAAATCTGACATTCATTCCCTCCGGCATTATTTTGAAATAGAAGAGGATGAAAAATAGGAATAATGACGTCACTGACGTTTTATTAAGAATTGCTCGCGACTCCGTCCGCGTAGACTACAGGGTTGGTTTCAGAAAGAAAATAGTAGTTTATTTTACTCCACAGAGTCCCATTTATGTCCATAACAAAAAATCATTCAAATCGGTCAAATAGACGTGAAACGTGTGCCGCCGCGCACCGGCCGGCCGGCGCCTTGTAGGTACTCGTACATCATAATTGCGCGCTTGATAATTTTTTCGCTGCGGTGTTATTTTAAAACTGCGATATCTTCTAAGATACTTATTGAAATCAAATGATGTAAAGGGCAAATTTCTTTTAAATTAAATACTTGTGATGAATAACGTATTTATTTGGATAAGGATTAATATCATCTTTATAAAAACACCATCACAAATAATGCTTTATTTTAGAACTAATTTAGTTAGCATAAAAAAGGTTATAATGAGCCAACCTTAAAAGATAGACATGCTGTCGCGGACTTTTTTTTAGAACTTTGAAAGGGGAACAATCCTGTCATACATTATTTTAGCGAAACTTTAACCGTTTCCCCAGCGCAAGCAGCGGAAGTTCTCAAAAGAAAAAAAATAACCCCGATTTTGAAACATTCTTAATTGGTGTGTTCAACCAAACAAACAAACTCTTCAGCTTTATATATTAGTATAGATGTGCGAGAAATAGCTTACTACAAAATTTCTAGTTTATAACATTAATTTAATTACTTTTTATTCGATTTCTATTACATGAAATCACTTTTCATTACTAAAAATAATATTTCAGAAAAATTTCCAATGGGCTTTTAAATAAAACAGAAAATAGTGGATGCCGTCTTGTAATTTTCATCTCGTGATTAAACATGTCCTTTGACGTGGCCAGGGATGCAAGCTAACTTATGATAAAATATTTCATCAAGCTCCGTTTTTCAGCTCAAAGCCTCGAGGCCTACGTAAGATGGACTTACGTGCACAGGAACTACGTATAATTTAATTTCAAATCTACTGGGTAACATTTTAGGTTCTTTAAACATCCACCGATTTTAAAATTGTACTATACCTAAATTTAATTGTTACAATTTCAGTTCTTTTATGTTTTCCCCACTAGTGAATGTATTTGGACCACCCATAAGGTGCCAGTCATTTTGCTGTGTCAGCATTAAAAAAGCTAATTTAAAAAATCTCTCGTGAGTTGATTCTGCTTTAAGATACCGAGGTTACAAGAATGAAAGAACTACTTATTGCTGATACGGATTAAACGCTAACATGATATTTTGGTTAGTGTGGCAGAGGTGCAATTTTCAACTCACGCTTCGCCCGCCGTATTTAAAACCGCACATAAAGCCCTGTGGTGCTTCAACCCAGGAATAGGCCCTAAGAAAAGGGCACACGGCCGTAGGGTTGAAGAGGCAAAGAATTCAAATTAATCCATTAATACTTATTGCTTCCAGAACGGCAAGCTGTCAGCCCTACCGTACGTGGCTATGTACATTCTCAGCTTCGTATTCAGTTGGACAGCAGACTTCTTGGTAAACAGAAATATCGTGCAGCTCGTCACTTCTAGAAAGATTTTCAACACCATCGGTAAGAATCCCTATTGGTTTTTTTTGGTTCGATACTGTAAATAACGTTTATATTATATCATTCCATTTATCGTCCGAAGTATCAGAGCGAAACGAAACATGGTCCTACATGAGTATGTCGTTTGTCCTAACAAAACCAATTATAAAATTCCATAAGATAACCCCAATGTAATTCAAAAATTATAATTTATTATTGTTAAAGTAATATAAGAAATTTAAAGTCTTAATAATATTCACAGGTTATAGATAACATAAGACGGCTTTGAATAAATTATTATTTATTACAAAGCTAACCTTTCGCAGAAGTTGTCCATATTTCTGAAGCCCTGTCTGCATATTATTATGATACCTTAAATTTATATGTACATAAATTTTAATTAGTTATGACGTAGCTTTATATTTGTCTTGTACCGACAACGCTTTGATCAAGTTTGGCGTGACATTTACACAAGAATTAACAATGGTTTTCGAATAAAACCCAATTAATTTGTTCTCGGTAATCCTAAAAATACAATGCGAATATCAGTTTGCCCATTACGTCCTCCCACCTAAACCGTTAACCTGATTTCAAAATGTGTTTTCATAATATTTAAAACAATAATCTATTCTAATGTAAGTTAAGTTGCAGCTCAGGAATAATTAGTACTCTATTTAAGTTGTTTAGGGCTCAGTTGTATAACTCTTTGCTTGTCTACAATTTATGTATATACATATATATATAGGTATATATGTCGAAGCGTCGACGCATCCCAACTGTGCGTCCAACGTAGGGTATAAATACAGCCGCTCGATCGAGAATGATTCATTCTCGCTCGGAACGCTGGACCGACCGGAGCTCTGTACTAAGTTTTTGAAATTACCTCCAGAAGTTTTACGGTCACTATTTAAAAAAAAAACAATAACGCACAAGACCCTCCGACATATATATTATGGTACTGGCTGACTAGACTACGAAGTGTAACAAATAACGATAATAGACTCAACTTTTTACGTGAAACTTAAAACACAAATTTGGCGAAATTTGGGACCAGAAAACACCTCTGCTTACTTCTTCAGAGTTGCAAGTTTGAAGTGCTTGTATGTATGTGTAACTATAGTACTATCGTATTATTAATGGTTACGTTTATTTGTGCCTGCAGCTCACTGGGGCCCAGCGGCAGCACTTCTGGGACTGTCATACCTTCCTGCAGGAAACTTGAGCCTCGCGGTCATCATCTTGACCTTCACAGTTGGACTCAACGGCGCCCACTACGTAGGCTTTATGGTGAGCGTTCTTGTAATCAATAATACTGACACAATAGTCATTTACACCCTTAATCCTTCAACACTCTGTGCACCAGGGTCGACAGTGGCACGCACATACGGTGACACTCAGCGAGTCTGTATAGGAACCTAGCTTTTTCACGCAGTAATAAAATCAATCAAAGCATAAAAAAGGAGTTGGAAACGTACATTTAACCTGCTTACATTGGGCTAAATATCATTAGATAGGCGTTTTAAGATGTAATTTAAGAAGAATTATTAGGATAGGAAAATTTTAAGAAGTAATATTAGGATCTGAACTTATAATAAATATAAAGTAGGTATTCCAGGGACTAACCAATTAGTATCAACAAGAGATCAGATTTAAAATAAAATATGAATCTTCTTTTAAATGACAGTGTAAAAGTAATCTCGTTAAAGCAAAACGCTACAGATTCAACTTTCGAAAACATACAGGATCATTACAGTTTTTACAAAAATGTCTATAAATTTTCCGATATTGCTCCAGACGAAGTTGTACGGGACCGTTAAACCGAGTACTTTAAGCGCTTCATCCAGCGGAGGGCAATTAAATAGCCAGGCCGTATGAATTACGGCTCTTCTTTCTTTGAGTTTAGAACTAAAAATAATTGGAAATGTCAAATACATATAGGTGTTTTTAACTACGTAGTTCTATAGCGCGCCTTAACACAAAGTGGCTCTCGCACCGTACCCGTCCGCCCCACGCGCTCCCGCTAGGGTTGCCAACTTTTTTTTACAAGAAATAAAGTATATTTAGGTCTAAGAAGAATATTGAACAGTATTTTAGAAAAATGAACAGTATTTTATTTATTTATTGTTTTATATACATATTTTTTAAAGATTGTCGCACAACTTATTAATTTACTGTCTTTTTTAAACTGTATCTGACTAAATAAAAATAATTATGTGAGCGTCTAAGTCTAACACTTTAGTACTAAGCATTCTCATGCTGAAAACAGTATTTTGTATACTTTATTTTTGTTGAACAGTAAAAAGTATAATGTAGTGAAAAACAGTATAATACTGTTTAAAACAGTATAGTTGGCAACCCTAGCTCCCGCACTGCACCGGGAAGCCTACGAGTGGCGCCCGCGTCCATTCCCCCGGGCCCCGCCCTGCCTCAGTGCCGAGTCGGCTTCCTTCCGGGGTAGGCGCGTGCGCGGGCGTGGCTCGTGCGCTTCCGCGATACACATTGTTTTAAACTGACATTTTTAAACATAATTAGGGTGAATGATCCAATTATCAGCACTTTAAGAGTTAGTCCTAACTTAAGCCCATTTATCACATTGAAAAATACTTTTTTACCTGTTAAGGCGAATTTTCTAGTTTCAATATTTAATCAGTAAGATGATATTAATAAAAAATATTAGTTAATATCTATCCAATGTTTTTTAGATAGGCAAGAGTAAAAAATGACTATCACTCCATTTACTGGCACCATCGCCACCAATTAATAGCATAGAGCGAGCCAATTATCAGCACCGTGATAGTGGTATTGAAAATATCACTATCACTGGCAGGGATCGAAATAAAATAATGTTTATCCTTCTTTTAATGTTTTTACTTTTATTCTATTTCTAATAGTAATTATAAACTTCATAAAGTTTAACATTAATAATGTGTAGGTGGGAATTTTAATATTTTTTTAGACTTAGTCAAATCTCACTAGAAAGTGTCTTACATAATAATAGGGTAGCCTACCATTACTAGAAAATACGTAAGTAGGTACAACCATTAAGGCACATAAAATTGCACTTAATAAAATATAGCAAGAAAAAAGAAAATAAAAATTAAGTAAAAAAGAAAAGTTCTTGCTCCACATCTTCAATCAGTTCTAATCCTCAGAAACTATCTCCTCTAGTTCTAGTAAAAAGTAATTTGTCTTTCTATCATTGTTGATTATTTTGCCCAGTGGGTCATTAATTTGGTTGTCATCTCTTGGACCAACTTGCGAAGTTCTGGATACGTTTGGTAACTTAAGTTTAATGTCGGACACAATTTGGATTTTTTTATTTGGTGGAAATATATGCTGCTCTTCAGCTTTTCTTTTCTTGATGTTAGATAGGTATTTATTTTCATTTTCATTCATTGTCATCCAAAGATGAAATACATTCCTTATATAATCATAGAAAAGTTCAGATTTCATCCAGCCAGTATCGCTCAAACCAATGCCCCACTCATTTGGAACTGATGATGTTATATCCTTTTGTTGGGAAACACATCTAGTGGAGGTGTAATATCTCCGTTGGCGCAAAATGTAAAAAGTACAGTAAGGCCTGTGTTAGCTGCAGCGTGATCTACTTCATACACTTATTTTCTTTTATTTTGTTTAGTCATTTCCTTTGGCTTCATGGTAAGTGGGTCTGAAAAAAGAAAAGATGATGTAATGCTAGGAAAACTAATTTATCAGCATGCTTTTGATCCAATTATCAGCATTATGCTGACAAATGGTAAATGCAGTTTCAGCACCATGCTAAAATTTGGATTTTGAAAGTATAAACTACTTTTATCAATAAAATTGAATTCTACGCATAAAATAGACACGGTTTACAATAAAAAAATATGGAATAAGTATTTACTTAATATTTCCCATTTATCAGCACCAGTGCTGATAATTTGGAATTTCGCAAAATATTATATCCATTTATCAGCACAACATTTTTTACCAATATATCACCATAACTTCCAATATTCTTTTCAAATTATCTTCATAAACTATCTCATAAATCAGAGAAATCGAAAGTTTCAATATAAGATATCTAAAATATCTAATATAGTATAAAATGTAAACACGTGAACTTACCTGCGATCACAAGGAACAGTCAAAAATAGGACAAACCACAGAACACAAATGTTTGTTCACACTAATTTCACCATTTTGAAGTCGGAAAGTATGGTATTACCGAGAGTAGGAATCCAAAAATACTAATTTATTAATTTCTTAAAGTGGTAACCCAAATTAGTAAGTGAAAACCTTAGAATTTAACAATTTATTCAGAGTGCTGATTATTTGGTGCAGTGCTAGCGTTTGGGTCAGTCACCCTACATTTAATTATTATTAATATCGCGAGTGTCATTTTGAGTTCTTCCCTAACCCTGAGCCCGGTACTCACATTGCACACTGGGAACAGATTAACTATTTGTTCCCCGATAGTTCTTCAAATAGTGAAAGAAAAGGTGGCTAACTTTTCTTTTTAATCTATATTAATTTTATTGAAGCATTACAGTAATTAGGTTTGTCGTAGAAATATCACTAAATCCCAAGATTACAAGGGAACCTAAAACATGTCATTATGACATCACTAATGATTCCCACGTCAGGTTATAAGCGTGCACAATATTGGAAGTAAGGTCAGCGCAATTAAATTTTGAAGGACTGGGAGAGAAAGCACAGAGCTACGAATAAGATACAGAATACCTAGTTGAAATATTAATGGATTGTAGCTTATGTATCGTCTACATAATTTTCTCTTCTCTCTCTCTCTTCCAGCTTTCACACATCGACCTGTCACCGAACCACGCCAGTACGCTGATGGGTATCACTAACGGAGTCAGTGCCATATTCTCCATCATGGCTCCTTTAAGCGTCTCCATTGTCGTCCAGGACCAGGTAAATATCAATTTTCATCGAGGAAATATGAGTAAAATATATATTTTTGACCATCTTCTCATCTGATAAAATCATAATAATCTGAAAAATCGCAATTTACATATTTAAACAATCGTAGGTACAGCAATCTTCATTACTATAGATGGTTGACCAATATCGAAAATGGCTTTCAATTGTGAGTTGTAGAAAAAAATAACTATTAACAACGACTGATCTTCACTATTTTATCTCTAAGAGCCGTAATCAACAAGAATAGTCCCATATTCATTATATTTTATTCATGACCTCGAAAAATGTTTTGATTTTATTTCGAAGTTTCTAAAATTATGTATTGCAAATGCAAACCTTAACTTAAATAGGAGTAATAATGCAAATCACACACGTCATTACAGGGTGAAGCATCGGAATGGCGTAAAGTCTTCTTCATCTCGATAGCGTTCTACTTCCTGAGCAACTTGTTCTATTTGCTGTTCATTTCTGGTGACGTACAGGAATGGAACGAGCCGAAACCTACTCCTATTGGTAAGCATTTTTTTTTTTCATAACAGCTCAAGCCTGCATTCCCCGAAGGGGTAGGCAGAAGTGCATTTCTGCACCCTCATTTCGCCTGGTATATATCAGTCCCACGTAATAGGGGGCGAGCCTATTGCCGTTTTTCGGGCACAATTCCAGCCTCCGTGAGAGAATTTCCTAATGGAAAAACTCAATAACACTGCCCGACCCGGGAGTCGAACCCAGGACCTCTAGATCGCACGGCACATACTTGTGCCGTGAGACCACGAGGCAGTCAATCAAAATCAACCATTAAAATTTATCGACTTTTAAATAAAATTGAAATCTCTTTTGTGATCTAAACTTCTTTATTTGCTTTATCAATGCTAAAAATATTAAGATAAATATGCGAATATTAAATGCAATGATTTGAACTAAAAATAAAGGGTACAAATTAATTTTAAAAATACCATCAAATAGACTCAACATAATGAATTTCTGAAATAACTAAATTTACTAAAACAAATTATTTAGCCTTTAGACAAAATTAGTTCTGTGTCTGAAATTTCTTCACCGCTTAGTATTTTTTACATCGCATAAAATTATATAATTCAGGCGCACAAAGATTTCTGCAGAATATATCCCCGGGTTGTGAAGTGTATTGGCCATCTGATAAGGTTTTGTAGACATTTTACGTTGTCCATCAGCCCTGAGCACAATTTGATGTCGCCGTAAAGGTTTAGCTTGTTGACATAAAGTTCCCTTCGTAAACAACTCGTAAAACGTGAACACTTTACATTTTATGTACGATTTTGCTTACCTTGTATTATTTGGGTTTTGTTTTCGCCTTTGCTATCAAAATTTATTGATATTGTACTAGCCTTATTAAGTTGAACTGAAGACTAAAAATGGCGTGATGGCCTTGAGGTTTAGGTACGCGGTCGAGAATTTCGACGGTCGCGGGTTCAAACCCCAGGTACACACCTCTGACTTTTCGAAGTTATGTGTGTATTCACAATGAATTATCACGTACTTTAACGGTGAAGGAAAACATCGTGATGAAACCTGCACACCTAAAAAGTTCTTAGGAATTTCTTAGGTGTGTAGTCCGCCAACCCGCACTAGGCCAGCGTGGTGGACTAAGGCCTAAACCCTCTCAATGGTAGAGGAGGTCCGTGCCCAGCAGTGGGACGTATATGGGCTGATGATGAAGACTAAAAATATTCTACAGTAGGCTTATTTTGATTAATAACGTCATTTAGTAATTTTCAATTTCTTCATTTTCAGAAGAAGGAGTGAAGTCCAAAAAGGGAGATGAGAGGAACGCAACTAGGAGAAGAAGTATAGCGGAACACACGTTTTGATGACATATCAAAACATTTACGTTGTAAGCTAGTCATAATTGTACAATAATGTCAGTTACAAATGATTAAATACTAGAATTAAGTTCTTCAACATAACCAAGTCCAGTACAAAAGTACCAAAGCGAAATTACGAAAAGAATTCGATTTGATAATAATTTTAGCGAAAAATGATTCGAAGTACTAAACTGCTTGATGACCAAATTCTAGCAACAATAGTTATGGATGTTTCATTTCCAAACTACGGCAAGTGTTTAGAATATCGAGCGAAATTCTTCAAAAAGAATAACAACATGAAACTGATTTTAGACCGCTTTCGAAAACGAAATTAGAATTATTATTATTAATTTCGTAGTAAAATGAGTTTAAAACTTCCTTTGAGTTTCATATTTACAAACGTACATAACCTAACCCTGTGTTTACGAGTAGTTGAAGTGCCAAATAGTATGATCGCAAACTCCGCCTTTTCAAATACATATTATTTATTTGTTGATGCAAGCTCAAGCTATTTGGAATTCGATGCTGTTATCATTCATACTTTGGGACTGAGCAAGTATCTGCTGCCATTATTTTTTGTTGCCGTTTTACAGAGTAAGCCAAAGACATATTATTTCTTTTTTGAGCAGATTGTGATCCATTGTGCCTTAAAATATTATTATATTTATTTGGACAGTAATGTAAATAATATTTATTGCGATGTCACGTCGACTATGTAAATAAATAACAATGTATATAATTTTACCCGTGTTTATATTTACCCTGAAAACAATCTTAACGCAAACATCTTTTATTAGAATTTATTTAAATATTGTTCTTTTTCTCGATGCATTGGCTCGTAGGTTGCTAGTAGTAGCATATTCTTTTGTTTGGGTATAGCAAAATGATTTTATATATTAGCTCTATTAATTTTATGTTTTGTAAATGTAACAATTAGAAATCATTATGATGATTCAACACTAATATCATTCATTAATACATACATACATACATAAATTTACGCCTGTATTCCCCGAAGGGGTAGGCAGAGGTGCATTTCTGCACCCACATTTCGCCAAGTATGTATCAGTCCCACGTAATAGGGGGCGAGCCTATTGCCGTTTTTTCGGGCACATTCCAGACTCCGTGCTGTTACCGAGAATTTCCTAATGGAAAAACCCAATAACACTTTGCCCGACCCGGGAATCGAACCCAGGACCTCTAGATCGCACGGCACATACTTGTACCGCGAGACCACGAGGCATCATTCATTAATAAAATAAATAAAAATAAAAAAGCCTTTATTTGATCCTGCTACAATAACTTAATAAATAACATTTTTTTTTTTTTTTTTTTTCATTCATTAATACAATCGCTTAATTAGCGAGTTGAGTTAAATCATATGTTAATAAGAGTCTCAGCGTCCGATTCATAATCTAATGAGTAGAAACTCAACAATTTGGACCAGAGCAATTCACACGCATCGAATGGAGCGCTAGTCGGTGGGGGTGAGCCGCGACGGCACTCCTCGTGTCAACCACTCGACATCCGCTAATCGACAATTACCCGTAATACTCGAAATCACGTCTCGTAACTAACGTAATAATCCCCGCGATGTTGATTGAATGCTCATTAAGTCATTACTCATGTAAACTTGATAAATTAGACATTCTGTGTGCAATTAGAGACTAATTCCAACACGCCATATGCGCTACTGGCATATGAATTAGGTTACGCTATCGCATCCCACTGCTGAGCACGGAACTTAATTCCTTATGAAAGCCCTTGGGTAAGTTTCATTGTGATTTAATAATTATTTTTTTGCCGTTAAAGACCATGATAATTATTTACTAAGAATAAATAATTAACGTAATAGGCTCGTCCACTATTACCTATGTGGGACTGAAATACTTGGCCAAATGTGGGTGCTGAAATGCACCTCTGCCTACTTCTTCGGGGCATTCAGGCGCAATGTTATGATTGTAAAAAAATTATAATTGAAGTGATATTTTAAATCCGCGAACTCCGAGATGGTATCCTAGTAGGCAGCGCACATAATTAAAAAAATACCCTTATACATGAATTTCCGAAGAGATAAGCAGTTTATAGGTACATTTCAGCCGAGCCTGTGTATCGTGTCATTTTCCGCTTTGCTGTAGAGGGAAGTGAACAACTCTTTGTTTTCCAACTCCCCCTGTATATTATTTCTGATTAATTTCGTTGCGGGATCATGAAAAATTAGGTTCCCTTAGATTCGCTGAGCTTCAGTGCTCAGCGTCAATACTGTGCGTGCCGCTGTTGATCCTGGAGCACAGGATTTTTTGGTGGGATAAGGCCAAAAATACCAACTTCCGTAATCAACTAGCGAAACAAAGTAATCTAAACAGAATTATTAACAACATCATCATTAGGCCATATACGTCCCACTGCTGGGCACAGGCCACAACTACAACTTAGAAGGGTTAGGCCTTAGTCCACCACGCTGGCCTAGTGCGGGTTGGCGGACTACACACCTAAGAAATTCCTAAGAACTTTTAAGTGTGCCGGTTTTATCACGATGTTTTCCTTCACCGTTAAAGCAAGTGATGATTCATTGTGAATACACACATAACTTCGAAAAGTCAGAGGTGTGTGCCTGGGGTTTGAACCTGCGACCGCCGACATTCTCGACCGAGCGCCTAAACCTCGAGGCCATTACTGCAGTGATTATTAACAACGTATGTATTATTTTGGATTTTTAAATAACCGTGTCTAAAAAATACTACAAACATATTTGCAACTTCATAGTCAAAGTCAAAGTCAAAGTCAAATTATCTTTATTCAAATAGACTTTTACAAGTACTTTTGAATCGTCAATTTTACACTTTTTAATATTTTTTTAAACTATTAAACTATTGCCGCTTCGAAACGTGTTATAGCTGTGGAGAAGAAACGGCAAGAAACTCCCTCAGCAACACGAAATGTCATTTTTTTTTTTTAATTGAAAATTGCATATTTTTTTTAATAAACAGTTTCAATTTTACATGATAAATGTCATAACGTTAAATGTCATAACGATACATGTCATAATGATACATTTCATAACGATACAAACTGTAGCAACACAATAAAACTCCGATCAATTTACTTACTCCCAGGGCTTACTATCTTCAATAAAATCTGAAATTTTATAGTATGCTTTTTGGTAAAGTTTTTCTTTTATTAATTCTTTAAACTTATTCAAGGGAAGCTCCCTAATAGCCTTCGGAAGTTTGTTATAGAAGCGTATACATTGCCCCATAAAAGAGTTATGAACTTTCCGGAGACGAGTTACGTGTTGAACTAGATTACATTTGTTCCTAGTATTTTTATTGTGTACATTACAAATTTTATTAAATTGATCAAGATTCTTTTGAACGTATATAAGGTTTTCGTATATAAACTGACAAGTGACGGTAAGAATATTTATATCCTTAAATTTTTCCCTAAGTGAAGCCTTGGGACCTAAATTATAAATAGCCCTAATGGCTCTTTTTTGCAAAACAAAAATAGAGTTAATGTCCGCAGCAGCTCCCCACAAAAGAATACCATACGACATTAAGCTATGGAAATAGCTAAAATAAACCATTCTTGCCGTTTCCTCGTCAGTTAGATGTCTGATCTTTTTTACTGCATATGCCGCTGAACTTAATTTGCTTGCCAATTGTTGAATGTGCGGTCCCCACTGGAGTTTAGCGTCTACCGTAATGCCCAGAAATGTAGTTGACGCAACAGGATCCAGTTCTTCACCATTAATTTGTACAGTGGTTTTTAATTGCTTAACATTGGGCATTGTGAATTTTACACATTTAGTTTTTTTCGCATTCAAAAGTAAATTATTATTCTTAAACCACTGAACAACTTTACTAAGTGCATTGTTTACTTCGTCAAAATTATCAAGCCGTCTTTTCACGTTAAATATTAGAGACGTATCATCCGCAAACAGCACTATATCGTTTTTATCCCCTACGTAGTAAGGCAAGTCATTAATGTACACAAGAAATAAAAAAGGCCCAAGAATTGAACCCTGTGGCACTCCCATGGTAACCGACGATCCTGGAGAAAGTTTCCCATTAATGTCAACCCTTTGAACTCTGTTACTTAAATAAGAAGTCAGAAGATTTAGGGCTTTATTTCTAATGCCATAATGGTGAAGTTTCCTGACAAGAATGTTATGTTTGACGCAGTCGAAGGCTTTGGACAAGTCGCAGAAAATGCCAATAGCATCTCGCGACTCTTCCCATGCCCTGAACACAGTTTTTAAAAGTTCAACCCCTGCATCGATAGTTGATCTACCCTTAGTAAATCCAAACTGTTTCCGATGAAGTAAGTTATTTTTATTAAAAAAGTTCAATAATTGATTGAGTATAGTTTTTTCAAATAACTTACTAAGAGTTGGTATAACAGAAACAGGTCGAAAATTTGAAGGGTCTGATGTATCACCAGATTTAAAAAGTGGTATTACCTTACTAAGTTTCATCAAGTCAGGAAACACTCCAGATGCGACGCAACGATTGAACACAGCTGCCATGTGAGGTGCTATAACATTGATAATAGAGGATATTGTAACTACTGACATTCCCCACAAGTCTTTAGTCTTTTTTTATTAATTTCTTTAAAGGCCTTAAGAATATCATGATGACTAATCGCTGTAAATTCAAACGATGCGTCACATTGCGGAACATTATCTTCAAGAAGTAACACAGCAGACCTAGAAGACGACTGAAGATGTTGAGTAGTTACTATTGGAATGTTAGTAAAAAATCTTTCAAATTCAGTGGCCACTTCAGTGTCTTTTGAAACAGTTTTATTATTAATTTCTATACTAAATTCTTTGTGGTGTGCTATGTGCCTTCCCGATTCCGAATTGATAATGTTCCAAGTTGCTTGTATTACATTTGGGGCTGATTTAATCTTATTTTTAAGATACATTGATTTGGCAGCATAACAAACTCTTTTAAAAACCTTAGAATATAATTTTACATAGGCAATAAATTTTGGATTTTGGTTATACATTCTTTCATTATATAAATCATACAATCTATTTCGGCTTTTAAATATACCAGTAGTTGCCCACTCACTAAATGTCAAACGGTTCATCAAATTAATTGTTTTTGGTTTAAAAACTTTATTGTGTACCATATTTATATGATCAAAAAAGGAATCATACATTTTGTTGGGATCTTGATGAGAGGACAACTTGGGTAGATTTTGTTCCATATTTATTTTAAAATAATTTAAGCGGCTAGCAGTAATAGGAACAAATGTAATACTTTGGCTTGATACTTTACATGTATGCAAAGGTAAAGACACCAACTGGCCACAGTGATCGGAATCAAAATTATTAATAATAGCGCTTGAAATTACTTTAACATTTGTAAAAACATTATCAAGACATGTTGCACTTGTGGCAGTGATTCTTGTAGGCTCAAAGAAGACATTATTATACGTCGGCGCAGCCGGTTTGTGATTACAAACACCGTCATATTAAAAAAAATCCCGACAAAAAATGCGATTTCCTTACAACCACATCCATTTAATATCTGTGATTGTTAGGAAAACGTCATATTTTTTATTTTCTGTCGGGATGTTTTTTGCCGCCAATAGGTTTGTAATCACCGTAGCTATTACCTGCCTTAGTTTCCGATCACGGTCGGAATACACCCTGTATATGAGCTGATAATGATAATAATGAATATTATATAATTATACACCATTTTGTGAAAGGATAACAAATAAACATTTCTTTTTTTTTCTTAACTGGCACATAAATAAATACACATACGAACAATTCCAATCAGTTGAGTGTGTTCAATCGATTTACGTGATGGATGAGACGGGCCGACACACGTGATCGATTACATACTTTAAAACAATACCTTGAGAAAACTTGTGATAATATTTTTAAAATCGCATCATGTGCATAGAAAATTTAATAAATATTCTGTGCACTTATAAAAAAAGGCCTAAAAACATATATCAGTATTCGAGTTACTTGTAAATTATTATCTTAATCCGCGGACAAAGAACCAGTACCAACAGTAGGTAACCTAACGTACCTACCAAGTATTTAATTTGTGTGTTCGATTTCAATGATCAAAACTACGCTCAAGTCATCAATTGGACGTCGGATAATTCTCAAACAAAGTTCAAGGTGAAGGTCATGGGTATTGCCGAAGGACGAAATAATTTAGCCAAATGACCCTTCTGATAGTTTCTAAACTACAATTTAATGGGAGCAAAGTTTTGAATTGTAACAAATTGATCGCTATTACGTGGTATTGTGAATTCAAGTCTGAGAGGACAAAGAAACTGGTGTAACTTAATAATAATAGCTTAGTAGACGTTGCACTGAAATGCTAATTTTTTTGGTCAGGCGCGATGGTTGGTTTGATTTATTTATTTATTTACTACATACATAAATTTACGCCTGTATTCCCCGAAGGGGTAGGCAGAGGTGCATTTCTGCACCCACATTTCGCCAAGTATGTATCAGTCCCACGTAATAGGGGGCGAGCCTATTGCCGTTTTTCGGGCACATTCCAGACTCCGTGCTGTTACCGAGAATTTCCTAATGGAAAAACCCAATAACACTTTGCCCGACCCGGGAATCGAACCCAGGACCTCTAGATCGCACGGCACATACTTGTACCGCGAGACCACGAGGCATCATTCATTAATAAAATAAATAAAAATAAAAAAGCCTTTATTTGATCCTGCTACAATAACTTAATAAATAACATTTTTTTTTTTTTTTTTTTTCATTCATTAATACAATCGCTTAATTAGCGAGTTGAGTTAAATCATATGTTAATAAGAGTCTCAGCGTCCGATTCATAATCTAATGAGTAGAAACTCAACAATTTGGACCAGAGCAATTCACACGCATCGAATGGAGCGCTAGTCGGTGGGGGTGAGCCGCGACGGCACTCCTCGTGTCAACCACTCGACATCCGCTAATCGACAATTACCCGTAATACTCGAAATCACGTCTCGTAACTAACGTAATAATCCCCGCGATGTTGATTGAATGCTCATTAAGTCATTACTCATGTAAACTTGATAAATTAGACATTCTGTGTGCAATTAGAGACTAATTCCAACACGCCATATGCGCTACTGGCATATGAATTAGGTTACGCTATCGCATCCCACTGCTGAGCACGGAACTTAATTCCTTATGAAAGCCCTTGGGTAAGTTTCATTGTGATTTAATAATTATTTTTTTGCCGTTAAAGACCATGATAATTATTTACTAAGAATAAATAATTAACGTAATAGGCTCGTCCACTATTACCTATGTGGGACTGAAATACTTGGCCAAATGTGGGTGCTGAAATGCACCTCTGCCTACTTCTTCGGGGCATTCAGGCGCAATGTTATGATTGTAAAAAAATTATAATTGAAGTGATATTTTAAATCCGCGAACTCCGAGATGGTATCCTAGTAGGCAGCGCACATAATTAAAAAAATACCCTTATACATGAATTTCCGAAGAGATAAGCAGTTTATAGGTACATTTCAGCCGAGCCTGTGTATCGTGTCATTTTCCGCTTTGCTGTAGAGGGAAGTGAACAACTCTTTGTTTTCCAACTCCCCCTGTATATTATTTCTGATTAATTTCGTTGCGGGATCATGAAAAATTAGGTTCCCTTAGATTCGCTGAGCTTCAGTGCTCAGCGTCAATACTGTGCGTGCCGCTGTTGATCCTGGAGCACAGGATTTTTTGGTGGGATAAGGCCAAAAATACCAACTTCCGTAATCAACTAGCGAAACAAAGTAATCTAAACAGAATTATTAACAACATCATCATTAGGCCATATACGTCCCACTGCTGGGCACAGGCCACAACTACAACTTAGAAGGGTTAGGCCTTAGTCCACCACGCTGGCCTAGTGCGGGTTGGCGGACTACACACCTAAGAAATTCCTAAGAACTTTTAAGTGTGCCGGTTTTATCACGATGTTTTCCTTCACCGTTAAAGCAAGTGATGATTCATTGTGAATACACACATAACTTCGAAAAGTCAGAGGTGTGTGCCTGGGGTTTGAACCTGCGACCGCCGACATTCTCGACCGAGCGCCTAAACCTCGAGGCCATTACTGCAGTGATTATTAACAACGTATGTATTATTTTGGATTTTTAAATAACCGTGTCTAAAAAATACTACAAACATATTTGCAACTTCATAGTCAAAGTCAAAGTCAAAGTCAAATTATCTTTATTCAAATAGACTTTTACAAGTACTTTTGAATCGTCAATTTTACACTTTTTAATATTTTTTTAAACTATTAAACTATTGCCGCTTCGAAACGTGTTATAGCTGTGGAGAAGAAACGGCAAGAAACTCCCTCAGCAACACGAAATGTCATTTTTTTTTTTTAATTGAAAATTGCATATTTTTTTTAATAAACAGTTTCAATTTTACATGATAAATGTCATAACGTTAAATGTCATAACGATACATGTCATAATGATACATTTCATAACGATACAAACTGTAGCAACACAATAAAACTCCGATCAATTTACTTACTCCCAGGGCTTACTATCTTCAATAAAATCTGAAATTTTAGAGTCATTCGGGTCAAGTGGGCGCACTTTTCTCTTTGAAGCCCCAATATGCAAATAAATATTATAATAATAGAAATAAAAATATTGTATTGTGTAGAGCATTTATTTGGCTACAAATAGGAATAGCGATAACAACAAAAAAAATCTTTCTTTAAAAAATATATATTAATAATTAATGCAAGCCGTAATGCGTATACTTGACCCGTATTGAGGGTAAGTGTGCGTACACGTATGGGGTAACTAAACGCAGATGGGGTAAGTGAACACATGCAAGAATAAACCAACCAAGTCAACCCAGTCACGGCCAGCCATTTTCGAAGAGATGTCAAAGCGATTCTCAATGTTATTAGCGGATGCGTATTCAAATGCCAAGCGTCTTAAATCATTTATAGTCAATCCGAAATATCTTTCATCCATTTGTTTGCAATGGATTACAAATTCTGCTTCTTGATTTTCGTTAAACGTTGGCTTAAACCGACCCATTGAAGATGCAGCTTTGTTTAATTTTAAACGTTTTCGAAGACATGACTCGCTAATGCCAATAGCACTTGCAGCAGATCTATTACTTTTGCCTTGTTTAATGAGAATTTTTGCTTCAGCAATTTGTTGTTCCGTAATAGGTGCAGTTCAGGTTTTTTCCTTATATAATTTCGAGGCATGACGATAACTACTAAAACAAAAGAAAAATGAACATAAAACATTTGTCAGCGTAAACATCACAAATTTTCTAATGACTTGGCCCAGGGGTAAGTGTGCGCATGCGCTCACTTACCCGCGCACACTTTCCCCGAGAAGCCAAAATTCAAACAAATGGCCGCTGAATCAGAAACGTTGAACATAACCTCCAATCACGCTTACATATTTCAATAACAATATGTGTACAATTTATAAAAAATAGACTTACCCTTGTCGCTTTACAATGTTATGAGTAATAGTGTTTTCCAAAATACAAAAAAGTTGCAGAGAAATCAATCAAAACACCTTTTTATAAATTAATTTAAAACCGAACGTGGTGCTGCGTGTGAGCTTGTCGCGTTTGTGTCCCCCTAGCGGCGCCTCTAAATGATCAAAACACCACCCCCCTCCCGCGTCCCGTCCTAATGTTACAGGTACTGCGCTCACTTACCCACTGCGCTCGGTTACCCCGAATGACTCTATAGTATGCTTTTTGGTAAAGTTTTTCTTTTATTAATTCTTTAAACTTATTCAAGGGAAGCTCCCTAATAGCCTTCGGAAGTTTGTTATAGAAGCGTATACATTGCCCCATAAAAGAGTTATGAACTTTCCGGAGACGAGTTACGTGTTGAACTAGATTACATTTGTTCCTAGTATTTTTATTGTGTACATTACAAATTTTATTAAATTGATCAAGATTCTTTTGAACGTATATAAGGTTTTCGTATATAAACTGACAAGTGACGGTAAGAATATTTATATCCTTAAATTTTTCCCTAAGTGAAGCCTTGGGACTTAAATTATAAATAGCCCTAATGGCTCTTTTTTGCAAAACAAAAATAGAGTTAATGTCCGCAGCAGCTCCCCACAAAAGAATACCATACGACATTAAGCTATGGAAATAGCTAAAATAAACCATTCTTGCCGTTTCCTCGTCAGTTAGATGTCTGATCTTTTTTACTGCATATGCCGCTGAACTTAATTTGCTTGCCAATTGTTGAATGTGCGGTCCCCACTGGAGTTTAGCGTCTACCGTAATGCCCAGAAATGTAGTTGACGCAACAGGATCCAGTTCTTCACCATTAATTTGTACAGTGGTTTTTAATTGCTTAACATTGGGCATTGTGAATTTTACACATTTAGTTTTTTTCGCATTCAAAAGTAAATTATTATTCTTAAACCACTGAACAACTTTACTAAGTGCATTGTTTACTTCGTCAAAATTATCAAGCCGTCTTTTCACGTTAAATATTAGAGACGTATCATCCGCAAACAGCACTATATCGTTTTTATCCCCTACGTAGTAAGGCAAGTCATTAATGTACACAAGAAATAAAAAAGGCCCAAGAATTGAACCCTGTGGCACTCCCATGGTAACCGACGATCCTGGAGAAAGTTTCCCATTAATGTCAACCCTTTGAACTCTGTTACTTAAATAAGAAGTCAGAAGATTTAGGGCTTTATTTCTAATGCCATAATGGTGAAGTTTCCTGACAAGAATGTTATGTTTGACGCAGTCGAAGGCTTTGGACAAGTCGCAGAAAATGCCAATAGCATCTCGCGACTCTTCCCATGCCCTGAACACAGTTTTTAAAAGTTCAACCCCTGCATCGATAGTTGATCTACCCTTAGTAAATCCAAACTGTTTCCGATGAAGTAAGTTATTTTTATTAAAAAAGTTCAATAATTGATTGAGTATAGTTTTTTCAAATAACTTACTAAGAGTTGGTATAACAGAAACAGGTCGAAAATTTGAAGGGTCTGATGTATCACCAGATTTAAAAAGTGGTATTACCTTACTAAGTTTCATCAAGTCAGGAAACACTCCAGATGCGACGCAACGATTGAACACAGCTGCCATGTGAGGTGCTATAACATTGATAATAGAGGATATTGTAACTACTGACATTCCCCACAAGTCTTTAGTCTTTTTTTATTAATTTCTTTAAAGGCCTTAAGAATATCATGATGACTAATCGCTGTAAATTCAAACGATGCGTCACATTGCGGAACATTATCTTCAAGAAGTAACACAGCAGACCTAGAAGACGACTGAAGATGTTGAGTAGTTACTATTGGAATGTTAGTAAAAAATCTTTCAAATTCAGTGGCCACTTCAGTGTCTTTTGAAACAGTTTTATTATTAATTTCTATACTAAATTCTTTGTGGTGTGCTATGTGCCTTCCCGATTCCGAATTGATAATGTTCCAAGTTGCTTGTATTACATTTGGGGCTGATTTAATCTTATTTTTAAGATACATTGATTTGGCAGCATAACAAACTCTTTTAAAAACCTTAGAATATAATTTTACATAGGCAATAAATTTTGGATTTTGGTTATACATTCTTTCATTATATAAATCATACAATCTATTTCGGCTTTTAAATATACCAGTAGTTGCCCACTCACTAAATGTCAAACGGTTCATCAAATTAATTGTTTTTGGTTTAAAAACTTTATTGTGTACCATATTTATATGATCAAAAAAGGAATCATACATTTTGTTGGGATCTTGATGAGAGGACAACTTGGGTAGATTTTGTTCCATATTTATTTTAAAATAATTTAAGCGGCTAGCAGTAATAGGAACAAATGTAATACTTTGGCTTGATACTTTACATGTATGCAAAGGTAAAGACACCAACTGGCCACAGTGATCGGAATCAAAATTATTAATAATAGCGCTTGAAATTACTTTAACATTTGTAAAAACATTATCAAGACATGTTGCACTTGTGGCAGTGATTCTTGTAGGCTCAAAGAAGACATTATTATACGTCGGCGCAGCCGGTTTGTGATTACAAACACCGTCATATTAAAAAAAATCCCGACAAAAAATGCGATTTCCTTACAACCACATCCATTTAATATCTGTGATTGTTAGGAAAACGTCATATTTTTTATTTTCTGTCGGGATGTTTTTTGCCGCCAATAGGTTTGTAATCACCGTAGCTATTACCTGCCTTAGTTTCCGATCACGGTCGGAATACACCCTGTATATGAGCTGATAATGATAATAATGAATATTATATAATTATACACCATTTTGTGAAAGGATAACAAATAAACATTTCTTTTTTTTTCTTAACTGGCACATAAATAAATACACATACGAACAATTCCAATCAGTTGAGTGTGTTCAATCGATTTACGTGATGGATGAGACGGGCCGACACACGTGATCGATTACATACTTTAAAACAATACCTTGAGAAAACTTGTGATAATATTTTTAAAATCGCATCATGTGCATAGAAAATTTAATAAATATTCTGTGCACTTATAAAAAAAGGCCTAAAAACATATATCAGTATTCGAGTTACTTGTAAATTATTATCTTAATCCGCGGACAAAGAACCAGTACCAACAGTAGGTAACCTAACGTACCTACCAAGTATTTAATTTGTGTGTTCGATTTCAATGATCAAAACTACGCTCAAGTCATCAATTGGACGTCGGATAATTCTCAAACAAAGTTCAAGGTGAAGGTCATGGGTATTGCCGAAGGACGAAATAATTTAGCCAAATGACCCTTCTGATAGTTTCTAAACTACAATTTAATGGGAGCAAAGTTTTGAATTGTAACAAATTGATCGCTATTACGTGGTATTGTGAATTCAAGTCTGAGAGGACAAAGAAACTGGTGTAACTTAATAATAATAGCTTAGTAGACGTTGCACTGAAATGCTAATTTTTTTGGTCAGGCGCGATGGTTGGTTTGATTTATTTATTTATTTACTACATACATAAATTTACGCCTGTATTCCCCGAAGGGGTAGGCAGAGGTGCATTTCTGCACCCACATTTCGCCAAGTATGTATCAGTCCCACGTAATAGGGGGCGAGCCTATTGCCGTTTTTCGGGCACATTCCAGACTCCGTGCTGTTACCGAGAATTTCCTAATGGAAAAACCCAATAACACTTTGCCCGACCCGGGAATCGAACCCAGGACCTCTAGATCGCACGGCACATACTTGTACCGCGAGACCACGAAGCAGTGTTTATTTACTCTTTCTTGTATATTACAAAATAAATACATGGAGAAACTAAACTAAATATAAAGTACTAGCTTTTGCCCGCGACTCCGTCCGCGTAGACTACAGGGTTGGGTTCAGAATGAAAATAAGTTGTAGTCTATTTTACTCCACAGAGTCCCATTTATGTCCATATCAAAAATCGTTTACATCGGTCAAATGATTTAATCGTGAAAGCGTAACAGAAATACTCGTATAGCTACAGTCGTCTACACGTCGTTTCATCATTCTAGCTTCAAAAATGACGAATTTCCACACAAACTTTCACCCCTATTTTTATTTTACCCCCTTAAAGGTACATTTTTATTACAAACTTTGAGTGTCATAATTATTTATATCTAATCAACAAAAATAAGTTTCAAGCTTCTAGCTTTAAAAATGACAATACTTCCATACAACTTTTCATCCCCCCTTAAACCCCTTTTCCTTGATGAAAAGTAGCCTATGTCCTTTCTCAGAGTTTAAACTATCTGTGTACCAAATTTCATTTAAATCGGTTCAGAAATTTTAGCAGGAAAGCGAGACAGACAGACAGACAGACAGACAGACAGAGTTACTTTCGCATTTATAATATTAGTAAGGATAAGGATTAAAAAAAATAGCCTATGTCCTTTTTTAAGGTCTCATTTTTGTCCATACCAAAAATCATCCAAATCAGTCAAAATGGTTTAGGTGTGAAAGCATAACACAGGCAGTGTTACTTTCGTATTACAATATATGCTCATCCCACGGGAACCCTTCATATTGCCGGGATAAAACGTAGGTTATGTTACTTTATAGTGTCCCATTTATATTCATACCAAAAATCATATAAATCGGGTGAATAATATAGACGTGAAAGCCTATTCCTACGGGAATACTACATTTTCCGGGATAAAAAGTATCCTATGTTGCTTCAGTGGGTCCTATCTACCCCCATACTAAAACTCATCTAAATCGTCAAATGATTTAGGCGAGAAAGCATAACACAGGCACCGTTACTTTTGCATTACATTATATGCTCATCCCACGGGAACCCTACATATTCCCGGGATAGAATATAGTCTATGTTACTTCATAGGGTTCTATTTAAGTCCATAGCAAAATTCATATGAATCGGGCGAATATTTTAGGCGTGAAAGCCCATTCCCACGGGAATACTACATTTTCCGGGATAGAAAGTATCCTATGTTTCTTGGGTGGGTCCCATCTACCCCCATACTAAAAATCATCTAAATCGGTCAAATGGTTTAGGCGTGAAAGCATAGCATAGGCAGTGTTACTTTATATGCTTATCCCACGGGAACCCTACATATTCTTGGGATAAAATATAGTCTATGTTACTTCATAGGATCACATTTATGTCTGTAAAAGATTTCATTCATATCGATCAAACGGTTTAGGCGTAAAAGCAGAATATTGACAGAGCTACTTATACCCATTCCCACGGGAATACTACATTTTCCGGGATAAAAAGTATCCTATGTTTCTTGGGTGGGTCCCATCTACCCCCATACTAAAAATCATCTAAATCGGTCAAATGGTTTAGGCGTGAAAGCATAGCATAGGCAGTGTTACTTTATATGCTTATCCCACGGGAACCCTACATATTCTTGGGATAAAATATAGTCTATGTTACTTCATAGGATCACATTTATGTCTGTAAAAGATTTCATTCATATCGGTCAAACGGTTTAGGCGTAAAAGCAGAATATTGACAGAGCTAATTATACCCATTCCCACGGGAATACTACATTTTCCGGGATAAAAAGTATCCTATGTTCTTTCCCAGGCTCCAACCTATCTGTGTACCAAATTTCATTTAAATCGGTTCAGTAGTTTTAGCAGGAAAGCGAGACAGACAGACAGACAGACAGACAGACAGACAGACAGAGTTACAATCGCATTTATAATATTATATAGTAAGTATAACTGTCGGTCTTATCGCCCTCGGCAATTTCTTACAGACAACCTTTGGATAGATTAATAGAAGAGGAAGAAATAAAAATATACCCCATCGGGCAAAATAACCTTGAGGTTATGTAGGTATGTATTTTTATTGAGTATGCGCCGTGCAATCTAAAGGACCTATGCTAGCCACTGTCGATTCCGTGGTATAATATTTTCTAATACTAGGTATATACTCCTACGTATTTAAATATAAATGCTATTTGTAAAGTAACTTCATGAATTCCAGTCAATAAGGTGAATATTACAGACCTTTGACTTGCCAAGAAACTTGTTATCTCTTTACTCTTGGCTTATTTTATTACATTTACCATCTTAGGAAACAATTCTGAAACAACCTACAAATTGTTACTGAAATTTTATCAATTCTATAGCCGTTTTATGACATATATTTAACAAAGGGTGAATAGTTTATAGAGTGGTAGCGGTTCTATAAATAATTCATAAAATTCTTCAATAATACCTATGGACATAGTAAATGATTTTCAGGTTGTAAACACGCAATGAATATTCTGATGCGGCTCTTATACAACATGAGTAGGCGTTATAAATGTCAAATATAGTTACACGCGGCACATACGTACATATGAATATATGTATTAAAAAAATATAACTTTGGATTGCCACAATATTGCATTAATAATGTTGTAACTCAAAATATTTCGGATGTGAAATATATTGATTATGCGTTATTATTAAAAGTGATTGTTATATAGTCATGATTCAAATATCTGCCGAAATGCAGAAGTGCACCTCTGCCTACCCTTCGGCGAATACAGACGTGAGGTAATGTTTGTATTTTATCATCGAAAAAGCAATTGCCGCTCCAATTTTTCATTTCAACTTTGAGTGTGTTCCATTAAGTTTCCATTTATCTTTCTGTATTGCTGCCAAATTGTTTCAGTACTTCAGCGAAGCACTAGAGAAGAGGACTCCAAAAGTGCTGTATCATCTGTGACACGAGTGTCAACACTTATATCGTGAAAACAGGTTTTGCGATACTCGAGATGAAAGTTTATACGTCTGTCATAAAATATGTTGGGTTTTTATTGTTTGTTTAGTAAACGCTGCGTAATGGAACAAAAATATGATTTTTGATACGAATTTATGCGCTGATAGTATCTCCCCGTAAAATAAGGTCTTAGAAGGAATATTCAAGGGGATATTGTAGGAATGAAAGATTAAATTTATGTCGTCATGAATAGGCGTATAGTTATAATAAATACACCCAACAGTCAAATACATAGTTCTGACCCCACATTAAGATAGGAGTCTTGTGTAATGGGTATTAGAAACTACGAGAGACTTTTCGGTCTCATAAACACCCAGACCCTAAACAAATATTTGTGGATCACACAAACATTTGTCTCGGTGCGGGGATCGAACCCACGGCCTCTCCTTTTGCAAGCTGGTATCTAGCCAACTGCGCCACGGGGCTGTCAAGTTACATGTCAACATTGATTGACAGGAGATAAATGTAGATAAATTTAAATTAATAAAATTTGATTACACAAACTATACATAACACACAACTTCGACTCCAAACTAAGATACAGAAATACCACAAACACCGAGACTCAAAACAAATATTTGTAGACCAAATATGTCTCAATGCGGTTGAAGCCAGAACGTGTCGTTTCAACCTGGCGTCTAGCCAAGCACCAAGAAGGCTAGCATCCAGATATAAACAGAAACTAACATATCTTTAAAATCCCCAAAGAGAAACCGCTATTCTACGTGAATACTAGTAAAAAAATTCAAGAACACGGCCCTTTCAGCGCGATTCTAATCGCGTAGAGCAAAATTTGTTTGTACAACAGACGCGGACGGTCGACACGTCTCCATCTCGTTTGTATTCAAGATGACGTCGGTATACGGAACTCACAACTTCCAAACATCATGTATTCCTTTAGTTCGGTTTGGTTTAACTTTTTGATTTCGTCGTTTTGTTCTACTAACATGAATAGGTTTTAATTACAGTGAATTGAAAAAAAAAATAGGCCGCATTCGTATTCATATTACTGAGCTCAAACATGATGTCAGTCCAGGGATGAGTTTTAGTTCTTGATATTGGTGAGTGTTTTTTCTGTTAGATCAGACACTGCACTAAGTAACTAAATTTTTTTTTTCGGCTGGCAACATTTGGCGCGAACGGACGTATACATATAGTGAAAAATAAACATTATATCCAGTGTAAAATTCAATGGATACGAAATGTTACGGCTGCAATGCCGTCATTTTGGATATTCTGTATATATGGAATGTGCACAGGCATCATGTAAAAAACTGTATCACCTGAAGTGTCTGTCGCTGACTCCGGAGATTTTTGAATCCTTCAGCGAGGAATACAAGTCCAAATATACAAATAATATACAAAAAAAAGTTTCAAATAAAAAAGATGGCAAATATTATTATCTACAATAATGATGTCTACAATTTTTGTCGTACGATGCGCGGTTCGCGAGATATTCGATAAAACGTGTTTTCCAAGATGGCGGCTGAAGTGACCTTTCCCCCCCCCCCCCCCCCCCCCCTCCCCCCCCCGCGCCATCTTGGATTTACATTCAGGGGACACCATTGAACATATTCCAAAAAAAAAACAGGTCCCGAACGTTGCTTTACCTACTTTTTTTGCTGCGGCGCTTGGACTAAACTAAGCAAGTTTTGCTTAGAAATCTTACGCAGAATGGAGGAACAAACCAATGAATACTCGTTACTAAAACAAAGATTTATGAACACCGAAGCTGAACTACGAGAAAGAAAACTATTGGAGGTAGTTGGAGAAAAAGCAAAAAAATCCGATGTGTTAGAAGCTAATATGAAAGTATTAATAGATAAAAATAAACAGCTTGAAATGTGTCTCAATAAGAACGGCATCCCTCAAGAGAAGGCTGGTGAAACGATGGAAGCGCCGAATAAGCCGTCATTTGTTGAGGCGGTAAAACAAAATATTAGCAGGCCAATACAAGTGATGGTGGGGCCACAAAACCACCAATAAAAGAATCTGTTGTAAACAACGTAGTTAAATAATATTGAAAAGTATGATAATAGTGACTCAATCAAAAATAAAAAGGAAACTGAAAAGGCAGGAATTTGGACTACAGTCACGAGAAAGAAACACAGGTATCCCAATTCGGAAGTAAAAAAAGGAGGATGTGCAGGGGCAGCGGTGCGTGTCTAGTGGCCACACCGCGTTTGGTACTACGTAGAACACCGGAGCCGTGTGACGTCACGGTAGATAACCACTCGTTCGAAATAGTCGGTGCTACCGTGCATCGGCACGACAGATTTTTGTTTTTCTTGTGCGTTGTTTATATACCACCTAATAGTAGTGAAAATGAATACTTATTGCTTTTTAGAATTATTGAACAATATTGTAAAAGATATAGTGAAGTTATTGTGGTAGGAGATTTTAATCTATATTCATGCACAACGCATATAAGTGTTTATTAAGATTATTTGGTGTCTTATAGTGGATTCACTCAGTGCAATGAAATAGTGAAGTGTAATAACAGGAAATTGGACTTAGTGCTGAGTACATTGGAAGGTGGGCGTGTGTGCGTGCGCGCGTCGGACTCGCCGCTGGTGCCGGTGGACGCGTACCATCCGCCTCTTGAGGTAAGCGTCCACGCATTTAGACACACAATCTAACAACAGATGGAATTTCTATAAAGTTGATTTTCAACGGCTTTATTCATCTATAGCGGCTATCGATTGGACCCCATTATACGAGTTGGACCTACAGATGAGCTTAAACTATTTTTATAATATTATTTTTACTATTATTGAGGAATGCGTTCCTAAGAAAAATCGTAATAATGTAAACTCTAGGTATATTTACTCAATGTGGTACACAGCCAAAATTATAAGGGACATTAAGTTAAAATCGTCGCTCCACAAACAATATTAGGCTACAAAATTAAAGGTAGATTACGAAGCGTTCGCCCAGTGTAGGACACGGGTTAAGAAATCGATTGCACTTGCGCATAAACAACACCATAACCGTATTCAAAGCAACTTAGTTAAAGACCCAAAGTCTTTCTGGAAATATGTTAACTCTAAAAAAAGTACAAGAAATCAGAGTAATATATTAAAAAATGGGGAGGTATTACCCGGTAAAGATTGCGTCGAAGAGTTTGCTCAATATTTTCACTCGGTGTATAGCAGGGATAGGGCTGAGTTAAATGTGAACAAAGCGGTACTGGAATCAGGCGGAAAAAATGGAGCAGCACGGATCCATGTCGGCCAATTAAACCTAGGCGATGTGCAACGAGCGCTGCAAAGACTTAAGCCTAAGACGTCAGCAGGACCAGACGTATACGTCCCACTGCTGGACACGGGCCTCCACTACAACTGAGAGGACTTAAGCCTTAGTCCAACACACTGGCCTAGTGCGGGGCTACACACCTAAGAAATTCCTAAGAACTTTTAGGTGCACAGGTTTACTCACGATGTATTCCTTTGCCGTTAAAGTAAGTGATTATAATTCATTAAGAACACACACACAACTAAAGTCAGGGGTGTGTGCCTAGGGTTTGAACCCGCGACCGCGAGATTCTCGACTGCGCGCCTAAACGTCGAGGCCATCACTACTTTATTCATTATTGGTATGTTGAAATTCCGGAATACGCAATCGAGCATCTGACTAATATTTTGCAATGCGTTGACACAATTGTATTGGCTTGGTTACATATACCTAAATAGAGCGTTGCCGAAAAGCGAAACATTCGTATCGCAGTCTAAACTCTTACAAAAATATATAACGGACACATAAGTGAACAAACAGTTCAGCATACAATATTATATTCCTTTCAACAGCTGAGTGCAGTCATAATTCTAACACAACGCTAGATTTTATAAATGCAAGCAAACCAAAGTAAAGTCAAGGAATTTTCTTGGTTTATTGCAACGTTATGCTCCGGGGCACTTTTTTTGCACTAGCGTGTACATTTGGAAGCATATTTTTCAAAGCGCAACATTCGACGGTGGCGCCACCGCTGACAGCTTTAAACCTATACCACATACAAATGGCAGCGCGCCAGCTATGAGTTTCAAGCGGATTTATTTTGTGTTATTCTGTCGCTTTATGTCGGTATCAGGTTTAGATGAAAACGAGAAAGTGAAAATAGCTACGCCCCTAATACGGGGACTTAAACTACAATTGACCAAATGTAGCTGTAACAGTATCACTTCTAGGATACAGGTAGTTTTAATTTTATTTTTAATAAACTTTTAAAGAAATAACAATATCCTCGACGGTGCAACCACGTACGCTTCAATATGGGTGTTTTAAATCTGTTGTGATGAGGGGCAAATAAGTTCCCGGGCACATTTCCTGAATCGAAGTTTAGGACAACTGAAATCCCTCTATCGCAGAGGAGTCCACATTTGGACAGACCGCTGGGCGGCAACGGGAAATAATTAAGGGCGCTCGTCCTGTAACATCGTGATAAAACCTGCACACCTAAAAGTTCTTAGGAATTTCTTAGGTGTGTAGTCCGCCAACCCGCACTCGGCCAGCGTGGTGGACTAAGGCCTAAACCATCTCAGTTGTAGAGGAGGCCCGTGCCCAGCAGTGGGACGTATTTGGGCTGATGATGATGATGATGATGATGATGAAAAAAAAACAGCATACTTATATCGAGGGTACATTTACACCACCGAGGGAATCAACAAAGAGATAAAGATATAAATGTGTTTTACGACTCCTAACGTTGAAAGCGTATTAAACAAAAGCATAGATTGCGATCACGTGAGACAGCGTAGATGGGACGTAAACGCCACTAAACATGTCACTCGCTAAGTAAACTGTACGCTGGGGAATAAATTAAAGTAAATCACACCGCCACAGCTCACTTACATGCCGGATAATTTGCTCCATAATGAAGACTTATTCGCGCCGGCCACAGTATCGCACGGTTTTTGTTCACCAGCCTTAGCAGCAAGGACGTGCTTTAAATAGAATACATCGTTAGTATATATGGCTTATCTAAAAAATATATTTGTAGCTATATAAATGAGAGGGCTTTAGTCCATAACGATAGCATATACAGGTTGACGAACTACATACCTAAGAAATTCTTAATGGAGAACTTTTAGGTGTTCAGGGTTTCTCATGATGGTTTCTTTCACTGTGAAATGTTATAGATGCGGGCCCGGGATTAGAACCAGCGATTGCCAAGACTTTAAGTTTTCTCAACGAGCCGAATCTTTAAAGCCATCATGCATATAATAGCGTTAAAACATAAGATTCTCAGGATTTTTTTAACTATAAATATAGCATTAAAGTACATTAAAATTCTAACTGCAACTACTAGTTAAAATATATTTTTTCTTTACTAGCCACCTTTATAACAAAGTACGTCAAAATCGCTACCGCTCATAACTCGATTTATGTGTGTTCCAAGGCACGGTCACCAGCGAAACACTGCTTTGAATGTTAAACACCGAGTTACAACGGTAATAGAATAACTCTCTTTTAATGCTCCCTTTCACACTGAAACACTGAAGCACTGAATTACACAGTCCTGTGGCGTATCACTTCCCACCTACGCTTTTGATTTAGTATGCACCTCAATAGCAACCAGCGCAGCGTACTGAACGTGAAATGAAATGAAAATTACGTTATTTATAGTTTAAGATCTATTTGAAGCGCAGTTTCTTAGAGAATGGTAGTAGAGAAAACTAGTTCACAATATAATTACATAACTCATACTTTTAACGTATGATTCAGGTTAGCTCATGTATTTACTGTCAAACTCAAATTTGCTATCACTTCGTGTTTAAGAATATTTTTGCAGTCGGCTGTCTCGTTGGTGCGCGGTATTAGTATGTCTCTTGAAAACTAGAGATCCTGGGTTCAATTTTCGATACGGAAAGAAATATATTTGGTTTGGTTTGTAAAAACGAATTTGTTCGAAATACTAATTTGGACATCGAAATCACATCTGCCTACCCCTCGGGGATGAAGGCGTGTGTATGTGTAACATAAATTTTTAACAGCACAACTATCTTGGGATTTGCTCTCTTCGAGTTCTCTACGCATTATTTTATGAAATAAGCGACGAGTGACAGCCACCCGTCTAGAATACTAATGTGTGGACTCAAGAAAATGTACCACGTATTTTCACTACATTTCTATGAAACATTTTTATATTATATCTAGGTCTAAGTGAATAATGCTCTGAATTTAAAATAGCTTTGTGATGGTAATTCATTGTTTATTATTTTAATATTTACACACAAAGTGACGACATCGCATCTGGTTCATCATTTATGGCGGCCTACGGAGGCGGACGAATATGATATTTACCAACATTAAAATATTGCATGTAAATAAATCGTTCTGTCGTTGAAACTGTATCCTTTCCACCTCGTTCTCTTAATACTATGACAACACCTTCCAAAAAAAAATTGACGTTATAATTGCGCTCGAATTTAACAGTTTCGATCGCCCGCCCAGACCGATATTAGTGTGATCTTTAATATTCATTCGGTATGGGTGTTTATGTGTAAAATTTATGGCAAGGACATCCAAGATATTGGAAAATAGTGCGGTCTAAATGTTACATTTTTAACAACTAAAAAATAATATATCAATCTTAAAGATTGATTAAACTGGCCAATACAGATAAACAGGTTTGATTTAAGGTGAGTTATAATACAAAGCGTATCTCATAAAATAGTGTCCGAGCCTAGCAGCGTTGGGCCGCTAGTGAAGAAATTCAAATTATAAGACATGCCTCCCTTCAAGCGTCTTCTTAACAACTTATTCTTCCAAAGTCGGTCAAAGTCCAAAGCGATCGTATTAAAAATGTTTTGTTGTATCAAAACAGTTTGTGTGGCCGTTAAAGAAGGCTCGTGTTATCAAGTTTGGATCCCGCCTTCAGCACAAAAGAAGGCTAAATTCGAAACTTGAAATCCCGGCCGCAATATGCTTTAACTGGCAACTTTCACTAGACTTGGAGCCAAGTTTATCAACTTCACCTAATATTGTAGGCTAGTACTTTTGTTTAGATCCTGTATTTATGTCTTTATATTATACTAACTTTATCTGCCATCGAAATAGGATTTTGACTTTTAGGCTCTAAACTACTTAAGAGTCTCATGCATCCGTGTGCAATTATTATATTAAAAGTAGTTGAACGATTTAGACGTAACAGCAGAATACAACCAAATAATAATTATCTTTAATAATATTTATTAATAAATATTTATATCTAATATTAATACTATTCTGATCTTAAGTGGGATAGTAACTTTAATGCCATGGAAATTCTTATCAGAAAATATCAGCCATGCGACATCATCGTCATCATCATCAGCAAGTCCAACTGCTGGTCACGAGCCTCCATTACAACTGAGAAGGTTTAGGCCTTAGTCCATCACGCTGGCCTAGTCCGTGTGCGGTAGTGACACGCATGTTTGCTTTAAAACATGCGTAAAACTTGTCATTTAGTAATTTTCAATTTCTTCATTTTCAGAAGAAGGAGTGAAGTCCAAAAAGGGAGATGAGAGGAACGCAACTAGGAGGAGAAGTATAGCGGAACACACGTTTTGATGACATATCAAAACATTTACGTTGTAAGCTAGTCATAATTTTACAATAATGTCAGTTACAAATGATGAAATACTAGAATTAAGTTCTTCAACATAACCAAGTCCAGTACAAAAGTACCAAAGCGAAATTACGAAAAGAATTCGATTTGATAATAATTTTAGCGAAAAATGTTTCGAAGTACTAAACTGCTTGATAACCAAATTCTAGCAACAATAGTTATGGATGTTTCATTTCCTAATTACGGCAAGTGTTTAGAATATCGAGCGAAATTCTTCAAAAATAATAAGTACATGAAACTGATTTTAGACCGCTTTCGAAAACGAAATTAGGCTTAATTTCGTAGTAAAACGAGTTTAAAATTTCCTTTGAGTTTCATATTTACAAACGTACATAACCTAACCCTGTGTTTACGAGTAGTTGAAGTGCCAAATAGTATGATCGCAAACTCCGCCTTTTCAAATACATATGATTTATTTGTTGATGCAAGCTCAAGCTATTTGGAATTCGATGCTGTTATCATTCATACTTTGGGACTGAGCAAGTATCTGCTGCCATTATTTTTTGTTGCCGTTTTACAGAGTAAGCCAAAGACATATTATTTCTTTTTTGAGCAGATTGTGATCCATTGTGCCTTAAAATATTATTATATTTATTTGGACAGTAATGTAAATAATATTTATTGCGATGTCACGTCGACTATGTAAATAAATAACAATGTATATAATTTAACTTGTGTTTATATTTACCCTGAAAACAATCTTAACGCAAACATTATTTATTAGAATTTCTTTAAATATTGTTCTTTTTCTCGATGCATTGGCTCGTAGGTTGCTTAGTAGTATTATATTCTTTTGTTTGGGTATAGCAAAATGATTTTATATATTAGCTCTATTAATTTTATGTTTTGTAAATGTAACAATTAGAAATCATTATGATGATTCAACACTAATATCATTCATTAATACATACATACATACCACAGACAACCTAACCTATAGACTCCGCTTCTATTAATTTTAATATGAAAACAAAATCGCTAAATCGTGGCGGGGTACGGGGGCAGTCGGCTAGTTTTCATTGGACGCTTCAAGACACTGATAACATTCTAGTGCGCACTAGAGATGGGATAAACTAATAATTATCGATAATCTACGAAGTTTATAGTTTAAAGGAAAAATAAAAAAACATATTAATTTTCATATAAATTTTTAATACTTATAAGTTAAACAATCATCAAAGTCAAAGTCAAAGTCAAATTATCTTTATTCAAATAGACTTTTACAAGTTCTTTAGAATCGTAAATTTTACACTTTTTTTAAACTATTGCCGCTTCGCAACGTGTTATCGCTGTGGAGAAGAAACGGCAAGAAACTCTCTCAGCAACACGACATGTCATTTTTTCTTTAAAAAATAGCAATATATGTTTTTTTCATTACATTATTTCAATTTTACATTATGAATGTCATAATGATACAAACTGTAGCAACAAAACAAAACTCCGATCAATTTACTTACTCCCAAGGCTTATTATCTTCAATAAACTCTGAAATTTTATAGTATGCTTTTTTATAAAGCTTATCTTTAATTGATTTCTTAAATTTTGTCAAGGGAAGCTCCCTAAGAGCCTTCGGAAGTTTGTAATAGAAGCGTATACATTTCCCCATAAAAGAGTTATTAACTTTCCGGAGACGAGAAAATAAATATTCGTTACGAAAGTAAATATTCATCAATTAAAAGTAAATATTATTTATCAACTATTGACTTCTAAAATGTATTAATTTTGTATAAACTCTCCTTATTGATTTTGATTCAGTTTTTTTTGTTAAATAAGCCAAACGTATGTCGATATATTTATTAATTACGCATTTTATTAAATCAATCAAATGATTGACGTTTTCAAAGTCAAACTGATGGTGCAGTAAGTCGGGGAATAATTCTAGGTTTGCTAAAGAATTCAATGTTTTACAAGAAAGATACATTGGATAGCTCTTTGGTTTATTAAATTTCAAATTATTATTATTTATTCAGTTTCAAATAGAAAACGTCGAGATCTACCAACAATTCGGAAACAATCCCCAGTAAAATGTCGCGAACAAATAACGTGATTTTTTCCAGGAAACCAATTATCATCTCGTTTGGTAGCGTCAATCCATTTTTTTTTCACTTCAGGACACTTGGGAAACCTTTTGAACAACAGACAAACAACGATATACAGTCTATAAAAATATCGATCTCAATATTATTTGTCGATAAAACAATAATTATATTGTGTCTCATTACTAGTCTGCGTGTCAAAGAGAGAGCGAGATAATGTTATATGAATTCAAATAAGAAAGAAAGAGATGCAAATACGACTTAAACGCCAGAATTTTTAATATTTTATTTTTAGTATATAGTTATTTTAGTGATTAATGAAAGAATAATAACTTACCTGTGAAATGTAATACGATGTTTTGCAAGACTAGATGTTGTGCTGCTCTTTCCACAAATTTTCACTGAACAATACGGCATTATGACAGTTAATATTTTTAAAACAGGGACAATATGTCACTGCGACACTCGGCGGCGGAATGAGTCACGTTAAGGGGCGGGGCCGGCGGTTATGTCGTGTCAGCGCATAACGTCGGCGAAAGCTTGTCCCCAGTAATGCGTCGTCTATAGGTTAGGTTGTCTGTGATACATACATAAACTCACGCCTGTATTCCCCGAAGGGGTCGGCAGAGGTGTATTTCTGCACCCACATTTCGCCAGGTATGTATCGGTACCACGTAATAGGGGGCGAGCCTATTGCCGTTTTTCGGGCACATTTCCAGACTCCGTGCTGTTACTGAGAATTTCCTAATGGAAAAACCCAATAACACTTTGCCCGACCCGGGAATCGAACCCAGGACCTCTAGATCGCACGGCACATACTTGTACCGCGAGACCACGAGGCATCATTCATTAATAAAATAAATAAAAATAAAAAAGCCTTTATTTGATCCTGCTACAATAACTTAATAAATAACAATTTTTTTTTTTTTTTCATTCATTAATACAATCGCTTAATTAGCGAGTTGAGTTAAATCATATGTTAATAAGAGTCTCAGCGTCCGATTCATAATCTAATGAGTAGAAACTCAACAATTTGGACCAGAGCAATTCACACGAATCGAATGGAGCGCTAGTCGGTGGGGGTGAGCCGCGACGGCATCGTGTCAACCACTCGACATCCGCTAATCGACAATTACCCGTAATACTCGAAATCACGTCTCGTAACTAACGTAATAATCCCCGCGATGTTGATTGAATGCTCATTACTCATGTAAACTTGATAAATTAGACATTCTGTGTGCAATTAGAGACTAATTCCAACACGCCATATGCGCTACTGGCATATGAATTAGGTTATGCTATCGCATGCGTATCCCACTGCTGAGCACGTAACTTAATTCCTTATGAAAGCCCTTGGGTAGGTTTTTTTGTGATTTAATACTTATTTTTTCCTTTGCCCTTGCCGGCCGTGGGAATTACTTACTAAAAATAAAGAAATAACGTAAACGGCTCGCCCTCTATTACGTGGGACTGAAATACTTGGCGAAATGTGGGTGCAGAAATGCACCTCTGCCTACTTCTTCGGGGAATTCAGGCTTATAATTTTTAATTGAAGTGATATTTTTAAATCCGCGAACTCCGAGATGGTATCCTAGTAGGCAGCGGACATAATTAAAAAAATACCCTTATACATGAATTTCCGAAGAGATAAGCAGTTTATACATTTCAGCCGAGCCTGTGTATCGTGTCATTTTCCGAGATAGCGGAAGCCTTTTTTTTATTACCTACTTCCGTAATATTTTGTCACCAGCTTTGCTGTGGAGGGAAGTGAACTACTCTTTGTTTTCCAACTCCCCCTGTATATTATTTCTGATTAATTTCGTTGCGGGATCATGAAAAATTAGGTTCCCTTAGATCCGCTGAGCTTCAGTGCTCAGCGTCAATACTGTGCGTGCCGCTGTTGATCCTGGAGCACAGGATTTTTTGGTGGGATAAGGCCAAAAATACCTACTTCCGAAATCAACCAGCGAAACAAAGTAATCTAAACAGAATTATTAACAACATCATCATTAGCCCATATACGTCCCACTGCTGGGCACGGGCCTCCTCTACAACTTAGAGGGTTTAGGCCTTAGTCCACTACGCTGGCCTAGGGCGGGTTGGACTACACACCTAAGAAATTCCTAAGAACTTTTAGGTGTGCAGGTTTTATCACGATGTTTTCCTTCACCGTTAAAGCAAGTGATGATTCATTGTGAATACACACATACCTTCGAAAAGTCAGAGGTGTGTTCCTGGGGTTTGAACCTGCGACCGCCGACATTCTCGACCGCGCGCCTAAACCTCGAGGCCATCACTGCAGTGATTATTAACAACGTATGTATTATTTTGGATTTTTAAATAACCGTGTCTAAAAAATACTACAAACATATTTGCAACTTCATACGTCAGCGCAGCCGGTTTGTGATTACAAACACCGTCATATTAAAAAAAATCCCGACAAAAATGCGTTTTCCTTACAACCACATCCATTTAATATCTGTGATTGTTAGGAAAACGTCAATTTTTTTATTTTCTGTCGGGATGTTTTTTGACGCCAATAGGTTTGTAATCACCGTAGCTATTACCTGCCTTAGTTTCCGATCACGATCAGAATAAACCCGTATATGAGCTGATAATGATAATAATGAATATTATATAATTATACACCATTTTGTAAAAGGATAACAAATAAACATTTCTTTTTTTTTCTTAACTGGCACATAAATAAATACACATACGAACAATTCCAATCAGTTGAGTGTGTTCAATCGATTTACGTGATGGATGAGACGGGCCGACACACGTGACCGATTACATACTTTAAAACAATGCCTTGAGAAAACTTGTGAAAGTGCTAATATTTTTAAAATCGCATCATGTGCATACAAAAATTAATAAATATTCTGTGCACTTATAAAAAAAGGCCTAAAAACATATCAGTATTCGAGTTACTTGTAAATTATTATCTTAATCCGCGGACAAAGAACCAGTACCAACAGTAGGTAACCTAACGTACCCACCAAGTATTTAATTTGTGTGTTGGATTTCAATGATCAAAACTACGCTGAAGTCATTAATTGGACGTCCGATAATTCTCAAACAAAGTTCAAGGTGAAGGTCATGGGTATTGCCGAAGGACGAAATAATTTAGCCAAATGACCCTTCTGATAGTTTCTAAACTACAATTTAATGGGAGCAAAGTTTTGAATTGTAACAAATTGATCGCTATTACGTGGTATTGTGAATTCAAGTCTGAGAGAACAAAGTAACTGGTGTAACTTAATAATAATAGCTTAGTAGACGTTGCACTGAATTGCTAATTTTTTTGGTCAGGCGCGATGGATGGTACGATTTATTTATTTATTTACTACATACATACATACATAAACTCACGCCTGTATTCCCCGAAGGGGTAGGCAGAGGTGCATCAACTACATTTCGCCAAGTATGTATCAGTCCCACGTAATAGGGGGCGAGCCTATTGCCGTTTTTCGGGCACATTCCAGACTCCGTGCTGTTACCGAGACTTTCCTAATGGAAAAACCCAAAAACACTTTGCCCGACCCGGGAATCGAACCCAGGACCTCTAGATCGCACGGCACATACTTGTACCGCGAGACCACGAGGCAGTATATATTTACTCTTTCTTGTATATTACAAAATAAATACATGGAGAAACTAAACTAAATATAAAGTATAACTGTCGGTCTTATCGCCCTCGGCAATTATTACAGACAACCTTTGGATAGATAATAGAAGAGGAAGAAATAAAAATATACCCCATCGGACAAAATAGCCGTGAGGTTATGTATGTAATTTTATTGAGTATGCGCCGTGCAATCTAAAGGACCTATGCGAGCCACTGTCGATTCCGTGGTATAATATTTTCTAATATTAGGTATATATTCCTACGTATTTAAATATAAATGCTATTTGTAAAGAAACTTCATTAATTCCAGTCAATAAGGTGAATATTACAGACCTTTGACTTGCCAAGAAACTTGTTATCTCTTTACTCTTGGCTTATTTTATTACATTTACCATCTTAGGAAACAATTCTGAAACAACCTACAAATTGCTGCTGAAATTTTATCAATTCTATAGCCGGTTTATGATAATATTTAACAAAGGGCGAATAGTTTATAGAGTGGTAGCGGTTCTATAAATAATTCATAAAATTCTTCAATAATACCTATGGACATAGTAAATGATTTTCAGGTTGTAAACACGCAATGAATATTCTGATGCGGCTCTTATACAACATGAGTAGGCGTTATAAATGTCAACTATAGTTACACGCGGCACATACGTACATATGTATATATGTATTTAAAAAATATAACTTTGGATTGCCACAATATTGCATTAATAATGTTGTAACTCAAAATATATCGAATGTGAAATATATTGATTATGCGTTATTATTAAAAGTGATTGTTATATAGTCATGATTCAAATATCTGCCGAAATGCAGAAGTGCACCTCTGCCTACCCTTCGGCGAATACAGACGTGAGGTAATGTTTGTATTTTATCATCGAAAAAGTAATTGCCGCTCCAATTTTTCATTTCAACTTTGAGTGTGTTCCATTAAGTTTCCATTTATCTTTCTGTATTGCTGCCAAATTGTTTCAGTACTTCAGCGAAGCACTAGAGAAGAGGACTCCAAAAGTGCTGTATCATCTGTGACACGAGTGTCAACACTTAGGTATATCGTGAAAACAGGTTTTGTGATACTCGAGATGAAAGTTTATACGTCATAAAATATATTGGGTTTTTATTATTTGTTTAGTAAACGCTGCGTAATGGAACAAAAATATGATTTTTGATACAAATTTATGCGCTGATAGGATCTACCCGTAAACAAGGACTTAGAAGGAATATTCAAGGGGATATTGTAGGAATGAAAGGTTAAATTTATGTCGTCATGAATAGGCGTATAGTTATAATAAATACACCCAACAGTCAAATACATAGTTCTGACCCCACATTAAGATAGGAGTCTTGTGTAATGGGTATTAGAAACTACGAGAGACTTTTCGGTCTCATAAACACCCAGACCTTAGGGTCTATATAATATTTGTGGATCACACAAACATTTGTCTCGGTGCGAGGATCGAACCCACGGCCTCTCCTTTTGCAAGCTGGTATCTAGCCAACTGCGCCACGGGGCTGTCAAGTTGCATGTCAACATTGATTGACAGGAGATAAATGTAGGGGAGGCCCGGGCAATGCGGATAGCCCAGGTAAAGCGGATAGGCTCATTTTTCGAGATTCTACAACAGATGGTGCTACAAATTGCGGTCGAGTCAATGCGTGAACTCTCTCCCGACGCCATGACAGTTCAAACAGAGCTGAATAGCGCGTTTGTTTGTTTTAATGCAAAATAAAAGAATTTGGGTGTTTTTCTTTCAACTTTCGGCGTGTGGGTCGGGCAAAGCGGATAATCGACAGCATTTTGTTTTTAGATTATTATTTATATAAAAATTAAGAGTTAAGAAATTGTGATTATATGCAACGAAAGGTAATTAAATGTGCAATTTAATGTAATAAAATTAAGTTCCTACGTAGCCTATAACTATGTGTTTTTTACAGTTGACGTTAACATATCCGCTTTGCCCGGGCTTCCCCTAGATAAATTTAAATTAATAAAATTTTATTATACAAACTATACATAACACACAACTTCGACTCCAAACTAAGATACAGAAATCCCACAAACACCGAGACTCAAAACAAATATTTGTAGACCAAATATGTCTCAATGCGGTTGAAACCAGCACGTGTCGATTCAACCTGGCCTCTAGCCAAGCACCAAGAAGGCTAGCATCCAAATATAAACAGAAACTAACATATCTTTAAAATCCCCAAAGAGAAACCGCTATTCTACGTGAATACTAGTAAAAAATTCAAGAACACGGCCCTTTCAGTGCGATTCTAATCGCGTAGAGCAAAATTTGTTTGTACAACAGACGCGGACGGTCGACACGTCTCCATCTCGTTTGTATTCAAGATGACGTCGGTATACGGAACTCACAACTTCCAAACACCATGTATTCCTTTAGTTCGGTTTGGTTAAACTTTTTGATTTCGTCGTTTTGTTCTACTAACATGAATAGGTTTTAATTACAGTGAATTGAAAAAAAACAATTAGGCCGCATTCGTATTCATATTACTGAGCTCAAACATGATGTCAGTCCAGGGATGAGTTTTAGTTCTTGATATTGGTGAGTGTTTTTTCTGTTAGATCAGACACTGCACTAAGTAACTAATATATTTTTTTTCGGCTGGCAACATTTGGCGCGAACGGACGTATATACTGCCGTCATAACAAAAAAGGGCACAACTAACATTTTTTACGAAATTGAGTTATATACATATTTGGAATCAGGAGAATAAGGCCTATCTCCTAATATTTTTTGTATAATTTTATGAACACGATAAACAAAAGTACCATAACCTGAAAGGGCACAACTGAGCTATTTTTTTTGTGATAGTACGTAAAAAGGGCATGTCTAGTTTAAATTACGTGAAAAGGTCACAAGTGAATAAATGTGGATTTTTATTTTATCGTAAAATATTATTTTTTTAAAATGGAAAGGCATAATTGATTTACTTCAAATAGTAAAGGCATATGTGGCAAATGTGGCCTTTCATTTAAAATTTTACCGGCAGTTCACCAAACATTTAATTTAAAAGAAACGGCACAACTGTCAGATGTGCCTTTACTATCAAACATTTTAAAGACCTAAGAACCGGGAAAATGATGATAATGAAGGTAAACATTACGTGCGAACTAAAACTATATCATACTTTTTGACAGATGAAAATGGTGATACAATTCCAGTTTGTAAAACCTTTTTCCTGACTACCCTAGGCTACAACCGAAATAACTGTAAGGCTGTAAGAAATATTCTTGACATAGACTATGATTCTACATTATATCCACAATCTCTCATAGACAATCGAGGTCGTAACCCTAATCCAAGAAAATTCGATGATACTAAAATCAAGGAACATATAATGTCATTTCGTCCTGCTGTATCCCATTACAGACGTGAACACGCACCCAACAAAAAGTATTTGCCTTCTGATCTCAGTATTCGTATTATGTATGACCATTATTATGAATCTAATCCTGAAGTACCTGTATCGTATGGTTATTACAGAAAAGCTGTAAAGGAACTTAATATCTCATTTACAAAGTTAGGCCATGAAGAGTGTGAGCTTTGTGAAAAATTTATCATTCACAACCCTAACCAAGAAATTAGACACAGAAGTTGCATAGAATGTAAAAATTACGATGAACATCATGAAACGTATATTTTAGCTCGCAAAAAGTATGAAGAAGATGCTGATAACCAGTTAGAAAGGCGTCGCTTGATGAAGTCTACGCTCCTACCTACTCGCGCTCATATCCAAAACCCCGAGAGCTTTCAACTCGAGCTGTCAAATCGCTTTGATTGTTTAGATGAAAACCTTGCCGTGGACGAGCTAAACAGTGGTTTGGTAGAAGCTGTCCATACGGTGGGATCTAAGCATTTTAGACCTCGCCGTAGAGATAGACCACAAAAACTCTCGATCCACACTCTTGACCTCATGGCCGAACGTCGATCTATGGCGCTGCAGTCTTCCGATGACGCCGAAGCATATCGTCAGCTCAATAGACGGATCTGGAAGTCCTTGCGACACGATGTCCGTGCTCACAATACTGTGAGCATCAAGGAGACAATCGAGCGGAACGGAGGCTCCAAAGTGTTTGCAAGAGACTTGTCTATTGGGCAAAGACAGTTGACTAGGCTGAAGACGGAAGGTGGCTGCGTAGTGTCGACGAGGGCAGAGGTATTAAGGGAGATCGAGAGGTTCTACGGACAGCTTTACACCTCGGTTGCCGAACCTACTGTTAGCTCGGCCGAAGACCCGAGAGCCGAGTTGATCCGACACTTTAGCGATGACATCCCAGACATCAGCCTGTGTGAGATTGAGATGGCCCTGAAGCAACTTAAGAACAACAAGGCGCCGGGTGAGGACGGAATCACTTCAGAGCTTCTGAAAGCGGGCGGAACGCCGATACTTAAAGTCCTTCAGAAGCTCTTCAATTCCGTTCTCCTCGAGGGCTCAACGCCAGAGGCATGGTGCAGGAGCGTGGTGGTACTGTTCTTCAAAAAAGGTGACAACACTTTGCTGAAGAATTACAGGCCCATCTCGCTCCTAAGCCATGTCTATAAGTTGTTTTCGAGGGTCATCACAAATCGTCTCGAACGCAGGTTTGATGACTTCCAGCCTCCCGAACAAGCCGGTTTCCGAAAAGGCTTTAGCACCATAGACCACATCCATACGCTTCGGCAAGTTATACAAAAAACCGAGGAATATAACTTGCCGCTTTGTTTAGCGTTTGTGGACTATGAGAAAGCCTTTGATTCGATCGAGACCTGGGCTGTGCTAGAGTCTCTCCAGCGGTGCCACATTGACTATCGGTACATCGAGGTGTTGGAAAGCATATACAGAAACGCCACCATGTCGGTCCGAGTACAAGATCAGAGCACGAAGGCTATTCCACTACGGAGAGGCGTGAGACAGGGAGATGTTATATCTCCGAAACTGTTCACTGCCGCGCTGGAAAATGCCTTCAAGCTCTTGCAGTGGAAAGGATTCGGCATCAATATCAACGGCGAGTATATCACACACCTTCGGTTTGCCGACGATATTGTAGTCTTGGCAGAATCGCTGGAAGACCTTAGCACTATGCTCGAAGACCTCAATCGAGTCTCTCAGCAGGTGGGTCTTAAAATGAACATGGACAAGACGAAAATTATGTCGAATGTCCATGTTGTGCCCACCCCGATCGCAGTTGGAGGCTCGACTCTCGAATTTGTAGACGAATACGTCTATTTAGGACAAGTGGTCCGGTTAGGCAGGTCCAACTTCGAGAGAGAGGTCAATCGGCGAATCCAACTCGGTTGGGCAGCGTTCGGGAAACTACGCGACGTCTTCTCGTCCAAAATACCTCAGTGCCTGAAGACAAAAGTCTTCGATAGTTGTGTGTTACCAGTGATGACATACGGCACTGAGACGTGGCCTCTCACTATGGGCCTCATTAGACGGCTCAGAGTCACTCAACGAGCTATGGAGAGGGCTATGCTCGGGGTTTCCCTACGAGATCGAATCAGAAATGAGGAGATCCGTAGGAGAACTAAAGTAACCGACATAGCCCAGCGGATTAGCAAGTTGAAGTGGCAATGGGCCGGGCACATAGCGCGGAGAACCGATGGCCGATGGGGCCAAAAGGTTCTCGAGTGGAGGCCGCGTACCGGAAAGCGCAGCGTAGGACGTCCACCCACAAGATGGTCCGACGACCTGGTGAAGATCGCGGGTCGTCGCTGGATGCAGGCTGCCTCCAACAGGTCACTATGGAAGTCATTGGGGGAGGCCTATGTTCAGCAGTGGACTTCTTTGGGCTGATAATGATAATGATGAATGATGATTTTAAAAAAAAAATCTTATTCAAGCTAGAATGAAAAGGCACAATTGCATAAATGTGCCTTTTCATTGTAATATTTAACTTTATTCACAAAATGTTAGAATGGTAAGTCACATTATGCCTTTTATACGTAATATTAATGTTTTTACATTTTTTTTAAGTTACGTTGAAATGGAAAATCTAGATTATTTAATAAATGCAGTTAAAATAAAATAAAATAAGTAAATCATCTTATAGAATTCACGTAGACGCTACTATTTCCATTCATACATTTTCGATACCTAAAATACTGTATCTTTTTTCCGCCAATTGCAAAGAAATATTTCAAACTCGATTTTCTCCTGATTTGCAAAATGTTAGTTGTGCCCTTTTAAGTTATGACGGCAGTATAGTGGATCTGAGTAAAAATTAATAAAAATAAACATAGGTATATCCAGTGTAAAATTCAATGGATACGAAATGTTACGGCTGCAATGCCGTCATTTTCGATATTCTGTATATGGAATGTGCGCAGGCATCATGTAAAAAACTGTATCACCTGAAGTGTCTGTCGCTGACTCCGGAGATTTTTGAATCCTTCAGCGAGGAATACAAGTCCAAATGGACATGTCCTGAATGCACGCGAAACAAGCCAAGAAAGGATAATTCTACCATACCAGTAAGGAGCACTGCAATTATGGATAAAACATTTACACCATGTAGTTTTGTCAACACCGAACGTGGGAGTGGTAACAAACACACTCATAGCAACGATAACTTGGTTGGTGGCCAAGCGCCGGGGTTTTTTTTTTTTGCAACGTACGTGACCTGATATATTTTTTTGGAATATGTTCAAGGGTGTCCCCTGAATGTAAATCCAAGTTGGCGCGGCGGGGGGGGAGGGGGTCACTTCAGCCGCCATCTTGGAAAACACGTTTTATCGAATATCTCGCGAACCGCGCATCGTACGACAAAAATTGTAGACATCATTATTGTAGATAATAATATTTGCCATCTTTTTTATATGAAACTTTTTTTTGAATAACGCATAGGTTTTTAATTATAGCGCTCCAAACAGAAATGACGCGTCTACGAAAATTTCAATACACACACAGGCAAGGGAACGACCCTAGCGTCACGAGGGGACAAAAATGGTTAGAATTTATACCTGAATACTGTTGAAATGTTAAGAGGGGGAAATTCCGAACGACCCGAAATATATACTGCAACTTATAGGCGCATAATTGAATATACAGCATTATAATCTCATTATAATCTCATTTACAGCGTTATAGCTCCTAAACTATAAATGCTACGGGAAAAGTTTCTCATAAAATTTATAGGTAATTTTATGCTCTACAATTCAGTTACCATTATTTTTAATTTTTAACAAATTTTTTTAACCATTAACTAAATATTTAGTAAAAACCATATTGTAAAAAGTTTGATAATTAAAAACCTATGCGTTATACAAAAAAAGTTTCAAATAAAAAAGATGGCAAATATTAATATCTACAATAATGATTTCTACAATTTTTGTCGTACGATGCGCGGTTCGCGAGATATTCGATAAAACGTGTTTTCCAAGATGGCGGCTGAAGTGACTACTTTTTTTGCTGCGGCGCTTGGACTAAACTAAGCAAGTTTTGCTTAGAAATCTTACGCAGAATGGAGGAACAAACCAATGAATACTCGTTACTAAAACAAAGATTTATGAACACGAAGCTGAACTACGAGAATTAAGAAAACTATTGGAGGTAGTTGGAGAAAAAGCAAAAAAATCCGATGTGTTAGAAGCTAATATGAAAGTATTAATAGATAAAAATAAACAGCTTGAAATGTGTCTCAATAAGAACGGCATCCCTCAAGAGAAGGCTGGTGAAACGGCAGAAGCGCCGAATAAGCCGTCATTTGTTGAGGCGGTAAAACAAAATATTAGCAGGCCAACTACAAGTGATGGTGGGGCCACAAAACCACCAATAAAAGAATCTGTTGTAAACAACGTAAAGTTAAATAATATTGAAAAGTATGATAATAGTGACTCAATCAAAAATAAAAAGGAAACTGAAAAGGCAGGAATTTGGACTACAGTCACGAGAAAGAAACACAGGTATCCCAATTCGGAAGTAAAAAAAGGAGGATGTGCAGGGGCAGCGGCGCGTGTCTAGTGGCCACACCGCGTTTGGTACTACGTCGAACACCGGTGCCGTGTGACGTCACGGTAGATAACCACTCGTTCGAAATAGTCGGTGCTACCGTGCATCGGCACGACAGATTTTTGTTTTTCTTGTGCGTTGTTTATATACCACCTAATAGTAGTGAAAATGAATACTTATTGCTTTTTAGAATTATTGAACAATATTGTAAAAGATATAGTGAAGTTATTGTGGTAGGAGCTATATTCATGCACAACGCATATAAGTGTTTATTATGATTATTTGGTGTCTTATTGTGGATTCACTCAGTGCAATGAAATAGTGAAGTGTAGTAACAGGAAATTGGACTTAGTGCTGAGTACATTGGAAGGTGGGAGTGTGTGCGTGCGCGCGTCGGACTCGCCGCTGGTGCCGGTAGACGCGTACATACCATCCGCCTCTTGAGGTAAGCGTTATACTGCGCCCCAACACGTGCGCAACTGCTGGCTTATCCACGCATTTAGACACACAATCTAACACCAGATGGAATTTCTATAAAGCTGATTTTCAACGTCTTTATTCATCTATAGCGGCTATCGATTGGACCCCATTATACGAGTTGGACCTACAGATGAGCTTAAACTATTTTTATAATATTATTTTTACTATTATTGAGGAATGCGTTCCTAAGAAAAATCGTAATAATGTAAACTCTAGGTATATTTACCCAATGTGGTACACAGCCAAAATTATTAGGGACATTAAGTTAAAATCGTCGCTCCACAAACAATATTAGGCTACAAAATTAAAGGTAGATTACGAAGCGTTCGCCCAGTGTAGGACACGGGTTAAGAAATCGATTGCACTTGCGCGTAAACTACACCATAACCGTATTCAAAGCAACTTGGTTAAAGACCCAAAGTCTTTCTGGAAATATGTTAACTCTAAAAAAAGTACAAGAAATCAGAGTAATATATTAAAAAATGGGGAGGTATTACCCGGTAAAGATTGCGTCGAAGAGTTTGCTCAATATTTTCACTCGGTGTATAGCAGGGATAGGGCTGAGTTAAATGTGAACAAAGCGGTACTGGAATCAGGCGGAAAAAATGGAGCAGCACGGATCCATGTCGGCCAATTAAACCTAGGCGATGTGCAACGAGCGCTGCAAAGACTTAAGCCTAAGACGTCAGCAGGACCAGACGTATACGTCCCACTGCTGGACACGGGCCTCCTCTACAACTGAGAGGACTTAAGCCTTAGTCCAACACACTGGCCTAGTGCGGGGCTACACACCTAAGAAATTCCTAAGAACTTTTAGGTGCACAGGTTTACCCACGATGTATTCCTTTGCCGTTAAAGTAAGTGATAATTCATTAAGAATACACACACAACTAAAGTCAGGGGTGTGTGCCTAGGGTTTGAACCCGCGACCGCGAGATTCTCGACTGCGCGCCTAAACGTCGAGGCCATTACTACTATATTTAATATAGGTATATTGGAATTCCGGAATACGCAATTATGCATCTGACTAATATTGTGCAATGCGTTGACACAATTGTATTGGCTTGGTTACATATACCATAATAGATGGACACATATAAGTGAACAAACAGTTCAGCATACAATATTATATTCCTTTCAACAGCTGAGTGCAGTCATAATTCTAACACAACGCTAGATTTTATAAATGCAAGCAAACCAAAGTAAAGTCAAGGAATTTTCTTGGTTTATTGCAACGTTATGCTCCGGGGCACTTTCTTTGCACTAGCGTGTACATTTGGAAGCATATTTTTCAAAGCGCAACATTCGACGGTGGCGCCACCGCTGACTGCTTTAAACCTATACCACATACAAATGGCAGCGCGCCAGCTATGAGTTTCAAGCGGATTTATTTTGTGTTATTCTGTCGCTTTATGTCGGTATCAGGTTTAGATGAAAACGAGAAAGTGAAAATAGCTACGCCCCTAATACGGGGACTTAAACTACAATTGACAAAATGTAGCTGTAACAGTATCACTTCTAGGATACAGGTAGTTTTTATTTTATTTTTAATAAAGGTTTTAAAGAAATAACAATATCCTCGACGGTGCAACCACGTACGCTTCAATACCGGTGTTTTAAATCTGTCGTGATGAGGGGCAAATAAGTTCCCGGGCACATTTCCTGAATAGAAGTTTAGGACAACTGAAATCCCTCTATCGCAGACCGCTGGGCGGCAACGGGAAATAATTAAGGGCGCTCGTCCTGTTACAGGTAACATCGTGATAAAACCTGTACACCTAAAAGTTCTTAGGAATTTCTTAGGTGCGTAGTCCGCCAACCCGCACTAGGCCAGCGTGGTGGACTAAGGCCTCAACCCTCTCAGTTGTAGAGGAGGCTCGTGCCCAGCAGTGGGACGTATTTGGGCTGATGATGATGATGATGATGAAAAAAAAACAGCATACTTATATCGAGGGTACATTTACACCACCGAGGGAATCAACAAAGAGATAAAGATATAAATGTGTTTTACGACTCCTAACGTTGAAAGCGTATTAAACAAAAGCATAGATTGCGATCACGTGAGACGGCGTAGATGGGACGTAAACGCCACTAAACATGTCACTCGCTAAGTAAACTGTACGCTGGGGAATAAATTAAAGTAAATCGCACCGCCACAGCTCACTTACACGCCGGATAATTTGCTCCATAATGAAGACTTATTGGCGCCACAGCATCGCACGGTTTGTTTTGCGCCAGCCTTAGCAGCAAGGACGTGCTTTAAATAGAATACATCGTTAATGTATATGGCTTATCTAAGAGATGTATTTGTAGCTATATACAGATATATTAGTGAGAGGGCTTTAGTTCATAAAGATAACATTATACAGGTTGACGGACTACGCACCTAAGAATATCATTATGGAGAACTTTTAGGTGTTCAGGTTTCTCATGATGTTTTCCTTCACTGTGAAATGTTATAGATGCGGGCCCGGGATTAGAACCAGCGATTGCCAAGACTTTAAGTTTTCTCAACGAGCCGAATCTTTAAAGCCATCATGCATATAATAGCATTAAAACATAAGATTCTCAGGATTTTTTTAAACTATAAATATAGCATTAAAGTACATTAAAATTCTAACTGCAACTACTAGTTAAAATATATTTTTTCTTTACTAGCCACCTTTATAACAAAGTACGTCACAATCGCTACCGCTCATAACTCGATTTATGTGTGTTCCAAGGAACGGTCGCCAGCGAAACACTGCTTTGAATGTTAAACACCGAGTTACAACGGTAACGGAATAACTCTCTTTTAATGCTTTTCCCTTTCACACTGAAACACTGAAGCACTGAATTACACAGTCCTCTGGCGTATCACTTCCCACCTACGCCTTTGATTTAGTATGCACCTCAATAGCAACCAGCGCAGCGTACTGAACGTGAAATGAATTGAAAATTACGTTATTTATAGTTTAAGATCTATTTGAAGCGCAGTTTCTTAGAGAATGGTAGTAGAGAAAACTAGTTCACAATAATATAATAATTACATAATTCATACTTTTAACGTATGATTCAGGTTAGCTCATGTATTTACTGTCAAACTCAAATTTGCTATCACTTTGTGTATAAGAATATTTTTGCAGTCGGCTGTCTCGTTGGTTTGCGGTATTAGTATGTCTCTTGAAAACTAGAGATCCTGGGTTCAATTTTCGATACGGAAAGAAATATATTTGGTTTGGTTTGTAAAAACGAATTTGTTCGAAATACTAATTTGGACATCGAAATCACATCTGCCTACCCCTCGGGGATGAAGGCGTGTGTATGTGTAACATAAATTTTTAACAGCACAACTATCTTGGGATTTGCTCTCTTCGAGTTCTCTACGCATTATTTTATGAAATAAGCGACGAGTGACAGCCACCCGTCTAGAATACTAATGTGTGGACTCAAGAAAATGTACCACGTATTTTCACTACATTTCTATGAAACATTTTTATATTATATCTAGGTCTAAGTGAATAATGCTCTGAATTTAAAATAACTTTGCGATGGTAATTCATTGTTTATTATTTTAATATTTACACACAAAGTGACGACATCGCATCTGGTTATAAGTGCAGAACAGCCGAAATAGTATAGTCTGGTAAGAAACTATTACGTCAATCATTAGCTGACACCATTATGGCGGCCTACGGAGGCGGACAAATATGATATTTACCAACATTAAAATATTGCATGTAAATAAATCGTTATGTCGTTGAAACTGTATTCTTTCCACCTTGTTCTCTTAATATCATGACAACACATTCCGAAAAAAACTTGACGTTCTAATTGCGCTCGAATTTAACAGTTTCGATCGCCGCCCAGACCGATATTAGTGTGATCTTTAATATTCATCCGGTCTGGGTGTTTAAGTGTAAAATTTATTGCAAGGACATCCAAGATATTGGAAAGTAGTGCGGTCTAAACGTTACATTTTTAACATATCAAACATAATATTAAACAGATTTGATTTAAGGTGAGTTATAATACAAAGCGTATCTCATAAAATAGTGTCCGAGCCTAGCAGCGTTGGGCCGCTAGTGTAGAAATTCAAATTATAAGACATGCCTCCCTTCAAGCGTCTTCTTAACAACTTATTCTTCCAAAGTCGGTCAAAGTCCAAAGCGATCGTATTAAAAATGTTTTGTTGTATCAAAACAGTTTGTGTGGCCGTTAAAGAAGGCTCGTCTTATCAAGTTTGGATCCCGCATTCAGCACAAAAGAAGGCTAAATTCGAAACTTGAAATCCCGGCCGCGATATGCTTTAACTGGCAACATTCACTAGACTTGGAGCCAAGTTTATCAAGTTCGCCTAGTATTGTAAGTATTACTTCTTTTTAGATACTGTTTTTATGACTTTATATTAGATACTAACTTTATCTGTCATTGACACAGCATTTTTACTTTTAGGCTCTAAACTACTTAAGAATCTCATGCATCCGTGTTGCAATTATTATATTAAAAGTAGTTGAACGATTTAGACGTCACAGCAGAATACAACCAAATAATAATAGTATTTATTAATAAATATTTATATCTAATATTAGTACTATTCTGATCTTAAGTGGGATAGTAACTTTAATGCCATGGAAATTGTTATCAGAAAATATCAGCCATGCGACATCATCGTCATCATCATCAGCCCATACAAGTCCCACTGCTGGTCACGAGCCTCCATTACAACTGAGAAGGTTTAGGCCTTAGTCCATCACGCTAGCCTAGTCCGTGTGCGGTAGTGACATGCATGTTTGCTTTAAAATGTCGGTAAGCAATTATTCAGTAAGAATAAAACACAAATTACAGTGAAACTCTGATGTGTGAACGAATCTACTACCATTTGGCAGAACAATACGTCTTCAGCGGAGGTTGCACACTGAAAGTTGAATATATTTTACTTGGCAAAAAAGTGATAAAACAATTGAATATCGTAAATACGATATCTACTGTTTGATCCTGAGAGACATTTCGCAGCACAGATTTCCCCTTCACCAAACTAATAGAAAAGGTGAAAACTTGAGAAAGGTGGCGGGTAGCGGATGGATAAGGGCTGCTCAAGACCGGGATGGTTGGCGCCTACTTGGGGAGGCCTTCGTTCAGCAGTGGACGGCGATAGGCTGAGAATAGAATAGAATAGAAACTAATAGAACTTAGGAACTGGTTAAGAAACCTAAGATTTGTTAACGACCAGACAAGAAATTCAAACGTACGTCTGGTTAGGAAACTGGGAAACTAACTAGAATATGCTTCATTATTCAAATATATCGGGGCTGAATCTGAAGCTTGGATGAGTTGTAGCCAAGCCCTAATAGCCGCCGTATTGGCTCTTGTCCCAGTAAGCTTAATGAACAGCTGCATGCTAATTACACAGTATTAAGAATGTTTTGTGTATACTATGAGGAAACAGAAATGGCCTCACGGTTTAGGCACGGTCGAGAATCTCGGCGGTCGCAGTTTCAAACCCCAGGCACACACCTCTGACTTTTCGAAGTTATCTTTATATTCACAATGAATCATCACTTACTTTAACGGTGAACGAAAACATCGTGAGGATACTTGCATACCTAAAAGTTCTTAGGAATTTCTTAGGTGTGTAGTCCGCCAATCCACACTAGGCCAGCGTGGTGGACTAAGGCCTAAACTCTCTCAGTTGTAGAGGAGGCCCGTTCCCAGCAGTGGGACGTATATTATAGGCTGATGATGAATGATGAATGAATTAGGAAATACGCGTGCTGCATATTAGTCTACTAAAGGATAACATAATTTGATCAATTAAAATCGAAATCAAAGTGATATGACATATAGACATTTACGACTATATCCCCGGGCCCGGAGGAATAGGCTGGGCCCGGAGGAATAGGCTGGGATATATTTCTGCACCCACATTTCGCCAATTGTGTTTTGATCCCACGTAATGGAGAACGTAATAACACTTTGTCCGACCCGGCAACCAAAAGCAGGACCTCTACATCGCACGGCACACACTTGTACCGCTAGACCACGAGGCAGCCAGAACTTGTTTAAATTACAAAGTCGCGTTCCGCGTGTTCCTGTTAGATGAATAATGAGTTGAATAAACGAAATCGAAAACATAAATTCAAACTTAAATACCACTGCTCCTATTCGAATATGCAACAAAAATAATGTATAATAGAATATGCATTATTCGAAGTAGGTACACTATATGTTTCAACCTTGTATTAGCCTGTAAGCCTCACTAGTCCAGTCATTATAGTAAGTTCACTTCGGAATTCGAGATACCCAGCTGTAAGTCTGTAAATACTTGTATATTGACACCCTAAAAGTTGTCTCAAAACCTACATATGGTAGGGTGTGTGCAACTATTAAATTTCAAGGTCAAAGGTCGCAAAAATCGTTTTTTTTGCGCTTTTTTTGTAAATATCTCATTTCCTATGGGTTTTTTGTTATTTGTATTTATTATCACTACTGTAGAATACAAAATTCTCTACAAATTTTTTTAATATATTTTTTTTATACGGTGAACCGTTTTCGAGATAGAGGGCGGAGAGCGCGCGGTAACATCACTTCAGGTCAACCGGTGCCCTCGGTCGAAAACGCGCCATTTATAGTTGATGTACTATCGATAAATCAATGATTTATTAACTATTATATTATATTTTATAATTTTTTCCTAACCTATCCACTTTTTAATCAGTATTAATTTATTTAACAACACTTACTTACCTGAAAATATAGGAATTATATTTGAATTTTAACCTAATTAATATTAATAACTTCTTACATGATGAAAAAAAAAACAAATAAATTATGAATTAATCTTTTTATTAAAAATATCATTCAATACATTTATTTTTATTAAAAGAAAGAAAATGGAATAAAAGGTACAAAAACTACAATTTATAATTTTAATCATCTTCTTCCTCTTCATCGTCGTTTTCCGGCTGCTGGTAAATTTCAAACTGGTCTTCATTATCGTCCTCAACGATATTTGTCTCAAGTTCTTCCATGATTTCGGGGCCAATGGTTCCATCTTCGTTAATGTCGCTCTGATATGGTAGAGCATTGAGGCAAGCTTGCCCATTACATTGGCCACAAGCTAAAGAGCATTGCAAGCCCGCTTTCCTGCATCCGCATCGCGAACCACAACTACTCTTGCAGTTGCAGAAAATTGTATTTAGCAAATCTTCTGTAGCATGTGGTAAGGTAGGCTCCAGAAAATCGTTTCGCATTGCCCAACCCCATACTTGGGGTTCCAAATCATGTCCTAACCAAGTTTGAACTTGATAATATACACGGTTGAAATGTTGATGAGCAGCTGCACTTGTTGGTGGAATATTTGAAAGCTGAACAGGTTTATTAAGTTTTGTAGACTTGACGTAATGCATATAACGAAGATGATCGAGACTTTTCACAGATTTCGGAGCATTATAGACTGCCAATAAGGTTTGAGTTCCACTATCTAATAATCTCTCTGCCGAACAATTTTCTTCCTCAAATGCTGCAACTACATAGTTCATCCAAATTTGTCAGTTTCTCAAAAACTTTTAAAAATGATTTTTTTCCCTTTTTAAAAAGCGCAGAAGTTGTGTCACAGCCACTTAATGCGTGCAGAAATAAAATATGTGTTTTGGAATGAGGATAATTATCAAAACTTTTAGTCGAGTATATCTCCGTTTTTGGGAATATAATTATATTATGACTTAAGTTCTTCTCTTAATTATTTTTTAACTTTAGTAAACGGTTATCAGTATTATTGAATAGATATAGATTTAATGCATGAAGAAAATGATAAAATATAATATAATAGTTAATAAAAATTGACAAATATTTATAATCATTGATTTATCGATAGTTCATCAACTATATATGGCGCGTTTTCGACCGGAGGCACCGGTTGACCTGAAGTGATGCTGTGACCGCGCGCTTTCCGCCCTCTATCTCGAAAACGGTTCACCGTATAAAAAAAATTTTTAAACAAAATTTGTAGACAATTTTGTATTCTACAATATTGGTAATAAATACAAATAACAAAAAACCCATAGGAAATGAGATATTTACAAAAAAAAGCTCAAAAAAACGATTTTTGCGACCTTTGACCTTGAAATTTAATAGTTGCACACACCCTACCATATGTAGGTTTTGAGACAACTTTTAGGGTGTCAATATACAAGTATTTACAGACTTACAGCTGGGTATCTCGAATTCCGAGATTCTTACCAAATTTAAGCTTAAATGACTGGACTACACTGAAAGGTCCCCGTAGTTATAAATACTGTCACATTAATCGTCCCTAGCAGTTATTGCGTTACATTATAAGAATGAAGCTGAGAAATGGTTGCAAAGCGAGGCAGATGTGTGAATAAACAAAGACTATAACTTGTGTGTCGCGTGTGAGCCAAGTTGTGAAATAAAATGGCGCGGGAATATGGGAATTACTTGTAGATTTCGCGAAGATGTTTATAATCTGAAAGAGATGTAATGATATTACCAAATAATCTAGCATTCTTGGATTATTATGAATGTCTTAAATAGCAAAAATATCAAAATAATATCCAGTTTTACAAGTCGTTTCGCTTATGTTTATTCATATGAATGTATTTTCTATTACGTTACAAAAAATACAAAGGAATAAACCATGGAAGGCCACTGTAAGGAATAAACGGGTTTTATTCGTTAATTTACTGGATAAATGATAGAAGCAAGTTATTAACTAATACTTTCATTTATTGTGTAACATATCAATTGCTTTTCTTTTATTCTAGATATAATCACCATTTATAAAACTGGACTTCTATTGAGCTCTTCCAAAGGGCCTTGCAAGGAACAGGGCCCCATACAAGGCCAATATTAAACATGAGTCTTTCAAATTAAAACTAGAGTTCTAATAATCAAAAAATCCGCTTTTACTAAAACTATATAAAAAGCTCTTTCAATTAAACGAAAAATTAAATGCTTAACATATTATAATCTTCTATAAAACACTCAACGAAAGTTCCTTGAACGCCATCGTATAACTAAGAATATATTAATGGAAATTGTTTAATAATTATAGTAATAAGTATTATATCGATAACAAATAAGTTACCAATGCGTTTTATAATGAAATTATAAAAACAAAGAATGGCCTTCTTGTGGGTCCGTTCTTAGTGAGGCCAAAATGTTCCTACTACCTGAAATCTTAAAAAGTTGAATAAACTTTAGAAATAATAATAAATATTAACATAAACTAAAGCTTAAACTTTCCTGTACGTATTTATAACTACAAAATAAGTTTTTATGATTTTTAATGTTTCTAGTAAGGCCCGTGATCCCTAGCAAGGCCAAGTGGCAAAAAAATTATTGGCCTTATAGGGCCTTATAGGGGATTGGCTTTCATCGGAAAACTGCCGATATTTTAACTAAAATCGAAACAAACTTTTTATTTTGTTCTTTAGTTCCATAAAAAAATCCCTATATGACAATTTATAGTATTTTTTTTTGATAATAATAGGTTATTTACGTAAAAACTTACCTTTTGCTGTGAGCGCGAGTTATAATTTAAACATCTACGACCGTGGTCTATGAAGAAAGGGGCCGTATTCACAAAATAACAACGCGAGCGACTCGCCACCGCGTCTGTGTCCTTGAGTTTGATGGAGCTTTGTATGAGTGGAAGGAATTTATCATCACATGACAATAACTATGACTTTTTCATAGTTGGCCTTCGAAGGAGCATGGCCTTCTATGGTCCACCCACCTTAGCTATAGAATTTCACCCCTGCCTACCGTTAAAGCGTATATACATATATATTTATCCAAACACTATTCATAATAGAAATAATAAAGGAAATAAAACACCTCGTTTAAGCGCCATATTGTCGTGATTGTTCGGGGAAGTTAATGGCGAGAAGAGCAATTTGAACCAATAGGTACCTCCTTTATATTAGATTTCCTAAGACAACATGCATATACTCTAAGCCTATGTAGTTTAAGGGTGAACAGGGGTGAATTTCTTCACACATAAATCGTTAGCTATGTTTTAAGTTACATGTAATAGAGGGCGAAACTATAGTTACTCGGGCATATTTTTAGTTTCAATTCTGCTACTGAAATTTTTTTATTGGAAAAACCCGGTAATTTTTGAACCCGTGACTTCGACTTCTACGACAGACACTTGTACACAAAAACCACTAGGTCAACTAAAATACTTGTATCCCCTATGGTGCTCGTGTCTAGGCGTTTTGCATTTGACATTTATGTCTTAAATTTATTTATCAGTATTTAAGTAATAAGACAGAATTCCATGTTGCTACATAAATTGGCACTATTGTCCAATAAACATATATTTGGAAAACATGCAGTCTACGTATTTCACACACGAATAATTATAACAATTTTGAGTAATTTTGATGTATGAACTCACGCTCTGCGGACTTTTTGAACTTAGACAAATGAAAATATCGATTTTTTAGTAAAAATATACATATACAATGTCCATAATAATTGCAACCAATAATCCCTTTACAAATTCTCAGTACTAGCTTGTACAGAGTACCAAAATTCCAACTTAAACAGCGGCAAGCGATTTCACAAAGCAATTTTGCGTGCATTTTTGCGAGCGTTTGTTTCATTTGCACGTGAACAGCGACCGGCATAAATAAAACGAGCAGGGCTGCGTATCTCATCGTGATTTACCTTCTGTCACGGGCAGAGAGGGCGCGCCCGGAGCCTGATGAAGCGTCAGCGAAGACTAATGAGAACTACGAACGCGAGGGTTGAGACACATCATAAATAGAATATTTTGTTTGGATCACAATATTGTCCAATTACCTGTGTAATCTTAGTGCATTATTGTTTCTTATGCATATTAAATTTATACTTACAGTCACATCATTTACAACCTAATTAGATACTAGTATATTGTTACCAACATTCCTTAATCAAATATTTGTGGAGTACAAGGATCTCGTGGGGATAGAACCCACGACCTGTCATTCTTAAAAGTGGTATTTGTATAAATACGAAAGGCCATACAGAATGGCAAAACGGGACTATTTCCATGGCATAAAGCGATCTAAGAATTGAATCAGGAAGTTCTCGAACGCCTGGCACAAACATATGCCGAAAAATATGGAGTAAAAACCAAGGCAGTGCCATAACCGCGGCGTGCGGCCGACGGGCCCGAGGTGTCCACACATCATTCACGGACATTTGTGGTAAATGGCGCGAGTAATACGCACAGCGACATTAAATCCAAGGGTCTGGCTCATGTCGCTTAGAACTAATACTTGGAGGGTCTACTTGTAAATCTTTCCGGTTCACATGTCCTCACTCCACACACAATCCACGCATGTGCGTTTAAGAATTTGGAAAATATCAGGATGAAGTTTTTGTATATGATGAACTAGATACTTAAAGAATGATCTCCAGAAATAGTTTCGTATGTCTTGGTCGTCAATTTTACTTCATTGCGCAGCCTTCTAATCTCTGAAAGTATGTGTGATTATAGATCTGTGAAGGATGATCTTTAAATATAGATACATACCTACGTCATGAATCTTCATAACGAGATTTTTAGATAGAGGACACCAGAACAGACAACAAATGCCTAAAACCTCTCAACTATATTATACACATACTAGGTTCATGTCTTGAATTAGTTCTGTCACGGCAAAGTGACTCCACTGTACCTGACGGTAAGCACAGTGGAGTCCAAAAAAATAATACCGACCAGCGAAAAACGATATGGTCACCCGCTGGTCGACACAATCATGCCGGCCCATTATTTATACACATTTATAGTCTAATGAAAAAAGTAGTACACTTTATATCGTAAATACAATTAATAAAATGTAAATTATTATTTGAGTGCGTACCTGGAACATCGTTTAAAAAGAAAACGGCTAATCTTGAAATATGTAAGGATTAGATCGTGGCTTATATACAATGCAGGTAGCTGAATTAATTACAACATTACTACCTCACATTTTAAGGTAATTTAATTAAACAGCGCATAAATTATGTAGTAAAGCCTTCTGCCTCCGTCCTAGTCGACCAGCAGTGGTGTCCCGTGTATAATTAACAGAATTATATTATAATACGCTAATTAAAAAAATAAGTCTTATAAAACATTCATTTCGCTATTTATATAACATCCAGGTTGTTCAAGCAACGAGTCAACTGATTAGAGTGAAGTCGTAGTCTATGCCATTTTGTAAAGCTAAAAAGTATCTCATGGATTTCAAAATTTGTTAGAAAAAAGTATGCATTTATTTTTTACGTATTAAAGAAGATTCTCGGCATCCCGACATGAGGGTGTGGAGAGACAAGAGAAGGGGTCTAATTTGGTGGTCAACAGACGTTTCTGTCAGAGGCGGTACTTCCATAGAAGCCCAAAAGCCCAGTTTGCCTTTCAAAATTCCAAATAATAGTCTTTAAACTTTAAATCTTTATTTAACAAAAGCAATTTGTCCTATAAATTAGAATATCCTGACCCCACGATAAACAATTATAAACTAGACATTACAAATTAACGTGTAACGCTTTTGGGCTTCTACGAGTATAGAAGTACCGCCACTAGTTTCTGTGTCTCTGTCCATCCAGTCGGAGTCGTTTGCGATTACCATAGCAATTGTCTAACTAAAAGAGAAATACGATGAATAAATTGAAATGATTCGCTCCGGCAATTAAGCAAGTTGAGCCCAAAGGTAAGGCGCTAATAACATTTCGTTACACCAAAATCTCTTCGAACAAGTTTCCTCGGAGATTTAAATTAGCCAGTTTTAGGCCGAGTTGAACTTTTCGGACTTTCCAAGATATAAATTAACGCCAATGTAATCTAATTAGCTTTTTGTGGCTCCCTTGTTACTTTTTCTCGGTTATTTAAGTATTATCTGGATTTTTCCTATAATTTATTACGGACTCCAGTTTGAAAAGATATTGATTATATCACGCTTTCTACTCGAAGAGAAGACAGGTGTATACCAGTGGCGATACTTACATAGAAGCCCAAAAGCGTTACACGTAATTGTGTAATGTCTAGTTTATAATCGATTGTTGTGGGGTCAGTATATTCTCATTTATATGTCAAACTGCTTTTTTCAAATAAAGTTTTAAAGATTATTATTCGGAATTTTGTACGGCAAGTTGGACTTTTGGGCTTCTATGGAAGTACCGCCACTGGTACAACCTTCTACCGGGTTGTCTCCAGACTCCTTGCTACTATCCTGTGTCCTTTTGGTGTAGCGGGAAGAACATCTCAGTAAGCAAAAATATGTCTAGTGATGATAGATGAATCTATCGACATGTGATACGGATTTTATAGTATTTTTTCATGTTTTTAACTGAATATATTGAAACTTTACAACTAATATTCTATTTCCGATTAAATTTAATTACTTTACAACTTTTAATTTATTTTTTAAAAACGAGAAGACGAGTAGAATAAAATTGAAAAAGAGCACTACGCGGTTACGCCCATGCCAAGCTGGGATGGGCCACTAGTTTAATTATAAAAACGGAGTGAAAGAGAAAGCAATAGATAATACGTTGGTCTATGGCGAGTTTTAATATTAATATACTTATCACATAAATACATAACCTCAAGCCTGTATTTCCTATAGGGGTAGGTAGAGGTGCATTTCTGCACCCACATTTCGCCAAATATGTATCAGTCCCGCGTAATAGAGGGCGAGCCTATTGCCGTTTTTCGGGCACAATACCAGACTCTGTGCTACTACTTACAATTTTCTAATGTAAAAACCTAATAACAATTTTTCCCGACCCTAAAATCTAACCCGTGACCTCCAGATCGCACACCACAATACTTTTTCGTAGGTAAAATAATAATTGCTATATAAATGGATACCAAATTTGCAGCACTAGACTTCAAATGACCTGTACGTTTAAAAATCTATTCTAAAATACAAAAGCAAAAATATTTAATTCACCTCCGATTCCGACATCCAATTATTCCGAACGAAGCGCACTTTGCCACTTTGTGCTCGCGATCCGAGCGCAAGGAAAAAACCAATTTCCTTCACATCTTTGCTTCTCATGTGACTTATTTTTAAACGTTTCTTAGTGGAAAATGTTCGTAATGGATATTTTATTTCATTTTTAACATAAATTTTCATTTAATATTCCATATTTTCGGGGGACTTCAGTCGTGGTAGGTGGATGACCGTGCGGGTATTTTTGCCTCGACTGATTGGAGGTGTATTGACCCATCGGCCAGGGAGACCCGTAGAAACGGTTGTCCCGCTGGCCGCCCGCGGTATAGTACAGGGGCCCAATCGTGGCTAACCACCTCGAGAGGCTGCCCCACCATGCCGCGCATAATCTTGGAGTAGGTCGTCGTGCCGGTTGGTGACCGGATATGGGGTCCCGGCGGCCTATTCCGGGAGGGTACGGGGGCCCTTCCGTCCGATGGATCAGTCTGCCTCCATTCAGCACTAATGTGGCTAATTTCCCGTCGCGATCTTCTTACTACCATGACATAAGTCCCCCTAGCTTCTTCACAACTTCCTTCCTTCACCCATGACAGTGCGACACATCAGAGCAGGTTCTACAGCGGTGCACAACCCCACCACCGCGTTCACAATGGAGTTCGCCAACATCCGCGGGCTCCATTCGAACATCAATGCCGTCCACCACCATCTAGAGACGGCCCGGCCTGCTTTGCTCTTCCTGACGGAGACGCAGATTCGTTGTCCGGCCGATCTATCGTACTTGCACTACCCCGGCTATTCGCTTGAAGAGAACTTCAAGCCTAAGGCCGGGGTGTGTTTGTATGCTCGGTCGGATGTCTGTTGTCGTCGTCTGCGCTGCATGGAGGATCCTTCCTTCTCCACTCTGTGGGTACACGTTGACCTCGGCTGTCAAAGTCGTGTCTACGTGTGCCTCTACAGATCTCATAACGGGGATGATGAGACAACCCGGTTATTCAACTACCTTGGCCAGGCGACAGACGCCGCGCAGGAGCAGTTCCCCACAGCGGAATTGGTAGTTTTGGGGGACTTCAACGCACATCATGAGTTGTGGTTGGGTTCCTCCAAGACTGACCATGCTGGAAGGGCTGCCCACGCGTTCGCTCTTACTCATGATTTGGCGCAACTGGTGAACCAGCCTACCAGGATCCCAGATGTGTCGAGTCATGTGCCTTCTCTGCTGGACCTTCTGTTGACGAGTCACCCAGCCGGGTATCAGGTGACGGTTGGTGCCCCTCTGGGTTCCTCCGACCATTGCCTGGTTGGGACGTCAGTTCCGCGCGCTGCACCTCCACTACCCGTGAAGGTTAAGCGCAAAGTCTGGCACTACTCGTCAGCAGATTGGGATGGTATGCGAGAATACTTCGCATCCATCCCTTGGCGGCAGCGCTGCTTTGAGGGCTTGGATCCTTCAGCGAGTGCCGACGCCATTGCCGACGAGATCAGATTAGGAATGGAATACTATATTCCTTCCTCTGAGATCGCCGGCAAAGGACGCGGACGCTCCTGGTTCAATCGCGAGTGCGCCGACGCTGTTGGTAATAAACAGGCGGCGTACCGCGCTTGGATCAGGGGTCGCGCAATAAAGGATCCCAATTTAAGCTCACTCAAGGCAGCTTATAACCGTGCCGTCAAGGCCTGCAAGAAGGCTTATGTGAGAGCGGATGCTCAGCGCGTCTCCAGGATTGGACGTGCCTTGGCAGACCATCCGACGAGCAGCCGTGCTTATTGGAGTCTTGCTAAGGCTGTCCAATCCAATTTCTGTCGTCCTTCGCTGCCCCCGCTGAGATATCCGGATGGATCACTGGCCCATGGGCCGGAGGAGAAAGCCAGTCTACTGGCGCGCCTCTTTGCGGCCAATTCTCGGCTCGATGACTGCGGTTCTCAGCCACCTACGCTGCCTAGCTGTGGCCACACAATGTCTGATATCCGTATCAGGCATTGTGATGTGAGGCGTGAACTGCAGTCACTCGACGTCCGAAAAGCCAGTGGTCCTGATGGTATCCCGGCGGTTGTCCTTAAAAAGTGCGCAGCCGAGTTGTCTCCTGCACTAACACGCTTGTACCGCGCGTCTTATCTTTCAGGTGTGGTGCCTCAATCTTGGAGAGAGGCTAATGTGCAACCGATTCCTAAGAAGGGTGATCGGTCAGACCCTGTCAATTATCGCCCAATCGCCATAACCTCAGTGATCTGCAAGGTGATGGAGCGGATCATTAACATCCAATTGGTCCGCTACCTGGAGGATCACTCGTTGATCAGTGATAGGCAATACGGCTTCCGCCGTAACCGGTCAACGGGTGATCTTCTAGCGTTTGCCTTGCATCACTGGGGGGAGGCGATTGATCGGCATGGCGAGGCTCTTGCCGTGAGTCTCGACATAGCCAAGGCATTTGATAGGGTCTGGCACCGTGGCCTTCTCTCCAAGCTTCCGGCATACGGTCTTCCCGGCAACTTGTGTTTGTGGATTTCGAGCTTTCTGCATGGGCGTAGAATGCGTGTCCTCGTCGACGGGCACGCTTCACAGCTCATGTCAGTTAGTGCCGGGGTTCCACAAGGCTCTGTGCTATCACCCACCCTGTTTCTTCTGCATATCAATGATATGTTGCCGCTTGGCAACATTCATTGCTATGCAGATGACAGCACGGTCCATGGGCGGTACTGCAGTAAGCCACCAGGTTGCCGGGCGGATACTGAGAGTAGACGCGAGGAGCTTGTCATTGAGCTCAATCGGACCCTGGAGCTCATTTCCACATGGGGTACCCGGAATCTGGTTAAGTTCAATGCCAAGAAAACCCAGGTCTGTGCGTTTTCGTGCAAAAAATCCCCGTTTTCTCCTCTCCCCAATTTTCAGGGCATTTCACTCGCAATGCGGAACGGCCTTAATATCCTAGGTGTGGATATCCGCTGCGATCTTAATCCAAGGACTCACATCGAGGGCATTATATCCGCCACTTCACGCAGGGTCGGAATCCTGAACAGGGTGCGCCGGTTTTTCACGCCCGGTCAGCTTTTCCGCTTATACAAAGCGCAGGTTCGGCCGGGCATGGAATACTGCTCACACCTCTGGGACGGTTCCGCCAAATACCTTCTCGATGCCTTGGATGGATTGCAGCGGCGTGCCATCCGCATTGTGGATGATGCAGACGTCACAGCCAACTTGGAGCCGCTACAGTTGCGCAGGGACATTGCCGCACTTAGCGTGTTCTACCGTCTGTATCATGGTGAATGCTCTGAAGAATTGTTTAAGCTTGTCCCATCCTCTCCTTTCCTCACCAGAACCACGCGTGCTGGCATGCGAAGCCACAGCTTTGTGGTCACAACATCCGCGGCTCGAACCAAAAAGTTCGCCAACTCTTACCTTTGCCGCACCATCAAGCTGTGGAATAGTTTGCCGGCTCACGTGTTCCCTCCTTCCTATGATCCTGGATCCTTTAAGCGAAGCGTGAAGAAGCATTTGTGCAGGCCGGCATGATTGTGTCGACCAGCGGGTGACCTTCGTTTCTCGCTGGTCGGTATTAATTTTTTGGACTCCACTGTGCTTACCATCAGGTATAGTGGAGTCACTTTGCCGTGCCAGTTTAAAAAAAAAAAAAAAAAAAAAAAAAAAAAAAAAAACTAGCATTATTCAAATAAACAGAACCCTACAGAAATTTTATATAAAAATAAAATTAATTGTTGTGATAGTTTATTCTCTAATATAAAACTGACTTCCGTACGTGTACGGCGTAATTTAAAGGATCCCAGCTTCGGTCACTGGGTCGGGATTAGCGATTATTTTGGATAGTAAGTATATTCTTTTAAACAGATCGGAATCTAGAACATCCCCGATAAACAGCAATAGGCTTTATTTCCATTACGAGGGACTTCAAAATTGGTGGGACATTGGAAAAAAGAACTATTAAAGTATGAATCTATAACTTCACTATCAAACTATTTTAAAACTTATCAAAAATTTTGGTTAGCGCCACCTGTCTTATTAATGCAGAATTATTTCAACATCGCGTTGATTCCACCGCCTTGTACACCGGCTTTCATGAACAAGGGTTTATATTAAGCAAAATACTTTCATCCATGTTGACTAGGTGGCAGCACACGACAAATTATGTGGGGTTATTTGGAAAAGTCCTTACATATTTTTTTGTTGTATTTTGATTAAAGCAAATTTATTACGATTTCGAAACCTCGTGTTTGAAAATATTTGAGATACGTTCCGCCAGCTGCAAATAGATGGCGTGCTTAGTGGCAGATTACTCATCATGTTTTTAAACTGACATTTTCCGAAAAAACAGCTTTTTTTCCCAACCTTGCAATTGAAGCAAAGACCTCTCCATTAGCACTCCACACACTTATAAGCTATTATACGCAAATAATAATAACAAAAAAAAAAATACTCTGAGTATATTTCCTCGAACTATGTATTTTAAAAATCATATTCTATTATTCTGCTAATTAAAGTAATAAAATGTATATTTTAATTTAGGCTCTATTATAATAAGACATTTTATTAGTCAGTATAACATTAAAACAAATGTATCTCTTTAAATTTACTATAATTAATAGATGGCATCACGGACAAGCGGAGTGCGAGCGAGAAGCAAAATGTGGATACCGTCGCCGCAGTGGCATCGCAGGAAACAATGTCGGATCGAGCGCGCCGTGCATTGGAACGATCCAAACCTAAGGATGTGTCCTTAGTGCAATCGAGAAAGCGATTTAATTCAACTAAAAATTCTGATCTAACTAGCACTGGAGAGATGATAGAGAATGATTCAGAAGGTTGGAAGACAGTCACTAATCACAAAAATAGAAGAGAAAGTCGTCGTTATCAAACAGTCGAAAGAGGTGGAAATGAAGAAATTTCTACTTTTCAAGCTGTTGAGAAAAAAATGTTCTTACATGTATGGTCACTTCATCCGGATACCACTGAGAATGCCATAGTTGAGCATGTCACAAAACTGTGTGGATCTAGTAATATTAAGGTTAAGAAAATAGTTCCTAAAACCAAGAGAGATTTATATGCATCATTTATGGTTGGAGTACCTGAGTCTCTATTCAATGAAATAAATAAACGAGAGAGCTGGCCGTTAAATACTCGCTTCAACAAGTGGGTTTGGTTTCGGAACTCAACAGGAAAAAAAAATAACACGAATAACTAAGAAGAATATCAGTATATACTACCAGAATGTCAGAGGGCTCAGAACAAAAACTAGTACATTTTACTCTAATCTCTTAGAATCATCTTATGATTTGTTCGCTGTTACCGAGTCTGGCCTTAATGACTCAATACATGACGGAGAAATCATCCCACCAGGCTTCAAGATTATACGTTGTGACCGACAGGACGGACGAAAACAAGGTGTGTTTTTGGCAGTGACGTCGCGCTTCGAACTTAAACGCGTCGCTATTGCCAACGTAGACACAGCCTTGTTTGAAGTCGCCTGTGCTACCGTACATTTATTTAGGAAATAATTGTTTGTTTTTGTGTTGTGTTGTATTATATACCTCCAAATTGTGGTTCTTGTGACTATATGCAACTATTCCATATTTTAGAAGATTTAGCTGTTAAATATGACAAGTTATTAGTGTTGGGTGATTTTAATATGCCATCCGCCTCAGTTGAAATACAGAATTATGTTGAATATTTTAACGCCTTCTGTGGATTTCAGCAGGTAAATGATATTTATAATATTAATAATCGTGTTCTAGATTTGGTGTTGACGTCGTTAGTGTCGTGCGAGGTGCAAGTTTTAGTATCTGACGAGCCTCTGGTAGATATTGACGCGTATCACCCTCCGCTCGCGATTTAGTGTAGTTAACTCCACGACTACGAAGTTAGACGCAGAGTCCATAGATCACCGAGAAGACAAGGCTCATTTAGACGTCAGTAGTAAAAAATTGAATTTTCGTAAAGCAGATTTTTTCAATTTATATGATGAGTTGAGGTTAATTGAGTGGAAAAGTTTATATACAATTAGGAATCCAGATAACGCTATTGTACATATATATACAGTAAATTAAACCAAGTTTTTGACGCTTCAGTTCCTAGATTAGATAATAGTTAACGTAGGGTTAAAACAAAATACAACTATCCAGATTGGTATTCATCCGACTTGATACAAGATATTAGGAAAAAATGGGTCCATCACAAATTGTACAAAAAGACTGGCTCACAGAGCGATTACGAAACGTTCTCTTTCTATCGCTCCCAAGTTAAGTCCAAAATTTCATCATCGTATGATTTGTACATAAAACGCTTACAGTCACATATCAAGGAAGATCCAAAATCTTTTTGGAATTTCATTAGATGCAAACAGTCTAAACGTAATACTTCAGTAATTTTTAAAGATGGACAGGAATTGAGCGGCGTGGAGTGCGCGGAATCATTCGCATCATATTTTCATTCGGTGTATAGACGCGGCGGCGGCGGAGCGCGAGGCGGGCGGGGGTGCGGGCGCGGCTCGCGTGCATGTTGGCCAGCTGACTGAGCGCGAGTTGCGCGCCGCCCTCCGCCGCATCAAGCCCAAGCACTCGGTTGGCCCCGACGGCATACCACCATACATTGTAAAAGACTGTAGTGAAACATTGGTGAAACCCCTTTTACATATATTTAATTTATGTTTAAAGGAAGGTTCCCCGGATCATTGGAAACTCACTAGAGTGATCCCAGTTCCAAAAGGTGGTATTAAAACAGATGTCAGTGAGTACCGGCCGGTTGCCGTTCTGTCTGCGTTTGCTAAGGTATTTGAAACGGCCTTGCATACAAGTAGGTATATTCAATCAAATAAACGGCCAACTAACGAATGTACAGCATGGTTTTCGCCCAGGCAGAAGTACGGCGAGTAACCTGTTGTCATTCGTTACCCATTTAACACCAGTCCTTGATAACGCGGGACAGGTGGACTCTGCTTATTTTGATTTCAGGAAGGCGTTCGACACCGTTGATAATGATACATTGTTAAGGAAGTTTGCCGCAATAGGATTTACACCCCATCTTTTGAAATTCTTCGCCAACTATCTTAGTGATCGCAGACAGTACGTAGAATACGCTGGACATGAGTAAGCCCTATTTCACCTTCTCGGGCGTGAGTCAGGGCAGCAATCTGGGCCCTCTGGAGTTCATTATTATGATCAACGACCTACCTTCCATAATAAAAGAGGCGGAGTGTTTATTGTTTGCAGACGACCTCAAAATATTTCTCTCGATATCTGAGGTCTCTGATTGTGAGCGGTTTCAACGCGATATTGATAGAGTGGTGCAATGGAGTGAGGTCAATAAGTTATATTTCAATGTCGCTAAATGTGGTATGATGACATATTCCCGCGCGCGAGCACCTCTCCACTATTCATACACTATGGACACCACAGTTATACCACGCGTTGAGGACGTCCGGGACTTGGGAGTTCGAATGGTACCCGAATTAACGTTTCGAAGCCATATAATTGACATTTGCAAGAATTTTTACAGCATCTCAGTAGTTAAGATTTTATTCAATGCACTTGTTCGCAGTAGAATCGAAACGAACTCCATCATATGGAATCCCCATGAGGCTAAATATAACCTCATGGTAGAACAACTACAAAAATTTACACGGTTTCTATATTGGAAAGAATATGGTGTTTATCCGTACTACCCGCTGATGTATCCGAGCCAGTTCGTTATGGGCATGGTTGGTTACTGTAGACTAGGGGTTAGGAGGGATGTCGCCCTCGTCAAGTACGTGTTTAAAGTGTGGCGTGGGTGGGTGCACCACCCAGAGGTGTTGTCGGCGCTACAGCTGTGCGTACCCGTCAGACGCGTCGGCACTCGTCGCCAACCGCTGATGTTCCACGTCAATTTATTTAGGACTAATATACTAAAATTTGCACCCCTGTCGCACGCTGTAAGACTTCTCAACACCATTGCTGAGGACATTGATCTCAATTGTTGCAGTCTGCCCAAATTCACGGAAGTGGCACAACAATGTTTAGAGAAATGTTACGAATGTTAGAATAATAATTATGTTTTTATTGTTTAAATTTTTATTTTTGTTTGAATTGTTTAATTTTATTTTCAATGTTTATTGTTTCATTTATTTTTAAATTCATTGTAGTTTTAGAGTTATTTTCTTTTATTTGATATAGCGTCGTGTTGGCCTCGGCTGTTAAGATGTTATATTTTCTGTAAATAAATATAAATAAATAAAAAACATTACTGTCTCGTTGTCTCGCGGCAAAAGTATGTGCAAAGCGTTCTAGAGGTCCCAGGTTTGATTCCAGGGTCGGGCAAAGTGTTTTTATGTTTTCCATTGGGAAATTTTCAGTAGCAGCACAGAGTCTGGAAATGTGTGCAAAACGCAGGACTGATACAACTCTGGCGAAATGTGGGTGCAGAAATGCACCTCTGCCTACCTCCCTGACAGAAATACAGGCGTCAGGTTATGTATGTATGTAACAACGTAATTGAAATGTCTGACAACAGCATTCATCTTATATTTTTCTTTATTATCTTAACTTACAAAACAATTTCGTTAACGTATTTGCTGTTTGTGTATGAAATTTATTTGTCTCGGAAAGAAAAACGGAGAGCTGTGTGATTTATTGCGCCGAGAGACAAACTACGTCGACCCAGTTTTGTATAAACTTTAGCTATTTTCCATTAAACTACATATTTTAACTTCGCAATTGATAAGTTTTACCTTTGAACCTTGTGAAGTAAACAAGTACGGGAGTAATTGTATATTTCTAATTCTTGCAATCTGTTTCTCTCGCTTTAATATTCATAGTTTTTCATCAATAATTGTAAAGAAATATAGAGAAACCATTTAGAAACCCAATTAGTAGAAGTCGTCATGGCCTCGAGGTTTAGGCACGTGCTCAAGAATCTTGTGATGAAACCTGCACACCTAAAAGTTCTTAGTAATTTCTTAGGTGTGTAGTCCGCCAACCCGCACTAGGCCAGCGTGGTGGACTAAGGCCTAAACCCTCTCAGTTGTAGAGGAGGCCCGTGCCCAGCAGTGGGACGTGTATGGGCTGATGACCATTTGGATTATTTTTTTAAATAAACAAAAAATATGGGTATTATTAAAAAAAAATGATTGACGTTATTCCCAAGTTGTACAAGAGTGTGGTTTGCGATCTAGAAGTCCCAAGTTATTGCGATTTTCCATAAAGAATTCTCAGTAACAGCACGAAGTCTGGAAGTAGGTATGTCCGAGAAATAGTAATAGGTTCGCGTATATGTGGATCTTAGAACACAGCTGGCGGAACGTGGAATATTCTAGAAAAACTTAAGTTCACTAAAAAAATCTAATATGATGAATAGCTGAAGGGTCCGATCCAATGACAACGTATTACGCATTGCGTCAGCAGTTTCGCGCGGAATCACTTCCAATGTAGCGGACTATTAATCATCCCGTTTCGTAATAAAGGACGGTGAAACGATGTGTAAAACATAGTTTAGTGGAGGCTCGCGTGTCTAATGCACTGGCGGTGCGATGAATGAGGAAATAATTGTGCGTTTGGTTGGTACTTAATAAGTCTGCAACAGATATTGTATCACGAAAAATACGAGTGATGCTTTTTGTGTAAGAGAGGGCTTTCGCAACAAAGCTATTTGTATTAGAACTACTACGGCTAAGAAAGATTAAACCATAGTATCAGGGATGAGAAATTAAAAAGAATGAGAAATGAAAAAAATAAGGAAAACAGATAGCATACGGAAATTCGAAGCGCGTGTGTGGGTGGAATTGAACACGCGGCTAATAAGATCATTCGATAGAGCGCGTCTCGTAGGCTTTAGGTTACTACGCACTAGCCATGAAATGAATTGGGGGGAGAAAACCGTAATCATTTTGGCTGTCGGCAATGTAAGGATAAGTGCAGCCACTTTGCATTGCTAGGACGATATAACAGTGTAGAAAATCGTAAAATGGCACTAAAAGAACGTTCTGAGTCTCAAACAAAAGAATTTTGCGACAATCACGTGCAAATTGTCCAATATTTGTGTGAAAATTACGAGCTCGGCGTGAGATTTGGTTTGCGAATTTCGATATTCTCGGATTATTTAGATTTGCATTGTAATTTTGATATGGTATTACACGTCATAGATTTTATCATTACAGAAAAATAGTTCTGATAGTATTGCTTATATGAATCCAAATTTAAAAACAGTAATATATTTTTATGGATTTTAGTTTGAAGATAAACCTGACCCTGAAAATATGTACCTACCTATTACTTACAAGAAAAAGGTAAGGTTTTTAAAGAATTTTATTTCACTACATTGGTTGATAAAATAACAATTTGTTGACAGAAAGACGGGTAATTAGTTAATCAAAAGTTGTTACAAATTAAGTAAAATTTCTATTATTTATTAATTTTGTTAAAGTTGATGCGACGATAGGCCAAGGGTTAAACTCAACGTCATGACAATCTGTATGTTCTACAAAATCTCTCTGAGTATCTAATACTTACAAAACCACATGTATATACATAACACTAAGTTTAGTATGGAATCAGAATTGCACCGTATGTGTGATTATTAAAAATACAACCCTATTACAACCGTTACTAAATTCTCCTACAATTGATTCAAGCAAGCGCTGCGCTGGTGCAAATCCTTTCTATACGAAGGAAATTAAAGTGTTCCATTTAAGCTGGCGCAAGCTCACATCTCGGGGAGTAAATCGCCACCACATCTACAGACACACTCAGAGCTCTTTTAGACATCTAGTTCATTCACTTAAGTTCCTAGTTTTATTGTTGGTTTTATCACTACCATTCAATAGTATTAGAACAAATATACTGGCTATAAACGAAGAAGTGCTTCTGAGACACTATAATATACTAATACCTATGAATTTTTGGAAGTAATTCATTATGTTCTAGCGTATTCTGTGATTCTTTGTCTTTCTATAAAGCTATTTTCCCAGTATTCCTCGAAAGAATAGGCAAGTGCGTTTGTATCCACGTAATAGAGGGCGATCCTATTGCCGTAATTTCGTGCACATTTCCAAGCAGATCTGCTACTAAGAATTTCCTATTGGAAAAAAAACAACACTTCGCTCGCTTAGGGAATCGAACCTGATAATAAATATCATTAATCGTCCACCGCAATTCCACAAATAAATTTTAGTAGGTACACTCCTTGCTATTCCAATAATTTTTTTTTATTTCAGTGGCAAAAGCAGTTTACTACGCCTTAAACGTTAGAATTTATACCATAAAATATCACAGCGAGTAGGATACGTTTGGTTGACACAGAACTTGGTGCGGCGTCCGTCCCGTCCGGGGCGATACGTGCCACATCCTCGAAACTTCTCGCTTCCCGCACACTCAACAACTTCCAGCGCTCGGGAGAGCTCGGGACTTTCCGTCGTAACTTTAAAATAACAAAAATATGTTGTAACATTTGTCTAGATATCTCAGACTATTTTTTGACTTTAATACATTTTGTTTATATAGCTATGTAATATAGGGTTATCTTAAAAAAATGAGCAGATTTTTTAAACTGGACATAGTGTGGGTATCTTAAGGTTGGTAAATTATTTTTTAACTGGCCAGAGACAATTACGACAACTATCACCGACACGTCATCATCAATCCAAATACGTCCCACTGCTGTGCACGAGCCTCCTCTACAACTAAGAGGATTTAGGCTTTAGTCCACCACGCTGGCCTAGTGCGGGTTGGCGGACTATAAACCTAAGAAATTCCTAAGAACTTTTAGGTGTTCAGGTTTCATCACAAATTTTTCTTTACCATTAGTAGTGACAATCAATTGTGAATACGTACATAACTCTAAAAAATCAGAGGAGTGTACCTGATGTTTAAGCCCGCGACTGCAAATATTCTCGACCGCACACCTAATATATATAATATATATAATAGTCGTGATGGCCTCGAGGTTTAGGCGCGCGGTCGAGAATCTCGACGGTCGCGGGTTCAAACCCCAGGCACACACCTCTAACTTTTCCAAGTTATGTGTGTATTCACAATGAATTATCACGTACTTTAACGGTGAAGGAAAACATCGTGATGAAACCTGCACACCTAAAAGTTCTTAGGAATTTCTTAGGTGTGTAGTCCGCCAACCCGCACTAGGCCAGCGTGGTGGACTAAGGCCTAAACCCTCTCAATGGTAGAGGAGGTCCGTGCCCAGCAGTGGGACGTATATGGGCTGATGATGATGATGATGATGATGCACACCTAAGCTTCGAGGTTATCACTTTTCATCATCAACACAATTCGTAAATAAATTGGTGTGCTATCCTGTCACAATCGTATACCTATACGGCGCTAGCGAAACAAATAATTTCATGGCAACAGACTCCCGTTCCTCGTCTCACGTTGTGCTTAATGGTCTGTGGACTACAGGATAGCACACCAGTTTATATCTTTACGATACGATAAAGAATTTTATCTATTTGATGTATTTTATTTTATTATTATGGCCGATATAAAGCACCCAATGACGTCACTAACCCATAGTAAACATCTAAGCATTATTTACAATGATAAAACCTCACTATCAAGTTTTACATTATGTTTGATCCTGTGTCGTGAGTAGGATTACTCGTCTAAGTAGTGGGGGCTTATCTTAAGAGAATATCATCCGAGACGTTTCAGGTCGGGATTACAACTCATCATAGAATAAACATTTTGTAAGCAGCATTAATGGGATCTGCTAGCGATTACCTCGACTTTATCCCAACAGAAATTAGATTTTTCTTATTTTTGTTTTTGAATTACATTTTAACTTAAAAAGAAGGCTTAGTAAGGAGCGAACCTATTAGTTCAGGCGTAAGATCTATCAATCACAACTAAGGAGGGTTATATGACATTCCGAAATTATATTTCATCATCAATTACCACGGATTTTAATTGTGAAAAGGAACATAGTAAGGCAACACCCATAGGAATTTACACAAAGAATTTCTTAACCAACTGTAACTCGCACTAGGCCAGTTCGGAGAACTAAAGCATAGCACCTATTAGTAGTAGAGTAAGCCCACGACGGCAATAGACAGACACACAAGTTTTACTTATTTGTAATATAGATTAACTAGAGTGATTGATAACATAATCCTGTCGTGAGTTTGACTAAGTGCTACATTTTGAGAACAACAAATAAACAAATATGAAGGACAGATAGTCTGAAGGAGACTAAAGGTTGTGCATCGGTGTGGTTAGAACGGATAAAAAAACTGTTTTAAAATTGTATAGAGGCAATTATTCAAAAAATATGTTTTTTTTTACCTGCCTCAGGAATCGAACTTAGACGCTCTTGTTCTTATACCGAACACTTAGTTTATTTAGCACAGTTTTCTAATTTAAGTAGCCTATTTCTGTTCTCGAGGTCGATTTATCTGTATATCAAAAATCATTCAAAACATCAGATAGGTATATCAGATATAATATGATTTGCATACATGCTTAATATAATTTGCAAAAAATAGCTAGAAGTCTACTAAGCGTGCTTTTCATCGCAACTGACTGCAAAACCGAATTCATTGTGCAAAACTAGGGAAGAAAAATGTGAAATTGTTTGCAATTCTCAGTTGCGAAGTTGTTGATACATGGGCCAAGTTGGGTCCAGCGAGCTCGGGACTTGGCCTTTTTGTAACCGTTTCCTTGAGGGACGGACTGTCTTATTGGAAAATATCTTTTGTGGAGAATTTCTCGGATGTGCGCGGATGCCGACTTGTGTTGACAGATATTTCATTTTGTTTGTGGACATGAATGTATCCAATTTTGCTCGAAGAAAGGGTGTTTAGGGCGTCAAAAGCGAAAGCAAATTTCATTCACCATTTCTTATTACATGGCTTTATTTTGTTTTGTAAGTTTGTGTCGTGTTTGTAGATACAAAGTTACGATGTCACCTTTTCAGGACGGTAAGTCACAATTGTATCCAATTAATTCAATAAACTAACAATACTAATGCAAATTATTAGAAAGAACATTTAGCATTAGTCATTTGATAATTGAATGTGTGAAATGGATTATATTAGTCAGTATTGTCTTATTTTATAAAACTTAATGTGTAATGTATAAATTTTATAATGTATCTGAATTAATAAACTTTAACTCCTTGTATTTATGTTTAAGAAAGGCTTACAAAGCAATTTCTTAAATCATAATCCCTTTTTTATATGTAAACTTCAATTATATATTTCTCATCTATAGAATGTTGAATAACAATTCAATTACACTAATGCAGGCAACCAAATTTGTATACAAAGGTAATACTAAATATAAAATACCCTTAAAGCTAGTACCTAATTTACAGAAGAAAAATATAACTAACAGAATTATCTAAAATGAAAATCTTATTTTAAAGTAAACTTACAAAATAATGTTGAAATACTCGCGAGAGAATTGTCTAAGATCCATGACTGTACTCTGGAGCATAAAAATCGTTAGAGCGGGGAGTCTCACAGCGCTGATGGAAGCAGCTTATCAATTAGTGGTCCGCCGCGTCGCAGAATAATATTTAAAAAGTAGACGCTGTGGGCCGAGCTCATTAGTCTCAGTCGGTCCTCGTCGTTCACACAGATGCTGATAATACGAAACTGGATAAGCGTGATTTTTGTTGAATGAACGTGTTCCGCACATTTCTTGACTATTTTATCCTGACATGACACCGTCCCTATACTGGCTCTTGGTTGTGATTGAAATGCGGGTAAAATAAAATGTAATCTAGTTATTACTATATAATTAAAGCTTATTAGCTGTAATGACTTCTAGACCAGTTGACACAAACATGCTCGTTTTATGCCCCTATTAATAACGAAATGAGATATATTGTATTGGTCAGCGGATATGAACACTAGTCTCATGTGACTATAGAAAGCAATCTTTCTGTAGTCACAACCGAAACTCGGAATGCGCCTGTCTGTATAAATGGAACCCAATCATAAATAACACTTCGGGTCAGTCAACAGGAATAGGCTGAGACAGGTTAACTTGCCGGAAGGCGATGGATTTAGCATAGCCAAAAAATACTATGTGCAAACATACATAAATACATAACCTTACGCCTGTATTCCCCGAAGGGATAGGCAAAGATGCATTTCTGCACCCACATTTCGCCAGGTATGTATCAGTCCCACGTAATAAGGGGCGAGCCTATTGCCGTTTCGGGCACAATACCAGACTCCGTGCTGCTACTGAGAATTTCCTAATGGAAAAACCCAATGTCACTTTGCCCGACCCGGGAATCGAACCCGGCACATACTTGTGCCGCGAGACCACGAGGCAGTCACTAAGTGTAAATTTATCAAATATTCCTCAATATTTACGTTGTTTTGACATTTTAAATTATCTAAGATAAGTTTAATAAAAACGTTACAACGATACCATTCAGAAGCCAGAATCATCTCGGCAAAATTAAAGCTAAAGCATCAAACCGCTTGTAATATTTTTAAGTAACATTTTGCAGAAACATAACGATGCCCCTGGGGTTAAATCCAATCAAACGATTGTACATCGACAACAAAAGTTCATTAAAAATAATTAGACTTTGTATCATCTTCATACTGAGTGTAATGCGATATTAGGAGTACACAAACAATCTCTTTGTGTTTCTCTCATTACTGAAGTTTAATTCCAAGTTAAGTTAAGGATTATCTTAAATGTTTTATATTACAAAATTCCGTGTAAGGTGACGATTCTGGAGAAACATTATTGGAGAACTACTAGGCAAAAGTTAATATCTGGCATTGTGCCAAAATTGCGGCTGTCCAAATGTCTACTGACAAAGAGACATAATATGTATACCTTACTACCCAGTAAACACGATTACGTCAAAGTGACGTCAATATGATATTGCGCTATGTCAGGATTTACGTAAGATATACGTCAGATTTGAGTCACCTGTGAATCATTATTTCACACTTTTTGACGTAAGACTTTTACGTAATAAACATGACGTACGTATGATGTCCAGTTGACATCATTATTACCTAACTGACCTTAAGCTGATATAACAATGATGTCATAGAGGTGTCATATATCTCAGTAAACACGATTACGTCAAAGTGACGTCAATATGATATTGCGCTATGTCAGGATTTACGTAAGATATAGGTCAGATTTGAGTCACCTGTGAATCATTATTTCACACTTATTGACGTAAGACTTTTACGTAATAAACATGACGTACGTATGATCCCATCCCATATACGTCCCACTGCTGGGCACGGGCCTCCTCTACAATTGAGGGGGTTTAGGCCTTAGTCCACCACGCTGGCCTAGTGGTGGTGGTGGTGATCGGGTCCAGACCAATCTTCTGCGTTACATACCTTATCTGGTCCAGATCGGGCATGCCCGGTCCGGTCCTTCTAAGGAACACGAAAAAATTTATAGTCGGGTTGTATTCCATTTTTTCATTATTCAAATCAATCATCTGCGTTATAAAACCTTGCCTGATCCAAATCGAGTATGCCCGGTCCGGTCCTTTAAAAAAAACATGAATGTATAGTCTTGAAAAATATGTTTAATTAAAAAAAACTATTTATGAATTGACATTATAAATATTTTACTTAACATATTATTATATTTATTTACATTTAATTTTTCCAATTTTTTTTTGTTTTTAATTTAAATATCATTTTTATTTTTGTTTTGGTTACACAGTTTTTTTTTAAAGTAAATAAAATAAAAGCTATTATTTGCTTGTGATTTATCTTCATTAGATGGTTGTTTTTTGATCCTGGCTACCCATCCCATAGCCATCCCAATCTTTAGCATTATTCAATACTGAAGACAATGCTTGATGCAATTTATTGCAATAATTTCTTGGTTATTTTGGTATTTATGTCTTCTTGCATCTAAAATACAAAATTTGAATTAATTATGTATTTAATTAAATAAGTAATAATAAAAAAAATGGTGCAGAAATGCATCTCTGCCTACCCCTTCCAGGAATACAGGCGTGAGGTTATGTATGTATGTATGTATGTATGCATGTATGCTATGTATGTATTAATGAACTGCTTTAATTTGAGAAATTCAGTCTTTAATATGTATCAATATTTCTTCTTTATAATTATTCTTTTGATGACTGCCTTCCGAACAGGGTGATACACAAAATTTTAAAATGACTGAATCTAAGTGATGTATTTAACATTTTATAGATTAAATAAATATTATTTCATTGCATATTATGTAGTATTTTTCCCATAAAGAGAAAAGTATAAATTTCAACATTATCAGATAGAGCAACTACATATTATATTAGATCTTTCATATATGTATTTTAATTTTATTTTTTTTATCTTTCTTGCTTTATAGCATTAATGTATTTTAATTATCTTAATTAATGTATCTTATATCTTCATAATTGTTGTTAATGTACATCTTTATGTGCTATTTCTATACCCATATTTATGTCCCTCAAATTTGAGTTTATTTTTATTTTAAGTTATAGTTATTAGTAAAAAAATTATTATTAATTATTCAACAATATTTACATTTTAAACAATAAATATTACCTGCAATTTCAGCAGGTTTGTCAGTCAACTCTACCGCTGTTTGGCTAAATATATTATATATTTTTAATCAATCCTTTGATAATGCTTTTAATTTGGAAGTTTTTTCTACAGCAGCTGCTTTTGCTTTAGACTGCTCATTATCAGTAGAGAAGCATTGGGTTCTTTGTCCAATCTTATTATTTTTTCCTCTGCCTCTTCCATTGTTTCTGATAACATTAATTGTAATTATGCATTACTTTCTTATTATTCTGACGATAAGATATCAATTCTCACAAATCTATAATTCAAATAACAATAAATTACCTGCTGTGCCACATATTTGAACATGAAACGTTGGCCATGTCGGATCAGGCTCATCACAATGTTTCACCATTGTTTGTAATAATTTACAATACTTAGCACTTTTTAACAATGATTCAGGCATATATTTACCACCACCATATTCTTTGTAATGATCTAACCAAGAACTTGGTAGTATATCAATTTCTTTATTGGATGAATCATTTACAAATAAAACTAATGCATAAGTATAAGTCATCTGAAAAAAAACGGATTATTGAAATATAAAATTATTTTAAAAATAGCAAAGAATTGTAATGTATTTTTTCAATGATTTTTTACTAACCTTGAATGTTTTACGTAATTAAACTTAAAAACGAAGCTTTACACACAACACATAAATTTGTATTTAGTTAGTTTAGTCCACAAGTTCGTATTTTTTACACATACACACTGAGTAAATGTCTAGATATAGGTTTATAGTACTTGATACACTTTTTTTTGTTTAACATACAATATATTAATTATTCTTTAACTATGTACTGTTAAGGTGATTAGGTTTTTGTATTGAACTTATTTAATCTTCACCTACATTATATTTTACATTAATATACTAATCGATATACAATTTTAAATAATATAAAAAGTATAATTAGTGATACATTCAATAATTCTTTTTTATGACACAAAAGTCTTTAAATGATAAACACTTCAACTACACTGTGAACAAGTTCCGACATGTTGCTTCATGAGTCATGACGTCACGCGCTATCACTAAATTTATATTATACACCCCATGCGTTGCTAATGTTGTGTTTATATTAATATTTTTGTAATTTTTTATTTATTGAATACAATTCAATGTAATTTTATATTTAATGCACAACACACTTAGATATCAGGATATTTATTTATGTTTGATACACATATTTTTGTTATAGGTACATATTATACCTACACAAAATATTTTAATAACTCTTTAGTTTATAATTTTTTTTGATAAGCCTACATTTGTATATTAAATTACATTTCTGGACCAGACCTGGTCCTGATCCAGTATGCCTTACCATACTTGATAATATTTTACATCAGGCTATCCTTATCTGGACCAGACCTGGCCCTGATCCAGTATGCCTTACCATACTTGATTACATTTAACATCAGGCTATCCTTATCTGGACCAGACCTGGTCCTGATCCAGTATGCCTTACCATACTTGATTATATTTAACATCAGGCTATCCTTATCTGGACCAGATCTGGTCCTGATAGGGCTTGCCGGATCTGGCATGCCTCATTCTATCCTGATCGGGTCCAGATACATGATCTGGTTGCGCCTTATGTTTTTTCTAGTCGGGAATGTGATGGAATTTTTACGTAAATTTTATATCAAAATATTGATTCATATTTTATGTAAGAATATGATGAAATTCTTATGTAACTTTTACGTCAGAACATGACTTCGACATGACGTCACCCGAATGACGGTATATGACGTATCATGTACGTAGCATTGGATTCATGAAGATGACGTCATATTAAAGTCAAATTTAATGTCAGTACCATGTCATAATGATGTAATCCAATATGACTTTATATTGAGGTCATAAATAAAGTCACCATTACGTCATGTTTACGTCACTACGTCATAAAATTTGATGATTTCTGTATGATCTACGTATGACATCATTTTAAGGTCATGTGTTCACTGGGTAGTACCTAATACTAGATGGTTTGGGAAGTAAAATAATATATTCTCCCAATGGTTTTCGTGGCCTGTACTATGGTGAATTATCTTAAGAATTTTTCAACTTTATTCCATCTTTCTATAAAATTAAACAGGAAAGGAAAAAAATACTATTTAGTTTTTCCTCTGTCCTATAATTCTGGGACCTTAAATGTAGTGTGAAGAAATATCTCTAGTCTCAATAGGCAGGTAGAAAACTATGTGTACCTCGATACTCAATATTGTTATCGACAGCACAGTACTCAGCATAGCTGTCGATCTTTTAGCAGAATTATTGTATTAGAAAGTCTGGAGTCCTGTCAAAGGAGCATGGAGAGAAGCATCTTGAAAATTAAGAAAATTTAAAAGATCCGCCACACCGATATAAGACAAAAAACTAGAGCAATTGACGCTCTCAGCTATTCACAAAAGCTTAAATGGCGATGGGCTGGACATGTTGCGAGACTTAGCGATAATCGTTGGACTAAAAAGACAACAACATGGGCAGGTCCACTAGGACAGAGAAAAAGAGGAAGACCAAACGCACGCTGGGCAGACGACATCATAAAGGTAGCAGGCATTCATTGGCCACGAGCGGCAGAGAATAGAGAGCACTGGGCATCTCTGGAGGAGGCCTTTACCTTTCATTGAGAGGGTTCTTGATTCTAAATCAATATGTATTATTACTTTTATTTTAAATCTTTGTGTATATTTTAACTTTTTATTTTAAATATTTGAATTATCGTATAATTTTGCATGCACATTGTTATTTAAACTGTTAGTCGTACCTAAAAGCAAGAAAAAGGCTTTTTTTATTTTATTTTATTTATTGTATTAGAAATGTAACAAATCTATTTTGTTTTGAATTTTGAAGCTTTATTTCGGTTAAGACTATATATTTCATTATGAAAGTCACGTCATATAAGTCTCTAAGATTAGAACAACTTGCGCTTATGTGTCTGCCAGAGTATTACTGTTTTTGCTAGGGAATTTTAATATAAAAACTACGTGAGCAGTATTCGCTAGGAGAGGTGAAATATTTTTTACAATAAAATACAAATAGACTTTACTAAAAACACAACAAAAAAAGGATGAAAAAATATATATAAAAAATATTTTATGCGTTTATACAAGTAATTTGTTCTTGTAATTCTTGAATTCCTTCACTAGCTTAGGAATTTGTATCACAAAAGTATCATTCGATACATATTCACCCCGTAATGCTGAAGAGTTAGGTAGATGTATTTATATTTATAGATAAATGTTTTCCTCTAGGACTTTATAAAATTAAGAAATTCCAGAAAATATTTTGTTACGCCGCTTTATCTTACTATTTTTCTGGTTGAACACATGATAATAGATTTCACATATCTTGTTGTTTTGCCATGTAACACACAAAAATCAGATAAAATAAACGTATTAGCATTTAAATGGAAATAGGTTGTGTCTGGTGTAATGCCGTGGTTTTACAAAACTTTTACGTACAGAACCTTAAGAACATGATACCGCAGTGGCGGCTGCAGATTGCGGCGGCTGTGGCTTGAAGCTTTTCATTAAAGCCGCGTTTGAACATATTTGTGGCTTTAGGCGTGAGTTAACTTTATTTACGCCAAACTTACAGCACACCATGTTTTTGATATCAATGATTCAATTTGTCGTGTTTAAAAAAAAAACAAAAATGTAGTTTACTGATGTTACTGGAACATTACAACTGATAGTGGTGGTTGTTGATGTACAATTTAATACAATTGAAGCTGGCGGTGGGCGGTATGCTAATGACGTCACCGTTGCGGACGCGGCGCATTGACATGCACTGTTTACAACACGCATAGCAATAATTCCAGTTGAAATTACCACGATTTGCGGTCGCCACTCGGATTAGCTCGGCTTATGAAAACAAAATTGTGTGGTACTGTTATGTAACCGTTCGATTGTAATGAATTATCTGCAGTTATAGATTGTATTTGAAAGTATTATAACTTTACCTAATGTAGCTACATGCAGCTAACATCCACGACAAATGAGGCAAAGCTGCGCATATTACACATAACATTCGTATTTTTCTTTCCTTTTAATCCTAATAGAGGGCGTATTTTATATGAAAGTTGAAGGATGGACAAGCAGAGGAAGTCCAAAGAAAAGATGGATGGAGTGCGTGACTGAAGATATGAAAGAAAAAGGGGTGAATGAAGACATGACGGTTGATAGGGATGTTTGGAAGGATAAAACATACTGCACCGACCCCAAATGAAATTGGGAGCAGGGCAAGGCAATGATATGAGGGCGTATTTTAATACCAGTTAACGTTATGGTTATGTAAATATGCTATTAAATATACCACATAACACTTCGCCTGGCACTATTATCGAACCGGGAATCTTTTTATCCCTAGCGCATGCCCAAGGTGTGGGTTAAATGAGGCCATCAGGCATACATTCAAAAAGACCATCTTAAGCTTTTTAAATTACAGATTGTAAAATTTATTGATGGAATCTGAATAAGCGCAAAAATATTATTGGAACTTCATTGTTTTCAATTTTTTTTGTTTGCTTCACTGATTTAATATAAGTACCTGGATGACCGAGCTTTGCTCGTTTTTTTTTTTTAATTGTGTTTTTTGGAAATTATATTTAAGTACAAATTCCTAATAAAATGATGAAATATGAATAATGTTACTTAACAACGCCATCTGCTGTTGTGTCGTTAAAGCAATTAGTTGCTCACAAAAAATAGTATTTTTATTCGCCAATAGATGTCAGGAAGAGTCATATTTTTCAGTTGAGACTACTCAAACGCCTCCTTTTTGTTATTTTTCTTCCAAATGACATTTTCTAAAAATGATTCCTAGCTAGATCGATTTATCGCCCCCGAAACCCCCTATATACTAAATTTTATGAAAATCGTTGGAGCCCATTCCGAGATTGAAGAATTGCTCATTTAAAGATATAAGATATTTTTAACAATATACTCTTTTCACAATTGACAACAAATTGACATGAAATTTGTCAGTACAATTTTATAATCAATAAATCAACATAAATCAATTGCATTGTATACGCAAATCGATAATTTATAGTATTTTTAATATAATATTTTTATTATTTCAATCGTCGTAGTAAACCAAAATAATGGTGGATAATCTTCCTTTGATTCCCAGTAAAGAGTAAGTTAAAGCATATAATAGTTGAATAACAACACAGCTTATGAAATGTGGGTGTCAAAATACATATTTGCGTACGCCTCGGGGATAGACTTTATAGTCTTAATTGTTTCTAAGTAATATGCCCAGAAGCGAAGCGTTAATAATTCATAAAACATATTATGACCACTAGGAATGCTGAATAAGATGTTACGTAGATGTATAATGTAAAATTTAAATAATGTAATGAAAAAAATACATATATTGCTGTTTTTTAAAGAAAAAAATGACATATCGTGTTGCTGAGGGAGTTTCTTGCCGTTTCTTCTCCACAGCTATAACACGTTTCGAAGCGGCAATAGTTTAAAAAAAATTAAGATGTGTAAAATTGACGACTCAAAATAACTTGTAAAAGGCTATTTGAATAAAGATATTTTGACTTTGACTTATATTGTTATGTTTAAACAATGTCTAATTTTGCGAGCTAAACTGAAGGCCGAGAGATTCATAACTTTTCTGGAATCAGGTGTAGCTTGGATCGATGCCAATTCGGTTGACACAGTCATATACAGTCTCACGTCTTTGTCACCTTGATAGAAGTCTGAGGGTTATTTTCGCACCCATATTCCGCCAGCTTTAAAGTCCCACGAAATAGAGGGTGAGCCTTTTTTTCGCGAATGACCGTGACTGAGAATTTATTACACCCAATGATACCCTCTGAGTTATAGAGGAGGCCCGTGCCCAGCAGTGGATCGTATATGGGCTGATAATGATGATGATGAATGATACTTTGCTCGACTCGGGAATCGAACCCTGACCTGTCGAGCACACGCCGCACACTAATGCCATGGAATCAATTAGTTATTAATTATTATTATTTATTCATATTAGTTCATCATAATATGCGTATAAATAAATTGCCCAAAAGTAATTCAAACCTTCAACTTAATTTCATATGCAATTTTCTCCAACACACGAGCACGTTGAATAAATGAAACTGCAAAATTTCGCCTCCTTAATTGCATGGCCAGATGTTTCCATTTCAGTAATAAGTTTTCGTTTTGAATTATTGAATAAGTTTGCTTTTGTTACTGTGGTTACTGTTTTTTTGTTTAGAGGGGTGTGCGCGGACGTACGGCCTGTGCTTCGAGAGGTCTTTCGAGAGCTGGACTACCTACCTCCTCTAGCAACAGAAAAGATTGAGAAACCCCATGCTGGAGGAGAAGATTGCTTACTGCCAAAACTGGATCACTGGGTATGTTTAGATTTTAATACTTTATGAAAAAAAAACGACTAATAAATTCTAATGAAATAATAAGAATATTCTTTATTGGAAACAAATATTGCTTACAAAACATTAAAAATTTCCCCACATTCTGAACACATTTTAGGTTGTAGAAGGTTAACAAAAAAACAAGAACAAGTAGTACGTTGGCTGGGTCAACTATGTTTAATATTAACAATTTCTTTTTTACTTCCTTGGGCCAGTATTTAAGTCTACTCGCATAAAATTGCAAGCAGAAACTAATACATTGCGTTTAGTATTTTAGTAATAGTTGGGCGAATCACACAATAAATATGTACCATGCATTGAAAAACCGGTGAATACTTTAGGGAATTACCGTAAAGTACTATGCAATCGGGTGCCATAGTCCGCAGCGGTTTTAAACTTTTCACGTAGCGATTTTAAATTATTGCCTTTTGTTTGGTACGCCGTAGCCGAGCAAATGCGAACCACATTCATTTAGTTTACAATAATTTAGTTACTCTTTTGGTTTCGAAGCTTTTCTTTCACCCCCTCTATAAAAAAACAAAGTTTTCTTTCTCCGTATATAAGTTTTTCCAGATATTTTATTGAAATAATAACTTCTAGGAAAAATATAGAAACAGTTGTCAAAACACTATGAAAAATAATAGCGGCTTATAAAAATACATGTAAAGTAAACGAAAACAAAGTCTTTGAAAATACTTTCTTCTCTTATACTCGTTCGTGATCTTGAATAAGATGAGTTATGCCATAGAGAAGGCTCGAACCGAGAAGTAGAACACTGGGTTGGTAAGCAGAAGTATCATAGTTAGGGTGCTTCAAAACCTAGCGTTCGCCATTCAGCAATAAGTTAGGCTCGTGAGCCTCCTGTACAACTGAGAGGGTTTTAGGCCTTATTCCACCACGCTGGCCTAGTGCGGATTGGTGGACTACACACCTAAGTAATTCCTAAGAACTTTTAGGTGTATAGGTTTCATCACGATGTTTTCCTTCACCGTTAAAGTCCTTGATAATTCTTTGTGAATACCCACATAACTTCGAAAAGTCAGAGGTGTGCGCTTGGGGTTCGAACCCGCGACTGCCGAGCTTCTCGACCGCGCGCCTAAACCTCGACGCCATCACGACTCTTCCAAAACATTTCGATAGTTTGTTGAGGAAGGCTATTCTTTCTGTTGGGCCTAACAGAGAACCCAAAGGATAAAGTCACACTTATAAAATTACACTGGTCAACATGACTTTTTGCCGTTAATCCAATTGTACTTTTTCGGTATCTTTTATGTATAAATATTAACGGAAAAATAATAAAAAATATCTATTACATCGAAATATATAAATATGTACAATTACATATATGTACGATATATTTGGCTTAATTTTGTGAGGGTATATCGAAAAAGAGTATTGCAACAGCTGATCTTACTTACAAAGACAATATTGTTGTTGGTAGTACACGATATATCCTTAAACCTGTATATTTTCAACACGTTATTGTTCGTTCATTGATTTTTAATTTTTTTATATTACGTTAACACGTACCATTACGTAATACGAGTATTGCTAAGACGACGTCCAGTTTCTAGTGTTTATTCCAAAGTGTTGTTGTTTAAATTGTGAAGTGCTTTTGTCAATTTGAATACGTTTCAGTTTTGAAGAAGTGTACTAAATAGTAAATACACATATGTATATAGTTTGCATTATGAATCGAAAGTGTTTCAATTCATCGGATTATTTTGTTTGTGGGGAGTTTAATTCAAGTTCCAATCGAGAACGTCCTACGCCGTTACTATATAACATTTACAATTTGTATTTTGGTTTCAAGATTTCTGAGAATATTAATCAACCTTGGACACCAAGTTTTTTTTATTTAAGAAATGTATGTTATTTGAGAGGGTAGTTTAATGGTACCCACCGATTAATGCCTTTTTCTAAACCTGTAATTTGGAGGGAACAAAAGATCATGAGAATTATTGTTATTTTTGTTTAAGGAAACTGAAGGGATATTCTTATAAAACAAGAAGTAAAATTACATATCCTGTTGTGGAATTTGTAACTAAACCGATTCCTTATACTGAAGACAGCCCACCACCTCAGCCTACAAATAAATTTCAAATAATCTCTTTTTTCTTAAAAAGTGGGTGTTTCAAATTTTTTTTATGAATGTATTTAAACTAATCTCATGTCAAGGTATGGAAAAATACAAGTTTCAAACCGCGACAATAAAAAATATTTTTTTTTGTTGACCAGTGTTATTAGTGGCGGTACTTCCATAGAAGAGCAAAAGCGTTTCACGTTAATTGTGTAATGTCTAGGTTGCAATTGTTTATTGTCGGGTCAGGATTATATCATTTAAATGTCAAATTGTTAACTAAAGATTTTAAGAATGTTTTTCGGAACTTTGTAAGGCAAACTGGGCTTTTGAGCTTCTATGGAAGTACCGCCAATGAAAATCATATATTAAATGTATGTTTTTTTCCAGGTAGAAAACTACAAGTCGGAATGTAAACAATTATGGATCAGAGAAGACGAGTTAAAGCAACAACGAGCGAAATCAATTTCTCGGAAACCTTTGGCCAACAAATACAAATTGCAATCGCGCAAGGCTGAATATGTTAATACTCCTGATTGGAACAAAGATTTCGGGATATTAGGCAGAAAGGATCTTATGCCTTCCATTAAACAGAGTGCTGGAGGTAAGCACAAGTGTTTATTCGTACCATTTAAGACAAACACGTTATTATTGTTCAGCTCAGATTAATTATAAATCAAACAGAAAAGGAAACATAAGAATTTATTTATCCAGCAGTTGAGTGATGATTTGTAATTTTTTTGTATCTCAATCTGAGTAAGTGACATTTTGCAAAAGTTAAATAACCTGTAGCGTATAGCCATCTCTAGATTCACATCTATATACTTCTATACCAAAATTCATTAAAATTAATACAACATTGGAAAGTGTAAATACACAAACAGCTTTCTCATTTATAATATTAAGAGGTTTATCCAAATGGAAATATGCCTCATACAGGATTACTGTAATATATTATGTAAGCCGCGGTGACGGTGTGGGTCGGCGAACAAACAAATCACAGAATTCATCAGATTACAGCAACTCAGTAACATTAAGCCCATTAACCAACATAATAATGTGCTTACATCTGAGGTTATAGGGAAAGTTCTTGAATAACGAACACTAGCAGGGATTATTAAGTGGCAACGTTTCCTTGAGCCTTGAACGAAAAAGAAGAATAATATTTATTCATGCGTTTATTTCGTTGGGTTAGGCAGCGCCATCAAAGCATTACTTAGAGAAGGGAAAGCGATATACATTTATGTTGATTAGGGATTCCTTGATTGGTTGTGTTTTTCGATGACACAATTATAAGTAAAGAACACGGCGTCTTAAAACGTTTCCAAAAAACTTACCCTCTGTTACTTGAGACATAGGTACGGTATGTTATATAATTGGTAAAACTGTGGTGTTGCAATGTACATTTGCCTACCTTTTCATAAATTCAGGTGTATGTGTGGAGAGTGTTAATAGATTTATGCAGCAGGAAATTCTCAATATTAGGCTTGCATATACATACATATTGACATAGGCCTCTCCTATGGCACGCCACTGGGCACGCTCTTCGGGCCTCCGCAGCCAACCGCTGCCAGCCACCTTGCGGATATCGTCACCCCACCTAACTAGCCTAGGCCTATGTCTAACAGTGGACGTGACAAAGGAAGTTGATGGGGATGATGATGATGATGATGATCATCATCAGCTCATATACATCCCACTGCTGGGCACGGGCCTCCTCTACAACTGAGAGGGTTTAGGCCTTAGTCCACCACACTGGCCTAGTGCGGGTTGACGGACTACACACCTAAGAAATTCCTAAGAACTTGTGGGAGCATCGTCAGCATAGTCGATGAACTCGAATTATGTCAATATTTTGGTATATAAAGCAATAAAGTTTTTATATGCACTGAGTCATCTATTAGCACGCATCAAGACCGGTCGTTTCATTTAGCTCGCAGCTCTTACACTACTTACGCAACAACTTACACGTGTATCACAGGTTCACGTACATCGGTGACTCCAACGTGAACAGATACACTTACAACTGGTGACCCCGACGAAGAAAAAAATACCTGACGCAAAACCGACGTTCTTCAATATACCGGCGCAAAACCGACGTTCGAAGCAAACTTCATTAAATTGTGATAACTGTACTGCACAGCCTTATCAGCCTTCCACCAGCGGATCTCCCTGATTTGGCTTTCAAGAGGCATATAGTTATTCAGAAAATGAACCCAAACGCAGGTCGTGAGTACGCTAAATCCAGTAGCCATCCACAGCTCCTGATGCAGCTAATGAACCAAATGAGTAAGCTCACCATGGAGGTCGCAGCACTGAAATCAAGCTCATTCAGAAACGGACATCGTCACCATAGAGGCAATCGAAGCCTAACGCATCAAAGATCCCGATCGCGAACAAGAATCACGCCGGAAAGTCCTCAATGGTTATGTAAATATCACTTGCGCTATAAGGATCGAGCTTGGAATTGTGAACAACCGTGCAATTGGAGAAAGCCGTCGGAAAACTAGAATCAGCGTTGACAGAGGCGGTCGTCAGCGCTATTGTACCATCAAACCGCCTATGCGTTACCGACCGAAAAAGTGGGTATCGCTTTTTGGTTGATACTGGCGCTAACATCTCAGCAATACCGAGAAGAGGTAACAAATTAAAAACCGACGGCACTTACAAAATATATGCCGCAAACGGCACTCCAATAAAAACATACGGCGACAAAACGCTGACGTTAAATCTGAATTTGAGACGACCGTACCGTTGGACTTTTATCGTCGCTGATATTACACAACCAATACTTGGAGCCGATTTTTTGGAAAAACACAACATTTTGGTCGACATTAGAAACAAGCGTTTGATAGATGGTACGACTGGACTTCAAAGAAACGCAAAGTTGATGAAGTCAAGCACACCAACACTTCGGACCGTAGATTTAACCGAAGATTACGCAGATATTTTAGCAGAATATCCAAATATTTTAAGGCCGCTCGATACTCTGTCACCACCAAAACACAACGTGGTTCACCACATTATCACGGAGGGACATCCTGTATACTCCAAGTCAAGACCTTTGCCGGCCGACAAGTACCTAAAGGTGAAAAAAGAAATAGAGGACATGTTACAGACAGGCATATGCAGGCCTTCCAAGAGTCCCTGGGCTAGTCCACTACTGGTGACAAAGAAGAAAAACGGCGAATTACGACTATGTGGCGACTACAGAAAATTAAACGCCATCACTGTACCGGATAGATATCCGATCCCGAGAGTATTAGATTTCACATACCTGTTGCCTGGAGCTACTATATACTCAAAAATTGATTTAAAACGAGCTTACAACCAAATACCCGTCAAAGATGTTGAAAAAACCGCAGTAATTACCCCGTTCGGTCTATTCGAATTCACTAGAATGCCGTTCGGTTTACGAAACGCGGGCCAAACGTTTGTCCGATTCCTGAACACAGTACTAGCAGGATTAGACTTCATTTTTGTATATATCGATGACATATTAGTGAGGTCATCGTCACCCAGTGAACATAGACAGCATCTACATGAAGTATTTAAGCGACTCAACGAGCACGGCATCACAATAAATCGCGCCAAATGTGTATTTGGACAACCCCAAATAGAATTCCTCGGATATTTGATTACTCCAGAGGGTATCAAACCATTACCTGAAAAGGTTGAAGCAATCAAAAAATACCCGACTCCAACAACGGTGCAAGAGCTACGCAGATTTTTGGGCATGATCAATTTTTACCGCAATAACATACCACAGGCAGCCCGACATCAAGCTCTTTTGAACAAATATCTCATAGGCTCAAAGAAAAACGACAAAACTAAAATACAATGGACTTCCGAAGCACTAGAAGCATTCGATCAATGTAAAGAAAGTCTAAGCGACGCTGTTACGTTGACGTCTCCGGATCCGCATTCTCCATTATCACTCATGACAGATGCTTCGCAAACTTGTATTGGCGCCGTTTTACAACAGTACGAAAACGACACGTGGAAGCCACTTGCATTTTTTTCAAAGGCACTAAGTGAAGCACAAACTAAATACAGTACATATGATCGAGAATTGCTGGCAGTTTACATGGCTGTAACGCATTTTCAACCTTATATCGAGGGACGAGAATTGATAATATACACCGATCATAAGCCATTATGTCACGCCTTTACTACTAAACAAGACAGTTCAAGTAAAAGGATATCCCCAAGAAGACTACGTCATCTAGAGTTCATTGCACAATTCACGACAGACATACGCCACCTCGCCGGTAATATGAACCCAGTGGCCGATGCACTATCACGAGTTGAACAAATAGATTGCCCCACACCTGTGGATTGGAATGACATAGCAGATTTGCAACGCAGTGACAATGAACTCCCTCAGCTGTTAAATAAAAACAATCTCAGCTGGAAAAGTATCCAGTTACCGGGAACGAGACAATTATGGTGCGAAAATTCAAGAACAAATTCACGACCGTACATACCGAAGTCGCTTCGAAAACAAATATTTGACTCTATGCACAACGTTACGCATCCTGGTGTAAGATCATCAAAAAAAATGATCTCTGAACACTACTTCTGGCCAGGCATGAATACAGACGTAGGCACATGGGCGAAAACATGCGAGTCATGCCAGACAAGTAAAACATACAGGCACAACTCAGCCCCAATTGGAAGTTTCACGCCCACAGCACGTTTAGACCACGTGCACATAGATATCGTCGGTCCATTGCCAGAATCCAATGGAAACAGATACATCGTGTCAATGATCGACAGAGCAACAAGATGGCCTGAAGCCGTACCAGTACCAGAAGTAACAGCAAAAGTTGTAGCAGAAGTTCTCCTGAATACCTGGATAGCAAGATTCGGATGCCCAACTACCATTACATCAGACCAAGGACGACAGTTTGAGTCAGACTTATTTATCGCCTTAACCAAAGCACTCGGTATCAAGAAAACCAGAACTACCAGCTATCACCCACAATCAAATGGATTAGTTGAACGCTGGCATAGATCAATGAAAACCGCACTAATTGCGCGTGGTAACACAACTAACTGGTCAAATGAGTTACCCCTAGTCCTATTAGGGTTGCGAAGCGCCTTGCGACTGAAAGAAAACATCAGCCCAGCACAAATGTTATACGGAGCAAATATACGTCTACCTGGTATGTTTATCGAGCCGAAAAAGCAAAATACATCACCAGAAATTTTTACACGGACACTGCAAAGGACAATGGCCAATCTAAGCCCGTTTAACAACAGTCACCACGCTACAAACCATAAACCATATATACACCCGGACATGAAAGATTGTGAATACGTTTTCGTCAGAACAGATGCTGTAAAGAAGCCCCTAACACCATCATACAAAGGACCATATAAAGTGTTAGAGAAATACGAAAAATATTTCAAAATACAAATGCCAGAAAAAACATCCATAGTAACAGTGGACAGATTGAAACCTGCTTACATGGTAAATGAAGACAAGGCGAACGAACCTTTGGCACACTTAAAAAGCACATGCAGCAACAACGTCAACGACCGCAACAGTGCTGAGCTCGCGGAAAAGAACAAGGCCACGCTGACGACAACACGTTCGGGTCGCGTCATACGCCCTGTTGTACGATTCGCTATAGAGCCTGATCAGCGGAAAAGCAAGAAACTATAATTAGTTGATTTATGTCATATACATTTACATTTACTTATTTTTTATTATTATTATACATTTATTTATTTAAAAAAAAAGGGGGGAACTAATGTGGGAGCATCGTCAGCATAGTCGATGAACTCGAATTATGTCAATATTTTGGTATATAAAGCAATAAAGTTTTTATATGCACTGAGTCATCTATTAGCACGCATCAAGACCGGTCGTTTCATTTAGCTCGCAGCTCTTACACTACTTACGCAACAACTTACACGTGTATCACAGGTTCACGTACATCGGTGACTCCAACGTGAACAGATACACTTACAAACTTTTAGGTGTGAAGGTTTTATCACGATGTTTTCCTTCACCGTTAAAGCAAGTGATGATTCATTGTCAATACACACATAACTTCGAAAAGTCAGAAGTGTGTGCCTGGGGTTTGAACCTGCGACCGCCGAAATTCTGGACCGCGCGTCTAAACCTCGAGGCCATCACTGCTTATGATGATGACGATGATGATATTCATTTATTGCATGCATAATCCTAATGCATGAAATTTTAAATAAAGCTAGTAGAATGTGGCGTGAAGATACGAGTATGTACATACGACGCCTCTGTCTAGTTTTTTGTGTCTTCAGGCGCAGGTTTACGTATTTCATAAATAAAATTTGCAACAGGCGAGAGGAGTATGTGGGTGAAAAACATCCTGAACAGGAGTTCATGTGACGCGAGCTCTGTGGAGTTGCGCGGCTCGCGTGTGCGTCCGCCTATACAACTTTATCAACCGGATAATTTTACTTTGCAATCTGTAAGGTATAATAATTAATCCACTGATTTTTTTATATATTTTGATGGTCACTGTAGTGCAGTTGATTAGGCACCAGCTTGTAAAACGAGAGTTTTCAGGTTCGTTTTCTGGGTGAGGTGTAAAACATTACTCATTGACAGTGCGTAGTTACCATAGGACCGCCGTATTTGTGTCTAATGGCGAAAGATGATCGTAGCCGTTAGAAAGATGATAAGAAAGGAATCACGTACTTTACACAACAGCACCGTGGCGCAGTTGGTTAGACACCAGCTTGCGAAACGAAAGGCCGCGGGTTCGATCCCCGCACCGAGACAAATGTTTGTGTGATCCAGAAATATTTATTTCTGGTTGGGATGTTTGTCATACCGAAAGTCTCTCGTAGTTTCTGATACCCACGAATTAAGACTTGTATCTTAGTGTGGGATCAGAACTATCCATGTGACTGTTGGATGTATTTATTTATTTACATGAACATCGTCGTTCCTCTAAATTTGTGTTCAATTAATCTGTTCAGCTTTATTCGTTTTGTAATTGTGTTGTTATTGATTGTATCAGTAAGTTTCAATATTTATTTATACTGTAGTATTGGTGAATTGGCTGAACAACCGCTTACTACCACCACCCCCCCGCCGCCGGAGATCCCTCAGCCGGAGTACATCGTCTGCGTGCCCCCGCGACTCGACTTCGTTAATTTCACTGTAGGACAATTACACACGGTAATACATCTAATTACAAAAACAATTAAAGAATATATTAATATGTAAGTTGTACATGTTGAAGTTTAAGTATTCGGACGTTTAATACCTCAATCACACAACAACGAATGGAGCGCTTCTGGACAAAATATACACAGAACTGTTAATCACAATGTGCATATGTGAACGTATGATATCGAAAGATTATGGATTTCATTATTAAGCGGTGTTATTAATATATTTTTTACTATTATACTCAAGGTATATGAAAACATGGCCGGTAAGCGACGATATTCTCGTCCACTACTTCAGGGAATTTAAAACACGCTGAAACATCGTTGATAAAATGCTCTAGTAAGGTAATTTTCAGCAAAGCATCCGGCTGGTGAACGTGTCCAAGCTGGAGATCCGTCTGTCGATCCGTCCGCCGTCACGCAAAGAGCTTGACGTCGAGTTGGGCGGGACCCGCGGGCTGACCGTGACGTCAGGCGCGGCGGCTGAACTGCGGATACACTTCCGACCTGCTAACGTGAGGGTGCTGCGGGACCACCTGCTCGTCAGGGTATCCGTGGGGAAAGACTTTGTCGTGCCCATTTATTGTTACATGCAACCGCCAATATTAGAGAGTGAGTACGAAGTAGCATTCTCAATTTGCTGTTGTTATTTTAAAAGTAAAGTAAATAATTCCCTTGCAGTTGTAGAGGAGGTCCGTGCCCAGTAGTGGGGCTAATGACTTTATAGTCTGATGATGATTCTAAAAGTAACAGAGATAATGAATCAATTTATTTAGATCCATTTCGTTATGAATTCGAAACGGTTTAGGTCGCATAAGATATTTTAACGGAGAACAGTTGCATGAGCGACTTTAGTTCTTTTTAAACTTTGAGAATAGTACTCAGGATATGAACACCGGTCAATTAAAAAAGTATTCGATAATGTTTCTTACTGAATGCTGAACAAATAAACACTTAATAAATACACCCAACAGTCATTGTGTGTGTAATACATTTTTAGTTCTGACCCCACACTAAGATACGAGTTTTGTGTTGTGAGTATTATAAACTAAAAGAGACTTTTCGGTCCCACAAATACGCAGATCCGAAACAAATATTTGTGGATCATAAGTTGGTCTCTAGCCAACTGCGCCACGGGGCTGTTAAACTAGTCATCATCATCATCATCATCAGCCCATATACGTCCCACTGCTGGGCACGGGCCTCCTCTACAAATGAGAGGGTTTAGGCCTTAGTCCACCACGCTGGCCTAGTGCGGGTTAGCGCACTACACACCTAAGAAATTCCTCAGAACTTTTAGGTGTGCAGGTTTCATCACGATGTTTTCCTTCACCGTTAAAGTACGTGATAATTCTTTGTGAATACACACATAGTTTCGAAAAGTCAGATGCGCGAGTCGCGAGATTCTCGACCGCGTGCCTAAACCGCGAGGCCATCACGACTTGTAACAAGTTAATGAAACTAGTACTAGTAACTTATTAACTGTTTGTGAAACTAGTACTAGAGTTGTTGTCTGATATGTTGGTTGTTGTCCAGTCCTGGTGCCCAGCCTCGCGTCGGCGACGCTGTCGTGCACGCCGGGCGGCGCGGCGCCGTGCGCGCTCGAGTCGCGCGGCAGCGACGTGCTGGAGCTGGGCGCGCGGCTGCTGGGCGACGTGCACCGCGTCACCATCATGTTGCACTGCGACGCGACACACGCACAGTTCTTCGTGCTCACGGAGGACGACTGGATCTCATTCTGTCTCGACGTTAGTTAAATCTGACCAAGCATCAGTAAATAAATTATGTAAGGTTACTAATTATATGTAAGTAAATCTATTATCTTTGACAGTATTTTTGTGTAGTTGATTGGATAAAAAGCTTTTTGTATTTATTTTTTTATATGATCGACTAATATACTATCTTTGGGTCTGTGTGTTTGTAGTCCGAATAATCTTCCTTCAATTTTGATTTCGACGACATCTTAGTGTTAGGTCAGTACCATGTAGGTATGTATGTATGTGGGAGTTTTATGACACATTTTCAAGTTTCAGTAATGTGATGTGATGTGAATGATGCATAGCATCCATAATTACCGTAAGAACAAAGTTGTCTCGGGCAATTAATTGTGCGAAAAGGAAATTATTAAACCAATTTTAATATTCATTAGCAGTATAATTGAGAGCTACTACGTACCAGAGCTGTAGAAGCTAAGTGGTCGTCCGAGTTAACTGTTAAGAAAGCCATCGGGAACGGCGAATTTCCCTTTGAGAATGGCAATATGCAAATTAATGGAAGCCGTTGATAATGACGCGATTCCGGCCCGAGCTGCACTAATGTCCGTTCGCAGACAACTTGCCGGCAGATTTAATTTAACAAGTGGAGCGGTAGTAACGAACCTTGCGCAACTCCGCTTCGGATTTAGTCGGATTACACGGGGATTTCGTGTAACAGCATAATACTAAAATGTGTTAGCATTTATATACACTGAGTCTTCAGTCCGTAAGCTCGGTATGCACGTAATACGTGTATATACAGACCTCTTTGAACATTTTCTGTGCTTTTCAGTGTTTTTTTCGAACTGTTATTAAGATCAAACATAGCGGTTCGCACTTTACTTTTAGGACTTAGGTATACGTAAATATTTTGCCGTAGTGAATGGCATCGGTTGGCGAAATTTACCAGCTGTATTTGTCATTTGTCTGTGGGTTACACATCATAGTCTAATATTATTTAATCTCCCGCTTTGCTGAAGACATAAATGGGCAACTATTTGCCTTCTACTCCTCTTATATATTTTCCTTCTGTTTTATTAATCGATGGTTATGTACCTACTATGAGGCAATCCTTTTACCATTTCATCATCATCAGCCCATATACGTCCCACTGCTGGGCACGGGTCTCCCTTACAACTGGGAGGGTTTACAGGGTTTTTACAGAGCATTTAAACGCGAAACCAAATGAGACTTCACCCAACTCGTAAATCAGATCCGCGACCTTTTAACCGTTTTGTATTTACTTGTGCCTCGAGACCTAAATCTCCACGTCTTCGTATTCGATCTCCATTTTGTTTGGCGTGAGGTGTTAAAGTCGAGTTTAGGCACGCGATCGAGAATCTCGACGGTTTCGGGTTCAAACCTCAGGCACACACCTCTGACTTTTCGAAGTAATGTGTGTATTCAAAATGAACAATCACGCATTTCAACGGTAAAGGAAAAACATCATGATGAAACCTGCACACTTTGAACTTCTTAAGAATTTCTTAGTTGTGTAGTCCGCCAACCCGCACTCGGCCAGTGTGGTGGACTTAGGCCTAAACCCTATAAGTTGTAGAGGAGGTCCGTGCCGAGCAGTGGGATGTATATGGGCGGATGATGATGATGATGGTGATAATGATGATGATGAGTTGAAGTCCTGCGGAATGATAGTTGTTGTTGTCAGGAGGTGCGGTGCGACGGCAGCGTGGTGAGCGGCTGGTTCTCGTGGTGGCCGGCGCGCTGGGCGGGCGGCGGCGTGGTGCGCGCGCTGGCGGCGTGCCGCGCCCCCGCGCCCGGCCTGCACGCCGCGCCGCTGCGCCTGCTCGCCTCCACGGCCGTCGTCCGACCGCTGCACCTGCTGGCTGATGCGCTGCTCTTCTCGCCCAGCCACATCTCCATACAGGTAATCTTCCCAATTCAAAACCACTATTCCTTCCGAGTGTCGGATTAAGCAAGCGCGGGACCTTTAGCTTTTGTTTCTAAGGGCCCTTGATCAGCTAAGAAAAAATAAACAATACGTTACCTTAAATGTAACAATTTTGTGGCAGTTAATTGTACAGTCGATTACTTGAAACCCTTTTAGGCTTGTATAATTATAAAAAACAGAGATGATATTGTGTGGTTATAATTATGTTGGTCCTCCTCTAGCGCGGGGCCCGTAGCAATTGCTACTTTTGCTGCTGATATATCAAATACTTTACATGTGATCTTCCAATCACACTTGCAAGTTACACCAAGTAAAAATACCCAGTCGCTTTTCCCAATAAATTTCCTAAACACAAATTCTTAAATCAGCTATCAAAAATTAGATCCATGACAATCTTTGATCCGAACATGGTCAGTGAACGTCTTATAGAAACGTTACTCTTTGATGTACGAGTAAACGTGCTCAAAAACAAAAAATGAATAATTGCAACAAATCAGTCCCCTACACCGTCATCATTACTCACGTTGCGAGTAGTATGAACAGTTCAAAAAAAATCAGCGACGCATTCAGAGCTCTCGCTAAAAATACATTCCTTTTTGATGTTTCACCAATTGCCGTGTGTTTTTTTCTTCATTTAACGGTTCACGTGTGTTGTGTCGCTCGCGGGTATTAAAATATTCATAAAGCGACGCACATTGTGTTGAGCCTCCCCTGACTCCGCATCGACAACATAACCGACACTTAGCCATTTCACAAAAGCATCTGAACGTGTGTTCTCCCTTTATTACTCCATTCAGTTCCATTTATGCAAACCTTTTTACTTAGTTATACAAATGTTTGCAAAGAAATGTAATACAAATCAAAATGGAATCGAACTAGACTTGTAATTAAATTAACACAAATAGATTACGAAATTATTTTCCGTTGTGGCAAATTTGTAAATTTAAGTTACGACGGCTTTCGTCGGAAACAAATTATGAGTTTAAATCGCTACGGTGTGAGATTGTACCTATTTGTATACAAGTGGTTACGTGGAATGGGTTCCGCGGAAGGATTTAGCTGAAATAATTTATGACGGCTTATAAATTATATGTATTAGACGCAACGACGTCGTCGTACGTGCTCCAGATATAAATGAATCCCTGACACGGGGCGGAGACCTCAATTACTGCACTGTGAATATTCATTCACATTCCAACGATTCGAATAAAGAAATGAATACAGATGAAATTGTAAGAAAGTCTGCTCTCGTAGGATTGAGCAGCAGTAGGTGTTTATTTCACTAATACATTTCTTACAATATTGTATTCAAAGAAAATCCGATTGATTTTTCTGTAATGTATGCCAATGTAATAAAGAATGTAACTAAGTTTTTATGTAAAACGGAATCAACAGTCAAACAAGTCCAATTCTAAAAAAAACTTTTATATATCTAATCTACACTCTTTCTGAATGACATGAACTTGTATGTAGATGCATGACAAATATAAATTGATTATATTATTTTCATTATATAATACGTGATTGTCAGAAAAGTCGAAGAAGTCGTGATGGCCTCGAGGTTTAGGCACGCGGTCGAGAATCTTGACGATCGCGGGTTCAAACCCCAGGCACACACCTCTGGCTTTTCGAAGTTGTGTGTGTATTCACAATGAATTATCACTTACTTTAACAGTGAAGGAAAACATCGTGATGAAACCTGCACACCTAAAAGTTCTTAGGAATTTCTTGGGTGTGTAGTCCGCCAACCCGCACTAGGCCAGTGTTGTGGACTAAGGTCTTAGCCCTCTCAATGGTAGATGAGGCCCGTGCCCAGCAGTGGGACGTATATGGGCTGATGATGATGATGATGATGTCAGAAAATATTTAATTGAAGGCGCAAGAGAAAGACTACGACATTTGCAGTGAAGATGATCCGGCGTGCGAGTACTTCGTGCACTTGGGCACTGCGTTCCCGGGCCGGTCGCTCACCGCCACCGTGCAACTCATCAACCACAGGTAACTAATACATATGTAGGTATTTCAGTGTCGTTAGTACTGTATTGCACTGTATTGATTTAACATGAGGAACGGTGGATCTGGGTTAGTTTTCCACTTATTTCAATTTGCTTTTTTGTCTATTTTAAATATGAATCCATTAATTGAATTCTTGTTATTGCAAAATTGAGTTAATTTTTTAGGATTTTCTGTTTCTCTGCTATTCTTTTTTGGTCAGAATATGGGAAGTTGGGAGATATGAAATATGACAACACGCTTGCAAACGGTAGAAGTGTTAACATCAGTTGAAAGTGCCAAATTGTATGAAACTGGCCGATTTAGCGTCTTACAAAAGACAAAATCTGGCAGGCAGGGTCGCGGTGAAATTGGCAATATTCTCGACCATATTGTTTTCATTGGCTAGATCTGAGCATCTAAAGTCAACCTACCTACCACAAGTAGTTGCACCTTGATTACGAGTAAAGTGAAAGGAAGGAATTAATTTACGAAATTGATGTAATATTGTATAATATTTACACAGCAAGACCATGATTATGAGGTTTTATAGTTGGGGATTCAGCTGTGCAGGCTGACCCCATAATACCGAACAGGAACCTTAAGATGCTTTTCTCTCGTTAAAAATTGTCTAGAAGCCACTGGGCCAATTTAGAATATGAAAAAACCTGAAAAAAGTTGCCATGTTTACGTTGACATTAGCTACGAATAATTATAAATACTTCAACTTTTCGAAGTTATGTGTGTATTCACAAATAATAATTACGTACTTTAACGGTGAAGGAAAACATCGTGATCAAACCTGCACACCTAAAACTTCTTAGAAATTCCATAAGTGTGTAGTCCGCCAATCCGTACTTGGCCTGCGTGGTGGACTAAGGCCTAAACCCTCTCAGTCGTAGAGGAGGCCCGTGTCCAGCAGTGGGACGTATATGGGCTGATGATGATGATGAATTATAAATACATCGGTAGTCAATATTGGCTACTGTAACGGTTGTTATGTTCAGTCCGGTGCTGTACTCTTACTACTGGAGCGTCCGAGCGTGGGGCACGTGCTCGTGCGCACACGAATCAGACGACAACGACTCGCTGTGCGCCGGCGCAGCAAAAACACGACGTCACGCCCAGACGGTAACTTCACTATTAACTTAATTACTACAAAATGTTATTTATATTTTTTATCTTAACAACCAGTGTCTTTGCTGTTCCTAATTTCCAACGCCTGAATGAAGAAAAATGATGACATTATATCATAGGAGACCGACGCTCACCACTGTAATTGATACAACAAAATCGGCCCTCTCTAATTACTTTTCACACACCATTCATATGACCCAAACTCATTCTTGCTCATGCCCTTTGTACGAGAGCACACATTTGTTTTTTTTCCGAAAACTGTTCAATAAATGGAATTTTCATCTTTTCAGCAATGAAAATGATTTTATATTAGATACCGATGTCATATAATGGCATATAGAAAATTATTTTTCCGATAGATAGTACAAAGGTTGAATAGAAACTGTTATACGATACTGGCACAACGAGCTCTCGTCTGTTATAGCCTGGCTATTACCCGTAGTAAGGTTAGAAGTAGGAGTTGAATAATAATGGCGTGTGAGCCAGGGTGCCGTGGAGCTGGCGGAGCGCGCCAGTGCTGCTGCGGCTGGTGTCCGCGTGTCGCCGGGGCGCGGCGCGGCCCCCCCGCGCAGTGCGCGCGCGCTGCACGTGGCGGCGCCGCACGTCGGCACCACCGTCGGCACCTCGCGAGCTGTGCTCATGTTAGCAACCCATTACATATCCCTTTAAGCGTCAGGAAGCATCTCCGTAGGTATAAGTATGTAGCGTGTGAAGAGCCAATGGCGCTACTTCCATAGAAGCCTAAAAGCCCAGCTTGCCGTATAAAATTCCGAATTATAAGCTTTAAGCTTTAAGTCTTTATTTAACAAAAGCAATTTGACTTATAAACGAGAATATCCTGACCCCACAATTAACAATTACAAACTAGACATTACATAATTAACGTGTAACGCTTTTGGGCTTCTATGGAAGTATCGCCACTGTTAAGAGGTGAAATTCAAAGTCTCTTAATATTCTGTTAGTCAATGCCATGCTCACGATTAAGTATTCTTGTCAGTATAAAAAACAAGCCATAATTACTAATTGTTATAAATACACACGCGTAAATAACATACATACGACACAGAGCGGCACAAAATACCCAGGATTTGCCACTCAAAAGTAATTATATCTTATTTGAATTAAGAGAGAATCATATTATTACTGTTTACAGGAGTAAGGGATACAACCACTACAAAGACCTTATGAGATTTAATTAATTTCATGTTATCCTGAAACAAATAACATAACTTGTATGTATTAAGTTATCTGTGAAATTTCCCTAAAATCGCCAATAAGCTCACCCTCTATGACGTGGGCCTTCAAAACACAATTGAATCTCTGTTATAAAATGCAATCGATAAAAGTGTCTAGAAAGTCCTTTGTCACGCATCTTTCGGAGGGCGTCCTATATCCTCGGAGTAAGGCACGTGAACCGAAAGATCACTCCGCAGTTTAATGATACGGCAGGAATATGAACTGGCGCGGGCCGTGATAAGCGCTGCCATTATTTGATCGAAGGCTGCCATTAACCCTCGCTACTTATGACGCCGTATTGAAACACGTTGCGGAATTTATTCTTAATGGCGATTTTGAAATGCCGCTATAACAATTTTGATGAAACAAACAAAAAAAGCACTTAAAATGCCTCCCATTCAGCTATATGTTGCAGTAACCATCTGAACTGCACTGCAACAATATTTTTTATAACAAGCCCAGGTGTGGCGCAAAAGTTCGTTGATTCTGTTCACACCTAGTCGCCCGGAATAGGTTGCTTTAACTGAATAATAAAAAAAAGATCTGTCTATATTTTATTTTAGATTTTTGTTTTAGTAGTGTTCCTTTATTTCGTCGCTAAGATTTAAAAATATATTGTAAAAGAGCGCGAGGGAAGGGTGATGAATCGCCTTTTTAGATGCTTTACATTCATTAAAAAAGCCTTCGTCAGTAATGGTCTCGTTTATAGACAGAAATTTCGTACACACAATAAAAAATGTAGGTCATATCAAAATCGTTTAGAGTGGCGATCGAACCCTTTTTTGTCTCTAAAGTTAACCAAAGCGATCATCAAAGTTTTAGGTAGGATCAGAGTTGTCTGTAGGGACAAACTGTAAGGCCTCACAACAACACAAATACGATTTTATGGGCATTCGATTAATAGCATTTATTTTAGGGTAGTCATTTATTGAAGTTATACTTCTTTAGGCGCGTTATGAAAAAATGATGAGAGTGAAATTTTAAGATCTGTGACGCAAAATTAACAGTATGAAGTTGTCTGCTTAACCGGTCATTAAGTCTCGAAAAAAAATGTAAGTGTCAAATGGATCAGGAAGGTTTTAATATGTTTCAGATCAAGTATTTTTTCAAAAAAGTTTATGTTTTAGATTTTTAAAATGTAGAATAATGACAGTAATAAATTAAAACTAAAATTGAAAATAAGAAAATGTCAATTATGTTCTACGCAACTACCAGGACATCATAAATCAGCAAGGACAAAGTACTAGCATTAAAAACTGTATACTCGTATAATCCATTCGAAATTTAAACCACGATGAATTAAAAACAAAACTTATTAATGATAGCATGTAGGGACGGGAGCAATGAAACGCATGACTGACGATACAATACTAACTATTTATTGTGTCTCTACCAAATATATATGTTCTTACAGCTAAGCTATACACACTTACTTATGTCTACGCTACATCTCCCCCATAAAAATAAAAAAAATGAATGATTACATTTGTTTTTTTTTTGTTTTTTGCATTAGTATATCATAAAATTATATTATTTATTAGTAAAGATTAAACATTAACATGAATAATATTGTATATGCTTTATATAAGTAAATGTTATACACATTGCTAATAATTATATTTAAGAACAGTACAGTTTCGTTCTATTTTTATGAACTAAGTCTATTTTTCCATCTTTAATAATTTCTACATTGGGTGATAAATCTCTTACTACTACATATGGGCCAGAATAAATTGGACTAAACTTGTTTCCTGTTTTTCTTTCTTTAACAAAATTTGATCATTAGGCTTGTGCATTATAGGATTTAATTTACAATCATAGTGTTCTTTCCTTGTCAACTTTGTTTGAATTAAATTCTTACGAGCTTCATTTTGTGACACCTGTAACCTATATTTTAACTCTAAAGGGTAACTTTCATGATTATATAAAGGTTCAATAGACGTTGACAAATTACTCGGTAGATTACATTTCTTTCCATATACCAATTCAAACGCTGTATAATTAGTAGAGCTATGTACTGATGTGTTATACGAGAAACACCAGTAGGGTAACCATGTGCTCCAAGTTTCAGGATGATTATCAGATTGTATTCTTAAAAATGCTCCCAAGTGTTTATGAGCATTCTCTAATTCACCAATACTCTCATGACGATAGGCTGTAGAAGAAAGTTTATTAATATTTAGTAATTTACATACCTCTGACATTGTTGTGTTGATGAATTCTGTACCTCTGTCTGTTGCAATACTCGTAGGGACACCATGCTTTAGAATGAAATATTCAACGAAAGCTTTCGCAACTTCGTTGGCACTTTTGGAAACGAGTGGACAAGCTATTATATATTTCGATAACTCACATTGCATGGTTAATATATACGAATAATTATAGCTATCCCTATCTAATGGACCTACAACATCTAAAAATATCTTATCAAAGGCCGTATGTGCGGTAGTCGTTACCACCATTGGCTCTTTTGTATAGGTAGAATGTTTTTGTGTCTGACATTTGAAACACTTTTTAACGAAGTCATGAACATCTCGCTCCATATTGGGCCAGAAATAATATTTTTTAATATTATTTAACATTCGCCTAATACCCGCGTGACTACTCGTGGGTAAAAGGTAAAAGTCATTGATAATACCTCGTATGTCGTCTTTATCGACTATTCTTTTGACATCTTTTAAAGCACAAAGTCTTGGTCGTATATCGTCTTTATCGACTATTCTTTTGTCATCTATTAAAAAACATAGTCTTTGTCGTATATCGTCTTTTAGACTATTCTTTATCGACTATTTTGCCATCTATTAAAAAAACAAAGTCGTGGTCCTATATCGTCTTTATGGACTATTCTTTTGCCATCTATTAAAAAAATAAAGTCGTGGTACGGACCATGTATCATCATACATTATTCGTATCATTCTTAATAAAATATATTTCTTCAATATTATATAAACGACAATATACACCGAGTTCCCTCACAAAAGCGGCTGGCGTCAGTTATGATCGGGCTGTCGGATTTATAAACAATGTCATTTGAGATGGCACGTAATTAAATGTACCTCTACTACTTAATCGTACGTTATCATTTTCCAATTGCGATATCATTTTATTCCATTTAGTCTTTGTTATATATTTCATTTCAACAGATTCTTTCGGCTTACTATGTGTTTCCACGACTTTTGGTTGATCAGACCAATCGTCAGGAATAACCATATCATCCGAAGAACTGTGTCCTAGCAAAGTCCTTTTTGTCTTCTAGTCATCACGTTTATGACAAGTTCATGCATCTCTTTCAATTTTTCGATGACAAGCATACTCTCTATAATGCGTCCGTATCAATACCTAACATATTAACCGTCTAAATTATCTAATGTTACGCTATAATATTATTTTAATCTAATATTGATTTGTATCTCCGTAAGAAATCATCTCCAATGATTCCATGCATCGAACATGGTAATGTTTTAAAAATATAGAACACGTGAGTAAAATTGACGCCATCCACTGCTAAGTCTAAACAAACATATTCAATTGATTGTACTTTGCCCCCGAGTCCCTTAATCTGCGTTTTCTTAAAATGGAATAGAATATTTTGCTCGACTAAATGTTTATGTTTGATGGCTGAAATTGATGCTCCCGAGTCAAGTAACCACCTATATGGTTTTCCATTTATAGATAATGTTACTGTCGTGTTATTATCGCATGAAAAAATATGTTTATTATTCACGAAAAAAAACGATTCGCGTTTTCAGGCTTGTCACTTTTACTCACACTATCCGTCATAACTCGCATATTATATTCTTGAGGCTTTGTCCACTGGTTTCGACTATTATGATTGAAAGAAGACCTACCTCTGTTTGGTCTGTTTCGAGACGTATTCCACGAACCTCGTGACGAGTGACCCCAGTCGACTCCTTGATACTGTCGTCTATCACGCGACTGTCCTCTGCTTGTCTGTCTCCTAAAGTATCGACCACGTTGTCCTCTAAAAAAGATATTTGTAGCACGCCTGTAATTATAGTTACCTTTGTTAAACATTCTTATGTCTCCGAGAGACGTTGATGACGATGAGGATTCCTCATCTACCGCAGCCTGTATGGCATCCTTAAGAAAGTCAAATTTCTGAGCTGCAATAATAGTGCTCAAACGACGGTTTCGCAATCCGTCGGCAAATTCACAAACATCTCAGTAATAGCTTTTCCGTAATCATCAATTGACAAATTATTCTGAGAAAAAGGAATGTAATCTATTCTGTACAATATATTATATTACTCTCATTGAATTATTTACTACATGTCCTAGATTCACATCTACGCTTAGGACCCACTTTTATTTAATAGCGTCTTATTTTACTTAACTCGTTATATATTTTATCTATTCTTTAGCCATAAAATACCTTTATTATTATTATTATTTTTACTTTGGCATATACCGCAAAGTAAGACCTTTTATGTACGCACTATAAAAAAACACACTTCACAAATTCACTTATCACTTGCCGATTGCTTCTGCTGGTCCAGGTCGAAAGCTCGCATGCCTGGGACGGGCCTATCTTGTCTGCCATCTTCGAACTTCTCCTCCTCGAACTTCTAAACGTCTTGTAAAATAATTCCTGCATTATCCACTGCTTGTGGCGATTTTTGTAAAATTTGTACTCGTAGTAAATTAATATAATGCGTCCCAAAATAACCAAAATTGTTAAAATTCCATCCTAAATTCCAGTCCAATCTCTGCACATCGTTGCCGCTGTTAGCTTTAACACCGGTTGCGTTCTGGTTTAGGAACATCTTTTTTTTTCTTCTTCTTTTTTGTTGATTGGCACATTTTAATTAAATTTTATTTGAAGCAGATTTAACACAATGTAACTTTTCGCACTTTGATCATTGCTTTATAAGAGTTGCTCCAATTAAGGTAAGATATGCGGTGCCCGAGCGCGCTGGTCTCCTGTTACAGGCAGGGTCGCCATGTAGGGACGGGAGTAGTGAAACGCATGACTGACGATACAATACTAACTATTTATTGTGTCTCTACCAAATATATATGTTCTTACAGCTAAGCTATACACACTTACTTATGTCTACGCTACAAGCATTTCACCTCTCTAGCTTTCTGAATGCCTAGTACCATTAATGAGTCAGCTGGCTTAATTTATTTTAATTTAATCTGATTTTACTTTTAAAATTCTGCTCACGTCACGTGCCGTCAAGACCGAGTCGTGACGTCGGAATTAATTATAATTTTAATTTCCTTAATTTAAATTTATTACTTATATGATATGTACGTCACGCATGGTCAGGCTTAATTCGTTTTTAGTAATATAACACGCCCCCCCCCTCAGAAATTCTACCTCACCCCCCCTCTGTCTAACTCCCTCAATTTTAATCGTAGGATACCCGAGTTTGGTATCATTGGAACCGGCGTGACGTAAGCTATCGATTGGCCCCATTGGAATTTCGTTCATCCTAATTTTAAGATTAAGTAAAAAACTTATTATATTATTTAAGAAAATATATCTTTATGTATGAAGTATAACTTCTAACGCGTGTACATAAGTACACACACACTTTTTTTTATTTATTAGCCCTTCATACATAATATGTAAAAGTTAACTTCTCTCTGAGACATTCTCTGACCGTCGAACCTTTGGTAGCGCAGCGATGAAAAGCGTAGGTGCGTAAATATATTATACATACATACAATATATAAAACATAAAATGCTATATATACATACTTATATAATACTAAAGTAAAGTAAATCATCTGCTATTATGGATGTCAATTTTCGAACTATGTATGTACTATACATATTTGAGCGATCAATACTGAGGTTTATTTATAAGTTATTATGTTTCACTTTAATCTTTTAGTCATTCAATTTAGACAATAGTGAGAAGTTCCAGCGAGACTCGCCAACAAAAGAGGTGGCGATGTAATCAACGTAATGCTGACAAATGTTTAGACTCGTCTGCGGTCGATCGGAGCTCGCGACGCAAACCACCACTCCTCATAATTGAAAAGCTTACAGACAATAGCTTCGCATTATTTAATTACGAAATAGTCAGTTGCCTGTAGATAACAACTAACAGACGTTATCGTGACCTAATTTCTTCATTACATAAATTTGGCTGCTGCTGACTTAAAAACTTTATTTAGCAATTTACCATGCTGTTTTTGTATAAATTATATAAAATGTAAACGCATCATATATCAATCAAAACTGTTCAATCTGTGTTGCCTAAATTACTTTCATGGATAGCGTTGCAAACTTAATGTAAATATTGTTCTTTATTAAATTTGAAATTTCTGTTCTGTCGATAACATAGATTATCTCATCACCATCTGACAAAAAACATCTACAGCTAGACTTTCCGACTGCCTTACTGACACAGAACAATTTTCAAAGTGAATGACGTATCGCCCATATTCAATACATACAACGATGCCTAAGTTAGCAGTGATAGCTCATAGAGTAGACGGTATTTTCTCCAATGATTTTTTCATTGGCAACATCAGTTCAGTTATAAATCAAGCCCAACTAATAGTTCGTGTTCTCTCTCACATAAATACATGAAAGATTTTATAAGCACCGGAAAGTTCCCTTTCACAAAATAATTAAATGCATATCCTACTTATTAATACCTTGAGGTCTATAAGGCAACTGTAGCAGTTAAGGTTTTAATGCAAGTGTCACTATTCAGGTTAGTGCTAAAGGACATCCCAAAGGAAAGTTTCCCAGCAGATTACGACCCGATGATCGTCAGCACCAAAGTCGTCGAGTCAGAGTCGATACCAGGATTTCAGGTTCAATGAATTTTGTTCTTAAGAAATTAACTAATACATAAAACCCAATTCTGAATATAAATGAGATACGAAATTGCAAAGGTATCGTAAATGTCAAGTCATAACAGAATTAATATACTTGCAGATAAATAGTTATTTTAATTAGTGATCAAAACTAATTCTACTCGATTTTTTTTTTCACTTACTACTTAACACTTATTTGAAACGGCGAGAAATTAGAATTAAACTAAAACCGAAAGACACATCTGTCTGTTTTTCGTGGATGTAGATGTGAGAGAGTATAGGTACGTATTTTTAAGTAAATTTCTTAACATAGTGATGGCCTTAACATGGATAGGCTTAGGCGCGTGGCCGATATTCTCAGCGGTCGTGGGTTCAAACCCCAGGCACACACTTTTGACTTTTCGAAGTAATGTGAGTATTCACAATTAATTATTACTTACTTTAACGGTGAAGGAAAACATCGTGAGGAAATCTGCACACCATAAACTTCTTAGGAATTTCTTAGGTCCGCCAGCCCGCAATACGCCAGCGTGGTGGTCTAAGGTCTAAACCCTCTCAGCTGTAGAGGAAGCCCGTACCCAGTGGGACGTATATGCGCTGATTATAATGAAGTTGGTTGATAATATGGACCGTTTATTTTGAAAGTGGTGTAAGTCCATTTTCTTTTGTTTCGAGAAAATTAAAGGTTACTATAAGGTAATGGCACTAGTAGTAGACCATGTACCTGTAGTTGACCACCAATGCACATAAACAGATAAAATAAGAATTCGCGGCATATTTTTAAACTAATTCCATATTGAGTAGTCAGTGCTGTCATGTGGTCTACGAAGCGCGCAAACTACGACTCCATTATTTTCAAATATTAAAAATAGCCTCCAGTTGTTTGTTGATTGACGCACCGTAAATCTATTATTCGTTTTTTTGTCATAATTTTCTTAAGGATTGAAAAAGTTTGAAGTTAAATATTAACAACTTTGTCACCTTGTTGATGATAAGTGTTTTGCTTTTCTTATTCGTTAGGGATTAATTGAGGTAACAGGGTATTTAAAATACGAAAATTTGTTTACAAGATTGAGATGTGGGGGTGGTCCACTACTGATTCCGTTTTAGCACGATTTTCTAGTAATTGACCAGGATGGTCAACTTCTGATGAATTTCTGTATCATGTAAATGTACTGTACGGAATAATATATGAAGGGCATCATCAATTAGAATTAACTATTTTATTTACTTTTACAATAACTTAATTTTATTTAGTAGTTGACCACCTTTATTGTAAGGTACGATCAGTTACTAAAACCAAATTTTCACCTTGTAGATGTCTGGGAAAAGGGGTACATTCCTAAATTATACTGAAGCTGCAATGCTCTCAGCAGTAAATGTCGTTCGTCTTCATAAAACACCCATAAGAACGGCTGAAAAAAAATATCCTCTCACAATAATGATGGTGTTTTGGAAACCACAATGGAACCATCAGCAACTGCGGTACATATTACTGTTGGTGACGAACTAGTGCTAGTGACGATCCCAGGATCACCAGCAATTAGCATTGCTGATGACATATTTGAAACCACTCTAGATCAATTTGACATCATAGGTCCTAACGATATGCTTGAAAATATGCGTAAACTTTCAACTACTGTTGTCTGATTAAGAAGCTGACAAAAGCCTCGGCAAAAAGTAAATGTTGAATTTGTCATATTTAAGTACGGCATTGAGGTTTAGGCACGCGGTCGAGAATCTCGACGGTCGCAGGTTCAAACCCCAGGCACACATGACTGACTTTTCGAAGTTGCATATGTGTGTATTGATAAAGAATTATCACGCACTTTAACGGTGAAGGAAAACATCGCGATGAAACCTGCACACCTAAAAGTTCTTAGGAATTTCTTAGGTGTGTAGTCCGCCAACCCGCACTAAGCCAGCGTGATGGACTAAGGCCTAAACCCTCTCAATTGTAGAGTAGGCCCGTGCCCAACAGTGGGACGTATATGGGCTGATGATGATGATGATGATGAAGTACGATAATAACTTTTATCCCGGAAAAGTACTTAAAGCTATAAAAAAAAACATCTACAATATCATCGATGAAAGCAAATGGTCGATTGTGGAAATGGCCAGAACATTTATTAACGAGCGGGGGATGTTATTGTTATTATATTTCAAATAAAACGCAAAGTTGTCTTAATTTGCCTTCTTATTTAACAAATAATTAAAAAATCTGAATGGTCAACTACTGATGCAAAACATGGTCAACTACTAGTTTTTAGGTGGTCAACTACTAAATCTCTTATATTAAGTTTTATTTTCATTTTTTTACTTGAATGCAACCATTGTACAAGAAAAAATACTAGCTCGTTTCGTTAAAAGACTTGCACAGAGTTAACAAAACAAAACACTCATTGAATTCGAATGATGATTAAAGTTAGGCATTAAAAAAGAAATTTCTGTGTCCTTAAGTGGTCAATTACTAGTGCTATTACCTTATTTGTTGATTTAAAAATACAGGCAAATCATATGAGGTCTGGCATTGTTTCTATTGTTTTATCAACATTTAATTTGTTTATATAAATTTGTTTTTGGCTAATTAGACTACACATATTTATGTGCTGTTAATGGACTTACACCACTTTCAAAATAAACGGTCGATATATTAATTAAAGTATGCTGTGTATGCAGTGTGGGCCGCGGTGCGTGTGTGACGTGGTGTGCTGCGAGCTGGAGGTGTGGTGGGACGTGGCGCCCGTGCGATTCGTGCTCGACCCGCCAGTGGTTCCACTCTCGCACTCTCTCAGGTACTGCTTTTTGCTGTGGAAGAAAGAAGACAACTATATGTTTCTAACTCCCCCAATTTTCCGAAATTCCGATAAATTTCGCAGCGGTTTAATCACCATCTAGGAACCTAAAGAGATTTGTTAAGCTACATCGCTCGGTGGCTTTCTGTGACTGTGAATGAAAAAGCTGGAAATTGGCTTCCGTTCAGTTTAATATCGAGTATATTAACTAATGGTGTAGGATATAAATATATCGTAATCGAAAACTAAGACAGGTTATAGATTTTTTAGCGTCAAAGTATTTGTAATCACCGTTAGTGTTACCTGTTTTAGTTTTCGACCACGATGTGTTTGTACCCTGTATAGATAGGTATAGATAATCACTCTCAATACTGCCGTGTCATTTATGAATACTATCGGTTACGACCAAAAGACAGTCAACTCTGATGGACTAGCCCATAAAGTTAGCAATACAAAAAATTAACGAGATATTTGAACTAAGAATTTCTCCACAAGAATAGAATACCACTTTCCATTTTTTCATTAAATTTTGGTGTGAAAAACATACATCGCCAAATACACAACCATTTTAAATATACTTAGTAATATTTTGTCGGAAGATAGGTCTGCGGTATTCGCAATTACGGCATCAAACGTTACACGACTTGTAAGTTGTAGCTGTTGTTATTGCCGCTCCAATTTATATTCTTGTTAATTCATAATTAAAGTCAACACGTGCGAGTGTCAATAGAGATAATTTTACCAGTATTCGCATGTGACGCGTGCTTATTTGTTTGATTCATTACTCGAGAATGTATCATTATAAATATTTCATACCTCTGTAATAAATGAGGTTTATGTTACACCGATCTGTTTGTGGGATGATCTAATCCGCATATATATCGGTAAAATTGCTATGGTAGCATATGCAGTAATGTTTTATAAATAATGTCATTGGAAACGTAGGTAGACTTTATGTTAAACGTATAAAAAAGTCATTTCTCAACAGACCAGCTGAGTGGTTGCTTCAGCATATACTATATTTGCACCAACTTGGTACGAATAATAAATTACTGCCTACTTTTTATAATATTTTTTAATCATAAATGTTTTGCTTCACTTGTAACTTGAATGGAAACGAGGCAAAACCTTTTTCTTCAAGATAAAGACCTTTTTCTTCAATTTATATCTTTAAAAGACTTGTCAAGGAACATTTTTTGTCACTCACGTAGTATATATATATATATATTGTATATATTTATTTTTCATTTACTCGTACTTATATTTTTATTATATTTTTCTTATATTTGTTGAGTTAATTATTAGTTCTAATTACATTTATTTATTGTTATTATTTTGAAATTTTTGCGTACATCAATTTTTTACAATTCTAAATTTACTAAAATTATGACCACCCACTCTATGTTTCTGATCTCTCCAGTCCATCTAACGGTTGCCTGGAAGAAATCGCCGAGAGCGATAAGGCCGCCATTTGTGACACTACCTTATTGAGTTGTGACCAGTTAACAATGTTGTTTCTATTGTAATGGTGTACAATAAAGCATATTAAATTAAATTAAAGATAAATCAACCTTTATAAATAAAACCCATATTTAGTCCAAAATGTTGCGCACGCGCAGGGTTCAGCAAGTGGACGTGGTGGTCCGCGCCACGCAGCTGTTCGGTTGCGAAGCTGTGCGCGGCGCGTGGCTCCTGCCCTCCCCCGCGACCCCCGCGACCCCCGCGCCGCGCCTCACCCCCGCCACCTCCTGTGCCACACACATAACCATCTCTTTGCCACCAATGCCACACCAGCGACGAGAGACTGACGTCATCACGTGAGTAACACACTCTGTATAATATGGCAAAAGTAAGTGTTATAAAAAAGCGTTCCGTGACAGTTTCAGAATACACACTCATGCTTGTGTTTAGTAACTATCGATTGGTATAAGCCACGCATTAATATAAAATCATTTAAATTCATTACATATTTGGTTTATTCAACACTTTAGGTTAAATTGAGTCATGGCAAAGACTTTGAAAGAACTCTTTGTAATACGGGTACCAGAAACTACAGCCAACTGGAAGATGGAAGAGAATAGTAAACGTAGTTTAAGCAATTCAATTCTTTTTGCACTTGTTCTCAAAAATAAATTAATCTGGGGGCGCGGCAGTGTCCCCGCCAAGTCGAGTAAAAAAGCGGCAGATCGATCATCAAAACTCCAAGGCATCTCTAGCAGATATAGAAGCTTCAAATTTAGAATACAATTAATATTTTTTATTTAAAACATAAAAGATTTTTAATATTGATGTGGTCACTATAAGATGGTTTTAGTTTAGCTAATTACGTAATAACGTAAGACAGAAGGTCCCTTAAGTAGAGACTGAATAAATTAACACACATTTACACATTTTAAGGGATTAAATATAAATGATTATACTCCTTAAAAAAGGGCCAACCATCCCGGTCTTGAACAGTTCTTATCCAATCGGTACGCGACCACCAGTTTTTTTTAATAAATGATTAATAAAACAATTTCAATTTTTATTAAAAATATTTCGTACCCAATTTGTAAGGCAACATGACAAAGTAGCTGTTGCTTAACCACAACAAACCGGTGACTTCGGGATTAACGTTAAAAGTTTTCATTGTAAAAAGTTTTTTATTTTATAAACGTCATTTAAGAGTGCAAGTTTTAAACCGTTTGTGAAGTTGAGCGAAAGATTTCAATCATTAATCAAAATTTATAGCGACTGAGATGGAGCAAAGTTAATATTTTAGCCAATAAAACGCTTCCAGCCAAATACACTTGTTATTTGAAGTCATTCATCTGGAGGGTGAACGCTCTAAACGCTTTGGCCGCCCTATCTCGATCAATCTGTTAAAACACGGCTGAGAATCTCCGTGGTATATCTTGTGATATCTTTGCGCATATAACGGTCTCATAAAACTATTATAAATTGTATGAGACGTCAGCGCTGTCGTTCCGAACGGAATATACAACCGCTCGCGTGGAATACATGAATAAAATTGGAGTTGTTATATTTCGCAATACTGGGTTTGATCCCGCGCTGAGGTCGAGCGTAGCAGACGCCGCGCGCGCCCACAGCGCTTTACGACGCCGATATATTGGTACGTCGTTTGAGAATATCGCATGTCCCCTTTACGACACATTTAACGTGGCTACGTACCCGTTTTGTATTTGATTTATCTTAGCCTTATCTTTATGAATTCATGCACGTTTTGCTGCTTTGCTTGGATCTCCTCTAGGGTAATGTAATCCAAGTAAAGGAATTAGTAAATTGACTTAATAAGATCTTTCAGGTATGGATATTTCAACCTTATATTTCCTTCATCATTACATTGAGTCACGGTTAAGTACCTACTTTCACACAAATTCTACATGTCAGAGATGCGAGCCCCTGAGTTCAAACTGATAAATAATAATAAATACACCCAACAGTCACATACATAGTTTTGACCCCACACTAATACAAATCCTGTGTCGTGGGTATCAGATACTACGAGAGAATTTCGGTGTCATAAATACCCAGGCCCGAAACAAATATTTGTGGATCACACAAACACTTGACTCGGTGCGGAGATCAAACCCGCGGCCTCTCATTTCGCAAGCTTTGGTCTACCCAACTGCGCCATGGGGCTCCATTTAGCTATCCTGGTTTTTAGACGAGTAGCCAGATTCCACCTACCGTATAAGAGATAAGTCGTGATGGCCTCGAGGTTTAGGCACGGGATCGAGAATCTTGGCGGTCGCGGGTTCAAACCCCAGGCACACACCTCTGACTTTTCGAATTTATATGTGTATTCACAAATAATTACCACGTACTTTAACGGTGAAGAAAAACATCGTGATGAAACTTGGACACCTAAAAGTTCTTAAGATTTTCTTAGGTAACCGTACTAGGCCAGCGTGGTGGACTACGGCCCAAAACCTCTCAGTTGTGGAGGAGGCCCGTGCCCAGCAGTGGGACGTATATGGGCTGATGATTAGATTTGATTAGAATAAGAGATCCAGAGGTTGTACATATGTGATAAAGCAATGAATTATACAGTTTGGTGGCTGACAACGAGGAGTGGAGGTCGGAGTGCAAGATATGGCGCGAGTGTGGCGCGCGCCACGTGTCCGTGCGGCCCGCCTTCCTGTGGCTGGGGCTCGTACCCCCCGGGACACACGTTAGCGCCATGCTGCGAGTGCACAACGACACACACCAGCAGGTCTGTTTGCTTATACTCTTCATTCACTTTGACAAAATAGAAGCGAGAGCAAAAATACATTGTGGGTGTTCGCACGCTTAGAAATATAGTCTGATTAAATAATTAATTAAAATTTAATTTATTATTATTAAACATAGCCAAACATTTTGTTTTTTATAAAATGTGATTTCTAAAAAATGGACCTAAGATATTTTTTATCATTTACTTTAAATTAGATTTTTTGAATTAGGTCACTACATGTCTAATCGTGCGATATGTAGGTAAGTGTGCAGAAGCTGAAAATTCTTAGGATTTTCTTAGGTGTGTAGTCCGCCAACCCGCACTAGGCCAGCGTGATGGACTGAGGCCTAAACCCTCTCAGTTGTAGACGAGGCAAGTGGCCAGCAGTGGGACGTATATGGGTTGATGCTGATAGGTCCAGGTCATAGAATGATTAGCATGTTGCAGGCGGAGTGGCAGTACCGTGCGTTCCGGTGGATCGGCGAGAATGAGCCGAGCGCGGTGTGCGCGGGCCGGGCGCCGTGCCCGCAGTGCCACGAGCGCGCCTGCTCGTGCGCCCTGCTGCGAGCAACCCGCCGCCCCATTCCGCACGGAGCATACACCACGCTGCAGTATGACGTCAACGCGCCAGAGGTACACAATTTCGCAAGCTGGTGTTCAGCCAACTGCGCCATAGACAATTTAAGTTAGTGACCAGATTGGTTAAACAGAGCCGTTATGTAAGCAATTATAAAAATTATTTGAAAGATTTTGATTATTCAGAACTTCTATAAGTTGCTTCCTAGATAAGTTAAGGATATCGTATTGAGATGGTGCCGTACTCTTACAAAAAAATAAAGTGGCCAGATCTGATTATCCGTCTTGATCTATTTACGTTCCTTGGTTGGACAAGAGCCCTTATTATTAAGTGGCTTGAAATCTAGTAATGTGACATAGTGTTGGTACGTATCTGAGGACGTCCTTCTGACACAGGCAAAATATTATTTTTTAAATATACACACTTTCTAGCATACCAACCCGCGTTAGGCCAGCGCGTGGTGGACTAAGGCTAAAACCCTTAAAGTTGTAGAGGAGACACGTGCCCAGCAGTGGGACGTATATGAGCTGATGATGATGACACACATTCTTATTTCGATAGAATGCGCACCTCGTCCAACACGCACTTCTAACAGTCACACTTGTAGAAACATTCTTCAAATACTTAAATCAAGGCAACTGAATTTATAAAGCACTTACGTGACAAATACTCAACTGAACACTCCAAGAAGTCCAGCACTCCAGCAAGTCACTCCAGATACGTCCGCAAAGCACGAAAGTTTACTAATGACTGCTCTGACACAACCACCACCATGACGTTTAAAATAATCCCGCCAAGAAATTAAAAAAATTACGTATTCTTTACAACCACATCCATTTAATATCTTTGATTGTTAGGAAAACGTCAAAATGTTTATTTTTTGTCGGAATTTTTAATCGCCAATGGATTTCTAATCACCGCAGCTATTACCTGCCTTAGTTTCCGATGACGGTCTGAATACACCCTGTATAGGTGTTTCTCCTGTATTCTATCAAAAATGGATGGTACATCCTAATTATAGTATAGATTGAGAATTGAGAACGAGTATATAGAGTATACGAGTAGACCCTAAGTATAGTATAGATGTGTGTTGTCAGCGGGACGGGTGCGTGAGCACGGTGGTGCGCGCGTGGAGCCCGGGGAGCGCAGTCCCCGCGGGTGCTAGTGCGGGCGCGAGCGGCGACAGCGCGGCCCTCGCCTACCGCGTGCTGGCGCCCAGGGTCGTGCTGCGGGTGCTGCCGTGCCGCGGGGACCGCCACACTACCTGTGAGATGGCAATGAAAACAATAAATAGTTGATATTGTGTTGGCTGATGAGAGATGAGCTCATAAAATAATGTTTGCCAACAACAGTTCTTGCCAGTGCGGCAGGCAGTAGCAGGAAATGTAGACACGGGCAATATTTGTCTCGTACCGCAATAGCAGAAGGTTTAGATTAAATGCCGCAGCCAATGTGTTAAAGATTATTATTCGGAATTTTGTATGGCTAGCTGGACTTTTGGGCTTCTATGGAAGTACATAAGTATGGAAGTCGTGATGGCCTCGAGGTTTAGCTACGCAATCGAGAATCTCGACGGACGCGGGTTCAAACTCAGGCACACACATCTAACTTTTCGAACTTATGTGTGTATTCACAAAGGATTATCACGTACTTTAACGGTGAAGGAAAACATCCTGAGGAAACCTGCATATCTATTAAAGTTCTTAGGAATTGCTTAGGTGTATTGTCCGCCAACCCGCCCTAAGCCAGCGTTGTGGAATAAGGCCTTAACCCTCTCAATTGTAGAGGAGGCCCGTGCCCATCAGTGGGACGTATATGGGCTGATGATGATTATGATGATGCAAGTACCGCCAGTGGTATGTATGTATTATAATTGCAACAGGCGAGGGGTGCGATATAGACGGCGGTGCGGCCAGCAGTGCGCGCGGCACGGGCACGCTGCGGCCGGCGCGCGCGCTGTGCGGGGGACGCCGCGCGTGCTGCCGCCTCGCGCTCACCAACACCACGCCGCTGCACACGGCCGCCCGCTGGCACCCGCCGATAGGTACCCACTGCAATGGCTAGAACGTCTCCTTTCCTCCTTATCGTTTCCTTCCTCGCACATCTTTGATAGGTACTGCAATGTCCAGGACTCTAGAACGTCTCCTTCCCTTTATCGTTTCCTTCTTCGCACAACATCTTTGTGGAGTCAGCTTTCCTCGACGGTATTTCCAAATGGATACGACTTAGGGAACTTCAAAAATAGGACCTATATTCTCCTCCAAGGCCGGCAACGCACCGATAATTCCTCTGGTATTGTGGGTGTTCATGGGCGGTGTTGACCGTTTAATATCAGGTGGCACACTAGCTCGTTCGCCTCCTTTCCCATAAAAAAGCTGTTAGTGTTCCATAAATACATAAATTAATAATATGCAATGAGCAGTGATGGCCTCGAGGTTTAGGCGCACGGTCGAGAATCACCTCTCATTTTTCGAAGTTATATGTGTATTCACAAAGAATTATCACTTGCTTTATCGGTGAAAGAAAACATCGTGAGAAAACCTGCACACCTAAATGTTCTTAGGAATTTCTTAGGTGTGTAGTCCGCCAACCCGCACTAGGCCAGCGTGGTGGACTAAGGACCTTCTCAGTTGTAGAGGAGGCCCAGCAGTGGGACGTATATGGGCTGATGATGATGATACAATGAACAAAAGAACTAAATTTTTTTACACACTTTGTCGGTCTTTGCAAATGTTCGAAACCATTTGTTGGTTTTTAGTTTTAATTATAACTTATGTTGATGGCAGACGGAGATGATATCCTCAAAGTAACGTTCACACCCAACGAAGTGGAAATCGCGAGCTATGAAAAAGTGGAGATACAAGTGAGTAAAACTTATGATTTTATGGAATACATACATATTATTTAACATATACATTGTTATTGCGTGCGTTTGCGCATAGAAGCAAAATCAAATGTTTAGATTCAAACAAGTAGGTACATAAGTAGACAGCCTTTTAAGCCGTGAGAGCCTAGCCTTAAACCAACTCAATCTACACAGTTGACAAAGTTATGTTGTTCATAAAGATATTTGAGCATTTTAATATAACTTAACTCTTTTCAAATGTTTGTCAGCTATATAGAATCTAAAAGATTTTTCAAGCTTCGAAGAGATGTAATACCGGCGATAGCTTTAGCGTTGCGAACGGGGCAAAATATTTATACAACATTTATAATCAGCTGTTATTGGATTGGATATTCAGCCTGTGAAAGAAAATAGTATTGAGACATACATATATTTGTGTGATCTATAAAAACTTCTCGTAGCTTCTAATACCTAAGATACAAAACTTATATCGGTTGATGTATGGGAAAGATAATTGGTATACCATGTAGGGATTTTCACTTCCACGATTGACGTGCGAAGTTATACTTTAAAAAATCATTGAGCACTATTTACGTTGGAGCTCATGTAATCTTTTTTTCCACTGCTCGTGGCCATCCATAAAATTGCGAACCGCTGAGCTATACAAATAGTCGTAATGAGTTTTCCAAGATAGGTAACTGAAAAAGTTCCATTAACTTTTAAATTGGAATGTCTTCAACGTAATGTTCTATCAAACAGTTAATAAAAATGTACAGAGTCGGTTTAACTTTAAATTACTCTGCGCGGTGTCTCCCGTCCGCAGGACTTCACAACTTTATTTATTACAGCTATCAAGTTATTGTCGTAAAAAATGGCGGGTAATTAAGCAAGAATAATGAAACCAGACAGTATCATTATTTTTGGGCCGCGGGCACTTCAGATAAAAATAAATATTTTGGCTCGTACGTACATATGTAGGTATGTATATAAAGTCTCGAAGATTTAAACGGAGACTGTGATTCTGGGGCACGGGTTTGATTCCCAGTTTGAGCTAATGATTTTCGGGGCTTTCCGTTCAATCTTTCTAATAGCACTGGATAATTATATACTACAGTCTGACCCTCTCGGTCAGTACCGCATTTTGTCTGGTGATTTGCCAAACCTTCACCAGACTTTGGATTTAGCTGAGTCACAACCCCCAAATTTATACAACACCGCTTAAATTTCTATCCCATTTCTAAGAGAAAGCTTAAGCTTACATATTAAAGTAAGAGGTGTACACTCCAAAGCCTGCCAATAAATGAGAGACACGTACAAAAACGGTTTTCATATTAACATATAATTTTCGAACGGTCGAGCGTCAAAGCTGGTTGAGTTAATTGCCGTAACGAGTTGCTAATGCAAGTTATGGAACTGGAATTTTCAGAGTCCCTGTTATAATTGAGCGGAGAGGTTTCGGCTCGTCACACGCCATCAAATTAAACAGGAAATTTATTTTATAAATATATATATTTTTTTGTTTGACTTACGACTATGCGTTTTAGAAATTCAGGTAACTTTACAAGGGTACAATTTTCTTTGCAATTATTCTGAACGATAATTTCGAGAATAAATTCTGCCGAGCTGAATATGTCGTGTGAACCGTATAGAGATTTAATTCAAAATAAAACTCTTTTCTGTAGATAAATCTGCTCCAATTAATGAGTAATATATTAAACGAGTATTAAAAAAAAACATGTAACCAAAATATTTTTTCTAATCAATAGTAACTATAAAATAACATTTCATTCAGGGTACGGCTGTATCGTTAGCAGTTCCCCTTATCACACCCTCAGTATTACGACGCGTTTTTAATTTCCTCCTAAAGAGGACGATAAATGGCTTTGTAAAGATTGTACTGTAATTACTTTTTTATCATAATCGCACTTACTTCGGTTAACAAAGCAAATAAACATAAAGTTTTTCGGCTTGTCAACATTATTTCTTTCACTTGATTTGGCAAAATTTCTGCATTTGCAAGAAAATTTCATAGGTTTTCATTATTAGATCAATATGTTGTTTAATTTTCTAGCATTTAGTTTTGTGAATATAGAAAGTGTAGGGTTTTGATGGGAAAAAATACCTTATCACTAGCCGCCTGTGATATATTCTATAAATTTCCGCAAATAGACACCAGTTTTTAAGTCAAGGCATAAGTAAACAGGGATGTTTAGGTAGCAATTTGTCCGAAATATATAGTGAAAATATTTTTCCATTACAGCCCACAAAGTGGCTCCACATCAAAGAACAGTACACAGCCTGTATACATTACAGTTTGCCGAGAAATAATATTCAATATTCGAAAACACTTACATTATAATGGATGCGACGTCGAGTAACCGCCGCAGGGTCAGCATCTCATACTTTAAAAATTCATTAAAATATATCAAAGGAGAGGATGTTGACATCATAGCTTGCCTGAATTTTCATCATCATCATTATCGTCAGCCCATATACGTCCCACTACTCGGCACGGGCCCTTATATAGCTGAGAGGGTTTAGGCCTTAGTCCACAGATTGGCGGACTACACACCTAAGAAATTCATAAGAACTTTTAGGTGTGCAGGTTTCCTCACGATGTTTTCCTTCACCGTTAAAATACGATGATAATTCACGATCGTGATAATTCATTTTGAATAGACACATAATTTCGAAGTCAGTCAGTGTGCCTGGGGTTTGAACCCGCGATCACAATGTAGTACATTAAGTTATAAACCATATTAATTACAGAGTAGGATAAAAAATGAGCTACAGAAACGAAATTATTGCAAACGAAATGATGTAACGTTCATAGCTTATTATAGTTTAAATTTTTTCTTCCCAAATAATAATTATTAGTCAGACAGGCAAAATTTAGTAAACTGATAATTCTATAAGTATTTAGTAACTTCTTTCAGTGCGGTCACTTCGTCGGTAAAAAAAATGAGGAAAAAAAAAATAACGATAACGTACATTAGCATGCAAATGGAACGTCTAGTGAGTTACTGTGTACGGCAAGGTGTTCACACCTTTTGCACAGTGATTGAAAATCGAGCGAATATTAAATTTAAGCTTCATGGAATTGTATAGCTGACAATCTCATAAGTCACTTTGTACTCATAGAAGTACCGCACTGCAAGCTGGCAACTACGCGGTTATATCACTAACGTTGTTATATTTTATGCCTCTTTTATTCTTGGATAACAGACCAAAACAGCCGTAGTAAATTCCATCAATTACTTATAAAGCTATTCAATGAATAAGTAAGAGCTATTGTGTTTGAAAAGGGTATTCAGAGAGGCAATAACATCCACCGTTGGCCACACAATACACTACAATGTCAGAAGCGATATATTGTTGGCGTAAGTTCCAGCAAACAGTCTTTCTCGGAGAAGGAGCCCAACAAGCGCTCAGTATAGTACATAAATACGCATAAAAGTCGCCCCCATAGCCTGACCCACATTAAGATACGTATCTTGTGTTGTGAATATCAGGAAGTACGAGACAACTTTAGTATAACAACACAAAGTTGTACAATATATTAATGGATTATACAGATACTTGATTAGATTGAATGATAAGCCTTGATATAAGAGATCTCAGGTACAATTTCCGCCTCGGGCGATGTATTAATGGGTTTTTCAATCAATTCTCAGTGAAAGCGAGTCGGTAACTGTACCCGAGAAACGGTGGTCGACTCGCCCGCCCTCTATTGCGTGGGAATTGAAGATATCATTGGCGAAACGTTGGTGCATTGATGCATATGTATCGACATTGGCCTCTGTACGGTTTTACAAATTGGGCTATGGGTAATAGCGGCCTGTAGAATGTTAATAAATATTTATTGATAGATAAAAAAAATACAACTTTTTTTTTCCCATCAATTTCTTTAATAATTTTATTTATTAATTGGTTGATTAGTTATTGAGTTTATTTGTTAAAAACAACCAAAACCTTAAATATTTCCTTTTTAAAATATCACTATTGATTAATAACAGACGACGACCTAGATGCAAGCATAGTCTACCGTTGCAAAGTTAATACATTTTTATTTGAATTCTTTAAGCTGATTGGTATGAAAACTTTTTATGGCGGACGGTTGGAAAGTGATAACTGATCGTTAAGCCGTCCATATTATGGTAGAGATGAAATTCACTATCCCAAGAAATATTAAATTGCAAGTAAGCCAATTCTTTGTTTTACAATAGAATTTGCTTCTAAAATAGAAGCGCAAGCGAATCGTCTCCTTTGACTTTTAATATGTAAAGATGTATCTCCCGCTTTTGGGAGGTTCAGGTTTGAGTGTATTTTGCAAAAACGTTTAGAGCATGCAACAATATAACTAATAAATATTATAAAGCTAAAGAGTTTATTTGTTACTTAATTTGCTTGAATATGCTAATCTCTGCAACTAGTAGTCCAATTTGAAAAAATATTTCAGTGTTCTATTATCGAAGAAGGCAATAGGCTATAATTATAACATCACGCCACGACCAATAGTAGGGAGACAGCAATAATAAATGCCTCATCTCATCTCTGCATTACCCAAGGTTCGACTGTTAGAGAATGTCTTAGGCATTAAGTCCATCTATACAAACTTTGTATGATGTTTAAATAAATTAATTAATTAATAAAGAAATAAACATAATATACAGAAAAACGGGAAAAGAATATTCCTTTGAAGTGCAATGTTTCGCGTACGGAGCCGCGGGCTACAACTAGTGGGGAGATAAAATTACATTATGGTGCAGCAAAATAACCGCACTTGCGACATTTTAACAGTAATATGTAAATAAAGCACGAGAAATGAAAGAGAAATATTTCTTCGACACTTTTATGACGGCGGTTTCGTAGCATAAATAAATACACCCAACAGTCACATACATAGTTCTAACCCCACATTAAGATAGACAAGTCTTGTGTCGCGGGTATCAGAAACTACGGGAGACTTTTCTCGCGAGTGGATCACACAAACATTTGTCTCGGTGCGGGGATTGAACTCGCGGCCTCTCGGTTCGCAAGCTGGTAGCCAGCTGCGCCACGGGGCTGTCAAAACATATACAAACTGATACCAAAACACCACTGGGAATCATCGTGGAAGGTTTTGAAACTATTGCACTCTTGTCATTACATAAGCAGCTACTCGTATACGTAAACATCTCATTTGAGCGAATTGAAAATTCATTCCCTCGTGCCGTACCTCGTCTGTTTGGGTATCTGCCGGCGCTGGTCGGTCGACTCCACTTAATAGTTCCGCTCAGTAGTCGGTCCGAGTTCCCTGCGTCAATATTTTTCTACCATTACCGACGTTACATCTGGCCGCGCCGCTTCAACTAACTTTAACCAGCACTAATGTACATTTTGAAAGCACGCTGCGGTAATTACTTTGGTTTTAAAAATGTTGATTTAACTTCGCGTAGTTTTGAGTGATATTTCTTTTAAAGAAATATCAAGTTTTAATCTTCTTAATTAGACATAAATAATAGTCGTACCATTAAATACCATCATTACATTTACAAACCAAATTTCATAAATTAAATTACTAAGCAAATGCCCAAGTAGTCTCGTAACAAAAATCATGCGAGAGAACTATCTGAGTATGTCCTTAGTGAGATTTCCGAGGCTGGTAGACTATTATTTTCCTATTGTTATTCTCAGTTACAACAACAACGAATCATGGGACTGCGTAGGCGCACATCTAACGTTTCTGGTTTACGTCTCTGCTTCCCCATTTATTATATAGGCGTGAGGGGGTACATAAGAGAAAAGTAAACGATGCGAGCAAAGATGACGGCAACAGCCTCTATACTTTTGATCTATGAGGGCACCGCACGCAGCGATATGACGTCATTGCGTGTTACGTGTATTAAAGAGTTCCCTTACATTAATGAGCAGTGAGTGCCTCCCTTTGAAGCTCGCTCCACTCCACTCGCTTAGGGAAACTTGGGTATCGCGTGTTTGTTTAGATAATCGAACAAATTGAGCCGCTTTGATATCCCGTGATGCGTGTTTGCCTTGCTGTAACTGGAGCTGCGTGATGAAAGCGTAGCGTTTAGATATTTCCCTTTTCTTTTTGTTGATTGCTACTGCCGTGATTTCGACTTCGTCCCCTTTGAATTGAACTCAAAATTCAAATAAAATTCGAATAGTAAATGCCTACAATTTTTTTTTTTTAATAACTAATACCTAAAAACTTATTTAATCGTCTTAATTCGTCGCAATCTGTTGAACTGTTGCTGAGTGAGTAGGATATACTGGCTGTAAACAGACCGTGTTTGAAAACTAACACTAGTTATGGCTATTACGAAAACACTGACAAAAAAAAATGCGAAAAAAAAAAATGTTTTCCTAATCACCATCACTATTACTAGTCTTAGTTATCTATCACGATCTGCTTACACCCTGAATACAAACTTTAACATTTGTTATATTACCAGTAATAATAGTCACATAACGTTTAACATAACGAAAACTATGTATAACATAACGAAATTTATTACGTTTATATTACCTGTCACCAGCGTTTTTTACTCGTACTTCTAGTGCTTTGTGATATCTAACAATTAAGAATATCCTGTTAAATAGAACAATTTAATTGTTGTCAGGTGGTGCTGGAACCGCGCAAGGTGTGCGCCCGTCGCATCTTCGTGTACAAAGCAACCGTGGACAACGCGTACAAACCCATCTATCTGATCATCGACACGGCTATTGCAGTACGTATCATCATCAGCCTTTATACGTCCTACTGCTGGGCACGGGCCTCCTCTACAACTGAGAGGGTTTAAGCCTAGTGACTGTCCTAGTGCGGGTTGGCGAACTACACACCTAAGAAGTTTCTAACTTTTTTTAGGTGTACAGGCTTCCTCACTATGTTTTCCTTCACCGTTGAAGTAAGTGATGATTCATTGTGAATACACACATAACTTCGAAAGGACAGGTATGTGCCTGGAGTTTTGAACCCGCGACGGTTGAGATATTCGACCGCGCGCTTAAACCTGGAGGCCAGCACTACTTCTCCATTATATCATAATATATGAGTATTATTTAATAAATAAGTAAGTCACAAACTAATAATGCACTAAACTAATAATGAGGTTTCGACTTCACGTAAAAGATAGATACAATTGTTGGCACAAGACGCAATTAACGCACCACGGGTGAATAACTATATGATATTTATTGAATAAATGGGGCCTAAAATGCCAGTTGTTATGTTAGCTTCCAAAAATAAGCATAGCAAATCGCTTAGGTATATATATGTATGTAATGTATATTTACATTGTCAATGTTAGAAGCATTCCCGGTCCGTTCCGCCGACACATTAATAACGATTAATTTTTCCCATCCATCATACTTCTTCGGAGCCATAAATTTCGGGCAGAACTTTTAATGGAATTACGATATTGGAGCATTCCTGCGGGATGGGATAACTAGAATTGCGGTCGCGGGAGCCGATTACCGCCACCTCCCGCCAACATAACTCTTCGCTTGATAATTTATGTGCTTTTAAAAATATTTGTCTGCACGTATGCGGATACACAAATTCGCGTATTTTAATTGTTATGATAGGTGATATCGATTTAATTGGTTTTGTTTAGGTACATGTACCTATGGGAATGTCACAAAGTGGTTAAGTCTATACATATGACTACATGCTGACTATAGGATCGGCATACGAGTTCTTGATCCACGAAGTTATAAGACGCTAATAGGGATGGACTGGCTCCGCTGGATCGATACAACTGTGTAAGAAAGTGACATGTCGAAGAACTAATATTACTTACTGCGATCTTCACTCCTTAATCTATCTTTCGTTATGAAACCAAATAAAGTTAACTTATGGACTATAAAGCGTATATTAAAAGTTTATGGGAGTAAATACGCGAGGATAGTTTGCAGGGTTATAAAACTGGCACAAATATTGCATGTTACGTAAGGTGAATTTCTTCGTATAGTGCAATCTGCGGGAGAACAGAAACCGCAAACTAAGCGCGTTGTAAGAAATGGTGCATTGGGACGTCGGCGTTAGGGCTGAGCTGGTAAATTGCAGCGCCGCGTGAATTTATGCACACGCCATATTTATTTATTTGGTTTCGCCGGTGGCTGCAGCTGTGTCTAGGAATAAATTTATAATGCGCACTAAGCTAGTTTTAAGTTTAACGTTAATGCAAGTTGCTTAGCAGTTTTATTTTCTAGGATACGGAGTATTCTTTGTGTTAGTATAAAATATAGAGGAACTTACAAACAAAATTTATATATAGGTATTTTTATTAGTAAAATGGAGGCAATTATCACTTATTTGACTTGATATGCATTTGTGATTAGGCCACGTCATCAGCCCAAATACGTCCCACTGCTGGGCACGGGCCTCCTCTACAACTGAGAGGGTGTAGGCCTTAGTCCACCTCGCTGGCCTAGTGCGGGTTGGCGGACTACACACCTAAGAAATTCCTAAGAACGTTTTTTAGGTGTGCAGGTTTTATCACGATGTTTTCCTTCACCGTTAAAACAATTAGTCCACACTAAAGTTTAAATATATGTAATTAAACAACTGATGATCTTGCTGACTAGGTAAGCATTAAGTAAATAGATATGAATCCTTTCTCATGACAATAACGTCAGCTGATACTTTTACAAGATCATAAATTTCATCTGATATATTTCCATCAATTTTATTTCGTGTGTTAAAATCATATACTATGTACATACATATATCGCGCCAAAATAAAAAGCCGGGTTAAATAAATAATAATTAAACACGCAACAGTCACATATATGTACATAGTTCTAAACCCACACCGTGCCGTGGGAATCAGAAACTACGAGAGACTTTTCGGTCTCACAAGCACCCAGACCCGAAAAAAATATTTGTGGATCAAACAAACATTTGTCTCAGTGCGGGGATCAAAACCGGGGCCTCTCGTTTAACAAGCTAAACGTGTACATACAATATACACGGTACATTATACCAAAAACGATTTTTATAATTTTTGTCTGTCTGTCTGTCTGTTTGTTCCGGCTAATCTCTGAAACGGGTGGACCAATTTTAACGGAACTTTCACTGGCAGATAGCTGATATAATAAGGAATAACTTAGGCTTAAAAAATAATGATTCAGAATCGGCTGTTAGGCGGAACGAAGTTCGCCGGGTCAGCTAGTTAGAATGAAAATTAAAACCTTATGCGGGTAAATAAAATTGCTCACGTTAACTGAAGAAGATGACTGTACAAGTTTTATCGAAACTGGCTTGAGAAAACGACTTGACGAGGTTTAAAGTTAAATTGAGCCGTTGTTTCCCCGTCCCCACTCTCTTCCCCCGCCCCCGCCGTGCAACTCTTTCTACAGGCAAAGTTAATTCGCCTGTGCTCTTTAATTTATAAATGGAGTTTTCTCGCGGCTGGGGTTAAGTTTGTAATTAAAAATCCATTAGATTTGAGGAACTCTCGCGTGTCGTGAGGCAGGATGCGGCGCTCTCAGCCGGTAAGTTCGTTAAACAGTAATTGAGGATCGCGCACACTTTGAAACTTGCTTTGGCTTTTTAGAGTAAGATGATGCATATTTAAAAACATGTTTATTCATTCCAACAATTTGCATAATGTAAAAATAACGTCCTTATTTTTAATTGAAAAGCGCAGTGAAAATGATAAACTTTCATTAGAAAATGGTTAAACGCGAAAGTAAACCTTAATGATTGCGCAATTTACAATTGCGTCGTTTAATAATATTTTTATTGATTTTTTTTGTTCAGATGTGACTGAAATTGTAGTAGTGTCGGTAAAGCCGCCATAGATTAAAAGTGTTTGAATTTGCATGGTTCAAAGCTAATATGATGATTACTTTGCATTGTTCGCAGATTTTTTAATTTAATCAGAATGTTTTAAAGACCATTAACATTGCAACACTTTTGAGAAAGATGAAAACTTTATAGTATAACTACGTCGTTACTATGAAGCATAACATTTTTCATGTCCCCGCTCGTATGAAGTTGATAGTCAAAAACTCATTTCCCATAGTCACGTAGCTGCGCGTTAGCTATGGAGGGTCTCGTTCGCTGATCGTTTAGACCCCCCCCCCCCCTGCTCCTCCCCACATCATCACAGCTCACCGCCCCGCGCAATGCATCACTATACATCTTGAGAAAATTCGCACCTGAATTCACGACACGCAATTTCCTTTCTGTAGACTTGCAGCTGAGGTCCACAAACTCTTCACAATTATTATTTTGTACACATTAACTACCCTCCCTTCTATCACTTGTTTATGTCCATCTTATGGTTGTCTCTAAAAGATCGCCTTGAGCGATAAGACCGCCAATTGTACTTCATTCTTTTTGTATATTGTTTTGTTCATTATTTCTTAGTGTACAATAAAGAGTTTATAAATAAATAAATGTTAGCTTAAAATATTTTTAGGGACTAAATTCTACAAGAAAATTCACATTAAACAGCGTAACATTTAGTCTATAACCAATTCCGGCGTCGCATCGATCTCTGTGCTATTGGTAAATGAGAACGCTACCATTTATTTATTTTTGTTGTGTAGAGTTAAGTAGTTTTTTGGCACTAATAAAAATACGTTCGCCTTTATATTGGATAAACAGTTTTTGTTATTGATTTCTACCTTAAATATCAACATGTACCAAATTTATCATAACCAGTTAAGATATAAAAGCGTAACCATGAAAAAAAATACAAAAATGCTTTCATATTTATAAAATGTAGGTACTAGAATTATTTATTTGAAAGGTATTTTCCGACCCTCAAAGGGAAGCGTTTCGGTCCTTCCGAGAAATGCCCGAAGCAAGTAATTGTTTTAAAATTACCAAACGAAACAATAACATCGGGACATTTCCCAATTTGTTACATCAAACGTTTGTCGGATTTATCAATTGGCAGCTACGCCGGAAATTAAAAAAATAAATCCCAATTTTTTTGCTTATTTGTATTACATTCGTTTGTCAAGCGTGAAGTCAAATCGCTCTTTATTAAAAACATTGTTAAGTTGCCATTTGTGTAATTGTTTAATATGATTTTTTGTCATATCTTACTTCTTTTTTATCTCCGTCTATACGTTCCACTGGAGGGCAGGGGTCCCCTCCATTGACAGGAGTTAATACTAATAGTAGGTATAACTTAATAAGTAAAAACGAATGAACCGCGACTTTGCCTACGTGGATATTATTTTTCTTTTAGATGTACGAGTACGCACTGGGTAAATTTCGATAAACATTTATTAAACAACTGATCATCATAACATTTTGAAATATTGTAAAAGTAGTTGTAAGAATTGGACTTACAAATTCTGATAATTAGTATGTGGCGTACATAACATTATATTTCGTGTAATTTATTTATAAAACATATTTATTTAGTTTATACATATTTTATATACATTATAATACTAACAATTACACTCGACACATATACATACTAACTTACACGCATTACACCTACAGAACCAAACAGATTTATTATAATATTAAGTATATACGTGGAGTGCATTGGAGGCGCTCGATATCTCGGCGCCGCGGGCGCAAACCGGTATCGCCTGGTAACAGCGGGCGAGCGAGCGATGCGCGTCACCGCTTCGACGCACACGCCGGCCGCGCCGTCGCGTCGGCCAGTCGGTACACCTCTCTCGCTCGCGAAGCCCGTGTCACCCGCTACCTCGCCGCTTTATCTTGTCCGCGCTTATCAGCTGCCTTTTGTGAACATTCTCGTACTGTAATATCTGTCTCATCTCCTTCTGTAATTTTTACTTCTATAGTCACAACTATATTGTGTTGTATGAACTATATATTCTTGTGTCGTGTATATATTCTGACTGTGTCTATTGCTGTGCTGTGAATAAACGCTTTAAACCGCTTGTGCTTGTTATTGCGCTCACGCCCGCTTCCATATTCATCCGACGCATCATCCACACGCAACACCAGGGGCTGTCGCCACGTGCCCATAAAAGGCACCCCGACACCGCCTACCTATATAGGTACATTAGCCACCTACTTAGCTAAAAGTATAATATTTTATCCATTGAACAGCAGTTACATGTGTACATTTCATAACGCAGATACATGGTGGAACTAACAAATGTCAATGTGCAATGCATAACAACGCTGCTTTTTAAAATTCCAAAAAGTATTTTATTTACTTGTAGAGATTGGCTTGCTAAATGTCCTAAGTTTCCTCTCTCTTTAAATTTGTTTCTGGGCTCGAACAAAATACGTACACAAGTTTAGTTTATTTTACAGAGGTCTATTTGTAAGGTTCTTACCGAAATATTGACACAGCAATTCCAGGTATTTCTCGATGAGATCGCAGTTGGAACGGTCGGTCTAGCGTTGACGAAATATTTCGAAACTTTAACGGGCGGTTTTGTACGCCAAAAAGACATCTTTATGGACCTTTATTTGTATGGCTTACAAATATTTAGATCGGCGATTTCAGACACGGTTTGAAACTTATATTCATGAATATTTCAAGATGGTTTAAAGCTCAAAAGAATAGTAAATCTTTTGTTTCTCTTACTCATTGATCACAAACACTCATGATAGATTCTCACAAGGACACATAGACAAATGTATATTTTTACAACTACTCTTTGGCACCTGTATTCCATTCTTACTTATAACTTTATGAAGACAAATTTCGCAAGTAAACATACATGAGACTCAATTTTCTAACATACTAAAATGTTTGTATATAAAATTTTCACACATTATAATTCAAGTTTTAACTATAATTACTATACAAGAATACAAGAAGTCAAGCCAATACAAGTCAATAAAGAGCCCACGATTAATTTCACGCCCTCTTGTAGGCTCTTGGCCTACACAATCTCATAAATTCAGCGATTAGTGGTACACATAACGTAATAAGTTCCGGTGCGGCGATCAAAAGATTTGGTTCGCCACTCACTGCTCGCTGGCGAGCCGTGCTCATTGCACTGTGCACTACCCACTTGGCAATACGACTGGAACACAGCGCGCTCCAATTCGATTCCGTCTGATTAGAAGCACATGATTTGCTTAACATCTGTGTCAGTATTACCGTATTCTCTGTTCGAATACGTTATCCGCATTACGCTGAAGGAATTGAAAACCAGCGCAGCAGTGTAGCTTTTGTTGATTGCAATTGAGGTTAATGGGAAGACAATGCTGTTTGGCATCATATCGAAATGATTTACAAAATATGAAATAACGTGGCTAGGATTTCAACCAGCTACTCGCGAAATATTGTGTTTTCTACCAGGCACTCAATTTCAATGAACGAATCAAAGTTAGAAAGCGTTCGCTAATTAACTAAATAAAAAAATAGTTAATAAAAGTAGCATTAAAGTTATTCGATCAAGATCACGACCACTCCGTCTTCTTTTTGAACTTCATTACTCAAGTTTACTTCATAAAATCGAGGTGAAACTCTTATAAAATAACTCATCTACGTAATTAATATAACTTGTAAAAGCGTACAGATACGAAGTTCAGTTAATGGAATTTATTTTCTTGTAACACGTAAATATATATATCGCTACTTTATCTTTGGGTGTTGTGATTGTATCGGTAATCACATGAATAACGTAATAAGCACACAATAAATTCGGACCTCACACTTGAATACCAATATTGTGTAAGAAAATAATTTTATTTTTATTACACGAGCACATTTATCTAATAGTCACTCACGTCTCACGTCATGACCACATTCACATTTATATACAAATCTGGTTTTAATATTTCAATTAGATACCCTACTGTTTGGATTAGTAATTATGTAATGCTTTTTAATGTTTCAAATAGAGCTTAAATAAAAATTTAATATGCTGTTAGAAATATGACCTGATAAAGGGGCGGAGCCTATGGTACCATCACCATAACGTATAATGGCGTATTGGCGTGGTCAGTTGGTGGTTGTAACGACGGTGGGGAAGCTTGGAGGTGGCGAAGGCGCCTGCGGGCATTCTTGGCATGGCTTTCGGCTCGTTTTGACGTGCTGATCATTGTTTTCGCTAATTTAATATTTATATTCAAATTATCAATAATTTTATCAGCATTAAACTGGAACTTTTTTAAAAAAAAATAATGTATTCTTTCCTAAAAATAATTTCAGCAGGACGGCAAGAGGTCTTGTCTCTTAGCGCTCTGTTTTGACAGCATCGTGCGTCGTGGTAAACCACCAGGTGTGCTGTTGCCATTTCGCCGTGCCAGATTTAAAAAAAAAACCTGACACATTATTCGCATCGAATTCACGGACATTGATCGATCTTTGATCTTTTGCGAAACTGAGGCTGTCAATTAATGGCGGTCAAGATTCCCGTGATCGACCGAATAGTTCCGTTCGATGATTGGAATCTGGCGTGATTAAATCGGCGCGTGAACTTAATGTCTAATGGGTGAATAGAAGCGTGTCCCACAAATACCGACCGGTGCCATTGAGACGAGTGGCAAGGGATAATCGTTTCATTAGTTCGCCCATTCTCTCCGGAACGTTCTGCATTACTTATCGCAACTGGTAGCAGTTGAAATGTAGTCATTACCTTGTATTAGTTTATAGAATAAAACGGATTTCAGACGTATGTTTTGGTATAGTACAAAAAAGGACAAAAACTATTTACTGGCAGAACTAAACCTATAATAATTCCATTTTGATAAATTTTGCCATTTTAGTATGGGTTTTAAAATTCATCATAATCAGCCCATATACGTCCCACTGCTGGGCACAAGCCTCTTCTACTACTGAGAGAGTTTAGGCCTTAGTCCACCGCGCTGGCCTAGTGCGGGTTGGTGGACTACACACCTAAGAAATTCCTGAGAACTTTTAGTTATGCAGATTTCATCACGATGTTTTCCTTAACAGTTAAAGTACGTGATAATATTATTAGTGAATACACACATAACTTGGAAAAGTCAGAGGTGTGTGCCTGGGGCTTGAACCCGCGACCGTCGAAATTCACGAACGCGTGCCTAAACCTCGATGCCATCACGACTTAAAAAATGCAACGCAATAAAGTTCCTTCACGTCTTGTCGAATCACTCCATATCTATCGCACTGCGAATGTACTACGACGTACCCTTACTACTTGAAACATATGTCTTTTTAAATAACCGCAGTAGTTTTAAGGCGATAACCTTCTGTAAGGTACAGAGTTTTGCTGTAGATATTGTGTTTTATGGTAATGAATATCTAATAGTATTGTGTGTATGGCAGGGCGTGGAGGTGACGTGCGAGATACCGCTGGGCGGCGCGCCGAGCACGGACGAGTCGGTGTGCATCCGCCGGTCGCAGGTATGTACCACACAAACAGTAACACACACTGGTATTAAAGCAAATATTGTAAAAATGGTCAATTTCGATATAGTAGTAGGTACTGCCTTGTGGTCTCGCAGGAACAAGTATATGCCGTGCGACCTAGAGGTCCCGGGTTCGATTCCCGGGTCGGGCAAAGTGTTATTGGGTTTTTCCATTAGGAAATTCTCAATAGCAGCACGGAGTGTAAAATGTGCTCGAAAAACGGCAATAGGCTCGCCCCCTTTTACGTGGGACTGAAACATACCTGGCGAAATGTGGGTGCAGAAAAGCACCTCTGCCTACCCCATCAGGGAATACAGGCGTGAGTTTATGTATGTATTTTAAAACTAATAAACATGTCGAGACGTTAATTATTTTTTCCCGATTTTTTTTTGCGTCAATGTGTTTGCAGCCATCGCATCTATTACCTTTCTTAATTTTCGAGCACAGTATTAAGTCGTCCTGTCTTAGGAGCAAAGTTTACAGCTACCACTTAAGTCCCATATTAATTATGATATTCTATTACCATTTCTTAAACTGGCTCGCGCACCTGAGGGTAAGTGCTGCTCGGTCGGAATGGAGTGTTTTCATGTAAATATTATATTGTTTCTTTATTTCAACGCGTGAAAAACCTGGTCATATATAATTATTAGACTACTAGCTGACCCGGCAAACGTTGTTTTGCCATATATATAAAATTCTCGTGTCGCGGTGTTTTTTGGCAAACTCCTCCGAAACGGCTCGACTGATTTTTATGAAATATTGTGTGTACATAATATTGTCGGTAGGTCTGAGAATCGGTCAACATTTAAGGGTTTAACATTTAGGGGTATGTTTTTTTTCTATTGACTTTATTTTCTTTATTTTTTATGATTCAGCATTGATAAATTATTATAATCATAAATTTTCACCCTTCTACGATCAACCTCTATCTTATACTGACCATTTTAATTTGTTTTTTTTTTATTAAAATGTAAATAAATGATAATAGCACTGAAAAATTATAATGATACGTATAACAGTCATTGCTTTGATCGATATACAAATTAAACAAAAAAATATGGTCAAAATTGTATAGAGTGAGATATACATATACATCTATATATATATAAAATTCTTGTGTCACAGTTCGAAACAGCCTCCGAAACGGCTCCACCGATTTTGATGAAATTTTATATGTATATTCAGTAAGTCTGAGAATAGTTTATCTATTTTTTATTTATTATAGGGTGGTCCAACCCGAAAAGTTTTTTTTTATTTTGTGGACATTTTTTGTTTTTATTTTTTTATGATTCAGCATTGAAAAATACATATAACTCCAAATTTTCACCCTTCTACGAACAACACCTGTTTTGTAATCGCAATTTTTTGGGCGCAGAAAGATAATAAGTGAATCTATAAATCGTCCCTCAAGTGCCCAAAATGGCACTTACTGAATTTAAAAAAAGGTCAAATCAATTCAAATGGTTGTGGCGTAAAAGTAAAACTCTGACAGTTATTTTCGTATTTTTAATAATATGTTTATCCCAATGGGAACATTACATTTTCCCGGGATAAAACATAGCCTATGTTACTTCACAGGGTCTCAATTTTATGGTCATACCAAAATTTTTGTTTTTGCGTGAAAGCGTAACAAACATCCCTACATTCACATTTATATAATAGTAAGGATAACCATTCCCACCTAGGTTACTTCGGTGGGTCCCTATCTGCATACCAAAAGTCATTCAAATCTTTTTTCAATCATTTTTCAATTCTTTTATCCTCCGTATTTTTTTTTAATAAGAAGAATCCTATGTCCTTTTTTATATCTCGAAGACTATGTGTACAAATTTTCATGATAATCGGTTAAGTAGTTTTGGCGTGAAAGCGTAACAAACAAAACATTAACATTTATAATAGCTGACCCGGAAAACTTCGTATCCCCTAACAGTCATTGAATGTTACATATTTACATATTACCTGAATTTTATTTTTGATTGTATGGAAATAAATATTAAGTTCAGCACTTTATTGAGATAAAAATACAGAAATAAATAAGTACGAAAATTAAATGCATCAATCGTGTCTCCCCAAGTCATGATTTAATTAAACATGTACATATGGGATGGGATGTAGTCGGTTTTAATTCTCTTCATTGAAACATCAGTGTGGTGGACTGAAGCCTAAACCCTCTCAGTTGCAGAGAAGGCCTATGCCAAGCAGTGGGACGTACATATATGATGATGATGATGATGATGATGCACCTTGTGATATACATTTTTAATATATTTTTTAATTGTCTAAAAGATCACAAACATCTTTTGTTAATCGTCATTGTGAAGGCATGACGAATCGGTAACTGAATTCGTTTGAACTCAATGGTCATACCCGTTAGGATCAATGAAATCTTAGATCAATCTAATTGATGAATTCTCAAGCACCAATTAATCTCTAAGTTGTCTTTTCAGTATCGTCACGTGAATAACATTACTCAACAATTTTCTTAACACCAAGCGCATTCCATTGCATAGTTGTGGGTGTTTTAGATTTCAAAGCGTGATGACTACCGAACCTGCCTTCGTTTGTAAATCAGGTACAACCAAGGAGTTTAAAAATACATTTCTGAACGCACGCATAAATATTTGACAACCAATAAATATGTCAATCACTTTTTATTACTGACATTATTCTACATTTTTAAAATCTAAAATACGCAATTATTCGAATATTCTGGATATATGTTGTCGATTCAAAACCTTTATTTAAATACGTTCTTTAATTTGAGGGGACTATTAACCATATTGACGGGATAAACATAAAATGTTTGACAGAATATTAGGTAGAACAGTTTATATGAGAAAATTAAATTGTTGTTTTTACCATATTCCTCGCAATTTTCTTAACTTTTTCTTTCATAAGAACTTTCTCCTAACAATAGCAAACACAACAAAAAAAGAATTAGCGAAATCGGTCCAGGCGTTGTTGAGTTATGCGCTTACCAACACATTTTGCGATTCATTTTTATATATAAGATATAACCGTGGCTGTCGTTCCTCGTTTAAGACTAATAAGACAAGAATGCAAATGTTGTCTCGCCGCTGCTTAACCTATCAAATTTATTTATTTGCGTTTTATTGTACAATATAATTTTATTACACGTAAATAAACCTGCCATAGTGGCACATGCAAGTGTGCCGCGTTCCGGGATCAGCCAGTGTATATCCGGTTTTCGGGGGGCTTCAATCATGGTGAAAGGATGACCGTGCCGGCATTTTTTGGCCGGTTTCTCGCGGTCGGTCCTTTGTTCACCATGGTATTAGTCCCCCAAACTTCTTCACAAGATAGGTGAAGAGGTTTTCGGCTGGCATGATTACGTCGACCAACGGGAGATCATCATCTCTCGCTGGTCGGCACTTTTTCTGGACTCCATTACACTTACCATCAGGTGCAATGGGGTCACTTTGCCGTGCCAGTATAAAAAATAATAATGTAAGACTAAAACTTAATATGAAGTACAAGTGGCGGTCTTATTGCTGTAGGCACTTTCTTACAGACAACCTTTGAATGAATACCAGAAGAGGAAAATAAACAGGATAGGATAAATTGAATAAACGAAAAATTACATTGAATTATAATTTAAATTGTAGTGATAAATATAAAATACACAAATAAATTTATATACATACACATAAATACTTATATACATAAATAAATCGCAGATGTCGCAGGCTAATGTCGTTAATAATTTGTATCTATTTGTCTTGCTAGAGTTACCTACACTTTTAAAAGCATTAGTAATAGTAAAAACATTTTCAACCAATTTTTTTTTCAATAAGCGCCACAAACTCATATTAACCCAACGTAGTAATCATCTTACGACACATCTATGTTTTTACCAAAACTAATAGAATTTTTTCACTTATCTAAAGCGTTCTTATAAAAATTAGTAAGGATATCTTAAGATACCACCTTTTATTTTTTCATCACGTAAGTATTGCCTTCCTGATTTCTATATACATGATGAATACACTTTAAGATTCAATAGAGACTCGCTGAGCTTGAGTACTCTATGCAATTGTTATGCACATCACTATCTATCGATTTATACAGGATTACGATGATGATAGTGACAGTTCTCACAATGGAAGCACATGTTGTACAATCGATGTTCGTTTGTCTCGTAACTCGCCGCTAGTAAAAACCTCTTTTCACGTTTATTAAAGAGCTTTTAGCGCTCATTACGCTCCGATGTGTTTGACACAGAACGCTTTTTGTCGTAAAAGCTTTATCGTATCCATTTACAAACTATCGATGTGCACATAAAATTGTTTTGCAAATTTTATTGAATATTTAAGGATAAAAGGTTTTTATTATAGCTCCCTCGTTGTTTGTTTATTATGAATAAAATAATTTAGGTGGCAGTATCATTAATATTTATTACATCACTTGGCATATTGGTGTTATACAATACAGAAACGTAGAATAGATTTTATTTATACAAGACTATATGTGTTTATTTAAATCGAATTATATTTATCCTACATATAACGCTAAAAGGACATTGAACCTCCCTCCGCACAAACATATCTAAGCAATTCCTCGTAAAGAACTTAGGGATGTGCAAATTTCACGGTTAATTTAATTAGTAATTTTTTGTGGATCACAAATAAGGGAGAGAGGAGAAAAAAACACATTACTGGCACAATGTACAATTTTTCAATGCGAACAAGGATGTCGTTAGCAAAAATAGCTTCCATTCGGCTACGTGTAATTATACCGCCTGAACGGAACTGCAGCGCTGACTTTCATACGCAAAAAACTTCGAAACTTAGAGGTTGCATTTAGGGGTTTGTTCGTTGGAAGTGAGCGGGTGAGTTCTAAAATTTATATTAATATTATTCATCCTTGATACATTTTTTTACATGCACTTACGCAAGTATACCCGAAGGGATAGGCAGAGATGTATTACGCTTACTTTTCGCCAGCTTTTCCTAAGTGCTACGTAATAGAGGGTAAACTGCTACTGATAGTATTCCAATAAAAACTCCAATAATACTTCCTGACCAGGGAACCAACCCGTGACCTCTCGATTTCGCAGCGTACATTATACTGCAGCACCAATTGGGCATGCATTTTAATATCCCACTAACATAGTCCATAAATACACCAAAGCATACAAACGAGGCATTACCCCTGGGAGTCGTGGAACATATTGAGCACAATGATATCATCCGTATTCCCATTATGTCCGCTTTCTTCTACTTCGCTTAATGTGGGTGTAATCTGCGCTAAATTTCCTCTCCTATATTAAACAAACGAGGTAGATTAAACCTGCGTCCTGCGGCTATCACAATTATTTATTTCTGAACAAAAGTTCCATAGTTGAATGTTATATGGCGCGTAATCCCTATACTACATCAGAATCTGCTAAACTAATGAATAATATAAGATATTATTGTTAAGCTGATAGTTTTATCTTGAAAGTAGCGCATATCAGCAGGTTGGCATGAGTGTATCAAGTGAGGAGTGATGAGTCTTTCTGCACTTGGTGCCCTGTGTGAACAATATCCAGCGATGGAAGTCTTGTGGCCGATGGCGACGATAATAAATAAATATAACCAACAGTTATACATAGTTCTGACCCCATAATTAAATACGAGTCTTGTATCAGGGGTACTAGAATTATGGTACGAGAGACTTCTTGGCCTTACGAGCACCGAAACCCGAAACAAGTAGTTGTTCATCACACAAACATTGGTCTCGTTGCGGGAATCGAACCAACGGCCTCTCGTTGAGCAAGCTAGTGTCTGTCCAACTGCGCAATGAAGCAGTTAAATGACGACAATTATCAAATACATATTATCGCGTTGATAAAACAAAAGTGAATAAAAACGTAGTCGTAACACAAGTCGAAGCCATTCGTAGCGGATATTACCTCGTAGCTTTTTTAAACGACTTCGTAGCACGTAGCAATTACCTAGAATCAAGGTGCCAAATGTTCATAACGTGACAATTTTTCCAATTTACAACTGGATTGCCACATTTGTATGTGGGTGTTATTTCGTTCATTATAAAAGACTAGCTATTTGCCTCGGATTTGCTCGCCTTTATTTCGGGAAAAAAATTAACCTGTTTTGATATCCCGGATCACAGTTATTTACTCAAATTCATAAATATCCGTTTACTGATACATACGTAAAGAGGTACGAATAAACTCACGTTCGCATTCATAAAGACTGTGTGCAACTAGCATGTAGAACTTCCGTAGCAATGTAGATTATCACGGCCAATGGGTTTCATATGAATCTCTCCCGGGCGATATCACGTGCAATTTTGAACTAATTTCCGTCAGCCCAACTTGTGCAGTGAATGCGAATGAGCTCGAGTCGTGAACTGGCGTCAAGTAGAGACTAACGTACTTAGTTTGTGCGCGCGAACTACACGTTCCAGTTAATTGTCCCATTCAGACACACGTGTGCGAGGAACACGTGTGCGACGTGATTTGTTGTGTGTACATTTTCTTTTGATATATTTTCCTTCAGCGTTTCCTTTTCATGTATTCTATTCATTTGTAATCTCGGGGCACAAGTATGTGTCATGCGATCTAGAGGGTCCTGGATTCGATTCCCGAGTCGAGCAGTGTTATTGGATTTTTCCATTATGAAATTCTCAATAGCAGCACGGACACTGGACACGAGCCCGAAAAACGGCAATAGGCTCGCCTCCTATTTTGTGGGACTGATACTGGCGAAATGTGGGTGCAGATATGCACCTCTGCCTACCCCCTTGGGGAATAAAGGCGTGTGGTTATGTATGTATGTATTCTTTAACTCAAGGTTATATTCAATGTCCTGCATGTATTATGTGGTAAAAACTAAGTCTTGGTCCACCACGCTAGCTTGGATGAGAGTTACTAGTCTTAACTAATATTCAGTTTTTTAATAATGCTCAATTTCATAGTTAAAATTCACGACATTTAACTAAAAATAAATAAATAAATACACCCAACAGTCACATACATAGTTCTGACCCCACTCTAGGATACAAGTCCTGTGTCGTGGGTATCAGAATCTACGAGAGACTTTTCGGTCTCACAAACACCCAGACCCGAAACAAATATTTGTGGATCACACAAACATTTGTCTCGATGCGGGAATGGATCTCGTTTCGCAAGCTGGTGTCTAGCCAACTGCACCACGGGGCTGTCCAAATACAAATACATCCTCATACCTGCACTACAGAAGTGGTGATCAGAGTTAGCACAGATAGTTAGGTAATCCTTTCTTATTTAGCAGTACCTACTCAGTAGGTAGCTGGTAAAACCCGGGTGTAGAAATACGAGTAAATCTCTGCCCACCCATTCGAAGATATCGAAGCGTCTGTATATTTGTGTTTGTCCTATACATATGTACAGTATACGCCGCTTTGCAATACGTTTTCACAGCACGCGGTCGCCGTCTCCGCCTCCACAGCTTTTAGCGATTTGTGATTCTCAGGAGTGCAGCTACTTATTAAATCAGCCTTTTCACCGGCTCACGGCGACAGCGCTCGGCGACATTTATTTTTCATACAAACCATTCAAGAATTCTAAATTGAGCCCGTTCTGCTTATTGCGCTACTAAAAGGGTAAATCTATTTTCGTATGAAAATTCGCGAAAGCATAAACGCTTTTAACGATGTATTGGGTTTCTGAGTATTCTATGAATAAATAATTTTATGTCGCGCAGTCACAAAGGTCAACCAACAGCGGTTGTGATGAGATTTTTAATAGTTTTTTATTATTATTATTAACACGGAAAATTGGCACCGCGTGAAAACTGAGAAGACATAAATGACTAGTGACAGTACTACATGAGTGTCTCAACAGTGTTTAATGATATCATCATCAGCCCATATACGTCCCACTGCTGGGTACTGGTCCCATCTACAACTGAGAGGGTTTAGGCCTTAGTCCACACAACCGGGGCGCCCTAACCAAGCTAGTAGGGGTGCAACTGCGCACTTAACTCACTAATTCACGACTTATTTATATACCGTCCTAATTACAACCGAATATTCACAAACTGATCCCGTTATTATATTGTTGAAAAGTTAAATTAAACAAAAGTTATTATATTGTTGAAAAGTTAAGTTAAGTTAAACATGAAAAGTTGCATAGATCGATATACATCTATGCAACTAAATCTTAACACAAATTAGCCGCCCAGCAATCTTACTCAACTATGGAAACAGTATTGCTTCACTTAATCTACGGTGGTGTACCTCGACGGAGCCGGCGCGTTCACACCGCTCTCTAAACTAACTCCACTAATTGACTCCTTAATGGGTGTGTGGTCGTCGTGCAACTCGAGTTCAGAGAGGCATTCAAGGAACCTTGGAGTTGTGTCAATTCCCGAAGGCTCATTATCCGGTTAATAATGACTGCACGCGTACATTAGTGCAAGCCGAGTTAGTTGCTAACTGCAAATTAGCTTCTGTTTCGGAAATAATATACTAGTCGTGCTCAGTCGCGCAGTTAACGCAGTAACCATTGCTTACTGGCCGTTTGTACTAACTGCATTGCGATTGTTAAGTCTCTAACACACATCGTTAGACAAAAACAAACGAGCTAATAGTACTGATGCTCTGCTGTTTACAATTGAATTAATAACCGATGTACTATTCATATTATTTTAGCTTTAACATTAAACCAAATTTAATAGCTAAAATATGAAATCAACAAACCTTTAACATTATAATAAAACTAGTAAAGTATATAAGCCATAATGAGCATTATCTATTTTTTAACGTAAATCGTGGCTAACTTTGAAATGTTAAAATACTGCTCCGTGCTTTTCGAGTTCCAGATTTTTTTTTGCACCAAATAAAGTTGAATATTATTGCTAAAGAGTTCCAAATTTTTTCTGGCATAAATTCTGTCTGGTAATACTTGTCGCTCGTCGGAACGAAATCCGTGAAGCGACGTGAAAAACGTTATGGCTGACACGGATTTATCGGGTGCTCACTACGCACGGCCCGAATACGGGCTATTAAACATATATTGACCTTGATTCATTCAATTTATAAAGGCCTAAAACTAATAATGAGAATGATTTGACACCAGGCGTCAGTAATTATTTTGTAACGAAAACAAAGGTTCTACGATACTATTATCATTTATCATCAACACGAAATACCATTATTACATAACATAAATATTTAGTAAAATTTCAGGGAACATAAAAAGGAGCTTCTAAATTTTTTTCAAAGTAATCTAACGTGAGCATGAAGATGTATGCTGGAACGATACTATAGAGCACATGCTTCATTCTGTACATAGATGCTTTAAATGAGCTTGTGTGTGTAAGTGCATTGTCTTCTTCATAGTCATCATCATCATCATCAGCCTAAAGACGTCAACTGCAGGACATAGGCCTTTTCCAAGGACCTCCAGAGTGTTCACATACATTTGTTCACATCATCATCAGCCCATATACGTCCCACTGCTGGGCACGGGCCTCCTCTACAACTGAGAGGGTTTAGGCCTTAGTCCACCACGCTGGCCTAGTGCGGGTTGGCGGACTACACACCTAAGAAATTCCTAAGAACTTTTAGGTATGCAGGTTTTATCACGATGTTTTCCTTCACCGTTAAAGCAAGTGATGATTCATTGTGAATACACACATAACTTCGAAAAGTCAGAGGTATGTGCCTGGGGTTTAAACCTGCGACCGCCGAAATTCTTGACCGCGCGCCTAAACCTCGAGGCCATCACTGCATTGGTTCACATACATAAAGTGAATGTAAAAATATTCCGTTGCCTACATACGCCTGTCTTTCACTGGGGAAGGCAATGACAAAAGAGCGCTCAATGCTATGGTACAAACACATCTGTCACTTTCATTAACTATTATGTAAAAGCTTACAGTTCATGCTCTGTAAAGCCATAAATTTCAAGACGCTATGAACATTAATTTATGAACATTACTCACTGAGATGCGACAGACATTAACAACTAAGGCAGTTTGTTCTTACGCTGGCAACTTTAAAATTGGGTCCGAATACTGAGAACGATAAAATTCAGTCCATCATAATATTGGGATTAACCAACGTCGCATGAGGTTGTATAAACAGCACATAAGCGGAGATTCTTGTTGACCCAGAAACAAGTGCGCCTCAATAGATAACGCGATTTTTTTTTGCAGTTTATTGCCCGCTCGTGATCGAACGACGGAAACCGATTCGAGTCAATAACACTGGCCCTAGTTTATCTACTACATTTAATAGTAATCGAAAACACTTGCGATGAGAAGCGACTGGACTACGAAGACAAAAAAACTTGTGAGAGTTATTTTATAGAAAACAGCGTGATATGAAATAATTGTGAATTGAAGGACAATGTTGTGCCGAAGACAAAGGCATGCTGAGAGATAACTTGCGAAAGCAATCTCTTGATATAATGTGAATGTAATGCTAATGGGCATCCGCGGGGAATATTTAAAGATCAAATACATGATTTTCTGTGTAAAGAGCACGTTAGGAGTACTAGTAGCTGACGGAAATATATGAGATGCAAGGATATTGAAAATCAAAAGAGTTTGAACTGGGTCTTTTATTTTTTATTTTTTATTCTAAGTTTATTTAGGGACTTATGACCAACAATGGTATGTCAGTCCCATCGTATCCTAAACATTATCTAGCTTAAGACTAAAATTTGGAGTCAAAATAAAGTTAATTAATAACATTAATGCATAAACATATTAAACAACATTCCAGCCTCTTCAGAAGTTGGTTGAGACAAAATTTGAGTGAAAGTGCCAACATCATATACATTTTGAACTAGGTCGATGCTCATTGTTTGCTTGTTTGTATGTCAAATAGGATACAAGAATGAGTATATATGGAGTAAATAATATATGCACCCAAATTAATACCATAAATAAAATATATAGTTACAATAAATAAACAAGTTGTGATGGCCTCGAGGTTTAGGCACGCGGTCGAGAATCTCGACGGTAGCGGGTTCAAACCCCAGGCACACACCTCCGACTTTTCGAAGTTATGTGTGTATTCACATAGAATTATCACATGGTTTTGCGGTGAACGGAAACATCGTGAGGAAACCAAGACACGTAAAAGTTCTTATGTGTGTAGTCCGTCAACCCTCATTAGGCCAGCAGCGTGGTGAATTAGGGACTAAGCCCTTTGTTGTAGAGGAGACTCGGGCCCAGCTGCAGGACGTATATGGGCAGATGTTTATGATGAGTCTTATTATTTCCAGCATATAAAATGCAACATCGCTACTTACAATTGTGCAAGTAGCGATGTTGCATTTTATATGCTGCATTTATCTGACAGCCCCGTGGCGCAGTTGGCTAGACACCAGCTTGCGAAACGAGAGGCCGCGGGTTCGATCCCCGATTCACAAATGTGTGTGTGATCCACAAATATTCGTTTCGGGTCTGGGTGTTTGTGATACCGAAAAGTCTCTCGTAGTTTCTGATACCCACGACACAAGACTCGTATCTTAATGTGGGGTCAGAACTATGTATGTGACTGTTGGGTGTATTTATTTATTTGTATTTATTTTATTTAGTTATAAATCCAAATAAGTAATTTATCTCTCCCTACGAATAGCCAGCACAAGTCTACGTAAAATCTGGCCTCGCCGTGTCTATCTAAGATTCGGTAGATAAATCCATCTCGTACAAGTTGGAACGGCTAGCAAAACTGCACAGATTCTCGTCATGATTTATGATAGTATTGAATATACGGTGAGTCATAGATTCGGGGTGAATTTTCAGATGTGTTGTAAAAGGTCTGATGGATAATGTACATTTTATTAAAATTATTTTTCAACACTAAAACTAACAGACTGTGAATTTATTCGATGTGAATTGAAAGGTTTTCTCTACAACAGACGTTAAGTAAATTTCGTGAACTTTTTGATAAATACCACTATGTGTTTTATTGCCTTCCAACGGGTAGAATAAAATCGGTTTGCTTATTCTGCTTTCCTATGTATATTGTATATGCCACATACGTCTTGAGCGTGGTTACTCCATTACGTTGACCTAATACGAGTTTATAGTTATTTATTAATGTTGCATACATACATACATAAACTCACGCCTGTATTCCCCGAAGGGGTAGGCAGAGGTGCATTTCTGCACACACATTTCGCCAGGTATGTATCAGTCCCACGTAATAGGGGGCGAGCCTATTGCCGTTTCTCGGGCACATTTCCAGACTCCGTGCTGTTACTGAGAATTTCCCAATGGAAAAACCCAATAACACTTTGCCCGACCCGGGAATCGAACCCAGGACCTCTAGATCGCACAGCACATACTTGTACCGCGAGACCACGAGGCAGTCAATGTTAATGTTGATGAAACTGGTTTTTTAACGGTTTATAAAACATGACTATTATCGCAAAATTATTTATTTATTTACTTATTTCTCCTAGCATACCACTTTTAACATCACTTTATTGTTAAACGTGTTTGTTGTTAGCAAAATTTTATTATTTTCACAACCAACTTCAAAAGCAAAAAAGTTCGTTATCCATGTTTGTTTGTAAAGGATAAACTCGGAAGCTACTGAAGTTATTACATTGTCCCCAGAAGAAGTCGAGATGGACCACTTTTTATTATAAGATGAGCTCGTGTTAGCTTCACCCTCATAATGCTTTTTACTACTATACAATTCCTTCATTTTTTAGTCAATAATATCCGAGATAATTAATAACTTCTACTTGCCCTGCTGACATACCGTGATGTTATGTAGTCTATGTTGTAATTTTATAAAGAGGCCGTAGCTTACAAAAATAATTTTTTTCTACGCCGCTGCTAGTTTCTTAAAAAAAATAACAATGCGGCTTTATACATATTTATATGAGCCCTGTGGTGCAGTTGGCTAAATACCAGCTTGCGAAACGAGAGGCCGCGGGTTCGATCCCCGCACCGAGACAAATGTGTGTGTGATCCACAAATATTTGTTTCGGGTCTGGGTGTTTGTGGGACCGAAAAGTCTCTCGTAGTTTCTGATCAGCCCATATACGTTCCACTGCTGGGTACGGGCCTACCCTACAACTGAGAAGGTTTAGGCCTTAATCCACCACGCTGGCCTGATGCGGGTTGGCGGACAACACACCTAAGAAATTCCTAAGAACATTTAGGTGTGCAGGTTTCCTCACGATGTTTTCCTTCACCGTTAAAGCGAGTGATTATTCATAGATAACTTTGAAAAATCAGAGGTGTGTGATGATGATGATGATGAGTTTCTGATACCTACGACACAGGACTTGTATCCCAGTGTGGGGTTAAAACTATGAACATACATATGTGACTGTTGGGTGTTTATATTATTATTATTATTATATAAATAACATAAATGAATTTCTCTGAAGCAATGCATTAGTTTGTTAGTTTGTGGGAACTGCTAACACCGTTGGTACACTGGTAATGTATTTAACGTTCACAGTGCAAAGGATGTACACGATTAATTTACTCGGTTAATGAGGAAAATGCGATCTGGCGTCTAATTAACCCAGATACGCAAATTGTAATTAACTACTTTACGAGTATTATGATTTAGCATATTTACTAAAGTAAGCGCAGATTTATTAATTTGGTCACAAAACAAGTAAACATTGTGTTATTATAAGTAATAAATACACATAACAGTCACAATTGTACAAAGTTTTAATCCCACACTAACATACAAATCCTGCGTCGTGAGTATCAGAAATTACGAGAGACTTTTCACTCTCACAAACACCCAGACTCGAAACAAATATTTGCGGATCACATAAATATTTGTCTCGGTGCGAGAATTGAACATTCGGCCAGTCGTTTCACAAACTGGTATTTAGTCAACTGCGCCACAGGGCTGTCGGTAGTAATAGGCTTTTTAAAATATATCTTACGTTACTTACTGATGTTTTTGAGAATCTCTCATTAAAATGAAGGCATCATAAATGTTATCACCATTTGCAGGTAGATAAAGATATTTAGATCCCACAATTAAATACGGGACTCATGTAGTGAATATTAACAAACATCTATACCTGAATATGTGTGGTTAGCGCAGGCTTTTACCTCGGAGTGAGGAGTTAAACTCGGAGACTCATACTTCATGAAATATTTTTTTCAAGGCCATGGCCTTGTGTCTAATCAAATACGCGGAGATTTTAAGTAATTTGATTAAATCTCCATTTAACTTCTACGCTATCACCATCAACTATTGACTGCCTCGTGGTCTCGCGGTACAAGTACGTATCGTGCGATCTAGCGGTCCTGGGTTCGATTCGCATATTCCAAGACGAGGCAACCACTTTATTAATACGTTTAATTACTTGAACAGAACGCACTTACACTCAATATACGATTAATCCTATATGATACATACATACATACATAAACTCACGCCTGTATTCCCCGAAGAGGTAGGCAGAGGTGCATTTCTACACCCACATTTCGCCAAGTATGTATCAGTCCCACGTAATAGGGGGCGAGCCTATTGCCGTTTTTCGGGCACAATTCCAGACTCCGTGCTGTTACCGAGAATTTCCTAATGGAAAAACCCAATAACACTTTGCCCGACCCGGGAATCGAACCCAGGACCTCTAGATCGCACGGCACATACTTGTACCGCGAGACCACGAGGCAGTATATAGTATAGTATAGTAGTCCTATATGATATTATAGTTAATATGGTTTACATTACGCGAGCGCCGTGAACCCCACAAAAGGCGCAATCAATCTCCCCGTATAGTAGCTGTAGGTACGAGCCCGCCTCCAGACACTTTATATTGTCTAATAACATTAGTATCGGAGTGCGGATAACATGATTAGACCCGGCCGAAGAGATGTCAACCGGTATATTGGTTCAATTTTAGATTGGATTCATTTGCAGTCAATGTCTGTGATAAGAGAAATTTATCCATACGAATATTATAAATGCGAAAGAAACTCTGTCTGTTCGTTTAGCTTTCACGCCTAAAACGCTAAACAGATATGACTGAATTTTGGAATCGAACTTGGGAAAGGATCATCATGAGCCCATATACGTCCCACTACTGGGCACGGGCCTCCTCTACAATTGAGAGGGTTTACACACACATAACTTCGAAAAGTCAGAGGTGTGTGCCTGAGGTTTGAACCCGCGACCAACGAGATTCTCGACCGCGTGCCTAAACCTCGAGGCCATCACGACTGCGAAAGGATATGGGGTACTTTTTATAATTCAAAATTGCGTCGGGGGAGCTGGGCTTCACAGCTAGTATTAAGTATGAATAGATTTTATACGCGTTACGTAGACCGAGACCGACCGACTCTTGCTCATTCAGAAATGCGTATTACTGCTTGGGAAGTGTGCGACAGTTTACTTGACGATAAGCCAGCGTATTGAGCTAATGATGAACTGATTAGGGTTAGTTTAATTTTTGCCCTATTCTACACATTTTAATTTATTTATTTTGCTTTTTTTAATTTTAATTCAGGTTTTATCATCCTCGTATCTAAACTTTTACTACACTACTTCTTTTTTTGAAATTTTAAAAGAAAAAAATCAATAAAAATTGTAAAAAAATCTGCTTAAATATATTTTCTACTTTAATCTTCTTATCATAATTTTAGAATTTAGTAGTCGGTACAACACTAAACGCGATACACTAAGTTTAACGTTGAACTCCACTCGCGGAGACTTTACTGCCGCGACGACCTTAATCCCGTCCGCGAAAATAGCATTATAACCGGCGCTTAACCGGAGTTTAGCTGTTATGCGAGGCGACGCCGAAACTCACGCGTTTACGAGCCTGTTTTTAAAACGCCCGTGCGCTCGTAAAGCGAGGGACAACAGTCACAGCCCGCGGCTATTAACATACTTCCGACGTCAGGATGGGGGCAGTATGCAGGAAAACCGCCTGCAATATTTACACGCTCGGTAAATTACTGTTTGTACGGAAACAATGAAGCGGCGGCCCGTATTTTACGTTACGCGGACGTGTTTAACCTTTCACATGGAGCTCGGTATATCGACGTATTGATTTACTGCAGTACGCGGAGAAGTGTTTCGACTCAATTAGCGTTAAACCGAGGTCAACAATGCACAATACTTAACCTATTCTTGGCGAGGTAAAATAGCTTTCTAATGTGCCTAAGTGCACACCAACCGAACATTTTACTGACTAATCTGTACAAAATTTTCAGATCGTTTTATAATAAAAACTGAATCTTTTAGACACCCTTACGGATATGTAGAATGATCTATGAAATTGCAGTTACGTTTCTACATGGTTAAAATCTCGTTACTTTTATTTTGGCGACGTGGATTTCGTCCCAAAGCGAGAACTTTCCGGTGAAATCACCGACGCGGTTCATATTCGGCTCGTGTGAAATGTGCACAAACATATTGCAAATTTTTCCACTTGCACTCCTCCACATGCATTTTACGGAAAATTCTCTTTGGAACATGTCGATTTTAAAAATGATCACGTTGCCGCCGTGCATGTCATTAAATTATTCTGAGGACAGAATTCGATATGTTTGCTCTTTGTTTTCATACATCGCAGGTATAATTTCAAACTTAATAAACGTTGTGTTTGTGTTGTCAATTGTTTTGGCAAATCTGGCTGATGAAGCTAACAACATGTATAAATGTTTAGTTACGTATTATTTACAATATTGAATATTTTTAATTCACCGCTTTATTACAGTAAATATATTATTATTTGCAATTTAAACTTCTAGTATTTCAAGTATTTAAGGCATTATTTTTGCATCAAAATATCACGGAGAATATTTTTTTTTTACAAAATACTGAATAAATGTTAGTACCAGCCTGATGGATAGCAGCCTAATCCACCACCCAAAAAACTAAACCATTTCAGAGTTATTATTATTCATAGACTGTATTATACCCCAAGGAAACCCATAGGTACCAGGTTCAATAATATAAAGTAAAATGGACATAATACACTACTGGAAAAAATTAAGGGATCAAAAAATAAATCCCAATTTTTAGGCGATTTTCAACAGGCCGTAACTTCGAGAGAAATGGTCGTATAGGAAATAAAAAAAAGTAAATTATAGCTCCAAGTGCCTAGTTTTTGGATTAGAACATTAAAACTTTGTAGCGTCAGCGGTTTTTGAGTAATCTTAGAAAAACCAGCAACCAAAAAATAATTCATTTTTTTTTAGTTTTTCTTTTTGGTCTAAGGGCGTGGAAAATAATGTTTTTGCTTAACCAGTATAAGGATCGGATATTATGTTCATTTAGCTTTAATTTCTTGTTTTTAACACCTTGATACGTTCACTTCTCGCCGAGATATCGGTCTTCAAATGGAAAAGGATCCTTTTTTCTTTAATTATCGATATCTCAGCAACCAATGATTGCTCAGCAAGTTAAAGGTAGGTTTCAAGAACTTGAATAAATATCCTTTAACGAATAGCTTTTGTTTTTTCGAAAAAACAAATGTTCATCTTGTCACATGAATTTGAAAATGCAACAAAAAAGGGGCTTTTGGCGGTTTTTTGGAAAATTAAGTGCTGGATCGAAAATATTGAGGAAACCAATAATGTTAAGTGTGCATTTTACAATTCATTATGTCCACAAAAACTCTACCAAGTGCCAAATTAATCCAGCCAGCCGTTTTTTTGTTTCACTCGATCGATTTTTTGAAAAAATTAAAGGATCACGTTTCTGAGATTTTGACAAAATTTAGAATTTCTTTCTTTTTGATTTTTAGTTATGGTTAAAAGACATTTATCGGAGGTGGAAGTTGTTCGGTTAGTGACTCTAATTGACGAAGGTTATAGTCAACATGCAGTTGCCGTCCGGATGGGTGTAAGTCAATCCGTCATATCTCGAGCTTGTGCCAGATACCAAGAGACAAACCAATACAATCGTCGCCCCGGACAAGGTCGACAACGAATCACTAATGTACGCCATGATTAGGCAATTATTAGAGAAGTTCGATGACAAGCTTTCGTCAATGCGAATATTGTTGCTCGAAACTTCCCTAATCGCAGACAACAGCAACAGCGACGGCTGCATCAAGTGCGAAACATTTGCTCTCGAACAGTCATCAACCGTCTTCGAGAACACACATTGACAGCGCGACATTGTCGATCTTGTTTGGCGTATGCTAACGCCCATCGAAATTAGAACTTGACGCAATGAACAAATGTTTTATTCACCGACGAGTCTCGTTTCAATCTGCATGGTAACGACCGACGTCCTCTCGTTTAGCGGCGTCGTGGAGAACGTTTTCGCCAGAACTTCGTCCGTCCAGGCGTTGCCTACGGTGGTGGATCAGTCATGGTGTGGGGAAGCGTTTCACGTAATCGGAGAACACCTTTAGTAATTGTACGCGAAAAATTTACGGCTAGGCGCTACATCAACCAAATTCTAAGACCCATTGTTCAGCGCAGGCGAGAAAATCTGAGGTCGTTCGTATTCATGCAAGATAATGCACGTCAACACACGGCCAACATTACCAGGCGCTTCTTTGAGCGGCATGACATCACATTGTTGCGAAACCCAGCAATGAGTCCAGAGCTCAACTCCATAGAGCATGTTTGGGACATAATGGTCCGCCGGTTGCGCAGAGAGTATCCAAAACAGAACTTAGGTGCCTTGGAGCGCGCGCTTCAGCCAACTTGGAATACCATTTTGCAGCCTCAAATTACTGCCTGCATTAACATGGCTGAACGTTTGAGAGCCGTTATTGATAATATAGGGGTGGTAATACTCGTTACAAAATTAACGAAATTAGCATAAAACGTGATCCTTTATTTTTTTCAAAAATTCGTTCGAGTGAAACAAAAAAACGGCTGGCTGGATTAATTTGGCACTTAGTAGGGTTTTTGTGGACATATTGAATTATAAAATGCACACTTCACATTATTGGTTTCCTCAATATGTTCGATCCAGCACTTGATTTTCCAAAAAACCGCCAAAAGCCCCTTTTTTGTTGCATTTTCAAATTCATGTGACAAAGAGAACATTTGTTTTTTCCAAAAAACAAAAGCTAGTCGTTAAAGGATATTCATTCAAGTTCTTGAAATCTACCTTTAACTTGCTGAGCAATCATTGGTTGCTGAGATATCGATAATTAAAGACAAAAGGATCCTTTTCCATTTGAAGACCGATATCTCGGCGAGAAGTGAACTTATCAAGGTGTTATAAACAAGAAATTAAAGCTAAATGAACATAATATCTGATCCTTATACTGGTTAAGCAATAACATTATTTTCCACGCCCGTAGACCAAAAAGAAAAACTAAAAAAAATTAATTATTTTTTTGTTGCTGGTTTTTCTAAGGTTACTCAAAAACCGCTGATGCTACAACATTTTAATGTTCTAATCCAAAAACTAGACACTTGGAGCTACAATTTACTTTTTTTAATTTCCTATACGACCATTTCTCTCGAAGTTACGGCCTGTTGAAAATCGCCCAAAAATTGCGATTTATTTTTTGATCCCTTAATTTTTTCCAGTAGTATATAATTGTCATTAACCTCCATCGTTTACTAAATATAGGAAGGTTTTTTCTATTCGCCGTAAGACTTGACTAAAGAAACCCATTACAGGCGACATCACGTCCTGCCATGACTTTATCGTACATGTTGAAATGTCGGAATGTGGGCGCGAAAAAAAAATACCGGAGCGGAATAAATCTACTCGGCGAAAATGATTTGTTCAAACGACGCGTTCACAGCCGGAGCTCAGGGATGAATAGCTTCCAATATCGTACGGTACAACACAATACTATACACTTGACGCATATCTCTTCACTATCCGAAGAGACATGGGAACCTTTGCTTTGGGTCGTGCATGTATAAAACCTTGTATGTATAACATACAGCTTTACATAGTGGAGAAATTGTTATATGAGGCTCAGGTATGAAGGTTTCTTCCTGCAATTTTTCTTTGCTGTTAAAGTAAGCGAAAGTGCATTACTGATACACACATTGAAAAGACTAACGTATTGTTTGATTGATTTAAGTGTTTTTGTCAATATCCGGTGGAATCTAGTCTATATTTAATCATTCACTTCAGTGAACACTTTCTCACAAAGCAGTGATAGCCTCGAGGTTTAATCGTGCTGTCGAGAATCTCGGCACTCGTGGGTTCAATCCCCAGGGACACACCTCTGATTTTTCGAAATTATGTGTGTATTCACGATGAATTATCATTTATTGTAATAGTGAAGGAAAACATCGTGAGGAAACCTGCACACCTAAAAATTCTTAGGAATTTCTGAGGTGTACTTGGTCAGCGTAGTAGACTAAGGCATAAACCCTCTCAGTTGTAGAGGAGGCCTGTGCCCAACAGTGGGACGTATATGGGCTGATGATGAACATTTTCTGTCCAATTATAGTTATGTAAACAAGATGCGTACGATTTTATTTCAAGTACAAACGACATGCAGCCAACCGAATAAAGATCGTAAAGCCGAACCTTTTTGACATAACAAGCTCCACGTCGCGGAAACATAGGGTAATGGCACTATGCAATGCTCCGTATTGATGTGCGCCGAGCTGTACGCCTCACGCTAGGGCGGTACATTTCCCGTCAATTTTCCTCAATTTGCGCGAGTGACGTGCGATGTGACGCGGAGCCCGCGATATACATATTATGTATGTCATCTTTCGAGACTTGCTCCCATGTACTTATGGTAAATCAACTATGCATTTACAACGGATTTGTTTCATAAAGTCCTAAGTTGCTTGGAGACGCTAAATGCATACATATGTACCTACAGACATTCACTAACGCCTATATTCTCGATGACGGGCATGTGTGTATTTCTGCATACTTGTTTCGACATTTGCGTTTTAAGTCCTACGTAATAAGGGGAGTCTAATGGCGTTTTTCTAACAGTATTCCGCTGCTTAAAAATACATAATAGAACAACCTAATAAACCTTTGCTCGAGCAATTAATCGAAGCGAAGACTTTTGTATTGCACAGTGCACACGCAAGGTGCGGGATCAATGAGGCTGTTTTAACACAGTTGTTACGTGTATGAGGTTGTGTGTCCATCTTAGTTGTATGCACGTGATTTCAGATACGTGTCGTCCACTCGTAAAGCCTTCTTACTCCCTAAGGCCTTAGAAGCAACAAGTTGGTCGAAATGCCTAAGGCCAAAGCTTTTGTATGGCAGTGAACTTTTATTTTTTGACTAATGATAAGGCCAGTTAAGCCTCGCCGTTGAATACTGTTATGTACGCAAGGACAAGTGAAACAGCTCGCAGTTGATTACGCACTGACGTTTAATCCGTGAAAGCAGAGTGGGCGCAGGCACTCACTATTGTCTATGCCTACCTATAGTTAGTTATACACAACAAATACAAAGTTCTGTCTGCAAATATTTATGATTTCCGCGTTGATCATGGTTCGATTTTGTTTTCTGTTAGGAAATTCTCTGAGCAGCACGGAGCCTGGAAATGTGACCTGTAATAGCCGATGGGCTCGGCTTGAGTTTACGTGAGACTTAACCCTCTGTAGCATAGTGTAGACTGTAGGCAACATACCGTTCAAACACCTCCAGATTTAATAAAATTGATTTTATAACATAATCATGCTTTGCCACCGGTTGTCTACATTCCGAACTTACTAAATTGTACCAAGGAAAACAATAAGGAAGCGCTGTACGCAGTAAATAGGAATTCGTTTGTCGACTGTTGTCATTTTCTAATGGTGACGGCTGACTACAATTTCAAAAAATAATAAAAAAATGTTATAATTATATTCTGTTTATTATATAAATAAACAAGAGAGGTGAGTGTTTGAACTTTTTTGTGTAATATTCGTTTTGAATACTTCTTACGTTTTATTATGTATTTTTTGCGAAAATAGGTTTGTAGACTGTGGGCTACATCAGGTGATAAGGGCAGAATTTGGTACCTATTATATTGACTGTAGTTTTTAATATTATAGGATGTTGGTAAGGGCTCTCTTGATGATAAGGGCATTTATATTGCGCTAAATGATGGTGGACAAGGTGAAGATGGTTTGGGCTACAATGACGACGCCCTTGCCGATTCCGATTAAGTTCCTGAATTGGATGTGATTGATGTGGACACACATTGATGTGATTCTACAGTAGAAACTTTACAAAATCACGGAAACGCTTCCTCGAGCACGAAAACTGCAGATGAGAGTACAGCTGCTTTCCGAAGCCAAAATCGCAACAAAAGTCGCTAAAGAGAAGGCAGCTAAACTGAATTTACGCGGAGAGAAAAATAATTTGGAATTGAATGTAGAGCAACTTATCTTTGGTGTGCCAAGTGCCAGGTACCAGGGTCTAGGGTGCTACGATCAGGTGATGTTCTTGAGCTAGATACTCTCGTGCAGTTTTTTTAATACCTACCTATTTACAAATGACCTACTCAAGAGAAAGACAAATTTGTATCAAGTGCAAAACGTTTCTAATAGTACTTTCGGGTGTCTGAAAACAAAATAAAAATCTCAACTAGGCTTCTATATTTGCTACACACAAACCTGAAACTGATGGACGAAGTTGGGCAAACGTATGGGGACGTACATATATGAGCATAAAGCGCCCCCATGTGGTCGAAGAGTACAGTCGCCACATAGGGGATGTTGATTTCTTAGAGCATCATGAGCATTCACAAAATATGTCTGGGAAGCGAACGATGGCCTATGCTAGTAGCATATTATTTTATCATTTTATCATTATTAGGATCTCACAATAGCAAATGCATGGATACTTTACAAAAGGGTTTCTAAATGCAAAAATCGTCAATCAAGTCGCTTATCATCAGTAGGCTTTCGTCAGGAGGTTGCACATTGTAAAATGAAGAATTTACGACACCAAGTGTATCTAGTCCGCGATCGTTGTAGAGCGAGATCCAAGCTAAAAAGCATAAAGAACCTGCTCTGCATGTGCCTCCTAAAGCCATACGCCACGACTAGATTGGGCACTGGCCACAATCGTTGGATAACAAAATTAGTTGTAAATTTCCCAAATGTGATGGATTTACAAATGATGTGTGCGAAAATTGCGAGGTTTTCCTATGTTACACTAAACTAAAAATTGTTTCAGAAACTTTCATATCTCATAACACTACTATAAATTATGACCTTTTAATGCAATGTTGCCCAGAAGCAACAAACCCTTTTTATGTAATTATCTTTTCAAATATAAAAAAAAAAATTAAATCCAGAAATACGGGTATTTTATTTTTATTGTTATTATTTCCATTCCAAAAATCAACTGAATCCAAGTTTTTGAGTGATAGAGGGTTAACAGTTGCCAAGGCGTGGGTGTACGGATACACCTACACCTAACGCTTTCGGGAATATAGACGTTAAAGTTTGTATTTATTCCGGTTATAACTAACAAATTTGATCCAACTCTTATTAGCCTTAACTTTTCAAAGTTATGTGAGTATATCGTGTTATCCCGTACTTTAACCGCGAAGGAAAACATCGTGAGGAAACTTGTAGTCCTAAAAACTTCTTAGGAATTTCCAAGATGTGTAGTCCACCAACCCGCACTAGGCCGGCGTGGTGGACTAAGATAAATCAGTATCTGCTTTAGAGGAAGTCTGTGACTACCAATTTGACGAATATGAGCTGATTTGTCTATAGAGTAGAATCCCGTGAGCGATGTTTTGCATGAAAGTAACAAATGTACGCCACTATCATCATCATCAGCCCATACTCGTCTCACTCCTGGTCACGGACCTCCTCTTAACTGAGAGGGTTTAGGCCTTAGTCCACCACGCTAGTGCGGGTTGGCAGACTACACACCTAAGAAATTCCTAAGAAATTTTAGGTGTGCAGGTTTCATCACGATGTTTTCCTTTACCGTTAAAGTACGTGATAATTCATTGTGAATACACACATAACTTCGAAAAGTCAGAGGTGTGTGCCTGGGGTTTGAAACCGCGACCGTCGAGATTCTCGACCGCGTGCCTATACCTCGAAGCCATCACGACTTTATGATCTCACGATTATTTATCTCATATTATTTTACATTTGCGGAAAGGATCTATATCCTGATTACAGCAAATAAATATGTTATTGAATCTGATCGCCGAGATCGGACCTCGGATCGTACATATTGGCTTTTTAATATTTCAACATGTAAGGAGAGTTTCGTTTAAAATCGACGTCAGCCAAATGAGATTTCATCCAATAACGTAGAAGGAGTGTACTGTAGCACTAGCGGTTGCGTCCCGCTTCACCTGGGCGAAATTGTATAAAAAAGCAGCCAATATTCCTTCCCAAGGTGCTATCTGTGTTCATGCGAAAAATATCCATATCGGTTGAGAATTTTGGAGTTTATTCTCCATAAACAATTTTACTAACAATGAAATCTTTTGTTTAGCCTATAGTATCAATAATTTTTCAATTCGAACCAGAAATTCCTGAGAATTTAGTACATTCAATCAAATAAACTCTTCTGCTTTAAAATATTGGTGTTGGCATAGTTCCCAGTCCTACAGCAGCCATCATGATCATCATGAGCCCATATACGTCCCACTGCTGGGCACGGGCCTCCCCTACAACTGAGAGGGTTAAAGCTTTAGTCCACCACGCTGGTCTAGTGCGGGTTGGTGGACTACACACCTAAGAAATTCCTAAGAACTTTTAGGTGTGCAGATTTCATCACGATGATTTCTTTCACCGTTAAGTAAGTGGTAATTCATTGTGAATACACACATAACTTCGAAAATTCAGAGATGTGTGCCTGGGGTTTGAACCCGCGACCGCCGAGATTCTAAACCGCGTGCCGAAACCTCTTGGCCATCACTACTACAGCAGTGCAGCGATTAAATATACCCTATGTGACTTGGTCAAAATACTGACCGAGCAATACATGTGTATTTAGTAGAGAGTAGGTTAGTGGTTTATATAATAAAGCGAAACAAACAAACTCGCATTCGCAGTTACAAAGTAAGTGTGCGGATTGAGGTCAGCCACCGCCGACCACCGCCGGCCCACACCGCACCACTGTTTGCAGCGATATCACGGAACCAATCAACTACACCAACCATAAATATTGCCTTTTAAAAGGGATTCCGTGTGAATTTATTTCTGTTTGCCGGAGCTCGTTGCCGCACCTACACTTACAAGCGGAAAATGCGAACAGCAACCCCAATTCCTGAATATTTCATTTTATACGTCTGTTTTGTGTGACACACTTGTTAGGGTTCTCGTTCTGACGATTTGTATGGTTGTGTGTGTATAATTTTAATTCTAGATTAATTCACTTCACACGGTTCCAAATTGTAGCCTCTTAAAATTAGTAGTTACGTCTTGACAAAATGACATGAATGTAATTGTAACAAACATTATCCCACAGATTTTTTTAATCACCCAATTCGCTTTAAATAAATCTGGATATTTCATGAAAAATTTAAAGTTAACAGTACAAAAGGGTTTATTTTTTCGCTCGTCCGCCACACCGTAAATCTCCGTAATCTGACGTCACGTGGCGCGAGGTTGCTAACCCACTACACAGGGTGTGTATCGGTTGATTAGGCGCCTCGGAGCGACACCGTGATGTGGTTAAGGCTATTCACATGTATGCCTCTATGGACCCATAAATAATTCATGTCTGTCCCGTTGAATAACGAAGAGTAACAGCGCGCGGCATTTTCCGGGCTTTTAGTGTACTGTAGCCCCCGCAGGTTACACCTCATGAAATATGGTTGTGAATAATTAACACTGACACACTTGAGTTGCCAGGGTACAGCGCCACGCAACGCGCTAAGTGGACTAGCTTTATATTAACTCCGTGTGGAAATTTGGAAATTTATTAAGCTTTTTGTTGCAAAGTATGTGATTAATTTGTATAGAAGTATTTAGTAGAAATAAATTGTACTTATGTGTGAACTGTGAATAACTAAGGCCTAAACACTCTCAGTTGTAGAGGAGGCCCGTGCCCAGCAGTGGGACGTATATGGGCTGATGATGTATGATTATGCGAACTGTGAATCAGAGAACTAAAAGGGCGTTGGCTTGTTTGTAAAACCTTATCATGTCCACACATATTGTCACGTTGTTTGTGTAGAACTGAAATGACGTAGCTCTTTCGTCGAATTGCTTATTCTTATATGCTATTCAATTTAGGAATAAAAATGTTATCAGTAAGTTTAACGATTAGTTTTAGCTTACTTGGAGTTTTATATCGCTGCAGTATAAAAATAATATGTGTCATGCGGGTTCCGAAACGGTGTAGTAACAACCGATAAAAGACGATTTTACCGACTACACAAATAACTTGATACTTTCACTGTTCTTACGTATTTCTGTAAATTATTGTGCTAACATGTCTTGTAAAAGCAACGACACAATGACAATAATTAGAAGTGACTTTTTAAGTGCATATTTGTTCCATTTCAGAGAGAGGACCTCCTCGGGGAAGACGGCGAAGGGAATTGGAGATCCCCCGCCGATATATTCCTGGAAGAAGACCGCCGCAGGGAGCAGCAGACAGGTGAGCAGGCGCACAACGCATTGACACTAATAAGGTTGGAAGCTTGGATGAACGCGTGAAAATGCTTTGAGACAACTGATACCAGAAAGGGTGATAACAATTTATCGTCGAATAGGTCCGTGTCAAGTGCTACAACTTATGAGCTGAGGAAGGAAGCAATGACAAGCCGACTGAATTTCTAAATATTGATACCTATTTGTAAAGTAATGCTCGGTCGTGCAGTTGCTTTAGTGGCAATAAATAAAAACCGCAATATTTCCGCAAAAATGTCGTTATTAATCCGGTTTTATGGCACAGTGTGTCCCTCGGGAACAATTTAGCGTAATGTATGGTGGTGTTTGAGCGCGATGGCCCATCCCGTACCCGCATCACGTTGTAAACATCCACACACAGCACAGCGGTTGATAATAACGCGCTAAGAGTATGCGGCTCACAGCTTCAGAGGCGAACAATTCACTTTGTGACTACTCATTTCGGGTTTCTAACACGCAATCGAGTTTCAGCACTATAAGAAGTTAAGTTTGCCCCTGATTAATTCCGTTGCCGCCCCCTATTACGTGGGACTGTTACCTACATACCCGGCGAAATGTGGGTGCCGGTTCGAGAAATACAGGCTTGAGCTTATGCTTCGTTGTTCTTTGTCATTTTTGTGCGTTCCATTGTCGGTCCTGTTGCACAGGAGTTGCAGTGTTAGGTACGTGGTATAAGAAGTTAAATATATTTTCTCACCCATATGCATATCCATATTTATAACAATTTACCCTCGAGAGCTTTAAAATACATTTCGTATATCATTCTGCCCTGCTGCTTCTTCACGCTATTATTGGTTGATATCGGATATAGTAAGGAAATGAGGTAAAAATGATATTTATGTGAAGAACTTACCAAATGTAGCCCCATAATTTATATCGACAAAATAAAAGTAAGCTCGTAAACAACAATACATCTCTAAGCGAAATATTACCATGTTAAAAATGAAGGGCCGTTTTGACAGTAATTACTTCAACGGAGACAAAAATAATTTATTTTGTCTTCCATACGACGCCCGCTTTGACGAGAAGGTCCGCCTGTAGATTTTAATTCCTTTCATAATATTCACAAGGTCGAAATCTACATTTCCATACACAACTATAGTTACTATAGAGTCTTGACAAGGAGAAAAGAGGAATAGTGAAGGCACCTACCTCTAAGCACTCGACCGCATCGCATTGTAAAGTCTTACAATCACCCATTTAGTTAGCACTTCATGCATTACACATTAGCTTTCAACGACGTTCTACTTCAGCTGCAGACAATACTAAAAACAATTTGGAACGCTCGATGATCGGTTACGTTTTAGTCCAGTTTAGACGAAGCTTGAAGAAGCGCCTCCTCTCTCTCTTCCTTCGAACACCATCAAGTGCGGTATTGACACGTTTTCATGCCAGTACATACGATAAAACTACAAAAAACTTTTCGCGCTCATAAAACATATTTATGGTTAACATATTTATTTATACTACTATTGTACGGGAATTTTGTTCTTCAGTTTGATAAAATAAGATTAAGTATTATATGAAGTTTATTTATCTATTTATTTACTAAATGTTTTCTTTACAATATATTTAGTTAGTTACCTTTTAGTTGGTGTTGTTCCTTTTTTCTCTTTACATTTTACCATTTGCTCTTACCTTACCTTTCATTAAGCCAGCTGTTTTCCGCAAACATTGAAGTTTTGTCCCTTCTTAATAATATATGGTGAATAATTTTTAACAATAGCTTCTACATGCGTATTCTACACAATGCTAGCGTTTTAGTAACGTATGCTCTGGTGACAATTTTAGCAAAATAAGTCAGACGTTTATAAATGACTTTTGCCCGCGACTCCGTCCGCATAGACTTCAGGGTTGGGTGCAGAAAGATAATAAGTAAATCTATTAAACGTCTCCCAAGTGCCCAAATTACACTTAATGAATTAAAAAAAAGTAACCTATGTCCCTTTTTATGTTTCCGTTTTTATCCATAACAAAAATCATCCAAATAACTCAAATATTTTAGGCGTGAAAGTATAACACAGTAGTGTTATTTTCGCATTGACAATATATGCTAAAATCAAAGGGTATATCCGTTGGGATCAGTGAAATCATTATTTAGATTACGAAGCGTGATGACTACCGAGCCTCCATTCATTTGTAAATTTTAAACCAGATACAACCAAGGAGTTTAAAAATAAATTTCTGAACGCTCGCATACATTTTTGACAACTAATAAATATGTCACTCATTTTTCATTACTGATTATTCTGCATTTTTAAAATGAAAAATACGCAATTGTTCGAATATTGTGGATATAGGTATGTTGTCGCTTCAAAACCTTTATTTAAATACGTTCTTTAATTTGAGGGGACCATTAACCGTATTGACGGCATAAACATAAAATGTTTGACAGGAAATTAGGTAGAACAGTTTATATGAGAAAATGAAATTGTTGTTTTAGAGAAGCTACGCTAAGCAAAGATCATGCTCCATTTTGTTATGAGTTAAAACTAAACTTCACTGCAGCGCTGAGACAATACAAGTCGTCTAACCAAACAGTATAAACACGCAGCGCTACAACGCTTTTCAAGTGTAGTTTTCTCGCGACCAAAAGGTCGAAAGCGCCGTGTATTTCATGGCGCTTACGCGTTTCGTTCAACGTCCTTCAATAAGTTGTCATTCCCATAGACTAAATTACTGACGGACCAGAACTCACATAATTATAGCTTCATGCCTAACACAAGCTTAGTTAAAATTCTCATGTTACATAATTTATTGTTAGTCGAATTAATTGAACAGTAGAAAATATTATAATATGAATATTAAACTTAAGTTAATTAATTCATTTATGTTTTTTTATATTTATCATTGATTGATTCATTTTTTTTTTCTAAAGATTCCTTGAATTGTGTGAAGGATAAGCAGGTGTACTGATTAAAATAAAATAAAAACCCCTCAACAATATTAGTTTAGTAAACTTTTGCTGTTTATATAAAAAAAAAATTAGTCTGATCAGTTTTGGCTTCGTGTTTAGACTGATTCCACCACTTTGTTTAATAAGTTTTCGTATTACAGTTTCCGTGGCGATACATATTTTATAGAGTCTTCTGTGGGGTACGAGAAGCCATCTATATCTTTGATAGTTATTAATTTATGATGTGGCAACCTTTCTGTTGTGCTTAAGCTATCCACACATACTTCGCATTTTAACGACTTTGTCAGAATCCGGTTAATGTGGCCAGATATGTATCCGACGATCAACTGGGAACCAAATGGGATTTGTTCGCTACTGAGTATGCCCGCAAAAATTCCACAGTTGTTCTCGGCTTCTATGTCAGATTCTAAGCAGCGGGTAGCCGACATAATTTCATATTGCTCGTCGTCATGTCTGTTCATGTGTGTACTGCTATTAATTATATTAGTTGAAGAATTGTGCAGGATGTTACAGCAGACTTCTTCAGAAAACGTCTTGCCGCTTTTGTGGTATATTTATCCTCTTCGCGAAAATGCAACAAGCATACATAAGTATGATTGGATGGCTACCAGGTCTTTTCACTGCGGTTATCTTGGACAACTTTTATCCATTTTTTTCTATCTTTACGGCCCAGACGTGGAAACCTTAAATAAACAAAATGTAATAAATTATATTTTACAATATGCAATAAATTATTATTTATCATCTTATTTCAATGAATCACCACAGTCAGTTATTTTCTAAATATATGTTATATTATTATTTCCCGCTATAAAAGCTAATTCTACCGACATCACTTGTGTTACTCACAGAATGTCACATTAATTATTAGTCTTTGACAAATGACGCAACATGGCGTCCGCTAAATATTTTGTTGTTAATAAATTTTCAAATGATTATCTAGTTACTCACTGATGGAAAGTTATTCCTTTGCACTTCGCTGTATTACTTGAATTATTAGTACAATATCGTAACACACACGACGGCATATTTAATGCGTTTTAACGTTTTTCGGTATAAAAGCAAACACGACTCGAACGCTCAAGAGCTAGCAAGCAACTGAGTGAAGTGCGGCCGGATGGCTGCACTTGAACGGAACACAGTAGTGGTGTGTGGCGTCTTCTCTATACGTAGTAATAATATCTCAATGTTTTTACCATATTCCTCGTAATTTTAAAGATAGTTATATGCTGTCGCGGACTTTTTTGTAGGACTTAAACATTTCTCTTATACATTATATACGTGTAAACTCTACAGTTTTTGCGTACGCAAGAATAGCTCGCAGATGCAGTTTTTCCCGACTTACTTGACAATTATCGTTATATTTTGGACAATTCACACACTATCTTAAAAAATATATAGCCTATTCTGACGTATAATCTATATTATTGTAAACTTTCATTGAAATCCATTCAGTAGTTTTTGCGTGAAAGAGCAACAAACATCCAGACATCCATACATACAAACTTTCGCGTTTATAATATTAGTAAGATTGTGTTACAAAAACAAATACGATTATATTCTTAAATCGTCATTGCAATAAATTGATAGAGCAAAGCGTTTGGCCCAAATTATTAGGTTTTCAATCCTCATGTGCGGCAGGTTAGCCGAGTGTCGTTGCACGGTTGCAGTAGGTAATCTGCTTAGTACTTTCATATGAAGTTTATTCGCACTCACGTTGGACGCATCCCAGCTGGGGCAGAGAGGCGGATTATTGCGAACCCCTCGTTGTGCAATTTTAAGAAAGCTTTAGGGTTTTATTGCGTATAGATTTACAGAAAATATATTCATAATAACTATATATTATGTTCGTTGTAGTCGGGTATGGCTTTTCGGTGGCAATTCGGTTGGTGAGTGAGTTTAGTGGAAGGAGAGCCGTATTTGTACATAATTTGAAGGACCAGCTATTGTCAACCACACGTATCGTCTTGTCAATGCATTAAGTCGTTATCAAATACCACGAGTAGGCCACACACTGAAACACAATGCATTCATCATTAGGTATAAGTACGATAAGTTCCTACAGAACACTCTGGAGGTCTTTGAGTGAGGCCTACGTCCAGCAGTGCACGTCTTTAGGCTAATGGTGATGATGATGATGATGACGATAAGTTTGCTTATGCCATGCGTTTGTGTGTAATAGCTGTCCACGTTAACAAATATTGGTAAATCATTCACTCTGTTCATTCAATTATTCGCTCTCTTTATTAAGTTTTATTACTCGCGCATCGTGCTCGAGCCCGATTGTTGTGCGGTGAGTGAACATTCCACGTCAATTTTATTGTATTCATTTGTAAAGGTATTGTGTATTTGGATTTAGAGTTTTTTTTGTTGCCAATCAAAAGCCTTATTTTTTATGTTTCAGAATACTTTTGCATAATTGGCATTGTATCTCCAGATTGAATTATTTATCGTGACCTGTATCGTGATATTCTTTTGTGCTTTTTTATATTGTTTATCAAGCGTAATTGGAAATCTGCATTTTAGGCTTTTGTAACTTCTATCGATGTCTGTCATCATATGCATAATCCATTAACCTATACAAAAGTAACAGTCATTATAAGAATTAAGAAGAAATGAGAGTTATGTATCTAAGTCGATAATATGTTCAAGTGATCAACAACGGGGCACTTTAAAGTCTTGTAACACCACCAACTTTAGACCCGAGAGTGCATTACGGCCATCGAGAAATATTAATCGGTATGCTGGCGTAAGGTTTTGGTTTGGAACCACAAGTCAATTTAATAGACAGATGATCCACGCTGAGCTGAAAGGCTGGAGGCTCCGATGTAACCCTATTGAGCCCCTTTTTAAGATTAAAAACTTTTCTTTCGCTAAACAAGGCCATAATCGATCTGACTTTCATAGTGCGGGTTAATGGAAGTCACATAATTAATTAACTAAAATAAATTCCCTCAAGACTGTCGCCTTCCTGTTAAATTACTTCATTAGGATAATAAGCCAAAGGTCCGCTACATTATCGGTGTAATCCCAATGCGATAGTGGTTGGCGAGGCCGCTGAGAGAGATTAGTTTCACTTGAAAGTCATTTGTTAAATGTGGAGTCGGGCGCCAACCCACCCACCGGTTTTGTTTACATTAATTTCACTTATCCCCGCACAGTGTCCGCCAATGGAAATATCATAGTGTAAACCAATTCAGTGGGGAGTTTACTTAGGCCGGCTTACGTTCTCGGCCGGTATCAACTTACTAAAGTTTTGCGCACGATACCAGTATGTGGAATTTTATCCAACATTGTTTGCTCTATAACATTTATTAATACGAGTTTCGGAAAGTCGATTGGATTAGAAGTTTTAATACACTTAATTATGTTGCCGAAACTCATTAGTGGTTAATAATAAAGAAAGTTTTACGCGATATACTGTATAAGATTAGAAGAGTACTAAGTAATATTATAAATCTTTGTTATACGACGTAGTAATTCTTTAGTGGCGAACTGAATGCCGAGTTGGGATATATTGTTACATTTTCTTAATAAAAAGCCTATAGTTCCATGGTTCTGCCTACGTGTGCTAGATGTATAGTACATTATTATCTTAACGTTTCCAATAAAATTACGTTTTATTTGAAACAGTTTATAGCTTCAGGGCCGGTGATAAACGCATAAAAAACGGCCTTCAGTAAATCTCTTTATCCAAAACGACCGCGGATTCAGAGCTCATTCTCAAACGATTCAGATCGAACACCAATACATCATCATCGATCTGAACTGTGATATGTGTGAGACTCATTTCCATAAGGTGACTGGGGAATATGCTCTAGATTTTTATCTTGGGTATTGTAGGACATACTTACACTCACACCAGTGTCTACGTAAGGCAGAGCCTATTGCGATTTTACCGACATGTTTTTACACTCCGAGCTGCGTGCGAGGTTTTCCATTATATTTACACAAATAAATAAATAATAGTTTAAAAAAACACGCTTTTATAGAAAATCCAACAAATAGAAAATAAATTTTAATTTAAAATATTGTAAAAAAATGTATTTTATTGTACAAAAAGCGTGGGGTGCATGATGACAGATATGAATAGAAGGATTATCATTTTGATAATATCTTAAAAATGACGAGTAATTCGAAAATTTTCGAATAATTCGAAAATCGAATATTAATATTCGATTCGGAACGAATAATTCGTAAGTTCGATTTATTCGCACACCCCTAGTAGTCGCTCCTTGACGCAGTCACTCCAGGTCACAGGTAAACAAAAAATCGCTAATCCTGATTATCCTAGTAAAGATAACGGGTCAAACTATTTAAAATATTGAATTGTCATCGGTCCTTAGTAAGGATGCCAAATTTCGAGTTAATCCGATGTCTTAATATAATCATGTTCAAAGATTCTGTTACATACTAACATACAAACATACTAACATACGTATGAAGCTAATATAAAGCGTATAAAAAAGATTAAGATTTGTGGCTGGCATAAAAATTGATACACTAATGTCAGTGGCGAAAAAAAATCATGATTAGAAAACAAAGTGTGTGTGTGTGTACTTATGTACAGTTATACCACACGACTGAAGTAAAACTTATAAATACGACCAACAGTCACATATGTACATAGTTCTCAGTTTAAACAACATATTACATTTCTGAACGCACTCATAAATATTTGACAACTAATAAATATGTCAATCCCTTTTTATTACTGTCACTATTCTACATTTTTAAAATCTAAAACATATAAACTTTTTATGAAAAATATTCGATCCGAAACATATTAAAACCTTTCTGATCCATTTGACACTTACATTTAACATAGGCAGCTTCAATCTGTCAATTATATTGGAGCACATAGGCAGCTTTAACGTCTTACTTTTTATGTTACAGTGATGCAAGCGCATCTTAAAATTTCACTCTTATCATTTTTTCATAACGCGTCTAAATAAGTATAACTTCATAAAGATTGGAAAAGAGCAACACTAGAGTTTCTTGCCCGTTCTTCTTCGAGTGGTACACTAAATTTTGAAATTCCTGAATGTATGTATGTATGTGATGTATTCGACATTAATTTATAGACTCAATAATTTCATTTCATTATTTAATATCATTTGACATAAAAATACTGGCCAGTATTTGAATGTGGTCTCTCTTAAAACATTTTTCGATGTAGAATAAGTTATAAAGATTGGGCACAAGAGCGATGTGCCACTTTATCGACACAATGATTTACTCCGCGTCACGTGACGTGGCGATGTGAAGCTCCACTTGAATTAATCTCATCCATCTTGGAGACACATCTACGTCTCATGAACGAAGAGGCTTTTTTAACATTTTATTAAACGCGATGTTTTTGCTGGCAGCGTTTGTTATATGAGTCAATTATTTTGTGATGGCATGGCTACGTTACTGCACTGGCATTTATAGTGGCTAGTATAATGTGCATCAAACATAGTATTCACAGGATAAAAACAACTATGTTTCTCTCTCAAGTGGGAACAAAATTATGTCGGCCTGTACGAATGTTGCACAGATCACTATAGCGAGTTTTATAACTATTCTATGTTTATCTCACAAATATTATACAAGTTCAAGTCAAAGATAATATATTTAAAATTTATTTTACGGTTTCGTTTATTCCCGGGTCGGCTAGAGTGGTATTGTATTTGTGTATAGTTTCACTGGTGAGACGTGTATGAAGACCCATCCTTCGGGTAGACAACCTGATCATGTATACACAAATTAACTGCATGTAAGTACCTACGGCATTTTTATTAATCCCATTGAAATCTATCACTTCACCGCCATGAACGACTACGTAATAATTTTATTTTTATTCAAATCTATAAAGTTATTTTTCATGGGTTTAATATACGTATTATGTAAATATACAAACATTTACAAACGATATAAATAAAATTTTATTTACATCAAAATATCAGCGAAGGAACAAAACTCTTCTCCATGCAACATGTTTGTAAGTAGGTTAATCCCGCTGTATGTATGAAGAGGGTTGCAAATTGTCCCGATGTGTATGAGTAATCCGGGACTGGAGGGAGCCGCGCACATTCTCCAATGGAGCAGTCGTTCCCTTGCAAATTGGTACTAACTCACTGACGTACTGGAATCACTTCGATCCAGTTATTCGTACATCGACCACGTATCAAATATAAAGGACACGGCGACGGCCTTGTTATTCATAACTTTCATTGTATTTTGTATGAAAACATATTATACGCGTACTTACGCTTGAATCCCGAAAAGGTTAGACTGAATGACATGCAAGTTTCCCCATCTATTAATTGAATCGTTTACAGCCTCTGTTAAATTAGTTGGTTACATACAAACCTGTGAATAGAGGCACCGTGAATTTGATACCAGCACTGAGACAAATATTCGTGTGAACATTTTTTTCAGGACTAATTAGTGTTAGTGAGGCCGATAAGTCTCTAATAGTTTCTTATAACTGCGACACAAGACTAGTATTTTAGTGTGTAGTCGCATATACGCAATCGATGATGTATTTATTTAATAGGGTGCACACCTATAACCGACACATGCGTGCTGATATTATAAACTACCTTACAGTAAATCACTAAAGGCTTGTCCAACTCGGGAATCGATCCTTGGACTTGTCCCCTAACGGTCCTATTTATACCGCGAGACCAACGACGCAGTGAGTTCATTGACAACATTTTGCAAAGGGGACGCGACGTGGAATGTGCTTGTAATTCAGAACTTGCATAGTATTTTGTTTGAGGTGATGAAAGTTTGAAAATTGTTTATCTCGGGTTTCTTACCTTTATTCTGTTACATGGGTTTTTGTTACCGCGCCCAACTCCATTATACAGTTGAGGAAATATTAATCGTAAGCAGGCGCTATTTCGCTTACATTCACTTCACTTCGCAAACGTTACTTAGCAATATGGAAATTTTGCTTTTAATCTTTTGGATATTAATGAGATTACTCGTTTCTAATTGGACTGCGCTCCCCAAATACCGGTTGAAAACATTTTAATTGGATACGGCGCGCGTGCAATTCTCGTTTTGTTCCCATTGTTACGTTTCATTTGGACCAAAGTATCGATTGAGGAAATTGTACCAGAGACGGCACTCGGCCTCGGCTGAAATAAAGCAATGTAGAGGAAAGAATGCTCATATAGGAACAACGTAATTAAATTGACTGACAAAAGATATTGTAATTTATTGCTTCCAATATCGTATGGCATTAGTAATAGATACATGCATATAAAATTGTACAAGAAAATATATGAGACAATTTTTTTTTTATGCTTTTTGAACATTGAACTTTCAACTTTTCATATAAGAATTGGCGACCAAAAATAGAACAAGAATTATTCGAGAAAACTAATAAAACCTCAATAAATAAATGTCACAAGTGAAGTGAGATAGTCATAAAATTCTTTGTACGGTAGAAAAATATGTTTTGACGCCCAACAGTATAATGTTAAATAGCTAATATATTATAGAATTCTCGTTTTTTTTAGATCAAACAATTATAGTAAGGAATACAATTAGAAGAAAAAAATTACATCACACAAAACAAAGCAAACATATCTGCCTCGTGGTCTCGCGGTACAAGTATGTGCCGAGCGATCTAGAGGTCCTGGGTTCGATTCCCGGGTCGGGCAAAGTGTTATTGCGTTTTTCCATTAGGAAATTCTCAGTAGCAGCACGGAGTCTGGAATTGTGCCCGAAAAACGGCAATAGGTTCGCCCCCTATTACGTGGGACTGATACATACTTGGCGAAATGTGGGTGCAGAAATGCACCTCTGCCTACCCCTTCGGGGAATACAGGCGTGAGTTTATGTATGTATGTATGTAATTAAGTGAACAACAAGCGCAATATGAAGACAATCGAGTCGGAACAACGACAATTGGACGCGGCCCAAACGTTTATCACAATAGTGGAGCGAGTTTAATTAGACGAGGCTCGGGCGCGCTCGCTCACGGCGCCTCCACCCAAATCATCGTGCACCATTACTGTTGTCCTTATCTGAACATTTCTGTCTCGATGGACAACAACGCTTCACCTCACAACAGTACATCAACTCGCAACAACATGCTCAAGACTATAATTACTATTTGTCAGTGGCGGTACTTCCATAGAAGCCCAAAAGCGTTACACGTTAACTGTGCAATGTCTAGTATATAATTGTTTATTGTGGAGTAGGATAATCTCATTTATATGTCCTATGGCTTTTGTTAAATAAATATTTAAAGCATAAAGATTATTATTCAGAGTTTTAAAGGCAAACTGGGCTTTTGGGCTTCTATGGAAGCACCGCCACTGCTATTTGTTACTTCAGCGTAGATGGTTTGGTCTTTATAAACTGTGTGATTAAGACCGGTCCTGTAGTCTTTGTAACAACAAGTCTTTTGTCTTTACAATTTTATTTTAAAATATTTTAACAACCCTACTTATGTTAACTGATCGAAATAATACGCCCAATATACCTCTTTGTAATCACATTTAATCCTTCTTTTACTTTTACAATTATTCAGTGACGACAGTACGTAACCGTCCGCCATGTCCGAATTAATGTTGCCAGATATTTTTATACAAATCAAATAAATTGTTCATCTACTTACATACTGACTTTTTATATTACTGAAATGGTTAACTATATTATAAAATAATAATAATCAAGAACATACAAATGTCATGAAACCTGTTATCATAATTGAATTATGGAAGTTGCTAACACTTAGAACAATTCAAAATATTAAATATTGAAACCTTAAAAAACCCCTGATATTACTGCTGCAGTATTTACTGTATCAGTCAAAAGGTGCGCCTCGGGCCCAAGTCCATATAATTACGAGATGAGTTGTCCCGCGGTCCCCGGGCGAAGATACGCGCATTACGTACGAGCCCAGGACACGCCATCATCGCTCCCTCGGGCGCCGCGAGGAATGCGCGATACTTAATTCCGTGGATGTCTGAAATGGGGCCTTCTCCTACCATATATTATAATTAACAAACTTGAAAGGATTCTATTTCACCTTCTTTTAACAGGTATTTAGAAGTATACATTTCTGAGTGGCGCATTTGCAAATGGCATATTTAGAATGAATATGGATCATACCTGATCTCAGGGCGAGTTGGTAGGATTAGTAGTGGTTTAATGGTCTAAATCTAAAATTGGTGCCTTAAATCAAATACTTAATTTTTTTCCAAACAATGAGATGATTAGTACTTACTAGAATTATTTTTTCTTACCATAACGTACACTTCATACCATCGTCCTTATTTCTATCGCCGTCAGGCTGTCAGTTTTCCTGTAACTAAAGTTGTTCTGTAACAAGTGCAAGCACCTTAGGAGCAGAGACACTCGAGCTAAAGTTCAGCTGTTTGAGTCATCTGCTGCCGGTAGCGCGGGTAACTTACTCCTGGAGCGTATTGCGTCACAACTTTAGGTCTTGTGTGGGAATAATGTGTCATAGTGGAACACTTGTATTATTCTTATAATAATAATTCATAAATGAAATGGTTTAAATAATATACACTTCAAACTGTGGAGGCACTTAAATCATAAGCATAGCTGCATATATGCGAGTTCTGCAGAAGAATTTTCACAGGAAGTCCACCGGCCCGCTTTAGACTAGACTGGTGGATTAAGGCTAACACTTACAATAATAGGTGCTGGTGAGTAAATGTCATCTGTTGGAAACATAGGCCCCAGAAAGAAGACGAGATTTTACGCCTATCGACGATTTTTTGTTGTTTGACATTTGCCCTACTATATCCTATAATTTGTGACTTAGTTATCAACGAACGAATAAGTAGTCCGTTGTCAGTGTATATTATTTCCAGCTGTTGCCCGCAACTCCGTGTGGAAACATTAAACTTCAAAAGAAATATTTTTTTTCCCGTTTTTGGCACGTATTTTTTGCTGCTATTAATTGTAGCGTGATGATTGCCTATAGCAATCATACTTCTTACTAATATTATAAACGCGAAAGTTTGTATGTATGGATGTCTGGATGTTTGTTGCTCTTTCACGCAAAACTACCGAATGGATTTCAATGAAAGTTTACAATAATATAGCTTATACATCAGAATAACACATAGGCTATATATTTTTAAGATAGTGTGTGAATTGTCCATATATAACGATAATTGTCAAGTAAGTCGGGAAAAACTGCATCTGCGAGCTATTCTTGCGTACGCTGCAAAAACTGTAGAGTTTACACGTATATAATGTATAAGAGAAATGTTTATCTTAATAAGTCCTACAAAAAAGTCCGCGACAGCATATAACTATCTTTAAAATTACGAGGAATATGGTAAAAACAACAATTTCATTTTCTTATATAAACTGTTCTACCTAATTTTCTGTCAAACATTTTATGTTTATCTCGTCAATACGGTTAATGGTCCCCTCAAATTAAAGAACGTATTTAAATAAAGGTTTTGAATCGACAACATAAGTATCCACAATATTCGAACAATTGCGTATTTTTCATTTTAAAAATGCAGAATAATTAGTTATTAGTTGTCAAAATGTATGCGAGCCTTCAGAAATTTATTTTTAAACTCCTTGGTTGTATCTGGTTTAAAATTTACAAAAGAATGCAGGCTCGGTACTAGTCATCACGCTTCGTAATCTAAATAATGATTTCACTGATCCCAACGGATATACCCTTTGATTTTAGCATATATTGCCAATGCGAAAGTAACACTACTGTGCTATACTTTCACGCCTAAAATATTTGAGTTATTTGGATGATTTTTGTTATGGATAAATACGGAAACATAAAAAGGGACATAGGTTACTTTTTTTTTAATTCATTAAGTGTAATTTGGGCACTTGGGAGACGTTTAATAGATTTACTTATTATCTTTCTGCACCCAACCCTGAAGTCTATGCGGACGGAGTCGCGGGCAAAAGCTAGTCTTCTATAAATGGATTATTCAATAAAAATATTCAATTTGATCTAGCAGTTCCGGAGATTAGCGCGTTCACCGAAACAAACAACATCTCCAGCTTTGCACGAGTAGGTTATGTCGGCCTGTACGAGTATAAACACGTACAGGCCGACATAATTGTGTTCACTGCTAAAGATAATCATATTCGTTATTCGCTACTCAACACTGTTAAAACCACACTGCAATATGCCAATATGAACAAGCTCTAGTATAATAATGTACTTCAACGTGAAATAAAGACAATCTGTGAAACGCCTCATTTTAAATGGAACTGTAACGTTTGCATAAAAGACACAATGTAGGTAACAACACACGGTAATTTTAGTTCTACTTCTATTACTTTCCTTGAGAATGGCGGGGCGCGAGGTGTTCATATAAACGTATAATGTATGTTTTACACAAGTTCCTTCCCATTTACAATAATGAGACGTACATTTTCGTTTTAAAATGAGAATTACATTACATTCGTGTGCCTCGTGTCAGCGCGATTGCACATCTTGTGATTCTGGAATCATCCCAGGTTGGGCAAAACACGGGGTCTGGAAATGTGTTGAAAAAAGGCAATAGACTAGCCCCTTATTATGTGGGACCTAAAACACAACTGGCGTAATGTTAATACATAATAAATAAGTAAGTGTGGATATTATGTGCGTATAATATGTACAAGTATGTAACAATGTAAGTGCGCTAACGATGCGCTCAGGGCACAACAGGTGAATTAATAGCACCGTTTCTTTTACAAAAAAACGTTTACTTTTTATACAGCCATAAAGAACACTGCGCCGACTATTCCGTAGCGTCAGTACGGGTTTTTGCAAAGTTGAAAAAATGATTTTGTGGGAAAATTGTTCTCGGTTTTATGGACTCGTCTCGGTAAACACTTACACTATTCAGTCGCATTTTTCTTTGTGATAATTAAAGACAAGAAGCAAAAAGATATAGATGAGTAAAACAATTTTATTTTTTAAATAATATTCAGAATTGGCGACTGTTTCTGTGTCTAATAAACTATCACTCAATATGAGGCACATTTTAGGCGCTTTAAGAAAACTCTGTCTCAGGGATCAATAATTCCAGCGGTTGAAGTTAAATCGGTTATTACTTGTCCAAACATATTTTTTATTCAAGTATGATCGAGTATAATTTATATTTTCTCATAAATCGAAACAATTATCCCGGCCTGACTTCCCTCGATTTTATAAGTAAGATATTTTGTTCCAGATAAAACGTGTTATTGTCCATACGAGATGGTGTACTTTCCGCCGGTGAAGCGGCCGGCACCCCCCTCACTGCTCCCTGAAGACTACACCCCAAGTATTGAGATAGGTAAATATATCTTACTTATAAATACTTCGCTTTTAATTTTTTATGCTCTCTGTATTAAACATAAACTACAAAACCAATTTACAACTCATGAATGACTATATTTCTTCAAAATTTGGGGAAATATGTCGCCAAAACTGCAACTAATTTTATTGTTTTAATGGTTAAAAAATTACTGCTTATCAAAAATAATTATTAATTATTATCTGTACTGATAAGGATCTGTTTTGTCATATAATATGAGAAGTTTAAAAAAAAAGTGTCGACGATACTACATCCCCATAGCTGTTGTGAAGCCAGGGCGCGTACAAAAAGCGCAACGTCGTAGATATGGGACGCGGAAGAGGAAAATTAGCGGCGCTCGCTTTTGAGCTTTGTGTAGGACGCGGGGCCGAGCCGCGCACACTCACTAGCGCACTTCTACTCACTATCCTTTATGGCGTTGACCTCCTGCCGAGCCTAGTTTAACAGCCTAGTATATTTATGACGTATATCCATACGGACATACGTTCACTTATGTGGACCTTTCCATAACAAAGCCAAATTACCAAAAACATTTTTTTTAGTAACATTTGGTCGCGTTACGTAAGGAAGTAGTTTTAAATTTAAAATCGCAAAACAATTAGCACTATTTTGGCAAGAATTCCCTTCTGTCGCTTTACTTGAGCTTCATCACAATATAAATAAAATTGGACCGTCTCCCGCCCTTCACGCGGTGGTGGTCCGTCCACGCCTTCCACTTCGATGGATCGGAATTAAAATGTAAAGCGGAATGAGCGGGCGTCATGAATCCTCAAGCAGTCGGAATGTTGTTTATAAGTGAAGCGAATCCGTCGCGTCACTTCGCGCGGGACTCATTTACCGGAGTCTAGAGGGCGGAGGCCGAGTGTTGCCTGCCGAGTGACTGTGACAGCAATGACACGAACGATCACAGTTAAACGTTTCCAATTTGACTTGCAATACAACTTTATCGATCAATAAAACTGATGTTGTAGTATTTTATGATTGAATTGTTGCTGTCGGAATGAAAAGTTTATGTTGGAATAATTTGTTGCATTACGTATGTGTATGTTGTGGAAACGCCTCTTTCCTATTACGTTTGGTAGCAACAGATCACTTATGAATACAAATTGTTATAGAAAGACAAGTGACATTACCATGTACGAAGAATAGCTATTTATTCATTTTACTATGAAACAATATTCATAAACTAAAAACCTAATTAGGATACTAAAAATTATAATAGAATTTATAAAGCAGACAGACTTGAAGTACGTCAAAAGACCCATCATAATATTTAAATCACTTTGGAATTAATAAGCAGACAGTGATTATGTTATTCGGTTTTGTCGCGCCAGGATGAAATACAAACAACCAGGCGAGCAGGCAAAAGGAGGTCAGATACATATTTTAACAAAGTTAAACAGGATTAAGGAACCGAAACACGAACAGTGGCACGTAATTACAAAATATAATCGCGGAGGAGTCACGCGCGCCGAATTCTATTTACATCTGGTTCGACGGCGGGGGTTGGCGGCGCGGTCGGCGCTCGTCTTGCCTACAAATGCCGCTACAGTCCGTCAATCAACACAGCCTCCCACACAAACGCCAGTGAATAGCTTAAAATCGTTCGCGTCCGATGTCGTTTTTGATTTGCCTTTTTTAAACTCCAATCCGGCCTTTAAAAGACGTGTTGATTAATTCAATTCCAATGGATTTTGGTTTGTGGCACATTTTTTGTTTTGTGTGCATGTCGTCTAGACCGATGGGATAGGAGCTGCTATTAAGAATGTCCTAACAGGAAAACCCAATAGCACTTCAACTGGATCTGGAATACAACTTAGGACCTCTGAATCACGCGCCACACACTTATGCCTTAGAACCAACAAGGGAGTCAATATGATGTTATGGGCGAATATCGTCAAATGTTCTTATCATCATCATCATTATCAGCCCATATACGTCCCACTGCTGGGCACGGGCCTCCTCTACAATTTAGAGGGGCAAATATGAAACATCAAAATAATTTCGATAATAATTTTCAGAATTTTTCCCAGATTAATTAAACAGTGAAGATACTTACTATCGTAAAAAGTGCATCATCGCATTGTCGATATAAAAGGTAAAATGTTAAGATAATCCGCATACAAATTAAGTTTGGTGGATAAGACAATATACGGCATTACTTGGTTCCGTCGTCATAACTTCAAGATTTAGGGTCACTTTAGCAGATAACATCAAGTTTATTACTGGACGAAAATGGGATATCTGCGGCCAAATAAACTCACGCTACCCTCATACATTACTTCTTATACTGTTTTATTGTGTTTTACCTATGTTAAAGTTTAAAAATATATTCTGGGCCCTACATGGCATAGCTTATGTAATACTAATATACGTATTACTTAATTCAATGACAACCAATAAGTGTTTTGTCTTAATCCCCAGCTCTGCGCTTATTATTGCGTGCCGTGTTAACATGCATCCCTAAGTGAAAGGCAGCCGTGTATTTCAACACCGACGTTTTGCCAGCTATTTTAGTCTCACATAGGTGGGGGGCAGGTCTACTAACGTTTTCGGGCAACCCAATAACACTGCACGACAAGAAACCTCTTGATCGCAGCCCGAACATTTACGTCGCAGAACTATTGTGCTAATTTAGAAACAGAAATAAATCTAACGTGCTTGGTGTCCCAGTGGATTCGCCCCCGCCCCTGACGCGCGTGTGTCCGTGCTGTCGCTCCGAGAAACCAGTACTGCCAGACCTGCAGGAGCCCATCTGTCTGCAGTTCACGGACTTGCCGATCAGAACCGGTGAGTTTATTTTACTTACATACCCTGCAACTAGAAGTCATGATAGCCTCGAAGATAAGGCACGCGGTGGCAGGTAAAAGTACTCAAAACAGCCTGCACACCTAAGAATCAATGAATTTTGATGGTATGTGAAGACGATCCACCCGCACTAGGCTAGCAACGTGTAGAAGGACTTATCCCTCTTAATAGTAAATGTGGTCAGTGACCCGCAGTGAGACGTACATACATATACATACATGTATGTATATGGGCTGATAGAGATACTTTTTGCGGGAATTACTTTTGTATTTCTCGTTTTATGCATAACGAGGACGAATAAATTAATTTATTTACTTTTCCGAGTATTGATGTTTCGATGTGTTTTCGTCGTCAGTCGTATTAACAATCAATTCTTTCTACAACTAAGAGGGTTTAGACCTTAGACCACCACGCTGGCCTAGTGCGGGTTGACGGACTACACACCTAAGAAATTTCTAAGAACTTTTAGGTGTGCAGGTTTCATCACGATGTTTTCCTTTACCGTAAAAGTACGTGATAATTCTTTGTGAATATAAACATAACTTCGAAAATATAAGAGGTATGTGCCTGGGGTTGGAACCTGCTACCGTCGAGATTCTCGACAGCGTGCCTAAACCTCGAGGCCATCACGATTTTAATTATCCTTATCCATACTTAATATTATAAATGCGAAAGTAACTCTGTCTGTCTCGCTTTCCTGCTAAAACTACTGAACCGATTTAAATGAAATTTGGTACACAGATAGTTTAGAGCCTGAGAAAGGACATAGGCTACTTTTTATTGCGAAAAAGAGGTTGAAAGGGGGGATGAAAGGTTATATGGACGTTTAAAGCTATAAGCTTGAAACTTATTTTTTAGGCTGTTGATTAGTTATAAATAAATATGACATTCAAAGTTTGTAAAAAACAATTACCTTTAAGGGAGTAAAATAAAAATTGGAGATGAAAGTTTGAGTGAAAATCCGTCATTTTTGAAGCTAGAATGATGAAACTTTTTTATTTTATTTTAAGGGGTTAAAATAACGATAGGGAATAGGGGATGAAATGTTTTATATGTTTACGACAAGAGACAATGCAAGTAAGAAACTTGCCAAGCGCCGCGCCGTACCCACACTATGAGCGGTACGCCGCCGCACACCGGGACTCTGGGGAGTAAAATAGACTATAACTTATTTTCTTTCTGAACCCAAACCTGTAGTTTACGCTGACGGAGTCGCGGGCAAAAGCTATTTACCATAAAGTAAGAATAAATTTGTGCCAAGCAATTCAATATATGTATGAATAGATAAAGACCTTGCCACATGAATAGAGCTAATGTATGTGGATACATCACGATACTCCACGCAAATGACTCGGCTATTTGTGTTCACTGTCGCACGCCGGCCTATTAGAGCGTCTAATGTCTGCGCATACCTTTGTTACATCATCCATTTGCAAAGCTTTTGTAATAGAGGATTTCAGTACTCCAGCGTGGCCTTTATTCCCGAGTAATGTGGAAGGATCAAATATTATATCGTCGATGAGTTTCCATGTGGCAACAATGCGCGCAACATATTGCCCGTTGCCATCGGAATAATTCTCTCGGCCGCGGCGGCGACCAGCAATTTTTTTCTCGGTCCCACTCGTAAACTGTTTTATTCGGGTCCGGGGTGGAATTTACACGCCTAGTATTTTGTTATTAAATCATCAAGAGATGTCGTTTTATACTTACAATACATAATATTATCGTACCCTGCAACGCTATAGCGGGCAGTTTAATATTTTTCGTGCTTTTATGTTACTAGGTATTATTATACACTACAAGAGTCCGCATTATGTTACCGTGATAAGCATCAAGTCATGTGTTTATTCACAGCTATCGCGCACATTAACGGGTGAGGAAACCAACATACCAATAGAATTTGCATAGTATTTTTTTTGTTATAATATCTTTAGCTGAATAAGGCCTGAAATGCACCAACATAAAGCAACACCATTTTTCTAATCAGTTACGTAAGACATAATTGCTTCATGAAATTGGCCTACTCGTAAATTCCTAGTGTTGATATAATCAATCAGTGAACCTCAATTTGCGACTGCTCATCCATGCAGGATTGCTTGTCAACTGTCTCGCCAGTAATGTGCTCCACACGCCGGTACACACACACACACACCTGTGTATCGTGCATTTTCTGCTTGTCGCCAGCCGCTCAAAATTCGACCCAAGCTTATACTGATCTTTGGGATGTGTGAAATTAGCGTTGAAAGCTTTGCAACTAAATCACACGTGGAGGGGTTTAATTATCAACGTTCAAAACGACCTAATCCTTTATTAGGAAATACTAGATACAAGCCTGCCTTGACTGCCTCGTGGTCTCGCGGTGCAAGTATGTGCCGTGGGATCTAGAGGTCCTGGGTTCGATTCCCGGGTCGGGCAAAGTGTTATTGGGTTTTTCCATTAGGAAATTCTCAGTAACAGCACGGAGTCTGGAAATGTGCCCGAAAAACGGCAATAGGCTCGCCCCCTGTTACGTGGGACTGATACTTACCTGGCGAAATGTGGGTGCAGAAATGCACCTCTGCCTACCCCTTCGGGGAATACAGGCGTGAGTTTATGTATGTATGTATGTATGTCGATACAAGCGATAAAGCCAAATTAAAATATCGGAAGGTAGCTTGTATGTTTAAGGATTCTCTGCGAGGTTTGAGAGTATTAGTATAGATTCGGTAACTACAGTATACTCGTAGGTACTACTAAATCTAGCTTGAACGACTTAACTCAGTTAGTGGTCAGTGGCGTGTATTTTGAGCGGCATGAGACCAGCAGTGGACCGCTATAGGCTGATGCAGATGAATGTAATGTAAGTTATTAAGTAGCTGTTTGTGTGCAGTTGGATCCCGGCGCGTGACGTTGCGCAGTGCGTGCGAGCTGAGCGTGCGCTGGAGCTGCGCCGTGCGCCGCTGGCCGCGCGCGCACACACGCACACTCGATACTGGTAACACACTACAGTGTCATTACGTACTAATCATACAAATGACAGCTCCATGGCGCAGTTGGCTAGACACCAGCTTGCGAAACGAGAGGCCACGGGTTCGATCCCCGCGCCGCGACAAATGTTTTTGTGATCCACAAATATTTGTTTCGGGTCTGGGTGCTTGTGAGAGTGAAGTCTCTCGTAGTTTCTGATACCCACGACACAAGACTCGAATCTTGATATGGGGTCAGAACTATGTATGTGACTGTTGGGTGTATTTATTTATTTATACAAGTGAAAATATGAAAAGCCAAAGTGACATATGTACGAGTATTTATGAATTGAATACTAAAATCAACGCATATTCGTCTGCGCAATGCTCGAAATTAACGACATGCTATTCCAATAAAAATACGGAACTATAATGAACAATGGAAGATTTATTCGCATTTTATCTTTTTCATATTTTAGGAAAATCTAATACTAACCATCGTGGAATTCACGTTAGTGTGTCTATTATTAGTAGTCTATTAGTATGTCTAGGCAAGATAATTAGACACATTTTGAAAGAGTATTTGGTTGGAAAATAAAGTTAATCTTGGCAATATTACATTTCATGAATATAAACCGAATATAAACAGTTTTATAATATCCAACAAATATAAATGTACGTGACGTATCTAGATAAATTAAATTTATGCGGCTCGAGGAAATTTATTACCGCGGCGTAAATTTATTCCTTCATGGTGTTTGACAATAACACAACGTTTATACAAATTTGAATTATGTACTTCGTTTACAATCTTTGTCCCACCATCGAACTGAGGAAAACATATGTGAAGCGTTAGGATGTTTTAGAGAAAAATATAATATTGGCTTGGTATGAAACGCTGGTGTAAAAAATCTATCTGCATTTTACTGATAGTACGATATTCATACCTGGATGGATGTCGAACGCCCTACATAAGGTAAACACCCACAAAAGTCCCAAATCGTATCACTCTATTTGGTTACGAATTTTGCGATATAATTATATCGTCTGGTGAAAGATCGTCATATCCTTTCCCCGCTAGTGAACACTTAGACCGCACTTAGCTTACCATGAGGTGTTAGTACAATGAATTATCACTTGCTTTAACGGTGAAGGAAAACATCGTGATAAAACCTGCTCACCTAAAAGTTCTTAGGAATTTCTTAGGTGTGTAGTCCGCCAACCCGCACTAGGCCAGCGTGGTGGACTAAGGCCTAAACCCTCTCAGTTGTAGAGGAGGCCCGTGCCCAGCAGTGGGACGTATTTGGGCTGATGATGATGATGATGAGGTGTTAGTACTGTAGTTTTTTTTACTAATATAAAAAGGAAGACTAATAAGAGAGAATCTTAACTTGAAATCGCGCATACAAATTATGTGAAAGTAAATTAACGAAACTGGAATTAAACACGTCTGCGCCGAGGTAATTAACGTGAGCAATAAACAAAGAACGTTCTGTTTGTGCCCAAGTCGAGAATAAAATTAGGTATCGGAGCGCGGGGACTCATTGCCGACAACAAAAATACAACAGCTCCAAGTGAAAATAAAAACGGCTAATTTATTTGGAAGGAGCGAGGTTTTCATCGTTTAATTCAAATTCACTGAGATTCAACGGTAGATATTTGGGCCGGTGTTACGGCGCGTCGGCCATTTGTCGCCGGAGAAGGGAGCAACCGCCTGTCATCCGCGCTCCCTGGTAATAATGCAAATAAATTGACAATTTATGAGTGGCCGAACGCGTCGCTCCACACCTTCAGAGAATACGACGTAAAGAAGGTTTAACTCTAGTTTAAATACGTACATCATCATCATCAGCCCAACTACGTCCCACTGCTGAGCACGGGCCTCTTCTACAACTGAGAGGGTTTAGGCCTTAGTCCACCGCGTATGCCTAGTGCGGGTTGGCGGACTACACACCTAAGAAATTCCTAAGAACTTTTTAGGTGTGCAGGTTTTATCACGATATTTTCCTTCACCGTTAAAGCAAGTGATAATTCATTGTGAATACACACATAACTTCGAAACGTCAGAGGTGTGCGCCTGGGGTTTGAACCCGCGACTGCCGAAAATCTCGACTGCGCGCCTAAACCTCGAGGCCATCACTGCATCATAAATACGTACACATGCCTGCGTCCCCGAAGTTGTAGGCAGAGGTGCGCGTTCACCATTTGAGTTTAAGTCCTATGTTTTGAAAGGCAACTCTCTGAACACTAAGAATAATCTAATGAGAAATGTCGAAATTATAAGTTCACATTTTATTTCCAGAGATTATTTTTTAATATAATAAAATCATTATCTTAGATTTTATCCTCAAAATACAGAGGCAAGTGGAGGGTAGGGAATACAAAAAAATATGGATTTACAACTTTAGAAAATTAGCATACTCCCAAAAAATAACAAAAATAGGCGTGCTTATAATTACACATGCATGAGGGTTATACGAGTATGTGTACAGAAGATTCAATTTGTCTACAATAAAATCCCCCACCGATTCGAATGCAAATAAATATACTGTTGTAATTAATTGTATTGGATGAAAGTCGGCAAATATTTTGTATCGGTTCGCCACAAACTAATCGCGTTTGCTGTTTGTACAGGGACAACACGGCAACGAGGACGTTACTTTGCGATATCTTAATATCTCGGGGACTGTTCCATAAAGAACTAGAATTGTTAAAAGTAGTTAAATTTATTCAAATCTGCTCCAACATACTTAAGTAAGTAATAATATACACCCTAAAAATACATAATTCTGACCACTCACTAAAATACAAGTGGCATATATATCAGAGTTCTGACCCCACACTAAGATACAAGTCTCGTGTCGTGGCTATCAGAAATTACGAGAGACCTTCCGGTCTCACAAACAACCAGACCAGAAACAAATGTTTATGGGTCACACTAAATATTTGTCTCGGAACCACGTGGCTGTCAATATTGATATCTTCTCCGATGATGGTCATAAGATGTTAAACGTTACAATTCCAAGTTCCAACAGGTATGGTAATGGCTGAGATAATCGGGATCACTTATGAGCAATTTTTTTTTAATTTTTTTATAGCCTATACTAGATCCCACTGGTGGGCAAAGGCCTCCTTCTTCTTCTTCCACTCCTCTCTATTTTGTGCTATGGTACGCCACTCCTTCTCAAAGGCGTCCAGGCTGTCTCTCCAGCGCATTCTCGGTCTGCCACGAGCAAATTGCTCTATCAAATTTTTGCTACTTAACTTCGACTTCAATGACAGCGCGGTCATTTAACGGTACCAGCAAAAACACAAGTATTATGCAAAGAACATAAAAGTGGTCATCTTCGTGTCCTGTTCTCAATTCTATATGAGGTTGGCGCAGTATATCTTCTCCTTCCAAACATTCCTATCAGCCGTCATGTCACCCGTTTTTCTCTCATCTCTTCTTTGGCCTTCCTCTGCTTATCCATTCTTCAACTATCATACTCATTACTTCTTTACCTACAAAGAAAATAAAAAATACAACATAAAACCAGATTACATTTTAAAACGTGCGCCGTAATCTCATCATAATATGCTTAACAAGAACAAAAGGATAATCCTGGTGAAAGTAAATATTTAATTTACAAAATTCTACGTTTAAACTGAAAGTAAATAATATGTACACACATATTGTTAAGAGTAAATTTGTTTGTGATTCAGAGCCTTCGCACACAACAAACAAAACAAAGTTATGACTTAACGAGGCCCAGAACAACAATCTCGTTGTTTGTTTGCGACACTGAGGAAGTTGCGGTGAACATTTTTTAATATCGATACGGTTATTGACACAGAAAAATGACCGCACTTTAGCTGCTGGTAAAATGTTCTCGCCGGTATTACACTTTAGATGCGGTTTTCAATCCTCGGACATTTTTTTATCGAAGTTCTAGTCATTCTTGACGGTTTTATTCCTGAGAATTTAGGCAGCAGTGTATACCTACATTCACGTCTCGTATTGAAAATCTAAAAATACTTTGTGCTATCACGTCGCATGACAATGCCATGGGAATAACTGTATCATTTTGAGTACATAACATTATGTATAGGTACTATGTGCCGATCAAAGTATAAAAATGAAGGGGAGGTGCGGTTGCTCCATTGAAAGTTATTTGGTGGCTGAGCGTCCCCTTTAAGTTAGAACTCTTGAAAGCGATGGCTCTCATTAAAAGTTGATTAATGTGCTCAAAGGCGAGACGTTTGGTCTTCGTCGCTGCGATCACTGTGCCACAGATTTGTTCCTGTTCAAATTAATTTGAGGCTTTTAATTACGCCCAAGGAACGAATCTATAGAAATACTCAAAGGTATTGCCAGTGAAGTCGTAAATATGTTTCGCATTGTTTTGTCGAGGTGACAGGGAACAATCTTTCCGTGGCACAATATGCATTGCTTTTGCTTGACCGACCCGGATTCTGATCAGTAGAACGATAAAATAGTATGTAGGTCAAGCGAAGCATTCTTTTTTTTTGAAGTGCGATTCGAATAATATATCGATTGATGAACATTGATTCAGTCATTTCAGTTCCTTTCAGAGATTGCGTTTATAAATCACGTGTTTTACTAGAATTTGTCAGTGTATGATACGAACAAATTTATTCGCCTGTGTGTTCTATTCTATTATTATGATTTGATGACTGAAATTACTCACACTCTTTAGAATTGCATTAAATAACTTGAATATTTGTTCAAAGCATGTGTGTTGTAAGAACGGAAAGAGGTTCGTAGGCTCTGATGTATACGATGCAAATATAATAGATATAAGCTGTATCAAATCTTTGTAGATATTGTACAGTCTATATTAATTATTTCGATACAGAACTTAAAAGACAGATAGTTGAAATATTATTGACATCTTTCACTAAGATGTTTGTTACTGTTCAGCACCAATGCTAATAGAATAACTCTACGACGATACGTGTGTTATTCAAGTTGATCTTACATTTGTCTGTTGTATATTAAATAACTTGTTTAATTTTGACTTCACTAAAACTGCATTTAATATAATATAAGAATCCTTTACCTCGTGTACAAAATTAACTGAAAATTTTATATCTTTAACAATCGTAATAATGAATATTCACGATAAGAACTTTGAGCTATGAAATTTCACAAGGCTAAAGTTTTATGCGCTCACTGCCAATCATATTAGACTAGTGCCCTTGCCAGTGTAAAATTCTTCTATTCATCGATCCTACTTATCCCGAATATTGTCACCCCATCTCCTCTTATCTTTCCATTCCTCCTTATCTCCTCTTGTTGAATCCCTTTTTTCCAGCATGTTTATTTTTCTTTTCTGTTGCGACTCTAACTTTTCTTTTTCTTCCTCTCTCTCTCTCTGTTCTTCTCTGCATTCTACATTTAATCTCGACTCCATTAATTGAAATATTTATTTGGATGGCCTCAGTGATCTGTTTTATCCCGCTACCAACCGCCAACTACGTCCATGTTACAAGAAATTACGTAATTGAGTGAGATCATTTCCTTTGATCAAACAATTTACTACCAAATAACTCACCAGTAATCAATTAACATCCAAGCTTTAGCTTTGGATGAAAAATTACAAATTGTGCGTTGTTAAATATCTACATTTTACATACGTACAATATGGCACGCAGTCAAGTGTCATTCATTCGTGTGAAAATAACTTTCGAAGGGAGTAAACTTTTCACAAGTCGTCAGAATGTCATTTGGCGCGTTTGTGTCGCTCAGAGCTCCGACCGCCTTCAATGTAATGTTATGCTGATGATGTTGTATTTATATCAAATCATAATACGATACAGGAGGGTATGATTGTGTCAGCCAACCTAGTGAGAGGTACACAAATAGCACATAGTTTCTTGAATTCTATACAGTCGACAATAGATTTGGTATAAACTTACTATCAGATGACAGTACTATACGCCATGTTGATATATGTACATATCATTAAAAAAAAAAGGAAAAACCATAACCTAAAGATAGATTGATTGAGTCATAAAAATAACAAGAGTTTTAGTTGTAAGTATTGAATATAGATAAAAATATCGGTCAACCCAGTCGAAAGTTCTGAGGTAACAAACATAAAAGAAATACAGTCGAATTTAGAACCTTCTCCTTTTTTTGAAGTCGGTTAAAAATATCGCCGAGTCGTATTCAAAATTAAACTAGCTTGCAAGCAAAATGTACAATCAAACAGAAAGTTTATAAAATGGGGAAATATATTATGTATTTTTATATTTAAGGCGGCTTTCACCGTGGCAACATATGTATGGCAAAGTTAGAATAAGCCACATCAAGCAGAAAACATTAAATTTTTTTTTTTGTAGTTCGGTATTGTGATACCAAACAACGCTGATTTACAGTCTCTCCTGACCCCTCAAATTATATGGCGGGAGTGTAACGTTTACAAAAAGGAAAAAAACATTTATATGTAGCAAATTCGTTCTGGCTTTAGTTCTCGGGTTAGGAAGAATTTTTATAACTTTCTGTCAAAAAATTGTCACTACCAGCACGCAGTTTAGAAAATATTCCCCAATAAAGGTCATATATACGACCTTTATTATATGGGACTTAAACACAGTTGCCAGAATGTGGATGTACAATTATACCTCTTCAGAGATGCACACGTGAAGAATGGGTAGAAATTATGACATCTATAATATAAAAATGAATCGCAAAATGTGTTGGTAAGCGCATAACTCAACAACGCCTGGACCGATTTCGCTAATTCTTTTTTGTTGTGTTTGCTATTGTTAGGAGAAGGTTCTTATGAAAGAAAAAGTTAATAAAATTGCGAGGAATATGGTAAAAACAACAATTTAATTTTCTCATATAAACTGTTCTACCTAATATTCTGTCAAACATTTTATGTTTATCCCGTCAATATGGTTAATGGTCCCCTCAAATTAAAGAACGTATTTAAATAAAGGTTTTGAATCGGCAACATATATCCAGAATATTCGAATAATTTGCGTATTTTAGATTTGAAAAATGTAGAATAATGTCAGTAATAATGAGGGATTGACATATTTATTGGTTGTCAAATATTTATGCGTGCGTTCAGAAATGTATTTTTAACCTCCTTGGTTGTACCTGATTTACAAACGAAGGCAGGTTCGGTAGTCATCACGCTTTGATATCTAACTACACCCACAACTATGCAATGGAATGCGCTTGGTGTTAAGAAAATTGTTGAGTAATGTTATTCACGTGACGATACTGAAAAGACAACTTAGAGATGAATTGGTGCTTGAGAATTCATCAATTAGATTGATCTAAGATTTCATTGATCCTAACGGGTATGACCATTGAGTTCAAACGAATTCAGTTCCCGATTCGTCATGCCTTCGCAATGACGATTAACAAAAGATGTTTGTGATCTTTTAGACAATAAAAAAATATATTAAAAATGTATATCACAAGGTGCATCATCATCATCAGCCCATTTTTGTACGTCCCACTGCTTGGCATAGGCCTTCTCTGCAACTGAGAGGGTTTAGGCTTCAGTCCACCACACTGATGCTTTAATTAAGAGAATTAAAGCCGACTGCATCCCATCCCATATGTTTAATTAAATCATGACTTGCGGAGACACGATTGATGCATTTAATTTTCGTACTTATTTATTTCTGTATTTTTATCTCAATTTTATTTCTGATTGTATGGAAATAAATATTAAGCTATAATGGTTATTATAGCTTAATATTTATTTCCATACAATCAGAAATAAATTTCAGGTAATATGTAAATATGTAACATTCAATGACTGTTAGGGGATACGAAGTTTTCCGGGTCAGCTATTATAAATGTTAATGTTTTGTTTGTTACGCTGTCACGACAAAACTACTTAACCGATTATCATGAAAATTTGTACACATAGTCTTCGAGATATAAAAAAGGACATAGGATTCTTCTTATTAACAAAAAAATACGGAGGATAAAAGAATTGAAAAATGATTGAAAAAAGATTTGAATAACTTTTGGTATGCAGATAGGTGGGACCCACCGAAGTAACATAGGTGGGAATGGTTATCCTTACTATTATATAAATGTGAATGTAGGGATGTTTGTTACGCTTTCACGCAAAAACAAAAATTTTGGTATGACCATAATGAGACCCTGTGAAGTAACATAGGCTATGTTTTATCCCGGGAAAATGTAATGTTCCCATTGGGATAAACATATTATTAAAAATACGAAAATAACTGTCAGAGTTTTACTTTTACGCCTCAACCATTTGAATTGATTTGACCTTTTTTTAAATTCAGTAAGTGCCATTTTGGGCACTTGAGGGACGATTTATAGATTCACTTATTATCTTTCTGCGCCCAACCCTGAAGTCTACGCGGGCGGAGTCGCGGGCAAAAGCTATAAAAATATAAAAATTGCGATTACAAAACAGGTGTTGTTCGTAGAAGGGTGAAAATTTGGAGTTATATGTATTTTTCAATGCTGAATCATAAAAAAATAAAAACAAAAAATGTCCACAAAATAAAAAACAACTTTTCGGGTTGGACCACCATAGGGGTATAAAAAATATAGATAACCTATTCTCAGACTTACTGAATATACATATAAAATTTCATCAAAATCGGTCGAGCCGTTTCGGAGTCTGTTTCGAACTGTGACACAAGAATTTTATATATATGTAGATGTATATGTATATCTCACTCTATACAATTTTGACCATATTTTTATTGTTTAATTTGTATATCGATCAAAGCAATGACTGTTATACGTATCATTATAATTTTTCAGTGCTATTATCATTTATTTACATTTTAATAAAAAAAAAACAAATTAAAATGGTCAGTATAAGATAGAGGTTGATCGTAGAAGGGTGAAAATTTATGATTATAATAATTTATCAATGCTGAATCATAAAAAATAAAGAAAATAAAGTCAATAGAAAAAAAACATACCCCTAAATGTTAAACCCTTAAATGTTGACCGATTCTCAGACCTACCTACAATATACACACAATATTTCATAAAAATCAGTCGAGCCGTTTCGGAGGAGTTTGTCAAAAAACACCGTGACACGAGAATTTTATATATAGGTATGGCAAAACAACGTTTGCCGGGTCAGCTAGTTAGTAATATTTCTACGATAATGCAAAAATTGTGTAAAATAGGGAGCCAAACGACAGTTTGGTTGACCACAAGTAAGTAGTTAAATTACTATCTACAAAGCTCAGCAAAGCCCACCAATAAATACGTAAAATCTTACGCAACGAACAGTAAGTGAATACAGTGAAATAAGAATGTGTCAGCGACATTGTGAATCAGTGCGAGGGGCTTGAGATGTCGCGAGCAAGCGGCCGACAGCGCGACAAGGCGGCGGCGTGACGCAACGTGGCGTGACGTGGCGCGGCGACGTCACGCTACACGCTCGCTTACACACGCGCACGTGACTGGATTCACTGTTTGACAAGCGATTACCGCCGAGTGGCGCTATTGATTTTACAAATTACTTGAGCGGGACTTACGTGGCTTAAGGTGTTTGCGAGCTACTAATTGATTGAAAATTTATTTACACACTATTACGAGTTTAACTAACTTTAATATGTTGAGTTTTTTACACTATATGATTTAAATAAATATTGGTATAGAGGTGGATAGACTTCTGCGCTCTTGATTTAATCAGACAGTCACGACTGGTTCGCCAAAGAGGTAGGCAGAAGTGCATTTCTTCACCCACATTTCGCCATTTGTGTTTTAAGTACCACTAACTCTGGTTACAGCTCTCAAGGCCATTTTTAGACTTCGTACTGCAACTAAAAATTTTATCATTAGACTCTTTTCTAACCCGGGAAAGGAAACCCGGATATCTAGATAGCTCAGCACACTTGCGAGGCGGGACCAACGTTTTTTACAACGTCAGACAAAATCTTTATGAACTGCTAGTACAGTATAAATATGTTAACTAAGGTATGTACTTTCCTGTGTTGTGTAGACCAATGGGCGGTAGACGTGTGCGAGTCGGGCGTGGCGCTGCAGGTGGCGCCCAGCTCCGGCGTGCTCGCACCGCGCGGTGGCGCCGAGTTGCTGCTCAGCGTATACGCCGCCACCTGGGGACTGTACAGGGACCAGATACTCATACAGGTACCGAATGCGCAATATCTTTGACACTTGACTTTTCACACCAAAGCTCTAATTCAAATCGAAAATATTTTAATTGCAATACGGAAACATTGTAAGTCGCGCTCTATATGCCGTTCCGCTCTCGTGTTTGCTTCCTTATAGGACAAGAAAATCAAAAACACCACACTATGGAATATAATCCAACATATAAATCACTTAATCGATAATCGATATCGCGTATCCCTTCGCAGCTTCAAACTCCAAGACACGTGATACCGAGGAGCTCAACAACATTCCTCACATTTTAAGTACTGGTCGAATTTTCACAAAATTTTAGTCCTAAGATTGATAGATAATTAATTTCAGATAGAAATATATGGTTTATTAAAATAATTGGTCGAAAATACCCTTCCTCCCAGTATAACAAAGTTGCAACTCCTCATCAATAGCGGCTTAATGATCTCTTGAGGCCTGTGCGCCGACAGCGTAACACGCCTACAGACCCTCGCGCCACGCCGCTCTGCTCCCGCACTAACTAACCAGTCGAGAGCAGTTACACACTCATTATTTCTAGTCATTCTGAATGGCTTTAATATTTCACTGCACAAGCAGACGAGCCTTGGCTCGCCAATTCCACAACAATCTTGGCAACACTTTAACTACTTTATTGCCGTACAAAACTCAGCTAAACTTCAATTATTTATTACAATTGCACATAGTTGCAAATCACTTAATTCTGCGTACGATGTTGCACTCACAGCCAAGATATCTCGGATTGAAGACTATTAAACACTTAACGGCATGCACTTAAATAAAATTAACAGTTTGTAAAAATAAATGGAATAAAAAATATTTAGGGACTCACATTTTTTTCTTGAAATATTAATAACGCCTGTCTGAACCACACAATATTAAATGAGTGACGCTTAACCTTATAAATAAATAAATAAATAATAAATACATCCCACAGTCACATACATAGTTCTGACCTCACAGTAAGATACAAGCCTGGTGTCGTAGGTATCAGAAACTACGAGAGACTTTTCGGTCTCACAAACACCCGGACCCGAAACAAATATTTGTGGATCACAAAAACATTTGCCTCGGTGCGGGGATCGAACCTGTGGCCTCTCGTTTCGCAAGCTGGTGTCTAGCCTACTACGGGTCTGTCATACATACATTGATTGCGTCCAGCTGGAACTATTAGTGCACTCATTATTTACACTGCTCCACGAATTATGGCAATATTTTTTATTCATAAATATATGAGTGATGTTGTATGCAATGATGCTCTACTTAAATTATATGAGACAGTTCATCCGTCGGTCGTGATGACTTGTTACGCAATGATTATCGAATGGCCGAAGGTCGACCAGAAAACCCAAATAATTTTGACATTGAGATGGAAGAAGAGGGGGAAATATTACGCAGCAATGAGGTGATGTAAATAATGAAAAACCATAAGCGACAATTTATTTTCTAATCGGCGGCATAACGCTTCTATATTCCTTTCACCTATATAAATATCAATCAAGCGTCACGTTAATTTTAATTGACGCCAAAGTAATCAATACTGGAATAGACTTTGACGCTAAAATTACAATCTGCCAAGTCGAATACACAAAGTTCGATTAACGGAGCCAATCGTCAACACTTGAATTGATCGGTCGGTGTAGACATTACACGACGCGGATATAGCTTTACTGGCGACCAATTAACTAGAAGTTATAAGAGAAATCTCACATCCACACTCGGCCACAATGGAACTTAATTCTTTTATCTAACTCCGGGCTCTGCGCGGAACAAAGACCAAGTCCGCGCTCTCCAGAGATGCCTTTGAGTTAATTTCTCCCAATTTATTCTAGCTCGAAGACTCATTTATTTAATTAGATCAGCTCACTATCGAAGTAAAAAATCTTTGTCAACGCTAGGAGGAAGTTTTTAAAGCAAAAGCCTTTGAAAATGTTTGAATAAGTCACATGTTCAGGGAGATTTAATATATTTAAAAGATTTTATAAGCTTCCGTTTACAACAGAAGTCATGAATTTGTAAAAGTTTTATAGTCGAGTTCCCAGGTATGTACATTTCCTTACAATTACTTTTTCATCGTAAAGTGAATTATAAATTGGTTTGAATCTACATTAAGCGCAGAAAGAGTGCACATCAAATATCTCGAGCTACTCGAATAAATAAGTTTCCATGCAGATTTACTGCCGACTAGAAGGAAGGAATGAGCCAAAATATAAATTATTCAGCGTAAGTGAAAATTCATTTTAGAAACTTTTTATTAACATTTAACATTATAGATTCAGTACAAACTAAATGATAAATACTAGTTATGGTTTTTAACCTATATATGTACGAGTACATACATATATCTCATCCAGAATTCTGATCTTTCATCTGTAAAACTTTTCAATACCAAGTGAAGAAATTGTTATCCATGACAGATCGGCTGAAGATATGAAACATCCCAAGTCACATATCATCACAAGTTCGCGTACCGCCGACCCGAAGCCCACCGAATTAGTTTGATGCGTTGTGTACACGTATAGAGCGGAGCAAACACGATGGATCCGTAGTTTTATGAGTTGAAGTTGTGTTTACTTGTGATATGGAGACGGTTATCGGGAACAGAGTTGTGTTTACTCGTTGTGTTTCTACGGAATTAGGCTTGTGACTTGTTGCCAATCTCATACATACGAGTACATACATATGTATATTACAGATTTTACGCGTGTTTTATGTCTTCTTAATGGTATAATTTAAGTGATATACTTAGTTAGGTCTGTATTCTTATTAGAGATGTGTGTTCATTGTTAGTTTGTAAGGTGATTGGCGTAAAATAAATGTTACGAGAACTTTGCTAATAAAAATGTAAATCAAAACTTATATATAGGTTAAGCCGTTTCCGAGATAAGCGTAGCAACCAGTTGAGAAAAACAAATTTCACTAGAAAATACCTTACAATAAACTGTAGTTTTGCTCTTTCTCTCTCTAGCGTTAACAAAAGTGAACAAACAAGAAGATAGTAAACACATTATTTAAAATAAACTGCAAACATACCATTTGGACTGCAGAATCCTTTCCATCAAGATACAGAAATAAAACGTAGCAAAATTACTACCGAAGCGTTAGAGGAGAACTGGGCTCTAAAAACTCACATAAAATAAATCATTTTAGTAAGCGAATGTAGTTAACTTTCCGCCGTTAAATTTTCTACTGCGATGTGACATTTGCTCTGTGGCAGTGTTACGAGCTCACATTAATGTTACAGTAGCGCAGCGGTTTGCCGACTCGATGATGCTGACTCTGCGTCTGTCACATAATCTGTCTGTCTGTCACAGTGGAATACACGATTTAATCAACGGCTACAATTGTGATCAATATGCGGGTAATATTGACATATGGGAAAAACAATACGAGAAATTTTATCTGATATAATATATGATCATACAAAGTATGGGAGCGGCAGAGTATTTTTCGTGTTTTAGTATCTCTTATTTTAAGTCACACTTTATAGTTTATATTTTCCATGGTTTGTACCAAGCCAAATGAATACATTTATATTGAAGAAATTCATAATCTCTAGTATTGCTTAATTGAAGCGCATTTGCATTTCTAGTATAGAACATAAAACTTTACTGTTTCTAATTAGTTGTCCCAACTGCCAGCACCAGATATCTTAGTGCTGCAGTGCCATTTTGTTTCTGAGTTTTCTCTACAATTTAACTGCGCGGTGTAACGTAATAATTCTTATACATAAAATAACTCAAACAATTCATCACATATATAATTATACATTCACCTCGCTAAGTTTGAGTCATTTATTAAATGTCGTCGCGTATATATGATGCGCCGGCGCGGGGTTGCGGAGACGAGAGGCAGGTAGCGGACCGCCCGCTATACGTCACCTATTGTCCCACCGGTGCACGATCGCGGCCCCGGCATGTAATGGCGGACGGAGTGTCCGATATTTAATTTATTTTGTTTGATGTAATGTGTGGCTGTATGTATGTATGTGAGTAGCCCACAAACCATTGCTACAGAGAGAAACGCAAATTCGTTCAAACAGAATTATAAGATTCATTCAATATTGAAAACGAGCCGAAATCCTCTAAACTATCAATGAGTAATAATTACGACACAATAAACAAACATATATTCTGTGGTGCAGGCGCTTTATTCCAATTGTAATACGATATGTAACGGCCTGGAAAAAATCGATGTTACACAGAGTTTTTCTATTTGCTGATGGGGTATTTAGTTATTACACGGATTGATTCAACCGGTATTTCAAACTCCGGTGTAAAGTCACCGACATTCAGAGACATTACTCAATAAGTACTCATGACTGCTTTGTGGTCTCGTGGCACAAGTATGTGCCGCGCGATCTAAAGGTCTCGGGTTCGATTCTCAGGTCGGGTCCCTATCCCACCACACACCCGCCACTGTAACTCCTGTGCTCCAGGATCAACAGCGGCACGCACAGTAATGACACCGAGCAATGAAGCTCAGCGGATCTAAGGGGACCTAAATTTGTCATAATCCCGCAACGAAGTTAATCAGAAAGAAAATATAAGGAGGAGTTGAAAAACAAAGAGTTGTTCACTTCCCTCCACAGCAAAGCGGGTGACAAAACATTGAGCTATGAGGTTTTACCCTCACATAAAAAAGACAATTACATTTAGTGATATTAGACGCAAGTAACGCACCACGGGTAAAAACTGTATGAATTTTATTGACTAAATTGGACCTAAAGTGCGAGCTGTTATGTAGACTTCCAATAATAGGCATGGCAAAAACGCTGGAAAGCACGGAAATTCTTCCTGGATTCAACAATTCATTCCTTTCTTTCGCTAGGTGGCGCTGCTCAGTAAACAGTTCTTTTGTGGCTCTAATTTTGAATTTAATAGTAAAAATAGTTCAGTGTCTAGATTTACCATAAAACATTTATTAATCTACTGATTGAGTGCTCATACACCACCACAAGTGTTATCTTAATGTAGATCAGTGTTGTTAAATATTTAACAGAACTTTAAATACAGTGAACTTCTTGGACCTATAACTTGTTTGTGACTATACCGAAACTGCTGAGGACACAACAATAGTGCCACAGAAGGTTAGTAGATAATTACTTCACCAAATACCATGAAAAAGGACATAAATAAGAAAAATAATTGAAATAGACATCACGGTTAAACGTTACAATTTAAATTGCTACGAGCTGCGCTGCCATCTTGTGTCTCTTGGCGACAAACCGCTGATTAACGATTGTTGATCCTCAACGCTTCACCCACAGAGGGCGCTACGAGTGACAAGCCAATGACGTTTGGTAGAGGAAATAGTACAAATAGAGGGCGTTACGAGTATTAAACTGGCTGAATAGCTAAAATTAACTTTGATTAATTTTGATTTGATTTGAATTAACGTTTCATTTAAATACACAGAATAGTTAATATTTTACCTCTCACCATGATTTGCTCTGCATGCCTTATAGCAATAGGCAAGGATGATTTTATATGCTGTGACGTACAAAATTGCAATAATGTTTACCATGCTTTGTGTGCTGGCTTAACAAATTTAAATAATGATGAGAAACGCTCTTGGCATTGCCCTGAATGCCACAGTGCTATAAGAATGGATGGTAATAACACCTCTTCGCCGGTCAGAACCTTTGTAGAGCCAGAACCCAACGAACTCGTCTTGGAAATACGTTACCTAAGGAAAGAGATAACCAACCTTAAAGACCAACTTAATAAAGCGGTTTCTCTTATTAATACTTATGACGAAAGACTTCAAAATTATGCCGAGCAAGTAGTCAAACTTTATCCGAAAACCAAATCAAACGAAAAAAACGGGAGTTCTCATAATGCAACGGAGCCTCGATCTCCTTTACTCATACCCACCGTGAAGAAACCTGCACGCCCGGCAGCTAGACCGAGGGATGAATCTCGGCCCAAAATACCAATACCAAAAGTTTCGAGCTCCATTACAGTTGATGAAAGTGATAAAAATACGGAAAATACCATAAACTTAATCGCTCAGAGTACTCACTTTCCCTCAGCAGCCAAAACTTATAATATAACAGCTTGCCCAAAAAATAATTCCACCACACATAGCCAGCAGTGGACTGAGGTGAGGGTACCAAGAAATAGAGGTCGCCCCTCGCTGTCTGGCGTTGCCGGACCTGCAGTTACATCCTTAAGAGCAGTTGAGCCCGTAAAATACTTACATTTATGGAACATGGCATCCAGTCATGATGAAGTATCACTATACTTAAAGCAACTTTGCCCTTTTGGATCGTGTACCGTTGAAGAATTAAAACCTAAAGGTAATTACAAGTCATATAAGATCGGGATACCAGTGGCATATTTCGAAAAGTGTTTCTCGATTGATGTATGGCCTATTAACGCCAAGATAAAAGGTTGGATCAATTACAGGAAACCTACTGGCTCAAAATTAAATAGAGCCTCCGGGAAAACTATATCCACAAATGTGCAGCCCTTTCGTGAAGAAAACAGTGAGCAGTAAAAACGCTCACATTCAAGTTTTGTACCAAAACGTACGAGGACTTAAAACTAAGCTACGAACTTGGCGTAATAATCTTGCGATGTCCGAACACAACATTGTTGCTGCGACTGAGACGTTTCTCGATGATTCTGTTGGAGACTCGGAACTTGTGAGTCCGGGTTGGAGTGTTGTGCGGCGCGACAGGAGTACGCCGTGCGGAGGGGTCCTACTTGCCGCACGCGCTCCCATTGTGCTTCACCGCCGCAAAGACTTCGAAACTGACAGTGGCGAAGACTTGTGGACAAGTTACATATGGCGTGGTCGAACTACATATGTGTGTGTAGTTTACATCAAGCCAACCGCGAGTGATAAAGACTACATGGCATGGTTCTGCAAAATAGAAAGCTTCATTTGTACACTAAAGGGTATAGTTTTAATTTATGGTGATATTAATCTAAACAGTGCCTCAGTAAATGTAAATAATTATTATTGCTACTTCTTAACGTATTGTAATTTGTCGGACAAAAATGTCGTGAGAAATCTACATGGTGGAATGTTGGACATCGTACTGGTACGGGAGAGTAATGACATTCTTGAGACAACTGTTGTTGCTGCGGACGGATTAGTGTCACCTGATGCATACCACCCTCCACTTGACATTGCTATTAGTTTCCTCACAACTCGACATTCAGATCGCCTCGAGCCAAGCGCAATAAATAATAGTAAAGACTGGAATTTTGCGAAAGGGGACTACATAGCATTATATGATATGATCTCTAAGGTTTCATGGGAAGACTTGTATCAAATAAAAGATGCACGACAGAGCGTCGACTATTTTTATTATACGTTATACAGTATGTTTGATGCCTGTATTCCCAAAAAACGACGTAACGCTATGTCGAACAAACGCTATCCAGTTTGGTTTACTAGAGATATTATCGAAGACATTAAAATAAAGATAAAATTACACCGTCGCTGGAAGCACACCAGGTCCCAAGATGCATATCAACTTTTTTCTAACCTAAGGTCCGCCTTGAAAGGTCGTATAGCAGCAACATATGAGTCATACTTGGCTAGTATTGAAGAGAACATAAAAATCAGCCCCCGACAATTTTGGCGTCATATATCTTCTCTGCGATCCAAGGGAGGTTTTGAACCCGAGGTTAAATACGCAGGCCAAACTGTTAGTGGAGTAAAGGCTGCTGAAGCCTTTGCAAATTTCTTTTCTAGCGTGTTTCTATCGGATATACCCAACCTCAACCCAGCAAACATAAACAATAGTCCGCTTTTCTTGAACAGATACGTTCACGTCAATAAAATAACATCTGTAGACGTAGATATGGGAATACAAAATTTGAAATTAAGTAGCTCAATAGGTCCCGATAGCATTCCTCCTTGGTTTATCAAACAAAACAAAGATATTTTTGTCGAACCATTAAGATATATGTTTAACATAGCGCTAAAGACTGGTCATTACCCATCTCAATGGAAAACCTCAAGAGTTACGCCCATACCTAAAAACTCTAATAGATTATGTGTTGAAGAACATCGGCCGATCGCTATACTGTCCACTTTGGCCAAAATATTTGAACATATTCTTCACACAACAATATATAGGCAGGTTGAACCATTCCTATGTAATGAGCAACACGGTTTCAGGAGAAGAAGGTCGGTCAACACAAATCTTCTTATAATAACAGATTATATCGCCACCAGACTCGATCGTGGGTCACAAGTGGATGTCCTTTACTTTGATTTACGGAAGGCGTTTGATAAGGTTAACAACGATAAGCTACTTGTGAAGCTCTCTGCTCTGGGTCTGTCTCCAGAGACTCTCAGGTTTATCGCTGACTATCTGCGAGATCGTCAACAATATGTTCGACATGGTTGTTATGAGTCACAGCCCTATCACACCCGTTCTGGAGTAAGTCAGGGATCGATACTTGGTCCTCTTCTGTTTATACTCATGATTAATGACCTTCCTTTGGTAATTAAACATGCAAAAGTATTACTATATGCTGACGACATCAAACTTTTTTTGGAAATTAAAAATAAAGAGGACTGCGTTTTACTTCAGCATGATATTAATGCAATATATGGTTGGAGTGTAGAGAATAAATTAGAACTCAACATTTCAAAATGTTTCCAGATGACTTTTAGTCGTATGCGATTTCCTTTTGCATTTAACTATAAGTTGGGTCCGAACGAAATATCCGAGGTATGCTCGATCAAGGATCTCGGTGTGACTTTCGACCGAAAACTTACCTTCCATGATCATGTTGTCACTGTAACCAAAGAGTGTTTTAAACGTCTGGGCTTTGTGCTTCGTAACTCAAACGATTTTCGAAGCAGTAAAATAATCAAGTTGCTCTTTGATTCACTAGTCCGCAGCAAGCTCGAAGCTAGTGCCTGCGTATGGCATCCTTATAAGAGCACTTACACCCTGTTGCTCGAAAAAGTTCAAAAAGCCTTTTTGAGGTACCTTTATAAGCGCCTTTATACATACTATCCACACATGTATCCCACTAAATATCTGCTGGGTTGCCTCGGGTACAACTCCTTAGAGGTGAGAAGATGGAGGGACCAAATACTAATAATGTGCAAAATTCTCAGGGGTATGGTAGATTCTCCTGACCTGAATGGCGAGTTGTGTAGACTGTTCGTTCCTAATGGTTACACGCGGGGAAGGGGGCACCGACTGTTCGCAGTTCCAACATGTCGTACTGTGGCTCGTGCCAGATCACCCATACCGCGTACTCTCAGTGCGCTCAATGCTCTCCTGGACAGTGCACCACACTGTGATATATTTACGGAGGAATGGAAGGCGATTTTGTCTGAATGTTTGCATTTTTGTGAATTGAATGTGTGATGAATGAATATGTTTATAATATATTATTAATTGATTATTATTATTTTTTTAGATGTTTTATATTGTTAATGGTACTATAATTTTATGTAATGTTAATTTTTATCTTATTTCACTGTTTTTTTTCTTTTATTTTATATTTTATTTTTCTGTTTTTGTTTGTGTTCCTTATTTTTATGATTATTATTCTCGACATATTTATTTTTCTCAACTCGGAGGTTGGTATTTATTGTGGTTGCGGGCCGTAGCCAAGCAATCACAATTTGTCTTCTATATACGTTATGTTTTATAAATTTATGAGTGTGAAACGGTCTCGTCTATTTCCATGAACTTCCTCACAATTCGGCAAGTATTCAAGATTGCAGCTTTTTGTAGGGTGATGTATAGGGATTTATTCAGGTTTTGATTATTATTATTATTATTTTTTGGATTTTATGGTTTGTTATCGATTAGTGTAAATGGTGTAACCGTACTAATTTGAATAAATAAATAAATAAACAAGGTCTGTATAATAGACAACACCAGACGTTACATGCATACTATTGAGCATACAGTTACGCTCATCCGACCAAAGATTGCACTCCCAAAGGATATGATTCGCGGACTGTTCATATTCGCAATTATGTGTTGAGCATTGGCACATAGGAGAATCAACCAACTTAAATGAGAATAATTTGCTACGAAAATTACCGTGACCCGTCAGAAATTGCGACACGTAATGATCGATCTCAAGCCAAGTTTTTGCCAAACGATCGCTCACCGAAGGAAAATATTGATAAAGATGACGCCCCTTTATAGAGAGACTCCATCGATTTTGCCATTCTTCTATTAATTCCGAGTAAGTCTCGGGGTATGGTTTAAATAACCGACTAATTTTCAAAAGGTCGCGCGAGGAAAGAAAATCTTTATCAATATTTTGCTTGTTGGAAAAATATAATGCGGCGCGACGTTGCACTTCCAGGTCGGGTAAAGGATAATTAGATTTATCTATTAAAAAAATATTTTTAGCACTACGGTGTCTGGAAATATGCCAAAAAAACGGCAATATGCTGGCCTCCTATTACGTGGGACTGATACATACCTGGTAAAATGTGGGTGCAGAAATGCATCTCTGCCCACCCCTTCGGAGAATACAGGCGTGAGGTTATGGTTATGTATTATGTATTCATGACTATAGATTGAAACTAGATGAAGTGAAGTGGAAATCTATTGTATGCATTGCCTACGGGTTTAAAATTGCGTATGTTTCGCCGTACTGTATACAGAAGCGAGTGTGTTGTGAACAATTGCGATGCGCGTCGCGCCGAGCGTGCGCGGCCGAACGTCCAGACACAGCGACTCAGCCCCGACCGCACGCTCGCTTACCGCATACCGAATAACTAATGGCTTTGTTCCGACCACTCACTACATTCGTCTTACTATTCTATTATAACTTTGCCGTGACAGTTTAACATATATATTATAATATGCCGCCCATTTGTCATGCATAGATTTTAGTTAAGGTTTACCTACTTTGTTAGTCTCGTGGATTCCGATGGTTTACGGGACATATTTAATTTGGTTATTCCATTATACAATTCTTAGTAGAGTTGCGGAATTGAAAATATCCGTTAGTAGGTTCTTCCCTTATTACGGGAGACTCACAGCTACAAAAGTGTGTTTAGAAATACATAGTTTGTATTGTTTATTTCTTTTATGCAGTTAATTTGATGTAATGACACCACTACAGAACATGGTAGAAACCCTACATCTAGCTAGTGTAAAAGTGGGACTAGAAATGAATATTACAAAGACTAAGACAATGACAAATAGCTTGAAAATACCAATAATTGTCAATAGCAAACCGTTAGAATACGTTGAAAAATATCTCTACCTGGGAAAAACTATAAGTTTCGACAGGAAAAATAGAAACATTGAAATAGAGAAAAGAATAAAATTAACATGGAACAAATACTGGGGTCTCAAGGACATTTTTAAAAGTAATTTACCACAAGCTATCAAAACAAAAGTCATGAACTCGAGCCTGTTGCCATGTTTGACATACGGTTGCCAAACGTGGAAATTTACTGTTGAAACGAGAAAAAAGATAAGCGTCTGTCAGAGAGGACTCGAACGAAGTATGCTAAATATAAGGAAGCTGGATAAAATACGACACACGAAAATAAGAGCAATAACTAAAGCAACAAACGCCCTGAATTACGCTCTAAAATTGAAATGGAAGTGGGCAGGACATGTTGCACGACTAACTGATCATAGATGGACCAAAAAAGTAACATTCTGGAACGGTCCACTAGGCAAAAGAACAAGAGGTAGACCTATAACAAGATGGGAAGACGATTTAAAAGCAATAGCTGGTCCAAACTGGGGTAAAGTAGCTAAAGATAGAAACAAATGGGCATCACTGGAGGAGGCCTTCACCCATTCTGGGGTTCCGGTAGATTAAATAATATATATATATATGTGTGTGTGTGTATATATATATATATGCATATATGTATATGTGTGTGTATGTATGTATATGTATATATTGTGTATATATTTATAATATAAAATACAAAAGATACAAAATAAAATTATTTTTTAGGTAAGAAACAAATAAATAACATAGAATAAATTAAATAAAACTAACACATATGTACATAGATTTTAAGAAATGTAAATTTACTGGAAGTAAAAAGGCTTTATTATTATTATTATAATGACACCACTGGTTCTTTTCTGTAACAACAGTATATATGATATATTGATTAATTTTTTAACAAATCCTGCGATTACCAACATTGATACCAACAGTCACCGGCTCATGTGCAATATAAATCTAAGTCACCCACAAAATGTTAAATGAAAAAAAATATTAAAATTTTGATGAGCCTACAGCAATATAACTCTTTCAAGGTTTACTTTCACAACTGACTACAAAGCTTGAACGTTAATTTAGGGCGGGCATTTAAAATATTTTCGTCTGAGATCCGTTATGCGCGGGCTCTTTGTAGCGAGCCTGATAAACGGCAACAAAGGTGGAATGTTGAATTAGCTCTCGACCTTTGCTTGTTCTTTTGTACGAAACGTTTGCATTGAAGGAGGCTGCACGGACAATACGCAGTGCAATAATCTCACGGAATATTATTCGTAATGAAGGCCGGAGGAGATCACGAGACAATTCTCACATGCTTGATAATTGTATCTAACACTGGGAGCTTGATAACACTGTGAACAGTGAAAAGAGTTATTATCATACATATGTTAAATTCGATGTCTGTGTGATTTTTGTTTAACCTTCAGTAGAATCTTCTCAACTTGTCAAATCGTTATAATGCTACATTATCAGTTTTCTTAAAAAATATTACGAAAGTATTTACTATTCTTTACATCTCCTATATGATGTCAATCTAATCCACTCAAAAAAGGTATACTAAAACTTGCAAAAATATTTTTTTGTCGAAAACACGCCATATCAAGTTTGCTAAGTTTGCAGTTGTTTCTGATGCGCTAGTTTGAGTTCCGCAGTGAGTGAAACATTTCACTCGCTCCACGAATATTTGTGTCGTCGTGACAAACTTGCACTGTGTTACTGATTTTTCACCACTTGCAATCGCACTAAACAATATGTTAATACCTATAATATGTAGTACTATGTATACCTATAATATATGTGTGACTGCCTCGTGGTCTCGCGGTTCAAGTACGTGCCGAGTGATCTAGAGGTCCTGGGTTCTATTCACGGGTCGGGCAAAGTGTTATTGGGTTTTTCCATTACGAAATTCTCAGTAGCAGCACGAAGTCTGGAATCGTGCCCAAAAAACGTCAATAGGCTCGCCCCCTATTACGTGGGACTGATACATACCTGGCGAAATGTGGGTGCAGAAATGCACCTCTGCCTACCCCTTCGGGGAAAACAGTGAGCTTATGTATGTAATATGTATGACTTGTGAGATGTATTGTGTTTTCATGCGATTGCCAAGTCAATCTATTTCATTTAAAACATAAAAGATTTTTCATATTGATATGGCCACTAAAAGATGTTGTTAGGTTAGCTAATTACGTAATAACTTAAGGCAGAAGGTCCCTTAAGTAGGGACTGAATAACTTAACCGACTTGGTATTACATGGATCTCACAAATTTGTACGGTAGAATAACTGAGTTGCGAGACTTGCATTTTTTTTACAAGTTTTCTACTTGATGGCATTTCTTATACTAGTACAAAGAGTCGTCCTGCCAAATGACATATATGAACGAATCGACATGAGAATAGTATATATGCGGGGAAAGTAGTATCTTTCTAGTATAAATTATTTTTATTTAAATACCAACCTCAGTTCTTTGATATTGACACTTCGACTGTCACTGTCACTGAATTTGCGTGTGCCAATGAAAATTTGGGTGCGAGAAGTTTACCTACTTGTCGCACTGTTATTGTGAAGTGCGCAATTAGCGTCTTTTCGATCCCAAAAGCGTGCGCAAAGATACTTCTTTCCCCGCATGAGTAATAAAATAATATTTTAGGGCACATGAGATATTGTTTGCTTAGTGAAGCGTGGGGAGAGTGGAGTGGTCGCCGAATACCGATACATTACAATACAATACGACACAATACGTAATAAACCAATCTCCAAACAAAACACTAGGATTTGTGGCGACGTGCCGACCGCCCGCCCCGCACATGCCTTCATACACCCCTCCCTCCACCTCTCAATTCCTTATTCTCGTTGATTCTAATCTGTTTACTGTACGCTTTCTATACACATCGGGAAATATCAACTACTGTGATTTACTCGGCGCGTGGGCGACGGATATATTCTCTCTAGCTGTGCTACGTGACCTCGTCAGGCTCGGGACAATATGGGGGATGTTACACAATATTGTATTGGCCGCAGATTGTTACACTGAGTGATCGCTACAATATCTTACGTCTCCATTCAACAAAATGTCTAATCTAAGTTTGCAGCTCAGGTAGCCAAGTAACGATAGAAACTTCTCTGTTAATGTACAGTTAACTTTATTATTATTTAGTAAAAAGTCATCATTTTGATTGTCTATTAACTATTTTGGGAATTTTTCCACATTTTTGGTTCTGAAACACTTTAATTTAAATTATTACGAGACATTGCTTAAACAGTCGTGGGCCTTAAAACGAGACATATCCACAAAAAAAAACCTTATTAATTCCTCCAACTTGAACTAGAATAGCTTGATGGCATGGTAAGGGCTTATGCCCATGAACCCTTTAAAATTAGAGAAGGCCGTACTTGGTAGTGTTCAATAATTTAGCAACTCCTCCGTTATATTATTTCTCTTCGGATTTACTTCGTCGCGGGATCATGACAAATAAGGTTCCCTTAGATTCACTGAGCTTCAGTGATCCGCGTCAATACTGTGCGTGCCGCTGTCGATCCTGGAGCACAGGAGCTACAGTGGCGGGTGTGTGGTGGGATAGGGCCAAACAATCATTTAGTAAAGAATACAGGAAAATCTTGTCTGTTTGGAACCTATACATGTGTCCAATAAATAGTTATTGGGTTTTTTCCATTAAGAAATTCTCAGTAGCAGCACGGAATCTGGTAATGTGCCCGAAAAACGGCAACAGGCTGGCCCTTTATTACGTGGGAATGACACATACCTGGCGAAATGTGGGTCCAGAAATGCACCTTGGCCTACACCTTCGGGGAATACAGGCGTGATGTATGTATGTATGTAAAAATTTATGATTTATCATATATGTATTCGGGATGCAGATAGAGAAGGTGGAGCCGATCGTGTTGGACGTGTGGGTGGAGGCGGTGGGCGCGCCGCTGCACTTCCCCATCAAGCCGCCCGCGGAGCCACACTCGCACGCTCAGGATACACCGGTCATATGGTAAACACTACAGTCTCTTTATACACTAGACTTAATACACCAACTCCACATAGTCCAAATCATGTGGTAGGTAACTGGAACTGCGATAGACGTTTTAATCTCATAAGTATCTTAAACCAAATGAAATAGAATATCATCATCATCATCAGCCCAAATACGTCCCACTGCTGGGCACGGGCCTCCTCTACAACTGAGAGGGTTTAGGCCTTAGTTCACCACGCTCGCCTAGTGCGGGTTTGCGGACTACACACCTAAGAAATTCCTAAGAACTTTTAGGTGTGCAGGTTTTATCACGATGTTTTCCTTCACCGTTAAATCAAGTGATAATTCATTGTGAATACACACATAACTTCGAAAAGTCAGAGGTGTGTGCCTGGGGTTTGAACCTGCGACCGCCGAAACTCTCGACCGCGCGCCTAAACCTCGAGGCCATCACTGCTAATATATGAAATAGAATATGAATATTATAAATGAATACAATATGAATATTGTTCCTTTTTAAGTCACGCCCTATCCTATAATCAAATATACTTCGGAGGCTATACAGGTAGTCTAATACTCTGAACAGAGGACATGCACTGTTTTATCGAAACTTTTATTGAGCTCGTATGAGGCGATAAAATTGCCGACTACAAGCCGCCAAACGGCATGTACTACATGGTAAAGTGATGTGCGTTAATGGTGGTCCGTGGTAGTGCACACTGTGTCGTGTGTACACTGCCCACTACACAGCACCTGCACAGCGGGCCGTGTGCGCTGCGGGAGGCTCGCTCTGTTGCAATCTGCACACATCTCCAACGCGCCATTTGTACCTCCTCACATTTCGTGTTGCTGCTGAATTCAAAAAACAAAATTGGTATTTAAGTGTTTCGCCGTGATTTTTGTTTGTTTCGCCGTGTGACGGGATGATCTGTTGGGATATTACCGTGCTTACGATTAAGTGCGATGTTGTCAATAAGCCGGCAGTTTTATCGTTATAACCGTCTCTTCAAGACAATTTAAAACATAGTTAGTGTTTATAATAATGAACCTATGTAGTCAAGTTCAGCACAAGACAATAGAACAAGTTTCTCGTCAGATATGGAGTGTGTCTCTATAATGCATAGGAGTTATCACTTCACCATTACTACAAAATACTGAATACCGTACTTTTATAGGCTCTAACAATAATTACTAATTGGTTGCCGCGCATATCGTAGTAGAATTATACTACCTACTCGTATATTGGCATGAGCACAATGTTGATTTACATCAGTGATGGCACAGCGGAGTACTAGTAGAGTGTAGAGCCGCGGCTGTAAATTACAATAAAAATATATTGAGTTGGTTTTTGGCGGCGCGGAGCGTGCGGTTGGGGGGGGGGGGGGGGGGGTTGGCTCAACGAAAATGCGTAATCTTGTCACGGCCGCGCCGGTTTTTTAATTTATGGCTTCTAACAAAATTCGCAAACGTCCGCATAAAATTCATAAATTTAAAACGTCGTAACCCACTCGCGGAAAGTGGCACTTTATGAAAACTTTACTCTCATCCGGGAATACTGATGTCGTCGCGCTCTCGTGCAACCGGTAACTCTTACTTATTGCATTCTTACTTAGTGTCACGCTGTAAGCTTTATTATTAAAGATAATGTCCATGGGCTAAACAGAATCCTTTTATTAGTCAGATTGTTTGAAACCAAAAGAATTACTAGTAGAACATTATTCAATATTAACTCTTCAAAAGTGTATTTCACATAAACGTACTTAACAATTATTGCATATGATATACGAGTAGGTTACACCTTTGTTATATCAGTACACAAAAATATTTTTGTTGTACAGTTAAATCACAACAAATTAATTATACAGGGTGTATTCAGACCGTGATCGGAAACAAGGGCAGATAATAGCTAAGGTGATTACAAACCTCCTGGCGTTAAAGAAAATTCAGACAAAAAATAAAATTATTCACGGTCTGAATACATTCTGTATACTAACGTGTAATGAGTCCCCTTCGGTACCGCGATAGGAATATTCGCTTGAAATCGAATATTTCCATATACAGCTAGATGCTAAGCGTAGTGGAACTCGGCCATTAAACGAGAAAAATAAACCCAAGTGTATGCCGGGGCTGCAGGTGGGCGCGCCGCCAGTGATCCCCTGCTATTTGGGCGGTTTCTGCCTGTTTTACCGCGCACACTTCCAATATTCGTACAGCGTTAAGCTCCGTAAATTCTCTTTACGCTCCATCGTTTCCTCAACAATATTGGAGTGGGATTATTTCATTTGAATTTATACGAAAATTGACCGCGTAATTTTATTTATTAATATGGCTAGTAAAGTGGATTAACGTCCCCGAAAAAGTTCATAAAAATTACAATATACTAATTATACACCTCACTTCTAACTTCCTAAAAGCTAACGCCTTAATCTGGAGACAATATGCTCATGTGATAATAATAAACATAGGTGTTTACTCGGACGTGCTGACTCACTTGACGACGATACAAAAAGCAACAAGCACGTTCGGAAGATCGCACTTTTTTTACGACCTCTTTGGATTACTGTTTCTGTTAGTTATATGATTTGTGTGTTTGTTCTCTTATTCCGGATAAGAATACTTCATCTTCATATAATAATACAATCACGCCTTTATTTCGAAAGAATAGAAATAAGATTATTTCACCTTCGCTTCACCAGTTGTGTATTAAGTCCCACATGTTAGAGAGTCAAGAGCTTATTGCCGTTTTTCGGGTACATTATAAAATAACTTGCATTTTAATAAAAAAATAATAAGATGTACATGACCCAGCGACCTTGTGTTCACTAATCACCACAATCAACTTTACTAATCCCATTCTTTGTTATAGAACTCAATACGATCTATAGTCCAAGCGCCGGAACAAAAAAAAGTAGGTAAGTAAAGCATCGTTCGGGACCTGATTTTTTTTTGAAATATGTTCAAGGGTGTCCTCTGAATGTAAATCCAAGTTGGCGCGGCGGGCGGGGGGGGGGGGGTTCACTTCAGCCGCCATCTTGGAAAACACGTTTTATCGAATATCTTGCGAACCGCGCATCGTACGACAAAAATTGTAGAAATCATTATTGTAGATAATAATATTTGCAATCTTTTTTATTTGAAACTTTTTTTTGTATAACGCATAGGTTTTTAATTATCAAACTTTTTACAATATGGTTTTTACTAAATATTTAGGTTATATTAGGTGTAGGAAATGGTTAATTTTTTTTGTTAAAAATTAAAAATAATGGTAACTAAATTGTAGAGCATAAAATTACCTATAAATTTTATCAGAAACTTCTTCCCGTAGCATTTATAGTTTAGGAGCTATAACGCTGTAAATGAGATTATAATGCTGTATATTCAATTATGCGCCTATAAGTTGCAGTATATATTTCGGGTCGTTCAGAATTTCCCCCTCTTAACATTCCAACAGTGTTCAGGTATAAATCCTAACCATTTTTGTCCCCTCGTGACGCTAGGATCGTTCCCTTGCCTGTGTGTGTATTGAAATTTTCGTAGACGCGTCAGTTCTGTTTGGAGCGCTTTAATTAAAAACCTATGCGTTATACAAAAAACAATTCAAATAAAAAAGATGGCAAATATTATTATCTACAATAATGATTTCTACAATTTTTGTCGTACGATGCGCGGTTCGCGAGATATTCGATAAAACGTGTTTTCCAAGATGGCGGCTGAAGTGAACCCCCCCCTGCCGCGCCAACTTGGATTTACATTCAGGGGACACCCTTGAACATATTCCAAAAAAAAAAAACAGGTCCCGTACGTTGCAAAAAAACCCCCGGCGCTTGGCCTACTATAAATGTCTGTCTTCTGTACAAGCTGACACAGTCACATACATATGCATAAATATGTAGCTATACTCGTATATTGGCAGCGTAGACATACATATATTCTGTGACGTCCTATGAATATCCAAAGCAAGTAGTCTGTAAGTACATTCCGTGCGAGGTGGCATAGCTATAGTGTCCGTGGGAACCGAAGTCGTGATGGCCTCGAGGTTTAGGCACGCGTTCGAGAATCTCGACGGTTGCAGGTTTAAACCCCAGGCACTAACCTCTGACTTTTCGAAGTTATGTGTGTATTTAAAAAGAGTTATCACGTACATTAACGGTAAAAGAAAACATCGTGATGAAACCAGCACGCCTAAAAGTTCTTAGGAATTTCTTAGGTGTGTAGTCCGCCAACTCGCACTAGGCCAGCGTGGTGGACTAAGGCATAAACCCTCTCAGTTGCAGTGGGACGTATATGGGCTGGTGATGATAGGTACCGAGTGTGTGTAACGTGTTGTTGCAGGATGTGCGGCGGCGAATCGCGCGCGCTCGTGGCGACCAACAGCTCGTGCGCGCCGCTCTCCGTCCGCGCCTACACGCTCCTGCAACACCGTGAGTTACGTTCGCACAGGCACACGCATTGTGTTGCTCTGCTGGTCATACATTACTTAGTAAGCGAAAGAATATTCATATTGGCGTGGCGTATATTTCCCCCAACTTAAAACATCTAAATCTTTAGCTTGAATTACATCCTAAATGAAAAAAATCATGGTGTAAACGATAATTATTAATTGTAAAACTGTTTTGAATTATGCATATTCTTGTTAATAAATTTTAGGATTATTTACACAGTATCCAAATAGATCTCAATAGTTTTGCCGGCGAAATAGCCAACGATGCATATTTTATTCGTAATACTGAACTTTGCTTCCATTTCACGTTGATGTTTTTTAAATTTGAAACGATTTTTTATTAAAACGGAGTGCAAAAAATATTCTGTTTAATCGACTACCGCTTATGCTTTGAACAACGTCCATGAACGACAGTAACCATTTGCCGTCCTCTCATCTACCTGCACGAGCAATAAACCAATACCACACTTTATTTAAAGTTGTATGTTTCCTGCGATACATAGAAGTACAGTGCGAGCCACTGCTGACTGGAGGTCAGCTCTCTTGCCAACAAACAAGTTGGTGCCCATTTAAATAAATACAACGCGCCGTGCCAACAAGTGCAAACAAGATTATTTACATGTGCAAAGTGGGCCACTCCGGGTGCATATCTGTCGGAGATTCCAGTGCCACTACAGATAATCCGTGCGGCATTCAGCTCTATACATGTATACCATTTATCGGAACTGCAACTCGTTCTATTCGAATCGTATCACGTGCTGTATCGAGGCAATATTTATCAAGTTTTGTATCGGAATATTTATTGAAGGTACGATTGTAAGTTGTGCATATGTATCCAAAAAGTACAGTAAAGAAACCATACTTAAGCGTATATGAAATTACATACGATACTTACTCTGTAAGCAAAGAGGTTGACAGCGATATATATCAAGGCCATGTTTCGCCAGTTCTTATGTTCCACTTAATAGTGGGCGAGACTATTGCTTTTTAAGGATTCGTGATACTGCTAATAATTTCCTAATCTAAAAACCAATTACACTTTGACTGACCGGAAGTTAAAAGGCTCTGTATATCACGCCGCGCCGCACAAAAGTAAACCAACATGATAGTCTCCGAATGACTACCTGCATAGCTCCAGAGATTATTAAGAATATAATAAGAACTGCAACTATTCAGCAATAGATTACTTTGAAACACTTTTATAATGTTACAAATTAGGAAAGAATTTTACCTCATAAGTTAAAATAAGCTGGTGCATTGTGTGGATCTGCTACATACGAGCACTCATAATCCTCGATATAACTGCACATACACACACACACACACACACACATATAGATACACATGCATGATAAGCTGAATAATGTCGGGACGCTGCGAGAGTTCATGCATCCGTAAATTGTCTCTGATGTTTAGTTTCAAATGTTTCGCATTTGTCTCTCTTGTGATGTGCATTTTCACTCACATTTTATTTTATACGTTTGGAACTAGAGCAGCGATGTCGCTGCGAGCACATTCACTATAAACATTCAAATTAAATGTATTCGTACGGTTAGCGACGAAAGGTAACGTAAACCTTTTTGAAATAACAGTAAAATATTATTTATTTGTTTCATATTATTGCTTTTAGCAATTCGATATTCAATTTATATTGCGCAATGTAAAGTGAACAGCCTTTTACGCTGCGCACATGTTTTTTTACAGCTATTTTTTTATTTAATAAGCATTGTAAAAACACCACAATCATTAAAAAGTAAAGTTAGGGTACAGTAAACTTGGACCACAGTATGAATAGGTCGTATTTATTTAATAAAATAATTATTCTACTTAAAAAAAAGCACTTTAAATGCGGTCTTATTTGATTCGGTAATTAATTACTCGAGGTCGCATTTGCTGCTTATAGAGTGTTCAAGTGCGCTTTACCGACCACCGCGATAGCTTATTTATTACACACATACACTCACTCACGCCTGTATTCCTCGAAAGGGTAGGTAAAGGTGCATTTTTGCAACCACATTTCGCCAATTGCATTGCCGTTTTTCGAACACAATTCCAAACTCCTTGGTGCTATTGAAATTTTTCTGATGGAAAAACCCACTCTGCCCGACTCGAGAATCGAACCTGGGACCTCATGATTGCACAGCACATACTTGTGCCGCGAGACTGCGAGGCAGTTTATGTATTAGTCTGCTGAAAACTGCTAAGTGAAAACTAAAAATAAAAGATTTAAATTTTTTAACCAGCCGGCGAGAATTCAAATACCAAAAATTAATTTATTACCAAATAGGAGACATTGTGTTCTCATTCAGTAAATGAAATTATTTTTTAATACAAAAAAATGTTGACGGAGAACATAATTGACATTACCCCATTTGTTTTACTTATACGCCGCGGTAAAATGCACTCTAAAACCTACAGCATTAGGTCAATTTACTGTTGTGTTTGTGTCAGTGAGCGATGAAACCGGGGAGAATTTTTAAATAGTCCATTAGTACGAAATTGAAATGCAAATGAGCGTTTGTTTTATTCGTTAGAGTTATAATTACTCGCAGATATCCGCAAAACATAGCATTAACAAGACTAAGACAAATAAAGTTAGCGAGGCAGCCGGGGCTCACGGCTCGCCATGTTGTTGCTGTAGAAATATCCAGCGTAATATTCGAGGTAATTCTGTGGAACCTTTAAGAGCCATTATACTGTAATCTAGTTTGTTTTTTCGTCATTTGTTTGATAAATGGTATCTTTACGGCGCGACGTTACATTAAAGGTGAAGCAATTGTAACTATCATGTAGAGTTCTTTGTCTAGATCGTGTATTGCCATTCGCTACGGTATGTGTATTTATATTTTCATAACGATATTTCGTGCTGGACCAGCGTTGGCTTATTGCATAATGCATTGGGGACATCTATGTTAGTCAACGTATAACTGATCTGCGTTACGTTGGCGTTGAATTTTATATGACGAACAATTTCTTTGCATTATGTTTGCAGAATTTTCAATGGTAATTACTAAGTTCCTGAAAATCTTTATCGTGCAAAGCAGCATTTTATGTTGTAGGTAATATCTATTAAAAAACCTTGGGCGACCAACCAAACGTCTCTTTGCTGTTTCATTTAGACGAAAAGAGATATCCTAGAGTAAGAAGCGTCCAAATTGCTTTCTAACATTTGCAACAGAATGAGTAATGACTCCTTCACTCCATCCTACTTGGAACATTTTAGACATTTCCAAGCTCCTTGCTTTTCTCTAATTTGACCGCATCTTAATCTTAGGTAAAGTCTTTAGTCCAATACAGTAAGAAACAGTATTTTTGCGTAATATTACAAAAATCACATCGCATGAATCTGCAAATTACCGCCCAATGAAACGCGATAATCGGATTGAGGGTTAATGGTTGAGAGTGCGGGTGCTATCCCTACATCAATGAGGCAGTAACAGTACCTCAATCGGTACACAGACGCATATATACATACATACGTGCACAGTGCACACACATGTGAACATTAGTGTGTTGTCCGCGGCACGCTCATAAAACATACGGCGTGTGCTGTTAATGTGGACAATTACATTAGTCGTACGTTACGTGCCGAGTGGAATTGCTTTGTCACATTTTTCAACGCATCCTGTGTAACTTTTATTTGAGTAAAAACAGAGATTACGCCGTGAATATGTGAGCAGTGTTGATACGTTAACTCTGTTTGTAGAAATAGTAATGTCCCCAATTTATAGTAACTTTTTACGATACTGTACATATACTGGAGTCGTAAAATTTACTTATCTATTGGAGAAGGTGTATAATAATGTAATTGTTACGCTGCTACTGAAGCTCATTCAAGTTGAGATAATCACATTGTTTTCTCTACATGCAGTACATTACATGATTCTGTTATATGATGGCCCTGATGGATCCGGAACATATTATGTTAGCACCGTGTGATGAAGGGGTTTCGATACCCAGCAGCAGCAGTGTTGCTGGGTTTTTATAATCATGAAAATCACAGTAGCAGCACAGATAGAGATAGAAAACTGCATTGATCTAGCCAAGGAGTGTTCTAAACTTTACTTAGATTAAGTATAGAAAATTAAGGGAAGAATTTTTATTTATTATTTTTACTTCTACCACGTAGGACATTAAAACAAAACAGGCGAAACTCGGATGTAGATATCAATCTTAGGCAAGTCCTTTCCAAGATACTGGCTCTCGTATCTGCTGTGTATTATTAGGTAAAAGAATGTCCGCAAAATTAAATTTTAAGGTAGCGTAAAGTGTAAACATGTCAGTACGTGAGTAATAATGGAAACGAACGTGCAAGTGAAGTAAGCCGACAACATTACACCGCTTCGCTGAAATGTTAATGAGTTGAATTGTAGACGGACGCCGCACAGTTTACGGGTACACCGTACAATACAAATGAGGAATACACAGAGCGTGAATACGGGCGGCTCGTGACTCGGCACAGCGCCGGGTGTTCGCCTCAACTCGACGTGGTGTCCGAGGGCCAGGTGTGACGAGCGCCGCACACCACACCACACAACAAACTTAACTCTCATTCGATACTTAATAAAGCGCCCTAATTTTAACACAAATAAATAGTAAATGACTTGCGATTATGAGAAGTCCCTAGCAAGGTTTTCCTCGAGCTGATGTGACGTCGGAGTGACGTAATGTTATTTCGGAATAAAATGCCGGCGAATAGGAAAAAATATATTTTTCGTTCGTCGTGAAAGGTTTTTATTAAAAATACGTGACGACTTGATAAATAGCAGCCGTGTTTACGAGCTGTGCGATATATAATTATAGTTAACGAGAGAGATATAGCTCTGAAGTGAGCTCTAAAGACTAGTAAATCGTAACTTCTAGTCACCAAAGCCAATATATATACATATGTACACGACTCTGTTATAAGAATCGTAGAAGTTGTGAAGTGTCTTGGCTACACTATCAATTGTACGACTTGTCCCTCATGGTCACGTCTTTCATGAATGCTGACATGAAGCCAAAAGCTTTGCATTTTGGTTTTGTTATCCGTTGCAGGTGCTAAAGAACAAGAAAACATAATGAAGAATGTCAATGTTATTTTAGCGCATTATCATACTTCTAGCCCCATTCCTGCTATTTTAAAAGCCTTTAACATATTTAGATTCCAAAATCGATGACCAAATATGATAAAAAACATGTTTCTGGGTATACATACCTATATTCCCTTCAGGCGTAGAAAAAAAGGCATAGAAACTAATTAATAGAAGTCTCTACATAAGTATATGAATGTAGTTTATAAGACGAATAAACTATGAAATAAAATAGACCATAATATGTAAATACATATTTCCAGCGAATGAGGGAACATGCATAAAAACGTAATATAACCTTACTTCATTGCAATTTCTTAGGACAAACTTTATATGAAGCGTATCTCAGTATATGTAATGAAGGAAACAAAACTGAAGTACTCGTATTTTGATATACGAGTATTCGCTATGTGTACCAAGCAAGGACAAAAATACACATGGCACAGTGATGTCCGCGGAGGGTATCGATCCACTCATTTGTGCCAAATAATGAAATATGTTAGATTCGGCGACAGTGTACGACTGTTTCCGCCTAACAATACTCTTTTTAAGAATATAGGCATGTTGGATGTCCATTCAACATGGAATTACATTCATTTGGATGTTCATGCAACCTATCTCAGTCCAGAGCTCTAAAGTTATATTATTTAAGTAATTTCCAATGTAGTCATATGGCACTATGGTTCATTGCATTAGTACGGTATACCTGTTACCTCATCTGTGTGGAATTCCAAATTGTGTCCCGAGACAAATCATGGTGTGTAGATTTGAAAATCAGTGAAATAACTTGCTTTAAACTTTTATAATTTATCGGAATATAAAATAGCCCAATAAGTTTTTATAGGAAAAGATATTCACCGTAGCTGTCCCTATGTCTATCTAATCAGCGGTTTATGTTAAAAGTTTACCAAACAAGTAACTCACTCTCACAATTACATTAGCATCTAAGTTGTAAATGTCAATCCAGCAGGCTAACTTAATCCTCAGAGACGTGCGCGCACACACAATGATTTAAATACGTTATTCGCGTGACATACGATGCGATAATGTTCGAGATCCCGACAATAAGTCAGTGACATTTGTAGGGTCGCCGGTACCCTTTTCACAGCAGTTTGTGACGGAGGCGCGTCCCTCGGCGCATCAATACGTTTCACCAGAGAGTGTAATGAGAGGCTTGCCAGGTATCCAGCGCGGCGGCCGCGGCAACGCGATGCTCATTTGTTAACTTTCACGTACATTGTGAAGATTCCGCTGGAAATTATCGTAGCGTATGTAATTCGTCCGGTCGCCGCCTAAGTAATCATCACCATCTCGTCGGGAGACTGAATATGTTTCAGGCCAATCTCGTGTACAGGTTTCGTCTGTGTCGGCATATAATGTGGCAATGTATAGAAATGATCTTTGTGCTTGTACCAGGGGGTTTACATAATGACTAATATATTAAATAAATAGAATAAACTGTACATATCAATGAATATTTCAGAACTGATTCATCTTTTGGTTTATTCATAAGTGGCGTCGTTTTCGTCCCGGTTAAGTCTGGATACAATACCATACATTACATGACTCAACGACTTAGATTTCTATTAGTAAAAGATTATTCGGAACCGGATCAGTGGTTTTAGATATTGTCCTTCATATATTAAGGAATTGGACCAATGCCTGAAAAGAAAAACAAGTTATATGAACTTGTGGCAACTACAATAACGTGACCATCAAAAATTTCATAAAAGTAATGTAAACAAACTAAAACATTAGGTATATGCTTTTAAATTCACTATCCATTGATATTTCATTAATATAGGTAAATATAAATTACGCACCATTGTTAATGGCTCAAGTTCATTTATCACACCAGTTATTGGATGAGATTTTTGAAGTTCTACAAATAATAAATAATAATAAATACACCCAACAGTCACATACATAGTTCTGATCCCACACTAAGATACAAGTCTTGTGTCGTGGGTATCAGAAACTACGAGAGACTTTTCGGTCTCACATACACCCAGACCCGAAACAAATATTTGTGGATCACACAAACATTTGTCTCGGTGCGGGGATCGAACCCGCGGCCTCTCGTTTCGCAAGTTGGTGTCTACCCAACTGCGCCACGGGGCTGTTGAAATGTCTTGAAGCTAACCTGGTTGTCCCCTTACTTTTCTGTGTGGCTCGTATTTCTCGTATTCACGTCGTGGTCGCACTATTTGTGCTCGGTTGCTTCGCATTCCGCGGCTCCCTACGCTGCGTCGCGGTCGGCTCCCACCGCCTTTTTTTTTTTTTTTTTTTTTTTTTTTTTTTTTTTTTTTTTTTTTTTTTTTTTTTTTTTTTTTTTTTTTTTTTTTTTTTTTTTTTTTTTCGCGGGGAAAATCCATTTACGGACCATCCCACCCCCGGAGGGGCGAGGGTGTGTCGGACTCACCGGCGCCTTCCGACCCAGCATAGATGTTACCGCCCGTGGTTGTTGCGGGCGGCCGCTGGGCCGGGTCCCTACCATAATAATTGCGCCGTAATACCGACTAAAAACCCCGCGACGGCCACCATCAGCGCATTCAGCGAGACGGCCCCGGAATACCCTGAAGCCAGAGCTATGGATTGACCCGGGACCGCCTCTGCGCGGTGCCAAAAGGCACGGCAAAAGGATGTTAATTCCTCCTCGGAGGCCGCCAAGGTAGGGACGGCGGCCCCGTGTGGCCTCTGGGCGCCGGGCTACGTGTTGACCCGGCGCCTCCTACGTCGCCTGTTGCGACGAGCGGGATCGGTCTGCTCCCGATCCCGCTCGGCGCTCTCCTTCTGCGAAATGACACGTTCGCAGAAGGAGAGCATAGCTTTCCACGACCTCCGGCTGCCGACCATGGCGGCGACCACAGTCGGCAGCGAGAGGTCTCTCCCCACGACCGCTACGAGAGCGCTGCGCTCCTCGTCCCAGGCTGGGCACTCCTCAAGCGTGTGCTGGGCCGTGTCCTCACGGCAGTTGCCACAATGGTGGCACACGGCGGTCTCCTCCACTCCGACGATGCGACACAGGTACGCACCGAAGCTGCCGTGCCCGGTGAGCACCTGCGTCAGCCGGAAGGTCGGCGCACCGTGGCGCCTGTCCATCCACTGCTGGAGGACAGGACGCACTGCCGCGACGGTCGCCACGCCAGCACTTGGACTCTCCAGCCTGGAACGCCACTCCTCCACGGCGGCGCTGCGGAGGGAGGCCAGCATGGCCTCGACCTCTCTTGGGGCCGGTCTCTGTCCGGTTCGCCGGTACGCCTCCTCCCGCCAGAAGAACACTGACGAGAGGGACTTGGCGTCCAGCTCCCAGGGCAGAGTACCCGCCAAAACGCAGGCCGCCTCGTGCGAAATCGTGCGGTACCCTCTAACGATTCGCTGCGCCACCATACGCTGCGGACGACGCAGCAGGCTCCCACCGCCTACCTACAACTCGGAAAATACTTTATCCAAAGATCTTGAAGGTCCATGACATCTCTTGAATCCCCTACAAATATTTACATAACTTTACTACGCGATGTATGAAGCGTCGTGCGAAATTCCTTCGACTATGTTTGATGTCATATTTTTAAATAAATAGGTATATAAGAAAAGTCGCGTTATTATTGTACATTAAATCCAATTCACTTTATGTTACAAATAGCAATAAAAATATTATGAACAAAGTTTAAATTGAATAATTTACTCTCGCAGACTTATTGTCGTAAACATAGTCTTCAATTCTGTTAAAAGATTTTTGAAGTAAATTTTTGTTTGCGCTTTCCTCTTCGAGTTGTTTTTCCTCAGTTGACCAAAGACATTTCTGTTAATATACCAGACCTTGAGTGTATAAGTCAAAACAATTCCGCGGATTCATTACATAACCGAGCCATTTGAATATTTTTAATACAGTTTTACTCCACTGGCATAAAAACACCGGCAAAACAATCTCTACAGTGCAGACGACTTGTTGTTTGTTTAAAATGTTTTCTCTCGACTTAATCATTGGTGTATTCTCATAAGTAACTCACTTAACTAGAAGTAGGTTGGAAGCAGAGTACACCACTTTGGTGTCACGTGTTAAATGTTTGAAAAGTAAGTTTTTTTCTATGCACTGTAGCCAATAAACAGCCAATACGTGATTGATCATCAGTATGTGGCCTTTGAAACGTCAATTGCTAGAAATGTTAGATGGTATTGCGGTACTCAGAGATCAGCTCGACTAGGCTAGTATTACCCTAAAAAAACAGATTTAAAACAATTCTATTTAATTTAGTCCGATGATTGTGGTTGCTGGAGTCCAAACGTGGGCTGCCTACAAGCCATTGCTTCATATTTAGTCTAATCCGTTTTTATTGCGATGAATAGTTTTTATTTGAAACGTATTGTATTACAGAAGACGAAAGGGATCGTCTGCCGTTCCGGTTGTACATACGTTTGTACGACGTGCCGCCGCGCTCCTGCCCCTGCCTCACCGCCTGCGACTGTAAGTCACGCAATGTACTTAATTATTGTTATAACTAATTAAAATGTTACTGTACCCCACAAATATTATGTACAAATGACAGCCCCGTGGCGCAATTGGCTAGACACCAGCTTGCGAAACGAGAGGCCGCGGGTTCGATCCCCGCACCGAGACAAATGTTTGTGTGATCCACAAATATTTGTTTCGGGTCTGAGTGTATGTGAGACCGAAAAGTCTCTCGTAGTTTCTGATACCCACGACACAAGACTTGTATCTTAGTGTGGGATCAGAACTATGTATGTGACAGTGGCGGTACTTCCATAGAAGCCCAAAAGCCCAGTTTGCCTTTCAAAATTCTGAATAATAAATTTTTAGCTATAAATCTTTATTTACCGATTGCAATTTGTTAAATAAAGACACCACAATAAGCAATTATAAATTAGACATTACAAAATTAACATTTAACGCTTTTGGGCTTCTATGGAAGTCCCGCCACTGGTATGTGACTGTTGGGTGTATTTATTGATTTATTTATTTATTTATTGATAAAAATAATAATTAAATATTAATATACTAATTAATGTAGAAAGACAATAACCGTGTAGCAAATAGTGATGTTATTCCTATCGGCGACTTCTTCCAGGCAACGTTGCAATGCAATGGAGTGCAATGATCTCAAGCTCCAATTAGGTAGGTACACGTCATTTAAATAACAAAAACAACCAGCGCAAATGCGCAGGCTCTCTATAAGACCTGTGGTTACAATTAATTTGTTCGAACATCAACGTTGTTCCACGCTATATATACCTATAGCTAAATAATCATCGTTTGAAGACGTAATAAGTACGCATAATACGGATTGTTTATTTTTGCAAATATATGTATAACATCTGTTTTTATTCCTGCTACATTTCCCCCTCGCTATATTAAAACAAAATGCGCTTAAGAAGTATCAGCGGCGATCCTCAATTTCATTTCTATCTCCAACGAGCGAGAGCTAAAACAATAATTCCACTCTAGGCTGGCTTTTATGTCGATACATATAGCTAACCATATAAACTGTGTGAAACCTTGGCGGATCTTCATAATCTTAATACACGTATTACATTCACTAACTTCGAGACAAATGCCCCGCTACTGGATATTTTATATTCTGTCTCTGTGTTAATAGATATTCAAACAATGTTCCGTTTATTTTATGTTAAGTAGGTATGTACATTGAACTTGCGCCTGTATCATCGAGGAAGTAGGCATAAGTATATTTCTCAGTCTAGCTAAGTAATGGCTTTTTAAATGTAAAGTTAAGTAAAAAAACAGAAAAAAAATATATAGTATATATAAATATATAATAAATATATATAAATATATATTAGGTAGGTATATATAACTTAAGGTCTGTGAGAAAAAGTAGGTCTAACTGTTCTTACTTGCATGATTTATATTGTTATTCCTTCTTTTTAAAATAAATATTTATTTATATTACTATCAGCATGAAAATGATGGCCAGTTTTCTTCGTATTTCTGTGTTTAGTTCAATCTAATTTATCACAAAATGGGTCGGAAGTGGGTTGACTGTCGCCGCCGTGCTATGAATGGACATTGGACACAAAGCGTAGCGCCGTCTCCCGACAAACATATTAACTGGAGCTACTCGCTACAGTACTCTCGTTCGCTTCGACTCTTTGTTGCACCTCAATATTCATTTATCAATTTGCTTTTGACAGCAGTCGTTTAAGAGATACAAACATTATGGCTTTATAAATTATTACCTCGGATTTGAACTGCAAGATACTTAGAAACGTATCGAATATTTAGGTTTGATATCAATAGATTTGCGTGACAACTTATAAGGCACTTTGTACTGTTTCAAAAGCACGGTATTAGTATCTTGTTGTAATATATTTAATCTACATATATCGTAAGCGGCCGAGGGCAGCGATAATATAGTTATTCATCAATTTCCTATACTAACATTGACCCCTCAAAGAATGCAAAGATCAAACCAATAATAATACAACAAAATGAGTGCTTTGTGTCATCTCTACAAGTTTATCTTATTAATAATTGATGTTACGATACAAGCGTGTCAAATTTGGTTGTTCTACCCGTCACTAAATAAGTGTACATGATTTAGTTCCCCGCACAAAACACGTAAAACATGAGCGCTCGACGAGGCCGCTTATTTCGCAGATTATCCGAGATTCCAGTTTGAATAGGATTTGGCGTAAGTTATACATGGCGATGCAAATATAGTAGTTAAGTTCGCGATGTTGATACAAGCAATAGTTTAATGCTCGTTAGGTCCGTGCTCCGCCGGAACTTTGGTATGGAGGAGTTACACCACGCTCTCGTGTGATGAACTCGCTCGGCCGAGCGCGCGATGTGCATATCCTCGCATTAATATACATTCCGAATTATACAAATTATATTTTGCCACGATGTATTCTGTGTATAAACGATTGTGTCGTAACACATTATAGAATTTGTTTGGTTGGTATCGCATACATACATATGTATTTAGAGGATTTTTTATCGAGGGACTTCGATTCAACATACTCGTACTCAATAGTATGATTATGATTATTGATCAATTTTTTATTTTAGCTTCGCATAGTGTTAACAATCTCAAGATGCTCTAAACCTTTAATTCCCTCGCTAGGCGTAGCTCATAAGAAGCGTTTGGAATATGTGCGACGCGAGAAGCATCTTTGCCCTGAAATCATTATATTTTTGAAATATTTCTAGTGGATGTGAAAACCACTGCAGCCCCGGGATATCAAGATTCGGTCCAGTATATTGGAAGGCATATAAGGATATGTCGGGGTCTTCAGATTTAAAGATTGGAGTGACACATACATATAAGTACACCAGTGAGGTTGGGCCCCTGTCGAATAATCTATGCCGTCATAACGACTAAAACCTCTCGGTTGCCCTCCAATATACTGGACCGAATCTTGATATCCCTATCAAGGGATAGTTGGCTCCGAAACACTGACAAGGCAATACATTTGAAATGAAAATAATTTATTCGAATCTTAGAGTGTTGAATTTAGGTTAATTTAATAAGGTCCAAAAGGCACTTTTCACTGTAAAAGAAAAGTCAAGAATCTCTAGTTTTGCTCTCTTCAAATTAATTTTAAACGTGATACAGATATAAAGCTTTGATCTTCATTAGAGCCATTCACGTTAAAATATTTTTGTTCTAGTTTAAAGCGACTTCCTATAGCAGTGGAAGATATACTTTTATAATATATGTGTGGGGACTTGTTTGTGCAGCGGACTATGGTATAGACGAGTCGAGCGAGCAGCAGTCCTCCATCGAGGAAGAGATGGACACCGCCGTAGAACTGTACCTGGCGGCAGACTACGGACTGCAACATGACACGCCATTTATGGTAACACTCAGTAACATGGTGTAGTGTTGATATTTCAACGGCGATCATTAGCGTGGTGAGAAATTAATGAACTATAGTTTAGTTTACTTTTCATTCATTCATAGTGCCCGTGATTAATTTGACGTGAAATTATTCAACAGTTCCAAACTAAGAGATTGTAGTAATATCAGACAGTACCAATCCGTATTGTCTGCTATGAAAGTATCCTGTCCATCAGCGTGATGTCCCCTGCGACCGGATAAATAGAAATAGTAATTTCTGGAATATTCTCGACATTTATAAATATTTCTCCCAATTGTCGTCCCTTGGCGTCATCCATTGTCTATCTATATTTAGGTTAAAGTAGTGATTTTTATGAAAACTTTAGGGAAATAAAAGAACTTCAGCCTTTGTTACCAGCTTTTGTATTGTCTCATTGTAAAGCAAACTGGTTTATAAGTTAACAGAAATCCTGTACCACAGAAATTCAATATTAAGTCATGATTTCTGAACGTCTCAGAATCGATTTGAACCATCAGCCACCACCATTAATGCGGCCTTTAAAAACATGTTCATTCGATATCCTGTATATTTGTATGTATGTATGTACGAGTATATGTTGATGGTCATAGGGGGAAAATGCGAATTTTACGCCACCAGCAAATAGATTATTCTTAGCAGAACAACAGTTCACGCGTTACTTAGATACGTTCTAAATTAGATCACTTCTTAGCAATTTGTAATTTTATTTCTCGCGTGTAAGATAATTAAACTTAACAAAGTACTCTTAAAAACATCTACCGAGAACGGTAAATTAAGTACACAAATTTATAACATACATAATAGGTAATAATGTATGTTATTAAAGTAAGCTTGAATTCTAAGTATTGTGAATATAACAGATTGTAACGGACGCGCGATTCTCGTGACTTGTATGGGCGCCACGAAGCCACACACCGTCTGCGTACCTCTACAATAATTATGTTATGATTATTTTTATTGAAAACGGAACAATAAGACACATAGAGGATTGTAAATATCATTCAGTTGTCATGTGAAGAGCGCACGTCATTACTTAACACATAAAAGCAAAAATAGCTTCAATAAAGCCTTAAGTAACAGTTGGTTTGATTTAAATAGTTTGTGTTAAAGAGTTTAAATATAACATCATAGTGTACATTACTCTGCTAATTGTAAATGTTAATACTGCATTGGTTTCTCGCAAGGTGCACAGAGTGTGTCTCAATAAGCTATGCTTTATGTCCGCTCTCTGATCCCAGTACGCAAGGGGTCACGATAGCGTTGTAAGAGTAACAGAGAAGCAGATAACATGAACTGTTCGTTGTGAGCAGGTGGAGCCACGAGAGTGCGTGGTGGGCGCGTGTGCGCGTGCGCAGTGGCGCGTGAGCGTGGCGCCGGGCGACGAGCCCGCGCAGCCCGCCGCGTTGCTGCTCAGGCTCATACCCACACACAACACGGGGTTAGCACACACCAGTTTCTTTCATTATTTATCCAGAATACCACCTTCCATAGAATACTCTTAAACAGACTTTTCGTACTACTTAACAGTATTATTTAATTTGCGGGCAACAAGACTACAATTCTACGTTTTGCAGATCCAAGTTCACCACGTACGTTTACTTTTTCGGCCAGTTCCAATAAATTAATTAAGCGAGATTGTAATTTTGAGTCAACGTGGCTGCTTCTTTGTTTCATAAATTTTAATTAAAATCATAAATTACGTAAGATCATAACGAGTATGACCGTATCGATTATTTCATAAGAACATGAAAATGACAGATTTTTTATTTATTATTGTTAAGTATAATTTGAGATTTTTAATTGAAGCTCAAAGCATAGCTTATAAAATTGGACACGGCTTTATTTTATTTGTGATCTTCGTTGCAAAGTGTATCTTAGAATACTCTAGGTGGTAGGCATTGGAAACAGTATAAAATAATATTTCTTTGAATACAGTGTATTGCTTTGAAAGCGCTCTGTATAAATTCAAGAAATGGGTAATAAAAGTATTAATCATGAGTTTTTATCGCGCAGGGAGTGTTGGCACCGTCCGGAGCCGCCGCCGCAGTTAGTGCAGCTGCGAGAATGTGCCCGCGTTCCTATACTGCAAGCTTCACGCGACCGGCTGTGCGTGCGGCTGTGCGCGCTCAACCTGCCGCTAGGGGACATGCTAAGGTGAGGGTGCGGGGGGCTTGTAGGTTATGAAGATGTACTGAGATATAGGGCAACGACACGGCACAGGTGCGGTTAAAAGAGTATTGGCATTTTAAAAGTTTGTTACATCTTTACGACCTCAAGTGCTAAATCACTTTAGTATAACACAGGGAGGATATTAGAAATGGTTATGGGCTCCTTTTTTGATTGTCAATATCTACATAGTCGTGAATAAAAGCTTAATTCATACTTATTTGGTAATGCTAAGTAAAGCTTTGAATAATACAAATATATCACCATCATCAGCACATGTATCTCCCACTGCTGGGCACGGGCCTCTTCAACAACTTCTTAGTTGTCTTAACCCTCTTGGGTTAAGGCCATAATCCACCACGCTGGCCTAAAGTGGGTTGGCGGACACCTCTAAGAAATTCCTAAAAACTTTTAGGTGTGCCGGTTTCCTCACGATGTTTTCTTTCACTGTTAAAGTACGTGATAATTCATTATGAATACACACATACTTTCGAAAAGTCAGAGGTTTGTGCCTGGGGTTTATACCCGTGACGCCCGGGATTCTCTTCCGCGTGTCTAAACCTCGAGGCCATCATTACTACAAAATATATATTTATTTATTTTTTGTTGATAGAGTACGCAAGTGCTTTCACGTGAAGAATGTGGGCGACGGACCGCTGCGTGTGTGTGCGCGCACGCAGGCGCCGTGGAGCGTGGCGCTCGGCGCGGGGGGCGCGCGCGGACACTGCGCCTGCACGCGCGGGGGGCGCGGGGGGTGCGGGGGGCGCGGGGAGCGCTCGCGCCCCGCCACGCACCACCGGCTAGACCTGTGGCTACCTCCGAGAAGCTCTACTGAAGTAAGCCAACCAATAATATCACCAACAAAGTCAGCCTAAATCTCGAAGAGACAAATATTCTTATAGAAATTAAATTACACCAAGATCCTGTTTGGATGATGGTGTTTTACAAACCTTAAACTAAACACTTTGTTGGCAATGGTTGACAAAAAAAAATTGAATATCCAACTGATACAAAAGAACCGCGACGCTGTAATAAGTGATGCGCTTTGAATTAAACTGGCTGTAGTTCCGCAGGTCACAGTATTCTTTATAAGTTGAATCCACATTTCATTGGACGGTGCCTTCCTTTATAGCTCAACTATTATTCATCCATTTGTTCTCCTTATTCCCTCTACAGTATTGTCTAACTCAATCTGTTTTTTTTATTACCAACAATAAATTTCAAAGAAAATCCAGTCGACGTCTCTCTTCAATAATACGGAGCATTTATAGCAGCGTTAAAAGCCAAATTCGCCAGCGGATGCTATTTGAAGAACATCGGTTAATAAAGCTCTAATTTGCGCGAACGAGATTATCACACATCGATACAATACATTCGTGCCTCGGGATATCAAATGTAACGTTTTAATTGATATTTAGGTATAAAATATCAATCAATCATTGATAAATTAGGTGTCATACAACAAACAACACGCAATCAATCTGAATCTAAGTTCAAATTAATGTACTCACAAATAAATTGTCGGAGGCATCCTGCTGTGATGGCGGGGGTGTGCGGGGGCGCGGGGGTCAGACTCTCTTTGAGGCGTAATATTAAATACGTTCCTTTGTTCTCCCACTTCATTAAAAGAAATATTGTTAGAAAAATAAACAAAACAGAGGCAGTAGCTCACGTACAAAGCGGTGCTTGTTCAAGTGAGAACGCAGCGAACAAGACTCGAACGCTCTTATGCAGTAATTGTATTATTTATATACAAACAATATTCCATTTCCTCTAAATTCTAATATAATAAAATACAAAATGAACCAATCGAGTTAAAATATGCTAATGGTGTGCATGCTTTGTTTTTATTTACATTTTATTTAAAAATAGACAATATTTCTAAACTTATTTGCTTCTATTAATATTGTCGACTATCATTGATAGATTGTAGAGCTGTGCGTGAGTATAAATCAGTAAGGAAGTTAATTGTTAAAGTTACATTATTTTAGGAATTCGTTATTTCCATGAGACTTGGAAGATAGTTTCAAATTATTGGCTAAAATTCTTGACAGCAGTTGTGATAAAAGTACCATGTGTGAAACGAAGGCAGGTGTAGGAAGAAAGGTGAAACCAAGAATTTTTTTAATTTTTCTTTAGAAAAGTACCTCAGACACTAATGCAGTTTTCTGTTTAAGGTTAATGTTTCTGACAGATATGCGTAGAAGTGAGTATTTCCGCTGCCGATGCGAGTCCCGTGCATACAGTCGCCACGACAACCGTTCGTCTGAGCGTGACGCCCGAACTCGACGCGGAGGCGGCCGGACAATCCGTAGCACCGCTACACACAGACACGTCGGCGGTTCGCCGCCTGTGCTACGAACCGCTACGGCGTAGCACTACGCCGCTACGATTCTATGACCAACACAACATGCTGCTTGTGAGTGAAACTATCGTTTTATAACATTGCTACTTACTCTCGCCGCATTGATAAATGTACTATGATATTAATTAAACGCTTAAGCCTTTGCACGCAGAGATGGGCACCTGCTTTCGTCATTGACAAACTGTCAAATCAACTTCCAATACGATTAGGACGACTAGGTACATATGTCCTCCAACCATCCAAATATGTCCCCAACTTTTACCGTCAGCTTTGATACCTTCCAAGAACTAACCAAACATTTAATCCTAAAGAGAGAAAAGTCCAATATATAATCATTTCACGTAGAATCTTCTATATCTTTTATATATATAAAAATGAATCGCCGTTCGTTAGTCTCACTAAAACTCGAGAACGGTTGGACCGATTTAGCTGATTTTGGTTTTGAAATGTTTGTCGTAGTCCAGGGAAGGTTTTAGGCGGTGAGGAATTATTGCAAAATTGCGAGGAAGATAGTAAAAACAGCAATTTCATTTTCCCATATAAACTGTTCTAGCAAATTTCCTGTCAAACATGTAATGATTATCCCGTCGATACGGTTAAAAGCCCCCTCTAATAAAAGAACGTTCTTAAATAAGGGTTTCGAATCGACAACATATATCCACAATATTCGAATAATTGGGTATTTTAGATTTTTAAAATGTAGAATAGAATGAAAAGAGATTGACATATTCGTTGGTTGTCAAACGGTTATGCGTGCGTTCAGAAATTTATTTTGTGTAACTAAGGAAAATATATCAAGCCTCATTACCCAACTGAATTTTTAAACTCCTTGGTTGTGTCTGGTTTACAATTTACAACTGAGGGCGAGCTCGGTAGTCATCATTGTTCGAAATCTAAAACACCCTAAACTATGCAATGAAATGCGGCTTATATGTTAAGAAAACTGTTGAGTAATGTGATTCACGCAACTATAAATCAAAGGAAAACTTAAAGATGAGTTCGTTTGGTTCTCATTCTAAGGTTTCAAGTTTCTCATTTTATGATTAGGCCGATGCATGATCCAAACGGATATACCTGGGATTTAAATTTTTAACGGCTGGACCGATTTTAATAAAATTTTCTGTGTATCTTCAGGTAGATTCGAGAATGGTTTAGATTTGAAATTGGACTCGATAGGTAGCGCTGTGATCGAGTGCTGGGATTTTAATTTTTAACGGCTGGACCGATTGTAATGAAATTTTCTGTGTATCTTCAAGTGGATTCGAGAATGCTTTAGATTCGCAATGGGATCCGTTAGGTGACGCTCTAATCGAGTTCTGGGATTTTAATTTTTCGCATATATGTTCTAATAACTCCAAAATCTTAAACAATTCATTTTCTTTTTTCAAAAGACGGCAAATGAAATTTTTGTGTGTCTTCAGGTTGAGTTGAGAATGGTATAGATTGGAAAAAAAAATTTTTTTGAATTTAAAATTGTGCACTGGACAAGGTCTGTCGGGTCCACTAGTTTAATATAAAAATTGAATCTGAACTTGAAGCATTTTAACTGATTATGTAAAAGTAAGACGTCACCTCTATTGCTTGTTGGATGAATAGTGTTGAGATAAAAAACTTTTTTTATTTTATTATGGGTTAATATTGAGGCTTACCTCGGGCTGGTGAGCGGGAGCGGCTGATGGGAATCAGTCGCCACTACAATGTCGCGCCGCATGTCACGCGAGCGCTGTCCCGCGCCAACCCATTGTTATGGAATTAAGGCCTAGCGCGAGTGCTCTCTGAAAGTATCAGCTACTCACTTTTCTCCCCGTTTCAATCGCCTTCATAAAGAATTGGCCACAGTAACAAAAAGCAATTATTTATAATATTAGTCAAATAAAGTTTTACTTAACATGTTTTGCCTCACCGAAATGTGTTAAATATTTGCTCGACATAACATAGTATTACCCGATGCCACATTTATAAATTTAGTATAATAGATAAAAACAACAAAAATATTGCGCAAGTATGATACTGAAACAATATCCTGCAGAAAGTTGGGCTTCCAAAAATATACTTTGAAATAGGGAGAGAAATAAAGTTAGACAAGAGCCGGCAGATGTTGGTAAGGTCACGCGCCGCGCGCCGCTGCCAATCCACGCGAGTTACGTTTCATATTACGCTATACGTTAAGTGGGTGCAGGGTCAATATATTTTTTGTAAACTGGAACGGGACAACAACACGTTCAGTAAATAAAAAGAAAAAATATATTAAAGAAAGGGTTTGCTGTTGCGAACGTTTAAACAACAGTAACCGTTCAGCATTATGGCAATGGATTGCTTTTTCCTCGGTTCATTGCATAAGAATATATTCAAAGGAATACATATAAAATACCACAAGAGTTCTTTAAGATTTAATCGCAAGAAAAATATATGGGTGTTTACGAGGAAAAATTCAACGTGTCTCTTGTTTGATTTGTTACAAATATTTAAAGATGTTGAGCGTCTCGGCCGCGGAGCTCACCTTCTTATTACAATTACAATTGCGTTGCTCATTCTTTCCGCCTTGTTAACTCTACAGAGTCGTTTACTTTCACAGAATGCGTAGCATAAAAACATAATACATCCAACAGTCGCATACATAGTTCTGATCCCACACTAAGATACAGGTTTTGTGTGGTGTGTCAGAAAATACGAGAGTCTACGAAACACCCACACCGGGAATTTTTTTTTGTGGATCACACAAACATTTGTCTCACTGAGGGGATTGAACCCGTGGACTCTCGTTTCGCAACTTGGTCTCTAGCCAACTGCACCACGGAGGATGTCCCATACTTTAATACTTGCAGCAAATCCCACTCACGTTAGAGTTGGAGTTCCCGGTGCTGACGGCGACGCCCGACGCGCTCGACTTCGGGTTCGTGGCCGACGGAGACGTCCGGAAGACTTACTTCACCGTGTCGCACTCCAGCCGTGAGTTACACATATGTATGTCATGTAGTACACACAAATTGGAAGACATCACAAATTATCTCGCTCTAAGTGATCATTTTTTCATTAATAATTAAAATCAAACTTTTATTTGCAGGCTAATTAAGCCATTATTTGAAGTCCTTCTGGCCATATTTTTATGCGAATACTTATAAATAATATATTGTATTTATTACGGCGCGTGTGTTGAGAATTTAATAACGTACCACAAGGATTTTGAACATGTATGTCTGAGTAGTCTAACATAAGGAATATTCTAGGATTACATTAATAAAGCAAGAGCAGGCACACGCCGCGCCGTGAGGTCGTCGGTAGGATTACATGACTTCATTTACGAAAGCAACAAGTTCGCCGCACAACTTTTGTGACGCGAACCTCCGAACCACAGTAGAGATGCGAGGCCGAGTTGTACTGACACACTGCGGTCGGATGTACACGACCCGGGATCACTATACATGCTAATTCATATATAATTATGTTATGCGACGCTTTATCAAATTATTTGTCATTAGATCAACGGCGGGAGGTAATTAATGTTTCGCTTCCCGTGTGCATACATAGGCAGCATATCATCATCATCATCAGCCCAAATACGTCCCACTGCTGGGCACGGGCCTCCTCTACAACTGAGAGGGTTTAGGCCATAGTCCACCACGCTGGCCTAGTGCGGGTTGGCGGACTACACACCTAAGAAATTCCTAAGAACTTTTTAGGTGTGCAGGTTTTATCACGATGTTTTCCTTCACCGTTAAAGCAAGTGATAATTCATTGTGAATACACACATAACTTCGAAAAGTCAGAGGTGTGTGCCTGGGGTTTGAACCTGCGACCGCCGAAATACTCGACCGCGCGCCTAAACCTCGAGGCCATCACTGCAGCATATGTGCCTTTAAATATATTACGGTTATTAAACTCGGCGATAATTTAATTTTATAATGAATTTATATTGGCCTGTAACGTATTTCACCGGCACCTAATTCTATTGCAATATTATTAATATGGCAGTTTGATTATGTGTTACGAGTATATGTAAACAATAATTACGACGATGTATGTATTCCTAACCGTCAGTACATACACATACACACAGTTGATGTTGTTATCAAGATGCATAAGACTCGTATAGTGACCCTGAGACAGAGGAACTCAGCAGGCCCAGTTATTGTCTGTACACCGAGCAGGCACGGAGACACTGCGGTTGGAGACGGCGTGGGAGGGCGGCGCGCAGTTCCGCCTGTGGCCCACTCACCTGAGCCTCGCGCCCGGCCACCGAGCCCATGTCTACGTGCAGTACACCGCCAGGTCAGACAACACTGACCATCAGTTTAACTATAGTTTGCAGCAATAACTCGTAAACAAATTTAGCACTAATTATTATTGAGTAGTAGTCAACTAATTAGTGAGTAGTGATGGCTAAGCTAAGTATAAGCTTGGTAGATTAAGGTAATCTAAGGATCCAGGAAGTAGTGATGGCCTCGAGATTTAGGCGCGCGGTCTAGAATCTCAGCGGTCGCGGATTCAAAACCCAGTCACACACCTCTAACTTTTCGAAGTTATGTGTGTATTCGTAATAAATCATCACGTACTTAAACGGTGAAAGAGAACGTCGTTAGGAATCCTGCACACCTAAAAGTTCTTAGGAATTTCGTAGTTGTCTAGTCTGCCAACCCGCACTTGGCCAGCGTGGTGGACTAAGTCCTAAACCTTCTCAGTTGTAGAGGAGGCCCGTCCCCAGCAGTGAGGCGTATATGGGCTGATTATGATGAGTAGTGAACTACATGATTTTCATAAACTTTATTTACACATTATCTAGACGTGAACAATTTTACTCAGAATTAAAGCCTGTTAGACAATCAAACATGTAGGTAGCAGAGACTAAACAGATGTCTCTATGGAAGTGATTTGTATAACAACATATCGACGGCATTACGTTTATAAGGTATGAATGTACCTCTACAATAATTTATTCAAATTTTTATTGTACATAGATATTTCTGTATATAGTTTTGCACTTAATTATGTAATTGGTAATTTAATCGACATGTTCTGACAATATCAATGTGATGTTTGAACAATACATATATTAATACTGCTTTATTCTTTATTGTAATGTACCTATTCAAAACTAATGAAAAATGTAATGATATACATAGCCTCGATCTTCTTACATATTATACGCGGCTTAACTCTAACAACGAAATAATAAGTTCATGTCCTAACATTTGCATTACTATGTAATTTTTGCCACGGATTATACTACATAGCAGCAGTGTGGGAGACACGCGTCCCATTGAGACTTAAGTGTCGACCCTCCGCTGCATTTTACGGCGAACAAATAATTTGGATCCAGACAAGGTGAATGCCCACGCTAGTGCTCAATGTCTTGTATATCAATATTTTCATAGCGCAGTACGGCCCGTAGTGTCATAGTAGAGGTAACCCGATGTCCTTGTACTCGGAGCGACGCAATGAAATGTAACGCGTCGGCCGACCTTGGCGCTGTAATACGCGTCGCCTTATTGGCACGTGAGACGAGCCGAATGATGATATTAAATAGAATCCCAGCGAAACAATCTCACGCCTCGCGGATTCATTGTCATCGGAGAACGGGTGACTTATGAACATCGCTGTTATAAGACGCGACCAAGAATGGTAAGCTTTCTTCAATGCTTCGAGCGTTGCCATCGTAGATCTTGACAAATTACAATCAATTTTAATAATTTAAAAGCTATGTTTGCCCATTAGAAATTATTAGACATTCTAAAATTTCAAGAATATCAATGAAACTTTTAGAATTCGCCATGGGTGTTTGTTTTGGAAAGGATGACGTAACTTTGAGTAGACATCTCTGCTAGTCATGGTTGATTGGGGCTTTTCCGTAGTCCACCATGGTGACTTCATGTGAATACATACATCGACTTTCTGTACCTGAAATATTCTATGAAGAATTTTAGGCATGCAGATTTCCCCGCTATATTATAATCTTTGCACTACTTACAGTCTTATGTGTCTTACAGGTAATTCTAGAATACCGACGTCACTAAAATGTGACTCGAGCGCCCGGAAGTTATTGGCGACCGTCCAGATGTTGTTTCAACAAACTGGCCAACTTATCTTCCAGGCCATCATCATCATGCTCACCAGCCCATATACTCCCACTACTGGACACGGGCCTCCTCTACAACTGAGGGGGTTTAGGCCTTAGCCCGCCTTTGCCTAGTGCGAGTTGGCGGCGTATATACATACCTTTTAAATTCATAAGAACTATTAGGTGTGCAAGTGTCCTCACGATGTTTTTCTTCACCGTTAAGAAAGTGATATATAATTCATTGTAAATACACACATTATTTGGTAAAACCAGAGGTGTCTGCCTGGGGTTTGAACTCACGACCGCCGATATCCTATCCTAGACTGCGCGCCTAAACCTCGGGGCCATCACGCTGTTGTTATGTAGTGATGTGGTGACATGAGCGTTGTATCAGATGGTGCGGCGCGCCGGTGGAGGGGTGCGCGCGCGTGTGCTGCGTGTCGGCCGCCGGCGCCGCGCCGCGTGTGTCGGGAGCGCGCGCGTGGTGCGTCGCCAGCGTGCGGTGCCGCGCGGCGCCCGCGCGCGACCTCGACTGCCGCCGCGCCGCGCACGACCACACGGACGACTCGCACCTGCTGCCCGTGTGACACACGCACACGCACACACACACATACACCAACGCACGCATGCACGCATAAAAATAACTTAATACAAACGGTATTTTTTATAATATACAATTGTTTTATTTTTTAGCATCACCATTCCTTCGCCCTGTTCCCAATTTTATTTGGAGTTGGCGCAGTATGTTTTATCCTTACAAACATCCCTATCAGCCGTCATGTCGTCATTGACCCCACTACATTAATCCTTTCTTTAGCATATCTTTACTTGTCCATCTTTCAACTGTCGTGCTCTTTTTATTTCTATTTTAGTGTAAATAATAGGAATTTACCCAACCCGCACTAGGCCAGCGTGGTGGACTAAGGCCTAAACCCTTTCAGTTGTAGAGGAGGCCCGTGCCCAGCAGTGGGACGTATTTGGGCTGATGGTGAATAGAAATTTAACCAATATCCTCATAATTCTTAATGATGTTAACGCCGAGGTGAGTTTGTTTGTGGGTAAGTTCCGTTCTACCACCTGAACCGCTTGACGTACAAAAATGAATGCCTAAAATGAGCTGCATGCATAAGATACTTTTTATGGCATTAGTTCACATAAAATACTTTAAACGAGCAAAAACGCAGCCAAAAGTTTGTATTCAATAAGTAGGTATCTGTTTGCAATACGATAAGCTTTCTCCACTCTCGAGTTGTAGTGCAGCCACTTGGAAACACTCCCTAATGGAGTTTGGAGTTTCTATTATCGGCGGATGGCATTATGTTAAAATTGTCTTTGCAAACTAACAGAACTAAGCTCAGTCCGATCGACGTCGCCGTGCACAATTAAACAATAGTGTTACATATATTTGTGTGGTGCAGATATTCTTTCCTAACAGAGTTCAATACAGACAATACGCACGGGAGAAGCGTTGTATTCTGATTGCGATAAATCAGAATACATTGCTAACCCATGATGAATTTCCTTGGTCACCCTTTTATAAATGTGCAATATTACATAATATTGCCGTTTTAACGTTATCATTGTAAAATTTTATTTTATTGTATAGCGCAATGTATCCTACACACGCCGAATAGGGCTCTATTGGATAAATATCTATTTTCTTTGTATAATTAGTAACAATTAAAACATTTACAGCTATATAAAACTAGTGGCACGACTCCACAAAAACCCATAGGTTTTGGAATTGTTAAATAAAATGGTGACAACCTTCTACGGTTTGTATTAAATGTAAATATTTGCTAAATTTCAAAGCACAAGTTCTTTGGAACAACCAACTTATTCAAGCAGCTTATATTTTTTGACGCGATTATTTTCAGTACTCGTTTACCTGGAGTGAAACTCTGTTTATCTTTGTTGTGAAAAATAACTTTTTCGGTTGGCTGTTCGGAGCAAAAACATCACCGACTGATTTCGACCAATTGTTTTTTATACATATATGTATTTATAAGCTTATAGTAAATTTAAAAACAATTGCATCTGTGTAGCTCTTGAGTGTTTTATATCTATGCCTGCGATCCTTACATATACGAGGGCAGTCCGATAAGTACTTAGCCTACAAAAGAAAAACGAAAATTTTGGAAAAGTGGCGATTTATTTCTCATCACAGTCTTCTTTCAACTCGATTCACTTGACCCAGCGATGCTCCAACTTCTTTAAGCTGTCTGAAAAGAACGTTTTCTGGAGGTCTACAAAGTAGGCCTCCGTGGCGGCGATAACCTCCTCATTCGACTCAAATTTCTGTCCGGCGACGGACTTTTTCAAGTTTGGAAACAAAAAGAAGTCACACGGGGCCTAATCTGGAGAATACGGTAGATGGAGCAGCTGTTCGTAGCCTAATGTGACCAATTTGGCCGTTGCGACGGCGGAGGTGTGAGCCGGTGCGTTGTCATGGTGGAAGAGCACTTTTTTCTTCGCCAAATGGAGCCGTTTTTTCTACAATTCAGCGTTGAATCGGCCCAATAGTTCGGCATAGTAGAGCCCTGTGACCGTTTTGCCCTTCTCCAGGTAGTCGATGTAAATCACACCTTGTGAAACCTAGAAAACGGTGGCCATCACCTTTTCGGCCGATGGGACAGTGTTCGCCTTCTTCGGAGCACATTCGCCGGGTAAAGTCCACTGTTTCGACTGTTTATTGGTCTCTGGTGTGTACCAGTGAATCCATGTTTCGTCGACGGTCACGAAACGACGCAGAAACCCCTTCGGATTGCACCTAAACAGTGTCAAACACTGCTCTGAAGTTGTGTCACTGATGCGCTTGTCGTCCGAAGTGAGCAAACGCGGCAGCCATCGAGCCGACAGCTTTCTCATGCCCAATATTTCATGCAGGATATGACCCACGCGGTCTTTTAAGATGCCTACTGTCTCAGCTATCTCGCGCACCTTCAATCGGCGGTCTGCCAATACAAGATCGGGACTTTTCTCACGTTATCCTCCGTGGTAGCCGTTTTTGGGGCACCTGGGCGTGGCTCATCAAAAACTGACGTGCGACCACGTTGAAACTCGTTAAACCAATTTTTGACGGTCGCCATTGAAGGAGAAGAGTCACCGTAAACAGCATCCAAGCGCTTTTTGATATCGCTGCGCGATTTCCCTTCCAAAAACAAGAATCAAATCACCGGCCGATATTGCTCTTTTTCCATTTTTCGAAAATCCGCGGACACGTCCGCTTACACACGCGGTCAAAACAAAACTACAAATCCAATTCGGCTGAAATTTTGACAATAGCCGTCTACGAAGATGTGCTACATGATGGTAAATTTATCTTACGATAGTGGTGCCATCGGGCGGTGAGGCTAAGTACTTATCGGACTGCCCTCGTACATTACAGGTTACAATCACCGAAGGGCTGATCTTTTTGAGATATGTTACCCAATAACACACATCTCAAAATCAGTAATCATTTAAAATAAAATATATTTATGAACTAACTTTAAAGACCTGGAACACGCAACGGCAAAAAAAAACTTCAGGAACGTTGTTATTAAGTGGGTTTACCGAATTATCAAAATCGCGTTTCTTCATCGCTTTTCTTTTCTATGTAACAATGACAAGACAGCACCCCATTACCCAAAAAATTCACGAAAATTCAAATTTGACGTGAAAAATAAAAGCTACCAGTCTGACAAAGGTCCAATTCTTGGAAAGGCCTCGCTTAATTCTCGTAACTTTTCCCAAATTGCAAGAGCATCAATATAAAAAGTTAAAGCGATGCGAGCGTCACAGTTACAGGTTTTATGGCAGTGTCGCTGAGCTACATTAATCATTTAAATGGTCCCGAGCGTTGTCTGCTGCAGGGTGCACGTCGTGGGGAGCGGGGTACGGGGTGCGGGGTGCGGGGAGCGCAAGGGTCCGAGCCTCGCGACGTCTCTCAAACGTGGATCAATCAATTTAAATAAAAAGTTGAGCGAGAACTTACTGCGGACTAATTAATTTATTGTGCGGACTCGCTTATATTGTGATTGATTGCATCTGTTTCCGGTTTTGTGCTCCCGTCTGTTGTACACCACTTGATTCGTTTACGTTTTATTGTACGGGGCCGCGCACACTGCCATAAACTGAGTTGACAATTTGTGTCCACTGTTCTGTCGATAATGCTGTTTAGACGCCCTCCCCGCGCTGCCCGCACACATGTTTACCTTCTAAATTGCTTTTTCCTCCCCAATGTTTTGTTATCTCATAAAATTACGACTTCCAGAGATTCTGATATAATTATCCACTAAAATGTATTACCTACGATTATATAACAATTGTAAGATTTCTATTGGTTGCCAGTATGTCTGTAAAGTGTATACTTCAAACTTGTTAGGAAATGAGATCTGTTCGCCGATGTTGAACCTTCGCGTTTTGTTTTCTAGACGCAAACTGACACAAAGTTTAGGAGAAGACGATGACAAACATATTTGGCTCTAAGGCTCTGTGATATTTTTTACGTTTCGTTGGCATATTCTATGACATACAAAGCCATATTTATGTACAGAGAGCGATACTAATATCTAATATGTGTATATCCGAATAATAATAATTATCTCTAAGCTTTAAATCTTTATTTAACAAAAGCAATTTGACATATAAATAAGAATATTCTGGCCCCACAATAGACAATTTCCGAAAGGAAAAACTCAATAACACATGCCCGACCCGGGAATCGTACCCAGGGCCTCTAGATCGCACGGCACATACTTTTGCCGCGAGACCACGAGACATTCTCAAGTCTATATTAAGTGTTTTATTATTTTTTTGCATAAATATTCACAATTATATGAGAATATTAATTTGCCGTCGCTCAAATCGCGCTTACCGAAACAATATCACTACGTCGTATAATTGAATACGACAGCGGTATTGCAATTTAGATTAAATATTAATCGGCACGGACGGCCAATATCGGATATCCATTGCGAGTGTTTATTATTGGGCTCACGTTAATAATTTGCAAATATTAAATGGGCATAATATGTACAATGTAATGCTTGGAGTCTCAGTATTCTGATATTTATTGAATACAGAACAATATCTTGTTTAATTTGTAGTGGTGGGGATGATGTTCAGGCGCTTGATCCGCTGACGAGGTGGTTTGTGTGCGCGTTGTGCTCGCCCCCGACATTTGGCGATTAACAAGTGGTGACTTGCACGTCCGCGCCGCGTGATGGATGGCGGCGCCGTCGCACAGATTAACTGTGAATACACCCCGCGCCGGGGAGCAGCTCGTCTCATCTCCGCTTACAAATATTTATACCATAAATTCATAGGTATACCTCCATTATATCGCAACTCGGTAAATTTCTATGAAACGAGTCATTAGTTCAGTAGTCAGTACATTTTCTTCGGCTACTAACATGAAACTGTTAGGAGCATCTGTACATCGACATGAGTAATGAGTTGTTCCGCAGGTCCTGGTCCTTCTGTTACGGCTTTCGTAAGATGGACAGACAAACCGACAAAACATTATAATTAACTTTATCCCAAACATACATATATGTATCATGTGGATTTCTGCACCCACGTTTTGCCAGCTATTTGAATCCACACTGGGATATGAATTCACGACCGCCGAGTTAGTGACCTGACGACTGTGCGCCTTGTTCTCGAGGCCTTCACGCATTTCTAATCCACACGGAATATCTTGACACGTTAAATTTATCACTAGTCCACTTCGATAGATTTCATCATCATCATCAGCCCAAATACGTCCTACTGCTGGGCACGGGTCTCCTCTACAACTGAGAGGGTTAAGGCCTTAGTCCACCACGCTGGCCTAGTGCGGGTTGGCGGACTACACACCTAAAAAAAATCCTAAGAACTTTTTAGGTGTGCAGGTTTTATCACGATGTTTTCTTTCACCGTTAAAGCAAGTGATAATTCATTGTGAATACACACATAACTTCGAAAAGTCAGAGGTGTGTGTCTGGGGTTCGAACCTGCGACCGCCGAAATTCTCGACCGCGCGCCTAAACGTCGAGGCCATCACTACTTCGAGATAGACGTATCCTATCTCAACTGTATAAAAAAAAAAAATAAAAAAAAAATGGCCCAATGGCCAATTACCCCACTTTTCTGATGACAGTGTTGCCACAGTAATTACATTTTAAAAGTTACTAACTAAAATATTGTTTTCTTATAGCATTTATTTCTAATTCTGAGAAATATATTATATATTTTTGTAATACCTTACAAATTTGAATTTATGCAAGGGGGGTCCCTCTTTTAATGTTACCTCTTTGTAATTTTATATAGATTTTTTTGCTAAGGATTTAACTATTATAAATACAAGTTATTGTTTACCGTTATATGGCTAAAATTTTATACGCCAATAAAATGAGCATGTTTATTACAATAAAAAATAGTCTTTATATTAGTTTTTAAATCAAACCAATATGTAATGCTGCAGGTGTGCGGTACACTAACGAGTCCTTTGGTAGGTAACGAGTGCTATTCGAATCTTCCATAAACTTAACGTTCAACTTTCAATTTGAAACGAGATGATGCGCTCGTCAAGCTTTATATTTTAGGTTTACGAAGAAAAATAGCTCCCGTAATAGCAGTTTCAGCGATATTTCATAAAAGCAGCATGTTCGTTTTGCCGGAGTTAGGTAAGCGAAAATATATCTTGTATAATGTACATATATAAATGATTCATATTTATTCTTACATTCGGAGGGGTTAGTATTTCTACATCCCCCAATATGTTTTAAATTTCAAATCATAATGAACAATAATCTTGTCATTATACTATCTATCATATTCAAATCCACTTTATATTATCTACTTTATATTATTCAATACTACCAGCTCTTAGTAAGGTCTTCGAAAAGATCGTGCTCACTCAAATGCAGGAAACTTTTTAATAGAAATGGGATATTACATAGCCAATTTGGTTTTTCAAAGCGTCGGTCTACGCAAGATGCAGGAATAACTCTAGGTAGTAAACTGCATTGGAGTCCGCAAATAAAACGATTATCTAGTAAACTGAGTGCCGCAGCTTTTGCGGTCCGTAAAATAAGAAAACTCACGGATGTTTCAACGGCTAGGTAAGTGTATTTTGCTTACTTTCACAGTATAATGTCTTATGGCATTCTATTGTGGGGATCGGCGGCTGATATTAACAGCATATTTATAGTACAGAAAAGAGCAGTCCGCGCTATCTATGATCTACGTAGCCGTGATTCCTTACGATCCATATTCAAGGGCTGTAATATACTGACCGTGCCGTCTGAATACATTTATCAAAATATTATGTATGTAATGTATTAAGCTTTAGTAAAATTGGTGATATACATAATGTAAATACCAGGGGTAGACATAAACTTGTGATACCCTCATTAAGATTAGAAAAAACCAGTAAGTCCTTTGTAGGCAACTGCGTTAAATTTTACAATAAGCTCCCCAAATCTGTAACTGACATATCAGATAATTCATTTAAGGTGCACATCAAACGTGTTCTGATGACAATGGGATACTACAATATAAATCAGTATTTAGAGGATAAGGAAATTTGGCATTAGATCTCTCCCGCACATCGCCATCACCACATCTTGGAACCCAGTACCTTTCACAGTCTTCTTTCTTAAACCAAATCATTTGAATAAATACATAAATAAATATAAATTAACCCAAAGCTCCAAGTGTAACTTAAACCATTATAAAAACATCAAATACAAATTGATAACTAATATAAAATGTGCACAAAATAAATAAAAATAATTGACGACCGATCGAGTAAATAATCGAGCAAATAAATAATAAGAAGGCAATTTTTATTTGACAGGTTATATAATATAATTATGTTATCCTTACTGAACCAAATATGTACATGCCCACTGAGTGGGACTCGCTGGATCTACTCAGGTGTGGGTCGCGCCGCGTAAATTCCAGTAGTAAAGTAAGTCCGCTGAGTTTGTTTCGCCGGGTCTTCTCAGTCAGGGTCGCGTTTGGATCCGGTGGTACCATTAAAATAATACGTGACGTTTCGGAAATGCACAAGGTCCATCTCGTTATTTACTTTAAAATAATAATAAAATAAGATATTATGTATTTCCTGATGAAAACTAAAAATAAATTATAAAAAATTAAAAAACCGTAAAATATTTTTATACAAATTATATAAAATGAACCATAGTTGAATTATAATGTATGTAATAATAAAAGATTTTTCTTTTCTGTATTGACTTTTCATAAGTGCTATTTGATTGCCTACGTGACCAAATAAAGCAATTTCATTTCATTTCATTTCATATGTATATCTACAACAGAGAGGAGTTAGGTTTTAGTCCGACACGCTGGCCTTGTGCGTGTTGGCAGGCCACACACCTTTTTCTTTGTTCTCGAGGGGAAAGCTGTTTATGGCTCTACTTCCCGCCAGCCCTGGAGGAGGGGGGCGGGAAGCGTATGTCGGGGTCACCGGCCTTCCAGCCCGGCGCGCGGCGACGTCACGTCCGCGCAGATGTAAGTGCCGGGCTGGGTCACGTCCCTAACAAAATCCCTAAACCGGCATACCGACCAAAACCCCCCGGTGGCCATCTCCGCGCCAAGTGGGACGACCACGGTACGTGGGCGAGAAGCGCCCACCGTAATTCCACAGCCGCCCGTTGCACCTCCGAGACGTAATTTTCTCGGCCGTCTCGGAGTTTTAGGGAGTGCAGTTGCACCCCCACTAGCTTGGTTCGGGCGCCCCGGTTGTGGATTGGCGCCCGCGACGGACACAGGCCACAGTGCCGCCGCTCCTCTCGGAGTCACTTTCAGTGAGACACGCTGCCCCCGCAGCGCGTCCAGCGACCCCAAAGGCCCCTTTGAGTCGCCTTTTACGACAGGCAGGGGATACCGTGGTGGGATTCTAACGTCCCCTTGCCACAGGGCAGAGGCTACACACCTCAGAAATCCCTAAGTAATTTTAGGTGTACAGGTTTCCTGATGATGTTTTTTTTTCTCACCATTAAAGTATACGATAAATTATTGTGAATACACACGTAACTTGAAAAAATCAGAGGTGTGCGCCTGAGGTATGAACCTGGAACCGTCGAGATATAGGTACTTGTCTGCGCGCCTATGCACGCACGCACGCAGTACCGCCGCCTACGACTTAATCGTTGGACTTAATAAAATAATGCAAATTAATGAAATAACAAGGAAAAAACCAATAAAATATAAATTGTTTCAGGGGTGAGTTCATTTGCACAGTAAATGTATTGATAAATGTGATACCTAACACGAGTAAGCTGTTTTATTCTCATTTTCATATCTAATCAGTTCTCGTCAAATGAGCACAGCGGGTGCACCGCACGAGATCCGACGTCACTCGGAACCACAGGTCAGTTGACGTGCTCACAGCGCGCCGACAGACTAAGCCCACAAAGCGCTCTGCTTTTAAATATTAATATATAAAACGGAGATGAGAACGCAAGGCAGTCGCTTGATGAAGGTCAGCGCGTAATGAGGATGATAATGCCGACCACTAACCGGAGGTGAGGGTCTCGCGAGTGACGTCATCAAATGTGCGCCGCATCAAGCGCGCGGCTCATTTACATTCAGCCGGGATTCTAGTTTGAATAACTACCTTACACCTAAATGTAGACGAAAGCTGCGCCCACAGACACACCGCTCCCCTTTTTTTTATTTTACATTACTCTGACTAAATTTGTCTTTCAGACAATTTTAATAAAATAATAATATTACGGTATAGTTTTCTAACAAAATAAAATCTTACTAATATTATAAACGCGAAAGTTTGTATGTATGGATGTCTGGATGTCTGGATGTCTGGATGACTGGATGTTTGTTGCTCTTTCACGCAAAAACTAAAGAATGGATTTCAATGAAAGTTTAAAATAATATAGCTTATACATCAGAATAACACATAGGCTATATATTTTTAAGATAGTGTGTGAATTGTCCAAAATATAACGATAATTGTCAAGTAAGTCGGGAAAAACTGCATCTGCGAGCTATTTTTGCGTACGCTGCAAAAACTGTAGAGTTTACACGTATATAATGTATAAGAGAAATGTTTATCTTAATAAGTCCTACAAAAAAGTCCGCGACAGCATATAACTATCTTTAAAATTACGAGGAATATGGTAAAAACAACAATTTCATTTTCTCATATAAACTGTTCTACCTAATTTCCTGTGAAACATTTTATGTTTATTCCGTCAATACTTTTATTTTTTATTCTGGCACGGCAAAGTGACCCCATTGCACCTGATGGTAAGCGCAATGGAGTCCAGAAAAAGTGCCGACCAGCGAGAGATGATGGTCTCCCGTTGGTCGACACAATCATGCCGGCCGAATACCTCTTCACCTTATTGTGAAGAAGTTTGGGGGACTATCAATCATGGCGATCAAAGGACCGACCGCGACAAACCGGCCAAAAAAATTGCCGGCACGGTCATCCTTTCACCATGATTGAAGCCCCCCCGAAAACCGGATATACACTGGCTGATCCCGGAACGCGGCACACTTGCATGTGCCACTATGGCGGGTTTTACGCCCTGTGTACGGTGGTCGCCATCCGGGCGGATACGAATATCCTACCACCAGCTAAATTAAGGTTAATGGTCCCCTCAAATTAAAGAACGTATTTAAATAAAGGTTTTGAATCGAGAACATATATCCACAATATTCGATCAATTGCGTATTTTTCATTTTAAAAATACAGAATAATCAGTAATGAAAAATGAGTGACATATTTATTAGTTGTCAAAAATGTATGCGAGCGTTCAGAAATTTATTTTTAAACTCCTTGGTTGTATCTGGTTTAAAATTTACAAACGAATGCAGGCTCGGTAGTCATCACGCTTCGTAATCTAAATAATGATTTCACTGATCCCAACGGATTTACCCTTTGATTTTAGCATATATTGTCAATGCAAAAGTAACACTACTGTGTTATACTTTCACGCCTAAAATATTTGAGTTATTTGGATGATTTTTGTTATGGATAAATACGGAAACATAAAAAGGGACATAGGTTACTTTTTTTTAATTCATTAAGTGTAATTTGGGCACTTGGGAGACGTTTAATAGATTTACTTATTATCTTTCTGCACCCAACCCTGAAGTCTATGCGGACGGAGTCGCGGGCAAAAGATATATGTTATAAATGAGAAAATAACTATATGACTGTTACGCTTTCACGCCTTAATCACATTTGACCGATGTGAACGATTTTTGGTATGGACATAAATGGGACTCTGTGGAATAAAATAGACTACAACTTATTTTCTTTCTGAACCCAACCCTGTAGTCTACGCGGACGGAGTCGCGGGCAAAAGCTAGTATTAAATATTGTCAAGAGTTGTCAATAACCTCGTACTCTAACGAGTCATTATGATGTGCTACGGTTTAGTCACTTAGTGCTACAGCAATGCTACGCCGAAAACGGTTTGATATTTTCGATAAAAAAAATCCGTCTTCAACATCGTAACTAAATCGGGCCATTCATTTGAGGGTATTTTTCCAACTGAATTAAATATGCATATATTCTACCCCACCTTCCTCGCTCTGATAGCCACATTATTCATTATGCAGGAAGCCAAATCAGCTTCGGAAGCCGAACGGATTTTATTAAGCTAGTAGTTAATTTAGTGTTTTTATTATTCTTGATTCAAAGTTTAAATATAACATTTTACTATTTAATATCCATATAATTTAGCCAACCTAACTAAAAAATATTAATTTTAATCTTATTCAATAGTAATAAATGACCTTCTTTCCTTTCTCAAGCCGAGCCTGTGCCTCACACGACGGCGCCTTGCAATTCTCTTAGCACTTACGGTCACGGCACCAGCATTCACTCTATACATTCAGTTAGATGATTAAATATAAACCACTAAAGACACATGATTTAGATACATTTGAATAAAGATCTAATACAATATCTGTCTTACGAAATCGTTGAGAATACTTCGGCGAAATGTGGAAACTTACAACTTTTTTTGTTATTAGTTAACATAAGTTACACACAAACAAAGTATTAACAATACACTTGTTGGTTGAATAATGATAAGTAAGATATATCCATATACATATGTACATATATTATTCATTATGCAGGAATAAACAATGTTATAGTTAGAAATACCAATGTCATTATTGTTATTTTAAACTCATGTAACATACTACAATCTCCTCACGGTGTCTTATCAGACAAAAACTTAAAAGTCTACTTGCATTTTACTCTCATCGCAAACCCAAAGAATTCAAGCAGGTTCAAGGCATGTCTTTTGGTATGCTAGTCATAAGTCAACAGATATATAGGTACTCGTAAAGATACGGCAATTTAATTCTATACTCTGTATACATAATATGTAACATTCTGACATACGTTATAAATTTATTTAGCAAACCTTTTCATGTTGTTACACAATCTTGGAGTATAAGATTTTATGTATATGTACATGTGAAAGCGCGTACTTGGCTAGATTACGTGGCAGGAGAGACATAATTTGTAATGGGGCGCACAACTCCGCGAGTGAAAAGAACACCCGAGCCACCGCCGCCGACTCCGCGCCGCCTCACCGGGAATGTGGGACTTGTGTGTGCCGGCATTGTATGCGGCGAGAATACAACGCTAGTAACATAACCAGCTCACATTTATTCTCAGGATGTTATTCAGTTATATAAATAGGCTCAGTCTTATGTCGTGAGTATAAGAAGCTGCAAGAGATTTTCTTCATAAACATCTAGACCATCAAAAATTTGGTATCACAATAAATTTGTTTCAGTGCAGGGATCGAACCCGCCATCTTCTTTTTACAAGATGATGTTCGCTGTGCACTAATTCACCGGTAAAATAATATTAATCAAAATAGGAGTTTGTATAGCCTTAAGTATTCGGGTGTTTTATATCAAATTTAACACCTACTTCTCCACTACTTTGACAATTAGGAAAGTTAACCATTAAAACATTTTAAACTTTTTGAGGAAGATCTAATCGAATCGGTGTTCAAGTGATCGCGATCCTACTAATCGATACGTACTGGGCGATTGTACTTAGTACGTATTACGTACATTATCTAAACCCATATCTGAACTATAAAAATAACATAATATTCATAGGATATCGTAATAAAATATAAGTGTGTTATTTATGTACCAAATGTTGCGAGGTAATTGGTGTTCACATTCTTTCGGAACGGTATTTATTTATTTATGCTTTATATACATTAAATGGATGTGTAAAGGCGGACTTAATGCCTAAGGCATTCTCTACCAGTCAACCTTAGGGTGGTACTGGAAAAATGTTACGTCAACTTCTATTGGTATAGGAGACCTGCATTACGTTGCAATCTGAGTATTTGGAAGATGAAAACACTCGATATAAATTCCAATTTCTTGCTCGAAAACTATTCAGTACTAAGGCAACTATCCATGCTCAAGACAAATTGTATTCGTCCTGTTCAAATATGTATTTCAACGTATGTATGTGCCTCAAAAATAATAGAACCAGACTAATCGATAAACTATTTTGTCTCCGCGACCTTAAACCAGCATGTAATCTCCAAAGAACTCAGATCCGAATGGGTAAACATTATTCGAATAGAAAAGGCGTATAATAATGTTCCAGACAAAGCGGGCATGCGGAATGAGCCCGATGCAAAATGTTCATGTGAAAAATATTACATACGAGCTCCAAATGTACGCTGTAAGTTTTGACGGTGACGAAAACTTTGCATTGTAAATGGCAGATCTAATAAAAAATATTGGTACTGTATTTAAATACACTCTATTTAATATATCCTACGCAGAAGCATCCTGTGAACTAGATTTTCTAAAGAAATTCATGCTGTATCGATGCAAGGGGGAGTCGGTCCACCATCTCTAAATCTACGGTTCACTAAGCTTTTCTATTTAAAAGAGTGTCATGAAAGTGCATGACAGACAAAAGTCGCGCCACACCTACGCCACACTCACGCCACACTCACGCCACGCTCACGTCGTGGCTCCGTGTCGTCTCGCAGCGCGCACGCTCCCATGTGGGTCATTCCACTTCAACGAGCTTTTATATCGCATCGACTAAAGCACTGCGACGTTCACATACCAGCACATACACAGTTTAGAGGAGACAGGAAACAATGAAAACAGATATGCATTCATTTTAAGCGCGTAGTCTCCCGGGGAACTGTACTGACTGTTCTGATCCGGCTCAAAGCACCTTTATAGTTGTCTTCATAGTATCCGCGGACACATCAATGTGCATTGAATCTAGCTCACCTCCGTAATACTCAAATTGTGAAAGCAAAAAAATGTGCTCATTCATAAAACAACGGCCGATATTTTACGCTTTAGACGTTGAATTTTAATGACAGTATCTTCCGTAGAATAGAAACAGGGATACTTTTGCATAACAAATTACAGCTGTTGTACGGGGTTCTGTGTCCGTACAAAAAATCACGTTTAGTTCATAAACATAAAAGAATGTTCTGGTAAAATGTACTTTATCATACCTACTCATAATATATGTATGTACTTATAATTGTATTTGCGTATATCGTATGGCATATAGTGATAGCATTCTTGACGCCAACCTTCTTCATTCAGCACCGGAACTGCAGGAGGTTGGCTTCAACTATTTCACTTACATGTACAATTTACAGATTTCGTTCAAAATAGATATTGATTGTGTATTTGTAATAAACTTCTGCCCTTGTTTATTCATGTCAATGTGTTGGAAATCACCGCAACTACTCGTGTGACCTGTCTTAGTTTTTGATCTCGGTCTTTTTACACCGGTATATCTACGTGGGTGCTACATGTCTAGCGAAATTTGTAAAGAAAGAAAGAAAAAAAAATTAATTTAACGGACAGAGACCCATAAAGATTATTTGGAAGACCGCCATTTTACAAATTTGACACGCATGTAGGAAGCGATGAGTTCACAAGCAAGATCACATGAAAACAGCAATAAGTGTCATTGGCAGCTCTCATGGAGACCGAGGGCGCGCCGGCCGCACAGAACAAACGACTATTACAGAACCAGATTTTTTTACAACAGACGATTTATACAGAGATTGGTGCGCTCGCCGCGACACCCATACGCATGTCGCACACACTCACTTTATATGAACTTCGGTATCACTACATGACAACAACAAGACTATGAAGTCGCGATATCCTCGAGGTATAGGTGTCCACCAACCCGCACTAGGCCAGCGTGGTGGACTAAGGCCTAAACCCTCTCAGTTGTAGAGGAGGCCCGTGCCCAGCAGAGGGACGTATATGGGCTGATGACGATGATGACGATAGGCGTGCGCGGTCGAGTCAAAACTTCCGCGGGATTAGACCTCAGGTACACATCTCCGACTTTTTCGAAGTTATGTTTGTACTCATCATAAATAACATTAACGGTAAAGGAAAACATCGTAAAAATCCTGTACCCACGGAATTTCTTAGAAATGTCTTAGGCGTGTTACACACTCCGAGACGGCCGAGACAAATACGTCTCGGAGGCGCACCGGGCGGCTGCGGCATTACGGTTGGCGCTCCTCGCTCACGTACCGTGGTCGCCCCACTCGGCGCGGAGATGGCCACCGGGGGGTTTTGGTCGGTATGCCGGTTTAGGGATATTGTTAGGGACCCAGCCCGACACTGACACCTGCGCGGACATGACGTCGCCGCGCGCTGGGCTGGAAGACCGGTGACCCCGACATACGCTTCCCGTCCGCCCCTCCCCTGGGGCTGGCGGGAAGTAGAGCCATAAACAGCTTTCCCCTCGAGAACAAAAAAAAAAAAGGCGTGTAGTTCGCCAATTCATACTAGACCAGCGTGGAGGACTAAAGCCTAACCTCTCTCAGATATAGAGGAGGACTATACCCAGATATACATAGATAGATCCAAAGACAAAGTGTACCCTCGAGAACAAATGACGTGGTGGATGTGTAGGTTACGTCGTGGACGTCACGGCGGGCCGGCTCGCAGTATTGTTGAGAGAAGGACGAGTAATGTTCTCACAGACAGCGCTCGGCGGGCGCGCGGTTCATCTCCCGCACATCAATGCATCAGTGCAGCACACGGGCGCAGGGACTCCGCCTGGAGCGTGACGTCACCAACGACTGCACCTATTTGTTGGAGCATAAAGCTTTTATCGAGTTCGGGAATTTGTTTGGATAATTTCATTCAATTTATTACTTCACTTAGACGAGAAAATTGTGTCATGGATCCTGTTTTACTAGTTACTTGTAATTCGAAAGGTCCTGTAGAAGACTGATAGAATCATCACTAATATCGGATATGTATACAAGCTACAAAATCTAGAAACACAGTTGACGAAACAAAATCAAGCTCTTGTCCTTGTAAAGTATTGTAAAGTTTACACTTTAACAATAGTTCGCAGTGAGGTTAAATAAATTAATGAATTATGTTTAGTAAATTATGTACTTTAAGATCAGCACTATTCACTTGAAATAACTCATGTAACCTTAAATACGAGTATAGGACATGTCATGAGCAAAGACATAATAAAAAAATCAATAAAAGTAACAATTAGTGATATAACGAAGCAAAGGGACATTTCGCTAAATTTAAAAACGTTTAAATACAGTTTGTTTAATGACGTAACGAAAGTTGAATGACTTTGCCATGACAAGTACTTTGACTGTGTCTCTGCGGAGCTTGTACTGATTGTAAGATAAATTTAAACAGAACCAAAATGGCTAAAATAAAATTTCGAACAACAAAAATAACGTTGAATGGTTTCTCCGCGACTTCAACATTTAACACGAAAAATATATTCACGTCACGCTTCCGATGATTAAATTACTGAAAACATTTTACGACAGAATACTGTTAATTAATCAGTAATTAAGGAAAATCAATTACGCTGCTGAATTGATCCGGCCTTTAAGAACTCTGTTTTTCTCCAATATAAAAGATTAAAAAAGTTTTATTCCGATGTTTTAAGAGATATTCTCAATGAAAAAACTTGTAGACGACGGGTGCGGCCGCGACCCCCTCCCCGCGCGTCCGTCCTCCCCGCGCACTTCAGACATAAACCTTTACAAGTTCAGCTCCATCCCCCAGAAATACACGACGAAACTGAATGAAATTGCATTAAATAACATCAAATTAGTTTCCAAGAATAATATTTAATTACATTATAGATGCTATTTTATGGACTTACATAGGTTTCCATATTGACGTTATTTACCACAACATAAACCATATGTTGCGTCGCACACATCACAAACTCCTCATGTTGAGACATGAAGATGATACTGCATACATACACAGAGCAGCAGGAGTGTGATTATTTACAATTTTAAAGAAGAATCTAATTAACCTAAACGAAAAGAAACTTAAATAACAAACTAAATAACAAGTTATTGCTGACAAGGTAAATAAATAGTATTATATAGGTGGAGTTGATAGTATGTAGTGGGTAAGTAGCGACTTAACCGAGCCGAGTGCGCTGGTGGAGAACGGCCACACAATGAACGTAGCAGCGCGCGGCTGTTGGTGGCCGGCAGCGCGGGCCCAGCGCGGGGCCCAGCGCGGGGCCGCCGCAGGATCCTCCAATATACGCTTTTTGTTTTTACTAAGTGTTTTGTTTCATGCGCTCCTTTTAACCATGGCAACAGTTTCGCAATAACCAAACAAATTGAAAAAAATATCCCTTAACATAAATACACTCTACTGTGTCGCTTCGTTCACCCTACAAGTCCAAATAAGTTTTTTTGCGACAATTTTTGTAACTGTGCACGAGACCAATATCGCTGACTGTTCGTTGCCGTCCGCGCGACCCTCGGCTCTCCGCCCTACGTCATTAATGTGCCGCGCCGCCTCACCGTCGCATATTCATGCCCTTTAATCCTTTGTGAGAGTTGGTGCGAGCCACTATATTGCTGTTTGTGTTGTGCTCTTCACAAAGGAAAACTAACAATTGATTGATTGAACCGATTGACGCGAGCCAATGGAAGCGCTATCGGCAATATTTGGAGGTGAGCGCAGTGTGAGCGATTACCTGCGCCAGACTACCTTATAAACATCGTTTGAAGGCTTGATGAAAGGATTACACTTTTTAATTTAGCGCCATTGTTCGTTAGCCGAGAGCGCGTCGCCGCGGAGGGTTTTATCGGCGCGCGGAATCTTTCATCCGTTCAATGTTTACAGGAACACCCTGGACGATTTACTGTAATATATTGACTTTTTTGCGCAGACTCTGCAAACAAAAATACTTTTAGAATGGAATGTAGGTTGCTTACACGGAACAATAAACGTGTGTTCATGTTTCTGGTGATTGATGAGTCATTCAATGGCAGGTACAATAATGTTGAAAGTGCGGGTGTGCGTGTGAGTGACGGCGGCTCGTTGAACCCCCGAGAGAGCTCCACGTAATCACGCAGGCAGCGCCGAGCACCCGCGCCACCAACTGCCGAACCATTACATGTACCCCACACAATGGCGCCGCTTGGAGCGTAATACCTACTTCTCATGCGGCCAGTATGCAGCGCGCGTACACATTGCGAGAGCTCGGTACATCGAGTACATCGAGTCCGACTCAACAAGTCTCCATGAACAAGTGAATTATGTTTGTTTTATCAGTTGAACAGCGGCGACAATCCTTGAGACAAATTGTCGACGTGTTCCTGTCGCAATAATCTAGACAAATATAAACGCCTTCACTGTTCAGGCACGTCGCTTATTCAGCTATGCTGTTTGGGTTTAGTCTCATGCCGAACTTATTATCTAAAGTCTGCGTTATGTTTCTCCTCAGATATACTACACAGTGTGTAACTTCCAACAGACTCGGTAAACATAAACAACACTTAAGAAACATTCAAATTCAAAATAACTAACATTTTAATAAAACTTATAGCTGTAAGTGAGTGCGAGCATTGCCCGGACGGGGGGACGATGGGTCCGGGGGAGGGGCGAGGGGGGGTCGATCACAACACCAATACCATGACCGTTATCAAACAGCGTTTGACGTGGCCCGTGAATAACTGCGTTGCAACACACTGCTGGTGTGTGCCGCACCAGCGTTATTTACTTCCAAGTAAAAAATACTCTCCATTTATATTTATGACGTAATGGTTACCATATATTCGAAATTCATAGCCGAGAGCTGAGGCTCGGCACTGCTGTCATTCAGCGAACGCTAAATCTCTCGAAGACGCATAGACTGGCCCACCACGGTCGGTGTGACATTCTGATACGTAAGATGCCTACCAAACGGTTTCATTCTCTCGGACTACATAGATTTACCTATATAGAAGCAGCCTGCTTGAACTACTTATGCACGGAGCTGGAAGGTCGCTTACACCTCGACAAACCTCAAACGCGCTGAACGACACCGGGACGTACATGAATAAAATATTCGACAACAAGAGAACCATTTTATTTAAGGCCTATAGATAAGACATATATGTACATATGTAGCTACTGCACGGCCTCGACGTTAGCTTACCGATCACAAAGTTTTGAAGGCTGTCACTAGAAACATCCACCATTCAGACTCAGACATAACGAACACCCACTAATTGTGAACAGACATCAATCCCAATGATCAAACGTTAGAAAATATTTACTTTCAACATATACATCAATCATGTCTCGCGCAGGACTTTTTAATTTGAGTCTGAATGTTTATCCAATCTGTAGTGAATGAAACTCCATCAGCAATCTATCAAAGGGAACGCGTCACGTACACCATTCATATTTATATAAAGTTTTGTACACACTGTGTCAAGTCAGGCAGAGGCGCATTCACATATCTTTTTATTTTAACGGCTTACAGTTCTTCACAGTCAACAACTGTTTGCTGTATATTGTTGACTAGCTTTTGCCCGCGACTCCGTCCGCGTAGACTACAGGGTTGGGTTCAGAAAGAAAATAAGTTGTAGTCTATTTTATTCCACAGAGTCCCATTTATGTCCATACCAAAAATCGTTCACATCGGTCAAATGATTAAGGCGTGAAAGCGCAACAGTCATAATATAGTTATTTTCTCATTTATAACATACCAGGTAAAACCAAGGAGTTTAAAAATAAATTTCTGAACGCACGCATAAATATTTGACAACTAACAAATATGTCACTCCCTTTTCATTACTGATTATTCTACATTTTAAAATGTAAAATGCGCAATTGTTCGAAAATTGTGGATATATGTTGTCGATTCAAAACCTTTATTTAAATACGTTCATTAATATGAGGGGACCATTAACCGTATTGGCGGGATAAACATAAAATGTTTGACGTACGTGACGCGTACGCCAAAATAGCCCGCAGATAGCAGATTTTTCCCGACTTACTTGACAATTATCGTTATATTTTGGACAATTCACACACTATCTTTAAAAAGTATAGCCTATGTGTTATTCTGATGTATAAGCTATATTATTGTAAACTTTCATTACAATCCATTCGGTAGTTTTTGCGTGAAAGAGCAACAAATATCCAGACATCCAGACATCCAGACATCCATACATCCATACATTATTACAAACTTTCGCGTTTATAATATTAGTAAGATTGTACTATAATTTTATATAATGTTAATTTTCATTTTATTTCACTGTTTTGTTTTTTATTTTATATTGTTCTTTTATGTTATCGATTAGTGTAAATGGTGTAACTGTACTAATTGAATAAATAAATAAATAGACAGCTGTACGTGAGAACCATGCATTGTGCAACTTATACTGTTTATAAGTGGAGTCGCCTCGACGATAGATTTATTCATGCACTATAGCGGTGAAGGTCGATTCGGGGTATTTTTCACGCAATCGCTCGTGTGATTTATTGTGAAGAAGCTATCTCGCGCGCCCTCGCGTCCCCGTCGGTACCGCGCAGTGTGGCGGCCAGCAGCCTCGCGCCGCCCCAGTAATAACGCTTTTAATGTATGAAGCGTGAGGGAGCCACGCTATTTACTCACCTTCCAAAACATTTTGTTTCTCCTTCAGCACTCTGTACAACTCAAACCATATTAGGATTTTCCGATACGAAAATGAAAACGATACAAGTTCAGTTTATACGGTTTAGTAAGAAAACAAACACGTCTTCGTAGCGATAAAAATATCAGAATTTCAGTAGGCGTACGTCTCGTTCCCACCAGGGAAATACAAAGCCACATTCAATATAAATTTTTATACAAACAATTGAGTAAGGTACTTTGTACCTACGCTATCTACAAAAAATAATGTTTTTTTAGAATCCGTAAAAATAAGATTCTGGTGTTATTGAGGACGTCAGGTGGCCGGAGGGCGGACGTCGCCGCTGATCGCTTGGACTTATCCGGACAGCATCAGTGGACGACAAACTACGCCACAATCAGTTAGAGCGATCACTTAAGACGTCACTCACTCCGCCGACGTGGAGCGGCAGCGCGATCTCCGGCACTGATGCCACCAGCCGAGCCGTCGCAACTCGCAACGCTTATCTTTAGTCGGCGGAATATATACTGCGCTAAATAGACGTAACCTTGAATTCAACTAGGATAGTGACAACAGAGCTTGTGACAAATATATTAATTCGTGAATGATCCGAAATTACTAATATCATGTGATGGTTGGTGTTTGATACTATCAACAATTTTTTACACAAGCTGATGATCATCACAAATAATTGTAAGCATTATAAAAAATATTTGCGGCCCATCTCGTTTTTAGTTCATAACTGATATGTAATGTAATGCAGCGTGGTCCCTGAGCTTCGCTCGCCCAGCCGACCCTATGATCGGATGACCCTATGACCCTATCGACCCGACTATTAAATGACCAACATATATATAACCTTTGTAGATTTGACATCACATTGAATTGCATTAAACGTTATGTCGGATTTTACGTCTTATGTAAGGAGAGTACCGCTGTACGGGCGGAGACAAATATCCCATCAACGGCAATATGGGCGGCTGCCAAACTCACTCACCTTGCTAAAGCTTTGCTCTCCGTCGAGCTTCCGTAAAGCACCGGCATCCAAATCGAACCGCCACGATCACAAAAGAATCTATTGCCCTCAGTGAAGTCACTATCTATAAATAGTTTCCGTTTAAGTTTTCTTAAATAAAACCACAGCAAACAAATACATTCTAAGCTTTATTAACTTGATTTCTGTATTCTGTGTCGCACCATCGTATTGGCACTTATGTATTTACGCACAAAGTGCGCATTAAAAACCCGGTTAGATTAAAAGTAAACTCAAGCGACCTTGAGTTTATTAAGTTTGGTGAATATCGTGCTCGCGACATACAGTTTTTTTTTTATTTGCATAATAAAGGCGGCACACACACGGGCGACTCCTATGGACCGGTAGGTGCCCTTCGTGGCGTGATCGAATTATTTTGATCCCACACAAGAACCACGAGGTTAGTGCCTTGACTGCCTTGTCAAACCCACGGTACAAATTGGCGCTTGCATCTCAGAGATCCCGGAAACCATTCTTGAGGCGGCCAAAAGGATTTCTGTTAAATATTTTTTAGTAGGCATGCGGACTTTGTACAAGTGCCACATAACCTACATGACGCCACAAGATAGCATTTAAAAGTAAGGTGGTGGTACAAATTACTATTGGCTAGTACATCTCGTGATACAAACGTGAGCTAATGTTCAGTGCGCGAGAAATGTGCACCAAACACACATTGCTTAAATTTCATGACGAACGATTAAAATTTTCTTGAGAACACAGTGTGGAGTCACTTTTCGTGTTTCACCATAAACAAAAAGTCAAAACTCAGATACAAAAAATCACTTAAATGTTTCTTGTGACTATCGCTTTGTATGTACGCAATGCATTCGCATGTGATATTTTTTATACCGTAATTGTAAGTGCTGATGTGAAGTAAAACATTCTCGTATGCCCACCGCACTCGTGGTGTGGTATGGACTCCAATCAACGTTAGCGTCCACTTTGCTCAATGCGCAATGCGATGGTTACTTACCGAATAAAACTGGAGACACCTCTAATGACAAGACACTGTGTGGCACGTCCACGGCTTTTACTAGAACAAGTAGAAAAGGTAATTATCACGACACTCTTCTTGCACGAAACATGACACAAAGCTTACGTAAATTAACTTTGGGACGTTTTCCGCCTTCAGATCTTTTGTTTTAAATAAAAAAGTTTGACTTGGCAATCGCACTAAAAGCGAGAGATACATTGTGTTTTCACGCGATTGCGAAATCTAACTATTTTATTTAAAACAAAAGATTTTTAATACCTATTGATATAGTCACTATAAGATGTTCTCTGGTAAACTAAGTGCATAATAACTTAAGACAGAAGGTCCCTTAAACGGGGACTGAATAAGTTCATCGTTTCGGTATCACATGGATCTTACAATTTTTTACGGTAGAAGAATTGAGTTGCGAGACTTGTTTTTTTTTACAAGACTTGTTTTTTATGGTATATATATTGTGTTACTAAGCTAATGGAAAACAAACAGCTAAGCTAAAGATAACATTTAGCACCTCATGATGGTGGTTATAAATTAAAAACAGCGTTACATAGGCCATGTCCCTGAATACTCAATATTTTGGCGCCAGTTCAACTTTTATATTGATACATATTCATTTCCGCACGATCCTCCGGGACGGTTCTGCAAATAAAGCTTTGTCTGTATCACTTGTACCACGGGATACACGGGGGATACATATTGTTAATCGTATCGCGTGCTCCACTTCCCGCAAATGCACACTGAGCCACGGCTTTGTTCAGCAACTTCATCTCGAACTAAGGTTTACCTCTTGCATTTACTTGCAGAGCCGTGATGTATGTGTGGTATAATAGAGAGCCCGTACAGATAAACAACACAATATCGCACACCCGAGCTACCACATGTAACGTGCAAGCGTGCAACAGGTGACGCACGAGCCGCTGCTCGCACCTACTGCACAACACTTTATGCTGCACTGCACTACTCTAGGGAGCAACTCCGACGCTCACTATACCTTGGGGCCCGTCTCTAGCAGTGAGACAAATATAAGCTTGTCGGCGTGGCGACATCAGTGCACCACGTTTATCGAGATCTCTCATAATGCATTCTCTTTTCGAAGCGACTAAATTACATTATCACAATGCGTTGTGTAAGTACTACAGGATACACTACAACAATGAATATCACTGCGCCTGATACTTCAACGTTTGTATTCGTTTTATACAGCATTCCATAACATAAACAATGTTTGGTGTCTTTGAGCTATCTATAAAAATATTTATGGACTCACTACAAGTACAAAGTAACTTTTAGCCTGACTTTTTATTACCTTCGCCTTATGCCATCGAATATTTTGAAAAACTCCATCGAGGACATGAATTATTCTACCACAAAAACTAGTATTTAGTTAACTATCTTTAAGGTTCCATGTCTATAAGTACCAAAATTATCGAAATGTCTTTATCAGGTAAGGCGTGGAAGTGTAACAACAAATACGCTTTTCCGTAATAATGGTCTTAGACTTCATAAACGCTACTTGCAACAAGGAGAAGCTCGTTCGAAGAGTTTGTGTCGTTTGGGAGACTCATAAAATCTCTCAGCGAGGGCAAGTTTAAATAGTTCAAACGAGATGAAATGGCTAAACTGTGCAGAGGCCGCGAAATGAGGGAAAGTTCCTCGCGTGATTCCCGCGCAGGCGGATACAAATCCTGTGTCGTGGGTACCAGGAACTACGAGAGACTTTTCGGTCTCACAAACACACAGATCCCAAATTTGTGGATCACACAAACATTTGTCTCAGTGCGGGGATCGAACCCGCGGCCTTTCGGTACGCAAGCCATCTGCCAACTATCTATCTAACTATCGTATCTAGCCAACTGCGTCACGGGGCTGTTAATGTATTATCGGTGCAGTATAAATCCAACTCATGAATACTTATCCGCGTGTGGTTTGGAAATGCCGATAAAGTGTAGCGATTTACTGCGCGATAAGCGCCACTGAACATAAGCACTGAAATATAGTCACAATATCCCACGCCACACATCCACGAGACGACCGCCAGCCGGGTACAGTGTACGACGCACGACCACCAAGTCACAGCCAAATTATCTTTATTCAAATAGACTTTTACAAGTTCTTTTGAATCGTCAATTTTAAACTATTGCACACACAACGCAATCACAGGTACTCGCGACATGCGCTTACACATCGCATACACACACAGGCTTCAATATGTCTGTTTCATTTAATACGCTTTGCTTCATGTCGTTTCGTTTGTTTTTACATATATTGTTTCTAATATAAATGAACTCACACAACCTATAGCAACAAAAATGACATTATTCTAACGACCGCCAATAAATATAGAGCGCTGTGCCTGTGCCGAGGCGGGCGCACATCGCTCCAACCGTACTGATACATAACAACCAACGAGTCCGGCGCCGACACACTCACTGCAACGATACGCGCTTTATAAACACTTCTATTTTGTATTCGTAATCAATCTTTATCAACATAATCTGCTAAGAAAGAAACTGAAGGTAATGCTGCCATCATACTTGAACTGAATGCTCCGCTCAATCAAGTTTTCATCGGATACATGGAAAGTCAATTAATGGATGAAGACCTACGACTTCCTCTGTAGGCCTTCTCCCTGCCACTCTCCCTTCGCAGCGCACCCAACCCGCCCACTTCACGGTAAGGCTCAGCATCAAAACAACACACGTCTCACCCAGCTACAGCGCCGGGACCATCCGAGTGCCACCCGTCATGCGACGTGAGATACACCTCCCGCCCAATGTTCACTGCGCACCGAACAACACCCTAACATATACATTACGAACGAACTCACTCACGCTCCGGGGCCTCGATACAAACGTACGCTCCAGTCCAATTGGAACTAGTGTACTTTCGAAATAGAATGCATCTCTAATAAAATTCAGTGCCGTGAACTCATTTTACGAAGCTAACTTACGATACATTCACACAGATGTCTTTTTGCAACGAAAATAACATTTAGCTTCAGTTCGTTCCTGGTTCAATAATTCTACCAATGATCTTTAAGCAGTGATGGCCTCGGGGTTTAGGCGCGCGGTCGAGAATTTCGGCGGTCGCAGATTCAAACCCCAGGCACACACCTCTGACTTTTCGAAGTTATGTGTGTATTCACAATGAATTATCACGTCTTGCTTTAACGGTGAAGGAAAACATCGTGGTAAAACCTGCACACCTAAAAGTTCTTAGGAATTTCTTAGGTGGGTAGTCCGCACACCCGCACTAGGCCAGCGTAGTAGACTAAGGCCTAAACCCTCTCAGTTGTAGAGGAGGCCCGTGCCCAGCAGTGGGACGTATTTGGGCTGATGATGAAGTCTTGTGTAGAGTAATCCTGCACTAATATGAAACAATGTGGGTGGTTGAGCGAGCTCCACCACGACATGTGCGGTGTCATCCTCGCTTATTTACACACTACAATGAACGCGCCTCGTCTATATTAATATTATAAGGAGGACAGGCTTGACCTTTTGTAAAACGTAAAAGCTTCTCAACCCATATATTGGATGTTTTCGGTATTGACATAAATAGGAACTCACGAAAAAACATTACATACTTTTTTTTATAAAATTGTGCCCGAGTGAAGAAAGTCAAACTGCCGGTATTATATTCAAATATTTAATCTGTTCTTAGGAATTTCTTTGGTGTGTAGTCCGCCAACCCGCACTAGGCCAGCGTGGTTGACTAAGACGTATCCCCTCTCAGTTTCAGAGAAGGCCCGTGCCCAGCAGTGGGACGTATAAGGGCTAATGATGATGATGTTACTGATTTAATTTGTCATTAGCACTTTTAAATGTATACAAAGTTATTAATTTATTAATATACATTTACCTATTCAATAAAATATATGTCGGGTTGGTCATTAGTACGGGACTTCAACTGACAGCGAAACGCAGTGTGCAGATAGCACGCTTCGGCAGAGTCTAGCTCACTTCCGTGCGGAGTCGAAGAGTGGGGCGTCAAGCGATGTCGACGAGTGGGAGTGGCAGCTTGAACGTCGTCAATTCTCATCGAACCACCGAGCGGACAACAAGTGCCTAGAAACTGTCTCACGTTTCGTTGTACTATAATTTGTCAAGTTTGATTGGAAATATAACCTCTAAATGTCTTAAAAGTTTTCACTAGGCCTATGTTTCCGACATATATTTTTAGTAATAACTAAAACGAAACTGTTACCTATTGGTTTCGCTCCGTCTGCAGTAGCTGTTAGTTTATTATAGTAGTGACGGGTCTCGGGAAACTGCGTCAACGGACATGCGTTGAACTGGTGGAAGCGAAGTTAATCATTACTTATTTGATACAGACTTAATCATCATTCATAATAAGACACTCATTTACCAAAATTAAATAAAAACTGTCTTTAGACCATATAAATATTTCGCAGAAACTATGTAGGTACATAGTTACAGAGATACAGAGGTACAGAGGTAGGTACCTCTGTACAATTTTCGTAAAATGTGTGCCAAAACATGTGCTATGTGCATCTAAGCTTTCAAATACATTTAGTTTGTCTTTTTAATGAGCTTTATGTGCAAATTAGTTTGTCTGTCCACGGTGCCTCCCTTCCCGGAATCCCAGGTGTTACGAGGTGAAGTTATTGCGAGACTTTATTTTACCACTTTTTAGGCACTGTTTCTATCAACACAGTGGTGTCCGAACGGCGCCGTGCCGGGGCCCTCGTAGTAGTCGTAGCGAGTGCCACCTGACACTATTTGCGACTATAGTGCGCGACTAAGTATAGATACCTATAGTACAAAATATGGTCGATATTTTAATTGGATTTTTTCTATATCCAACTGTGAACAGTTAATAACTCCTTGTTATCCAGTAGTGTCCCAAATTGATTATAAACTGCTCGAAAGCTACACAACCGTAGTACCCAATACAAATGTATTCAGATTGCCTTTTTCGCTTACAGATTTAGGCGCACTAATGGCTCTATGTTTTCCAAAAAGGGTCAAATGCTCTATACGAGCTTATTATTCAAAGCCTTCATTAGAAGTAACAAGAAAGGGTCGCCGCTATTTGTACAAGAGTTTCAGTCCGCGCACACTGGCCGGCTTACACTGAATATACATTTATTTTTTATTCGGACACGGCAAAGTGACCGCGCCGACAGTCACTCAAAGCCAATGTCAAAATAAAACTATTTTTTTATCCAAATACCTGTAAAATATGTATATTTTCTCTGACATACGAACTTGTATTGCCACCTTTTCGGAACGTATTGTATCGTAGTTGTGGTGGAGAAAGTGCTCCGTCAGCAATTTTTTTTAAGTAATTAATACGGCTATATATTTATGTTTCGAAATTATACATAATTTATTACTTAATATCATATAAGATTGAAGATATGTAGAAAAAAGTTTCTTCCGACTTGTAGTGTCTCACGCACAGGAATATAGGTACTCGTATCATTTCTTTAATACCGAATCGACCAATGTTTATCTCGTATGATGTAATTCGATTTATAGGTGTGATTGTCTAATAAGTAATTAGTATTTATTATGTCCTTAAAATTCTCCAGAAGGTTTGGAAATCGATGAGAACACTACTTATAAATTTTCGCCTTATGAATAACTTATTATAACTAAGGCCTAAACCCTCTCAATTGTAGAGGAGGCCCGTGCCCAGCAGTGGGACGTGTATGGGCTGATGATGAATAACTTATTATACACAGATAATTTTTTACAACGAATGTTCAAAGCAGCCTCAAATACAACCCAAACATGGTTATGAGCTTCGTTTCTAACACTTCAGTCACATGTTGTACAAACTGGGTTAGTTCTTATAGTCGTTAACATTAAACCCATGCAAGTTAAACCCAGTGTTGGCTCTCGTACAAATGTATCGAGTGATACGAGCAGGTGTATCGTTGTCACTTTGTACGAACCACCGCGATAAGTTTGTAAAGTAATTAAAAAGCGCACTTGAAGACACACAGAGTTGTTGCAGCGCGACTAATGGCCGCGCTACTCGCGCTTACTAACTGATTCAGAGGAGTTAGTGGCCGGAAGTGAGACCGCGCCGCTGTGCGCACACACCAGCAGTAGCCCGCGACCTTCACTGCAGTAAATACATACATGTCTGGCCGAACGTGCCGCCGACGTGACAAGACGCTAACTCGGAAATTATATTACTCAACACTGATTATATAAAACCTTCAAATTGAACTTGTATTACTTACTACTACTACACGACATGAGGATGACATTCAACAAACGCTTTTATTAGGGCTTTAGTTAAGGGGCATCAGTAGGACGAGAAGAGGCTAAAACATTTCTCATCGGTCATTTATAATTTTCATTTAGTCAAAATGTTTTTATTGCGAACAGTGCCCTAGCGCCCACGAACTCTAACCGTAGTACATGGTAGTAAGCGATGTAACGTAGGTACTGCGTAGAGACACGCCACCTCCCGGTACACGTAATCACGCGGCACACGTGGCGTGTGTATGTCCAACTAAACCTCCTTCTATGAAAGTATCCATAGAAGCCCAAAAGCGAAATTTCCCTTAAAATATTCTGAATAATAATCTTTATTAAACAAAAGCAACTTGATATATAAATAAGAATATCCTGAGCCCACAATAAACAATTATAAAATACACAATACACAATTAACGTGTAACGCTTTTGGGCTGCTATGGAAGTACCGCTGCTGGCTAAGCTGCTGGCAACGTCCGAAACTCCTCTTATTTTGAAGTCGGTTAACAAAATGAATCAATCGAGAACTCTCAAAAATAAATTTACAGTTGGAATAATTAGAGAGTACGAAGTAACCCAGCTGAGAAATAAATATGAGCGGGCGTAGTGTTTGAGCGTCAACGCGCGCCACTGTGACGTCATACAGGTAAGTAAGTAAGTCCTGCGAGGAACACTCGGCGAGCCCCAGTGAAGTAATGCTCTGCCGGCTGTAAGACGCTTGTGCGGGGTACGAGCTGCGAGGTGCGGGGTGCGCGGTGCGGGGCGAGGGGAGCATACCCCCACCACATTTGTATGATTCAATTTGTACGTCCGGACGGAAACACGTATGATTTGCATTTTGTTACAGTTCGTGGCGGATCAACCGAGGTGAAGTGAAGTGAACATCGACACACTTTACAATTAACTTCTTTTATACACTGTCGCCGAGATTTACATTATTTTTTTCAACTCCGTAGCAATGGCCATTTCCCTACAGTTGCTCTCCGCCGCAGCGGCACCAACCACAATCAACCTACAACTCGTGCACTATGTCCAGGTTCTACGATTTTCATCATAATGCGTAATACGCTAAAAAACTGTGTATGTAGCGCATATTTGTTGAAGAAACACGACAATTTCCATTTTAGTCGTTATTATAATGGCGTGTTGATAGTGCGACATTATTAAACATGTGTGCAAAGTGTTTATCAGGGCTCACAGTCGGCAGTAAAATGTTACGAGCACTATCAGGTGCGACGTGGTGGCCGCCGGAGGGACTGCGGACGACACCGGCCCCTCATTCCTCCGGGAAGGACGAGCGGCAATCACGCGCGCCCGCGGACGGCCCACAGGTGCTTCAACTTTAACGCTTTATTTTAATGTCGGGCCGAACATTACAGCGACCAGCCGCTCCTGTACACCCACAAAGTAAAAACGTCGTCCGCCTGCCAGCGCACAGTGTAACTCCAACCTCAAGGATATATTATTACATATTTTCATCATATCATCATCATTATCATCATCAGCCCATATACGTCCCACTGCTGGGCACGGGTCTCCTCTACAACTGAAAGGATGTTTGTAGGCCTTAGTCCGCCACGCTGGCCTAGTGCAGTTTTGACTCTGAAAATGGGTCTCCGCACGACATTTATTAATTTATTTAAGGTATTGAATATATTTTTTACATTTGAAAAAATTATGGTGTATTCTGAACACTTTAAATAATTCATTTCCGTTGGAAATTTTACTTAAAGTAAATTCCACAAGTTAGACGATTGTTGGTTCATTCCCAATAGTTCTACTAAACAGTTCTACCGTAGAACTAATGGGAACATTATTTCTCAATAGTCCTAGTACATTTTATATTAGACAAAAATATCTAAATATTATTTTTACACAATATTTAAAAAACAAAACAATATTAAAAATTATATATGTCGAAGAGTCGTCGCAACCCCACTGTGCGCCCAACGTAGGGTATAAATAAAGCCGCCCGATCAAGATGATTCATTCTCGCTCGGAACGCCGGACCGAACGAAGCTCTGTAATAAGTTTGTTTCCGATTAAATTTGTAATTACCTCCAAAAGTTTTTGACGGTTTGATTTAAAATCAATAACGCCCAAGACTCACCGAAATATATAACATTTATTTTAGTCTTCATTAATTAAACTAAAACAAACTGTGGTCAAATGTAAATAATAGGTAAATTAAATTTAAATCACTAATAATAAATTAAAATCTGTGAAAATTTCTGTTTTATTGTAATATTATTTTCTCGATATACAATCACTTAATCACTACCTATAACAACAAAATCAACAGCGTAGTAAATAAAGATCGTTTAAAATATAAATCTTGCTGCTCGAATCATCGATAACCAGATCCTTTCGGACAAAATTGCTCCCTAGCATTGCTCCCTAACTTTTTGGGGTTAATACCTGCTGCTGAATTTCACTACCGCACCACACGCCAGAAATTGAAGTTCCATCCCTACCATCTGGATGAATGGCGTTCCTCAACAGTGCGGCTTAAACGGTGTTTCCTTCCTCGCACAACATCTTTGTGGAATCAGCTTTTCTCAGCGGTATTTCCGAATGGATATGACTTAGGGACTTTCAAGAAAAGAGCCTATATTTTCCTTAAAGGCCGGCAACGCACCGATGATTCCTCTGGTATTGTGGGTGTCCATGGGCGGTGTTGACCACTTAACTTACTTACGCTTTTTTATCTTTATAAAATGTAGTAGGACTATTGAGAAATAATGTTCCCACTAGTTCCACCATACGGTAGTACATTTAAAAGTAGAACTAGTGGGAAATAAAATTCCCATTAGTTCTACGGTAGAACTGTTTAGTAGAACTATTGGGAATGAACCCGATTGTTAACTAACAAAATTTTCTCGAACTTCCATCTTCATTGTAAATGAAAAATAAATGTTTAAATAATTGACCTCAATGTCAAACCATGCCACTTTCACTAAACTTAATGTTTTTGTTCGGGGGAATAACAAATGACATCACAACAACAAAATGGACCTCTACTTCCCGCACCACACAAGTTTTCGGTACATTCAACCTTATTGTCGTTATCTGATTAGTTTCAATCTGTCTTTTTAGTTTGAATCGGTTCTGTCTCTGTGTAATAATTAATCGTGTACACAGTCAATGAGGAATATAAACAAATCGAGTGAATGAACCTGTAACGAGGGATTGTGACACTCCACCGTCTCGCCACTTACACTACTTACTAACACTCCATATTGTCTGGCAAGCGAGCACTACGTGGAACTATGATAATGAAGCAAGTCTAAATATTGTAACGCATGTTCACATTATCGTGTATTGTTGCCTCCGATTGTATGAAGCTGGCACGTTCGAGCGGACTGTACCGGGGTCTGTTTGTGTTCGCCACGACAATGGAGAAGGCCCTTAAATAAAACTCCTAAAGCCGTCCGCGGGGAAAATCTTGCCTTCTCTTAGAGCGGTTGTTATGCGACGCACGCACTCACACACCCGGCCGGCGCCGGGCGGTCCACTACACGCGACTATTCTGACACACAGAACGACCGCATGTAGTAGCATGCGATTGTTAGTTATCCGGCCCTAACGAGAACAAGACAGGAGCGGTGGCCGGTTTGTGCGTTATGTCGACGATATTTTTGTTTCCAAAGTAAATATACAACAAACGTGGGCTAACAAACCACAACACATCCATGTAGAAATTCCAACGTCGGATTTGAATTAAAACTCTTGTAGAGTGTAGAGTTACCGCTCCCGACGATACAACTCTACGCGCACACCGATCATAATTTTATTGTGTTCTTGAACTTGTAATTACAAACCTCGAGAGGAATCTGACGTTAAAATTACTTAACAATAGTAGCCGCGCTGCACAGAATACGTTGGCACGGTGCTAACGGTAGCCGACACGTCAAGCGAGTGTGCCGCGGTGAGTATGAGGTGATTACTGCTAATGTGATTAATTAATCGCGATGAGTGATTTCCCCTAGAATCGAAACAGTACCTATTAGATATAATTAAAGTGACAAGCTCAATTGTAATGCTGGTAGCTGACTCCGCTGCACATGCACACGCTCGCGCCACACTATGAGTGACCTTCTCAAGTGAGCCGCGCCGCCTGCTGAAACTACTGACTTATCAATACACTAGCTACAAACGCTCAGCACAAAGAGGCACGTTGTACGCAGTGTGTTCGCACTCGCTCATTAAATGTTCATCTCAAGTATATGACGCGTGAACCATTTGCGCCAACCTCACTATCCTCATGCATATTATGAAAAGCTTTATAGCCAGTGTTATAACGTGGGTGACAATGTTACGCGTACTGTGTCTTATGCACGGAGTACTCGCGCTGCTCCCAAACACAAGACATCTAATAGTGTTTGTATCATATTTATTAGTTTATATTTAACAATTCTACTTTATTTATGTTTACGTGGAGTCCCTACATTGAACCTTATCTATTGGAGAGCAGGCGGCGCCGCGTGCTTTTCCTTTATTAACTCCGACGTAGCGTGCGAAACTGGAGATTCTGAACCCACACAGTACGAGTGAAACAGGCGGCGATAACATAATATACTTACAATAAACAATAAATATTTTACCAAAGTCTCTTGCTTAAAGTCTTTAAGTATTTGTAGGTTTAGTGTTAATTAATCTGGGAGTAGTAAGTTTTAAAAGGGTTGTCTGCACATTTGTCTGCAATTTCTGCGATAGCTGTTGCACACAGTTTTATACAATCAACAATGGTTATTATATTAAAGAAGACATTTATTAATAACAAACCGAGTGAATGAAGACTTTTGTTACGTTGTAACAAGTTTTAAAAACATAAAATAAATACAAATAATAACTACATACAAACAAACAAATAACCAGTTGTTACAATTGAATGGAAACCGCGCGCTTGAACTAGCGTAGCGATAGCAGCATAACGACCATAATATAAGGTATTCGTTGGTGCCGGAAATCAAATTCTTTCTAGAACATCGGATAGCAAACGCCACAGTCAGAAATTTCGAGAAAAAATACAATAGCGATCGACGATTCAACTTCCTGCGAATGATTCCATCTCGCTCATTTCTATAATTGCTATCTCAGTCCCACAGGGATTTACAAAAATATAGAGGGTAGTTGTGGCGTGACTCGCTTCGGTTATAGTTATACCGTTCTTTTCATATCTCTGTCTCATGTCATACGGAACTAATAAATCTAGAATCCGGCAGTACGCATTGTCGCCTCAGGAAGGAAATAGGCCGACCCGTTATGTACCTATGTATATAAGAACGAATTCGCGGTGAGAGGGTCAGAAATTTCGACGCCAGAGAGTCGGCACGACAACTATACCTATGTGATTCGTATTTGTGATTAATTGTCCGCATATTTGAAAAGTAGTAAAACCAGTGCTATACTAAAATATAAAAAGAAAAGGAAATTACAAGCGGATTGCATCATTTTCAACCCCCTTGGTATATAAGTTTAATATAATTAATTCCAATATTGGCTTGGTTGATGTTAACAAATTTTTCGTGTCTGGATTAATTTGATTACTATTCAACAAGTGATTTCTTCAACCTTTTAATACTGTAAAAATATATATAATTATATATAATATAGTAATATAATATATAGCTATATATAATTATTAATAGTGGTATAACAACGTAACGAAATGTGACAGCGAGTATCTTAAAATTGGTAAAATATAACCTTATCTATTTAATCTTTCCGATAAGTTTTAAATATGTTTCGCCGTGGTATTTTTCTTCATTAACATTTTATTATACCTAATATTAATTTAGTCCAAATCAATATGGCCGCGATAATTAATTCCCACTATGTATTCCACTCGTATGTTGTTAATATCGGTGGCTTGTGTGTTATCTTAATAAGAACTTTATATCCTAAAATAATTTTTTTTTGTTCGTAAAAATTCTAAATTTAAATACATAATTGTAAATAATAAGCTTTTAGTTTGTGTAATCAGTATTCTATTAAAAATTGCCACCGAAAATTTGTATTAGTTTGTTCCTCTTATTAGTTCATATAATGTAATACAAACACATAGCGTGAGATTTATTTTCTAGATTAGCGTGATGTTAAGATAAGAGAAATTTCTCGATGTACCGGCGAAATAAATTTCAAAGGTCATTGCTTCACTCGTTGTATTCATATTACGTAACTACCTGTACTTGTATAGTAGTTTAAGTGTAATTATATCTTTTGTACTCATCGCGTCATGGAATGGTGATCGTCCGGCATATAAACAGTTGGGGTTTGATCCTGAATTGGGTAATTTAAATAATAATTATTAATTATATTGGCATTTGAATTATAACTATATTTCGTTTAAATATTTTTTTTTTCAACTGGACCTAAATGTCGCCACTCCATTCCGCTATTTTTTAATTGCTTCGCGAAAGATGCCGACGCCCATTCCTGGTCTCGTCTAGTGCCTGGGTGTCGGATCTTTCGCGCTACAAGTGTCGTTTCAACGCGTTCTAGGAAACTGGGGGTCCACCGCTCGGATTGTGAACTACGTGCTGCACGTCCACCGTACGGGTTAGGAGCTACGAGCTGCAAGTCACAGTACGTTTTGTGAACGACAGCTGCATGTGCTAGTACGGACTGTACCCACAGGCAACGCTTCTGCCCATCGACTCCAGCTGACCTCTGCGGCTGAGGGCCTTCCGAAGTATCACCGAAGACCCCCCCACGCGTCACGGGATCGAAAGACCAAAGTTAAGTCACCAGTGCACATAGGGTTTATTAAGACCAGAAGGCTTTCCTGTGCCAAGAATCCACACCCTGGGTGTAGTCATAATTTTTTTTTTTTTTTTTTTTTTATTAATCGATTGTAATCTTGAATTTGTGTTCTTATTTGTTCACGCCGTAAGGCGGTCGTAACATGGACTAAGGCCTAAACCCTCTCAGTTGTAGAGGAGGCCCGTGCCCAGCAGTGGGACGTATTTGGGCTGATGATGATACGTCCAAACCGCACGTCACAGAAAGGTGCCGCGGGCAAAGGAGGCATTCAGTTTACATTTTTAAAACAACTTTCTGATCCGCGCGCCGCTTTCATCTGCAACTTTTTTAAATGCAGAAATGTAATTAATGAATTCGTACTCTGAGTGCATAGGCTTTAATAATATTTCAATAAAGTTTCCTGATGTTGTTCATCCCACATATCTTGTGTAGGCGCGACAAACGACACGCACGCACCACTTGACTATTAATATAATGCGCCCTATTTATTAGTAGTCCCCATCCTTGCAAATGAGATTTTACTAGCCTAAGGAAAATTTTTACAACTGTATAGGCAGACGAGGCTCTCGCTTTTTATCGAAAATTTTATTTGTTTTGTAACATATATTTTAATCACATATATACATATGTTTTAAAGTTCGTTTTATTTTAAGTAATAAAAGTAAGTTGTGTGTTGTGTTGTTGAATAGTCAGCTTGATGTTGGAGTAGCCTGCGTGTGGTGTAGTGTAGTGTGTCGGCGCGCGGGTGAGTGCGGCCAGTAAGGCGCGCGGTGCTCGCGGCGAGTGTGCGGCGAGTGTGCGGCGAGTGTGCGGCCCGCGCGGCACTGGCGCGCCGACCCGCCGACACGCCGCGCGCGCCCCACGCTCCCTCGCCGCACTAATTTGTTACGATCGCGACGTCGCTCACCACCACACTCGCCACTGGAACTGTTCGCGACACACTGTTTGCAATCTATCCACCAGTGAAAATGTCCACCATTTTTCCAACTCAACAACATTACAACTTTCTTGAAGTTTTTTGTGCAATTCGATGCGATGAGTGCTAAAGTGTCATTGTATCAAAACACAGTAGAAGATGAACTCCGTGGCGCACGTTGCGAGGGTGCGGGCGCGCGGTCCGTGATGGCGCGGTGCTAGCCGGCGCGACATGTGCTTGTGCGGCGGCGCGGGCGCGGGCGCGGCGCTGCTGGTGCTGTGCGTGCTGGCGCGCGCGGCGCACCGCCCGGCGCTCCACACGTTCCGCGCGCCGCTCGTGCTCGACCACTCGCACCTCTTCAACGCCAGCACGGCGCCGCTCACCGCGCTCGCTCCATACGATTTCATGAATTATTTCAAAGACGTCAGGAAGCCCGAGCCTGCAGAGGTGGGACGGAGTCGCGTCATCAGAGAGTCACATCCCCTTATTGGAACATTCGATATTTCAAAAATGTTCAAGAAGAAGAAAATTCATAACAAAAATGAAAACGCGGCACATCCGACCGCGTCTCCCCTACACTCGGACAACATACACTTAGCGGTCTACTCCGCTAGCTCGCGATCCCTCTTGTTGGACGAACGGCCGGCGACTGGTGCAGCGAGTAAGCCCGCCACCACCGCCGTCACAGTCGCCGTGCACCCATTAAACAGTACACATGCATCAGACACTGGGGCGTACGAGCTTGGTGCTACCGTCGCACCGACCAGGAGAGTGACCGATTCTTTACAAAGTGCCCGGAACATTCAAAATTCTTCAAAAACCAAATCCAAGAAAAAAACAGTGCGTAAATCGAAAACAATAAATAAAAACGCTACCGGCGCGCTGACAGCCGCCAGACGTGAGGCGAGACTCGTGTCCAAGAAGAAATCGGACAACGAGACCGTGTGGCCGGTGAAGCATGCCGCGGTCGTCGAGGGGGACATCATTCTCGGCGGACTGATGATGGTGAGCGGCAGTGTTATCAGTGCGCGCGCGGTGTGACGTGTGTGGACGTGTGTATGTGACGTGTGTATTTGTGCGTGCAGGTGCACAGTCGCTCGGAGGTGGCGACGTGCGGGCCGGTGATGGCGCAGGGTGGCGTGCAGGCGCTCGAGGCGATGCTGTTCGCGCTGGACGAGGCGCGCACGCTCGCGCCGCCCGGCGTGCGCATCGGCGCGCACGTGCTCGACGACTGCGACAACGACACCTACGGCCTCGAGATGGCGCTCGACTTCATCAAAGGTGCCGCGCGCTCCGCAACCCACACACAATGACACACGACACTCTTCTCGCTCACTTTGCGTGCTTTGTACCAGGTTCCATCAGCAACATCGACGACGCCGAGTACGCGTGCAACGCGACCGCGCTGCGAAAGGTCATATCTGGCGTCGTTGGTGCCGCATCGAGCGTCACCTCGGTACAAGTCGCCAATCTCCTGCGTTTATTCAAAATACCACAGGTGATATTTTAAGCGCCATGGTTACATCTGCAGACACAACCTGCGCGTCCTACCTCTCTGTCCGTAACAGAAATTCTCGTGCAGGTCTCGTTCTTCTCCACCTCACCAGAACTCTCCAACAAGGCCCGATTTGAATATTTCACGCGCACGATACCTTCGGATCTGCACCAGGTTCGCGCGATGGTGGAAATTGTCAAAATGCTTGGATGGCGTTACGTGTCAATCATTTACGAGGAATCTAACTACGGGATCAAGGTAAAATCTTAACAGATCATTAGCAGATGTCTATGATTGTCATTTACAATCATCGTGATCTTATATTCCTTTGATTTTACTGCAGGCATTTGAAGAACTAGAAACGTTACTGGCACGAAATGACATTTGCATCGCAGTCAAGGAACGGCTCGTGAAAGACTCCGGCGAGGCGGACGAGCAGGCGTACGACACCATCGTGTCGCGGCTCCTGTCGCGGCCCCGCGCGCGCGGTGCGTGTCCCCCCCCCCCCCCCAACCCCCCGCCGCCCGGCGTCTCGCCCGCAGCGCACCACTCGCTTGGCCACTGTGACGGAACGTGTTTGTGAACAGGTGTGATCGTGTTCGGCTCGGACCAAGAGGTGGCGGGCGTGATGGCGGCGGTGGCGCGCGCCGACGCCACGGGCGCCTTCGGCTGGGTGGGCTCGGACGGGTGGAGCGCGCGCGCGCTCGTGTCCGATGGCAACGAGCGAGCCGTCGAGGGCACCATCAGCGTGCAGCCGCAGGCCAACCCCGTGCGCGGCTTCACCGAGTACTTCCTCAACCTCACGGTCGAGAACAACGCCAGAAACCCCTGGTTTGTAGGTAATCTTCTGCAACATACAAACACTTAATATAATTAATGATGAAATATATTTTTTTCATTATTAATCACGAACAAAATATTACAGAGTTTTGGGAAGACCAGTTCCGATGCCGCTACCCGGGCAGCGCGCGCACGCCGTACAACGCGCAATACTCGCGCCAGTGCTCAGGCAGCGAAAGACTTTCAGCGGAGAACACTGAGTTCGAGGCGCAGCTGCAGTTCGTCGCCGACGCCGTGCTCGCGTTCGTGCACGCCATCAGGTGACGGCCGCTGTCGCTCTTGTGCATGCACCGCCCACACTCCGTCACACGCTAAATGTACCTTTGCGTTTGCAGAGACATGCACCAGGACCTCTGCGGCGGCAAGCCGGGCCTGTGCGACGCGATGCGACCGGCGAGCGGCGCCACGCTACTGCGCTACCTGCGACAAGTGCGCTTCATAGGTCTCCTCTCGTGCACTGAATCTCTTTGATATCGGGCAGGTTGCTGCGATCAATATTTTTACACGTGCGTTGCACCCTCAGGACTCAGCGGCGACGAGTTCCACTTCGATGGTAATGGCGACGGCCCCGCGCGCTACAACATCCTGCACTTCAAGCAAGTGTCGCTCGGCGTGTACCGCTGGCTGAAGGTGGGCCGGTACCTCGACGGCGAGCTGGAACTCGACATGAACGGTGCGTGAGGTCCCCACCTACCCTGCCCACTTTCGCCGAAGTATCTGATCTTGATAATTTAATTTAATAATAAGCAGTGATGGCCTCGAGGTTTAGGCGCGCGGTCGAGAATTTCGACGGTCGCAGGTTCAAACCCCAGGCACACCCCTCTGACTTTTCGAAGTTATGTGTGTATTCACAAAGAATTATCACGTTCTTTAACGGCGAAGGAAAACATCGTGATGAAACCTGCACACCTAAAAAGTTCTTAGGAATTTCTTAGGTGTGTAGTCCGCCAACCTGCACTAGGCCAGCGTGGTGGACTAAGGCCTAAACCCTCTCAGTTGTAGAGGAGGCCCGTGCCCAGCAGTGGGACGTATTTGGGCTGATGATGATGATAATGAACACAAGAAAAATACTAGGAACAAATGTAATCTCGTTCAACACGTAACTCGTCTCCGGAAAGTTAATAACTCTTTTATGGGGCAATGTATACAAACTTCTTGAATAAATTCCTAAATCAATAAAAGATTAACTTTCCAAAAAACTGTTCGGTAACTCGTATTTTCGTTATTTATACATAGAAATACAATTCAAGTGGGAAGAGCCACGTCCGCCGGAATCAGTGTGCAGCGCAGAGTGCGAGCTGGGCCAAGCCAAACAGTACGTGGAAGGAGAGAGCTGTTGCTGGCACTGCTTTAACTGCACGCAATACGAGGTAGGCCGTGCGATCCACTCACACTAAAGGAGTGGCGAAATACCATCCGAGCGCCAATATAGTCTAGCACGACGTAAGACCTATAATAATATAGCGTGATTTGTTGTCGTGCGTAGATCCGGTCGCCGACGTCTGAGACTGCGTGCGTGGAGTGTGCGCTGGGCACGCTGCCGGACGCGAGCCGCACGCACTGCGCGCCCGTGCCCGAGCTGTACCTGCGGCCCGACTCGCGCGCCGCCATCGCCGCCATGACGTTCTCCTCGCTCGGGATCTTGCTCACCACGTGAGTGCACTGTGCGCGCCGCCGCGGGCGCCCGGTCCGCGCCCGGTCCGCGCCCCGCGCCGCCAGTAGTGAGCGCGTGTGTGCCGCAGGTTCGTGGCGTGCGTGTGGGCGGCGCGCGGCGACACGCCGGTGGTGCGCGCCAGCGGCCGGGAGCTCTCCTTCGTGCTGCTGGCCGGCATCCTCATGTGCTACCTGGTCACGTTCGCGCTCGTGTTCCGACCCACAGACGTGCTGTGCGCGCTGCAACGGTGAGACCCCCACTCTCGCGCACCACCTCCCGCTTGCACCGACTCACATAACCACTTCAATGACGTTCACTTGCTGCGGACAGGTTCGGCACCGGATTCTGCTTCACCGTGGTGTATGCAGCGCTACTCACCAAGACTAACCGGATAGCGCGCATATTCGACGCCAGTAAGCATTCGGCGCGCAGGCCCACTCTCATCTCGCCGAAGTCTCAACTCGTCATATGCTCCGCTCTGGTGTCCATACAGGTGTGTGCACGCACATGTATGTAGTCGGTGGTTCCGAGTTGTGGCAGCACGTGACGCAGGCGTGTGTGTGTGTGTGTGTGTGTGCAGGTGGTGATAGTGGTGGTGTGGCAGATCGTGTCGCCGGCACGCGCCATCCACCACTACCCCACGCGAGAGGACAACATGCTCGTGTGCGACTCGTACGTGGACGCCTCCTACACCATCGCCTTCTTCTACCCCGTGGTGCTGATCCTCGTATGCACCGTGTACGCCGTGCTCACCAGGAAGATCCCCGAGGCCTTCAACGAAAGCAAACATATCGGTAAGTTTGGGATGGGGTGCGAGTAGAAAACTGTTTTAGGCTAATATTCATTATACAAATTCCTCCGAATAGGTTTCACCATGTACACCACGTGCGTTATCTGGCTCGCTTTCGTCCCTTTGTACTTCGGCACCGCCAGCCACGTGCCGTTGCGCGTCACCAGCATGGCCATCACCATCTCGCTCAGTGCGAGTGTCACTCTCGTCTGTTTGTTTTCACCCAAGGTGAGGACAATACGCAAGTGCTTTTATTTGGTATAATCTTTTTTATATTGTGACGGGAATCTCGTTGGCCAGGTGTACATTATATTGGTGCGTCCGGAGCGTAACGTGCGAGCCAGTTTGATGCCAGCGCGTTGGCGCGGAGCGACCGGCGGCGCGGGCGGCGCGGCGGGCGGGGCCGTGTGCGCCGCGCTCGTCGGCACTGCGCCCCTCCCGCGCGCACCCGACCTCACGCCCTCCACAGACCTCTCCACACTCAACGAACCAGGTCTATTCTTCTTTCAGCTGGTGTTTGGTACTTATCCTTGAAGACGAACACTTTTTTTTTTTTTTTTGTATCGATAGACCGAGGGACATGTGCTGATCGACAAGTGCAGACCGAAGACACGACGCTATTCCCACGCCTTCGCACAGGCGCATTCTCTCCAGAAAAGAACGGAGTGCAATTGGACGCGCGTCGGCTGGCATCTCTCCGCGCCGGAGTGCCTGCGTTCAGCGCTGGCGGGTCAGCGCCGGCGGCCGCCAGCGTGGCGGTGGCGGTGGTGGGCGCCGAGCTCACATTATAGCGCGCGCGGGCCGGCCGCCACAGGCCCCGCCGCGTGCCCGTACTAGTGTGACCGCTCGTGGCCGAGCACCGCAGTTCTATTTAAGGAAATGTACATATGTTACGCCTGAGGAGCGGACAGTGACTGGTACGCGTGCCATTGTGTACGTGCCTGTGTTTGTGCGCATGCGCGCACACTGTGAGTGTAAGTGCGTGTGAATAACTTATGTTAACAATGTCAAAATTTGTGATATTAGTTGTTATCGAAAATTAAATATATCGGTTTGAAATGTAAAACGGTTTTTATTAACATTTTCTCAACTGCCTAAATAAACTTCTAAATGGTATATTTACATTATTGAAGTGATACTTCTTTATCGACGTATGAGAGAAAAAAAAAACAAAAGAAAAATCGTCACGATTTTCGGTTACGCGCCATGTTGTTTTTTTATCAATGTTTAGTATAGTGAGTTTGAAAGTGACAAAATAAAAATATTTTTTCAAATTCAAGTGAATTTATAGCAAAAGTGAGTGATTATACAGGGTTACAGGTATCGTCGTCCTATATCCGTTAAGGGCGTATAGTTTACATCGTTTCTGACTGATTTGACTATGAGACACCCTATCCTAAATCTAACCGTTTTCGAAATATTTGAATTTAATTGTTTTTTCCAAAAAACTCCCGATTTTCAGCTATCAGCTTAGATATTTTGAAATGTGTGTCTTATTATTACTATTATTTGATTTTTAAATGTAAAATAAGATGCTTTATGACCTCAATAACCAAAATTGTACATAAAATGAATAAATAAGTTGCAGTAGACGATTAAAACTTAAAAACTTAAACAAGCATTTTGAAAGTTTATTTTTCTCGTAAGGATATCAAAATATATTATTATGGCACCTACTTTGCAGATGTGCTTAAAAATATCTACGTTTCATAAGCTATCCAACGAGGTACAAAAATCAAGGGTTTTATTAATAGTTTGTAGAAAAATCTTAGTTTCATAGACTACAGGGAGGCAAAAATAAACTAAATAAAATAAATGAGTAAGTACAAAATACTAAATTTATTAAACTTTCCAGATATTTTGTTACATCTTAGTATAAAATTTATGTTCATTATGTCTGCCTCATAAGCCTCGAGGTTTAAGCGCACGGTCTAGAATCTCGGCGGTCGCGGGTTCAAACCCCAGGCACACATGAAACGTAGATATTTTTAGGCACATCTGCAAAGCAGGTGCCTTAATAATATTTTTTGATATACTTTCGAGAAAATTAAACTTTCAAAATGTTTGTTAATGTTTTTAAGTTTTAATCGTCTACAGCGACTTATTCATTCATTTTCTGTACAATTTTGGTTATTGAGGTTGTAAAGCATCTTATTTTACATGAAAAAACCCAATAATAGTAATAATAAGACTTACACATTTCAAAATATCTAAGCTGATAGCCGAAAATCGGGAGTATTTTGGATAAAACTATTAAACTCAAATATCTCGAAAACGGTTAGATTTAGGATAGGGTGTCTCATAGTCAAATCAGTCAGAAACGATGTAAACTACACGCCCTTAACGGATATAGGACGACTTTACCTGTAACCCTGTATATTTTGTTTGATAAAACCAACACGTGAGCGTGATTTTAATATTTGTGTGTGGTTAACCTCACTTTTTGATTGTAAGTATCAGTTAATGTATATTAATCTATTTAAATTAGTAAGTATTAATAAAATATGACTGTAAATATTATAGTAAACATGATTAATTCTAAAAACAATAATTCTAAAGTCTTATTTATCCAATTTCTGTGAAGTTGTAAATAGTAGAAAAACGATGTCATAAAGAAGTTTCACTTCTTACCTGTGTACACTGGTACACACACACATATTTTTGTAATCCACTAGAATTAGCAAGTCTGAATAGTGTAGGAGCAGACGTGCTTTTTTTGTTTCTTTTGTAAAATTAAAAGTATGTTGTATTGTATGTAAAAGTAAAGTAAATTAACAAAAAGCTACACCTTCTCATAAATTGATTAAATTTGAAGTGAAAACTTCTTTAGCGGCACTGTGCACTTTTTTGGGACCAGTAAAAAATGTTGAATTCGCGTCAGATCACGTGACCGTGATCGCAAATGCGTAAGACGTGTGTTGTCATGCGTTGTTGTTGCGTTATCATGTTTGTGTATGATAGCGCAATAAATATTGTATTTTACCACGTAAATGATAGTACTTTTATACTACAAACATAAAATCACGCCTGTATTCCCTGATAGGATAGGCAGAGGTATATTTCTACACCTACATTTCGCCAGATATGTATCAGTCCCACGTAATAGGGGGCGAGCCTATTGCCGTTTTTCGGGCACATTTCCAGACTCCGTGCTGCTACTGAGAATTTCCTAATGGAAAAATAACACTTTGCCCGACCCGGAAATCGAACCCAGGACCTCTAGATCACACGGCACACACTTGTACCGCGAGGCCACTAGGCAGTTATATACTAATAAATAAAGAAATGCATGCGAAATTATTCCCTAAACATTCCAAAATATAAAAAAATTCACAACGTTGATGTTGAAGTTTTCACTTCTGCCGGCACTCCCGTAGTGCCCGTTGTTTTTTTTTGAAGTTATACTTCTTTAGGCGCGTTATGAAAAAATGATGAGAGTGAAATTTTAAGATCTGTGACACAAAATTAACAGTATGAAGTTGTCTGCTTAACCGATCATTAAGTCTCGAAAAAAAAGTGTGTGTGTGTACTTATGTACACGCGTTAGAAGTTATACTTTTACAAAAAGATATATTTTCTTAAATAATATAATAAGTTTTTTACTTAATCTTAAAATTAGGATGAACGAAATTCCCGATTCCAATGGGGCCAATCGATAGATTACGTCACGCCGGTTCCAATGATACCAAACTCGGGTATCCTACGATTAAAATTGAGTGAGTTAGACAGAGGGGGGTGAGGTAGAATTTCTGAGGGGGAGGGAGGGGGGGGGGAGGTCTCGTGGGGAGTTGATTCCTGCAATAAAAATTTTCAATGGTGGGGGGGGGGGTAGGATTCTTGCTATAGGGAGTGAATGACAGAGCAGAGTGATTGCTATTGGAGTATGGTGTCTTGGGGGGTGAAGGGGGGGAGGGGTGGGGTGTCTCGGGCTAGGGGCGGAGGGGGGGGGGTAAGGTGAACAGAATGGTTTCTGTGGTAATTTGCGGTTTTCTATGGGTGAAGGGCCAGGCGTGGGGGGGGAGGGGGGGGGGAAGGGGGGGTGTCAGGGGCAGGGGCGAGTTATATTACTAAAAACGATTTAATTATTAAGGAAATTAAAATTATAATTAATTCTGTTTCACGACTCGGTCTTGACGGCACGTGACGTGGCAGAATTTTAAAAGTAAAATCAGATTAAATTAAAATAAATAAAATTAATGGTACTAGGCATTCAGAAAGCTAGAGAGGTGAAATGCTATCATTAATAAGTTTTGTTTTTAATTCATCGTGGTTTAAATTTCAAATGGATTATACGAGTATACAGTTTTTAATGCTAGTACTTTGTCCTTGCTGATTTATGATGTCCTGGTAGTTGCGTAGAACATAATTGACATTTTCTTATTTTCAATTTTAGTTTTAATTTATTACTGTCACTATTCTACATTTTAAAAATCTTTACTTGATCTGAAACATATTAAAACCTTCCTGATCCATTTGCCAATCGATAGCTTACGTCACGCCGGTTCCAATGATACCAAACTCGGGTATCCTACGATTAAAATTGAGGGAGTTAGACAGAGGGGGGTGAGGTAGAATTTCTGAGGGGGAGGGGGGAGGGGGGTAAGAGGAGTTGCCAGAGGCAGGGGCGAGTTATATTACTAAAAACGATTTAAGCCTGACCATGCGTGACGTACATATCATATAAGTAATAAATTTAAATTAAGGAAATTAAAATTATAATTAATTCTGACGTCACGACTCGGTCTTGAGGGCACGTGACGTGAGCAGAATTTTAAAAGTAAAATCAGTATAAATTAAAATAAATTAAGCCAGCTGACTCATTAATGGTACTAGGCATTCAGAAAGCTAGAGAGGTGAAATGCTATCATTAATAAGTTTTGTTTTTAATTCATCGTGGTTTAAATTTCGAATGGATTATACGAGTATACAGTTTTTAATGCTAGTACTTTGTCCTTGCTGATTTATGATGTCCTGGTAGTTGCGTAGAACATAATTGACATTTTCTTATTTTCAATTTTAGTTTTAATTTATTACTGTCACTATTCTACATTTTAAAAATCTAAAACATAACTTTTTTGAAAAAATACTTGATCTGAAACATATTAAAACCTTCCTGATCCATTTGTACTTACATTTTTTTTAGAGACTTAATGAGCGGTTAAGCAGACAACTTTACTGTTAATTTAAGCAGACAACTTCATACTGTTAATTTTGTGT